>CM060890.1:141360128-144297628 GCA_030762935.1 Hymenopus coronatus
TCTATCTACTATGTACATACGTGCTAGATAAAGTAAAAAACGTCGACTAAACACCATAAATAATAATCATTTTCCAGTGAAATCTGCAAAGGGAAATACAATACCACATGGTGGAGAAGGTAAAGGCTCACCTGTGCAGTTATCAAAAGGAAATTCTCGAGCAGCCGTTACATAGAAATGCTGTTAACCCTTAATTGCATCGAGTAGCACATGTGCAACGAAGACGATTAATCAAATCTTTTAGTTCTTTTAATGGCCTTTTTACTTCCTCTACATGTACTATGCACATATTGCACCCAAAAATTCGCTACCGAGATTTCACCAGAAATACGTGTCTGGAGACCCCCTGAATCAAAAAAAAAAACATTTTTAGAAAAATGTCCATTTGTGTGTCTGTAAGTGTGTGTGTCTGTGGGCAGCATAGCTCAAAAACGAAAATGTCATTAAAACCCAAACTTGGTATTTAGGTTTAGTATCTTCCAAGGATGCGACACGAAGATTTTAAAGAAAATTTCCCCACCCCGAACTACCCTTAACATGGAACTTTTTACGAAAATTTTGATTTTCTCAAAAAACAAGCTTACGATTTTCATTAAAATTTCGTATATTAAAGATATTTACCTGACAAACAAAATGTATATCTTGAATTTTCTGGGAAAAGCCGCTGCAGACTACTTTAATCTAAATGCATTTTACGGAATTTTGCATAACTGCTAAACCGTAAGAGATTTGGACAAAAACTTAACACACAAGAAATATAGAGTACGTTAAAACACATAATTTATGTAATATACACTTTTTTCGTGGAGTTGATCGTTTTTGAGATATTCGTTGTTATTGGTTTCAGCTTTAAAAAACATACTTATCTCATACAGGAATTTGTCAACTCCTGTCCATACAAACAAAGGAACTTCAGTCACATAGCAATCAGCTTTTGACTATCACTTTAAGATGTGGTACTCCCTTATTTCACTTCCACTTACAAGGTACAAGTAATAAGACTATTCCTCCTAATTTTTTCTCGATTAGCATGAATAAATAGAAGCATAAGCCTTTTAACAATAATTTGTTGCAGAGATGTAGAGATCTTTTTCGTGTGCACTGTGAACGCAGCTTTTATGAAGATACAAGAAGCTCTTCGATCGACACATGGAATCTGGGGATGACTAATATTTCAGTCCAAAGATGTATATTGTACATACGTGTCAGAGAAAGTAAAAAACGTGGACTTTAGACACTTGTATCATAAATAATAATTTTGCAGTGAAATTTGGATGGTGAATTTTTGGGAGGGCGGCAGTTAATAAAAGAGAGAGAGTGTTATATGTGGTCCAGGGCAGTGTTTTATATTACAATAAAGCTGTCTTAGTGATCACCATATTTTAGGAAACTCGCTGGCTCGTATGTGTGTCGAAGTAACGGCAAACTTCATCCCCAGTGAAATATGAAGCCGTTAAAATTATTTCGCGACTTGCAGAAGAAGACGAAGGAAGCCTGGCGGCGCTTTGGGAAATGTCTTGTCCTCGACACGGAAAATGTGACAGATAAGAAATGAGAACTGCATCTCAACAACACTCCGGACGCTTTACCTTACACTATTGAGAGTCAAATTAGATTTTTCTCATTCTTGCACGAGTGTTGATTTTGTTTGGATTAGCGACTCCCCTACTGTACAGCCATTACACACACTCTATTCACAGTATATGTATGTATTTATTTGTTCTCTGCAATTGGGTACTGCCCGGTTGCACAGTAAAATATACAACATTCACTTACAATAATAATCTTATAGTCAACAATAGTAAATACAAGTTAATAATAGTATAACAAGTTAATAATAGTATAACAAGTTAATAATAGCAATACAAGTTAATTATAACAATACAAGTTAATTATAATAATACAAGTTAATAATTGTAATACAAATTAATAATAGCAATACAGGTTAATAATAGTATAACAAGTTAATTATAATAATACAAGTTAATAATTGTAATACAAATTAATAATAGCAATACAAGTTAATAATAGTAATACAAGTTAATTACAATAATACAAGTTAATAACAGTGATACAAATTAATAATAGCAATACAAGTTAATTATAATAATACAAGTTAATAATAGTAATACAAATTAATAATAGCAATACAAGTTAATTATAACAATAGAAGTTAATTATAATAATACAAGCTAATAACAGTAATACAAATTAATAATAACAATACAAGTTAATTATAATAATACAAGTTAATAACAGTAATACAAATTAATAATAGCAATACAAGTTAATAATAGCAATACAAGTTAATTATAATAATACAAGTTAGTAACAGTAATACAAATTAATAATAGCCATACAAGTTAATAATAGTAATAAAAATTAATAATAGCAATAGAAGTTAATTATAATAATACAAGTTAATAACAGTAATAAAAGTTAATAATAGCAATACAAGTTAATAATAGCAATACAAGTTAATAATAGCAATACAAGTTAATAATAGTAATACAAGTTAATAATAGTAATACAAGTTAATAATAGTAATACAAGTTAATAATAGTAAATACAAGTTAATAATAGTAATACAAGTTAATAATAGCAATACAAGTTAATTATAATAATACAAGTAAATAATAGTAATACAAGTTAATAATAGTAAATACAAGTTAATAATAGTAAATACAAGTTAATAATAGCAATACAAGTTAATAATAGTAATTACAAATTAATAATAGTAAATACAAGTTAATAATAGTAATACAAGCTAATAATAGTAATACAAGTTAATATTAGCAATACAAGTTAATTATAATAATACAAGTAAATAATAGTAATACAAGTTAATAATAGTAATACAAGTTAATATTAGCAATACAAGTTAATTATAGTAATACAAGTTAATAATAGTAATACAAGTTAATAATAGTAATACAAGTCAATAATAGTAATACAAGTTAATTATAATAATACAAGTTAATTATAATAATACAAGTTAATAATAGTAATACAAGTTAATAATAGCAATACAAGTTAATTATAATAATACAAGTAAATAATAGTAATGCAAGTTAATAATAGTAATACAAGCTAATAATAGTAATACAAGTTAATATTAGCAATACAAGTTAATTATAATAATACAAGTAAATAAAAGTAATACAAGTTAATAATAGTAATACAAGTTAATATTAGCAATACAAGTTAATTATAGTAATACAAGTTAATAATAGTAATACAAGTTAATAATAGTAATACAAGTTAATAATAGTAATACAAGTTAATTATAATAATACAAGTTAATTATAATAATACAAGTTAATTATAATAATACAAGTTAATAATAGTAATAAAAGTTAATAATAGTAATACAAGTTAATAATAGTAAATACAAGTTAATAATAGTAATACAAGTTAATAATAGTAATACAAGTTAATAATAGTAAATACAAGTTAATAATAGTAATACAAGTTAATAATAGCAATACAAGTTAATTATAACAATAGAAGTTAATTATAATAATACAAGCTAATAACAGTAATACAAATTAATAATAACAATACAAGTTAATTATAATAATACAAGTTAATAACAGTAATACAAATTAATAATAGCAATACAAGTTAATAATAGTAATAAAAATTAATAATAGCAATAGAAGTTAATTATAATAATACAAGTTAATAACAGTAATAAAAGTTAATAATAGCAATACAAGTTAATAATAGCAATACAAGTTAATAATAGTAATACAAGTTAATAATAGTAATTCAAGTTAATAATAGTAATACAAGTTAATAATAGTAATACAAGTTAATAATAGTAATACAAGTTAATAATAGTAAATACAAGTTAATAATAGTAATACAAGTTAATAATAGCAATACAAGTTAATTATAATAATACAAGTAAATAATAGTAATACAAGTTAATAATAGTAATACAAGCTAATAATAGTAATACAAGTTAATATTAGCAATACAAGTTAATTATAATAATACAAGTAAATAATAGAAATACAAATTAATAATAGCAATACAAGTTAATTATAACAATAGCAGTTAATTATAATAATACAAGTTAATAACAGTAATACAAATTAATAATAGCAATACAAGTTAATTATAATAATACAAGTTAGTAACAGTAATACAAATTAATAATAGCAATACAAGTTAATAATAGTAATACAAGTTAATAATAGTAAATACAAGTTAATAATAGTAATACAAGTTAATAATAGTAAATACAGGTTAATAATAGTAAATACAAGTTAATAACAGTAATACAAGTTAATAACAGTAATACAAGTTAATAATAGTAATACAAGTTAATATTAGCAATACAAGTAAATAATAGCAATACAAGTTAATATTAGCAATACAAGTTAATAATAGTAATACAAGTTAATAATAGCAATACAAGTTAATAATAGTAAATACAAGTTAATAATAGTAAATACAAGTTAATAATAGTAATACAAGTTAATAATAGTAATACAAGTTAATAATAGCAATACAAGTTAATAATAGTAATACAAGTTAATTATAATAATACAAGTTAATAACAGTAATACAAGTTAATAATAGTAATACAAGTTAATTATAATACAAGTTAATAATAGTAATACAAGTTAATAATAGTAATACAAGTTAATAATAGTAATACGAGTTAATAATAGCAATACAAGTTAATTATAATAATACAAGTTAATAATAGTAATGCAAGTTAATAATAGTAATACAAGTTAGTTATAATAATACAAGTTAATAAAAGTAATACAAGCTAATTATAATATTACAAGTTAATAATAGTAATACAAGTTAATAATAGTACTACAAGTTAATAATAGTAATACAAGTTAATAATAGTAATACGAGTTAATAATAGCAATACAAGTTAATTATAATAATACAAGTTAATTATAATAATACAAGTTAATTATAATAATACAAGTAAATTATAATAATACAAGTTAATAATAGTAATACAAGTTAATAATAGTAATACAAGTGAATAATAGTAATACAAGTTAATAATAGTAAATACAAGTTAATAATAGTAAATACAAGTTAATAATAGTAATACAAGTTAATAATAGTAATTACAAATTAATAATAGTAAATACAAGTTAATAATAGTAATACAATTAATAATAATAAAAATTAATAATAGTAAATACATGTTAATAATAGTAAATACAAGTTAATATTAGTAAATACAAGTTAATAATAGTAAATACAAGTTAATAATAATAATACAAGTTAATAATAGTAAATACAAGTTAATAATAGTAATACAAGTTAATAATAGCAATACAAGTTAATTATAACAATAGAAGTTAATTATAATAATACAAGCTAATAACAGTAATACAAATTAATAATAACAATACAAGTTAATTATAATAATACAAGTTAATAACAGTAATACAAATTAATAATAGCAATACAAGTTAATAATAGTAATAAAAATTAATAATAGCAATAGAAGTTAATTATAATAATACAAGTTAATAACAGTAATAAAAGTTAATAATAGCAATACAAGTTAATAATAGCAATACAAGTTAATAATAGTAATACAAGTTAATAATAGTAATTCAAGTTAATAATAGTAATACAAGTTAATAATAGTAATACAAGTTAATAATAGTAATACAAGTTAATAATAGTAAATACAAGTTAATAATAGTAATACAAGTTAATAATAGCAATACAAGTTAATTATAATAATACAAGTAAATAATAGTAATACAAGTTAATAATAGTAATACAAGCTAATAATAGTAATACAAGTTAATATTAGCAATACAAGTTAATTATAATAATACAAGTAAATAATAGAAATACAAATTAATAATAGCAATACAAGTTAATTATAACAATAGCAGTTAATTATAATAATACAAGTTAATAACAGTAATACAAATTAATAATAGCAATACAAGTTAATTATAATAATACAAGTTAGTAACAGTAATACAAATTAATAATAGCAATACAAGTTAATAATAGTAATACAAGTTAATAATAGTAAATACAAGTTAATAATAGTAATACAAGTTAATAATAGTAAATACAGGTTAATAATAGTAAATACAAGTTAATAACAGTAATACAAGTTAATAACAGTAATACAAGTTAATAATAGTAATACAAGTTAATATTAGCAATACAAGTAAATAATAGCAATACAAGTTAATATTAGCAATACAAGTTAATAATAGTAATACAAGTTAATAATAGCAATACAAGTTAATAATAGTAAATACAAGTTAATAATAGTAAATACAAGTTAATAATAGTAATACAAGTTAATAATAGTAATACAAGTTAATAATAGCAATACAAGTTAATAATAGTAATACAAGTTAATTATAATAATACAAGTTAATAACAGTAATACAAGTTAATAATAGTAATACAAGTTAATTATAATACAAGTTAATAATAGTAATACAAGTTAATAATAGTAATACAAGTTAATAATAGTAATACGAGTTAATAATAGCAATACAAGTTAATTATAATAATACAAGTTAATAATAGTAATGCAAGTTAATAATAGTAATACAAGTTAGTTATAATAATACAAGTTAATAAAAGTAATACAAGCTAATTATAATATTACAAGTTAATAATAGTAATACAAGTTAATAATAGTACTACAAGTTAATAATAGTAATACAAGTTAATAATAGTAATACGAGTTAATAATAGCAATACAAGTTAATTATAATAATACAAGTTAATTATAATAATACAAGTTAATTATAATAATACAAGTAAATTATAATAATACAAGTTAATAATAGTAATACAAGTTAATAATAGTAATACAAGTGAATAATAGTAATACAAGTTAATAATAGTAAATACAAGTTAATAATAGTAAATACAAGTTAATAATAGTAATACAAGTTAATAATAGTAATTACAAATTAATAATAGTAAATACAAGTTAATAATAGTAATACAATTAATAATAATAAAAATTAATAATAGTAAATACATGTTAATAATAGTAAATACAAGTTAATATTAGTAAATACAAGTTAATAATAGTAAATACAAGTTAATAATAATAATACAAGTTAATAATAGTAAATACAAGTTAATAATAGTAATACAAGTTAATAATAGTAATACAAATTAATAATAATAAAAATTAATAATAGTAAATACATGTTAATAATAGTAATACAAGTTAATAATAATAATAATAATAATAATAATAAAAATTAATAATAGTAAATACATGTTAATAATAGCAAATACAAATTAATAATAGTAATACAAGTTAATAATAGTAAATACAAGTTAATAATAGTAAATACAAGTTAATAATCGTAATACAAGTTAATAATAGTAATACAAGTTAATAATAGTAATACCAGTTAATAGTAGTAAGTACAAATTAATAATAATAAAAATTAATAATAGTAAATACATGTTAATAATAGTAATAAAATTATTAAGAGTAAATACAAGATAACAATAGTAAATACAAATTAATAATAGTAAATACAAGATAACAATAGTAAATACAAATTATTAATAGTAAATACAAGTCAATAATAGTAATAAAAAGTATTAATAGTAATACAAGTTAATAATAGTAATACCAGTTAATAGTAGTAAATACAAATTAATAATAATAAAAATTAATAATAGTGAATACATGTTAGTAATAGTAAATACAAATTAATAATAATAATAATTTTCTGGGAATAGCTTCTAAGGACCTTTTCATTCTGGATGAACTTTTCTGAATTTTGAATAACTAGTAAACCGTAGGAGGTAGAGAAAATCTTACTATACAAAAATTATTGATCACGTTAAAATACACAAGTTATGTCATATATGTTTTTCTTGTAAGAGTTAACCGTTTTCGAGATATTATTTTCAGTTTTAAAATACTTAAAACTTTTCTCATACGGATATTGTCAACTCCTGGCCACGCAAAGAAACGGACTTCAATCCCATAGCAACCACATTTTAAAACATTTAACTGTCTTTATCCATGTAATCCCTTATTTTCCTCCTACTTATAAGGAACTAAGTAATAAGACAGTTTCTGTTAAAGTTTATCTCGATTAGCATGAGGTAAATAGAAGAATAAGCTTTTTTACAATAATTGGTTGCGGAGATGTAGAGAAAGTCATGTTATTTTTTTCTCGAGCTGATGGGATATGTTTGGCACTGGTGGCACACTCTGTGAACAGCTACCGAACTTGAGGAGCACTATAATTAAAAAGGACGCGAATATTAAAAGCAGCACATAAATCCTGAGTGATTTAAAGATGCGGATAATAACATGGCAACCGCAACAGCGCTATGTAAATGGGTAAGCAATATCGCTTTTAATTAATGCTCCTCATAAATCCACGCGATTATGTTGATGATGACGTAATAATATCATAGGGCTCCGTGACATGCACATCAGGCGAGCTCTCAGACCGTTGTATTCCCAACGACTTTAGAGATTATTTTAAAAATCGCATGTCTTCTTTTCACATAACTTTCTCTAGCTATTCCAGAACAAAATGCTATTCTTTTATTTACGTCAAGTTAATCTAGATTGTCTTTATTACTTGCTTCTTTGCAAGGGAACACACTATGCTAAAGTGATACCTAGTAAAACCTTTTAAAGCGGTTGCTATGTGAAACAATTAAGGTTCGGTTCGCTTTGCATGGTCCTATTTAAAAAAAAAGTTATTTAGTTTAAAACTGAAACAAATAACAACAGACTGTCTCCCTGGTCGAATGGACAGCAAACTGACTTCTCGCCCGGAGGTCCCGGGTTTGATTCCTGGTTGGAGCGGGGAATTTTTCTTTAATTAGAATTATTCCCTATCCCCCACAGAGTCTGGAAGTATGTTTGTGAGAGTGAATGTGCGTGTTTGAGGAAAATTAAATGATTTAAACCAAACATAAAAAAACGTGTTGTTTCAAGTGCAAATCCTCCGATATGTCCTTAGATGTTAAAGGAGGCTATATAAATTAAAAAAAAAAAAATTCTCGAAAACGTTCAACTCTAAAAGAAAAAACATATATGACATAAATTATGTGTTTTAGCGGGAACTAAATTTTTTTAGTAGTAAGCTTTTGTCTATCTCTTACGGTTTAACCGTTATGAAAAAATTATGAAAAAATAAACCTGGAGCTCTTCAAAGGATATTCCCAGAAAATTCAAGATTAAATTTTATTTGCAATGAAAATATATTTAATATGCGTTATTTTAATCAAAATCGTTACAGCCATTTTTGAGAAAATCAAAATTTTCCAATATTTTTCCATGTAGCTTGGGGTGGGGGGATTTCTCTCGAAATCTCTATATCGCATCCCTGGAACTTAAATACCAAGTTTAGTATTTTACAAACTTTTCGTTTTTGAGTTATCGTGTTCACAGACACACGGACCTTTTCTAAAAATCTGATGTGTTCCATTCACATGACTTTCTCTAAATCTCTGTAACAAATTATTGTTCAAGAGTTTATGTTTCTATTTACTCCATGCTAATTGAGAAAAAAATTAGTAGAAATAGTGTTTTACTTGATTCCTTGTAAGTAGAAGCGAAATAAGGGAATATAATAGGTTAAAAGGACATTCAAAAGCTGGTTGCTATGTGACTATAGTACCTCTGTAAGGATAGGAGTTGACCAAGTCCTGTGGGAGAAAAGTATAAGTTTTTCATAGCTGAAACAAAAAACAAGAAATATCTCAAAAATGATCAACTCCATGAAAAAAGTGCATGTAACATAAATTGTGTGTTTAACAGTGCTCTACATTTTTTGTAGGATAAGTTTTTTTCCATCTCTTATGGTTTAGCAGTTATGCAAAATTTCGTAAAATTCGTCTAGAATAAAGTAGTCTTCAGAGGCTATTCCCAGAAAATTCATGATATACATTTTATTTGTCAGGTAAATATCCTTAATATATGATATTTTAATCAAAATCGTTAGAGCCATTTTTTAGAAAATCAAATTTTCGAAAAAATATCCATGTAAAGTGTAGTTTAGGGTGGGGGGATATTTCTCAAAATCTTCGTGTCGCATCCCTGGAAGATACTAAACTTAAATACTAAGTTTGGTATTTTACCGACTTTTCGTTTTTGAGTTATCGTGTTCACAGACACACGGACACACACACACACACACACACACACACATACACATACAAACGGACCTTTTCGTGAAAATGCTTTTTTTTTTTTGATACAGGAGACCCTAAAACATATATTTCCAGTGAAATCTCGGTATCGAATTTTTGGGTGGAGTGCAATACCTTCTCTATACACTATGTACATAGTACGTGTAGAGAAAGTAAAAATGCTTGTTTTGGATACAGGGGACCTTAAATCGTGCATTTCCGGTGAAATCTCGGTATGTAATTTTTGGGTGCAATACAATAACTTCTCTATACACTATGTATATAGTACGTGTAGAGAAAGTAAATAGTGTTAAGTGCTAAAATGTCCAAAGTTGATATGCTTCTTCAGAAATATGCTTAAAGCTAAAGTCATTTCTCTCCAAAGCGCTGTGCTCCTTTTCGTCGTCTTTGATTTGACTCATGGCAACATATAGAAACACAGATTTCAGAAGAAATACAAATATAAATTTCCACTTTTCCTAATTTCAGATTTAAATACCCAGTGATTTATATGTTTTCAGCTTCAAGTTAGTTATACCGAGTGAATCAAAAACCCTCGAACCGGCTGCGCGGTGTTTTTCCACTGGATATTTGAACACATGATTCCCCACTGCTGCTGTAAACAAGGTCAGGCTTCTGACACAGTTTTGTTCTGCTCTGGAAGTGCAGTATTGAGTTGATGTTGATATTGATATTGTGTAATTCAGTTATTACAAGCGATTTATTATTTTGTCTTGTACTTAGTCATAAGTGCTTTATAGCTCAGCATTTGTTTTATAATTTGATAATAATTTTTTATTTCACTCTTAATCTTTGAAAACAAAAACTCAATTAATTTAACACGTATCTTCATAAATGAATGTATACGTTTAAGAGAAAAGATATTCTCTCGATTTACACTGTGTACCCTGATGGTATTCAAACATATTACACAGATGTACCTTCTCTTTCTTCTCCGTCTCCAAACAACTTTTTCAAACAAAAACAGGCGACAATATATTACTAACTCATTTGTTCTTTGCTTAAGGAAACAAGATTATAAATATTCATATACATTTGATCATAATTTTTACGTAGAACATTATTTTTAACCATTAATAATACAAATTAAAGGTAATGAAATAAAATTACACGGCCTCACAATAACTTTCTGTTGCAAACTTTACAATACATTTCAGGCCACAGGAAGTATTCAGGCTAAGAAACTTAAAACACGGCGCACGGTTCTTACCGAAGAAACATTAGACTACATCGGTCATTATTTGAAGAATTGCTCCCAAAAATTGCTTAGGCGTCTTTCACAACAGGGTGGCATTTATAATGGATCTGTGTGAAGACGTTCTATGCTGATGTTATAAAATCTGATATGTTCCATTCACATGACTTTCTCTACAACTCTGCAATAAATTATTGTCAAAAAGCTTATGCTTCTATTTACTTCCTGCTAATCGAGAAAACATTAGCAGAAATAGACTTATTACTTGGTTCCTTGTAAGTAGAAGCGAAATAAGGGAGTACCATAGGTTAAAGGATAGTCAAAAGCTGGTTGCTATGTGACTGAAGTTCCTTTGTTTGTATGGACACGAGTTCACAAAGTCCTGTATAAGAAAAGTATGTTTTTTATAGCTGAAACCAAAAACAAGGAATATCTCAAAAACAATCAACTATAAAAAAAATGTATATAAAATAAATTGTGTGTTTTAAAGTGCTCTACATTTGTTGTGCGGTAAGTTTTTGTCCATCTCTTACGGTTTAGCAGTTATGCAAAATTCCGTAAAATTGACACAGAATAAAGTAGTTTCAGAGGCTATTCCCAGAAAATTCAAAATATACATTTTATATGCCAAGTAACTATCTTTAATATAGGATATTTTAATCAAAATGGTTAGAGCCATTTTTGAGAAAATCAATATTTTCGAAAAAAAGTTCCATATAAAGGGTAGTTTGGGGTGGGGGGATTTTTCTCAAAATCTTCGTGTCGCATTCCTGGAAGATACTAAACTTAAATACCAAGTTTGGTATTTTACCGACTTTTCTTTTTTGAGTTATCGTGTTCACACACACACGGACCTTTTTCTGAAAATACTTTTTTTGGATACAGGGGACCCTAAAACATATTTCCGGTGAAATCTCTGTATCGATTTTTTTGGTGGAGTGCAATAGCTTCTATATATACTATGTGTATAGTACGTGTAGGAAAAGTAAAAGCATATAAAATAGATAACTGTGACAGATGCTCTTCAAGCAGGTGAGCCTATAATGAGATGCACATTTTGTGAGTGGACTCTCAATAGTGTATACACGAGGCCTCGTGCCACTTTTATGGATATGTGTGTTCCCAATATCTCTGAGTAACCTGTTCATGAAGTGCCCCTTCATGTCGACAAAATGGCATTAGCGGAGAAAGACTTATAGAGTCAATTTTTTAGTGAACAGTTGACGCCCGTACATACATGAGTACAATGTTGTCCCTTTTCACTTTCTCTACATAGACTATGTACATAGTCTATAGAGAAGGTATTGCATTCGATCGGAAATGTGTTTTAGGGTCACCTGTATCCAAAAAGAAACATTTTCACAAAAAGGTCCGTGTGTCTGTGAACACAATAACTCAAAAACGAAAAGTCGGTAAAATACCAAACTTGGTATTTAAGTTTGTAATCGTCCAAGGATGCGACACGAAGATTTTCAATAAAATCCCCCACCCCAAATTACCCTTTACATGAAAAAAAAATCGAAAATTTTGATTTTCTAAAAATACTGTAACGAGTTTTATTAAGATATCGTATATTAAGATATTTACCTGACAAATAAAATGTATATCTTGAGTTTTCTGGGAATAGCCTCTGAAGACTACTTTATTCTGGAGGAATTTAACGGAATTTTGCATTACTGCTAAGCCGTAAGAAAACTTAACACACAAAAAATGTTAACTTATGTTATATCCATTTTTTCTTGGGTTTATCATTTTTGAGATATTCTTGCTTTTGGTTTCAGCTTTGAGAAACATACTTTTCTCATACAGGAATTTGTCAACTCTTGTCCATACAAACAAAGGAAGTTCAGTTACATAGCAACCAGTTTTTGTCTATCACTTTAACCTATGGTACTCCCTTATTTCGCTTCTACTTACAAGGAAGCAAGTAATAAGACCATTTCTGCTAATTTTTTTCTCGATTAGATGAAGTGAATAGAATAATTTGTTGCAGAGATGTAGAGAAAGTCATGTGAATGGAATACAACAGATTTTTTTAGAGTCAACAGCTGACGCCCGTACATACGTAAATACAATTTTGTCCTTTTTTAGAGAGTTAGCAGACAAGGAGCGTGATTTTGCCTTTTTACAACAAGACTGTACAACAGCTCATGCGGCCAATCTTTCGAAGTTGGGTACCAAGTTGCCTGTGTGATATCCTTTCTCAACTTTAATGTCATTATAGCCGTGTATATTTATCGGACTGTCTCTACAACATATTGTGTTTAGGTCGGCTTATCCCCGCAAGGAATCACGGAATAAGTTATTCCATGTTTATTCCCTTGATAGTCTCTATTCCGTTGTCGAACAACACAATTTAGCACATAACCATGGAAAAACGTCTAACAGAGCTTTATTCCGAGGTCGTACAACTGGCCCTAAGAGATATACAAATCTTACGTACAAAAAATATAGTTCTCATTAAAACACACAATCTATGTCATACAGTTTCGTCCTCCATGTTCTAGAGGTAACTTTCTAGCCTCTGACTACTTTGGTCGCGGGTTCAAACTCAGTGGAGTGGATGACTTTTTTTCGAGTACAAAATTCCTTAGCATGGCTTTCTTCGGAAAGGTAATAAAACCGTTGTTCCCGTATCATAGATTTACGGCATGTAAAAGAACCTCAAGCCTGATAGAGAGGCCTCTAAGAAAAATTAAGCTGTCTTTCGCGCCCAGTGAAGAATGTGGCGCTGAGATCCGCAGCAGTTAAATGGTTTCAATAAATAAAAATCTATTTAATTGCGTTATATATTTTTTTGTTGAATCAATCATTTTCATAACCTTTTTTATTCGTTTTGGTTGCAAAACACTTCACATTTTTCTCAATGGTAATTTACCATTCCTGTTTCTTTTGTTTTACTTGTGGCCTTGCAAAGAGAATAGAATTCCATAGCAATAAGCTTTTAAAATATTTTTTTTATCATTTATATAGCCCACTTTAGCATCTAAGCTGAAATCAGGGCCTTTGCATTAGAAACAGCTCATTGCCTGTAGGTTCTTTACTTGGGTTTGAATCGTTTTATTTTCTTCACAAACTTACTTCCAGACTCTATGGGGGATAGGGAATAATTCTAGTCAAAGAAAAATTCCCCGCTCCTGCCGGGAATCGAACCCGGGACCTCCGGATGAGAAGTCAGCTCGCTGACCACTTTAGCCTAGCATAATCACTTATTTCCCTTCTACTTACAAGGAAGCAAGTAATAAGACATTTCCTGCTAATATTTATCTCGATTAGCATGAAGTAGATAGAAGAACAGTTTGTTACAGAGGTGTAGAGAAAGCCGTGTGAATGGAGCACGACAGAATATTTAAGTAAAATGAGAGACTGCAGTAACCGGAGCGTGCTGGACGCGGCCCTGCAAGTCTGTTACTCGAGACGCCTCCTTAAGCTCAGGGAAGCGAGAAAAGCATCCATCAGTGCGAGTGTGTGAATCACCGCTCACTTCACAGCTTACAGCTCCTGGTCATAAGGAAGACTTCGACTGCAGCACTCTCTCCAGGCCCAAGTATCTCATGTGTGACAATCACAAGACTATTACTTTCTCTACACGTAGTGCATACAGAACCAAAAATCCATACTGACATTTCACCCGAAATACATGTTTTAGAGTCCCCTGTATAAAAAATCTGATGTGTTCCATTCATATGACTTTCTCCACATCTCTGCAACAAATTATTATTAAAAGCATATGCTTCTATTTACTTCATGCTAATCGAGAAACAATTACCAGAAATAGTCTTATTACTTGCTTCCTTGTAAGTAAAAGCGAAATAAGGGAGTACCATAGGTTAAAGAGATGGTCAAAAGCTGGTTGCTAAGTGGCTGAAATTCCTTTGTATGGACAGGAGTTGACAAATTCCTGTATGAGAAAAGTAAACGTTTTTCAAAGCTGAAACCAAAAAAACAGGAATATCTCAAAAACGATCAGCTTCACGAAAAAAATATAAATGACATAAAGTGTGTGTTTTATCCTAAAATATATTTTTGTGAGGAGCGTTTTTGTCTATCTCTTACGGTTTACCAATTATACAAAATTCAATAAAAAGCATCCAGAATAAAGAGGTCTTTAGAGACTATACCCAGGAAATTCAAGATATATATTTTATTTGGCAAGTAAATATCTTAAATATAAGGGATTTTAATCAAAATCGTCAGCGCCATTTTTAAAAAAATCTAAATTTTCTAAATTTTTCCATGTAAAGGGTAGTTGGGGGTGGGGAAATCTTCGTGTCACATCCTTGAAAGATACCAAACTTAAATACCAAGTTTTTAACGGTCTTTTCGTTTTGCTGCCCACACAGACGCGCGCACACACACACACACACATACACTGACATTTTTCTAAAAATGTCTTTTTGGATTCAGGGGGTCTCAAAACACATATTTCCGGTGAAATCTGGGTATCGAATTTTTAGGTGCATTACAATACCTTCTCTATACACTAGTAAATAGTACGTGCAGAGAAAGTAAAAAGCATTTTTAGAAAAAGGTCCGTGCGTTTGTGAACACGATAACTCAAAAACAAAGAGTCCGTGAAATACCAAACTTGGTATTTAAAGTATCTTCCAAGGATGCGACACGAAGATTTTGAGAAAAATTCCCCACCCCAAACTATCCTTTACATGGAACTTTGTTCGAAAATGTTGATTTTCTCGAAAATGACTCTAACGATTTTGATTAAAGATATTTACCTGACAAATAAAATGTATATTCTGAATTTTCTGGGAATAGCTCCTGAAGACTTCTTTATTCTGGATGAATTTTACGGAATTTTGCATAACTGCTAAACCGTAAGAGATGAACAAAAACTTATCACACAAAAAATGTAGTGCACGTTAAAGCACACAATTTATGTTATATTATATAATATATTTTTGAGATATTCCCTGTTCTTGGTTTCAAATTTAAAAATACTTAAATTTTTCTCACCAAAAAGTTGTAAACTCTACATAGAAACGGATTTGAACCACATGGCAACCAGCTTTTAAAATATTTGAATATCACTTTATCCTAGTGTATTCCCTTCTACTTACAAGGAAGCGAGTAATTAAGCCAATTTCTGCTAATGTTTACCTCGATTATCATCAAGTAGATGGGGGATTGAGCTTTTTAACAATAATTTGTTACAGGAAGTTAGAGAAAGTCATGTGAATGGAACACATCAGAGTTTTCATCCTGGTAATGCATAGAGATGGGACTTTCAGTGCCATTATATAGCGTCTAACTTTTAAAAGTTTAGACTATCGTTTTAGCCTAGTGTGCTCCATTATTTCCCGTTCTGCTTAAAGAAAGCAGTTCTGCCAATGATTATCTGGGTTATCATGAAATAGATACAAGAAAAATCGGACGTGTTCCATTCACATGACTTTCTCTATATCTCCACAACAAATTATTGTTAAAAAGCTCGTGCTTATTTTTACTTCAGGCTAGATTAGAAAAAAATAGCTCGACTAGCCTTATTACTTGCTTCCATGCAAGTAGAAGGGAAATAAGGAAGTAGCATAGGCTAAAGTATCCGTCAAAAGCTGGTTGCTATGTGGCTGAAGTTCCTTTGTTTGTATGGACAGCAGTTGATATGAGAAAGTTTTTAAGGCTGAAACCAATAACAAGGACTATCTAAAAAGACTATCCACTCTACGAAAAAAATGTATATAATATAAAGTGTACGTCTTAACGTGATCCACCTTTTCTTTTATTAAGTTTTTGTCTATTTCTAAGGGTTTGCCAGTTATGCAAAATTCTTTAAAATTCATCCGGAATAAAGTACTCTTCAGGGGCTATTGCCAGAAAATTCAAGATATACATATTATTTGTCAGGTAAATATCTTTAATATACGATATTTTAATTAAAATCGTTAAAGCCATTTTTGAAAAAATAAAAATTTTCGAAAAAAGTTCCAAATAAAGGATGGTTTGGGGTAGGGAATTTTCTCAAAATCTTCGTGTCGCATCTCTAGAAGATACTAAACTTAAAAATCTGATATGTTACACTTACATGACTTTCTCTAGCTGTTCTACAAACTTCTTACATAAGACAGTCCTTCTTTGTGCACCTTGCTAATCGTGGTACTCATTAGCACAACGTTCTTATTACTTAGTTCAGTATAAGTAGGAAGAAAATAAGGGAATACACTAGGCTAAACCAATAGTCAAATGTTTTAAAAGCTGTCGTTATGCGATTGTCATTACAAATCGCTTCTTTTCTTGGCCAGGAGTAAAACAAAAGAAAAACGGACACTCCCGTCTGAGAAAACTATAAGTACTTCACAACTGAAACTAATAACAATGAGTACCTCGAAAACGGTAAGCTCCACGAGAAAAATGTAAATGACATAACTTGTGTATTTTAAAAAAATCTGCATTTTTTGTACAGTAAGTTTTTTGTCTCTCTCTGATAGTTTACTAGTTATGCCAAATTAAGCAAAATTCATCCAGAATAAACAGGTCTTCTGAAGCTATTCCCAGAAAATTCAATATATACATATTATTATCAGGTAAATATCTTTAATATACGATAATTTAATTAAAATCGTTAGAGCCATTTTTGAAAACATGAAAATTTTCGAAAAAAAGTTCCAAATAAAGGGTAGTTTGGGGTGGAGGGCTTTTCTCAAAATCTTCGTGTCGCATCTCTAGAAGATACTAAACTTAAATATCAAGTTTGGTATTTTATCGATTTTTCGTTTTTGAGTTATCGTGTTCACACATACACACACGGGCCTTTTTCTGAAAATGTTTTTTTTTTTAATACAGGGGACTGTAAAACATATATTTCCAGTGAAATATCGGTATCAAATTTTTTGTTGTAGTGCAATACCTTCTCTATACACTACGTATAGAGAAAGTAATAAGTTTTTATCAATAATTTGTTATAGAGAGTAGAGAAAGCCATTTGAATGGAACACATCAGATTTTTACTGCCCAAACTCCTGATATAATACCCCGGATCTGAGCTTTCAGCTGACGGCTAAGTGCTCCACGGCAGCATATGGAACTAAAGATGCTACTTGATATGTATTTTGAAACAAATACAAATACAGTTTGGGCAACAGAGCAACATTAATTAGTTGAAATGTTAGAATCCAAACATTGATATGGAATGAAAACGCTCTGGCCCTCTACATCGTTGCAAATGAACTCAAGTGGATAAATCAAATTGACCTACATGACAATAGCACTCTGATCACGAGACCACATTCCTACAATCCGTCGGTATTCGTAAACGTGAGCATGGCCGAGATACCAACCTAACTCTGATACAAACAAATGCATATCCGCTGTTCATTTATTTAACACTACATTTAAACCTCTCCCCACTAATCTCCTCTTGGTGCGACGGGGTCCACGTTCTGCCGGTTCAATAGGCGGGGCGTCTAAGTCTACAGACTGTAGGAACCCCGACAATGCTGTGCTGTCACTCCTGGTTCCGGCCGGTCGGTGTCTCCCCTCTATCGGATCAAATGACTTGCTTCATATATATATATATATAATCACTCGGAATTAGTGTAAACAGTCCGTGAGAGTTGACAGATATTACTGATTTAAAAATTGCTGCTATTTTTTCAGAATAAATAAACATGTAGGTTATTGTATAATAATAAAGTTAAAAATTTTCGCACGAAAAAAACCATAACTTACACTTTTCGAACTTTCTTTACACGTACTATGTACATAGTCTACCTATAGAAAATGTATTGTGTTGCACCTAAAAAATCGATACCGAGATTTCACCGGAAATACATGTTTTGGGTCCCCCTGCATCCAAAAAAAATTGGAAAAAGGTCCGTGTGTGTCTGTCTGTGTGCGTCTTGGACAGAATAGCTCAAAAACGTAAAGACCGTTAAGCACCAAACTAGGTATTTAGTTTGGTATCTTCCAAGGATGCGATACGAATATTTTCAGGAAAATCCTCCCACCACAAACTACCCTTTACATGGAAAAAATTTCGAAAATTTTGATTTTCTTAAAAATGACTAACGATTTTGATTAAAATCCCTATATTAAAACTATTTAGATCCCAAATAATCTTGAATTTTCTGGGAATAGCCTCTGAAGATCTTTTTATTATGGATGAATTTTGCCGAGTTTTGCTTAACTGCTTAACCGTAAGAGATAGACAAAGAGCTTACCACAAAAAAATGCTGAGCTCGTTAAAACACACAATTTAGGTTATATATATATTTTTTGCTTTAGCCGCTTTTGAGATATTCCTTGTTATTGGTTTCAGCTTTAAAAACTTATGCTTTTGTCATACAGGACTTTGTCAACTCTTGTCTATACAAACAAAGGAACTTCAATGACAAAGCAACCAGCTTTTAAAATATTTGACCACCGATTTAGCCTATGGTACTACTTTATTTATTTATTTTCTGCTTACATAGTAGCAAGTAATAAGACCCTTTCTGCTGTTTTTTTTTTTTTTTTTTTCTCTAGATTACCATTAAGTAAATAGAAGAATAAGTTTCTTAACAATAATGTATTGCAGAGATGTAGAGAAAATAAAAACGAACTAGCACAGTGAATTGTATACACATTAAGGCATCAATTATAATACAGCTGTATATATACCTATAGTCCTAACCGTGTGCGCAATAGACGAGGCTACCTTAAAAATATCAAAATCACACTCTTCTAATTCCATTCCCTTTGACAAATCAAAGTTCCAGTTCGATTATTGAATCAGTCGATCAAATGCAGAATTGGCTTTGATATATTAGCTTTGCCGCACTCTGATTCGCTACAATTAGGGAATAGTGAAACGTAAAAGTCGATGATATTGGTACATTTGGTATTTGGGGTGGAGAAACAATATTTTGGTTTATTTCTCGCCCTACCCCCCGCATCTCTCTCTCTCTCTCTCTCTCTCTCTCTCTCTCTCTCTCTCTCTCTCTCTCTCTCTCTCTCTCTCTCTCTCTCTCTCTCTCTCTCTCTCTCTCTCTCTCTCTCTCTCTCTCTCTCTCTCTCCATTCTCTTTCCTTCTCTCTTTCTCTCCCTCTCTCTCTCTTTCTCTCCCTATCTCCTTCTCTTTCTCTCCCTCTCTCTTTCTCGCCCTCTCTCTCGCCCTTTCTCGCCCTTTCCTTTTCTCTACCTCTCTCTCTTTCTCTCTCTCGCCTTCTCTCTAATTTTCTCTCTCGGCTTCTCTCTCTTTCTCTCCCTATCTCTCTTTCTCTCCCTTTCTCTCTTTCTCTGTCTCTCGCCCTCTCTCTCTATCGCCCTCTGTCTCTTTCGCTCTCTTTCTCTTTTTCTTTCTCTTTTCCTCTCTTTCTCGCCCTCTCTTTCTTTCTCTCGCCCTCTCTCTCTTTTTCTCTTTCGCCCCTTCTCTCTCTCTTTCTTTCTCTCTCTCGCCCCCTCTCTCTTTCTCTGTCTCTCTGTCTCTCTCTCTCTCTCTCTCTCTCTCTTTCTCTCTCTATCGCCCTCTCTGTCTCTTTCGCTCTCTTTCTCTCTCTCTATCGCCCTCTCTGTCTCTTTCGCTCTCTCTGTCTCTTTCGCTCTCTTTCTCTCTCTCTATCGCCCTCTCTCTCTCTCTATCGCCCTCTGTCTCTTTCGCTCTCTCTGTCTCTTTCGCTCTCTTTCTCTTTTTCTTTCTCTTTTCCTCTCTTTCTCTCCCTCTCTTTCTTTCTCTCGCCTTCTCTCTCTCTCTCTTTCTTTCTTTCTCTCGCCCCCTCTCTCTTTCTCTGTCTCTCGCCCTCTCTCTCTCTCTATCGCCCTCTCTGTCTCTTTCGCTCTCTTTCTCTCTCTCTATCGCCCTCTCTGTCTCTTTCGCTCTCTCTTTCTCTTTCCCTCTCTCTCGCCTCTCTCTTTCAATATCAAGATTTTACTGGAAATGCACGTTTTGAACACTGGGTGAGTGCATGTTTGTTTATAAACTATAGGTGTATCTACCACTTATTGCACTCTCCTTCTTTCTCTACGACTACCCGCCTCCTTTTCCTAAGCACGCGACATAAACCCGGCGGAAGGCGGTGGAATTGTTTCGGGCGTATAATCCTCAGTGTGGCTTCCTGCGAAAGTGTAGTAAAGTCAATGATCACGTGTCGTAGATTTATAGCCCGTAATAGAATTTCAAACCTAATAAAGAGGCCTATGAGCAAAATTAAATGCTTTTTCGGTCCAATATATGACTCGCTGAAAACCATAGCATTTTAAGAGCGTCCATAAATAAAGTACTCGGTTTCAAAAAAATTAAAAAATCTCTACTTAACCTTATACATTTAGATTATATACATTACATATATAATTTAAAAAGTCTGATGTACTCCATTCACATGACTTTCTCTTCATATCTATAACAAATCATAGTTGAAAAGCTTATTCTTCTATCTACTTCATGCTAATCGAGACAAACATTAGCAGAAATGCTTTCTTGTAAATGGAAGGGAAATAATGGAATACACTAGGCTAAAACGACAGTCAGATATTTTAAAAGCTGGTTGCCATTAGGTTGAAATTCGTTTCTATACATTGCCAGGAGTTGACAAATTCCCCTGTGTGAAAAGTTTAAGTATTTTAAAACTGAAACAATAACCAAAAATAACTAAAAAGTTGACTACTCTACAAAAACATCTTATGTGCTCCATTCACATGACTTTCTCTACATCTCTGCAACAAATTATTGTTATAAAGCTTATGCTTCTTTTTATTCCATGCTAATCGAGAAAAATTACTCATTACTTGCTTCCTTGTAAGTAGAAGTGAAATAAGAAGGGACCATAGGTTAAAGTGGTAGTCAAAAGCTGGTTGCTATGTGACTGAAGTTCCTTTGTTTGTATGGACACGAGTTGACAAATTCTGTATGAGATACATAAGTAACGTTTTTAAAGCTGGAACCAAAAACAAGGAATATCTCAAAAACGATCAACTCCACGAAAAAAAAATATAACATAAATTGTGCGTTTTAATATGCTCTACATTTTTTGTATGGTAAGTTTTTGTGTATATCATACAATTTAGCAGTTATGCAAAATTCCGTAAAATTCATCCAGAATAAAGTGGTCTTCAGAGGCTATTCCCAGAAAATTCAAGATATACATATTATTTGACAGGTCTTTAATATACGATATTTTAGTCAAAATCGTTAGAGCCATTTTTGGAAAAACCAAAATTTTTGAAAAAAGTTCCATATAAAGGGTAGTTGGGTGTGAGGGGATTTTCTTGAAAATCTTCCGTGTCGCATCCTAGGAAGAATCCGAACCTAAATACCAGGTTTGGTATTAAACGGTCTTTTCGTTTTTAAGCTCTGCTATCCACAGACACACACGGACCTTTCTGTAAAAATCTGATGTGTTACACTCACATGACTTTCTCTAGCTGTTCTACAAACTTTATACATAAGATTCTTCTTCTTTCTGCACCTTGCTAATCGTGGAACTCATTAGCACAATGTTCTTATTACTTAGTTCCTTATAAGTAGGAAGAAAATAAGGGAATACACTAGGCTAGTCAAATGTTTTAAAAGCTGTCGTTACGCGATTGTCATTACAAATCGCTTCTTTTCTTGGGCAGGAGTAGAACAAAAGAAAAACGGACACTCCCGTCTGAGAAAAGTATAAGTACTTCACAACTGAAACTAATAACAATGAATACCTCGCAAACGGTAAGCTCCACGAGAAAAATGTATATGACATAACTTGTGTATTTATACAAGACCTAAATTTTTTGTATAGTAAGTTTTTGTCTCTCTCTTACGGTTTACTAGTTATGTCAAATTAAGCAAAATTCATCCAGAGTAAACAGGTATTCAGCAGCTATTCCCAGAAAATTCAAGATATACATTTTATTTGTTAGGTAAATATCTTTAATATATGATATTTTAATCAAAATCGTTAGAGCCATTTTTAAGAAGATTAAAATTTTCGAAAGAAGTTCCATGTAAAGGGTAGTTTGGGGTGGGGGGATTTTTCTCAAAATCTTCGTGTCGCATCCCTGGAAGATACTAAACTTAAATACCAAGTTTGGTATTTTAGCTACTTTTCGTTTTTGAGTTATCGTGTTCACAGACACACGGACACACACACGGACCTTTTTCTGAAAATGCTTTTTTTGGATACAGAGGGTCATAAAACATGTATTTCCGGTGAAATCTCGGTATCGAGTTTTTGGGTGGAATACAATACTTCTCTATCCCTATGTACATTGTACATATGGGGCTAGAGAAAGTAAAAATGCGTTTTTGGATTCAGTGTATTAATATGTATTTCATTTCTAAGATTTTGCCTATCTGTTACGATTTACTAGTTACATAATATCCATAAAATTCATCGAGAATAAAGAGATCTTCAAAGGCTATTCCCAGAAAATCCAAATATGCATGTATTCATTATTGATGTAACAATTTGTGTAGCAAATACATATGAGATCAGCTCATCAGGGAAACATCAAACACGTAGCAGGCAGTTGGATTGGCTGTAAAGTCAGAGGAAACATCGACTGCTGAAGTATTTTATGACTTTCTCGACTAGGGTGCTGGAGTGGACGTAACGTGGTCACTGGGGCGAGCTGTTTCACGGCTCGCGGGCGGCAACCAATGACCGGTGACCAAGCTAAAACAACAGCGATTTGAGTTTCCACTTCCATTCAACGATTATAGGTACATGCTCCAAATCCTGGTCATATAGCGAGGCAATGCGCGTATACTGACGAGCAGGCTTCCCACATTTATTTCACATAATATCCCGTAATTATTTTAAAAATCACAAAATTTATTTTGAAGTCGCCCAATTAACTTCACAGTGATGTCTTCTTTGTAGGGGGCTGAAAAACGTTTTTTTAAGATTTGGTGTAGACACTATTGTTGCTAATTTTCTTTTTAGGGGGCGCTTGTTTCTTAAGGTCAGACTAATGGGCTCTTCAGCACCCCTCCCCAAAAAGTGTTATAATTTGGGAATCTTCTAAAGCCATTTATTTAGTTCAGGTTCACAAAACAACTTCAATTTTTACTTTCTCTACACGTACTATGTATATAGTGTATAGAGAAGGTATTGCACTCCACCCAAAAATTCGATACCGAGATTTCGTCGGAAATAGGTATATGTTTTATGGTCCCCTGTATCCAAAGAAAGCATTTTCACAAAAAGGTCCGTGTGTATGTGTGAGTATGTGTGTGTGTGAACACGATAACTCAAAAACGAAAACTCGATAAAATGCCAAACTTGGTATTTAAGTTTGGTGTCTTCCAGGGATGCGAAACGAAGACTTTGAGAAAAACCCCCCGACCCCAAATTGCTCCTTACATAGAATTTTTTTTCGAAAACTTTGATTTTCTGAAAAATGGCTCTAACGATTTTGATTATATCAGATATTAAAGATATTTACCTGACAAATAAAAGTATATCTTGAATTTTCTGCGAATAGCCTCTGAAGACTACTTTATTCTGGACAAATTTTACCAAATTTTGCATAACTGCTAAACCGTAAGAGATGGAAAAAAAGTATCACACAAAAATGTGGAGCACTTTAAAACACACAATTTGTCGAATGCATTTTTTTCATGGAATTGATCTTTTTTTTTTTAAATATTCCTTGTTGTTGGTTTCAGCTTTAAAAATTATAATTTTCTAACACAGGACCTTGTCAACTCCTGTCCATACAAACAAAGGAACTTCAGTCACATAGCAACCAGCTTTTGACTATCACTTTAACCTATGGTACTCCCTCATTCCGCTTCTAATTACAAGGAAGCAAGTAATAAGACTACTTCTGCTAATTTTTTCTCGATTAGTATAAAGTAAATAGATGCATAAGCTTTTTAACAATAATTTGTTGCGGAGGTGTAGAGAAAGTCATGTGAATGGAACACATAAGTTTTTTATTAATGCCTTTAACTGCACGGTTATATCTGCGGCAGATTGCAGATATTTTACAACTAGATCTATTTTCATAGCAGTGACTAAACAAATATACTATAACCATACCTTTTAATACATTATTTAATTTGTGAAACAACATAACCTATATACAGGAATAAATTTAAAGTATTTTATGATTAAGGGTACAGCCCAAAAATTCGCAAATCGCTCCCATTAAAAATCGGTCGCAAAGTCATTAATTTAGTAGCCCAATCCGCGATTTTTCGCCCAAACTGGCAACCCTGTGACAACTCTCCGTCTGGCTCTCTCTCTCCCTCCCTCTATTCAGAACTAGGTAGGGCCACGATAATGATTGCAGACTCATTCGGGAGGCTCTTGGCTTAACCTGACTTGTGCGGTTTTTCGGCGGTTTCCCCGAATGCCAGAGCTACGAAGTTCCTACTGATTTCCTTATGCAGGGTAAGACCGGCCAGAAAGCCACTGAACATAGAACTTGTCAAGGGATATACATGTATACATATGTTTTTATACCACGAAAAAAATGTATAAAGCTCTAGTGCTAAAAGCACGGTTTACAAAAACAGTAGAATAGATATATAATAACACCATTTGATTTGGAGGCCTGTAAGCCACTGCACTATACTTATGTTTTGTAATCTATAAAAGCATACGTACTTCCTTTTTTTTTTTTTTTTTGCATGCACATAAAAACAAAGAGTATCAAAATTAGTGTTAAAATGTATAAATAAATATAATTTCATTATATGTAACACTGATGCAATGTCAGATGATAGTTTTCTAATTATCGACATAATATTTACTACTAGTAATTATATAAAACTAAAATATGATTATTGTATTATGTACTCTTCATAAATGCCAACAAATTACAATACATATTTACAAATATGTTATAGAATTTCCAATGCAAAAATGTACAATTATGTACATGAGTGTAAAATATCAAATAATCAGACTTTACAGACCTTGTGTCATTTCTAAATACTAAAAAGTTTATTTGACACATTCGTGCAAGTCAAAGTAAACATCAGCTTAATTTGAATATAAAACACACACAATATACACAATATATATACATAAAATATGTATAATCATAAAGAATATATATATATATAAATGTTACCAAAATTAATTTTTTACAACCTTAGTAAGCTTTCTAACAGTATACTTTATGCATGTAGTTATTCAGGAACTGATGGCAGCTCTAGTAAACAAACTGTCAAACGTCTAGTAACAGAAAAGCTTCACAGAACATATTATTGATTGCAAACTTGTTCAGAAAGTTACCCATAACTATCACATTATTACAGAAGTATGGAGCTGAACTGACAGATCTACTAATCCACGGGCATCCTTCCTGAATTAAAGATGAAAATGAAAAAATGCAGGGTTCAGTGTGATGTATCACATACAAGCTGCACTTTTAGATCCCAACAAATGATATTTGCTTGGTGATACTGATACATCATGCTAAGTGGAACCAACTTTTTCTCATTAAAAATCTTGTTTGTCCGAAGGTTTTCATTTGAAAAGCTTCAGAAGTACGTAATTATAGTTTTCAGTAATATGATTGTAGATGAGAAAAGATTTAGTTTAATTCCTGCTTTCATTTTTACCTGGTAAGAGTCTGAAGATATTTAAGAAATTGATTTTATTATTTGGATCTTATTTTACATTCGAACAGTAAATATTAAAATTCGTGTTATAATTACTTGGGTGTTTTTATAATGTACAGGAAATCAGTCAGAGTCAACCTTATATATGTAACAATTTGTATGTTGTACATAATGATTTGCTTTCCGAGTGTCTCATTGGTCGCTTTTGTTCTCGGGAAACAGTACTGCTTACTTGACAACAGGTTTGTTTATCTCTCCTCTTTGCATTCTTATCAGTGACTTATTTTAACGTGAGGAGATGTTGTTTTGAAGATATTTGTTGGTTTGAAAGTGCTGCCCTCCTAGCAACGTCTTCAGTTCAGGGAAAAGGTGAAAGCCGCTGAGTGCCAGTCAGAACTGTACGGTGGATGATCGAAAATGTCCCATTGAAATTGTTCAAGAAGCCGATGGGTTGTGCCAGCAGTGTGTGGACGAGCGTTGTTATGGCTCAACACAATTCCTGAAGTCACCATTCCTCTTCGTTTGTTTGAAATGGCTCTTCAAAACAACGTCAATGCTCATTTGAAATCATTGGCGGCAACATTTTTTGAAGGGGTATTGCAAAGCTTGCGCACATATACGATAAATATCTCCATATTTTCGTGACTATGTTGAAAAGTAACCATAAGTGTACAAAACTTTTAGTAATAAAATAATTGTTTTCTATGAACTCTTCGTTTATTTATAGCCTATCGGAGGTTGGAAAAAAACGACCCTCGTACGACATTTTAATCAAAATCGTACAGCCATTTTTTAAAAAATCAAAATTTAGAAATTTTTTTAGGATGCGGAAATTTCCTTGGAAATCTGTGTGTTGCATCCTTGGAAGATACCAAACTTTAATACTAAGTTTAGTACTTAACGGTATTTTCGTTTTTGAGCTATGCTTTCCACACACATACACACACATAAACAAGAATGCATTCTTTTGGATTCAGGAGGACCTAAAACAGGTATTTCCGGTGAAATGCCGTTATCGAATTTTGGGTGCAATACAATACATTCTCTATACACTATGTAGATAGTACGTGAAGAGAGAGTAAAAATGTAATCTAACAGATATATAAATATTTTTTTTAATAGAGCAAACCATTTTGAGATATTCAATTTTAAAAAGTTTAAACTTTTCTCAAACACAAAATGCTCATCCGTTTCATATGTCTTTTGTTTTACTCCTGACAGTTGAAACAGAACCGAATTTCAATACTAATCACATAGCGACAGCTTTTAAAACATTTGACTATCGCTTTATCCTAGCGCATTCCCTCATTTCCCTCCTACTTATAAGTAACAAAGTAATAAGGTAATTCTGATATGTTTATCACGATTAACATGATGTAGATAACAAATAATGATTTATATGAATAGTCTTTTGCAGAATAAATACGGAAAGTTATTAATATGAATGGAACAGACCAGATTTTTACTTTCTCTACACGTACCATGCATGTATAGAGATAGTATTGTAATGCAACCAAAAATTCGATACCGAGATTTTACCAGAAATATATGTTTTGAGACACCGTGAATAAAATAAAATATTTTTAGAAAAAGGTCCATGTGTGTCTATAGGCAGCACAGTGAAACCAAAAATCCATTAAATAGCAAACTTGGTACATAAGTTTAGTATCTTCCAAGGATGCGACACGAAGATTTTCAAGAAAAGCCCCCCCACCCACGCCCTACTACACTTTACATGAAAAAAAATTGAAAATTGTGATTTTCTCAAAAATGGCTCTAAAGATTTTATTAAAATGGCATATATTCAATATATTTACATTATAAATAAAATGTACAGCCTTAATCTCAAGCTTGATAGAGAGACCTCTGAGCAAAATTAAGCGGTTTTTCACACGCTGAGGACCACAGTAGTTAAAGAGCGTTCATAAATAACACGCCATTTACTTTTATCTAATTTTCTGGGAATAGGCTCTGAAGACATTTTTATTCTGATTTATATAACTAGCAAGCCGTAAGAGAAAGACAAAAACTGTAGGTATCTTTCAAACACACAATTTATGTCATATACATTTTTCCCTTTCTCTACACGTACTATATACATGGTGTATAGAGAAGGTATTGTAATGCACCCAAAAATTTGATACTGAGATTTCACCGGAAATACGTGTTTTGAGTCCACATGAATTCGAAAAAAAAATATTTTTAGAAAAATGTCCGTATGGTGTCTGTGTTTGTGTGTGTGTATGTCTGTGGGCAGCATAACTCAAAAACGAAAAGTTCGTTAAAAACCAAACTTGGTATTCAGGTTTGGTATCATCCAAGGATGCGACACGAAGATTTTCAAGAAAATCCCCCACCCCCAACTACCCTTTAATTTTCTCAAAAATATCTCTAACGATTTTGATATTAAAGATATTTTTACCTGACAAATAAAATGTATCTTGAATTTTTTGGGAATAGCCTCAGAAAACTACTTTATTCTGGATGAATATTACCGAATTTTGCATATCTATTTTTTTTGGTAGTGTTTAACGCCCGCTTTAACTACTTATGGCACCGCAGGTGGTGACACTGATGATACGTGAATGATGATGGAAACCGGAGAACTCGGAGAAAACCCACCCCAGCGCCGTTTTGTCCACCACAAATCTCACATGCGGTCGCTTGGGATCGAACCCCGGCCGTCCAGGTGAGAGGCGAGTGGTCTAACCACTCGGCCTCGGCGCGGCCCTTTGAATATTTGCCAAACCGTAAGAGATGGACAAAAACTTACCACACAAAAAATGTAGAGCACGTTAAAGCACACAATTTATGTAATATACATTTTTTTCGTGGAGTTGGTCGTTTGGTTTCAGGCTTTGAAAAACGTATACGTTTCTCATACAAGAATTTGTCAATTCCTGTCCATATAAACAAAGGAACTTCAGTCACATAGCAACCAGCTTTTGACTATCACTTTAACCTATGGTACTCCCTTATTTCGCTCCTACTTACAAGGAAGCGAGTAATAAGACTATTTCTGCTATTTTTTTCTCGATTAGCATGAAGTAAATAGAAGCATAAGCTTTTTAACAATAATTTGAGGCAGAGATGTAGAGAAAGTTACGTGAATTGGACACGTCAGAGATTTTTTTTTTTTATTAGATTTTTCCTTGTTTTAAAATACTTTAACTTTTCTCACACGGAACTTGTCAACTCTTGGCCACGACAAGAAACAGATGTCAATCTCGTAGCAACCACATTTTAAAACATTTGACTGTCGATTTATCCTAGTGTATTCCCTTATTTCCCTTCTACTTATAAGGAAACAAGTAATAAGAACATTTTTGCTAATGTTTATCTCGATTGGCGCGAAGTAGATAGAAGAACAAGGTTATTAAAAATAATTTGTTACAGAGATGTGGAGAAAGTCATGTGAATGGAACACATCAGAAGTTTTAATTTCAAATGTGTGGACAATTAAAAGTATGCAATTGTATAATAAGGTTATCTTGTTAGGGAAAAAACAAAAAACAAATGCTGAACTTGTTCAAGATTTCACAATGTATTGTCTTGAATAAGAGTTAATACGATAATCCATTGTCTGTTGCAGATGCTCCGCCCGTATTGCTATACAGCTTCATAGAGCAGACGTTACAGCCTGGACCAGCTGTGTCTCTCAAGTGCAGTTCAGCGGGGAACCCCACACCACAGATCTCCTGGACTCTGGACGGCTTCCCCCTGCCCATCAATGGCAGGTGAGTATCATACATCCAGCAAGATGGTGCCGTAGCTCACACTTGTCGCTTTTTTTAGAATCAAGTCATCTCGAGACATTGATAAATTTCCACATTTCTGTCCTTGAGGCTGTTCGAACAAAAACGGTTTAGGTTTAGTAGGGATCGACACTCAACCATTATTTTATTTATTTGTTTATTTATTCATCACATACGTTTACAGTGTTGAGCAATGTTCATAAACAGAAGATACAGCAAAGATCTTCAAACTAAAGTACAAACTAAAATTAAAAAAAAACTGATGTGTTACACTCACATGACTTTCTCTAGCTACTATACAAACAAACTTCTTACAAAAGATAATTCTTCTTTCAACACCATACTAATCGAGATAAACATTTACAAAATGTTATTACTTAGTTCCTTATAAATAGGATGGAACCAAGGGAATGCACTGTGCTAAAGTGATATTCAAATGTTTTAAAAGCTGTCGTTATGCAATTGTCATTGCAAATCGCTTCTTTGCATAATGGAAACTAATAACAAGGAATACTTCCAGAACGGTAAGCTCCACGAAAAAAATGCATATGACATAACTTGTATATTTCAACGATATCTGCATTTTTTGTATTGTAAGTTTTTGTCTATCTCTTACGGCTTACTAGTTATTCCAAATTAAGCAAAATTCATCCAGAATAATCAGGTCTTTAGAAGATGTTCCCAGAAAGTTCAAGATAATACATTTTATTTGTGATAAAAATGGCTCTAATACGTGGTATTTTAATCAAAATCGTTAGAGCCATTTCTAAGAAAAAGAAATTGTTACAAAATGTTTCCATGTAAAGGGTAGTTAGGAGTGGGCGAATTTTCTTTAAAATCCTCGTGTTACATCCTTGAAAGATGCAAAACTTAAATACCAAGTTTGGTATTTAATCGTCTTTTCGTTTTTGAGCTATGCTGTCCACACACACACACACACACACACACACACGCGCGCGCGCACCTGTTTCTAAAAATGCTTTTTTTGGATTCAGGGGGTCCTAAACACGTATTTCCGGTGAAATCTCGACATCGAATTTCTGGGTGGAATACAATATTTCCTCTATACACTATATACATAGTACGTATAGAGAAAGTAATAAAATTAAACATAAAGATTAAATAAAAATAAAATAAAAGTTCTTAAGTTATCATTAGGCTACATCCTGTTGGTCGATAGCGGGACACATGCGGATACTAGTTGCATACTTACCGAGTAGAGACCGACCTGCATTAGCGACTGCACGCGCCGCATGTAAACAACCTGTAGTAGCGCGTTGGGGAACGTGGCTCGGCGCAGCAGTATACTACACTGTATATTACAACACTGTTTTACAGGTAAATTAATGCCTTTGATAATAGAGCATGCTCTTCAATCAAATTGTAAAATCTCTTGCTTCAAATAGATTGCATGAAGATTTGCAATTCATACAGAAGAACCTTGTAGATATATCTACGACTATAACACATATTTGGAAACATCGAACATTTGAAAGCTCTCGATGAACTTGTGCAAGCAATTAATCAGAGACCCGTGACACCTGTTTTATACTGTATGAAAAGTGAATACAGTGTTTGGAAAAAATATCGAATTTTCAGTGATGCGCGAATTACGAAATGAGCTACGAGGTGTTGCTAAGGAAATAATTGCTAATGGAGTGTCTTACCCAATAGTTGATTATGTATGCTATTTCCGTTTTGTTCCAATCGCATGTTGTGATGTGGAGCGAAGTTTTTCACACTATAAAGGCTGTTTACGTGCCAATCGGAGACGATCCACATTTGAGCCGTTAGGAATGTATGTTATTGTGTATTGTAATCAATGCATCTTAAGAGAAAATAGAACGTATAATGGTACTGCTGACTTGTTGCACAACAGCAATTGAATGTATGTAAATGTTAAAATTGTTAGTTCCTGTAAATGTTTATGTTTAGCAACCAACCAAATCTGAATCGCCTTCCACTGCTGGTGAAAACATCTCAGTCTACCACTGCCCCATTTTCTTTCTATTGGTACCACTATGTACACACTGCACTGTCAACACAGCACAACTATATACCATGCTACCACCTATTTTGTAGGATTGGTTATCCAACTGGTATGACATTACCTCTAATTTAAATACTTTCAGTTTTTTCTATTCGTTTGCTTGTTGTTTTTTTTTTTAATTTCTCCTAACATTACTCATCCATTGTGCTCCCTTTATCTTCTAGTCTATCACAATGGGTGCATGCCACCGAGCGAGGTGGCGCTGTGGTAACGTGTCGTGGGTTGGATTCTAATTTCATATGAAATTATTTGTTTACGTTTTGTTAAAATCAGATTAAGCAAATTACTTTCTCACACGCACTATGTGCATAATAGGTAGAGAGACAGTATTGTATTCTACCAAAAAATTTGATTGAAATATTAGTTTGAGGTCTCTTGTTCGAAAAAAGAAGCATTTTTAAAAAAAAAGACCATGTGTGTGTATGTGTGTGTGTGGGGGGGGGGGGGTGACAGCATAGCTCAAAAACGAAAAACCAATTATATACCATTTTAGCATTTTCCAAGGAGCTTTACGAGAAAATCCCCAAAACGAAACTATTCTTTACATGGAATATATTTTAAAAAGTTATATTTTTTAAAAAATGGCTCTTAAAATGTGTTTAAGATCTTTTCAGGACAAATGAGATACATATCACAACATTTCTTCCTTTTGATCGATTTTTGCATCACTGGTAAACTGTAAGAGACAGACAGAAACCTTACTTTACAAAATTGTAGATCTCGTTAAAACACATACTTTGTATGATATAATTTGTTTATAGAGTTAACCATTTCCAAGATATTTTTGATTTAAATTTCAACATACACCTTTTTTTTTAACTTAAGGTCATTTACCCTGGTAGGTCATATCGGAAGATGAATAAAATCAATGAAAATGATGCGCATATGATCGTGACGCTTAAAGTTACCCTAAATTCTCTTTCTCAAGATAAGGGGAAATCCCGGAAAAAAACTAATCCACCCTGAACGAGATTCAATGTCACAGCCTCTGTCTTCATATCTCTTTGTTTTGCTCCTGGCCATTCAAAGAGAACCAAATTTCAATTATTTCACATAGCGATCAATTTTTAGAAGATTTGACTATCACTTAAGCCTTGTGTATTCCCTTCTACTTACAAGGAAGCAGGTAATTAAGACAATTTCTGCTAATGTTTATCTTGACAGTAATTTGTTAAAAAGATGTAGAGAAATTCATGCGTTTCTCTACATGTACATGCACTATGGAGAATGTATTGCATTCCACCTAAAAATTCGATACCGAGATTTCACCGGAAATAGTTGTTTAGAGTCCCCTGAGTCCAAAAAAAGAACATTTTTAGAAGAAGGTCTGTGTGTGTCTGTGGAGAAGATAACTCAAAAACGAAAAGTCGGGGAAATACCAAACTTGGTATATTAAGTTTAGTATCTTCCAAGGATGCAATACGAACATTTTGAGGAAAATCCTCCCGCCCCAAAACTACCCTTTACATGGAAAAATTCCCGACAAGTTTTATTTTCTCAAAACTGACTGTAATGATTTTGATTAAAATACCGTATATTTAAGTTATTTACATGACAAATAACATGTATACCTTGAATTTTCTGGGAATAGCCAGAGGATGAATTGTTCTTGATTTTGCATAACTAGTAAAGCATAAGAGATAGACAAAGCTTATGACACAAAAAACGTTGATCTCGTTAAAACACACAATTTTTGTCTTAACATTTTTTTTCGTAGAACTGACCATTTCTGAGATTGGTTTCTGTTTGAAAATAGTTAAAACCTTTCATATATGGGAATTTGACAACTCCTGGCAATGCAAAGAAATGGGTTTCATCCACACGGCAATCAGCTTTTAAAACATTTGACTATCATTTTAGTAGTGAATTCCATTATTTTCCTTCTACTTACAAGAAAGAATTAGCTTTTTACAATAATTTGTTACAGAAATGTAGAGAATGTCATGTGAATGGAACACATTAGATTTTTAATATCTGCTCACTTTAATTTTATACAGTCTAAATACGTCTAAGCAGCGCATTTTAAGCATCTAAAACAAAGCATTAATCTAAGAGTGCCTAAACTTCTGCTCTCTGGTTTTGATGTTCAGATATGCATAGGAAATTGCTTTTTATATATTCAGGGGGCTTCAAAACATCTATTTCCATTAAAATATCCATTTAAAAATTATTAGTGGAATGCAATAACAAGTCCTTACCTAACAGAGCGGTGGCGCTGCAGTAACGTGCACAACTAACATTCGGGAGACTTCTTGTTCGATACCTGGTGACTGCCCACTCTGACCCATGGGTTTTTCATGGTTGCCCCTGACACCAGGGGAATGCCAGTTTAGTTCATCTTTTACTTCGACTTTCCTGTCTCTCATTTCCTGATTCCATCAGTTCCTTGTCATCTGCTTTTGGGTTGAAGGACCAGTCGACGGTGTTTTGCAGGTTGCGCCTGGGCGGTGGTTTCAGATGTTTTTTCCCTCTCGTCGTTGCAGGAGCAGTTTATCATTCCCCGCCTCCGGCTGCTCACTGACGTGCGTCCCTTCAAGGAAACTCCGGTAGCTCTGGGTGCTATAGGTGGGCACGAGGGTCGTCGGATGGGTTCGAACTGGAAACGCTATGAACCCCTACATTGTCTCCCGGAAACGGGCTATGGGTATAAACATATAGGTACTAATCTCATGGCGCAATATAAGGGCTATACGCTGGATGTATTAGCAGTTCGATTCCTGAATTTTGTCAACAATACTTTAAACTGTACGAGGTCTCGCATTGTTGTGCTGCAAGAAAACTCTGTTTCTATTAACCAATACCAGATGCTTCTGTTCTCAAAACTTGATTAACTGCTCCAGTTGATGAGAAGAAACATGTGCATTGAATGTACGTCCATTTGGAACAAATTCCCAGTGAATCACAACTTCAAATTTCCACCAGACAAATATCATTATTTTTGGGCCGAGCCAATTTTTTTGCTAACGACGACAACGTTTGCAGGCTGACGGGTATCTAGAAACTGCTTCGAAGTGTCAGGGTTGCGGTATTGTGCCCACTTTTCATCACATGTGACAATTCTCCTGATAGATCTGTCATCCCAGGGTTTAGCGACATGCTGATGACAGATATCCACTCTACGCTGAGCTTCATCAGCTATCAATTCATTTGATACAAAGTTGCAGCTTCTGAACGAATAACGTACCCATTTTTAGTTGCTCTACACCTACTATGTACATAGTGTATAGAGAAAGTATTGCACTCCACCCAAAAATTCGATACCCAGATTTCACCGTAAATATATCTATGTTTTAGAGTCCCCTGTATCAAAAAAAATCAGAAAAAGGTCCGTGTGTGTCCGTGTGTCCATCTGTCTGTGAACACAATAACTCAAAAACGAAAATTCGGTAAAATACCAAACCTGGTATTTAACTTCAGTATCTCCCAAGGACGCGACACAAAGATTTTCAATAAAATTTCCCTACCCCCAACTACGAAAATATTTGGAAAATTTTAATTTTCTCAAAAATGCCTCTAACTATTTAGATTAAAATTTCTTATATTTAAGAAATTTATATGACAAATAAATTAATATCTTCAATTTCTAGGAATAGCCTCTGAAGACATGTTTATTCTGGAGCAATTTTGCGGAATTTTGCATATCTGGTAAACCGTAAGAGATAGACAAAAACTTACAACACAAAAAATGTAGAGCTCATTAAAACACACACTTAATGTCATATACATTATTTTCGTGGAGTTGGCCTGTTATTTTTAGATATTCCTTGTTATTAGTTTCAGCTTTAAAATACTTGTACTTTTCTCATACGGAATCTGTCACCTCTTGTCCACACAAACAAAGGCACTTCAATCACATAGCAACCAGCTTTTGACTTCACTTTAACATAAGGTACTCCCTTATTTACCTTCTACTTACAACAAAATAAGTAACAAGACCCTTTCTTCTATTTTTTCTCGATTATCATTAAGTAAATAGAAGAATACGTTTTTAACAAGAATTTATTGTAGAGATGTGGAGAAATGCGAATGGACACATCAAATTTTTTGTATCTTTTAAAACTTATCTGGGGTACTTGAGTAGGTTCATGGTGCTTACTATAGTCTGTCTTTGCTTTTCTGATTTTTGCTCTTGAACAAAAAGCTCGTCTGTTGACTTTCCTCTGGAAACTTCTGGCGTAATTTCAGAATCAGTGATACCTAGAGTACACCTGATTTATTCTTTCAGTTCTCTACTTATTAGACATGGGTTGATACGTGAACGAATTGTTCATATGAATGAGTACAAGGAAAGAATCGTATGAATCGTATCAATCGTTGTTCAAAAATAATCGCATGACTCGAAAAGAATAGCATGAATTGTGTCGTTCAAAAAGAATCGCGAGAATCGTGCTGGTCTCAACATGAATCGTTGTTCAAAAAGAATCGCATGGATCAAACAAAATCGCATGACTTAAAAAGAATAGCATGAATCATGTTAACATAGCAAGTATCGTCGTTCAAAAAGAATCGCGAGAATCGTGCTGGTCTCAACATGAATCGTTGTTCAAAAAGAATCGCATGGATCAAACAAAATCGCATGACTTAAAAAGAATAGCATGAATCATGTTAACATAGCAAGTATCGTCGTTCAAAAATATTCGCGAGAATCGTGCTGGTCTCAACATGAATCGTTGTTCAAAAAGAATCGCATGGATCAAACAAAATCGCATGACTTAAAAAGAATAGCATGAATCATGTTAACATAGCAAGTATCGTCGTTCAAAAATATTCGCGAGAATCATGCTAGTCTCAACATGAATCGTTGTTCAAAAAGAATCGCATGAATCGAAAAGAATCGTGTGAGTCGAAAATAATAGCATGAATCATGTCAACTATAGCAGGTGTCGTCGTTCAAAAAGAATCGCAGATTTGAAGAATCGTGATCAGGTATTGGGGTTCTTTTTCTTTTGATTCCACCTAAGTACCAAGCCGAGCTTCGACGAAAACTGCCGAGTGCGCCCGATGATGTGTAACGGGATTTATAATCATTTATTTTATTGTGAGAAAATAAATAGTGCTGAAGCTATGTGGTTAAATATAAATTACATACAATATACATAAGAAAACGAACACTGCCGATCATTGCCGAAGCTACCCGAGCTCTTTATATTGTTTAGGGATGAAAGCAAGCGTTAGAATTTGCAACTGATATATTATTGCAGTATCTTAAGTACAATATATGCACAGCTAAGTCGTCACTACATTAGCAAGATACATATATAACTTCAGAAACAAAATGTTACTACAAATAAAGCAATTATGCTCCAACACAATAGGTATAGAAACATACTACTCTAATACATTAAAATTACCTCGAATATTCCTGAGGAAAATAATAATTATTCTAGGTACTTGCGTTGCCTTATAATGACGTAAGTAATTATAAAAAGTGCATGACTTATTGGCGCGCAACCACGACAGTGAATTACTCTTCGTATAAACATTACTCAAATACCGCCATGCAGTCCAAGTTTAGGTGCCAATATTATGTTGCTTTTTTTTTTTTTTTTCGAATAATGGAGGAGATTATACCAAATATGTTTGCAATAGATGGAAAAGACTAGGCGTTCTTATAAATTACTGTTTTATGCTAAAGGAGCTACCATACGACTATAATCCCCGTGTATAACACAAACGCCGAGAAGGCATAGCAACGATTAATGAATCGAGAACGAATCGTATGAATCATGTAGCATAAACGAATCGTATGAATCATGTGGCATGAACGAATCGTATGAATCATGTGGCATGAACGAATCGTATGAATCATGTGGCATAAACGAATCGTATGAATCATGTGGCATGAACGAATCGTATGAATCATGTGGCATGAACGAATCGTATGAATCATGTGGCATGAACGAATCGTATGAATCGATTACTGAACATGAATCGCTCGACCCAACTCTATTACTTATTGGCTTTGAACATAGAATGCCCATTTAGCGGGCAGCATCTGGCGTTCCTGGCTGCTGTGTAAACATTCATTAGCTGCTCCAGGGTTTCAACACCACCTTTGGTATCGTTGTAGATGTGATTGATCTCAGGTTTATTATCGATTCATTTATGTTTTTACTTTCTCTAGCCCACATACCATATAGATAGTGGGTAGAGAAGTATTGTGTTCCACCCAAAAATAGATTTCGAGATTTCACTGGAAATATATGTTTTGGGGTCCCCCTGAGTCCGGAAAAAAGCATTTTTAAAACAAGGTCCGTGTGTGTGTCTGAGGATAGCACGGCTCAAAGACAAAAAGGCGGTTAAATACCAGACTTGGATACGACACGAAGGACACCTTCCAAGGATACGTCACGAAGATTTTCAAGAAAATCCTCCCACCACAAACTACCCTTTACATAGAAAAATGTAAGAACATTTTGATTTTCTAAAAAATGGCTGTCACAATTTTTGATTAAAATCCGGTATATTAAAGGTATTTACATCCCAAATAAAATGTATATCTTGAATTTTCTGGGAATAGCCTCTGAAGACCTGTTTATTCTGGATGAATGTTGCCAAAGTTTGCTTAACTGCTAAACCGCAAAAGATAGACAAAAACTTACTGCACAAAAAATGTAGATCTCATCAAAACATACGATTTATCTCCTTTACGTTTTTGTTGTGGGGGTAACCGTTTCCGAGATATTCGTTGTTATTGTTTTCAATTGTAAAGCAGACAGGAAGCGTCCGTTTTTCTTGTGTTCTACTCCTGGCCAAGCAAAGAAGTGATTTGTAATGACAGTCGCATAACGACAGCATTTAAAATATTTGACCATCACTTTAGCATAGCGTATTCTTTTAAATCCGTTGTACTTATGAGGAACTAAGTAATAAGAACATTCAGCTAATGTTGATCTCGATTAGCATGTGCAGAACAATCGTTTGTAAGAAGTTTATCTGTGGAGCAGATAGAGAAAGTAATGTGAGTGTAACACATCATATTTTTGTTATAGTGCATAGGCGAAAGTGAAGCTTCGACCCTCCCGTATGTAGAAGATGCTATTAGGCGCCGGGCTCAGAAATTCTACGCCAGATTGGGTGAAAATGAGAACGCACTTGTCAGATCGCTGGGGGAGTATTTACCCACTGAACGCCGATATAGGCGGTATCGGGGTGCCCGTAAGCCATGCGGGCAACCCGATAACAACGGCTTCAAATCAGTCAACAGCAAAATAGCTGAACTAAGTACTCCCCCCCCCCTCCCAATAGATGGCCGCGCCGTGGCCGAGTGGTTAGACCACTCGCCTCTCACCTAGACGACCGGGGTTCGATCCCAAGCGACCGCATGTGAGATTTGTGGTGGACAAAACGGCGCTGGGGTGGGTTTTCTCCGGGTGCTCAGTTTCCCCCGCCATCGCATTCCACCGGTGCTCCATCATCATTCATGTATCATCAGTGTCACCGCCTGCGGTGCCATTAGTAGTTAAAGCGGGCGTTAAACACTACAAAAAAAAGAAAAGAAAAAAACCCCAAAACCTTAACTTATCAAACCTTAACCGTCACCTCATTCCTGAGGTAAAGCCCTTACCAGGGTAGGTACACAGCAACAACACCTAGGCTCACCACGAGTCTATCAGATACCGGACGGACCGCTGGGTAGTAACTGTTGCAATACTCGTAAGTGAAACAAGTAATCAGGCGTTGCTGTTATTGTTTCATGGGTCTGTTGCGGGGAAGCGATACATGAAAGAATAACACAATTTCCAGAAGTGTTTTATGAAACAGTTTTAGTGGTGAAACTGTCTCAAATATTTGTTGTGTTCATGAAACTGTTTCAAAATAGTCATTATGTTATTTTTGTCCCATCACGAATTTTCAACATTCTTGCCTACTTAGAACAAAGCAGCTGTCACGTTACACAACAAAGTCTTAAATGAAGATACCTGGTACCCAGGCACTTACCCACTGAATGCCGAAAGAGGCAGTTTCGGGTTCCCCGCATGGCTTGCGGGCATCCCCGGTAACAACGGCTTCAGACCAGCCAACAGCAAAATAGCTGAACTACGTACTGCCCTCCTCCCATTGAGAGTGGCCTATCAAAATTAACCAACTTAAATAATTTTCACATCAGCGGAGCAGAGGAAAGGATGCTGCTCCTGAAAAATGTAACCGTTCGAAGAGCCTATCTAGCGCTACCTCCTTAACACCAAAAATATAACCACAACCTTCACCTCATTTTTGTGGTTAAACCCTTACCAGGGTAGGTACACAGCAACAACACCTAGGCTCACCACGAGCTTCCAGATCTCGCACGCATACGCAGGTACAATAATTGTAGTTTATAGCCATCTTTAAAACACTGACGTACTCAAACACCCAGGGTTACGTGTCTTGATAAGGCGCTGAACGGTATCTTTTGAAGCACCAACTTCTTCTCAAGTCTGTAGAGTTTCTTCCAAATCTCTGCGTGTATTCTCAGTATTCCATAACTTCAGTCTTTCAGAACGTTGTAAATCTTTAATGTTTTCGTCTCCATTATTGAAACGCTGGTACCATTGTTGTGCCTCTCGCTCACTAACGACATCTTCAGTTCGAGCCGCGGTAGCAGTTTTACAATCTTGTTTCCAGTAGTGTCTCATAAGAACCCTAACCTCAAACTTTGTTGCCTCCATCTGAAGAAGATTCCACTTCTAATCTCCTAATTAATACTATCTCAGGGGTTTGTGGGTTGAGTGCATTTTCCCTTACGACTTGAATTTCTTGTATCACAGGTTTAACGGGCGGCTAGCTTTTTCCTTACAAAATGTGTTATAAATAAATGCCATCCCATCAGTTAAACTATTACTCAGGAGCCTAATCTAATCATCTGCACACCGCTCCCTCCCCCCTTCTCAAGCACGTGGACGTGCGCGCAACACAATATAACGTAACTTTGTACGTCAAGACAGTAACAGAGAGTAAGTTAGAGAGAGTAACCACATAAGAGATTTGCTGTGTCTTATATACTAATCCTGGGTGACGCCAACTTCGCGCCACAAAATGTAACAGTATCTCCTATTGGTTCTTTGTTAGAATCACCTCACAAGTTATGAGAATACAGTGTGACAAGTTTTGACGTCATAGCGTCCACATGACGCGTTAGGAAAAACCCAGTAGTTTTTAACTTTATGTCTATTTCTCCAATTCCCTGTGCTACTTGGAAGATAAGTCTCTATTCCTGTCGCACTTCTTTCTATGTCTGTTCTTTTCAGTCTTACATTCTTTAGCCTAAACCCTGTGCTCATTAGCAAGTGGTGGTTGGTGAACTGTTACCTGGAATTAAGCTAGCTCGGCTTGCCTTAATTACCTAAGTTACAACAACTTGCATTTATGTATATTTCTACCCTTAAATATTCACAACTGTTTTACATTGCTTTCTATAATTTCCCTTTTTATGTTTTGTGAGCTCCTACACATCTTAAAATTTTGTATTACTGGCTGTCAACATAACAAAACCGTAGCACCTTATAAGTAGCATTGAAAAACGTAAGAGCGTATAGGTATATCGGGTGGAAGCCAACTTATTACATTCCTTCTAATAAGTGTTTCATTAAAGCATTACAAACAAAAAAAAAAACCTAATAGGATTTTGTTCTTAGATCAGCCAATTTGGAAAAAAAAAAAAAAAATGTTTTTCTTCAAACTATATGCGCAATTCCACAAGAATATACGAAGATAATAGTTTGTTACTAGTAAGATGTGTAGAGTAACGTATTTCTGACATTAGTGTCGGTAGCAATTATGGGAGAACACACAGAGTTATGAAATAATTAATCATCTAAAAGAATTAAAGGAAAATTCCGAGCAGCTTTACAGACGTGAAGTAACTGGGCAAGCTTGCGTTAAAGTTGGTCAGGTTTCTGAACCGACTTCTAGATGTAAACACGTCGATCGCTTGCAAACACGACAAAGTGTGGTGTGATGTTTTGGCAGATAACAGGTGCAACTAGCATTCGCACAGTAAAAACGGAAGCAATTCCTTCAACGTCGTTGTGAGGCGTGTTTATGAACTGACCTAGAGCAAGCAACGCCCACACAATCTGCACCGTTGCCAGTTTGTCTCTCTCTTGTTTTCGACAAAACTAAAAAATCTCCATAGGAAATGGTGAGAGACAAAAATGTAAGATACAAAATGTGTTCCAAGTACCAAGATCAATCACTGGTTTAAATTAATGACTTCCCTTCCACCCGGTATGTCCGATATAGGTGCAATTAAAAAACAGACATTACCTATGAGGCAACTTAATATTATAGGGACAAGCCAGAGAAGATAATAGGATTAAGATTACACAGGGCGGAATCCCCAGTCACTGGTACAGAGCACCGCACGTAAGCCCTCGAGTCTCTTTGCGCATTACGTGACCCCCGGGAGGCAGGGATGAGAGGACAAACCCAAACGGCAACCATGGCTGACGACTCCAGATAATAAACGCCTCCGAAGCCGTCCGGGCCCAGCCCACGAGTCTTGAGCCTCCGGGAAAAATGAAATGAAATGGAGTTTTACTTATGGACGCTCTTCAATTGCTGTGGTTCTCAGCGTCCCATTCTTTACTAGACATGAAAGACCGATTAAGTTTGCTCAGATGCCTCTTTATCAGGCTTGAGGTGCGTAAATCCACGACACGGGACCAACAGCTTTACTTCCCTTCCTAAGGAAGCCAAGCTAAGTATTTTGATCGTCCTCCACCGGGTTTGAACCCGCGACCTTGGATAGATGAAGTTAGCATGGTAACCATTACACAATGGAAGGCTACAGCAGAGATTCCCCCCAGATGGGCCCCCTGGCTCGAAAGCAGGTTCCTATCAGGTGGTTCCACGACGATGCCAGGAATAAACTTCTGCAGTGCGCAAGCCAATATCCAACCACAACCCGCCGAACACCGTCGTCTGGTCCTTCAAGCCTGAAACTAATCAGATTGTCAGTTGCATTCGTTATCTCTCAAAACATTACACCAACCTGCGTCGTGTTTGCAAGCGACCGACGTGTTTACATCCAGAAGCCTGCCAAACCTCAAAGCAACGTTGCCCAGTTACTTCACGTCTGAAAAGCTGCTCGGAATATTCTTTTAATTCTTTTAAATGATTAATTATGTGATCTACCATAATTACTACTGAAACTAAAGTCAGAAATATGTTACTCTACGCATCTTACAAGTAACAAACTATTATCTTCGTATATTCTTGTGGAATTGCTCATCCAATTTGGAACAAACACCATTCGGCTGAGCAAAGAACAAAATGCCATTAATCTTTTTATTTTCTCTATACGCACTATATAAATAGTGTATAGAGAAGGTATTGCACTCCACCCAAAATTTCGATACCGAGATTTCACCAGAAATATATGTTTTAGGGTCCCCAATATCCAAAAAAAATCATTTTCACAAAAAGGACCGTGTGTGTGTGTGTGTGTGTGTGTGTGTGTGTGTGTGTGTGTTTGTGGGGGGGGTGTGGGTGTGTGTGTCCGTGTGTCTGTGAACACGATAACTCAAAAACGAAAAGTCTGTAAAATACCAAACTTGGTATTTAAGTTTAGTATCTTCCAGGGATGCGACACGAAGATTTTGAGAAAAATCCCCCCACCCCCAACTACCATTTACATGGAACATTTTTCGAAAATGTTGATTTTCTGAAAAATGGCTCTAACGATTTTGATTAAAATTTCTTATATTAAAGATACTTACCTGACAAATAAAATGTATATCTTGAATTTTCTGGGAATAGCCTCTGAAGAGTAGTTTATTCTGGATCAATTTTACTGAATTTTGAATAACTGCTAAACCGTAAGAGATGGACAAAAACTTATTACACAAAAAATGTAGAGCACATTAAAACACACAATTTATGTTGTATACATTTTTTTCGTGGAGTTCGTCGTTTTTGAGACATTCCTTATTTTTGGTTTCTGTTATGAAAAACGTATACTTTTCTCATACAGAAACTTGTCAACTCCTATCCATATAAACAAAGGAACTTCATTGACATAGCAACCAGCTTTTGACTATCACTTTAACCTATGGTTGTCCCTTATTTCGCTTCTACTTACAAGGAAGCAAGTAGTAAGACTCTGCTAATGTTTTCTGATTAGCATGAAGTAAATAGAAGTATAAGCTTTTTAAGAATAATTTGTTGCAGGGATATAGAGAAAGTCATGTGAATGGTACATATCAGATATTTTTGTTTGTAATGCTTCTATGTAGCATATATTAGAAGGAATGTAACAAGTTCCCTTCCACCCTTCCGGTATAAACCAAAATAGATAGTATCGTGTGACTGTTACACAGCAGATCTTTTGAAACAACTTACTGTGTTTTTACACACTTGAAGGAGCACTAAACTTGACATCTGAGGGGTCTCTCTTTCAGTGTAACGTTAAGTAAAAATGTTTTGATTAAAGTGATACAGGCGAATGTTTTTAAACAAGTTTTCAAATTAGAGAGGTTTCTAATGATTTGCCAGAGAGCGCCACTGACCTATAACGATGACAACCCGCTTCTGTATAAGAACTCCTTGTTAAAACCCATTCACAAGTTTGAAAAAGTTTGAGAGGGCGAAGATGAATATATCTCAATGTCAGGCCTGTGTTACTTCATCTGTGAAACATGGAGAGCAGTGGAGGGAGGAGAGAGGGAGGGGGAGCCTCTATATCATCTTGTAAGGGCACAAACTCAGCTTGGAGCGTCGCTCAGCCAGAATCACAGATTAACTGTAAACAACTGCTTTCTACGGCGATTATATGCCTTACATACACACCACTTTCTCTTCACATTCTTCCATAAATCATTCATCTCACTACTTCATGTTAATCAAATTCAGCTTTTCAAGCTTCGTCGTTACATACACATTTCGTTGTAGACAAGATAAAAAGTTTGAAAATGTAATGTGTTCCATTCACATGACTTTCTCTACATCAAAGTATTGTTAAACAGCTTATGCTTCCATTTACTTCATGCTAATAGAGAAAAAATTAGCAGAAATAGTCTTATTACCTGCTTCCTTGTAAGTAGAAGCGAAATAAGGGAGTAGCATAGGTTAAAGTGATAGTCAAAAGTTGGTTACTATGCGACTGAAGTTCCTTTGTTTGTATGTACAGGAGTTGACAAATTCCTATATGAGAAAGTATACGTTTTTTAAAGCTGAAACCAAAAACAAGGAATATCTCAAAAACGATCAACTCCACGAAAAAAAAAAACAAAAAAAACATAAATTGTGTGTTTTAATATGCTCTACATTTTCTGTGTGGTATGGTTTAGTCCATCTCTTACGGTTTAGCAATTATGCAAAATTCCGTAAAATTCATCCAGACTAAAGCGGTTCAGAGGTTAATCCCAAAAAATTCAGGGTATACATATTATTTGTCAGGTAAATATCTTTAATATGCGACATTTTAATCAAAATTGTTAGAGCCATTTTTGAGAAAATCAAAATTTTCAAAAAAATGTCCATCTAAAGCGTAGTTGGGGGTTGGGAATTTTCTTGAAAATCTTTGAGTCGCATCCACCACATGACTTTCTCCACCTCTAATGTTACAAAATGTATTATTCTATTTCGTGCTAATTGAGGTAGAAATTCTGAAATATCAGATACAAATTGCATATTTGTAGGTAGAATGGGAATAAGGGAATATACTAAGCTAAAGCAACAAACATGTATTGTAAGAGCTGGACATTATGAGATGACTCTGAGATCCTCTTTGCTTGACCAGTAGAGAAAAACGAAAAATGTATCAATATAGGAAAATTTAAACCAATAACAAATAATATCTCGGAAATGTTAACTCAGCATGTGTATTTTAACGCGGTCTACATTTTTCGCATTAAGATTCTGTCCATCACTTACGGCTTACCAGTTATACAAGCATTCAGAATGAAGAGGTCTTCAGCAGCTATTCACAGAAAATTCAGAATATAAATGTTATTTGCCATAAAACTTCTTAAACATATGACACGTTATTTAGAATCGTTAGAGGAATGTTTGAGAAAATCAATTTTTTTAAAAGTAATCCATATAAAGGATAGTTTGGATTGAGAGAGATTCTTGAAATTCCATAAAATTGTTGCCATTCGCTTCTTTACCTGGCCAAGAGAAATTTTGATTTTCTAAAAAATGGCTCTAACGATTCTGATTAAAATGTCGTATATTAAAGAAATTTACCTGACAAATAAAATGTATATTTTTAATTTTCTGGGAATAGCCTCTGAAGACTACTTTATTCTGGGTCAAGTGTACAGAATGTTGCTAAACCGTAAGAGATGCATGAAAACTTAGCACACAACAAATGTAGAACACTTTAAAACACACAATTTGTGTTATATACATTTTTTGTGGAGTTGATTGTTTCTGAGATATTCCTTGTTTTTGGTTTCAGCTATAAAAAACACTTTTCTCATACAGGACTTTGTGAACTCGTGTCCGTACAAACAAAGGAACTTCAGTAACACAGCAACCAGCTTTTGACTATCACTTTAACCTATGGTACTCACTTATTTCGCTTCTACTTACAAGGAAGCAAGAAACAAGACTATTTCTGCTAATTTTTCCTCGATTAGCAGGAAGTAAATAGAAGCATAAGTTTTTTAACAATAATTTATTGCAGAGTTGTAGAGAAAGTCATGTGAATGGAACACAGATTTTTTCTGATTAGTATGAAGCAAATAGAAGTATAAGCTTTTTAAGAATAATTTGTTGCAGAGAATTAGAGAAAGTCATGTGAATGGTACACATATGATTTTTTAAAAACTGGTTGCCAAGTGGTTGAAACCCGTTTCTATGCATGGCCAGGAGTTTACAAGTTCCTGTATAAGAAAAGTTCAAAGTATTTTAAAACTGATACCCATAACAAGGAATATCTCAAAAACGGTCAACCCCATGATAAATTGTGTGCTTTAACGAGATCTGATTGTTTTATGCAGTAAGTTGTTATCTATCTCTTACGGTTTAACCGTTATGCAAAATTTTGCAAAACTGGTCCATAATAAAGAGGTCTTCAGAGGATATTTTCAGAAAATTCAAAATATACAGTTTATTTATAATGTAAATATCTTTAATATACGGTATTTTAGTCAAAACCGTTAGAGCCATTTTTGGGGAAAACAAAATTTTAAAAAAAGTTTTCCATGGAAAGGGTAGTATGGGGTGGGAACATTTTTTTTGAAAATCTTCTTCGTGTCACATCCTTGGAAGATACTAAACTTAAAAAGCCAAGTTTGGTTGTTAACGGTATTTTCATTTTTGAGTTATGCTGTCCACACACACACACACACACACACACACACACACACACATACACACACACACACACACACACACACACAAGTTCTCAGGCTTTTCTAAAAAAAAAATTGGGACTCAGGAGACTTCACAACATATATTTCCGGAGAAATTTCGATATCGAATTTTTGGGTGGAATACAATACCTTCTCTATCCAGTATGTACATTGTATATTCGGGCTAGAGAAAGTGTAACCATTTCTTTCTGGATTTTGGTGGTCTGAAAATGTAAAATTCCGGTAAAATTACGATACCGAATTTTTCTATGGACTACAACACGTGTTGCTCTAACACATATGTGATATTTTGCAGCACGACTGCGCAGAGCCACCATGTACATATTTCTATTACGTTAACATAAAAACAGAATTATTATTCATCACTTCATAGTCACGCGGCTGTCAGTCTGAGCTGTCAAAACGCGACGCTGTTTTGTTCTCATATTGATTTATTTCCTGCATTGTTCGCAAGCAACTCATGACGTAAACCAGTTACAGAATAGATCAAAGAAGCTGTGACCGTTATTATATGAGAAACCTGACAACAAAAACGGTTTCTTTTCGCTTACAGCACATGTTTCGTAACTATTCACATGTGACGTAATTCAAATTGCACCCATGTTCCAAGAAATTTCATGATCAGCGGAAAGAAAACCTTCCAGCCTAACACTGAACATTTTTAGAAAATCAACTAAGGATTACTTTTTAAAATTAAAACGTTTTATTGTTTTCAAAACATTCCTCTTTAACATGAATACATTTTTACCTTCTCTATACGTACTATGTATATAGTTTATAAAGAAGGTATTGTAATGCACTCAAAAATTCAAACCGAGTTTTCACCGGAAATACATGTTTTGAGTCCCCCTGAATAAAAAACACATTTTTAGAAAAATGTCCGTGTGTGTTATTTTGTCTGTGTGTATGCGTGTGTGTGTCTGTGGGAAGCATAGCCCTAAAACGAAAAGACCGTTAAATACCAAACTTGGTATTTAAGTTTGGTATCTTCCAAGGATGCGACACGAAGATTTTCAGGAAAATCCCCCCACCCCAAACTAACCTTTACATGGAACTTTTTTTCTAATATTTTGATTTTCTAAACAATGGTGCTAACGATTTTGATTAAAATACCGTATGTTAAAGATATTTACCTGACAAATAAAATGTATATCTTGAATTTTCTGTGAATAGCCCCTGAAGACTACTTTATTCTGGGTGAATTTTACGGAATTTTGCATAACTGCTAAACCGTAAGAGATGGACAAAAACTTAGCATACAAAAATGTAGAGCACATTAAAACACTCAATTTATATTATGTAGGTATATTTTTTCGTGGAGTTGATAGTTTTTTAGGTATTCCTTCTTTTTGGTTTCAGCTTTGAAAAACATACTTTTCCCATACAGGAATTAACCAACTCCTGTACACAGAAACAAAGGAAATTCAGTCACATAGCAACCACCTTTTGACTATTATTTTAACCTACGGTACTCGCTTATTTCGCTTCTACTTACAAGGAAGCAAGCAATTAGATTATTTGTGCTAATTTTTTCTCAATTAGTATGAAGTAAATATAAGCATAAGCTTTTTAACAATAATTTGTTGCAGAGAGGTAGAGAAAGTCATGTGAATGTAATACATCAGATTTTTTTTTTTATGAAACCAAGCTTTAAAGCAAAGATGCCACTCTTTCTCAGATTTTTATTATTTATTTATATATTTGTTTATTGTGCATAGATTTAACACAATATGTTTCAAGCATTGTCAAGGTAAAAGTATGGTAAAAAATGTGATGTGTTACACTCACAGGGCTTTCTCTATCTGCTCTACATGCTACTTACAAAAAATGTTTCTTCTTTCTACACCATGCTAATCGAGATAAACATTAGCATAATGTTCTTATTACTTAGATCCTTATAAGTAGAAGGAAACTTAAGGAGCGCTATGCTAAAGTGATAGTCAAATGTTTTAGAAGCTATCGTTATGCAATTGGCATTGCAAATCGCTTCCTTGCTTGGCCAGTAATAGAACAAAAGAATAACGGACACTTCCTGTCTGAGAAAAGTATAAGTGGATTACTATTGATACCAATAACAAGGAATATCTCGGAAACGGTTACCTCCACAACAAAAACGTTAAGGACATAAGTGTGCGTTTTGACAGGATCTACATTTTTTGTGCAGTAAGTTTTTGTTTATTTTTAAGGTTTAGCAGTTAAGCAAAATTTGGTAAAGTCCATCCGCAATAAAGAGGTCTTCAGAGGCTATTGTCAGAAAATTCAAGATATATATATTTTTTTTTGGGATGTAAATAGCTTTAATATACGGGATTTTAATCAAAATCTTTAGAGCCATTTTTTGAGAAAATCAAAATGTTCAAAAACGTTTATATGTAAAGGGTAGTTTGTGGTGGGGGGATGTTTTTGAAAATCGTCGTGTCTTATCCTTGGAACATACTAAATCTAAGTACCAAATTTGGTATATAAGGGTCTTTTGTGAGCTATGCTGTCCACGACACACGGACCTTTTTCTGAAAATGTTTATTTTGCATTCATGGGGTCTTAAAACATATATTTCCTGTGAAATGTCAGTATTCAATGTTTTGGTGGAATATAATAATTCCTCTATACACGATGTACATAGTGCTTGTACAAATTGAGGTGATCAGTCTTGTCATAGCAATAATGATATTAAAATACTAAAAATTACAATTCATTAATACAATATAAACATGTTTCTATTAGGTATTTCCTTGATTCTTTTTTAAAGTTTATACCTTGATTACCTCTTATACTTAGTTTGTTGCAATTTGTTGTTAAGCTTCACTCCACTCATAAATAGGTCACTTTCATTTGTTCTTTTATTAACATTGATCCTATGTAAATGTAAACGGCGTGTTATTTATGGACGCTCTTTAACTACTCTGGTTCTCAGCGTCCCATTCTAAATTGGGCGTGAAAGACCGCTTAATTTTGCTCAGAGGCCTCTCTATCAGACTTGAGGTTCTTTTACGTGCCGCAAATCTACGACACGGGACCAACAGCTTTACTTCCCTTCCGAAGGAAGCCATGCTAAGGATTTTTACACCCGAAAAAATCCATCCTCGGGTTTGAACCCGCGACCTTAGGTATATGAAGTCAGCATGGTAACCATTACACCACATAATCCTATGTATATTATTAATACTACATGTATTATAATTATAATATTGAATATTACAATTTGTAATATATATACCGAGATTTCACCGGCAATATATGTTTTGAGACCCCCCTGAATACAAAAAAAAGCATTTTTAGAAAATTGTCCATGTGTGTATGCTTTTGAGCAGAATAGCTTAAAAACTATAACACCGTTAAACACCAAATTTGGTATTTAAGTTTGCTATCGTCCAAGGATGAGACACAACAATTTTCAAGAAAATCCCCCAACCCTAAAGTACCCTTTACTTGAAAAAAATTCACCAAGTTTGGTATTTAACGATCTTTTCGTTTTTGAGTCATGCTGTCCACAGATACACACACGGACCTTTTTACAGAAATGCTTTTTTTTTTATTCGTGTATTTCCGGTGAAATCTCGGTGTCGAATTTTTGGGTGGAATACAATACCTTCTCTATACACTATGTACATAGTGCTATAGTGAAAGTAAGAATTGAAAAGTTATTTACAAAGAATGGAGAACTCTCCCATACCATTTAGGTCATACAAATATAAACCTCTAGGATACAGAACAATAGGATGACCAGAAGTGTGAGGGCCGGAGCAGGAGAAATCTCCTAAACCATGAAGAGGATGTTAATAATATAAAATGTAAATATTTAATTTTCTGGGAACAGCCTGTGACTTTTGCTGGATGCGCAGACATGTGTGATGTTGGAGGAGGAATCAATAAAGCAGTTTGTGGAGCGCCCTGTGTCTGTGAAAGGAGGCCGTGAAGCGAGAGTAATGGGCAGCTCTCCGTCCATCAACACGGTCTGTCCTTGCTACTGCATTGTTAAGGAGACTTAACACAGTGGAACAAAGAACAGCCTCAGACTCCTTCAACAGAAAACTCAGACCCTACACGGGGACGGGAACCAGAACGAGAACACTTAACAGTCTCAGCCTGCTCCATGTCTCCAACAGAAAACTCAGACCCTTCACGGGGACGGGAACCAGAACGAATGGGATTGAAATCCGTTTCTTTGCATGGCCAGGAGCTGCCAAGCTCCCGTATGAGAAAAAAAAATCTGATGTGTTCCATTCACATGAGTTTCTCTACATCTTTGCAACAAATTATTGCTAGAGAGCTTATGCTTCTAATTACTTCATGCTAATCGAGAAAAAATTAGCAGAAATAGTCTTATTACTTGCTATCTTGTAAGCAGAAGCGAAATAAGGGAGTATCGTAGGTTAAAGTGATAGTCAAAAGCTGGTTGCTATATGACTGAAGTTCCTTTATTTGTATGGACACGAGTTGACAAATTCCTGTATGAGAAAAGTATAAGTTTTTTTAAAGCTGAAATCAATAACAAGAAATATCTCAAAAACGAGCGACTCCGCGAAAAAAAAATGTTTATAACATATATTTCCGGTGAAATCTTGGTATCGAATTTTTGGGTGCAATAAAATACCTTCTTTATAAACCGTGTACATAGTACGTGTAGAGAAAGTAATAAGCTGAAACATTGGTCGAGGCTCGTGGCTTGACCGTTTATCCTTAGACTGCACTTGCCCAATATCTTACTTCTCAAGTATGTTATTATTTATTACTCCACAACCGTCCACCGGTAAATCTATTGTTTTATTTCTAGACTGGTTCTAATAAACTTTAGGAATTTCTGAGGTGTATTTTTACTTTCTCTAGCCCATATGTACAACGTAAATAGTGGATAGAGAGGGTATTGTACTCCAACAAAAATTCGATACCGAAATTTCATTGGAAATACATGTTTTGAGAGTCCCTGAATATAAAAAAATTAGAAACATGTTCGCGTGTGTTTTAAATTCAAGCCGGCATTTACTTTGGCGACTGAGGGAAACTAACAAACAAACAAACAAACAAAATTGAAGAAAAAAACGGAGCATCGTGAATGTGCGCCATAGATGTTACCACCTGAGCCATTCTGCTCGGTTTAATGTATTTTGACCTTCGCATTAGTCTACTGCATTCTCCTATTCCCACTGTGTCTACAAGGAAGAAATATTAAATAAATCGTTTCTGCAAATATTTATATTGATAAAATGAAGTATAGAGAATATTTATAGCTTTAGTAAGAGTGCTTGCTAAAGAATAGCTAGGGAAAGTAATGTGAAAACAATATAATATATTTTTACTTTTTACTTTCTCTACACGTTCTATGCACATAGTGTGTGTACAGAGGAAGTATTTTGTTCCACCCAAAAATTCGATTTCGAGTTTTCACCGGAAATACATGTTTTATGACTCCCTGAATCAAAAAAAAAAAAAAAAAAAAAAAAAAAAAAAAAAAAAAAGCATTTTCTGAAACAGGTCCGTGTGCGTGTGTGTGTGTCTGTGTCTGTGAACAGCATAGCTCAAAAAGGAAATGACGGTTAAATACCAAACTTGGTATTTAAGTTTAGTCTCTTGAAAGGATGCGACACGAAGATTTGCAAGAAAATCCCCCTACCCTCAAATACCCTTTACATGGAAAATTCTCGAAAATTTTGTTTTTCTTAAAAATAGCTCTAACGATTTTGGTTAAAATACCACATATTAAAGCCATTTTTATCACAAATAAAATGCATATCTTTAATTTTCTGGGAATAGTTTCTAAAGACCTGTTTATTCTGGATGAATTTTGCTTAATTTGGCATAGCTAGTAAACCGTAAGAGATAGACAAAAACTTACTATACAAAAAATGTAGATCTTGTTAAAATAAACTAGTAACATCATATTCATTTTCTTCGTGGTGCTTACCGTTTTCTAGGTATTCTTGTTATTGGTTTCAATTGTGAAGTACTTATACTTTTCTCAGACGGAAGTGTCCGTTTTTCTTTTGTTCTACTCCTGGCCAAGTAAAGAAGTGATTTGTAATGACAATCGCATAAAAATTGACTGTCACTTTAGCCTAGTTCCTTTCCCTTAGTTCCTTTCTACTTATGGACTAAGTAATAAGAACATTCTGCTAATGTTTATCCCGATTAGCATGGCGCTGAAAGAAGAATTATCTTTTGTAAGAAGTTTGTTTGTAGAGCAGCAGGAGAAAGTCATGTAAGTGTAACACAACAGCTTTTTCTTTTATGCCCCACAAATTCAGCGCTGAGAGCAGGAGTACAAATTTGACATGTGCAGAGATCCTTGAGCAGGGCCCTAGGCTATAAAACAGAAATATTCTTCGCACGACGCGACACACGACCCCAATCAACCAGGCAGGCGGAACATGGCGGGCTTGTGGTCAGCCACTGTGCCACCAGGGAGGAGTGCTGCCTAAACCAATCACGCACCTCTGCCTCCCATAGTTCATTATGCCGGTCGCTAGATGTAGTTACTCAACACAGAAAGCCCACCTTCCTGTAGCCAGAAAATACACGCTGCTTTGGAAGCAATAATTTTTCATGCCCAGTAACATAGTCACTGTACGTTCACTAGTGTTTTAGTGTCAGTTACTGCCTGACAGTCCCCTACGGCAATGATGTATTGTCCACAGGGATTTCTCCGAGCACATGCGACTCATGGACAGCGCATATACACACCCTACACCTAACTAAAACATCGGTGAATAAATAACATTGCCCCCTATAGGGCCGACACTGAAAAGCTTTAGAAAATCAAACAAAGATTAGTTTTTAAACATTTCAATTATTTTATTGTTTCTCAAAAATGCGCGTTTAAGATGAGGCATTTATAAAATTTGGCCAAAAATTGTGAAAACTTAAAGATATTTCTTTCAAAATTAAATCATATAAATTCCAAATTTTTAGAGAGTGCATAGTTTTATTCCACTTAGTGCACTTGAACTACAAATTAACTGGAGCTATAAAGGGGCATTAAAGAAAATGTTCATATACTTTATACTTTCTCTACATGTACTATGTGCATATGTATAGAGAAGATTTTGTATCGCACCAAAAATTCAATACAGAGATTTCACCAGAAAACACATGTTTTGAAACCCGTGAATCCAAAGAAAATATGTTTACTTTCTGTACACGTACTATGTACTTAGTGTATAGAGAAGGTATTGTAATGCACCCAAAAATTCGATACCAAGATTTCACCGAAAATACATGTTTTGAGACCCCGTGAGCCCAAAAAATAGAAAAATGTCCGTGTGTGTTTCTGTCTGTCTGTGTGTGTCTGTGGGTAGCATAGCTCAAAAACTAAAACTCCTTTAAAAACAAAACTTGGTATTTAGGTTTGGTATCTTCCAAGGATGTGACACAAAGATTTTTACGAAAATCCCCCAACTACTTTTTACATAGAACTTTTTTCGAACATTTTGATTTTGATTTTTCGAAAATTTTGATTTTCTAAAAAATGGCTCTAAGGATTTTGATTAAAATATCGTATATTAAAGACATTTACATCACAAATAAACTGCACATTTTGAATTTTCTGGTTATAGTCTCTGAAGAGCTCTTTTTCTGAATGAATGTTTCTGAATTTTGCGTAACTGGTAAACGCTTACTACACAAAAAATGTAGATCACGTTAAAACACACAATTTGTTATATACGTTTTTTTTTTTCGTAGAATTTATCATTTCTGAGATATTCCTTGTTATTTGTTTCAGATTTAAAATACTTAAACTTTTTTCACACGGAAAGTTGTAAACTCCTGTCCCTGTATAGAAATGGATTTCAACCACATAGCAACCAGCTTTTAAAAGATTTGAAAAATGTTCCATGTAAAAGGTTGTTGCGGGTGGGGGGATTTTTTGAAAATCTTCGTATCGCATCCTTGGAAGATACTCAACATGTTTCTAAAAATGATTTTTTTAAATCAGGTGGTCTCAAAACATGTATTTTCTGTGAAATGTCGGTATCGAATCTTTGGGTGCAATACAATACCTTCTCTATACACTATGTACATTTTAGTACGTGTAGAGAAAGTAATATACCGAAAAGAGTTTCGAAAATGCGACATTAAATTTGAAACATAAGCTATTAGACTGTTTACTCACGTATACAACGCCAAAGCAGGCTTCTAGAAATGGACTTTTCTGGACAAGATCGACGTCTCAGGAAATATCTCGGAGAAGTGGTATAATGACCTTTATCCGGCTATTTTGTTCATGACGCTCTAATGTTAGTGAACTGGCGATTGGGACAACAGCTGCCTGCCCGGCCAGGCAGCCCCAGCTACAGCGCCTGCGCCGCGATTACACTATTATAGGATACGACTTTGGCACCGAATTAGTGTGATTTTATATCTATGCACCACGAGTGAAGTGAGAATGAGATGAGAGGAGACACTGGGTGGTCGGTACCCCCAATGTTAAGTACAGGCTCCCTATAGTTACCAGACTATATGCAGGCAGGGAACCGCGTTCAACCATGGGTGCAACACCCCGGTGTTAGTCTCAGTGAGCATCCTTTTCCCTGCCACGCCACACCGAAACACCATATCCGACAGCTACACCCCTGAAAGAGACTAATAGGAGAAGGATACATGAAATTCTAATGGAACACATGGAGGGATAGGAAATTTTGATAAATTAATTAACCTTCCCAGCATTCGCCTGGCGACCAGGGAAACACGCAAAAAATGCTAGGAACTCGGCCACGGAAATCGAACCCACGACATCCCGAATGCGAATCGCACACGTTACCGTGGCGCTTTGTCACGCATTGTCATGTGAATACATTAAACCTACTCTGGGGGACCTAAAAGCTCTAAATTCCGCGGTCTTGGTATTAAACATTAGTGTTGAGTGCAATAAATCCTGTACCTTAGGTAGTCGGTAGAGAAAGTGAACATTTTTGGCGATATTAGAGGATGGTTAATTCAGCATTCACAGAGCGCAGTTAAAGCAGACACAGCTCATCAAGGAATCTGATTGAAGTGGCAGTTCCACTCTTTTCATCCATTTAAAATGTTAACACAAAACGCGTCTGGTAACAAGATTAATGATCAGCAAGAACGCGTCTTTCAAACGTTCCTTTATGTTGCCTTTTCTTTGATACGATGCAGCCATTTTGGAAATTGCAATATTAGCGTGCTTTTTAATCACGGCTCTTATTGCTGCGCAGTTCTGTATAAACAATTGTTTTACCGTACACTAAGATTTCTTTGACGACATAAAAGTATAGCGAGATGTACAACTGGGGAAATACATAGTCGGTACTTCAGGTAAAAGCTTCAATAATCCGGGCAAAGAGAATAGAGAGATTTTTATATTTTATAACAAGAAACCACATCTCTGCTTCCATTATGTTGTTGCCTGCAATGGTTTTTTCTGTCTCCATTCCTCTTTTCCTGACTAGTCTTCTGCATTTCGCCTTTTAAAATTATTTTTCATGTGTTACATTTATGCTTTCTCTACCTATAATCAGCAAAGGAAATATTCATTTGTATAGCCCCTTTTAATGACGTGCTCATATAAGGAGTTTTGTCTTGAGAACCAAAGGTAGGTGTTTTTACTGGTTGAAATTCTGGTTCTATTCATTTTTATAATGAAACACATTGAGATTCATCACATCTATACTTCCAGAGTCAGCAATATCGCAGTTACAGAAACTCTTCATTCTAGCCGGAATCAAACGCGGGGTTCTGCACTAGCTAGCTGTGTTGCTGCTCATTCAACCACTTATGCATCCCAACCAAAAAGGCATTGCATGTTTGGAAAACCTAACATGAAAACCAAAGTTAATTGAAACTTTGAATCAGATTTAAATCCACGGATCTTCAGCATTCCAGCTCAGTTGCATAGACACAGTTCGCTACCATTAGCTTGAATAACTTATTAATAGATGTCCTTAGTTACGAAGCCTCCTTCCTGTATCATTTGCTTGAATAACTTCTTGATAGATGTCCTTAGTCACAAACTTCCCTTCTTGCATCATCTGCTTGAATAACTAGTTGATATATGACCTTAGTTCAATAGACTCATCCTTATTTCATCTGATTGAGTGGCTTGTGGATATACACTTTTTCCTGGAGTATATGATTGATTAACATATTGGTATATCATCTTCCTGCATCATATACTTGAGTAACTAATAGATGTATGTCCTTAATTCTAGAGATTCGTTTTTATATCTGACTGAGTAAATTGTTGATATACGTTCTTATTCTTGAGTCTCCTTCCTTTATCATCTGCGTGAGTAACTTGTTATATGACCTTACTTCTGTAGAGTCCTACTTGTATCATCTGCTTAAGTAACTTGTTGATAGATGTCCTTAGTTACATAATCTCCTTCCGTATCATTTGCTTGAATAATTGTTGATAGATGTCTTTAGTTGCATAGCCTCCTTCCGGTATCACCTGCTTAAGTAACTTGTTGATAGATGTCCTTAATTACATAATCTCCTTCCGTATCATTTGCTTGAATAATTGTTGATAGATGTCTTTAGTTGCATAGCCTCCTTCCGGTATCATCTGCTTAAGTAACTTGTTGATAGATATCCTTAATTACATAATCTCCTTCCGTATCATTTGCTTGAATAATTGTTGATAGATGTCTTTAGTTGCATAGCCTCCTTCCGGTATCATCTGCTTAAGTAACTTGTTGATAGATGTCCTTAGTTACATAATCTCCTTCCGTATCATTTGCTTGAATAATTGTTGATGAGTGTCTTTAGTTGCATAGCCTCCTTCCGGTATCATCTGCTTGTAATTCTTGGTAGATATCCTTAGTTACATAATCTCCTTCCGTATCATTTGCTTGAATAATTGTTGATAGATGTTTTTAGTTACATAATCCCTTTCCTATATTGTCTGTTTGAATAATTATCGATAGATGACCTTAATTACACAATATCCTTCCTGTATCATCTGCTTGAGTAATTGTTGATAGATGTCCTTAGTTACATACTCTCCTTCCTGTATCATCTGCTGGAGCAACTGTTGATAGATGTCCTTAGTTACATACTCTCCTTCCTGTATCATCTGCTGGAGCAACTGTTGATAGATGACCTTAGTTACATACTCTCCTTCCTGTATCATCTGCTGGAGCAACTGTTGATAGATGACCTTAGTTACATACTCTCCTTCCTGTATCATCTGCTGGAGCAACTGTTGATAGATGAGCTTAGTTAAATACTCTCCGTCCTGTATCATTTGCTGGAGCAACTGTTGATAGATGAGCTTAGTTACGTACTCTCCTTCCTGTATCATCTGCTGGAGCAACTGTTGATAGATGAGCTTAGTTACATACTCTCCTTCCTGTATCATCTGCTGGAGCAACTGTTGATAGATGACCTTAGTTACATAATATTCTTTCTGTAGCATCTGCTTCAGTAAATATTGATAGATATCCTTAGTAGCATAATCCCCTTCCTGTAACATTTTCTTGAGTAATAGTTGATAGATATGATTACATTATGTCCTTCCTATATCATCCATTTGACAACTTAATGATGGATGACATTCAGCTGCCAATTTGGTCACCGCCTGTTTTAATTGTTTTCTTTTGTTCCATGAGTGCAACTTGATACTGAATATCCGATACAATGAAAATGGCCAGCATACTGGTCTTAAAACCACGACCTTCAGAATGGGAGTCGCAAAGCTTCAGCCAGAAATATTTCGTTTGATGATTGGATTTTGTTATCTTTGCACCAGCCCCAAGAAGTGTATCCGAATCACCGTGAAAGCTTTCATTGGAAACAGGAATTTCTATAGGTTGTTATAAAGGCCGATATCGGACATTCCAGGAAAGTTTTCATTTCCAAGCCACCCTATTGACTATCGACCCACAATATCTGTTTGTCTAGCGATGCAAATGTCATGCAGATTTTCTGTCCACGCAGCCCATTTTCGCTTTGCTTACTCTGTATGTGGGCCGCTTCCGCCCCACAACGCTTTCAATTTATAATTCACACTGGGCTCTTCTTTATTTCAGCTAATGTTGTGGAATCTGTAAAACAAAAACTGCGTAAATTTTAAACGTCTGATGCGTTGAATTCCATATTACAGTATAATATCCACATAAAACGTGATTATTCCATCTCGTTACGTTAGTTCCAGTTTATTACTTTCTCTACATGTATTATGTAGGGAAGGTATTGTATTTCACCCAAAAATACCGAGATTTTACCGGAAATATATGTTTTGGGACCCCCGGAATCGAAAAAGAAAATTGTTGGAAAAATGTCCATGTGTCTCAGTGAGTATGTGTGTGTGTGTGTGTGTGTGAGTGCTACATACCTCAAAAACGAAAAGTCCGAAAAATACCAATCTTGGTATTTATGTGCTGTATCTTCCAAGGATGCGATACGAAGATTTTCAAGAAAATCCCCCTACTCCAAACTACACCTTAGATGAAAAAAATTTTGAAAATATTCATTTTCTCAATAATGGCCCTAATGATTTTATTAAAATATTCCATGTTAAAGATATTTACATTTAAAATTAAATATATATCTTGCATTTTCAGGGAATAGCCTCTGAAGACCTCTTTATTCTGGATGAAGTTTGCCCAATTTTGTATAACTGGTAAACCGTAAGCGATAGACAAAAACTTACTACAAAAAATATATAGATCTCGTTTAAACACATAATTTATGCCATATACGCTTTTAGAAGAACTGGCTGTTTCTGGGATATTCCTAGTTATTTGGTTTCATCTTTAAAATACTTTTGCCCCTCTCACACGGGAATTTGGCAACTGCTGGCTGTACTAACAAAGCAATTTCAATCACTTAGCAACCAGCTATTAAATGATTTGACTATCAGTTTAGCCTAGTATACTCCCTTATTTCGCTTCTACTTAGAAAGAAGCAAGTAATACCACCTCTGCAAATTTTATCTCGATTAGCATCAAGTAGATTTTTAACAATAATTTGTTTGGACAGGTAGAGTCAGACTGAAAAATTCAATGACAGAGCCGGGATTTGAACCACGGATCTCCCGAGCTCTAGCCGGTCACTCTACCACTGAGCTACCATGACAACATGCCAGAATAGCATTGAATTTCTCAACTAACTTGCATGTTTCCCGGTAAACCACAAGGTGATCTCAAATTATTATGAGATGAAAATCCCAATGCTGCAAGTAATTTAGGTCCCAGGATCTACAGTATATAGGTATCCATATATACTTATCCAACTCCTGTCCTACACACGGCTTGTATGAAAAAACAATTAATTCAATACCAATTGACCACAATAGTTGGCTATACTATAGTATTTTCTTGAAAATCTTCGTGTCGCATCCTAGGAAGATACAAAACTTTAATACCAAGTTTGGTATTCAACGGTCTTTTCGTTTTTGAGCTATGCTATCCACAGACGCACAAACGCACACACGGACCTTTTTCTGAAAATGCTTTTCTTGGATTCAGGGGGATCCAAAACATGTATTTCCCTGAAATCTCGGTATCGAATTTTTGGATGGAATGCAATACCTTCTCTATACACTATGTACATAGTACGTGAGGAGAAAGTTAAAATAGCATCAATAAATAATCGTCGTTACAACTACGCTACCACCTCCGCCATCAAGTTGTACCATTGTACCCATACCATCCGTACATTTTCTTACTCCCCTCTCCGGCAACCGCTCAAAATGTGAATGTCCGCGCAAATTCAAATTACATATAAAAATAAATAAATAAATAAAGGAGTTAATCAGCTAGTGTGTCCATCAGTTTGTTCAAAACATATGGCAAATCTTTAAATTTAATTTTTTTATATATTTAAAAATGTCTGTTAAAATGTCATATGTAGAGATATGCTAAATTCCAAAATTAAGTTCTGAAAAATGGACGTCGCCTTGTATTCGGATAAATACGGTACTTCTGAGTGAGTTTGTGATATTGCGGTAGTTTGCACGTGCGACTGCTTCTGGAAGTTTGCGGCCACGTGATCGACAGGTATAAAAGGAGAACGAGCCCTGCCCAGAGCTAAGATTTCAACTGGGAATACATCGCGTGCAGCAGTTGAGTTTCGACGAGAATTCGGAGCATGCAGTAGCAGCTGCAGCCGCCGAGAATTAGTGTCGCGAAAGTATTGAAAAAATACATTCATTTGTGAACATTTTAGTTACTTTCTCTATGTACAATTTACATAGCGGATAGCGAAGGTATTGTATTTCATCTAAAAGTTCGATATTGTGTTTTGAGGTCCCCGGAGTCCGAAAAAAGCCTTTTAGAAAAAGGTCCGTGTATGTGGACAGCATAGATCAAAAACGAAAAGGCGGTTAAATACCAAACTTGGTATTTAAGTTCAGTATCTTCCACGGATGCAACACGATGATTTATAGGAAGATACCCCCCATCCCAAACTATTCTATGATTGGAACATTTTTCGAAAATTTTGATTTTCTCAAAAAATGGCTCTAACGATTGCCGTGTGTAAAAGATATTTACATTACAAATAAAATGTTTATTTTGAATTTTCTGGGAATAGCCTCTTTATTCTGGTTGAGTTTTGCAGAATTTTGTATTACAGTTAAACCGTAAGAGATAGACAAAAACTTACGTACTACTTAAAAATTTAGATCTCGTGAAAACACATAATTTATGTCATATATTTTTTTTATTGCGAGTTGACCGTTTTCCACGTATTCATTGTTGCTTTAAACCTATTAACCTGTCTCAAGCGGGTCCATGCAAAGGGAACCGAACGCTAATTGTTTCACATAGTGACTAGCTTTTAAAAGATTTGACTATCGCTTTAGCCTAATCAAGTAATAAAACCAATACTGCTAATGTTTATGTGATACATAAAAAAGTATAATCTTTTGTGAGAACAATGTATTTATGAAATAGCAAGAGAAAGCTATGTGAATGGAACACATCTGATTTTTTTTTTTTTTTTTTTTTTTTTTTTTTTTTTTTTTTTTTTTGTAATCAGTGGGAAAAAATAAAGAATTGTTTGTTGGAGAAGTTACAAAACTGACATATGTTCATTTCGTGGTATAGTTGTGAACATGGAATAATCATTAGGTAGAAAATTGTGTGTTTGGTTTGTGGGAAAACTATGAGACAAAGTAGATACATATTAACGTCACTTTTATCGAAATACCTGTATATATACCTCTAACACATTGTATGAAGGATATATATGTTAATGTAAGAGGACCTTTTTTTTTTCAACCTCCGATAGGCTATGAATAAAAGACAAGTTTATAGAAATTATTTTCTTACTAAACGTTTTGTACACTTTACAACGTAATCACCGAAAAGATTGAGATATTTATCATACCTGTGCACAACCTTTGCAATACCCGCTACAAAAATGTTGCCGCCAATGATTTCAAATGAGCATTGACGTTGTTTTAAAGATCTTCGTACTTTACGACGTTTGCGGAGAGCCATTCAAAACAAACGAAGAGGAATGCTGACTTCAGGAATTTGTTGATCCATGACAACGCTCGTCCACACTCTGCTGGCACAACCCATCGACTCCTTGAACAGGAGCCTTACATTCCTGACCTGGCACTCAGCGACTTTCACCTTTTCCTTGAACTGAAGACGTAGCTAGGAGGGCAGCACTTTCAAACCAACAAAGATCTTCAAAACAACGTCAATGCTCATTTGAAATCATTGACGGCAACATTTTTTGAAGCGGGTGTTGCAAAGCCTGTACACAGGTACGATAAATGTCTCTATCTTTTCGGTGATTAAGTTGAAAAGTAACCATAAGTATACAAAACTTTTAGTAATAAAATAATTGTTTTCTATGAACTTGTCTTTTATTCATAGCCTATCGGAGGTTGAAAAAAAAAAAAAAAAAAAAAAAAAAAAAAAAAAAGGCCCTCGTGTTAGACGAAGTAGATACATATTAGCGCCCCATTTATCAAAATAGCTGAGTATATACCCGTAATACATTGTATAACGGTATAAATATGAATGTATCATTGGCGGAGAAAGTTTCACATGAAAGTTTTGAATAGATGCTGGCCTAAACAGGTTGAGAACAGAATATGTATTTTAGACGTCGGCAAAAAGTGATAAATATTACTTTACTTTCTCAGTAAAAATGATGCATTGGTGGGAATAACACGAAAACACATTCTCAACTAAATGTTGGGGGTTCTGCCGCAATTTATTATTCCCACAGGGGTATATACTAATGGGTCCATATTTAGTATCAGACAAAAATTTAAACATGGTCACGCTCGAAGTGCTCTGATATCTTGTAGTGGACTGTTTCTCTGAGGATATGCACTTCGGATCCTCATCATAGTCATAGCTTTCTGCTCAAACATCACTGTCAACCCAGCCTCCTCCATTCCTCCCTCTTTCTCTCCTCAAACTATATCTTGAAATTGTCTATCATCTGTGTCTTATTCCTTCCTGAACCTTTTTCCAATGTACCATTCCTTCAAGTGAATGTTTTATTTTCTTTGCTCTAAATCAACCACGAATATTCCGGAAATAACTGGTGTCAAAGGAAAATCTGTCCATACTACCCACAGTTTCTTCTTGTTTTTTTTTTTCTTTATTGTAGTTCTCCAAGCTGGCCTTTGGTGCCGAAGGTCGCGGGTTCAACCCCGGCGAAAGGCGATAGAGCATTTCGGACGTAAACAATCCCTAGTATGGCTTCCTTCGGAAAGGAAGTAAAGCGTTGGTCCCGTGTCATAGGTTTATGCACGTAAAAGAACCTAAAGCCTTATTAAGAGGCCTCTGAGCAATCTTAAGTAGTATTTCAGGCCCAACAGGGAATGGGGCGCTGAGAACCACAGCAGTTAAAGAGCGTCCATAAATAAAACTCCATTTCAATATTTTATTTTATCTGCCAAGGTGGTGCCGTGGGTGAGTGGTTAGACCGCTCGTCTCCCATCTACGCGGCCCGGGTTCGATTCCAAGTGCCCGCATGTGGGATTCGTGGTGGACGAAGCGGCGTCTGGGTGGGTTTTCTCCGAGTCCTGCGTTTTCCCCCACCACTCATTTCTCCATCATCACCTTTCCAACCATTTCACATCATCCCCTGCGGGCCGATCTCTCGTAACAGGTTCTCCATTCTGTGGTTTCGTACCGTTGGCTCCCGACAGGCTTCTGGTCCCTAGGCATTCGCTTGTAAGTCCTAGGGGATGTCAGTCCTACAAATAGGGGCAAGGTAAGGGGACTACGAAACTAAACTTTATTTGACATGCACGTGGTAGGTAGATAAGTATTGCATTCTGCTCAAAAATTCAATACCGAAATACATGATTTGACGAAATTTAAAACTCCAAAATTTCGAAAAATGGTTGTAATGATTTTGATAAAATAACACTTTTGAAGATATTTACATGACAAATAACAAGTAGGATTAGTCTGTGTAATCCCCTTAATTCGGAATAAAATGTATGTAATGTTCCATAAATAGCGAACGTTCAGCTGTGACGAAAATCTAGTGCACAAAAAATAAAAAAATATTTTAAATACATAAAATTCATCCAGAAGCAATTCCCAGAAAATTCATTTTATTTGTAATGTAAATATTTTTCACACACGGTAATTAATTAAAATAATTATGAAAAACATAATATTCTATAATTTTGCCATACAAAGGGCAGTTTGAGGTGGGGAATTTTCTTGAAAATCTTTGTGTCGCATCCTCGGAAGTTGCTCAACTGAAATACCAAGTTTGGCATTTAACGGTCTTTTAGATTTTGATCAACGTAGAGTTTTTCGGATTCAGGAGACCTTAAAACATATATTTTCCGGTGAAATCTTCGTATCGAATTTTTGGTTGCCATACAATACCTTCTCTATACACTATGTACATAGTGCGTGTAGAGAAAGTAAAAGAGTATTTCTGGGAAAAGTTCCATGTGTAGTGTATGTGTCTATGAACAGCATAACTCAAAAACAAAAAGTCGGTAAAATACCAAACTTGGTATTTAAGTTTAGTGTCTTCCAAGGATGCGACACGTAGATTTTCAGGAAAATCACCCGACCCCAAACTACACTTTACATGGAACACTTTTCGAAATATTCGATTTTCTCAATAATGACTAACAATTTTTACTTTCTCTACAGGTACTATGTACACAGTGTATAGAGAAGGTATTGTATTGCACCCAAAAATTCGATACCAAGATTTCACCGGAAATATATGTTTTAGGGTCCCCTGTATCCAAAATAACCATTTTCAGAAAAAGGCCAGTGTGTATATGTGCTGGTATTTAAGTGTGGTATCTTGCAAGGATGCGACACGAAGATTTTGAGAAAAATCCCCCCACCCTAAACTACTCTTTACATAGAACTTTTTTAGAACATTTTGATTTTCTCAAAAATGGCTCTAACGATTTTGATTAAAATATCGTATATTAAATATATTTACATGATAAATGAAATGTATATTTTGAATTTTCTGGGAATAGCCTCTGAAGACCACTTTATTCTGAATGCATTTTACGGAATTTTGCATAACTACTAAACCGTAATCTATGGAAAAAAGCTTATTATACAAAAAATGTAGAGCATGTTAAAACACACAATTTATGTTATATACATTTTTTTCGTGGAGTTGATCGCTTTTTGAGATATTTCTTGTTTTTAGTTTCAGCTTTGAAAAACTTATACTTTTCTCATACAGAAATTTGTCAACTCCTGTCCATACAAACAAAGGAACTTCAGTCACATCACAACAAGCATTTAACTATCACCTTAACCTATGCTTCTCCCCTAATTTGCTTCTTCTTACAAGGAAGCAAGTAATAAGACTATTTCTGCTAATTTTTCCTCGATTAGAACGAAATAAATGGAAGCATAAACTTTTATACAATAATTTGTTGCAGATATGTAGAGAAAGTCATGTGATGGAACACACAAGAATTTTTCTATATCTACTTCATGTTATTCGAGATAAATCTTTACAGAAATAAGTTTCAATACTCATTTCCTTAAAGGTGCAAGAGGAACAGAGCAAGCCAAGTCGATAGTCAAATGTTTAATTCTGCTCTTAAATTTCCATACTCTTTCCAATGATAACGCCAGAAACAATTGAATAGTCAGAGCGCTTAAAAAATGACAAAGTACCACAAAATTATATTGCAAATTTATTATGTATTTTCAATAGTTGTGTATCTCTTGTTTTTTCTAAAGCTAACCGTTTACAACTTATACAAAAGTTTAATTAATTCCTTCTCGAATTGAGAGCGCTTCAATGGATATTTAGAGATATTTAAAGATATAGCTATTATTTACTTTCTCTATCCCGTATGTAATATATACATAGTGAATAGAGAAGGTATTGTATGCCATCCAAAATTCTATCCCAAGATTTCACCGGAGGTCCCCCAGAGTCCGAAAAAAAAACTTTTTGGTAAAAGGTTCGCGTGTGTGTCTCTGTAGACATATGCTGTCAAAAACGAAAAAAATCTTGGATTTAAGTTTAGTATCTCCAAAGAATGCGACACGAAGATTTTCAAGATAACCCCCCCCCCCCATCCCAAACTACCCTTAACATGGAAAAAAAGCATTGAAATTTTTGTTTTTCACAAAAATAGCTCTAACGATTTTGATTAAAATACTATATGATATATTTACATGACAAATAAACTGCATATTTTGAATTTTCTGGGAATAACTTTTAAAGACCTCATATTCTAGATGAGTTTTGCAAAATTTTGCAATTTTTAGTTTGTATTTGGAACAGCTAGAGAAAGTCATGTGTATGGAACACATCAGATTTTATTTTTTATGAAAATGATTTTTTTCTTTATTTCGAGACCTCAAGTGAAATCTCAATATCCAATTTTTGGATGAACCACATTTTCTAGTCTCTCTGCTTATTAAGGCCTGTTCCATAAAAATTTGCACCGCAACTACAAGTCAGCTCTCATTGGCTGCTGCCGTGGAAAGACTTTAGTAAGGTGTAATTCCTTATTTTACATTTATCATTTATGTTAATATACCCGAATATAATTTCAAATTTACATTCTCATGACCGTATGAACCAACTATATTGAATACATATAAAATAACAACCAAAGTGGATAAACATTAAAGTTCAATTTTCAAAATATCTGTACATATATAACCCTAATACCCTATATTTGGTAAAAGTAGTGTGTAGAAGTTACATAACCGTAGAGAAAATTATGAAATTGTAACTCTTTTTACTTTCTCTATAGGCATTATGTACATAGTGTATAGAGAATGTATTGCACTCCACCAAAAAAAATCCATACCGAGATTTCACCGGAAATATATGTTTTAGGGTCTCCTTTATCTAAAAAAAGCATTTTCGGCAAAAGGTCCGTGTGTGTGTGTCCGTGAGTCTGTGAACACGATAACTCAAAAACAAAAAATAGGTAAAATACCAAACTTGGTATTTAAGTTTAGTATCTTCCAGGGATGCGACACGAAGATTTTGAGAAAAATCCCCCCACCCCCAACTATCCTTTACATGGAAATTTTTTCGAAAATTTTGATTTTCTCAAAAATGGCTCTAACGATTTTGACTAAAATTTCGTATATTAAAGATATTTACCTGAAAAATAAAATGTATATCTTGAATTTTCTGGGAATAGCCTCTGAAGGGTAGTTTATTCTGGATGAATTTTACTACATTTTGAATAACTGCTAAACCGTAAGAGATGGACAAAAACTTACTACACAAAAAATGTAGAGCACGTTAAAACACACAATTTATGTTATATACATTTTTTTCATGGAGTTCGTCGTTTTTGTGACATTCCTTATTTTTGGTTTCTGCTATGAAAAACTTGTACATTTCTCATACAGGAATTTGTCAACTGCTGTCCATACAAACAAAGGAAGTTCAGTGACATATCAACCAGCTTTTGATTATCACTTTAACCTATGGTACTCCCTTATTTCACCTCTACATACAAGGAAGCAAGTAATATGGCTATTTCTGCTAATGTTTTACTGATTAGCATAAAGTTAATAGAAGTATAAGCTTTTTAAGAATAAATTGTTGTAGGGATATAGAGAAATTCATGTGAATGGTACACATCAGATTTTTTGAACCAGGGATCTCAAAACTTGCATTTGCGGTAAACTGTGGATGTTGAATATTCGAGAGCGCTACTTCCTCTACCTAGAATAGATAAGCGGCAGGGAAGGTAAAAATCTGATATGTTCCATCTACATCTCTGTAACAAATTATGTTAATAAGCTAATCGAGATAAAGGTTAGCAGTCTTATTACTTGCTTCCTTATAAGTAGAAGGGAAATAAGAGAATACACTAGGATAAACCGACAGTCAAATGTTTTAAAATGCGGTTGCTATGGGATTGAAATCCGTTTCTTCGCGTGAACAGGAGTTGACTAGTTCCCGTATGAGAAAAGTTTATGTATTTTAAAACTGAAACCAATAACGCAAAAAATTAAATGACATAATTTGTGTCATTTATCTATCTCCTACGGCTTACCATTTATGCAACATTCAGAAAAATCCATCCAGAATAAAGAGCTATTCTCAAAAAATGCAAGATATACATTTTAGTTCTGATGTAAATATCTTTAATATACGGTACTTTAAAGAAAATCGATAGAGCCATTTTTGAGAAAATTAAAATTAAAAAAAATTCATGTAAAGGGTAGTTTAGGTTGGGGGGAATTTGTTGAAAACCTTCGTGTCATATTCTTGCAAGATACCTAACTTAAATACCAAGTTTGATATTTAACGGATTTTAATGTTTAAGCCACTCTGTCCACACACACATATATATATACACACACACACTTTTCTAAAAAAAAATATTTTTCTTGGGCTCAGGGGACCTCTAAACATATTTCCGTTGAAGTCTCGACATCGAATTGTTGTATGCAATACAATATCTTCTCTATACACTATTACATAGAACGTGTAGAGAAAGTAAAAATGCACCAAAAATCTATTTAATTAACTCTTTTAACCGAATTAAATAATAAACGTAAACTCTGTAACTGCGGGGATGGATATTCAGGTTTTTATACGTAAATAATGCTCCCAGACGCGGAACGAGTCGGAGGAAGGCAGGCTATAAAATATGCCGCTGGCTATTTATTGTTTACAGACCAAATATAACAAGTTAAATAAACACGCCTCGTGATTTAATTCAACCGCGACAAAATGCATTTCAACAGTATGACGTTACGTTGCATCATCAAAACAAAACAATATCGGTATTAGTCACTTAAATGGAAGAAAGCCGAAAATTATTGACATGGTAGAATTTCATTTGCTAAAGCTCCAGCGCTTGCGCAATGGAAAACTAGCATTAGAGTAACAAATGAACGAGGTAATGTGTCTGTCTAACCTCAAACAGCAATTAGTGGTTGGGCCCTCAACGTTTTTTATTAATATAACCAACTGTTATGGCGTCCATGAAAATAATGGCATTTAATTTAATGTTTCTCATTTCTTGGGCCTTGTTTTTCAATTTTATGAAGATATATGAGTTTAAGCAAAACATACCAAGCACAAAAACACGAGTTTGGGTTTCTAAAATGTTCAGAACTTACCTCAAAGTCATGGCCTTCCATAAACAGCTTTCAGACGCCAGCAAGCACTCAAACATCACTAAAATGTCAACTGCAGGTGTATTTTCACTTAAGATTTTCAAACCACGATAATATGTTATACTGTGTGTATATTTCAAATAAATTAATTGAAATGAACGAGCCTGTACCTTTTTCAAAGGTTACGTTCAGATGATCGCTTACTCCCGCCAGGTAGACAGTGGAAAATCAACAGTAACAAACGAATAACACAACTACCGCGTTTTACTACCGTCGGACGAAAGAATGCAGATGTTAGAACGGTCAGAGAATGCTGGAATATAGTGCAGCACAGTCTGACCATCAGAAACTCAGCACAGCGTACGTAAAGAGCAGTAGACTAAACGATCCACGAACGGTTCAACTTGCTGTTTTCTTTTTCACTAATGAGAGTATGACTACGCGCGGCAGTGTTTACATTTTGACTTGATTCGAACCCGTCCGCTGTAGAAGACTCACTGCTGCATTTCAGTATTGCCGAACTGCACAGGGCATGTACCGGGAGTGATGACGTAATACCGCTTATCTGTTTGTGTTTACGCAGACGTCCACTTGTGGCCATTTGCATTCATTTTTCAGATAGGTAATAAATACAAGGTGTGTGAATTAAATCAGAGTATTAATAAATCATTTGGGGTGTTTAGTCACATTTCTTCTCCTCTATAAATTACTCTTAGAAAAGTTTAGTTTTCTATTTTTTTTGTCATTTCGATTTACATAAACATAAATAGTTTCGTTATACATTTATTTGCAGATATACACAAGAGGGACAGAGTAAACTAAAACCATTTAAATTTGGAGCCCTATAATATAATATTGTGCTCGTTTTCCAATTCTATCCTCTTTTTATGGCATTACAAGAAACAACTGAATGATGGAAATCAAAAATGATATATACTATAGTACTGGAAAAGATCAAACCAATAACAAGAATATCTCGGAAATGGTAGATGCTACAAAAGTTGTTTTTTTTTTGTTTTTTTTTTAATTTTCAGGGATTCCTGAATTTTATATAATCTGGTAAAACTGGCAAACGTTAAGCAGTAAAAGAAACGCACTGAACAAATAATGTAGAACTGTTTAATATATCTACGCATTATTTGAAATAACTGTTTTTGTGGCATAACCATTTCCAAGAAAGGCTCCTTGCTGTGATATTTTGCGATTGTACAGAAAGAGAATGGAATTTTAAGACCAGTAAATAACGTCCAGTTCTTTAACATTTAACTGTCGCCATTGCTTTGTACATATAACGAAATATTTAATGTAGAATATTTGTTCTATTTCGACTAAAATAAAGTAGATAGAAAATAAACCTTTGCAAGAAAAGTTTGCATACCTGTTAAGAGAAACAGAAATGCTTTTTAAACGATTTTAAGAAATGTCGCTTTTTGGATGTTTAGTGCAAAAAATGTGCCATATTTTGTAGTGCATGTTTGCAATGTTTGATTCTCTTAAAGCGGATGCAACACTCTTTGAATATCTTTAAAGCATTCTAAAAATTACTAAAATGTCATTTAGGTAGTCATTCCCTTATCTAAATGAAATTTTAGTAATTTTCTCCCTTTCAATGTTTATTTTCTCTACACGTACTATGCACATGGAGTATAGAAGGTATTCTATTGTACCCAAAAATTCTATACCAAGATTTCAGCGGAAATACATGTTGGGATCCCCGGAATCCATTCCCCCCCCCAAAAAAAGCATTTTTAGAAAGAAAAAAAAAAGGTCGTGTGTGTGTGTGTGTGTGTGTGTGTTTCAGCCTAGCTAAAAAACGAAAAGATCGTTAAATGCCAAACTAGGCATTTAAGTTCAGCATCTATATTCTAAGGATGTGACATGAAGATGTTCAAGAAAATTCCCCATACTAAGCTACCATTTAATGGAACGTTTTTCGAAAATGTTGATTTTTCAAAAAGCGGCTCAAATTGATTAAAATATTGTATATTAAATATGTTTACATAACAAATAGAAAGATATAACTTAAATTTTCTGGGAATAGCCTTTGAACGCCTCTTTATTCTGGATCAATTTTCCGAAAGTTTGCATAACTGGTAAACCGTAAGAGATAGACAAAAACTTACTTAACAAAGACGTAGAACACATTAAAACACACAATTTATGTTATATGCACTTTTTAGTGGGGTTGACCGCTTTTGAGATATTTTTATTGTCATATAGGAATTGGTCAACTCCTGGCTATACAAAGGAACTTCAATCGCATGGCAACCAGCTTTTAAAAGATTTGACTATCGCTTTATCCTAGTGTATTCCCTTATTTACCTTCTACTTACAAGAAAACAATTAATAGGACTATTTGTCCTAATTTTTATCTCGAATAGCATGAAGTAAATAAAAGCATAAGCTTTTTACAAATAATTTATTGCAGAGATGTAGAGAAAGTCATGTGAATGGAACACATCAGATTTTTACTTTCTCTAGACCCGTATTTACAATGTACATAGGGATAGAGAAGTATTGTATTCCACCCAAAAATTCGATGTCGATATTTCACCGGAAATACATGTTTTAAGACCCCCTGAGTCCAAAAAAAAAGCATTTTCAGAAACAGGTCCATGTGTGTGTGTATGTGTGTGTGTGTGTGTCTGTGGATAGCATAGCTCAAAAACGAAAAGACGGTTAAATACCAAACTCGGTATTTAAGTTTGGTATCTTCCAAGGATGCGACATTAAGATTTTCAAGAAAATCCCCCCACCCCTAACTACCCTTTACATGGAAAAATTTTCGAAAATGTTGTTGTCCTTAAAAATGGCTCTAACGATTTTGATTAGAATATCACATATTAAAGCGGTTTCTATCACAAATAAAATGTATATCTTGAATTTTCTGGCAATGGCTTCTAAAGACCTGTTTATTCTGGATTAATTTTGCTTAATTTAGAATAACTAGTAAACCGTAAGAGATAGAAAAAAACTTACTATACAAATGTATATCTCGTTAAAATACACAAGTTAAGTCATATACATTATTTTCGTGGAACTTCCTTTCGAGGTATTCCTTGTTAATAGTTTCAGTTTCAGTTGTGAAGTACTTATACTTTTCACAGACGGGAGTGTTCGTTTTTCTTTTGTTCTACACCTGGCCAAGCAAAGAGGTGATTTGCAATGACAATCGCATAACGACAGCTTTTAAAACATTTGACTGTCACTTTAGCCTAGTGCATTTCCTTAGTTACAGTCTATTTATAAGGAACTAAGTAACAAAATTCTGTTAATGTTTATCTTTATTAGCGTGGTGTTGAAAGAAGAAGTATCTTTTGTAAGACGTTTGTTTCTAGAGTAGCTAGAGAAAGTCATGTGAGTGTAACACGACAGATTGTTTTAGGTAGAAAGGCTCCTTCCTGGAGATGTGTATATCTTGATGTACTTTGAAACCCAGGACCATAGATTTAGAACATTCTAGAAAAGAGTTGCTCTCGGTTACCTGGATGATACACGCCACGCCGCCAGTTTTCCCTGTCTCTCCTGTTAAACACCAAAGCGGTCTTTCCGGAGTTATTCCTTTACGGTTGAGAATCATGTTATATCCATTCGCACAGTGAACCATATGGACATGCTCATTGTTTTTTAAACTCGCATTTTCAACCGATAGAAATAATCTGGTGGTTGTTCTGGTATTGGAGATTAACGTGAATAATTAACAAGCTATATCGACAGTCCATAAGCCTGAGGTGGGGAAGAGGGGCAGTGAATATCAAAACTGCTGCTACTTTCTCTACCCTACCCAGTAAGTACAGATAATATTCCATTCAACCTAAAACCTCGACAGGAGATTTCACCGCAAATACATGTTTGAGGTTTCCTGAATAAAAAAAGCTTATGTGTTACACTCACATGATTTTCTCTACATCGCTGTAACAAATTATTATTAAAAAGCATATTCTTGTATCTACTTGATGACAATCGAGATAGACATTAGCAGGCATTGTCTAAAATTACTTGCTTCCTTGTATGTAGAAGGAAAATAAGAGAATACACTAGCTGGTTGCCATGTGTTGAAATTAGTTTCTTTGCAGAGCCAGAAGTTTACATGTGAGAAATGTTTTAAGTGTTTTGAATCTGAAGCAAATAACAAGGAATATCTCAAAAATGTTCATATATGACATAAATTATGTGTTTTAACGAGATTTTTGTGGAGTAATTTCTTTTCTATCTCTTACGATTTATCAGTTACGCAAAATTCAGCATAATTCAGTCAGAATTATTATTTTTGGTAGTGTTTAACGCCCGCGTTAACTACTTATGGCACCGCAGGCGGTGACACTGATGATACATGAATGATGATGGAGCAACGGTGGAATACGATGGTGGGGGAAACCGGAGTACCCGGAGAAAACCCGCCCCAGCGCCGCTTTGTCCACCACAAATCTCACATGCGGTCGCTTGGGATCGAACCCCGGCCGTCTAGGTGAGAGGCGAGTGGTCTGACCAGAATTAAGAGGTCTTTAGGGGTTATTCTCAGAAAATTCAAGATACACATTTTATTTGCCATATAAATACGGTATTTTAATCAAACTCGTAGGAGCCATTTTTGAGAAAATCAAAATTTTCGAATTTTTTCCCATGTAAACGGTGGTTTGCATCGGGAGGACTATTCTCAAAATCTTCATATCGTATTCCTGGAAGATGATAAATTTAAATACCAAGTTTGTATTTTACAGACTTTTCGTTTTTGAGTTATCGTGTTCGCAGATACACTGGCACAGATATACGGACACGGACACATACGGACCTTTTTCTGAAAATACTTTTTTTGGATACAGGGGACCCTAAAACGCGTATTTCCGGTGAAATCTTGGTATCGAATTCTTGGGTGCAATGCAATACCTTCTCTATACACTATGTACATAGTACGTATAGAGAAAGTAAAAATCAAAACTCTCGAAAAAACTTCCATGGAACAACTAGATTGGGGTGGGGGGAATTTCTTGAAAACTTTCATGTCGTATTCTTGGAAGATGCTGAAATTAAATATCAAGTTTGGTATTTAACGGACTTTTCGTTTTTTGAGCTATGCTGACCGCAAACAGATATTCAGGGGACCTCAAAACATATTACCGGTGAAATTTCGATATCAAATTTTTGGATGGAATACAACACCTTCTCCACATATTCGTACTTTGTACAAAGTATCACGCCAAAAATGTACAACTTTTTAAAACACTTAATTCATATAGTTTTTTGCCTTATCCACCATTTTCTAGATATCCATCATTATTAATGGATATTTGAATGTCTCAATACTTTTTACTTTCTCTGTACTTACTAGAGAAGGCATTTCATTCCACCTAAAAATTCGATACCGAGATTTCGCCGCAAATAGACGTGTTAGGGTTCCCTGTATAAAGAAAAAGCATTTTTAGAAAAAGGTTCGTGTGCTTATATGTTTACGTGCGTCACTGTGTCCGTTCGTCTGTGAACACGAATAGTATATCTTCGAAGGATGTGCCACAAAGATTTTGAGGAAAATGTCGACTTCTCAAACTACCCTTTACGTGGAAAATTTTTCGAAAATTTATATTTTCTCAAAACTAGCTCGAACGATTTTGATTGAAATGACGTATTAATTAAGATATTTACACCACAAATAAAATGCATATCTTGAATTTTCTGGAAATAGTCCCATAAGATCTCTTAGTTCTGAATGAATTTTTCTGAATTTTTCATAACTGGTAAACCGTAAGAGATAGACAAAAACCTAACTGTACAAAAATGTAGATATTCTTAAAACACACAATTTATATCATATACATTTTTGCCATGGAGTTGACCGTTTCCGAGATGTTCCTTGTTATTGGTTTTCATGTTAAACTAGTTATATCTTTCTCAAACGAGAAGTGACTTTTCGTTTCATCTCTCCTGTTTTACTGCAGGTCATGCAAGGCGAACCGAACTTCATTTGTTTCACATAGGACCAGCTTATAAAGCATTTAACTATCGATTTAGCCTACTGTATTCCCTTATGCCCTTCTACTTACAAAGAAGTAAGTAATAAGACAATTTATGCAAATGTTTACCTTGATTTGCACATTGTATATATAAGAATAACCTTTGTACGGAAAGTTGTTTGTGTAACAGCAAGAGAAAGTCATGTGAATGGAACACATCAGATTTTTAATTTTAAATTATTCAGTTGTTTCTCACAATGTCAAGGAAAAGTATGGGAATTAAAAATCTGATGTGTTCCATTCACATGACTTTCTCTACCTCTCTGCAACAAATTATTGTTAAAAAGCTTATGCTTCTATTTACTTCTTGTGAATCAAGAAAAAAAGAGCAGAAATAGTCTTATTACTTGCTTCCTTGTAAGCAGAAGCGAAATAAGGGAGTACCATAGGCTAAAGTGATAGTCAAAAGCTGGTTGCTATGCGACTGAAGTTCCTTTGTCTGTATGGACAGGAGTTGACAAATTCCTGTATGAAAAAAGCATACATTTTTAAAGCTGAAACCAAAAACAAGGAATATCTCAAAAACGATCAACTCCACGAAAAAAAGGTATATAACATAAATTGTGTGTTTTAATGTGCTCTATATTTTTTGTGTATCTCATACGGTTTAGCAGTTATGCAAAATTTCCTAAGATTCATCCAGAACAAAGTCGTCTTCAGAGGCTATTCCCAATTCAAGATTTACATTTTATTTGTCAGGTAAATGTCTTTAATATATGATATTTTAATCAAAATCGTTAGAGCCATTTTTGAGTAAATCAAAATTTTCGAAAAAGTTCCATGTAACGGGCAGTTGTGAGGCGGGGGATTTTTCTACAAATCTTCGTGTCGCATCCCTAGAAGACATACACGGACACACTGACACATGGACATACACACACGGCCCTTTTTCTGAAAATGCTTCCTTTTTTTTTTTTTTTTTATACAGGGGACCCCTAAAACATATATTTCCGGTGAAATCTCGGTATCAAATTTCTGGATGGAGTGCAATACCTTCTCTATACACTATATACATACTACGTGTAGAGAAAGTAATAAAAATCAGATGCAGCGACCAGTTTCTAAGCATTATCAGTATGAGGCTGCCCTATGTACCTATAATGAAATGTATAATTAAACCAATTATGCAATGCGTATTTCAATTAAGATAAATATAATATACGTACATATATAAAAGCTTGTAGAAGAATAAGCGTATGTACAAATGCTAGAGAAAGCCATGCAAATTTAATATATAAGAATCTGTTTTAACAGTCGCGCATGTCAATATAAAGGCTGACATGGCCTACGTTATATTTCAACAAAAGACAGCCAAATTACAAACATCTCTTCAGAGGGGCGATATTTTACATTTATCTGGTTTTTCTGGATCATTTAACTCGCCATTCCTGCCGAGTCAGCATACCAAGGGTAGCGTAGCGGTCACCGAACTGGCGTCTTCCTCCAACTCGCTAGTATATTCCAACACTAGAATGTAAACGTGTATTATTGCATCATAAGCAATATAGCTCTCCCCCACTCAAAAATATCTGATTGTTCTATTCACATGACTTTCTCTACACCTCAGTATTTTAATAAACTTGTCTATCTAGTTTAGTTTTTTATAAGTAGAAGGGAATACACTAGGAAAAGCGACAGTCAGATGTTTTAAAATGTGGTTGCTATGGTATTGAAATCCGTTTCTTTGCGTGGCCAGCATTTGACAAGTTCCTGTCTGAATTTTAAAACTGAAGCCAATAACAAGGAATACCTCGAAATGGACAACTCAACGAAAAACATCTGATGTGTTACATTCACATGACTTTCTCTACCTACCTGTAATAAACTACTCCTATAAAAGCTTATTCTTCTATGTACAACATGCTAAACGAGATAAACATTAACACAGTTACTGCTTAGTTCCTTATAAACAGAAGGAATACACCAGGCTAAAGTGATAATCATTTTGAACAGCCGATCAATATGTGGACAATGAAAGTTCGGTTCGCTTTCCATTTCTATAAAGAGAGAGAGAGAGGTGAAACGAAAAGTAATCCCACTGAACTCAATAACAAGGATATCTCGAAAACGGCCAACTTCACGAAAAAAATGGATATTACATCAACTGTGTGTTTTAATGAGATCTACATTTCTTGTAGTAAATTGTTTTCTATTTTTTATGGTTTGCAGTTATGGAAACTTCAGCAAATTTTTTCCAGAATAAACAGCTATTCAGAAGCTATTCCCAGAAAATTCATGGTATGCATTTTATTTGTGTTGTAAATAGCTTTAATGTGCGGTATTTTTATCAAAATCATTAGAGTCATTTTTTAAAAAATCAAAATTTTTGAAAAGTGTTTCATGTAAAGGGTAGTTGGGGTGGAGGATTTTCTTGAAAATTTTCGTGTCGTATGCTTGAAAGATACTGAACTTAAATACCAAGTTTGGTATTTAACGGGGTTTTCGTTTTTGAACTATGCTGTCCACAGACACACGAACCTTTTTCTAAAATTGCTTTTTCCAGCCTCAGGGAACATCAAAACATATATTTCAGGTGAAATCTCGGTATTAAAAATGTTGGATGAAATACATTACTTCCTCTATACACTTAAGTACTACATAGTACGTGTAGAAAAGTAAACCTCCGTACACAAAAGTTAGATACAAAATGGACACACTTCCTCGTTAAAGTTTCCTTTTATTCGTCAATTCAGCTGTCAGTGTATACCTCGACAGCTTTTATATTCTCGAGTAATATTTTTGTTTATTTTTCCGAACATAAATTTCTCTTTCGTTTTTATTTTCTCTACACGTACTGTGTACAGAGAAGGTATTGCACTCCACCTAAAAATTCGATACCGAGATTTCACCGGAAATATATCTTTTAGGGTCCCGTGTATCAAAAAAAAAAAAGTATTTTCTAGAAAAAGGTCCATGGTGTCTGTAAATAAAAATAAAAATATATATAAATGGCGTGTTATTTATGTACGCTCTTTAACTGCTGTGGTTCTCAGCGTCCCATTCTAAATTCGGCGTGAAAGACCATTTAATTTTGCTCAGAGGCCTCTCTATCAGGCTTTTACGTGCCGTAAATCTACGACACGGGACCAACGGCTTTACTTCCCTTCTTAAGGATTTTTACGCCCGAAAAAATCCACCGTCCTCCGTCGAATTTGAACCCGCGACCTTGGGTATATGAAGTCAGCATGGTAACCATTATACCACGGAGGACAACAGAGTGTGTGTGTGTGTGTGTGTGTGTGTGTGTGTAGCTCAAAAACGAAAAGATCGTCAAATATCAAATTTGGTATTTAAGTTTGGTATCTTGCAAGGATGTGACACGAAGATTTTCAAGAAAATCTCCCCACCCCAACTACCCTTTACATGGAACTTTTTTCGAAAATTTTATTTTTCTCAAAAATGGCTCTAACAGTTTTGATTAAAATACCGGATATTAAAGATATTTCTAAATCGCAAATAAAATGTAGATATAACTTGAATTTTTGGGGGAATAGCATTGAAGACATCTTTAATCTGGATGAATTTTGCATAACTGGTAAACTGTAAGAGATAGACAAAAGCTTACAACACAAACACGTATATCTAGTTAAAACACATTATTTATGCCGTATACATTTTTTTCGTGGAGTTGACCGTTTGTGAGATATTCCTCTTTATTGGTTTCAGTTTTAAAATGCTTAACTTTTGCCATACAGGGGCTTGTCAACTCTTGGCCATGCAAAGAAACGGATTTCAACCCCATAGCAACCACATTTTAAAACATTTGACTGTCGGTTTAGCCTAATGTATTCGCTTATTTCCCTTCTGCCTATATAAGGAATTAAGTAATAAGACCTTTTCTGCTAATGTTTTTCTCGATTAGCATGAAATGGATAGAAGAATAAGCTTATTAACAATAATTTGTTACGGAGATGTAGAAAAAGTCACGTGAATGGAGCACATCAGTTTTTATTTTTATTTGTTTCTTGTAAGCTTTTGAAATGGCTATTAGTGCGTATTTATAATTTACATCATCGTGCAATTTAAAATGGTTCCGAAACAATGGAAATTTTGCAGTGGTTTTTACTGTGCGGTGTTTTAGTTCCGAAACGCGACCCCTAGAGGACTCTGCGAAACACAACCCCTTACAATCAAATGTTACGTTATAAAATTAGAACAAATATAATAACGCATTTGATGTTTAAACTTCAACTGTTTCAACATGGCGTTGATGTCGGCCGGATATTTTCGCGTCTGGCCCTACAGGGAAAGCTTACACGTTAAATATGAATTACTTTAATGTCACCGTACAATATTAATGTGGCCCTTTTATATATAACTCGCGTTTTTTGCACTCAGAGTTGTGTTTGTGAGGGTTTTGTTTTTATATGACGACATGTTAGGAAAAGTTCAGTTGCACTTTACACATGGTGAGGCTAACAAAAGTAACATGTGATATAACTTTCTCTACATCTCTGTAACAAATTACTGTTAATAAGTGTATTCGTCTATTCACTTCATTCTAATCGAGATAAACGTTAGCAGAAGCCTTCCTATTACTTAGTTCCTTATAAATAGAAGGGAAATAAGGGAATATACTAACTAAACCGACAGTCAAATGTTTTAAAATGTGGTTGCTATGGGATTAAAATCCGTTTCTTTGTGAGGCCAGGAGTTAACAAGTTCCTATATAAGTATATAAAGCAGAAATCAATATGAAGGAATATCTGGAAAAGGGTCAACTCCACGAAGAAAATGTATTTGACATAAATTATGTGTTTTAATGAGATCTGCATCTTTTGTGTACCAAGGTTTTGTCTATCTTTTACAGTTTACTAGTTATACAAAATGAGCCAAATTCATCCAGAGTAAAGAGGTTTTCAGAGGCTATTTCCAGAATATTCAAGATATACATTTTATTTGTGATGTGAATAGCTTTAATATACGGTATTTTAATCAAAATCCTTAGAGCCCTTTCTGAGAAAATCCAAATTTTCGAAAAATGTTCCATGTAAAAGGTAGTTTGAGGTGGGGGATTTTCTGAAAATCTTTGTATAGTATCCTTGGAAGACACTGAACTTTTCGTTTTTGAGTTATGCTGTCCACAAACACTCAGACACACACGGATATTTTTCTAAACGTGTTTTTTGGACTCGGGGAATCTCAAAACATGCATTTCCGGTGCCGGCGTCGAATATCTTCTCTATGTGCATGATACATGCGAGCTAGAGAAAGTAAAATTATAAAGCAGACGTTACCAGCGTCCAAACACTACAGCGGGTGATCACGTGATATCAGAAACGGGCTTCTGACAGCAGTGGAGGATCTTTGTTCCTTGCACAGCATATCGCACCAATATAAAGTCGGTTAAAGAGAGCAAGTCAACGCGTAAGCCATCAACTCCTCCCTACCTGAGAGGAATCTTTCTTATATACAGGGTGGGAGGTGAATAAGTGCAAATATGTGTATCAGCGTTTGAGGATCACGTGATGATCCAGTATTTGCAGTTATATGTGTTGTTTTTTAAAGTTATGTTTCTGAGGAAAAATTCACGATCTTTTAGGATTGCTATTTATTCCCTATGTCAGACGTTCAGTGATTGTTTACGTAACAGGTCACATGAATAAACCACCTCTGTCATTTGCCCTGTCCAACTATAGGTGATATGATATGAGGGAAGAATATCAATCACACTGAAACTTCAACCTTCGTAACCATATCTACGTTTTTGTTTTCATACAGCATTATCTGAATATGATCTACAATGTATTCAGGGTTTAACTTTGAAAATATTGAACACAATGGCATTATTGTACTTTATTAAAATTTGGTTTTATTGAACAAATACACAACTCAAACCAATGTGTAAGCATTTACATTTCCGTCCTTTAAAATCTGATTAAAATACACAATTTATACTCTAAATGTTTTGTAGAGTTAACCGTTTCCGAGTTATTCCTTGTTATGGTTTCAATTTTAAAACTATTTAAACTTTTCCAAACGGGAAGTCATCCGTCGTTTTATTGATCTTTTGTTTTATTCCTGACAATGAAAATAAATCCGAATTTCCATTGTAGACATAGTGACGAACTTTTAAAAGATTGTTTATTGCTTAAGCCTAGTGTTCTCCCATATTTCCCTTCTACTTACAAGGAAGCAAGTAATAAGACCGTTTCTGCTAATATTTATCTAGATTAACAATAGATAGAACCAATGAACATTTGTGACAGTAGTTTGCAGAGAAACTACGTGAATGGAACACATCAGATTTTTTTTTTTCAAATTGCGTTAGATCCAATTAATTAGGAAGATCCCGGTCCATACTCACTGCTATAAATGTGCAAGTTTTTTGTAAAAATTAGCTATAATAGATAATGAAACTCGAATATGTCAACAGAAAAGCAATTCATTATTTTTATGCTCTGATGTTAATTGAAAATGAAACCTAGCTTATGTCATCATTGTTGTTTTTTTTTTTTTTTTTTTTTTTTGCGTAACGTCCTTTAACCTAGTTGGTCATATCGGACGATGAATGAAATTAGTGAAATGATGCTCAAATGACCTCGGGGTCCATGGAGCTCAAAGTTACTCGACATTCATCTACTCAGGACAAGGGAAAACCCCCAAAAAGAAAAACTTATGCGGATAACTCACCCTGAGTGAGATTCGAACTCACGACCTTTTGAATGTAAGGCAGACACGCTATCACCACACTACCCAGGCGGGCATAATTACTTCTGTTTAACAGTTGAACTCTACTCTTGAAGTAAAGGATACTTTGCAACACCGTTTGATGTATTTAACTTTTTTTTCTTTTTAACGAGAATTCTATCTTCGAGTTGTGCCGTGGCCGAGTGTTTAGACCACTCGCCTCTCACCAAGGCGGCCTTCAAACCCGGCGGAGGCAAGTGGTTTTTTTCGGGCGTAAAAATCCTTAGCATGACTTCCTTCGAAAAGAAAGTAAAGCTGTTGGTCCTGTGTCGTAGTTTTACGGAACATAAAAGAGCTGAAGCCTAATAAAGAGTCCTCTGAGCAAAATTAAAGCAGTCTTTCATGCTCAGTATAGAATGGGACGCTGAGAATCACAGCAGTTAAAGAGCGTCCATAAATAAAACTCCATTTCCATTTGCCAAGGCTTTTCCCATGAGTTTTCTCCGGGTTCTCCAGTTTCCCCCGCCATCGCATTCCACCGGTGTTTTATCTTCATTCCATGTATCATCAGTGTCATCGCCTGTGGTGCCTATGCAGGGAAAGCGGGCGTTAAACGTTATTAAAATAAATATAATTAATATAATTATTCGAGTTATAGGGACTACGCACCTTTAGTAACATTCTTGAGGGCGTTTTGCCCCTGGCTCTAAGTCCGCGCCTATGTACTGGACAGATATTTGAATCACTCACTGCAGAAAGGTCATGAGTCAACTGTTTTACTAAAGTGAGTTTTATACTGGAAAGGACTTCATTTACATGAAGCAGTCTACACAAAACGACATGAATACGCCGCTTTATTACTCTTTATTTCTTCCACAAATCAGAATCTGCTCACAAATAACTGTCATTCCTCAATGCTTTCATAACAATTCGGTAGTATAGTTATCTTTCTATGTTCGCTGTGACAACTACTACTGCTCACTACAAATTCCCGCTGAAACTGAACTTTGGGCAGGGCTTCGTTCTTCCTTTCATACCTGTCGGTCGCGTGGCAGGAAATTTCCAGAAGCAGTCACAGGTGTCCCACACTCACTCACTGTAACAATGCCCGGCATCGACGTCAAGGAACCTTCCAACAGCACCCGTGTGCACTCGATCATGAGTAACAATCTCAGCTTCGATGTCAAAAGAAGTTGCAGCCGGCACACTTGTACACTAATACAGGTGTAACAATGAATGCCAACAATCAGCTATGACTTACGAAACAAGCCGTACACATACGTTCGGCGATTGCGGCGAAGGGTGTAGTCACAATTCGCTTAGCCCGAGTTTGAGTCTCAGTTAGGGTGGGTTACTGAATAAGGTTTTGTCCGGTGTTTTCCCTTATGCTGAGAAGACGAATGTGTAGTAACTTTAAATTCCAGGAGCCAGGCTCATTTGAGCATCATTTCACCGATTGCATTCGTCATCCGATATGACCTCCAGTTTAAAGGACGTTAAACCAGGGGAAGGGGGAAGCGCTATTAATATTGAACTGTTTAATTTAATGATAGCACTTTCATTTTTACTTTCTCTACACATATTATGTACATAGCGTATAGAGAAGGTATTGCACTCCACCTAAAAATTCAATACCGAGATTTCAGCGGAAATACATGTTTTGGGAACCCAGAATACAAAAAAAAAAAAGACGAAAAAACATTTTTAGAAAAATAACCGTGTGTGTATGTGTATGTGTGTGAAAGCATAGCTCAATAAGGAAAAGTCTGTTAATATCTAACTTGATATTTAAGTTTGGAATCTTCCACGGATGTGACACGATGCGACACACCCCAAACTACACTTGACATGGAAAACATTTCGAAAAATTTGATTTCCTTAAAAATGACTAATGATTTTTATTAAAATCTCTTATATTTAAGATATTTACATGGCAAATAAGAGGCATATCTTGAATTTTCTGAGAATTGCCTCCGAAGACCTCTTTATTTTGGATGGTGTTTACTGGATTTTGCATAACTGGTAAACCGTAAGAGATAGCAAAAACTTAATATACAAAAAATGTACACCTCGATAAAACACACAATTTATGTCATATACTTTTTTTCGTAAAGTTGGCCGTTTTCGAAATATTCCTTGTTATTGATTTCACTTTTAAAATATTTTTCTCATACGGGAATTGTCAACGCTTGGCCACGCATTCCCATAGAAACCACATTTTAAAACACGTGACTCAGTTTAGTCTAGTGTATTCTCTTATTCCTCTACTTATAAAGAACTAAGTAATAAGACGGTTTTTGCTAATGTTTTAGCATGAAATAGAAGAATAAGCTTATTAGCAATAATTTGTTACAGAGATGTAGAGAAAGTGGCGTGAATGGAGCACATCAGTTTTTTGACATAACCTAAAAAGGAAACGTATACTTGCAACAAACCTGGGTAAAGTGCCTCTCAAACAGAGCATGTAATTAAAGGAAAACGCGCGTTGTTGGAGAGTAAGTGGCGTTTTATGCACAGATTTTACAACGCTCAACCGACATGATGAATATAATGGAGAAGGTTCCGTTTCATTTTACACTTTTATCTCCTTCATTAAAAAACTGATGTGTTCATTTACATTGCTGTAACAAATTATTGTTAAAAACCATATTCTTCTAATTACTTTATGATGATCATTAGCAGCAATTACTTGTTTCCTTGTAACTGAAGGCTAAAACGATTGTTAAATCTTTTAAAGTCTGGTTGCCATGTGGCTGAAATCCGTTTCCTTAAGTATTTTAAATCTGAAAAACAAATAACAAGGAATATCTTAGAAATGGCCAATTCCACGAAAAAGGTATATTATATAAATTGTGTGTTTTAGCGAGATTTACATTTTTTGTGTAGCAGGTTTTCGTCTATTTCTTACTTAAAACTCAACAAGATTCTTTCAGAATATAGAGGTCTTTAAATGCTTTTTTCCAGAAAATTCAAGATATACATTTTATTAGCCATGTAAATATCTTTAATAGTATAGGTATTTTAATCAAAATCGTTAGAGCCATTTTTGAGAAAGTAAAAATGTTGAAAATATTTTCATGTAAAGAGTAGTTTGGGGTGGGGAGATTTTCCTCGTGTCGCATCCTTGGAAGATATTAAACTTAAATACCAAGTTTGGTATTTACCGGCTTTTTGTTTCTGAGCTATCGTGCTCACAGGCACACGGACTTTTTTTTTTTGGATACGGGAGATCCTAAAGCGTGAATTTCTGGTGAAATCTCAGTATCGATTTTTGGGCGGAATGCAATATCTTCTCTATGCACTATCTACATAGTAAGTGTTGAGAAAGTAAAAGACGCTATTAAAAATTAACTGTTTAGTTTATAGATGACACTTTCACTTTTTACATAATCTAATCACATTCCTGTATAATCCACTGGGTAAAGTGCCTGTCAATGCGAGGCAAATGGAGCAGATAATTAAAGAACAACTGTGTTTTTTCAGAATAAGTCGAGTTTTATGTACAGAGTTTACGATGAACATGATGGAGGAGATTCCGTTTCATTTCAATGTACATGTTTAACTCCTTCCAGTATTCATTAAAGCATACCAAAATGTTGTTAAACAAAAATTATGGAATGTATTGCTGAAGGTTTTTAACATTCTCAAGAATAAAATCTATAATGCATATTTCATTTCAGTAACAGTTTAGTGTTTATAATTTAACGTGTAGTTATAAAATAAGTAACTACTATTTTTCAAAAATAAATAAATAAAAATGTTGTATGGCATCTGAACGTGACTTTTTTTTTTTTTAATAATACTTCATTGCAGAACGGGTATGAGTGTAGATAATTAAAACTGGGTTTTTAAAAAAGGTAAACCATTAAAAGTAAAGCTTTATGTTAGCTTTACAAACCTGACAACATTGAACAAAGCAAAGATAATAAATGTGTGCTTTTAATAACGGTGCATTCACTGAAGAAAGGGCGTAAGTCTAGGGTATAAAAACTGTGTCAAAGTGCAAAAAGAAAAGAACTGTGTTAGTTTTCCAACGCTAGTATAGTCTTACTAATAACGACACCGAATAAAATAAAACTAATAAATTAGTTCCCATTCTAAACAGTTTTTCGCCTCTCCTGTAAATTTGGAATTCGGTAACTATCTTTCTGCAGGACCGATTAACCCAAATGGTTATTCACAGGTTCGTGATTGGGCAGTATGTGACGGTCCATGGTGACGTCATCAGTCACGTGAACATAAGTCACGTCATGGTTGAGGATGGAGGAGAATACACGTGTACAGCAGAAAACAGAGCAGGCAAATCCTCACACTCCGCCAGACTCAATGTATATGGTAAGTACATAATAATTCCTGAAAAATTCAGTTTTCACAATTTTGTTTCATTGAGTTGAAATTACATTTAGTATTTTACGAGGTACGTCCAGAAAGTAAGTTCCGTTTGGTAATAACATTAAATTGTGTACAGAATAATTATTTGTTGCACAAAATTCTACAACTCTTAAACTACTTTTCCACATAACTGCCAAAATTTTGCAGGCATTTGTCATAGCGTGGCACAAGTTTTTGTATACCTTCTTCATAGAAGTTTGCCACCTGTACCCAACGTGAGCAAAGTTTACGAAATTTCAGTTTTTCGGTAACAATTTCATGAATTAGTGATCGTGATCTTTGGGGAAATTCCATAGCGAGAGCAATAATTGTAAACTTGCTGTTTTCCTGGATCTTGTAATCAATCGCGTGAACCAGTTCTTCTGTAACCAAAGATGGACGCCCACTTCATTCTTCACCGTGCACTTCACTACGTCCTTCATTGAACTGTCGGACCCAACTTCTCACCATTGAATCACTCATCGCATTTTGTCCGTAAGCTTCGCAAATTTGTCGATAAATTTCAATTGGTTTCAGAAAACGAATCACAGATCCGATTTCACAAGCGACGGGATTTTCAATCAACACCGATATTGTAAACAAGCACAACAAAGCGTATGTGGCTGACAGCGATCTCAAAATGGCGCACGTTTCTTCTCCTTGATACAGAGCGTCTACCGCGCATGTGCGAAACTGCGATCGCAGCGCTGCAGCGGAGATAAATTGAAACGGAACTTACTTTCTGGACGTACCTCGTATTTCAGAAAAAAATACTGACATATTTTCTATTCGGAACATGTACGATAGTGTATTTATGCTCAGATATGTCCATTGTGATAGAAACTTTCACTTAGAATCTCAAAATAATATCAGAAAATAATTCTACAGCTCTATTGTTCTAAGTTGGAGTCTGACAGAAGTGCTGCAGTCGATAAAACAAGAGAGCGTGGCAGGCCCGTTGTTATGGTAACAACCGCTTTGTTTCCAGAGTTACTGACAACATATTACCTCGTATTACCTGTCTGAAGAATGAATGCAGACGGCCATGAGTGGAAGCTTGGGCAAACAAAAACAGATACGCAGTATTACGTCATCACTCCCGGTGCATGCCCTGTACACCAGAATCCCTAACACACAACTGCAAAAAATCGGCCAATTGTAAAAGTTGCTGTCTCACAAGTTTAATGAAGAGGTATTGAAGATGTGCTGAAGTATACCTCGTTTTTAGCTTTGAAGGGAGAGCTACAAATTTGGTAAGGGATGAGAAAATATATTATGTTGAAGTCTTAAGCAGATGCCTAAAAACAGCATCGGCGCTGTCAAACACAGTTGGTAGGAGAGATGCAGGCAATGGCGGTCGCTTAAGAGAGGGCAGGGGATCATGGGTTCGAGTCCCGCCTTGGGCATGGGTGTTATATGTTTGTGCAATGTGTATATGTTTGTGTAAAGGAACAGCAAAACCAGTAATCATACAGGGGGAGATGTAAATAGGGAATACAGCGCCGGAGTCCTGAGCAGACTCCGGTACTGATTAAAAAAAAAAAAAAAAGAATTGCAGCCCCCCTTCCCCAAGGAGGGGTTGTATATTTTCTGTAAATTGATATGTTGTCATTAGAAGTCTTTACTAACTGTGTACATGAATTTATGACGCTAAGTTATTGCTAAGTAGTGTTAATAATTCAAAATGAATATATCGTATTATAGAAAGTTCATATAGGATCGCCAAGCCTAGTTTGTTTTTAAACATTCATGCATGTAACAGTACGCTTGCCTAGTTTTATGAGTTCACTTCAGGTTCAGTAAGCAGAACTGTTTGCAAACGTAGGCCATCGTTGTGTTACTACACGCGGTCTAACGTTTTAAACAAAGGAACAACACACCGCACTGCAGCACTGCTGGCCTGTGTATATTAAAATTCCTCCACGACACCGAAAAATAATAACAGCACGCATTAGGTCTCCTTAATAAACACTGTGTACAGGAATGCCTGGAACTCAAAATATACCAAAATTAAAGTGTCAGCTCACAGTGCAGTATATTGACTCAAGTCAGCGATAACACAATAACGGAACAAGAACAAGAAAGAAAATAGCGCTAGGAATGTAACAGCGGAAAAAGAACAGTTAAAAGAAAAAACAACAGTAACATAGAGAAACGTATGAATGGAAGCAACAACTGGTAAAACAGAATATAGGAACAAACCAAAGCCAGCGTTTCAGTAATATGTTCGTTCGTTACTAGATGGCGTTGTTGCGACAGGACTGTTCCCTGACATGATACCACTATTATTATTATGAAAAGAAAAAATCGAATTCAAATTGTATTGGTGTTTAATGAGAATATTTTAAAAAACAATAAAATCATTTACATTTTCTAAAAATAATCCTTGTTTGATTTTCTAAAAATGTTCAGTGTCGCTTCGTAATGCTGGAAATGTGTTTATTACTTTTAATTATATCTGTGTCATGCAGACATTGAATCCATGTATTGTATTTCTGAAGGTGAATACGTTATATTCTATTCTAAGGAAAGAAAATGACACGGCATTTTGTTCTCAGAGATGGAGATTGAAAAGAAAAGGTCAAATAACTAACCAGTTTCTTTTCCATTTCTCTTGTTTTCCTAGGCAAGTTTATGTTCCTGACAACTGAAAATATCAATTTCCTTTAGCAATAGGAGAATTCTGTTAGGCCTATATTACAGTGTCACAGGATGTGATAAAAGCTCTGATCATATGATGTGAACACATTTAAAGCTGTTGAGTATATTACACTGCGTAAAATAATTGATCACATCTTTTATTGACTTTTGAAAAGAATATCCAACATTTGACACCAGGAGCTCTAATAATGGTTCTCATCCTTCTGTTTAGAATGTGTGTTGTGTCATTATATTGGACATTTATAAATAATGTTACTATAACATCGTTTTATTAAACTCATGTGCAACAATTTCACACAGCCTATTCTAAAACTTAACCTCAAAAGACAATTTCTTAAGTAATGTTAATAATGCATTTATGAGTATTAATAACAAAGACAGCAGTCAAATAGTAGTTAATTGTTGCAATAATAACACTCTTTCTTTTTTTTATTTCTCTAAATATTGACTTCTCAATCTATTTAATTTATTCCTCACACAATTCGCAGTACATCATACAGTTCACTAATGGCTTCTAGTGTAGTCTTTTGTTTCTGTTTTTAAAACGTTATGTTTTAAATTATACAACATTTCATGTGATTAATAAGAGGAAATGAGCAGTTAGTTGTAGGCATTGACCAAGTGTACCTGTCTGCCATTTTATTTTCTCATAATAGATGTGATTAAAGGTGTGATGGTGGGTACAAGAAGCAGTATGTCACAGCTAGATGGGATCAAAGATGCTATATTATTACACTCGGGTAAAAGGTTTCATCATATCAATGCGATCACATTTCTATGACACACCTAGGCCTTAGACTCGGTTATGTCGATGAAACAATGAGGAAGCAAACACCCTCAAGAAACCCGAAGATGAGTTACGTGTTATTCCCGACTGTGTAACAGGATCCCTAGACTTAACGAGCAGCGAACCACAAGAGTTGTTTGAAACGTTATACCGCCACCAAATAAGCAACTTTAACAAGCACTCCCTGTTCGATTCTCGACTGTTACAGGATTGCCGTATATTCGACTGATTCCCAAGGTGACAGCAGTTGCGGGCGAGACACTCCGGCTCAAGTGTCCAGTTGCTGGTTACCCCATTGAAGAGATCCGCTGGGAACGGGGTAAGTTGCATTGGATTTGATTCTGTAGCCAGGGGTAAACAACCTCATGTAAAATACTAGTGTAAATGCCACGTTTCCATGGGGAATTGAAATCGATTTGAGTACGCTTATACTGCATGGAAACGCAGATTCAAACCGTATTGAATCTGGAGTTCGATCCTCTTAGAAAGTGGGATCGGAATAAGATCGGATCGAAACACCTTCGTATTCAAATCGTTTTGAACACGTTAAAGAAACTCTTCTTCTGCTATACTTGTTGCACGCGGCAGTATTATGTTACAGTATATTGCGTACTAAGAACTGTATCTAAGTTATACTTATCAGGTCGAGAATGTATATTGGGAATACGAGATCTGATAAGTAACTTACAGTTCGTGGTTAGCCAATTACTTGTTGAAATACCTGAAAAAACTGAAGGAAAAAAAAAACAATAAATCAAAATTGCTTTTCAATATTTTATTGAGCATTAAGAAAAAACATATTCTCAATGTGAACAAATGAAAGGCTACATCTAAATTATATGGACAAAGCCTTCTTATACACTCTTTTGTTAATGAATGTTGCAATAGATTCTTTATTTGAAGTAGCACATGTCTTGAGTGTTACGTCATTTCCTAATTTACTGTAAGTATTAACGACCTCTCAAACTCTTACTGTTAGTACTTACAGTGCTTGTTGGCATGGCTATTAATAAATAAATTGCAAATTTAATTTATATTACCAAATATGTGTTCAGAATGATTAACTTACATGTCAAGTATTTCAAAACTACTTTTTGTTTATTGCTCTGTGATAGATTATAACAGAAACAGTTTTATGGTTTATGTAGTTTTCAGTGTATTTTAAAATGTAATTATTTAACTTCTAAACCTTCTTAAAGTATACAAATAACACATATATGTTTAACAGGTTCGCCAGAGCAATTCCAAGTTGACTAACATAAACGGATGAATACATTTAGTCTCGAAGTTTGCGTATTCAAAACGATCTCAATTAGTATTAAATTGAACATGTGAAACAAGGATCGTATTGAGATGGAATTGGACTCAAATCGATTTCAATTCCCCATGGAAACGTGGTTAATGTTGAGACGCCTCCTCCTTCAAATGTTTCTGAGTTTCTAAACAACAGAGTTTAATATCAGCAACACTTTGAAAGAGTTTAAATATTTAGAAATTTTAATGAGAGGACAAGACCTGAGAAATGTATAGTGTTTCTGAAAACTGGTATACTCGTATAGACATACAGCAGACTCTCTATTACCCTTGGTTATGGAGGGGTACATTGCCGCGAATAAAACAAAATAGCGGTTAATCCAAAAAAGTTATATCTATCTACGGTGAGTACTAATGTGAGGTTTTTATACATGTTGAAGTGTGGAAATTGTTATTTAACTCGCCTCATATTATAGAAAAATCTGATGTGTTCTATTCACATGACTTTCTCTACATATCTGTAAGAAATTATTGTTAAAAATTCCTTTATGATAATCCAGATAAACATTAGCAGAAATTATCTTAATTGCTTGCTTTCTTTTAAGTATAAGGAAAATAAGGGAATACACTAGGCAAAAAGGTAGTTAAATCTTTTAAAAACCAGTTGGCACGTCGATGAAATCCGTTTCTTTGCAGGGACAGGAGTTGACAACTTTCCGTGTGAAAAAAGTCTAAGTATTTTAAATCTGAAACAAATAACAAGGAATATGTTAGAAATGGTCAATTCCACGAGAGTAAAAATGACATAAATTCTGTATTTTAACGTGATCTACATGTTTTGTGTGGTAAGTTTTTATCTATCTCTTACGGTTTACCAGTTACGCAAAATTCAGCAAAATTCATTCACAATAAAGAGGTCTTTAGAGGCTATTTCCAGAAAATTAAGATATTTTATTTGCCATATAAATGTTTTCAATATACAGTATTTTAACCAAAATCGTTAGAGCCATTTTTAAGAAAATCAAAATATTCGAAATTTTTTTCCATATAAATGGTAGTTTGGGGTAGGGGAATTTTTCTAAAAATCTTCGTATTCTTGGTATTTTACCGACTTTTCATTTTTGAGTTATCGTGTTCACGAACACACGGACACACACACATACGCACAGACCTTTTTCTGAAAATAGTTGTTACTTTCTCTACACGTACTATGTACATAGTGTATAGCGAAGGTATAGCATTCCACCCAAAAATTCATTACCGAGATTTCACCGGAAATAGACGTTTTAGGGTACCCTGTGTCAAAAAAAAGAAGCACATTTTTAGAAAAAGGTAGATCTCCTTAAAACACAATTTATATCATACATTTTTTCGTGGAGTTTACCGTTTTCGAAATATTTCTTGTTGTTTGTTTCACTTTTAAAATACTTATACTTTTCTCATACGGGAAGTTGTCAACTCCTGGTTACGCAAAGAAATGGATATCAATCCCATAGCAACCACATTTTAAAACATTTGACTGTCGGTTTAGCCTGGCGAATTCCCTTATTTCCCTCCTACTTATAAGGAACTAAGTAATAAGACTGTTTCTGCTAATGTTTATTTCGATTAGCATGAAGTAGAGATAAGAATAAGCTTATCAACAATAATTTTATACAAATATTGATTAAGTCATGTGAATGGAACACATCAGAGTTTTTATTAAGGTGTTCTCAAAACACGCACTATTTGTGGTAAATATGTGTATCAAATGTTTGGGTGGAATGCTACCTACTGTACACATCGCACAGAAAATGTTCTCAATACTAACTCAAGCTTATTTTATTTAGTTTTTGTTTCATAGCTCCAGAAACACTTCTAAGAATTGCCATTACAAGATGCACAGCTTTTAAACAAGACAAATGAAAGAAGATAAGAGACAAGTCTTCAAAAGACATTTCTTGTAATTTAAAATAAGAGATGGTTAAGTGATTAAAGTCTGACTTACTTCACATAAACATTCCAGGGTTTTCTGAGAAAGCCAGTTACTTCTGCTATACAAACATATCATAATGATGCTGCAAACCTTTCAAGTTTTTAAGTGTTTAAAACAAAGTTAAAGGAAGTTTTCGTGATGTTTTTATAATACACCATTACTGCGAATAAACGTCTTTTTCGTTTATTTTTTTTCTCCTATTTCTTTAGGGGAAGACAAGGAAACATAGCTTTCTCTACTACATTGAGCTCTATTCCCCAAATACAGAAGTAAATAATAATTAGCACTAATAATAATAATAATAATAACAATAATAGATAATATTCTTTTATGTGGAGTTAAAACATTTCCAAGATATTCTTTCTTGTTTCAAATTTCAAAACCATACACTTTTATTAAATGGAGTTTGTTCACTTTTCTTTTCTTCTTTTTACCTCCTCTAGCCCGTATGTGCAATATACAGGATGTTTCAGAAATACTTTTGCAAACTTCAGGTATGGGTTCCTTACCCCGCAAGAAGGGAAAAAGTTCATATGAACATATGACCCATAATCCTTTGTTTTCTCGTTAGGAGGTGCTCAACTCAGTGGTACACTTATAACACACAAAAGTCATAATAAATGCTGGAAATGTCCTCCTCTTGCTTCTATGCTTGCCTTTACTCGTCGAATCATGGAATGTCGCATCCTGTCAAAAACTCCGGGATGGTCTCGAATGGTTTTGCAGGCTTCAGACATGTCGATGAAGCGTTTCTGCATCCGGGATGGCTGCTCCATAAACCAATGATTTAAGATGTCCCCAGAGGTAAAAATCCGCATGATTGAGGTCGGGAGAACGTGCAGGACATGGAACTGGTCCTCCTCTGCCTATCCATCGGTCGCGGTAGATACCAGTCAGTGCATCTCGAACAATGCGACTAAAATGTGCAACAGTTCCTGTCTCAGCAAGGCGACGATAAACAGCGTTGGATGACCCGGTCTGGAAACTCAATCTGATAGAGCCGTGCAGCCTCGCGTCCATTACAATACATGACAATCATGTCTGCCTGTTCACGAAATGAATATTCAGCCATGGTGGAACGAAACACGTGCAGTTAATTCACTACATGTATACAATTGAAACGTTGAACACAGACTAATAACAAATGACAAACGTAAACAAGTCTCCATGGCAACACTTCACAATCTACCGTATGTAGTACAAAAGGTCAAAGCCTTCTATGAGTGCATAGAGAAATGGAGTTTTGAGATTGGACCCCGAAGGCCGTTGAACTCACACTTTCATTGTGACAGGAATAACGTGAAAACCAAGCATTATGGGACATATGTTCATACCAACTTTTTTTCTTCTTTTGGTGTGAGGAACCCATACCCGAAGTTTGTAAAAGTATTTCTGAAACATCCTGTGTATATATATAATATAGTGGATAGAGAAAGGTATGTATTCCACCCAAAAATTCGACACCGAGATTTCATCGGAAATACATGTTTTGAGCCCTCTGGATCCAAAGAAAGTATTTTTACTTTCTCTATACGCACTATGTACATAGTGTATAGAGAAGGTATTGTATTGCATCCAAAAATTATATATATTTCGCTGGAAATATGTTTTGAGACCCCCAGAATAAAAAAAAAATAAAAGCATTTTTAGAAAAATGTCCGCGTGTATGTCTCTCTATCCGAGAGTGTGTGTGTGTGTTTGGGCAACATAGCTCAAAAACGAAAAGTCAGCTAAATACCAAACTTCGTATTTATGTTTGGAATCTTCCAAAGATGTAACACAAAGATTTTCAAAAAAAGCCCCCCACCCCAACTACCCTTTACCTGGAACATTTTTCGACATTTTTGATTTGCTCAAAAGTGGCTCTAACGATTTTGATTAAAATGTCATACGTTGTAAGATATGTTAATGAAAAAGGAAATGTATACCTTGAATGTTCTGAGAATAGCCACTGTACTCTGTTCTGGATGACTTCTGTATACCTGGCAAACGTAAGAGATAGACAAAACTGTTTTCGCAGTCGGCTTACCCTCCCCGTATTTAAAACTTACATCCCCCAACGTCACGGAACCACAAAATGAAGAACCTGGAACGAGTGGTCGACCCTTAGGCCAGGTATGAGTGTGAGGAAGTGGATGATATGAAACGAAAGCGAAATGGATGATAGGAAAGGTGATGATAGAGCAGTTGGTGGAGTGAGTGGCGGCGGAAACCGAAGGACCCGGGGGAAAACCCGCTCAGACGCGTCCCCAGAAACCCCACATGCGGTCGCTTGGGATCGAACCCGGGCTGCCTCGAGAGAAGACAAAAATGTAGATGTCGTTCAAACACACAATTTATGTCATATACATTTTATTTTAGAATCAAACATTTTCGAGATATTCTGAATTATTTGTTTCAGTTTTAAGCTACTTATTTTTTTTTTTTCTCAAACAGGATGTATCTTTCTTTCCGTCTCTCTTTTGTTTACTCCTAGCAAGCAAAGAGAACCGAATTTCAGTGTTTCAAATAGCGACCGGCTTTTAAAAGTTTTTAGCGTATTTGTATTTTCTTATTTCCCTTCTACTTACAAAGATGCAAGTAATAAGACTAATTCTGGTAAAGTTTATTTTGATTAGCATGCTGAAGATAAAGAATAATCTTGTGTATGAAAAGCTTTTTTGAACAATTAAAGAACTTCATGTGAATGGAACACATCACATTTTTAGTCGAGCAAAGAGAACAACATTTCAGAACCATCACTAATGATATCTTCTTAAAATATTTTACTATTTTTACTTTCTCTACACGTACTATGTACATAGTGTATAGAGAAGATATTGTATTTCACCCAAAAATTTCATACCGAGATTTCATCGGAAATACAAATTTTGGGTCCCCCTGAATAAAAAAAAACATTTTTGGAAAAATGTCCCAGTATGTGCGTGCGTGTGTGTGTCTTGGTATTTAAGTTTGGTATCTTCCAAGGATGCGACGCGAAGATTTTCAAGAAATTCCCCCACCCCCAACTACCCTTTACATGGAACTTCTTTTGGAAATTTTGATTTTCTCAAAAATAACTCTAACGATTTTGATTAAAATACGGTATATTAAAGATATTTACCTGATAAATAAAATGTATAGCTTGAATTTTCTGGGAACAGCCTCTAAAGACTACTTTATACTGGATGAATTTTACGGAATTTTGCATAACTGCTAAACTGTAAGAGATGAACAAAAATTACCACACAAAAAATGTAGGGCACATTAAAACATACAATTTATCTTATATACATTTTTTTTCGTGGAGCTGATCGTTTTGAGATATTCCTTGTTTTTGGATTCAGCTTTGAAAAACTTATACTTTTCTCATACAGGAATTTGTCAACTCCCGTCCATACAAACAAAAGAATTTCATTCACATAGCAACTAGCTTTTGACTATCACTTTGAGCTATGATACTCCCTTATTTCGCTTCTATTTACAAGGAAGCAAGTAATAAGACTATTTCTGCTTTTTTTTTTTCTCGATTAGTATGAAGTAAATAGAAGCATAAGCTTTTTAACAATAATTTGTCGCAGAATGTAGAGAAAGTTATATGAATGGAACACATCAGATTTTTCTAAAACCTGCTGTAGGCATTTCCCTATTTTCCTTGTATGCGCAAGAATAGGCAATAACATGACTTCTGCAAATGTTTTATGTTTATTATAATGAAGTAGATAGAAGAATAAGCACTCGTAAAAACAGTTTATACAGAGCGAGTAGAGAAAATCGTAGGAGTATTACTCAACAAATGTATATAAAATTAAGTCATATTTAATAAAGAATAAATTGTAAATGAACGATAATGCTATTTATCATTTAAGGATTAATAAGGAAGAAAGTGAGACCAAGTATAACAAACAGAGACAGCGTGCAAGCTAGTGAGCCATAAATAGTGAATCAAATTAGTATGAACCGGCTGCGCGGTGTTTTGCCTGTCCGCATCCTCGGCGCTCGTTGTCGTCTGCCGCTGTCATAGAAGATCGTGGATGGAACCATACAACGTTTTTAAAACTACTTTTAAAGGCTTTACTTATCAATGTTATTAAAGGAGATGCTGAAACTGGCCGCCACGTTGTGTATGTATGTTTGGCACCTTTTTAGGAAACTATCCATCACTCACCACAGTTACCTTGAGAAATGATGGCGAATTCGGGCGGATATTTTGTTTTAATTCTTCCACACTTTATGTGTTAATTTACTTCAGAGATAAAAAGCGCAAGGGGGCCACAAATCCCTACTAATAACTCTGTCCTGAAACACAGTTTCAAATGTTCTCATCACAGATTGGCTGTATGAGCTGTTGCAGAGTCTTATTGAAAAAAAGCAAAATCCCTGCTTGTTAATTCTCAAAAGGGGGGGTACGGGGGCAAAATTGTATTGACGTATGTACGGGCAACAACTGTCTGGCTAAAAAAAAAAAAATGGCCCTATAACTCTTTCTTCGCTAATGACGCATCATACACCAATTTTTTCTTCGTGAAGGGGTACTCGTCTTATTGCTTGCTTCCATATAAGCAGAAGGGAAATAAGGGAGTACACTAGGCTAAAGCAATAGACAAAAGCTGGTTGCTGTGTGACTGAAGCTCCTTTGTTTGTATGGACACGAGTTTTCAAATTCCCGAATGAGAAAAGTATAAGTATTTTATATCTAAAACCAATAACAAGGAATATCTTAAAAAACGATCAACTCCGCGAAAAAATGCATACAACATAAATGTTGTGTTTTAATCAACTCTACATTTTCTATTAAGCAAGTTTTTGTCTATCTCTTATGGTTTACCAGTTATGCAAAAATCATCCAGAATAAAGATATCTTCAGAGGCTATTCCCAGAAAATTTAAGATACACAGTTTATTTGTCAAGTAAATATATTTAGCATAAAACATTTTAATTAAAATCATTAGAGCCGTTCGGAAATTTTTCCATGTAAAGCATAGTTCGGGTGGGGGGATTTTCTTGAAAATCTTCGTGTCGCATCCTTGGAAGATACTGAACTTAAATATCAAGTTCGGTGTTTAACAGACTTTTAGCTTTTGAGATATGCTGCCCATAGACACACACACAAGGACATTTTGAAATGTTATTTTTTATTCAGGAGATCTCAAAACGTTTAACTATGTGCATAGCATGTATAGAGAAAGTAAAATGGTCCCAATTTTGATCCTTGATATTCAAGTACAAGGGCTTTGTAAATTCTTATTAAAGTTTTGCGATGTTTAGATATAGTTGAAATTAGGTTGTATACCAGTTCTCAGTTACCTCACCTCTTGTTGGACTTTCTTGTTTACAATAAGCACTGTCTGAGTCGATGTTTAAGTAAAGAGTTGTGTGCGTAGCTGGGAGGGAGCTTCCTGACGACCTGCGCCAGAAGGTACAAGCTGATGGGACTCTCATCATTAGCCCCGTGCAGAAGGCCAGCGATGCTGGAGTGTACACGTGTTCAGCTCGCAACAAACAGGGACATAGTGCACGACGCTCTGGTGAAGTCACTGTCATTGGTAAGTGTTCGTCTCCATGCAGTGCCACATTTCTCATGAAAGATAACAGTATTTCATACTTGAGATTGATTTCTAAATTTTGGTAAATGCAAGTTTTCAAAAATAAAAATCTTAAACAGTTGCTAATCTGTATTCTGTTTCAGCATTTGTGGTGGATTAATTTGTTAATATTGTAAGTTGATATTTAAATTTGCTATTATTTATAAGTAATTGCTTATGTACTTATTAAAAGATAATTTCAATGGTATTCCAAATGTAAAAAGCAATAACAAATTAGAAGAGCAACAGATATGGTTTGTACCTGAATATTCACCTGTAAAACAGGCTAATAGTTAATTTTAGGGAAAAATTTTATAACCAACAAAAAAGTTTAAAGCAGTTACTTTCTACAGTTTACACAAAAATAGTTTATCTTTACTTAACAGAATATTAAACAAAATAGCATTAACAAAAGATTTTTGAATTAGGATATATATAAATCGCAGATTTTCTAAGTAAAAAGCAAAGAAGCCTTTATGTACAAAGTAACAGGAGTTCTAATTGCATGTAACTTGGATAGGATGCGATCAGAGGGACTTGACACCGAAACTGAAGTTATTGCTCAAAGGATTAGTTATGATCTTGTAGTTGACAGAAGTAAACCTGAGATAGTGCCCTATTGTTTGCTCACTCTAATGTTTTACATACTGTTTCAAAAGCCTTACTTCACCGATAATGTAAACAAAAGCAATAAGTTGCAATGCCTGTGATTGGTTGCTGAACGTTTTATTGCTTTTCTCCAAGACAAAATACATCTTTCGCACAGAAATATCGTATTATGTGCAAAGTTGTCTAAATAATACAGTAAGAATGATTAAGTGACAACATTTACTGATCATTTAATCATAATTTTTTTATAATAACAATTCATATCATTGTGCAGTTCAACGGCTGCTTCTGGTCAGCAAGCAATGGGGGAAACATGTAATACAGTGTAGTGAAACATAAGCAAGGAAAGAATTATTTCTAGTGTATATAATAAGTTTCGTGAAAAGTACCTTACCTTTTCATTGAATAATAGGCTTAGCTTAACGGCAGAATTTGTCGGTGTTTTCGAAAGCAGCATAAAGTGTGCAACATTTCTAAATTAGCCTAGGTGCGACATCTTGTGCAAGAAGTTCTTTAACAAGTGACAGCCGAAAATGCAGTGAATGTGTATCACACATTGTTTGGGAAGAGTAAAAAATGTAAGATTTGGAGGGAATGGTGGACATTATCGTCGGCCCACTAATTATCAATCTCTGTGATTATTCACACAGTTCGACTCATATTTTGAAGCAGAGGCACCAATTTCGTCTTCAAATTAGCTCTTCTGTAAAATCACTGCATTATGGCATTATATTAAAGAAACAAATGTAAATAGCGTGTTATTTATGGACGCTCTTTAACTACAGTGGTTCTCAGCGTCCCACTTTATACTGGACGTGAAAGACCGCTTAATTTTGCTCAGAGGTCTCTTTATCAGGCTTGAGGTTCTTTTACGTGCCATTAATCTACGACATGGGACCAACTTGCCTTCCTAAGGATTTTTGCGCCCGAAAAACTCCATCGTCCTCCGCCGGGTTTGAACCCGCGACCTTAGAATATATGAAGTTAACATGGTAACCATTACACCACATTAAAGAAGTATGGTTGTGCAAATGTGAATGCTAAAATGCCCCAAAAACTGTTAGAGTGATGTACGTATGCAATATTTCAACAAACTTTCAAAACAACATGTCTGCATTTTATAATTTTACGGGAGTTTTTTTACATTTCCTGCTGATTATATAACGATTCGTCTACCTGTTTTATTGTTTTATTTATTATGCATTTAACAGAGTTAATCATTATCTATGAACAGTGAAAGTAGGTAGCTATTTCTTTCCCTGCCAAACTAAGGTATGCGGTGTTACAATTTTATTGTACAGCAGACGAACCAGCTCAGCACCACGTGACGTATGCACGTGTGTTTGCGGAAGAATACATTCTGATCTTTTTACATCGCCGGTGAAGTAAGGCTCTTTCCTTCCCCAAGACAATAAATATTACACAAAGTAGCATCAGCTTTTCCCAAAAGCTATCCATATTACTAATGAATCATGTATACTGAAGACTCTTAAAACTACACCACATAACGATGTTGCTTCAATGACACTGTTTACGTTGACTGCACTTTTTGACATAATTTTGAATTGATGGTGTTACGTACGCTATTATCATACCAAGAAGCCTCCCACTATATTGCATGATTGCAGTTCAAGGACGGAGATATTTTCCCATGAGGGGGAACCATTGGGAGGGAGGGATAAGGTGAGCCAGCAACAGCACAAGAATGACAGGGTCCCTATAGTTTCCAGAATGAAGCACCTGACAGGCAGATAGACCAGTGCACCTCCCCACATAGGGTCCAATGCCCCTGACCACTCTTTTTCTCTGCTATGCTGCACTGAACACCATCACCAAAACTTCCAAACCTGTAAGAAACCAATGGGATGAAGGATAAATGAAATGATAATGGAAATGATATGGAGGGACAGGAAATTTGGAAGTTGAAAGAAATCTACCCAGCATTCGCCTAATGACCTGGGAAAACCCTTGAAAAAACCCATGGGCATGGGAAGCAACCCCATGACTTCCGAAATGTGAGCCGTAGACAAAACCGTCTCTGCCATCCTGCTTAGTGCTTGTAACTAACAAATTTACATTACATTTCTAAGAGATAAGTTCATCAAAATTGATCTCATAAAATTTTGTCTCATCTCACAAAAATCTTGTATTTTGAATACTCCCCATACGGTCCATGACCTTCAGGAGAACCTCCACCCACCAAGTGTTGACCTATGTTACCTCCAATGTTAACATAGTGATGAGGACTTCACCTGAGCTAGTCAGAGGTGAAACCCTTACAAATTGAACCTTGGACCCTCTGTATGAGAACCACGAATGAAACCCCTGAGTTATCCCAGCACCTTGTAATAAAAAGTCTTACAATCACATAATTTTCTCTACCTACTATAATTTACTTTCATATCAATTTTGCAAAGTTATGTATAAAAATAATCTTATTACTTTCTTTAATACATGTCTAGATTAAGCAGAAGTACTATGTGCAAATCTTTTCTTGGGTGCTTGACTCCCTAGTCTTTATTTGGTAGGTTTTGTCCAATTTAGGAAGCACAGCAAAGCGACAACTTTGAGACATAAAATAGACTATACACTCTGATACTGGTGGCTTTGATGCTAAGGTTCCCTTTTTTTAACGCCTTTAACCTGGTTGGTCATATCTGACAATGAATGAAATAGTGAAATGATGCTCAAATGATCTCGGGGTACATGGAGCTTAAAGTTACTCGACATTCGTCTTCTCAGGATAAGGAAAAACTCCGAAAAAAAACCCTATCCAGGTAACTCACCCTAAGCAAGAGTCAAACTTGTGATTTTTTGAATGTGTGGTAGACATGCTACCACCACACTACCCAGGCGGGCTTCTAAGGTTTCATTTTGTCTGTAGAAGTCAGAGTTCATGCACACCTTTATTGACTCAGCAAGTTTAGGGTAAATTACATAATTTATTCACCCTAATGGCTGAAGGCCTCAAAGAGTGGTTAACAAACTGCAGGTGAGCTCTACCTTCTTCCCCCTGGTCCTTGCTTCCCTGTAAAACCAGTGACCAAGAAAAAGTATGCACATTGTTTTGTATTCCACAGAAAAACTTTATTCATTTGAAATGCATGTTTATATTTTGGTCTGTGTGGATATGTCCGTGAACACATAATCCAAAATGAAAGGTCAGATAAATATCAAACTTGGTATTTAAGTTCAGTATCTTACAAAGATATTCAAAATAGTTCCCCCAAATTACCCTTTACTGGAATTTTGTCAACAATTTTGAATTCTTTCTAAATGTCTCTAACAATTTTGAATAAAATTCTGAATATTTAAGATATTTAAATGACTGTTAAAGTTCCCTTTCTCCCGGAAGAATTTTATATAATTTTATATGATGCTTATATGGAAGACAAAAGTTCCATACCAATCATGTAGATGATTTTAAAGCAGTTTGTTTCAAACACTTTTTTGGATGAAATCAATACTATCTGAGATACCATTATTATTGGTATGAATTTTTCAGTACTTTTGCCATTTTTTTAAAAAAAAACAAAAGACCGCTATTCAGTCATTTCTTGTGATACTCCCTTACAAAGAGTATGGAGTTCCAAAGCCAGCATATTGAATCTGCTTTTGTGTACCTATAATGAAATGCATATAATAAAACTATTTCTGCAAAAGGATCATTTCCTTAGCGCTGGTAGCAGTTGCTTACCAAGCAGTAGGCTCAGATTTGATTCCCAGTACCGGTTGAGGATTTTCTCCTGCTGGGAGACCTGGACTGGGGAGCACTCAGCCTCGTGAGGTCTCTGGGGGCTGATTGAGGAGCTACTTATGGAAAAATAGTGGCTCCAGGCTGCGTAGACTGTATTAACAGGTGCTTGGGGCACTAACCATGTCCCACCCTGTAGTGCTGCACCCCATTCATGGGCACAGATGGGGGATGCAGCAGTCGGGTGGTAAGCCTTGGCTTGATTTTGGTCTGTTGTGCCACGGAGAGAGTATTTCTGCAAAATTTTATTTTGAAGTACACTTTCAAGAGTAGTTTGCAGTAGCTGTATAAGAGTAAATGATAGTGGGTAGAGGTACATATGTGAATGTAACACTAAGGTTAGACAGTTGCCAATTTTTTTTTTTAAAAATCTGACTATCTCAGTAGCACCTATGGTATTCTTCTTATACCTACAGCATAATGTGTAATGCAAGTTACCTCGATTAACAAGAATAAGATCAAAGTATAAACTTTTGTAACAATAATTTATGCTAGAGTAGATAGAGAAAGCCATATGAATACAATGATTAAGATTTTTACTTTCTCTATTACTAATAGTAAATAAGGGATGCATTTATTTTCTTGTAGTTTAATGTCCTTTAACTTTATGGGTCGTACTGCACAATGAATGAAATAATACTCAAATGAGCTTGGAGTCCATAGAGCTTAAAGTTACTCAACTTTCATTTTCAAGGATAAAAAACCTTAACCTTACCAGGGTAATTCACCCTAACCAAGGTTCGAACTCAGGACCTCTACAATATGAGGCAGGCATGCTACCTGTACACTACAAAGGTGGGCTAGAGAAACATTGTTTTCTACCAAGAATTTAATATCAACATTTCACCAGACATATTTTGAGGCCTCCTGGAAATAAAATGCTATGTAATAATGAATTCATTACATCAAAGACAGCACACATTCTGCTCTCTGCAGTGAACCTGACCTTCCCCATCTAGTATGATTCTTGCTCATCTGCCAGGGAACACACACTGATGCCAAATTTCTTTGCATTTCAAAGCCTTTTTCTATGAGAAAAATGTTGCTATACTTTTCCAATGTACTCTTGTAAATCTGTTTCTAGAGTAAAGTACATAATCTTTCCTCCTTTCACCCAATAAATCTGGAGAATAAAAAGGAAACTGATGTCTAGATCTAAAGAGTGAATTAACAGCTCCAATGTAAGTTTTAATTTCTATCAAGGAAGCTACAAGTTTACAGAGAAAGCAAAATAATTAAAGGTTATCCAGAAACCTAGAGAAGCAAACATTTGGTAGAAGTGCTCATCATGGAGAACCAACATCAGGTATGTCATAAACAGGCTGAGGATTTTGTCTATTTTGACTTTTCATTTTTTTTTTTCTTTTGGCCTAAAATGTGATAAAAAGTATGTATAGGTTTTATGTCATTTGAAATGTATGTATTTTCAGGTTGCCTAAATGTGTCTATTTTGGGGATGATGGGTCTATTTTGTTCCTATATGCCTTTATCTGTCTTTTTTAATGTTTTTACAAATTTTTTTTCTTTTTTTTTCACATTTTAGTAAGGGCAGTGCCGTACTTTTGTGGTTAGACAGCTGCCTAGCCCAGGTTCAATCCCAAATGCAAGCAGTGGGATTTTTGGTGGGTGAAGTGGCATCTGAGCAGGTTTTCTCCGGATCATTGAGTTTCCCCCACCATGCATTCCACCATTTGCTCCACTATCACCTTTCATATCATCATTTCACTTGCATTTCATATCATCCACTTCCTCACACTCATTTTTTTTTTGTAGTGTTTAATGCCCGCTTTTACAACTTGTGGCACCGCAGGCAACCTCACACTCATGCCTGGCTACAGATCCACCCTTCGGTCCATGTTCTCCATTCTGCAGTATTGTGCCATTGTCTCCCTGACAGGCTTCTGACCCCTAGGCATTTGCTTGTAAGTCCTAGGGAGGCGTCAGTCCTATATAAGAAGAGGGTAAGCTGACTGTAAAGTGAAATGAAACATTTTAGTAAATAGCATCACATTAGATAAATATTCTTGTATAGATGATGGCATGCTGGTTCAGACTCTTGTCTCCTTAGTGATTGAGATAAGTCAGAGTGATTTAGGATACAACCACAAGATAGCACATGAAATGATTTTAACACAACAGGATGCACTTTTAGGCTGTGAAAACTTTTGAGGAGAATGATGTCAGATATATTGCAAGGCAAAACCCTTCTTGGGTAATTTCAAAGTTTCTGCAGTAACTGTACAAATAAGTGAGCGCTCGGAATGATTCCCCATATAATAACAAGCATTCCTCTTTTTCTTTTGTTTTTGTTTGTTGATAGTGTTTAATGCATCAAAATTGTGGGAAACCTCACCCATCACTGCCCTTAAGAAGCATTAATTTGTTCAGAAACTACACTTAGGTGAAAGTTTAGAGTAGCGAATGTTGTGGCTTCAAAAATGACTTGTGGCTGTAATCATTAAGAGAACCTGAGTCACAGATCATTAATGTTTTTCTTTTGGGAAGATGCCAATTTAGAAACTGTTGATGACATATGTACCTTGTAGCATTGGCAGCTTCCCCAGTTGTGACACAAATTAAATGAGATCTGCTAATTCTGCCTATGTAAAGCCATTCGTGGTGTAAAAAAAAGTTTGCAACTGAATCAGTCCCTGGTTTCCTCACTGTGAGTCATGTGAATACAGGTCGATGGTATGCAAGTTGTACTAAACACAGGAGCTGGCCATTGTGTGATGTATGTAAACACAAGGAAAGACATAACACAGCACCATCCAAAGCAGATTAGAACCTGGAATTTGTGTATTATGGCAAAGCTATTAGTAAGCACACAAAATGAGATATGTGTTATACATATTATTCTGTGCTAAATTAACAAACCACTACTAATGGGAAATAAAATGCAGCTATAGCCATAGTCACATTTAGTGTCGAAAAAAACTATACAGCAGAATGTTTACAAAAGCATCAAATAAAGGCAATTATTTGCAACAGATTTTTTTTTTTTGTAATCAGATGGAAGAATTAAACAGTTGTTTGAGTAATAAAAAGCAGTTTTATTACAATATGTTAAGTTTCTGAATTTGAAGTGTCCCTATTTTTATCTATTTTCAATATTTTTTTACCTACTTATGCCTATTTTCAATAATTTTTTGCCTATCTGCTTTTGTGCCTAAAAATCCTCAGCCTGGTCATAAGTTTTGATGTGACAGTGGAACAGAACATAGATCAAATATATCTCTTTAGGAAGTAGATGCAGTTGACTGTTGCCGAAGATGAAAGAAAATTCTTCAAAACATGTTCTACATTTTGTAAGTTGTTTTTGCTTTTGTTGATGAACTTGTGAAAGTGGAATAATCAATTGTTACTAATTAATTTGTTTATTTTATAAACATTATGACATTCATACACAAATGTGAAATAAATCACAATTATGAATAAGCATATAATGAAACAGGTGAAAGATGTCAGCCACAAAGTTTGCCACAAAGTTTGAAAGAAAAATAAAACATCTGTGGTCTGTATTAATGTTATAAAGAATAATGTTTTAAGGGAAATTTATGATTGAATCAGATAATTTCACACACCAATCCATTTTCACTTGACAGTAAGTTACAAGGGCCATCCAGAAAGAGACACACGATTTGACATAACTGAACAATAACGAAAGTTATCAACGCAAAACTTTAATTACAAAGTTACAGGACCTTACTCTATTTCTCAACGTAATCGTCATTGCTATCAAGGTATTTATTGTCATGTTGTACCAGTTTTTCAATGCACATTTTATACTCTTCCACTGCTAAAGATATGAGCCAAGATGTCACTGTCACTTTGAGGGCTTCATCAGCTGGGAAATCTTTGCCATCCAAAAAAGCATGTGCGCTGTCCAAAGTGAAACACCGGGTTTTCTTAATTCTTTTATCAACACTTGTTTTCAACTCCTCTATTATGATTGATCAACTTCCACTCTGGTCTTTATCATACACACTGGTTCTTCCTTGATAAAATATGTGCCATTTTCTCATTGAAGATTCGTTCATTGCATTATCACAAGACACCTGCACTAATTGCCTATAAAATTTGATTGGCAGAATATTATTTTGCATTCAAAAAACGAATAAGTTCTTTGCGGTAGAAAAGTATAACATTGGCGTTGAAAACCTGGTACCACGTGACAATAAATATCTTGTTAGCAATGACGATTACATTAAGAAATAGAGTAAGGTACTGTAACTTTGTAAATAAAGTTTTGTGTTGATAACTTTCTAGCCAAGAAGGGTAGTAAAATTACAACAAATTCATCTCATTCAATAAGTTCACTCTATCAAAAGAATCATTATATCAACATATAATAACAAAATTAAAGAAGATAATGTACTACAAACAAAAGGAAAATCATGGGAAAATTTATGTAATAACACGACCAGAATCACTGCATTATATTGTAGCAACTTTTAGTCTCCTAACAGGCCATGACTGTCTCAATAAACATTTATTCAGGATTGGTATAGTGAAATCTCCTCTGTGTCCTTTCTGTACACTTAAAGAAGATATGGATGGAAACCATCTACTGTGCTGCCCAACCTTTAGTCAACATGATAATATAACATCAAAATGCTGAAATGCAAGAGAGCGAATGGCTTCACTGCCAACTGCTCAACATTAGATACCAACCAACGAACTTTCGTTATTGTTTAGTTATGCTAAACCATATGTCACTTTCTGGATGGCACTCGTAATTATTACAACTAGAGCATAAAGTTGAAGTTTATTCTTAAATAGCTCATTTAAGATCATAATTTAAAGAGAAGGGATGTAACTCACTTTAACTTTTAGGGGTAAACAAATACATCATGTTTTACACTACCTTAAATCAGTAGCAGCTTGTAAATATACAAAGTGAGAGGTGAATAAGTGCAAATAATTTGATGTTTAGTAGAGAACAATACATATAACACTATCTCAGTTTGTCTGCTTAGTGATAGCTAGGGCTCAATTTTGGGCGGAATATTAAAAACAGAAGCACTATTAACAGTGAAGTATTCATTATCTTGGAGTTATGCTAAGTGAGTTTACACCCACCTCCACTTAGTTAGTTGAGAAACATTTAAACATTTTCAAGAACATACATCCTCATCTTCAGCAGTTTGGTGACTGCTTCCTCCTCCTCCTCCTCTTCCTGTTCTTTCCCATCCTGTTGCCATCTGATGTTCAGGAGGCAAAGTTTTAACACTTCAGTGGTAGGATTTCAAAATTTATTAGTAATTGCTGTTTTTTATTACTTTCTCTATACTCACTATGTACATAGTGTGAAGAGAATGTATTGCACTCCACCAAAAAATTTGATACCGAGGGTTCACCAGAAATATATGTTTTAGGGTCCCCTGTATCCAAAAAAAGCATTTTCAGAAAAAGGTCTGTGTGTGTGTGTGTGTGTGTGTGTGTGTGTGTGTGTGTGTGTGTGTGTGTCCGTGTGTCTGTGAACACAATAACTCAAAAATGAAAAGTCGGTAAAATACCAAACTTGGTATTTAAGCTTAGTATCTTCCAGGGATCCGACACGAAGATTTTGAGAAAAATCCCCCCACCCCAAACTACCCTTTACATGGAACTTTTTTCGAAGATTTTGATTTTCTAAAAAATGGCTCTGATGATTTTGATTAAAACATTGTATATTAAAGTTATTTACCTGACAAATAAAATGTATACTTTGAATTTTCTGGGAATAGCCTCTGAAGACTACTTTATTCTGGATGACTTTTTCATAACTACTAAACCGTAAGAGATGGACAAAAGCTTAACCCACAAAAAATATAGAGCACGTTAAAACACACAATTTATGTTAAATACATTTTTTTCGTGGAGTTGATCGTTTTTGAGATATTCCTTTTTCTTGGTTTCAGCTTTGAAAAACTTAATACTTTTCTCATACAGAAATTTGTCAACTCCTGTCCATACAAACAAAGGAACATCAGTCACATAGCAACCAGCTTTGGCTTTCACTTTAACCTATGGTACTCCCTTATTTCGCTTCTACTTACTTCTACTTACAATAAAGCAAATAAGACTATTTCTGCTATTTTTTCTCGATTAGCATGAAATAAATAAAAGATAAGCTTATTAACAATAATAATTTACAGAGATATAGAGAAAGTCATGTGAATGATACACATCAGATTTTGATATCCAATTCTGTTGGTGATGCTAGTGGTTTTAACAATTTTATATTTTGCCCAATGATGGGGTTTTCTGTCCAAAAATAGTGTGACACAGCAAATGTGTCTATTTGCTGTAGTTTTATGTTTCTCTGGTGTTCCTTTAATCTGATTTCTAAGTTTCTCTTTATTTTGCCTGTTATATTTCTTCACAACTAATCTGGTAGATTCTGGATTTTAATGTGCTTTGAATTGTATTTTTAAGAGGTTTATTTAAAATGTTCTTCAGGCTTAATTTGCTATATGGAGCAAGTCTTACATTGAATTTGTTGAAGATTTGCTCAAATTTTCTAAAGGCCCAAGGATGGTAGGTAAATTTTTGGTATTTCTAGTTTGTGTTTGATAGTGCTGTTAATGTTGCAGTTAGCAAAACTTCCTTGAGTTTTTCTTTCTTTTTTAGCATTTTCTTTATGAGATCAGGGTTAAACCCATTTTCCACTGCTATTTCTAACATATGTTTTTGTTCTTTTTGAAACTCTTCCTTGCTCAATGGGAGACGAACAGTGGTATAGTAGGAAGGGATCTGTAGTATAAACAAGCACACATTGAGGTATAGTCTGTTCCAAAAGTAGCTCATTACATGTATTGAAATTATATGCATTGTTCTAATTCATAAAGTAACACAATAAAACGATTACTACATAATATGATTAGCAAATAAAAATGCCTTGTACTTTTACAAATAAAACTATAATGTTTCATACAAAAAATAATGTGCAGAGCTTTGAAAAGACAATGAACATAAATGAACCAAATCACTCAGAATTCACTGCAGTGAATTACAAGATACATCTTTACTACATCGAGAGAGCTGCTTGGGAGCTGTATCAATGATGATTTCTTAAGTATCGTCTTCCCAAAAGATGAACATCAACTGTGGTGTATCAAATGGTCTGTGACTCAGGTTTTCTTAATTCTTGATTTGAATGTTCTTTTAAGTGTTAAGGTTTTATTCTAATTTCTCACCTCTGTAAGAACAATGAGGTTAATTTAGTAGTTTAAAGAACGAAAGTACAAATGCTTACATATTGGTTTTAGTTGTGTATTTGTTCAATAAAACCAAATTTAAATAAAGCATAATGTTGTCGTGTTTAATATTTTTAAGTTTAACCCTGAATGCATTGTGACTTGTAATCAGATAATATTGTATGAAAATAAAAATGTATGGTTATGTAGGTTGAAGTTTCAGTGTGGTCATTATTCTTCTCTCACATCTCATCACCTATAGTCGAGCAGGGTAAAGAGCAGGGGGGGCCAACCGTGTGACATGTTACATATATAACCAAATGTCTGAAATAGGAAATAATAGTCATCCTTATAACATAGTAACATTTTCCTCATTAATATAATTTTAGAAAATAGCAAAAGAAACTGCAAATACTGGATCATCATGTGGTCCTCAAATGCTGATACAAATATTTGCACTATTCACCTCCCAACCTGTAAATTTTAGTCAGATAGTCCTGTAAATATGAAATGGCATCTGCTGGATAAAGTTATGATTAGGAACAAGTTGATACAATGTAACCACTCCTAATAACAAAATCATCATAATCAATAATAATAATAATAATAATAGTAATAATATATTTTATTCACCTTTTGTCAAATCGATCTATTACAAACTACATTTCTTATAGTGTAATTACAGAGCTGTCTGATACACTGTAGGAGTTTTAAGCAAGCCTGGGGTAGGAAGAAAATACACTGTGTGAGGAAATGGAAAGGGAGGGTCTGGTATGGACAAGAACAGGAACAACGATGTTAAGTAGTTTAAAAGTTGATAAAGAAAGGTGCCCGCAATGTGGCAGTGCACTGTATTAGAATACAGAATGTTCAGAAACCAATGTTAGAGAGAGGAGATATGCAACAAAAAGTGGAATAAGTTACAGGTAGAAATATTGGTTTTAAAGATTCTGGAAATAATATAATAACCTTTTGAAACAGTTGGGCAAATATATAGAAAAGGTAAGAGATAAGTAGTTGAAGAAAATTATTAAAGAAAGAGAGGAACTTAACAACATAAATGATGAAGGTAGCAGAAGTAAGGTAATGGCAAACTGAGGGAATATACTCAGTGTAAGGAAGAATGTTAGGTGTATATCATTTTTCTTTTTTATCTTTTTTTTAGTGTTTAATGCATACTTTTACTATATAGGCACGCAGGCAATGGCACTGATGACATGTGGAATGTGATGGTGGGGCAAACCGAGGAACCCGCCCCTGAGCCACTTTGTCCCCATAAATCCCTCTTGCAATCGCCGGGAGTGAACCTGAGCCATCTATATGTTCCTAATCTTAAGCAATTCCCAGGAGGAGGAGAATTTTTTTTTTATATGCAATTGTTACTATGTATATGGAGAATTCATTCATTCATTCCAAATTTCTGGAGTCAATTGAGAAATGTTTTCTTTATTTAGAGGTAGTGTAAAACAATTTCAAATTGCACTTAGAACATGGAGGGGTAGCAACCAGAGATTCCATATTAAATGAATATAATTTTGTGTACATTAGTAAGTTAATGTGAGAATAGTTTTTGTAAGCAATAAAGAGACAATGAATATCATCAGACCCTGTTTATAAAACTGTGGCGAGAAAAGTGAGCAACGTAACATGTGAGTAATTTTGTTAATTCCAGTTCCTCCCAAAATTAGCCCCTTTGCCTCAGACATAACGCAGCACGTCGGAGAACGAGCAAGTCTCACGTGTTCCGTGACCAAGGGAGACCTGCCGCTGACCATCTCGTGGCTCAAGGACGGGCGTCCCGTGGATCCATCGCAGAGAGTTTCCATCACACAAGTGGATCAATTCAATAGCATTCTCTTGATAGAAAGTTTGTCTCAGGATCACAATGGCAACTACTCCTGCGTGGCCCGCAACAAGGCAGCTGAGGTGTCACGTACACAGCAACTCGTGGTGAATGGTAAAAAACACCAGAGCATCTGTGTCTGCGCTCTTTTTTTTTTACTCTCTCTCCATATCTTTCTTCTTTATTTCTTTCTTGCTCTCATGTTTTTATTCTTCTCTCTTTAATTCTTCCAGTTCCTCCTATAATTGAGCCTTTTTCCTTCCAAGATGGGCTTTCCGAGGGCATGCGCACTCGCACAGTGTGCGGGGTGAGCAGTGGAGACTCCCCACTCACCATCAATTGGCTCAAAGATGGTGGCACCATTTCCTCTCATCTGGGAGTGAATGTTTCGACTCTTGACCCTTATTCTAGCCTCCTGAGCATTTCTAGCCTTGCTTCTACCCACTCTGGCGACTATACGTGCGTAGCCTCCAACCCTGCAGCCGAGGTGAGGTACACGGCCAAGCTACAGGTAAAAGGTAACACAAACTTCACGCTATACTCTCTCATCTCTATCTCTATTGTATTTGTTTTTCTTTTTTTTTTATTTTTTTTTTATTATTATCTTCTTCCCTTTTTGAATTCTGAGGCCCGTACGCCCGCCGTGTGTTTACGTTTCCGTTGCTTTGGCACATGGGAATGCATCGATGATTGGAGAATCCCCAGGTTTGTTTCACGAAGGTAATTGTTGCACCTCTTTAGTTGTTGATTGTCATTTTTAGAACTGGATCTTTATTTCATGGCTTGCTTTATTAACTAGCATGCTTTTTCATCTTTTACTACCCCCTTTTTATCTCTGCAATGTTATGCTCTTTGTATTTTCTCTTTTTATATTTCTTATTACTACACTGCAATTTTATAATATTCATATTTTTTGGTCATGTTATATTTTTATTGTTACTGTTTTGACTGAAACCCTTCACACGTGTAAATGCTTTTTACAGCATCAAATTATTCACCAAGTAAAGTAGTTGAGCCCTTTTGTTTATGTATGAATGAACACCAGGAAAATGTTAATCAATGTTGCCCAGTTAGTAGTTCAATTGTTATTGTTATTATTACCAGCTTTTTTTCCGTTCAAGTTTCAATAATTTATCACACTTTTGCAACTGCGATGGCAATGCAGCATTTTTGCAACCAAAATTATGTTACGTACTTGAGGTGTCCTAAATTCACTTAAATTGTAAATAATGTTTTATGTGTGTGCTTCATTATATACTTTTCATGTTTTCATATTTGTAAGCACATCATTACTCTTGGTGTTTTTTGGAATTCTTTATGAAGTTATTTTATCTTGAGATATTATCTTGAAGTAAGGATTTTTTGTGAGGTTATGGTAGCCTACACCAGGACTTGCTTTTGTTGCAGTGCCACCGAGATGGGTTGTTGAGCCTATGGACACAAGCGTTGAGAGAAACAAGCATGTAACACTTCATTGTCAGGCCCAGGGAGTGCCTCAACCCACAATTGTTTGGAAAAAGGCAATAGGTATGTAGCTGCAATACTATAATGTTTTTAAATGCAGCAAATGAGATGCATTATTGTGTTCTACGTTGCCAGATCGCTACCCCCATTCTTTTCATTCGCACACTGAGCATGCAAATCTGCCTGGCGACATTAATGTTTATTCATGTGTATTATGAAAACTATTTGAACTAAAAATCTGTGGTTTTTATGGTTCTGCTACAAAGATTACTCCCTATCTTCTTCATGAATTATTTTTTGCAACATTTTATTACTTTGTCTTAGTATTTATGACAGACAGAATCACTTAGCGCGTTACTCCCCAGTTAAGAGGGAATGCAGTATGTCAACACAGCAGCACTCTGATTGGCTGGTGGCATTCAAGGGACAAATCTCATCTCATTTGAAAGTCACTGCAATATATATTGCAATAAAATTTAGATAGATAATTTATTCACCTTGTAAATCATACACTGTTAGGTTTACCAACTTCTGAACTCTAAATTCCGGAAGAAAATTAGATATAATAGTGAAGCTAGCAAAATTGATTAAAAACCAGACATATGAACTTTTCCAGGCATTGTTAAACATGCAATACTATTTCTTTTTCATTTCTACTCCCATGAACTAGCCATTACAAAAACCAACTTACAACTAGACCACTATCACTGCTACTCAAAGACCTCAAACTGCTAATAATTACTGGTTTTGTGATTTCTATTTGTAAATATAGCATATATAGACTATGCTATAGTATGTTTAGTTTAATTATATTTCGTGTTGCCTATTATGATAGATTTTTGTATTAAACTTATTCTTGTTTTTAAATTATTTTTGTTGATAACTTATTGTTAGATACAATTTGTAATTATTATAACACTGCTACACTTGTAAAAGATGACTGTCCCTTACCATGAGACCAAGGGCTCCTTGTTCAAATAAATACATAAATGTTGATGCAACAATTGGTCTCCGTTCTCCTCCCGACATTAACACTGCTGGCACACAAATCAAAACACTACTATTTCTTTCTAAGTACTGCCAACCCTTGCATATAACACATGAAATACCTACTTGTATTTAATAAAAGTATAGTGTATAAATAATAATAATAATAATATTAATAATTTTATTTTAATTTTAGTAATAATGATAATAATAAATAATGATGATAATAATAACAGTAATAATAATAATAATAATAATAATAATAATAATAATAAAACCATAATGATGATAATAATGATAATAATAAAAAAACAATAATAATGATGATAATAATTAAGGAATAAGGAGATAGCACATAATTGTGGGAGATTCCATTCAATTCCAGGAGACTCCCAGCCATTCTGGGAGAGTTGGCAACCCTATACATTGTACATGGGCACTGTGATATAAGACAAGTCAATATAGTTGATTACGTAATTATTTACAAATTAAATGAAACAACCAATTAGGACAAGTCAAGGTTTATAAGAATTGTTTACAAACATTAATGTAATATATACCATTTAATTCAGAAATTTTAAATTATTGAAAACTTTCCATGAATTCATTAACAGAAAAGAAGCAGTGGCGAAGCAAGTATATCAAAACTGCCTTTTTAAATACTGTAAATTTGCAATCTTTTTACTGGCTAGAGGCTATTTATTAATAAGTTTATTACACTGTTTTGTTGAGTACTTGGGTTGCTTCCCTACATGTGAATATCCATTCTCTGTCTAGTATTATGGTTATGAATCATTTCATTGAAGGTGTAATGACCATTTCCATTCATTAAATTTAATTTCATAAATTTTTTAAAAATGAAAATACAGGGGAGAAGAAAGACTTTAATTTCTTAAACAATGGTCTGCTTGTGGATCTTGATTTAGCTCCTCCCATTATTCTTAGAATTTGTTTTTGTACTATGAATAGCAAGTTGCAATATTTTACCATATTTTAAAATGGAGTGAGCACATGCAAAATACATACTTCTGAGTGTTTCTACATTGACAATGTGTAACAGTTATTTGAAATTATAGCAAATTGTATTCATTTATCTGTTCAATTAATTGATATGTGTGTGTCTCATTTTAGGTTACTTTGTATCCAAAGACCAAGAAATTTAGTAGTGTCCGCACATTTTATTACTTTGGTGTCACATATTAATTGATATGGGGCTAGAATTTTGGGGAGCATCAAAGGGGCAGTTAAACATTGTTGCGCTACACAGAATGATCTGCAAATAAGTTTTGGGAAGAAGGTATATTAGCTGAGAGAATTTTGAAATAGTAGTACAGTTTTGTTATAACACTCTTTTAGGAAAAAATAGTAAGTTTTTTTGACATTTAAATAGGTACACAAAATGAGTTACAGTAAAGACTCAATTATCCGACCTCAACTGAATCTGAACTACATTGGATAACCAAAAGTGTTTGATAATACAGAATAACTTGCTAAATGGAATAAACAAGGTAAGTACTGTATTAGTAAAACAAGGATATGTTTAGGGTACTTTATATTATTCAATTCAATTTACATGCTGTATACAGTACAGTACAACAAAAATATCTGGAATGTTTTTATTTAACTTTTTGTAACCATTTAAAATTAGGTACCATAAATGGCGGTTACATCAGCTAAGTAAAGAAAGTTATAGGCAGGAAAGAAAATGAAATGATCCACTAGGCCTCAAATACTCTAATACCATCGGGGTCGAAGAAAACAAGAGTTGAGTCAAGCAAGACTGGATAGGAAAGGTAAAAGAAGGGATCTGCTATGTGGAATATCAGTCCAGGTCAATAACTCACCAAGCTGACCAGTGCTTATTGGTGAGCAGCCCTCCCCTTTAGTTCATCACGTAACTTTGTTTAGATCGGTTCCTTTAAGTCTTCAAATTATAGAAGCAATTAAAGGGTCTCCTTTCTATTATAACAAAATTGATATGTGATTACTAACAGCTGCACCGCATGAAGTTGAGGGATCGGACATTAGGCTTTTGTCCAGGTCGGTTCCTTTAAGCCTTTTGTTAATTATTAATGGAATTAAATGGTCTCCTCCCTGTTAGTAACAAAGATCTTGAAAAATAAACTTTTTAATGATGTCTAGAGGCTCTACCATGGCCAAGTGGTTATACCACTCACCTCTTACCTAAGTGGCCCAGGTTCAATCCCAGGCAACTGCATTTGTGGGATTTGTGGTGGACAAATGGCACAGGGGAGGGTTTTCTTCAGGTTCTCCAGTTTCTCCTGCCATCGTATTCCACCGGTGCTCCATCTTCATTCCATGCATCATTAATAAAATCGCCTGCAGTGCCATAATAGTAAAAGCGCGCATTAAACACTATCCCCTCCACAAAAACATGTCTGCTTTCCTGCTAAAAGACATTTCCTTGCTGTGAGATCTTGCCAACATCAAGACATCAATAGCTCCATTGTGCTTACCACGTAGGTTAATGTCATTTCCAGTGTATTTAACACTTCAACGTGAGTCATCTTTTTCTCATTCTGTTGTGCAATGCTTTGTTCTTCATCATCTTCATCTCATTACCATTCACAAAATCAACAATATCAGCCACTGAGCCATTTTTGAAGTGTCCTCTTGTCCAGTCATTTTAACACGTTCAACTTTTCTTCCAATGAAACAACAATGTTCTTTCTTTTAGTTGGCATTCTTATGGGGATAAGAAAACAATAGTGTCCACATTCAAATAATACAATACACTAATTACATGGCTGTGCTTGTTCTCGAGAAAACAAAACCTGGTTCCTAGCGCCAGAACTCTGACCAGTTCTTTGTTGCAGTTATCCCACACTCATACTTTCCACAGAATGTCCCAGAATTTAGTATGCACTAAAACAAAAGTAAACGAAATGATTGTCATTCTTGGAAATCAGTGTTAGATAGTACAGAATGCTATCTATATAACCAAAGGTCGGATATTTGAGACTCTACTGCATTTATTACTTTAACTTTACTTTCTAACTAGAAATTACTAAAACATGTTTCAGAGACTTGTCTGCATCATCAGCCTAGACTCAATGCTTTAATATTCTCATGAAAGGGGAGCATCAAAGGTGGATTTCTGTAATGAGGGGGTACACCAAGTGGTTTCAGAGTCCTCCACTGAATTTTTTTTAAAATTTAGACTTTGGACTAGAAAAAATTTGGAGGTGCATATCCTTAAAAGGGGAAAATAAATAATGCTGCATTTTTACTATTAATATTACATTTTGAACTGCTAAATGAAAATTATTACAATAGCAAAAATACACTAAAATGACTGTGAATTAAGCAATGTTCAGTAAAACTTTTTAGTATTTTTACTTGCATATAAAAACTATTTAACTTATGCAAAAAGAAGCACTCTTGTAAAGAGTGAAAACACCAACTCACTCTCTACAAGCATGTTTACTTAAATGATAAAGTTCATCTTTCAATGGTTTTGCCCACCTAACCTGTTCAACCTTGTACTGAAGTTGCAGATGTTTCATTGCTTAGTTCCACTTGTGCAGAAAAGTTATCATTCAATCTCTTCTGAATTATGAAGTGTTCAATTTTGAAAGTTCGAACCATTCAAAAAAGGAATTTAAAATGTGACAGTGTTGTTATTTGTGCTCATTTAAATGCTAACTGGCAAGCTAGTAAGGAATATCATGTTACAGGGGGCAGCAAGACGAGCCAGTATGAGGAGATACGAGAACGCATGTACACCAAGTTACTAGCAAATGGTTCCCTCATACTACAGAACGTGAAGGAGGACAGGGAAGGTTTCTATCTGTGCCAGGCCAACAATGGGATAGGAACTGGCATTGGCAAGGTCATACAAGTCAAGGTTAACTGTAAGTATCAGTCGACATTGCTGGGAGTTTCATCTGTTTGTGTGACTGTCTGTAACCAACAATAACTCTCACAGCCTCCCCGTACTTCTCGGCACCGTCTCGTGTGGTCACAGTGAAGAAGGGAGATACAGCGACTCTCCAGTGTGACGTGAATGGGGACAAGCCCATCAATGTTGTGTGGATGCGAGGCGGCAAGCTGGAGCTAACACCGCAGTCAAACTACAGGTAACTACGGTAACAGCAAAACAAATCAAATGTTAGTACAGCATGTGCGTCATAGCTAGAACTACGCTTTTATTTCTTTCTTTAGAACTGCAAGGCTGCCAAAGTTGGATTTGTGGTACATAAAGGATGTCTGGATGGGTTTACTCTGGGTTCTTCAGGTTCCCCCACTTCATTCCACCACCTGCTCCTCAGGGGTCTGGGTAGGTTTACTCTGGGTTCTTCAGGTTTCCTCACTTCATTCCACCATCTGCTCCTCAGGGGTCTGGGTGGGTTTACTCTGGGTTCTTCAGGTTCCCCCATATGCATTCCACCACCTGCTCCTCAGGGGTCTGGCTGGGTTTACTCTGGGTTCTTCAGGTCACCCCACATGCATTACACCACCTGCTCCACAGAGGTCTGGGTGGGTTTTCTCTGGATTCTTCAGATTCCCCCACATGCATTCCACCACCTGCTCCACAAAGGTCTGGGTGGGTTTTCTCTGGATGTTTTTGGTTCCTACACACTCATCGCATCATCAGCTCCACAGAGGTCTGGGTGGGTTTTCTCTGGATGTTTTTGGTTCCTACACACTCATCGCATCATCAGCTCCACAGAGGTCTGGGTGGGTTTTCTCTGGATGTTTTTGGTTCCTTCACACTCATCGCATCATCAGCTCCACAGAGGTCTGGGTGGGTTTTCTCTGGATGTTTTTGGTTCCTTTACACTCATCCCATCATCTGCTCCACAGAGGTCTGGGTGGGTTTTCTCTGGATGTTTTTGGTTCCTTCACACTCATCCCATCACCTGCTCCACAGGGGTCTGGGTGGGTTTTCTCTGGATGTTTTTGGTTCCTTCACACTCATCCCATCACCTGCTCCACAGAGGTCTGGGTAGGTTTTTCTCTGGATGTTTTTGGTTCCTTCACACTCATCCCATCATCTGCTCCACAGAGGTCTGGGTGGGTTTTCTCTGGATGTTTTTGGTTCCTTCACACTCATTCCATCATCTGCTCCACAGAGGTCTGGGTGGGTTTTCTCTGGATGTTTTTGGTTCCTTCACACTCATCCCATCACCTGCTCCACAGAGGTCTGGGTGGGTTTTTCTCTGGATGTTTTTGGTTCCTTCACACTCATCCCATCATCTGCTCCATAATCACCTTTGCTTTCAACCATTTCACTGTCATTTCATATATCTTCTTCCTCACTCTCTTACCAGACATAAGACTGATCTTTCAGGCTGCTTACTTTCTTTGATCCAGAGTCTGACAATAAGCATCTGACCCTAGGCACTGGCTTTGAAGGCATGGGGGGGGGGGGGCGTACTCTGCATGCATCTTTTCTTGAGCACTTAGTTTTATGGGAAATGAAGGATCAGAGCTTGCCTCCCTTTTCTGTCTTACATAACTCTTTCTTAAGGAATTTTCTGAAATTGTTTCCGAAATTGCACAAAACCTATCAAATGAAGACTAGGGAGCCAAATGCCCAAGAAAAATAATAAGTCCGCCACACAAGGAGAGTAAATAGCGAAAGAAGAAGCAGTAGTAGCTCAGAATTTTTTTTAGACCTTTATATGCAGGATGAGTCAGAATAACACATAATAATTTTAAGCCATAATGCAGAAGTTTCTAATAGGTATTGTATGCCCATAAACATTAACTTTTTCAAATGTTGCATCAGGCTACATGAAATTATGGCAAATAGATACTCCCATTGCGTTGCAATATCACTTATGTTTTCTTTTCTTTTGTATTTTGAAATATCATTTAACATTGTTAGATCATCATAACCTAAAACTTGTGTTCTGTTATTCAGTTTATACAGGATTCTGTCACATGTTATACAACCCTTTGTGAGTTTGTGGTTCCTAAAAGAAGTGCAAGCAGGCAATCTCAACTGTCATGGCATACTAAACTGCTTCATTTACTTCAGAGACTAAGTTTTATAGCTCACTTTATATACACAGAACTGGCAGACATACATTATCTTTCCAATTACAAATGTGAATAACTATCATTAAAGAGAAAATTAGAAACATGATATTAGTATGAATTGAAAGAAAAACTCAAATATGACTTTAGCATATACAATGTACATATTGGATAGAGAAGTTATTGTATTCCACCCAAAAATTTGATACAGAGATTTCACTGGAAATATATGTTTTGATGTTCCCGAAAAAAAAAAAAAAAAATAGAAAAAGGACCGTGTGTGTCTGTGGACAGCATAGCTCAAAAATGAAAAGACCATTAAATACCAAACTTGGTATTTAGATTTGGTATCTTCCAAGGATGCGACACAAAGATTTTCAAGAAAATACCCCCACCAAAAACTACCCTTTACATTGAAAAGTTTTCGAAAATGTTGATTTTCTCAAAAATGGCTCTAATGATTTTGATTAAAATACCATATAATAAAGATATTTACATCCCAAATAAAATATATATTTTGAATTTTCTGGGAATAACCTCTAAAGATCTCTTTATTCTGGATGAATTTTGCTTTACTGCTAAACCGTAAGAGATAAACAAAAACTTACTGCACAAAAATGTAGATTTCGTCAAAACACACAATTTATGTCATTTTTGTTTTTGTTGTGGAGGTAACTATTTCTGAGATATTCCTTGTAATTCTCTATTGATTTTCACGGTGGATTTCTGTGGTCTTTGTGTGAAACTCTCTCTCACACACTCCACATTTGCCTCACTTACTAATGGATGACAGGTTAACTTCCCCTTACAAATGCATCCCCTCATTTTGAAGTTAGCGTATCACTTACAGATGGGGCCACTGGGTATCAACACCAAATTTTCTTCTAAAATTGCATTATTACAGAGACAACAAGCTGGGAAATGTGAAAATCTACCACATAAAATGCCCTCCTGTCTTTCTTTGCAGCCATTTTTCTGTTATATCACCTCATAACAACTAAATAATAAATATGCAACAGGTTCACCAACATAACAAAAAATATGTGAGTTTCTCTTTCCATTCATACCATTATGTTTCTAAGTGTCTTCTAATGATAGTTATTTAAGTTTGTAATTGGAAAGATCATGTATTTTTAAAAACCATTAAATTATTTACATTTTGTAAAACTAATCCTTGTTTGATTTTCTAAGAATTTTCAGCATCATCCTCTTAGGTAAGTGGTGGATAAAGCAAGAAACAAAGGTTCTCCACCAGTTGCAAAATGCAGACATTGTTTTCTGATAACTTGTGGTTCAGAGTTGCAGTAAAGCAAGAGTCGACCCCAGAAGGTGTGAGTGCTGAGCTGCAGATAGCAGCAGCTGAGGCAGCAGACAGTGGGGCATACTTCTGTCAAGCCAGCAACATGCACGGCCGAGACCAGCAGCTGGTGCAGCTTCTGGTACAGGGTGAGTCATCTTTGGGTGGCTTATACAAGTGCAACACTCAACACTTAACATTTAGCAAATATGCAAACACGCTTGTGACAATCATGTGATTAATATTAAATGAAAAGAATTTGGAAACTAGATTAAAGGAAAATATTAGAAACCTAAAGTACAAACAAACAGAAAAATCAGTAGTTGCCCATCATTTTTGGTCATCACGACATGAAATCACGCCTAATATAAAACTGTTAAAAACCAGCGTATAAACCCACAGAATTAGATGTCTGGGAGAAGATCTATATCATGCAGAAAAATAACCATATTGTGAATATTGACTAACACATTGAAGCCCAGGTGTTTCTTTAGTTGAAGAGCCAAGAAACCCAGGGTTTTTACGCCTATTTTGAATTATTATTTACAGCAGATCAAGGAAATCTGCGAGACTGCCTTTGTACAATCTAAAAGTATGGTATTCAAGGATTTCTCAACAAATAATCAAACAGCCATAACTTATGTATTAATATTTTATTTTAAATTTATGAGTATCAAATATGACTTTGAAAAAAATCTGCGTAAAGCAGCTTACACTCCATTTATTGGAAGCTCGAAAATCTCTCCCTCGGAATAGGAATTTTCCAGAACTTCATTTGTTGCATCCTGAATTTCAGCTTCAGTTTGTAGAAAGTGAGGAAAATGCTGAATTTTAACATTTAAGAACACCAAACATAACAAGGAAAATGGTGCGACTGGCCTGAGACTAACCAATATTACCAACTCTCCTAAATTTCCTAATAGTTGACTAAAGCGAGAATAGATGGAAATAACAAAACGATAACTGTTGCATGACCTTTCTGCATAGCCCAAGTCCGAGTTACGGTCAAGGAATTCCATTAAAAGCCTTAGAAATACCTGCCCGAGCTATGGGGTTGCGCTTAACCTCCTTACAGCAATCTCTGGAAGTTCTTAGAACCAGCACCAGATGCCTCCATAAGTGATGCACCTCCACCCTTACTGTTGACACCAATGAAATGAGATTAGGGGTTGAAAATAGGAACAAGTGTTCCAGAAACTGGTCCGGGTAAGTAATTACTAAATGATGCTTTCTGTTACAAAAACCAACTCAAATTCTTTTTGTTTAATACTGAACACTTTTAGAATGACATGTTTCTAATAAGAAATGAAATGTGTTTATATCAGACAGCTACTCTCTATTGTTTTGTGAGCTGATTATAATGCAGTTTGTTCAATTTGCTCTAATAGATTGTTAATTATAATCATTTAAAAATGCTGTGTTCACCCAGAAATGAATTTGACTAGAGATGATTTCCAAGCTATGATTTCTTTGCAAGTTTAAAACATCATTAATGCCTAAACAAGGTTGACTTAAAAATATATTGGCAGAGATACCGCATCTAAGGTAGCAATTTATAATTGATACAGAAATTTAAAAGAGATTGAATTTTTCTTAGTGTGAATTTTTTGAAGGACTGGTGCTGATGAAAATATTGCTGCTGTTCAAACAATGCTTAAAAAAGATCAAAGAAAATCTCATTAAATTATTTGAGTGACTTAGGTATTGGTATGAGTGAAATACAAAACATTTTACATCAACAGTTAGATGTGAAAAAACTTGGTTGCCCATAGATTCCACAAAAACTGACCCCAGATTGCAAGGAGGCAATAATTCAGATTTGTTTTGGAATGTCATTAGTGATGATGAATCTTGCTTGGATTTATTGCTATGATACTGAAAATAAAAGTCAATGATTTCTTTCTGTTTCCAAACATTAACATAAAATGCAAGGAATTGCTCTTTCATCATCAGATGAAGCAGTGGAACAACATAAAAACCTGGTTTCTGAAGTGTCTCAGGAAGAGCGACATGATTGCTTTAAGGTCTGGTTTCATCATCCAGAAATGAATTGATGTTAAAGGAAATTTTTGAAAAACAATAAAATCATTTACATTATTTAAAATTAACTCTTGTTTGATTTTTAAAAAGGTTCAGTATCACACTCATACCAGAAATACTAAAGCTACATCATTCCAATGTTTGTAGCTCTGGAGATGTAGTTTTGGCCAAAATTTTAGCAGAAGTTGAACTAAAATTCATAAACTTTTAGATAGCTCTTCTTATTAACTTTCTTTAATTTATTATCAAATTTCAAAGTTATAACTTATCATAAATATCCTTCCAGCATGTATTATCAAATGTCATTGTCAAAAATACAACCGTTTGCCTAAAACCAAGTTTTACAAGTATCTCTACGTTAAACCAAAGAAAAAATCAGTCTCATTTACATTACTTTCTCTATTCATTCTTCAATAACCTAATCTTACAAAAACATATTTCTCTATCTACTTCAAGTTCATCAAATTTTAAATATTTTTGTTACATATTTCCTTGTAAATACAAGAGGAATAAAGGAATGCACTAGCTTAAGTGATAGTTATATCTTTTAAGAACTATTTATCAGAAAATAAATATTCTACATAAAGGATAGAGAGCAGATTTTTTTGAAAATCTTAGTGATGCATCTTTGGAAGAAAGTTTGCTATTTATCCAACTTTTGCTTTAGAACTATGCTGTTCACATATTACATATTATGGGGGAATTAGTGTTAGAGGATAAATAATGGAGAGGGTATTCAAGTACTTTTATTGTATTCAGCCTGAATCAGATATGTTAAAAGTATGTTTAAGGTTCCAGGAGAATAGAATGGAAAGTAATATGTGGCTGGGTAAGATTAAGGAGTTTAAAAATGTAAAAAGGAAGCTAGCAACAGTAAAGCAACACAAATATTAATATAACAATTAATGGCATTTATCATTTAAATTGTTTAAATTTATCCTTGTTTACATTGGTAAGACCAAACGTCATTTGGAATCCGGAATAAAAGAGCTTTTTAGGAATATTAAATACAAACAAATTGATAAATCAGCTGTAGCAGAACATTTTTCGAAATTTAACCATGAAATAAATCCAAATGTTAAATTATTAAAACACTTAATGGACCCATAGATTTAATGGGAGAAGATATTTATACTAAAGAATAAAAATCGTGCAATGAATTTTGATATACCATAAATTCACTCTCTCACAAATTTGTTTGAATCCAGTAGTTAGCAATGCTTTAGTACACAATCTATCTAGTAGCAGTAACCATAACAATGTAAATAAACAAGATCAAAAAGAAAATGAGCCGATGATGCAACTGGGAAACTAGTCCTTGATTTCAAAAAGATAAATGGAAAATTGTTACAGTTATTAACTGTTGCATTAAGATCAAGAAGATTTGTGGTACACTATGGACAATCCAAATAGGAGGATATGAATAGGCAGAATCTACAGGCACAAATGAGGGAAAAAATCATTGCAATGGTATAAGGAGGTGAAGGAAAATGCAGGAAATGAGAAACATCTTAAAGTGGGCAGTAGAAATGAGAGATTGGGGCTAGGGGTAAGGAAACTGAAGGGTTTGACTAGAGGTATGACTCTGGGACTATGTCCAACTTGTGGGGAGGATGCACATAATGTTTAATCAAAAGGACGAATGAATGGAGAGTGGAGTTGATTAAATGGAAGTGGTTGGAGAGAGATAATGAGCTTGGGATAGAGAAGATTTTTAATGATAAAGCACAATAAGAAGTTTAGGGGAATTCTTATGGAATGTTAGGATGAAATGGGCAAGGAAAATAGATAAAGTGTAATAAAGAGAGTATGATAGAGGTATTGTAGTGCTGAAATGTGCATATTAAATGGATGTTTGTGACATTCCCAGAATAAGAAGACCTGGGTCACATTGTATAGAATTTAGCACTCAAATAAATATTATTAATATTAATATGTACATGCATATTTTTCTAAAAATATTTCTTTTGGATTCTGGGACTTTAAAGCATACATTTTCTGTAAAATCTTGACATCAAATTTTTGAGTGGAAAGCAATACTTTCTCTACCTACTGAGGGTAAGTGGTAGAGGAAGCGATAAACAAAGCTGTAATGAAAGGAGGTGAAGATTACAATAGGTAAAGAAACAGTCAGGCAAGTTTACTAGTTTCTGAACTTGCATAGGTCAAATCTGATGTTGCAGAGCCCCCCAGAAGTCCAAGCAAGCTGGAGTCAGTGATGATTGGGAGTCGCTCTGTAAACCTGCAGTGGCAGCACCAGTCCAGCGACTCTACCGAGGTCACCAAGTACTTGGTGCAATACAGAGAAAACGATGGTGAGTATCATCCTGGAATATGCAATGCAATCTATGCTAATATTATAAAGAGAGGAGTTCTATATGTGTGTGTAAAATTAAAATAAATGTAGTTTTATTTATGGACAGTCTTTAACTGCTGTGCTTCTCAGCGTCACATTCTATTTTGGATGGAAAAGATCACTTAATTTTGTTCAGAGGCCTCTCTAACAGACTTGAGTTTTTCTTCTTCTCTCTCTCTCTCTTTTTTTTTTTTTTGCATGCCATAATTCTATGACATGGGACCAGCTTTACTTCCCTTCCACTGGAAGCCATGCTAAGGATTTTTACATCCAAAAAACCCATCGCCCTCCACCAGGTTTGAACCTGTGACCCTGCGAACCAGAGGGCTAGCATATTACCTCTAGGCCATGTGCATGTGTTTGGGGAGGAGCTGTTTTACTTCCCACATGTATTTGTATACGTGTAATCCTGAAGGAGTAAGGAATATATAAAGCAGATGATGCTGCTCCAGCAAAATCTCTTTGCCCACATACTGACATTCTTTGTGAGCTTACTTATATATGGCAAAGTAACACCATTATCAAGTACATTGTCTGCTAAGAGCATCAAAAATAATGATAAATCAATGTTTCCAAGCTTTGAAAATGTTGCTAAAATGAAAATCAGCTATTTGTGGTAATTTGGGGGGTGGGTTTAGGCTTCACAGCCCTGTTATCACTCTGCAGCCACAGCCTTTGGCCAGATCTGTTACACTCCTCTTCTTTTAAAAACATCCTTCGGTTATGTTTTACAGTTTAGAGCCCTCGACCTCTTGGCTATACTTCGTGGCTTAGGGCCCCCAACCCTAGACTAAACTATGTTCAGATTGTGAATGTTGGCAACATGCAGAGACACAAGGACAGGAAGCCTTATTCCCAAGATGCCTCAGCTGGAATGTCCATTATGAACAGGAAACAAAGTGACCCAGAAGTGACAAAAGTGAAAAATTTGTGCTTATAATTTGTATTATAATTGAAAAATATGTGAGTAACTCTTATATAATGCTATTACTGCCGGTTCTCCACATTTTAGTAATAAAAGAGTATGAATATGATGGATGTAATGATTTTAAGTTCTAGATTGGGAGTTTATTTGTGTGTATGTGTATGTGAGTGTGTGTATACGCGCGCAGCGCTTTTTTTTTTGTTTTTGTTTTTATAGTGTTTAACATCCACTTTTAATACATATGGCCATGCCGTAGCCAAGTAGTTAGTCCACTTGCCTCTCATTAGGAGACAGCCCAGGTTCGATCCCGAGCAGATGATGCTGTGGTGGACAAAGCGGCACAGGGGCAGGTTTTCTGCAGTTTCCCTCACCATCACATTCCACCAGTGCTCCAGCTTCATTCCATGTACCACCTGCTGTGCCATATGTAGTAAAAATGGGCATTTAACACCATAAAAAAAAGTAGAGATGACATTCATGAAACATGGAATGAGGATGGAGCACCTATGGAATATTATGGCGGGAAAACTGGAGAACCCGGAGAAAACCCACCCCTGCACTGCATTGTCCATCAAAAATCTCACGTGCAATTGCTCTGGATCAAATCTGGGCTGTCTCCAGGTGAGAGGCAAGTGGACTAACCACTAGGCTACAGCACAGCCATATGTATTAAAAGCAGATGTTAAACAATATAAAAACAAAAAACAAAAACAAAGCATGCACCCACACACACACACACAAATAAACTCCCAATCTAGGAACAACTTCAAATCATTACATCAAACATATTCACACTCTTTTACTATTAAAATGAACCCGGTCTGCCTTGGTGAGTGGCAAGTGGTGTAGCCACTCAGCCAACACATGGCCATGTGTTGGTGCTTGTGTATATGTTTTAGAGGTGTACAGTTTTCAGCTACTCCTGCCTACACCTACTTACATATGCAACACACACAATACTTTTCCTGACATGAGGGAGATAGTATTTATCCCCTCCAAGCCTGCCCTCCTCACTGTCTAGTACCTAACAGTTTCTACGATGTCCTACAGGACCTGAAACTTTACCAAAGTAGATAGTAACTGAGACTTATTGTCCACACCACATAGAATATCAAATAAAGCAATGCTTATTTTGGAGATTCATTAGGAGTTAGTGAAGTCCAAATATGACCATTACATTTTCATTGTAACCTAATATATGGGATGATATTTTGTTGAAACTCTTTAGTTGGTATCAGAATTATTTTTTCTTCTTTTTTTTTTTTTGGGGGGGGGGGGGAGGGGGGTTATGAAAGAAAGCAATTAAATAATGTTTATAATTTTATAATTTTTGCCCATTTACTCTCCGTTATATTATATTTCTTAGTTTCCATTCAGGACAGCACTGTGGCCAAGTGGTTAGGCCGTTTGCCTCTCACCTAGGTGGCCCAGGTTCAATCCCAAGTGCCTGCATGTGGCATTTGTGGTGGATGAAGAGCGTCTGGTTGGGTTTTCTTCGGGTCCACAGTTTCCCCCGCCTCTCATGCCACCAGTTGCTCCTTCATCACCTTTCCTATCATCCACTTCACTTTCATTTCATATCATCCACTTCCTCATGTTCATGCCTGGTTACAGGCCGACCCCTCGTAACAGGTTCTTCATTCTATGGTTTTGTACTGTTGGTTCCCTAACAGGCTTCTGACCCCTAGGCATCCACTTGTAAGTCCTAGGGGTGTCAGTTCTAAATATGGGGAGGGTAAGCCGACTAAAAAACAAAACAAAGTTCACATACAATTGCACATTTTTTGCATTTTATTACCATTAGATGGTTGAGCCATAATATGAAGATTTCCTTATTTTACAATTTCTAAATTTATAGACATTTTTAACTTACTTAAAGGATATGTTTCCAGTATCAAATTACAAAAGGTGATGAATTTCTTAGCAGTGCATATTATTCAACTGGCTGTAGAAACAATTTAACACAAAAAAAAAAATTAGGGACTAAATAATTATGAAATTCTAAACAAACACCTCCTGTCATTTGAATGCTTTGTCAAAGCATACATTTGGAACAATTATAAGTTGAAGGCTATGGTGGTGGTGGTGGTGGCATGGTGGTGGCAGCAGTGGTGACATATGGTTGGTGTTTAATGTTGAGCAGTTGGTAGTGAAGCAATTTGCTCTCTTGCATTCCAGTATTTTGATGTTATATTATCATGTTGACTAAAGGTTGGGCAGCGCAGTAGATAGTTTCCATCCATATCTTCTTTAAGTGTACAGAAAGGACACAGAGGAGATCTCATTATACCAATCTTGAATGAATGTTTACTGAGACAGTCATGGCCTGTTAGGAGTCTAAAAATTGCTACAGCGGATTTTCTTGGTAGTGTAATGATTCTGGTCATGTTATTACATTAATTTTCCCATGGTTTTCCTTTTGCTTGTAATACATCATCTTCTTTAATTTTTTTACTATATGTTGATATAATGATTCTTTTGATAGAGTGATAACTTATTGGATCAGATGAATTTGATGTAATTTTACTACCTTTCTTGGCTAGAAAGTCAGCTGTCTCATTACCCTGTATTCTGCAATGTGGTGGTATCCATTGAAGTATTAATCTTTAATTTAAATTCATTAGTTGTTTTATGATTTTGCAGCATTCTGTGGTGACATATATGAATTTGTAAAGCAAACACTTCCCTTGTAGCAACATACATTGAAACTGTGAAATACACAGTATCGTAGGGATATTTGTTCAGCTTAAAGCACTGTTGCCAATCTCTTGCTTAAAATCACTGTATTATTCTCTAATAAACTCTCATATAGCTTATATTGTAAATTGTTACATTATGCACTTAGAAGTGTGGCCTAGATGGGCGAGATTTGTGGTCCATAAAGCAAACATACTCCGAGTTCTCCGGTTTTCCCCGTTCTCACATGCCACCGGTGCTCCATCTTTATTCCATATATCACCAGTGTGATCGCCTGCAGTGCCATAGCTGTAAACACTATTAAAAAGCTTAGGAGTATACATAATACAACAACCATATTTTAGTTTTATATAACTACTAGCACTAACTATTATGCCAATAATTAGAAAACGATGATCTGTATCTATGTTTTATATAATGAAATGATATTTATTTATACATTTTAACAGTAATTTGTTATACTCTTTGTTTATATGTGCATGCAAATAAGAAAGTATATATGCTTTTATGGAGCACATTAAGTATAGTGCAGTGACATACAGCCTCTAAAGTCAAATGAAGAAATTATATCTATATTCTGCTGTTTTTGTAACCCATGCTTTTAGCACTAGAGCTTTATACAGTAGCATATAAACATATGTATACATGTATATGCCTTGACAAGTTCTAAGTTCAGTGACTTCCTGGCCTAAACGAACCTACAGAATGTTATCTAATCTAATCTTATATGATATTTATTTGGGGTTATCATAAAAAACAGATTTGAAACCACTAATAGTACCTAAGAACAGAGCTCTTAGAAATGTGTTAGGAGTTTATTATTTAACTCCCACTAAAGCTCTTTATGAAAATTCCAGTAATTCAATTTAATGTTCTTGCATATATATATTTAAAGTTACAGATAACAAATTCATAGCAACCTTATAATAGAATATAGCAAAGAAATGCATCAACAAAATACATGCCAGAAACTAAACACTTATTTTAACCATTCTGAAAATGTAATTTATGGAACAAAAATTTAAAACATTCCTTAGTTAAAATCTATAATGAATTATTAGAAGAAATAAAGAATAGCTATAATTTTCAAAAATTTTAATTAAAACTAAAAACATATATAATTCAAACTAAAATTAGTTTTCTGCTATTTATATTTTACTGTCATTATTCTTATCCATTTTCATTGTTATTAAATTTGATGAGGTCTTTTGTGTTTACCTTTCCAACATTTTATATGTCATTATTTAATTTGTAATATTTTCTCTATTAAGTAATTATGTATCATTAATATTATCAATATCACATATCAATTTGTACACAGCCCTTTAAAGTAAGCCCTGCTTATTGGGGGTTTTCATAATTAAATCAATAAATAATGTTTGTGTGTCTCGTTTCAGTAGATAGTGGTAATGCAGTGACATAAAAAGACATGTATAGTTTTTTCAATAGCATAATGCCTAAAGCCTGGATTTGTAAGCACAATCAAATGGTGAAATAAGCAAGTATATAAGCATGTAAAACGAGTCAAATAAGCACCAAAAATAAACAAATAAAAATTAAAATTAAATCATAAATATGTTGTAAGCTTGTTACAGTGGTCATCTTGAGATGTTCTTGTGTGAAGCTCCTGTGTTTGTCAGTGAAGAATGTTGTATACAGTGAAAAGGATCTCTCAACGTCACATGACATTACAGGAACATGTGAAAAGCACCACTGTTCTTTTTGAGGAATTCCTCTTCAATATAAGTTTCTGTACCAGAAAGCTTTTTAGAAATTTTTGTGACCAGAATTTTTCATTACTACCTTACTGAGTGTCTCAAAGGCAGTTTTAGTAATGCTGTGAGTCTCTGAAGACAACGTTACTGAAATGTCATCTATCAAAGAAAGTGAATGTTTCAAGGTATTATTTCGAGCTTCCAGCTGTGTTATAATAGCAGGTATTTTGGAGAAACGGTTCTGGATCTGATCTTGGATGCCAATGTTAGCAAAACATTCCTGTGCTGCGGCAATGCTGGCTGCATCGAAGAGCATAACACTGTTTTCACTTCACTGAAATGTTCTGCATAGTATGACAACCTTTAACCACGAACCCCATCAAGTTAAAACTAGCCGAGGAGGTAAAGACAAATTTTGAAGGACTTCATAAAATTTTTTAACTCTAATCGGTGACTTTAGAAACACTTTCTTCACGCTAGAGACAAGAAGATCCACATCTTTGTATTGGCTCCTAACTGTTTCAGCAACTTGTAAAGTGCAAGACATGTCAGGTGAACTAAAGGACTTTTAATCCAGTTCCTGCTTTACAATATTTGGAGCAGCATCATTAAGAACTAACAATACGTTGTCATACCGAGCCCCTTCTGGTCACAAGATAGCTAACGAGTCATTAAACAATTTTGCAACAGTGGAATGATTTACTCAGTCAAGTACTTGTTTATTAAGAAGATATGATCTACTACCTATTTCATAGCACCAACTACAGCACTACATACACCTGCATCAGTGGTTTCATCAATAGAAATCCATATTTTTTTGTGCTTTAGTTGATCCCAAATATGACAAATTACGTCTTGAAAACGTTGTTGCAAATAGTTTTTTGCAATGTAGATTCATCTGACTCCCTTCTGTTTGTGTATTTTTCTATAAATTTTCAAAGTTACTCATTATTTAATTTCCACATTGGAATGTCCAAACTCAATAATGCTATACACAAATCTTTGAAAAATGTATCACTTGAACTTGATTGTTACCCTACAGTGCCTGTAATTAGTTGCTGCTGTAACTTAGATTTCTTCTTAACCCTCTCCTTATAATGTGTTGTGTTAATATGCTGTACAATATCATATTTTTTCTTTGTAGAAACACTTTTTGCACACCAAAGAAAATAAGACCCTACCGTCTTCGCTAAAAATTGTAACTTTCAAACTCATTTACATATTTGCGCAAAGATCTTTTGTGGATGGCATTTCTTAATTTACATGACCGATCATATACACCTGGTCAGATGAAAACGCGTTGGAAGAAGAATACTGATTGCATCAGCAAGCTCGCCCTTACAGCTTGGGAAGCGAGGTATTCACCAACCTCGTGTAGATAATATTCAGCGGGGCACCCAAGTTTCTCTCATAATTCAACTGCACAGTGTTATTTCACATCCTTGGGCTTTCCCCTTTTACAGTTAGTTATAATGTATTGCTTATTTAGTTATTACTCGATATAAAATGGGGGCAAATTGCTTGAATGATAAAACTGATGCTAGGAGCAAAAATTTACGTTTAAATTTATATGTTTTGGGTAAAATAAGTTATTTTAATTAAAGATCATAAAATAAGTAAGTAAAACCCATATTTCAGCAAAAAAAGCAGTTATAAGCATTTCGCTTAGAAATCCAGGTTCTAAAAATGCCATGTTGGTATGCAGGGTCTTGGCAGCAGATAGAGCTGACGGGATCGCCACCACAACACACAGCGCTGGTAGAGGATCTGAAGCCAGCAACTCGCTACGTGTTCCGAGTGGTTGCAGAAGGACCAGCAGGTCGCAGTGCACCTAGTTCTGAACTCAACCTGCGTACTGAACCTCAGCGGCCTGCAGGACCTCCACTCAATGTCGCTGTCAGACCCGTGTCGTCCACTGAACTGCTGGTCACATGGTCTCCACCACTGGCAGAACTTAGACATGGCGACATACAAGGATATAACATTGGCTACAGAGAGATCAGGTATATCAGACAGAGTAGTCTGCAGTAGATGTTAGACAGGCTGCTTCAAATCAACACTGAAAATATATAACAGTCTTACAGCTTATATTTCAACTAATCCAAAGTTGACTGATATAAATAATTTGAGATCGGCGATGTATGGTCCCTGGATAGACATAACGTTAAACATGTGGGTATCAGGTACTGATAAGTCAGTGTTAAAGCAAAGCAGCTTGAAAAAATGGTTTAGAATGTCTTTAAAACTGCTACCCGAGTATAGAAATATCAATTTTTAGCAGCTCGTTACTAGTGTTCTCAAGATTTAATGTCGCAAAAAACTGTAAAATCTTGAACAAATCACTTGACAGTGTGACACTGAGCATTCATTAACTATGTTCTTGAGTTATGTAGCCTACTCTGGAGGCATTTTTTCAACTGCTCTGCTGGCTTAATGCATAACACGGGAAGCTGCTATCCCAAAGATCATGAGTTTGATTCCTGTCATTTATTACGTTTTTTATTATTATTTTTTTCATTCCGGATGAAGTGCTGCGATATGTGGCGTACTGGCACTTCAGAAATTTATAGCCATTACTTCGAAATTTCAATAAACAGGCCATAAGTCTCCTATTTCAAATTACTTATTTAAGTAATCTACATATTCTGTGAAAATATTTTGGTATAGTTCATTAACACCCTGTATATTTATTTTAGATATGTAAATGTGAAAATTATATAATTTTGAGATTAGGCAGCTCATGAGTCACTGTTATGAGATGCCCATATACTCACATTTCAGAGGATGTCCTTGGCTAGCACATTTCATGAAAACAAGCAGCTTTCTCCTTCTCCATTATTAGCAAACTTGTCCTAGCTTTCAGGTAAAGGGGCAACGGGCAATTATTTACTCAGGCAATTATTTATGACTCAGACAGTTTCAAGGTTGCTCTTGAATGAGAAACATACCTATTTTGTCCTAACCACAAGTATCTTTCTTGTACTTATTATTCTAATCATTTTGTGATTATCCTAATAGTAAACTCTAAACAACTTATTGTAAATATCAACAAGAACTTGCTGTTAAATGTACAAATTTGTATTTAATATTATGAGTTAAATACAATTAAACCTTTTTTTTATTTATTTGTTTATTTATCTGACAATGAGTCGATTGATTACACTAAACAACACTTATTTGTGATTTTTTCCGGAACATGTTTCCTTCATTTTCAACTGGACATCGACTAATTCCTTCCTGGCATTGTAAGTGCTGTCTCCTCTGGTCCTCTGAGCTGGCAACATGGGAACACATCTTTGTTGTAAAAAATAGAAACACGGTTTTCAATTTTGACATTCTACAGAAGGATGTGTTTAGCAAGTTCATTGAACCACTACCAGAGGAGACAGCACTGACAATATTGCAGCTTCACCACAAGGATTTAGTCAATGTCCGGTTGAAAATGAAGGAAACTAGTCCTTCAAAACATGTTCTGGCAAAAATTCCAAGTAAGTGTTGTTTAGTGTAATTAATTGACTCTTGTCAAATAAATGAATATAACAACGCTGTTTACAAACTTCCACAATAAAACCTGCTCAGTTCCTTGAAACATGTCCTAGTAAAATAAAATAAATGAAACTTACATAACGACTCAAATTACTCCAGCATACTACATATATTTGTTTATCTCTTACCAACTTCTCAGAACTGACCTCCCAAAGCTTCGGCCGTAGTTGCTGCATCATTTTATTTAAATAAAATATTCAAGAATAGAAACTTGTACAATATGCTGCCTTGCACATCATATGTAATTGACACTTACAAGCTAAAGGATAATTTGTCATGTTAAACAGTAATAAAGTCAATTGGGTAGGTGATGAAATAGTAAAATGAGTATCTTTTAATAAAACACCTTTTTCTCTTACACTATTGCAGATAAGCTCACCATATGCATGTACAGTAGTTTCTGCAATATAAATTTTGTGAATATCTAATAAGTATATTTTGTTTTACTCGAAACTTATGTTTCTTTTCTGCAGACACTATCAATGACTTTTGACATTTAGTGCTGATAGTGCTTTCAGTAATATGTATTTAAAGTAAACTAGAATTAATCCAATAACGTTTCACAAAAACTAATAAATATTAGTGAAAATATGCTTAAAGAAAAAAGTGCAAATTCTTTTACTAATAATATTCACTATTCACTAATGTCCAAGGTGCAAAGATGAATAGGTTCAAAATAAGCAGGCATGTTCCTGGAAAATTTCAAGGAAAAAGGAAAATGAAGCGAAGAAAATGTAGTTTTGAGAAAAAGCAACTTAAAGTGGAGGCATGGTAGGTACTTGAAAGAGGTGCATATCCTATTCAATAGACATTTAAGGGGACATATAATGCTACAGTCCTGGCATTCTGTTCAGCTAGAAATGTACAATTACAACAAAAAAGGAAGTATATAAAAATTGATTTTTTGAGATCAGTCACTTATCTCCCCTTTATTGATTTGTGTTTACAACATTATTACAATTTTATTATAATCTTAATCCACAAAGCAGTTGTTCATTGTGAATAAAATATAATAACTTTGATTTCATTAAAGATATTTAAAAAAAAACTTTTTCTAATGAGACTAATTGACCACAGACAAATTTGCAAGTTCTCATAGTAATAGCAACTGATAGTAGTCTACATGAGGCAATAGAAGCAACAGAAAAATACTCCAAAAAATGGAGTTTAAAGTAAATAAAAGTAAATCCAAAATTTTGCTATGTAAGAACGGGAATAAACTCAGCAGAGAAGAGAGATGGTGGTTAGAGGGGAGTTTTTTTTGTTGTTTTTCTTTTGGTAGTGTTTAACACCTGCTTTTACAACTTAAGGCATCACAGGCGATGACACTGGTGATAGATGGAATGAAGATGGAGCACTGGTGGAATGCGATGGTGGGGGAAATTGGAGAACCCGGAGAAAACCTGCCCTGCGCCTCTTTGTCCACCACAAATCTCACCCGGGCCGTCTAGGTGAGAGGTGAATGGTCTAACCACTCGGCCACGGTGCAGCCGTTTAGAGGAGAGTGAATTCAAAGTTGTAAGCAAGTTTCATTATTTAAGAGTAAGGCTAAATAACAATGGAAAATGGACAGAGCAAAGGAAAAATTGCTAGGTTAAGGGGGAATTAGCTATTAATAGCATAAGAACCTGCTTAAAAAAAATACAAAATATGAGAGTAAACTGGCTAGAGAGAATATATACAGCAACAAGAATGATGCATGGAATAGAGATTTGGGGGACTGAAAAAGGGTGGGAATGTATACATCAAATGCATAGGCTCTTTTGTAAAATGATATTGGTGTTACCAAGAATACTCCAAATGGAGTAGCACTAGTTGAATTGGGAAGAGCAGGGAGGAAGGGAGCTGTAGTCAAATGGATAGTGACATATTGGAACAGGATCCAAATACTAGAGAAAGGAAATATTATCACATACTGTTACAGGACACAAGTATCAGCAAAATGGGATATGTCACTTAATAGAAATTGTTAAGAGAAGTTGGATTGGGCGAGCTATCCAATCAACAGACAATAGGGGAACAAAACTATGGAATAAAATGAAAGCTATGATACACAATATAGAGAAACAAGAAATAATAGGTAGCTAAAGGGATAAGACACTCTCATATTATGTAGGAGTGTTAAGAAAGAATGGGAAAGAGAAAAATCAGTGTTTGTGAAAAAATGAAAGAGAGGGTCTGGCTGGCATGGGCAAGAACAGGAACAATGTTATTAAAAGGTCTAAAAGTTGATAAATGTTGATAACAATTTACGCTGAGGAATTGTGCAAGGAAACCAAAATGTGGAGAGAGAAAATATGAAACAAAAACTGGGAAAAGTTACCACCAGAGATATTGTAATTAAAACTTTTTGGAAACAACAGAAAAGAATTTCTGAAACAACTAAGGAAGAACAGGGAAAGTAAGAGAGAAATGGCGGAGGAAATTCACCAAAGAGAGAGAAGATCTTAATAATAGAACTGATGAGGTTGTAACTTATAAAAGAGGTAAACAAATTAAGTCGGTAGTGTATAAAAATGTACAAATGGAGGGAAAGGTACATATACATAAATAACCAGGGTGTTAACTGTATATGATACCAAATTCAACAACTCCAAGAAAATAACTATATATGTATAATGTTTGTAACAGGAAAAGATAAAATAAGTTATCTGTCTCTCTACAAGTTGTAGCAGTTTATTGGAGTGGTGATGTCTGGAATTGCAGCTCCAGCTCCAGCAGTTACAACTTCACATCTGTGGGAGGGGATGGAGAGGAAGGTAGTGGGGAACTGATGCTTGGAGGTCTGTCCAAGTTCACACGCTACTCCATCGTCGTGCAGGCCTTCAACCAGGTGGGGCCAGGTCCCCTGTCTGAGCCTGCTACAGCTCAGACCATGGAAGACGGTAGGTCACATGCTCACACTTTAATATTAAACATAACTTGAAAAATAACAGTGAAGCAAATTTAAATTAAATGGGATGAAGTTGACTAAACATTCATGTAATTTTACTCAGCACAATATTTCATATTACAATGTTGGTTCTCTAAAACAAATCAGAAATAGTTGTCCACTTTTATTTTCTGTACTTCATGAGATAAATAGACAAAGTATTGCATTCCACACAAAATCTTAATACTGAGGTGGATGCTGTGTTTGAGCTAGCATGCTTGTGTGTATACATGTGAGTGTATGTAGATTTGATTGATCTTGCAAATTCAACAATTTCTAAGTATCATCTAAAAATCTTTAAGGGGACCCGGCCCCAGGAGATCTGTAAAATTTTACATTTTCGTTTTTATCTTATAAAATGGTGCAGTTAATTTTGTTTATTTTGGTATAAAACATATTAACAATATCTCTTTAGAAGTGTTCTGAAAATATTTTTGAATCGCAAAATGCAACATTGGTTCTGGGCATGATCTCATAGATAGAACTGATTAGAGCAGATTCAAGATGCCCCATCATATGGTCTTTGCCCATCCACTCCTGATACATGGTGTAAATTCAACCAGTACATGAGAACTGATAAAGTTTACAACCACAAACATACAAGGGTCGGCTGATAAGTCCCAGGCCTCACACACATATGGTGCCACTAGGCCAGTTAGACAGTAGCATCATATAATTTAACTCTAGACTAGCTTGTATCCATAGTTACAGGTCAACAGCTTGTTTAGTTTTCGAATGACAGCATTTTAAACAAGACAACTTAAGAGTTTTCACGAAAATAGAGGATTTGGAAAAACGACCAGTGATTAAATGCTTCCATTTGAAAGGCGGAAGGACAGGAGGAAATGGACAGTACATTGAAAGACTCTGCCCCTTCATATTCAAAGGTGGGTTGCACAGTTTAAAATGGGACTACGAGCACTAGTGATGAGCCTCGCTCTGGACGCCCTGTAGAAGTGACAACTCCAGAGATCACTGAAAAAATTCATTGTTTAGTACTGGAAGACCACAGATTAAAATTGTTTGAGATAGCAGAGGCTGTAAACATATCAAAAGAACGTGCAGGACACCTGATCAAAAGTTGCAAAGAAAAACTGTTTCTGTTAAGAATGTGGAGCTCTACCATAAAAATCCCAGTGAATTTTTGAGATAGCTAATTACCATGGATGAAACTTGGATACATCACTGCACTCCAGAAAGTAAATTACAGTCAAAACAGTGGATTGTTTGAAAAACATAAACATAACGCCAGAAGTAAACTGCAACTAAGCATTGTTAGTCAAGCATTGTTCAGTAAAAGTACCAAGTACGCTGGCATTAAACTATATAATAAATTGCCTGAAAAAACTAAAACTTACCACCTCAGAGACTATATTTAAAAGAAATGTAAAACACTTCTTATTGCAACATAACTTTTATTTCATAGAAGAATTCCTGTCATCTTAAAAACATTATTTTGTATTCTTATATTTACTTATTTTTCTATTATTTTATTTTTTGATGATACCATGAATTATTGTAATTCCCACAGTGGAAATGAAATGAAGTGAACCAACTCCAAAAAAGACAAAGTCAATTTTGTCAGCTAACAAGCTATGGCTAGTGTTTTCTGGGATGCACAGGGAATTATTTTTATTGATTACTTGAAAAGGGTAAAAGTATCACTGGTATCTACTCCGCAAGCTTACTGCAATGTTTGAGTCATGAGATGAAAAGAAAAAAACCTCATTTGGCAAAAAAAAATCTTGTTTCACCACTACAATGCTCCGGCCCATCGTTCAGTCATTGCAATGGGAAAAATGTGTGAATTAAAGTTGGAATTGCTTGAACATCCACCCTATTCACCAGATCTAGCACCCAGTGACTACCACCTGTTCCCAAACCTCAAAACATGTCTTGGAGGACGAAGATTTCACAGCAACGAGGAGGTCATTGATGCGGTAAACAGCTATTTTGAGGACCTGGATAAATCACACTACAGAGATGGTTTAATTAAATTATAACAACAATATGACAAATGTGTTAGCCTTTCTGGAGATTATGTTGAGAAATAAAGCAAAAAAAAAAAATTTTTTTTTTCATTGAGAGGCCCGGGACATATCACCCAACCTTTGTAGTTTACCACTTGCTGGAATGGAAGAAATTAAAGCTATATTCAGTGACCTGTCAGAAACAGCTCTTCTTGAAAAATGTAAGCATGGGAAGACTCAAAAACCCAACGAAAGTTTAAATAATATAATATGGACAAGGGTTCCAAAAAATGCATTTGTTGGGATGAAAACCCTACACCTTGGGGTGTTTCAGGCTACAGTGAGGGCAATACGGTGAAATGTGAAATACTAGGACTCAATCCAGGAAGAATACTGTAGCAGCGTTGTCGAACACTGGTAGGAGAGACTTCAGTGTGCTAATAGGAAAATACAGGACTGGGAGGAGATTGCCAAAAAGGAAGAAGCACAAAACAAAAGTTACTAGATGAGTTGGAGGAAGACCCACATCTTATGGGGCAGGAATGCATTGAAATGTAACATTTTCTTTATGAATCATTTTCCATAACTTTGTTTTTTTGTCATTAAATGTACCTTTTCTCAGAAATTAGTGAAACTTTCACCAGCTATTTGTTTCATCACACCAATTATTTTAGCATGGTATTTTTGTAATTTTAAAAGTTTAATGTGAGTATGGTGGAAAATACTAAATTTTTATAATAAAAATTTGGCTTTTGAGAAAAAAATTACATTTAAATAAATATCATACAAAGTGCAAAATCCCAATGCTAAAATATTGGTAAGTTATTTTAAGTTATTAGACCTTTGCTATAACCTCTAAATAAATCATTCCTCCAGTTATAATAGTTTCTTAGAGAAGGTGCATCAAAGTTGGCCAATTTAACATTGATAAGATAGGAAGAACTGGGTCCCCTTAAGAATGATAAAAAATGTCTTATTGTAATTGTAATTTATTAGCAGCTTATAGACTCTTTTCGAGTATCGGGCATTGTGTCTGCCTTTGTGGGTCTGTCTTGCATTCAAGAGCTCCTGAGTTAGAATCTTGGTTAGGGTGAGGGATAATCTTTCTCTCCAGGGTTTTCCCTTTTTCTGAGAAGATGAATGTCAGATAACTCTTAAGCCTATGAGCATCATTTCACCTGTTTTATTCAGTCATTCTCTGATTAAGATTTAAAAAAATGGTATCAGCCACATGTGTATATAAGTTTTAAGTATATGAGAACAACTTAGTGATAAGATTTCTGTATTGCTAACTTACAATTCTGAGAATGGATGAAATTGGGTAAGCCATAACCAAACCTGCAGCTTGTTGATAATAATTATTCTTGAACTTTAAGTCTTCTGTTTAATACTAAATCATTCACTTCAATATCTCCTCTAATATCCCATATGCAGGTCAAGCTGAAAGATTTGAGAATGAAAACATAAACATTTTAAAAATTTATAATTGATCATTGTATATTTTCAGAGTATCTCCACTGTAATCTATACAACATCTCATTATTTCAAACCACTTTTCAAATGCCCTTATTTGTAAAGAGTGCAAGCACATTCTTCATAAGCAGCAACTGCAGCTTAAGGTGATAATGTTCGTAAGGCCAGAACTGGACTGTAGGGAGGATGTGACTAGTAATTGACACATTACTCCTATAGAAATTAGATTGTTCTAGTATGGGCGGAAGTGATGTTGTGGTGCAAGAAAAATTCCCTAGAATCTTATCAATATTCTTCTATCCTTCCACTACATGCATCATTCTCATTTCCACCACCCTTTCCAATATCACTTTCATATTTGGTTTTGCTATAACATGCTCTGATACCTCCCTAAGATAATCTCCCTTTAGCTAATACAATTTTCATTTGATCTCCCCTTCGCCCATTTGCATTCAATCTTAACCTCATATAAGCAAATTTATTGACTACCTCAGTTTTGCTATTCTTGCACCATTTTTCATCCTCTCTTAGCAGGAGTTGCCATTGAATGAATTTATCTACAGAATGCACTCTAAAGTTACAAAGACTCTTCCAGTTTATATCCTGATGTCTTTGATTTTACTAGTGCAACTACATAAATGATATGGGGGGGGGGATGCTCCTAGAAATGCATCTCGGGACTGTAAGTCAAGCAATACTGTCTACATGTTAAAACATTTTACAAATTTGTAAAGCTTCACTGTATTTTATTACTTCATTTTAACATTTGTATGATCTTAGTCTTGTGCTGTTTATTACTAAAACTAAACTCATGACATTGTATCAGTTCCCAGTGTGTCTCCAGAAGATGTGCGCTGTGCTGGTCTAACATCGCAGTCCTTGCAAGTGAGCTGGCAGTCCCCACCACCATCCAAATGTAACGGTATTCTACAGGGCTACAAACTTTTCTATGAGCCAATACTCGATGATTACTGGCAAGGTGAGTCAGCCTTACAAGACATACTGTTAAAACGAACACACTGTTGCCACATGTATATATGCATGTTAGAACTTTAGCGCTCAGCTGGATAGGTCTACTAATTCAATATCATCTTGTGAAATATCTGCTATTAGAAGACATTTTTCCCTGCAATTTATCTCTTCTCTTTATAGTTTTAGTACTTCAAAAGATGTTTTTATGCCATAAAAGAAACAATTCCAGAGATAATGATAAATATTTTAATTTTCTAGGGCACATCATTGTTCACGCTTGACAAAATTACATTCAGGTGGCTGGAATGTTTTAAAATACAAAGAATGAACAATGTTGCACACTGCTTTGCACTATTCCACTCTAATAGCATGTGTTTGTTTCTCTCACCCTTTTTGGCTTCTATTTGCATTCATTTCTTTTTTATGCTATACACTGCTGTTTCTGAACACCTTGTTGCTGCGGCTATTTTAATTGTTCCCTTACTAATGTTCATTTTATTTGAATAATCTAACTCATTCATTATAATGTAGTGTTTCTTCTTAGTTTACAAACATTTTGTCATTTCCAAACCTCTTCTTTTATAAATATAAATATTTATGTAAAGCGTCCCACATGCTATGTACACTATCTAATAAACTTATGTTAACTTTAACTGTAGCACGCTATCTGCTTGCTGCCTGGCAACTGTGAGCTGAATGGACAGATGACTATTTTTTGTTACACATAAGAGTGCAAGAAGTTACAGCATTTGTCTCACTTGGTCCCTGTTGTAAAACTAATAGAAGCTTTCTTGTTGTCTGACTTTTCTATTGCATAAGTACAGAGTTTTCTGTAAAGCTCTGATTTAAAAAATCATAATACATGTCTTATTAAAGATAAACTGTTCAAACTGGGCATGTATCAGTATTCTAGTTTACTCTAGCTAAGAAGATTGTTGCATTCTGATCTTTACTGATGAAACAATCACTGATTGGGATGGTCCAGCAAGTTGTAAGAAAATCTCACTAGGTAAAATTTTAAACCTTTGTACCTTTGTTATATTAAAGATACACAGTTTTTACATAACCTAGAAATGGAAATGGAAATGGCCTGTTATTTATGGATGCTCTTTAACTGCTTTGGTTCTCAGCGTCCCATTCTATATTGGGCGTGAAAGATCGCTTAATTCCTCTCTTATCAGGCTTGAGGTTCTTTTACGTGCTGTAAATCTACGACACGGGACTCACAGCTTTACTTCCCTTCCGAAGGAAGCCATGCTAAGGATTTGTACGCCCGAAAAAATCCATCGTCCGCCACCAGGTTTGAACCCGCGACCTTGGGTACTTGAGGTTAGCATGGTAAACGTTACACCACGGAGGGCGACTAACCTAGAAATCTTTAACATATACAAGATAATGGTAAAGCTGGTGAATATGAAGATTCCACACTCCCAGGCCGCCACTTTGGAAAAGCCATGCTGTCTAAATCTGATGTTTTCCATTCACATGACTTTCTCTACCTACTCTGCAAACAAATTTCATATCAAAGATTATTCTTCTATATACTTCATGCTAATTGAAATAAACAATAGCAGAAAGGTCTTATTACATAGTTCTTTATAAGTACAAGGGAACTAGGGAAAACATAGGATTGCCAACTCTCCCAGAACGACCAGAAGTCTCCTGCAATTGAATGGAATCTCCGACTCCCAGAACTGAAATTAAATCTCCCGGAATTATGTGATATCTCATTATTCCTTTTTTATCATTATCATTATTATTGTTGTTATTATTATTATTATTATTATTTGTACACTATTAATAAAATACAAGTATTTTATCTGTTATATGCAAGGGTTGGCAGTATATAGAAGGAAATAGTAGTGTTTTGATTTGTGTGTCATCGTGTTGAAGTCGGGAGAAGGGAAATCAATTGTTGTGTCAGCATCAAGTCTATATGTGCTATATTCACTAATAGAAATCACCAAATCAGTAATTATTAGCAGTTTGAGGTCTTTGACAGTGGTCATAGTTGTAAGTTAGTTGTTGTAATGGCTAGTTCATGGGAGTAGAAATGAAAAAAAATAATATTGCATGTTTAACAATGCCTGGAAGAGTTCATATGACTAGTTTTTATTAATTTTTCTCGCTTTACTGTTATAGTATCTAATTTTCTCCCAGAGTTTCAGAAGTTGGTAAGCCTAGGAATACACTAGGCTAAAGCAATAGTTAAATGTTTTAAAAGATGTTGCTATGCAATTGTCATTGACATTCCATTCTCTTTGCATGGCCAGTAGTAACATACAACAAACATGGATGACTTCTGTTTGAGAAAAGTTATTTTAAAATTAAAGCCAATAACAAGAAATGGAATGGTTAGCTATACATAAAAAATGTATAGTACATAAAGTGTATGTTTTCACAACATCTATGCTTTATATGCAATAAGTTTTGTCTATCTCTTACAGTTTACCAGTTATACAAGTCATCCAGAATGATGACTTTAAAGGCTATTTCCAGATAATTCAAGATATATGTTTTATTTGGCATTTAAATAAATATCTTTAATATTTTAATCAAAATTGTTAGTACCATTTTTTAGAAAATCAAAAGTTTTTTAAAAATCTTCCATATAAAGGAGATTTGTGTAAAAATGTTTGTGTCATACCCTTGGAAGATACTAAACTTAAACACCATCTTTGGTAGTAACCAACTTTGTATTACTTTCTCTACATGTACTATATACATAGTGTATCAAGAAGGTATTGCATTACATTCAAAAAATTGATACTGAGATTTCACCAGAAATATATGTTTTGGATCCCCCTGAATCCAAAAAAAGTATTTTTAGAAAAATGTCTGTCTGTGTGTGTCTCTCTGTGTATGTATCTATGTGTCTGGACAGCATAGCTCGAAAGCAAAGTGACCATTGAATACTAAACTTAAGTATCAACTGGTATTTAAGTTTGATATCTTCCAAGGAAGCGACACAAAGATTTTCAACCCCCAACTATCCTTTATATGGAAAACTGGCTAACGATTTTGATTAAAATATCACATATTAAATATAATAACCTGACAAATAAAATGTATATCTTGAATTTTCTGGGAATAGCCTCTGAAGAATATTTTATTCTGGATGAATTTTACAGAAGTTTGCATAACTGTTAAACCAAAAAGATAGAAAAAAACTTGCCACACAAAAAATGTAGAGCACATTAAAACACACAATTTATGTTATATACATTTTTTCCGCCGAGTTGATCGTTTTTCAGATATTCCATGCTTTAAGTTTCAGCTTTGAAAAACTTTTTCTCACACAGGAATTTGTCCACTCCTGTCCACACAAACAAAGGAACTTCAGACACAGAGCAACCAGCTTTTGACTGTCATTTTAACCTATGGTACTCCCTTATTTCGCTTCTACTTACATAGAAGCAAGTAATAAGACTATTTCTGTTAATTTTTTCCAGATTAGAATGAAGTAAATAGAAGCATAAACCTTTTAACAATAATTTGTTGCAGAGACGTAGAGAAAGTCAATGAATGGAACACATCAGATTTTTTTTTCAGTTATGCTGTCTCTCTCTCTCTCCTTCTCTCTCTCTCTCTCTCTCTCTCTCTGTCTCTCTCTATCTCCCTACCTCTCTATCTCTCTTAGTACCCAAATTATGAAATGAAATTAGAAGATGTTTTTATAGCTCCATTCCGTAGATCAAACTGGACTTTTCAATGGTAAAAGAATTATTAAAATCTGTTGAGTGGTTAATTAACATAGACATGTATGTACGAGGGTCGGCTAATAAGTTCCGGGCCTCACACAGATAGGTCAGTTAGATGGTAGCATCGTATAGTTTAACTCTAGCCTAGCTTGCATCCATAGTTACAGGTCAGTAGCTTGTTTAGTTTTCAAACGACAGCATTTTAAACAAGACAACTTTAGAGTTTTCACGAAAATGGAGGATTTGGAAAAACAAGCAGTGATTAAATGCTTCCATTTGAAAGGCTTAACACCTAAAAAAATCAAGGAGGTAATGAACAGTACATTGAAAGACTCTGCCCCTTCATATTCAATCATTAAAAGGTAGATTGCAGAGTTTGAAATGGGATGTATGAGCACTAGTGATGAGCCTCGCTCTGGACGCCCTGTAGAAGTGACAACTCCAGAGATCATAGAAAAAATTCATTGTTTAGTACTGGAAGACCGCAGTTAAAGTTGTTTGAGATAGCAAGGGCTGTAAACATATCAAAAGAATGTGCAGGTAATATTTTAGGTAATATTTTGGGCTTTCACAAGGTCTGTGCAAGATGGGTGCCGTGTTTGTTGACACCTGATCAAAAGTTGCAAAGAAAAGCTGTTTCTGTTAAAAATGTGGAGCTCTAACGTAAAAATCCCAGGGAATTTTTGAGATGGCTTGTTACCATGAATGAAACTTGGATACCTCACTACACTCTAGAAAGTAAATCATAGTCAAAACAGTGGCTTGCGTCAGGTGAACGAACTCCAAAAAAGGTAAAGTCAGTTTTGTCAGCTAACAAGATTATGGCGAGTGTTTTCTGGGATGCTCAGGGAATTATTTTTATTGATTACTTGGAAAAGGGTAAACATATCACTGATGACTACTACGCAAGCTTACTACAATGTTTGAGTGATGAGGTGAAAAGAAAGAGACCTCATTTGGAAAGAAAAAAAAATCTTGTTTCATCACAACAATGCTCTGGCCCATCGTTCAGTCATTGTAATGGGAAAAATGTGTGAATTAAAGTTGGAATTGCTTGAACATTCACCCTATTCGCCAGATCTAGCACTCAGTGACTACCACCTGTTCCCAAACTTCAAAACATGTCTTGGAGGTCGAAGATTTCACAGCAACAAGGAGGTCATTGATGCGGTAAACAGCTATTTTGAGGACCTTGATAAATCACACTACAGAGATGGTTTAATTAAATTAGAACACTGATATGACAAATGTTTTAGCCTTTCTGGATATCATGTTGAGAAATAAAGCAAAAAAAAGTTTTTAAATGCTGTTTTCATTGAGAGGCCAGGATTTATTAGCCCATCCTTTTATACACACATACACACAATGTTTCTCTCGTAACATTAGTATAGATTACTTTTTTTGAAGTCATTTTTCCAATCTGTTCTTAAGATTTCCTGGTATTCCAGATTATTTATTCTTTTTGAATGAGAGGAGCATTTATGAATCTATAAGGATGTCTTCTAATTCAAAATGAACTTTCAGGAGTGGATGAAGTGGAAACCAGGAAAACAACAGCCTTGACAACCGTGCTCACAGGTCTGCGCAGGTATACCAACTACAGTGTCCAGGTGTTAGCGTTCACCAGAGTTGGTGATGGAGTCATGACTAAACCCATCTTCTGTATGACAGAGGAGGATGGTAAGTCTGTATATTTGAGAGAGTAAAAATCTCTCTTTTATTCAAATAAAGAAGTAAAGCTGGCTTACATGAAGTGTGATTGGCTTTTTTAATTTCTAATTCAAGCCTATTAATATTTGTAATAATGGATGAAAAATATGCTCATATATCAGCAGATGTTATACAGTCTGTATAGGGTGAGCAAAGGAGGGGGAAGATCTATTGTGGCTAACTCAAGAGACGGGGATGAAATGAAGGAACTACAGGCAAGAGAGATCCTGGACCTCTGTAATGAGGGTGGTTTGGGTATCTTCCTCAGAAAAATGTTCAAATTAAACTTTGGAAATTTAGACTTTGGGGTAGAAAAAATTTACAGGAACATACCCTAAAAGAGACAAAATAAATAATATTAAACTTAAAAATAAATTAAACTTAACACTCTTAAACTTTGTTATTTAAGGTATTTACCTAGAAAATGTTTCACAGAATGTTTTCCGCATCTGCAGCTAGAGGCATACTATCTCTCCCATTCACATCTTGGAAATACTTGTACATGTTAGAAAACACACCAAAGTTTTGAAGTACGAGGTGCATCCAGAAAGTAAGTCCCGATGACTGATAAACAGAGCAAAAACATCACTAGTAAGAAACATTTATTGGAATAATTCCCAGAAAATGCTTCATGAGATAGAAGAGATGAAAATAACTTGGGGCGAAATGGAGTATATAAGGGTGGATGGTCAAAGATCTCTCATCCAAACTTCAACTCATGTATGTGGGTTACATTGTCATGCAATAGCATAATGCCTCTTGTAACATCCCATCCATCTTGTTCTGGATTGTCCTCCTCAGTTTATGCAACATCTAACATTATCCATCAGCATTTATGGTCTCCCCTCACTGTAAAAACTTGCACAAGAGGACACCATACCATTCCATGATACACATGATTTTTTTGACAGAGATTGTCTGCTTGAATTTGATCTTCGCAGGTGAACCACTATATCACCAATGCACTGAGTGTTGTTTTGTCTCTGGTGTGGCATGCGGCACCCATGTCATACCCAGTGACAATATTGTTGAGAAACTCGTCACCTTTCTCTGCATACTGCTGTGGGAATGTCAATGCTGCGGCCAGACATTTGGTTTGTGCTCATCTGTCAGTTGCCTAGGCACTGGGAACAATTTCATGCAAGACATCTGGGGAATTGACAAGAGAGTTCTGAAATTGAGAAGCGCCGGTTCTGCACAAATGCTTGCTGCACACTTTCCAACACTTCTGGTGTCACCAGAGACAGTTGACCACAACGGTTTTCATTGTGAATACTGGTTTTTCACTTCAGTGAATTGCCTGCACCATTGCCTTACCATACTGTTGCACATAATGTTGTGTCCATGCACATGACACAGTTGGTGATGGAGCTCTGCTGGAGATTGCTTTTGAGCATGCAAAAATCAGATGACTGCATGAACCTCACAATATCAGAGCAGCCTTTTTCTCCGACCATCACAAGACTGAAACTTTACTGCATTATTCCCATATACTTCCTCTGCACTGTTGCTCATGCACATTCCTATCTGACTGGTGGTGCCATCTCTAGATACGATTGGGGCTTACCTTCTGGATGCACCTGATAAATGATAACAAACACCGCTGTAATGGAAACAATTGTTCATATGACTCATGATACGTGACTGCTTAATAATAATTTAATCTATTGCAGCATTAACTATATAATAAGTTGCCCAAATAAGCTTAAATGTACCACCATGGAAGCTAAATTTAAGCACCATATATAATCATTGTTATTAAAATATTGTTCCTATTTCATTAATGCATTTACGGAGATTTTAATTAAATGGTTTGTTTATATTATAATTATTGTGTACATTATACATATAGGGGATGTTAGGGTATTGCTACAGATATTTGGATAAATGGTACCTTAATATGTGCCCATATGTACTTTGATGTATTACAGTTTTTCCCACAAACTAATCACATAATTTACTACCTGATGCTTTTTGTGTGGTCTTAATTGTGCTGCAGAATAAACAATGTATGTCAGTATAGATTAACCCTCTTGCTTCCATGTTTTCACACCTTAATACATGACCTGCTGGCCTATTCCCCCGCCGCTCAATCCTTGCACTTGACAGTTGGCAGTTAACTTGGTACATCAGCTAAAAACAGATGAAAAGCTTTACCCGTTTGACTTTCTGAACCAATCACAAAGCAGCATTCCGGTCGGTCGGTCGGTCGGTCGGTCAGACAGAAACGAATCTAGATGCCACACCATTGCAATATCTGCACTATACCTCTAATAGCCTGCATGTTTATATACTATAACATTGTTATTTAAATGTTAATGTATAAACTGACATTTCCTGTACTTGATATAAGCAATACAGATTGAAATAAACTTGTATATATTGTTTGCAGCTCCAGGCTCACCGGCTGATATTAAAGTGATCATAAGCTCTCCTCAGAGTTTACTTGTCTCATGGCTGCCTCCGACTGAACCAAATGGTATCATCACCAAGTATAACCTCTACACCAGGTCAGCATTTAGTACTAGACAGGCTAAACTTTCTTTAAGTATACAGTACAATGAAAATTATGAAGATCTTTTCAGTTTTTCAGGCTGTATAAACCCAAGTGTGCCTAACAGTCACCATATTCAGCTGTGGAAAAGGTTACACTTCTTCAAACACTGGAAATTGGTGACCTGTGATTGAAATCAATTGAAAGCAAAAATTAAGTCATTTAATGACTGAACAGCATACATTTTTTAAATTACCTGGGATATGTTTGGAGGCTAGTTCCCTCCATTGTCAACTGGACATTGAATAATCGTTGATGCTGAAGTTGAATGATCCATAGACCAGTCTGTGGTGGTTCTAGGATCTTATACAGCAGATTGCTCTGGGGAATGACAAGTTGAAGACTCTGTTCTTGTTCTGAGAGAACGTAGGCTTTCACGACCGGAGTCAAAATAACTAGGAGTTATTTCCAGGCTGTTCTGCCATGGTCTGCAGGAGTAAGATGATCCAGACATTTCATCCACAACTGCAGTGAACATCTTCAGTGGCACGGTCGAAGTTTCAATGGAGAAGGTTTCATTGTGTCTGAAGCATTGACTAATGCTACATTCACAATGAGATGTAAGCGCAGAAGTAATGCAGCATAAGCGCCAACTCAAGCGGACACCATTCACAATGAGATGTAAGCGCAGAAGTAATGCAGCATAAGCGCCAACTCAAGCGGACACCATTCACAATGAGATGTAAGCGCAGAAGTAATGCAGCATAAGCGCCAACTCAAGCGGACACCATTCACAATGAGATGTAAGCGCAGAAGTAACGCAGCATAAGCGCCAACTCAAGCGGACACCATTCACAATGAGATGTAAGCGCAGAAGTAATGCAGCATAAGCGCAGACACAAGGGGCCACCATTCACAATGAAATGTAAGCGCAGAAGTAACGCAGCACAAGCGCAGACACAAGGGGCCACCATTCACAATAAGATGTAAGCGCAGAAGTAACGTAGCATAAGCGCAGACACAAGGGGACACCATTCAAGAGATGTAAGCACAGAAGTAACGTAGCATAAGTGCCGACTCAAGGGGACACCATTCACAATGAGATGTAAGCGCAGAAGTAACACAGCATAAGCGCAGACACAAGGGGCCACCATTCACAATGAGATGTAAGCGCAGAAGTAACGTAGCATAAGCGCAGACACAAGGGGACACCATTCACGAGATGTAAGCGCAGAAGTAACGCAGCATAAGTGCAGACACAAGGAGCCACCATTTACAATGAGATGTAAGTGCAGAAGTAATGCATCATAAGCGCAGACACAAGGGGACACCATTCACAATGAGATGTAAGCGCAGAAGTAATGCAGCATAAGCGCAGACACAAGGAGCCACCATTTACAATGAGATGTAAGCGCAGAAGTAACGTAGCATAAACGCAGACTCAAGGGGACATCATTCACAATAAGATGTAAGCGCAGAAGTATCCTAGCATAAGCGCAGACTCAAAGGTGGTGCCATTCACAATGAGATGTAAGCGCAGAAGTAATGTAGCATAAGCGCAGACTCAAGGGGACACCATTCACAATGCAATCGTAAGCACAACACAAGAAGTTGGCACAGGTTTCTAGATATGCAAGTTACATGAGAATATCTTCCAGGCGCTTCGCAAGCTATAAACTGAATAACATAACCAACAATAACAGATAAGAAAATTCACTCAATCTTTTACAAATAAATATGTTATAAAACTACATACTGACAACTGACGCTCACGGCAGTCATGTAAAAATAATTGCTCATTCAAAATTATTGAAAATAGTGCAAGTACAGAGACCTCAGAAAGTGATAAAGTTACACATTTAATGAACTAAGAATCATCTCTCTGTATCTTCGATTTATGAGAACCAAGAAATCTAGATGCAGATGATAGTTACATCTATTAAATGCTTCCTGAGCTCACAAGTGCATTGACCTTTACCTTATGCAGTGAAACAGCTGGCAGGGTTATGGTATGTCTGCAGAAACAAAAGTATTGATTTTATTTTGATTTCAAAACTTAATACATCATTAATACTTAATGCATCAGAGATACGTTTTCTGAAAATATGGTTATGCATTTTGAGTTTGTCCAATCCATGAATTGTGCATAAATCTTCTAGTGGATGTTTATTGATTTTTGTGGCAATAAGTTATTAGTCACATTATGTGTTTTTGCAGAAATTTCTGGTGGTGTAAGTTGTATCTCACTGTCATCTGTGTATGATATGTTTGCTTTATCTAAACTCACACAAGTGTTCTTTGAATCAGCATATAAAAGTAATTGATATTTGCTCGCTTTCAACAGTTGGTGCCTGGTAGAATTACAAGACGTGTCCAGATGCGAAAGTTGTGATTCGTAGATGTGGTCTTCTGATTGGTGGAAACCTACACTTTAATGAGGTCCATAAAAGTGTAATTACTGCATTTAGGCTTGATAGAGCATGAGTGAATATTTTACTTACAAATAGCATGATGAGTCAACTTAAACACTCTTAAACTTCACAATATTTTTCAAATACCTTGAAGATGCTTCACCCTCATTAGAAGACCAGGCTGTCGATGGTGCCTTCAAATGAGAATGACCGGAAAATCCATGGTACAAATCCTGGCTGTAGCATTGAATTTTTCAGTCTGACACTATCTATTCGGAAATAATATTTCTTATAATAATTTATTTTTTTAGTTAGATTAAATATGTCAATTGTTATAACTTTATTATTGGATTGAATGTTTTAGTAATTGCTCTTGGTTTATGTTCTTCTGTAACAGAACTAACAGTAGGCAAAAAAAAATGAATACACATAAAAATGTCATTTTTCAGGATGATGGATGGACGAGAAGAGTTGAATCACGGAAAGCGAAATCTGCCAAGTCAACACACAAGTTTTGAAGCTAAAGGTCTCCAGTCGCATGTGGAGTATCAGTTCTGGGTGACAGCCTCTACCAGAGTTGGAGAGGGGCAGAGTTCTCGTGTAGTTGCTCAAGTGCCTACTAATATAGGTATAGTATTGTAACGTACTCATTGTGGGGTAGGAGTTACTCCTGCCACTGTATATCGCTAGGGGGTAATAGGTACAGGATAGAGCTATTATTCACGTGCTTTCTAAATGAAATGGCATTTTATGGATGCTCTTTAACTGCTGTGATTCTCAGCATCTCATTCTAGACTGGGTGTGAAAGACCGCTTAATTTTGCTTAGAGGCCTCTCTATCAGGCTTGAGGTTCTTTTATGTGTCATAAATATATGACACGGGACCCACGGCTTTACTTCCCTTCCGAATGAAGCCATGCTAAGGATTTCACCCAAAAAATCTATTGCCGTCTGCCTAGTTTGAACCTGCGACCTTGGGTATATGAAGTTAGCATGGTAACCATTACACCATGGAGGGTGACACATATTTGCTAAGAGGGAGGTGGGAGACCTCAGGGTTAAGGTGGAGGGTTGCATTTGGGGAGAGATTGGGGAACTATAAATAAGTACCTCCAAGGATGTATGCAGATGTGATGTTTTTACTGTCACTTATAAAAATGACACGTTAGAGGAAACCCATAGATTCACACAACTAGCCTTGCACATTTTGCTCTGCTGACAGTCAAACACTTTAAATATAACTTGCCCCTTTACTCAATGTCGATCAGGAGAGCATCCTGAGGATCTATAGTTCAGGTGTGAGCGCCTTGGGGTCTTTATAGCTAAATCCATGTTTATCATTTACAACATCTTGTCTCCAATATTGGTTACTCAAACTGGAGCAGCATTACCTCTTGCTTCATGAAATATTTAATTTACCCAACATGACAATCGGGTACCTTACATTGCAATGAGAATGAAGATTGCCTCATCAGAGTTCAACTTTCATTCTAAACCTTAAATAACCCTTGTATATGTACATTGTACATGCATGCTTAAAAAAAGTAAAGGTAGATGTGTGTGTGCATGCATGTTTAGACAGTATAACTCAAAAACAAAGTCAGTTAAATACCAAACTTGGTATTTAAGTTTAGTATCTTCCAAGGATGTGACAAAAAGAATTTCAAGAAAATCACCCCATTCCTAAACTACTCTTTTCAGGGAACATTTTTGGAAATGGTTCTAACAATTTTAATAAAAATGCTGCATATTAAATGTGTTTCCATGGCAAATAAAATGTATATCTTGAATAGCCCCTGAAATCCACTTTGATCTGGTGACTTTTGTATAACTGGTATGTCATAGGAGATAGAAACTTAGTGCACAAAAAAATGCAGGTATCATTAAAGCACACAATTTATGATATACATAAGCTACTATTTCCAAAATATTTCCTATTGTTGCTTTCAATTTTAAAATACTTAAACTTTTCTCAAACGGGAAGTACTTGTCTATTTCATATCTCTTTTGTTTTACTTCTGGCCATGGTAAGAGAGCTGAATTTCAATGACAATTACATATTGACAGATTTTAAAAGATTTGACTGTCACATTAACCTAGTGTATTCCTTCTACTTATAAGGAAGTAAATATCATTATTACTTTGGTAATCCTTATCTTGAATAATCTCAAAAGAATAATCTTTTGTAAGAGTAGTTTGAAAAAGAATACATAAGATTTTTACTTTCTCTACATAGTGTATAGAGAAGGTATTGTATTGCACCCAAAAATTCAATATCAAGATTTCACCAGAAATACATGTTTTGGAACCTCCTGAATCCATTAAATACATTTTTAGAAAAAGGTCCATGTTTGTGTGTGTGCGCGCGTGAGTGTGTGTGTGTGTGTGTGGACAGCATAGCTCAAAAACAAAAAGACTGTTAAATACCAAACTTGGTATAAAGAATGAGACACAAAGATTTTCAAGAAAATGCCCCCACCCCAAACTACCTTTTACATGGAAAATGTTTCCATGAATTTTGTTTATGTCAAAAATGGCTCTAACAATTTTGATTAAAATATCACATTTTAAAGCCATTTCCATCAAAAATAAAAAGTATATCTTGAGTTCTCTGGGAATAGCTTCTGAAGACCTGTTCATTCTGGAAGATTTTTTTTTTTTTTTTTTTCAAGTATGGTTTTACATAAATTCATAATTAAAAATAATGATGAAACCAAATACATGAGTCATTCAACAATTAGTGGCAACATTTGAATTAACAATAATAAAACAATTTTGGAGCAGTGACATTAATGCAGTAATCTCCTGCAACATGGAGAACTCGCCTCCACACATCAGGGATGCCATCCACAGCATATTGTTGTCCTAATATTCCAACAGACCACTCTGCTGCTGCTGCTATAATGGCCTGTCTGGTTCTAAAGCGAACTCCTCTAAGTGGTAATTTCATTTTCTTAAAAAGGTCAAAATCACAAGGGCTCATATCTGGGGAGTAAGGAGGATGCTCCAGTTTGATCTGTGAATTAACAACAAGGGATGCTGTGTGAGAGCGAGCACCATCATGCAACATAATAGGTTGAGAATTCACAGGAGATTTGGATGTTTACTACGCACAGCTGGTGGTAAATGGTGTGCAAGAGGGTAACTGTAATATGCACCATTCACACGATTTAACCTTGAGAAACTGAATAAGTGATCAGAACACCTTCAAAATCATAAGCAACAATGAAGTGATTGCGGTCTACCAACTCCACGTTTTTGATCAACATCTTCCCTTCCTCTACAAAATGTATTCACCCACCTTGCCACGGTACAATATGGTAAATTCTCTCTACCACAAGCTTCCAATAATTCTGTATGGCATTGTTGAGCATTGCAAATTGAATTTTAATGAAGCATTTTTGTTTGTATTTAAAACACTAAAGATAACAGCCTATAATTAATCTTACTAAAGATGTCTTATAAATAAGTCGCCCTCCATGGTGTAAGGGTTACCAAGCTAACTTCATATATTCAAGGTCGCGGGTTCAAACTCGCCAAATTTCGGTATAAAAATCCTTAGCATGGCTTCCTTCGGAAGGGAAGTACAGCCATGGGTCCCATTTCATAGATTTATGGCACATAAAAGAACCTCAAGCCTGATAGAGAGACCACTGAGCAAAATTAAGCGGTCTTTCATGCTCAGTATAGAATGGGATGCTGAGAACCACTGCAGTTAAAGAGCATCCATAAATAAAATGCCATTTCCATTTCTTATAAATAAAATTATTGTCTTCAAACTCATAGCTAACAATCGTTAGATGCTCTACTGTTTCATTGTTATCAGCTTACACGATGACGCCAAATGCAGTCTGTGTTGCCACAGAATGACCCATGTATATTTATGTAATACTTGTGATGAATAAAACTCCTAATGTAAGTTTCATAAGAAGTATGTAAGGGCTGCTTTATGCCAGTGGTTGTTAACATTTTGTTAGCAGTTCCTGCTCGCATATCTTCCTTTGGAGGTCCTGTTATCCGACCGTGGAGGAGCACGGCATCACTTGCCTGCCAGGCTGTTGGACAGCCAACTCCTCGGCGACAGTGGCTGCGAGGAGACCAGCCCCTCAGAGGGGGCAGCAGTCACAACGTCCAGTTCATGGACACCGGAGAGCTGCTGATAGCCAACCTGCAGCAGAACGACGCTGGTAACTACACATGTCAGGTGGACAACAATCAGGGCTCTGACCACATACTCTACGTGCTCATTGTTCAAGGTGCGTACTTGGTAACTGCAACAGGCTTAGTCAGAGAAAAAAATCTATAAATACATTATATTTGATTATGCAAAGATGTTGCCCTTAACATTGAAACCTATAAGATAGATAGATTTATTATCAGCCTGAAGAAATACAGATTATGGCATTGTCAAAATACAATGAAATTTTGTTACAATTGAGTTTAAATATATACAGAATTTGTAAAAAGAAGAATCCAAAATAGTTTTCTGCCAGCGCCAGGCTCCTTACCTACTGCTGCAGAATGGGACCTGTAATGATAAAGAGCGGCAGTATCTGCACAAGAGAAATATGGTTGCAAAGATAAAGAATATAATAATAATTTATAGTTATTTAGATAGAGTTAGAGATTCTGATTGAAGTATTCGTTAATAGTGAATGGTAAATGACTTTTGAGATGGTTCTTGACAGTTGTTCTAAATTTGTTGTGATTAAGCTCTTTAACACTGTTTGGAAGATGGCTGTATAAATTTGTACCCTGATGTATATAGACTTAGACACCTGGTGAGTGTTGAGCTGTATATTACCGCAGGCTCTTGTATTGTGGTCATGTGGGGCTGAGTTTCTTTTAAAGAGATCCAAATTTTGATGTATAAAAGAGACTGACTCTAAGATATATATATATATACAAGGTAAGGGTAATATAGATACACGGGTAAATCCGCAAGAAAAGCGGATAGGTACCGTGGTGATTTGCCCCCGCCCGAGTACACTCGGGCAACTAGTTCCTGCTCCTGCTCCTGGTAATATAGATAGTTCTTTGAATACTATCTTTCTATCTGGTCGTATTAGTTTTATAATTTTTACTAATCTTTTGTGAAGCTTTGTATCTGCAAACTTTTTTTAAGGTTTCTTATATTATCTTCTAGCTTTATCAATTTAATGGAATAGCGCTGTTTCTTTAATAAAGGTGCAATTGCTCTAATTTCTACTACATAAACACACATTTTGAACATATCATTGTCATTACTATTATTGTTGTTATTGCTTATTGTATACCTACACATTCACAAAGCTGCTTTGAAACTGAAAAGCACTATTTTCAGAACTTTCCAATTTATTTATTTATTTTTTCCAGCTGCCACTCCTTTTTCATGAATTCCTCAATTACAGCATCATAAAAAGCTGAAGGTGAATTTCTTTTCATTGATTTTCTTTCTCAATTGAGATGGTAGCAAGTCCATACAAACAGTTTTCACTCATCACACTTTGAGCATGTGTTTTAATAAATTTCAGGCTGGAGAATAAGCATTTGACACTGGCTGAGGAATTGTGAGGAGGAGATAACATACTCTAGGCACCACTTCTTGGAGTTCATTTGATATGACATGGTTGAGAACCTCATGTATGTTGTTTGTGTCCCAAAATGCCTGTTTCATATAGCTTTGGATTGAAATAAGAGCTGAATCCTTTCCTATTGCTACTAAAAGGATTTTCTAATTGAGGCACTGGTTAGTGGTTTGTCCTCATAATTCAACACTGTGAAAAGTTGAATTTTAAGTTTTTCTATGCTACATTGGCACATCTCAATTGACTCGGTCATTATAAAACAAATGAACTTATAGCTTCACTGGCAACAATTTAACACTTTACCTTCACCAAGCACTAATGTAAGTCACTGAGGCAACTAGAATACAGAAGGAAATTTCAGAGCAAAACAATGAAAGAATCAAACATGAATGACTGCTTATGAATGGAGAGTAACAGTACAAGAGGAGGGGCTGCCAAAAATATCTTAGTGTTAAAGTGACCATGGTAAAATGCTGCAAAACCAACATCTTTATAGTCCAATGCATGCGGCTTCATTTGCAGCTTTTCCCCACCAACATCCTCTTTCACTTTGTAAAGTATCCAAGGATTTCCTTCCACCACAGAATGCCTGCAGGATGTACAGAGCATTTCTCGAGGTAACTACATGCTGTGCAATCTAACATGCACTTAGTATCTATACTTGGCTCCAATCTAAGCTGGCAAAATAACAAAGTACATGTGTATACTATATATATATATATATGTAGGAATATTTAACATGTGTATTTATTTCCTGTATTTAGGAACAATAAAATGTGCTAGGCCTATACAATATGTGAGCTTTTGACGAAGGCTCAACAAGCCAAACTTAAGTTAGTATGTAAGATCGCCACTTGTAGGCGCTGTGTACAAATAGTTGTAAGGAATAAAGAGGGATGGCGCCATAAAACAGAGTGTACAGTGCAACAGATGCGAGTATAAAAGGAGAGGAGATCAGTTGAGAAGTCAGCAAATACCTCTGCATCACCCTTGGTAAGGGCCTAACTTTTTGTGAAAACGTGCAGGGAACATCAGACAGAGCGAAGGGGGCAGTGGCCACCCTTTACCCTGTTCTGGCCTCCCAAATGCCGGTTCACTTAAAGTTACTCTTTTCAAGGCACTCATAGTTCCTCTGATGCTCTATGCCTGTGAAGTGTGGGGCATGGCAGCAGACTCCTAGCTTCTGTGGTTACAGAAGATACAGAATAGAGGACTCTGGTCAATCTATTATGTATGTCGACGTTTCCCTTTGAGGTTACTACATGAAGCTACAGCCCTCCCATATGTGGAAGATGTCATTAGGTGCCGGACTCAGAAATTCTATGCCAGATTGGGCGAACATGAGAATGCACTTGTCAGATCGCTGGGGGGGGGGGGGTACTTACCTACTGAATGCCAATACAGACGGTATCGGACTCCCCGCATGGCCTGCGGACACCCCTGGTAACAATGGCTTCAAACCAGCCAATGCAAAATAGCTGAACTAAGTTCTTCTCCCTCCCATTGGGTGTGGTCAATCAAAATTCTCCAACAAAAACAATTTTTTAATCAAATCAAACACCAGCAGAGCAGAGGAGAAACATGCTGCTCAAAAAAAAGCAACTGTTCAAGGAGCCTATCTAGCATCATGAGCCAAAACCTTAAATATTACCAAACCTAAACCATCCTCTCATTCCTGTGGTTAAGCCCTTACCAGGGTAGCTACACCTAGGCTCACCATGAGTATACCAGATCTCGGACGGACTGACAGAGAGGGCAGTCAGTTTCCAAACGCCAGAGCGTTAACAACTCTGCTAGTGGCACTGTGGCGGGACTCAGTTTTATCTTGACAGCAGTATTCCTTATTAAGTACATGTTCCCCTGTTCTCATGCCAAAGTTGGTGATCCTGTTCTATATCCTGATCGGTACCTATGAGCTCATTGAGTCTATCCCTCGGATAGAACGATACCATTCTGCGGAGCCTACTAGGTGAAAAAGACCCTGTCTACCCACTATGATCTCTTCCTATGTGGCAGAACCGACAGCGCAGCCCCAAAGCAAACACACCTCCAACAACAATCATTTAAAGGAATGAGAGTGAGCAGTAAACACGAGATAAGGTCAAACAAACATAGCTTGCCTTGCTTAGAAGCAAACTTTGGTATTGGCCACATTTGACTAACATAAACTGAATGTAGAGCATGTTTTGCATGCCATGGTGTACTGAAGCAAGAAGTCGCTCGGCAGTATGTGTGACACATCAAAACCCTACTCCATGAATATTCTCTCAAAGACCCACACATTTCCGCTCCCTAATTTAAAATTCTGGTTTATATTTGATTCACCCTTGTATTGATCTATACCTAAAGTTGCTTTGAAAGAATGTAAGCCATGTCTCATTATGCTGTTCACAGTGCCTCCATCTGCGCCGGTGTTGTACGTCACCAGCACAACCAGCAGCAGTATCCTGTTACACTGGAAACCTGGCGACAATGGCGCTGCCCCCCTCAATGGCTACATGCTCAACTATCGTCACACACATGGTGATCTGGAGGAGCTGATGCTTCCACGCAGAGCCACAAGTTACGAGCTCAAGGTCTGCCAACAGTAAAACTTTGTCTGCAGCTCTTTTAAAACAAGTAGCATTTGCTGTAACAGATGGTCATAAAACAAGACAGGCATGATACCTTCACACACACATATAGACAATAACTATTATAAATTTATATCATTAGTCATCTTCTTTTCCTCTCTCTTATGCCCTTTCAAGCATTGGGTTTCCTCAGCTGGTCCTATATTTTGTCCTATCCCTAATTAGTTGTTTAACTTCCCTCAAAGTCTTTCCTTTCGTATTCACTATTTTCTCTGCATAGTTGCTACATTCTACTTCCCCTCTAGTGTCCCAAACCCTTTCAGTTTCCTGCCATCCCATTTACGTGTCCAAACCATCTTAAAACATTTGTCTCTATCTTTTTTATTACTGGTTCATGATTAAGGATATTCTATATCCTTATTAAGGATATTTCTTATCGTAAGATGACATTATAGATGCTGTTGTTGGCTGTAGGAATTAAAGAGTGGCTAGTAGCAGTTTTGAGAGGTTGGGCTGCTGTACATCTCTGGAGCTCTGCCCCTCCCTGTCCTGGACCCTCGGTGTAGCAGCTGTGTTGAAACATGTTTTGTGTGTTTGAATTTGCCACTGAATCTGTTACGTTGGCCATACTTACTGCTGGAAAAACTGGAAATTTGTCCAGCACCAGTCCGACTGTTGAAACAGCTTTAATCCTTATTCCCTGCTTTGGAAGCCAACAATTTCTTATTATTTGTTGCTGCCCTGACTTACTTCAAGTAAATACTAGCTGCATTGTCAGTGAGTATAAGACTCTCAATCCCCTTGCTTGGTTGGTAGGATCTTATAGGTGAGAGTGAAGTTAGAAGTAATTTGCTAGGTTTAGCAATGTTAAAACTTTTATTCATGAAAGTATTCTAATATAATGGTGTACCAAGACATGCAACTTGAACTGATTCTCTTTACAGAAATTGTACTTAGTATCTGTCTTATGGCAGAGATGAGAATTATTATAGATAGATACATAGATTCTTTATTTCACTGCTAGGGCATGGCCCTGTGGCAGCGCTGTCAATGTTATTATATACAATTACTATAATATTAACCGTGATTTCCAAGATTAGCTCATAGCATCTTTTGCTATGTCTTCACTTCTCAGATGCTGAACACCGGAAGTATATAAATGTTTTCACTCATATCGTAAAGTTGAAGATTATTGTTTTTAAGTATTGTAATCTGCATATCAGATGACAGATTTCATTGTTTTCTCACACATATACAATATATGCTTTTATATATTCATAGTAATTACAGCTTCCAGTATATTGTAATACCTTTTGTTCTCCTCCGCCCGTATTATATGTTTATTTAGGTTTTATTTGCTTAGTGGACTTGCATAAACACCAATTTTTAGTTATTTTATACATAATAATGATGAATTATATTTATTACACATTCTTGGCTAGGTTACCTTCATTAAACACACCATTTTAAGGAGTTTTTGTGCGTATTATGAGGTGATGATGTCGCATTTTAATTTCTTCACATACATTTCCTCGGCTTTCATGTGCCAAACAATATTATACTATATTATGATTTTTAGTAGTATTTTAGTGCTGTATAGTTTTATTTTTAGTTGCCTAGATTGCTTCAAGCTTAAATTCTGTGTCAAAAATTGTCTCTAACTTTTTTATTACTGGTTGTTGATTAAGAATATTCCTTATTTGACAGTATCTTATCCTGTCCCTTCTGGTTTTCCCTATACATTTCCATAAATACTTCATTTCTGTACTTGTAATTCTACTTTCATGTTTTGACAATAAAGCTTTCTGAGCCATAAAGAAGTGAAGGGAGATAAACTGTGTTATATATTTTCATTTTTGTGTCATTGTTAATCCCCTTTTTTCATATTAGTGTTTGATTGATTTGGTAATAGATTTGGTTTGCCTTATTTATTCCACGACTTATTTCTGTATATATTTTTCCTTTTGAATTGATGATTGTCCCTAAATTTTCAAAATTCTTCATTTCCTCCATGGTTTCTCTGTTCCATGCCTCTATCTTTGCTTATATTGGCCCACTCTATATGTCATTACTTGTAATAAAGCTGTAACCTAAGTTGTTCTGGTAATTTTCAATTATGGAAGAATAATTGATAATTTATAAAGAGTGCAAGCAACATTTTAAACATTTTTATGTGTGTAAGGTTTTGAATGGTTGAGAATGACATGGAGTAGAAAATACTGGTCACTTCACAGCAGCTGCATATAAAACAAGACAAAAAATTGTTTGAATATTTCATTCTAACTAATATACTTGATAGTCACAATTTACCATTTAAAAAAACAGAATACTCAGCAATAAAAGAAGAATGAATATATTTATAACAGTATAATATTATTACTTTTATTTATTTAACTTGCCTCAATTATGAGCTTGCCAAAAATGACAAAGCTTAAAAAAACAAAGTAAAGAAAAAGTATTAGCAATTAATATGAAACAAATGTAATAAGAGTATGAAGGTACAAATACAACATGCAAATAATAATATAAAAGTAAGATACAAAAAAAAATTGAAAAAAATGTAGAATGAAATACGTTCTTTATAAACAATATATAAATTTAATATTCTAAAATTTAAGAATATAGAATATAGATGGTGTCTTACTAAGATTAGCAAGCCTTTAGGTCAAATTTAGATACTGTCAAAATGATTTTGGATGGTTTACCTAATTTTTACTTTCTCTAATCTTGATATTAAGTTTAGTATCTTCCAAGGATGAGACATGAAGATTTTCAGAAAAATGCCTTCATACCAAACTATGCTTTACATAGAACATCTTTCAAAATTGTTTTATTTTCTAAAAAAATGGCTAACAATTTTGATTAAAATGCTATATATTAAATAAGTTTGCATGCTAAATAAAATACATATCCTGAATTTTTTGGGAATAGCCTCACCTATAAGAAAGAAAGGGTGGGGGAGCATGGTTAACAGCAGGAGTGTACAAATTAAAGTCAATAAAATGGGTACCACAAGGTGAATGGCATTATATAGGGGAAACAAGGATATACACACAAACTAGTCAAATGCAAGGAAACTGAGAATCAACATTTGCATAAAAGAAAGCATATGTTTTAAGAATTACATAACTTCTCATACAAGACTGCAAGAAAAGTAAAAGTAAATAGAAATGGACTGCTAAAAAAGAAATAATAATAATAATAGTAATAATAATAAAAATAATAATAATCATTAATAATAATGATAATGATGATGATTGTGATTATGATAATAACAACAGTAATAATCATTATGATGATAATAATAATCACATCTATCCCCCTTCAACCACTATAGTCATACTGTAGGCTTTTATACTGAAACATTGGTGTTAATTTTTTAGCTTATCACCTGTTTTTCACACGCACATTCACTACTCTTACATCTACACTTGGAGGGTAGAGAATGATCCTAATTAAAGAAAAATTCCTACCCTGGCTGAGCATTGAACCCAGGACATTATTATTGCTATTGTTTTTGGGGAGTTAGATGTAATGTTCTTTAACCTAGTGGATCATATTGGATAATTAGTGAAATGATACTCAAATGAGCCTGGATCCCTGGAGCATTCATCTTCTCAGGATAAGGAAAAGCCCCAGAAAACTTGGGACCTCTTGGTTACTGTTGCTGCTGTTAACTTGAGCAAACTGTGCAGGGACTGCGGTGTGGCAGCACATATCACCTATACTTGGCAGCCAAGAACAAGATTGGCAGTTCACCACCGAGTACAACACTCAAAGTTCACACACAGGGACAGGCCCCTGGAGTTCCTGAGGCATCAGCTCTCATCTCGCCCAACATCACATCTGTCATGCTACGACTGCACGTGTGGCCTGACAACGGCTGCCCCCTTACGTACTTTGTGCTGCAGTACAGAGCAATCAACAACCCCCTCTGGACACTTGGTACGTTATCATTGTAATCTCTATGTTCTGGGCCACCCACAAAGTAACATATAACTAATGAAAGTTATCAACACAAATCTTTATTTACAAACTTACAATACTTTACTCTATTTCTCAACATAATGTCCACTCTGTCAAGACATTTATTGTCATGTGATACCACTTCCTAATGCCGATGTTACACTTTTCTACCGCCAAAGAACTTATTCTTTTTATGAATGCAAATAAATGTTCGGCCAATCAAAGTTTATAGGCAAATAATGCAAGTGTATGGTGATAATACAATGAACGAGTCTTCAGTCAGGAAATGGCGCAAAATTTACGAGCAATCAAGGAAGAACTAGTATGCCCAACAAAGACCTGAGTGGAAGTTCATCAATTGTTATGAAGGAAGTGAAAGTAGATGTTGATAAAAGAATTCAGAAAAACTGGTATTTCACTTTGGTCACCATACATGACTTTTTGGGTGGAAAAGTTGTTGCAACTGGAGAAAACATCTTGGCTCAGATCTTTAGCAGTGGAAGAGTACACGCCAATATCACATGACCTTGATAGTAATAGCGATTATGTTGAGAAATAGAGTAAGGTACTGTAACTTTGTAAATAAAGTTTTGTTCATATCTTTCATTATTATTTAGTTATGCCAAAATGTTCATTACTTTCTGGATCATCCTCGCATATTTCTTTTAAATCTAAAAGTAGAGAGGCATTTGTTAGACAAAATTTGTTATACTTGGGTTTTACATCCTGGCAAAAATAGGCTGTGCAAATGTAACACACATATATTTTTTTTTTTTTTTCTCTTGCCTGTATGTACAAGGTACATAGATAGAGAAGGTATTGTGTTCCACCCAAAAATGTTATACCGAGATTTTGCCAGAAATATATGTTTTGATATAAATTAACTGAGACCAAAAGGAAATTTATGTTGAGAATGCAATAGATTTATTGTGAAACTAGTCCAAGGATTCCAAAAGACAAGTGAAGATTTGTTGCAACTATTAACTCTTATATTAATATTTGTGTTACTTCACTGTTACTAGCTTCTTTTTACATGTATATGTTTTGAGATCCCACAAAAATATGTGTGTGTGTGAGAGAGAGAGAGAGAGAGAGAGAGAGAGAGAGAGAGAGAGAGAGAGAGATTAAATACCAAATTTTGTATTTGAATTCAGTATCTCATAAGGATGCAACAAAGACTTTCAAGAAAAAGCCCCCCCCCCCATCCCAAACTACTCTATACATGGAAAAATGTTTGACAATTTTGATTTTCTCAAAAGTCTCTAATGATTTTTGATTAAAATACTTATATTAAAGATGTTAACATGACAAGTAAAATTTATATCTTGAATTTTCTGGAACCCCTCTTCATTTTGGATGATTTTTGTATAACTGGTTAACCATAACAGACAAAAACTTACTACACAAAAAATGTCATTAAAAGACACAATTTATGTCACATACTCTTTTTTGTAGAGTCAACCATCCAAGATATTCTTTGTTATTGGTTTTGATTTTAAACTTCTTAACTTTTCTCAAACAGGAAGTTATCTTTCATTTCAGCTCTCTTTGGTTTTACTCCTGACCTTTGCAACAGAACCAAATTTCAATTTCTTCAAATAGTGACAGCTTTTAAAGGATTTGAATATCGCTTTAGCCTAGTGTATTCCATAATTCTTCTTACTTATAGGGAACTAACTAGTAAGGCCATTTCTTCATCTTGATTAACTAGAAGTAGATAAAAAAATAAGGTTTTGTAATAATAATTTGTTACAGAATAGGTAGAGAAAGTAATGTAAATGTAACACAGATATTGTTTCCCTGGTTATGTTACAGTATCCAATGCACTGAAGCCACAACGAAGATTCACAATATCTGGTCTTGCGCCAGCGTCCATGTATCAGCTCAGGATAGAGGCTCATAATGTTGCAGGCTCAAATACTGCTGAGTATACTTTTGTTTCGCTTACTAAAGATGGAGGTATGTAACAATCATTTTAACGTATTTCAGAACTGTCATCCTGATGACTTCTTCCTATTTAAATATCAGCTATACCCCTGCCAGTGAATTCTTGCACTTGACAGCTGGGAGTTAAGCTGGTACACTCGCAAAAAACAGATGAAAACTACCTATTTGACTTTCTGAACCAATCACAAAGCAGCATTCCAGTCGGTCAGTCAGTCAGACAGTGGAAACGGATCTAGCTGCCGCACTGTTGCAATATCTGGCTATTTCCAACCACGTGCTCAGTTTGTGAACTCCTAACACGTGTGTTGAGCTGTTCTGTGCAAGCTACGTATTATTTGTTGTTAGTGTTGTTGGTGTTTGTTTGTACATTAGGGAACATAACAAGACTTTCACAATTATAGAGGGGGATAGACTTTTGTGGGAATGTGAATGCGGCTTCATGGAAGAAGAAAGTGAACCACATGTTCTTGGTGACGACGAACGACAGTGTTGATGATGTGTGACAAAGACGATGATCCTTCCGAGGATGACTTCAATAGAATGGAGCCATTAAAATTCTAAACCGAAGAAAATCATTCTGATATATCTTTCTCTCATTGTAACAAGCTACTTTGAATTAATTTGTTTTATATTGTCGTAAATACGTAATTTATGCTACATACATTATAGTATCACTGTCAGTTTCAATTAACATCAATAATAATGAATTAGTTTCATTATTCATTGACATTCATTTACTATGTAAAAGTTTATATTCGTCTTTACACACAAGAGAGACATTTGTAATCAGCTGTTGTTGTTTACTAGTTACTCTGGCAATGCCGCAAAGGCAGCACAGTCAACCTTACGTAAAACCACCCGAACTGTCAAGAGCAAGGATTTAGTGGTGGTGGTTTAATGTTGTATTAAGGTGATACAGCTGTGAAATTTGATAAAAATTGTGATTTTTTTTTAAGTAGTTATTTTACAACTGACACCCACCAAGGACTTACAAGCAGATGCTAGGGGCCAGAAGTCTGTCGGGGAGCCAACAGCAGAAATCACAGAATGGAGAACTTGGAATGAGTGGTGGGCCCGTAGCCAGGCATGAGCGTGAGGAAGTGGATGATATGAAATGCGCAGCGAAATGGATACTGAAAGGTGGTGATGGAGTAATTGGTGGAATGAGTGGCGGGGAAACTGGAGGACCCGGAGAAAACACACCCAGACACCACTTCGTCCATCACAAATCCCATATATGTGCACTTGGAATCGAACCCAGCTGCCTAGGTGGGAGCTAGTGGTCTAATCACTCAGCCACGCCATGGAAAATTAAAAATAGCTTTTTTTGTCCTTAATAAAATGACCTGATTTCTAAACTTTTATAAAAAGTGTTTTTCTGTTTGGTGAACATTAATTAAGTTAATTGAAGCTGTATGCTTATTAATTGCCACTCCTAACTATAAACCTTATTTTCTCACAAACTTTTTGTCAACACTTTTCAAAATGTTCCACACATTACAATTTTTCACTAATTTATTTCAAAATTGTTATAGTGCCTCTCAAAAGCACATTCAAGAAAATCATCATATTACTTTTACAAAATATTACTCCAATTTTGATAAATAAATAATTAAATTTTGGAAAATCAAGAGTTTTGCAGAGAATGAGAAGTAATGATTTTCTGCACTAATTAGGGTTACTATAAATATATATAATATGACAGATGTTTTTACAAATTTATTTACTGTAAAACTGCACCTTTGTAATTGAAAATTCTTATAAATGCATCATGTTGCTCATTTTTACTAGAATAACGAATTCAGACAATCATTTATATGGTGGTTGCTTTCGGTATTGATTGTGTTGTCTGGTACCTCATGTTTTTGCCAATGTCGTGCAACTTATTTTGAGCTACTTCTCTGGGCACTGCTGGTTTCTCTAAGAAGCATGTTAAATCGAGACTGTGGTAAACCACTGAATGCCATTTGGAAGACCTTCATTGTAGAGCGGTCTGGAAGAGATGGAAGTACAAGTAACACCAACTTCATAGCCAACCAGGATTGGCCAACTACAAACCAATGAGAAAGCAGGAGCCAGCCACACAGCAATGCCCAAAGAAAATGCTCAACATAAGTTGTGCGAAACATCTGCGAAAACATGAGCTACAAGACAACATGGTCAATACTGGAAGCAACCATCAATATATGGGTATTAATTTGACCGTCACTGTTACTAAATTCCTCCAAACATCAAAAAACATCAATATATTTGAGAACAGCCATGGAAGCCTATGAATTTACAAAAAAATCAGATGTGTTCCATTCACATGACTTTTTGAGGCAAATTACTGTTAAAACATTTATGCTTCTATTTAATTCATGCTAATTGAGAAAAAATTAGTGGAAAGTCTTATTACTTGCTTCCTTGTCAGTAGAAGCGAAATAAGGGAGTACCATAGGTTAAAGTGATAGTCTAAAGCTGGTTGCTATGTGACTGAAGTTCCTTTGTTTGTATGGACAGGAGTGGACAAATTCCCATACGAGAAAAGTATGTTTTTCAAAGCTGAAAACAAAAACAAGGGATATCTCAAAAACGACCAACTCCACTAAAAATATGTGTATGACATAAATTGTGTGTTTTAATGTGTTCAACATTTTTTGTGTTGTAAGTTTTTGTCCATCTCTTACTGTTTAGCAGTTATACAAAATTCCGTAAAATTCATCCAGAATAAAGTATTCTTCAGAGGCTATTCCCAGAAAATTCAAGATATACATTTTATTTGTCAGGTAAATATTTTTATTATACTATATTTTAATCAAAACTATTAGAGCCATTTTTGAAAATTTCAAAATTTTCAAAAAAAGTTCCATGTAAAGGGTAGTTTGGGGTGGGGAGATTTTTCTCAAAATATTTTTGTCGCATCCCTGAAAGATACTAAACTTAAATACCAAGCTTGGTATTTTACCGACTTTTCGTCTTTGAGTTTTCGTGTTCATGGACACACACACACACACACACACACACATGGACCTTTTTCTGAAAATCCTTTTTTTGGATACAGGGGACCCTAAAACACATATTTCCGGTGAAATCTCGCTATCAAATTTTTGGGTGGAGTGCAATACCTTCTCTATACACTATGTACATAGTATGTATAAAGAAAGTAAAAGTCATTCTTTAAATAACCATGCAATCTGATATATAGCAGAAATGTCATGATTATTTATTATAACTGATATAAATTTCAGTAAGATTTTTACATATTGTGGATTTTCCAAATTTAACAGATGCATTACCTTAACCAATATGACTAGGAATTTTGCATCTTCAAAACTTATGCATTTCATGTAAACTGTTACACACATTCATAATTGACTTTTCATGTCTGTCATTTATGTGACCATGGCACACAGCATTTTTATATACATACAAGGTGTGATTATTGAATTCTGTTACTGGTCCTGTAAATGGTAATAATTGTCTGACTGTCATCCCCTTGGGCAGTGATCATAGCATCTCTGCTATTTTTGGAATGCATGTTGGAAGTTTTGTTGTTGGATCTCCTCCACAATGCCAAAACAGTGACCCTTCAGCTTCACTCCATCTTGGGGAACAGAAACAAGTCATCGGGGTCCAAATCTGGTGGATATGGGAGGTGAGGAAGGATGACCATTGTTACGACCACAAAACTGGTGCACTGAGCTGGAGCACCCAATTTTTCTCTGTCCACAGTTGTGGTCATTTACAATAAATGTCCTCCCTGAGAGCTTTCAAAGCATCAGTGAGTGTGTGAACCACAGAAACAAATTCATGGTCAAATCCGTGAATGCCAGAAAACAAAACATGCTGTCAGATGCACTCGTGATCTATCTTGTCCAACTCATTGCTTCATTCTCGTAAGCTTTTTCAACATTTCATGTGTCTTAGTTAGTGGTTTCTCAAGTTGCACACAGAATTTTATGTTTGGTGTTTCAGTTTTGAATTCATCGTGATTTTGCACATGCTAGTATAAATTTGTATAAGACAGGTATTAATGATGATATTGCTCTGAAACTATGTGTGGCTTCGTTTAAAGTTTGTTGCTCATCACACATGATGTGCTTCTGTACTGCTAACTTATAGAACAATCGCATGAACATTCAAATTTTATTACAATTTTAAGTTTTTCATTTGACTCCCCTCTGCACTAGTTTTAGCCAAAATAAAAGTAATTTTTTTTAAATAATTATATTGCTTCAAAAGTAAACATGCAGCGGCACCATGGCTGAGTGGTTAGACCACGCTTCCAATGTAGATGGTACCGGGTTCCATCCCAAATGCCCACATCTGGGATTTGGTGGGCAAGCGACATCTGGGTAGGTTTTCTCCAGGTCCTCCAGTTTCCCCCACCACTCATTCCACCAATTCCTCCATCATCACCTTTCCTATCATCCACTTCCTCATACTCATGCCTGACTACAAGTCAACCACTCATTCCAGGTTCTTCGTTCTGTGATTTCGTGCTGTTGGTACCCAGACAGGCTTCTGACCCCTAGGCAACTGCTTGTAAGTCCTAAATATGGGGAGGTAAGCCATCTATGAAATAACAAAGCAAACAACTCACAAACTGGTTACAAAACAGTTTTACTTTTCTGTAACACTCAAAATAATTTCAATATTAAAATGAATTTTGAAACTGTGCTTGCAAATAAATGTTTAAGATCCTCCGTCACCAGAGCTGGTAAAGCGTGGCCATGCCTCACAGCCATTCTACTCAGATATGCGAGTGATGGTACCCCTGGTGATAGCACTGTTGGCACTACTGGGGGCAGGTATTGCAGCCATACACTGCTGGAGGAACAGTAAGTACTAGATGAAACCTTTACAGAAAGTGCTACATGTGTCAAGTTGAGTCCATCTAATATTCCGTAGAAATGAGCGATATGCCCATTCTGCTTGCAGAGCAGACCCGGCCCCTCAAGGAGTCCCTGGACAACCAGCAGAACGCAGAGGCCCAGCGAGAGAGATACTATGCCACTATACACAAGGTGGCACTCCAGGCTGGTGGTGATAAGATACCAGGTATTTCATTTTGTGATGGAACTCTTTTTCAATATACATGCATGCGCCCATCCATTCACATGATACCAACTGCTGCAAGTATAAAGTTGAGATTTATGAGGAATGAACAGTGATTTAAATTTTGGGATTATCTCAGCTCCCGTATTGATCTAGAGATATATATATATATATATATATATATATATATATATACTTTTTTTTTATTTGGTATAAAAATGTTTAAATATAACTTATTTTAATCAAGATCACTAGAGCTATTATTCAGAAAATCAAATTTTTAAAAAAATTTCCAAAATATGACTGATAGCTGATATGACTATTGCAATAAATGACAGGGTATACAAATTAAAAAGAAAAAAGAATGAAAAAACAACATTAATTTACAGTGTAATGGTTTGGTTACTTTTAGTTTAAAAAAGCATGCTGTCATTTTGAAAATGAACTCTTTCTTATAACTGTTGTTGATACGTAGAGGCAAAGTTTGTAGCTGTAGCAAATGAAAACAGTTAAAGCCATGGTTGAGGTGGTAGTTTTAAGTATCTCTCTCAGAATATCGAAATACAATATACTCCCAATTATTTGTGTGCAGAATATCTGTGCATCCTCTACCCCAAAAAAGTGCATTCTTTTTCTTTAGAAGACAGCAATAAACAACACAACACATGATAATAATACTATTTCCATTTTATCAAATAAAAAGAAGTATTTTAGACAGTGGAGCGCCATAATCAAATTTAAATGTAATGAGTCACCTTTTTACACTTTTTGCTCCAACTTGTCTTCGTTTGGGAAGACCTATCTTCAGTTCCGGGATGACTGACGCTACATGCAACAGGTGGTTGTGTGCAGCCCTCTACTCTTGCAAACAGGATGTCATCATCAACGGCAAGGACCTCAAAATTCATAACAGAGTCTTCTTCTTTGGTGATAAACATATTTTCCCAAATTTGCAGTTCCAACAATTTCTTTACACATTTAATTAAATCTATTTCTTCCTTTATGTTATGATTTTCAGACCAAAAGTGATGTGCTGCTGCAGACTTGTCTACATGCTTGTCCTAATGCTTCTCAAGTGTTCTTTCATCCTAGTTTCCAAATTTCACTTTGTTTCTCCAACATAAATCTTATTGCAGTCTCAGCAGCTCATTTTATAAATTCCTGACTTTTTAGTGTTCAGAGTGGTATCTTTCAAAGGGTGATTCAATAATTTCCAGATGTTATATCTATTTTGAGGGACCAGTTTTATATTAAATGTGTAAAGAAACCTTTGGAACTACAAATTTGGGAAAATATAATGAAAAATAAAAGAATTTGAGTTGGCTTTTGTAACACAAACATCACTTGTTTTTACTTACTGGGATCAGTTTCGGGAAAACTTGTTCCCATTTTAAACCTTAATTCCGACTAAATCTTTCTTCGTTGGCATCAACGATGAGGGTGGTGGTGTATCACTTGTGGAGGCATCTGTTGCTGGATCTATGAACTTCCAGAGGTTGCTGTATGGTGGTAAATCAAAATTCATGATATGGCTCTTTTTCTTCATGATGTAGATCTTCTCCCAGACATCCAATTCTGTGGATTTATAAGCTGCTTTTAACAGTTTTATATTCGGTGTGATTTCGTGTCCTGATGTCCAAAAATGATTGGCAACTGCTGATTTTTCTATTTGCTTGTATTTAGGTTCTCATGTGTTTCTTTAATCTGGTCTGCAAACTTCTCTTTGTCCTTCCTATATACACCAGATTCCAGCCTGAGCATTTAATTTCATAAATTCCCAGTTTTTTGTCTGCAGGGATAAGATCTTTTAAAGTTCTGCACAGCAGTTTCTGAATGCTGTAGTTGTTTTTTGGAGCTAAGGTGATGTTATAATTCCTGAAGATTTTCTGAAGTTTGTTGTGTGCCCAAGGATGATAGGTGAATTTTCTGAACTGAGGTTCTGTAGGGTGGTTGTGTGTGTTATGTGGCTCAGTTTTTTGTATTTGTGTATTCTCTTGTCTACTGCACATTTTTGGAAGCCGTTGTAGGTTAGCTGTTTGGAGTATCTTTTGGTATCCATTATTCTCCATGGGAATGTGTGCGCTAATCTGTATGTTAAACTGTTCAGGCCTGCATATTTATGTGTTGTGGGGTTGTAGCTATCAAATTTTATGTGGTTATCTGTATTGGTGGATTTTCTATGTATTCCAAATGTCAGGCTATGTTTTTCTGTTCTTATTATTCTGATGTCTAGGAATGGTAGGACACCTCAATAGTGAATTGAATGGACTTGTTTTGTAAGTTAAGAAGTTTGAGTACATCGTTTACGAGTTTTTCTGGAACTATGGCGATGACATCTTCATACCTATACCATTTTTTGTATATATGTGGGAATGCCTCATGATGTGTATTTCAAAATTACTCATGTATAGGTTGGCTAAGAATGGTGATAGAGGATTCCCCATTGCAAGTTCTGTTGTTTGTTAGTAGCATTTATTCTTGAATGTGAAGTAGTTGTGTCTTACACATAAATTGGTTGGCTGGACAAGATCTTCTATTTCTTCTGTCGGTATGTTTATGCTTTGTAGCCAGGATTTCAGAGGTTTTTGGAGTTTGTCTGGGGAATAGGGAGGTGATATCAAAGGATACTATCTTATCTTTAGGTGAAACACTGAAATATTTCAGGTGGTTAATCAGGTCCAATGAATTTGATATATTTTTACACTCCTTCCTAAAATTCAATAGTAAAAGTGTATCAAAGTTGGAGCAAAAAGTGTAAAAAGATGACTCATTACATTTAAATTTAACTATTTTCATTCTTTAAACAACTGCCACATAACAACAGAGCACCATTGCCATTGTTATTGGGCAGCCATTCCAGGTGAATCAAGTTCAGTTTTCTGATGTTAGTGAACATGTAAGTGTCAACAAAGCAAGTTAAAAGAAATTTCTAAAAGAGAAGTAAGAGAAACAAAAAGGCATGTGTTGACACTCAAATTAAAATTAATGGAAAGATTACGATGAGGGAAAGTGTGGTAAAACTAAGAGTTGATTATGATATTGGAACGTAGACTGTTCAAGACATTAAAAAAAATAAGCAGTAAATACAGGCTTTCATCAGCAACTGTGATTCTAATTCTAGACCATATTCACGAAAACAAACAAAGAGATCTACATTCAATGAATTAGCTGGTGCTCTTTGGAATGGTTTAGCCAAAAACAAGCAGGAGTTATTATTGTTTCAGGCAAAACAAAAGATGTGTGCTGAAAAGGCTAAATTTTTCATGAAGCTTACATTATAGGAAGAATTTCTTATTTACTTAGATATGTTGTATTTTCAAATCATTAAATTACATGTTTCTCTATTATTCGTGCCCCCACATTACCCTGAATAATCAGGCTATACTGTATATTACTTTGAAAAGCTGAAAATGTTTGAAAATATTTCTAGATATTTTAAAAATGCCAAGAAAACATTATTCAATGTAATGGCTGAAATAATATGAATGAAAATGTCCAAACAGTTTGAGAGTGGTGAAGTTTCATCAGTAGTTTGGAACATATATTTATGCTAAGCTATTTAAACACAACAGTTATAAGTAGGGATAGCATCTTGGGGACCAATAGCAGGACAGAAGCGAAGTTATGCACATCATAGATTATAGTTGTGATGTGTTGGCAATGCAGTATGTACGTAGTGGTACTAATAGAAAAAAAATGGGGCAGTGGTCGCATGGTACACTGTAATGTTTTCACCAGCAGAGGAAGGTGATTGAGGTTGTTGGGTGGTAGACATAAATTCCACTGATTTACGGGAACTAACCTTTTTAATATTTACATACATTCAGTTGCTGTTGTGCAACAAGTCATCAGCATCATAATCCGTTTCATTTTCTCTCAAGATACATTGATTACAATGCACAACAACATACATTCGTAACATCTCAAATGTGAATCGTCTCCGATTGGCATGTAAACAGACTTTATATTGTGAAAAATTTCGCTCCACACCACAAGATGCAATTGGAGCAAAATGGAAATAGGACACATCATCGAGTATTGGGTAAGATACTCCATCAGCAATTATTTCCATTGCAACACCTCGTAGCACATTTCATATTTCATGCATGATTGAAAATCTGACATTTTTTTCCAAACACTGTCTTCACTTTCTTTTGCACGAGGTTTAAAACAGGCGTCACGGGTCTCTGATTAATTGCTTGCACAAGTTCATCAACAGCTTTCAGGGCTTGAGGCATTTCAGTGTTCGATGTTTCCAAATATGTGTTATTGTCGTAGATAGATCTGCAAAGTTGTTCTGTATGAATTGAAAATCCTCATGCAATCCCTTTGAAGCAAGAGATTTTACAATCTTGATTGAAGAACATGCACTATCATCAAAGGCATTAATTACCTGTAAAACAATATTGTAATATATAACATAGTATACTGCTGCGTCCAGCATATGTTTATATGCAGCGCATGCAGTCGCCAATGGAGGTCAGTCTCTACTCGGTAGGTATACAACTGGTATCCTGCTATCAGTCCCTATGATGCTATCCCTAGGATGTTGTATCATAATGGTTAGCCTATTTACAGTCAAGAGTATGAGAGACAGGTTTTCCAATCCTGCCTCACCCTTTCTAAATCTTCATTCCTGCCAGCTAGGCTTTTCTTGACCTACCCAGCATTTGAGGAAATCTACCTGTCTATGCATAGGTTGACCCATGGAAAATCTACCTACCAGTGTACGTAAGTGAGGAGGTAAAAATTCTAGAATGGTACACTTCTAAATGCATAAAACCCAAAAAATAAAATTCAATGACATCTTCAATGCACATATTGCAGAGAGGCAATATGTGCCAAAGGTAAAAGGTTGTCAATATGTCTATTGCAATTAAAAGCAGGTTATAAAAAGTAAGAATAAAATAACTTACAGTATAACTTTTACTTTAAAAAACTTTAACACCATTTTGGAAAATGAATTCTTTCTTATAACTATTGTTGATACACATAGGCTAAGTTTGTGACCTGTAATAAACGAAAACATGCTCATCAGTTATACTGCGAGTAACACTTGAACTATTATCGGTGAGAAATTACCTTGTGATTGACATTCTGCTAACACGTGGCCATCCCAGTACGCTGTTGCCATATTTACTCACTGTCCGTCTGCAGCGACACACATTCCACTGTTTCCTCTAAAATGCCTTCTCTCCTTGCATACTTCTCGTATGTTGAACTATGTTTCCCCATTTCTCACTAGTTACCTCATCTATTCCTTTCACATTGGGTCCTGTATTTCACTAAACGGAAATGAGTTATTATTTCGGCTAAAGTAAGCTCAACTTACTTATCACAGATGTAAGACATTTCAAATCACAGTGTCACTCATGGTAGTTCTAGGATGAGAACAAGAGCTATGTCCGCGATATATAAAAGGTAGTAACAATTATAAATGTAAACCCTTATGGAATCCTGTGTATAACACAACCAAACTTTAACAGAATGAAATCAAACAATCAGATTGAAAACAACTGATCAGTCATGCATGAGAATTTCCACTGAACCACGTAGGTGTTGCAATGCTGATGACATTATGTTTTCTAACACTATGATTGGTCAGCCCCTGCCAGCAGACGACACATCCCACAAGTGTCAATGACAAGCAAATTTCTCACCGATATTAGTAGCTCTAAGAGTTTTTCTCAGAATGTTGTTATATTGGTTGTGCTGCATTACAGGAAAATGTTTCACAAAATGATTGAAAGTAGTTGTGTACCTTACTGACATTCCAGAAACTTCCGAGGACATCTCACCATATGCCACTTTTCAACTGTCGGGTCCTGGTGGAGACCCCAGCAACACGTTGCTTCACAGTTTCATGTACCATGAGCAAGCAACGACAGAAGGTTGTGCATCGCCTCCACCGTCAGGGGTAATGTTTCTAACACATCTTTCTGGAATGTGATACACTATGTCTAACATTTCAATGTTAGCAAATGTTCCTTTACTATATGTTGTATTGTATTCTTTTCACCTTAACAATCTTCTTTTACACAAATGCCTGGCTTCATCAAGATATAAATATAACAATAAAATACAGAGCACATACAAGAAATACAGTGCCTTTGTTTTACGCAAGGCTGCAGATCATGTGATCTCTGCATCCTCAGCCTCAGATTTGCTACTAGTGTCCCTTGCACTGCTTACACTTTTCTTCGACAATCATAATGCGATAGCTTAACTTTTATTCTTGAATGATATATTTTAGTTTTTTTCTAAACGAGTCAACAGCTGATTTATCAGCACTTACGCTCTTGTTACTAGGTTATGACGCTTGTATAACCAGTCCAAACTAGCCAGAGATCCATTGATACCAAGTTGTTTCACCAGCAGCTTCAACTTCAACACCTCTCACTGCACCACCTGTATGTCGTCTCGTGTCTTCTAATTTTTGTGCAGCTGGCTGCCACATTCATTTGACCTGACATTTACATCACATTTAATAAAAAATGATAAGACTACATCCTTTTTCTTTTTTATGTTCGAAACTGTTTGTTTTATGATTCCATATTCTGCACATACACATACAACAGAGGTGCCATTTTCAAGCCTTTTGATAATTTTCAGTTTCTTGTGTATTGTAAGTGATTTATGCTTATGTTGATATTGTAGGTTTATGCACTCTAATTGTTTCTTTAGCTTAATGACCGAGGAAGGCAAGTGTTAAACTAACCCTGCAGGCACAGCAAGGGTATGGAAATGAGGGCAGCCTAAAGTACCATTGTCACTAATGTATTCCTAAGAAATTCCTATTGTACAGTCTGCGCAAAAATTAAATGGACAATTTCCTTAAATTTGTCCTAGTGCAGTACAATAATTTAAGTTAGCAATTTACAGATTTTTTTTTTTTTTTAAAAAAAATGCTTGTCTGGATTAAGCGAAATCAGGTTTAAAGGGGTCCAGATTAATAAGGTTTTTACTGTATATTACAAAACTCACAATAAATTGATCCCATATTAGAAGATTCCATATAGTGTTTTTTTAAATGAATTCAACATCTTGTCACTTTCCAATGACAGAATGGTTACTGAACAATTATTTGTTTACAAACTTATGGCCTGTTATACCAGGAAGAACTACTTGATCAAATACATTTTAATATCAGTAATACAAATTTCAGAAAAGGAGTTACTCCAATTAAGAACACCTAAAACGTGATTACATAAAAAGTCTCCTGTTATAAGATTGTACTATAAATACAGGGCGTATATAAATGAATATCGGGGTTTTAACTCTTTATAATATTTATTACATTCAACTTATAGTTATGAATGATATGTCAAATGAAAAAGCAACTCAAACAGTTTTACCAAGAAGCTTATAAATGTTCAATGTGACTACCTTTTGTCACACGGCACACATCAAGTCTATAGCCGAGTTCTTCCCAAACGTTGATAAGTGTGTATTCAGTAATTGTAGCAACAGCTGCTTCAATCAGGTTTCTTAATTCAGGGAGGTCAGCTGGAAGCGGAGGCACGTACACACGATCCTTGATGAAGCCCCAAAGGTAAAAATCGCATGGCGTTAGGTCAGGAGAATGTGAAGGCCATGCATAGCAAGCCCTGTCATTGGGGCCCTTGCGGCCTATCCAGTGCTCGGGTACAGTGACGTTCAACCAATCGCTTACTTCGTTATGTCAGTGAGGTTGCGCACCATCCTGCTGGAAAATGAAGTTCTCTGGCTCATTTTCTTCCAACTGAGGGAAGAGCCATTGCTCGAGTGTATCAAGGTAAGAAGTGCAAGTTACAGCAGGTTCACCAAAAACGAAAGGCCCATAAACTTTTCGCCAGGATACGGCACAAAAAATATTCACTTTAGGGGAATTTCGTTGCATTTGTACCATCTTGTGAGGATTTTCTGAGCCCCAGATGCGCACATTATGAGTGTTAACATGTCCACTAAGCTGAAAGGTCGATTCATCATTGAAGACAACACGATCCACAAAATCATCATGAAACATGTTGTTTGCGAATTTGGCACGTAATCCATAGTCTGTCGGCTTTAGAGCCTGTAATAACTATAAACGGTAAGGACGTAGCTGTAAGCGTTTTCTTACAACTTTCCAAACTGTCGAGACAGGAACTTGTAATTCACGACTATCCTTCTGGACTGATTTCTTTGGGCTACGAGTGAACGACTCTCTCACTTGCTCAACAGTCTCTTCACTTACTCTTGGTCGTCCCATGCTCCTCCCTTTACAAAGGCAGCCGGTATCTTCAAACTGATTATACCATCTACGAATGTTTTTATCACTAGGAGGATCACAACCGAACTTACTACGGAACGCACGTTGCACAGTAACTACAGATTCAGTCTTTGCAAACTGCAAAACACAAAATGCTTTCTGTTTACTAGTCGCCATCTTTGCTACTACCGCTCTCTAGCGGATTGCGGCAGAAACATTGCATGCACATGCGTACTTGTGCCAACAAACAAAACTGTTTGAGTTGCTTTTTCATTTGACATATCATTTATAACTGTAAGTGAACGTAATAAATATTATAAAGAGTTAAAACCCCAATATTCATTTATATCCCTGTACAATGAACATTCAACAAAAATAGAACTGGATCACAGCATGCCTTACAATGAATTTAAAAATCAGTTAAATATAAGAATCAAATACATATAATTTTCTATAATATTATTTGTTATTATCCAAATGAAATTAGGTTATCTCCTTAGTGCAGTGGTAGCATTGCTGGTTGCCAAGCTGGAGACCTGGGTTCGATTCCCAGTACCAGCTTGGGGATTTTCCCCCCGCTGGGAGACATGGACTGGGGTCACTCAGCCTCGTGAGGTCCCTGGTGGGGCCAATTGAGGAGCTACTTGATGGAGAAGTAGCGGGTCCAGGTCATGAAGACCGCATTAACTGGCTGGGGGGTTCGAAGCTCTGACCACATCTCACCCCCCATCCATGACGTCTGTCGTGGACCGAGATGGGGGATGCAGCGGCCAGGCAGTAGGCTAAGGCTCTTGGTGAGCTGTGCCAAGGAGTTAAATGAAATTGTCTTGCCTTTAACAATAATTTAATTCTTTGGTTTTAGTCTTAGTTTTTTAATTGCATCACTAAATAATAAAAGGGAATAAGTTACAGTTTTGACAAAATTGAGTCCCTATTACACTCACTTAGGTGAGCTCTTTGTTTCATGTGGCCCTCCGTGGTGTAATGGTTACCAAGGTCTCGGGTTCAAAGTCGGCAGAGGATGATGCATTTTTTCAGGTGTAAAAATCCTTAGCATGGCTTCCTTCGGAAGGGAAGTAAAGCCATTAGTCCCATGTCATAGATTTATGGCAAGAAAAGAACCTGAAGCCTGATAGAGAACGCTGAGAACCACAGCAGTTAAAGAGCATCGATAAATAAAACTCCATTTCATTTCTTTGTTTCTACATGAAAAGGGAACAGGTCCCACATCTCCTTTATCTAGATTTCAACAATTTGGTATGAATTAGTTTTATGTTTACTTTGAAAAGGAGCTAAGTTCATGATCTGTTCCCTCAAGGTTGTTGTTCCTGCCATCTAGAGGGTGAATATGTACCATACATTTCATTAGATATGAAAGGGAAATAAGTCTGCACACAATTTTTGTTTTGTTCATGCAGTAACTAACATCTTTCAACTATTGTTCTCTACTATCGCTCATAATTGGTATATAATAACACTTTTGATATAAATAATAGGGTTAACTATTTGTTTCATATTTTTACAATACATTTTGTCAAATAAAAGGAGAACAATCCATGCAAGGAAATGATTTCTATACAGCAGGACAAACACGTTCTTTAAATAAATATCTTGTGTAGTATGAGTTATTCAATTTTTAATGCAATTTAGTTATGTGACGTTATTTGTGTTTTCCCTCAAAACTAACTGAAAGTATTTATTCCCTTTTCATATTTAGTGATTCAATTTATTATAATTTCATATTTAGTATGCACTTATATGTAGCTACTGTATTAGAGCATCGTTCTGTTGTGGCACAAAGAATAAATAAACAACATTTCTCTGAAGGTGTTGAAAAGCTCAAGCAGTCGAAGAAGAGGGAGTAGAAAAACAGATGTTGATACAGACGATTCTGACTCTGATCCAGATCAACTGACATCGAGTCGCACTGAGTCATCAAATCAACTTGATGCAGGGAAAATGAAACACAGTAAGTAATCTGTCAGCTCTGTAATAAAGTTTTCTCTTGCTATTTAGTTACTTAGCAGTGCAATGATATGGAGATGATAAATTGACAAAAGCTGGAAGTGCTAAATATTTACCTGTACATTTTGATAAGAAAGCAACTTGGAGAAAACATACACAGGGTCATTATTTTATATGGTAACCCACTCACGCCTTCTCTAACAATGTGCAACAGAGCCAGGAGTTGCCAGGAAAACTATAACAGATGCTGGAAATGTTGACCTTCTGCTCTCAAACAAGCATTATATCTCTGCAACAAATTATTGTTAAAAAGCTTATGCTTCTATTTACTTCATGCTAATTGAGAAAAAATTAGTAGAAATAGTCTTATTACTTGCTTCCTTGTAAGTAGAAGCGAAATAGGGAGTACCATAGGTTAAAGTGATAGTCAAAAGCTGATTGCTATGTGACTGAAGTTCCTTTGTTTGTATGGACAGGAGTTGACAAATTTCTGTACGAGAAAAGTGTAAGTTTTTTAAAGATGAAACCAAAAACAAGGAATATCTCAAAAACAACCAACTCCACAAAAAAAATGTGCATAACATAAATTGTGTAAAAAAAAAAAAAAAAAAAAAATTAAAAGAATGAGTCAGTTTTTGTAACACAAACCGACCCATTCTTTTATTTTTTATTTAATCACATCACTGTCACAACCTTCTGTGCACATTAAGTTTTGAATAAATTGTGTGTTTTAATGTGCTGTACATTTTTTATGTCATAAGTTTTTGTCTATCTCTTACGGTTTAGCAGTTATGATAAATTCTGTAAAATTCAGTACTCTTCAGGGGCTATTCTCAAAAAATACAAGATATGCATTTTATTTGTCAGGTAAATATCTTTAATATACAATATTTTAATCAAAATCGTTAGAGCCATTTTAAGAAAATCAAAAATTTCAAAAAAAGTTCTATGTAAAGGGTAGTTTGGGGTGGGGGGATTTTTCTTAAAAACTTTATGTTGCATCCCTGGAAGATGCTTAACTTTAATACCAAATTAGGTATTTTACTGACTTTTCGTTTTTGAGTTATTGTGTTCACAGACACACACACATAGACCTTTTTCTGAAAATGCTTTTTTTGGTTACAGGGGACCCTAAAACATATATTTCCGGTGAAATCTCGGTATCGAATTTTTGGGTGCATTACAATACCTTCTCTATACACTATGTACATAGTATGTGTAGAGAAAGTAAAAATGTTGTCACTCACTTGCTGCAGCTCAGCAGCATAATTGCTGTGATTTCTTGCACGATATTATCTCTAAGTTCCTCTAGTGCGTGAGGATTGGAACACACTTTGTCTTTTAAAGAGCCCCATAAAAACTCACAACTTGTTAGGTCAGGGGAACAAGGGGGACACAAATCAACACCAATTGCTCTGTCATCAAATACCTCTCTTACTGTATTTAATGATAGCAGCCATGTAAGCTGTTGCAGAATCTTGCTGAAACAAACTATATGATTTCTCTTCTTCTGTCAAACAATTGAAAAATAGTTTGAGAATTAGCCTCTGATATTGCTCTGCATTTATTATTTCATCAAAGAAAATGGGGCACATTATTCTTCTAGCACTTATTGCACACCAAACTTCAATTTTCTGATCATAATGAGGCGTTTCACCAATAGCACAGGTTTTTCTGAGGCCCATTATTGACTGCTGTGAGTATTCACATGCCCTTTAAGTGAAACCAAGATTCTCAGAGAAAAACAAAAGCTGTAAGTCAATGAAACCTCATTCTAGATTGGAAAAACCAATTGCAATAATTCACACATTTACCGCAGTCATTTGCTTTTAATGCTTGCACTTATGTATAGCAATAAGGTTTTGGTTTCAACAGACATGTAGCATTTCTAGCAGAAAATGGAGATACACTGTTTGCTGCACTAATTTATTCACCAATTTTGGAGGTGAATGCTCCAAAGTGGCACCGATTTCATCCAGTTTATTTTCTGTTAACCCTGACTTTCTCCAAGAATGTTTCTTGTCCAATACTGAACCCAAAGCTTCAAATTTATTGACTACTGCATGTATAATATTCTTGTAGGTGGTACAGAGTTTGTAAACTGCCTGCTCACATGATGAGCAGATTCATGCTTAAAGTAAACTCTACAAATAAACACGCATTCTTCCACAGTTAAGTGATGCACCATGTTTACTGCAGTGACAGAAGGATCTAACTGACAATGATTGACCTCATGTGCACCTGACTCAGCAACACAGAAATGGCAATAATGCATTTTCAAGCGGGAATTGGCAGTCTGAAGACCCAGAAGATGGTGCAGGAATAGTGAAGGAGAGAAAGGCCGCGAATGGGTTGCAATATAATATAGTCACCCTATAGAACATGCCATCGAAAAAGCAACTAAAAGATTCAAACAATTAAAATGACTAGCAGAACAAAATGGGGTTGTTCTTGAAAAACATTCAATACAAGTTGTAACTCTTGTATAAAACTATGTTAAAATCCTCAAAATTATACAACAACCTTGGAGCAAAAATAAAACCAAGCCCTCGCTTAACAATAGCAACAACAATAACTATGCCACTAGAAGCTTTACATAAGGTCTCCTCAAATAAACCAATATATTAGGGTCACTCAAAAAATTTTGAAAATGGATAAAAATGATGGGGCAGTTTTTCCTAACCTCAGATTGAAGGTCAGATAGCAACATGCACGCTCCAACAATGTGCAACCCAGGCTTTCTAGGTGATTGGCCACGGTGAGGCTGTGTGTGTATCTGTGGACAGCATAGCTCAAAAATGAAGAGTCAATTAAATACCAAACTTGGTATTCCAGTTCAGTATCTTCCAAGGATGTGATACAAAGATTTTCAAGAAAATCCTCCCATCTCAACTGCTCTTTACATCAAAAAATTTTCAAAAATTTTGATTTTCTAAAAATAGCTCTAACAGTTTTGATTATAATATTGTATATTAAAGTTATTTGCATGATAAATAAGATGTATATCTCAAATTTTCTGGGAATAGCCTCTGAAATCATCTTTATTCTGGATGAATTTTGCGGAATTTTGCATAACTGGTAAACCGTAAGGACAGACAAAAACAAAAAACAGAGATCTCATTAAAACACACAATTTATGTCAGAAACACTTTTTTCGTGGAGTTGATCATTTTTGAGATATTCCTTGTATTTGGTTTCAGTTTTAAAACACTAATACTTTTCTCATACAACTTGCCAACATTTGACCATGCAAAGGAACAGATTTCAATCCCATATCAACCACATTTTAAAACATTTGACTATCGTTTTAGCCTTGTGTATTCCCTTATTTCCCTTCTACTTATAAGGAACTAAGTAATAAGACCGTTTCTGCTAATGTTTATCTCAATTAGCATGAAGTAGATAGAAGAATATGCTTATTGACAATAATTTGATACAGAGATGTAGAGAAAGTCATGTTAATGGAACATATGAGATTTTTTAAAGATAGAAAGTGTGTGTGTGTGTGTGTGTGTGTGTGCGCGTGTGTGTGTGTGAGAGAGAGAGAATACTGTACACATTTAATGCATCAGTGTAATAATGACAATGTTATGTTACAGACTTCATTTATCATGGAGCACAGTCCAGCACATCATCAGACATATCACCAATGTCAGAGCAAAAATCACTGCCAAGAAGAGGGAGATCAAGGTAACAGTGTCATTTGTTTTATTCTTAGAAACACTGGACGTAAGGTTTCTAACCACAAAACTGGGTTATTCAAAAGTTGATATAAAATAACAGAACATGCTTGTAAGTTGACTTACTTCTTAATACACAGTGCTGGTTCTTTTTGAGCCAATTTCAAAATATCCTTACACACCTCAGCTATCAAAGTCCAAAATATTGTGTTCATTAGAACAGTGTTTATTTCAGAGGTTTTATAGGAATGTAATTGGATTTGTTGCCAGACAGTCTATTAGAATAGGACACTAGGTTTTCATCTTCAGAATTGCAATTTTGCAAGTTGTACTGTTTGAAATTCCAAAACCAAACAAGCAGAATTCTGTAATGATGTGATTTAATCTTTCTCTAGCCCCAAGAGAGTGTTTGGGTTGCTTCATGCCCTTTATACATTTCTGATGTATTTAGCATTTTTTGTATTTCATAAAATAAGCTACCAGTTATAGAGAGCTGCTATTGATGTATCCATAAAAGCTGAAGTGTTTAATTTCTTCTGCTGATAATATTATTTAGTGATAACTTCCTTTAGTGGGATAGGTTTTAATTTAGATGCTAATTTAGCTATATTATCAGCAATTTCATTTCCATTTATATTACAATAACCTGGTATGTACTGAAATGATATATCAACATTTTTACTGTGGGAAATGTAGAGTTTTGAAGAACAGATTTTGACCACAAAAATCTTATTGCTGCTCACCTTTCTTCTAAGGTGAGGCCACAGCCACTCTGTTTAAATTGTCATTCCTATTTATGATGTTCCATCTGTCAACATGTATTAAAACTTTCTTAAAGCTTCTATCTCCACTTACTGGGAGTTTGAAATGCCTGCAATGTTAACTGTATTTAATAATATTGGTTTGCTGTTTTTTTTTAATGACGCTCGCAATAGTAAGTGTGACAGTGCGTCTAGGCTGATGGAGACAATAATCTCTGAAACATTAGAAGTTTTCAATAGAAAGTCAAGCTACAGGAATTAAAATCTCAAATAGTGGATATTAATGTATGAGGCATGGCTGACAGGAACTGGAAGGGACCACGGTATTCACATCAAACATTTGTAATGTCCATATAAACTTAGAAACATGTTCTATTATTTCATATCCAAGTCTCTGCCCCGTATAAAATGCTTCAACTAAAGATTTAAAAATTGATATTTTAGTCTTATGTGTAATATTCTTATTTTCTATTCACTCTTAGGTTGATCCGCGCACCAAAACAGATCCACGTGGTCAGTGCACCGTGGTACAACACGGTAGCAGTGCGCGCAAGAATGTAATCCCATGCTAACAATCTAAATTACAGAATGAATTTATTCTTAAATTGTACAATATTGTATACAATTGCCAAAGAGTTAAATTGATGCCCATTGGTACTATTAAACAGAGCTACATGTCCCAACATGCTGTTCGTATGAGTCACTTGATTTCCGCAATATTGTTTACACAGTAAGGGTCGCTACTGTTTACAATCATGGAGTTTTTCTTGCAACTTTCGAGTTACATAAAGCATAAGGCTGGTAAACCGTTGACTAGTGGTGAAAAAACTGTAGTGTTGAAAATATATAGTAAGTTTTGTGAGAAATATCCAACACTTCCCGTGAAAGAAGTGATGAGATTAACTTCTGAGTTCACCGGTGTTTGGGCTACAAATATAGAAAGTGCTCACAAAGAAAACCCTGAAACGGAAAAAGTGGTTGCACCCGGGAAAAAAAGAAAGCGTGTGAAATATATGATGCAAAAATGTGATGATTTTGTGAAGAATGCAATTTGCGTAGTAGTGCACAATATATTTTTTTTTTTTAATAAAGTGCTACATGTAACAAAAGAAGAAGCATTGTTTTGGGAGATGGATAGTTTAAGTGACACCATTATTGATAACCTGGTTAACAACCTTTGGGAGAAAATCAGCAGCAAATATTTCAGACGACGATTCTGCTCTGAAGGGAAGAGTTGCTTCTGAAGAGCGAATAATTGTAAGTTACAGCATAATGATATTTATTTTTCGCTCGTGTTTTTTACAGTTAAGAATTACAAGTGTACCTATTTATTTTGTTATGACTATCAATATTATACCTAACAGAATATTTTAGTCACTGTTTAAGTTGTGGGAATAAGGGCTCTGTTCGTTTTACATTACAATATGCTATGTGTATACGTCGAGTGGTCGTGAAAGACGACAGCATTTCTGGCGCAAATGGTGGAATGTTACTTTATAACAGTGCGCTGGACGCCTGTTTTTTTTTGGTGAGGATCAACTTAAGGCTGAATAGGCTTTACTCTAACTACTCTACTGTTGAGTTTAGCATGCCAATTATTTGTCTTCCCACAATAATTATATTTTCAATTTCACAATGATTCTAAAATTGATTCTAGATTTTTTAATTTATTTTGGTAATGTTGCAACCTTAGTGTTCAGAGCTGCATAACATAACCTATGAAATCAAATCTACCAAAATTTCAAGCCCGGCTTGGTGGGGTAGTGTGTTTGCCTCATATTCAAGAGGTTGTAAGTTCAAATCTCACTTAGGGTGAGTTATAGAGAAAAGATTTTTTTTCAGGGTTTTACCTTATCCTGAGAAGTCGTCGTTGAATATCTTCAAGCTCCCGGGACCCCGAGATCATTTAGCATCATTTCTCTGATTTCATTCATCATCTGATATGACCAACCAGGTTAGAGGATGTTAAGCTACCAACAAAAACAACAAAATTTCAAGCTAATGTTGTTTATTAGATGTGAAGTATGTGCTACATATGCAAAGCTTCAATAACTGATGAATAAGGCAGGAAATCAACAATTTATATACATATGGATAGCTGGCAGAATAAATGGGGGAGCCCCTTCATATACCTATGGAATATGGCTAATTTATTTGCCCATAACCTAAAGTAACTGTTATATCATAACTTCATGCAATTCTGCGATATTAAATTAATCTTAAAATTCACTGTTTATAATTATAAATACGTTACAGTTCATTTTCATACACACGTTAATACATGACTTCCTTTTCCCACATACAATTGGTAGCATAAACTTCCGCTCGAGTTTGAAATTACACTTTTGGATATGTGCCACAGCCATTTCCTTTGCCAACCTAATCATGATCATAGTGATTCCCTCCTTCCTGAAGCTAGTATGATTTAGTGAGATTATGTGGTGTAACATTATTTCTTTCTTGGTTTCCTCATTTTCAGTTCCATTTTAGAACACTCAATACCCAATGCACAGGAACAAATTATTAATGTTTTGCTACAGCTCTAACAATGGGAGCTGTACACAGCAACATGCAGCATCTACTAACATAAAACATGTTCTTTCCAACAGTTCTCATAAGTATCTTATATCGGATGATTCAAAAACAAATGAACTGGCTGCAGAGTATTTCACCTGTCCACAACTGCTGTCTGCCTCTGTCATAGAAAGGCACAGATGTAACCATGCAGCATTTTTAAAACCAGTTTTAAAGGTTTTACTTACCAATGCTATTAAAGGAGATGCTGAAACTGGCCACTGCATTGTCCATATATTGTTGGTACCTCTTAGGAAACTATTCACATTGAGAAGTGCTGGTGGACATTTTGTTGTAATTCTTCCAGAGTGTGTGGGTACAGCAGCTGTGTGATATCATGTTTCTGTGTGCAGCACTTCAGATGTTTCTGGGTCTCAACTTTTTTCAAATACACAGTTGACGCCAGTACAAACATGAATATAATTTTGCCCCCCCCCCTTTTTTTTTAGAGAATAACAGACAGGGAGCGTCATTTTGTCTTTTTTCAAAAAGACTCTGCAACAGCTCATTAGGTCAATCTTTCGATGAGAACAACAGAAAGAATGGTTGATTGATGTTTGGAGGAATTTAGTAACAGTGACCCGTGAGGTTGAAAATGAAAGCATAGGCTTTAGAAACTATCCCTCATAATAACAATGTAAGTGATGTAGAGTTAAAAAACCAACTCAACAAATTAATATAACATATAACAGAAAGAATGTTTCAAGACAAAATTAATAGTAGAGATTTGTGGCCTCCTGCAATTTCTATCTCTAGTGTAACTTAAAACATACAGTGTACAAGACAAACTCACGCACCTTGGAAGAATCAAAACAAAATATCCACCAGGAAATTGCCAGCATTTCTCAACATGAACTACGGCGAGTGATGGATAGTTTCCTAAAGAGGTGCCAAAAATGTATGGACAACGGTGGTGGCCAGTTTCAGCATCTCCTTTCATAAAGTTGGTAAGTATTTTTTTTTTTATGTCCTTTAACCTGGTTGGTCATATCGGACGATGAATGAAATTGGTGAAATGATGCTCAAATGATCTCTGCGTCCACAGAGCTTAAAGTTACTCGACATTCGTCTTCTCAGGATAAGGGAAAACCCAGAATAGAAAACCTTATCCAAGTAACTCACCCTAAGCAAGATTCGAACTTGCGACCTGTTGAATATGAGGCAGACACGCTACCACCACACTACCCAGGTGGGCATTAAAGCCTTTAAAAGTAGTTTTAAAGATGTTGCTTGGTTTCATCCGCATCTTTCTATGATAGCAGCAGACGGCATCAAGTGATGAAAGCACAGACAGGCAAAACACCATGCAGCCAGTTTGGATGATTTTGGATCACCCGGTATATCACAAACTTACAAGATTGTCCAGCTGTAGAATAAAGTTGGATATTATATTTACTGTCAGAATGTCCTTAACACAAGCTGCATCGGCCAACAAGACTATAAAATGTTGTCATGCGATGTCATGGCTGGGGTTTGAACCCTGAGACACTAGCCATGACTGACAATGTTTGTGTGATTATACAGCAGCTGCAGATGGTTGGTTCCTAGCAGGGCTTCTCTGCGGACGCTGCTGCCGCCACTAGCAGTAGCCGAGACCACGTTCGGCGTGCGACCTTCGGACCCTGGCGAGACTCCTGACCGGCCAGAACTCAGCGAGGCGGAGTGCGACATCGACACCCTCAAGAAGCTCAAGCTCGGCCTGCGCTCGTCTCTATGGTCCAGACCTGGCACCCATAATACACAGTCTGATTACTCCATTGCCGTCTAAATGAATGCTCATATTCTGCGAGGAAATGTTGGCAAAGCTTATGAGGTTCATCAGAAAACAAGTGCCTGGTGTACAAGACTGAGCAAATCAAAAGTATTTACCTTTAGAAGGTAACAATAATTGCTTGTTTGTTTTACATCCTGCTGTGATTGGCAGAACTTTATACAGTGTGGATCTTACACAGCCATATCGTCATAATGTTGTCAGTGTTTATTGGGTTTGGGGTCCTTTAACGCTTTTAGTGCCAGCCCGAATAGCAGAATGCTGTCTGAAAAGTGCCAAGCAATTTTAGAGCAGCATGCAGAATTTTAAATTACTAGTAATAAAATGAGTACCAAATGACACAGAGCTGAAATTTTTTTCATTTTTAGTAAACCTTTTTGTCTACCGTTTAATATTCATTATATGGATCAGAAGTCTCTTTATTATTTTAAAAAAATTAAAAACAAAAGAAACATTTGAAAATGAAATTAAAAATCCCCAAATAATCAATAATTAGGCATACAAAACCTTACTACACAGAAATTTCAGGCTAATTAAATGAAAATACAAATGTTTCTCTACTTTTGTACAGATTCCTAGAACCACCACCAGAGTAGTTCATGGATTGATTACACACCACCAATGATCACTTGATATCTGGTTGGTAATGGACGCAGTATCCTTCAAAACATGTTCCAGGAAATTTAAAAAGTGATTGTTGTTCAGAATCGTTAATCGACTTGATTATTTTACTGCCAATTCATTTCAACAGCATTGTCATTAACACGTATATACCGTATTTATCTGAATACAAGACAATGTTTTTTTCAGAAATATAAATATTTGGAACTGGGAGTCGTCTTGCATTCAAGATATATATTTTCCAAATACCATACAGGGTAAAAGTAAGTTTCAAACTTTGCGGGTACAGCAGTGGCAAAGCCTGGGAGAAGTAGTATAGATTACCGCCAAGGTGCAACGTGTGTGGCAGATTTTGAGCATTTTGCACCGAAAATTAGCTGTTAAGGAGCCTATAAGACTAAAATAAAATTACAGGACTTCCTTTTACATCAGCGGTTGTACATAATGTTGTATTGAAAGTCAATGGTGAAGCAGGAAGAGAGAGGTTAGCTGTGCATTTCCCCTCCTTGGACCGCAAATATACCACAATGTGAATTTACATGCAAATTCGAACTAGGTAAAATGTTTTATGATATATTAAGTATGTTGTCTTAACAGGAAATAACATCCATAAATAATTGCTATTACATCTACGCTGCCATTACCGCCACCACCATCATGTTTTATCATAGCATATAACATACATTTTGTTTTCCCGCTTGCAATGTGAATTTCTGTGCAAATTTAAATTAGGTAAAAACATTTAAGATGTGTTATATTAAGTAACATGCTGTCCAAATACAAAATCATATCCATTATCATTGTTACAGGCCAGATGCTGCCGTCATCACATACCATCACACCCATACAGTACATTTCCATACTCCCCTTTCTGGCAAATTAATTACAATTACTTAATCAGTTTGAGTGCCCATTAGTTTGTTCAAAATATATGGCAAACCTTTAAATTTCATTTAAAAATTCTTCTTTTCATATACCTATATCTTTTAAACATGTCTTATGTAGATGATATGCTAGATTCCAAAATTAAGTTCTGAAAATGGGGGTCGTCTTGCATTCGAAGTAGTCTTGTATTTGGATAAATACTTTTTTTTTTCTTTACGTTACTTTAACATCCACTGTTCTGTAAGATACCTTGTTGATGGTATTCATGGAGAGTAGCCTTTCAGGAATATCCCATGATGTCTACAGAGTTTTCGCCATCTGTAGTCAGTATGGCTTCTACTCTCATTGCCTCACATCCATAGTCAGATGACAGAGTTCAGCCAGACCTTCAAGACCATGCTGCTTTGCTACACAACAAGCAAATGGCAGCACAAGTCACATTACCATCTATTTTTAGTTTTTACTTATGTTTTAGACTTTGGGTCATAATGTTAACAATCCAATCTGGTATTTACCTTGGCAACTGAGGGGAAACCACAACAAAAACCTAGCCAGATTGGTTGGCCCATGGGATTTGATCCGGAACATCCCGAATGTGGGCCTCAGCTGAACCATCCTGCTCGGCATCATTAGAGCCATTGCCAACAAAATAAAAATATCCAACAACTTTGCTTGTAAAGGGAAGTTTCAGTTTGGTGGATTTTCTTTGAAAATAATATTCTTGGAAGAGGCTGAGCTTATATATCAAACTTTTACTTTGTTAAAATAACTTCTCTTGGGCTATTAGGACAATTCTAGGAGGACTTTCAAGCCTTCAAGAGCTAATGTTGCACTCATCTTCAGGGAATGGTGTAGAGACTCCCAGTCCAGTTATATGTATAATCAATCTGGAGGAGTGATAGGCCAGATGCTGCCCTATGATGGCTCAGTTCCAGCGCAGGAGTCATTGACTCAAGACCAATGGCATTCATTGCAGTGTCAAATCTCTCCGATTGGCCCATTGCAGGGTATAAGCCTGCAATAAAACCATAGCTGGCCTTTGTTTTTCAGTTATGATATCAAAGGAAACACACATGGAGCTTTCTCTATAAATGCTTTCCTATAGGTATTGCTTTTTGTGAAATTTGATTTTGAGTGGTGCGTCTGCTTGTAAATCTTATTGGATTGCTGTAAGCTGTTAATTTTAAAACAAAACTATATTATTTCACATTTTCTGACTAGATTTGGTTGTGTAAGATCCATTCTGAGGTAGTAAACATTTCTTTGTTTTAGTCCCCTTTAGAGAAGTATAATTGTTTTACGTTAAGATTAAAGTATTGCAACAGCACACCGGTAAAGCCTGAAAACTTTTTCTGATAATCTCATATCAAAAGCTAGCACTGTATACATTTCTTTCCTCTGCGTGTTTTATTTTCAGACGCAGCATGCTTGCCAGCATTTCTTCACTGCTACCAACATAAGGACCTCTCCACGCGGGCATTACGAATGTTATGAACACCAAACATTTTGGTCTGAGTCCAGGATTTCTAAAACGCCCCTCTGGCAAACATTCAGTAGTTTATAGCAAGACTACGTGTGGCTGTCAAATCCGGACTGCAGCCTTGTTAAATGTCTTACCTTTCCAGTGTTTTTACCCAAACAAAAGTGTACCTGTTTTTAAAGAAAGCCCAAAAAATATATACGAAACTTGTTTTTTATGTACATATATCACATGTTTTCAAAATAAAGTATGTAATTTTAATTACGAGTACTTGTCTATTATGAGGATCACTCTGAGAGTTTTAAGAAGGAATGCAATTTTTTTATATTGTTTAACCCTTAATTGCATGGTGTTACATATGTGCAACAAAGCTGATTAATCAAAGCTTTTAAATCTTTTAGTAGCCACTTTTCTAATTTCGTAATACACCAACCTTCAGCAATAAAATTAGACTAGTTATAGCTGTTTTATATTGTAAAATTCTTAATATTCTCTAGTGTTATATGTATGTGTGTACAGGGTGTTTCAAAATGACACCAAACGAAGATGTGGACTTTGTTGGTCATACTGTATGTGATACCTGAATATTATTTTCAGCTATATATTCGGAGCATACAAGAACTGCCATAAAATCACCATGGATTAGGCAGTCATACATAACCAAATGGCACATGCCTGGCCCTCTCCGAGAGAGATGCCGGTTGGTAGCGAAGGTCCCAGTTGTGTGGTGTAGGGGTGGTTTGATAGGCATGCCGGCGCAGCACAGGTCACCTTAGTAATGGAAAACATAGCATGTGGGTTTTGTTGTGTGTTTTGTATAACACGTTCTGAGGTTGATTATGTGGTGTATGGCAACCGTTGTTCCTTTGCTGCCTAATCCCAAATGTGTGCTATTTTTAAACACACATAAAACTTTAAATAGAAGAGTTTGAAAGTTGTGACATCAAGTTTCGGACAAGTCAACGTGTAAGCTAATTGACAGCTATCTTCATTTGGTGTCATATATATATATATATATATACACACACACACATACACACAAAAGAGGAAAATCCATACAACTGCAGTCAAATGTAACACCATCAGCATCCAAGCGTATCATCACACCGGTTATTTTACTTGGACCCTCCCCATCCTCTACCATAGGCACATTTGACTGCAGTCGATGAGACTTGAACTTGTGACGTTCGGCTTTGAATGGATGGCCAATCCATTACATATCACACTAACCATCATGGCTTTTCCAGTTGTTGTGCCAGTGAAAGGGATATAAATACCGGTTTGCGAATTAGAGGAAGAACACCATATGTAGCAAAATAAATCATGCAATTAAGGGTTAATGCCCGCTTTTACTACAAATGGCACTACAGGCAATGACACATGATAATAGAATGAAGATGGAGCTGATGGAATGTGATGGCGGGGGAAACTGGAGAACCCAGAGAATCCCTGCCCTTACATCGCTTTGAGAAATATGCCTAAAAAGGAATGCAATGAAATTTGAAAATTTAGATCTGATCATTATATCTTTTCAAAGTATTTTCATTGCATTCTATACAATACATCATCGTTTCAAATCCAGCATACTATTTTTCTTTGGGAAGTCTCAAATACATTCTTCATAAGCTGGTACAGCAAATTCAGCTGATTCAAATCATTATTGTCAAAGTTTTTCTTTTAGTTTTGGGGAATAGAAAGAAGTGACATGGGACCAGATCTGGACTGAGGAGAGGTTAGGAAACTTCTGTTACCTACAAAAATTAGGTTATTTCCAGTGCAGTGTAGGCAGAGACACCATGAGGTCAACAAAATTCCATGCAGACCAAGCTTAGCTTTAATTGTTTTTCACACAAACCATGTATAGGACAGGAGTTGGAAAAATTCAATGCCATAGCCAGGATTTGAACTAGATCTCCCAGTCTCTAGCCTGTTGCTCTATCAAATGAGTTACCATGGCAACATGCTGGCATAGCATTAAATTCCTCTACTTATCCAACTCCTATCCTACAAAACACTATTTGTCCATAACAGTTGGCTATACTATTAATCCTGGGACCTAAAGTACTTACGATTCGCCATTGGGGTTGTCATCTCAAAATAATTTGAGATCACCATGTGGTTTACCACGAAACATGCGAATCAGTTGAGAAATTTAATGCTATGTTGCCATTGTAGCACAGTGGTAGACCATCTGGCTAGAGACGGGGAGATCCGTGGTTCAGATCCCGTCTATGGCATTGAATCTTTCAGTCTGGCTCTACTTATCTAAGCTTAGGGTTCTTTAAATTTAAACCTAGCCCAGACCAATGGTTTTTAAGTGTGCTTAAAAGTGACATGTCCTTTGTTTACTGGCATATTAAAGACTCCTGTGGGACAAAATTCCAGCACACCGGCAGTACTGATATGCTTCTGGCAATTGATGCCATTAACAAACAAGTCATTTTTAACAATTTATAATTCTTCATTATCAGTTTATTTAAGATCGGTGGCAGACATTTTGTGCTGTACCATCTGGCACTGAGTCTTTTGTCCTTCAAGCAGAACTATGGAACAAATGCTTCTTTCTCATCTTCTTTTGTTTGGGGTACTTCTCCTGGGAAGACCCAGAACAATGACTATCATTTAGTTTCTGGATTGCACTGTTATATCCAAGTTCTGTCAGTATTACAATGTTAAAATATATTTTTGTATCTTCCCTCATCAAATTTTTCATCATTTCCTGATACAATTGCACACATAGCTATTTTTGCTCATTTGTTAGGTAAATAGATAATTTATTTCATCTTTTTGAGTTACAAACATCATACATATTTAGTTACTTTTCTATATAATTACCTAGTTGTTTCAGAAATTCTTTTCTATTATTTCCAAAAAGTTTTAAGTACAATATCTTTGTCAGTAACTTTTTCCAGTTTTTATTCCATATTTTCTCCTCCATATTTTAGTCTCCTCGCAAACAATTATATTGTGTAAATTGTTATCAACATTGCCAATAGTGAGCATAGGTCTTTATAGACTTTTAGACCTTTTAATAACATTGTTCCTGTTCTTGCCAATGCTAGACCCTCTCTTTCCATTTCATCACAGACATCAATGTATTTTTCTTTTCCCCATTCTTCCCAATTCAACTAGTGCTACTCCATTTGGAGCTATTCTTGGTAATCCCAATATCATTTTGCAAAAGGGCCTATGAATTTGATGTATACATTCCAAACCTTAATACCTGAAAAAGGTATTATACATTATTCTTGATTCCAGTGTTGCTGCACATGTTCTCTCTAGCCAGTTTACTCTCATATTTGGTATTTTCTTTAAGCAGGTTCTTATGCTGTTTTAATAGCTAATTTCCCCTTACCCAGCTAGTTTTTCCTTTGTTCTGTCCATTTTCCATTTAGTTTTACTCCTAAGTAATCAAACTTGTTTACAACTTTGAATTCACTCCCCTCGAACCACCATCTCTCTCTTCCCTGCTGAGTTTATTCCCATTCTTACAAATCATAATTTTTACTTTCTCTACACATACTATGTACATAGTGTATAGAGAACATATTGGATTCCACTCAAAAATTCCACACCAAGATTTCACCAGAAATATATGTTTTATGGTCCCCTGTATCCAAAAAAAAAAAAGCATTTTCAGAAAAAGGTCTGTGTGTCTGTGAACACGATAACTCAAAAACAAAAGTCAGTAAAATACCAAACTTGGTATTTAAGTTTAGTATCCTCCAGGGATGCGACATGAAGATTTTGAGAAAAATCCCCCCACCCCAAACTACCCTTTACATAGAACTTTTTTCAAAAATTTTGATTTTCTCAAAAATGCCTAACAATTTTGATTAAAATATTGTATATCAAAGATATTTACTTGTCAAATAAAATGTATATCTTAAATTTTCTGGGAATAGCCTCTGAAGACTACTTTATTTTGAATGAATTTTACGGAATTTTGCATAATTGATAAACCGTAAGAGATGGCCAAAACTTACCACACAAAAAATGTAGAGCACATTAAAACACCCAATTTATGTTCATATATTTTTATTGGGAGTTGATCGTTTTTAAATATTCCTTGTTTTTGGTTTCAGCTTTGAAAAACTTATACTTTTCTCATAAAGGAATTTGTTAACTCCTGTCCATACAAACAAAGCAACTTCAGTCACATAGCAATCAGCTTTTGACTATCGCTTTAACCTATACTTCCTTATTTCGCTTCTACTTATGAGAAAGAAAGTAGTAAGAGTATTTCTGCTAATTTTTTTTCCATTACCACAAAATAAATGGCAGCATAAGCTTTTTAACAACAATTTGTTGCAGAGATGTAGAGAAAGTCATGTGAATGAAACACATCAGACTTTTTATTTACTTTTAAACCAAATTTATTGCAGAATTTCTCTGTTGCTTTCTTTAAACCTGCTCTTGTGATTGTTGCTACTACAGAGCAAACTTGGAATATCTTTATTTCATTTGTTAGTTATTGGGGGATCCACTAATGGCAGAATTTCCTGATGTGACATTTTTCTCTAAGGATGGTGTTCATTGCTGTCTACTTAATATTCAGGGCTTATTGAACCAAATAATACAAGCTTGCTGCAACATGGGCTCTACTTTCATTGTTGCTGTTCTGTGCAGTCTTCATCTTCGAGGGAACACCTTTCTCTTCTAAATTCTGCAAACCATTGTGAACTGTGATAAGCAAAGATTCCAAAATGCCTGATGCAGTCTTCAACACATTGTCTTATGGCTATGGCCATGTTCTCACTTGAGAGCCATCCTAGCATGTAACGCAGGAACATGTACATGCACATAACAATACCAACACCACTACAATACCCGGAAAGAATCTAGCATAAAATTCCCCATGCATACACTAACACTTTATGGAAAAAAAACCTACTGCAGGGTGTAAAAATATATAACAAAAGCAGCATATAAAAAAAAACCTTAAATTTATTCACAAAACGAGTAAAAGAAATATTAGTAAATAAAACAATATTTTATGAATGACACAATCCTAGAATCACTAGGCTAGTATACCTATTATATAACCATAAATTGACAAATCAATTCTTCAATGTATTTTAAAGAAAATCTGATTACACTCACATGACTTTCTCTAGCTACTCTACAAACAAACTTCTTACAAAAGATAATTCTTCTTTCAACACCATGCTAATCGAGATAAACATTAGCTGAAGTTATTACTTAGTTCCTTATAGGTAGATCAGAACTAAGGGATTGCACTAGGCTAAAGTGATAGTCAAATGATTTAAAAGCTGTCGTTATGTGATTGTTATTGCAAATCGCTGCTTTGCTTGGCCAAGAGTAGAACAAAAGATAAGCAGACACTTCCTCTGAGAAAAGTATAGGTACTTAACAATTGAAACTAATAACATGGAATACGTTTTATTAATTTGTTGAGTTGGTTTTTTAACACTATGTCACTTCCATTCTTGTTATGAGGGACTAGTTTCGGAAGCCTAACCTCACGGGTCCAACTCATATAATTACTAAATTCCTCCAAACATCAATCAACATGGAATACCTCGAAAACCGTAAGCTACACAAAAAAGATATAATCACAAGTATTACTGCATTTACTTTAATATCATTCCTTTTATAAATGCAACTATAACATACTAGAGTTTTTAATTGCCACCACGCAACTGCGCCAGCAGTGTTTCATTGCGCCGACACTCTATGGTGAGCTGCCTGACAGCAGCCACATACCGCCTCTGCTGCTCAACCAAACCTAGCAACTGCTGACTCAGCTTATCTCGTCTCTGGCGTTCCTCTGCTCTACGCCGCTCCACCTGCAACAATAATGCCCTCTCAGGTAAGTAAGTTTATAGAATCAATGAGATAAACACAACACAGTAGTTTTTACTGAGTATTTTGAAAACATATGAGGCTAACATTGAATTTTTTTAGAAAGTCAACTAAACATTTAAAAGTTAAATTATTTTATGAAGTATTGTATTCCACCCAAAAATTTGATAAGGAAATTTCACCAGAAATATGTTTTGAGGTCCCCCGAGTCCAAAAAAATAATTTTTAGACAAAGGTGTGTATGTGAGTGTGTTCTTTTTCCTTTCCCCTTTTTTATTAATTAGCAGACTTTCTTTTTTGTCTGTATACACTACGTATGGTGATACTTTAAAGTTACACTTCGCATACCATGTGGTTTGAATGCATGTATCAGTGACACTTTCTTAGAGTCTCGGTTTCCACAGCCAAACAATAGTATTTTAGGGTGAAAACTTGCCTTTGGCTACCCAGCGGTTTACAATTTAAGATTCTTTTGTAATTCAAATTAATAAGTTTGTTCTAATGGTGACCTTCTTCTGGTATCTCGGGTCAGTTAGTCTCGGAACGCGCTGAAATGAAAATAACTATTCCTACAGAAGTAATACTCCCAGCACTTCTCTAAGAATACTTCATTGTATTCTGAATATTGAAATGTTGCCAGATGGGCAAGATTACAATCACTTTCACAATGAACTTTGATTTCTGATCGCAGGACCAATACTTCCGTACCACACCCACACATAGAAGCAACTCAAGTGTTACTTACTTCCCGGCGTGCAACTCGCTATGAAAAACAAATTAACATTTCTTTTGCGTTTCAATTAATTTTGAACATTACACTTTACATAATATTCTCAAAGTTACTAAAATATTAAACCATGCACTTTGCATCATTTTGATACACTTTACTTTCACATGTTATGAGCATATGAGCATTTACCATTTTTTACACATATTTTACATTTCTGACATTGTTGTCTGCAAGTTGAGGCAAATCATTTTCATGCGCTGGCTCTTAGTACATGCATACTGAAAGGCAACCATTTTTGACACTTTCATGTGTGCATTTCCTTCCTTACCTTAAAGATAATATGTACATTAATTTTATTCAAAGGTAATAAATATTGTATCACATTTGTATATTGTTGCCCAAATGTTTCCATGAGAAATGGTGGTTTTCAAAATAAAATGGTGCAACCCCAGGGTCATTCCAAAACTTTTAAAATGACGCTCTTAGCTTATATAATATGATACTTACTTTGGCTTTGTTTTGTTTAATTCCTTCCACAATGGCATCAAACTGTTTCATGAACTGCTCCTTCCCACTAGCAGTCGACATTGCCCTGTAACAAACATATCTCTCTCTCAACTCATTCTTTCTTTAGTAATGCTATAACAACAACAACCAAATACAAAAATGAGTAATAGTGTCACATCTCTGGAACAAAACTACAACATAGAAAATAGTGTATACCTAGTAAAATTGGTACAATGCCCAATAGAATCACACATATGGGAAAAAATGTTTATCCTAAAACATAAACAAAAATCTGTGTAATTGCCACCGAAGAAAACCCAATCTTCAAGTTCATCAATCCACCACCAGACAAGCAGAGGATATCAGCAACAGCCCACCAGTCGAACTTGCTGACAATGTGGGCAACACCAGCCTATGAAACATGTTAACATAATTTGTTATTTAATGAAGCAACTCAAGCATAAACTTCAACTCACTTTGCATTTTACTGTATACCACTTCCATTTTTACTTTCTCTACACATACATAGTATATACAGTATATTCTATTGCACCCAAAAATTCAATAGCAACATTTCACCAGAAATACATGTTTTGGGACCCTCTGAAACCAAAAGAGCAAAAGGTTTGCCATGTGTGTCTGTCTCTGGGCAGTATAGATCAAAAATGAAAAGTCTGTTAAATACTAAATTTGATATTTAAGTTCAGCATCTATCAAGGATCGAGCACAAAGTTTTTCAACAAAAATCTCTTGAGCCCCAACTACCCTTTACATGGAAAATATTCAGAAAATGTTGATTTTCCTAAAAATGACTAAAAATGCTCATTAAAGTCTCTTTAAGATATTTACATGATAAATAAAATGTATACTACCTCTAAAGACCACTCTATTCTGGATGAAGTTTTTTGAATTTTGCATGACTGGTAAACTTTAAGCGAGACAAAACTTAATACACAAAAAAGTAGATATCCTTAAAACACACAATTAATGGTTTTTTTCATGAAGTTGACCGCTTTCGAGATATTCCATGTTATTGGTTTCAGTTTTAAAATACTTAAACTTTTCTCATGAGGGAACTTGTCAATGCCCGGCAACGCAAAGAAACAGATTTCAATCCCAAGGCAACCACATTTTAAAACATGTGACTGTTACTTTAGCCCAGTGTATTCCCTTATTTCCTTTTAATTTACAAGGAAGCAAGTAATAAGACCGTTTCTGCTAATGTTTATCTCGATTAGCATGAAGTGGATACAAGAATAAGCTTATTAACAATTATTTGTTACAGAGATGTAGAGAAAATCATGTGAATGAAACACATCAAATTTTTTTGGTTTTTTGATCAGATTATTATTTTTGGTTTTTTGATAAAACCAAAAATAACAAAGAATTTTCCATCTAAAAAATTGTTTAGCATGAAGGGATTTAAGGCTAGTTCACCATAACCAAGAACATAAGCAGAATAAGAGAAACAGTTGAAATATATGTATTCTAAATTACAACTGATGGGAAGCTTTTCCAGGGCCCAGGAACAGTAAACAAGACTTGGCCAACTTTCCATATTCATTCCCAAGTGTGGATATTAAATCCATATTTTACATATTAGGCTCTTTGCTTAGAGATTATTCTACACAGCATGACTTCAAACAACTGCTGAAGTTCACTGTAGTCGCAGTTCTTTCAAATTATGTTGGCTGAAATGAAGGAAGGTGAAAAAAAATCATTGGTCATTGAAAAAGGAGTGAAACCTCAATGCGCAAAATTGAACTTCCACTTTGAAATGTTTCCTGTTCTCGTTTCCAGTTTTTTTATCATTCCCAAGCTATTGAAAAGCAGTTTTCTAGTCAATAATAATATTTATTTTCTGAAAAATTAGAAAAACTCATTTACTACTCTTCCTGAAAATACTATCATTTTCTCCTTGCTCATTTTCTATATATCTGTTTTGAGATTTTACAAAAACATTGTCCATACTCACTCTGTGTAGTTGTCGAGAATGGAGTTGAGAAGGGTCAGTTCTTTGCTCAGGTACAGCTTTGTATCATCCAGAGTGTTGTAAAGGGTATAGAACTGTTTCGTTTCCTTGTGTTTCGCTGCAACTGAAACAATTCAGATTTGGAGTGAGAAGCAACAGTCTGTATCACTGGATCAATCACCTAACAGCATTTTCATAAAACAAATCTTATGTGTTCCATTCACATGACTTTCTCTACACCTCTGTAACAAATTATTGTTAAAATACCAATGCTACTATTTACTTCATGCTAACCGAGAAAAAATTAGCAGAGATAGTCTTATTACTTGCTTCCTTGTAAGTAGAAGCGAAATAAGGGAGTACATTAGCTTAAAGTGATAGTTGAAAGCTGGTTGCTATGTGACTGAAGTTCCTTTGTTGGTATGGACAGGAGTTGACAAATTCCCATATGAGAAAAGTATGTTTTTCAAAGCTGAAACCAAAAACAAGGAACATCTAAAAAACAATCAACTCCACAAAAAAATGTATATAACATAAATTGTGTGTTTTAACGTGCTCTACGTTTTTTGTGTTGTAAGTTTTTGTCCATCTCTTACAGTTTAGCAGTTATGCAAAATTCCTAAAATTCATCCAGAATAAAGTAGTCTTCAGAGGCTATTTCCAGAAAATTCAAGATCTACATTTTATTTGTCACTTAAATATCTTTGGTATACAACATTTTAATCAAAATCGTTAGAGCCATTTTTGAGAAAATCAAAATGTTCGAAAAAAGTTCCATGTACAGAGTAGTTTGGTTGGGGGGGGGGGGTTCTCAAAATCTTTGTGTCGCATCCCTGGAAGATACTGAACTTAAACAGCAAGTTTGGTATTTTACCGACTTTTCGTTTTTGAGTTATAATGTTCACAGACACACAGACCTTTTTCTGAAAATGCTCTTTTTAGATACAAGGGACTCTAAAACGTATATTTCTGGTGAAATCTCAGTATCAAATTTTTTGGGTGGAGTGCAATACACTATATACATAGCACGTCTAGAGAAAGTAAAAATCTTATGTTAAATTAAAAAGACATCCTCTATCATGCCCATACACTCCTGGCTGCATGGCTGAGTGCAAGTATCAAGAATTGAAGAACTGGAGTGGAGGGCAAAAGATGTACAAGCTCGTGTGCAAATCATTGGTTGTAATGGGAAACAATGAAATTTAAAACACCTATAATTACGTCATAAGGATACCTGAGTAGGAAATAATTGCGACAACACGTTCTTTATGATCGTCAGCATCTATGCACAGGGATCAGATCTTGAATGTCCTGTTGGAAGTTGAATAAAAATTGCTTCATTGACCAGACAGAATTTCATCCCACAACTGAACAAAACAGAAGTAATTATTATCATTGAGCTTGAATATCGTATTCCTGTATTTAAAGTGTTTTACAAACGAAATGTAAGCTTCACAGAGAGCATAATTCCATTTGCAGTTTCGTCTCAGTGATTTTCCATGTATACTTTCTGCTTTTTACTTTAATGTACAAAGTCATCAACAAGAATTATAAAAAGGGCTTGTTCAGAGCGTCTCTGCAAGTAAAGTGGTCAAATTGCTGAATTAAAATGCAAAATATGCTGGGTTCAATTCTAGGCTGATAAAGCTATTCTTATTACCCACCCTCAAGAGCCTGTATATATGAATGCGATACTGAATGTCTGTTAAGTTAATCGAGAGGTACAGTTTTAATGTACACCTCAACAATTTAAACAGTTATAGAAGGTCAAAGTGATAATACAATGAAATTACCTAAGGTGGTATGTAAATAAAAACAAATAAATTAAAATGATTAAAAAAAAAAAAAAAAAACCTATAAGATAGTTTAAAATAAGATAGATATATTAATATGATGTGCACCACAGGAGAGTATGATCTGTGCTTCCTGAAATAATCCATAAACAAATCTAAAATTAGAGTTGATTATTACTTAATGTTCTTTACGATAAATGTCTCAATCTTTTCGGGATTATGTTGAAAAGTAACCATAAGTGTACAAACTTTTAGTAATAAAATAATTGTTTTCTATGAACTTGTCCTTTATTTATAGCCTATCGGAGGTTGAAAATAAAACAGCCCTCATAGATTTGAAAACAAATGAGATGATATAAATTAATAAAAAGGATGCAAACATGCTTTATAATTTAATTGCAGAGCATCTGTATGACAACACAAAAATGTGAATACTCATATTTACGAGTATTTGCTGCAGGCTTACTGCAAGAACCCTTCAGTAGAACCTTTCCAAGATCTAATGAAAGATATCAGACAGATCTACCCTGTAGCGCAATATTTAGATTTAGTTAAACCTTGGGAAAAGAGTAAATAATAAATTATGGTTTACTATCCCACCGGCCTTAGAAAGGAACCTGATGTAAACAAAAGCATCAGGATCTGGAGAGCCAAGAAGAACTTTCCAACAAGCACCATCTGTCTAACAGTGACAGAAGAGAAACCACTTCAGCAGTCACTTTGCCAACTAGGAAAACCATGAAAATCACCTGTTCAGAGTGGCAAGACTCAAACCCAGGACCTTCTGAATGTGAACCTGCACATTGCTGCACAGCTTGCTTGATAAAAGATCGAGAGAACTTCGTATCCATGACATAGCTTTCATCTCACTTCAACCAAGTGTGTGTGTGTGTGTGTGTATCTGTGGACAGCATAGCCCCAAAATGAAAAAACTGTTAAATACCATGCTTGGTATTTAGATTTAGTATCTTCCAACAATGCAACACTAAGATTTTCAAAAAAAATACCCCCCCCCCACACAAACTACCCTTTACATGGAAAAAATTTCGAAAATTTTGATTTTCTTAAAATTGGCTCTAACGATTTAGATTAAAATCCTGTATAGTAAAGCTATTTATGTCCGAAATAAAATATATATCTCGAATTTTTTGGGAATAGCCTCTGAAGACCTCTTTATTCTGGATGAATTTTGCCGAATTTTATGTAACTGCTAAACCGTAAGAGATAGAAAAAAACTCACTACACAAAAAATGTACATCACGACAAGACACACAATTTATGTCCTTTACATTTTTGTTGTGGAGGTAACCGTTTCCAAGATATTTCTTGTTATTGGTTTCAATTGTAAAATACTTAAGCTTTTCTCAGACAGGAAGTGTCCATTTTTCTTTTGTTCTACTCCTGGCCAAGCAAAAAAGTGATTTGCAATGACAATCACATATGGATAGCTTTTAAAACATTGCACAATCACTTTAGCATAGTGCATTCCCTTATTCCCTTCTACTTATAAGGAACTAAGTAATAAGAACATTCTGCTAATATTTATCTAGATTAGCATTGTGTACAAAGAAGAATAATCTTTTGTAGGAGGTTTGTAGACCAGCTAGAGAAAGTCATGTGAGTGTAACACATAAAATGTTTTTACATTTATTTTACATTGATTCAACTCCTTGGTCATACTCTAATAGATCTCTTAGGTAGATACTCCATCGGTATGTAGTGGACAGTAACCATTGAGGTCTCATCCCTTTATACCATACCACTTTGTTCCGTGCGAAGCAGATGGCATCCAGTCCAGCTGATTTCACTGTGGTGTACAGCCAGCCTTCTAAGTCTCATCCTTTTAATACCATACCACTTTATTTTGCATCAAGCAAATGGCATTAGGGTACCCTTCAGTATAGCTGCTTTCACTATCTGTGGATAGATGGCAGTGCAATTACAATTACTTTCTATTTTCAGTTTTACTATTGTTTTAGACTGAAGGCTGGGCCAGGATACTGTGGAATTCTGGTCCAATCCAGTATTTACCTTGGCGACTGAGAGGAAGCTGCTAAAACCCCTGGCAAAATTGGTCGGCCCATAGGATTTGAACCCAGGACCTTCCAAATGCAGCCATCTAGTGACTCTTGTTAAAATGTTGGCAGCATCAGTCATTATGCTAAGCTAAAGAAGGTGTACATACTCCATGTTTGTGTATACTTACCTTGGTTATAGAGCTCCAAGAAACGGCGCTGGTACTGTGCCAGTTCAGCACGACCAGGAACCTCATCCAGTTGTCTCTGCAGAGCTGCAATGGAACGATTACGTTTAGCCAACAACAGTCGCAGCTTGGCCACACGTTCCTTCTCCTCCTCGAACTGCTGTGTTATCTGGTCGCTGTCCCCATCTGGAGTTGCGCTGTCTTGTGCTTCTCTGTCAACACATTTACAAACTTCAACATCAAGACACAGCATGACACCTTGACTCAAAAACAAAGCATTGGATGAAAGCATACTTTGTAATTAATCTCAAAGTGCTCCAAAATCCCACATGAACATTTTCAATTCAAACTCTTCTTCCCAAACTACTTTACTTTCCATTAATATCTGATAATGATTTTGATTAAAATATTTGTATCGAGGATATTTACATGACAAATAAAATCTATATGTCTGGAATTTTCTGGGAAAAACCTCTTAAGTTTTCTTCATTCTGAAGGAATTTTGTATAATCTTGTAAAGCGAAAATGGAGTTTTATTTATGGACACTCTTTAACTGCTGTGGTTATGAGCAGTCAATTCTATACTGTGTGTGAAAGACCACTTAATTTTGCTCAGAAGCCTCTTTATCAGGCTTGAAGTTCTTTTATATGCCATAAATCTAAGACACGGGACCAACAGCTTTACTTCCCTTCTGAAGGAAGCCATGCTAAGGGTTTTTATGCCTGAAAAAATCCATTGTCCTCTGCTGGGTTTGAACCTACGACCTTGGGTATATTAAGTTAGCATGATAACCATTAGACCATGAAGGGTGACATATAATGTTGTATTACTGTGTATCATAAGTGACAGATGAAAACATATTACACAAAAAATGCAAATCCCTTTAAATGACACAAATTTATTAAATAACCTGTTTTGTGTTGTATTATTATTATTACTATTATTATTATTATATATCAATAAATAACTCAGAAGTTTGAGACAAGTGAAGCAGTTTAAGTATATTAGCAGAGTTGGACTAGTAAAAAATGGCGTGTTATTTATGGACCTCTTTAACTACAGTGGTTCTCAGCGTCCCATTCTAAATTGGGTGTGAAAGACCGCTTAATTTTGCTCAGAGGCCTCTCTTTCAGGCTTGAGGTTCTTTTATGTGCCGTAAATCTACGACACGGGACCAACGGCTTTACTTCCCTTCCGAAGGAAGCCATGCTAAGGATTTTTACACCCGAAAAAATCCATCGTCCTCCGCCGGGTTTGAACCTGCGACCTTGGGTATATGAAGTTAGCATGGTAACCATTACACCATGGAGGGCGATGTTGGACTTCACTTAAAATGGAAATCACCCAAAACATGTTTCAAGGGTGTTCACCCTTTTTTTCAGTTAAAGTCTGACGGATGACAGCAAGACACACATATACAGTTCACTATGGAAACAGAACAAGACCAAATTCTACCATGTCTGGACCTAAAGCTAATAAAAAAGGATAAAAGATCAAAATGGCATCTGTAGTAAGACCATACACACAGTTACATAAAACACAATACTTTCAAATTGGAACCCCACAAACAGGCAATCTTCAACAGCTCGGTGCACAGACTCTTCAGCATCTCACTTGACACAGAATACCTTCAAATATGCCACATAGCCTCAGCCAATGGTTTGCACCCACACATAATTAAGACAAAAATTCAACAAGAAATTAACAAATCACCACTCTGTCCCTATAAAAAGTAAAAGGTACATATAAAAAGTGTCATTACCCAACAGAAGACAAATAATTAAAAAATTGTCAAAAATAACATAAATTTAGCTTCAAGTAACAATTCAACATAAAAAATAAATTTAATTTGACAAATTGATTAATCAACACTTACTTAGGATTTGGTTCAAAAAGCTAGTCTCCTTCATTTCAACCAGACATTGACTAATTCTTTGTGCTGAAGCTGACAATGTTGCTGTCTCCTTTGACAGGGGAATGCCTTTTTTATCCTAGTTTCCAAATTGCTCATGAAGAGGTCTGCTAGTATTGGTGAAGTTTGCTTTTGCCACCAAAACAAGTTACTTTATTTCAAGAGTGAAGTTTGAGTGTAATCTAGGTTTTTACTCCTATTTAATTAGTTACTTCACTGTGCATTCCCATTAATGTTTTAATTTTTATGCATAATTGTGACATTTCCTACAGCAGCTGTGTATAAAAGATTCTTGGTAATATTGTTTTGCAATGTATTTTAATAATTGAGAATTATTGTATGGATTAAATTTTATATATTATGTTTTAAAAAATGTTAAATCACTGTATGAAATATTCATTGATAAATACCTTTGTTCACATCTGTTAACACTGACATATCCTATATGTGATCTACAGGACTAATAAATTGAATTAAAAGAATTACAATACTGTAAACATGATAGCTTGAGTGTCTCATTTGCCTGTTTAACTCAAATTAATTTTATGAAACCTCCACTGATCGTAACACTTCTATTACATATAACATGCGTTGCTGGTTTCATTTCTTTTTATCATGAAAACAGTTCAGTAGGTACATAATAAGTTTAGTTATGAAAAAGCTTCACCAGGAATTAAACCTGAACTCTCATTTAACCCACAATACAATATAATGGACTTACTTAACAAGCTTCTGCAGTCTTGCCAACTCGAGCCGACACTGTTCTCTGAACTCCATCTCCTGCTGTTTCAGACTCTCGTTCAGAACCACTAGTGCCTGAAGTTTCCGTAGCAACCTGCAAATATATCAAAATGACTTTTATATCCGACCTTTATTCTCTAACTAGTAAGATAACCTTTTTAAGACATCTGGACCTCTCTCAGTTATAGCCAGAGAAAAAGAAACTAGAAGGAATTGTGGCAAAATGTACCTAAACCTTAACTCCAGATTAACTGAGCACTGGATCTGCTAGTGATAGCGTCATTAGTTTATATGCAAATCGTAACTGGTTATTAGCTCAAAAACAGTTGATATCAACAGATTGCAAAAATAACTTTAACTGTTCTTGCATGGAATGGGCAGATTTTTCAAAGTTTAAAAATTACTGTAAAATTGAAAATGCAGAGTGGCACACAAAAAACCAGCCTTGACTAGACACTCCTCGCCCTGCAAAGAGCAGGTACAACAACAAATAAACATGTATTAATTAGATAAAGAAATAACTAATAAGCTAATGGAAAGATCTATACTTACTGAATTGATATTATGTTTAATTATTTACATAATAGAATAAATAACACTTGGTGGGCAACAATGGGCAGTCTAGTAATTGGGGCCAGTTTTTCATGTGCCTTCCTGTATTATACCATTTACATTGATTCATGGACATTACTTTTTAAAGTGTCTCCCCTTTTTAGGGGTTGCCATCTGCTACCTTTCTCCAAGAACCTCTGTTCTGCCAGTCTCCTTCATTATGGTTTCTTTCCTACATTGCACTGGCTAATCCAACCTTCCAGGTGATGCAAGGCCCCTGGTTTTATCTGCTTTGGCCATCTATCTTCTGGCACCCTCTAGAAATGGCTGTACCACTTCATGTGTGGGGGGGGGGACAACATAACAAATATGAATAGTCAGATAATTAAGCTCAGTATCTTCCAAGGATGTGACATGATTCCCCACTCCTAACTACCCTTTAGTCATCTCCTTAGTGCAGTGGTAGTACGGCTGCTTGCAAAGTGAGAGACTTGGGTTCAATTTCCAGCACAGGTGTGGGGAATTTTCCCCCACTGGGAGACCTGGTCCGGTGTACACTCAGCCTCGTGAGGTGACTGGGGGGCCGACTGAGAAGTAGTGGCTCCAGATCAAGAAGACCGCATTAACCAGCCGGGAGGCACTCGAGGTGCTGACCACGTCTCACCCTCCAGCACTACACACCTTTGGGCCGAGATGGGGGGATGCAGCAGCTGGGCAGTAGGCCTTGGTCCCTTGTGGACTGTTGTGCAAAGGAGTTGACTATCCTTTACATGGTAAACTTTTTGAAAAATGTTATTTTCTCAAAAATGGCTATAACAACTTTGATTAAAATACTATATATTAAAAGATATTTACATGACAAATAAAATGTATATCTTGAATTAGCTGGGAATAGCCTCTCAAGATCTCTTCACTCTGAACAACTTTTGCATAACTGGTAAACCATAAGACATAAACAAAATCTTACTACATAAAAAATGTAGATCGATTAAAGCAAACAATTTATGTTACATTTTTTGGTGGAGTTACCCATTTTCAAGATATTCTTTGTTGTTGGTTTCAATTTTCCATTACTTATACTTTTCTCAAATGGGAACTCCTTTGTTTTATTTTTCTTTCTTTTTTTCGCCTTTCTCCTGGTCATAGAAAGAGAATGGAATTTCAATGTCATCTCATAGCGACTAGCTCTTATGAGATTTGACTATCATTTTAGCCTAATGTAATCCCTTATTACGCATGTATTAAAATCATTTCTGCTAAAGTTTATGTGGACTATTAAGAAGTAGACTGAAGAATAAGCTCTTATAAAAATACTTTGTTGCAAAATGAATAGAAAAAGTCATGCAAATGTAACGTAACAGATTTTTAAAATCTATGTATTGATAGGATATATTTAGTCATATTAAACTGATGTGTACCATTCACATGGCTTTTGTTATCTGTTTCTTCTCTTTACTTCATGATAATCAAGATAAAAATAAGCACAAATTGTTTTATTAATTAGTTCTTAGTAGCGAAATATGGGAATACACTAGGCTAAAGCAGTAGTCAATTCTTTTAAAAGTCGGTCACTATGTCTTGCAAGTGAAATTGTCTTTTCTTAGAGTAACCAGAATGATAACAGCTTCCCATTTCATAAAAGTTTTAAATATTGGATATTTTAAAACCAATAACAAGGAATATCTTGGAACTGGTTATCTCTACAAAATAACTATATATGACATAAATTGGGTATTTTAATGAAATCTACATTTTTTATGTAGTAAGTTTTTGTCTATCTCTTATGGTTTACCATTTATGCAAAAGTTACTCAGAATGAAGAGGACTCTAATCCCAAAAAAATTCAGGATATACATGTAAATATCTTTAATATACCATATTACAATCAAAATTGTTACAATCAAACATTTTCAAAATGTTTCCATACCAAGGGTAGTTATGGTGGAGGGGGGAAGGGATTTTCCTGAAAATTTTTGTGTTGTTTCCTTAGAATATACTGAACTTGATTACCAAGTTTTATATTTCACCGAGATTTTTGTTTTGAGTTACAGTGTGCAAGCATGAACACATACAGGCGCGCACAAACCTTTTATTCAAGCATTCACATCATTTGATGATAAGGGCTCTTGCATGCTTTTTTGGCATATGAATCATATGACAAGCTCAGCTTACAAGACAAATTGCTCTATATAACTCCATCTAGTTTAAGCTCCTTCTCACAGATGTCATTTGTATGCATCTGGAGTGAAATTCTGACATCTGGCATTTGTAATTCCCCAGGAAAAATAATTTCTTTTATTTGCATCAGCAGCCATCATGTCTGTGCAAAGAATCCGTGCGGATGACGAGTGACATTGAAGTGTAATTATTCTGAATGTGAAAGAGAGTCTGAAGAAGATTCTGCTGATAGTGATAGTGAATCAAGCAGCCAAGAAAATAACTATGAAAACAATGATGTGTTCGTATTACAACACAGAAAAGACAGTGTGACTGGAATTGGACTAAAACTGACAATAACCCCATTGTATACCCTTCTACTGCAAATAGGGGTGTTTGTAAAGACTTATTGAACAACTAAAATGTAAATGGCGTGTTCTTTATGGACGCTCTTTAACTGCTGTGGTTCTCAGCGTCCCTTTCTAATTTGGGCATGAAAGACCGCTTAATTTTGCTCAGAGGCCTCTCTATCAGGTTGAGGTTCTTTTACGTGCCGTAAATCTACGACACAGGACCCACTTGAACAACTAGTGAGTTTAATATTTTGCATGCAAATTTTCAGCAAAAATACTTATTGGTTAATTTTAAAGGCTTTTCTTTTTAAATCTCATTTCTTGGTTAGTTGTGCAGGCATTTAAATATGACGTAATTGGGTTAAAAATGTTTTTTTTATTTTTTGGAATCAGGGATGTTTGTAACACTAATTCAACAAGAATGTAACAAGTTGTACATACCCTTGGTTTTCTTCAGTTTCAAGCGACTCCATCTCTTTGAGAGTTGACTCTATCTGTTGTCGAGACAGATGCACACTTTGGAGTCGCTCTGTTTCCTTTTGTATCGCCTTGTCAAGTTTCTCTTGTTCCTCGAGTAGTTTACTGCCTCGCTCCTCTAGAGCAGCCTTCTGTCGCTGTAGGGCAACTATTGCCCTCGCTTGATTTGACGGTGATCCACCCCCTTTCTCCTACACAAACAGTACATACTTCAAATCAAAATATCCCATGAGTGGGAAGAAAAGCAGTACACAACATGTTTATTTACAATACATAGCAATATTTACTGCATTTATCGAATACAAGACGTTTGATATTGGTATTTAACACAAAAAAGAATTTTCAAAAACATAATTAATAGCTGTTCCATCAACAAATTTTTCTTACTTTTCTTCTTTTAAGTAGTCCTAATAATTGAGATAAACATTAACAGAAATGCTCTTATTACTTGCTTCCTTGTAAGTAGAAGGGAATACGTTAAGCTAAAGCAATAGTCAAACCTTTTAAAAGCCGGTCGCTATGTGAAACAATTGAGGTTCGGTTCACTTTGCATTGTCCCATTTGAGAAATGTTAATTAGTTTAAAACTGAAACAATGAATATCTCAAAAACGGCCAACTCTATAAGAAAAATGTGTTTTAACAAGATCTACATTTTTTGTAGAGTAAGTTCTGTCTATCTCTTACTGTTTAACTGTCATGCAAAATTCTGAAATCTCAACCAGAATAAAAAGCTCTTCAGAGGTTATTCCCAGAAAATTCAAAATATACATCTTAATCTGTTATGTAAATATATTTAATATACAGTATTTTAATAAAACTTGTTAGACCATTTTTGAGAAAATTCAACTTTTTGAAAAATTTTCCAAGTAAAGGGTAGATAGGGATGGGGGGATTTTCTTAAAAAGTTTTGTGTAATATCCTTGGATGATACTGAGCTTAAATACCAAGTTTGGTATTTAACAGTCTTTTCATTTTTGAGCTAGACTGTTCACAGACACACACACACACACAGACCTTCTTCTAAAAATGCTTTTTTCGGACTCAGGCAACCTCAAAGCATAGATTTCAGGTGAAATTTCGGTATCAAATTGTTGTGTGTAACACAATACCTTCTCTATAAACAATGTACATTGTATATATGGCCTAGAGAAAGTAAAAAAGCTTTCAAATTTAAACCCATGAATATCAAAAGTATATTGATAATTGGAATTCAAAACAATAAAAGAACTTGCATTTATAACAGTGAATACGAACATGCCTCTTAATATGAGGGCCACTATTTATACTTTGAGCCTTGAAAACACTGATTGCTGTAGGTGCCATCTGGTGTTTTCACTGGAAAATTTGGCATTGTTGACCTTATCTACTTCAGATATTTTGTGTTGTTTACAGTCACTTTAAAATTAAGTCTCAGCAAAAAGAAAGAATTAACTCGTGAAAATATCTGTGCAATAATTTATTATGATTTTCGACGTGGATTATCAAGACGAGAGTACATTGATCAACTTACTACCACATTTGGCAATTAAGCTCCATCCTTTGTCATCGTGAAATGTTGGTATAATGAGTTTAACTCTTTTAGCCCCAACCTGGATAACATAATGCTGTCTAAAAGTGCCCAGCAATTTTAGAGGAGAATGCAGGGTTTTAAATTATTAGCAATAAAATGAGTACCAAATGAGAAAGGAAGCTCAATAATTTTTTTTTATTTTTAGTAAACCCGTTTGTCTATTGTATAACATAACTATATGGCTGAGAAGTCTCTGATATATTTGTAACAAATTGAAAACATTAAAGGATTTTGAAAATAAAATAAAAAATCCCAAAATAATCAATAATTAGACATTCAAAAACCTTACTATACAGAAAGTTCAGGCTAATGGAATGAAGGTACAGATATTTCTTTATTAAAACAGCAATCTGGTTTGGTCTGGTGTTTTATTTTTTAAAATACAAAAAATGAATTTATGTAACCTGTATCTGAAAAAAAAATCACCAAAAAAAACACATGTATGCATGCACACCACATGTCAGCGTAATGCAGCTAAAAATGAAAATGGCACAGTGTTAGGATACAAATGTAACGCAGATTACTGTACAATTTAGCACTTGTGTTATTGCGTAGCTGAATGGTTAGTTACGTACTTTGTCATTGGTGCATTTTTAAAAAACATGTACACCCTAAAATTACTTCAAGCAACACCTGCCTCTTAGATTCGCTACTAGAAGCCATTGCACTTGCTCTATTCTTGACTAAACAGCAACTGAAAACTGACTTGAACTCTGTAGGGACTAGGGTTAAATAAATATGAGCCCTGATTTCAAGACGTAAATATAAACATGCGGTAGCTGACACAGCATTCTACTGTTAACAAGAGTGTGTTCCCTCTCTGTCTCGTGACTTTAACACTTGCTAAGCGTAATAATTCTTTTAGTACTGTCATGTCAATAGTTTACATTTCATTTCTGTGTAATTACGCACGATTATAGTAGAACATACATTCAGACAAAAAATAATGGTTCATTACAGAGCTTATGTGACTCTGATTATGATAATACATGGGTCTATTTATTCATGTGTATTATGAAAACTATTTGAGCTAAAAATCTGTGGTTTTTACAGTTCTGCTATAAACTTTACTCTCTATCTTTCTCGTGAATTGTTTTTTGCAAAATTCCAATATTTTATCTTAGCGCAAGTAGTATTTATGAGAAGGAATCACTTAGCATGTTACTCCCCAGTTAAGCGGGAATGCAATATGTCAACACAGTAGCACTCTGGTTGGCTGCCGGCCTGGTGGTGCTCAAGGACAAACCTCATCCCATTTGAAAGTCACTGTAGTGTGTGTCATATCTTTTGCTAATCTGTTCAGTTATTTGGTATGGTATAGTGTTATCAGATTTTGCAGTTTATTTGTGGTGACAGGTTTTATTGTTTTTGTGGAAATGTAATCTATTACATTCTCCCTCACTAACAAAAGGGATGACTGTGTATTGACCTTCAATATCTGAGTCAAAACATAAGCAGCTGGCAGAAAATTGTCACAAAATCAAAAGTTTGCTGCTAATATTGTGTGTCTGGAAGGTTTGAAGGTTTATCACTTCTCAGTACATGAGTTATAAGCTAAGCTTTCAACTTATTTCTGGTAATAGGGCAGTTTCTCAGACTCTAAGCTCAGTGTGGTGTTTATGACAGTGAAAATGTTGAACAAGAAGAAGAGAAAAGTTGGAGTGTTAAATGAGAAAATAATATTAGGAGTTGGACAAACAGAGTGAAAAAACAAGAGGTACAAAATTAAATCTTGGTGTGAAGAGCATATACAGATACAAGTTTATGCATTTATATAATTTTTAGTTCACATTATGTTACGAGTTGTGAATAACAGGTCCCTTATTCTGTAAAACTAGACATTTCATTCAACCAACACCCTCTCAGACCACACTAGATCGAGTGATCAGGATTCTACTGCACCAAAAAAAGGTTCTTCCCTGAAAGAGAAGAATTTAAAATACAGTTATTCTTTACCCATCACAATTACTAGCTGGTAGCATTAGCAATACTTGATGATTTGAATTAATTCGGAGTATTTTCTTTTTATTGTACCTGTTTTGGTTCAGAATTGTTCTTTTCTCTGTACTATGCTTTAGCCTGCACCAGTTTTATTTCCTCTATGTTCCTTTAACCTATATTGATGTTAAAAAATAGGGTAGTTCCAGAATGAGAACAAGAACAATGTCCACAATATATAAAATCCTTATGGAATCACTGTGTGTAACACAGCCAAACTTTTCACAGAATGGTATCAAACAATCAGATTGAAATTGCTGTTAATACACAAAAAATGAATAATTGAATTGATATCAAACAGTAGAGGAAAACCTAAGTATTCACACTGCAATAAATTACTATTTGCTTACCTCCAGTTCAGCCTGAAGCTCAGCATATTTCTCTGCAGCTCGAGTAATCTCCTGAACTTGTAAGTTTACTATACTCCCAACAACTCCTGCAGTTACTCGACTCTGAAAATCAGAATACTGTTATAATATACTGTAATTCTAATATTACTGAAATGTTTCAAGTAATATTTTAAATAGTTGCATCAACCATAAGCTATATTTTTGCAGATTTGAACTCAAATTTAAACTTTCTTTCTCTTCAATTATTTATATACACTTTTATATTTTCTAACTAGCTTACCTAGCTCTGCTATGAAAGCAGATCTCTGGCTGTGTAAGTAAAATAAAGTGAAACACCATTTATTGATAGCACAAAGAAGTCTGAGTAAGAACAGTACACCCTCAATGTAAGAGATGAAAAGACAAAATTTGTTGAGTAGAATGTGAAGAAACACTAATTTGATATAGAGCTCCATTAAAGTCAGAGTCTACTCTGCTCCAACGCACAAACCATGCAGCAATACTGTTTCTAAACAAACAGAAAGAGAAAAAGCAGAATAATACAGTTAACACACTTACATACCTCTTGATCACCTGTTGATGCCATGCTCTGCAATAGCTTTTCAAGTTTCTTCTGTAAAACGTTAACCAAAATAAAACTTACAGGCAACTCAAGCAAAACAAACTGTTAAAAAATAACACACACAGAAGTCAACATTATTGCCAATGTTACCTCTTCCAGCTTCTGTGTTTCCAGTGCTGCACTCTTTTGGTTAGATTCAGCCTCTGCATCTGCCTGCAATGAACCTCATTTCTTTATAAAGTCTTTAACAAAATAAATCTGATGTATTACAAACGCTCTGCAACAAATTATTGTTAAAAAATTTATTCTTCTATCTGCTTCTCGCTAATTGAGAAAAAATTAGCAGAAATGGTCTTATTACTTGCTTCCTTGTAAGTAGGAGGGAATAACATAGACTAAAGGGATGGTACAATGTTTCAAAAGCTGGTTTCTATGTTCCTTCGTTTGTATGGTCAGGAGTTGACAAATTCCCATATGAAAAAAGTATAAGTATTTTAAACTAAAACTAATTACAAGGAATATCTCAAAACTGGTCAGCTACACGAAAAAAGTGTATATAACGTAAATTGTGTGTTTTAACGAGCTCAAGGTTTTTGTTAAGTAAATTTTTGTCTATCTCTTACAGTTTACTAGTTAACCAAATTCTGCATGCACACTCACACGCACCCACACACAGACTTTTTCTAAAAATTCTTTTTTTGAATTAACATGTATTTCCAGTAAAATTTTGGTACCAAATTTTTGGGTGAAATACAATACCTTCTCTATTCACTATGTACATAGTAAGTGTAGAGAAACTAAAAATGATCACAAATAATCCTATAAGAGGTTACGAATTTATCTCTTGAAACTCATAACTTTGAAGGGGGTTTATTAATACTATTCCATGTAACAGATTATTACCAAATTTATCCAAACACAAGACAATGTTTTTTTCCAAAATATTAATTTTGAAAACTAGGAATCATCTTGCATTCGCGATATGTTTCTAAATAGCAGCTGGTAAAGTAAGTTTCAAACTTTGTGGGAAAATGATAAAGATTATCACCAAGATCTGCAGATTCTGTGCATTTCCTTTGGCACCAAAAAGTTAGCTGTTAATAGGCCTATAAGCATTCTCATTAATAAAAATAAATAAATATAGATACATTTTTCTCTCCAAAACTAAAATTAAAACATCTGAATTGTTCCATTCACATGACTTTCTCTACATCGCTGTAACAAATTATTGTTAAAAAGCATATTTTTCTATCTACTTTATGAATAACCAAGATAAACATTAGTAGAAATTGTCTTATTTACTTGCTTCCTTGTAAGTAGAAGAAAGAATACACTGGGCTAAAGCGATAGTCAAATTTTTAAAATCTGCCATGTGTTTGAAATCCGTTTCTATGCAGGGACAGGAGTTTACAACGTGGGAAAAGTTTTATGTATTTTAAATCTGAAACAAATAACAAGGAATATCTCAGAAATGGTCAATTCCACGAAAAAATTGTATATGACATAAATTGGGTGTTTTAACGTGATCTACATTTTTTTGTGCAGGAAGTTTTTATCTATCTCTTATGATTTACCAGTTATGCAAAATTCAGATCAGAATAAAGAGGCCTTTAGAGTTCATTTCCAGAAGTTCAAGAAATAAATTTTATTTGCCATATAAATATCTTTAATATATGGTATTATTATATAAGCGCCATTTTTGAGAAAATCAAAATTTTCAAAATTTTCTCCTCGTAAAGAGTAGTTTGGGGTAGGTGGATCTTCCTCAAAATCTTCATGTCGCATCCCTGGAAGATATGCACTCGCACGCACACCCACACACAGACACACACACGGACCTTTTTCTGAAAATGCTTTTTTTTTTGATAAAGGGGACCCTAAAACATATATTTCTGGTGAAATCTTGGTATCAAATTTTTGGGTGGAGTGTAATACCTTCTCTATACACAATGTATATAGTACATATAGAGAAAGTAAAAAAAGAATGGAAAAACAGAAAAAGAATCAGTAAACATTATAAAATAATAGGTATAGAGCTTTTTAATGCACTACCAGGTAGAATATGTAAACTTAATCTTCAGGTATTTTGATTTGAGTCTATACATGGCTATTGAAAAATCTTGTATATAATACTCAAGAATTTGAAGAGCTGAACAAGAATAACTAATTGGTTTGAGTGTTGTTTTATATATGTATAGTTAAAGAGAAAAACGTATATATAGTTGTAAGTGACGAAGTCTATTGTAAATTTGTTGTATTTACTCAATAACTGATGAATAAATTCAATTCAATTCAACGTGTTAGAGCATATACACTATGGTCTGAGGACCAAATAAAGCTGTATTTGCTTGGCCCTCCTACAAACTTCAAAAACAGGGTAGGGCTTGAAAACTTATGTGCTTATTTCAAACACTTGCACAGATGAAAGATTTCTGGTATATTTATAAAATTTGGGGGTACTTAATTGAGCAGTTCAAGTGCATCTTTGAGTTTTGGTACAGCTATGGGCCTTGGATTTTCATACATCTATAGTAAGGACACATAATCGCAACAAATAAACAAGTTTTTTAATATTAAACCATTCATAATTTATTAGGATTTGTCCCAAGCAAGAGATTGCAGCAATATTTTGGTTTTGAGGGTTAGATCGTTTTTATGCACATGCCTGTAATAGTAATTAGTCATTAACTAGACCTTTACATTTAAAAGAAAACAATGAAATATAACCATCCCCATCTATTTTTGAAATGGATAAATTTGTGTCCATCAAGTAGGCAAATTAAGAATTGCTATCTTCAGTAATAAAAATCACTGCATTGGCTGTACACAACACATGTGAGGAACTGCTTCAGCAGATCTCAAGATTCGTTGGCTTAGCTTCGCAGGGGTATATTGCAGTGACTTCCCTTTTCACATCTCGTCCACCATATCATGTCAGTCAGAATACTCCTGTCTGAGAACACGCACTACAATACATAACGAGCAGATTTCAGTGTTATTGCAATGAGACCAGTTTAAGCTGTAACAATAGGCTAGAATGCACTAGTAGATCTAGCAACACCTTCAGTTGCAGGCAAGTTGTCATAGTAACTCAATGGTTCGAGAAACTACATGGAGAGTAGGAGGACCACGTTCAAATCCTGCTTCTAATAATACACATTAGTAAATTATTTTTACTTCTCTTACACATACAATGTGTAGCGAAGGTACCGGGTTCAATTCTCGGCTGGGGCGGGGAATTTTTCTTTAGTCAGAATTATTCCCTATCCCCCACAGAGTCTGGAAGTATGTATCTGAGAGTGAATGTGTGTGTGTGTGTGTTTGAGGAAGATATAATGCTTTAAAAAAAAACCAAATGTAAAAGAACCTATAGACGAGTTGTTTCAAGTTCAAAGCCCCCGATATGACCTTAGATGTTAAAGGGGGCTATATATAAAAAAGGTAGGGACTAAACAGTCTAAGATAAACAGTATTTAAAAATCTGCAATGTTCCATCCACAGGTTCAAAGGGTAGAATACTGAATAAAATTCATTCAATTCATTCAAAATAGGGTGGAACTTTTTATTGTTACACCTGTACACCTGAAGAGTAGACTGTTTTCAAGAACTGGTAAAACTTGAACGGCTACACACAAAAAGTTTCCAATATTAAATTTCCTTATTACTTTCTCTACGTATACTTTGTACATAGTGTATAGAGAAGATATAGTATTCCACCCAAAAATTTGTTACCGAGCTTTCACCAGAAATACATGTTTGAGACCCCTTAATCTAAAAAAAAAAAAAAGCATTTTTTGAAAAACGTCTCTGTGTATGTATGCGTTTGTGGATAGCATAGCTCAAAAAGGAAAAGTCTGTTAAATACCAAGTTTAGTATCTCCCAGGATGCCGCAAGAAAATTTTCAAGAAAATTCCCCCACCCGAAACTTCCTTTAAATGGCAAAATTTTCAAAAAATGTTCATTTTTCAAAAATGTCTCGTAACGTTTTTGATTAAAATATTGTATATTAAAGATATCTACATGGCAAATAAAATGTGTATCTTGAATTTTCTGGGAATAGCCTATGAAGACGTCTTTATTCTGAATGAATTTTGCTGAATTTTACATAAGATAAAAGACAGACAAAAAACTTTCTATACAAAAAATGTAGATCTCGTAAAAACACACATTTACTTCATATAAGTTTTTTTTTTTGGTGCTGATCCTTTCATAGATATTCCTTGTTATTGGTTTCAGCTTTAAAATACTTCTACTTTTCTCATATGGGAATTTGTACACTCATGGCTATTTAAACAAAGGAATTTCAGTCACATAGCAAGATTTGCCTGTCAGTTTAGCCTAGTGTACTCCCTTATTTCCCTTCTCCTTACAAGGAAGCAACTAATAAGACCGTTTCTACTAATGTTTATCTCAATTATCATGAAGTAGATAGAAGAATAAGCATTTTAACAATAATTTGTTACAGAGATGTAGAGAAAGCCATGTAAATGAAATGCATCATTTTTCTATATACACTGTATAACTTGTTACAATAAAAGTTCACTTTTACAATTACTGCCACATAAACAAATGCTCCTAATCTGGCCTAAGAAACATCAAGGTGATTATTGTTGAGTGGAACTGGTTTACTGTTTACTCACAGAGTCTGACACAAGCAGAGCAGATATATTGTAGCCATATTCCAATAATGTGCTCTGTACACGAGATTCCTCATCATCTGGGGGGGCATCCTTCCTGCGAAACCTTCGCTGGGGACGATACGCTTCCTGTAACATGTAAACTTTTAATTTGCTGTAGCCTTTAAGACAGTGTGCACCAAGCTAGCTTGGTGAGCTCTACTCCCAAACTTAACTACTAAACAAAATTTAACAAACTTAAGAGTCGGGGTTGAAACACATACATCACTTACGCTGACAATAACCCCACTTATTGCAAATAGTAATGTAATGTAATTTATTGTATCCAGTTTATCAACTTTACATTGACTTTGGACATGTCAGCCTTATTCCTAGAATATACAAATTATTTACAATATTTTTACATTATTATACATTTATAGTTCATTTAAGTTATACAAAGCCTTATTTATTAAGTATTCTTGTAGTTTAGATTTAAATTGTGTTTTTGAGACGTTAGTGACATTTTTTAATTGTGATGGTAACTTATTAAATAATTTGATTCCTCCTTTTCTGTGATACCCTTATTTACATTAATCCTGTTGAAATCAGAATTGCTCCTCGGGTTATACTCATGCAGGTTCCTTGTTAACTCTGCTTATCTATCACATACAATACAGTCCTGAAAACATACAGAGAGTAGATGGTGAATATTTTCTTTATTAATGAAAGTATCCCTACACGAATCTCTTGGTTTTAATTTGAACATAAGTCTAATGCGTCTTTTTTGAAGAATAAATAATCTGTCCACGTGTGTTTTTGCACAGCAGCCCCAGATTTCTACTCCATACACAAGTTGGGAATAAATGCAACCAAAATAAATAAGTTTCAAAATATATAAACCCCCTTATGTCTGGAAATGTCTTATTAGAAAAATTGATTTGGTGATGGTACTGCAGATGTGGTTAATGTGTTCTACCCATTTTAACTGTGGTGTTTACAAAGACTTATTAAACAACTGGTGAGTTTATGCTTTTAATATTATGCACGCAAATTTTCAGCAAAAAATACTTATTAAGCATTAAGATGTTACCACCCAACAGCTAGGGTATTTAAATCTGATTTCTTGGTTAGTTGTATGGGTATTTAAATATCACACAATTGGGTTAAACTTTGAAACACATTAACTATACATTTTTGCACAATTATTTAGTATATCCTATGAATTATCTTACTATTCTGTTATTGGAAAGCAGACATTTCTAAATTTTAAGCCATTTTTCTAGGAATTAACTAACTTCTGCAAAACTGACCACATGAAAGTGCAATGACAAGTAATAGCTCGTTTTCTAAATAGTATGCACAGTATGATCCATATAAACCTGAACCATTTTAATGGGCCATAATTTCTCTGTAAAAGCTTGTAGAAATGCGAAATTTGTTTTAATGATCTTGGTGGCTCAGGGAGAATTGACAACAATCGATCACTGCCCTTGTTGACTATATTGATGGAAATTACAAGCATTTTCATGGTATTGTAGACAGCCTTTAGTTTGTAGTCATAACAACAACATGTAATACTCACTTTGAGAGTGTGTTTTCATGTGAAGACAAATTCTTTGGTAACACAACAGGAATTTCCAAGAGAATTTAATGAACCGGATGTTCTGACAAAGGCAAGAAAGCTAGTTACTAATTAGAGAGAGTGGAAAACATAGACCACCATTGAGTGCAGAGACTGTTACAAATGTGAACTCTCCAAACAAATCGTTGTCAGGAACCAGGCTATTCATATGACATATGTCAAAGAGTTGCGACTGACTACAATGCCATGAAAATGCTCATGATTTCCATCAAAATCATCAATATAGCCAACAGATGGTATTGATTGATTGTGCCATGATTGTTGTCCATTCTCCATGAGCCACTGAGATCATTAAAACAAATTTCACATTTCTACGAGCTATCAGAGAGGAATTATGGCCTATTAAAATGGTTCAGGTTTATATGGATCCCACTGTAATAAAATTATGTCTCTTTTTTCATTTCCTGAAGCTGCACTGAAAGTAGAAATGTCAGGGTTTGCACCTGAGTGCTGCTAAAAGAAAGTAAACCCAGTAGCTTTTAGGGAGTGTCCCATGGTCACAGACACACAAACAAAAGGAAGCTTAAATATATGCTTAAGCTTTCATGGCCAGTGTCTATAGCTTTAAAATTTAAAATTTCTGGGCTGTTTTGCCGTGGTCTGTAGGTTAAAATATTTTCTTTTTCTCCCTAACGTTTCGTCCCTGTCTGTGAGGGACATCTTCAGAAGCAATGTGCTCATGTCGCTATTTCAGTAAAGAATTATAAAGTGTGGAGTTGGAGCCAGTTTAGAAAGCTTATACAGAGAGGTACTACAAATTTATAAAAATACAAACAACTTTAACAAAGACGAAGGACTTAAATTAAACCAAACCTGGTTCCCTACTTACCCATCTCCGAAACACCCAGGTTAAATAAAAACAAAACTAGAACCTGTCCCGTTGACCCCGCCCTCTGGACCAGAGTACATATACCGGCTCCAACTTGTACTGTTATAATTCTTTACCGAGATAGTGACGTGAGCATATGTCCCTCACAGATGGGGATGAAACGTTAGGAACAAATATTTTAAACAAAAATATTTTAACCTACAGACCACAGCAAAACAGCCCGGAAATTTTAAAACTTTAAAAAGGAAGCTTGCTTCTGTGTAACTTACCATAACAGAACGTATATTATTCAGCACATTGCCATCAACAGCAACTGCACTGCCATCTTGTGCCTGGGGACACAACTTCTGGAACTGACTAATGGCATAGAGTCGCACAAAATCTCCCATTTCTTCCCTCGTCTCCACAGACTTCTTCACAAGCCACTGGAAAGTAACAGGAAAAAACCTTGATGTGTTAACATTCACATGAATTTCTATGCACATTCAACAAAATATTCTTACAAAACCTTATTCTTCATGTTAATGCAGAAATGGTTTTATTGCATACTTCCTTGTAGGTACAGTGAGAATACCGGAATACTAAATGGACAGAATATAGATAAAACAAACAATCAAATACATGAGCACTAAAAAGTTGAGAACTGTATATTTTGCCTGCTTTCAGTCTCTATCGAGGAATGGAACTATATTTTGAGGTGGGGAAAATGACACTGAAAAAATATTCAAAATACAGAAAAAGATTCTAAGAACAATGAACAGAATGCAAGCATGCAATTCACGTAAGGAAATTTTCAAAAGAAGGAAAATACTTACCCTAAGATGGCTATATATTCTAGAAGTAATGTGTTTCATCAGATCTCATTTGGGGCACGTAGAGAGAAATAAGGAATACCACAAGCATAATAAAAGAAATAAATTTGATATCTACTTGCAGTACTGTAGAAGAGAAGTCTCTAAAACTAATGTAATTAACATTGGAACTAAATTGTATAATAAGTTACTGCTCTCAACTAAGCATCAAAATAAAGTCTCTAGATTTAAAATCTGATGTGTTCCATTCACATGACTTTCTCTATATCGCTGTAACAAATTGTTAAAAAGCACATTCTTCCACCTACTTTATGATAATCAAGATAAACATTAGCAGATAATTGTCCTTATTACTTGTTCCTTGTAAGTAGAAGGAAAAAAAGGAAATACATTAGCTAAAACAAATGTCAAATCTCTTAAAAGCTGGTTGCCATGTGGTTGAAATCCGTTGCTATGCAGGGTCAGGAGAAAAGTTTAAGTATTTTAAATCTCAAACAAATGACAAGGAATATCTCAGAAAAGGTCAACTCCACAAAACAAGCATATATTACATAAATTGTGTGTTTTAACATCATCTACATTTTGTGTAGAAAACTTCAGCAAAATTCATTCAGAATAAAGAGGTCTTCAGAGGCTATTCCCAGAAAATTCAAGATATACATTTTATTTGTCATATAAATATCTTTAATATGCAGTATTTTAATGAAAATCGTTAGAGCCATTTTTGAGAAAATCAAAATTTTCAAAAGTTTTTCCATGTAAAGGGTAGTTGGGGTGGGGGATTTTTCTCAAAATATTCTTGTAACATCCCTGGAAGATACTAAACTTAAATATCAAGTTTGGTATTTTAGCGAGTTTTTGGGTGGAGTGCAATACCGTCTCTATACACTATGTGTAGAGAAAGTAAAAATGAGGCATTTTTTATGTTTTTGTTGGTGGATTCAATAGAATCATAAAAAATAATTTTGGTTTATATTTGATTGACCCTAATATGAAAACCCACACAGGTAAATATAAATACTTTTTGTTGTTGTGTACTTTCTTTGTAATTATTGAATATACTTCCCTTTGAAAATGTCAGAAACTTGTAAAAGTGCACAGACAGCTATTAAAGGATATCAACTTACTTGTATAACTGGAAATATGTGTATGAAGTCCAAACCCTGGATCTGATGTGGCTCGATGTGGTGGGGGCATTTCATTTCTTGTAGCACAGCCACAATCTTTTCAGTCAGTGCTCTGCGTAAACATATAACAGCTCTATTAATGAGACAGCATGACAAAACAATCTGATGTGATGCATTCACATCACTTTCTTTACTCACTCTTCTACGAGCTGTTCTTACTAAGTCTTACCATTAATACAGATAAACTTTTATTACACATTTCCTTGCAGGTATAAAAAGAATACAGTACACCAAAGTGAAATATGTTTAAACAAACTGATGTGTTCCATTCACATGACTTTTTTGCACCTCTGTAAAAAATTATTCTTTAAAAGCTTATTCCTCTACTACTTCATTCTAATCAAGATTAAAATTTGCAGAAATTGTGTTACTTACTTCCTTGTAAGTAGCAGCATAATAAAGGAATTCATTAAGCTAAAATGATAGTCAAATCTTTTAAAAGCTGGTTGCTACATGATTGAAATTTGTTTCTCTGCATGGCCAGGATTTCAAATTTCTGTATAAGAAAAGTACTTTAAAAATGAAACCAATAACAAGGAATATCTTGAAAATGGTAAACTGTATGAAAAAAATGTATATAACATAAATTGAGTGGTCTAACAAGATCTATATCTTTTGTGCAGTAAGTTTTTATCTATCTCTTACATTTTACGAGTTATGAAAATTCATCGAGAAGAGCTCTTCAGAGGCTATTCCCAGAAAATTAAATATATACATTTTATTTGTCATGTAAATATTTTAATATATACAATATTTTAATCAAAATTGCTAGAGCCATTTTTGAGAAAATCAAAATTTTAAAAATTTTTCCATGTATTTTGGTATCAAATTTTTGGTTGCAATGCAATACCTTCTCCACCTATGTCCTATGTGCTAAGTAAGAGATAGTAAAAACATGATGGCTTTGAAATTACACACACTTTTAATGACTACGAGAAAAAATGAATAATGAAAGTAATTTTGAAAATTCAAAACCATAATAAACTACATCTGTGAAATATTAATCCCAAAAAAATGTATTTGTCCTAGATTGCTTTACCGAGATCCAAATTGTGTTATCTAGTAAGATTTTGTCTATCTCTTAAAGTTTTCCCATGTAAAGTATAGTTTGGGGTGAGGAAACTTTCCTGGAAAATAGAGACCGGCACACACAGGCCTTTTTGCTAAAACTTGAATGTGTTACATTCACATTGCTTTCATTACCCACCCACAAACTATTCTTAAAAAGCTTACTCTTCTATCTACTTCATGCAAATCAAGATAAACATTAGCAGAAATTGTCATATTACAAAGGGAATAATGGAATGCACTAGATTAAATCTTTTAAACTCAGACATTGGCCCACTTTTGGGAGGTCCCGACTTCAAAACCTGTGGCCCAACCCATCAGGCTGGTTTTTTCATAATTACCCTCAGTCACCAAGGTAAATACTACATTGGATATTAAATACCAGGACCCAAAATTCTATCTTCAGTCTAAAATAGTAAAAACTAAATTTCTGATGTGTTCCATTCACATGACATTCTCTACATGTCTGCAACAACTTATTGTTAAAAAGCTTATTCTTCTATTTACTCCATGCTAATCGAGAAAAAGTTAGCAGAAACAGTCTTATTACTTGCTTCCTTGTAAGTAGAAGGGAAGTAGGGCAGTAACATAGGCAAATGTTTTAAAAGCTGGTATCCATGTGAATGAAGTTCCTTTATTTGTATGGTCAGGAGTTGACAAATTCCCATTTGAGAAGAGTATAAGTATTCTAAAATTGCAAACATAACGGTCAACTCCTTGAAAAAATGTATATAACATATATTGTGTATTTTAACAAGCTCTACATTTTTTGTGGAGTAGGCTTTTGTCTGTCTCTTACACCTCACCAGTTATGCATAATTCTGCAAAATTCAACCAGAATAAAGAATGTCGTCAGAGGCTATTCCCAGAAAATTCAAAATATACATTTTATTTGTCATATAAGTATCTTTAATATACAGCATTTTAATCAAAATCTTTAAGAGCCATTTTGAGAAAATCAAAATTTTTTAAATTTTCTCCATGTAAAGGGTAGTTTGAGGTGGGAGAATTTTTCTCAAAATCTTTGAGTCACATCCCTGGAAGATACTAAACTTAAATGCCAAGTTTGGTGTTTCATTTTTGAGTTATGTTCACAGATACATCGACACTAAAACATACATATATTTACAGTGAAATCTCATATCAAATTTTTTGGGTGCAATACATCTTCTCTATACACTAGGCTCATAGTATGTGTAGAGAAAGTAAAAACTAAAACTAGATGTAATACAACTTGTGTTGCTACAATGGAGCAGGCCAATCAGAGGACAGATCCGTGACAGGCCCTGCCCACCATCCATATAAAAAGATGCTCTCTCTGCCGCAGGTTTCATAGACATCACGACCTTAGGCGTGAAGACGTTCAGGGTATGGCGACTGGGTCAGAACAGTTAAACTCCATCTTTCACCCCAAATTCCTTCATTCCTCTCCCCGAATCTGCCGCGGTGGCAGTCTGGGCCTCGGTCAATTCTGTCTCCCGGCCCTCATTCTCTCCCCTGCCTGCGCTCTGCAATCAGATAACTATCACCACTTGAATCCGCAGGTGCAGTCATGCGGTACCGCCTCTCCTTACTTCCTTCTAATACCGGTGGAGGGGTTTTTTAGTTGGTATGCCCACATGGGAGACCCCGACACTCCGGGCTTGCCTGGGTCAGTCCTTAAGGTGGATTTTTCCCCTCCACTCGGGAAAAAAAATGTAGGTTCATTCGAACCCCTATGAGGCGAAGTCCCTTAAGGTCCCTTATCACCCACCTTGTTTAGCCTCTTCATGACAGACTTCCCTACAGTGCAGGGCCCAATATGCTCATGACGTCCTGCCCTACCATACAGATAGAAACATATGCAGAGCCTACAGAGACACCTCCATCTCATGCAGATAATGGCGGATGTCCACAATCTCAGCAAAAACCACCCGTTCTGTTTACCAGACAACGCTCCCTTCCCCCACAGCCAAGATACCCAACTTCTCTTATCAGGGCCAAAGGATAGTCTCCATTCGATACCTAGGTGTCACTCTTGATTAGGGCTCAACTTTTCGTGAACATGTGCAGGGAGCGATGAACAGAGTTGGTGGCAGCAATATACCTTGATCTGGCCCCCCAAATGCTGGTTCTCTTAAAGTTGTGTCTTTTCAAGGCCCTCGTAGTCCCTCTGTTGCTCTATGCCTGCAAAGTGTGAGGGTTGGCAGCAGACTCCTGACTTCTCTGGTTACAGCGGATACAGAATAGAGGACTCCAGTCTATTTACTCTGTTTGTCGCTTTCCAGTGAGGCTACTATATGAAGCTTCGACCCTCACATATGTGGAGGTTTTTACTATTGTTTTAGACTGAAAGTAGAATCTTGTGTCCTGGTATTTAATATTCAATCCGGGTTTTACCTTAGCGACTGAGGGTAACCACAAAACACCTGAGTCAGATGTGTTGGCCCACAGGTTTTGAACTCAGGACCTCCTATATGTTGGCCATTTTGCTAAGTTTAAAAGATTTAACTGTCACTTTAATTTAGTGTATTCCATTACTCCCTTTGTATCCACAAGGAAATTGGGCTCTCGTTTCCAATATGTGATACAGGATTTTCTTGTTTTTTCTAAGTGTCTTTTTAAAAACAAATATGAGGCAAGTAGTAAGCTGACAGGTTCCTCTGGTTTCAAGTTTTCCCCAAGGTTAAATTACCTTAGCTTAGGTTAGGTGTGTGTAAATAAACTGGATCAAAATAAAGCATAAAACTGGATTTTTGAAAATCACTTGTTTGCTGTTGGCTGGGTTGAAGCCATTGTTACCTGGGGTGTCCACAAGCCATGTGGGGAATCCGGTAATGTCTGTATTGGTATTCAGTTGGTAAATATTTCCCCAGTGATCTGATAAGTGCATTCTCATGTTGGACCAATCTGGCATAACATTTTTTACCCTGGCGCCTAATTCTAAAATTCAAACCAGCTGAACTAAGTACTTCCCCATCCCAACCTTGGGAGTGGTCAACTAAAAAACATACTCCAATAAAAACAAATATTTATACAAGCAAAACACCATCAGAGCAGACAAAAAGGATACTTCTCCCAAAAATGGCAACCATTGAGGAGTCTATCAATAGCACTACCTCCTATCACCAACACCCGAAACTCCACCAAAATCTCCAAACCTAAACTATCCTTCATTTCTGCGGTTAATCCCTTACCAGGGCAGGCACATAGCAACAACACCTAGGCTCACCACAAGTCTACCAGAGCTCACATGCATGTATGTTCATTTGAGCTCTCACAAGTCATCAGATCACCTAACAAGATGCCAACCACAGTCTTTGGCAAAATGTTGGGAGCTTGACCCACTAGATCATGGCCTCTAAGTCTAGGAAACACTTTGTTATTCAATATGCCAGCTGTGAAAGCCTTAACTTGCATACAATGTTTCTTCAATTCATTTTAACCAAAATTATTTATTTTTCAGTCATTTCACATTTAAATTTTTCAGTTAAAAGCATGTCAAATAATGGAGGTGCTTCTGTAATTATAATCTTAAATTTTAATAAACATAATTGTTTGTTGCATATTAAACTTCACAAATTTAAGGATATGTTTCTTACATTTTTTGTCCAATAGTGAAGTTTTCCTGGAAGAGCAGATCCACGTCCACGTCGAAGTTACAGGTTTCTATACACCATGTCATGCCCCCAACAACCTGCACACAGATGCAAACAATGTTTTATACAGGATGATTCAAAAATACTTTTACAAAGATTGGGGACTGGTTCCTTAAATCAAAAGAAGAAAAAATGTTCATACAAGCACAGTCCAAAACCCCATCATTTTTTATTTATTGAGATTCAAAATGTTATCAATCAAAACAGTCTAAAGGAATGTGTTTCTATTTTTGAAGTTGTCGTCTTGTTTGGAGGTGTTCAACACAAAACAACTAACAGAAAATGCTTGAAATGTTCTCCTGTTATGTCTAGAAATGCATGCACTCATTGAAGCATGAGTTGTCAAATGCTCCCTATTGGTGTCTTATCGCTTCGCAGTCTTTCATGGCATGTAGATTAAGAGTAATATCTCCCAAGGATGTGACACAAACATTTTCAAAAAACTTCCCCCTCTCTAAACTACCCTTTACACGGAAAATGTTTGTTAGTCCAGGATGTATGCTGAATAAACCAATTGTTTAAGGTGACCCCAAAGATAAAAATCCAAAAGATTGAGGTCAAAGAAACGTGCAGGCCATGAAACTGGTGCTCCTCTATCTATCCATCTGGCATAGTAAATGCCAGCCAGTGCATTTTTCAGACATTTTGCTATTCGGGCTGGCAATAAAAGGGTTCAAGGAATGCAAGTAAGACATGTTTTCAAAGCACACCAGTTTTGATAGCTTTTAAGGCTAATAATTATAATTGAAATTTTATGAAAAATCACAAAAAAATCAATTTTTTTTATTTTAATTCCACAAAATAAATTAAATAGCTTAATAACTTAAGTCACTGGAGCTGCAGCAAAGCATTAGAGGTGAAACTGGACTCTGCAAGAAAAACTTCAGTTCGACGAGATATAATTCACATCGTACACAGTAAAAACAAAGTTATGCAGAAGCTAAGCAGCAATGCCAGAAGAAAAGGACAGAAAAGACAGCAACAGAGGGGAGGAAAAGTAAAGCTGAGGTAATGGATTATGTGCATTTCAATCTTTCCTTGTTTTCCTGCTATTGATATTCTCAGCATTTTTCTTCCTGTAAAATGAGCAGTTTTTCTGTTACACAAATAAAATTTGCTGTACATGTTCACAGAGGTACAATGAATAAGAATTGCCCTAGGTTTACTGTTAAATGTATTTAAGCAAAATATAGGACACTTTCAAAAAGTAAATATATTGTAACCTAGGGTTAAAATATTAGAGCAAAATTTTAATTTTTGTCGCAAAAGACTTTTTTAGCGACGTGACAAAATATAAACATATTTGATCATAGCTTCCAAACCATTAGAGCAAAATTTATGAAGTTTCCATTGTAATTTATTTGGATTATATTAGACCTGTGGTATAAATTTAAAAATGCTAGCATTATTGTACTGGAATTTCAAACTTTCTGTTATACATTTCCTTAATAATAACTATTACTCAAGGTTGTGATAACTCACCTTATCAAAAGAAGAAAGTCCTTTTATTCGAGCCCGAAAATATCCTGCTGCCACCAATAAGTCAATTATTTCTTGAAGTTTTATCTTCTGTTCTTCATCTTCTCGAACTTCAACCTGTTATAACACACAGGCAGGTTAACATTCATCACAAATAAATAAATGGTGTGTTATTTATAGATGCTCTTTAACTGCTGTGGTTCTCAGCGTCCCATTCTAAATTGGGCATGAAAGACCGCTTAATTTTGCTCAGAGGCTTGAGGTTCTTTTACATGCCATAAATCTACTACATGGCATTTACTTCCCTTCCCTTCTGAAGGAAGCTATACTAAGGATTTTTACACCCGAAAAAATCCATCGCCCTCCACCAGGTTTGAACTTGCGACCTTGGGTATGTGAAGTTAGCATGGTAACCATTACACCATGGAGGGCAACTACGTTCATCACACTTTCCTTTTGTTACAGTAATGTCATAAAGCACATGAGGCCAAATATCTGAGAGGAAACAAGAGAATGCAAGTTCAATGGACAACTTAGGGTAAAACTTCCAGAGGCAATCCAGATTTGAAAGTGTTGAGAATACTAACATATCCAGATTTGAAATCCATTATGTTGCCAAGGTTGTGACTTCTTCGGATCATTGGGGTTTTAGTTTCACAGTCCACCAGCTAAGCGTTGTCATTGCTCTGCAATCGCAGCCCTCAGCCACAACTGCTCCATTTATAAAAAATATCCCTCGGCTACGCTTTGCAGCTTAGGTCTGTTAAAGTTTATAATAAACCAGTTATAATACAAAGCGGCTCTAATGCCAGAATAAACACAGTATAAAATCTGCATCACGTATGGAGTAAAGTGGCACCTGTTTCTGAATGAGATATGTTCCCATATTTTCTTTAATGTTCAACACGAAATGTTCCTAAATACATTATTCCTCCTTGTTTTATTTCTAAAGATTAGAAAAGTCAGCTACTTAAATTAGAAAAATTGAAGGATTATGGGACTTTCTTTGATACCTATAGTTGTGAGTCAGAACAGTTTGTCGATATTCATAACTGCAGTTGACTAACAAATGCTGCCAAGCTTACATGCAGAAGTTCTAAAATGCAAAGCATAGCCTCACTGTTGAGGGCTCTAAGACGCAAAGCGTAGCCAAAAGATGTTTTTTGGACGTAGGGGAGTGAAGCCACAAAATGTAGATTGACTATGGGGCGTAGCTGGGGGATCTGGCATCTAAACCCCAACGATCCCTGGCGGTTTTCACTATGTTTTCATACACTTTCTACAGAACTATAAGTATCACAGAAACGTTAAAAAGCACCTTAAAACCAGTGAATATTTTTCAAAACACAAACACCTCGAAGCAAGACAAGCAGTTATTTGCCGGCCCTGTTGTTTAATACAAGTTCAATTTTTATTTACATATATTAGGGACAGCTGCTTTTACGAGCAAAACACATGTTATACGCTACGCCCCTTATCGAATGAGGTTATGTACTACTTAACATTAAGATATTTTAAAGTCATTACCTCCACTTCTTTACCGTCTGCATCAATTCGAGTTGAAAGTTTGGATACGCTCTTAAGACGTGGGTAGAACACATTCCCTGATCCTGACATTTCGTTTAAACACCCATCTGTGACATAAAATGACACTTAGCACCGCACGGTCACCTGACTTTTGATTGACAGAGCGGGTACAAAATTTGGCGCGGTTTTCAACTGTACTAATGGAGTTTTATTTATGTACTGTGGTTCTCAGCGTCCCATTCCATATTGGGCGTGAAAGACCGCTTTTTTCTCATAAATCTCTTTATCAGGCTTGAGGTTCTTTTACGTGCCGTAATCTACGACACGGAACCAACGGCTATACTTCCCTTCGTACAGAAGCCATGCTAAGGATTTGTACGCCCGAAAAAATCCATCGTCCTCCGCTGGGTTTGAACCCGCGACCTTGGGTATATGAAGTTAGCATTAATCATTTAGGATGTTCTCGGTGTAGTTAGGGTTGTCGTTGATGACTTTGCACCATAAATACGCGAATCCGGACTTTCAAGTCATCAGTTTACTCCGAAGACGAAGATGATGCTTATCTTCGAAACGATTGAATCAATCCATATATTTATCTGGTTAGAAGCCCGAGAACATTTAGAGCTAAAACAAAGAAATGTTTATAAGCTCCAACGAATTATCTGTGAATAACACTACTCAGAAACGAAAAGTCTGTTAACTATCACACCTGGTATTTAATTTCAGCATCTTCCAAGAATACGACACATAGATTTAAAAAAAAAAAAAAAAAAAATCGCCTCACTATAAACTACTTTTACATATATGGAACATTTTTCGAAAAGTTTGATTTTCTAAAGTATGACTCCAGCGATTGGATTATAATATCATATGTTTGATATATTTTCATACTAAATGAAAAGTACATCTTGAATTTTATGAGAAAAGCATCCGAAGTCCTCATTCTGAATAACTTGCAATATACCGTCCGAGACAAAATCCTACTATGTACATAAATCAGATATGTTCCATCTACATGACTTTTTCAAGCTGCTACGCAAACAAACCTTTCTTGCAAAAGATTATTCTTTTATCTATATTATGCTAATCCAGAAGAACGTTAGCAGAACTGGTCTTATTATTTGCGTCTTTATAAGTAGAAGAAAAAAAGGGAATACACCAAGTTAAAGCGACAGTCAAATCCTTTAAAAGCCGGTCTCTATGTGAATCAATTGAAATTATGTTTTCTTACTTGTAAAACAAGGGAGTCCAAAAGAAAGATGACTTCCCGTTTGAAAAAAAGTCTGACGTGTTCCATTCACATGCATTCTCTACGTTTTGCAACAAATTATTGTTAAAAAGCTTATGCTTCTATTTACTTCATGCTGATCGAGAACAAATTAGCAGAAATAGTCTTATTACTCGGTTCCTTGTAAGTGGAAACGGAATAAGGGAGTACCATAGGTTAAAGTTATAGTCAAAAGGGACTCAAGTTCCTTTGTTTGCATGGACAGGAGTTGACAAATTCCTGTATGAGAAAAGTATAAGTTTTTCAAAGCTGGGAAAAAAAAAAAAAGGAATATCTCAAAAACGATCAACTCCAAGAAAAAAAAAATGTACCTATATAACATAAATTGTGTGTTTTAACGTGCTCTACATTTTTTGTGTGGTAAGATTTTGTCCATCTCTTACGGTTTAGCAGTTATGCAAAATTCCGTAAAATTCATCCAAAATAAAAGTAGTCTTCAGAGGCTATTCCCAGAAAATTCAAGATATGCATTTTATTTGTCAGGTAAATGTCTTTAATATACGATATTTTAATCAAAATCGTTAGAGCCATTTTTGAGAAAATCAAAATTTTCGAAAAAAATGTTCCACGTAAATGGTATTGGGAGTGGGGGGATTTTCTTGAAAATCTTCGTGTCACATCCTTGGAAGATACCGAACTTAAATATCAAGTTTGGTATTCAATGGTCTTTTGGTTTTGATCTATGCTGTCCACAGACAGACACACACACACGGATCTTTTTCCATTTTTTTTTTTTTTTGGATCCAGGGGGACCCAAAACATGTATTTCCGGTGAAATTTCGGTATCGAATTTTTGTGCGAGTGAGAGGGAATTATGAAACCTGGCAACGCAGAGCACGATAATGCATCTTATTCGCTGCAGCGTAGAACTCTTCCCTTTTAAAAATCATGTACATAGGTAATTGTTGCTGGCTTACTTAGTTCTGCTGAGCAGCGGGTGGGGAGTGAAACGCATGCGCAGCAGCAACAGTTAAAACAATGTTAAGATTAGGATGGTTGTGCTATTCGTTACGTTTCCCTTTTGTGTGGTTCGAGTTTACAAAACTGGACATTTCATAATTAAGAATAGATTGAATGATAGCTTTTCTGCAGAAGCGGAACATAGTAATGAACTTACGCAAGTGGAGGTTATACTAGTGTCACCTTAATCGTCCGTTAAACAGGTTAGGTGGGCAGAACACAGAAAGATGGAATTTATCTTTTAAGTAAACATATGTGTAGACACTAAGTTGGCTTTGCATGGGTGTTCTTTTACTTGTATTTATTCATTTATTTGTGTATTCCTTCTTTATATAGGTCAAGAAATGGTTTTCATTACTTAATTCACAACTGTTTTAGCATATTTCTGTAATAATTTTTAGATATCAGTTCAATATATATTATTAGTTACAGATACAGTATTATTTATTTTGCCTCTTTCAGGATATCTTTATCCAATCTTTCTGCAACAAAATCGAATTTTTTATACCTAGTTTTCAAAAAAATATCCTGGGGGGGGGGACACCTAAACCTCTTAATGCGCCCACTTCTTGTAGAAACACTGGATCCGCCTTGTATGGCTGCAAACGTATTTGAATATTCAGTTTTCGTAGCTAAATAGACAGAAAATATGTAATACATGATTACAGATAGCACAAAATTTGATAGTACATTTTGGTAAATGTGATTATAATAGGTTTGTTTAGTTCGTTGTTTACTTTTCAATTTTAAAAGTTACTATGTATTCAATAAGTAATCTCATTAGCGTAATTAATTATGAAATTCACTTTCGCTGAGGTGCTTGCGTTTTAAAATAAGCTTGTAACGTTGCATCTGTCTCCCATTGCGCCTTTTGCCGTACTGCCGACAATTCGAGAATATACTCTATAGTTTTTTTATTTATTTGTTTTAATTTCTGTTGTTTTTTTTTTAAATAGTATTAAATGTATTGATTAACATCGTAGTTTCCAAGTTGTCGTGCTGCTGGATTTGGACTCAGTTGAAAACGGAGGTAGAAATCTTGTGTATGTTGTGGTATACCATTCGCCACCGTGAATAATTCTTAAAACTTGATTTTGTGCAACCTGCAGTGGCTTAAAAGTTGAATCGTCCATGTAGGTCCATGCTGGAGCCAGTATTGGTAGAATCAGAGTTTTGAAGAGTTGTAGCTTCCCTTTCATCGATGTACATCCTGACTTGAGTAGTGGTAGAGTTGGATTGTCCTGGCTATTGCTTTTCCTTTTGTTTGCTGTACATGTTTATGCCATAATAAACGCTGATCTAATAGCACACCGAGGTATTTCACTTGAGTACTGTCATTTAATTCCTTATTTCTGATTTGAGTGTATTTATTCTTTTGACTGAGTATTTTGTAGAGCAGATGGTTTGTGTTTTTACAGTGTTTCTCTAGTTTTTTGTATTTTGTTTACATGCTTCTTACAGTGATAATAGTATTGAACTGACAAGCAGTCCCTGACTATACATAAATGGTATCATACACAGTTAATGAATGCTATTTGTAAAACTTTCCTAAAATTTAGGACAGGTTATTAATCAGGAAAATCAGTCGTTTAAGGCAGCGTTGATTGGTGCTGCCATCTAGTGTGTCATATTGCATCAATTCATCACTTCAATATATATATTATGGCCTGGTTGGTCATATCGGACGATGAATGAAATTGGTGAAATGAAGCTTAAATGATCTTGGGGTCCATGGAGCTTAAAGTTACTCGACATTCGCCTCACCCTAAGCAAGATTCGAACTCGCGGCCTTATGAATGTGAAACAGACACGCTATCACCACACTACCCAGGCGGGTAAATTCAACATTAGCCATATTTATGGTGTTCTTTGTTTGTCGTTAGAATCCTGAAAGTGTTTGCGTCATTTGATCTAAATTTCTCACATTGTTACGCAGAGACTATGTACATAATCAGATAAGGTTCAATCCATTAGTAACACAGTGAAGATTATAGTTTTGGCTTTATGTTAGCGATATGTAACGTATTTGTGTTGATTCTGGGACCGAAAGGTTCACAAAGCACTAAAATAGCGATATAGGGTTATACCGGTTAAACAAGCGATGCAATGGCGATCAGTTTGAGAATTCTTCAGGAAGAAGACACTCCTGATGAGTGACGATGAGCTCCATGATGTCAATGATTTAAATGAAGCTTGTTTGGTATATGGGAAACAAGAAGTACGAACAGAAATGTGGTATCAATGTGTGTCATGCGGAATGATAGGCTCCTGCAGTATTTGGAAATCACCAGTAGGTTTTACCTGTGATTTCTGTGGAAAATAACGTATAGCTCTCTGCTAAGTTCGGTTGCTTTTTCGAATTAGTCTCTATCCTTATATGCCCACTGTTCTTTCTTCCTTTTTCTTTATCGCTACTAGGCCAATGTAACGTAAAGAGTTGCAACTGTTCCATAATACTGTAAGGAGGGAATTTAATTAGTTGTTCTTTTTAATTAATTTTAATTATATTATCTAAATGTCCATTTTCTTATTTCTTTTCATAATAAAAGTATCTTTAAATGTTTCAAGCTATTAATTAACGTGAGTATTGTTGAAAATAATCTAATTTCAACCCTTAATTTGTGTCAATTTATAATTATGCTATATAACTGTGTCTGGTTTTTTCTTGTTCTTATTGTTTTAAAATGTGTTTTTTAATATCTATTTGAAGTTCTGCAGACTATTATCGCATAATACACACACACACACACACACATATATATATATATAATTTCTTCATGGTTTTTAACTGCAAAAGATTAAATTGCAGTTATCTTTCTGTGATTGGGTATTACCGACCAAAACAGTATTTTGATTTATCTGTTATAGTTTAATGTTTGTATTCTCTTTACATTACAGCTTGGTAGTATTTTGGAAAACACTATACTGCATTCACAGTTTAGCAGTATTTAATAAACATATCAAATATTCTACAATTGACAGCCATTTTTCTTTAGATGATCGGAATTACTCCAGTCATCCCTAATAATCTGAAAGTATTGCAGGTGCTTGTTAAAATCCGAACGAAAGGTAATCTATAGAAAATAGAGAAACACTCTTTGTGATCTTTATATGAAATAATCCTAATTTATAAAGATATTGGGCACCAAATGCGGCCATACGATTTTCCCGATATGAATGCAACCAGATTTGCTAAGGTTTCTTTCTGTGTATTTTGTACATTTAAGGTGTTTATGGCCCTTTATACGGCATTACTGTATACAATTACAAAATATACCATTTGTATTATTCAGAGTTTTATATTTAAATATTCCTAGAGCTGGGTAATATTTTATTTATTCCGGTTTCAAACATCCTCGTAGGTCAACACATATGTGCGGGAACGCACACTCAGTAGACCCACAATGGCGGCTCAATAAGTAGCATTAGTGTCCAGACCTAGTATCTATTGTTCTTGTAAACTTCTGCTGCGAAGTCTGTCATCTACTGAGGAAAATCAGAGCTATTTGAATATAGTTAATGTATAGATGGTAGCACAAGTGTTTTTATCCATTTTATTTGGAATATGAAACAGATTTGAAGAACAGAAAAACAAACATTAAGGAAAAGCACAGTTTTATGTTGGAAATGTATTTATCAAATATAAATTTAATAATTAACCTCTTTCAATATTTAATATTATATTGACAAATACGAGAAAGTAATACCACGGTTTCTGTTAAAGCATATGAAACATTATAGAAGTAATAGGGTTACTTGTATATAAGCACATGTAACATTCACTTTGTCTATCAGATCACTGGGGGAGTACTTACCCTCTGAACGCCGAAAAAGGCGGTTCCGGGTTCCCCGCATGGCTTGTGGGCACCCCCGGTAACAACGGCTTTAAACCAGCCAACAGCGCAATAGCTGAACAAAGCACTCCCCCTCCCATAGGGACAGATCTATCAAAATTCACCACCATATTTAAATAAATAAAAAACACCAGCGGAGCAGAGGAAAGGATGCTGCTCCTGAAAAATGCAACCGCTCGAGGAGCCTACCAGCGCTACCTCCTTAACACCAACACTCGAAACCTTAACCATCACCTCATTCCTGTGGTTAAACCCTTACCAGGGTAAGGTACACAGCAACAACACCCAGGCTCACCACGAGCCTACCAGACACACACACACACACACACACACACACACACACACACACACACACACACACACTTTGTCTTTATAATTTTTGAAGAGGATTGGGCTACTTAGTGAGTCTGATCCCCGCATAATGTTGATCAAAACCAAATGCGTCTATCGAATAACTCATTCATTCAAAGTGGACATCTTGACGAATTATCAATTTGTATGACGGGCAAATTTGGTTTTGTCGAATGTGATTAGAAATTAATGATATTTTGGTTTTATTGAGAAAAACTCACGAATGTTAATCTTTGTGTACCTTTGCATAATTAAATTGGATGTACGTAAAAGCTGAAGTGAAAAGAACGCCTTTGATTTCCTTTCTGTTAAGCAATGCATACAGATATCTTTTATTTACAGCTAACAATAACAAAAATCTCGAATAACTGAACAACTCCGCAAACATAGCACTATGGCATACGGCTCTAATTTGTCTTGTAGGCAAAGATAAGGCACGTGCTTCTAGTAACACGCCAACAAAGAGTATTAGTGCCCTGGTATATAGATATATAACAGCTATGCCTATAAAATAGCGCAGGAGCCCTTCTTCATCAAAGACAGAAACCGAAGCTATGAAGACAGAAATGTGGAAAGGACCAAACTTCGAGCTACGCCACCTGTATACATGCTTCGTTACCCATGGGTTTCACAGCAGCGTCTGCCAGTGACCCAAGGAAGAGCTGCTCAGTACCATCTCAGTGTGAAAGGAGATTTGATAATTAAAGCTGGTGATATCAGATTAACGAATAATATGTAAACTTGATGTTACTTTGCTATTTTGTGAGGTTATGAAAACCCAAGTAGGAAGGTAATTAGTTTCTTAAATTGTCAATGTTCCAGCTATTACGATAATCACTGAGAAAGGTATAGATGGTCTTGCAAGCTTTTGTAAGAATTGCATGAAATGAAATATCTTATGAAATGGGGTAGAATTTTATATTCTAGGCTAGACAATAATTTTTGCCTTGTATCAAAGGTTATCCGTGCTGAGTTTGGTGGAAATTGCTGCAACGGTGTAGAGCTCTATAAAACATATATACATTGACCTTTATATATTATGACTTAGCCGGACTTGGCAGGACTGAGGGGATTGGCAGGGCTAGAGGACATTGTGGGACTGGTGGACTTGGTAGGACTGGAGGACTTAAGGTTTGGAATGCGGTGAACACAGGAAGCAACACACCGGTAACCGGAAACCTTGGAATGTGAGATCAGAATCTTCCACTAGCTTCGACTATCTTCCAGCAACTGCTGTGGCATCATTCACAGCTGTATAAGGAAGAATTGGAAACCAATTTGGTGAATTGAGAGTCGTGTGTCAGACTAGCACAGAGTGGCGCAAGAAAACCGTCAACTGTCTAAACATCAAAGCGTCAAATGCTTTGTTTGCAGCAATCAATTTAAGAATATATTTGTAACTAATTTTTGAGACGCAAAGGACATTTGTCACAAATTATGTTCAAAATTGTTATAAAAGGTTTTCTGTTAATAGATTGAATTAAAATATTTTATTTTCAAATTTGCTAAATGAAGTTTTCTATCATATCTGTGACTGAATTAAAATATGTTGTGTTGAAAATTTATAGAACATTTTATCTACCAGATATTGACTGAATTAAAATATATTTTGTTGAAAATTATAATAACAGGTTTTCTACCGGTAAGATAAACTCATTAACAACTCAACGAACAGATGTTCGTCTGGTTTAAATAATAGGATAGAAATCTAAATGTTGATCATGATTTTGCCAACACTATATGTACACCATCCCCCCCCCCCGCCTTAATTAGGAGGGATGACATAGTCCCTATCAAGCCTCTAGACGGTTTTTCTTTACGTTTTTCACAATACAAATATCTTTGCAGGACTTGTATTCATTAAATTTTGTTGTTTAGTTTTGAAACTAATAATGTAGTGTTATTATGCCAAGATTTGTATGTTCTATTTGTATTAGACTTGAAATTTATTATTTCTAATCTGATACGTTTTCTATACTTATACAATTTATTTATAAATGTAAAATATCTTTAAAAACGTTAATTGTATAGTTATTCTTTGTCTACATGTCAGCCCTCAACCGAGGAAAGTAATTATGTCCCGCTGCAGTTTTGTACCAATTGGGTTGGCCTCTTTTTGACACACTTATCCCACCAGACAATTTGTTTTCGTAAGCTTGTGTCGCGCAGGAAGTCATTTTCCTTCAACTTTCCACTGGTAGTCATGTACAATTAGGTTCTCCCACTGCAACATATTTTAAGAACCAAAATGGCCGTCGTTGCTAAGAATCATGTTAGTGTGACCAGACCTAATGCCTAGTTGGATCAATAAACACCTCCGAGATATGCCATCTACAGATACACACTGTAACTATTTCAATTTAGTTAAAATATAGATGGCAGCATTACGCTATTTATCCATTTTATGAGAAAATGTAACAAAAGTACTTAAATGGATAATTAAGATTTAAAAGCAATAAATTGTAAAATTTTGAAACCTTTAATTTTATACAAATTTACTAATTTTAATTGTAAAACTTTTGTCATTTATAGCTAATAGGTAAAAACAAAAACCATTTTGCATCTTTGTGCCTATGATTTTAGATTTAAATACAATTGAGAAATTACTACTCGTTCGCAAGCATCTACGCCATCTGTTCGGAATTTTTGTAACCGGATTGGGCTCCTAATGAGAGCCCAATCCACCTGAGGGTTACAAGTTAAATATGATGATATAATTGCCAATGCTCAATAATTAATCATGGACGGGTCTCTTAATTCTTATAACATCGGAATTTTCATTCAATTAAGATCAAGACAGAATTACTTATGTATATATTGCTCATGAGTTCATTAAATAAAATCATCTAGTATTCGAATGGAACTTCTCTTATGACCAGTTCTCATCATGGTTATCCAATAAAACATTCAATTCATATGATGGACGAAACAGATGGATAAGAAAGAATTGGATGATAAATATAAAAGATAGATACGGTATATATGGTACTGTTGTGCTAATTGAATCATAGTTCGTTAATTCCTATATAAACATTCACTACAGCGCAAATTGTTTTACTCTATATGTGTAGACGCTGTGCTGCACAGACTCTAAAGGTAATCAGGGCAGGAAAACGTTTTGTTTGAACATAGAAATGTTCATATATTTTTAAAATATATTATTTAAGCACTACGTGCCTAAATTTAAGTTTATACACTCTTTGTGTGTACTCATTGTAAATGAAAAACATTATAAACCATAAGACCTGGATTTCTGAAAATTTTTCTTTTACAAAATAAAATGAATTAGTCATAAGTCGGTATGTTTATTATGTCAGGACACTTCTGCACTCTTCCCGGCAGTGCCCAAGTGTATAAATAAGCTTTAAATATGATCACCATAGAGAACCCTGCATTTGAACCCATTCGAGTGAAGGATTTGATAACGGCATGCAGGTTTCTAAAAATCCCGAGAACATCCAAGAATCGAATACATCGACATTTTGCATTCGAATACACCCATCACTGTCACTAGTTATAACTTCTTTTGAGCTGTTATCTTGCCCACTCTCCGAGCACGCGGCGCTGGAGTCGCTCGGTATTTTTCGGGAAATATCGTATTAGTACGGTAAGCTACCCAGTGTGGCCAACATGACGGATTTTCCGTCCTAATTGACGAAGTTTCAAGCTGACAGGCAAAATTTGGTTTTGACGAATGACGGATTTTTCGACGGTTATTATTAGCAATTATTAATGAATGTTATATGACTTTTCCTTAGAAAAACTGCCACGATTGTAATCTTTGTGTACCTGCAAGACAGTGTGCTATTTAGTTATGTGCACAGCTTTCTTTAATTTAGAGCTAACAGTAACAAACATCTCCGGTGACTGAATAACTCCGCAAACATAACACTGGTATATAGTCACATATATGAATCAGTGTGAATTTTCATTGCAGCATAGTGAACGCAGAATTAATTGGATATTCCATTGTTGTGCCTCGTTGTATGTTTCAATAGTGACTTCATATGGCTTTGTTTTCTTTTTAATTGCCTAATTGAACAGAAGACTAGAAATAGTATAAAGAGAAGGCATTGTACTGCACTCAAAAACTCAATACGAAATTTCACTGTAAATAAATGTTTTTGGACTCCCTAAATCTAAGAAATGCATTCTTATAAAAGGGACCGCGCGCGCGCGCGTGTGTGTGTTAGCTCAAAAACGAAAAGTCCGTTAAATACCAAAATTGGTATTTAAGTTTAATATAACCCAAGGATGCAACATGATTTTCAAGAAAATTTTCCACTCCATTGATTTTCTCAAAAATGGCCAACGATTATGATTAAAATACCATATAATTAAGATATTTACATCAGAAATAAAATGTACATCTTGATTTTTCTGGGTATATCCTCTGAAAACCTCTTTATCCTGGATAAATTTTGCATAACTGGAAAACTATAAGAGATAGACAAAAACTTAGTACTCAAAACATGTACATATATCTCGTTAATTTATGCATACACCAGTGGCGGCTGTAGCATGAACCAGCAACACCTTCTCCACTACCACTACCACTGCAGTAGGGACTTTTTCCTTCACAAGATGTACGAATTACAAACTATTAAAGGTATTTACACATAGACTAATTATCTAAAAGGAAGCTGTTCATCTACCTAGGTAGCACATTGGTTGAGCTGGCTCACTTCATTATTATGCTGCACTTTGATTTTTTGATGCACGTGAACACCTTTCTTTGACTAGTTGTCACTACCAAAACAGAATAACGCATTTGTCACTGTCTAGAGATCCACTTGTTTTTTTTTTTTTTGTTTTTTTTTTTTTTCATAGATATTTTTATTGCATTTTCTAACGCGTTGACAATCCCCACTTTTTTTCCACTTTATTTATTTTCAGATCTGGAGTCGATCTCCCTAAACTTTTAACCTGCACCTCATTTTCTAGTGACAGAGCAGAAAACCGATTACTGTGTAAACATTGTATTTAAATCATTTCTGATTTAGTGACTGCTTACATTCGCAAACGAAACATCAACACCTGCACTATAGACTTTCCACAAACAACTGAGTGGCAGGCGGCAGCAGTCAATAAGCAGTTATTTCTCATCGCTATAACAGGGGGTTTACAGTCTAGCAACAACATTCCGGATGCTATGAGATATTCTCAGAAAACATCTTCTTTTGTTTTACGCTGCTAGCAGTACAGGCAGCTTATTAGAAAACAAATATTAATATATTTTTAAGTTGGAATAATGCCTAAACGGAGCATTAATGAAGAATGTATTATAATAAAACGCGATTTTCTGTCAACGTATTAATTTAGATGCCCTGCTCGATATATTGGTGCCAGTGCTGCCACCGAGGTGGGGCTTGGAACTATTCTGGTCCATCTTCCATCGTCAATTTCATTCACTCCTCTTGACTCTCCGCCCTTAAAATGAAAAGAAACAGAACTTTTTGGAGGCCGTGGCCACTTACTTTGTAGGGTGTGTTCAAGAATAGTAAATTAATGGTGTTGTTAACTAGCATCTTGCTCTTGCGCCCTTCCTTAGTTTCTACCATCTTTGGTAAATGGCTGTGCCCTGACCGAGAGGTTAGACCATTCCCCTCTCACCTAGACCGCCCGGGTTCGATCCCAAACGACCTCATGTGAGATTTGTAGTGGAAAAAGCGGCGCAGGGGCGGGTTTTCTCCGATTTCCCCCGCCATCGCATTCCAAGAATCATGAGTGTCATCGCCTGTGCTGCCACAAGAAGTAAAAGCGGGCGTTAAACACTACAAAAAATCTATTCTAAATGGTTTTCCGTTACCTGTTATTGAGAAATAAAACAAAACAAAAAACAAAAAAACGTGGATCTTGTCATACAATTCTTAAAATAATCGATGAATGTGCAAACAATTATTTTAAGAAAAACCGTGTCTCTTCGCCTAAAAGGCAGTGACTGTGCCCCTAAATCCCCTGCCATACACGATTTTTTAGTAGAGCTGACCGTTTCTGAAATATTCCTGGTTATTTGGTTTCAGCTTTAAAATACTTATACTTATGTCATTCGGGGATCTGTAAACTCCTGCCCATACCAATAAATGTACTTCAGTTCATAGCAATCAGATTTTAACCTTCTCTACACGTACTATGTACATAGTGTATAGAGAAGGTATTGTAATGCAGCCAAAAATTCGATACCGTGATTTCAGCGGAAATACATGTTTTGAGACCACTTGAATCCAAAAACAGTATTTTTAGAAAAAATGTCCGTGTAAGTGTGTGTGTCTTTGGACAGCATAGCTCAAAAACGAAAAGACCGTTAAAGACCAAACTTGCTATTTAGGTTTGGTATCTTCCAAGGATGCGACACGAAGATTTTCAGGAAAATTCCCCCACCCCCAACTACCCTTTACATGGAACTTTTTGTGGAACTTTTTATTTTCTTAAAAATGGCTCTAACGATTTTGATTAAAATATCGTATATTAAAGATTTTTACCTGACAAATAAAATTTATATCTTGAATTTTCTGGGCATAGCCTCTGAGGACTACTTTATTCTGGACGAATTTTACGGAATTTTGCATAACTGCTAAACCGTAAGAGATGGACATAAACGTACAACACAGAAAATGTAGAGCACATTAAAGCACACAATTTATGCTATATACATTTTTTTCGTGGAGTTGATCGTTATTAAGATATTCCTGGTTTTTCGTTTGTTTTGAAAAACATACTTTTCTAATATAGGAATTTATCAACTCCTGTCCATACAAACAAAGTAACTTCAATCACATAGCAACCAGCTTTTGACTATCATTTTAACCTTATTTCGCTTCTATTTACAAGGAAGCAAGTAATACCACTATTTCTGCTAATTTTTCTGAATTAGCATGAAGTAAATAAAAGCTTAAGCTTTTTAACAATAATTTGATGCAGAGATGTAGAGAGTCATATGAATGGAACACATCAGATTTTTAAAAAGCTGACTATTCCTTTACTCTAGCATATTTCCTTATATCTCTTCTACTTATAAAGAAGCATGTATTTAGACCATTTCTCTAATTTTATCTCGATTAGCATGAAGTTGATAGAGGAAGAATATTTGCAACAAGATGTAGAGACAGTCATATGACTGGGACACATCAGATTCTTTCTGTAGTACGCTTTTTATCCATCTCTTAGGTTTACCAGTTATACAAATGATATATAGAAGCTATCGAAAGAAAAGGTCTTCAGAGGCTATTCACAAAATATACATTTCGTTTGTCATAAAAATATTTTTAACATATGGCCTTTTAATCAAAATCTTTAGAGCCGTTTTTGAGAAAATAAAAAATTTTGAAAAATGTTCCTGTAAAGAGTAGCTGGGGTGGGGAAAATCTTGAAACTTTTCGTATCCGCCCTTGGAAGATACTAAACTGAAATACCAAGTTTGGTATTTAACCGACTTTTCGTTTTTGAGCTATGCTGCACAACCACACATACACACACACGCGCGCGCGCGCGGACATGTTTCTAAAAATGTTTTTGTATTCAGGGGGCCTCAAAACTCGTCTTTCTGGTGAAATCACGGTTTTGGGTGGAATGCAATATATTCTCTATTCACTATGCACATTGTACATTCCAGCTAGAGAAAGAAAAAGAGCATTTACTGTGTGTGTGTGTGTGTGTGTGTGTGTGTGTGTGTGTGTGTGTGTGTGTGTGAGTGTTAACAGCTAACTTAAAACTGAACTGTCCTTTACTTGGAACATTTTTCAAAATGTACTGATTTCCTCAAAAATGCGTCTAATGACTTTGATTAAAATATCATATACTTAACATATTTTAACTATATACAAAATTTATACCCTTCATTTTCCGGGAAAAAGCCTCTGAAGATATCTTTATTCTGAATGACTTTTGCACAAATGGTAAACTATACGATACTCACAAAAACCAACTACACAGAAATATATATGAGAAATTACCATTCGTTTCATATCTCTTTTATTTTACTCTCGGCCTTGGAAAGAAAACCGAATTTCAATGAGAAACGCATAGCGACAGCTTTTAAAAGATTTGACTATCGCTTTAACTTTGTGTATTCCTTTATTTCCCTTCTACTTATAAGTAACTAAGTAATAAGATTATTTCTGCTAATGTTCATCTCGATTAACACGATGTAGATAAAATAATAATCTTTTGTAAGAACAGTTTCACAGTTTGTTTGCATGATAGAGAAAGCTATGTGAATGAAACAATTCAGATTTTTAAGGAAGTATTTAAGCACGAATTTACTTAACTTGAATTTGAAAGTCGTTGCATGTTTATATGCACTATGAATATTGATACATAACATAAAACAATAGGAACCCTGAATATCGAAAACTTCTTTTGAAAATAAAATGGATCATTCATGAAATAAGCACTTAGAACGTTTATTATCAGCTACTGCATCCCTCCACACTTATCGTTAAGTGCCCAAGCGTTTGAATTAGTGATGGGAGTATTCGAATGCAAAATGTCGATGTATTCGATTCTTGGATGTTCTCGAGATATTTCGAAACCTGGTTGTTGTATTCGAGTCCTTCACTCGAATGGGTTCAAACGCACGATTCTCGTTTGAGAATATTCAAATGCTGCACCGCACTGATCGATATCTCGTCTCAAGGTGGTGCTGGCATAACTACAGCTAAATCTGGTTGATGGTCATATCAAGTATGGCCTTGTTCATGTACCTGTGCACTTGCCGAAAAGAGCGCAGGAGTGTGCTTATAATTCATTTTATTTTGTAAAATAATTTTCGGATATTCAGGTCCTATAGTTTATAACGATTTACGTTTTTCATTGACAATGTCTATTGTGCATGTAAACACGCAAAGAGTGTATAAAATTAAGTAGTTCATGCTTAATATGTTAAAAATCTCTTAATATTTCTGTGTTCAAATAAAATGTTTTCCAGCTATGATTAGCTTCAGAATCACTGCACACATACAGAACAAAACAAGCTCGTGCGCTGCAGTCAATTGTTGAAGAGTTAACGATCCAATATCACAATTATCATAGCATACTGTAATATATTTTATCTATCGGTCGCTTATCTTTGTCGTCCAATACTTCCTATTATCTGTCCAGACTTAGTTCACCGGCGGTGTAAACAAACCAGAATATATTATTCCGCGAACACACGTGGACGGACCACGTGGTTGTCTCCTAGACAATTTCAAAAGAGCAAAGCTACGCACTAATGGTAGGAAATAAATACCTATCTACGTTCATTCTTCGCAGATATTGATTAAAGCTATGAGAAGTACAATAAATCAAGTAGACTGGTTGCTACTCACTACTAAAGGTGAAATTCTCGCGTCAAATTATAAAATGCATATTTTGTGTGTGTGAACAACCATATACTTCAATAACACAATGACTCACCCAGAAGAGTTGGTCTGAAGATGGAAGTGGGTCCACTCCTTCAAGATTCGAGTCATCTGTTGTAGGCGCAATGAAACAGTGTGAATCATCACCGGGATTGATTTAATCGATCAACGACAATGTCCCACCATTCCCTCCAAATCCCACATTGTTGCTCTTCCTCATACACATTCGCTCCATTTTAGGCTGTCACGTGCTGAAATGCTGTTTGTACCAGATGTCGCACCTCCGCTAATTTTGTTTCTAGCTATATACCCCTTTATTTGACTCAAACATGTTTAATTGGATTGAGATAACAATGATAAGCAGGTAATCTCAATATTATATGGCCCGCCTTTTCGGCTAAATCGTCTACAGCAAACTGAGTTTTACATGACCGCACTAATTCCAGCAGCTCAGATTTAACTGTACACTCTCCTAAATTTACATGTTTATCTTGAAGCCACTTTATAATATGTTCTTTTCTACAAGAACAAACTCATCACACTGTACGTCCAAAACAAGTCTGCAGCATTTCCTCTTTTTCCCGAAAAAGAAAACGTTCCCGTACTTGACCACTCTTTTCTAGCACACTTTGATGCTGCCTACCGAAACACCAGTAAATTTGGCCGTCAAACTGAGGCTATTGTCGAATGCAAGAGTAGGATATTTTTCACAAAACTTATTGTATAAGTTAAAAACAATTGTTTTCTCGCCACATTTTAAAAGTCTTTCTCGCTTATGCTTCACTACACTGGTATCACACGCCTCCGCCATCGCTTACAAACGTACACAACGCTCTCCACGTGGTAACTGAAAGTCATCCGTTGCAACTAACGGCACAACACACGTGCTTTCTTGTGTAAGGGAATAATTATTAAAATTCAACAAATTTCCGTTTAATAGTAATTCTTACTATGTTATTAAATAGTTTAATGTGAAATTTGTGTACTTTTTTATGGAGAAAAGCAGTAAAACGTTCAATAACCAATCAGAACGGCTACGACCTGTTGCGTTTGTTTATATTACCGATGAACTACGGCAAATAGTAAAACCTAACACTTATTGTCAGCTCTATCTGTCATCACATCTTTCGGCCATCATTTGAACTGAATGCTTTATGCGAAAATAGCCAGATGAGAGCTGGAGTGTATTTGATTGTGTCTGAACATTTGGTGTATGATATAGAGAGCAAAGCCATCAGCATTTAGGAGTAAAATTGCGGTAGCGACATCGAACTCACTAATGGTCCGGTTCCACTTCAAAAAACGACTCTTCTTTACATTGTATGACTCTTTATAAGGAATCTATAGGGCAGAATTGTTCCGAAAGCACCGAATAAAGACTTTTCAGACAGCTGATGCTAAAAGTACTTATAGGTATTTTGTCAGATGCCAATAGTGTTAAAGGGGGAAATTCTGTCACTCAGTGTTTTAAGCATGAACTTTGTGAAATAGGTAAAAGAATCTATTTATAATTATATGTGTATAAATATTGAGAACTACCTAAAAATATGTATGACACGCGTATTAAAATTGTTTTACATTGCTCGTAGAATTACGAAGCTTCCTACTCACAATATAAAACACCATTTTTACCACTTGTATCATAAATATCATTTGTGTACAGATCTTCATTTATAATTAGTGGAATAGAGAGTTGTTTGTTTTAGAAATAAAGATCAGACTTTGTTACACTGGTGTCAGGAGCGGGATTTAACGTCACGATGGAGATGAAATCTCCATTTGAGTTTTCAAAGAAATGAAGAAAGGATTGGAAAAGAGAGACACGGAAATGAAATCACGAACATTTCCGTTTCTGGTGAACGCGAAGATGGAATTTGGCATGGGGAAGATGGAAGAGAAAATGAAATTAGGATTAGAGAAACTGGAAGAGGAAATGCAATCAATGGAGAAAATGAAACCGGAGGAAGCGAATAAAATCGATGACAAACTGACCGACGTGGAAGAACTTAGTGAGAAAGTAAAAAATCTTGGGGAAAAAAACGGGAACAGTTTGGCTGAGAGATAACACCACGACCAACGTCTTAATGCCCTGAAAGAGAGAGCTGACAACAAAGCCGAGGTACTCAACTCATGGTGCAAAAGATACTCGACAGGATGGAACACTTGAATGTCGAGACGACAGGACGCGAAGCAACACCTGCACGCGTCAAGCCAATCATGTTCGACGGAGTATCCACCTGCGAATTCTTCTTCTGTCGACAGTTCGCCGCCGTCGCTACCCATAACCGATGGTCGGCAGAAGAGGAAGCGGCACTGTTGATAGGCCACCAAGGAGGCGACATTGCAGGTTCTAGTTGTTTTAGATTTGAGCTTTGTCATTGGTCGATTGACCAACATGGCTACGCATGCGTAAGCAGACAGAACGAACGGAAGACTGTGTATTCCGCATTGAAAAAAAAAAAAACAAATAAAAACAAAAAACAAAACAAATTTTCAGAACTCCATCTTATTTCGATCCAGTTCATTTACACACACCTAACCTTACCTCGAAATCTGTCGCTCACCTGTCCCGTAGCCCTATTGTCTCCATAACCAACAGGAAAGGCTCAGTCTAAAACTGAACTAGAATCTGCAATCTCGTCTCCAGGTACGGGGACAGAAATACTGAATGAGATCCCGACGTCTGCGATGTCCGAAGTCATCCGGGAGACCCTCGAGAACCAGTTCGCGAACCATCGCTTAGCTGCAGCTTACCACAGTCACCTTAATTGCATGATTTATTTCACTAGATATGTCGTTCTTCGCAAACCGGTATTTATATCCCTTTCAGTGGCACCACAACTGAAGTGACTTGATCGTTAGTGCGATACGAAGTGGACTGGGCATCCAAACAAAGCAGAACGTCCCAGCGACTGCAGTCAAATGTGCCTGTGGTGAAGCATGAGGAGGGCCCAAGTAAAATAACTGATGTGGTGGCATGCTTGGATGTTGACGGGATTACATTTCACTGCAGTTGCATGGATATCACTCTTTTACATTAAAAAGATCTGGTGTGCTCCATTCACATGCCTTTCTCTACATCTCTGTAACAAATTAGTTTTAATAAGCTTATTCTTCTATCTACTTAATGCTAATCGACATAAACATTAGCAGAAATGGGCATATTACTTAGTTATTTATAAGTAGAAGAGAAATAAGGGAATACACTAGGCTAAACCAACAGTCAAATGTGGTTGCTATGGGATTGAACTCAGTTTCTTTGCATGGCCAAGCGCTGACAAATTCCCATATGGGAAAAGTTTTAAGTATTTTAAAACTGAAATCAATAACAACGAATATCTCGAAAACAGCCAACTCCACGAAATGGAGTGTTATTTATGGACGCTCTTTACCTGCTATGGTTCTCGGCATCCCGTTCTATATTGGGCGTGAAACACTGCTTAATTTTGTTCAGAGTACTATCAGGCTTGAGGTTCTTTTATGTGCCATAAATCTACAACAGGGGACAAACGGCTTTACTTCCCTTTCGAAGGAACCCATGCTAAGGATTTTTACATCTGAAAAAATCCATCGTCCTTTGCCAGGCTTGAACCTGCGACCTTGGGTATACAAAGTTAGCATGGTAACCATTACACCACGGAGGGCGACAAACAACTACATGAGAGAGAAAAAAATGTATGACTTAAATTGTGTGTTTTATCGAGATCTATATTTTTTGTGTAGTAAGTTTATGTCTGTCTCTTACAGTTTATCAGTTATACAAAATTCAATTAATATCAACCCGAATAAAGAGGTCTTCAGAGTATATTACCAGAAAATTCAAGATATATATTTTATTTCTCATGTAAATACCTTAAATATAAGAGATTTTATACAAAATCATTAAAGGCATTTTTGAGAAAATCAAAATGTTCGAAATTTTGGCGGGGAGATTTTCTTGAAAATCTTCATGTCGCATCTTTGGAAGATACTGAACTTAAAAATATCAAGTTTGGGATTTAACAGACTTTTCGTTTTGGAGATATGCTGCTCACAGACATTTTTCTAAAAAAAATTTTCTTTTAATTCTCAAAACATATTTTCGGTGAAATATCAGTATCGATTTTTTGGGTGAAATATAATACCCTTCTCTATACACTATGTACATAGTATGTGTAGAGAAAAAGTAAATAACTCTAGTTTTATTGCAAAAAATATTAATCATTTTACAATATAAAACCGTTATAACTAGCCTAAATTTATTGATGAAGGTTAGTGTAATACAGAATTAGAAAAAAGTCACTAAAATACTAAAAGCTTTGATTAATCATCTTTGTTGCTTATGTGCAACCCCATGCAATTAAGGGTTAAATTGAGGCTGCAACTTGGCCAATACACAAGGGAATATATTTTAGTATGTGACATACACTATGTGTATGTGCAGGAATGCAGAGGCAGGTAAGAATGCATTTGGCCATAGTAGGTAATCACTTGAGTTCACTGTGGAAATACAAAAAAGAAAGAAATTAGCACTGTAAAAGAGAATAAAATAAGAAAGCAGCTTTAAAAAATTCGCTTACCAACTGTAGGCACACCAAAAATTTCAAAAGATTTTCAAAAAATGGAACATCAACTTAGACACAGTTAATAAGCACAGTTTAAAAAACCTCCTCCATACAAACACGAAAGATAAAATCCCCTTGCTGAAACAATCAGGGATATATGAAATCAGTTGCAAGGAATGTGAAAAGGTGTATACAGGGAAAACAAAAAGAAATATCGGACAATGTTTTAAAGAACACATGAGATATTTAAAGCATAACAGACATAACTCAGCTGCACAACACCATTTCTGGACTCAAAACATAATTTTTACAGTAAATCCAAGTTATAAAAATCAGCACAGAGAATTAACAGTTTGTGAAAATCTATTCATTCTGAAAAACAAAAACACAAATTTTGATATACCACAAACAAATGGTCTCATCTCAAAATTCATGTATTCAGAAGAGAGACCTCTACAGACTACTATAATGAGTTCATCAGTGAATCTCTGCTGAAGATGGTGGCAATAGCCACTGAAACATGTCCAAAGTAAGTTACTTATTTCAACTAGTGAAGTTTGAGTGTGATTATGTGTTTTTATTCTTAACTAGTTACTTCATTGTGCATTACCATTAAAGTTTTAATTGAAAAGATTTAATGGTTAAATATGTTAATTTTTTTCCTCTTGGTAGCATTACAAAGACGTCTATTCAAATCTGTACCATAACAAATGCCTAACTTGGCAATATAGTTTCAGCAACAAACAAATCTTTATTACATTAGTAATTTGAGTCAAATATGGACACTATAGTTTCACTTACTTAGTTTTTTCCCAGATGCATTTCAAAGATGTTCACCTTCATAGTCGGCAGGTGTTTGATTGTATTCAGAAGGGGAGATTCCATTCTGTGCTGCCATCTGGTTTTCTTGGAGGTAATATTAAGGTGTTGTCTGCCAGTGGTATTTCAAAATTTTGCGTCTTTTTCCAAATGTGTATCCTTTCCCAAAGTGCTAGTTCAATTGTGATTTTTACATGATTAATAAGTTTGATGTGAAGTGAATTGATACTGCAGATTTGTCTGTTTGCTTGAGTATCATACATTGTTGAAACAAATCTTTATTCTTAAAAAATTTTTAAGCTGTAACATAACATTACAGAATATTCCTACGAAATTGGACTGTTTTGTACATATTGATGTACAGAGAGATATAAAAACTCACTTATTAGATCTGGATTTGTCACTTCAACAAGATACCACGCTTAAAAAAACAGTCACATCACGGTTAAGTTGCAAGTTTAATTTTCAGATTTTATTTTTTGATTCAATGAATTACATCTGTAGTTAAAAGCAATATAGTTGACTTGATTACAAAATTATATAAATTATTTTGAGAATATCAATTTAAATATCGGGCCTGGGCTTAATTTGGTTAAACAGACGATCTTTAATCATCTGTGCCATCAGTCCATGAATAATCTCAATTGTGGTTTTGCAACTGTCTTTAGTTGCCTTCAGTAACTTATCTTCGGTTCTCTTCTCGTGGGGGTCTGTGCCACCTAACATGAAGCCCCCACGTCCAAGAGCAGCCTCAGACTGCTCCAGTTTGTCTGATAGATCAAAGATCTGCCCCGTAGTGTAGTCCGCATTCGTTAACAAACTTGACGAGCTCAGTGTGTTCACCCAGTACTTGTTCCACAAAGAGTCTAGAAGTCGACGATCCAGTGACGACTTGAAATAAGTAATTTCCAACGAGTAGTACTGCTTGCAATGGACACCAAAGTCTTCTATTTTATTGAGAGGAATTGTCTGGTACTCCGATGGTTCTTCATTTGCAGGTTTGTAACCCTGAAACACAAATACTTAAGGCTTCAACATTTGCAACCGATAGCTTAAAATCTTTGGCTATAAACAAGAGAGAACACGCATTACATTGCATTTGTTTGTATTCCGTAAATCTTATGATTTGTCTTAGACAAAACAATGTGAAACATATCAACATGAGGATCAATACAAAAGTTTTCAGAACGGTTGCAATAAAATATTAAAAATCTGATGTGTTTCATTCACAAAAATTTCTCTACATCTCTGTAACAAATTATTGTTAATAAGCTTATTGTTCTAACTACTTCATGTTATTTGAGATAAACATTAGCATAAACAGTCTTATTACTTAGTTCCTTGTAAGTAGAAGGGAAATAAGGGAATACACTAGGATAAACCGACAGTCAAATGTTTTAAAATGTGGCTGCTATGGGATTGAAATCTGTTTCTTTGCAAGGCCAAGAGTTCACAAGTTCCCATATGAGAAAAGAATCTTAAAACTGAATCATACAACAAAGAATATCTCGAAAACATTAAATTCCCTGTAAATTGTGTGGTAAGGTTTTGTCTATCTCTTACCATTTGACAGTTATGCAAAATACAGAAAAATTTATCCAGAATAAGGTGTACCTCAGAGGCTATTCAAGATATACACTTTATTTGTCATGTAAATATCCTTAATATAAGAGATTTTAATCAAAATCATTAGAACCATTTTAAGAGAAAATAACAATTTTCTCCATCTAGGGTAGTTGAAAATCTTCATGATGTAATCCTTGGAAGACATTTAACTTAAATATCAAGGTTGGTGTTTAACAGACTTTTCGCTTTTGAGCTATGCTGCCTACAGATGCACACATGGAAATTTTTCTAAAAATGCATTTTTTAGATTAAGGGGTCCCAAAATAAATATGTCTGTGAAATCTCGGTATTACATTTTTTTGGTGGAATACAATAACTTCTCTATACATTATATACATAGTATGCATAGAGAAAGTAAAAATTTAGATTTGATTATTGCATCTTTTCAAAATGTTCTCCATTGCATTCTACATGATGTCTTGCCCTTTCAAATGCTGAATATGAGTCTTCTTTGTAGAGACTGCACTTAAGCACCTACAGCGGCTTCAGGTGACTGCAAAGTTTTACTAACTCTATTTGGTATTTAAGTTTGGTATCTTCCAAAGATGTGACACAAAGATTTTCAAGAATCCCCCCCCCCGCCAACTACCCTTTACAAGGAACTTTTATCAAAAATTTTAATTTTCTCAAAAATGGCTCTAACGATTTTTATTAAAATATCCAATATTAAATATATTTACCTGACAAATAAAATGAATATCTTGAATTTTCTGGGAATTGGCTCTGAACACTACTTTATTCTGAATGAATTTTCTGGAATTTTGCATAACTGCTAAACCGCATGAGATGGAGAAAAACTTACCACACAAAAACTGTAGAGCACATTACAACACACAATTTATGTTATATACATTTTTTCATGGAGTTGATCGTTTTTGAGATATTTCTTGTTTTTAGTTTCAGTTTTGATTTCCCATATAGGAATTTGTCAACTCCTGTCCATACAAACAAAGGAACTTCAGTCACAGAGCAAGCAGCTTTTGACTATCCCTTTAACCTATGGTACTCCCATTTTTCGCTTCTACTTGTGTGTGTGACTGTGGACAGCATAGCTCAAAAATGAAAAGACGGTTAAATGTGTGTCTGTGTGTGTGAGAGAGAGAGAGAGAGAGAGAGAGAGAGAGAGAGAGAGAGAGAGAGAGAGAGAGAGAGAGAGAGAGAGAGAGAGAGAGAGAGATAGAGACTGGACAGCATAGCTCAAAAATGAAAAGATGGTTAACTACCAAAGTGTGTGTGTGTATGTGCGCACGCACATATAACCTTCCAAGGATGCAACACAAAGATTTTCATAAACCCCCCCCCCCCGCTGCCAACTACGCTATACATGGAAAAGGCTGTAACGATATTGATTAAAGTAACACATATTAAAGCCATTTCTATCACAAATAAAATGATATCTTGCATTTTCTGGGAATAGCTTCTAAAGACCTGTTTATTCTGGATGAATTCTGCTTAATTTGGCATAACTAGTAAACTATCAGAGATAGACAAAACCTTACTACACAAAAATGTAGATCTTGTTAATATATACAAGTTATGTCATACACATTTTTTTCATGGAGCTTACAGTTTTTGAGGTATTCCTTGTTATTAGTTTCAATTGTGAAGTACTTTTTTCTTTTGTTCTATTCCTGGCCAAGCAAAGACGTGATTTTCAATGACAATCGCATAACGACAACTTTTAAAACATTTGACTATCACTTTAGCCTAGTGCATTCCCTTAGTTCCATTCTACTTATAAGGAACTAAGTAATGAAATTCTGCTAATGTTTATCTCGATTAGCATGGTGTTGAAAGAATTATCTTTTGTAAGAAGTTTGTAGAGTAGCTAGAGAAACTCATTGAGTGTAATGCATCAGATATTTTATCTTTGTTTCACAATATATTTACATATGGATGAATTTTGTGGGATAGCAGCTCATGTGTATTTGACACAGAATTCCATTAGATGCTAAAAACATAGATCATTGTTTTTATATTCTTCATAAAATTAAAAAATTTTACAGCTGTAAATTTATATACGAGGGTCGGCTGATAAGTCCCGGGTCTCACACAGATATGGCGCCACTAGGCCTGTTACACGGTAGCATCATATAGTTTAACTCGAAACTAGCTTGTATCCATAGTTTCAGGGCAATAGCTTGTTTAGTTTTTGAATGATAGCATTTTAAATAAGATATTTTTAGAGTTTTCACGAAAATGGAGGATTTGGAAAAACGAGCCGTGATTAAATACTTCTATTTGAAAGGCTTAACGCCTAAAGAAATCAAGGAGGAAATGGCCATTACAATGAAAGACTCTGCCCCTTCATATTCAATGATTACAAGGTGGGTTGCCTAGTTTAAAATGGGACGTACGAGCACTAGTGATGAGCCTCGCTCTGGACGCCCTGTAGAAGTGACAACTCCAGAGATCATTGTAAAAATTCATTGTTTAGTACTGGAAGACCGCAGATTAAAGTTGTTTGAGTTAGCAGAAGCTGTAAACATATCAAAAGAAGGAGTACGTAATATTTTAAGTAATGTTTTGGGCTTTCACAAGGTCTGTGGAAGATGGCTGCCATGTTTGTTGTCACCTGATCAAAAGTTGCAAAGAAAAACTGCTTCTGTTAAGAATGTGAGGCTCTACCGTAAAAATCCCAGTGAATTTTTGAGATGCCTCATTACCATGGATGAAACTTGGATACCTCACTACACTCCAGAAAGTAAATCACAGTCAAAACAGTGGTTTGTGCCAGGTGAACCAACTCCAAAAAAAGGCAAAGTCAATTTTGTCAGCTAACAAGGTTATGGTGAGTGTTTTCTGGGATGCACAGGGAATTATTTGTATTGATTACTTGGAAAAGGGTAAAAGTATCACTGTTGACTACTATGCAAGCTTACTGCAACATTTGACTGATGAGGTGAAAAGAAAGAGACCTCATTTGGAAAGAAAAAAAAAAATCTTGTTTCACCATGACAATGCTCCAGCCCATCGTTCAATTAATGCAGTGGGAAAAATGTGAAAATTAAGTTGGAATTGCTTGTACATCCACCCTATTCGCCAGATCTAGCACCCAGTGACAAACACGTTTTCAAATCCCAAAACATTTCTTGGAGGATGAAGATTTCACAGCAATGAGGAGGTCATTGATATGATAAACAGCTATTTTGAGAACCTTGATAAATCATACTACAGAGATTAATTAAATTAGAACACCGATATGACAAATGTAATAGTCTTTCTGGAGTTTAGGTTGAGAAATAAAGCAAAACAAACAAAAATAAATAAATGTGTTTTTATTGAGAGACCCGGGACTCATCAGCCAACCCCAGTATATATGATGTTCTAATATACCATACAAAAGAAATCAGTGGGAAAAAAAAAAAAAAAAAAAAAAAAAAAAAAAAATTATAATACAAGAAAAGATAAATAAATTGGATATGCTTTACCATACACTAAGACAAGCAAATACAGGGTGTATATAAATGAATATCAGGGTTTTAACTCTTTATAATATTTATTACATTCAACTTATGGTTATAAATGATATGTCAAATGAAAAAGCAACTCAAACAGTTTTGTTTGTTGACACAAGTGCGCATGTGCGTGCAATGTTTCTGCTGCAATCCGCTAGACAGCGGTAGTAGCAAAGATGGCGACTAGTAAAAAGAAAGCGTTTTGTGTTTTGCAGTTTGCAAAGACCGTATCTGTAGTTACTGTGCAACGTGCATTCCGTAGTAAGTTCGGTTGTGATCCTTCTAGTGATAAAAACATTTGTAGATGGTATAATCAGTTTGAAGATACTGTCTGCCTTTATAAAGGGAAGAGCACAGGACGACCAGGAGTAAGTGAAGAGACTGTTGTGCGAGTGAGAGAGTCGTTCACTCGTAGCCCAAAGAAAGCAGTCCGGAAGGCTAGTCGTGAATTACAAGTTCCTGTGTCGACTGTTTGGAAAGTTGTAAGAAAACGCTTACAGCTACGTCCTTACCGTTTACAGTTTTTACAGGCTCTAAAGCTGACAGACCACGGATTACGTGCCAAATTCGCAAACGACATGTTGTTTCATGATGATTTTGTGGATTGTGTTGTCTTCAGTGATGAATCGACCTATCACCTTAGTGGACATATTAACACTCATAATGTGCGCATCTGTGGCTCAGAAAATCCTCACGAGATGGTACAAATGCAACGAGATTCCCCTAAAGTGAACGTTTTTTGTGGCGTATCCCGGTGAAAAGTTTATGGGCCTTTCATTTTTGGTGAACCTACTGTAACTGGCACTTCTTACCTTGATACACTAGAGCAATGGCTCTAGTGAGCCAGAGAACTTCATTTTCCAGCAGGATGGTGCGCCACCTCACTGGCATAACGAAGTACGCGATTGGTTGAACATCACTGTACCCGAGTGCTGTATAGGCTGCAAGGGCCCCAATGACAGGGCTTGCTATGCATGGCCTCCACATTCTCCTGACCTAACGCCATGCGATTTTTACCTTTGGGGCTTCATCAAGGATCGTGTGTACGTGCCTCCGCTACCATCTGACCTCCCTGAATTAAGAAACCGGACTGAAGCAGCTGTTGCTACAATTATTGAATACACACTTATCAACGTTTGAGAAGAACTTGATGTGTGCCATGTGACAAAGGGTAGTCACATTGAACATTTATAAGCTTCTTGGTAAAACTGTTTGAGTTGCTTTTTCATTTGACATATCATTCATAACTGTAAGTTGAATGTAATAAATATTATAAAGAGTTAAATCCCCGATATACATTTATATACACCCTGTATTATAAAATAGGAATAAAGCTTTTCAATGCATTACTGAATAGAATATGTAACTATTGTTTGTTAACACTGGGACTCTAGTGATGGTCACTGGCAGAGTTGCATTTGTTTGAATTGGAGCATTCACTGCGGGACACTGTGACTCAGCAGTGTCTCACCCTCGCCTCATGTCACCGTGAGAGCAGTCACCGCCGGATATGCAGTAGTTGGAGTGTTCACACTAGGACACAGATTACAGACTTGCCTACAGACAGGCAGTTATTTCTGAGCACAGCGATACAGCAAAATATTCATTATACATTGTAGCCATGAGTTTAGATTTGATTAACACGGAAGATTTTATAAGTGAATTAGAAAGTCGTTGTGCTGCTATTTGCGATACCAAAGGCCATGACTATAGCATCTTGTCTCAGATTGTCATAAAGAGTGTAAAACAATCCTTTCTCCAACCAATCACGTAGCAGTGGATGTATTTGCTAATGCATTAGTTAAGTGCTGGCTTCCAGTGGATAGAAGTTAGTTTTAGAAGTTAGGTGTAATAGATTATCAGTACTGGCTTCCAGTAAACCTTTAGATATAATTGCATTTATACTTTTTATTATTTATTGCCTTAACTTACTCCCTTAGTTATAATAAAAATACTTACTCTTTTCTCATTTCTTGGAGTAAATTATTGTTACTGATATATGGTGGACTTTGTGACAGTGATGTGTTTTAACAATTGAAAATTAGTTGAGTCGATTTTGTAACACTGGATCACTTACTTTTTATTTTGGGAAACATGTTTCAGAAGCCATGTGCTTCCATTGTCAATTCCTTTAGTCGACTGCTGGCATTGCTTGCTGTGGCAGTTGTCTCTGTCCCTGGTGGTGGTTTGATGAATCTCTGCATCAGTAGGTTGCCTGGCAGGATTTCAAAATTGAAAATGCGATTCTTGTTGTTTCAAAATATATATGTTTTCCCAAACATTTAATTCTGTCTTTCTTGTGATATTTTTGAGTATTTTCGGGCTTCTATTTATAGTGTGTTGGTCTTTCCAAAAATGCCAAGCTACCGCAGATTTGTGTTGTTTTAGTTTAATATTTCTGTGGTGTTCTTTTGCTCTTGTTTTTATGTTTGGCCAATGTAGATTTTTTCAGTCATGCAGCTGAACTGATATATCCCTGGTTTGTTTTCTTGTGGGATATTACCTTTTAATTTAGAATTTAAGCCGGGAAAGTCAATGAGGCCAATTATAGATACAGCTGAAACTCGCTTATACATTATTCACTTCAACATTTTTTGCACATATACGCTAAAATTTTAGGGACCAGTCGATCTCCTAAAATTTTGCTCAATTATACGTTTTCTCGGTAATGCATCATTTTTCTGATCCCCATACACAAAATGTACCCATTTATATGTTTTTAAAAAATGTATGGTGGTACGCTTACTGTGAATAACCTTGGAATTGCCTGGTTTGCAGTTTTCATTGATGCTTTTTGTTTTGTTGTCATCATATCGTTCCAAAAATCTGTTAACCTTTCCGCTTTAAGTCAAGTACTGCTAGTGTGCTGTTTTCATTGTCATTTATCCTTTAATTGTCATATCGTTCCATCGGTCACTTATCTATTTTATGTGGAGTTTTTAGTTACAAACAGGAGAAGAAATATGTGTGAATATCAACCAGCAAGGAAGAAAACAAGAATATCATTGACTCTTGGTGAAAAATTAAAAATTCTGGATGAGGTCCATACCAGAAGAGAAAATCAGTTACATGTTTTCTCATGTGTTCAGTATTTTAGTAGTCTCCCTTGAAAAACATATAAGTGAGGTTACACTGTAATATAAGTGCACCTACATATAATCTAGCAAAATGGTCAACACATACATTTTCTTCTTTCCCTAATTTGAAATGGTAGGCAAAAAAAAAAACCTCTCTGGATCTAATTGATAAAATCAAAGACATGGAATTAGAAAAAACTGATATGTTAGTTTCCTTTAATGTTAGTAATCTTTTCCCAAGCATACCAACAGAAAGCATATAATCCCACATCAAAACTGGTTACTTGCAATAGGGAAAACAACAGAAGTCCAAGAATACGTCACATTAACAAATCTTTGCATAGATCAAAATTTTTTCACCTTCAAAGGGAAATATTGCAAGCAAACATCTGGTTTAGATCTGCTAATATCACCACTATTAGCATAGATTTCTTCATAGCACTTTGGAAACTAGGATAAAAAAGGCATTCCCCTGGATATTCACAGTAAGGTACACTATGTAGATGACATCTTTGCAATAGTCCCAGGAAAACACCTAGAAGTTGCACCCAAATGGCTAAAGAAAAATCCATAAAGTTCACGATGGAGAAGGAACAACTATCATTCCTCGACCTTAAAGTCATAAAAAATGAAAAGCACATAACATTTGGCATTTACAGAAAATCTACCCACACTAACAGTTATATAAAACAAAAGAGTTACAATGCCATTCTCCATCAGCATGAGAGCCTTGCTTTTAAAGATTGGTAAATACTACTGTAAAATTTAAATAGTGTTTTATTTATGGACACTTTTTAACTGCAGTGGTTCTCAGTGTGGGCCTGAAAAACCGATTAATTTAGCTCAGAGGCCTCTCTATCAGGCTTGAGGTTCTTTTACGTGCCGTAAATCTACGACACGGGACCAACAGCTTTACTTCCTTTCCGAAGGAAGCCGTGCTAAAAAATCCATCACCCTCCACCAGATTTGAACTCATGACCTTGGGTACTACAGTGAACTGGCATTTATAGAAAATGGATTCCGGGCAGAATTGATATATAAAAAGTTAACAAGGCCAAAAATAGGAAGATAATTAAAGAAGACAGTACACTCACTCAAAATTGTAAAGAAAACAAGATCTACAAGAAGTTTACATACCATACTACAACTTTCTACAAATTCCAGAGGATCTTCAAATGACACATCATCATTCAAGTCCCAAAAAACAATTACTGCATAAAAAATTTTTTAAATTCTAAATTAAAAGATGATATCGCACAAGAAAACAAACCAGGAATATATCAGTTCAGCTGCAATGACCGTGATAAAATCTACATTGGCCAAACAAAAAGAAACATAAAAATAAGAGCAAAAGAACACCACAGAAACAGAAGCCCAAAAATACTAAAAAAAAATCACAAAGACAGAATTTAAAGGCGACCTACTGATGCAGAGGTTCATCAAACCACCACCAGGGACAGAGACAACCACCACAGCAAGCAATTCCAGCAGTCGACTAAAGAAATTGAATGGAAGCACATGGCTTCTGAAACATGTTTTCCGATATAAAATTAAGTGATGTAGTGTTACAAAATCGGTTCAACTAATGGATTTCAATTGTTAAAACACATCACTGTCACAAAGTCCACCATATATTAGTAATAATTCTATTGTAATATTTTATTTTACCAATTGATTGATTAATAAATTTATTTTAAGCTAATGCTGCACAGGAATGTTTCTATCAATTGATATTTCAATATTGCAACTTACCTTAGGATATGTCCTAAAAGCACCAATACAAACTTTGCCAGCTGATATTGTTCTGACAGGATCTATGACGATAGCAACAAATGGCTCCTGGAAGTTCTGGTTTAACATCTGAGTGGAGACATCGATACCTGACAGCCAACATCCGTACCCTGGATGACTGTGATACCATCCAATAGCATTCTCAAGACGTCCAACCTAAAACATATAACATTCTTTTATTTCACCTGATTGTGGTGAATGTCAATATCCATGATCATTTATTGCAGCACTTTCAGACAAGAGGCAGTTTCTGTATCAACAATATTGTGACAAATCTAAATACAACGGTCAGTCAAAAAGTTTTGAGAATAGAAACAATGAGTTGTGGTAAGTCAAAGTAACATGCACAAGAATGGGTGCGCTTCAACATTATGCATCATCAGCACTGCATATACATTCTGTCAAGAAAGTTGATCATTTAAAAATCCTGTTTAAAAGGGCATTCAAAATTATTGTTGTCGCTAAGTTGGTACAACTTTCCTATATACCCACGTGGAGTTTGATCGTCATCTAGTTTGTTTACAGTACGCCATTTTGTTAGTTCATCTCAAAGGTGATTTGCGATTTTATGATGGATACAAATATTGAACAAAGAATCTGTCTCAAATTTTGCATTGCAAATGGTATTTCGCATGCCAAATCGCTGAAAATACAGTGCATTCAAAAGTGATCGAGATGTGGTGGAAGATTTACCTCGCTCTGGTTGGCCACCAACGGTTTTAACTGAACTGAACATCGCTAAAGTGAAGAAAATGGTGTCTGAAAATCGTCATTTAGGTCTGAGAGAGATTGCCGCTGAACTTTCTGTGTCTCACGAATCGATTCGTACCATTTTAAACGATTGTTTGGGCATGACACGCGTTGCCGCTCGGTTAGTTCCGAAAGACTTGAATTTTCTACAAAAACTCAATCGCTTAAGGATTGCTGAAGACATGCTAGAATGAGCCAGCTTCGACCCCACATTCATGAAATGCATTGTAACTGGAGATGAGACATGAGATTACGAGTTTGACACTCAAACCAGTCAACAAGCTTTCGAATTGCGCCTTCCAACTGAACTGAAACCTAAAAGGGCACATCAAACTCGATCAAAACTGAAGGTCATGTTGACAGTTTTTTTTCGATTACCGTAGTGTCGTGCACTCAAGAGTTCTTGCCAGAAGGTCAGATGGTAAATAAAGACTATTATCTGAGCGTTATGCGGCATTTGAGAGAACAAATACGGCCAGATTTGTGGAATGACTACTCATGGATTCTGCACCACGATAACGCACCAGCACACAAGGCTATTATTGTGAACAGATTTCTGGCCAAAAACTCAACAAATTTCATCGAACAACCAACATATTCACCTGATCTGGCTCCTGCTGATTTCTTTCTCTTTCCAAAACTCAAGTTACCACTTTGAGGCACCTGTTTTCAGCCGATAGAAGACATAAAGGAAAATTTGCGGCGACAATTGACATCGATTCCTAAAAGTGTCTACAAAAAATGTTTTGATGATTGCATTATTCATTGGCATAAATGTATAATTTCAGAAGGGGCCTACTTTGAAGGCAAATTCCTGGAACTTTCTTGACACAGTAGTATATTAGCTGTTGCTACGCCAATGCTAGGATGGAACTCAAGCAAGAGCATTACTGTGCTATGACTTTCTATGACTTTAAAGTCAGTTTAGGGGGCAGAGAATGCCTTGAAAGACTGCATTGTGCATTTGGGGATCTTTGCCCTTCACTATCCTCTGTTTATCAATGGTATGCAGAGTTTAGAAGAGGAAGGGATTCCCTCGAAGATGAACACCAGCAAGACAATGAATCAAATTTAAACCGAGTGTTATTTGTGGAAAATCTTTAACTGCTTTGGTTCTCAGCATCCAATTCTATAATATTGCTTAATTTTGCTCAGAGGCTTCTTTTACATGCCGTAAATCTATGACACAGGATCAATGGCTTTACTTCCCTTCCAAAGGAAGCCATGCTAAAGATTTTAAGCCCAAAGAGAAAAACTTGACATCAAGAAGATCTGCAATATCTGGATCCCCCACCACCTCACAAATAGGGAGAAACAAGCACGTGAGCAATGGTGCCAAGAAACACTTGAAAAACTCAATGAAATAAGATCCAAAAACATATTTAACATTGTAACAGATGACAAAAGCTGGATTTACCAATTTGACCCAGTCATTGGTCTGGGTCCTCCAAGTAGAAGATCCCCCAACATAAGTGAAAAGAACGAGAAGTGTTGGCAAGAAGATGGCATGTTCCTTCTTCTCAACAAGTGGTCACATACAAATGGTACACCACAATGGCCTAATGAACTACGATAAAAGTGGCCTAAGACAGTTCTACATGGAATTTTGTTGCATCATTGCAATACCTCTATCCACGCTGCCCAAGAAACAACTCAATTTATGCAGGGGTCAGATATTTGTGCTAGATGCCCTATGCAACCTTTTTCTATTCCCCAAAATGAAAGAAAAAATTTGAGATCAATGATTTAAGTAGCTGCTTATGAAGAATATATTTACAGTCTCCCCAAAGGAGAAAGATGTTGAGCATTTGAAAAATGGTTTGAAAGGATGAATCAGTGTGTAGAATGTAATGGAGAATACTTTGAAAAGATGCAATGATCAGATCTAAATTTTAAATATTTTATTGTGTCCATTCTCAAAACTTTTGGAGAACCCTTGTAATGAAGTACCTATATAATATTGAAGTGAATGATCCATCAGTTTCAGATGATGCACACTTTCATTTAAAAAGGATATATCTGGTATAAAACACATTAGCCCTGGGTATTTTCATAAAAGACAAACTACTACCTAGCAACATCTTATATGTACCTATCTCACATTAAAATGCTCATTACAGTACACTACCGATTATTTGTGTGCAGATTATCTGTGCATCCGTCCAAAAAAGTTATTTTTTTAATGTCAACTCATGTTTTTTTCATTTCTCTGCCATCTCTTTTTCAAATTTCTTTTAACTTGCTTCGTTGACACGTGCATGCTAATTAACAACATATTTCAAAAATTAAAAGTCTGTTAAATACCAAACTTGATAATATAAGTTCAGCATCTTCTAATGATGCAACCCAAATATTTTCAGGAAAATCCTCCATCCCAAACTTTCCTCTAAATGGAAAAATTTTGATTTTCTTAATAATGGCTCTAATAATTTTGATCAAAATACTGTATATTAAAGATAGTACAGTTTTATTACATTAAGTGGCCTTGCTTTTAACAGCACCTTGGGTCATGATAGGTGCCACTTCCCTCCTCTTTATCCTGGATGACTTTTGTGTAACTGATAAGCCGTAAGAGATAGAACAAAACTTACTATACAACAAATGTAGATCTCATTAAAGCAAACAATTTATGTCATATATAATTTTTGTTTTTTTGTGGTGTAACCATTTCCAAGATATTCCTTGCTTTTAGTTTCAATTTTAAAATACCTAAAACTTTTCTCAAATGAGAGTTTTGTCATTCCTGTTTCTTTTGTATTACTACTGGTCATTCGAAGAGGAACGAATTTCAAACACATGGTGACAACTTTTAAAACATTTGACTATTGCTTTAGCCTAGTAAATTCCTACATTTCTGTTCTTTTTATAAGGAATCAAGTATTCATACTATTTCTGCTGTTTATCTTGATTAACATGAAGTAAGTGAATAAAACATCAATTTTTTATTTTTTCATTGATAGTTTTAAACATTTTTTTAAATTAAGTTTTCCTCTTAAAATACGGGTTTCTGAGTGATTGTTGATGGGATAATGGCCAGTCTGTGGATCTGGTGCCACAACTGCCTGTCTAATGTGTTGCACGTGCTGGGTAAAAAAAAAACCTACTGTCTTCCATTAACATGACTTTCCCTACATCTGTGCAACAAATTATTGTTAGAAAGCTTATGCTTCTATTTACATCATGCTAAAAATTAGCAGAAATAGTCTTATTACTTACTTCCTTGTAAGTAGAAGCAAAATACGGGAGTACCATAGGTTAAAGTGATAGTCATAAGCTGGTTGCTATGTGACTGAAGTTCATTTGTTTGTATGGACAGGAGTTGACAAATTCCTGTATGACAAAAGTATAAGTTTTTTAAAGCTAAAACCAACTATAACGAATATCTCAAACATGGCCAACTTTTCGAAAAAATATATATAACAAAAGGTGCATGTTTTAACAAGCTCTACATTTTCCGTTCAGTAAGTTTTTTATATCTCTTAACAGTTTACCAATTATGCAAAATTCCATAAAATTCATCCACAGTAAAGATGCCTTTGGGAGCAATACAATACCTTCTCTATACACTATGTACATAGTATGTGTACAGAAAGTAAAAATAAAATGCACACAACTTTACATTATAACTTTGTGGTAATCTTTAGTCTTTGCACTGTCCCCAGGCTTTACAACTGCTGCACCTTGAAACTTCTTTTTTCCCCATGCTATTTGAAAACATATCGCAAACGCAAGACAACCCATTGTTTTCAACATCAATATTTGGTAGAAAAATATCTCTTGTATTCTGATGAATATGGTGAGTACGTGTGTGTGAGAAACTGGGTGATATTCTACGATGTTTAATAGAATGTGAAAATATCAAAAGATGGAGAGAGGATGTACAGAACATAGAATAGGATAAATTAAACAAATAAATAATAGCAATTAAAAGGTTGACCAGTCCAAGGGCAAAACAATAATTATATGGAGAAATTCTTAGGAAATGTAAGAGAGAAGTAGATAAGAATCCTAAATAGGCAGACAACTTAGAAACTGAAGACAGTATAGTGCACCATACAACCAATCTATAGGAGAGATCCAATGTTCCAGTCTTTGGAAAAATCTTTGAAGCAGTAATAGACAATTGAAGGAATATTTCTTAAACTGCATTTTTGTGCAGTAAGTTTTTGCTTATTTCAAAAGGTTTACAAATTATAAAAAATTGATGTGTTCCATTCACATGACTTTCTGTAGCTGTTCCACAAACAGCTTTTCTTTTATAATTTTTATAATTTTGAAGCAGTAATAGACAACTGAAGGAATATTTCTTGAACTGCATTTTTGTGCAGTAAGTTTTTGCTTATTTCAAAAGGTTTACAAATTATAAAAAATTGATGTGTTCCATTCACATGACTTTCTGTAGCTGTTCCACAAACAGCTTTTCTTTTATAATTTTTGATTACTTGAAGTGGTACACTGTAAAGCTAGCAGTTAGTAATTGTAATTTTAATTTTAATACACACATGTGCTTCACAAAAACTTACTTATGCAGAACTAGTTTCGCATGTGTGTTGCATGCATTGTCTACTGCTTTCGACTGTAGGATTCAACATGAGGATCCTTGATGTATGACTGTCTTCCCTTTGGTGTTGGATTGATGGATTTCATTAGCGGGTTCTCTTCAAAGGGACGATCAATTAAAATTAAAACTTTTCTTTCATCTATATCATGTTAATCAAGATAAACATTGCCTGAACTGGTCTTATTACTTGCTTCTTTGTAAGTTGAAGAGAAATAAGGGTATGCACTAAGCTAAAGTGGTAATCAAATCTTAAAGTTGGTTTCTGAGTGAAGCAATTGAAAATTGGTTCTCTTTGTTTCCTAGGAGTAAACGAAAGAGAGGCGAAAAGCAAGATGTCTCCTGTTTGAGAAAAGTTTAAATACCTTAAAACTGAAACTTAAAAAAACTCAGAATACTTCGAAAATGGTTAGCTCTATTAAAAACTTATGACAAATTGTTTTATAATGAGATCTGCGTTTTTTGTGTGGTAAGTTTTTCCATCTCTTGAGGTTTGCCAGTTATACAAAAGTCATCCAAATGAAGAGGTCTTCAGGGGCTATTCACAGAAAATTCAATACATACATTTTGTTTGTCATGAAAATATTTTAAACATGCCATTTTAATAAAAATTGTTACATTCATTTTTGAGGGAATAAACATTTTTGAAAAATGTTCCATTTAAAGGGTAGTTTGTGGTGCGGGAATTTACTTGAAAATCTTTGTGTCGCATCCTTGGAAGATACTGAACTTTGTTATTTAACCAACTTTTTGTTTTTGACCTATTCTGCCCACAGACACATACACATGGACATGTATCTAAAAATCCTTTCTTTTTGGATTCAGGGGGTGTCAAAACATGTATTTTGGTGAAATCTTGATATCCAACTTTTGGGTGGAATATAATACCTTTTCTATCCACTATGTACATTATACATATGGGCTACAGAAAGTACAGAGCACATATTTGGTCAATAATGAGTTCATTGGCTATTTATAGAAATTCAAGGTATACACTTTATCATGCAAATAAATTAACCATATATGTTCAGAACTGCTTTTGGGAAGGGATTTTTGGGGTGGATGAATTAATTTTCTTGAAAAATCTTTGTGTCACATTTGGGAAAGATACTGACAACAAACAACTTTAGTGTTTATCAAACATTTCATTCACTCATTAACTTACATGAACCTTTTTTAATAAAACCAACTTTTTAAAATGTATTCAGGGGTCTCAAAACACATATGAGGGCGATCCAGAAAGTAACAAACATTTTGGCATAACTAAATAATAATGAAAGATATGATCAACATTTATTTACAAAGTTACAGTACCTTACTCTATTTCTTCGCTATTACTATCAAGGTATTTATTGTCACGTGGTACCAGTATTCCAATGCCTATGTTATACTCTTCCACCGCTAAAGATCTGAGCCAAGATGTTGAGGTTTTCACCACTTGCAAAATCTTTTTTACCCAAAAAGTCATGTATGGTGACCAAAGAGAAACTATGGTTTTTCTGAATTCTTTCATCAACATTTGCTTTCAATTACTCCATAATGATTGATGAACTTCCACTCCAGTCTTTATCGAACACACACTGTTATGTTCTTCCTTGATTACTCGTAAATTATGTGCCATTTCATTGAAGACTCATTCATTGCTCTATTACTATTGCATTATCTGCCTATAAAATTCAATTGGCCAAACATTTTATACATTCATAAGATAAGATTCTTTATTGTCACATATGCTTCAATAAATGAGTCAAGACTCCATAAACAGGTGACTCGTCAAGTATAAAAGTACAATTAACAGTTAAATTACAATAAATATAAATTGACAAAAAAACACGCACACACACACAAAATGGTACTAACCTAGGAACAATACTATAATATGTAACTTACAGAACAAAAAAAAGTTAAAAATCATTTGTCATTCAGTATTCGGCGACTGAGTAGTACACTTTGTCAATTAATAGGTTTTTCAATGCTTTGTTGAAACAATTCCTGTTTTTTATTTGCCTGATTTTAGTTGGTAGTTTGTTATAAGCTTCTATTCAGGCATACAGTGGACTTTTTCGTACAATGCTAACCTATGCATGGGTAGTTTCAACTTATTTTTAGTTCTTGTTTCATGGTTATGTTGTGTTTGCGAGTTATACATGGCATCAAAGTTTGAATTTATTTATTTATTTCATATATGAATTGGAATGGTAGGGTTAGAATTTTCATAATAAAGATAAGTTCTTTGACAGTAGAAAAGTAAAACATCAGCATTAAAAAGTGATACCATGTGATAATAAATATCTTGACAGAATGGAAATTACACTGAGAAATAGAGTAAGGTACTCTAGCTTTGTAAATAGAGTTTTGTGTTGATAGGTTTTGTTGTTATTTATTTATCAAATCATTTGTTACTTTCTGGATGGCCCTCATATTTGACACCAGAATTTTGGTGAAATACTATACTTCCTCTACCCACTAGAGAAAGTAAAAGCACTATATTTGTTATATACTAACCTGCTTGGCAGCCTCAATATAAGCTGTCATGTATTCATAAGCTTGGGCTTGTGCATTCACTCTCGTCTCTGTACCTTCCACAGGAAGGGCAAAGGAATCCATGACTATCATGGTATTGGCATCCACTTTACCCAACAGGAGACCCATAACTTCCAGCACGCCACCAGCTCTGGCATGCATTACCATCTTCAGTAATGCCAGTGCAGAAATCTTTATGTCTTTGAAGAAGTGGGGACTGCAACAGAACATTCGATAACTAATAAGATATTTATTCACCAAAAGAATTACATGAATTCAAAGGCTTCGTCAGGTAACAAATTACAATTTACATTTCTGTAATACAATTTACAACTAGTATGTACAATTTAAAGAAACTTAAACGAGATATTAATAATTTACACAATGGTTAATACAAGTTTAGGAAAATGCAGTAGTCATGAAATCATTTATATTGTAGAACATGTGGGTTAAGACATGGTTTTTAACTTTATGTTTGAGTTGTTTCTGATTTAAGAGTTTCCAGTTACCCGGTAGCTTGTTATAAAGAGATAGTCCTTGATTAGTGTACTCTGCTGACAGGTTTTACTACTTTGATGATTGCAGTGCAAGTTTTGCGATCCCCTGGTATTACAGGAATGGAAAATCGAATTCCTACTAAAATATGATATATTCTTTGGTTCACAATAACCCATCAAAGGGAAGCAAAAAACATTACATTACTTTGGTTCACATTAACCCAAGAATAGGAGGCAAAACAGCTCACATTTTGGTTTATAATAACCCAAGAATGGCAGGCAAAACAGCTCACATTTTGGTTTATAATAACCCAAGAATAGGAGGCAAAACAGCTCACATTTTGGTTTATAATAACCCAAGAATGGCAGGCAAAACAGCTCACATTTTGGTTTATAATAACCCAAGAATAGGAGGCAAAACAGCTCACATTTTGGTTTATAATAACTATAGAATAGGAGGCAAAACAGCTCACATTTTGGTTCACAATAACCCAAGAATAGGAGGCAAAACAGCTCACATTTTGGTTTATAATAACCCAAGAATAGGAGGCAAAACAGCTCACATTTTGGTTTATAATAACTATAGAATAGGAGGCAAAACAGCTCACATTTTGGTTTATAATAACCCAAGAATAGGAGGCAAAACAGCTCACATTTTGGTTTATAATAACTATAGAATAGGAGGCAAAACAGCTCACATTTTGATTTATAATAACTATAGAATAGGAGGCAAAACAGCTCACATTTTGGTTTATAATAACCCAAGAATAGGAGGCAAAACAGCTCACATTTTGGTTTATAATAACTATAGAATAGGAGGCAAAACAGCTCACATTTTGATTTATAATAACTCAAGAATAGGAGGCAAAACAGCTCACATTTTGGTTTATAATAACTCAAGAATAGGAGGCAAAACAGCTACATTTTGGTTCACAATAACCCAAGAATAGGACGCAAAACAGCTCACATTTTGGTTTAAAATAACCCAAGAATAGGAGGCAAAACAGCTCACATTTTGGTTTATAATAACTATAGAATAGGAGGCAAAACAGCTCACATTTTGATTTATAATAACTCAAGAATAGGACGCAAAACAGCTCACATTTTGGTTTAAAATAACCCAAGAATAGGAGGCAAAACAGCTCACATTTTGGTTTATAATAACTATAGAATAGGAGGCAAAACAGCTCACATTTTGATTTATAATAACTCAAGAATAGGAGGCAAAACAGCTCACATTTTGGTTTATAATAACTATAGAATAGGAGGCAAAACAGCTCACATTTTGATTTATAATAACTCAAGAATAGGAGGCAAAACAGCTCACATTTTGATTTATAATAACTCAAGAATAGGAGGCAAAACAGCTCACATTTTGGTTTATAATAACTATAGAATAGGAGGCAAAACAGCTAACATTTTGGTTTATAATAACTCAAGAACAGGAGGCAAAACAGCTCACATTTTGGTTCACAATAACCCAAGAATAGGAGGCAAAACAGCTCTCAATTTGGTTTACAATAACTCAAGAATGAGAAGGAAATGGGTATACATCTTGGTTTACAACCTATGAATGAAAGCAAAACAGCACACATTTTCATTTGTAATAATCCAAGAATGGGAAGCAAAAGAGCATACATTTTGGTTCCCAAGAATGGGAAGGAAAACAACATAAATAATTTTGATTCAGCAAGATAGCATACTAGAGCAAGATGAAAGGTTCTCGGCCTTGCAGTGAAAGACTGTATTTTCTAGGGCAAAGTGCCGTCCTGCTTTCTCAATGAGTATAGTTATGTTTATTAGCTTGTTTGATAATCAAGTTCACATAGCCAAATATTATCCTATGAATTGACATATTTGTTTCAACTGACAACCCTTCTTATGGCCCAGGAAAAAACTGGGGTTTTATTTATGGACATTCTTTAACTACTGTGGTTCTCAGCATCCCATTCTATACTGGGCATGAAAGACCGCTTAATTTATCTCAGAGGCCTCTCTATTAGGCTTGAGGTTCTTTTACTTGCAGTAAATCTATGACACGGGACCAATGGCTCTACTTCCCTTCCGAAGGAAGCCATGCTAAGGATTTTTATGCCCGAAAAAATCCATCGTCCTCTGCCGGGTTTGAACCTACGACCTTGGGTATATGAAGTCAGCATGGTAACCATTACACCACAGAGGGCGATATATGGCCCAGGACTGTGCTGAAACTTCAACCTTCAATTCCTGTAAGTTTAATTTTCATGTACAAAGGTATATTTTTCTCAAAAATTATAAAAGCTATAAAGGTGAATTTTGTTCTATAACTCACAAATGCACATTTTAACACAGGATTTTGAAAAATAGTTGAGATTATGATTTTATATCACATAATATTAAAAATTTTGAATTGAAAAAACAATGGTCTTGATAAAAATTAATATCTCATATAGAAATTTATAAAATTTAAAACCCTTGTATTAAAATGTTACCATATATGTATAACAGTAAAAATTCAGGTTCTAGACTCAATTGTCTAGCAGAAAAAGATACTTGAACTTTAGTAAATTTAAGTATAGGGATTTGCGAGTCCCTTAAGAAAGCAGTTGAATGGAGTGTATAGAGTTCATATAGTATACATATATTTTGTGATTATCAAACAGACTTTCAGGCATTGTAGATAAATATAATCTTCACTCACTTGCCATTGATATTAACATGACATTCTTAGAATATAGCAAACAGAATGTCTAGAATGGATTCGAGGCCACACAGGGAATAAAGGTGATGAGAGAGCAAAAGCAGCCGCACTTTCCAGTACAAACTATTCTTATGCCCAATAACCTATAACCTTCTTAAAAAAAATAATTTTAAAGTGCAGATGCTTAAACAATGGAATATATTGTGAAGAAATAGTAACAATGGCCACTTCACAACACAGTGTTTTTTCCAACAATTCAAGATCGACATAAAGTTAAACAACATGAACTTTCTTTCCAATTAACCCCACTTATGCCTGGACTTGGAAAATTTAAATCATACTTTGAACGTTTTAAAATAATTCAGATGAAGCATTGTTCCTGTCTAAATGTTAAACATTAATTTTTGATTGTACAAAGCATTTAATTTAGAATAACATCGTAACTTCAGCCAAATATCTTTCACACCACCAATAGCCCAGATAATCAAAATAAAATGTTGCTTTAATTAGTTTAATTGATGTATTAGTAATATTTTTAAAATATTCTGATCTAATTATTGTTTATATTTTTACTTTTCCAATAATTTACAAGTAAATTCTGAATGATTGTTATAACGTTATAAACTAAAGTCCAAACAGCTTTTGTAAATCAGAGCTAAAGCATCTGGAGAATGAATAAATAATATAAATATACAAGCTATTCATGTGAAAGTTTTTCTTCTTATTTACTTCATTTTAATCAAAACAAACTTTTACACAAATAACTATATTTCATTACAAATGCAAAGAAAATAGTGATAGTCAAATGTTAAAGACCTGGAGGGCTATAGGTCGACCTTAAAATACCACTCTCTTTCTATGACTGCGAGAAACAACTGAAAACCGACAGGACCTTAAATAACGGTCTGCCTATATGTACTAGATTATAGTCTTTGCAGATATCTGGAAACAGACTCAAGAACATACAAGATGTATATACCAAAAGCAATTAGACAAATCAGCGGTAGCACATCATTTCTGGACCTCAAATCATGACATCACACTCGGCATAAAACTTTTGAAACCAATAAAAAAACACACACACCATGTAATGAACTTTTGAATTACCGCCACCAACCAGCTTTGGGAGATTCAGCATCCCAGCACCAGTAATTTAGTTTCACCCCAGACAAGAAACGACATGAGCAGTGGGAATATTGTTGAGAATGGGAACAATACCCTGCTTAAGTGCATCAGTGATGTAGTGTTACAAATTCCCAACTCATTTATTATATTGATAACTTTGTTAAAAATATGATGTATAAAAAAAGTCACTAAGAGAGATGTGGCGTAAAATGGCATGATATCAACAGCTTATTGTATTACATATATTTAAAGAATATAGTTGCTATGAAATTTGGCAAACAGCGCTTCTTTTGGAATGCAAAGTGGACTTACTTACTCACAGAAACATGTCAGAATGGGTGAGCGGAGGTTCGCTGTTCTGACTGAGGTTGAGCATCCCTGGTGAAGTATCTACTATGCTGACTCAGAGAATGAGAAAATTAAAATTTAACTTAAGAGGAGGACCATCCAGAAAGTAATGAAGGATTTGGCATAACTAAATGACAGCAAAAGATATCAACACAAAACTTTATTTACAAAGTTACAGTACCTTACTCTATTTCTCAATATAATCGTCATTGCCATCAAGGTATTTATTGTCACGTGGTAACGGTTTTTCAATGCAGATGTTATACTCTTCCACTGCTAAAGATATGAGCCAAGATGTCACTGTCACTTTGAGGTTTTCATCGGTTGGGAAATCTTTTCCATCCAAAAAATCATGTAAGGTGTCCAAAGTGAAACACTGTTTTTTTTTTAATCATTTTATCAACACTTGCTTTCAACTCCTCCATAATGATTGATGAACATCCACTCCGGTGTTTATCATGCACACTGGCTCCTTCTTGATTACTGGTAAATTATGCGGCATTTCCTCACTTAAGACTCGTTCATTGCTCTATCACTACCACTTGCATTATTTGCCTATAAAATTTGACTGGCCAAACATTATTTTTTTTTGTATTAAAAAGAAACAAATTCTTTGGCAGTAGAGAAGTATAACATCTGCATTGAAAAACTGGTACCATGTGACAATAAATATCTTGACTGAATGGAGAATACATTTGTTGTTGTTTAGTAATGCCAAATCGTTTGTTATTTTCTGGATGGCCCTCGTACTTTTTCCTTTGCTGGGAAAGCTTCCCATTAAGCACATACCCACATCTGTGAACAGGTCTTAATAAAACAATATTTGAAACACATTATCAACTTACTCCTTCTCCCAAGGTTTGGCTGCTAGAATATCTTGCTGCTGTTTGCGATCATATCGATATATCTCGTCAACACTGCTGATTGTTTCTATGTTGTTTGCCATCTCCCAAGTTCGCTGAGCAATGGATGACTGGCCTTCTGCAGTCGAACCACTTGCCATATTGTTAGTCTCCAGTTAACAATGATAACACCTTATTACTGCTGCTGTATCTCTGAAACAGATCTGCAGTACAAGAATAAGCACATAACCTAACTTTCACATTACAAAACAAAATTAACTATTGCTTGTTTGCTGTAACCTGAAAGACAATAACAATTTATTTGAGTGCTAAGTTCAATACAATGGTGGCAACCTCTTGTGGCCCACTGGTGTGCCACCAACCTCCATTTTGATTCAAAAACACTTTTACAAGTTTGGGGACAGGTTCCCTACATCAAAACCAGAAAAAATGTTCATTTAAACACATGGCCCAAAACCCTTCATTCTCAATTTATTAAGGTTCAAAATGCTCTTAATCAAAACATTTTAAAGTGACACTTTATTCTATTTTTGATGCCAGCTTGTTAGGAATTGTTCCACACAAACACCATTTATAGATTGAAAACTTGCATAGAAGCTGTGACAGTGATGTGATTAAATAAAAAACAGAAGCATTTGAGTCATCAATTGAGGAGGCATCTGTTGCTGGATGTATGAACTTCCAAAGGTTGCTGTAACGTGGCAAATCAAAATTCATGATATAGCTCTTTTTCTTCATGATGTAGATCTTCTCCCAAACTTCTAATTCTGTGGTTTATAAGCTGGTTTTAACAGTTTTATATTCAGTGTGCTTTCATGTCCTGATGTCCAAAAATGATGGGAAACTGTTGATTTTGCAGGGATAAGATCTTTTAAATTTTTGCACAGCAGTTTCTGAATGCTGTAGTTTTTCAGAGCTAAGGTGATGTTATAATTCTATAAGATTTTCTGAAGTTTGTAGTGTGCCCAAGGATGATAGGTGAATTTTCTGAACTGAGGTTGGTCACTGAGGTTCTGTAGGGTGGTTGTGTGTGTTATGTGGTTCAGTTTTTTGTATTTGTGTATTTTCTTGTCTACTGCACTTTTTTGGAAGTCGTTGGTAGCTGTTTGGAGTACCTGTTGGTGTTATTTTTGGTACTCACAATTCTCCATAAAAATGTGTACTTATCTATATGTTAAACTGTTCAGGACTGCATATTTATGTGTTGTGGAGTTGTAGCTACCAAATTTTATGTGGTTATCTGTATTGGTGGATTTTCTAAGTATTCCAAATGTCAGGATATGTTTTTCTGTTCTTATTATTCTGATGTCTAGGAATGGTAGCTAATTCCTTCCTGTTCAGTCTCTATAGTGAACTGAAGGGATTGTTTTGTAAGTTCAGAAGTTTGAGTGCATCGTTTACAAGTTTTCTGGAACTATGGCAATGACATCTACATACTAGTTCTGTCTTGCACATAAATTGGTTAGCTGGACAAGATCTTCTACTTCTTCTGTCAGTATGTTTATGCTTTGTAGCCAAGTTTTCAGAGGTTTTTGGAGTTCATCTATGGGTATGCTGGGGAATAGGGAGGTTAAATACTGAAATCTTTCAAGTGGTAAGACAGGTCCAATGAATTTGATACACTTTTACTATTGAATTTTTGTGTGAGCCATTTGGAGAGTTTATATGTGGGTGCATTGATATTATCTACTATGGGTCTCTCTTGTTGCCAGGTTTGTGTGTTTTAGTTAGGGCATATAATCATGGTTTCCCTTCTTCCTCCCAACTTCAACACTGCCAGCACACAAATCAAAACTCCATTATTTCCTTCTATGCACTGCCATCTCTTGCATATAACAGATGAAATACTTGTATTTTATAAAATTATTATAGTGACAACAACAACAACAACAACAACAATAATAATAATAATAATAATAATAATAATAATAATAATAATAATAATAATAATAATAATAGTAAAGGAATAAGGAGATATCACATAATTTCGGGAGATTTAATTTCAATTCTGGAAGCCAGGAGATTCCATTCAATTCCAGGAGAGTTGGCAACCCTCTGGATAATATACTTCATCGGAGCAATATCTTCTGCTTCATATTTCCTTACTCCTTCAGGATTACACTGCATATAATAATTACTGGAATTCATAAGAAGTTTGCAAGAAAACATTCGTTGCAGGATTTGGCAGTGAAACCTTGGAACCAATAACGTGCAGGAGGCACATTTTAGCGTTGAACATTGAGAAATACATTACTTTCAGCTAACAGTGAACAAAGAAGAATTCCATTAACAGAAAATGCAGTGAGGTATTAATGTTAACCACTGCACTTAAAGTAAAAATGAATATGATGCAACTAAGATTATACTTACATTCCTTACAGAATGGTTTTCACGCTTTTTTCTCTTACAAAACCCTTACATTTCACCGCTTTTTCAAAATTACTTAGAAATATTTTTTGAAAACAAAAGTTTTAATTCTTATACTACTACTTCCAACCACTCAAGGACCCCTTCACAGACCCCTTGGCTATGCTCTAATATAGGCTGCAATTGCTTCAGTCCTCTACTTATAAAACATTCTTCAGTTATGCTTTGTGGCTTGGGCTACACTTTGTAGTGGCAGAAAAATCCAAGGCATACTTCTATTGTAAACATGACCCAGAAACCTTCTCCTCCTATGTGGTTAGCCTTTTTCAAAGCTGTCCATATATCTCAATAATACAGACTTTAAGCTTTACAATTCCTTTTCATTAATGTTATATTTGCTCTTTCTGAATAGAAATACCATGACTTAATCCATATCCAAATACTTTGTGGGAATGTTGGCGACTATGAAAAGTGTGGCAGTGAGCCTCCTAACTAATATCGATAAGCAAAACTGGTAAAACTTAATACGTGGATACTATATCCTTTGTCACGTCTCAACGCTCTAACATTTACTATCATGGGTTATTTTTCCGACTACGGTTTACCCAAAAATGAAAATGTTCTCTCTCTCTCTCTCTCTCTCTCTCTCTCTCTCTCTCTCTCTCTCTCTCTCTCTCTCTCTCTCTCTCTCTCATTGTTAACGGTCAGCTTCAAAGTAATTTAAACCTACATTTCTTAAATCACATAGCACAAAAAAGTATGTGTGACTCAAATCTGTCTTCTTGTAAAAATTTCTAAATAATTATGCTTAAACATTAGGATTGAACCTCTTTGATGGTAACATAACCTTTGGGTGTACCGGTCAAGTTTACTTTCTTTGTAGTTTAAGTTGCATCTTATTTCGTATAATATGCCTACATTATCATTTCCAATTCTATTATTTACCTGTTTTGTTTAGACTACTGAAGAAAACGCATTTATTTATCCCAAGCTGATAGATTAAATACTATTCACATTGCTCTCCACTTACAGTCAGTTGTTAGCCAGGGTTACCAACATGTTCAGTTAAAAAACCCACTAGACTGACTGATTCCGTCTAGAAACCGCAAAAATTATAACACTTTCTTCAGATAGCAACCAACATAAAAATATTCACAATGTTCTTACACAAGAGCAGGGATGGATGACATGAAATACTATAATTGATTAATACTAACCTAGTTCAGGTGCGGTTCTTCCATATGTGCACAGTCGCACGTAAAACTGGGGTTTTTACTTGTGTGTCCCACTTCCCGAGAAATTTTGTTAGGATACGACCAGGTCCCGCATTTTTGACACTGTCTTCCTAAATTAAAAATCTAAATACCACATAGTTGCCGTTTCTTGTTAGAAATGCTAATTTGGTGCTTATCTCATTTGTTGTCATTATTTAGCACGTTCTATGAAGACAGACGAAGTTTGCGTAGTCCAGAGCTGGTTGTTGATGTGTATGTTGTTATTTGCGTGAACTTAAGCGAGTATGTCTTAACAGAAACGCAACTTCTCTTCCAATTTAAAGAACAAATGTCCTATAAAGCTTAATTATGAAGTTCGGTGTGAAATTTGCAACGCGACATTTTCGGTTGCACATGGTGGGAACTCAAATATTGTTCAGCATGAGAAATTAAACAAGCATAAACTGTCTTCTTCTGCTGCTGTTGCAACAACTTCTAAAATTAAACCCTTCTTCGCCCCCCCCAAAAAAAAAAAGAAAAAAAAAAGCGACTTAAATAATGGACCGGTCATCCATTCAAAGCTGAATGTCGCAAGTTCGAGTCCCAGCGATTCCAGTCAGATATGCCTGTGGTAAAGGATGAGGAGGGCACAAGTAAAATAATCGGTGTGATGGCATGCTTGGAAATTGAAGTGGTTAAATTTGACTGTAGTTGCATGGATTTTGCTCTTTTTTTATTAAAAAAAACCACTGTAGTTTTATTGCAAAAATATTAATATATTTACTATATAAAACTATAACTAGCTTAATTTTATTGTTGAAGGTTAGTGTAATACAAAATTAATAAAAAATTCATTGAAAATGCTAAAAACTTTGATTGACCATCTTTGTTGCATATATGCAGCACCATGCAATAAAAGGTTAAAGAATTAATTGCTCCCCCCCCCCCTATATTCGCCAACTAGCTCCCTGCAATTTGCTTTTGCTTCCAAATATTAAGTAATGGCTTGCAGGAACAAAATTTAGATCAAACCATTTAGAGTTTGAAAATTACTATTTTTTTTTTTTTTGAGTGGTTTAAATGGGAGGAAAACTGGGAGCAGTGTATATCCCTAAAAGGGAACGTTAAGAAATTAATAATTTGTCTTTGAAAAAATAGTGTCTTCATTCTTAACATGCATACTGAACCAACCACCTTCATACAGTAAAAAGTGCTGTGTTTAAATAAAATATTGACTTACTTGAACATGATTGACAGAATGCTTCAAGCGCAAGTTTTCGTTGAAGTTGAAAAGGCAGAATCTTGAGTAAGTGAAATGAATTTCCAGAGGATGTTGGTGGCAAAACATAAACAAATGTATGCATGCATGAGTGTGTGCATGTGCGTGTGCATGTGTGTGTGTGTGTGTGTGTGATAAGATAGGAGAGAGAGATGAATATTATATCCCTTGTATTTAGTTTGGCTGCAAATTTTGCTATTTTTTACATTGCTTTATTTGTTCATGATTGATATGCTAGAAATGTGTTTTTTTTATCCCATGGTTTCTGACAAACTACTTTCAAAACCTCTCTTGGTCTTGCCTATGTAAGATTTTGAGACAGAAACAGACTCTTGCATTTTAAATTAATATTGCATTAAAATTTTTGATTCAAAGTTTTCATCAGAAATTCATATTTTAGGGCCCCCTGAATAAAAACAAAACATTTTTAGAAAAAGTTCTGTGTATGTGCATGTCTGGAGAGGTCTACATCCTTTTGTGTGGTAAGCTTTTATCTATCTCTAATGGTTATACAAAAAATAATACAGGATGAAGAGGTCTTCAAGGCTTATTCCCAAGAAATTCAAGATATGCATTTTATTTGCCATGTAAACAACTTTATATCAAAGTACTGTAATCGAAATTGTTAGCCATTTTTGAGAAAATCAATATTTTCAAAAATTGTTCCCTGTAAAGGGCAGTTGAGTTGGGAGGAATTCCTAGAAAATCTTCTTTGAAAGAAGCTGAATTTAATCATCAAGTTTGGTATTTAACTAACATTTCGTTTTTGAGTTATCTTGTTCACAGACACAACATGAAGCGTTTTCTAAATGTGTTTCTTTTTTTTTTTTTATACAGGTGGCCCTAAAATGTGTATTTCCAGTGAAACCTCAATATCAAGTTTTTGGATGGAATGCACTACCTTCTCTATGTATTAATTAGAGAAAGTAAAAAAGCTAACTTACGATGTTGTTGACAGAATTTTTGAATTGTCTAATATTGGCATTCTGCTACTGAAGAAAAACTCGTACACTTTCCTGAATTTAACATTTGGAAAAGTCATGTGGTTTTTGTAATTCTAGTTTGATTGATTGATTTTGATACAAGAGGGTAAATGGTGGGCCTTATTCCCAGCCCTGTACTGAATCCTCTGTGATTTATTGACAACTTTACCCCTGAATACCCTAATAATTGAGATTTGTATCCTTAAAAAGGTTTGCTAATTCTCTTATTAGGTTCTTGCATGATACAATATCTTCCTTTTGGTTTGCCTATCCAAAGGGTACCGGGGTGCACTCAGCCTCGTGAGGTCCCTGGGGGGCCAATTGAGGAGCTACTTGATGGAGAAGTAGCGGCTCCAGGTCGTGAGGACCGCATTAACCGGCCGGGAGGGGCTCGAGGCGCTGACCACGTCTCACCCTCCAATACTGCACCTCATCCATGACGTCTGTAGTGGACCGAGATGGGGGACGCAGCGGCCGGGCGGCAGGCCAAGGCTCCCAGTGAGCTGTCGTGCCATGGAGTTATGTTATCCAAAGGGTATCTTTATTTGTAAATGCTTTACATTTGAAAATCAAATGAGAGGCTGTTTCCTCCTCTTCATTGCAGATTCTACACTTAGGTTCACTTTTATAGTACCCTATTTTATGTACGTGCTTCTTAAAATGGCCATGGCCATTAATCCAGTTATAAACCTTGCCTGATTCCTACTTAGTTTTAGGAATTCAGTTGTTATTTTCTTACATGGTTCCTTCATCATAAGTTTACCTGTGTCTGTAACAGTTTTTTTCTGCTGATCTTTAGACCATTGTTGCAATACCTTTTTAACGATTGATTTGGTTGTACCTAATACAGGTTCAGGCCCTATAAAAAATCGCCCTCCATGGTGTAATGGTGACCATGCTAATTTCATTTACCCAAGGTCACGGGTTCAAACCCAGCAAGGACAATGTATTTTTTCGGACGTAAAAATCCTTAGCATGGCTTCCTTCGGAAGGGAAGTAAAGCCATTGGTCTCGTGTTGTAGATTTATGACACATAAAAGAACCTCAAGCCTGATAGAGAGGCCTCTGAGCAAAATTAAGCGGTCTTTCATGACCAGTATAGAATGGGAGGCTGAGAACCACAGCAGTTAAGGAGCCAAGTTTACTTTGTTTCTTTTCTTCCTTGGGGTTCACAATGTTCTTTATGTATATACAATGCCTCACTTGGAAACACTGGTATAATCTGCAGTTGCTCATAAAGACATTGGATTCTGCTGCATTAGCCTGATACAAACATTCAGCATAATTCATTCCTTGCTGCTTTTACCAGCTTACCTTTAGAATGCTTCACTATTTGACCTCTATTGTCATACACCAAGCTAATAATGCTTGTAGAGGCAGACATATTTGTTCTCTTATTGACTACTCCTTTATTATATTGTTACAAAAACTGCTGTTTATTAAAAAAAGCTCTTTATTTTTTCCACTGATTACAAATGAAAATCTATTCTAAAATAAAATAAAATGTCTTTATGTAAAAAACACTAAGTATTTTAGACAGTGGAGCACCATAATTGAAATGAATTGAATCACTTTTTTTTTTACTTTTTGCTCCACTTCACCTTTGTTTGGGAAGACTGGTTCAGGGTATCTTAACTCTAACATCATCAGTGATATTTTGCAAATTTACTTTTCATCCAAAAGTGTTCTGGAAATTTGAAAGGACTTTTAAAGACTTTAACATAAAACTAGCTCCTCAAAATAGATATAATATCCGGAACTTATTAAATTAGCTCTTGAAAGATACCACACCAAAAACTAAAAATATCAGGAAATTTATAAAATAAGCTGCTGAGACTGCAACAAGATTTACATCGGGAAGACAAAAGAACACTTGAGAAGCATTAGGTGCAAGCACATAGACAAGTCTGCAGAAGCACATCACTATTGGTCTGAAAATCATAACTAAAAGAAGAAATAGAATTGATAAAAATATATAAAGAAACCTTTGAAACTGCAAATTTGGGAAAACATTTTTATCACCAAGGAAGAAGATTCCCTCATCAATTTTGAGGTCCCCGCCATGAATGGTGTAATCCTAATGATAAGAGTAGAGGGCAGCACTGTTGTATGTAGCATCAGTCAACCTCGGAACTGAAGATGGGGTTAACGTACCCTGAAACTGGTCTTCCCAAACGAAGGTGGTATGGAGCAAAAAGTGTAAAAAAGATGACTCAAGTCATTTAAAATATAAAATGCCTTTTTTCAATAATTTTGCAACAATTTTATCATATAGTTTCTGTTTGATACTCATTGTGGCTGCTACTGCATGCTATATATTCCCAGTTGAAACGTAATTCTCTGCGGGGCTCGTTCTCTCCTTTTACACCTGTCAATGACTTAGCAAGAAACTTACAGAAGCACTCGCACATGCAAACCACTACAGGTGTTATAAACTTACTCAGGTGTAACAATGCACATATTCTGTATTAAAGAATTTGCTAACAGCACATGTGTCTACTAATGCAGGGCAACAACCAGCTATGTCTCACACACACACGCACACACGTACACACACACACAAAACACACACACACACACAACACACACACACACGTGCACAGGGAGAGGTGAACAAACTGAACAAAATTATTTGTAAATGCACACTTTTAATTTTACCAGAGGAGTATTCTGTGTGCTAACTAGGTTACCTGTGAAGCCCGGTAAATTTGTGAATAAAGCATTTCTATTTATTCCTAATCTGTTGTCTGTTTGTATCCTAACTTTTTTTTTTTTTTTTTTTTAAATGTTGCACTTATGCCACACATTTAACTGCTTGGTCATGTGCATAATCATATTAGCAGCATTCATCTTTGGAACACATTGCCTAGCAACAAGGTAATAACTTGTGGACTATGTATCTTTAATTGTAATCATTAGATCAAGCAAACACATTCACATTTAAAGTAAGAGCTAAAGCTTTCCTGATGACTTATCAAATCTAAGTGCTCTGGGGCTTCTAGGCAGAGGTAAGTGCATGGACTGACTCCAAAGTTTTGACAATGTGCGTCAAGCTCGTCTTCAAGGTGAACTGATAAGTTGAAAGTCCAGATTCATGTATTTATGCATGACACAAGCAGTTGGCAGTCTGAGGGCAGCACGATGGTTTGTTAGACGTGTACACATTCTTGCTAGAACTTGACCACATTCTGATCGGAATGGCAGCTGAAAATTAGGTTGGAGGTGAGTGAAGATACCATCGGATTGGTTCACATGATATTTTTGGCCATGAAGCAACTGATATTTAACATGACTGAGGTGTATTTATGCCTCAGTCATATTAAACTACCATCTGATTGGTTCACATGATATTTTTGGCCATGAAGCAACTGATATTTAACATGACTGAGATGTATTTATGCCTCAGTCATATTAAACTACCATCAAATTTTTTCACATGATATTTTTGGCTGTGAGGCAACCAATATTTAATATGATTGAGGTGTATTTCTGCCTCAGTCATATTAAACTACCATCTGATTGGTTCACATGATATTTTTGGCCATGAAGCAACTGATATTTAACATGACTGAGATGTATTTATGCCTCAGTCATATTAAACTACCATCGGATTGGTTCACATGATATTTTTGGCTGTGAGGCAACCAATATTTAATATGATTGAGGTGTATTTCTGCCTCAGTCATATTAAACTACCATCTGATTGGTTCACACAATATTTTTGGCCATGAAGCAACTGATATTTAACATGACTGAGGTATATTTATGCCTCAGTCATATTAAACTACCATCTGATTGGTTCACATGATATTTTTGGCCATGAAGCAACTGATATTTAACATGACTGAGGTGTATTTATGCCTCAGTCATATTAAACTACCATCTGATTGGTTCACATGATATTTTTGGCTGTGAGGCAACCAATGTTTAATATGATTGAGGTGTATTTATGCCTCAGTCATATTAAACTACCATCTGGTTGGTTTACATGATATTTTTGGCTGTGAGGCAACCAATATTTAATATGATTGAGGTGTATTTATGCCTCAGTCATATTAAACTACCATCTGGTTGGTTTACATGATATTTTTGGCTGTGAGGCAACCAATATTTAATATGATTGAGGTGTATTTATGCCTCAGTCATATTAAACTACCATCTGGTTGGTTTACATGATATTTTTGGCTGTGAAGCAACTGATTTTTAGCATGACTGCAGTGTATTTATGCCTCAGTCATATTAAACTACCATCTGATTGGTTCACATGATACTTTTGGCTGTGAGGCAACTGTTATTTAATATAATTGAGGTGTATTTATGCCTGTCATATTAAACATCAGTTGCTTCATGGCCAAAAATATCATGTGAACCAATTAGATGGTAGCTTCATTTGGGCACTATAAATATGCAAATCCAAACTTTCAAGTTATCAGTTTACTCTGAAGACAAAGATGATGTACATTTTTGAAACGTTGGAGTCACTTGATGTACTTACCTGGCTAGAAGTGCAAGAACACTTAGTTACATTTAGATTTGCTCAATATGCTTCTGGACTTTGGGGAGAATAGGGAATAACCTGGGCTGGAGTAAAATCACTACCCCCAAGCAAGGAGTTGAACCTGGGACACTCCAAACAGTAGGCCGGTGCTGTACCAGCCAGCCTCTAGCCTGTTGTTACGTTACAAAATGGGTTTCTTGTGATAAAACTTGATTCTGTTAGCAACCTAATGTCTTCAAAGGCAGTTGTAGGCCATGCCATGACCGAGTGGTTAGACCATTCGCCTCTCACCTAGAGGGCCCGGGTTCAATGTGAAATTTGTGGTGGACAAAGTGGCGCAGCGGCGGGTTTTCGCCGGGTTCTCCGGTTTCCCCCACCATCGCATTCCTCCGGTGCTCCATCTTCATTCCACTATCACTAGTGTCATTGCCTGCAATGCCATAAGTAGTAAAAGTGGGTGTTAAACACTACCAAAAGAAAAAAATTCAAAGACAGAAGTAGCAAGACTGACTGATGTGTTATAATGGATATATTCATGGAAAGTTACAGATTTCATTGTTAAATCAAAGTTTAGCATGTGCAATTTGTTTTTTATGACAAGTATCTTTTCCCATGTGTCAATTTCAGCTGCATATCTGGCTGTTTTTTTTTTTTTTTTCAGCTTTATATTTTGTGTGATTTCATGGTTGGTAGTCCAGAAATTATGGGCTATCAATTTTTCTGTTCGTGTTTCACAGATGCCATGTGTTCTTGTAATCTGGTTTGTATACTTTTCGTTTTTCTGATGTGAAACTTGTTGCAAACTCAACAATCAATTAACAAGGCAAACTAATTACTTCTAATGACAAACACATCAGTGTTATTAACCTTCTACTTAATAATATTATATATTAATCTACCAAGACAATTCACATAAGATTGCACATTTAAATAAAATAATTAGGTAATCTTTTTTTTAACACTAACATCACTTATTTTTACTTACTGGGACTGGTTTTGGGAGCACTTGTTCCCATTTTCAACCCTTAATTCCGAATAAATCTTTCTTCGTTGGCATCAACGATGGGGGTGGTGATGTATCACTTGTGTTTGAAAGTTGCTTGCAATGGAGTTGGACAGAATGTCAAAAGAGTACTTTACTGAATGCCGGAACCTTGAGAATCGCACAACCCATTGTGGCTGTTAATTTAAAAATCTGATGTGTTCCATTCACATAACTTTCTCTACATTTCTGTAACAAATTACTGTTAATAAGCTTATTCTTCTATCCACTTCATGATAATCAAGATAAACAACAGTGCCTTTTAAGTAGAAGGGAAATGAGGGAATACACTAGACTAAACAGACAGTCAAATGTTTTAAAATGTGGTTTGCTACAGGATAGTAATCCATTTCTTTGTGTGGCCAGGAGCTGACAAGTTTCCCCTATAAGAAAAGTTTTGTATTTTAAAACTGAAACCAAAACATGGAGTATTTCGAAAATGATCCACTCCACGAAAAGAAATGTATATGACATAAATAGTGTGTTTTAAGAAGATCTATATTTTTTGTGCAGTAAATTTTTGTCTATCTCTTATGGTTTACCATTTATGCAAAATTCAGAAAAATTCATCCAGAATAAAGCGGTCTTCAGAGGTTATTCCCAGAAAATTCTAGATATGCATTTTATTTGTCATGTAAATATCTTAAATATAAGAGATTTTAATCAAAATCATTAAGAGCCATTTTTGAGAAAATCAAAATATTCAAAAAATATTCCATGTAAGGATGGTTGGGGCTGGAGGCATTTTCTTGAAAATCTTTGTGTTGCATCCTTGAAGATAGTGAACTTAAATAACAAATTTTGCATTTAATTGACTTTTCGTCTTTGAACTATGCTGTCCCCCCCCCCCACATACATACACACACTTTTTTCAAAAAATGCAGGGGATATCATTCTGGTGAAATCTTGGTATAACATTTTTGGGTGGAATACATACCTTCTCTACCCATAATGTAAATTGTACATATGGGCTAGAGAAAATGAAGAGCAAAAACTGAACAGCTATTCAGAGAGCATGCAAAATTATATATCCCACTATTTTTTTTCTTTGGACAAATATCTGATTTAGATAGATACTAGTTAAGTCACACTATTATGTTGGTATCAATGGTTAGTCTGACAAACAGTGGCAAGATTTATCGCAGAGTTTATCTTGCCTTCTTACATTCCTTGTAACTTACAAATAATGAAGAAATGAAATTATAATCTAATGTTAAAAATGGCATATAAATGATTAGGAATATTTCTATATAGCGGAGCAGCATTACTGGAATCATTTAATAATGAGTTGAATTAAAAACACTTGAAATTTTTTTTAAGACTAGTTTCAGGGAGCATGCTCCCTATTCTCAGTTAATTTGTCTGGTTTCACTGTGAGTTGTGCTGCCATCTGTCATCTTTGTTAACCGGATGATGTAATCTATGGCGGGAATCTCAACATTCACAAGATTTCCTTCATGCTTATGAAAAAAGATGTTTCCCCAAGTATTTATTCCCAAGGTTGTTTTATCAATTTTATTTCTGGTTTATTATTATGAATCTCTGTCCAAAAATGATGGACAATAGCAGACTTGTCTATGTATTTCAATCTGATGTTTCTCATGTGTTCCTTTTTCCTAAAGTCCAAATTTCTCTCCAATGTATATTTTGCTGCACTTTTGGCAATTCATTTGGTAAATGCCAGATAATTTTGTTTCTGGTGTGCTATCTTTCAAAGGGTGGTTTAGTAGATTTCTGATGTTGTATTTAATATCTGGTATTAAGTTTATGTTGTGATCTCTAAATAACTAAACTGCGAATTGGGAAAACTGTTGGGGGGTGCACAAACTTGTGACCCCTTGAGGAGTGTAGGTATGTTAAAAACTATCACAACAGTGTGAATAGTACTGATTGTTAGCTGCATCATAGAGTATTGAACAAATGTTTCAAGTTCAACACAATTATATACCTGGTGGAAGGGAAGTCATTACATTAATTTAAACCAGTGATACATCTCGGTATTTGAAACACATTTTGTATCTTACATTTTTGTCTCTGACCATTTCCTACGGAGATATTTTAGTTTTGTCAAAGACAAGAGACAGACAACCTGGCTACACTGCAGGTTGTGTGGGACTCAATTGCACTAGGTCAGTACATAAACATGCTGCTACCACACCAGTGTAGACCAATCAGAATGCCAGTTATAACTCTTATCTACCAAAACTTTACACAACCCTGTGTCGTATTTGCAAGCGACCGCCATGTTTGCATCCAGAAGCTGGTTCAGATCCCTGACTAACCTCAATGTAACGTTGCAGAGTTACTTCACATCTGAAAAAGCTGCTTGGAATACTCCTTTCTTTTAAGGGATTAATTATTTCAAAACTCTGTGTGATGTCCCGTAATTCCTACAGAAACTAATGTCAGAAATACGTTACTCCAAGCACCTTACAAGTAACAGACTATTATCTTTGTACATTCTTGCGGAATTATGCAACCTATTTGGAACAAAAACCATTTTTTGTTTTTCAAAATTGGCTGAACAAAGAACAAAATGCCATTAATCTTTTTTGTTTGTAATGCCTCTGTGAAGCACATATTAGAAGGAATATAATAATTTCCCTTCCACCTGAAATATATCTTTGGCACTGTCTGTATATTTGTAGGCTGGAACAGAAATGAATCAATTACATTTACAAACTGATCAATGTTAGAGTCAAATTGAATTTTGCAATCACAAACACAGTATATTCCCAATTATATGGGTAATGTAGGGGAGAAGATGCAAAAAATAATCAAGAAAACTGTAATTTAATGCTTTTAAGGACAACATACACATGTAAATAGGAAATTCTCCCTCTAACCCTAGAGCTTCACGAATGAATTTAGCTAGCCTTTTTGGCACATTGTGTCTGAAACAATGATACCTTCTGCTCAGTTTTGGCTAAAGCATTGGAAAATTATTTAATTCACTGTACATTTTTCATGCAGATAGTTCAGAATTAGAATCACAGTTTCTGAAAAAATCCTATATTTCCTGATTATTCTATTTAACAGTCTGCATTCCAATAGCATAATCAGCACTTAGCCTCTTCTCAAATCTTTCAAATAATTCTAATTTTTGTTTTAATTTCAGTGCATGTTTTTTTTCATTTCTTTACTATCTCTTTTACAAATTCCTTTCAACTTGCTTCGTTAACACTTACTTCTGATTAACATCAGAAAACTGAGCTTATTTTCGATTTACATGGAAATGGCTGGCTAATAACAATGGAAATGGTACACTTGTTATGCATCAGTCATTTAAACAATGGAAGTGCCTCTTATTGTCAGAAGTGGCGGGTCATTTATTGCTGTTTCCTTGAGAAAGAAAATTCTTTTTTTTTTAAATTTAGATGCATGCATAATCTGGAAACCAGATAATCTGCACAATTGAGAGTATATTGTATATACACTACTGAAAAAATTAGAGGACAAACAAGCATTTTAGCAATTTTGATAAAACATGTTAATTTTTTTATTTTTAGTAGAAAAAGTGTACCATATTTTAAATATTTGAAATGCTTGTTCTCCTAAGGTTTTGGAAGCCATTTTAAAGCATTGCACTGAATAAATGACTCTCTATGTCAAACTTTATAAAGCCACTTTTCTCGGGTTCACTTTTTACTTTCTCTAGCCTGAACATATAATGTACATAGTGGATAGAGAAGGTATTGTATTCCACCCAAAAATTAGATCCCAAGATTTCATCGGAAATACATCTTGTTTTCCCTTATTTCTCTCCTACTTACAAGGAAGCAAATAATAAGATCAATTCTGATAATGTATATCTAGATTAGCATGGTGTACATAAAAGAATAATCTTTTGAAAGAAAAATTTGTTTGTGGAACGCTAGAGAAAGTCATGTGAATGCAACACATCAAATTTTTTTATTACTTTTCCATATTCAAAATCTACTTTCTCCCTCAAAAATACAACTAGAGGTCTGAAGAATTTTCAAAAAGCACTGTGGAATGTGTATGATAAAATGTCTGGTATGATTTTTTTATATTGGCAATAGATTAGTTTTAAACAATTAATTAGTATAATCATGCACTGTTTTTTGCAGTTTATCCACTTTATGACAAAAAAAAAAATTGAGTTTAAGAAAATTGAATTCAGATAATTTGTTACAAAGGTATTAAGTAATGTAATTTAAAAACAAGAATGCTGCATGTAGCTCAATATCTGTAGGAGAATCTAGATTTTGATTTTAGCTAATTAAATCAAATAAATAAATACATCCAGAATGGAGATATATTTGAAGAATGAAATTTGGCATGAATGTTTCTTTGGTTACCAGTAATGCCTGTATGAAAAATTAACAATCTACCTATAATACTTTAGAAATCTAATCACTTCTGAATCCTCTTAAGGACAAAGAATGATCATATATGAAAAATCAGGAGTATCTGATTATCCAAAATATACAGGATGATTTAAAAATACTTCTACAACATTTGGGGATGGATTCCTTACATCAAAACAAGAAAATAGTTTCATATAAACATTTGCTCCAAAACCCTTGTTTTCGCATTATTAATTTATAAATGAAAGTTACATTTAACTGCTTTCTGCGTCCAATCCAACAACTTCATTTATACATGCATTGATTCATAAAAGGTTTTGACCCATTGTGCCCTGCAGAAATGGCCTTGTATTACCATGGCTGCTTTTCACATTTGTCATTTGTTAGTTATGTAATACATTCTCCCAGTATGCGTTTCAGACTTGCTAGAATAATGAGAAGAAACATGTGGTTTATGCATGATAGGGCTCCAGCACATTTTAGTCTCATTGTTCGAGATGCACTGGCTGGTATCTAGCATGGCAGATGGTTAGATGGGGGAGCACCAGTCCCATGGTCTGCAGGTTCCCCTGAGCTCAATCCTTTGGATTTTTATTTAAAGGGCATCTCAAAATAATTGATTTAGACAATAGGCATCCTGCATGAAGAAATTCTTAATCTACATGTCATGGAAGCTTGTGAAATTATACAAAATCAACAGGGAGTATTTGACAGTCCATGCTTTGATGCATCTAGACACAAGAGGACATTTCGAACATTTGCCATGAGTGGTGCTTGTGTTGAACACCTTTTAACAGGCTAACAAACTCAAAATTAGAAAAATGTGACACTTTAAAACGTTTTGATTAATAACATTTTGAACCTCAATAAATTGAAAACGGGCCTTGGGATATCTGTTATATGAACACTTTTTCTTGTTTTGATGTGAGGAATCAGTACCCAATCTTTATAAAAGCATTTTTTAATCATTCTGTACATCTAAAATATGGAAGTACAAAAGAGTTGGGCACCCTATGTGAATGGGTTAAACCCCTTTTGCATATAAAAAAGCACATTTCACAGAAAGTTTCACACAAACCAAGCAGCAATCAATCAATCACTGCACTCTCCCATGCAGCATGCAGTGCTGGAGTATTGTTGTGTCTTTGGAAAAGGAAATAAACGTGTACATATGTGAAGCTTCACTCACACCCTGTCGTATATCAGTTTATTGTTATGTGTATCAACAGAATATACAGTATTTACTGTGTATATATATATTTATGAAATAGCATTATCAGTACATTAACTTACATACAAAGATAGCTGTATAATTTGTGGTTAAAAAGCAAAATGACCATTAAAAAAAGCAATAATATTCAGCTTTTTCCCAGTTAAAACAATCCTGTGTGACCAAAACTGACTAGAAGTCATTTACAAAGCAACATATCATTAATATTATTATTATTATTTGCGATAAATTATAGGAAACGATTACAATAAAAAGGTTAAATGTCGCCAACACCTTCAAGCATAACATTTGTATTCAACACTCTTTCAATTTAGTTATATAACTTCCTCTATACAAATAAATGCATACATATATGTATCTAAATTATAAATCAAAGCAAAAGTTCACTTAAACATACACATAAAGCAAAATGAGCATATCTTTAAAAAAAATAAACTCACAAAACTAAACCATTTCTCTTTCTCTAAATACGACATGTTCGTGCTGCTAAAAGTGGTTTTCATTTTTGACTGACAGTTTCCGTGAGGAGTTATCGTCAATTCCCGACAGGACGGACGTTATAACATAGCTATAAGGCCACCCCAAGTGTTTTGTGTTTTCATTGTGAATTAAATTAAATACGTCTGTGTTTGTGTGTTTATGTAATGTGCATTTTTTGGGGATATTTGTTAAAATCTGAAGTACACTTTTTCTTTTTCCTGAAATTTCTCTTCACTATGAAAGATATGTTTTTTTTTTTATTTATTTAATAACCTAAACGTTGGATTGCAGTGCAGTACAGGGTCATGGCAAGCACCTCAAAACATTTCAGAGGCCGTTAACTGGCTCTGGGCAGGTGAGCCAACATGTAAACATCAATACTTACCTCTTTCATAAGACTTAATTGTAAAAATTGCCAAACAAATTCTTAATTTTTTTTTTTTGCTTAGTTCTTAAATATATTTTTAAAAATTGAATTCTGTGTATAATTTTCTACTCAAAATTCTACACCTCTCTAGACACTTTGGAGTAGAGTTTAGTCCAACTTTTAGAGGAAGTTTTGTTCTACAAATTGGTTCTACTGTTTTCTCAAGTTTTGCGTTTAATAGCTTTCTCTGTCAGAGATATTTCTGCTATAAATGACTCATTTTCTCACAAACTTTTAAAGATTGTTAAATTAAATCTTAGAATGATTAAAAACAACCACTCTGGAACTGCTTTACATGTTAATAACATGGTTGGTTATGTTTTATACAAATTCAATGGGAATCAGAGGATGGATGTATATTTGAAAGAGCAATTAAAGAAATTACACAAAGGATAAAAGCATTTATGCTCAGGATTATAACATAATTAGTTTAGGAACAGATTAGAGGCTCAATAGAAACTAAGTGTACTCAAACTAATACAAATCAATGAAGAGATAATACAAATTCAAACAATTAAGAATTATCTTGTTTAAAATTTTATTTATTAGCAGACAAATATTTAAATAGTGGTTTCTTGTTATATTTTTCTATTCCTTAATCAAACAAGGCTATAAAATTATTATAACTAGTGAACAAAAGTTATTATTAAAATTTCAAATAAAATTGCGTTAATTTACACTGTAAGTCATCATGATCTCTGAAGACAAACTGTACCCAGTGAATGCAGATGGCAGTAGCGTACACACTTCCAGCACCTTCTATAAGAGGCAACTATCAAACACTGCATATTGGCCCACTTATCTAGAGTCAGTAGTCATTGAAATGTTTGGGGGTGCTTCCAAAAATAACCCCAAATATGGCAGATTTAAAGAGTTCTTATATCCTATTAAATATATACATGAAGGCAGCATTTCTAATGGAATGAAACAGTCTAATGCACATGTTTCATTGCTCTAAACCTAGCATAATAGCAAGACATCAAAGCTATTATGCACAACCTATTTTAATTACAGTGCATTAAGTACAAGAATTACCAAAAATATTTTTGCGAAAGCAGTTAGCATTTTTCAAGAGAAAATATTTGCTTTAAGCTTTTGCGTCCTGTATTGTCTGAATATTAACACCAACTATGTAAAGGAACTTACTTCAGCTTCAGCAGATAAATGTAACAACACATTTCCATAATTACAACTTTTCTACTGTCAACAAAGAACGGAAAAAAATGAAATACACTTTTATCATATCTAATTCGTAAGGTTACCAATAAGATTCAAAAGACTGAGGAAAGCCTCCGTTGTGATATCACTTTTTTAATATAAAACAGAGCTTTTCAATTTGTGACCCAGTCTTTCAAATTTATTACTAAAATGAAAACAATGATTATGGAAATTAACAGTTTTTTAAAAATATCTTTTTTTTCTCTTCCTCCAGAATTGAATGATAACATTAATATGTGCTCTTATCATTTACAATAAAATATCATTCTCCAGATTTCATGATTATTTTGACTACATTTTAATTTTTCTTTTTGTTTACAATGAGGAGGTTATTTACATCAGCTTCTGTTTAGCACATTCAGGGCAGATGATATCGTCGCCATCAGTGATAAACCCTCTCCCAACTAAAGAAGTCTTGCAGCTGGCGCAAATGAAGCAATCATTATGCCAGTGGCGATCTTCAAAAGAGATGAATCTGGTACCTCCAATACCTGGAAAACAAATCACAAAATGATTTATTATGGATTTATACAACCACATGGGATACTGTATGGGATAGAAACTTAGGGTTGTGCTGCAGCATCACATATATAGGATGATTCAAAAATACTTTTTCAATGTTTAGTGATGGATTCCTGACATCAAAAAAGAAAATTGGTTCATATAAATATATGCTATAAAATGCTTCGTTTTCACGTTATCAATTTAGTAATGAGTCACCTTCAATGGCTTTCTGGGTCCAACCTAATAACTTCATTTATTTATACACTCATTCATAGAAGGCTTTGACTCATTTTACCCAGCAGAGTTGGCCTTGTGTTGCCATGGCTACTTGTTAACATTTATCAGACGTGTAATACATTCTCCCAGCACACCTTATAAGTGCTGTCTTCATTCAGAACACTCTCCCAGACTTGTTAGAGAATATGACTCTGCAAATAAGAACAAACTTGTGGTTTATGCATCAGGCTCTAGCACATTATAGTTTCATTGTTTGAGAAAATTGTTTGGTATCTAGCACAATAAATGGGTAGCTAGAGGGCAACCAGTTCCATAGCCTGCATGTTCCCCCTATCTCAATCCTTTGGGGGCATCTTAAACCATTGGCTTATGCAGCAGACATCCCAGATGAAGAAACTCTTAATCTGTGTGTCATGGAAGCGTGCAAAATTATACCAACTGGGAGTATTTGACATTCCATACTTCGACGAGTCTATGCTGTCAAGATGGACACTTGGATCAAGTGGTTATTTGTGTGGAACATCTCCTAACAACATAACGTCAAAAATTGAATACTGTGTCACTTTAAAATGAAATGACAGCTGGAATGGTGAGAAAGTGGGTTAGGCAATTCAGAGATGGATGAAAAAGCTGATTCCCCACTATGACAAATGCCTGAACAATGGTAGCAACTATGTTGAAAAATAGGTTAATGAATGCTCTTTTATGTACAAATAAATGTTGTGAATACAAATATTTTATGTATTTTTTTCCAAACCAGAATTTACTTTCCTCACAACACTTCACAATACTGTTTATTGTTAATATTATGGATTTATGCAGCTTATTAATTAGCATCTGTAAATTTTTTTGTTTAATTTTTATTTTGTTTGTATTCGTATGTAATTGACAATGCCACAAACTAAGAAACCTATTACAATAAAAGATATTTACTTATTTTATCCATATACAGTATACTCCTGATTACTTGTGTGTGAATCTCTATGCATACCCCCCAAACATTATTGTGGATAGTTTTTCTTCGCAAAACAGCAATAAAGGACCTGCCACGTAACAATAAGTGCTATTGCCATTGTTTAAACTATCACTGTGTGATGATAGTACAGTTTTTCTGATGTTAATCAGCGTGTAAGTGTCACCAAAGCAAGTTAAAATAAGAGTTGGATAGGTAGAGTCAGACTGAAAAATTCAATGCCAGAGCCAGGATTTGAACCACGGATCTTCTGATCTCTAGCCGGTCGCTCTGTCACTGAGCATGTTACCACAGAACAGAAAATATACAGAAAGGAAACTCGAGGGTAGCTCCTATGTTGTGCTTGAAGCCAAACTCTGTGATAGATGCCATATTGGGACCTAGTAAATGCAAAGTGTATGCTGTTTATTACATACGATTTTAAGCAGATTAAAATGTTTAAAATAAAAAAGCACGAACATATGTAATAACAGTATCATGTATGGCATACACATGACTTTCTCTGCTTGTTCTCCTACAAACTATTTATACGGCTGCTTATTCTTATGTTTCTTGTTAATAGAGGCATTTTAACTGCGCATTTCATTATAGGTATAAACAATAGTCAAATCTTTTCAATGCCAGCAGCTATGTGATGCTTTGAAATCCCATTCTACTTTCAAGAACTTGAAAAAAGAAAAGAAAAACCCTGAGTGTAATTTCCACAAAGGAAAATGTGTATGTATTTGAAAATTTTTAATCAATAACAGGGGGAATTTTGAAAATGGTTAACACCATAAAAAATATACATGAAAAATTGTGGGCTTTAACAGGATCTACATTCTCTGTGTAGTAAGATTTTATCTATCTCTTACGATTTTGGTTAAAATGTCGTAGGCGTAAGATATTTTTATGACAAACATAAAAGTATAACTTGAATTTTCTGGGAAAAGCCTCTGAAGACCTCTTTATTCTAGATTACTTTTATATAACTGGTAAACTGTAAGAGATAGACAAAAAAGTAGTGAAAAGTCTGATGTATGTCATTCACATAATGTTCTCTAGCTGTTCCACAAACAAATTTTTCTTATAAAAGATTATTCGTTTATTTATGCCATGCAAATCAAGATAAACATTAGCAGAAATGATCTATTACTTGCTTCCTTGTAAGTAGAAGGGAAATAAAGGAATACACTAGGCTAAAGTCAAATCTTTGAAAAGCTGGTCTTTATGTGAAACAATTGACGTTCGTTCGCTTTTATGGTCCCATTGGAGAAAAGGTAATTAGTTTAAAATTGAAACCAATAACAAGGAATATCTTAGAAACCGTCAGCTCTACATAAAAGAAGTATATGACATAAATTCTGTGTTTTAACGAAATCTACATTTTATGTAGTAAGTTTTTGTCTATATCTTACGGTTTAACCGTTATGCAAAATTCTGCAAACCCCAACCAGAATAAAGAGCTCTTCAGAGGCTATTCCTAGAGAATTCAAAATATACATTTTATTTGTATAAAACAAAATATACATTATTTTAATCATAATCATTAGACAATTTTTGAAAAAATCAAAATTTTCGAAAAATGTTCTATGTAAAGGGTAGTTGGGGGTGTGGGGATTTTCTTGAAAATCTTTCATGTTACATCCTTGGAAGGTACTATGCTTGAATACCATAGTCACAGGCTTTTATAAGGTATGAATAATGCTTTAGCCTGTGCATTCTCTTACTTCTCTTCTACTTAAAAAGAAGCAAGTATTACGACAAGTTCTAGTAATTTTTATCTTGATTAGCATGATTTAGATAAAAGAATCATCTTTTGTAACAACATTTTTTTTTGTGAAACAGCTAGAAAAAATCATACGAATGGAGCACATTTTTGAGGCTGTTTTGTTTGCTGTACATATCTACAAAACAAACCGAAGCAACATGAAATTATAGTTAGGAAAATACATAGATATGAGTAAATAACCAAGTGATTCAATGGGCTGCCAAGCTTTATTTAATAAAATAATAAAAGAGCTTAATACATTGAATCAGAATGGACAGTAAATATGATTAGGTAGAATGAATCAGTACTACCATAGAAAAAAACAACTAAACAAAAAATTAAAACTGAAGCTTGATGCAAACACATAATAAACCACATTACTAACTTTACAGGAGAAATTCCATGTTTCTTTGCCATATTAATTGTATTTGAATTATTTTTGCGTTAGAGTCTGAGCACCATTGACTGCCTTTTCTCTTACTAGTGCTCATTTATAAGAGCAGTAAAGCTTCAAGAGTAAACAAATATGCTAACTTGTACAGTGTATAATATAACCATTGAGTAGAATATAATCCCAGTAGGTAAAATATAAAATTAATAACATTAATAAAATGTATATTACGAAGTGTGTAACTTCAACAACATAGCTGTTTTCTCGGTCCAGGTATGGCGGAATTCGCGCATGCACACTGAATGTTGGCACACAGATTACAGTGGAGTTTCCTTTCTGTATACTCTCTATTCTGTGATGTTGCCATGGTAGCTCAGTGACAGAGCAACCGGCTAGAGATTGGGAGATCCATGGTTCAAATCCCGGCTATGGCATTGAATTTTTCAGTCTGACTCTACCTATCCAACTCCTGTCCCACACACGGCTTGTGTGAAAAACAATTAAAACCAATACAAGCTAAAATAAATTTGAAAATAGATGTGGAGAAATGCAAAAAACATGTGTTGACATTAAAACAAAAATTAAAATTAATTAAGAGATTTGAGAAGGGAAAACTAAGTGCTGATTATGGGATTGGAATGCAGACTGTTTGGGCCATTAAAAACAATAAGCAGAAAATACAGGATTTTGTTAGGAACTGTGATTCTAATTCCGGACCATCTGCACAAAAAATCATGGAGACATACATTCGAGAACTTAGATGCTGCTTTTTTATAATGGGTCAGCAAAAAACGAGCAAAAGGTGTCATTGTTTGAAGTGCTATATGTGCTGAAAAGGCTAAATTTTTTCATGAAGCTCTTGGGTTAGAGGGAGAATTTAATGCCTCATCTGGTTAACTAACTGGATTCAGACAATGTCACAAGATTTGCAAATTTACTGTGCAAGGGGAGCAGCCTAGCTCTAATCTTGCTGCAGCTGATTCCTTCCACAAGAGTTCCAGAAAATTTGTAGACCAAATTCATAACAGAGACAAAAGTGCTCTGTATTGGAAATATCTACCAACCAGAACCCTTGCTTTTAAAAGTGAAGCTCGTGTGCCTGGATACAAGTCTAAAGAACGTATTACAATTTTGTGCACTGCTTATGCTTCTGGGAACCACAAAGTGAAACTACTGGTGATTGGAGGAGGGGGTGTGGGAAACCGAGCATTCAAGAATATCAAAGCTAAGGATCTCTCTGTGCATTATTACAATCAAAAAGAAGCATGAACGAATAGTGAAATTTTAAAAAACTGGTTCCACAGAAATGTTGTACCAGAAGTTTTGACATTTCTAGAAGAAAAAGCGTTACTAAAAAAGGATGTTCTGTTGCATGATAAAGCTTTTTCACATCCCAATAAAGGCATTCTCGTATCTGATGATGGACTCATTGCAACTTAAGTTTTTACCACCTATTGCGACTGCCATTATACAGCCAATGGACCAAGGTATAATTGCATCCAATGGTGCTACCTGGCTGAGAATTGATGAAGATGATTTGGTGGCATTCTGGAAGAGGTTCATAATTCTAGATGCCACACACAGAAAATTGTTATTTTGTGTTCTCTGCAGCTAATACAGAGCAATCAGACACTTGAATGAAACATCTGTCCCACGAGCAGTTGCCGATGGCCATTCCATTCACTTGGTCTTTGGGATGCTTCATGTGAGTCCTTCTGTCATCCATAGGACCAGGAGAAAGGCAAGTTTGAGAGTAAGGGCGCAAGAGGAGGTCAATAGCAGTACAAGATAGATATCTGCTTTTATTAGTTTTGTGCAGATGCAAATCTACAGGTAGAGACGTACGAACAACAACTTCTGATCAGACAGTAAGAAACAGGCTGATAAATGCAGGGTTGAGATCTTGAATCCTCGTTAAATCCCCTCGTTTGACATGTTAGCACAAGGAAGCCCGGCTGAGATTTGCTCAGGAAGGCTGTTCTCTTCATAGACAAGTCAAGGTTTAAATTGACTAGCTGTGATGGACATACGTGTATGGAGACGTCATGGTGAACATCAACACTATTGTTGAACACGACAGATTTGGAGATGGTTTGGTTATGGTTTTGGCTGGCATTACTGTTGAGCCTCGGAGAGAGCTTGTGGTTGTCCACAGTGCATGAATGCTGATGTTTACATTAATAACATTATCTTTCAACATGCCCTACAGCACGATAATGCTAAACCCCATACAGCACAGAGTACCAAGGATGTGTTACAAGAATGGACTGATCTGCACACTGACATCTGTGGGATAAGCTGGAAAAGCTTGTTCGCAAGTGTCACAAAACCTGAGAGAACTCACAAATGTACTCACTGAAGAATGGGAGAAAATCTCACAAATTGCTATTAGGAAGCAATGCCACGTGGGTGTTATGCTTATTGTAGCTCATGGAGGACACACTAGGTATTGAGTGTTGAAATAACCAAGGAAACATTGATTAGTAAACAACGCAGTCTTATATTTCCACCTTGTTTTGTGCATCAATCATTAATTTGATCTTATTTCCAATCCTGTGAAATAAACATTTATTACAACACATATAGTAATTTTACACAGTTCTTCAATCTATAATTACAAATTACCAAAAATGGAACTGTATCAATATTTGTTCGGGGACATTGGTTTAAATATGTGATCCTCTAGCTTTTTTTTTTGAGCAGTGTATATACGTTGTAACTTAAAAGCATTAAATTACGGATTTCTCAAATATTCATGCTTTTTTTTATTAATTGTGCTTCTTCCCCCTACATTACCCTGGATAATCGAGACTATACTGTATTTCAGTTTTTCTGATTGGAACAGTCTAGGTGATACTTGGACATAAACCTGTCACATATATTGAACCTCTGCAACAGCTTCTATTGTATACAGGGAGGTCAATGACACATATGAGCAAGTATGAATGAATGGAATTAAAACCAAAGTTTCGTGCTGTTTCAGCATAGCTCTTCAGGGATATACTACTTGACTGGTAAGAAGGGGTGTCAACAGAGAGAACACTGCTGGCCAGACCTACCTGTGATTGGCCTGGAGCATGATGTGCACCTCTTGGCAAACAGCTCACCAAAGCAATCTGCGCAGTATGGCTTCTCATCACGGGAAGTGAAGCGCTGGCCAGCTAGCGATGTGTTGCAGTGAGTGCAAGTGAAACATTCACGATGCCATGGTTCATTCTTGTAGGTTACTCCTCCACTGGTGATAATCTGCAAACAAAAATTATACATGTATTATCCCGTCCCTGACACCAAGAAATTACGTGTACATGGTACAGAAGGTACCTATTACATTCCACCCAAAAATTAATACCAAGATTTCACCAGAAATACAGGTTTGAGGTCCCCTCAGTCCTGTGTGTGTGAACATGAATGGCAGTTTAATGTCAAACTTGACATTTAAGTTCAGCATCTTAAGTTCAGCTCATTAAGTTCAGTCCACAGACACACACACACACACACACACACACACACACACACACACACACACACACACACAGACAGACCTTTTTCCAGAAATGCTTTTTTTGGATTCAGGGGGACCCAAAACATGTATTCAGGTGAAATCTCGGAATGGAATTTTCGGGTGCATTACAATACCTTCTCTATATACTATGTATATAGTACGTGTAGAGAAAGTAAAAACAACTTATCCGGGTAAGTTACCTAAGCGAGTTCGCACTTGCGAGCTTTTGAATGTGAGGCAAACCTCCACCCCCACACTACCAATGCTCGAAAATGTTTTTTGTAAGGGTTTTTTTGTTTTCTTTCTGCTCATATTGCAAGTGCGGAAGAGCTGATGTAGGCCTCTGTTGTTTGTCGATTGTCAACTTATCCCCGTATTTTAACTGTGAAAATGCTCTGTTCAGTATTGCTTAGTTATAAATTGTTTGTCTTTTTTGAAAAATTAGCTCTGGCAACCGCCATCGTACAGTGTACACTATGAACTAAATAATACTAATATATACCAACATTAACACTCTTCAAGTATTCTGTACCGTAACAATAGTTAATCATACAACAACTGAATTAAAAGCATAACAGGATCTTTCATGCTTGTAATTCCACGTGCTGTGCAGAATCCCAAACAATGAAACAAACTAGTCGTGTCCGTACGATATTATTGGGGTACGTTTGTGTGTAGTGTGGCGATTTCGTTTTCCGAAGCCTTTGCTTGCTGATTCCTACGTTCCTCCTCCCGGACCCCTCTCTCTGACCGTATCATAGTGTAGGGCTGCAGCTTCAAGCATCCACAGCTCGATAGTACAGAGAACAAAACATATTCCACCTGCATTTTCCATGAGGAAAATTCGCTGGTATTGCAATGATAATTAATATGACTTATTAATTTCTAATTTACTTTAGACGTGGGCTTTGGTCATAGCTGTGATAGAAAACAATATACGCCACGGCGCGTTACCGGACTATTGCAAACTAAAATCTTGTGTCCTGCAAGGCTTTTGGTTACTGTGGGGAAGCTTAATTGGAACACACAAGTTTACCAACCTTGTTGCATTTTACACATCGAGTAGCAAACTTCTCCTCATAGCACGTGGCACAGTAGATCTCCTGCTCACGTGGAATGAAACTCTTGGTACCAATTGGGGTCTTGCACACACAGCAACAGAAACACTTCTCATGCCACTGGCGGGTCTTGTATTCCATCTTCTTGGTGCCTGCAACACAAACACGGTCAAAATGTTTACTATGCCAACAAAATACCACATAAGTTTAAGCTTACTCTTCTATCTGCTTCAGGCTACGAGATAAACATTACCAGAAACGGTCTTATTACTTAGTTCCTTATAAGTAGAAAGGAAACGAGTGAGTACACTACACTAAACCGACAGTTACATGTTTTAACATATGGTTACTATGGAATTGAAATGCGTTTTATGCATAGCCAGGAGTTTACATATTTCGTATGAAAAAAATGTAAATATTTTAAATCTGGAAAAAAAACAGTGCACATCTCAGAAATAGCCAACTCCAGGAAAAAACCCCTATATTACATAAATTATGTTTTAAGGAGCTATAAATTTTTGGGTAGTAAGTTTTTTTCCTATCTCTTACGGTTTACTAGTTATATACAGTTCAACAAAATTAATGCCGAATCAAGAGGCTATTCCCATAAAATTCAAGATATACATTTTATTTGTCAGGTAAATATCTTTAATATACGATATTTTAATCAAAATCGTTAGAGTCATTTTTGAGAAAATCAAAATTCTCGAAAAATGTTCCATGTAAAGGATAGTTGGGGGGTGGGGGAAATTTTCTTGAAAATCATCGTGTCGCATCCTTGAAATAAATATCAAATTTCGTATTTAACGGAATTTTGAGCTATGTTGCCCAGAGACAGACACACCCAGACGGACATTTTTCTAAAAATGTTCTTTTTTGGATTCAGGGGGTCCCAAAACATGTTTTTCGGTGAAATCTAGGCTTATTTTGGGTGCAATGCAATACCTTCTCTGTATACTATGTACATTGAACGTGTAGAGAAAGTAAAAATGTAAATCTTTATTCCGAAGGAATGTGTAGAGATGTATGCAGGATTTTTTGTAAGTCACTGTACATCGACTGCGATATTGTTTGCTAGAGTCCTAGCAGGAAATTTCGCGATTGGGATCGACTGACGCTGTCCTAAATTGTATCTCTGCCGCCCCATTTAGGTACTGGTTGCATTTCCCTATCAGATTACGGACAGAGCGACGATATCCAATTACGCGGTCCTCAGGTTTCCTGCGACCGACCGAAGTTAGCCGCAAGAGTGCGGTGTCAATATGCAATTCCATGACCACACCAGTTTGTTCAAGATCACTCAGGCAATACTAGAACTCCACTCTTGCTAAGTGACACAATCTTACTTACTTTCTCTAGAGTCGGTTAAATGCCACACTTTGGGTAGTTAGGTTCAGCAGATCCAAGGATTTAAGAAAATGTCACCCACCCTTATATGAAAAAAATCATATCTCTGCAACAAATTATTCTTAAAAAGCTAATGCTTCTATTTACTTCATGCTAATCAAGAAACAAATTAGCAGAAACAGTCTTATTACTTGCTTCCTTGTAAGTAGAAGAGAAATAAGGGAGTAGCATAGGTTAAAGTGATAGTCAAAAGCTGGTTGCTATGTGGCAGAAGTTCCTTTTTTTTTATGGACAGGAGTTGACAAATTCCTGTATGAGAAAAGTATTTTTTTTAAAGCTGAAAACAAAAACAAGGAATATCTCAAAAACGATCAACTCCATGAAAAAAATGTGTATTCTGTGTTTTAACGTGCTCTACATTTTTTGTGTGGTAAGTTTTTGTCCATCTCTTACGGTTTACCGTAATATTCATTCAGAATAAAGTAGAATTCAGAGGCTATTCCCAGAAAATTCAAGATATGCATTTTATTTGTTATGTAAATATTTTAATATACGACATTTTAATTAAAATCGTTAGTCATTTTTAAGAAAATCAAAATTTTCGAAAAAAGTTCCATTTAAAGGGTAGTTGGGAGTGGAGGGATTTTACTGAAAATCTTCGTGTCGCATCCTTGGAAGATACCAAGTTTGATATTCAACGGTCTTTTAGTTTTTGAGTAACATGTATTTGCGGGGAAATCTCGGCATAGATACCTTCTCTATACGCTGTGTAAAAATTGATATGTTACACTAACGTGACATTCTCTGTCGTTTATCAGTGGCTAGGTACAAAGTGTTCTCACGAAAACTTACTTTTCCTTGCAGTTCATTGTAACATTTTGTTCTAGATACAAACAATAATGCCATACTCATGTCTTAGTGAGAAAGGTTTTTTTTTTCAGGACTACTTAAAATGTGTATTTCCGAAATGTGAAATCTCAGTATTGATGTGATTTCTACCTAATGTACGTGGCAGAGAAAGCAACAATCTAATAATCACTTCCAATGTAATTTAAACCAGTAACAAGGAATATCTCGGGAATGCACAAAAATAAGAAAGAAACAAAGAAAGAAAATATACGCAACACATATTGTGTGCTTTAACGGTATCTACAGCCTTTGTCTATCAGTTATGCTAAAGTCACCCAGGATGAAGATAATCTAATCTTATGTTAATCTCTTATTCCCAGAAAATTCAACATATGCATTTCATTTGTCATGAAAGTACTGTGTTGTAATCAAAATAGTTAGAGCCATCAGTTTGAGAAATTGAAAATATTCAGGCCACACACATCCTTGGGGGTTTAAATATTTATTTTGGTACTAACCGATCTTTCGTTTTTGAGTTCTGCTGTTCACAGTCACACAAAAACACATCTGATGTGTTCCATTCATATAAACTTCTCTACGTTGTGGCGCTCGTGGTACCCAAGGTCGCGGGTTTAAACCCGGCGGAGGACGACGTATTTTTACTTTCTCTATACGTACTATGTACATAGTGTATAGAGAAGGTATTGCACTCCACCCAAAAATTCGATACCGAGATTTCACCGGAAATATGTTTTAGGGTCCCCAATATCCAAAAAAAGCATTTTCACAAAAAGGTCCGTGTGTGTGTGTGTGTGTGTGTGTGTGTGTGTGTGTGTGTGTGTGTGTGTGTGTGTGTGTGTCCGTGTGTCTGTGAACATGATAACTCAAAAACGAAAAGTCTGTAAAATACCAAACTTGGTATTTAAGTTTAGTATCTTCCAGGGATGCGACACGAAGATTTTGAGAAAAATCCCCCCACTCCCTAACTACCCTTTACATGGAACTTTTTTCGAAAATTTTGATTTTCTCAAAAATGGCTCTAACGATTTTGATTAAAATTTCGTATATTAAACATATTTATCTGACAAATAAAATGTATATCTTGAATTTTCTGGGAATAGCCTCTGAAAGGTAGTTTATTCTGCATGAATTTTACTGAATTTTGAATGACTGCTAAACCGTAAGAGATGGACAAAAACTTACTGCACAAAAAATGTAGAGCACGTTAAGACACACAATTTATGTTATATACATTTTTTTCGTGGAGTTCGTCGTTTTTGAGACATTCCTTATTTATGATTCCTGCTATGAAAAACGTATACTTTTCTCATACAGGAACTTGTCAACTCCTATCCATATAAACAAAAGGAACTTCATTGACATAGCAACCAGCTTCTGACTATCACTTTAACCTATGATTATCCCTTATTTCGCTTCTACTTACAAGGAAGCAAGTAATAAGACTATTTCTACTAATTTTTTCTGATTAGCATAAAGTAAATAGAAGTATAAGCTTTTTAAGAATAATTTGTTGCAGGGATATAGAGAAAGTCATGTGAATGGTACACATCCGATTTTTTTTTTGGGGGGGGGGATAAAAATCCTTCGGAAGGGAAGTGAAACTGTTGGTCACGTATCGTAAAATTACGGTACGTAAAAGAATCTCAAGCATGATAAAAAGGCCTCTGAGCAAAATTAAGCGGTCTTTCACGCCCTGTATTGAATGGGACGCTGAGAACCGCAGTAGTTAAAGCGCGTCCATAAATAAAACTATAGTTCCATATTTTCTCTACGTATTCTGTATCAAACTATTTTTACAAAACGTATTCTTGTATCTACTTCAGCTAATTAAGATAAACATTAGCAGAGACGGTCTTATTACTTAGTTCCTTATAAGTAGAAGGGAAATATGGAATACACTAGGTTAAAGCAATAATCAGACCTTTTAAACGATGTCGCTATGCGAAACAAAAGATGACTTCCTGTTTGAGAAAGGTTGAAGTAGTTTAAAATTGAAACCGATAACAAGGAATATCTCGGAAACGTCTAACTCTAGTTAACTCAGTGAAATCTCGGTATCGAATTTTTAGGTGGAGTACAACACCTTCTATGTACATTGTACACACGTGCCAGAGAAAGTAAAAGTGTGTAAGAATAAAGAGAAGCAGTATTTGTAAGGAATGTATTGTGTTCGTGTTATATCTTGTTTACTGACCTAGAACACGGTATTTCCTAATTCAGAATGTGTTCAAGTATTTTGAGGTGAAAGTAAACATCAAGTTATTAAGAAACAATTGCTTGTTTTGAGAAGAGAATGGCTTGGTACAAACACAAGAGAACATGACGTGTGCTCCGTGAGTGGAGAAACTATACTTGTGTTGCATTCACATGACTTTCTATACCTCTCCTGCAAACAAATTATTCTTACAAAAATTATTCTTCTATTTACACCATGCTAAACGAAATAAAATTAACACATGGTTTTTCTACTAAGTTCATTATAAACAGAAGGAAAATAAGGGAATATACCGGGCAAAGCGACAATCAAATCTTTTAAAAGCCGATCGATATGTGAACAATTGAATTTCGGTTCGCTTTGCATTTCTAGAAAAACAAAACAAACATGAAACGAAAGATTAACCCATTTGAGAATCTGCGTAGTTTAAAATTGAAAGAATTAACAAGGAATATTTAGGAAACGGTCGATTCTACATACATGCAAATCTTGTCAGCTTTAACGAGGTCTACATTTTTTGTGTAGTATCTCTTACGGTTTAACAGTTACGCAAAATTCAGCCCTTCAGAAGCTATTCCCAGAAAATTAAATATATACATTTTGCTTGTCATGTAAACAGCTTTATTATACGGTATTTTAATCAAAATCGTCATAGCTATTTTTGAGAAGAAATAACATTTTCAAAAAAAGAAATTCCATGTAAAGGATAGGTTAGGGTGGGGGGACTCTCTTGAAATTCATCGTGTCGCATCCTTGGAAGATACCAAGTTTGGTATTAAGTGGTCTTTTTAAGCTATGCTCTCCATAGACACAAACTCACAAACCTTTTCTAAAAATGATTTTTTTTTTTATTCAGGGGGTTCCAAAATATGTGTTTCCGGTGAAATCTCGTATCGGATTTTTGGGTGCAATACAATACCTTCTCTATACACTACGCACATAGTACGTGTAGAGAAAGTAAAAATAAGCATTACCCCAACCTATCCTTTACATGGAACTTTTTTGATTTTCTCAGAAATGGCTCTAACGATTTTGGTTAAAAAGTGTGCTGCCGATACGACACTCAACTGCTACCGGGTTGGCCGAGCCATGAACTAAGTTAATTATCCACCCCAGAGCCGGGAATCGAACCATGGACCCTAAGCAGGAAAGCGGGAACGAAACCAGAAAAAATACTTTTTCTGATGAAGAACAATAAAGGTGATATTTTAAAAGGGAATGCCAAAGTTTAGGCGTGTATTTTCAGCTTGATGAAGCAATTCTCCCGCGGGTCACCTTGTAATGTATCCATCGCGTGCTAAACTGTAGGCGAGGTTGTACCTGGTGCCTCCATCGCGGCTTTTACAGTAATTATCTGCTCAATGGGAATACCTAGCACCTGCAAACCAATCTTGGTTATCGGCCTCATCACCTATTGCAGCCAGGATCCACATTCTCTACTTCGCATCAAAACTTCGATTTCACTATTAGGGTCCCCAGTATAAAGAAATCTGAATTCATGTCACTTTCTCTACATCTTTGTAAGAAATTGTTCTTAAACCGCTGAATATTCTATCTACTTCAAGCTGAGATAAAAAATAGCAGAAATGGTCTTATTACTTAGCACCTTGTGAGCAGCAGAAACATAAGGGAATACATTAGGCTAAAACGATAGTCAAATCTTTCAAAAACTGGTCGCTAGAATGGAAGTTCCTTCGTATGGCCAGAAGTTGACAAATTTCCGTATGAGAGAAGTATAAATATTTTAAAAAGTGAAACCAATAACAAGGAATATCTAAAAAATAATTCACGAAAAAAATGTATATAACATAAACTGTATGTTTAAACAAGCTGTACATTTTTTGTCAAAAAAGTTTTTGTCTATCTCTTTCGGTTTACCAGTTATGCAAAATTCATCCAGAATAAACATGTCTTCAGAGGTTATTCCCAGAAAATTGAAGATAAACATTTTATTTGTCGCATAAATATATTAAATATAAGAAATTTTAATCAAAATCGTTAGTCATTTTTGAGAAAATCAAAATTTTCGAAAAATGTTCCATGTAAAGGGTAGTTGGTAGTGGGAAGATTTTGAGAAAAATTCTCCCAATCAAAACTACCCTTTGTATGAAAAAAATTTCGATTTTTTTTTATTTTCTCAAAAATGACTTTAATGCTTGTGACTAAAATACCGCACATCAAAATATTTACATGGCAAATATTCTGAATGAATTAGGTATTATGAATTTTGTGGAATTCTGCATAACTGGTAAACTGCAAGAAATTGCGTTTTATTCATGGACGCTCTTTAACTGCTGCGGTTCTCAGCGTCCCATTCTATACTGAGCGTGAAAGACGGCTTAATTTTGCTCAGAGGCCTCTCTATCAGGCTTGAGGTTCTTTTACGTGCCGTAAATTTACTTGCCTTCCGAAGGAAACCCTACGCCGGGTTTGAACCCGCGACCTTGGATATGGTAACCATTACACCACGGAGGGCGACTAAACAAACTGTAAGAGATAGACAATCATTTACCACACAAAAAATATAGATCACCATTAATGTCATATACGGGTTTTTCGTGGAGTTGACTGTTTCTGTTATTTATTGGTTTCAGTTCTAAAATAATTTTTAATACGGGAACTTGTCAACTCCTGACCACGCAAAGAAACGTTTCTCAGTACAATAGCAACCACATTTTTAAACATTTGAATGTCGGTTTAGCTTAGTGTATTCCCTTATTTCCCTTCTACATATAAGGAACTAAGAAATAAGACTATTTCTGTTAATGTTTATCTCGATTATCAAGAAGTGGATAGAAAAATAAGTTTATTAAGAATAATTTGTTACAGAGATGTAGAGAAAGTCATGTGAATGAAACACATCAGATTTTTTTATTCAGGGGGACTGAAAACATGTATTTCCAGGCAACTATAAACAATTTTTGGTGTAATGAAATACTTCCCCAACTTAATATACGTAGTAGAGAAAATAAAATTGTTAGTAATTGTGAAATAACTTCATAAAGATAAATACATAAATTAGCTAGCTATGCTAGGACAGGAGAAGGCTGGTATATCATGAAGATAGTTTTAAATGTCTTGCTTCACTTGTTATACGCTTAGTGCCGGCGAGAGAATTGAAAGCGACACGAAAGCTCGAAGCTTCTTCTCACGCCTAATGAGAGATAATCCTCACTTGCACACGCACGCACGTTTTAAAGTAATTATGAATGTAAGTGGCATGGTGCAGGAAGCCTGTGGGGCACGCGACGCGGTAATCGATTATTCTTCTTCCTCCTATCGCTATAGAGAAAGCGAGATATTGCGTCATGAAAATATTGTAAACATGTAGGTGAAGGTCCCGACAGCTTCCGAAAACGTACACCCAACTTCTCAAAATGAGGTTGTGCTCTCAAGACACTCCTATGTTTGTTTGGAGGCGACATCGACATACTCAACATATAACACCTTGTAACGGGTATAAAGCTGGCCGAACTACCCGAGACAAGCGTTTGTTTTCGGGGGTTTCCCGGGTCGCCAGGAAATTAAAAATTATGTTAATAAGCTTATCTACTTCATGCTAGTCGAGATAAACATTAGCAGAAAAGCTCTTATTACTTAGTTTCTTATGAGTAGAAGGGAAATAAGGGCTAAACCGAGGTCAAATGTTTTAAAATGTGGTTGCTATGGAATTGAAATCCGTTTCTTTGCGTGGCCAGGAGTTGACAAGTAGTTTAAAACTGAAACCAATAACAAGGAATACCTCAAAAACGGTCAACTTCACGATAAAAATGTATAAGATATAAATTGTATGTTTTGAAGAGATTTACATTTTATGTGTACCAAGTTTTTACCAGTTATGCAAAATACATCAGGAATAAAGATGGCTTCATACGCTATTTCCTAAAAAAATTCAAGATATATATTTTATTTATCATGTAAATACCTTAAACATATGAGATTTTAATCAAAATCGTTAGGCATTTTTTTAGAAAACAAAAATTTTCGAAAAATTTTCCATGTAAAGCGTAGCTGGGGATGGGGGAGGGATTTTCTTGAAAATCTTCGTGTCACATCTTTAGAAACTATGGAACTTAAATATCAGTTTGATATTTAACGGACTTTTCGTTTTTGAGCTATGCTGCCGACAGACAGGCAGACACACAATCGGAACTTTTTCTAAAAATACTTTTTTTTTTTTTATTCAGGGGCTCCCAAAGCATGTATTTCCTGTGAAATCTCGATATCGAACCTTTGGGTGCAATACAAACCTTCTCTATACACTATGTATATAATACGTGTAGAGAAAGTAAAACTGACTAGTTGGAACAAATATTTAAATCACGTCAGCGATGATGTTCGCTTGTTCACTGTGAGACAATAGCGTTAATTTAATGCACACAAAGAGTCCCTATTTGTAAGCAGCTATAATAGTTGAATTTACTGGTATTCCATTCCTTTTACGGGAGAGATAAATCGTCGCTTAGCTGCAAGCTTCTCTATCCATACTGAAGTTTGTCTAGTAATTTCAAACAAATCTATCCCTTCATTTTAAATGTTTACTTTCTCTACCACTACTCACTATGCTACGTAAAGCAACTATTGCCACCCAATTTTCAGGAAAAGCGTATTTTGAGGTAACCGATAATCACTGTTCCACGCGTTACACAGTGACATGATGGACACGATAGTGAGAAATGATTATCAAATTTTCATTCGTATTTAAAATCTGTTTATGTTCACAAAATGCGTGAAGTAGAAGCATAGTTAATTTCCTGTAGGTCCTAAGTGGAGTATAGGGTAACGTGACAATGTTTCCTTGATTGGATTTGAATTTGTAGTTCACGAGTTCGCCGCCGAGCGCCATGATGAAAAGGGACCGGCTCCTCACCCACAGATAGTGCCACGACTTGCGGACGCGAAATGGTGGAATTTTGCACATTTTTTCTTCTTTCAAGGCATGGGGTTATTTTACGTGTGAATAAATATTACACATGACCTTCCAAAGGAAGTCGTGCTAAGGATTTTTGCGTCCGGGGGAAAATAAAAGTCACCCTCTTGAATTTTTAGAGGCTAATGAAGAATTAGTATTGATACATAACTAAAGTAATCAGTTTTCGTTCGGATTTAAAAGTTATATGTAATAGGCACTATAGCCCTGGAGGAATATAAAACACTTTGGTGCATATTATTTTGCAACATTAAAACGCACCTTTGCTTGCAGTTATTCTCTAGTATAAAACGATAATTAATTGCACGGATATCGGATTGTGAAAGCCTACTGCTTATCAATCAGACTGGCACACATGACTCTGAATGGAACTCTGTATTTTTAAATAAAGATACGCAAATAAAAAATATTTTCCATTTTAAGGTTATGTGCCTATTTCAGAATTATGTACGGTTATTAATCAACAATTTCAGGTTAAGTTATTTCGGTTATATCGCAGAATTATTATTTCGTGTCCATTGGATTTGGGGCTAAAATGAGATGGACAAATATTGTTCCCTCGGAATATGGGGAGGCCTTTATTTAGTAATTAGCTCTCATTCTGTATTTGCGGTACTCGGTCCTAAATTTGACTAAATAATATTTTGGGTTGAATTGAATGTAAAGCATAGCTAACATTCTAAGCTTCATGTGAGCACGTGCTTCTCGATTTTTCAATAGTTTTTGTGGCTGCCATGTAAAAAGAGGTTGAGTTAAGGTTAGAGGTTAGAACATGTGACCGTCGGGGACACCTCTGCAGCTGTGACCAGGTACTGAACTATTGCGGCCTACCAGCTCCCCTGGGGAGGAACTAAGCGCAGGGATGCACGGAAGTCCCTAAAAGTCACTATCGGTAGCCCTAGTGCTCCACGAAGGCTTTACTGGAAGCCCCTGCAACCAGGGGAAGAGAATTTCACTCGGAGCAAGCAACCGTGCCATCTGCCTGCAAAGTCTCAAGCCACACCTGCGTCGACCTTAACGATGAAGGGAAATGGAATGAAGGGAAAGGAAGTGTGGTAGATATACAGCACCCCAGAAATCGCCTAGGCGGCCCCAGAAAACCACGGGAGAGATCCGAGAGTCGCCGGGAAAGTGTTGCCAGCAAAGTTCTTACTTTAAATAAATGCTGACAAAAATGAGCATCTACTCCCAAACAGGCAGTATAACAAGTTAAAGATGTTCTCACTCAGTAGCAGAAATCTACAGAAAGTTAGTGATAACATCACAAGGATTCCTGCTACTAAGCTTAGACAAGTGAGCGAGAATATTTTAGCAAACTGCGCTGTCCGCATGTGAGCAGGTCAACATTTCCGTAATAAAATGTATCTTAAGATACGTATTTTAGTGCACCTTTGCCGGCACCACTTTCCCGGCGACTCCCGGATCTCTCGCGCAGTGGAGAGAGGCCGCGACAGGGGCTACCTTATAATTTAATGACCCTATACTAGATGCTTTAATCTCTCTGGAATAGGGTTGGCGTCATGTTGCATTGGTTCATCGAAAAATGCAACTTGAAAAGTGATTGGGGCTATCGATTGCCAAGCAACCAGTAGTACAGTAACATTTTAAAACGCAACACTTAATAGTTCTCATTGGACACTACAGTGTCAGTTTCACTCGTCCAAAACAGCAGACAATCATCTGACGTGCGTGTCTCCCTTGCTTCTTTACGGATGGATATTATTTACCCCCTGCTAATAAAGATAACGAGAGAGAGAGAGAGAAAAAAAAAACAGTAGTAACCCCTTGGGTCGGTAACATCGATTGTTCTACTTGGAAATAAAGGTTCAACGACCACATTGCGTGCGACCCGTGCACATTACGTGATAAACGCACTCACGTGTGTTTCAGGTCACTACGTCCATTATTAACCTCGATTTTCCGGGAACGAACCATATTTTTTTCATTATTTAATGCAGCAGTGGCATTAATTCTGGACACTCTTTTGTTAAATTAACTTCAAGATTTGAATATTGCATTCAACTCTGATTAAAGACCATTCTTCGTAGTCGGCTTACCCTCCCCATATTCCTTTTTTAGGACTGACAACGGATGCCTAGGGGTCAGAAGCTTGTCGGGAACGAGTGGTCGGCCCGTACCCAGGCATGAGCGTGAGGAAGTGGATGATAGAAAAGGTGATAATGGAGCAATTGGTGGAATGAGTGGCGGGGACCCCGGGAAAACCCGCCCAGACGCCGCTCCGTCTAGATGAGTTGCAAGAGGTCTAACCACTCGGCCACGGCGCTGCCAAAGATCATTCTTAACTCATAAATTACATCCAGGAAGCGTTACCACAATACAATATTGAATCTTTTACCAAAAACGAGCTAAATTGCTCCTTGAAAGTAGACTTCGACCAAGCTCTCTGGAAAATATATTAGTTTATAAATATACACACATTTTATTTTATATTGTAGTCAATGTGAAAATCGGAATTATTGCTTTCATATTACACAGGGAAGCTCATATTTGGGGAAATCTAGTAAGTAATGATGACATTTCAATACTATACACCACCGTTACCTCAACGCATGGCTACTGCTACATGGAAAACTAGAACGGCCTTTCACAACAATAGCGCGTGACACATTCTTTATACAGTAAGTATTCTACAAAACTTGGCGTCAGGCGCACGGTCCGTCTCCCGGTTACGTTGTGCCCTTGGCTGGCAGTCGCAGTCACAAATGGATGTCAAATAAAATCTCAAATCACATTAACAATTATCAAAATAAACACAAAACATACCTTATCACAGCAGATGTTGGAAATTCCTGGACAACAGCAACTTTGTATGGTTTGAGTTTTAAAAGTTTTGTTGCTTTCTATGCTGAAGCTTTCGAAATGTCAGTTTCTTGTGCAATTCGCCTAAGAGTATCGAAGTGACCGTTCTAACCTTTCTCCGATTTCGTCTAATTTTTGCTCCGTAAGCACACACCTGCTTACCTTTCTTTTCCTATTACAAATTGATCCCGTCTCCATGAATTTATTTACAAGTTACTCGGAACACGCATCCAGGAAATTTAGGTTCATCTCTACAAGATGATGTAAGCACATATACGTATCGCTATGAACACTCTTTGTGGTACTGAATACAAGAGGCTGACTAGTGCCTGTGGTACAGTTAGACAGTAAAAAATTGCTAGGTTAACGAGTTACGGAGTCCAGTTCAGTTGCAGGTTTGATTAATTGGTTCTGTAATTTCAGAAAAAAAAAAAAAAAAAAAAAAAAAAAAAAAAAAAAAAACGCATATTTTGAGTTAGTCAGAAAAAAAAGTATTTTAGACAATTTTTCATGTGTGTGAACATCTTTACTAAACATCGGATAAATACACAAAATTGTTATACGTTTAGCGTGTTCCAAAGGTAGGACACAGAGTCCGAACAAATTCTCCCATCCTAAGCTTCCATTAGACAGTTTCTTTAATTTTTATTTTCTCAGAAACAATTCCTCACGATTTAAATTAAATATACTAAATATGACATATTTATTCATTCATACGCCATATTGGCACAACGGTTTATTGCGTTTTTATAAGAGAATTTCTAATTAGCGACTTTGCCAGTATGTGCACATTATTCAATTATTAAATTGAATGATTTTAACTCCTTATTTTATTAACAATTTATTATAAAAAATACATATTGTCTACCAGTTATGCAAAAGTCATTCAGAATGAAGCGGACCTCAGGATATTCATTTTATTTACCATGTAAATATCTTTAATATATAGGGGGACTTTTCTGAAAATCTTGTCACATCCTTGGCAGATATTGTGCTTAAAATATCAGCTTTGGTAAACAACGACTTTTCTTTTTAGGGTTATGCTACACACACACACACACACACACACCAATTTCTCTTAAATAATTTTAAGACATGTGTTTTTGATGAAATCTTGGTATCGAATTTTTTGATAGAATACAAAATCTTCTCTATTTACTATGCACACTCTATATACGTGCTAGAGAAAGTAAACACGTAAAACTCGTTACTACTGGCAAAGAATATCGAATATTAAAGCTATCATATAGCGAGCTCTTTTAAAAGCACCATTTAGGTATTAGCGACGAGTATTTTATTACTTTTATTTTTATATTTACATCAGATCATAAAATAAAATCCTTAACCTTGATTTGTAAGTTATTTCCTTTTATATACATCCGCCTTGTGTTTGCTAGCAATGTGACAAGAGTCTGGTTTTGGGTCAGAGGTTCGCTGGTAGATGACGTCACTGTCGAGAGGCAGAGGCAGAGTCGCTGCCTTCCTTATATGTCTTGTAGCAAGTTCGGGGGACAACAACAGGTGAACCAAATTCAATAATAACTGCAAGCGCGCCGCCATCTGTATTTGCCATCGCAAGGCTGGACAGTGATGTCATCTTACAAATAATGGCAAACAGGAAGTGGCTCTCACGATTCTAAACCTATTAACTGCTCACACACAAAAACCTTTAAAACTTTCTCACAGATTCGCTTTCAAAGCTTCTCAGAGATGTCGGTGTGCATTTACAAAAGTTACTTAAATACCTGATTCCATGTCGAGATTTCACCGGAATTAATGCTCCACCTAAATACAAAATGTTTGAGGTGTTGCCATCACACGGCCTTCTCTACTCTCTCTTCAACAACGTTACTTATACATTTTTTTAGACAGTTGATGCTAAAAGTAAGTCTTTTATCAGATGTCAGTAGTGCTAAAAGTAGAAAATTAAGGAATGTCTCGATACGGTAAAATCTGCAAGAAAACTCGTATACCATAAATTCTGTGTGTTAACGAGACCTACACTTTTTATATAGCAAGTTTTTGTCTATTTCTTACGGCTTAACAACTTGTTTTATGCAAAATTCCGCAGAACTTATCCAGAATAAAGAGGTCTTCAGAGGCTACTCACAGTAAATTGAAAATATATATTTTATTTTTGATATAACTATCTTCAATATACCGTATTTTAATCAAAATCGTTAGTCATTTTTTGAGAAAAAAAATTCAAAACTTTTCCCATGTAAAGCATATTTTATGGCGAGGAGGGGTTTCTTGAAAATCTTCGTGTCGCATTCTTGGAAAAAAAAACAAACAAAAAAACAGCATAATTACCAAGTTTGGTATTTAATGGTATTTTCGTTTTGGAGCTATGTTGTCCACAGATACAGACGGACGTTTTTCTACACGGGGACCTCAAAACATATTTCCGGCGAAATCTTAGTATCGAATTTTGTGGATTGCAATACCTTCTCTACCCATGTACCATGTACTATGTAGAGAAAGCAAAAAGTCATTTTCACCCAAAAGCTCAGTCCCAGTGATGCTTACTTGAAATCGGCCAACACTTTTTAAAAACTATAAAGGTATATTTTTTTCATAATAAAATGACATGAAATCTAAAGTTTAAGATAATATATAGCTCTCCTCTCTTGGCACACTTAGCTACCAAATAACTGAAGCTATAGATGGGTAGGCGTCTGCTTATTATTATGTACTTCTAATTTTAAACCTTATTTTCTCGCGAACTTTTTCCATACTCAAATTGTTCCATGCGGCGCAATTTTTCACTAATATATTTTTAAAAAGTTACACTTCTTCTGAAATGCATATTACACTCACAATTAATATACACTTTTTCGAAATAATGTTCCTATTGTGAGAAATAAAATGAAAATTTTGAAAAATCAAGAGTTTTGTAGAGCACAGATAGTAATATTTTTTCTACGCTAATTAGAGCTAATACAGTAAGTATGATACAAAACTTGGCCGTCAGGCGCACGGTCCGTCTCCCGGTCACGTACTGTACACTTGGTCGGCAGTCTCACGGCCCGTCACCCAGTCAAATAAAATCTCAAACCACATGAAAAATTATCACAATAAACACATGACATATCTTATTACAGGAGATATTGGAAATGCAGTCCATCTGCATCAATATATCTACGGTATCTTCTGAGGAAATTTTCAATTCACACGAATCAGCTCAGCTTCCGAAATAACGTTAATTTCTGCCCTGATATTTTGTTTTAATTCTTCTAATGTGTGGGGATTAGTTTTGTATACTTTATTTTTCAAGTTGCGCCACAAATATAAATCGTATGCCGCAAGATCAGAGGACCAAGCGGGCTATAAACCCTTACTAATGATTTTATCCTCAAAAATGTCCACAATAAATTGTAGTGATTCATCAGCTGCATGCGCGGTGGCAGAATCCTGCTGGAAATATCCACACCAACATTCAATATCCTTGAGCTGTTCGAAACATGGTGCAGTATATTATTTCTGTATTTAAAGTACACTCATAAAAATAGGCCCGATTATTCTATATCCTTTTATTGCGCACCCATTTTTTGATCATGCAAGGGAGTTTCATGGGTTTGCGTGTGGCTGTTGTGCTGTGATGACACATGACACCATGCTTCGTCACTGAACAGTATTGTTCAATCAACATTCCTCAGAATCCAGTTACAGAAATTTACCCAACTCTAGTGGTCGCGTGCCAACAATTCCTGGATAACAGTAACCTTGTATGTTTTGAATTTAAAAGTTTTCCATACTGAAGCTTTCGAAATGTCAGTTTCTTGTTCAAAGCGCTTAAGAGATTATCGAGGTGACCGTTCTCACCTAATTTTTGCCCTATAAGCACGCGCCTGTTTACCTTTCTTTTCCTATCACAAATTGCTCCCGTCTCCCTGAATTTATTTACAAGCAAACGAACGGCCACTGTACTCGGAACATGAGCGCCAGGAAGTTTAGTTTCAAACTGCCTTACAACTTTTCTACAAGATGATGTAAGCACATACGTATCGTACATAAACACTCTTTGTGGTACTGTATGCTGCATTTTGTAAACACTTCAAGCAAAACTAAACATTGCTAATGTTATTCACGTGTGAACTGGACTAGAACAGAAGTAAGACTGACGCACGTGTGACGACAGAACGGATGTAGGACGAGCGCAGGGAATTGCAGTGAAGGTCACACGGGCCGTTTCCTGGTGGCCAAGTTTTGCCACAAACGTACTGTATATATACCAGATCTATTGTAAACCCATTTCCTGATAAACTTTTTTTTTAAATACTTAAAGCTGCATCACATTACTCATTTTTACTTTCTCTACACGTACTATGTACATAGTACATTGTAATACACCCAAAATTCGATACCAAGATTTCACCGGAAATATATGTTTTAGGACCTCCTGAATAAAAAAAAAAGCATTTTTAGAAAAAATGCCCGTGCGCACGCGCGCGCGTGTGTGTGTGTGTGTGTGTGTGTGTGTGTGTGTGTGTGTGTGTGTGTGGGCAGCATAACTCAAAAACTAAAAGTCTGTTAAATTTAAATACCAAACTTGGTATTTAAGTTCAGTATCTTTCAAGGATGCGACACCCCCAAATACCTTTTAGATTAAACATTTTTGAAAAGTTTGATATTCTCAAAAATGGCTCTTTTTGATTAAAATATCATACATTAAAGATGTTTACATGACAAATGATGCATATATATATTTCAATTTGCTGAAAATAGCCTCTGAAGATATGTTTATTCTGGATGAATTTTGCGGAATTTTCCATAAACAGACAGACAAAAACTTGCTTCACAAAAAATGTAGATCTCGTTTAAATATACATTTTTTCATGGAGTTGACTGTTTTTGAGGTACTTCTTGTTATTGATTTCAGCTTTAAACCACATACTTTTCTCATACGGTAATTTGTCAACTCCTGCCCATACAATCAAAGGAACCTCAATCACATAACGGCCATATTTACGGTACTCCCTTATTTCCCGTCTACTTACAAGGAAGCAAGTAATAAGACTCTTTCTGCTAATTTGTTCTCGATTAGCATTAAGTAAATAGAAGAATAGGCTTTTTAACAATAATTTATTGCAGATATGTAAATATCTTTAATGTACGATACTTTAATCAGAATCGTTAGAGCAATTTTTGAGAAAATAAACATTTACGAAAAATTTTCCATGTCAAGTGTAATGGGGTGGGGAGATTTTTCTTGAAAATCTTCGTGTCGCGTCCTTGGAACGTACTAAACTTAAACACCCAGTTTGTTATTTTGCCGACTTTTCGTTAATGTTCATAGCCCCAAACACGGTCCTTTTCTTAAAAACCTGATGTGTTCCATTCACATAACTTTCTCTAGCTGTTGAAAACTGTTCTTACTAAAGATTATTCTTTTATCTCAGTCATGCTAATCGCGATAAACAAAAGCATCTTATTATCTACGTCCTTATAAGCAGAACGGAAATGAGGGAATACATTAGGCTAAAGCGACATTCAAATCTTTTAAAAGCTAGTCACTATGTGAATCGGTTCGCTTTGCACGGTCAGTAGAGCAAAAGTGATGAAACGAAGATACCCAGTTAACATTAAAACTAATAACAAGGAATATCTCGAAAACGGTCAACTCTGTACAAGAAATACTTATACAACATAAACTACAAAATATCCTTAATATATTTTATTTTAATCAAATCATTAGTCATTTTTGAGAGAGAGAGAGAGAGAGAGAGAGAGAGAGAGAGAGAGAGAGAAAAACTATTTCCAATAATGTTCCTTGCTTTGGTGGAGGATTTTCTTGAAAATCTTGTTCGCATTCTTGGAATATGCTAAACCTAAATAATAATACTGGGACTGAGCTAAGCAGTTTATGAACATTTTTGTATGTATCTGTGTTATAGGAACATGTTAGCTGTTTTGAGTACAGAGAATTTTCAAAAAAATCTGATGTGCTCCATTCACATGACTTTCTCTGCAGCTCTATAACAAATTGTTGATAATAAGCTTAATATTCTATTTAATTTAGCAGAAACGGTCTTATTACTTAGTTCCTTTATACGTAGAAGGGAAATAAGGGAATACACTAGTTTAAACCGACAGTAAAATGTTTTAAAATGTGGTTGCTATGGGATTGAAATAGTGACAGGAGTTGACAGATTCCCGCAGGAGAAAAGTTTAAGTACTTAAAGCTGAAAACAATAACAATAAATATCTCAAAAACGGTCAAATGTACAACAAAAATGAATATAACACAAAATGCGTGATTTAACGAACTCTACATTTTTTGTGTGGTACGTTTTTATCTATTTCTTATGATTTACCAGTTATGCAAAATTCCGCAAAATTCATTCAGAATAAAGATGTCTTCAGATTCTATTCCCAGAAAATCCAAAATATACATGTCGTTTGCTACATAAATACCGTTAAAACACGTAATTGTTAGAGCATTTTTAAAAAACTAAAACTTTTCGAAAACTTTTCCATACAAAGAGTGGTTGGGGTAGTGAGGATTTTCTTGTAAATCTTCGTGTCGCATCCTTGGAAGGTACTGACTGAACTTAAATACCAAGTTTGACATTTAACGGTATTTTAGTTTTGGAGCCACACGGACTTTTTTTTAAAAATGATTTTTGGACTCAGGGGACCTCAAACCACATTTCCGGTGAAATCTGGATATGGAATTTTTGGATGCAATACAATGCCTTCTCTATACACTATGAACATGGTACCTGCGGGTCTCCGAACAGCGACTAAGGAAAGAAAACAGAAGAAAATATAATGGGACTATTTGAGACAGCATTCCTCCAAAGAAGGCAAAATTAAAGAGAAGCCAGTACCTACACATGACGTCATTTGGCACTCGACCAGCTCTGCCAGCTAGTTTTCGCGTTCTTTATTGCCTCCCACATAATGAATGACGTCAAGTAATAGGCTTGTTTTGGAAATTTACTATAAACACGACATAACCGCAGACGCTAAGAAGGAAAGTATCTTTCGGAGCTTACTCATTTGTTTTCTTTTTTCCGGCATCTCTTGTGTGTTGTGACCTTCTGGTGCTTTTTATGGTAATAAACTGTTAGAATAATACACACAGCCTTCACAAAATGGAGTTCGCACTTGTCGAAAAACACTCCTCATTTGGCAGAACACGAATAAAATACCGTATTTGAAAGTTACTCAAACATCCACAGCAGTAAACCGTACGAGGGCATGCACTATAACTTTGTTTACCGGTCAGCTATGGAAAGTACAAGAATTATTGAGTTCTAACTTATATATTCGATATCAAGATTATTTAGGAAATAGAGCTGATTTCTCACCCGGAAGTTCTGGGTTCGATTTGCGCCTGGGGCGGGAAATTTTTCTTTAACCAGAACTTTTCGCTAGCTGTTACATTACAGCCATTCTTTTAATTACATCATGCTAATCGAGATAACATCAGCAGAACTGTGTCCTTGTAAACAGAAGGTTAAAGCGATAGTCAAAGTGGTCGGACGCTATGTGAAATAATTATTGAAGTGCGGTTCGCTTTGCATCGTACCATTTGAGAATAGTTCAGATAGTTTAAAATTGAAACTAATAACAAGTAATACCTCGAAAACGGCCAACTTTGTAACAAAAATATATATGACATAAATTGTGTGTTTTAACGAGATCTACATTGTTTGTTTAGTCTTTCTCTTACGGTTTAACCGTTATACAAAATTCTGCAAAACTCATCCAGAATAAAGTCTTCAGAGGCTATTTCCAGAACATTCAAAATATACAGTTTGTCATGTAAATATCTTCAATATACGGTATTTTAATCAAAATCGTTAGCCATTTTTGAGGAAAACAAAATTTTCAAAAACTTTTCCATGAAAAGGGTAGTTTTCGCATCCTTGGTTGATACTTAACTTTTCGTTATTGAGCTATGCTGTCCACAGACACAGACAGACAGGCAATGTTTTTTTCTGATCTCAGCACATGTATGAAATCTCGACAGCGAATTTTTAGGTGGAATACAATACCTTCTCTATTCACTACGTACTTTGAGGCTAAAGAAAGTAAAAATTAGAAAAAACAACGTGAGTGTGATTATGTGTGTGTGTGTATTCGTGTTTGTGAACAACGTAACTCAAAAACCTCTGAAGACCTCTTCTTCATTCTGAATGAGGTCTGCACATCAGTTAAAACCGTAAGAGAAATAAAACTAGATTGCAACACACCGGGCTAAAGCGATAGTCAAATCTTTTAAAATGTGATTGCTATGTGACTGAAATTGGGTTCTCTTAGCATGACCGGGAGTAAAACAAAAGAAACAGGAATGTCAAATTCCTGTATGAGAAAAGTTCCAAACTATTTTAAATTGAAACCAATTATAATGAATATCTCGGAAATTGTTAACTTCATAAAATAATGTGTATGGCAACATTTGTGTTTTAACAAGATCTACATTTTTTGTGTAGGAAGTTTTTATCTACCTTTTAGGTCTACCAGTTATGCAAAAGGTATTCAGGATGAAGAGATCTGCAGGAGTTTTTCCAAGAAATTCAGGATAGACTTTTTATTTGCCATGTTAAAATCTTTAATATGTGGCACTTTAATATAATCGTTAGCCATTTTTTTAAAAAAAAAATGAATATTTCGAAAAATGTTCCCTGTAATAGGTAGTTTGAGGTGAGGGATTTTCTTGAAAACCCTCGTTCTGCATCCTTGGAAGATACTAAGTTTGGTATTTAATGCAGTTTACGTTTTTGAGTATGTGGTACACACACAAACACACGAATCTTTTTCTATTTTATTTTTGGATTCAGGGGAACCTAAAGCACGTATTTACGTTGAACTCTCGGTGTCGATTTTTTGGGTGACATACAGTACCATGTACGAACACAGTGTTTGGTGGAGAAAGAAAAGTAAAAAAAGAAGAAGAAAATTCATAGGACATTTATTACAACAAAGTATTTTATAAATTACAATGGAAGATACAATTAAAGGAAGAATATCAAAGAAGAGCAAAAGTAAATGAAAGAAATTAAGAACCATTTGAACTGTAGATCGTACGAATAGAAAACGAAGAAAGAAAGTGAATATCAGAATGAAGCATTCTTATTGAAGACTGAGATTGAAGTCTAAAGAAGTTTTTAGACAGTTGATGCTAAAAGAGGTCTTTTGCCAGATGTCAGTAGTGTTAAAAGTAGAAAAGTCTGTCATTCAGTGTTAGAAAATTATAACGCTCCAATGTAGACAACTTTGGTTTATGAGTCCACGGCCTCCTTCAAGTAGGATATGACTGAAAGCTCGTATAGATCCATAAAATGGCGAATGATTTGCATGTCATGAACATGGAATCTGCTAAACCACACGAAATTATGCAAGCACGGAGAGAGCAAAATTACAACTGCTACACTGCCTCCGTTGTATAGAATGTTGTCAGCACTGATGGTAAGCAACACAATTGAATATTGCAGACCATTACCGTGGAATAGGTAAAGCAATCTATTTATACTATGTCTATAAATATTGACAACTGTCTAAAATAGTACATGACACACGTGTTAATATTGTACTCGGCCTACGGGCTCGTTTCGCAAGCTTCCTAATCACCATTTCACCACCTGTACCATAAATATTCTTGTTATGCCTACAACGAAATATGTAAATGCGCGCGATGTTCCTTTACTCTGGTACAGCAGATTCTCGACTACATTCCAATGGCAACATATTGAACCTTGAACATCAAATGCTAGAGCTGACGTCATGAGGAAGATTTGCTACCAAAATTAGAAATGAGAATGTGCGAGGTCTTGTTACGACATACAGGACTCCGAATAAACAGTTGCAATGATACACCTACATGGCTAATAATAGTTAATTCACGTAACGTAGTCAGGTTTACTGACACCGTCTCTCACGTGAGGTAAAAACACCGCGCATTTACACGCTTGCTTGCTTGCTTGTTTAGTTCTAAATTCGCGCCAGAGAGAAAGAATTCAACCTAAGGAGGCCTTGAAATATAACCTCTCCGGCAACAAAGCTATTACTTGTCTTTTTAATTAACTATGAAATCTCATGTTATACCTTCAAGTTAATCTAGGTGAAGGTAAAAAATACGTAAACATTTCAAGAAGCAAACAGAATATCCTAATGTTGTTGCTGCGATTATTTATTTCAGTTAACAAAAGCTTAGTATATTCATATTGATTATTATTTGTACATTAATCAGGAGAGATGCACCAGATCACTACTGCACGGGTAGATTAAGCAAGGAATGTCGCGGGAGTTACGGTCTGTCAGCTGCCACACATGTTTTGGCATGTCCCGGTCTGTGGGTTGCATCACATATAATAAACCTGTTGTTGATCTAACAGTTTTCTATTTGGGCCATAGAAAGGAAATGTAGCTTAATGATAATATGGTGGATATTTAACATTTAAATAGTTTCTTTTTTCAGAAACAACTTGGATGATTAACATATTAATTATTCTCAATTCTTAAAGAAAAATACAGCAGTCTTGAGTTTGAAAGCACAGAGAGGTAACTAGCTGCCTTCTTGACTAGGGATGGGTTTGTGATCAAAGTGTTTGGGAAATAGATTCTCGCGTGAGATGAGAAAGGATTTATTGCCCTAATCTGGGCAGTAAGCTGTTACGATCGTGTAAAGATCGGGCTCTCAGTGGGAATCTGACCAGAATAAACACAACAATCCCTTCAAAGTCGCCGCCATGATTCTTATTCATTGATCTTGATGTCCTGCACCTTGCTTGACCAGTTCACGCGTGGCTTGAATAATTCGTTTCATCTTGTGTGGCACATATTCAAACAAACTCGCTCATTAATATTTGCGTTCAAATAAATGATATACAACTCAATCAAATTAAAATTCAGTATTTTCTTTGAAAGAGACTATAATACGAGGGCGATCCAGAAAGTGTCATAACTAAATACAAGATAAGAAAGTTATCAACACAAAACTTGATTTACAAAGTTACACTCAACGTAATCGTCATTGCTATGAAGGTATTTATTGTCACGTGGTACCGGTTTTTCAACGCACTTTTATATTCTTCCACCGCTAAAGATATGAACCAAGTCACCGTCGTTTTGAGGTCTTCATTGCTGGGAAATCATTTCCATCCAAAAAGTCATGTACGGTGTCCAAAGAGAAACACCGGTTTTTCTGAATTCTTTAATCAACATTTGCTTTCAACTCCTGCATAAGGATTGATGAACTTCCACTCCGGTCTTTATCGTACACACTGTTATGTTCTTCCTTGATTACTCGTAAATATGCGTGCGCCATTTCCTCACTGAAGACTCGTTCATTGCATTATCACCATCACTTGCGATACTTGCATATAAAATTCGATTGGTCGAACATTTTGTATATTCAAAAAAGTAGAAAAGTATAACATCGGCATTGAAAAACTGGAACCACGTGTCTTCATAGAATGGAAATTACGTCGACAAATAGAGTAAGGTACTGTAACTTTGTAAAGATGTGTTGATAACTTCAGTTATGCCACTTTTTGGATGGCCCTCGTAATTATACAATATTGTTTTCGTGTCATGTAGTAAGCAGCAATCTCTATGCTGTTTTGTTTCAGATGTTATATCCAGCAAGTATTACCTTCTCTACTACCTATAGTATGCAGAGGAAGTATTGTATTCCTACCAAAAATTATATACCGAGATTTCAGTGGAAATATAGTTTTTAAACTTCCTCATAACCCCCCCCCCCGAATTAGAAAAAGTACCCTATGTGTATGTACATGTATGTGTGAACAGTGAATAGCATTATTGAAAAACGACATTTACGATAAACACGAAGTAGATCAAAACTATCCTAAAGACAGAACAAGTTTCATTATTTTTGAGGTTCTCAAAACTGTTCTAACGATTTTATTTAACATTTTCATGAGAAACCAAATATATCATTTGAATTTTTAGACTTCTGAAGACCTCTTCATTATTGACGATTTTTGCATAACTGGTAAATCGTGTGAGAGACGAAATCTTGCCACTCGTAAAATGTAGATCTCGTTAAAGCACACAATTTATTTCAAGATACACCTTTTTATGTAGTTAGCTATTTTTGAGTTATTGGTTTGAATTTTGCAATAAATATACCTTTTTCAAAGGGGAAGTCGTTATTAGTTTTTTCATCCTGGACAGAATAATAAAGCGGATTACAAAGCCGTCACACATCGAACAGCACTTAAAAGATTTGGCTATAGCTTTAATGTATTGTCTTATTTTCCTTGAAGGTATAAGTAATAAATTGTAAAGCCATTTTGTTAATGTTTATTTTGTTTAGAATGAAGTAGAAGAATAAGCCTTTGTCAGATCATTTGTTGCAGAATAGCCAGAGAAAGGCATATGAATGGAATACAAAATATTTTATTTTAGAACCATTTTATAAGCAATTTAAAAATAAATTTAGGTCATTAAAATCCGGGTCCAGCGTATCACAAACCATATTTTGATACAGTATAAAATACAGAATTAGAGTTTTTTTCCAAGCTGAAAAATTCTGCTGTATTCCATTCACATGGCTTTCTCTAAATCTTGTGTAACAAATTATTGTTAATAAGCTTATTCTTCTAATTCATGCTAATCGAGATAAACATTAGCAGAAAGTCTTATTACTTAGTTCCTTATAAGTAGAAAGAAAATAAGGAAATAATCTAGGCTAAACCAACAGACAATGTTTTAAAATGTGGTTGCTATGGAATTGAAATCCGTTTCTTTGCGTGACCTTGACAAGTTCCCACATGAGAAAAGTTTCAAGTGTTTTAAAACTGAAACCAATAACAAGAAATATTTAAAAAACGGTCAACTTCATGAAAAAATGTATATGATATAAATTGTGTGTTTTAATGAGATCTACATTTCTGAATAGTAAATGTTTTTCTTATCTCTTACGGTTCACCAGCTAAGCAAAAATTCAGAAAAATTCATCCAGAATAAAGAGGTCCTCAGAGGCTATTCCGAGAAAATTCAATATATACATTTTATTCGTTTAATAAATATCTTAAATGTAAGAGATTTTAATCAAAATCGTTACAGCAATTTTTGAGAAAACCCAAATTATTGAATTCTTTTACCATGTAAAGAATATTTGGAGGCGGAGGAATGTTCTTGAAAATCTTCGTGTCGTATTCTTAGAAGATCCTGAACTTGAACATCAAGTTTCATGTTTAACGGGCATTTCGTTTTTGAGCTATGCTGCCCATACACACACGTGGACCATGATTTTTTTTGGATTCAAGGGCTACGAAAACATGTATTTCAGGTGAAATCTCGGTATCATATTTTTGGGTGCAATAGAACATCTCTCTATACACTATGTGTAGCAGAAAAACAGAACTGAAGGAAATGATTGCGCAAAGTTGTTGAGGTATGTGTTAGATGCAGTTCTTCCTGGTCTTTTTCTGCTGACAACAACAACATGGCAGGAATACCGAGCACGTAATTAACCAACCAGAAGAAGAAACAAATAAAACAGCAACACTTAAACTGGCCACAGTTGCATTTCTTGTCTTAATTAACACCTCATTTGAGTGGATCATTTCTTTCCAATTGCTCTGGTTGTTCTTTTATCAATTATTGTCTTTTGTTATAGTTTTGTGGTAGCAGGACCTCAATTAAAGAACGAAATGGGTCAAGGGAGATTAGAGTTTAAAATGTTTGTTCCGACCAACTTTGCTTTCCTTCTCGAGTTGGTGCGATTTTTACTTTCTCTACATGTAATATGTACATAGGTATAGAGAAGGTATTGTATTGCACCCAAAAATTCTATACTTAGATTTCACCGGAAATACATGTTTTACACCTCCTGATTAAAAAAAAAGTTTTAGAAACATGCACACGTGTGTGTATTAGGGGTGGCAGCATAATTCAAAGATGAAAATTTTGTTAAATACCAAACTTGGTATTTAAGTTGAATGTCCTGTAAGGATACGACACGAACATTTTCAAGAAGATTCGCCCCACACCCAACCCCTTTACATGCCACAACTTGCTACACAAAATTCTAGATCTCGTAAAAAACATACAATAAATTTTTATACAATTTTTTTTTTTTTGTAGACTTAATCGTTCTCGAGATATTCCGGATTACTGGTTTCAATTTTAAGCCACTTAACCTTTTTTTTAAACGGGAAGATATCTTCTTGTATCTCGTTTATTTACTCCTGACAAACAAAGAGAATACAATTTCAATTGTTTCATTTAGCGACGGGCTTTTAAAGAACTTGACTATTGCTTTAGCCTGTCGACTGCCTTATTTACCTTCTAGTCACAAGGAAGCAAGTAATAATACTAATTCTGCTGATGTTTATCTTGATGTAGATAAAAGACCACTCTTTTGAATAGAAGGCTTGTTTGCGGAACAGTTAGAGAAAATCATCTGATTTTTATGTACATTTTTATATACCAATAGTTGGATTCTGACGCCTCTGTAGTATAGGATTAGCGTATCTGTTTCACGTTCAAGATGTCCCGAGTTCAAATCTCCGTGAAGGCGAGTTACCCGGATAAGGAGTTTTCTTGAGAAAACGAGTGTTGAGTAACTCTAAGCTCTATAGCGTCCCGGTTTATTTGAGCATTATCCGATATAACCAACCAGATTGAAGGACGTTAAGGTTGCAATAAGAAAATCTGGCGTTTTCCATTTAAATGACTTTTCTGTACATCTCGGTAACAAATTATTGATAGTAAGCTTACGCTTCAATCCACTTCATACTAATCCAGATAAAAATTAACAGAAATGGTCCTATTACTTGCTTCCTTAGAAGTAGAAGGGAAATAAGGGAATACAATAGGCAAAAGCGATAGTCAAATGTTTTAAAAGCTGATTGCTATATGACTGAAGTTCCTTTGTATGGCCAAATTGTATGGCTCTCTCTCGTATGAGAAAAGCATATCTATTTTAAAACTGAAACCAATAACAAGAAATATCTCGAAAACTGTCGGTCAACTCCACGAAAAAAAAAAAAAAAAAAAAAAAAAAAATATGTATGTAACATAAATTGTGTGTTTTAATGAGATCTACATTTTTTTGTGTGGTAAGTTTTTGTCTATTTCTTATGGTTTACCAGTTATGCAAAATTCAGAAAAAAATCATCCAGAATAAAGAGGTCTTCAGAGGCTATTCCCAGAAAATTCAAGATATACGTTTTATTTGTCATGTAAACATTGTAAATATAAGAGGTTTGAATCAAAATCGTTAGAACTATTTTTTAGAAAACCAAAACTTTCGAAATGTTTTCCATGTAAAGGGTAGTTGGGGTGGGAGGATGTTCTTGAAAATCTTCGTTAAAGAGGCGGGTATCTTAGAGAAACAGTTCCATCGCGATATGACCCAATTGTTAAAGCGTCGTAAAATAAAATAGAAAATAAAAAAAAAACAGATAGAAAAATAGTTTGTAAAGAATAAGAAAAGAAAATCATATAAATGCAACATATCCTATGTTTTATTTGTTTTTCCGGCGAAATCTCGTTTGAGTCGAATACACTCCTAAGTTATTTGGGTTACAACATTGGTATTTAAATCTGTTCCTTTGTACAACCGTAACATAGCACTAAAGTTTGGAATTGCAGCTGAAAAAACGCCGAATTAGCGTATAAGTTGCGGAATGTGCCCACGGCTTCATGTTGCGACACACAGTGAGTCATGACGAAGATGGAGGCCATGGAGAGCTCATTAATCCCTTGCTGCTGCTATTAATCCTAACAACTGCCTAGCGTTGCTTAGCAACCAAAATATTTTCATAAGAATATCGCTCTTAAGTATTTGAGTGTGAATCATCTACGGTGAGGATTGTTCTCTTTTTCTGCACGCAGTTGTTTCTATTCCTTACAAGGAAACTTGGCTCTCGCGTGAACAGAATCTCGATACCTCGTTTCTGTCTTACAGCTCAAATTGCCAGCTTCAGAATACGAAATCAGCTTCATCATGTTAAAATTCCCAACACATATTACGTTTATAACAACTGTTGTATTAAAATACCGATGTGTTGCATTCATAATACTTTCTGTGCTCATTCCTCTACAACTTACTCTTACAAACGCTTATCCTTGTGCTTCTTGGTAATAATATAAACTTTCATTAAATATTTACACATTTTGTTGTAGGTTTAAAAAGAACATCGCCCTCCGTGGCATAGTTGCAACAGTTGCTACGGCTAAGTTCCTATAGAATCCTAAGATAGCTTGGACATCAACATTTCAATCCCAAAATAAATAACATTTTTGCACCATGCCTGGCAACCGATGAGGAGCGATCTTGTTACCTCCCCAACCTCATTCACACCCGACAACCTCACATCCCATCAGCAAGAATGGGTAACGCCTGACACACATCAATCTTGGATGAAGCGGTGTGTCTGTATAGGGGTTGAAGGTCTGATAAAGTTACTATCAGCATATTGTGCTATATTGACGCTCTGCTTTGTTGGTAGGTCGGCACTGAAAACGCTGAAGAGTTTAGGTGATAACACAGAGCCTTCGCCCCCCCCCCTACGGTGTGGGCCTTACTGCAGACGTTCTCCCTGTGATTGATACAACGAAGTGCAGTGTTTAAAGTATGTGTGTAATAGATGTACGAGATGTGTGAATAGCCCTAGTTGAATGAACTTGCTTGCCAGGTCGACGAGAAGGCCTTCTCAATGCCCAGAGACCCGACTGCAGTGAGTTATGCCCTGGAAACCCAGGGCAGATGCCTCCACCACGCACAGTAGTTGCTGGGGTGTCGAATGCCCAGGACGAAACCCAAACTGATGGCATGGGATGGCTTCAATATCTCCCAGAAGTGGGGACGCGCAGAAATGGTGTAGTCTGTCCGTCCCAAATCTGGTAGCCTCGTGGAGAGCTGCTGTGACCTACCCTGGTAAGGGTAGGAATGAAGGATAGTTTAGGTTTGGTGACTTTTTTGGCGAGTTTCGGGTGTTGATGTTAAGGAGGAGTCGCTAATGATAGGCTCCTCAACGGTTGCGGTTTTCAGGAGCAGCATCCTTTCCTCTGCTCCGCTAGTGTTTAATTTATGAAAAATTGTTTTTGTTGGAGAATTTTGATTGACCACTCTCAATGGGAGGGCGGGGGGCTATTTCGCTGTTGGCTGGTGGTGTAGTGGTTACCATACTAACCTCTAATACCCAAGGTTGCGATTCGAACTCGGCGGAGGGTGATGGACTTTTTCGGACCCAAAAGTCCTTCGGAAGGGAAGTAAAGCCGGTGTGGTCTCGTGTAATCTTTATTTGCACGTAAAGGTTCCACACCTTGAAAGAAAAGGTCATTGGACTAAACTCAGCATTTTTCACTTATAAAATACTTATACGTTTCTCATATGGAAATTTGTCAACTCCTGGTCATACAAAAAAATGGATTTCATGTACAAGGCAACCAGCTTTTGAAAGATTTGACTATCGTTCTAGGTGAGTTTATTCCCTTATTTCCCTCCTACTTACAAGCAGTAATAAGATCTTGTCTGCTAATGTTTATCCCGATTAGCATGAAGTAGATAAGAGAATAAGCTTTTTAACAGTAATGCATTACCGAAATGTGAATGGAACATATCAGGTTTTTTTTTTTTCTGGATGATTGAGCGGATCTCAAAGCATATATTTCCGGTGAAATCTCGATACCGAAATTTTAGGTGGAATACAAATACTTGCCACACTATACGAAGGGTTCAATAATTAACATGACACACAGAAGTGACTGTGTGCTGGCCAAGAGAAGAGTGTGTACTTTAGGAAGCGCGTTTCGAAACTTGCGAGAACATTAATATGGCCTTGCCGAAGATTGTTGGTTCGAAGTCTTATTTGCTTTCTCCGTGGTATAATCAGGAGCTGCAGCTGAAAAATACTGATGACGCAATGCCAGCAAGAGAAAACTTAAAAAATTAAACAACGTGCTGCCCACGTGATGGGACTCAGGGGCAGAAGTGGGCCCAAGAGTGCTCTTACAAGCGAACTTTGAGTTCTGCCTACATGTGCCCACTCTGGTGACGTCTGTCCATATTCATAAGTTTATTCTGTGTGTAGGAGATGCCACCCAAAAACATTTAGTGTTAGATCATCAGCACCATCTGTCGCTGCTCTCGTAGCTTACCACGTGTTCTTCACATGACTTTCTCTACCACGTACATGTACGAGGGCCATCCATAACTAAATAACAACGAAAGAAATCAACACAAACCGTTATGCATAAAGTTACAGTACCTTACTCTATTCTCAACGTAATCGTCATTGTTATCAAGGTATTTGTTATCATTTAGTACCAGTTTTTCAATGCCAAGGTTATATTTTTCTACCCTCAAAAAACTTATTCGTTTTTTGTTGTTTTTTTTAATAAATTAAATGTTCGGCCAATCCAATTTTATAGACAAATAAACAATTCGTTCATTGCAGTGATAATGCAATGAACGAATCTTTAATGCGGAAATGGCACATAATTTAAGAGTGATCAAGATAGAACTAGTGTGTACATTAAAGACCGGAGTGAAAGTTTATCAATTGAAAGCAAATGTTGATGGAAGAATTCAGAAAAACCGGTATTTCACTTTGACATCGTACATAACTTTTTGGGTGGAAAAGATTCTGCAACCAGTGAAAACCTCATCTTGGCTCAGATTTTTAGCGGTGGAAGAGTATAACATGGACATTGAAACATAGGTACCACGTGACAATAAATACCTTGATGGCAATGACGATTACGTTGAGAAATAGAGTAAGGTACTGAAACGTTGTAAATAAAGTTTTGTGTTGATATCTTTCCTTATTTATTTATGCCAAAACGTCCGTTACTTTTTGGATCGGCCTTGTACATAGTAGATAGAGAAGATATTGTATTCCACCCAAAATTTCGATACTCAGATTTCACCGGAAGCAAATGTTTTGAGAGCCCCAGTGTCCAAAACAAAACATTCTTAGTTCAGTATGTGTCTGTGTGAACAGCAGAGCTCAAAAGTCCGTTAAATACCAAACTTGATACCTATACCTTCCAAGGATGCGAAACTTAGATTTTCAAGAAAATCCATTCCAAACTACCATTCACACAGAAAAATGTTAGAACATTTTTATTCTCCTAAGAGTAACTAGAACCACGTATTAAAGATATTTACATCACAAAAGAAATGCATATCTTGAATTTCCGGGAGTAGATTTTAAGTCTTTTTCATTCTAGATGATTTTTGCATAATTGAAAAACCGCAGGAAAAAATTTTACTATACAAAAAACCTGATGTGTTGCATTGACATAACTTTCTCTAGATGTTCCTCAAACAAATTTTCTTTAAAAAATATTATCTTATCTACGTCATGGGAATCAACATAAAACATTAGCAGAATTAGTCTTATTACTTGCTTTCTTGTAAGCAGAAGAGAAATAAGGGTATTGCGATTGTCAAATCTTTTAAAAGCTGGTCGTTCTGTGAAACAACTGTGGTTCGTTTCGCTTTGCATGTCCCGTCTGAGACTAATTTAAACTTGATCCCAATAAAAATGAATATCTCGAAAACCGTCAACTGTACAAGAAAAATGTATATGGTATAAATTGTGTGTTTTAACGAGATCTACATCTACATAGCTTTTGTCTATATATTACGGTTTAACATTTATGCAAAATTATGTAAAACTTAACAGAATAAAGAGCTCTTCAGAGGCTATTCCCGGAAAATTAAAAATATACATTTTATTTGCGATGTGAATATTTTTAATATATGATATTTTAATCAAAATCGTGAAAGTCATTTTTGAGAAAATCATAAATTTCGAAAATATTTTCATGTAAAAGGTAGTTGAGGATTGGGGAATTTTCTTGAAAATCTTCGTGTTGCATCCTTGGAAGATACTGGACTTAAATACCAAGTTTGGTATTTAACCGACTTTTCGTTTTAGAGCTAAGCTGTCCACAGTGACACACATGGACCTTTTTCTAAAAATATTTTTTTTTTATTCAGGGGGTCTCCTAGATATATTTACAGTGAAAAAAATCTCGGTATCGAATCTTTGGGTGGAATGCAATACTTTCTCTACCTACTATGTGTGTTGTATATATGCGCTAGGGAAAATAAAATCCTATTATATAAAAGTAACTAGCTGAAATGCCCGCGTTGTACGGTGGCTGCATGACATGGAAAAATGCTTGCAGACTTAAGTAAATATCAATAAAGCGCCTTTATTCATTTTCATAAATAACAATTGAAGCTTTTCTTTGTTCCCTTTAGGAGCGGTGACAATAGTCCTGCCCAAATGAAACAAAAAGTTGAAACATGCTCGGAGGGAGGAAATCTTGAGACTTTTCTGCACCAAGAACGGGCTTGTTTTATCAATATTTTTGCTAAATAAAGACATTTCAGCCTGATATGCACGTTAGCAGGATAAGATTCTGTGTTGAAGTAACATGATGTGAAGAGCGAGGTGCAATACTGGATGCCTTTTACCTCGGCCAGGTTCTCCAGACGGTTGGTCGGTTCTTGAGATGACATCATCGCTTATTACTTGCTTGACCAGGTACAACCTGCGCAACACCTGTCGGCGATCAAGCATTCCAATTCAGTCTTATGGCAATGCATTTCATTTGTCTTCTCATCCAAATTCTTCAAAACTGTCCCTTTAAATGGACTCATTCCAGTTAGGGTGACAATTCATTTCGTTATTTCACATGATTTTTCTAATTATTTCAGCGCCTATAAATCTTTATTACTTTCCCCACGCAGTACGTCGTGTGTGTGTGTGTGTGTGTGTGTGTGTGTGTGTGTGTGTGTGCGTGTCTTTGGACAGCAAAAACGAAAAATATGTTAAATACCAAATTTTAGTAAACAGTTTAGTATCTTCCAGGATGCCAAGTGAAGGTTTTCAGCAAAATCTCCCCACCCCTACTAGCGTTTACACGACACATTTCTCAAAAATGTTATTTTTCTCAAAAAATTACTATAACGATTTTGATTAAAACGCCATATTATGTTACATATATCTTTATTACAAACGAAGTGTATAACTTGAATTTTCTGGGGATAGTCTGAAGACGTTTTCATTAATGCGACTGTAATGGTTACCATGCTAATTTTATGTACCCAAGGTCACGGGTTCAAACCCGGCAGAGTACCATGCATTTGTTAGGGGGTGAAAATCCTTAATATGGCTTCCTTCGGAAGGGAAGTAAAGCCGTTGGTCCCGTGTCGTAGATTTATGGCCCTTAAAAGAACCCCAAGCCTCATAAAAAGGTCTCTGAGCAACGTTAAGCGGTCTATCACACCCAGTATAGAATGGGATGCTGAGAAGCACAGCAGTTAAAGAGCGTCCATAAATAACACTCCATCTGCATTCCCTTCTACTTATAAGTAAGTAAGTAACAAGACTGCTCTGCTGATGCTTATCTCGATTAGCATTTTACTTTCTCTACACGTATTATGTACATAGTGTATAGAGAAGGTATTGTAATGCACCCAAAAATTCCATACCGAGATTTCACCGGAAATATATGTTTTCGATCCTCCTGAATAATAAAAAAAAAAAAACAACAAATTCTGGAAAATAGTCGGTGTGCGTGTGTGTGGGCGTGTGTCTGTGGACAGCACAGCTCAAAAACGAAAAGACCGTTGAATACCAAACTTGGTATTTAAGTTTGGTACCTTCTAAGGATGCGACACGAAGATTTTAAAAAAATTCCCCCACCCCACACTACCCTTTACATGGAAAAAATTCGAAAATTTTGATTTTCTCAAAAATGGCTGTAACGATTTTGATTAAAATCTCTTATATTTAACATATTTACATGCCAAACAAAATGTATCTCTTGAATTTTTTGGGAATAACCTCTGAAGACCACTTTATTCTGAATGGTTTTTATTGAATTTTGTATAATTGGTAAATCGTCAGAGATAAACAAAAACTTACCATACAAAAACTGTAGTTCACGATAAAACACAACATTTATGTCATATACATTTTTACGTGGAGGAATTTGTCGACTCCTGCCCATACAAGCAAAGGAACTTTAGTCACATAGCAACCAGCTTTTGACTATCGCTTTAACCTATGGTACTCTCTTATTTCACTTCCTATTACAAGGAAGCAAGTAATAAGACTATTTCTTTCTCGATTAGCGTGAAGTAAATAGAAGCATAAGCTTTTTAAAAATTTGAATGAAACATATCAGAGTTCATATTATTCTATGGCTTTTAATGCTTAAATCCGAAAATATGTAAATTGGTTAAAAGTGTCGCAGATGTGTTGCAGTATTAAAGCTGAGGAGAGAATAAAAGTACTAATAATTTGAGAAGGATGTCCGTGGCCTACATTGCTGTGTGACGGAAGAATATTGTATTGCAGTTTGTTCCATCAAGCAAACTGTCATGCTGTGACGTAGCAGTTTGTAGCGTGTTCGTCCCACATTGTACAGCCTTGTGTGGTCGTGAGGTGAATCACGAGCTGACAGGCCTTTTAAATGGATCCAACACGCCGTAAAATTTATACCAAACTTACAAACTCTCAAAATAAAACACTTTTTCTTTTTACCTTTCTCAACCACGTTCTTCGACTACTTCATGCTAATCGAGGTGAACATTAGTTGAAATGCTTTGATTCCATTTTTACTTTCTCTTCACGTATTATGTATATAGTGCGTAGAGAAGATATTGTGTTGCACCTAAAAATTCCGTACCGAGAATTCAACGAAAATACACGTTTTGGATCGCCCCATTTTTAGAAAAATATCCGCGTGTCTGCATATGTGTCTGTGGGCAGCTTAGCCCCAAAACGAAACATTCATTAAATACCAAACGTGTTTTTCAGATGTAGTATTTTCCAAGGATGCGACTCAAAAGGGTTTCAGAAAAATCTCACACATGGAACATTTTTCAAAATTTGGTATTTCCTCAAAAATAGCTCCAACAATCTTGATTAAAATACCGTATATTAAAGATATTTACACCATAAATAAAATGTATATCTTGATTTTTTTTTTGGAATAGTCTTTGAAGACCTGTCATTTTGGATGAATTTTGCATAAGTGGTAAACCTTAACAGATAGACCAAAACTTACTGCGCAAAGATGTAGATTTCATCAAAACACACAATTTATGTCCGTTACATTTTTGTTGTAGAGTTAATCGTTTCCTTGTTATTGGCTTCAGTTCTGAAATACCTAGATACTATTTTTCTCAAAGAGGAAGTCGTCCGTGTTTCTAATGTTTTACTCCTGACAATGCAAAGAAGTAAACTTCAATGACAACCTCATAGTGACAGCTTTTAAAACATTTGATTATTTCTTTAGCATAGTGTATTACCAAATTTCTCCAAGTACTAATAAGTTAATAACGAACTAAGTAATACACGACACCAGCAGTTGGCAGGCTGAGGGCAGCCCGACGGTGTATTAGACGTGAGGTTTACAGGACGGCGGGTGTAGATGAGGTTGGGAAGTGAAAGGAGGTAGCAAGTCTGCGCCACAACGGATGCCAGTCGCGGTACAATTAGTTTACAAAAGATTTATTTTGGGGTGGAACTTTTGAAATCCAAGCGACTCTTGAAGGATTGTAAGGCGCTTAGCCGAGCAGCTGTTGGAACTACCTAGTAATAAAATCGGAGTTGGATAAGATTAATCTGATAACATTTATCTCGATTAGCATGGAGTAGCAAGAAGAATAATCTTTTGTAAAAAGTTTGTTTGTAGAACAGTTACAGAAAGTCCTGCGAATGGAACACGGACTTTTTTCCTCTACTGTTTTTTTCTTGATTATTATAAATCTTTAGTAGGCTACGTGAGAATGGAATTACTGTAATAAAACGCGTTAAACTTACAAGTAGTGCCATCTATAAGAGAGTTTAAACTGTGTCAGTTATTGTTGCTAAATAAAACCAGTATATCAGCCGGCCATGAGGCAACTGAACAAATATATTCCAGTTTAAACGTTCACTCAGATATCTTCCTTGTTTTCAGCAATTTGAATTCCGCCCGAAGCCTGAATTAGTTTACTGATAGAGCAATTGTGGGCAGGTTTACCAGTTTCACATGCACTTCACTTATCGCTCGATCACATCTGGGAATGGCGCTGCTTCAACTTGATTTATGAGGCCATGATTACTTCATTCTTTTAAATGGAACTGCTGTTCAACAGATCTACCCGCGTTAATCATTTTCAACATCCGTGACATACAAAGTCTAAAACTTTATTTTGGAGCCTGACTCGACCACCCACGGGTCTATCCAACTCTTACTTGTTGAATTTGGACGACTTTCTCTACTCACTCATTTACAAACTATTTTTACCCTCAGGGTAGTCAAAAAATGTGATGTTTTACATACACATGTCTTTCTCTATATCTCTGTAACAAATTATTGTTAAAAAGCTTATTCATGCCAACCTACAAGGGTCGTCCAGAAAGTGACAGGCAATTTGGCATAACTAAACAACAACGAAAGTTATCAACACAAAACTGTATTTACAAAGTTACAGTACCTTACTCTATTTCTCAACGTAATCGTCATTGCTATCAAGGTATTTATTGTCACGTGGTACCGGTTTTTCAATTTAGACTTCCACCGCTAAAGATATGAGCCAAGATGTCACCGTCACTTTGAGGGTTCATGGTTAGGAAATCTTTTCCATCCAAAAAGTCATGAACGGTGTCCAAAGTAAAACACCCGTTTTTACTTTCTCTACACGTACGATGTACATAGTGTATAGAGAAGGTATTGTAATGCACCCAAAAATTCCATACCGAGATTTCACCGGAAATACATATTAGCCTGAATCCAAAGAAGCATTTTGAGAAAAAATCTGTGTGTGTGTGTGTGTGTGTGCGCGTGCGTGCGCAGCATAGCTCAAAAACGAAAAGACCGTTAAACACCAAACTTGGTATCTTCTAAGGATGAGACACGAAGATGTTCAAGTAAATCCCCCCACCTCTAACCACCCTTTACATGGAACATTTATTTTTTCAAAAATGGCTCTAACGATTTTGATTATGACAAACGAAACGTACATTTTGGATTTTCTGGGAATAGACTCTGAAGACCTCTTCATTCTGGATGACTTTTGTATAACTAGCAAACCATAATAGATATACAAAAACTCACTACACAAAATGTAGATCTCATTAGAACACACAGTTAATGTTATATACATTTTTCGTAGAGTTATACGTTTTCGAGATATTCCGGATTATTAATTTCAATTTTAGTCACTTAAACTTTTCTCAAACGGGAAGACATCTTTCTTCTCGTTTGTTTAATCCTGGAAAGTATAGAGATTGGAATTTCAATTGTTTCTCATGTCGACCGACTTTTAAAGGACGAGACTATCGTTTTAGCCTGTGCATATCTTATTTCTCTTCTATTTACTAGGAGCTAGTGATAAGACTAATTCTGCTTATGTTTATGCATGATGTAGATAACAGATTAATCTTTTCAATAAAATATTTGTTTACCGAAAAGCTATCATGAGGACTTCATGTGAACGTAACACATTAGATTTTTCCCTTCTACTTACAAGGGATCAACTTCTGCTAATGTTTATCTCGATTAGCATGAAGTAAATACAAGAATAAGCCTTTTAACAATAATTTGTTACACAGATGTACAGAAAGTCATGTGTCCATTCACATGACTTTTTCTATCTGTTCTGCAAACTATTCTTACAATAGATTATTCTTTTATTTACAAAATCCCAATCAAAGAGCCATTTTTGGGAAAATAAAAACTTTCGATATATTAATCAAAATAATTTTAACCATTTTTGAGAAAAAGTTTGGGGTGGGAGATTTTCTTAAGGACATGTATGACTGAAAATTTGAAATTCCAAGCTAATGTTATCTTTTTGAAATGTATACCACAGATGTAATAGAATGCAAGTAAGTTACAGCGCAAATTTCATCCATTTTACTCTAGTGGTTTGGAGGTTATGATCAAATTTGTTTATGTTTTTGTCACTTCATTAAAAATGTCCCTTGCGACAAAAAAATTTAGCATGCTGGTCTAATATTTGAACCCTAGGTTCACAATATATCTTCTTCTTGAAATTACCCTAGGTTTTTCTGTGTCTCCTTTAGTTTGGGCGCCAAAACGTTTAAAGTTGTGAATGTGCTTTTTGTCATAGAAATATAATTTTTGTGTTTGAAAATTGAAAACATATGCTTAAATACATCTGACAGTAAAACCTAGAGCAACTGCTCCGCAAGGAAGACAAATGTCAACAGCGAGAAAAGAAGCAAAGAGTTGAATGCATAGCTCACATTAAAATCCACCAAGTGGTAGGTTAGGCCCGGGTTTCCTTTCCTCTGCTACTGCCTTTTCTTCTGTAAAAATTCTCTTTTTTACTTTGCATGATCTTATAGAACTGAAGTTTTTCTTGCAGAGTTCAATACAGTTTCACCTCTAGCTCCATTTAAGAATGGCGCCGGTGGCCAATTGTACCTTTTTATATTCAGGAATTTTTTAATTATTTATGGAATTAGAATAAATGTGATTGTGATTTTTCATGAAATTTGATTCATACATATCCTTAAAGATAATTTTGAAGATGCTAAACCCAAATGCCAAGTTTGGTATTATTTTACGTTTTTGAGCTATGCTGTCCACAGACACGCACGCATATACACGTACGCCGCGGAGCTTTTTGGACTGAGGGTATCTCTAAAGATATATTTCCGGTGAAATCTCGACTCGAATTTTTGGGTGCAATTCAGTACATTCTCCACTTACTATATGAATAGTACGCGTAGAGAAAATAAAAATGTAAAAGTATTTTAATTATTTTCCCCTCTCATTCTTCAGTGCTTGATGAGGAGTGCATGAAGAAGCTTATCTGCAGGTGTACCGGGCGGGGCATCTTCCTCGAGGTGTACCACAACTCCAGTAAATCATCGAATTAATTCTGAATGCTAATCCCTGGCGTTACTTTCACGCCGATGAAGGTTGTTCCGCCACTGCCGTCGTCAACCCCGAGGAGTTGGGTCTGTCAAGTGCTAGAAATGTGTAAACCTCGTTCCCACAGTTGAGCAATCCACACGTGACCACACCTTAGATACCCAAACTGCTTTCAATAGTTATAAGTGGCTTAAATAGACTATTATTTGTGAGTGGGATGTTTAGTACACGAGTGAGCAAATAAGAGTCTAATAAGCCACGTGTATACTATCCTAATAATAACAACTCAAATATTCTTGTATTTATTGTAGCATTAGAGTCGTCATTACAAAGAATTGAATAGTATGTGGGTAGTGTTTTGTTTGTTGCTGCGTAACCCCGCCGAGGGTAGTGTGTCGTTGGCGATTTTCTCGAGAATCTTCGTGTCGCATCCTTGCAAGATGAGAAACTTAGATACCAAGTTCGGTATTTGATTTTCTCATAATTTTGCATAACGGTTAAACCGTGGATATAACAATTAGACACAAATTTACTGCACAAAAACAGTAGATATCGTTAAAACACACAATTTATGTCATATGTATTTTTGTTGTAGAGTTGACCGTTTCCAAGATATTCCCTGTTATTGGTTTCAATTTTAAAATGCTCATACTTTTCTCAAGACAGGAAGTGTCCGGTTTTCTTTTGTTCTACTCCTGGCCAAGCAAAGAAGCAAATTTCAAACACAATGGCATAACGATAGATTTTAAAACATTTGACTATCGCTTTAGGCATAGCACATTCCTTTAGTTCCCTTATACTTATAAGGAACTAAATAATAAGAACATTCTACTAATGCTTATCTCGATTAGCATGGTGCAGAAAGAAGTCTGCTTATAGAACAGTTAGAGAAAGTCATGTGAGTGTAACACATCAGATTTTTTCTATACCGGTACTTAGTTTTCGGACACGCCTCGCAAACGAAAAGTGAAATGTACGTATTTCTGTTAAGGCTTGCCTCTAATGTAGGAAATAAAAGTACTAAACTTCGTAAAAAAAATGTTTATTCACTAATAAACGTGAAACATATTACATTTGTGTATTTGAATGCTAAACAAATGAGGCTAGATGTTGCCTGTAAAAAGTTTTATATCATGATAGAAACATTCCATATTGCATTTATATTTGCAATTATTTATGTTTAGCAACTTTAGTAATTTTGCCAGTAGAGTTTTAATAAAATGGTTTCATGTCAAACAGAAATAGTTAGCGTCTTCAGATGGAAAGTTGCATGTCTGGAGACAATTCTACCGGAATACCAGAATCAATGATCTCCAACAAAGTGTTCAAACGTAGGGAACACAGATTCCGTTAAGTGGATATAACAAGAAAAGTCAATTACTGCAAGAAGTTAGCCCTCGTGAGCAGGAAATTAATGCCTTACAACAGATGAGGTAACCATTATATATAATTAGGTTAATGCCCAAGGATACCTGACAACAGTTTCAAATGAGGACATCATATCCGTTCATGCAAAGCTCTTGCTGTCTTATGTTTACTCCGTGTCGAGTTGGACAGTCAAATTCTTACCTTTTGTATTCCATACAGATATTCAATACCGGAAATGCATGATTTGAGACCAAAGAAAAGCTCTTTTATCTACGACCGAATGTAATTGAGTCGTTTATGAGCTAATTTCAGATCCGGATATTTACGGAATCCACGCGCAAAGAAGTGCAAGTGTAAAGTAATTTTGTTCGAACTAAGAATTCAAATTATAACAGGTCATGACAAACCAATATTATTATTGTCCTGTGATGTATTTAGAGAAAATGACAGATTTTGAGAATTATGATATCCTTAGAGCTGCGAAAGAAACAGAATCAAATTTACTACCTGCTAAATCCAGAAAAATATACGAGGCACAATATGAGAAATTTATAAATTGGAGTTTAGAAAAGAACGAACTATAACCCTTGGTGAATGACTCAAACTTAACCTCAAATATACTTCATCTTTCGTAGCATTTCTTTTAATATCAGGAAATTCTCACAAAAAAACAACAAAAAACATGGTATTATACGCAAGCATAAAGTTTCTTTTTGATTCTCGCGCGGTTGTGATCACAATATTCCCACTCGAATAAAAAAAAAAAAAAAAAAAGCAACTTTACACTCTTACATCAAAAATAACTATTTTGGAAATCGTCTGCGTGGGCGCGTGCGTCTGTGGGCATCATAATTAAAACCGAAAAGTCGGTTAGATACCAAACTTGGTATTTAAGTTCAGTATCTTCCAAGGGTGCGAGACGAAGATTTGCAAGAAATTCCACCCACCCAAACCTACCATTTTTTCAAAAATGTGTAATGAATTTGATTAAAATACTATATGTTAAAGAAATTTTCATGACAAACGCAATGCACACCTTGAATTTTCTGTGAACAGCCCCTGAAGACATCTTCATTCTGGATGATTTTTGTGTAATTGGTAAACCGTTACAGATACGCAAAAACTTTTTTTTTTACTCCATGGCACGACAGCTCACGGGGAACCTTGGCCTGCCGCCCGGCCGCTGCGTCCCCCATCTCGGTCCACTACAGACGTCATGGATGGGTGAGACGTGGTCAGCGCCTCGAGTCCCCCCCCCGGCCGGTTAATGCGGTCCTCAGACCTCATGACCTGGAGCCGCTACTTCTCCATCAAGTAGCTCCTCAATTGGCCCCCCAGTGACCTTACGAGGCTGAGTGCACCCCGGGCCAGGTCTCCCAGCGGGGGAAAATCCCCACGCCGGTACTAGGGATCGAACCCAGGTCTCCCGCTTGGTAAGCAGCAACGCTACCACCGCGCTAAGGAAACGACCACGCAAAAACTTACTACACAAAAATATAGATCTCATTAAAACACACAAATTGTGTCATATACATTTTTTGTAAAGTGAACTGTATCCAAGACATTCCTTGTTATTGCGTTCAATTTAAGCTTAAACTTTTGTTTTCATCTCTCTTTTGTTTGCTCCTGACAAGCAAAGAGAACTAAATGTCCGTTGTTTCACATAACGATCAGCTTTTAAAACATTTGACTATCGCTTTAGCCTAGTGTATTCCCTTATTTGCCTTCTACTTACAAAGAAGCGAGTAACAAACACAATTCTGATGTTTATCTCAATTAGCATTATGTAGATATAACAATAATCTTTTGTAATAAAAGTTACTTTGTGAAACGAATGGAACATGTCAGCTTTTTGTTTTACAGAATCTAAATAAAACATTTTATGCATCTAAAACATTACTTTTTATTATGTAAACTTCCGTCATCTAGTTAATATTAAACAGTTTACTAGCCGTTTTAAAAGCACACGCGAGGTAAGAAATATTATCAGTGTCTTATGCGCGCATTCTAAAATAGGTACACAAGAATCAATAGAGGTTTAGCTTTTATATATACTTTACTGTTTACGAAACAAGAAAGACTGGCAGAAGAGGAAAAGAATAGCAAAGGAGATACGCGTGCAACTTTGAGATGGAGAGGCACAAACAGAGATCCTAGGTTTGTCCTAAGGCAAGCAGATAAACAAGTTATTCTATTTACTTCGTTTTAATGAAAATAAAATGTCATTACACATTTACACAATTTGTTGTAAGCATACGATGAATACAACAGGCTAAGATGACAGTCAGACTTTTAAAAACTGTCGCTGTAAATTTCCATATTCTTTGCTTACTACGAGAAAAAAATTCTGATGTGTTCCATTCACATGGCTTTCTCTAGTTGACCCACAAACAAAATTTCCATACAGAACTTTATTCTTTTATCTACGTCATAATATTGGAGATAAACATCAGCAGAAATTGTCTTATTACTTGCTTCCTTGTAAATAGAAGGGAAATAACACTAGGTTAAAGCGAGAGTCGAATCGTTTAAAATATATCGCTACGTGAAACAATTTAAATTCGGTTCTCTTTTTGGAGTAAAACAAAAGAAATGAAAGTTGACTTTCCGCTTGAAAAAAGTTTAAGTAGTTCAAAATTGAAATGAATAGCGTGGAATATCTCGGAAACGTTAACTCTACAAAAAATGTAACGCACGATAGTCTAGAAGGGACCTTGGCCTATCGCCCGGCCGCTGCATCTCGGCCCGAAGGCGTCATGGATGAGGTGCAGTGCTGGAGGGTGAGACGTGATCATGAACTAGGTCTGTTCGACCTTTCAAATCTTACATGATCTGAGTTTAAACCGGCGTGAGCCAGGTTATTTAGGTTTACAAGATAGTGTTTCACCTTTAATAGAACAACTTATATACTTTCATGATCATTCAATATTTTGCCTCCCGGCCGGTTGATGCGGTCTTCTCGATCAGAAGCCGCTACTCTCAATTGGGACCTCACCCGGTCTCCCAGCGGCGAACGATTCCCATCGCCGGAACCGGGAATCTAACCCAGGTCTCCCGCTTGACATGCAGCCGCGCTAAGAAGACGACCCTACAAAAATGTATGTCAATAAATTTTGTTGTAAAGAGATTTGCAATTTTTGTGTAGTAAGTTTTGTTCTATCTCTTACTGTTTAAGAGTATTATAAAAGTCATCCAAAATTACGAGGTCTTCAAAGGATATTCTCAGAAATTTCAAGATTGGCATGTAAATATCTTTAGTATAGGGTACTTTAGTCAAAATCGTTAAAGTCACTATTGAGAAAATCAAAATTGAGAAAATGTTTGGGCGAGGGATTTTCTTGAAAATCTCGTGTTGTATCCTTGGAAGATGCTGAGCTTAAAAGATAAAGTTTGGTGTTTAACGGACTTTTAGTTTTTAAGTTATGTTATTTATAGACACGAACACACGCACGCGCGCCTACTTTTTCTAAACATTATTTTTGTTTTCTTTTTCAGGGAGCCCTAAAACGTGCATTTTCGGAATGCAAAATCTTCTCTACTTATGTACTATGAGAGAAAATAAAAAACTAATACTGGCTTACATCTTGAAAAAAGTATAAGCATGCATTTAAAAATTGAAATTAATAACAAAGAATATTTCGGAAATAGCGTTACAAAACTATTTGAAATAAGTTGAGTGTTTAAACGAAATCTACATTTTTGTGTAGTGAGTCTTTAACTATGTGTTACGATTAACGAGTCATACAAACGTCAGTCAGAGGCTATTCCCAGAAAATTCAATAACTACTCTTTATTCGTCATTAAATATCTTTAATATATGGTTCATTAAATCTTAAGTATTTTTGAGACAGTGAACATTTCCAAAAAAAAAAAAAAATCCATGTGAAGGTAGTTGGGGTGGAGAAATTTTATTGAAAACTTTTCTGTCGCATCCTTTCAAATGTCTGAGGTTAAGTGTCAATTTGATATTTAATGGAATTTTCGATCACAGAGACGCAGACACTGGGGCCTGCTTTATTCAGGGGACCTCAAAACATTTACTAACGGTGAAATTACGACATCGATTATTGGTGTAATACAACATTTCCCTTGCTTATACGTAGTAAAGAAAACAATTGAAAAGTATCAAGGGTTTTTCAAAATATTAGACACATTTGAATGGAGTTTTTATTTATGGACGTTCTTTAACAGCTGTGGTTTTGAGCGTTCCATTCTATACTGGGCGTGAAAGATTGCTTAATTTTACTCAGAGGTATCTTTATTAGGGTTGAGGTTCTTTTACATGTTGTAAATCTAGGACACGGGACCAACAGCTTTACTTCCCTTCCGAAGGAAGCCACACTAAGGAGTTTTACGTTCTCCGCTGGATATGAACCTTGGATATATGAAGTTGGCATGGTAAATATTACACCATGGAGGGCGACTTTTTTTTGGTAAACATATTTGATACCGTGCAATTTCGAGTTATAGACGTTTCGATGTCTCATTCCTAAAAAGAAGTAGATTAAAACAGGATTAATTTACAGAAAATATGGTTCTTGCTGTTACGGTCTTTGGTTCAAAACATCTTTTCTCGAGTTAATCCATCGCAGTGTCATATTAAAAGAAAAAATGAATCTGTTGTTTATTTACACCAGTTTTATTTTTTATGCGCTCCGCTGTTCCAGTAGGCAAGTTAACCTTACATTGTATGGTTTCCATTTGGCAACAAAGATGATTAAACAAAGCTTTTAGTACTTCCAGTGGACTTTTTGGCTATTTAAAGCTGTTTTATATTGTAAAATGTTAATATTTTTGCAATAAAACTATAGTGTATTGTTTTAAATAATCCATGTAACTGCAGTCAAATGTATGCCCGTGTCACCACACCAGTTATTTTACCTGGGCCCTCCCCATCCTTTACCACAGGCCCATTTGACTGCAGTCCCTGGACTCGAATTTGCGACGTTCGTCTTTGAATGGCTGACCAGTTCAGGTATTGAGGTCTCATTCCTAGAAAGAACGATTAATTTCGGAAAATATTGTTCCTGCTCTTAGGGACTTTGGTACAAAATACCTTTACTCTGGCTAAGCCATCGCAGAAAGCATTCATCTGTTATTTATTTACCCCAGTTTTATTTTTTATGCGCTCCGCTGTTCCAGTAGGCAAGTTAATGTTGTCAGCAGCATGTGCACACACACACACACACACATATGTTTAACATCCTAGAACACAAACAAACAAATTCCTTTACACTGACGTCTTTATTGCGTTCCTTTTAATAGCCGGCCGGAACAATATCTGGTATCTTATCTCCTCGCTAGCTTACACAAATGAATTAATCCTTAATCGCGAGCTTGAAGCGAGGCGAAATGATATGAAACCTCTCGCCACAAACTAGAATAGATATATGCATTATTTGATTACACGTGTAGTTTTACGTTTAAGAATACAGTAGGCTAAGTCAAAGTAAGATTTTTATGACTTTCTCTATCCTCTTTCATTTATTAATGGGTGTAATGCTTCCAGAAAGTGACAGAGATTTGGTATAACTGTATAATAACGAAACATATCAATACAAAACTTTATTTACAAAATTACAGCACCTTACTCTATTTCTCAACGTAATCTCCATTCTGTCAAGACATTATCACGTGGTACCAGTTTTTCAATGTAGATGTTTTAGTTTTCTACCGCCAAAGAACTCATTCGGTTTTTTGAAAGCGCAAAATGATCGGCCTATCGAATTTTGTAGGCAAATAACGCAAGTGTATATGATAAAGATCAGAGTAGAAGTTAATCAATCGTTATGGAGGAATTGAAAGCAAATGTTGATGAAAGAATTCAGAAAAACCGGTATTTTACTTTGGCCGCCATACTTTGGATACCCAGATTCTATTGGAAATGTCAGTTTTAGAGCCTCCTTCATCCAAAAAAAATATTTTATGTAAGTGTGTATGTGAAGAACATAACTCAAAAACGAAAACTCCGTTAAATACCAGACATTACCATTTTTATTAAAATACCGAATATTTAAGATATTTGCATGAAAAATAAAGTATATATCTTAAATTTTCTGGGAATAGCCTCTAAAAGTCCTCTTCATTCTGAATGACTTTTGCATAACTTGCAAACCGTAAGAGATAAACAAAAACTTAGGACACAAAAGCACAGACCTCGTTAAAACACATTTTTTAAACTTTGTTTGTTTTGCGGGGTTATCTATTTCCGAGCTATTCCTTGTTATTGGTTGCAGTTTTAAAGTACCTTTGTTTTTATCAAACGCGAATTTGATATTCGTTTTCATTTTCTTTTGCTCCTAGGCATGCAAAGAGAACCGAATTTCCATCATATAACAACCAGTTTTTAAAATATTTGACTATCACTTTAACCTATAGTACTCCCTTATTTCCCCTCTACTTGCAAGGAAGCAGGTAATAAGACTATTTCTGCTAATTTTTATATTGACATGAAATAGAATAATTAAGTTTTTGAAAGAATGGCTACTTACAGAATAGCTAGACCAAATCACGTTTTTACCTACTTTATTTTAATCCAGAATAATTTGTACAGACATTGCGACATTATAGATACACAGCAAATAGCGATAGTCACGTGTACAACACTGGACGTTACATGCTGATCCTAAAACTGCTTGGGTACCCTTTCCAGAAACAACTGCATACCATAAGAACTTTTGAACGAACGGCAAGGTTTGAAAAATTTGAACCATTTATTACGAATATCTCGGAAATGGTTTATGGCACAGAAAAAGCTATTTGGAATAAAACGTGTTTCAAGTGATCTACATTGTTTGTGTAGTATGTTTAAAATTATAGGTTATACAAGACTATATAAAATTCTTTCAAAATTAAGAGGACTTCAGAGGCTTTTCACAGAAAAAAAAAAAAATCTGATGTGTTCCATTCACATGACTTCCTTTATATCTGTGCAACAAATCGTTGTTAAAAAGTGTATGTTTCTATCTACTTCATTATAACGGAGAAAAAATAGCAGAAATAGTCTTATTACTTGCTTCCTTGTAAGTAGAAGCGAAATAAGGGAGTACTATAGGTTAAAGTGATAGTCAAACGCTGGCTGCTATGTGACTGAAGTTCCTTTGCTTGAATGGAAAGGAGTTGACAAATTGCTCTACGAGAAAAATATACGTTTGTCAAGCTGAAACTAAAAACAAGGAATATCTCAAAAACGATCAACTCCAGGAAGAAAAATGAATATAGCATAAATTGCGTGTTTTAACGTGCTCTACATTTTTTGTGTGGTAAGTTTTTGTCCATTTCTTACGGTTTAGCAACTGTGCAAAATTCCGTAAAATTCATCCAGAATAAAGTAGTCTTCAGAAGCTATTCCCAGAAAATTCCAATTATTTGTCAGAGAAATGTCTTGAATGTATGATATTTTAATCAAAATCGTTATACCCATTTTTTGAGAAAATAAAAATGTTCGCAATTTTTTCCATGTAATGGGTAGTTTGGGGTGGGGATTTTCTTGAAGATCTTCGTGTCGCATCCTTGGAAGATACTAAACTCAAATACAAACTTTGGGCTTTAACGGTCTTTTCGTTTTTGAGCTATGCTGCCCACAGATACTCTCACACACACACACACACACATATATGGACATTTTTCTAAAAATGCTTTTTTTTTTTGGATTCAAGGAGTCTCAAAACATGTATTTCCGGTGAAATCTCGGTATACAATGGCGCTGGCGTACATTTAATAACCATTGGTCTGGGCCAAGTTCATGAACCCGCGACTTCTGGATCATAAGACCAGCATGATATGAGAGATCTATTTGTAAGCTCCTTTACTATAAAAATTGAATTTGTGATGTGATTATTCTAAAAAAACTCTGTTGTGTTACATTCATACTACTTTTTCTGCCAATTTCGCCACAAATTATTCTTAAAACTTCACGTTAATCCAAATATAGGTACATTTGCATAAATGATGTATGACATATTTCGTTGTAAATAGTAAGGAATATACGTCACTTGGTTGCTTGGTGATGGCTTTAACTTTTTACTTGACTAGGAGCAAGAAAAAACGAATAACATCTCATTTGATGAAGTTGTAAGTACTTTAAAACTTAAACCAGTAACTAATAATATCTAAAAAATGGCTAATTCCACAAGAAAAATAAACACTTAGTCGTGTGGTTTAAGAGACCCACATAACTCTGTTGTTTTTGTTACGGTTAGAAAAATCGCGCAGAATGAAGACATTTTTAGAGTCTATTCCCAGAAAATTCAAGGTATGCATTTTGTTTTCCAGCTAAAATATCCTCAAAATCAAAATTATTTATTTTTCTTAGAGAACTTTTCGAAAATTTTCAAGTAAAGAGTAGTTTGGAGTGGGGGATTTGCAAGAAAAATTTCATTTCGCATCCTTGAAATATGATGAACATAAATAACAAGTTTGGTATTTAATGGATTTTTCATTTTTGAGTTATGCTGTCCTCTGGCTCACACACACACACACACACACACACACACACACACACACACACACACAGATGCTATAAGACGGACATTTTTGTATTTTTTTTTTGGAATGGGGGTCCCTGAAGCATGCATTTATGGTGAAATATCGGTATAGAATATTTGTGTGAAATACAGTACCTACTCTACTTACTAAGTACATAGTACACGGTAGAGAAAGTAAAAAAAAATCTGATGTGTTCTATTCACTGACTTTCTCTACAACTGTGTAACAAATTATTGTTAATACGCTTATTCTTCTATCCGCTTCATGCTACTCGAGATAAAATTATCAGAAACGGTCTTATTACTTACTCATAAGGGAATACATTAGGCTAAAGTGATAATCAAATGTTTTAAAATAAGGTTGCTATGGGATTTAAATCCATTTCTTTGTGTGGTCAGAATTCGACAAATTCCTTTATGAGAAAAGCATTTTAAAACTGAAACCAATAACAAAGGATATATTTAAGACGGTCAATTTCAGGAAAAAAAAATATACGACTTGAATTATGTGTTTAAACGAGCTCTACATTTTTGTGTAGTATTTGTCTATCTCTTATGGTTTACTAGTTATACATAAATTAAAAAAAATAAATAAATAAAATAAAAATCATTCAGAAGCTTCAGAAGCTATTCCCAGAGAATTCAAAAGGTACATTATATTTGTCATGTAAATATCTTAAATATAAAATATTTTTAATATGTAAGACATTTTAGTATATAAAATATTTTAATCAAAATCGTTAGAGCAATTTTTGAGAAAATCAAAAATTTCGAAAATGTTTCCATCTAAAGGGTAGTTGGGGATGGGTAGATTTTCTTAACAATCTTCGTGTCGATCCTTGGTAGATACTAAACTTATATACCAAGTTTGGTATTTAACAGTCTTTTAGTTTTTTAGCTATGCTGCACACAATAATACGCACGCGCACACGCACGCGCGCGCGCACACACACACACACACACACACATGGACATTTTTCTAAAAATGCTCTTTGGATTCAGAGAGTCTCAAAACATGTATTTCCAGTGAAATCTTGGTATCGAATTTTTGGGTGCATTACAATGCCTTCTCTATACACTATGTACATAGTACGTGTAGAGAAAGTAAAAAGTAATTTCATTCAGGAAGCCCCAAAACGGTAAAAACGTTGTATTGAATTTCTGGGTGGAGAACAATACGTGCTAGTAGATCAAACGCAATGTCTGTTTAGATGTCCCTACCTGGCACCGCCTAGGATACACGCAACTTTGAGAGCAGTAAAGCGATGTCTGTTTGGATGTCCCTACCTGGCACCGCCTAGGAGACATGCGTCTTTGAGAGCAATAAAGCAATGTCTGTTTGGACGTCCCTACCTGGCACTGCCTAGGAGACACGCATCTTTGAGAGCAATAAAGCAATATCTGTTTGGATATCCCTATCTGGCATCGACTTCTTGGGATCGCCTAGGAGACAAGCATCTTTGAGAGCAATAAAGCAATGACTGTTTGGATGTCCCTACCTGACACCGCCTAGGAGACACGCATCTTTGAGAGCAACAAAGCAATGTCTGTTTGGATGTCCCTACCTGACACCGCCTAGGAGACACGCATCTTTGAGAGCAATAAAGCAATGCCTGTTTGGATGTTCCTACCTGGCACCGCCTAGGAAACACGCATCCTTGAGAGCAGTAAATAAATGCCTGTTTGGGTGTCCCTACCTGGCACCGCCTAGGAGACACGCATCTTTGAGAGCAATAAAGCAATGTCTGTTTGGACGTCCCTACCTGGCACTGCCTAGGAGACACGCATCTTTGAGAGCAATAAAGCAATATCTGTTTGGATATCCCTATCTGGCATCGACTTCTTGGGATCGCCTAGGAGACAAACATCTTTGAGAGCAACAAAGCAATGTCTGTTTGGATGTCCCTACCTGACACCGCCTAGGAGACACGCATCTTTGAGAGCAATAAAGCAATGCCTGTTTGGATGTCCCTACCTGGCACCGCCTAGGAGACACGCATCTTTGAGAGCAATTAAGCAATGCCTGTTTGGATGTCCCTACCTGACACCGCCTAGGAGACACGCATCCTTGAGAGCAGTAAAGCAATGCCTGTTTGGGTGTCCCTACCTGGCACCGCCTTCTTGGGGTCGCCTAGGAGACACGCATCTTTGAGAGCAATAAAGCAATGCCTGTTTGGATGTCCCTACCTGACACCGCCTAGGAGACACGCATCTTTGAGAGCAACAAAGCAATGCCTGTTTGGGTGTCCCTATCGGGCACCGCCTAGGAGGCACGCATCTTTGAGAGCAATAAAGCAATGCCTGTTTGGATATCCCTACCTGGCACCGCCTTCTTGGGGTCGCCTAGGAGACACGCATCTTTGAGAGCACACTCGAACTTGGCGGTCTTGGTATCGTCGCTGCTGGAGGGCAGGATGGTGGACAGCACCGCCACATCCTCGTTGTTCTCCTTGGCCTTCTTGATGCGGTCCTCGCCAACGGTCTTGGTGGTGAGGTGCAGATGAGACTCGAACTTCTCTGTGAGCACGTCGGTAGCCATAGCGAGACTGAACCAGCAACTTGACACACCACTTTCCACGTGCACTGTCTTTATCTATCCCAACATTCGCCACTCCCACTCGCGCATGCGCTCCTCGCTCTAAGCACCGATCATAGTAGTCAAAACAAATCAATACTGTCCCACATTTCGATGTGTAATTTCCTTTCTACAAATTACAGGCTTGCTGTTTGCCAAAAGGTTACACACGCGATATTGCAACGGCCGGGGATCGAACACGTACCTCGTAGTTACTGATACCATGTACAGATTCATCCAGCGTCGATTATTACATTCTACCTTTGGTCTCATTAAAGCTGTCGAGTATATTACACTGTGTCAAACCTCGTATCATATCTTTTATAACACATTTAAAATGCGTTTCCAACAGTTAACACCATGATTCCTATTTTGTTCTGCTTAGAATGTTAGTTGTGTCATTATAATGGATATTTATAAATAAATTTACTTCCAGTTTCTATAATATTCATCTGCAACATTTTCGGTTATTCTAACCTAAAACGTAACCTCAATAACTCCATTTCTTAAAGAATGTTAATCAGTACTGACTAACAAAGCAAAATGGTAAGCAATGGCTGGCATAATACTTTCATTTTGTTCTTCTAAATATAAGCTTCCCGAGTTTTAAGTTTTTCGTCACATTATTATGTCCTTCATGCACTTCAAAATGGCTTCTGCTAGGCTTTTATATATTTCCAGTCTTTTGTTTTTGTTTTATAATTATGTTTTGAGTTGTCAAGCATTTTATGTGATTTATAATAGGAAATGACTGGTTTGGCCACTACATTTGTGTAATGTCTGTCATTTTATTTTAAGCTTAAATTTCTATTTACTTCATGCTAATCAAAATAAACATTCGCAGAAACGGTCTTAATATTTAGTTTCCTTATAAGTAGAACTGAAATAAGGGAATACACTAGACTAAACCGACAGTCAAATGTTTTAAAATGTCGTTACTGTGGGATCGAAACCCGTGTCTTTGCGTGGTCAGAAGGTAATAGTTTCCCGTACGAGAAAAGTTTAATATTTTAAAACTGAAATCAATAACAAGGAATATCTCGAAAAAGATCAACTTCACGACAAAAAAATGAATAGAAAGGAAGAAAGAAATAGCTCGGAAAAGGTAAATTGCACAACAAATTATTTGAATAAATTCCGTGTTATAAAGAGACACATATTTTCTTTTTAGTAAGAATCTGCCTATATCTTGTAGTTTACCAGTTATGCAAAAGTCATCCAGAATGAAGTGGACTTCAGAGGCTATCACAGAAAATTAAAAATAGGTATATATATATATATTATCTGCTAGGAAAATGTGTTAAACATATAGTATGTTAATCAAAATCATTAGAGCCATTTGTGAGAAAATCAATATTTTCGAAATTTGTCCATATAACGGGTAGTTTACGTTAGGCGAATTTTCCTGAAAATATTCAAGCAGCATCCTTGAAGGATACTGAACTTAAATTTAAAGTTTGATATTTAACCGACTTTTCGTTTTTAATATCTCTGTAACAAATTATTACTAAAAACGTAATTCTTCTATCTAGTTCAAGCTAATTGAGATAAACGTTAGCAGAAAAGTTTTATTATTTGCTTCCTTGTAAAGAAAACGGAAATAAGATAATACAGTATGCTAAACAGATAGTCAAATCTTTTAAAAGTTGGCAGCTATGTCATTAAAATCCGTTTCTTTGCATTGCCTGGAGGAGAGAAGTTTATTTCAAAACCACAACAAACAACAAAGAATATCTCTGAGTCCGTTAAAGCATAAATTTGTCATATAACATTTTTATTGAGTTAAACATCTCTGAGACATTGCTATTATTCGTTTCAGTTTTAAAATACCTTTCTCAAACGGGAATTTGTCAAGTCCTGATTATGCAAAGATAACATAACCGACGTTTACAAAATTTGACTTTCGCTTTAGCCTAATATATTCTCTTGTAAGAACTAGGCAATAAAGCCATTTCTGCTAACGTTTATCTCAATTAGCATGAAGTAGATAGAAGAATAAGCTTTTTAGAAATAGTTTGTTACAGAGATATCTACAGAGAAAGTCATGTGAATGGAACACATCAGATTTTTACTTTATCTAGCCGGTATGTACAATGCACATAGTGGATAGTGAAGGTATTTTCGTACTCCATCCAAAATTGGATATCGAGATTTCACCGGAAATACACGTTTTGAGGTCTCATGAGTCCCGAAAAAACTTTTTAGAAAAAGGTCCGTGTGTGTCCGTGACAGTATAGCTTAAAAACGAAAGTCAGTTAAATACAAACCCTGGTATTTTCAGTGTATTCCAAGCATGCGACACGAATATTTTCAATAAAATCCCCCACCCTAACTACCCTTTTCAAGAATTTTTTTTTTGAAAATGTTGACTATCTTAAAAATGGCTTTAACGATTTTGTTTAAAATAAAGTATATTAAATATACCTATTCACATCACAGAAATGCATATTTTGAATTTTCTGGAAATAGCCTCTAAAGAGCTCTTTATTCTGGGTGAGTTTTGTATAACAGTTAAACCGTAAGAGATAGACAAAAACTTGCTGCACATAAAAATGTAGATCTCGTTAAAACACATAATTTATGTCACATGTTTTTCTTGACCATTTTCGAGATATCCATTGCTATTGGTTTCAATTTTAAACTAATTCACTTTTCTCAAATGAGAGCATGCAAAGCGAACCCAACCTTATGTTTCTCATTCGGACAAGCTTTTAAAAGATTTGACTAACGCTCTAGCCTAATGTATTCACTTATTTCCCTTCTACTTAGAAGGAAGCAAGGATAATAAGACTATTTCTGCTAATGTTTATCTAAATTAGCATGGCGTAGATAAAAGTATTATTCTGTCTAAGAAAAATTAATTTTTGGAGCAGCAAGAGAAAGTTATGTGAATGGAACACATCAGATTTTTTGGGATGTGGCGTTTCATCCCACATTGCTTCCGTCACAAGAATTTCATGGTAGGTATCGACCAGAGCCTACATCGTTTCACTCCACTGACCCATTTTACTTTCCCAAGCACCCACCAATAGTAGGCAGTGGAAATATCTACGCAGAGATTTCATCACACATTTATGCTTCAGACTCCCAAATTTCAAAAAGAGCATTATCTATTTCTGTCAACAGTATTACTCAAAACTGAACTGCAGGTTACCTACCAGTCTTGGTATTTAAGTTCAGTATCTTCCAAGGATGTGACAATATGGTGTTTACGAAAATCCACGCACCACAAAGAATGCTTTAGATGGAACACTCTTCAAAAATATTCATTTTCTCAAAATTATACTAACGATTTTTAATTAAATACCTTATGTTCTAAAATATTTTTCAACGACCGACCGTGATTGAGTAGTTTACGAGTTCGTTTCAGATCGCAAACTTGATTTTTACGGAATCCACGCGCAAAGAAGTGCAGCAAGCGTAAAGTAATGTTGTTCCACCTTGACGCTCACCAAAATAATTCACGACACTAGTGTGTATACATCACTGATCAACAGACACCTCTTCATAACTTTTTCATATTGTGCCTCAAACTTTTTGGGATTTAGCAGGTAGTAAATTTGATTTTGCTTCTTTCGCAGCTCTAAGGATATCATAATTCTCAAAATCTGCCATTTTCTCAAAATACATCACAGAATAATAATGGTATTGGTTTGCCACGGCCTGCTATAGCCATACCGTCATCGCGCCCAGCAGTACGAAATAAATAACCAACTATAACCCTTAGTGAATGACTCAAACTTAACCTCAAATTTATTTTATCTTTCGTTGCTTTTCTTTTAATATCAGAAAATTCTCGTACAAAAAAAACATTGTATTATACACGAGCGTAGTTTCTCTTTGATCCTCGCGAGGTTGTGAAACTTCCACACAATATTCCCACTCGAATCAAAAACCAAACTTGACGCTCTAACATAGTAAACACCTATTAATGACAAATAAAACATATATTTTTAATTCTCTGGGAGTAGCCTATGAAAACCTCTTCACTCTGAGTGACTTGTATGACTGGTAAACTCTAAGGGAGAGAAAAACTTCCCATAGAAAAAATGTACATCGCGTTAAAAAAACACTATCATTGTGTGGTTTCTCCTTTAGAAGACGAATGTCGAGTCATTTTAAGCTCCGTGGATCCCCGGCTCATCTAGCTCCATTTCACCGTTTTCATTTATCGTCCCATATGATCTACCATGTTAAAGGATATTAAGCCAGAAAAAAATGTAAAACAGGAAATCGTCTTTAGTGTTTCATTTGATTGCTAACGGCTATCAAAGAATACCGATTTTATTGTCAAGCCCATTGCAACAGTATTAAAAAATCTGATGTGTTCCATTCACATGTTCCATTCTTCAACTTACCGCATGCTATTCGAGACAAACAAAAGCAGAAATGGTATTATTATTTGCTTCCTTATTAATAGAAGGGAAATAAGGGAGTACACTAGACTAAAGAGAGTCGAATGTTTTAAAATGCGGAGTCAGGAATTGACGTATGAGAAAAGTTGAGGTATTTTAAAACTGAAACCAATAGCAAGGAATATCTCGAAAACGGTCAACTCTATAACAACAATGTACCTATATGACATAAACCGTGTGTTTTAACGAGATTGCATTTTTGTAAGTTTCTGTCTATGTTATGGTTTGCCAATTACGCAAATTTAAGCAAAATTCATCCAGAATGAACAGGTATCCAGAAGCTATTCCCAGAAAATTCAAGATATACATGTTATTTGCCATGCTAGAGCCATTTTTTGAGAAAATTAAAATTTTCGAAATTTTTTCCATGTGAAGGGTAGTTTGGGGTGGGGAGATATTCTCTTGAAGTCCTTCGTGTCGCATCCTTGGAAAATACTGAACTTAAATATCAAGTTTGGTATTTAACGGACTTTTCATTTTTGAGCTATGGTTCAAAACACAGAGACACACCGACAGATTTTTTTTTTTTTTTATTTAGGGGTTCTAAAACATAAATCTCCGGTGATATCTCGGTATGGAATTTTGGATGCAATACAGTAGTTTCTCTATTCAGTATGTATATTGTACATACGGGCTAGAGAGAGTATAAAGATTTGACATTCCTTTAGTCTAGTGTATTCCCTTATTTCCATTCTACTTATAAGGAAACAAGCCATAAGAACATGTTTGCTAATGATTAGTATGGAGCATAGAGAATATTATTCTTTCGTAAGAATAGTTTATCATGAGAAAGTCATGTGAGTGAGACATCAGATGTTTTTTCTGTTCAGTCACAAAGTTGTTAGAAGACGAGGCTTGTAAAAGTTACATAATAAACACCTGATTCACAGCAAACCATAAACAAAAGCTGCAGTTTTAATGACCTTAATTACTGAAGCACTTCATCTGGGACTGAACTAAGAACGACATAGGTGGAACACTGCCAAGAACCGCTACTGTGTGATTCGAAAGTCCTGCAGCTTTACGACCGTGTGCTCAGGAATTCTGTGGGAGGAAGGCTCCCATATATGCTGCGTGGTTAACAATTTTATTGTTTTATTGTTCACATTTATTGCTGCGACTTCACAACAATTACTAGCTAACTCGTACACGTCCACACAGTCCTCTTTACGACCTCTGCTAGTTCGAGGGCAATCCAGAAGGTAATAGACGATTTGCCCTAACTAAATGATAACACAAAACTATATTTACAAAGTTACAGTACCTTACTCTATTTCTCAACGTAATCGTCATTGCTATCAAGGTATTTATTGTCACGTGGTACCAGGTTTTCAACGCCAATGTTATACTTTTCTACTGCCAAAGAACTTATTCGTTTTATTTTTACTTATTTTACACGAACTATGTACATAGTGTATAGAGAAGGTACTGTATTGCACCTAAAACTCGGTACTAGATTTCACGAAATATGTTTTGAGGTCTCCTGAGTCCAAAAAAAAAAAACATTTTTACAAAAAGGTCCGTGTGCGTGCGTGCGTGTGTGTGTGTGTGTGTGTGTGTGTGGACAGCATAGCTCAAAAACAAAAAGACCGTTAAATACCAAACTTGGTATTTAAGTTTGGCATCTTCCAAGGATGCGACACGAAGATTTTCAAGAAAATACCCCCACCCCCAACTACCTTTACATGGAACATTTTTCGAAAATTTTGATTTTCTTAAAAATGGCTCTAACGATTTTGATTAAAATGTCGAATATTAGAGATATTTTACCTGAAAAATAAAATGTATATCTTGACTTTTCTGGGAATAGCCTCTGAGGACTACTTTGTCCTGGATGAATTTTACGGAATTTTGCATAACTGCTAAGCCGTAAGAGATGGAAAAAACTTAACGCACAAAAAACTTATACTTTTCGTATACGGAATTTGTCAACTCCTGTCCATACAAACAAAGGAACTTCAGTCACATAGGAACCAGCTTTTGACTATCACTTTAACCTATGGTACTCCCTTCTTTGCCTTCTACGTGCAAGGAAGCAAGTAATAAGACCATTTCTGTTACTTTTTTTACATTAGCAAGAAGTAAATAGAATAATAAACTTCTTTAACTATAATTTGTTGCAGAGATGTAGAGAAAGTCATGTGAATGGAACACATCAGATTTTTAAAAAAAAGGTCCGTGTGTGTATGTGTGTGTGTGTGTGTGGAAAGCATAGCCCCAAAACGAAAAGACCGATAAATACCAAACTTGGTATTTAGGTTTAGTATCTTCCAAGGATGCAACATGGATATTTTCAAAACTCACCACTAACTATCCTTTACATGGAAAAAAATTCGAAAATTTTGATTTTCTTAAAAACGGCTCTAACGATTTTGATTGAAATCCCGTATATTAAAGCTATTTATGTCCAAAATAAAATGCATATTTTTTGGGAATAGCCACTGAAGACCTCTTTATTCTGGATGAATTTTGCCGAATTTTGCATAACTGCTAAACCGTAAGATATAGAAAAAGAACTCACTGCACAAAAAATGTACATCACACCAAAACACACAATTTATGTCCTTTACGTTTTTGTTGTGAAGGTAACCGTCTCCGAGATATTCCTTGTTATTGGTTTCAATTGTGAAATACAAACTTTTCTCAGACAGGAAATGTTTATCTTTTGTTCTACTCCTGGCCAAGCAATGATAATCGCATAACGATAGCTTTTATAACATCTGACTGTCGGTTTAGCCTAGTGTATTCCCTTCTACTTATAAGGAACTAAGTAATAAGAACATTCTGTTAATGTTTACCTGGATTAACATTTTGTACAAAGAAGAATAATCTTTTGTAGGAGGTTTGTAGAGCAGCTAAAGAAAGTCATGTGAGTGTAACACATCAGATTTTTTTTGTGCCCTCTCACTAGTGTTCATTGTGAATTACACATAGTGTTGACATAAAGGACCATTGTTACCCGTCGGTAATGATAATTGTCCTTGACTGTATTCGGTATCGAACTCTTGCATCTATGGATCATCCCTTATAAACTGACTGGAATTAAAATGCTCAGCCTGACTCACGAGATGTCCTCATTTCATAACCGGACAATTGTAATCTCAATTTTACAGGCCATTAGAGCCTTTTAACACTGTGGCCTCTTGGCCTGCTTCAGGCCTTATCTCAAATGAAAACAAGAACAAAAGACGACTTAATATGGACTGCAGAAAAAACTGAAGCACGTTCAAGGGCTTGGGTATGTCTAAAACTCCAGTGGTCATTTTATCATTTTCATCAACTACCTCTGCATTCTTTATTATAATGCAATAAACTAGAAGACATATATACGGTGGCACGGAGGAGAATTTCCACTCCCCTCCCTCAATATCTCCGTCGGTCTCGTTGGCTCAGTAACTTTTTACTTTCTCTACACGTACTATGTACATAGTGTATAGAGAGGGTATTGTAATGCACCCCAAAATTCGATACCGAGATTTCACCGGAAATACATGTTTTGAGACTCCCTGAATTCAAAGAAAGCAGTTTTAGAAAAATGTCCGCGCGTGTGTGTGTGCGTGTGTGTGTGTGTGTGTGTGTGTGTGTGGACAGCATAGCTCAAAAACGAAAAGTCCGTTAAAAACCAAACTTGGTATTTAGGTTTGGTATCTTCCAAGGATGCAACACGAAGATTTAAAAAAAAAAATGATTTTCTCAAAAATGACTCCAACGATTTTGATTAAAATATCGTATATTAAAGATTTTTACCTGACAAATAAAATGTATATCTTGAATTTTCTGGGAATAGCCTTTGAAGACTACTTTACTCTGGACGAATTTTACGGAATTTTGCATAAGTGCTAAACCTTAAGAGATGGACAAAAACACACAAAAATGTAGAGCACGTTAAAACACACAATTTAAGTCATATACATTTTTTTCGTGGAGTCGATCGTTTTTGAGATATTCCTTGTTTTGGTTTCAGCTTTGAAAAACATATACTTTTCTCATATAGGAATTTGTCAACTTCTGTTCATACAAACAAAGGAACTTCAGTCATATAGCAACCAGCTTTTGACTATCACTTTAACCTATGGTACTCCCTTATTTCGCTTCTACTTACAAGGAAGCAAGTAATAAGACAATTATGCTAATTTTTCTCGATTAGCATGAAGTAAATAGAAGCATAAGCTTTTTAATAATATTTTTTTGCAGAGATGTACAGAAAGTCATGTGAATGGAACACATCAGACTATTTTTGGATAGTGTTTAACGCCCGCTTTTACTGCCGTGGTTGGCAGCGCAGGCGATGACAGTGATGATACATGGAATGTAGAAGGAACACTGATGGAATGCGATGACGGGGGAAACCGGAGAAAATCCGCCCCTGCGCCGCTTTGTCCACCACAAATCTCGCTTGGTATAGAACCCGGGTCGTCTAGGTGAGAGGCGAGTGGTTCAACCTCTCGGCCTATAATCACCTAAGGCGGTGGTCTTCTGGTCCTAAGACCCCGGCCCAGACCGATGGTTCATAACTGTATTAAGCTAATGCATATCATTTGGAAAATCCAGGGTAGGTAGGATATCTTGTTACAATTTATAACGGTTATTAAACACATGCTTCAAAAGTCCAACTTCTGCGTGTTTTTAAATAATACTTTTCTATTTCTAAACTCGTTCCAGCGATACATTTTTTAAAAACATTTGCATCGTAAATTCACGTTTGACAATAAATGAGATGACATTGATCCTAATTACTGTAGGAAAGTTATAGTTTTAGTACCCTGTAAAACTCCTTCCTTATTTTAGTTTCTCTAGCCCGGTGGCGGGATTTTCTTGAAAATCTTCGTGTCGCATCCTGGAAGGTACTAAACCTAACTACCAAGTTTAGTGTTTTAGCTGTGACAGGACCTTTTTATAAAAATGTTTTTTTCGGAATCAGGGGACTCCAAAACATATATTTGCAGTAAAAACTCGACATCGAAATTTTAGGTGGAATGCAAAACCTTCTCTATTCACTCATTCTACCAACTGCTTCATGATCACCTTTCCTATCCTCCATTTCCTTGCATTTCATATTATCCACTTCCTCACGCCAGTCGTTCTAGGTTCTCCATTCCGTGGCTTCTGACCCCTAGACATCCGCTTGTAAGGCCTAAATAAGCGTCAGAAGTGGTAAAATGATCACAATCTATTGGGTGGAGTTTGAGATTATAGCACATAGATACTTACTAATGTTAACTAACTACATAATGGCTATAAGTGTGTCGTTGGTAGGGAATTCAGGTGATTTTAATGCTTGGCTACCTCAGCCCGTGTTGCTATCTGCAGCACAAGGCAGATGTTATCAAAATACGGAGAACAGGTTCCTATATTAATATTCCGAGAAGGATTGTGTTATACCAGCAGACCGAGAGACAAATCTGAACATTTGGGTTAGCCATACAGACTGACCTTCAACAGCAGGTGTCTGCGATTTCATATTCACAGCTTAGGTGATGTTTTGAAAACCCAATAAAACTGCTTACTGATGTTAAAAGGGTGACAATTTTTTTTTTAAATCAAACAAGTATTATTTTTAAAATTTGAATTGCTATTTTCTCTACACGTTATGTGTAAGTAATAGTACATAGAGAAGTGCTGTACTCCATCTAAAAATTCGATGCCGAGATTTAAATGGAATATGTTTTGAAGTCCCATGAGTCTTAAAAAGCAGATTTAAATGATGTTTTGAAGTCCCATGAGTCTTAAAAAGCATTTTTACAAAAACTATCCTGTGTTTTGCGTGTATATGTGTGTGGACAGCACAATTAAAAAGTCGTAATTTTGGTTAAATATCAAACTTGTGATCGTTGACGCCTTTGGTCCGAGATGGGGAATGCAGCGGCCGGGCGGTAGGCCATGGTCCCTTGCGGACTGTCGTACCATGGAGTTACGTTACCAAACTTGTATTTAAGTTTAGTATCTCCCAAGAATGAGACAAAAATATTTTAGAAAAATCCCCACCCCAAACTAATCTCCACTTAGAAGATTTTTAAATGTTCGAATTTCTCAAAATCTCTCAATCTCTCGCCATATATTAAAAATATTTTATGACAAATAAAATTTGTATTGTCAGGGAATAGCCTCTAAAGTCATTTTCATTCTGGACGACTTTTGTTTGCATAGCTGGTGAAGAGATAGACAAAAACTTACTGGGCAAAAATATGTAGGTATTTCTCGTGGAAACACGCCATTTGTATCATATACATTTTTGTTGTAGAGCTAATAGTTTCCCAGATATTCCTTATTACTGATTTCAATTTTAAAATGCTTATACTTCTTTCAATCTCTGTTTCTTTGTTTTACTCCGGGGAGAGGACAGAATGTCAATGACACTCGCATAGAAGCCAGCTCTTAAAATATTTGACTGTCGGTTTAGAATGCTGTATTCCCTTAGTTCCCTCCTACCACTCTCATAATGCTTATTGCCCATTAGCAAGTAGTAGATAAATAATTGATCTTTAGTAAAAATAGCCCGTTTGCAGAATAGGGAGAGAGAGAGTCATGCGAATGGAACATATCAGTGTTTTTCCCAGATATAGTATTTTAGGCATGTTAAGTCATTATAGTGATCTGACCATGGATAGGTAGATTCCCGTGATAAAAAGGTTTAACAGCAGTTATCTAAACTTATTATTATTACTTTCTCTACACGCACTATGTACACAGTGTATGGAGAAGGTATTGTATTGCACCCAAAAATTCCATAACGAGATTTCCCCGGAAATACATGTTTTGGGTTCCCTTGAACCCCCAAAAAAATTCTGGAAAAAGGGCCGTGTGTTTATGTGTGGTATTTAAGTTTGGTATCCTGTAAGGATACGACACGAAGATTTTCAAGAAAATCCCCCCACACCGAACAACACTTTACATGGAACTTTTTTTGAAAATTCTGATTTTCTCAATGGCTCTCATGATTTTGATTAGAATATCGTATTATTAAAGATATTTACCTGACAAATAAAATGTATATCTTGAATTTTCTGGGAATAGCCTCTGAAGACTACTTTATTCTGGATGAATTTTACGAAATTTTGTATAACTGCTAAACCGTAAGAGATGGACAAAAACTTACCACACAAAAACTAATGTAGAGCACATTAAAACACATAATTTATGTTGTATACTTTTTTTCGTGGGGGTTGATCGTTTTTGAGATATTCCTTGATTTTGGTTTCAGCTTTAAAAACCTCCTTTTGACTATCACTTTAACCTATGCTACTCCCTTATTTCGCTTCTATTTATAAATAAGCTAATTTTTCTCGATTAGCATGAAGTAAAAAGAAGCATAATCTTTTTAACAATAATTTGTTGCAGAGATGTAGAGAAAGTCATGTGAGTAAAACACTTCAGCTTTTTTTTTTTTTTTTTTATCGTGTCTATTCACTGCAAACTCACGTTTCGTCTCTAGTTAACAATATAGATTCGTTGCTCGTTAAATCGTTCAGCTTCCCAAGTGCTCCAGTATGACTTATTCGGTTTTGCAAGAAGCTTTATTTATTAACATAATGAAATATTGCGTTGCGTTTGTGTTTTCGCCCAAGCCGCTTTGCGTAGGCTCACTTTTTAACTCGATAAGTGGAATATCAGGTTGGAATTGAGAGCGACTGCAATCAAAATTACTATTCATATAAAGGTGTAATTAATACATAAAAACTGTTGCCAACCTTGATAAAATATATACACATAGTATGCGAAATTGTGAGGGCCTTTTGTTCATACACCCAAGGTCGCGGGTTCAAACCCGGCGGAGGACGATGGATTTTTTTCGGGCGTAAATATCCTTAGCATGGCTTCCTTCGGAAGGGAAGTAAAGCCATGGGTCCCGTGTCGTAAAAGAACCTCAAGCCTGATAGAGAGGCCTCTGAGCAAAATTAAGCGGTTTTCAAGCCCAGTATAGAATGGGACGCTGAGAACCACAGCAGTTAAAGAGTGTCCATAAATAAAACTCCATTTCATTTGAGAGCCCTTTGTTTCAATTCTTGTGTAACCCATTTGAAAAAAAAAATCTGTGTTGCATTCACATGACTTTCTCTACATGTCCTGCAAACAAACTGTTCTCATTCTTTTATTCTTCTATCTACATACTAAACATTAATACAATTGGGCTTATGCTTAGTTCCTTGTAAGCAGAAGGAGAACAAGGGAATACACTAGGCTAAGGCGATAGTCAAAACTTTTAAAAGCCGGTCGATATGTGAACAACTGAAGTTCGGTTCGCTTTCCATTTCCAGAAAAACAAAGGAGAGATGAAACGAAAGGTGACCCCATTTGAGAAGATGCGTTGTTTAACATTGAAACTAATAACAGGGAATAACTCGGAAACGGTCAGTTTTGCAACAAAATAAACATGACAGAATTAGATCTAAATTCATGTGTAGTACGCTTTTGTGAAACTCTTACGGTTTACCAGTTATGCAAAATTTATCAAACTTCGTCCAGAATGAACCGGTCTTCAGAAGATATTCCAAGATATACATTTTATTTGTAATGCAAACAGCTTGTATGCGATATTTTAATCAAAATCGTTTGAGCTATTTTTTCAGAAAAACAAAATTTTATATATATAAAAAAATTTCATGTAGAATGTAGTTTAGGGTGGAGGGATTTTCTTGAAAATCATGTCGCATCCTTGGAAGATACTTAATTTAAATACCAAGTTTGGTATTAAACGGTCTTTTCGTTTTTGAGCTATGCTGCCCACAGACACACACACACGGACATTTTTCTAAAAATGTTTTTTTTTTAGATTCAGGGGGTCTCAAAACATATATTACCGTAGAAATATCGGTTTCGAATTTTTGGGTGCATTACAATACCTTCTTTATACACGAAGTACATAGTACGTATAGAAAAAGTAATATATAATTGACCATACACATTGTATCTGTGAAGTTGACGATATCCAAGATATTTCTTGTTATTGGTTTCAATTATAAAATACTTATACTTTTCTAAAACGGCCAGAAGTCATTCGCTAGATATCTTTTGATTTTACTCCTAGCCATTCAAAGAGAAGCGAATTTTAATTGCATCACAATCGCTTTATCCTAGTGTAACTGCTTAATTCCCTCTTCTTACAAATAAGCATATAAGACCATTTCCGATAACGTTTATCTTGATGCATGAAACAGATAGATGGGCAATAATAGTTTGTTGGCAGAAGAGTCAAGTAAATGGAACATTGTTTCCATGCAAAAGGCAGTCACCACAAAGCAAATATGTATACATTAACAGTTATAAGAGCGTAAAGTTATGGTTTTTGATTCGAGCGGGAATATTGTGAACCGAGACGCAGTCGAGAATCAAAAAGAAACTTTATTCTCGGTATCATACAATGCTTTTCTACGAGAATTCCCTGATATTAAAAGAAAAGCAACGAAAGATGAAATAAATTTGAGGTTAAGTTTCAGCCATTTACCAAGGGGTTCGTTATTTATTTCATAACATTAGGATAAGGTGCGTGTGTTCAGTGGGTATAACTTCGCTTTGTGGTTGCGAAGTTATTGTTCTGTCATTATTTTGAGAAAATGGCAGATTTCGAGAACTATATAACCTTAGAGATGAGAAAAAATATTTGTCACTTATTGACGTTGAACATGACATTATATCGCACACGTCTAATTTTAATGTTATGTCTGCTATCGGTGATGATATACACTAATATCGTGCAATTTTGGCGAGCGTAAAGTTGGAACAGAATTACTTTACTCCTGCTGCACTTCTTTGCGCGTGGATTCCGTAAAACTCAAGTTTGCGATCTGAAATGAGCTCGTAAACTACTCAATTACGCTCGGTCGTAGAAAAAATTATATTCGAAGCTGTAAGAATTATATAAAGCAATTCTGTATAGATATCTTAGAAGTAAAGACATGTGATACAAGTGAAAGGAGTTGGAATGAGATATTCTTTACGACCACAATAGACAGTAGTTCTGCTAGCCTCCAATAGAGGCCAGCAACATTGTATGAGACTGTGGTTTCGATGCTTTGTCCGGTCACACATTACTTTCTCATTTGCCTGCATAGAGGAAGTTTGGCATTCTATCAAAAAATCCGATATCAAGATTTCACCGTTCTAGATCCACCGAACAAAAACATATACGTATTATGTATTCCATTCAATAACCTTCGCTACCTGTTCTACAACGAACTATTCTTATGAAATCTGATGTGACTTCACATGACTTTCCCTAGCTGTTCTACAACAACATACTCTCTTTCTACACCATGCTACTCTACATTATCAGAATATTCTTATTGCTTAGTTCCTTATAAGTAGAAGGGAAATAAGGGAATACACTAGACTAAAGCGATAGTCAAAAGCTGTCGTTAAGCGATTGTCATTGCAATTCGCTTCTTTGCGTGGCCAGTAGAGCAAACGAAAAACGAACTCCTCCTGTCTGAGAAAAGTTTAGGTACTTTACAATTGAAACCAATAACAAGGAATATCTCGGAAATGGTTACCCCCACAACGAAAATATAAAGGACATAAATTATGTGTTTTGACGTGATCTACATTTTTGTGTTTTAAGTTTTTGTCTATCTCTTACGGTTTATCAGTTATACAAACTTTAGGAACATTCATCCAGAATAAAGAGGTCTTCAGAGCCTATTCCTAGATAATTCAAGATATACAGTTTATCATGTAGGTATATTTAAAAAAAAAAGAGGAGATTTTAATCACAATCGTTTTCGCCATTTTTGAGAAAAACAAAACTTTCAAAAAATGTTCCATGTAAAGGGTAATTTAGGGTGGGGGGATTTCCTTGAGAATCTTCGTGTCGCATCCTTGAACTATAATAAACTTAAATACTAAGTTTGGTATTTAAGGATCTTTTAGTTTTTGAGCTATGCTGCCCACACACACGTTTTTTTTCTAAAATATTGTTTTTGTTTTTGTTTTTTTTTGTTTGTTTCTTTTTTTACTCAAAACATATTTGCGTTGAAATCTCAATGTCGAATTATTAAGTGCAGCACATCTTCTCTGTACACTATGTACCTAGTATATGTAGAGAAAGTAAGAAACCGTTAGTCATTTGTGAGAAATTCTAAAAAGCTTCCATGTAAAGCATAGTTAGATGTGCGATTTTCTTTTACATTTTCGTATCGCATCCCTAGAATGTGATGAACTTTAATACCAAGGTTGGTATTTAACGACCTTTAGTTTTTGAGTTAAGCTGTCCACAGACGCACAACGTCATTTTTCTAAAGCTGCTTATATTTTTTAATTCAGGAGTCCTAAAAACATGCATTTCCGGTATCGAATTTTTGCGTGGAAAGGAATTCGTTCTCTACCTACTACGTACACGTACATACGTGCTGGAGAAAGTAAACATCTTTAAATCTCTTCAAAGTGCATGTACTGAAAATTTGAAAGTTCTTCAAATTTCCTCAAGGAGGACAAGAAAAGAAGATTAAGAGAGAATGAAAATTTAAAATTTACATGATATTTTCTCATTGGTCTCTTGTATGGAAAGATTGAGTAGAGAAAGTGATGTGTTGAATCTGTGCTGGTAATGTGGGAGTTCGAGTCCTTGCGGACATATCCGTGACACCGTTTCATATTTTAACAATTAATCATTACACGCGCAATTATGAGAGTCTGTGATGCAGTTGAACGACTCAACCTGTTCAATGATAACGTCATCAATCAGGTGCATGACATCACAGGCAGGGAGTGTTACATAGACGTTTGCTTAAACTCGCCTCTAGCGTTATAATAAAATATTCAAATATAGACGATAATTCCACCGTTCTATTCCGTTATCCTTTTATTATTATTCAAAAGGAAATGAGGGGGTAAAACATGTGTAATACTCACACTGCCCACCTCGGTAGCGTGGTGGTAGCGTGTCCATCTCACATTCAAAAGGTCGCGGGTTCGAATCTCGCTTATCACCGGGATAAAAGAAAAATCTTCAAAAAAAGCAAAATTCTTAAAAAAAAAAAAAAAAAAATGTATTTCTTTTTTAATTGCTTAATTCATATAGCCTAACATCTATGGTCATATTATGGGCTTAGCGTTGTCTGTAGGTTATTTTGTTTTTTAATTGTAGTTTTACGTGCTCTAACCTGGTTGGTCATATCGGACGATGGATGAAATTGGTGAAATAATGCTCAAATGTTCTTGGGGTCCATGTAGCTTTAAGTTACTCGACATTCGTCTTCTCAAGATAAGGAAAAACCCCGAAATAAAACCTTATCCGGGTAAATTGCCCTAAGTGAGATTCGAACCCATGACATGTGAGGCAGACATACTATCACCACACTACCCAGGCGGGCTAGTAGGTTATTTATTTAGGGTTTAAAAATCGTTTTTTCTTTTATTTTCCTCAAACACACACACACACACACACACACACACACACACACACACATTCTCTGTCTCATACATACTTCGACAGTCTGTGGGGGATAGGGAATAATTCTGATTAAAGAAAAATTCCCCGCCGCAGCCGAGATTGTAACCCCGGACCTCCGGGCGAGAAGTTAGCTCGGCGACTACTCGATCACGGAGGCAGTCCAACATTGGTTCTTTAGTATATTTTATACACACATTCCATTTGTAAAGAATTTGTTTCGGGGTTGTAACTTTTAAGCTCCATGGACCCTGAGATAGTGTAAACGGCTCACTGCCCTAATATATTTTATCATATCCTCTACACTTCATGTATGAAAATAACAAAAACGAGTCTTTATTTCACTGTAAATTATTTTAACACCTTTAGCAGCTCCCCATTCTTTAAATAATGAACATTCCTTGTCATATAAGTCCTTCAACTTGCCGGGTAACAAACTAAGTACAGCTTTTCTGGGATAATGTAAAACTTCTTCGGCAATATCCATTTTCATTCATTTATTGATTTATTTGGTTCAGTTTACACAACCAGAATTGAAACTGTTTATTCCGGCGGGGTTACATAGCAACGAACAAACAAAACACTCTAATAATATTAATAAATATAAGAATATTTGAGTTAATATTAGGATAGGATAAAACGTTGTATATTACACGTGGCTTATTAGACTATTATCTGCTCATGCACGCTTACATATGTTGCGTTACATCTGCACTTGCATCTCATTGTGAATGTTGTTTAAAAGCAGCAACAATGCGCGGGTGAACGCAGCAACAAATTAACATTCCACGAATAATGGTCAAACTAATATATTTAAAAAAAAATCTGATGCGTTCCACTCACATGACTTTGTATAGCTCTTACACAAAAAAACTTCCCGTACAACAGATTAATCTTTTATCAATGACATGCTCATCGAGAAAAAAATAGCAGAAATAGTCTTATTACTTGCTTCCTTGTAAGTAGACGGGAAATAAGAGAATACACTAGGCTAAAGCGATAGTCAAATCTTTTAAAAGCTGGCCATATGTGAAACAATTGCATGGCCTGCAGTAAAATACGAGAGATGTCACTTCCCGTTTGAGAAAAGTTTTAAGCAGTTTAAAATTGAAACCAATAACAAGGAATACCTCAGAAACGCTCAGCTCTACATAAAAAAACTTATATGACATAAATTATGAGTTTTAACGAGGTCTACATTTTAGTGTAGTAAGTTTTTGTCTATCTCTTACGGTTTAGCAGTTATACAAAATTCTACAAAACTCACCCAGAATAAAGAGCTCTTTAGAGGATATTTCCAGAAAATTCAAAATATACATTCTATTTCTGGTGTAAATATCTCTAATATTCAATATATTACTAGATATAGTATAATCCGGGTTTGTGGGTTGTGGTCCACTGGGCTCCTCTTTCTTCTTCCCAGTAGTGTACTTCGACCTCGCCGCTGCCACCGAAGATGTCTGCCGTAGTCGCAGACGAAACGTCTGGGAAGAAGAAGGAGGAGCCCAGTAGACCACGGCCCACAAGCCCGGATTATACTATAGCTAGTATTGACACCGGCCGTGAAAGCCTAAGAACTTTGATACGGTATATTAATCAAAAACGTAGCTTGGGGCCGGGGATGTTTTTTAAAATCTTCGCGGCCCATACTTAGTACTATATAAGTTTAATATCTTCCAAGTTTGGTTGTTACCAGTCTTTTCGTTTTTTGAGCTATGCAAGCACACGACTTTTTCTGAAATGCTTTTCTTTTTTTACTTTCTCTAAACGTACTGTGTGCACGGTGCATAGAGAAGGTATTGTATTGCACACAAAAATTCCATGCCGAGATTTCACCGGAAATACATGTTTAGGGTCCCTGTATCCAAAAAAGTATGTTCAGAAAAAGTTCCACGATAACTCAAAAACGAAAAGTCGATAATACACCAAATTTGACATTTAAGTATAGAATCTTCCAGAGATGGAACACCAAGGTTTTGAGAAAACTCCCCCACCCCAAACTACTCTTTACTGGAAAAATTTTCGAAAATTTCGATTTTCTCAAAAATGGCTAACGATTTTCATTAAAATACTGTATATTAAAGATATTTATATGGAAAATAAAATATATATCTTTAATTTTTTGGGAAAAGCTTTTAAAGACCTCTGTTCTGAATGAATTTTGCGTAACTGGTAAACCGTAAGAGATAGACAAAAACTTACTACTTGTAGATTACGTTAAAACACACAACTTATGTCATATAGGTTTTTTTCGTGTGACTCACTATTTCCGAGCTATTCTCTGTTATTTGTTTCAAATTTAAAATACCTAAACTTTTCTCACACGTAAAGTTGTAAACTCCTGGCCCTGCATAGAAACGGATTTCAACCACATGGCAACCAGCTTGTAAAAGAGTTGACTGTCGGTTTAGCCCTCTACTTACAAGGAAGCAAATACTCAAGACAATTTATGCTGTATATCTCGATTATCATACATTAGATAGAAGAATAAGCTTTTTAACAATAATTTGTTACAGAGAAATAGAGAGAGTCATGTGATTGTAACTCATTAGATTTTTTTCTTTCGAGAAAGTCTCAAAAACGTGTATTGCCGGTAAAATCTCGGCATTGCATTTTTAGGAGGAATACAATGCCTTCTCTACCACTATGTACGTAATACATAAGTACTAGAGCAAGCAAGAAACGTATAACAGCGCACATTTTGGAAGAAGCTAATCCTAACTAGAAAGTTGACGTAGTTCACATATTTTAACCATCTCATGGGCGAAAAGCTACTTATGGTGGCTTGATTATTGGGTAATTATCCTAGAGAAGGCGATAATCCTCTGATAATTATTCCTCCTCCATGTAGTGAATATCTGGGTCAAATATTTACGATTACGAAAAATTCAAAAATAAACAGCAGTTACAACGCCGTATATGTAACTAATTTGTTTCTAAAAATTCTGATTTATACGCACATCACCTTCCCTCCTCAGCTCTGTACACACTATTACAAATAGTCTTGTATTTGCTTCGCGTTAATCAGGATAAACATTTGGATAAATTGTCCTGGTATTTTCTTGTTGAGAAAGGGAAATAAATGTATACACTAGAATTATGCGATAGTTAAATATTTAAAGAGCTATTCGCTATTTGGGTGTATCAATTTTGTTTTCCCTGCATGACCAGGAGAAAGAAATCCGAATAACGATATCTCAAATGAGAAACGTTAAATTATTTTTAAAATCGCATGAGTTGCCTTCACATGACTTTGTCTACTTGTTCTGCAAACAAACTATTCTTCTATTTATGTATATACGAGAAAAATATTAACACACTTAGTTCCTTATAAGCAGCAAGGAAATAAGCGAATATACCTGACTAAAGCGACAGTCAAATCCGATATGCGAACAATTACAGAGGAACAAAAGAGAGATGTGTCTGAGGGTGACTCAGTTTGAGATGTAGAAACCAATAACAAGGATTATCTCGGAAAAGGTCAGCTCTGTAACAAAAATGTATATGACAAGTTGTATGTTTTAACGAAGTCTACATTTTTTGTGTATTAAGTTTTAGTGTATTTCTTACAGTTTACCAGTTATGAGAAATTGACAAAATTCATCCAGAATGAACAGGTCTTCAGAAGCTATTCCCAGAAAATTCAACATATACATTTTATTTGTGATGAAAGTAGCATAATATAGGGTATTTTAATCAAAATCGTTAGCCATTTTTTAGAAAAACAACATTTTCAAAAAAAAATTCCATGTAAAGGTTAATTTGGGTTGGGGGGATTTTCCTTGTAAATCTTCGTGTCCCATCCTTGGAAGATAAACTTGAATACCAAGTTTGGTATTTAACGGTATTTTCGTTTTTGAGCTATACTGTCCACAGATTCCTGAGTGCGCGCGTGGAACTTTTTCTATTTTTATTATACAAAACTTCGACTTAAGTTCATTATCTTCCAAGAAAATCCCCCGATTCCCAACTATACATTACATGGAAATTTTTTCGAACATTTTGTTTTTCCCAAAATTTGCTCCAATGGTTTTGATTAAAATCCTGATGTTCAAACTATTTTTATGAAAAACGAATTTTCTGGGAATAGCATCTGAAGACCTTCATTCTGGATGATTTTATATAACTGTCAAACCAAAAGAAATAGACAAAAATATGGAGATCTCTTTAAAACATGCATTTTATACCTTATATGTGTTTTTTTAATAGAGTTAATTGTTTTCGAGATATTCTGGATTATTAGTTTCAATTTTAAGCCCCAAACTTTTCTCGAACGGGAAGACATCTCGTTTGTATACTCCTGGCAAGCAAAGAGATTGGATTATTTCACAAAGCGACCTGCTTTTAAAAGATGATACTATTGCATTTTCTTATTTCCCTTGTACTTAAAAGGAAGCTAGTAATAAGACTATTTCTGCTAATGTTTGTCTTGATTAGCATGGTGTAGATAACAGATTAATGTTTTGAATAAAAGGCTTGTTTACCGAACAGCTAGAGGACATCATGTGAATGGAACACATTAGATTATTTACCTGCTGCTTACAAGGGACCAAGTAATTAAGACAATTTCTCGATTATCATGAAGTAGATAGAAGAATAAGCTTTTTAACAATAGCTTGATACAGAGATGGAGAGAAAGTAATGTGAGTTTAACACACAAGATCCGTGTTTGTGAGCACGATAACTCAAAAACGAAGAGTCCGTAAAACACCAAAGTTGGTATTTAAGTTTAGTATATTCCAAGGATGCGACACATTAGATACTTCCACACCAAACTACCCTGTACATGGAAAACATTTCCAAAATTAATGCTTTTCTCAAAAATGGCTCTAACGATTTTGATGTAAATACCGTATGTTAAAACTACTTACATTACAAATAAAATGTATATCTTGAATTTTTCGGGAAGCAATAAGGCAATTTCCAGTAGCATGACGTAGACAAAGGAAGAGTCTTTTGTAAGCGATATTTGTTTGTGTAACAGATAGAGAAAGTCATGTGACTGTAACACACAAGACTCTTTAGTGGAGATGACCATATTCCTTGTTATTGGTTTCAATTTTCAAGAACTTATACTCTTTTCAACTGTGAAACCGACATTCGTTTTTCTTTTGTTTTACTAGTGGCTATGCAAGGAGAATCGTATTTCAATCACATAGCAACCAGTTTTTAAAAGATTTGTCATTTGTTTTTCTTTTGCTTTACTCGTGGCTTTGCAAGGAGAATCGCATTTCAAACACATAGACCCCAGCTTTTGACTATCACTTGAGCCTATGGCAATAATTTTTCTCGATGAGCATGAAGTAGGCAGTAAATTAAGCTTTAGTGTGTTACAGAATAGGTAACATGTGCATAGTGTATAGAGAACGTGGGTATTGTATTCCACCCTAAAATTCGATACTGAGATTCCAGCGGAAATACATTTTTGAGATTACCTGAATCCAAATAAAGTATTTATAGAAACATATCCAAGTGTGTGTCTGTGGGCAGCATAGCTCAAAAAACGAAAAATCCGTTAAATATCAAACATGGTATTTAAGTCGAGTATCTTCTAAGGATGCGACACGAAGATTTAAAAAATCCCCCCATTCCAAACTACCCTTTACATGGAATATTTTTCGGAAATTTTGATTTTCTCATAAATGGCGCTAACGATTTTGATTAAAATATCGTATATTAAATATATTTACACGAAAATAAAATGTATATCTGGAATTTTCTGGGAATAGCCTCTGAAGATTACTTTATTCTGGAAAAATGTTACGGAATTTTGCATAACTGCTCAACGGTTAGAGATGGCCAAAAACTTACCACACAAGAAATGTAGAGCGCGTTAAAACACACAATTAATGTTATATACTCTTTATGGAATTGACAGTTTTGGAGGTATTCCGGATTATTGGTTTCAATTTTAAGGCACTTATTCTTTTCTCGAGACATCTTTATTCTCGTTTCTATCATGTTACAACGTTTTCCAACAGACTGTACCTGATATTTTGGTAAAGAAATCAATTTGTGTAGCAATGTTGATATATTCGTATCATAATTTTGCTACGTTATTAAGAGAATTTTAATATCGTAACACAAAGTCAGTTCTCCTAAAACTGGTAACGAGGTTATGTCACATTTATTAGGGTTATTTACTTATGATGTTATCTGTATAATTGAAGTATAATTAATTGGTGTAAGATCAGAGGGAATGCCGGTAAGGTACATCGTCAGCTTTCTCCCCATAGCGAACTGCCTTGCTCTTCCTACACGAAATCAAACCCACGTGTCTGTCTGTCTCAACTTGGCCTACTCCTGCTTAAGTGGAACTCTTGCACCATCGTCCCACACCACCCTTCAACGTCAAAATTAAAACCTTTTAGGAAACAAACTAAATGCTTTCCAATATTGTAAAATAGCCACACTCAATTATCGATGCTCTATTTACCTCTCAAGTGTGTGTCAGAAACTGTATATCAAAATCATGACTGCATTCGATAGTAAAAACTCTGAATTGTTCAACTCACGTGACTTCTGTTCTGCAAAAAAGAAGAAGAAAAAAAAAAAAAAAAAAAAAAACTCTGATGTGTTCCATTCACATGACTTTCTCTACATTTCTGCAACAAATTGTTAAAAAGTTTATGCTTCAATTTATTTCATTCTAATCGAGGAAAAATTAGCAGAAGTCTTATTACTTGCTTCCTTGCAAGTAGAAGCGAAATAAGGGAGCAGCATAGGTTAAAGTGATAGTCAAAAGTATAAGTTCTTCAAATCTGAAACGAAAAACCAGGAACATCTTAAAAACGATCAACTCCACTAAAACAATTTATATAACATATATTGTGGTTTTAATGTGCTCTACATTTTTTGTGTGGTAAGTTTTTGTCCATCTCTTACGGTTTAGTAGTTATGCTAAATTCATCCAGACTAAAGTAGTCTTCAGAGGCTATTCCCAGAAAATGCAAGATATACATTTTATTTGTCAGGTAAATATCATTAATATACGATATTTTAATCAAAATCATTAAGAGCCATTTTTTGATAAAACCAAATGTTTCGAAAAAAAATCCATGTAAAGGGTAGTTGGGGTGGGGAGATTTTTTTTTTTTTTTGAAATCTTCGTGTCACATCCTTGGAAGAAACCAAACTTAAATACCAAGTTTGGTATTCAACGGTCTTTTCGTGTTTGAGTTATGCTGTCCACAGACACAGACACATATATAGACGTACATACACAAACACACACACATCCACACGGACCTAAATGCTTTTTTTTTTTATTCAGGGGGACCCAAAACATGTATTTCCAGTGAAATCTTGGTATCGAATTTTTGGGTGGAATGCAATAACTTCTCCATACACTATGTACATAGTACGTGTAGAGAAAGTAATTATTCATTTATCGAGATAAACGATTTTTTTTTACTTGCTTCTTTGTAAGCAGAAGGGAAATACGGGAATACATTGGTTTAAAACAATATCAAATCTTTTAAAACAATGTGAAACTATTGAAATCCATTCTCTTTGCTTGCTTGGAGTCAATTTTTAAGAAAAAAAAAATTCCAAGCAAAGTATAGTTGGAGTGGGAGATTTTCTTGAACTTCTTCGTGTGGCATCCTTGGAAGATAACATTTAAATTAGTTGTATGTTAACGACGTTGTCAACTGCTAGGCCACCGGTGTGCCGGGAGTTTTCCCTGAGTCTGCGCCGAGTTTGAACCCGCGACCTTGGGATCAAAACACCAGCGTCTAACCAACTTGGAATATGCTGAACTTGAATATCAATTTTGGTATTTAACCGAGTTTTCCTTTTTGAGTTATCCTACACTCCCCCTCCCACATCATTTTCTAAACATGTTTTTTTTCTACGACCGAGCGCAATTGAGTAGTTTACGAGCTCATTTCAGGCCGCAAACTTGAGTTTTACGGAATCGACGCGTAAAGAAGTGCAGCAAGAGTAAAGTAATTTTATTCCAACTTTAGGATCGCCAAAATAAGCAGATATGACTGTACGTTTACCATTACTAAGCTTCAAATTATAGCAGGCAATGACAAACCAATATTATTGTTGTTCTGTGATGCGGATTTTGAGAATTGTGATATTCTTAGAGCTGCTGCGAAAGAACTAGAATCAAATTTACTATCTGCTAAATCCCGAAACTTGATGTGGCACAATATGAGAAATTTATGAAGTGGAGTTTAGAAAGGAACGAACTATAACCCTTGGTGAATGACTCAAACTTAACCTCAAATTTATTTTACCGTTCGTTGTATTTCTTTTAATATCAGACAATTCTAGTGGAAAAAACATTGTATGATACCGAAAGTAAAGTTTCTTTTTGATTCTTGCGTGGTTGTGATTCTCGACTGCGTCTCGTTTCACAATATTTCCACTCGAATCAAAAACCATAACTTTACGCCCTTACATCATAAATAGTTATTTTGGATCAGGAATATTTAAAACATATAATTGCTGTGAAATCTTGGCATCGACCTTCTTTACCTCGCCCTCTCAACTGCGTCTCCTTTCACAACCACGCGAGAATGAAAAAGAAACTTTACGTTCGGTATCATACAAGGTTTTTTCTACGAGAATTTTCTGACATTAACAGAAAAGAAACGAAAGATTAAATAAATTTGAGGTTAAGTTTGAGTCATGCACCAAGGGTTATAGTTGGTTATTTATTTTGCAGCGTTAGGATAATTTAGTGGGTATAGTTTCGCTTTGTGGTTGCTGGGCGCGATGACGGCAGGCCGTGACAAACCAATATTATTGTTGTTCTGTGATGTATTATGAGAATTATGATATTCTTAGAGCTGCGAAACAATATTGACGTTAAACATAACATTATATCGTGCACGACTAATTTTAATTGTTTGTCTGTTGATCAGTGTTGTATACACACTAATATCGTGAATTATTTTGGCAAGCGGAAACTTCGAACAAAATTACTTTACGCTTGCAGCACTTCTTTGCGCGTGGATTCCCTAAAAGTCAAGTTTGGGATCTGAAATGAGCTCGAAAACTACTCAATTACGCTCGGTCGTAGGAAAAAATACTTTTTAAATGTTTCATAAGTTTTTGACAAATTTCATAGATTCATTTCTTTAAATTGAAATAATTCCTAGGTATAAATATATGGTAAATAATTATATATGGAAGAAGCACTTCACATATGAAGGCAGCAACAGGTGGATGACATCAGTCAGAACACAGATTTAGATCTGTTAACATTAATAAAACGTAATGGAGCAAGCATCGTTTAAAAGGCCGCTCATAACGAATGCAAGAGACAAGCTTCACTTCATTATCATACAATGAACAGAAACAATAACGATAATAGAAACCTCATGCCATAAAGCGAGTGGCACGTGACAAAGTATGATCTCAGGACACACGAGCACATGCACTCGATATCTATCGTCTATACTTGGACAAGCACTGCGCTTGATTCCTCAACACCATTCCGGAACATCTCGCTGTCTAGCTCTTCCACACACAAAAGATTATTCTTTTATCTACTTTTGGTCTTATTACTTGCCTCCTTAAGGGAAATAAGGGAGTCACTAGGCTAAACCGACAGTCAAATGTTTTAAAATGTCGTTGCTATGTTATTGAAGTTCCTTTGTTTGTGTGGCTAGGAGTTGATAAGTTCCCGTATGAGAAAAGTATAAGTATTTTAAAACTGAAACCAAAACAAGGGATATCTCAAAAAAGGCCAACTCCACGAACAAATATATAACAAATTGTGTTTTAACGTGCACCACCTTCTTTGTTACGCAAGTTTTTGTCTATCTCTTACGGTTTTCCAGTTTTGCAAAATTACGCAAAAGTCATCCAAAATGAAGGTCTTCATAGACTATTCCCAAGAAATTCAAGATATACATTTTAATTTGTAATGTAAATGGCTTTAATATGTGGCATTTTAATCAATATCGTTTCAGCATTTTTGAGAAAAACAAAATCATCAATTTTTTTCCATGTAAAGGGTAGTTGGAGCTGGGGAAATTTTCTTGATGAAAGAAAAGTGTCGCATCCATGGAAAATACCAAAGTTAAATACCAAGTTTGTTATTTTTGTTTTTGGGCTATGCTGTCCACAGACACACACGGACCTTTTTCTAAAAATGCTTTTTTGGACTCAGAGTACCTTAAAATACATTTCCGGTGCAATCTCGACATCGAATGTTTGGATGGAATACAATACTTCCTTTATATACAATTACACAGTAGGTGTATAGAAAGTAAAAATGTATATTAGACAGCTGCATACCACCCCTTCTATTATATGGTACCCAAACTTGTGTCTTAACAGGCAGAAAAAGGAATATGTTAGAAACATGTCAAAGACATATGGAGAGAAAGATTCTGGGGGGCAGCCTCTAAGACAGAATCAGAAACGAAACATATACCACATGGAAGTAGGGGGATGGATCAACATAAATGGGCTCATAAACAGCAGCGTGGGACTCAAGAACCGGACACAGGAACATGGGACGTCAAGAAAGAAGATGGGCACACGACATAAAACTTCACAACAATAGCGAAGGACAAAAGCGAGTGGAGACCACTGACAGAAGCAGCAACAAATGAATGAGGATCTTTCCCGAAATGGAATTATCAGGACCACTACCATGTCCCTCGTCTTTCAGGGGCTCTAAGGGCTAATTCTATGAACATTATTTTTAGACAGCTGGTGCTAAAAGTAAGTCTTTTACCAGATGTCAGTAGTGCTAAAAGTAGAAAATTCTGTCACTCAGTGTTATAAAATTATAACATTTCAAGTAGACAACTTTGGTTTATGCGTCCACGGCCTCATTCAACTAGACTATGACTCTGAAAGCTCGTATCGGATGATTTCAATGTCATGAACATGGAACCTGCTAAACCACACGAAGTTATGCAAGCAGTGGAGAGAGCAAAATTACAACTGCTACACTGCCTCCGTTGAATAGAATGTAAGTCATCATGCTTTCAGCACTGATGCTAAGCAAGGCAACAACTGAATATCGCAGACCATTTAGCATGAACTCCGTGAAATAAGAAACAATCTATTTATAATTATAACATGTGTATAAATATTGAGAACTGTATAAAAATAGTGTATGATACACGTGTTAAAATTGCTTTATATTGTTCGTAGGTCTACGGCCTCGTTTCGCAAGCTTCCTACTCACACTCATTTTTAATACTTTATCATAAATAACTATTTCTCTCAAATTCTGAAATATTTTAAAGATATTTTAATACAACAGCAAATGGTCTTCGACCCAACTATGTCCACACTATCTCGTTCAATACACACCGCCTTTCAATCCCAATCTATTGACAACTTTTATATAAGCTGCACGATCATCTGTGGTCCGTGGACCAACGGTTGGAAACCATCGCTGTGGCACAAAGGAAGAATTCTGTGCTCCAGATTGTGTACGTGATTCACGCCATGGGTCACCTCTTCCTTATCGAAACAACAAACTGACGGGCCGCGACACGGTTTTAATAAGCTGAACTTGACTTCTGTCAATCATTACAAATACTCCATTTTCGGTTCTGACGTTGATGTGCAGGAATCTGTGCCATACGTTAAACGTGCTCAATATTTATTATAACAATACATTTCCATTTATTTTCTCTATTACTTCAAAAATTTCATATAGTTTTCCAGTAAATACATGTATTGAGGTCCCCACAAAGCGAAAAGTGTAAAACCTGTGTGTTCCATTCATATGACTTTCTCTACATCTCTGCAACAAATTATTGTTGAAAAGCTTATGCCTCTATTTACTTCATGCAATCGAGAAGAAATAGCAGAAATAGTCTTATTACTTGCTTCCTTGTTAGTATAAGCGAAATAAGGGAGTACCATAGGCTAAAGGATAGTCAAAAGCTGGTTGCTATGTGACTGAAGTTCCTTTGTTTGTATGGACACGAGTTGGCAAATTCCTGTAAGAGAAAAGTATAAGTTTTTCAAAGCTAAAACCAAAAACAAGGAATATCTCAAAAACGATCAACTCCACGAAAAAATGTATATAACATAAATTGTGAACTTTAACGTGCTCTACATTTGTGATGTGGTAAGTTTTCGCCCATCTCTTACGGTTTAGCAGTTGAGTAAAACTCCGTAAAATTAACCCAGAATAAAGTAGTCTTCAGAGGCTATTCCCAGAAAATTCAAGATATACATTTTATTTGTCAGGTAAATATCTTTAATATACGATATTTTAATCAAAATCGTTAGCCATTTTTTAGATAGAAAATTTTCTAAAAAAGTTCCATGTAAAGGGTAGTTGGGAGTGGGGGGATTTTCTTGAAAATCTTCGTGTCGCATTGGGGAAGATATCAAACCTAAATACCAAGTTTGGTTTTTAACGGTCTTTTCGTTTTTGAGTTATGCTGCACACAGACACACACACTACGGAATTTGTTTGTTTTTGTTTAAAAAAATCTGATGTGTTCCATTCACATGCCTTTCTCTACATCTCAGAAACAAATTATTGTTAAAACGCTTCTGCGTCTATCTACTTCATGTTAGAAAAAATGAACTAAATTATGGTTTTAACAAGATCTATATTTATTGTATAGCAAGTTTTTGGTTATCTCTTACGGTTTAACAGTTATGTAAAATTCAGCAAAATTCATCCAGTATAAAGAGGTTTTCAGAGGTTATTCACAGAAAATTCAAGATATACATATTATTTACCATACAAATATATTTAATATAGCGTATTTTAATTAAAATCATTAGAGCAATTTTTGAGAAAATAAAAATTTTCGAAATTTTGGCCATATAAAGCGTAGTTTGGGGTGTTTTTTTTTTTGCCTCAAAATCTTCGTGACGCATCCTTGGAAGATAAACTTAAATAACAAGTTTGGTGTTTAGCGATCGTATAGTTTTGTATGTAGCCTGTCCCTAAGCTCACGCAGACCTTTTTGTAAAAATGTTGTTTTTTATTCAAGGGGTCTCAAAACATACATTTCCGGTGAAATCTCGGTATCAAATTTTTGGTAGACTACAATACCTTCGCTAATTATTATGTATACTGTACATATGTGCTAGAGAAAGTAATAATAGGAACTTAGAATAGCTTTATAAGAAGCGTAGCATGTAAAACAGTGCAACTATAAAACATGCCACCAACCATAAATTAAATATAAATGTATTCAGAAAAGAAGGGAGATTTCACCATTGAAAATATCTATTCTTAAGCAAGCTTCCAACTCTTCAATTGAAAAGAAAGCAATATTTCCGGCGCTGACAGACACTGTCTTTTAACGTTAATATATGACTGTCCGCGCATGAATCTGAGCATAGTGACAGGTGCTGTGGTCCACAAGACCAGTAGTTGCAGGCACATATACCCCACAGGTTATTTGCCCACTCCAAATTCCTTACTGATGCCTTGCGTTTCATGGATTCTTATCTGACCGCCTGTCAAACTGATTCTTGAGTGTCTCATAAATTCCATCAGGTATTCAAACATCACAATCTACTTCTGATATCCGATACCATATCATTTTGGACTTTCTTACAAGTCTCACCTTCAATGCTGGAGAAAAACTAGTAATATAAAACAATTCTTGTCTTAATTTGTTACATTTGCACAACTTTCTCTACCTATTCTGCAAAAACTATTCTTACACAAGCTTTTTTTTACTTTCTCTATACGTAATATGCACACAGTGTATAGAAATGAAATGGCGTTTTATTTATGGGCGCTCTTTAACTGCTGTCGTTTTCAGCTTCCTATTCAATACTGGGCGTGAAAGACCGCTTAATTTTGCTCAAAGGCCTATCAGATTTGAGGTTCTTTTACGTGCCGTAAATTTACGACACGGGACCCACGGCTTTACTTCCCTTCCGAAGGAAGCCATGCTAAGGATTTTTACGCCCGAAAAAACCCATCGTCCTCCGCCGGGTTTGAATCCCCGACCTTGGGTATATAAAGTTAGTATGGTAACCATTACACCACGGAGGGCGACACAGTGCATAGAGAAGGTGTTGTACTGCACACAAAAGTGTCTGTCTGTCTGTCTGTCTGTGGACAGCATAGTTCAACAACGAAAACTCCGTTAAATACCAAACTTGGTATTTAAGTTTACTATCTTCCAAGGATGCGACACGAAGTTTTTTAAAAAAATCCCCTTACCCCAAACTACCTTTTACATACAAGAATTTTCAAAATTATCAATATACTAAAAATGCTCTAACAACGTCAAATAAAATGACGAATAATTATTAAATATATTTGCATGACAAAATGTATATTTTGAATTGGTTGGGTCCTATTCATTCTCAATGAATTTTGTATAGCTGGTAATCCATAAGCGTTAGACAAAATGCTACCACACAAAAAAGCTAGATCCGGTTAAAATCTCATTTTCTGTAGAGCTAACCAATTTCAAGCTATTCATTGTTGTTGATTTTAAAATATTTAGGAGTTCAGATTTTTCTCAAATGGAAGTCGTTATTCACTTGTTCTCATCCAAAGAGAAGGTAATTTAAATTGAATCATATAGCAGCTGGCTTTTAAAAGATTTGACTATCGCTTTAGCCTAGTGTATTTCCCTTCTACTAATGTTTATCCCGATCAGCATGAAGTAAAGAGACGAATAAGCTTTTGCAAATATTATTTTAGAAGGATATATACAGAAAGTCAGGTTTTTTAAGTTGTAAGACTCATGTAGACAGGCATTTTTCCAAAAAGGATTTCTTTGCTATTTATTCAGGAATCTCAACCTAGGTATTTTCGGGTGTCCAATTTTTTAATTAATTTTTGCAATTCGTTTGTCTACTCTACTAGTTATGCAGTTCTTCGCTCATTTTCTTAAAACGTTTTATTTTGGCTGTATTGAAATACAGTATCAGACAAAGCTTTGGTGTCAGTGGTGGGAAAACACTTAAAAATAAATCCTGACTTTTAGTTCACACATAAAAGTGGCCGGGCAAGCAGCAGTTAATGGAGTCCTAATTGAGGACACGATGAAATATAGATCCTGAAATTAGGGCGCGCGACCTCTCCATATATGCAGACAATAGAAACTGGGAAATTAAACGCTATGTATTGTATTCGAGAATATTGTGTGGGCGAAGTAACATGACTCAGCATTTTCACTTTTCATCTCATGATCTCACAGGCAATAAATAATCTTTCATCTCTAATTGCTTGAAATGTTCCTAAGGGAGCTTACACAAGGTTTTACCAATAGCACTTAAGAAAGTATTACATTCTACCCAAAAATTCGATACCGAGATTTCACTTTTGTACGAGAGCTATCCAAAAAGTAACAGGCGATTTAGCATAACTAAATAACAACGAAATAACAAAACTTTATTTACAAATTTAGAGTACCTTACTGTATTTCTCAACGTAATCTCCATTCTGTTAAGACATTTATTGTCATGTGATACCCGTTTTTCAATGCCGATGTCATACTTTTCTACCGCCAAAGAACTTTTTTCGGTTTTTTGAATGCACAAAATGTTTGGTCAATCAAATTTTATAGGCAAATAACGAGCGTGTGTTGATAACGCAATGAACGAGTCTTCAGTGAGAAAATGGCGCATAATTTATGAGTAATCAAGAAAGAACCAGTGTGTACGATAAAGACATTTAACTCTTGGGTGGAATACAATACCTCCTGTACTTAATATATGCAGTACAGAAAGTAAAAACGAATTGCAACTTATCTCTCAGGAAAATTAGAAAACTGAAGCTACTAACAAAGAAATGGTTAACACCAGAAAATAATGTATTTATACTGAATTGTATGCGTTAACGAGGTCTACAGTTTGTGTATCAAACTTTTGTATATCTCCGATTTACCAGTTATGTAAAATTAATGCAGAATAAAGAGGAATTTCCGGGGCTTTCGAAAAGTACAAAATATTCAGTTTATTTGCTATGTTATAAGAAACTTGATTGCAACATTTAAAAGCCATGTGTGAGAAATTCAAAAATTGGAAAGGGTAGTTTGGTGTGGGGGATTTTCTGGTATATTTCCATGTCGCTTCCTCAGAAGACGTTGAACTTAAATGCCCATAGGTGCTCAACCTACAGCAGCAAAGAGGAGGGCAGACACACATTTGTTTGGTAGCGGCAGACAAAAGCCTCTCCATCTATGACGTCGCTTTCTATCAGTGGCGGTGGCTTCAGCAACGTTCATGTTATATGGGATGGTACAAATACTAAAAAGACCTTCTTGAACGCCGTTCTTGTTAGTAACTCGGTTGGCACTGTTTACTTGTAACCAGATCAACAATGTTTGCCGACAGGAATGGATAACAGAGTCTTAAAAGACAGACCTAATGATCCTGCCCTCCCTTGCATACTACATTATTTGCACTTTTTTTATTTTCGAGAACATCTGTTCACAAACGTATGTAGAACCAAATATTGATATATGCTTTTCAGAAAAAAAATTCGCCATTTGGGTAAGTTTTTATTGGGAAGAGATTTAAATAAACCCCATTATTTTTTCTGAGACTATTTAATTGCTGTTGAATTTACAAAGTAACTAGTTCCATTTGAACATCGTGGGGAGTGTCTTTGCAGGCAAAATTAAATTAAATTCAAGAGCAGTTACTGATTGCATACCTCATAAAAATGTTTGTCATAATCAGTATGATGGTATTTTTCAAAGTGTCGTTTAATATTACATCGGAACCCCAATATAAGTGAATAAAACATTTAACAAAAATATTCTTCCCCTCATTCTTTCTGGAATACGATATGTTTGGTTCTCTTGAAACCTGTCATCGTATCGAACTGTTTAGTTAAACGCCACCACTGAATGATTGAAGGGGAAATGCTTCCTGCTTGGCCATGCACAAAACGGAGGAGGCGGAGTAACACGACTAGGGTACGTCATTAGCTCATAAGAGCAGAGGTTGGGCACCCTAGTTAAATACCCCTAGCAAATGGACTTTTCATTTTAGACTCATGCTATTTACAGAAGAATACATATTATATTTTTAGATTCAGGGAGTATCAACATTATTTTTCCGATGAACTTTCTGGAATAGTAATTTACGTCATAAGGGATGAAAGTGAAGTTTTGGACGTTCTGAGTTTGCGAAACGAATCTATGGACAATTTTCAATTCTTGAACCATATAATACTTTATTTGGAACCTAATACTGTCAAATGTTAATTTAAATAAATGTTACGGATGTAGTATTGAAGCTGATTACATTATGGTTATTGCAGCATCATTAATACAGAAACAGTTGACAGACGGAAGGCAATTAAATAAGGATGCTTTGTCCACAGAGCTTTTAATGCAACCTTCACTCGTTTTCTCGTAAAATTAGTAACTAAAATGCTTAATGGTTTATGCATATGTTGGTGACAATAACATCGTATGGAATCAAATATATTGTTGTGTTGATTACATTAACTTCAATAGAACGCATGCTCCTGTTTTTCACTCTCCAAACAAAGAATATTACGTAAAGAATGAAGTCAATAACCTTACAAGCAGATGCACTTAAATATTCCTTACGCTGCTGGCGTGACTTTTACTTCCAACAGAAAAGGAATAATGCATGTCTTTGTCACTGACAAACTTTTGTTTTCTTCTTCATATAATTAACTTATTCAGCTATCTCTTCTGTGAAACCAAAGTTTACATGGTAAGTTCCTTTCCTTATCAACACTAAGTTCATTTCAATTAACAACTTTCGGCTTAAAGAAAAGAAATAATCCAAAACTACTTTAATAAAGGTATATTTAATATGTAAATGTAAAATTGCTTCTACATCGCGCTAAAACACGCAACTGTAACATAAAAATCTGATGTATTCCATTCACATGACTTTCTCTATACCTCTGTAACAAATTACTGTTAATAAACTTATTCTTCTATTTACTTCATGCTAATCGAGAAAAAAATTATCAGAAATAGTCTTATTACTAGTTACCTTATAAGTAGAAGCGAAATAAGGGAGTACCATAGGTTAAAGTGGTAGTCAAAAGCTGGTTGCTATGTGCCTGAAGCTCCTTTGTTTGTATGGACAGAAGTTGACATATTGCTGCATGAGAAAAGTTTTTCAAAGCTAAAACTAAAAACAAGGAATAGCTTAAAAACGGTCAACTCGCCGAAAAAAATGTATTTAACATAATTTGTTTGTTTTAATATGTTCTACATTTTCAGTGTTGTAAGTTTTTGTCCATCTCATACGGTTTAGTAGTTATGCAAAATTCCGTAAAATTCATCCACAATAAAGTAGGCTTCAGAGGCTATTACCAGAAAATTCAAGATATACATTTTATTTGTCATGTAAATATCTATAATATATGACATTTTAATGAAAACCGTTATAGCCATTTTTGAGAAAATAAAACTTTTCGCAAATTAATTACATCTAAAGGGTAGTTGGGGGCAGGGAAAGTTTCTTGAAAATTTTCGTGTCGCATCCTTGGAAAATACTGAACTTAATACAGAGTTTTTGAGTTATGCTGCCCAAAGACACAAACACGGATTTTCTAAAAATGTTTTTTTTTATTCAGGGGGCCCTAAAACATGTATTTCCGGTGAAATCTCGGTACGGAATTTTGAGTGCATTACAATACCTTCTCTATACACTATGTACATTGTACGTGCAGAGAAAGCAAAAAGGACGACATTAAGGAGGCTTTAGAATGTTGTGTGTTAAGAGGGAATATGAATGGAATCGACTATAAATGTATTCGTAATTATTGCATCATTGTTATACAACCAATAGTACTAAAAAGACAAAGTAAAGCCTGATTTTAATCACCATTACAACGTGTTTACAATTCCAGAATTGCGATATGGACAAAATTGTAATTTGGTTAAAGCAGTCTACAAACAATATTGCATTTTGTTATTAAAGCTTCAAATATGAAACATTTAACATCGAGATCAAGACAATTATAAAACTTGTGCATTACGCAACTTGTTCCGGCTAAGATTCTCAGCGTTGGTATCAAAGATACAGCTAGCACACTCTAGCGACCCTTACTGTAAGTACAAGGTACGCTGTCGGTGGCTCAGTCGATGACGGGCGAGCCAGCATTTATTGCTGGAGTGTTAAGACTCTTAATGATCGAATTGTTTTTAAAAATTCACCTCAAGGAACATTTCAAATTATCTTACTACAGTCAAATTTGTTCACATTTAATCGAATAACGAAAATATATTAAAAAATCCGACATGTTTCATTTAAATGAATTTCTACACCTATTCTTACAAAACGTTATTCTTCCATCCGCTTCATACTAATCGAGATAACCATTAATTGAAATGGTCTTTTTACATACTTCCTTATAAGCAGATACGGAATAAGGGAACACGCTAGGCTAAAGCGACAGTCAAATCATTTAAAAGTTGGTTGTAACTGATTGAAATCCGGTTGTCTTTGCAAGACCAAGAATAAAACAAAAGAAACGGGAATGTCAAATTACCGTTTGAGAATTGAAACCAATAACAAACAGTCGTTACCTCGAATATCTCGGAAATTTAAACTTCACACAAAAAAAAAAAAAAAAAAAAAGTGTATCGAACATAAATTGTGTGTTATAACTAGGTCTTATCTTTTTTGAATAGCAAGTTTTTGTGTAACTTGTATGGTTTGCCACAAAAGTCATCCAGAACGAAAGGTCTTCGGAGGCTATTCCTAGAAAATTCAAGATACACAATTTATCTGTCGTGTAACTATCCATAATAAGAGATTAAAAAACCCAGAATACTACGGACGATTCGATCTTTTGTATAAAATTAAGGGTAGAAGGCACAGAACCGACGTAAGAGAATGTTCTTTTGTTAACAGAATGGAATGAATTGCCATTCAGGGCGGCCCCCTGACCTTAAAGAAGTTTAGGGACAGTTTAAAGAGAATAAATGTTAGATGTTAATTAAAGTAAATATTGTGAAGTAGTTAAGGATCTGTAACACTGAGGCTTCATAGTGACTGTTTGCTATACTCAATAATAAGTAGTTAGGTATTTCAAAACCATGTATATATAGTATCTTAGTTGTATTACTATCATTAATTGTAAGATTATTATTATTATTCTTTTTTAATTTTTATTTATTTATTTATTTTGTAGCCATACGTCCTTTAACCTAGTTGGTCAAGTCGGACAATGAATGAAATTAGTGAAATGATGCTCAAATGTTCTCGGGGTGTATGGAACTTAAAGTTACTCGACATTCGGAAAACCCCCCCAAAAAAAACCTTATCCGGGTAACTCTCCCTGTTGAATATGATGCAGACACGCTACCACCACACTACCCAGGGGGCGAAGATTATTATTATTGTAAGTGAATTTTGTACATTTAACTCTGTCACCGGGCAGTACCCAAGTACAGAGAATAAATACATATATGCATACTTGCAATTTAGTGTATTTTAGTCAAAACAGCCAATTTTAAGGAAATGGAAGTTTTTGAAAAATTTGGTGGTTTGGGTGGGGAGGAATTTCTTGAAAATCTTCTTGTCGCCTCTTTGGAAGATGTTGAATTTAAATATCAAATTTGGTATTTAACAGACTTTCCGTTTTTGAGCTATGCTGTTACACGGACCTTTTTATAAAAATGCTTCTATTTTTGGATTCAGGAGCCTGCAACGTGTATTTCTAGTGAAATCTCGGTATCGTTCTCTATACGAATTAAAGAAAGAAAAAACCTCCACGAGAAGGTTAGTTTGGGGTTTCTTGGAAACCTTTGTGTCGCAGAAGATGCTCAACTTAAATGCAACGTTTGATATTTAATCGATTATTTGTTTTTGAATTACGCCTTTTTTTCTAAAAATGCTACTTCATAGGTCAAAAAAGAAAAGTCAGTTAAAGCTCATATTTAAGTTCAGTGCCTACAGGGTGCGTGCGACACCAACACTTTCCCACCCACCTCAAACTACCCTTTATATGGCAATTTTCCTCGAAAGTTTTGATTTTCTCACAAATATTTCTTAACGATTTTGATTAAAATACCGTATGCGCACGATATTTTTATTATAAAATATATAACTTGAATTTTCTGGGAATGCCTCTGAAAATCTCTTCAGTGTGAATGACTTTTATAACTGGTAAACCACATGAGATAAGAAAAAACTTACTGCACAAAAAAATGTACCCCGTTAAAACACGCAATTTATGTGACAATTTCCTTGTTATTGGTTTCAATTTTAATATTAACTTTTCTAAAACGAGAAGTTCTCATCCGTTTCATATCTTTTGTTTTACTCATGGTCATGTAAAGAGAGTGAATTTTAATTGCTTCACATTGCGACCTGTTTATAAAAAAAAATCTGATGTGTTCCATTCACATGACTTTTCTACATCTTTGCAACAAATTATTGTTAAAAAGCTTATGCTTCTATTTACTGCATGCTATTAGGAGAACAAATTAGCAAAAATAGTCTTATTACTTGCTTCCTTGTAAGGGAGTATCATAGGTTAAAGTGGGAGGTAAAAGCTGGTTGCTATGTGACTGAAGTTCCTTTGTTTGTATGGACAGGACTTGACAAATTCCTGTATGAGAAAAGTATAAGATTTTCAAAGCTGAAACTAAAAACAAGGAATATCTTAAAAACGATCGACTTCACGAAGAAAATGTATATAACATAAATTGTGTGTTTTAACGTGCTCTACATTTTCTGTGTGGTAAGTTTTAGTCCATCTCTTAGGTTTAGCTGTTATGCAAAATTCCGTAAAATTCATCCAGCATAAAGTGGTCTTCATAGGCTATTCCTAGAGAATTCAAGATATACATTTTATTTGTCAAGTAAATATCTTAAATATACGAGATTTTAGTCAAAATCGTAAGAACCATTTTTAAGAAAATCAAAAATTTCGAATTTTTTTCCATGTAAAAGGTAGTTTAGCGTGGGGGGATTTTCTTGAAAATCTTCGTGTCGCATATCAAACTTAAATACCAAGTTTGGTTTTTAACGGTTTTATCATTTTTGAGCTATGCTGCTCGCACGCGCGCGCGCACACACACACGGACATTTTCCTAAAAATGTATTTTTTGGATCCAGGGGGTCTCATAACATATATTTCCTGTGAAATCTCGGTATCGAATTTTTGGGTGCAATACAATACCTTCTCTATACACTATGTACATAGTACGTCTAGAGAAAGTAAAAATTGGCTATCGTTTTAGCCTAGTGTATTCCCTTATTTCCTCTCTGCTTACAAGGAAGCAAGTAATAAGTTCAATTTCGCTAATGTTTATCTGGATTTAGATAGAAACATAAGCTTTTAGCAATAATTTCTTACGGAGTACATCACAGGCATGTGAATGGAACACGCCAGATTTTTAAAGAACGTTTGAAATATTTTCTTAATTTCCTAAGGTGTTTCGGAATATCTCAAATTAATATCATGGTTTCTTTTAAATCTGAAGTTAACATTTCTCACCACACTTGCAAGCCACTGGGTCGCGGCTCCTATGCTGTCTGGGAGACCTCTAGCTCCCTCGTATATCGTGCCATGGGATTATAGGTGTCTAAAAGGGAGATATACATTATATTCAATATAATATAAATTATACTAAGAAGAGACAAATATGCATCGGAAATGACCAGGAAAGAAAATGTCCAAGAAGGCAAAAACACAGTTTCTACAAGCTGGTGATCCAGTTAGGATAGTACTGTTATGGGCAGGGCAATGAACCGAAGGAGGTTGGAAGTTCCACTGCCCAATGGTGGACATAATAAAGAAAATTGAAACAGTTCTCTTGTTGGTCGAGCGACGCGAGCTAACTAGCCATGGAAGAGTCGGGGAGTTAAGACGTGATATTTGGGTCCACAGTGGAGTCGAACGGGCTACATATGGCCGCAACGAAATAGTGTTTATTTAATACACCAGAATACGGTCGAACTGACTAGCCATGGAAGATTCGCGGAGTTAAGACGTGATATTTGGGTCCCCAGTGGAGTCGAACGGGCTACATATGGCCGCGACGGAAATAGTGTTTATTTAATGCACCAGAATACGGTCAAACTCACTAGCCATGGAAGATTCGCGGAGTTAAGACGTGATATTTGGGTCCACAGTGGAGCCGAACGGGCTACATATGGCCGCAACGAAATAGTGTTTATTTAATACACCAGAATACGGTCGAACTGACTAGCCATGGAAGATTCAACGTGTTAAGAAGTGATATTTGAGTCCGCGGTGGAGCCGAACGGGCTACGCATGGCCGCAACGAAATAGTGTTTATTTAATACACCAGAATACGGTCGAACTGACTAGCCATGGAAGGTCCAATGTGTTGAAGAAGTGATATTTGAGTCCGCGGTGGAAACGAACGGGCTACGCATGGCCGCGACGGAAACAGTGTTTATTTAATACACGAGAAGACGGTCAAAAGTAACAAGAGAAGATAGGCGCGGTCGTGTAAGACATAGTTGGAAAGCGGAAGTTTATGAGAAATGCAGAAAATGCCCAAGAAAATGAATAAATGAGGTCAATAACAATCGAGAACTCAAAGGAAACCACTTGTATCTTACCACACCTGAGAAAGATTCCTGAGCCAGGGCAACCACATCTCTACACCATTCCTGCACGCGTGATTGATCCATTTAAAAGTTGTGTCCAATATTCCACTACTCTAATCGTTGACTTGGTACTTACCGGCCCTGAAGATCTCGCCGCAGCCATCACAGCGGGAAGCGAATTGGGAGTCGTAGCAATTGCCGCAGTAGATCTTGTCAGCCTTGGATCCAAACTGCTTGTCTACCAGAGACACGCGGCACTTGTTGCACAGGAAACATGCTTCATGCCAGTGCTTGTCCTTGTAAGACAAGTCCTGTAACAATAGCAAACTTGTTACCGCATCACATTATCTAAAACTGAGCTTCATATTATGAGGGAAAGTAAATATTGGTTTTTCTCCTTCTCTAGCCCCGCAAGTACAATGTATAAAGGGATAGAGAAGTACATATTGTATTCCACCCAAAAATACGATGTCGAGATTTCATATATGTTTTGCGGTCTCCTGAGTCCGATAAAAGCATTTTTAGAAAAAGGTCCGTGTGCGTGTGTGTGGGTGTCTATGGACAACAAATCTCAAAAACTAAATAACCGTTAAATACCAAACTTACTATTTAAGTTTAGTATCTTCCAAGAATGTGACACGAAGATTTTCAAGAAAATCCCCCTACTATAAACTATCCTTTACTTGAAAAAAAAGTTTGAGAATTTTGATTTTTTTTTTTAAATAGCACTAACGATTTTGATTATAATCTCGTATGTTAAAGCTATTTACGTCCCAAATAAAATGTATATTGAATTTTCTGGGAATAACCTCTGAAGACCTCTTTATTCTGAATGAATTTTGCCGAATGTTGCTTAACTGCTAAACCATATGAGATAGACAAAGACTTGCTACACAAAAATGTAGATCTCGTCAAAACTCATAATTTATGTCCTTTACGTTTAACCGTTTCCGAGATACTCCTTGTTACTTGGTTTCAATTGTGAAGTACTTATACTTTTCTCAGACAGGAAGTGTCTGTGTTTCTTTTGTTCTACTCCTGGCCAAGCAATTTGTAATGACAATCGCATAACGACAGCTTTTAAAACACTTGAATATCACTTTAGCATAGCGCATTCCTTTAGTTTCCCTTCTACTTATAAGGAACTAAGTAACAAGAACATTCTGCTAATACTTATCTCGATTAGCATGGTGTAGAAAGAAGAATAATCTTTTGTAAGAAGCTTATAGAGCAGCTAGAGAAAGTTATGCGAGTGCATTACATCAGACTTTTTACTTTATTTTATTTATTTGTTTTATTAATGCAGAGGCACTTAAGTGTACAATTTATTGGCTAAGAACAATAGAACGTGCAGATAAAACAAAGACTAACAATAAAGTACAACATGTACAGTGTATTACAGATATTTGGTTGGTGGTAGCTGAAGATCACCTCCCAATTGTGATCGGTGATCTTACTTGATGACAGGGCATTATTGCGGTGAACATGGACTGAGTATGTATCTGCATTCGACTTGCAGGAAGGCTTGTTACATTCACATCTCTGCAACAAATTGTTATTAAAAAGCTTATGCTTTTATTTACTTCATGCTAATCGGGAAAAAATTAGCAGAAATAGTTTTATTACCTGCTTCCTTGTAAGTAGAAGCGAAATAAGGGGTAGCATAGATTAAAGTGATAGTTTTTGCCCATCTCTTATGGTTATGCAAAATTCAGTAAAATTCATTCAGAATAAAATGGTCTTCAGAGGCCCATGCCAGAAAATTCAGGATATACATTTTATTTGTGAGGTAAATATCTTTAATTTATGATATTTTAATCAAAATCGTTAGAGCCATTTTTGAGAAAATAAAATAATTTCGAAAAAAGTTCCATGTAAAGGGTAGTTGGGATGAGATTTTCTTGAAAATCTACGTGTCGCATTATTGGAAGATACTGAACTTAAATACCAAGTTTGGTATTTACCGGTCTTTTCGCTTTTGACTATACTGCCCACAGACACACACACACACGAACATTTTTCTAAAACTGCTTTTTTTTGGATTCGGGGGGATCCAAAACATATTTCCGGTGAAATCTCGGTATGGAATTTTTGGGTGCAATACAATACCTTCTCTATACACTATTTACATAGTACGTGTAGAGAAAGTAAAAGACTGGCCAAAGCGACACGTGCTAATGATCCGTCAAGTTTACAGTGAAATGCTGGCACAACAAGCTTCAGCTGTATAAGCAAATGTTGTTAAGTCGTGTTTTATTTGCACCACATTTTAGCCTCAATTTAATTTTTACAATGTACATAGCGGATAGAGAAGGTATTGTATTCCACCCAAAAATTCGGTGTCGAGATTTCACCAGAAATGTATGTTTTGAGGTCCCCGAGTTCGAAAAAAATATTTTAGAAAAAGGCCCGTCTGTGTGTGCGTGTGTACAGTATAGCTCTTAAACGATAAGCTCATTAAATACCAAACATGATATTTAAGTTTAGTATCTTCCAACAATGCGCCACGAAAATTTTAAAGAAAATTCCCCCATCACAAACTATCGCTTACAAGCAAGATTTTTTTAAAATTTTGTTTTTCTCAAAAATTGCTATAACGATTAAAATACCGTATATTAAATATATTTACATCACAAATAAACTGTATATCTTGAATTTTCTGGGAATCGTTTCTGAAGACCTGTTCATTCTGGATTAAATATCCTGACTTTTGCATAACTAATATCCATAAAAGATACACAAATATGTAGATCTCGTTAAAAGACACAATTTATGTCCTATAGGTATATTTTTTCGTGGAGTTGGCCGTTTTTTGAGATATTCATTGTTATTGATTTCAATTTTAAAATAATTAAACTTTTCTCATACGAGAACTTCTGGCCATGTAAAGAAACGGATTTCAATACCATAGCAACCACATTTTAAAACATTTGACTGTCGGTTTAGCCTAGTGTATTCCCTTATTTCCCTTCTACTTGTAAGGAACTAAGCAATAAGACCGTTTCTGCTAGTGTATATCTGATTATCATGAAGTAGATAGAAGAATAAGCTTATTAACAATACTTTGTTGCAGAGATGTAGAGAAGGTCATGTGAATGGAACACGTCAGATTTTTTTTTTTGGTGAAGTTATTATTCAGTTTTATTCTCCTCTTATGTAAGACTTACAACCCCCAGCAGTTACACGTGAGATCTGTTGAGGAGCAGACGAACATGAGTTAAAGTGAAGAACCTGGAGCGAGGGATCGGTCCATAGCCAAGTATAAGAATGACGATGAAAGGAAAAGTGATGATGGATGAATCTGTGGAAGGGATGACGAGTGAAAGCCGCCCAGGCGCTGCGTCCTTCACCACCCGGGAAAGAGTTGAGCTGAGCTGCATGTAACCACTCGACGACGGGGTCGCATGAGTAGACGATTTCCTCGATATTCCTCGTCATTGCTTTTCCTTTTAAAATAACTTTTCTGAAATTGCAAGTTGCGTTTTTCCCCTCCTGGCCATACAAAGTGAATGGAATTTCAAAGCCATCCTATAGTGACCACCTCTTAAAATGTTACTTTCGCTTACGATATTCCGCCAAACCCCTTGTACCTACGATGAAATATGTAATAACAATCTGACGTATTCCATTCACATGGCTTTCTCTACATCTCTGTAACAAATTATGGTTAATAAACTTCTTCTACCTACTCCATGCTAACCGAGATAAGCACTAGTAGAAACTGTCTTATTGCTTAGCTCCTCATAAATAGAAGGGAATACACTAGGCTAAACCGAAAGTCACATGTTTGCTATGGGATTGAAGCCCGTTTCTTTGCGTGGCCTGGAGTTTTACAAGTTCCCGTATGAGAAAAGTTTCAAGTATTTTAAAACTGAAACGGTCAAATCCAGGAAAAAAAGGTTTATGACATAAATTGTGTGTTTTAAGGAGCTCTACATTTCTGTGCAGTAAGATTTTGCTTGTCTCTTACGGTTTACTAGTTATGGCATATTAAAAAAAATCATCCAGAATAAAGAGTTCTTTAGAGGCTATTCCCAGAAAATTCAATACATACATTTTATTTATCATGTAAATATCTTAAATTGTTAGAGGTATTTTTGAGAAAATCAAAATTTCCGAAAAATGTTCCAGGTAAAGCCTAGTTGGGGTTGGGGGATTCTCTTGAAAATGTTCGTGTTGCATCCTTCAAAGATACTAAACTTAAATACCAAGTTTGGTATTAACGGTCTTTTCGTTTTTGAACTATGCTGCCCAGATATATAACAAACACACGGATTTTTTTCTAAAAATGCTTTTATTGGTATCAGAGGGTCCCAAAACATGTATTTCCGGTGACATTTCGGTATCGATTTTTTGGTGCAATGCATTACCTTCTCTATACAGTATGCACATAGTACGTGTAGAGAAAGTAAAAAGATTTTGTACGAAAGTCTATCTCGATTAACATGAAGCAAATAGCAGAGTAAGCTTTTATAAGAATATTTTGTACAAGAATGAGTAGAGAAAACTATACGAGTTGACACATCAGATTTTTATGGGAAGCTGGTTTTTGCAACCTGCACAGTTCGTTATCCTTTGACGTGGATGGTAAGAAGCTAGAATGGTCTCTTGTGGAGCACATGAATAGAAGCTAATTGGCCTCTTCTGTCAGGCGGAATATCGTCATAGACGCTTCAGTATTGCCCAACATCTGTTCCGCTTACGTGTAGTAGTCAGGGAAAATAATACGTTCAACATAAACATTATCAGAATTGGTCTTTCTAAGCAGAAGGGAAACACAGTCTCAAGTCTATTAAAAGCCGGTAGCTATATCAAACAATTGAAATTCGGTTTTCTTTGCTTGCTAGGAGTAAACAAAAACAGGCGAAAAGAAAACTCTACTGCCCGTTTGAGAGAATTTAAGTACCTTAAAACTGTAACCAGTAACTCTGAATATTTCAAAATAGTAAGGTTTTACTCTTACGGTTATATACGTTATACAAAAGTCATTCAGAATGAAGAGGTCTTCAGAGGCTATTTCCATGAAATTAAACGTATACATTTCGTTTGTCATAAAAATGTTGCATGTTGCATGTAAAGGGTAGTTGGGATCGGGGGATTTTTTTGAAAATATTCATGTCGCATCCTTGGAAGAAACTGAACTCGAATACCAAGTTCGAAATTTAAGTTGCATTTCGTTTTCGAGCTCTGCCGCCCACAGACTGTTTCTAAAAAGCTTTTATTAGAGGGGAGGGGATTCAGGGGTCTCAAATCATGTATTGCGGGTGAAATCTCGACATCGAATTTTTGGGTGGAATAAATTGTACATACGTGCTATAGAAAGTAAAAAAGCTTATTTTTCTATCTACTTCACGTTAATCCAGAAATACCTTAATATGCAGAAATACCTTATTAAATATTTCATTGTAGAAACAAGGGGTTGCAGTACGTTGAAGCTTTGGTCAAATCTTCAAAAAACTGGTCGCTATGTTTAGGATTTGAAATTCTGTTCTCTTTGCTTAACCACTAAAAAGAAAAACAAAAATATCTCTTTCCCAATTGGGATATATATATATATATATATATACACATTAGGAACATTAAAATGAATAAGGAATATCTTTGAAATCATTTACTCCACACACACACACACACACACACACACACACACAATATTCGACATAAATGGTGTATTTTCACTAGAACTATGTTTGTTGTGGAGTAAGATTTTGCCTATCTCTTGTGGTATCCAGCTATGCAAAGTCTTCCAGAATAAAAGGGTCTTAAGATGCCATTCCTAGAAAATTAGAGATATACATATTACGTGCCATGAAAATGTCTTAAACATATGGTATTTTAATCAAAATCTTTAGAGTCTCTTTTGAGAAAAATAAAATTATCAAAAAATGTCCCAAAAACAGTATTTCTGGTGAGGGATCTTCCTGAAAATCTTCCTGTCGCAACCTTGGAAGATGCAGAACTGAAATATCAAGTTTGGCATATTACGATTTTTTGTTTCCGAGTTATGCTCTTGACAGACACACGGAACCATTTTCTAATTTTGTTAACCTATAAAATAAAAAAATGTACGTTGTTTTAAAAAATAATTTATTCAAAATAAGTTGTTTTTGGCATCAGCCATTTTAGAGTTATTTGGCATCCATCCGAATTTTGATTTTGAGTTATACTGTTCACGGAAACACATACAGACATGTTTCTATAAATGCTGTTTTATTTATAAAGGAAGTGACAAAACTTATATTTTCGGTGAAATTTCGATAACGATTATTTAGATGGAATGGGTTATCTCTGATCTTATTAAAGGTAAGAATTACATAATTTTGTTTTTATTGTGCCATTTATACCTTGCTTTTAACTGTTAGCGAACTTTCAACAAGAACTCAATTTTAACTTCAAATGATTGAAGTATTAGTTCTTGTTATTGGAACTGATTTATCTTATCACTGAGTCAATTCCAATGACCAAACGTTGGCGGATATCGATTTGATGCCTCAAGGATGTTCACCTGATAAACCTAAATGGTAATCTCACCCTGGAGTCAGTCAGGACAGCCACATGTTGAAAACAGACTTCATTTCATAAATATTGTCCTTTAATAAACCTACAGGTGTCGCCTTCTAGAAATTCACAAATATCTTTATAGTAGGAATGATACCCTGATGTAAGTTATTTCAGGTGTCGCCTTCTAGAAATTCACAAATATCTTTATAGTAGGAATGACACCCCGATGTAAGTTATGTCAGGTGTCGCCTTCTAGAAATTCACAAATATCTTTATAGTAGGAATGATACCCCGATGTAAGTTATGTCAGGTGTCACCTTCTAGAAATCCCCAAAAGCGCTTATAGTTTTCTTGTTAACGCAGTAAGGACCACCACCTGATGTAAACTGTGTCAGGTGACACCCTGTAGAAAATTCCAAATGTCCTTGTAGTTTCCCTGTTGATGCAATTAGGATGATCACCTGATAAATGTATCGCCTGATACAAGTTTTGTCAGGTGTCACTTTTTAGCAACTCTCAAAATGGCTTTGTAGGTCCCTTCTTTATGCTCTAAGGATGATCACTCCAGGTAAAAGTAGCATATCTTGCCTTGGAGTCAATTCCAAGCATAGGTATTAATGACCACGAATTTATTGTCCTAAGAATGATCCCCTGAGGTAACCTAACTGTAGATCTTACCTTGGAGTCAATTCCAAAGACTGGCTATTAATGAACAGCAATTTGTAGCTCTAACGTTGTTCATTTGATGTAACCTAAGCAATACAGTCACTCCCAAAAATCTAGGTATTAATGAACACTGATTTGATGTCCTGAGGATGATCACCTGGGATAATCTGGGCGGCAGATCCTAGCTTGTAGTCAATCCCAACGACTAGGATTAATGAATACTGATTTGATGACCTAAGGATGATTACCTGAGTAACCTAAGTGGTAGATCTTACCTTGCAGTCTATCCCAAAGATTATATATTAATGAACACGAATTTCTTGTCCTAGGAATGATCACCTGGAGTAACCTAAGCGGCAGATCTTAGCTTGTAGTCAATCCCAAAGATTGGATATTAATGAACACGGATCTCTTGTGATAAGGATGATCACCTGGGACAGTCTAAGTGACAGATCTTAGTTTGGAGTCAATCCAAAGACTAGATATTTAATGGACAGGATTTCGTGTGCTAAGGATGATCACCTGACGCAACCTAACCTTAGACCTTAACTTTGAGACAATCCCAATATTAGATATTAATGAGCACCAATTTCTTGTCCAAATGATGATCACCAGGGGTAGCTTAAGTGGCAGATCTTAGCTTGGACTCAACCCCAAACATTAGATGTTAATGGACATTGATTTGATGTCCTGAGGATGATCACACTGAGTAACCCAAGTGGCAGATCTTAGCTTGCAGTCAATCACAAAGACTATATAATAACGGACAATGCGTTGATGTCCTGCTGATGATCACCTGGTGTAATCTAAATGCCAGATCTTAGCTTGGAGTCAATCACGAAGTCTAGATATTACTGAACACCGATTTGATGTCCTAAGGATGATCACCTGAGGTAACCTAAGCGGCAGATCTTAGCTTGGAGTCAATCACGAAGTCTAGATATTAATGAACACCGATTTGATGTCCTAAAGATGATCACCTGAGGTAACCTAAGCGGCAGATCTTAGCTTGGAGTCCAATCCCAAACTCTGAATACTAATGAACACTGATAGAAGTCACAGGGTTTATTATTTGATGTAACCTAAGAAACAGTGTTACCTTGGAGTCAATTCCAATGATCTTGCTGCACTCCTCGCAGGTGTTGGCGAACACCGACTCGTAGCACTTGATGCAGTAAGGATGGTCATCACGGAGCACATATCGTTGTCCTGTCAGGGACTCGTCGCATTGCCAGCAACAGAAGTGTCCTGAGTGCCAGTCCTTGGACATCGCCTTGGTGTACTCGCCGCTGAAAATCAACTGCAACAGACATGAACAGTGAAGTCAGATGTGGGCTCCAGTTCACTACTACCACCTACGTGAGGTGGTGAGAGACTTGTGGTTGTATATTTAAAATTAGTTCACTCCAGGGCGATGGACTCGCTCGTTTGGCACCATGCTGCTCTTATTTTACTGGCGCGCCTTTATAATTTTAGCTTACCCCAAAACGTGATGGGGATTTCTGAACGTTAGAATCAAAATAGTAACCGAGACAAGTTTATAGCTTCCTAGCTTACTCATGCTGAAAATTAGCAACTGTCTCAATGCCAAACCCTAATTATTAGGATGAATGGGACAGCTTCAAATACCTGATGTGTTAACATTCACATGTCTTTCTCTACCAATTATCGTATATTTATATATCTGCTTATGCGAATATTTTAAAATCTAACTGCATTAAGTTTATATATATATATATATATATATATATATATATATATATATATATAATTTATATAAATTATTATACGCAATAATAGTGATATTTTTAATATGAAAAAATTCTAGATTTCATGGTTATTTAAATATAATTTTAGTGTCTGAAGTCATTATTCTAATAAAAATGACCCACGTTATGTATTACTCTCTACGTGTACTATGTACATAGTGTATAGAGAAGGATTTGTATTTCATCCAAAGTTAGATACCGAGATTTCACCGTAAATGTTTTGAGATCTCCTAAGTCCAAAAAACAATTTTACTTTTTCTACACGTGCTATAGACATAGTGTATAGAGAAGGTACCTATTCCATTCTTCCCAAAATTCGACACCGAGATTTCACCGAAAATACACGTTTTGAGACTCCCTTATTCCAAAAAGAACATTTTTAGAAACATTCCGTGTGTGTCTGTCGGTGAATAGCTCATAAACGAAAATACCGTTAAATACTAAACTTGACATTTAAGTTAAATATCTTCCAAGGATGTGTCACGAAGATTTTCAAGAAACTCCCGCATCCCAAACTACCCTTTATATGGAAACATTTCGAAAATGTTGATTTTCTCAAAAATGGCTAACGATTTTTATTTAAATACCTTATGTTTAAGATATTTTTATGACAAATGAAATGCATATCTTGAATTTTCTTGAAATATCCTCTGAAGACCTCTTCATCCTGGATGAATTTTGTATAACTGGCAAACTAAAGATATAGACAAAACTTAGTACACACAAAATGTAGATCTCATTAAAACACACCATATTATATACATTTTTTTGAGCTAACCGTTTTCGAGATATTCCAGATTATTGATTTTAATTTTAAGGCAGATAATCTTTTATCGAACATTTCTCTTTTGCTTACTCCTGGCAAAAGAATAAGAATGGAATTTCAATTGTTTCACATGGCGATCGGCTTTTAAAGGACTCGTCTATCGGTTTAGCCTGTGCATTCCTTTATTTCCCTTCTATTTACAAGGAAACTAGTGATAAGACTAATTCTGCTTATGCTTATCTGAGATTAGCTAAAAGATTTGGTTGCGGAACAGCTAGAGGAAGCCAAGTATTTTAAATCTGAAACAAATAACATGGAATATCTCAGACGAAAAGAATACTATGAAATAAATTGTGTGCTTTAACGAGATCTACATTTGTTATGTTGTCTATATCTTACGGTTTACCAGTTACTGTAAAACTAGTCCCGGATAAAGAGGTCTTCAAAGGCTTTTCTCAGAAAATTCAAGATATACATTTTATTTGCCATGTAAATATCTTTAATATACGGCATTTTAATCAAAGTCGGTAGAACAATTTTTGAGAAAACGAAAAGTTTCGTAGTTTTTTGTATGTAAAGAGTAAGTGATTTTCCTTACAATTGAGCTCAAATACTAAAGCGTCAATGGAAACACCGAGATTAGGCGATTTCAACCAATCTACGTCATCTGACTGGAGCGATACTATCGAAACATCTTATCGCAGCTGATGTTCATTTCTTTGAAATCTTGTCGCATCTGACGTTTCCTTTGTTTAATTCAGGGAGCAGTGAAGAAAGAAAAAAACAAACAAACAAAACATTCGGTAAATAAACATGGTCGAATGCGTTATCTACCATTTGAGAACTAATGTAAGTATTACAGATGAGAACACTCGTGGTATCACTTATGAAAATCTTCGTGTCGCGTCCTTGGAAGATGCTGAAATGTTAAGTTTGGTGTTTTTCGTTTTTGAGCTATGCTGTCCACTCACACACACACAGGGATATTTATATAAAATGCCTTTTTTGGATTCACGGGGTCCTAAAACATGTATTTCTGGTGAAATCCCGGTAACAAATTTTTGAGTGCAATACAATACCTTCTCTATGCACTATGCACGTAGTACGTGTAGAAAAAGTAAAAACTGCTACGCCATAGAGTTTTTTACTAGGTGAAGTTTGCTGCAATGCCTTGTAGAAGGTTTTTGCCAGAAAGAGGATGTAATTCATGGGTTGTGTCAGGCACCACATTCATCTCTTGCTCGCTCAATCAATCAGCTTGACTTGGCATCCTCTACAAGTGTAACCTGCTCTAGATAACTGAATTAAATGTACACAACATTTCGTCATTCTAGGTAACAGTGATACAGGAAACGGAAGTGATGTATGTTTAAAACCTCAGCGTTTAAGTTTCGTGCTCTTCAAAAAAATCTGATGTGTTCCATTCACATGACTTTCTCTACATCTCTGTAACAAATTATTGATAATAACCTTATTCTTCTATTTACTTCCTGCTAATCGCGAAATAATTAGCAGAAATAGTCTAACTCATAAAATATGCCTCCAACTAATATTTCTTCTTTGAGTGTATACAAAATTGCATTTTTCTCACTTTTAAAAAAGCTTTTTCACGTTCGTTCCTTCAATTTAATTTTTATTTTGCGAGGGAAAAAGGCGTTAAGAAATTTATGTTTAACTTTCTGATTTACCCAAGGTTATACGGTTAGCATTTTAAACTTGAATGAGGATTAATTTCATTTGTCGTCCCCTTTTGTACTTTCCCTACAATTTAACAATTCGATAGCAACATTTTACCCAAAATACCTGTTTTGAGGACCCCCGAATCCGTAAGAAGTCTTTTTAGAAGAAGGTCCGTGTGTGAGTGTGTGTGTCTCTCTCTCTCTCTCTCTCTCTCAGTGCAGCCTAAAAAAGCTTTTTCACGTTCGTTCCTTCAATTTAATTTTTATTTTGCGAGGGAAAAAGGCGTTAAGAAATTTATGTTTAACTTTCTGATTTACCCAAGGTTATACGGTTAGCATTTTAAACTTGAATGAGGATTAATCTCATTTATCGTCCCCTTTTGTACTTTCCCTACAATTTAACAATTCGATAGCAACATTTTACCCAAAATACCTGTTTTGAGGACCCCTGAATCCGTAAGAAGTCTTTTTAGAAAAGGTCCGTGTGCGAGTGTCTCTCTCTCTCTCTCTCTCTCTCTCTCTCTCTCTCAGTGCAGCCTAAGTAAAAAACGAAAACACCGTTAAATACTTGGTACTTAAGTTTAGTATCTCCCAAGGATGTGAAGCCAAGAAAATCCTCCATCCTATAAACTATTCTTCCCATCGAAAAAATTTCGAAAATGTTCTAACGTTTTGATAAAAATACCGTATGTTAAAGATATATCCATGCCAAAAACTTACGTATATCCTGTGAATAGCCTCTGAACACCTCGACATTCTGTGAGTTTTGCATTACTGTTAAACCGTAGGAGATAGACAAAAACTTAATAAAAAAATGTAAGTTTCGTTAAAGCACAGTTTATGTCCTGTACATTTTTATAACGGCGCTAACCATTTCCGAGATAGTTCTAGCCATTGGTTTAAATTTTAAAATACCTATACTTTTCTCATACAGGAAGTTGTCCGTATTTCTTTTGTTTTACTCCTGGTCGTGCAAAGAAAAAATGTCCATTCACATGACTTTCTCTACACCTCTGCAACAAATTATTGTTAAAAAGCTTTTTTTTTGTTTTTGTTTTTTTACTTCATGCTAATCGAGAAAAAATTAGCAGAAATAGTCGTATTACTTACTTCCTTGTTAGTAGAACCGAAATAAGGGAGTACCATAGGTTAAAGTGATAGTCAAAAGCTTATTGCTATGTGACTGAAGTTCGTTTGTTTAATGGACAGGAGTTGACAAATTCCTGTATGAGAACAGTGTAAGTTTTTCAAAGCTGAAAACAAAAACAAGGGATAACTCAAAAACGATCAAATATATGACAAAATTGTGTGCTTTAACGTGCTCTACATTTTTTGTGTGGTAAGTTTTTGTCCATCGCTTATGGTTTAGCAGTTATGCAAACTTCCGTAAAATTCATCCAGAAATAGTGTTCAGAGGATTTTCCCAGAAAGTTCAAGATATACATTTTGTTTGTCAGGTAAGTATCTTTAATTTACGATATTTTAATCAAAATCGTTAAGAGCCATTTTTGAGAAAATCAAAATGTTCGAAAAAAAGTTCCATGTAAAGGGTATTAGGCGGTGGGGGTGAGTTTCTTGAAAATCTTCGTGTCGCATCCTTGGAAGATACCGATCTTAAATACCAAGTTTGGTATTTAACGGTCTTTTCGTTTTTGAGCTATGCTGTCCATCAACACACACACAGAGGACCTTTTCCAAAAAATGTTTTTTGGATTCAGGGGGATCCAAAACATGTATTTCCAGTGAAATCTCGGGATCGAATTTTTGGGTGGAATGCAATACCTTCTCTATCACTATGTGCATAGTAAGTGTAGAGAAAGTAAACATTTACTATCGTTTTAGCCTAGCGTATACCCCTATTTTCCAGTTATAAGAACTAAGTAATAAAACAATGTTGGTAATGTTTATCTTGACAGGTGGAGAAAGTCATATGAATGTAACACATTAGATGTGTATTGTGTAATAATCTGGATTTTCATGACCAATCCTCTCTTTAAGGCTTGTTCACAATAATCCAAACGGCAGTGCATATCGATAACTTAATGTGTAGTCCTTATATTTACAGGCTGCTCGTTCCTTCTAGACGAATGACCGTTAGCGAAGGTAGTGTGCTAGCCTACCCTTGATAAACAGGTCAACGAATATTTTGTTACACTAACAAACAACTCTGCTGTTATGTTTCGAGAATACACAGCGTACAGCTGACTGCAAAATGTTGTGCGTTACGGGTTTATGCCATTGCTAGTGTTTTACCGAGAGATGCTTAGTTATTAATGAAAATTACAGCAATTCAGATGAGAAAGATGAGGGGGGAAAATGTCGAGAGAGGAAGAAATACAAGAAAACTAGGCGTATAGTGCAGTGTAAGCAGTAATCCAGGTTGAGAGTATATACATGTGACTGACATCACTGAAAGAGGAGCCGAGGTTAGACCACTAGCCGCTCACTGGGTTTATTCCCAAGCGACCACATGTGGGATTTGCAGCGCAAGGTCTCTGGTTTCCCCCGCCATCGCAATCCACCGGTGCTCCATCTTCATTTCATGTATCATCAGTGTCACCGTCTGTGGTGACATATGTAGTAAAATCGGGCGTTAAACACCATAAAAATCTGATGTGTTCCATTCACATAACCTTCTCTATATCTCTGTATATTATTATTGTTAATACGCTTATATTTTATTTCTTTCATGCTAATCGAGAAAAATTAGCAGAAATAGTATTATTTCTTGCTTTATTTTAAGTAGAAGCGAAATAAGGGTGTACCATAGGTTAAAGTGAAAGCCAAAAGCTGGTTGCTATGTGACTGATGTTCCTTTGTTTGTATGGACAGGAGTTGACAAATTCCTGTATGAGAAAAGTAAGTTTTTCAAAGCTGAAACCAAGAAAAAGGAAATATCTCAAAAACGATCAACTCCACGAAAAAATGTATGTAACATAAATTGTGTTTTAACGTGCTCTACATTTTTGTGGGTTAAGTTTTTGTCCATCTCTTACGGTTTAGTAGTTATGAAAAATTTATCCAGAATAAAGTAGTCTTCAGAGGCTATTCCCAGAAAATTCAAAATATACATTTTATTTGTCAGGTAAATACAATTAATATACGATATTTTAATCAAAATCGTTAGTCATTTTTTAGAAAATCAAAATTTTCGAAAAAAGTTTCATGTAAAGGGTAGTTTGGGGTGGGGGGATTTTTCTCAAAATCTTCGTGTCGCATCCCTGGAAGATACTAAACTTAAATTACCAAGTTTGGTATTTTACCGACTTTTCGTTTTTGAGTTATCGTGTACACAGACGCACGGACATACGGACACACTGACACACGGACACACACGGACCTTTTTCTGAAAATACTTTTTCTTGGATACAGGGGACCCTAAAACATATACTTCCGGTGAAATCTCGGTATTGAATTTTTGGTGGAATGCAATGCATTCTCTATACACTATGTACATAGTGAGTATAGAGAAAGTAAAAATCACTACAAATATGATATTTGCTTTGTAGCGCAGAAACACGAGAATAATGTACCAATGTTTCAGTAAAGGGGTGTAAGTGATTCGCACCTAACCTCCCTTTTAAATTCACCAAGAACTGACATGCGACCTGTACTTACAACGGGCGATAGCAAGTGGAAGACAAATCAGAGACGATTGCGGGATATTGACAAGACAATATTTGGAATCACAGTGTGCGGCTGAAGTTTTCATCGACTTACAGTTTCAAATAGCGGGGGAATGGGGGAGGGAGGTTTATTCAGATGACTGTACACGTGAACAAAGAAGCGGTTTAGCGTGGTTAAGATTAGGTTTTTTTTGTTGTTGTTGTTGTTTTTATAGTGTTTAACGCCCGCTTTTACTACTATGGTGCCGAAGGCGATGGCACTGATACATGGCATGAAGATTGAGCAGCGGAGGAATGTAATGGCGGGGGAAACCGGAGAACCCGGAGAAAACCCGTCCTTGTATCGCTTTGACCACCACAAATCTCACATGCGGTCGCTTGGAATGGAACCCGGGCCGTCTAGGTGAAAGACTGGGTGCCTAGAAACGCAACAAAGTAACTGACGGCCCCGGAGTGAGAATTTGTCCACTCTTCGCGGAACGGGACACATGGAGTCACATTCTAGTGGAATATAGTGAAACAATAATATTATGAAAGCCTTACTTGCATGAATTATTTTGCTACATATGCCGTTCTTCCACTAATTCGCAAACCGGTATTCATATCCCTTCCACGACACCACAACTGAAGCGACTTGAATAGCCGTGATTGTTAGTGCGATATGAAGTGGCGACCGGCCATCCATTCAAAGCAGAACGTCCCAGTGACTGCAATCAAATGCGCCTGTGGTGAAGGACGGGGAGGGCCCAAGTAAAATAACCGGTGTGATGACACACTTGAATGTTGTACGGGGATTTTGCTCTGTTTTATTAAAAATATGATTTGTTTCATTCATATGACTTTCTCTACGTCTCTGTAACAAATTATTGTTAAGAAGCTTATTATTCTATCTACTTCATGATAACCAAGATAAACAATAGCAGAAATACTTTCTTGTGAGTAGAAGGGAAATGAACGAATTCACTAGATTAATGAAATCCGTTTCTATGAATTATCAGGTTTTGACAAATTTTCCTATGTGAGAAGTTTTAAGTATTGTAAAAGTGAAACTAACAACGAATATATCAAAAATGGCCAACTCCACGAAAAAATGTGTATAACGTAAATTGTGTGTTTCAACGAGATGTACATATTTTGTGTAGTAAATTTTCGTCTATCTCTTATGGTTTACTATTTATGAAAATTCCACCGAAATTCATCCAAAATAAAGGGGTCTTCAGAGGCTATTCCCAGAAAATTCAAGATATACATTTTATGTGTTGTATAAATATTTTTAATATACTGTAGTTTAATCTAAATCGTTAGAGTCATTTTTGAGAATAACAAACATTTTTCCTTGCTAAGGTTAGTTTGGGGGGGGGTGTCCTCAAACTCTTCGTGCTGCATCCTTGGAAGATATTAAACTAATATACCAAGTTTAGTATTTAAACGGCTTTTCGTTTTTGAGCTACGCTGCCCACAGACACATACATAGGCCCTTTTTCTAAAAATGCTTTTTTTGGGGGGGGATTCAGGAGGACCCAAAACATGTATTTCCGGTGAATCTCGGTATCGAATTTTTGGGTGCAACACAATACCTTCTCTATACACTATGTACATAGTACGTGTAGAGAAAGTAAAAATTCCACTGTAAATTGTAGAAACTTTGATTCATCGCCCTTGTTGCAATAAATGGTTAAAACAAGTGCTACTTCCGTCTTAGGACAATCTCCAAGTGTCCCCTTAAGGATGTTGTCATGTGTCAAGATCATATCGGCGCCGTTGTCAGTAAATCTGACATGAAGCTATCGCTTAACACCATAGATCTGGGCCGGGTTTGAACCCGCGACTTCTACCACGAACGTGATGCATACCTGTAACTCTGACTACGATGTTACAGCATTACAAAACTCTCCTGTACAGAAACTTGACCCACTCGCATTATTACAATAGCTTGGCGAAAGTGAACGTTAAAGCTATTAGATTTACAAGCTGAGCTCTGCCTGTTGGGTTTTAAGAGGCGTGAGTGTGGTGCTATATTTACATTTCCCCCCTTATCCCATCTTCTTTATCTTCCTACCATATTTATAGACTTTTCCAAGAGTTTCTTGCACGCGGAGAACAAAATGTTGGCAAGCTTTAATTGGAGTATCTAATTTCATTAAGAGAGAGGTAATTTTTTCAACCAATTTATTTCTAACTGCTTTTCTTCGTTTCTTTTATTCAGAATGCATCCGTAATATGCTTTTGTAAAACAGCGAATTCTTTTACAAACTCACCACGTTTTTGTTTTGTTTTTTATTCCGAGTCTCACAGAACGGGTGGAAAATAAAGTCAGGGGTAGTTGAATTAAATGGTGTGCGTTTATACGTAATGCGTACAAAATACGAGGGACTAGCATGCATATGGGACTACATTGAAAAATTGCAACAACAAAACTGAAATTTTTAGTTTTTACTGCCTCTACTACGTAGGTATAAATAAGAAAGGCATTCTGTAATCCTATGTCGAGACCACACCGGAAATATACTTTGAAGTTCGCTGTGTATGAACAGTATAAATCAGAAAATGAAAAAAAGTTGAAATGCCAAAACTTAAGTTCAGATGATTGATTCAAAAGGGGAATCTTCCAAAGAAAATGGTTATTTATGTTACAAGTGGTAAAAATGGTGTTTTATATTGTGAGTAGGAAGCTTAGGAAACGAGACAGTAATCCTACCAACAATACAACACAATTTTAACACGTGGGTCATACACTATTCTTAGACAGTTCTCAATATTTATAGACTTATTATGATTATAAAGAGATTGTTTCATCTATTTAACGGAGTCCATGCTTAATGATCTGCCTTGCTTAGCATCAGTGCTGACAACATGACGACTTATTCGTACAGAACGAAAACTTTCTATACAACGGAGGCAGTGTAGCAGTTGAAATTTTGCTCTCTCCGCTACTTGCACAATTCCGTCTGGTTCAACAGATTCCGTGTTCATGAAATTCAAATTATCCGCCATTTTATGTATCGATATGAGCTTTCAGGGTCAGCGCCTACTTGAATGATAAACCAAAGTTGGCTACATTGGAGTGTTAAAATTTTATGACACTGAGTGACAGAATGTTTTACTTTTAACACTACTGATATCTGGTAAAAGATCTGCTTTTATAATCAACTGTCTAAAAAAGCATTTCACGTACTCATATGTTTTATTTCATGATGAGCAATGTTTGTGTTTAGACACACACACACACACACACACACACACACACACACAGTGCCATCAGATTAAGCGCCCGCGCTCTTATCGGCACTTGGGTCTCGGGCGCGTGCCACTCGCCTACTGAAATTGCAGTTCCCGCTATTGCGTCACATATGGCGTAATCTTTTGATTCACGTCATGTATATGTTAAACGATAGCAGCAGAGCGTTTTTGTTGATTTTCAGTTTGTGCAATAATGGTCCACTGCACAACAGCAAAAGAGATTTCATCACTTGCAACTTTATAGAACTCGTGTCATAGGGTATTTCGGGAACGCTTTCCTGATATTGATCCCCTAACAGAAATACAGTTCATTAAATAGTCAAGATTCACCAAGGAAGTCTCTATCAACGTTAGAGTACCCAGCAGGAGTGAGCAATGGGTTAGCACAAAAAGCGATGTTTACCTGTGGTGCAGTTGAAAAACAAACTGTATAAATCTAATCCACAAACATTAAAAGAGTTACAACAGTTAGTAGAGTGTAAAGTTATGGTTTTTGATTCTCGCGTATCATACATTGTTCTTTCTACGTGAAATTTTTCTGATATTAAAAGAAAAGCAAAGAAAGGTAAAATAAATTTGAGGTTAAGTTTGAGTCATTCACCAAGGGTTATAGTTGGTTATTTATTTTGCAGCGTTAGGATACTTCAGTGGGTATAGTTTCACTTTGTGGTTGCTGGGCGCGATGACGGTACGGCTATAGCAGGCCAATATCATAGTTGTTCTGTGATGTATTTTGAAAAATTGGCAGCTTTTGTCCTTGGACCTGCGAAAGAAGCAGAATCAAATCTACTATCTGCATATCCCGAAAAGTCTAATTAGAACGCGACTAATTTTAATTGTTTGTTCTGTTGCTCATACACGCTAAAGTCGGCGAGAACCCTGACAGCCAGCGCTGGAGTCCTTGCTGAAAATATTGAGCATTTACTCCCAAACAGGCAGTATAATAGTTAAAGATGTCAGAAATCTACGGAAAGTTTGTGATAACACCACAAGGATTCCTGCTACTAAGAGTGCTGCCCGTATGTGAACAGAAAGTCAACATTTATCTTAAAATACGCATTTTAGTGTGCCTTTTGGTGGCACCACTTTCCCGGCGACTCTCGCGCAGTGGAGAGAGGCCGTGACAGGGTTTACCTTATAATTTAACGCCCATATATATCGTCCAAGGTCGTCTCCTTTGCGCGGTGATAGCAAAGCTGTTTACCAAGCGGGAGACCTGGGTTCGATTCCCACAACTCACTCGGGCACGCAGCGGTCGGGTGGAAGGCCAAGGTTCCTTGTGAGCTGTCGTGCCATGGAGTTGTATTATATATAGTCCAATATTTAGTTTTATTAGTCGTAGTGTCTTTAATATGACTAGTACTTTTCAACCTCTTTGCATTAAAACTTTAGAAGATCGCTTTTGATCGAAGCAAAATGTAAAAAATCTGATGTGTTCCATTCACATGACTTTCTCTATATCTCTGTAACAAATTATTGTTAATAAGCTTATCTTTTATTTATTTCATGCTAATCGAGAAAAAATAGCAGAAATAGTCTCATTTCTTGCTTTATTGTAAGTAGAAGCGAAATAAGGGAGTACCACTAGGTTAAAGTGAAAGCCAAAAGCTGGTTGCTATGTGACTGAAGTTCCTTTGTTTGTATGGACAGGAGTTGACAAATTCCTGTATGAGAAAGTATAAGTTTTTCAAAACTGAAACCAAGAAAAAGGAATATCTCAAAAACGATCAACTCCACGAAAAAAAAATTTATATAACATAAATTGTGTGTTTTAACATGATCTACATTTTTTGTGTGTTAAGTTTTTGTCCATCTCTTACGGTTTAGTCGTTATGCAAAATTCATCCAGAATAAAGTAGTCTTTAGAGCCTATTCCCAGAAAATTCAAAATATACATTTTATTTGTCAGGTAAATATCTTTAATATATGATATTTTAATCAAAATCGTTAGCCATTTTTTAGAAAATCAAAATTTTCGAAAAAATTTCCATGTAAAGGGTAGTTTCGGGTGGGGGATTTTTCTCAAAATCTTTGTGTCGCATCCCTTGAAGATACTAAACTTAAATACCAAGTTTGGTATTTTACCGACTTTCGTTTTTGAGTTATCGTGTTCACAGACACACGGACACACGTACACACACACGGACCTTTTTCTGAAAATACTTTTTTTGGATACAGGTGACCCTAAAACATATATTTCCGGTGAAATCTCGGTATCGAATTTTTTGGTGGACTGCAATACCTTCTCCTTACACTATGTACATAGTACGTGTAGAGAAAGTAATAATTGAAGAACATTTTACATTCGAGTGCAATTACCGTGTGGAGGATTTTAAAACTGACGCAGTTTATTAGCTTACAAGGCTTGGCAAATACTTAAAATAGTATGGATAGACTTGACTTTGGGGGAAAAGATAGAAAATGAAAAGTTGGCACCCAGTTTCCCCTTAGCCCGTCTCTCTTTCTCTCTAAAACACATCACTCCTCTCTCGGTAGACACTGGTAGAGGAAGGACTGTGACATTTCAATAACAAGGCAAAACTCCTGTCATATTAGAGGCGTTCAACAAGTCCTTAGAAAATCAAGAAATTAAACTCCTAGCATCGAAAACAGTTTGTATTTAGTAACTATCGTCTCTTACTAGTTTCAGCAATATGCATCACGTGGTTTCGTTGCCATAGGCGACTGAATAAGCAATCTTGTGCTTATTAAAGAAGATGGGGAAAGAGATAAAAACCGAGTTGGATGGAGTTCATGCCGCATCCACAAATGATGAACATCGTTTCGGACGTCCAGTAGAAGTGGCTTCCTCCGAAATGATAGTCAAAATCCAGGATATAGTTTTCAGTGATCGACGAATCAACGTTCGCGACACAGTAGGTGCAGTGCTCTCAATTTGGCACCAAAAATTAGGTCTTGACAAAGGTCTCGGCAAGATGCGTGCCCCGTTTACTCTCAATGGAGAATAAATGCAATCGTGTGGCCAACTCCAGAGCTGGTTTCACACTTTTCCGTCGCAATTCTGACGAGTTTCTGTGTCGATACATAACTGTGGATGGAACATGAATACACTCCAGAGACAAACCTACAGTCGAAACAGTGGGTTTTCAAAGGCTCCGAAGAAGATGAGGTGGTGACCTCGGTTTTTTGGGATGCACGCGGAACTATCTATATTGAGTTCTTGCAGAAAGGAAGCACGATAAATGAAGAGTATTATGCATCGTTATTAAACCGGTTGAACGGAGAGATCAAGAAAAAACTCTCTCATCTGGCAAAGAAAGAGATTCTCTTCCAACAAGACCTGTGCAGTTTTGATGACGAAAAGTGTAAGATTAAGGTTCGAGTTACTACAGCATCCAGATATTCACCAGATTTGGCCCGAAAACGATTCACGTCTAACGAAGAGGTAATCTACCAAACAGATGCCTATTTTGAAGACCTTCCGAAATCCTATTTTTTGGAAGACTTCAAACAGTTGGAGAAACGCTGGGAAAAGTTTATCCAGTTAAAAGAAGATTAAGTTGAAAAAAAAAATCTACCAAAAATAATTTGTTTTTCAACATTTTACTAAGGACTTATTGAATGCCCTTCGTAGATTTCGATATCTTTTGTATTGTACATCTGTTTCTCTTTTTACGACCATTAGAAGTAGTTCCTTTTTGTTGCTTCTCAGCAAGACGTAATGACTTCATTAAGTCTATAAGTTGTCAATGTGAGAAAAGAAGACGTCTGATCTGCCGCCCTAGCCAATTATACACTTGCTAACATGCAACGTGGGACGTCGCGACGCCTCTGTGTGCGAACTTTGACCTCCAGCATCTGAAGGTCACGCAGGGTAACTAAGGGAAAGGTCTCAGCTTGACTTTTGTCTGTCTACTTGCTTTTGTTTGTGCTAGGTCAGGGAAATATCACATTCAGAGCGAATCTAACATCTGTAACATTTCATAATCCATTTTAATGAGGTATTGAGCCAACAGAAACGAAGAAACTGTAAAAGCAATAATTGCCTTTTCTATGAAAAATGCCTTTTATGTAAGTCATACGATTATCTGACGCAGTAACCTGTTTTTACTTTCTCTACACGTACTATGTACAGTGTATAGAGAAGGTATTGTATAGCACCCAGAAATTACATACCGAGATTTCACCGGAAATACATGTTTTGGATCCCTCTGAATCCAAAAAAAGCATTTTTGGAAAATTATCCATGTGTGTGGCTTTTTTTTTTTTTGTAGTGTTTAATGCCCACTTTAACTACTCATAGCACCGGAGGCGGTGACACTGGAGATAGACCAATGAGATGGAGCACCGGTGAAATGCGATGGCGGGGGAAACCGGAGAACCCGGAGAAAACCCACCGCAGTGCCGCTTTGTCCACCATAAATCTCACATGCGGTCACTGTGGATCGATCCCGGGCCGTCTAGGTGAGAGGCGAGTGGTCTAAAAAGAAAAGGACCGTTAAATACCAAACTATTTAAGTTTAGTATCTTCCAACGATGCGACACGAAGAATTTGAAGAAAATTCCCCCACCCCCAACTAACCTTTACATGGAAAAAATGGCGAATTTTTTTATTTTCTCAAAACTGGCTGTAACATTTCGATTAATATCCCTTATATTTAAGATATTTACATGCCAAATAAAATGTAGCTATATCTTGAATTTTCTGGGAATAGCTTCTAAGATCTCTTTATTCTGCATAACTGGTAAACCGAAGGGTGACACAAAAACTTACTACACAAAAAATGCAAATTCACGGTAAAACACACAACATATCTTATATTATATACATTTTTTTGTGGAGTTGATCATTTTTGAGATATTCTTTGTTATTGGTTTTAGGTTTAAAAAACATACTTTTCTCAAACAGGAATTTGTCAACTCGTGTCAATACAAACAAAGGAACTTTAGTCACATAGCAACCAGCTTTTGACTATCACTTTAACCTATGGCACTTCCTTATTTCGCTTCTACTTACAAGGAAGCAAGTAATAAGACTTTTTCTGCTAATCTTTTCTCGATTAGCTTAAAGCAAATAGAAGCGTAAGCTTTTTAACAATAATTTGTTGCATAGATGTGGAGAAAGTCATGTGAATGGAACACATCAGATTTTTTAAGTAGAGCTGACTGTTCAAAAGTTGTATTTCCGGTGAAATCTCGACTTATAAAAGGTTAGGTGGAAAGCGGCACTCTCTATATTTGTTATAGATAATAACTTGTGTGCTGGTAGATAAGTCAGTGGGAATATAGAAGGTTCTGGTAAGGGACAGGGACACTTGTGTAATACCGGGGAACCCTAGAATGACGGAAAGTTTAATCTCGTAATGCGCCCTAGAGGGAATAAACTCATTTAACCGCCTACGCAAGAGAATTCCGTAAACACTTCTAGTATTTTTTACAGCGCCTCTTCTGGTACTGCAGTGGATTCTCAGAAACCTCCCTTTCAGTCCGTTTTATACTATTGCTTTTATTTTTAGATTTTCTGCGGTTTAACCATCACAGAAATACGTATTGAATTTCACCCATTAATTCAGTGTCAAACTTTCAATGCAAATTCACATTTTTACTTTCTCTAGCCCCGTATGTGCAATGTACATAGTGAACAGAGAAGGTATTGTATTCCGCCCAAAAATTCGATACCGAGATTTCACCGGAAGTATATGTTTTTGTGTCCCCCGAGTCCCACAATAGCATTTTTAGAAAAAGGTCCAGTGTGTGTCTGTGTGTGGACAGCATAGCTCAAAACGAAAACTTGGTCTTTAAGTTTAGTATTTTCCAACAATGCGGCACAAAGATTTACAGGAAAGTCTCCCCACCCCAAACTACACTTTACATGAAAAAATGTCGAAAATGTTAATTTTCTCAAAAATAGCTCTAACAAATTGTATTAAAATCTCTCATATGTAGGATAGTATCATGCCAAATAAACTGTATATAATGAATTTTCTGGGAATAGCCTTTGAAGAACTCTTTACTCTGGATGATATTTATTAAATTTTGCATAACTGTTAAACCGTAAGAGATAGACAAAAATGTAGATCACGATAAAACGCACAATTTATGTCATATACATTTTTGTCGTGGAGTGACGTTTTTTTTTTTTAGATATTCTTTGTTATTGGTTTCAGCTTTAAAAATTTATACTTATCTCATACAGGAATTTGTCAACTTCTGTCCATACAAAGGAACTTCAGTCACATAGCAACCAGCTTTTGACTAACACTTTAAGCTATGCTACTCCCTTATTTCGCTTCTACTTACAAGGAAGCAAGTAATAACACTTTCTGCTAATTTTTTCTCGATTAGCATGAATAGAAACATAAGCTTTTTAACAATAATTTGTTGCAGAGAAGTAGAGAAAGTCATGTGAATGGAACACATTAGAATTTTACTTTCTCTATCCCCGTATGTACAATGTGGATACGGAAGGTACTGTTTTTCACCCAAAATTTTTCGAAAATATAAATTTTCTTAAAAATGGTTCTAACGATTTTTATTAAAATACCGTACCTATATATAAGATATTTGCATCCCAAATAATATGTATATCTTGCATTTTCTAGGAATAGCCTCTTTATTCTGGACGAATTTTGCTTAACTGATAAACCGTAAGTGATAGACAAAAACTACATCACAAGAAATGTAGATCTCGTCAAAATACACAATTTATGTCCTTTACGTTTTTGTTGTGAAGGTAACCGTTTCCGTGATATTCCTTGTTATGGTTTCATTTGCAATGTGCTTATACTTTTCTCAGACCGGAAGTAACCGTTTTTCTTTTGTTCTGCTCCTGGCCAAACAAAGAACAAATTTCCGTGACAATCGCAGAACAACATTTGACTATCGGTTTAGCCTAGTGTACTTGTTCTCTTAGTTCCCTTCTACTTATAAGGAACTAAGTAATAAGAACATTCTGTTAATGTTTATCTCGATTAGCATTGTGTAGAAACAAGAATAATCCTATGCAAGAAGTTTAAGAACAGCTAGAGAAAGTCATGTAAGTGTAACACTTCAGATTTTAAACCTAATCCTATAATGGAGCTTTTTAGAAGAGAAAAGAAGAAAGAAAAAAATTGATGTGTTACATTTACAAGACTTTCTCTACATATACGTAACAAACTATTGTTAATAAGCTTATTCTTCTAACTACTTCATGCTAATGGAGACAAACATTAGCAGAAACGGTCTTATTAATTATAAGTAGAAGGGAAATAAGGGAATACATTAGGATAAACCGATAGTCAAATGTTTTAAAATGTGGTTGCTATGGGAATGAAATCCGTTTCTTTGCGTGACCAGGAGTTGACAAGTTCCCCTATGAGAAAAGTTTAAGTATTTTAAAACTGAAATGGAATACTCCACGAAAAAAATTTAAATTAACATAAATCGTGTGTTTCAAGATGTACATATTGTCTATCTTATGGTTTACAGAGAATGTTTAAATGTGTATATCCGGCGAAATCTCAGTATCGAACTTTTGAGTGCAGTGCAATAGTTATTTATGGAATAGTTTTCAGAAGACTGCGCAGGAAAAATGGTGTGAACATCGCATACTTCATATCTAAATTGATTCATCTCTTAATATACAATTTCCGCTTGGCGCTTATGTACATATTTTGAGGCGTTTCCCAGATTGTACGACCCGACCTTGACCCCAACAATGCCTTATTAAACTGGGGCATACGACAATGTGGGCGTAATTACATTATGAGGGGCGGATCCTTCCGCTACAGGTGTTAAGATGGCAAATCACAGCGTCACCGTTTCATTACTGCTTGTTGACTTGCCCTTATTACTTCCTCTGCCACCTACATAATTGGTAGAGAAAGTATTGCATTCCACCAAGAAATTCGATATAGACATTACACTGGAAATACGAGAGCCATCCAGAACATGACAGACGATTTGCCATAACTAAACAAAACTTATTTACAAAGTTACACTACCTTACTCTATTTCTCAACGTGATCTCCATTCTGTCAAGACATAAATTATCACGTGATACCAGTTTTTCAATGCTGATGTTATACTCTTCTACCGCCAAGGAACTTATTCATTTTTTTTGAATGCACCAAATGTTCGGCCACTCAAATGTTATACTCAAATAACGCAAGTGTATAGTGATATTGCAATGAGCGAGTCTTCAGTGAGGAAACGGTGCATAATTTACGAGTAATCAAGGAAGAACCAGTGTGTTCGATAAAGACCGGAGTGGAAGTTCATCAATTGTTATGGAGCAGTTGAAAGCAAATGTTGATAAAGAATTGAGAAACACCTTTGTTTACTTTGGACACCGCACTTGACTTTTTGGATGCAAAAGATTTCCCAGCCATGAAGACCTCAAAATGGCAGTGACATCTAGGTTCATATATTTAGCAGTGGAAGAGTATAACAAAACCGGTACCAGGTGACAATAAATACCTTGATAGCAATGACCATCACCTTGAGAAATAGAGTAAGGTACTGTAACTTTGTAAATAATCATATCTTTCGTTACTATTTAGTTATACCAAAACGTCTGCCACTTTCTGCATGGACCTCGTATATGTTTTGAGGCCCTCTGATTAAAAAATGCAGTTTTTAAAAAACCTCCTACTCTCTCTGTGTCTGTAAACAGCATTAACTCAAAAAGGAAAACCCATTAAATGCCAAATTTAATATTAAATGCAATATCTTCCAAAAATACGAAGTTTTTCAAGAAAATCTGTCCAGCATAGATTACCCTTTAAATGGAACGTGACTAGATAATTTTGATTTTCCAAAAATGTTTCTTAAGATTTTGATTAAAACCATATATTTTTAAGTTATTTTGACAAATTAAATGCATAACTTAACTTTTCTGGGAATATCCTCTGAAGTCCTTTCCTTCTAATGTCTTTTGCTTAACGCTGGCCACAAAAGACAAAATCTTATTACATAAAACATGTAACCAAACAATTGTCCTGTTTTGTGTAAACTATTTAGACACATTCCTTGTAAATGCATTATATTTTCTAATCCTTATAACCTTCTCAAATGAGTAGTCGCTATTCATTATTTTTATTTCCCTCCTCGCCCCCTCATCATGCAAATAGAGCGAAATTCAAGGCCATCACATACCATCCTGTTATTAAAAGATTTTACTATCGGTTTAACCTGGTGTATTCCCTTATTTACGTGGAAACTACAAGAAAATGTGTAGTAAAACCATTTCTGCTGACGTTTATCTTGATTAGCATAAAGTAGATAGAAGAATAAAGTCATGTGCATGGAACACATTAGATTTTTAATATCAGCAGTGTGTGTTGTATAGTAGTAACCAAAAGGTGGTACGCGGACCAGATGTGGTCCACACATACCTTACTCTCAATAATATACAAGTAGATTACCTTTGCCGTTAAGTTTAACATTTATGACTTCTTATCGAACTGATTTTTACTGTCTAAGAAATATTATGTTCCACCAAAAATTTAATTCCCAGATTTAACCGGAAATGGGAAGTGATTTCAAGACATCCGATTCAAAGAAAACTACTTTTTAAAAATCTGCTGTGTTCCATTCGCATGACTTTCTCTACATCGTTTAACAAATTTTTGTTGAAAAGCTTATTCTTGCATCTACTTTACGACAATAGAGACAAAAATTCGCAGAAAATGCCTTAATTACTGGCTTCCTTGTAAGTAGAAGGAAAAAAAGGGCCGACACTAGACTAAAACGGTAGTGAAATCCTTTAAAAGCTGGTCGTCATGTGGATAAAATCCGTTTCTATACATGACTAGGAATTTGCAAATTTCCATGTGAGAAAAGTATTTTAACTGTGAAACAACCAACGAGAAATGTCTCAGAAATGGTCAACGTGTGTTTTAACGAGATCTACATTTTTTGTGTAGCAAGGCTTTGTCTATCTCTTACGTTATACCAGTTATGTAAAATTCAGCAAATTTCAACCAGAAAAGAGGTCTTTAGAGGGTGTTCCCAGAAAATCAAAATATACATTTTATTTGTAAATGTCTTTAATAAAAATCATTAGTGCCATTTTTGAGAAAATCAAAATGGTCGAAACATTTTCCACGTAAAGGGTAGTTTGGGGTGGAGGGATTTTTCTCAACATCTTCGTGTCGAACCCTGGAGTATACTCAACTTAAATACCAAGTTTGGTATTTTGAGTTATCGTGTTCACAGGTGCGCGCACACATACACACACCACATACACAAGGACCTTTTTCTAAAAATGGATTGAAGGGACCCTAAAACGTGCATTTATAGTGAATTTTGGTGTAATGCAATACCTTCTCTATACGATATGTATATAGTACGTGTACAGAAAGTAGAAAGTAAGATCATATCTGTTAGAATAACTCAAGAAAGGCAACTCTTGTCAAATTCTTCCGCATTTAAATCTTCCATAGATGCGACACACATATTTGCTTCAAAATTGCACTACGACAAACTACGCTTTAATCGGAAGATGTTTCGTTATTTTATAATTTTCTCAAAAATTTCTCTAATGATTTTTATAGAAATAGCTGCTTATTCGTAGTCAGATGGCGCTATCTGATGCCAAACTGGAGAGCAGCCAGCCTTGGAAATCTCTCCCGTTATAACACATCACTTTGCTTGTGGATAGATGACAACACAATATTTTATACTTTTAATTATTGTTTTAGACTCAAGATGGACATTTCGGCTATAGTGTATGGTGAGGGAAAGCAGTCAGGTTGGATTTGAATCCGGGACGACAGACGTACGGCTCTACAATTGGCCCCATACCCAGACTAAAACTTTCAGCACTGTAAATGTGCAAATGGTGTTAAACGTCAGGATAACGAGGCGGACAGAGGAAAAGCGGCCCGCAACACACACACACATCAAGGTCAAGTTTAGAATTAACGTGACATTGATACTGCGCGAAACTTCCAAAAATACACCACACTTCGGTAGTGTCGCTAACCTGCTCTACCCATCGTCATTTTTACTTTCTCTACACGTACTATGTACATAGTTAATAGAGAAGGTATTGTAATGTACCCAAAAATTCCATACCAAGATTTCACCGGAAGTATATGTTTTAGGGTCCCCTGTATCCAAAAAAAGCATTTTGATAAAAAGGCCCGTGTGTGTGTGTCCGTGTGTCTGTGAACACGATAACTCAAAAACGAAAAGTCGGTAGTCGGTAAAATACCAAACTTGGCATTTAAGTTTAGTATCTTGGCGGTAGGCCAAGGTTCCCCGTGAGCTGTCGTGCCATGGAGTTATCTTCCAGGGACACGACACGAAGATTTTGAGAAAAATGTTTGATTTTCTCAAAAATGGCTCTAACGATTTTGATTAAAATATTGTATGCCAAAGACATTTACCTGACAAATAAAATGTACATCTTGAATTTTCTGGGAATAGTTTCTGAAGACTACTTTATTCTTGGTGAATTTTACGGAATTTTGCATAACTGCTAAACGATAAGAGATGGATAAAATGTAGAACACGTTAAAACACAATTTATGCTATACACATTTTTTCATGGAGCTGATCGTTTTTAAGATATTCCTAGTTTTTCGTTTCTGCTTTGAAAAACTTATACTTTTCTCATACAGGAATTTGTCAACTCCTATCCATACAAACAAAGGAACTTCAGTCACATAGCAACCAGCTTTTGACTATCACTTTAACCTATAGTACTCTCTTATTTCGCCTCTACTTACAAGGAAGCAAGTAATGAGACTATTTCTGCTATTTTTTTTTTCTTGATTTGCATGAAGTAAATAGAAGCATTAGATTTTTAACAACAATTTGTTGCAGAAATGTAGAGAAAGTCATGTCAATGGAACACATCAGATTTTTTACTTTCTCCACTATGTATGGTAAGTAGGCATGTTTCGCATTCCTCCCAAAAATTTGCTTTTCAGCGGAGATAATATTCTCAGGGCACTTAATACAAAATCTGATGTGTTCCATTGACATGATCTTCTCTACATCTCTGACAAATTACTGTTAAAAAGCTTGCATTACTTGCTTCCTGTAAGAATAAGGGAATAAACACGTTAGTCACATCTTTTAAAAGTTGGTTGCTATGTGGTTGAAATCCACTTCTTTGCTTGGCCAGCAGTTGAGAAATTTTCGTATGTGAAAAGTTTAAGTATTTTAAAACTTAAATCAATAAAAAGCAATATCTAAGAAATCAGATCCACATAAAAAAAAAAAAAAAAAAAAAAAAAATATGACAGAAATTGTGGGTTTTAACGAAGTTTACATTTTATGTGCAGTAATTTTTATATGTATCTTACGGTTTACCAGTAATGCAAAATTCATCCAGAACAAAGAGGCCTTCAGAGACTATTCCTAGGAAAATTCAAGATATACATTCCGTTTGTCATAAAGCCATCTTAAACATCACGTAGTTTAATCAAAATCGGAGCAATTTTAGAGGAAGTCAAAATGTTCGAAAAATGTTCCATGTAAAAGGTATTTAGGGGTGTCGTATCATTGGAAAATACCAAACCTAAGTACCAAGAGCTATACTATGCTATCCGCAGACACACACGGACCTTTTCCTAAAAATGCTTTCTTTTCTGGATTCAGGGGCACCCATATTTCCGATTAAATCTCGGAATCAACTTTTTGAGTGCAATGCAGTACTTTCTCTATACACTATATACATAGTACGTGTAGAGAAAGTAAAAAGATAAGCAAGAGCTGAAGCTTTCCTGACGACGTATTAACTCTAAATTTTCTCGGTCTTCTAGCCAGGCAGATCTAACGAAATAGCACCCGTCTGTGGTGGTAGCGTGTCTGCCTCGCATTAAACAGGTCGTGTGTTTGCATCTCGCTTAGGGTGAGTTACCTGGATAAGTTTTTTTTTTTTTTGGGCGTTTTCCCTTATTCTAAGAAGACGAATGTCGATTAGCTTTAAGCTCCATGGACCCCGAGATCATTTCACACTTTTCATTCATCGTCCTATATAACCAATCAGGTTAAAGGGCGTTAAGCTAAAAAAATAATAATAATAATAAATAAAAAAGGAACATTCAGTATAGCAGTCTGTTAATCGTTCATTGTCCGAGTTATTTTGCTGCATATTCTCTAATGCATTATCCAGCTTTCATATTCCTTCCGAAGGCACCACCACCGAAGCGGTTCGAATAGCCGTGAACATTAGATATCCATTCAAAGCCAAACGTGGCGAGTAAGAATCCCAGTAACTGCAGTCAAGTGAGCCTGTCGTATACAGGACGGAGAGGGCCCAAGTAAATTAACCGGTGTGATGGCATGCTTGGAAGCTAGCGGGGCTACATACGACTGCAATTTGGTGTGTATTTACTCACTACAGTTTTATTGCACAAACTGTATATAAGTACTATATAAAACAGTTTTAAATGATTTTATTTTATGGTAGAAGGTTAGTTTAATGAAGTACAAACCCTACTTAAATAATAGCGTTTAAAGCAAGCGGGACTTATAAGTCCCAACAGAAAACAAGGGCTTGTTTTCTCTGAAATGACGCTCATGTGATTCTTTATAAAAGTTACATTCTCTACAAAACTTGCATGCAACTTTGTCAGTGTATAATAGTTGTAACGGATCTGTGAAATTTGGAATTTTATTTAAATTCAATGTTATTCAAATTTATACCAGTTATCATACACAGTAACACTCATGTTCATACAAAATTAATACTCACATGGCTAAATAGATCGATAACTAAAATAAAAATTCTCCACTCGCTGCATTTTAAAAAATGTTCACATAAAATTCAAGCTCTACAGTAAAATAGTTTACAAAAACTCTTAGATGATTTATATTAACTCCCAATTGTTAGAGAAACATTATTAATTTTTGTACTCTCCAAATTACTTTTATAATTTATTTCTCAAAGTTGTAGCATTATTTTAAGAAAGTCAATTCTGATTTTATTTAATGTACCTTTGACATATACTATAAAACTTTTGAAACAAACTAGCAAATAATTGCATATTATTGAGTATGGAAAACTTTTGGAATTATTTTTTAAGAAAACATGGTTAAAATTGGCCGTCCAATTAATAAGGATGCATCTGTCTATTTATAATTTGAGTGGAAATAGACGATATATTTTATAAAGCTTAGAATTGGTATTAGTTTTTAAGAATACATTTCACTTCATTTTTTTACAATTTTGGGTCAAATTTCACAGATACTTTACCTTAAACGTTACAAAAACCATAATGCTAATATATTATTCTGTGGTATTACACATATTACACACACACACAAACCATACATATATATATTTACCTCAGTATGTTATTGAAGGGTATGTGCTGGTGTATAATGTGTTGCAATAAAATGTTTCATCAAATTTTATGCATATATCTTAAGCTAAAATGTCATACAATTCTGTGAAATATCTGCTCAGAAAACAATCGCATTCCGGAAGTTCACGATAAATTTCAAAATCTTTTTTAAAACTATACTATGGACTATTTGCTAAGTAATTCTAAACTTATAACAAATTTTATAATTACTTTATCTTCAAAATAAGAACTAAAGCTTTCCTGGCGACGTGTTAATTCAAAATCTTCTCGGGCTTCTAACTAGATAAAACCTTGGCTTCATACCAACGTTTCGAAGAAGTGCATCTTCCTCGTCTTCAGGGTGAACGTTTCGAAGATGCACTTCTTCGAAACATTGTTGGGTATCAAGCCAAGTTTTTACCTGGTTAGAAGCCCGAGAAGATTTTGAATTAATAAAATACTACTTTCATCTCGTCAAACTTCAAACAAAATCATGTTAAATATTTCAAAGAAAATTAACAATATTGCATACTGGAGGAACAGTTTTAAAATGAGGGGAAAAATCATATTTACATATATACAGTAGATATATATGTACTATACATTATTAATAAATGTATTTATTAAATTTCACGTGCTTTAGCGAACACCTGGGCAGGTCTATTTGAACACGGCCTTAGGAGCTTTTACATTAACATTTTTAAAAGATTACAAATTCAGTACCCGTAAACCAAATATGGATCGTAAAGCAGAGACATGATTTTGTCAGTTATTCAGCCGACGCGACGTCGTGGCCGAGTGGTTAGACCACCCGCGTCTCCACGAAGCGCCCCGGAGACCACATGTGGAATTTGTAGTGGACAAAGCAACGTCTGGGCGGCTTCCCCCCCCCCGAGTACTCCAGTTTCCCCCGTCATTCATTCCAACAAATTCCATCATCACCTTTCGTATCATCCAATTTGTCTACCTTTCATTTCATCTATATCCCTCATTCTCACGTCCAGGTAGGCTTTTGACCTTAGGTATCCAGGTGTATATGGGGAGGGTAAGGCGACCAATAGTGGCGACGTTTTAAATCAGGATTTATGCAAATAAAAATTAAATTTTGGAAAAAAGGCACTTAAGGAAGTAATGTGCAATAGGTAATTAGCTTTTATAATGCAACTTTGTCGCAAAAAATTTAGTTCAGTTCTAATATTATGTAGGCCATGTAGTTAGACTTTTCATATAGTTTCCAAACTTTTGAAACGCTACAGTGTGAATATTCTTTATTAATTACATAAAATGACGAGGTTGTTACGATTTTGACAAAAGTTCCCTTAAATCAAATTCATTACCTCTAGCACGTATACAGCAGCTAGAGAAAGTATTGCATTCCACTCAAAAATTTAATAGGGAAGTTTCACTAGAAATACGTGTTCTGAGGTCACTGAATTAAAATAAAATCCATCTCTCTGTCTGTGTGAATGGACGTATCTATATACAGCAATATTCAAAAATGGGAACCGCTAAATGCCAAACTTGATATTTATGTTTAGCACCTTCCAATGGTACGACAAGATAATTTTCAAGAAAATCTTCCCAAGGAAAACTATACTTTGCAAGAAACTTTTTTCGAAGATGGTTTTCTCAAAAATGGTTCTACCGATTTTGATTAAAATACTAGAGTATATTAAATAACCTTACACATTAATGATATACATATCTTGAATTTTTTTGTAATAGCCTCCGAAGCTCTCCTCATTCTGGAAGACTTTTGCATAACTCTAAACCGCAAAATCTTAGTTTAAAACATGTACATCTCGTTAAAACACACAATTGAACTCAAATACCTTTTTGTGTAATTAGTCAATTTCGAGATATTTCTTTTTATTGGTTTAAATTTTCCAACACTCATAACTTTCTCGTTATTTGTGTTTTAACTCAGGCCATGCAAAGAAAACCGAATTTAAATTCGTTACTTAGCGACCAGCTCTTAAAAGGTTTGGCTATCGCTTTAGCTTAGTGTATGCTCTTACCTCCCTTCCACTTACAAGGAACCAAGCAATATAACCATTTCTGCTAATGTTTATCTCGATTAGCAAGAAGTAGATAGAAGAATAAGCTTTATATAAGAACAGTCAGAGAAAGGCATGTGATTGTAAAACATCGGATTTGTAAATATTTGACTGTTATTTCGGTTTCCTGTTCCCTCTTGAAACCTACAACGAAATAAGTATTAACCCTAATTCCGAAAATATTGTGTTGATTAACATGAAGTAGATAGACCAATAAGATTTATTGGGCAGAGAAATGCCTTTGAATGTTAGCCTTTTAGGATAATTTTCGCCCAAACTATCAGCAATGGTTACATTAATTAACTAGTTTTATACAGACTATTTCGTTCATGATACATGGTCGTAGGAACTGGCCAATCCAGTACATTGGCGCGTAAAATTCCAACCAATCGGAACTCATTATCTCTGCATTTTAAGCGGTTTTTTATCACACCCACGTGCAATTGCTTTTCTAAATTTATCGCACCCACATGCATTTGTTTTCTCTCTGAACTAATGTTCATCTCATAATAAAAGTATCAGTGCAGTGATATTCCTGTACATAACGGTAGAAATTAAAAAACCTTTTGAGTAAAAGTGTATCGCTGAAATAGACATATTAATTGAAAACTCAAAGCCGAACAGAATACTAAAAACAACACACAGAGAGAGTGTGTGGATCCAGTTCAACGAATTCTGTAAGCAACAAGGCAGGCCATGATTTATGATATGTACATCAAATATACGTCATGACAGATGGAATAATCTTCGTGTCCATATAGGCTAATCATTGTTATTTTATTCTCAAATAGTATTATTAAACACAACTGGAGCTACAACTTTTCTCTAGAAGTTATCAACAAAAGGTGGATATCTCGTTATAAAACGGTATGCCGCACACCGTTGATTTTTCATGCGCCCTGCGAATTATGAGAGCCGCTGATATTCTCGGTCATGACCTAGAGCAGCACAGCGAGGCCGAGATAGTCCAATGTTAACGAACCACAATACGTTCTGGGCACGCTGCCTGCACGATTCACCTGAATAACGATGAGGAATACCAAGACATTGTTGGCAACCTTGCTAGTGTCTTAACCCCGAGAACAATGTCCAAGGCGAGAACAAGAAACACTTTCACCGTCACAATATTTGGATCAACACGGAAGTGTCCTGCTTTAAACACGCTTTTATTGCTGTCCGAAAACTAATTATAAAGTAGTCAAGAGCAACTCTAAATGTAAAGATGAGTTCCATTCACATGACTTTCTCTAAATCTCTGTAATAAATTATTGTTAAAAAGCTTATCCTTCTATCCACTTCATTGTAATCGAGATAAAACATTGAGAATGCACTAGGATAAACCGACGGTCAAATGTTTTAAAATGTGGTTGCTATGGGATTGAAAACCGTTTCTTTGCATGGCCAGAGGTTGACAAGTTTACGTATAAAATAATTTAAAAGTGAAACTAATAACATGAAATATCTCGGAAACTTTCAATTCCACGAAAATAATTTATGTGACATAAATTGTGTGTGTATTTTTTTTTTTTTTTTTTTTTTGTATAGTGCGTTTTTGTCTGTCTCTTACGGTTTGTCACTTATACAAAAGTTATCCAAAAGGAAGAGGTCTTAGACCATTGCCAGAAAATTCAAAATATGCATTTCATTTACGATGTGAATATCTTTCATATAAGCTATTTTCATAAAAATCATTAGAGCTATTTTGAGTAAATAAAACAAATTCGAAACTTGTTCCATGTAAAGGATAGTTGGAGGAGGGGGGGGGGATTTTCTTAAAAATCTTCGTGTTGCATCCTTGAAATATACTGAACTTAAATACCAAGTTTGGTATGTATTTACCCCGCTTTTCGTTGCTGAGCTATGCTGTCCATAGACGCACACGGACCTTTTTCTAAAAATTCTTTTTTTTGGACTCAGGGGACCTCAAACTATATTTCCGGTGAAATCTCGGTATCGAATTTTTGGTTGGAATGCAATACCTTCTATCCACTATGTACATTGACTAGAGAAAGTAAAAATGTGTTACATTCACATGACTCTTGTCTATACTGCAACAAATTATTCTTACAAAAGCCTATTCTTCTATGTACTTCACGCTAATCAGGATAACAATAGCTGAAATGTTTGTTTATAGGTTCAAGGGAAATAAAAGAAAAACATCAAGCTTAAATGGTTTCTTTTTTACTTTCTCTATACGTACTATGTGCATAGTGTATACAGAAGGTATTGTATTGTACCCAAAAATTCGCTACCGAGGTTTCACCGGAAATATATATTTTGAGACCCCCTGAATCCAAAAAAAAAAAAAAAAAAACACTTTTAGAAAAATGTGTGTGTGTGTGTGTGTGTGTGAGCAGCATAGCTCAAAAATGAAAAGACCGTTAAAAACCAAACTTGGTATTTAGGGTTGGTATCTTCCAGGATGCGACACGAAGATTTTCAAGAAAATCCCCCCACCCGAAACTACCCTTTACATGGAAAAAAAATTCGAAACATTTGATTTTCTTAAAAATGGCTTTAACGATTTTGATTAAAATCTCTCATATTTAGATATTTAGTTGACAAATAAAATGTGTATCTTGAATTTTCTAGGAATAGCCTCTGAAGTATCAGCTTTGAAAAACTTCGTTTCTCATACAGGAATTTGTCAACTCCTGACCATACAAACAAAGGAACTTCAGTCACAAGCAACCAGCTTTTGACTATCACTTTAACCTATGGTACTCCCTTATTTCCCTTCTACTTACAAGGAAGCAAGTAATAAGACTATTTCTGCTGATGTTTTCTCGACTAGTGTGAAGTAAATAGAATAACAATAATTTGTTGTAGAGATGTAGAGAAAGTCATGTGAATGGAACACATCAGATTTTTTTTATAGAATAGCATCTTATTTGAGGAAACTAAGCATTTACATCTACAGTAAGGATTATTTCGGAAATGATTAACTCCAGAAAAACGTATTTGACACAAATTATGTCTTAACAAGATCTCGATTCTTTTAGGATTTACCTGTTACGCAAAAGTCATTCAGAGAGAAAAGATTTTCAGAGGCCTTTCCCAATACATTTTAGTTACCTCGTAAATATCTTTAATGAAGATCGTTAAGATCCATTTTTGAGAAAATCGAAATATCGAAACATTTTCCATAGGTGGAGGATTTTGTTGTACTTTCGTGTTGCATCCTTGGAAGATACTGAACTAAAATACCAAGTTTGGACTCGATTTTTACTTATACTGTACGCATATACAAACAAACGAGCGCGCGCAGAGACACCAAGCAGACCAAAATACAATTTTCCAAAAAGGATCGTTTTGGTTTATGCGGTTTCCAAAACATTTCCGGTGAAATCTCAGTATCAAATTGTTAGGTGGAATACAATTCTTCTCTACGTATTATGTACATTGTACATACGTGTTAGATAACGTAAAAAAATCTGTTACATTCAAGTGATTTTCTCTACCTGTTCTGCAAACAAGTATTCTTACAAAAGCTTATTCTTATTTGCACTTCATGCTAATTGCGATAAACATTGGTTCTATTACTTGCTTCCTTGTAAGCAGAAACGAAATAAGGGAATACATTAGGCTAAAGTGAATAATCAATCATATAGAGAACTGGTCGCTATGGACTTTGGAATGCGGTTGATTCAGGAGAAAAACTAATAATGATGTCCCATTTGAGATAAGCTAAAATATTCAAAAACTGAAACGAATAACAAGGAATATTTCGGAAATGGTTAATCCCATAAAAATTTAAAATTTAACACAGATTTTGTGTTTTAGAGATCTAAATGTTCTGTGTAGTAATTGTTTGTCTATCTCTTATAGTTTACCAGTTATACAAAGTAATTTAGAATGAAGATGACTCAAGTGGCTATTCCCATATTACTTGGCATATAAATATCTTTAGTATGCGATATTTTAATAAAAATCATTAGAGCCATTTTTGAGACGAGTAAAAGAAATGTAAGTGATTTCGTGTGAAGCGGAATGGGCGCTTGCTGGAATGTGATATAAATGGTCTTTTCACATCCTCGAAAGTTCATGAAATTAATGTTTGGTTTCTACATGGGCTGTTCAAAGATTTATTTATTCTGGGAAATTCAAAATATTTATATGCAATGAAATCTCGGTTTTGAAATTTTGTGTAGAATATAATACTTTAAAACTTAATATTTGTAAGTGCTAGAGAAAGTAAAACAAAGAAATATTACGGAAATTTAAAAATGTCAAAACAGAAAAATTGGTCATCTCCTTAGCGCGGTGGTGCCTGTAATCGATTGCCGTTACCGGCGAGGGGAATTGTCCCTCTGGAAGATCTGGTCCGGGTGCACTCAGCCTCGTGAGGTCCTTGGGGGCCAATTGAGAAGATCGCATTAACCGGCCGGGAGGGACTCGAGGCACTGATCACATGCCGAGATGGGGGATACAGCAGCCGGGTGATAGGCCAAGGTCCCTTGTGGACTGTCAAAACATGCATAACAGCCCCATGCAGTCGCCGTCCGTGTGTAATAGTTATGCTAACTTCATATACCCAAGGTCGTGGGTTCAAACCCGGCGGAGGATCTTTTCGGACGTACAAATCCTTAGGATGGTTTCTTTCTGAAGGGGAGTAAGGCCGTTGGTCCTGTCTCTTTTATTTACGGCACCTCAAGCCTGATAAAGAGGCCTCCGAGCAAAATAAAAGCGGTCTTTCACGCCCAATATAGAATGGGACGCTGAGAACCACAGTAGTTAAAGATCGTCCATAAATAAAACTGAATTTCCATCTACAGCCCAATGAGAGAATTAAATATATGACATGATTAAAACAGATGAAACACGCTCTTCATATCAAGGAAGTCTTGCAATTTATTAACTCATTAGAATTTAATAAAACTAAGGAAATATTGCTAAAAGCTTCTAAAAATAACAAACAATACAAACTTAAGCTAATTAAATGTGTAAAATCAGAGCGCTTCGTAACGGAAATTCTAGATTTAAAGTGAAATAAATTACTAATTAGAGGACTTCTTGACTTAATGAAGGCGTTGAAAGGAAAACTGAACCTTCCTTATAATCGATTTCAGTTGCGAAAGAGGAATCTTTGGCGGCACAAGCGAAGCTTTCGTATCTTATTTCATTTGTAGCCCTCTTTCGTGTGCAAAAAAATAGTATGTGTTACATTCACATGACTTTCTCTTGCTATTCCACAAACAATTCTTCAAACAAAACAGTATTTTTTTATCATCGTTATGCTAATCTTGCTTCCTTATAAATAGAACGGAAATAAGAAAATACACTAGGCTAAAGCAATAGTCATATCCTTTAAAAGCTGGTCGCTATGTGAAACGATTGAGTTTCGGATCGCATTGCATGTTTCCGTTAGAGAAAAGTTATTAGTTTAAAATTGAAACTCATAACAGGGAATATGTCAAAAAACGGTCAACTCCACGAAAAAAAAAATGTAGTTATATTACATAATTTGTGTGAGATATGCATTTTTTGTGAAGATAGTTTTTGTCTACCTCTCACGGTTTACCAGTTATGCAAAATTCATACAGAACAAAGATGTCTTCAGAGGCTATTGCAGAAAATTCAAAATATACAATTTATTTGTGTTGTGAATAACTTTAATATACGGTATTTTAATCAAAATCGTTAGAGGCAGTTTTGAGAAAAACATTTTCAAATATGTTTCCATGTAGAGTAGTGTGATATTGGGGGATTTTCTTGAAAAACTTCGTGTCGCACCTTTGGAAGATAATAAACTTAGATACCATGTTTGGAACTTAATGTCTTTTAGTTTTTGTGCTATGATGTCCGCGCGCACGCACACACACATATTTTTCTTAAAATGTTTTTTTTTTATTCAGGGGGTCTAAAAACATACATCTAGACTGCAATACAATACCTTCTCTATACACTATGTATATAGTAAACGGAGTGTTAAAACTGAAACCAACAAGGAATATCTCGGAAATGATTAACTCTGCAAAACATGTATCGGTCATAAGTTGTATAATTTAACGAAATTTATAAATGTTATGTAGCGACTTTTTGTCTAACCTCTCATTTACGAGTTATGCACAAGTAATTGAAGTGGACTTGGTGGTTTGGGATGGGGGATTTTCTTGAAAATCTTCGTGTCGCATCCTTGGAAGATACAAAATTTAAATACCAAGTTTGGTATTTAACGGTCTTTTCGTTTTTGAGCTATGCTGTCCACAAACACACAGGCACATACACACACACGCACACACGGACCTTTTTGTAAAAATGCTTTTTTTTTTTTTTTTTTTTTTTTTTGATTCATGGGAACCCAAAACATACATTTCCGGTGAAATCTCGGTATCGAATTTTTGGGTGGAATGCAATACTTTCTCTATACACTATGTGCACATTACGTATAGAGAACGTAAAAATATCATTTTAGGAAAAGGTCCGCGCGCCCATCCGTGTGTACGTGTCCGTGAACATCATAACCCAAAATAAAAGACGGTTAAATACCAAACTTGATATTTAAGCTCAGGATCTTCTAAAGATGCGACAGAAAGATTTTGAAGAGAATCTGCCACTCAAACCAGGCTTTAGATGGATAGTTTTCGAAAATATTTTCCCCAAAAGACACGAATTTGATTTAAAATACTACAGGTATATTAAATATACTTTTATGAGAAATAAAATGTATATCTCGAATTTTCGGGGATTAGCCTCTGAGGACCTCTCCTTCCTGAATTACTTTTGTATACCCGTACACTAAGAGATAGGCAAAACCTTACTGCACAAAAAGTGTAGATATCGCTAAATACCATAATTTGTGTCGTTAACAAGTTTTAGTACAATTAACCATTTCCGAGATATTCCTTATTATTTTCAATTTTAAAATGCTTAAAACTTTTCACATATGGGTATTTGTCAACTCCTGACCATGCAAAGAAACGAAATGCAATCACATAATAACCAGCTTTTAAAAGATTTTGATTATCGTTTTAGCCTAGTAAATTCCCTTATTTTCCATTCTATTTACAAGAAAGCAAGTAATTAGACCATTTCTATTAATGTTTATCTCGATTAGAATGAAGTAGTTGGAAGAATAAGCGCTTTCTCAATAATTTGTTTTGAGAAGATCATGTAAATTTAATACAACACATTTTTACGTATTCTATTTTAAAATGTGCAATTTTAGTTGAGTAGGTGCACATACCGCTTAAAATTTAGAACTTTTAATGTCACAGATTATATTTTGATTTTCATATTATGTATAATAAAAAGCAATTTGTAAGCATTGCTCGCTATTATTAGCGTTCTTTTTACTTTCTCTGGCCCGTATGTACAATGTACTTAGCTGATAGGGAATGTACGATTTCCTTCCTGGCAATTAATATATAATTTTTAAAAAATTACCACAGACTCACGGATTTCTAGTTATAAGTGTATTACAATTTGAAAATAATTTCTGACACATTTCAAATATTTTTAAAATTGGGGTAGTTTATGAGGAGAACGTTATATTTATGTTATTTATTTTATCACACAAGGAGTTGGATAGATCTCTACCGCTTGAAAAACTCTATACTATAGCCGGGATTTCAACCACGGACCTCCCAGTCTCCAGCGGGTTACTCTAACCACTGAGCTACCATGACAACATGCTTACACGCAATTAATTTCCTCAACTGACATGCATGTTGTCATGGTATTTCATTTGTTAGAGCAGCCAGCTAGAGACTGGGAGATCCTGGCTATGGTATTGGATTGACGACTGCGATTGTTTCCTGGACGTGATCCTAGCAATGAACCAATGACCGTGCACCAACACCCAGCACATACCCATGGTCGTTGCTCATGTGGTTCTCCTTCTCGATCTCCGTGATGGTGACATCGTTGTCAGTACTTTCCCGCCGTTTGCTCGTCTTCTTCACTTTGCGGACTTTTCGCTCCGTGGTCGTGAACTGCATCTGAACCTCCACGTCGGCCATGGTGTCTCACTACTACTGTACTGATGCTACGTCTACGTCCAACTAATGGCATAAGCTAAAACCATCTTTGCTCCCTCTCACCCGCGTGATTTACTCTCTCGCGCCCTTCCACCTGCGCAAAGTGCCACGGCGCATCTTTAGCATTCTTTGTGCACTTTTGCTGTTATTTCATGCTCGTCTCCCGCGGTAGCTAATTAAAACACGCTTCTTCTTCTTGCACTAATTGTTCTTAAACCGCCCCTACCTCGTCTCAGCTGTCAACTTCACAACAACCGTGTTCCACTGCACTTTCCTAGACCAAACTCTAAATGCACAAATAGCGTTATATTCCACCTGCCTTTGCAACATTTTCTGTCTTGTCTTGTGGTATCGAGCACATATTTACTAACAAATCTGATGTGTTCCATTCACATGACTTTTTCAACAACTCTGCACCAAATTAAAAGATTATGCTTCAATTTACTTCATGCTAATCGAGAAAAAATTAGCAGAAATAACCTTATTACTTGCTTCCTTGTAAATAGAAGCGAAATAAGGGAGTACCGTAGGTTAAAGTGATAGTCAAAAGCTGGTTGTAATGTGATTGAAGTTCGTTTGCTTGTATGGACACGAGTTGACAAATTCCTGCATGAGAAAAGTACACGTTTTTCAAAGCTGAAACCAAAAACAACGAATTCTCAAAAAACGATCAACTCCACGAAAAAAATGTATTAACATAAATTGCGTGATTTAATGTCCTCTACATTTTTGTGTCGTAGGTTATGGTCCTTCTCTTACGGCTTAGCAGTTATGCAAAATTTCGTAAAATTCATCCAAAATAAAGTAGTCTTCAGGAGCTATTCCCAGAAAAGTCAAGATATACATATTATTTGTCAGGTAAATATCTTTAATATACGATATTTTAACCAAAATCGTTAGAGCCATTTTTGAAAACATCAACTTTTTCGAAAAAAGTTCCATGTAAAGGGTAAGTTGGGAGTGGGGAGATTTTCTTGAAAATCTTCGTGTCGCATTCTTGGAAGAAACAAAACTTAACTTGGTATTTTACTACTTTTCGTTTTTGAGTTATCGTGTTCACAGACACACACACACGGACCTTTTTGTGAAAATGCCTTTTTTTGGATACAAGGGACCCTAAAACTTATATTTCTTGTGAAATCTCGGTATCGAATTTTTGGGTGGAGTGCAATACCTTCTCTATACACTATGTACATAGTACGTGTAGAGAAAGTAAAAATTAAAAAAAACTCTAGTGTTGTTACATTCACGTAACTTTCTTCGCTCATTTTTAGGGGGACAGTGCTTTTTTTGGTGAAAAGTAACGAAGGAAAATACCAGGCTAAAAGTCGGTTGTCATGTGAGTGAAATGCATTGCCAGGAGCCAACAAAAGTTTGCAAACTGAAACCAATAACAGGGAATATACATGACAAATTGCGTGTGTTATTTTTTGTGCAGTAAGTTTTTAATTGTGTATCTCTTGTTTTACCAGTTAGGTAAAATTAGGCAGAATTAATCGAGAACAAACAGCTCTCGAAAAGGAAAGTCCTTTCATCTCGCTTTTGTGTACTTCTGGCCTCGCAAACAAACCGAGCTTCAACTGTTCACATAGCTACCAGCTCTTAAAGACGTGACTATCTATTTAGCCATATTTCCCTTTTACTTACAAGAAAGCAAGTAAGACTAATTCTGCCTAGGCTTATCTGATTATCATGATGTAGATAAAAGAATCTTTTTTGTAAGAATAGTTTGTTTGCGAAACGGATAGAGAAAACCGTGTGAATGGAATATTAAATAAGATTTTTTTAAAAATGGTTCTAAAGAATTTGATTAAAATACTTTCATGACAAACGAAATGTATATCTTGAATATTTTGGAGGTCTCTGAAGACTCCTTCATTCTGGATGGCTTGTGTTACTGATAAACCGTGAGAGATAGACAAAACTTACTGTACAAAAAATATACATATATTAAAGCAGACGTCACCCTCCGTGGTGTGATGGTTAGCATACACCCATGGTGGTTCAAACCCGGTGGAGGACGATGGATCTTTTCGGGTGTATAAATCCTTAGTATGGTTTCCTTCGGAAGGGAAGTCCCTATTGGTCCCTGTTGTAGGTTCAAGCCTGATAAAGAGACCTCTGAGCAAAATTTCACGCCCAGTATACAATGGAAAGTTAATGAACGTCCATAAATAAAACCTCATTTCCATTTTTCGTAAAAACACAATTTATGTCATATACATTTATTGGTAAAGTTAACCGTTTCTAAGATATTCCTTGTCATTGGTTTCAATTTTAAACAACTAAACTTTTTTCAAGCGGGAAATCAACTTTTGGTTCAGCTCTCTCTCTCTCACTTCCGGGAGTGCAAAAACGAATCGAATTTCAATTGTTCCATGTAGCGACGAGCTTTTCAAACATTTGACTATCGTTTTATCCTAGTGTATTCCCTTCTACTTACGTGAAAGCAAGGAGCCACATTTCTACTAATGTTTATCTGGATTATCATTAAGTAGATAGAAGATGAAGCTTTTTAACAATAATTTATTACAGCGATGTAGCGAAACTCATGTGAATGGAACACGTCAGATTTTTAGTATTGGCATGAACGTTGTATTTTTCTTTGGAATAAAACCAATGGTTTTAGGCAATGGTTTAAGGATATTTGCATGAAGTTATTTTATTGAAATTGCAATAATAATACCAGAGTCAGCAAATGTAATAACCAAATACATTCAGAGACGAGTTCCATGCAACCAGATGTTCGATATCGATTATATAATCAAAAGGAGACTATACTCGTAAAAATGCGAGCAATAAAAACGAGGTTGGTTTAGTAGAGTGGTAGCAAAATGTCAAAACATGAACCTCGGCTAGGCCGTCTAGTTGCCAAGGTGCTTTTGTTTCCGAAGTTCATTCATCACGGTAACGATTCTTGGCACAAAGCATCCAGCCGAAAAACAAGTAATAAAAACCTCTTGACATAATCTTCAAAATAGATTCTTGAAAAATATATATTTTCATAACATGAGCGCATGCCTGCCAACTTACTAACATTGAAACCCTTAAGGGGTTTATGTATAACTGAAATTTCATGAAACATTATTTTAATTGCATAATATAACTTACACATTCCTAAATACAAAAAAGTGAAACTGGGCACCGGTTACCTTCCTCTAACGTTATGGAAGTTATAGTCAAATTTGTTAATGTTTTGTCACGTCAGTAAAACGACCGTTGCGATAAAAAATTAAAATTTGGTCTATTATTTTAACTCTAGATTCACTACACTTTTATAAATTACCCTAAGTTTTCTCTATCTCACTTGGTGTAGGTTCCAAAAAAAAACTTTTTTTTCAGAAAATCTAAAATTTCAAAAAATGTTCCAGGGAAAGGATAATTTGGGAAGGGGTATTTTCCCAAAAATATTCATATCGCATCCTTGCGATATTAAGTTTGATATTTAACTGCCTTTTCGTTTTTAAGTTAGCGTGTTCAGGCACACGAACACACTTTTCCAAGAATGCTTTTTATTTCCTTTTTTAATACAGGGGACCTTAAAACGCAAATTTCCAGTGAAATCAATTTATCGACATTTTGGGTGGAATGCTGTACTATGTACTATGCACAAAATAAATAAAAATATTTGTCTTAGCTTCAGGGACCTCAAAACGTGCATTTCCGATGAAATTTGCGTTTTGAAACTTTGGGAGGACTGCAGTACTTTCTCTACTTACTGTACATAGTAGAAAAGGTAGTTTCTTTATAACCAGAGTGGTTAGAGAAATTTATATGAATGCAACACATCAGATTTTTACTTTCTCTATGCGTACCATGTACATAGTGTTAAGAGAAGGTATTGAATTCCACCCAAAAATTCAATACCGAGATTTCGACGGAAATACACGCTTTAGGGTACCCTGTATAAAAAAAATTGGAATTAGGTACATGTATGTGTCCGTGTGTCTATGACACGATAACTCAAAAACGAAAAGTCCGTAAAATATCAAATATGGTATTTAATTTTATTATCTTCCAAGGATGTGACACGAAGATTTTGAGAAACATCCTCCCCCCAAACTACACTTTACATGGAAAACATTTTGATTTCGTGAAAAATATCTAAGGATTTTGGTTAAAATACTGTGCATTAAAGATATTTATGAGGCCAAATAAATGTATAACTTGAATTTTCTGGGTGTAGTCTCTAAAGACCTCTTTATTTTGAATCAATTTTGTTGAATTTTGCTTAACTAGTAAACCGTAAGAGCTAGACAAACTTACTACACAAAAATGTAGATCACGATAAAACACAGTTTGTTATGTACATTTTTTCGTGGAATTGGCCATTTCTGAGATATTCTTTGTTATTTGTTTCAGATTTAAAGTATTTTAAGTTTTTCTCACACGGAAAATTGTCACCTTCTGGCCCTGCATAAAAACGGATTTCATCCACATTTAAAACATTTGACTGTCGGTTTAGCCTAGTGTATTTCCTTGTTTTCCTTACAAGGGAGCAAGTAATTAAGAAAATCTCTGCTAACGTTTATCTCGATTATCATATAGTAGGAGGAAGAATATACGGTTTACTTTCTCTACACGTACTATGTACTATTGTATAGAGAAGGTATCACATTCTACCCAAAAACTCGCTGCTTAGATTTCACCGGAAATACTTGTTTTGGGTCCTTTTGAATAAAGAAAAAAGGTCCGTGTGTGCGTGTGTGTCTGTGGACAGCATAGCTCAAAAACGAAAAGACCGTTGAATACCAACCTTGGTATTTAAGTTGGGTATCTTCCAAGGATGCGACACGAAGATTTTCAAGAAAATCCCCCCACCCCCAACATGGAACTTTTTTCGAAAATTCAGATTTCCTCAAAAATGGCTCTGACGATTTCGATTAAAATCCCTTATATTTAAGATATTTACATGCCATATAAAATGTATACCTTGAATTTTCTGAGAATAACCTCTGAAGATTACTTTATTCTGGATGAGTTTTACAGAACTTTGCATAATAGCTAAACCGTAAGAGATGGACAAAAACTTACCACACAGAAAATGTATACGACGTTAAAAAACAATTTATGTTATTATATTTTTTTCGTGGAGTTTATCGTTTTTGAGATATACCTTGTTTTTGTTTTCAGCTTTGAAAAATTTATACCTTTCTCATACAGGAATTTGTCAACTGCTGTCCATAGAAACAAAGCAACTTGAGTCACATAGCAACGAGCTTTTGACTATCACTTTAACCTATGATACTCCCTTATTTCGCTTCTACTTACAAGGAAGCAAGTAATAAGACCATTTTTCTGCTAATTTCTTCTGGACTAGCATGAAGTAAATAGAAGCATAAGTTTTTTAAGCATAATTTGTTAGAGCGATATAGAGAGTCATTTGAATGCAGATATCTCCTACTGAGGCAAGTTTCCAGGAACACAATTAGGCTCCAAGGACGGGGGAAATCAACTGCCGCCTGTATGAAAGTAAGGAAACCTTTTCAATGCCCAATTTCCTCTGCAGGGACGAAAACGAGTCTTTGTAAACTTGATGAAAGACATTCATGTCGCAAAAATAGTGACTTCTGAATCCTTTGTAACTCAAGTCAAGTACACCGCCTGCTGAGCAATTTCGTCCTTTATTATATAACTAACGTTAAAAAAAGTTATTTGGTTAAGACAAGGGCCATCCAGAAAGTAACGAAAGATATCAACACACAACTTTATTTACAGTACCTTACTCTATTTCTCAATGTAACCTCCATTCTGTCAAGGCATTTATTGTCACGTGACACCAGTTTTTCGATGCCCATATTATTCTTTTATACCGCCAAAGACCTGTTTTTAATGCATAAAATGTTCGGCTAGTCCGATTTTATATGCAAAAATGCAAGTGTGTGGTGATAAAAGGACCGTTAGAAAAGCCAAGAAATTACACTTGTAGCACCAAAAAAAGTTTGTATTTAATAACCGTCCACTCTTGCTAGATGAGAGTTAAAGTTTCAGCTATAGCCATCACGTGGTTTCGTTGCCATAGGCGATTTAATCAACAATCTTCTGCTAATCTAGAAAGACTGAGGGGGGACGAGTTTCGTGCGGTGATTAACACTTTTATTTAAACGGCTTAACACCGAAATAGATAAAAGCTGAGTTCGATACAAAATTTTAAAATTGGATAAATGAATTTAAACGTGGCCGTTTATCCACAAATGATGAACATGGTTCCGGACGTCCAGTAGAAGTGACTTCCTCCGAAATTAATGACAAAATCCAGAATATGGTTTTGAGTGATCGACGGATCAAAGTTCGCGAAATATTAGAGGCCACAGGTATATCGGTGTTCTCAATTTTGCACCAAAAATTAGGTCTGTAAAAGGTCTCGGTAAGATGGGTACCGCATTTGCTCTCAATGAGAATAAACGCAATCGTGTGATCGATTCGGAAGATTTAGTATACCTTTCTGTCGCAATCCTGACGAGTTTCTGCGTCAATACATAACTTTGAATGAAACGCGGATACGCTACTACACTTCAGAGAAAAAAGTACAGTCAAACAGTGGGTTATTAAAGGCGAACCGGCTCCGAAGAAGGCAAAGTTAGTGAAATCTACACACAAGGTGTTGGCCTCGGTTTTTGTGATGCACGCAGAATCATTTACAACGTTTAGTTGCTGAAAGGAAGAACAACACATGGAAAGTATTATTATTGCATCGGTTGAACTGAGAAATAAAGAAAAACGCCCGCATCTGAAAGAAAAGGGTTCTCTTCCATCACGACATTTCACCAGAAATACATGTTTTAGGACACCCTGAATACAAAAAAAGAGCATTTTTAGAAAAATGTCCCTGTGTGTGTATGTGTGTGCGGGCAGCATAGCTCAAAAACGAAAATACCGTTAAATACAAAACTTCCAAGGATGCGACACGAAGATTTTCAAGGAAATTCCCCCACCCCCAACTACCCTTCATATGGAAAAATTTTCGAAAATTTTCATTTTCTAAAAATTGGCTCTAACGATTTTGATTAAAATATCATATATTAAAGGTATATACCTGACAAATAAAATGTATATCTTGAATTTTCTGGGAATAGCCTCATAAGACTACTTTATTCTGGATGAATCTTAAAGAATTTTGCACTGGCAAACCGTAAGAGCTAGACAAAAACCTACTTAAAAGAAAAAGGTCACGCTAAAACATACAATTTACGTTACAACGTTTTGAGATACTCCTTGTTATTGGTTTCAGCTTTAAGGAACATTCTTTTCTCATACGGGAATTTGTCAACTCCTGTCCATATAAAGAAAGCAACTTCAGGCACATAACAAGCATCTTTTGACGAATACTTTAGCCTATTCTACTTCCATATTTCCCTTCTACTTGCAAGGAAGCAAGTAATGAGATCATTTCTGCTAATTTTTTTTTTTTTTTTTGATTAGCATGAAGTAAAAATAAGCATTAACTTTTTAACAATCATTTGTTGCACAGATGGAACACATCAGATTTTTTTATTGTTTCCAAACTTGAAAAAGTGGCTCGGCGGTAAACGGTTCACGTCTAATGAAAAGTGATCCCCCAAACATATGCCTATTTTGAGGACTTTCCGAAATCTTACGTTTTGGAAGGCTTATAACAGTTGGAGCAACACTGGGAAAAGTGGATCGACTAAAAGATTATGTTGACAAATAAAAAGAACTTTTTTTTCTAAGGACTTCTTGAACGCCCCTCGTAAAGCAATGAACAAGTCTTCAGTGAGGAAATGGCGCATAATTTACGTAACCAAAGAAGAACAATGTGCACGACAAACACCGGAATGCAAGTTCATCAATGGCTATGAGTAGTTGAAAGCAAATGCTGATAAAAGAATTCAGAAAACCCAGTGTTTCATTTTGGACACCGTACATGCCATTTCCCATCCGATGAAGACCTCAAAGCGTAACTGACATCTTAGCGGTGGAAGAGTATAACATCTGCATTGAAAACCGGTACCACGTGACAATAAATACCTTGATAACAATGACCATCACCTTGAGAAATAGAGTAAGGTTTGAGTTAACTTTCGTTATTGTTTAGTTATGCCAAATCGTCCCTTACTTTCTGAAGGCCTTGGGAGTATACTGCGATACCTAGTTGATACCGACCGAGGAAATGGGTTAAAAGATCTCATTCACATAACGTTCTCTATCTGTCCCACAAAGAAACTTTTCTTACAAAGGATTATTCTTTTATCTACGCTATGCTAATCGAGATAAAAAATAGCAGAAATTGTCTTATTTCATGCCTCTTATAAGTAGAAGGCAAATAAGAGAAAACTAAGCTAAAGCGACACTTAAATGTTTAAAAAGCTATCACTATATGAAACAATAAAATTCCATTTTCTTTTGCATTCCCGGCAGAAGGTCAAGAGAGACGAAACGAAGATTGACTTTCCACTAAAGAAAAATTTAAAAATGAAAAAATAACAAGGAATATCTCATAAGTGTTTAAAAAATCTGAGGTGTTACACTCACATGACTTTCTCCAGCTACTCTACAAACAAACTTCTTACAAAAGATAATTATTTTTTCAGCACCACGCTAAACGAGATAAGCTTAGCAGAATTTTATTACTTAGATCCTTATAAGTAGAATGGAACTAAGGGAATTACATTTACATTTGGAACTAAGGGAATGCACTAGGCTAAAATGATAGTCAAATGTTTTAAAACCTGTCGTTATGCGATAGTTATCGCTTCTTTGCTTGGCCAGGTATAGAACAAAAGAAAAACGGACACTCCCGTCTGAGAAAAGTATAAGTACTTCACAACTGAAACTAATAACAAGGAATACTGCAAAAATGGTAACTTCCACGAAAATATTATATGAGACATAACTTGTGTATCTTAATAGGATATACATTTTTTGTATAGTAAGTTTTTGTATAGCTCTTACGGTTTACTAGTTATGCCAAATTAAGCAAAAGTGTTACAGAATTACAGGTATTTAAAAGCAATTCCCAGAAAATTCAACATATACATTTTATTTGTGATAGAAACGGCTTTGATATGTGGCATTTTAATAAAAATCGTTGAGCTATTTTTAAGAAAAACATTTTCGAAAATATTTTCATGTAAAGGGTAGTTAGAGCTGGAGGGATTTTCTTGAAAATCTTCGTGTCGCATCCTTGGAAGATACCAAACTTAAATACCAAGTTTGGTATTTAACCGTCTTTCCTTTTTGAGCTATGCTGTCCACAGACAGACACACACACACACACACACACACACACACACACACACGAACCTGTTTCTGAAAATACCTTTTTTGAAATCAGGGAGTACTAAAACATGTATTTCCGGTGAAATCTCGGCATCGAATTTTTGGGTGGAATACAATACTTCTCTATCCCTACGTACATTACACGGTGCTAGAGAAAGTAAAATATATGTGTCATACATTGTGTATTTTAACATCTACATTTTTTACTTTCTCTACATAGTGTACAGAGAAGATATTGTAATGCACCCAAAAATTCGAAACCGAGATTTCATCGGAAATACATGTTTTCAGACCCCCGGAATTCCAAAAAAATATAATTTTTTGAAAAAGTCCATGTGTGAGTCTGTGTGTGTGTGTGTGTGTGTGTGTGTGTGTGTGTGTGTGCAGCATAGCTCAAAAACGAAAAGACCATTAAAAACCAAACTTGGTATTTAAGTTTGGTATCTTCCAAGCATGCGACACCCCAGCTACCCTTTACATGGAAAAAAATTCGAAAATTTTGATTTTCTTAAAAATGGCTCTAACGAGTTTGACTAAACTCTCATATACTTAAGAAATTTACTTGCCAAATAAAATGTATACCTTGAATTTTCTGGGAAAGCCTCAAAAAACCTCTTTATTTTGGATGATTTCTATTGAATTTTGCATAAATGGTAAACCGTGAGAGATAGACAAAAACTCACTATACAAAAATGTATACACCACGATAAAACACGCAATTTTTATCATGCACATTTTTTTCATGAAGTTGATTGTTTTTAAAATGTTCGTTGCTATTAGTGTCAGCTTTAAAAAACGTATTCTTTTCTCATACAAGAATTTGTCAACTCTTGTACATACAAATAAAGGAACTGCAGTCACATAGCAACCAGCTTTTGACTATCACTTTAACCTATTTCCTTTCTACTTATAAGGAACTAAGTAATAATGCCGTTTCTGCTAATGTTTATCTCGAGTAGCATTAAGTAGGTAGAAGAATAAGCTTACTAACGATAATTTGTTACAGAGATGTAGAGAAAGTCATGTGAAGGGAACATCAGATTTTTTAAGCAAGCTGTAGCATCTCTGCCCCTATCTTTCAGCTCCAAAATGACTTGAGCAAGCTAGTTTGGTAACCTAGGGTCGTCATGGTAATTATATGAGGCTATTTATAAAGGCAACGTAATATTGGAGATTTTGTACACACACCTCAGTTCGGGAGCGTTGCTATGGCTACAGACGCTGCCTTACAGCCATGGGGGCGTATAATATACGTGACGTTAGGAATTCTGCTCCACACGGGCGGACTTCATCCTACACGTGGAGTCAATATAGAACGTCTAAATAAAGAAACATAACCATCATTTTTCAATACCCAGTGGTCTTCACATGACTTTCTCTACATCTCTGCAACAAGTATTATTAAAAACCTTATGCTTCTATTTGCTTCACGCTAATCGAGAAAAAAATTAGCAGAAATAGTCTTATTACTTGCTTTCTTGTAAGTAGAAGCGAAATAAGGGAGTACCATAGGTTAAAGTGATAGTCAAAAACTGGTTGCCATGTGACTCAAGTTCCTTTGTTTGTTGAACAGGAGGTAACAAATATCTGTATGAGAAAAGTATACGTTTTTTAAAGCAGAAACCAACAAGGGATATCTAAAAAAACGGTCAACTCCACGAAAAAATGGGTATATAGCATAAATTGTGTTTTATCGTGATCTAGATTTTTTTTTTGTGTGATAAGTTTTTGTCCATCTTTAACGGTTTAACAGTTATGCAAAATTCCGTAAAATTCATCCAAAATAAAGTAGTCTTCAAAAGCTATTCCCAAAAAAATTCAAGATATACATTTTATTTGTCAGGTAAATATCTTTAATGTGCCATATTTTAATCAAAATCGTTAGAGCCATATCTTAAAAAAATAAAAAAGTCGTAAATGGTTCCATGTAAAGGGTAGTTGGGGTACTGGGAGTTAATATTTAACGGTATTTTCGTTTTTGGGCTATGCTGCCCACAGACACACACACATACACATAGACAGACAGACACACACACGGACATTTTTCTAAAAATGTTTTGTTTTTTTTTTGATTCAGGGGGACCCAAAACATATATTTCCGGTGAAATCTTGGTATCGAATTTTTGGGTGCATTACAAAAAGTTCTCTATACACTCTATATATAGTACGTATAGAGAAAGTAAAAAAATCTGATTAGATCAATGCACATGACTTTCTCTATATCTCTTTAGCAAATCATTGTTAATCAGCTTATATTTCTATCTACTTCCTGATAATTGAGATAAACATTAGAAGATATTGCCCCATTAGTTGGTTCCCTGTAAGTAGAAGGGAAAAAATCTAATATGTTCCATTCACATGATATTCTTTAACTGTTCGGTAACAAACCTTTTATTCAAAACATTAATCTCTTAATCAAGATAAACATAATTAGAATTAGCCTTATTACTATTAGTCTTATTACTTATACTAGTCTTATTCCATGTAAGTAGAAAATAAAAATAAGAAAATGCATATGCTAAAACGACAGATTCGTGCTTTAAAAGCCGGTCGCTATGTGAAACAATTGAAATTCTTATGTCTTTGCTTGCCATAAATACACAAAAGAAACACGAGAAGAAAGATGTCTTCCCGTTCGAGAAAAGTTTAAGTAGCTAAAATTGAAACCAATGATCTGGAACATCTCGAAAACGGTCAATATGACATAAATTGTGTACTTTAACGAGATCTACATGCTTTGTGTAGTAAGTTTTTGTGTATCTCGTACGGTTTGCCAGCTATACAAAACTCAGAAAAATTTATCCAGGATAAAGAAGTCTTCAGAGGCTATTCCTAGAAAATTCAAGATATATATTTTATTTGACATGTAAATACCTTAAATAAGAGATTTTATGCAAAATCGTTAGAGCCATTTTTGAGAAAACCAAACAATTAAAAAATTTTCCCATATAAAGTATAATCGGGGTGGGCGGATTTTCCTTAAAATCTTCGTGCCTCATACTTTGAAGATACTAAACTTATATACCAAGTTTGGTATTTTACTGACACTTGATTTTTGAGCTATCGAGTTCACAGATAATTTTCTAAAAATGCTTTTTTTCAGGCTCAGTGCAACTGAAAACACTTTTCCAGTGAAATCTCGAGAATGAATTTTTGGGTGCAATTCAATACCTTCTCCATTCACTATGTGGTTGTACATATGGCAAGACAAAGTACAAACGCGTGTTCCATTCATACGAAATTCTCTACCTATTTATAAAAGATTATTATTATTATTATTATTATTATTATTTGACCCGATTAGCTTGTTAAAGCTAACTGACGAATTAATTACGTTTGCTTACTTTATTTTACAACGATCTCTAACTATTGTAATTATAATTTCACACAACAGAGGATGAAAACTGCTCTATACAATTTTTTTTTGGCTTCATGTTAGATTAGTGAGTGAGAAGATGCCAGGTGGGCCTCTACAACATATGAGAGACGATACGCGAGCGAGCAGCTGCAGAACGGGTATCATGGTAACCAACAAAACACACACACTCTACTCTAGTCCTGTATGTGGTTAAGCAAAAATGGAAAACGAATGTCATCTGTAGATAAGAGCGTTCGATGAATTCCCCTCGAGTGATCTTATCTACCCACTTTTTACTTTGTCTATACGTGCTATGTACTTAATGTATAAATAAGGTATTGTATTCCACCGTAAATTGATACCAATATTTCACCGGAAGTATAAGTTTTGAGGGCCCTGAATCCAAAAAAATTAGGAAAATGTCCGTATGTGTCTTTGTGCAGCAAAAACGAAAACTTCGTTAAGCACCAAACTTGATACTTAATTTCAATATATCCCAAAGATGCGACAAGAAAATTTACAAGTAAATTCCCCACACCCCAACTTTGCCTTTATATGGAAAACATTTTCGAAAATTTTGATTTTATAAAAAATGGCTCAAAACTTGTATAATCTTATATTTAAGATTTTCAAACGTCACATAAAATGTATAGCTTGAACATTCTGTTAATAATCTCTAAAGATCTCTTTATTCCGGATGATTTTTTTAATGTTTTTCTCTATTTTTAATGTTGCATAACTAGTATGTATACCGTAAGAACAGACTAAAATTTACTACCCTTAAAGCACACAATTTATGTCATACATTTTTTTTTCTGCGGAGTTGACCATATTTTAGATATTCCTTGCTATTAGTTTCAGTTTTAAAATACTTACTTTCCTCATACGGGAACTTGTCAACTCCTAGCCACGCAAAGAAACTGATTTAAATACCATAGCAACCAAATTTTAAAACATTTGACTGTCAGTTTAGCCTAGTGTATCCCTTATTTCCCTCCTACCACCGTTTCTGCTAATGCCTATCTAAATTAGCATGAAGTAGATAGAAGAATAAGCTTATTAACAATAATTTGTTACACAGTATACACAAAGTCATGTGAGTGTCACAGGATCAGATTTTTCTACAAATTATTTCCACAAAAGGCTTACCATGTGACATGGAAGTCATTTCTAAACAGCGATGTCAGAGGAAGGATGAACTTTTTTTCACAACCGAGTTAAGACCAACGGTATACTCTCCAAACAAGCCTCGATTGAACGGCATTCCTCAAGGTACTTTCTTGTAGGTGATATTGCAATACTCTCTCAAGGAAAACATTTGAGGTGCAGAGAAAGTACAAATGGTCTTTTGGATTCAGCGGTCCACAAAACATGTATTTCTGATGAAATCTCGGTTTGTAATTTTTGGGTGGAATAAATACCTTTTCTGTCTATCTACATTGTACAAGGCGCGGGACGTGTTTGTAGAAGAGAGAGTAGAGAAAGTCGTGTGAATGCAGCAGGCGAATGTTACAACCTAAATTCCAGAAGGCGCGGCTAAACTTAGCTGTTACTGGGATGAAATAATATTAATGTGTGCCGGAATCATAAGAAGACTCGGGTTGCACATATTGCGCATGCGCGTCTGGCTAACTGCCCACTTGGCTGTGCCACGTCTCTCCTCGAGGATGCAATTTGCGACGTTCTTTCTTTTCCGTGGATGACGAAGACCTTCTTCATTAACATAACGCTACGGTTGTCACAATCTTGTTTAGGCTTGTCCATAGCTCAAAATGCAAAATTTCATAATTTCTTTCAAATTATGTATTATTTATTCACACGTATTATTATTTATTCCTTACTTTTTATTTTCTCTACACGTACTATGTACATAGTGTATAGAGAAGGTATGGTATTGCACCCAAAAATTCCTTGTCGAGAATTCACTTAAATATGTTTTGAGGTCCTCTGAATTAAGAAACAAACATTTTTAGAAAAAGGTCTGTGTGTGTCTGTGGACAGTATAGCTCATAAACTAAAACACCGTTAAATTTCAAACTTGGTATTTACGTTTATTATTTTCCAAGGATGCAACACAAATATTTTTAAATAAATCCCCCAATCAAAACGTTTTGGATTAGAATAAAATGTATTAAATATATTTATATCACAAATAAAATTTATATTTTGAATATTCCGGGAATAGCATCTGAAGATCTTTTTACTCTAGATAAATTTTGCAGAATTTTACAGGATAGACAAAAACTTGCTGCATAAAAATATAGATCTCGTTAAAACACACAATTAATGTCATATATGTTTTTCTTGTAGAGTTAACCGTTTTCGAGATATTCCTTGTTATACATTTTATTTTTAAGCCATCTTACTTTTCTCAAACGGGATCAAGATAAGCAAAAAAACTTGGGTTGTTTCACTTAGCAACCAGCTTTCAAAAGATGTGACTATCATGTTAGCCTTATTTACCTTCTACTTACAAGAAAGCAAGTATTTAGACAATTTCTGCTAAGACAAGAGAAAAGAAAAACATGTTGTAAGAAAAGTTTATATATGGTACAGCTAGAGAAAGTTATGTGAATGAAATACATAAGATTTTTTATTGCATTTATAAAAGCAAACATAACAATATGCCTTCTCAGTTAATTATTTTTGCCATACCAGTCTTGTATACGACGGAAATTGAAGAGGTAGAGTGAGACGAAAAATTCAATGTTACAGCCGGGATTGCAACATGACAATTGGCACGGTAAACCACAAGGTCACGATAATTATTCATTTCAAGTTGGTAATGCTATGAGGGGACTTATTACTTACAACACTAAGTCGTCATTGGGGTACGTCACGTCAAAATAATTTGATATTTCCAGCAGCATAACAAAAGGGAGATGAAATGAAAGTTGACTTCCCGCTTGAGAAAAGTTTAAGTAGTCTAAAAAAGAAAGCAATAACAATGAATATCTCTACAAAAAGTATAACACATAACTTGTATGTTTTAATGAGATCCTTATTTCTGATGCAGTGAGTTTTTGTTTAGCTCTTAACTGCTTGAGAGTCATCCAGATGAAGATGTCTTCAGAGGGTATGTCCAGAAAATTAAATTTGACATCAAACATATTTTAAACATGTCGCATTTTAACCCAAATCGTTAGAGCCATTTTTGAGAAAATCAAAATGTTTAAAAAAATCTTCCACGTAATGGGTTATTGGTGGTGTAGAGAGTTTCTGAAATTCTTCAAATTGCATATTTGGAAGACACTCAACGGTTCACATCGTACGAGCGACAGAACTAAATAATAACAAACACCTTTATTTACAAAAGTATTGTACCCTACTCCACTTCTCAAGGTAATCTCCTTTCTGTCACGTGGTACCAGCTTTTCAATGCCGATGTTATACTTTTCTACCGCCAAAGGACGTATTCTTTTTTAATGCACAAAATGTTCGGCCAATCGAATTTTATAGACAAATAACGCAAGTGTATGGTAATAATGCGATGACCGAATCTTCAGTGAAGAAATGAAGCAGTGTGTACGATAAAGACCGGAGTGGAAGGTCATCATCAATCATTATGAAGGAATTGAAAGCACTTTCGACACTGTAATAGGTACATGACTTTTGGATGGAAAGACCTCAAAGTGACAGTGACATCTTGGCTCACATCTTTAGCAGTGATCTACATTTAAAAAACGGTAACGCATGACAAATACTTGCATAGCAATGACGATTACGTTGAAAAAAAATCTGATGTGTTCCATTCACATGATTCCTCTAGCTGTTCGGCTAACAAACCTTTTATTCAAAACATTGATTTGTTATTTCATCATGCTAATCGAGATAAACATTAGTTAGAATTAGTCTTATTACTAGATTCCTTGTAAGCAAAAGGGAAATAAGAAATAACACAGGCTAAAACGATATTCTCGCCCTATAAAAACCGGTCGCAAGGTGAAACAAATTAAATTCCAATTTCTTTGCATGCCAGGTATAAACAAACAAGAAACGATAAAATGTAAATGGCATGTTATTTATGGACGCTCTTTACTGTGGTTCTCAGCGTCCCATTCTAAATTGGACGCGAAAGACGCTTAATTTTGCTCAGAGGCCTCTCTATCAGGCTTGAGGTTCTTTTACGTGCCGTAAATCTACGACACGGGACCAACGGCTTTACTTCCCTTCCGAAGGAAGCCATGCTAAGGATTTTACACCCGAAAAAATCCATCGCCCTCCGCCGGGTTTGAACTCGCGACCTTGAGCATATGAAGTTAGCATGGTAACCATTACACCACGGAGGGCCACGAGAAACGAGAAGAAAGATATCTTTCCGTTTGACAAAAGTTTAAGTGGCTTAAATTGAAACCAACAACCTGGAATATCTTGAAAACTGTTAACTCTTCAAATAAAAAAAAAAAAAAAAAAAAAAAAAAAGATATGACAGAAGTTGTGTGTTTGAATGTGACCTACATTTTTTGTGGCAAGTTTTTGTATATTTCTAACGGTTTGGCAGTTATACAAAAGGCATGCAGAATGAAGAGATCTCCAAAGACTATTCCCAGAAAATTCTAGATACACATTTTATTTATGATGTAATACCTTTAATATACGGTATTTAAACAAAATCGTTAGAAGCATTTTTGAGAAAAGTACTTTTTTTCGAAGAATATTCTAAGTAAAGTGTAGTTTAGGGTGGAGGGATTTTCTTGAAAATCTTCCGTGTCGCATCCTTGGAAGATACCAAACTTAAATACCAAGTTAGGTATTTAACGGTGTTTTCGTTTTGAGCTGTGCTACCCCCCCCCCTCCAACACTTTTCTAAACTTTCTCAAATTTGTAAATAACATTTTGAACAGATAACTTTCGTTAAGTGGAATCGTCTGCCATTTCCTGGATGGCCCTCGTATGTGGGAAATGTTACATTTTACGTCGGGGTAAAGTTACACGTGGTTTGCAAGTTGCCATGTAATGTTAGCACGGAGGGCGGTGAAGTGTTACCTGTTGAAATTAATCAAGTTCGCTAATGTTTCTTATGAAATCTCTCAGTACCAGGTCTTCCTTCCAAGCAACCCAGGCAGGAGTTAATTTCACAAGTAAATATGTAATTAATGCAAGTTCTAAAAACAGTTCAGAGACCTCTCTAACCCATTAAGATGTTTTTCCTTGAGAAGAACTAAGAATATAGGGTGCTATGACTAACCTTACCCGTTCTGCAAACAAAATATTCTTATCAAATATTATTCTTTTATCTATATCATGCTATTCGTGATAAACATTAGCAGAAATGGATAGAGTCAGACTGAAAAATTCAATGCCATAGCCGGGATTTGAACCAGGGATCTCCCGATCTCTAGCCGGTTGCTCTGCCACTGAGCTACCATGGCAACGTGCCGGCATAGCACTGCATTTCTCAACTAATTCACATGTTTCCCGGTAAACCACAAGGCGATGTCAAATTATTTTGAGATGACAACCCCAAAGGCGACTTACAATGTTGCAAGTACTTTAAGTCCCAGGATTCTTAATATAGCCAACTATTATGGTCAATTGGTATTTGGATTAATTGTGGCAGAGCAACCGGCTAGAGATCGGGAGATCCGTGGTTCAAATCCCAGCTATGGCATTGCATTTTTCGGTCTGACTCTACTTATCCAACTCATGTCCTACACACGGCTTGTGTGAAAAAAACAATTAGTCCAATTGTTGCAGAAATTCTATCTTAATGCTTGCTTCCTTCTAAGCAGAAGAAAATATACTATAATGCTTTTCAAATGGGAAGAGTTCTACTCTGTAGTGAATGAGCTGTGTTATCGTGCTCTGCGTTGCCAGGTCGTTCATATTTCCCTCTCACTCGCACACTGAACATGCAAATCTGCCTGGCGACATAATGTTTATTCTTGTGCATCATGAGAGCTATTTGAGCCTAAAATCTGTGGTTTTTATGGTTCAGCTACGAACATTACTCCATATATTTCTCGTGAACTATTTTTTGGCAAATCTGAATATTCTGCCATAGCGCAAGTAGTATTTATGAGAGGTGGAATCACTTAACGCGTTACTCCCCAGTTCAACTCAGCAGCACGCCGATTGGTTGCCGGCCTGGTGGCGCTCAAGGACAAAGCTAATCCCATTTAAAAGTCACTGTAGGTTGAAGAGTCGTCCTCCGTGGTGGTGTGGTTACTATGGTCGCGGGTTCAAGGTCACGTAGGGCAATGGATTTTTTCAGGCATAAAAATCCTTAGCATGACTTCCTTCGGAAGGGAAGTAAAACTGCTGGTTCCGTGTAATCTAAATTTGCAGTAAAAAACCCAAGTCTGATAAAGAGGCCTCTGAGTATAATTAAGCTGTCTTTCACGCCCAATATAGAATGGGACGCTGAAAACCACAGCAATTAAAGAGCGTCCATGAATAAAACTCCATTTCATTTCACTGGGCTGAAGTGATAGTCCAATATTTTAAAAGCTGGCCGCTTTGTGAACAATTGAAGTTGGGCTAGCTTTTCATGGCCAGCAGTAAAACAAAAGAGAGGAAAGATTGGTGACTTCCCGTTAAAGAGATTGAAACCAATAATGTGGAATATCCCGGAAACGGTTAACTCTACGAAAAATTATATTACATAAATTGTGCGTTTTAATGAGATCCACATTTTTTGTGAGGTACGGCTTTGTCTGTCTCTTACGGTTTACCAGTAATCTAAAAGTTATTCAGAATTAAGATTTCTGGAACAGTGCCAAAAAGTTCAGGATATGCATTTCATTTGCCACGCAAAAAGAGTTAATATACGGTGTTTTATTCAAAATCGTTTAGTCAATTTTTAGAAAATCGAAAATTACTAAAAGTGTTCCATGTAAAGGGTTGTTTTAGGGTCGTGGAATTTTCCCGACAATCTTCGTTGTGAGTCCTTGGAAGATACTAAACCTATATACTAAGTTTGGTTTTTAACCGAATTTTCGTTTTTGAACTATGCTGTCCACATACACACACGGATTGTTTTTGGATTCAGGGGTTCTCAAAACATGTATTTCCAGTGAAATCTCGGTATGGAGTGTCTCGAGCGGAATACAATACATTCTCTATCTACTATGTACCAAAGAAAGCAAAACTATGTGTTCCATTCACATGAATTTCTCTAGCTACTAACAACAAATTATTCTAAAAAAAGTTTATGATTTAATTTAAAGCATATGCTAATCAGGATAAGCAATAATAATGCTTTTACTTACTTCCTTGAATACACAAGACTAAAGCCAATAGTCAAATCTCTGCTTTGTTGTTATGTCATGCAATTGAAACTCCCTTCTGTTTGCATGACCAGAATGAAAAAAGTAAATAATAACTTCCCATTTGAAAAAAAGTCTAACAAATAACAAGCGATGTTTCAAAATCATTAACTCCACAAGAAATGTGTTAACATTACTGCGAGTTTTAATGAGATATACTTTTTTTCTCGTAACTTTTTTCTACCTCTTACGGTTTACCGGTTAATTTCAAATCATACAGAAAGAAGAGGCCCTCTCAGGCTATAGCTAGAAAATTCAACCTTGAAGTTTTATTAGTGCTGTATTTATCTTTAATATTTTAAAGAAAATGTTTTCGTAAGAAAATCGAAAAATACAAAATCTCCCATGTAAAGGCTAGTTTGGTGGTGAAGGGATATCCTGAAAAAAATATTCTTTTTACCCCTGGTGATGTGAAATGAAATTAACTTTTTTATTTATTGACGCTCTTTAACTGCTGTGGTTCTCAGCGTCCCATTCTATATTGGGCGTGAAATACCGCTTACTTTTGCTCAGAGGCCTCTCTATCAGGCTTGAGGTTCTTTTACGTGCCATAAATCTAGGACACGGGACTAACGGCTTTACTTCCTTTGCGAAGGAAGCCATGCTAAGGATCCTTCGCCCGGTGTTTTCCACCTAGTGGTATGCTGTGTTCTTGCACATCTTCCCATGTATTGCCAGTTTTACTATTGTGTGTCTTACAAGCATTCACATGGGTCAGATAAAAAATGTGATTTCTTGTTCTTCCAACATGTTTGTAATGCCAAAACAAACACTTACACAAATTTGTATAACGCGAGTGCGATTACTCCGCGAATTATTTACATATTAATAAAAGCGGGTGGTGTTTGCTTTCATGTGAGAAAAAATCAACATCTCCTGAACATATACTCTGTAGTAATTTCACTGTACATCACCTACATCTAGTAACTACCGCCTCTGTGATATTGACAGACAGCACATAATTGCGTAATGCACGGAGAAGGTTTCATTAGAAGTACAGTCTGGGCTAAAATCGGAGCAATAAATCAAAACAGGTACCAAACTCATTAGAGAGGGGCTCGCGTGGATTAGACTAGGAGCATGGAGGAGCACAAAAATTGCTGACGAGAATGGTACGGGAATCTGTCCCATTTGCGAGGAGGAAGAGTCGTGGACCCATATCTTGTCAAGATGTAGGGGTACGGAGGAATGGCGGGAAAAATATTTACCACGATTCTTTACCACCGCGAATGTAGAGCTAGAAGTATGTTGGACGCTACTGGCCGGCACGGAAGACGTGGACGGGCTAGATAAATTTATACTGAAGGCAAGACAGCTGAGATCTGAGAAAGCTGCCAATAGAGAAGAGGGATAAGAACTAAACAAAAGCGACTACAATGTTTTATATACATATATGTTATGTCATTGTTGTGCTATGGTTTTATATATTGTATATTATGTGTATATATTTCTTTTAAGTGTATTTATCAATTAAAAGAGGGTACAGAGGTACTCTGTGTTGTCAAGTTCAATTGATGTATTTGAATATTTTTGCCTTTTTATTTTCGTGTTTACTCTTTATTTATTTATTTTTTTTTTTTAATATTACCATTTTGTGTATTACAAAAGCACGTGTGGACCCGTGTGATTGTTGAAGTTCTATGTATAATATTGCTATGTCAATAAATACTCTTATTCATTCAAGTGCCACTTTTTCACATTCATCAGAAAGTCCTTTCAAATTCTTCAAGGAATAATCCGTTGTATTTTGGAAATGGTTTTGGTCCCCCCCCCCCAGCCAGCAGCCAGCCGTACTGAAAGCACTATGTGATAAATGTGACAAAATGGCAGTTATTAGGTGTGGATGGTGTACAGTGGTGTACTGTAAGGTTTATGTTCAGGAGATGTGTAGCACTCCTGAGAAGTTTCAATTAAGGTAAGAAATTTGATTTTTCCTCACATGAAACCAAACGTCACCTCCTCCCCGCAATTATTAATATCTCAACAACTCGCGGAGTGCTCACACTCGCGTTATAAAACTGTTGAAGCACTTGTTTTGACATTACAAATTCGTCTATCGATATAGATTGATAATCAATGTAGTAATGTCAGGTCTTACCAAGTCTAGTTGAGCATGTTTAGACACGACAACGGAGTAAAGAAGGCGGTGGTACTATTATTGATTTTTTTTCTTCGGAACATAACCTTATTTATTTTATACAGATAAATAACAGAATTCTTATTAATAATAGGCGACATTAAGTTCTTAAGTGTACAATTATGATGAAAGTGTGATATTTATTGTAAAATTATTACAATTGACCTTAAAAATATCGATCGGACTCCACTAGCAACGCAACTTTTTCAAAACCACAACATTCTATATAACGGATACAAAGATAGTAACAAAACTTAAGTTGGTAACATTGGAGTGTTGTAAATATTTTATAAATCTAGAGTTACAAAGATCAATTTTTAGTTCGAGTGTTTTGTGTTAAAAAGCTTACTTTTAACAGTGTCTGTCTAAAAATCAATGTTTTTATCTGTCTCATGAGAATGTTTGCTTGTTAGTTTCTGGTGCGCGTTGGTCCAGTTCCGGTACATCATAGCGTCTGTGCTATACATATTCGTTAAGATTTCTTCTCTCTCAGGTGGATCTCCGCATTTCTTGTAGATGGTGGTCCTCGATGAGGAAGGGTTCCCTTGCCAGCTCGTATATTAGGCGCGAAGGCTTGTATTTTGAAACACACATTGCCGGTTCTACAACTTTTGTTTTGACCCCCTTCAATGGAGTGTAAGTCCTTTTTTGTCAGCTTCTACCACATATGGATTACAGAATAATGTTTTGTAAGAATAGTTTGTATATAGGACAGCTGGAAAAAGTTTGTATATGGGACAGCTGGAGAAAGTTTGTATATGGGACAGCTGGAGAAAGTTTGTATATGGGACAGCTGAAGAAAGTTGTGTAAATGGAACACAAGATTTTGTTTTTTGTGGAATGTTCACTATATGTAGCAGAGAAATTAATAAGCTCGTGAAGCAATAGTGAAAATGTTTCCAGCGAATGTCAAAGCTGTATTGACGCACGCTGTAGAGCGTGTTGCGAAGACAGAATGTTCTTGCAGGATGGGGCGCCGTCTCACGCTTGGATGGCCTCGTCACAAAGCGACCCTGATGGTCGTCAAGGAAATGAGGCACCACAAAACAGCTGCTCAGCATCGATTACTGGGATAATGACTAAAGTTTGGGCGACCTTTGTCGAGTTTAATATAAACGTTTATCTGATGCGACGTTTCCAGTCGATGCTTCTTTACAAGTTGCTGCTCCCAAGTTATCAGCTCACCTTTCTATTTCCACACCTCATTCTTTACTTATACGCTAACACATGCATGGCACACAATCACCATTCATAGTAGATACAAAAGTTATTGCATTCTACCCAAAAATTCGATACCGAGATTTCATCGGAAATGCATATTTCAGGAACCCTGGCAAAAAAATGTTCCATTCGCATGTAATTTTCCATTTAGTCTGCAGCAAATTAATCTTACAAATATGTATTATTCTCTCTACTTCAAACTAATAGAAGCGAAATAAGGGAATACGCTAGGTTAAAGCGATGGTCAAATCTTTTAAAAACTGTTTGCTATTATTTGATATAAATGAAGTTACCTTCTTTCTCTTTGCATGACCAGAACGAAAAAAGTGAATTACAATTTCCCGTTTGAGAAAAGTTTAAGTACTGAAAATTGTAAAACTGTATCAAGAAATATCTAAATGGTTAGCTCCACAAAAAAGTATCCGACATTTTTTTATATAGTAAGAATTGTCTATTACCAGTTGTTGAAAAGTTATCCAGAATGAAGAGGACTTTAGGGATTAATCCCAGAAAGTTAAAAAAGTTCATATGTAATTCCAATTTTCATAGAAGTGCATTTAGTAGTTTAATGAAAATCCTCAGAACCATTTTTTGTTTAAGGTAGGAGAATTTTTTTTGCAGGTGCTGTACTTAATATCAAGTTTGGTATTTCGACATTTTTTGTTTCTGAGCAATGCTGTTCACAGATACACACACACCTTTTTCTAAAATTCCCCCTTTTTTTTGTTTTGCTTTGTTTTCTTTTCTTGAGGGGTGGGATTTGGTCTTAAAGCGTTTTATTTCCAATGAAATCTCGGTATAAAAGTTTTGGGTGAAATATAATACTTCCCTTACAAACTAATCTCAGTAGAGAAAGTAAAAACATAGGAGATCTATTTAAAATAAGGAAGTTGTAGACACTACCGTTTAAACAGGAAGTGGAAACATTTGTAATATCTCGAGTCCTCTGGGCATTAACATCTCTCTTCACCAAACACATGCTTCAAAACTTATTTGACATAAAGTACAAGGAATACCTACACTGAAAGATGAATCACACTTGAAAATTAAATTTCGATATGGTGGCTCAAGGATTAGGAGCATTGATATGGAATGATGCATGGTTCGGTTACCGACCATGGCATTCGATTGTTTTAAAAGTATGATTCAAACTCCCAAAAAGTACTGAAACGTATCGTGAAGGTTAAAAGTGAACAAAATGCACCACAAGGAAGTGTTCTACTGGTGGATGGAAGGAAATGGTTACACTCTCAAATGTTTGAGTCTTGAAACAAATTTATTGTCTATCACAAGGATACATCAGTCGAGTTTATTACACAAAACTTGAAATTGACACAGGACGCTCATATATCATTCTTAACAACAATGATCTTAAAAAGAAAGAAACACAAGTAATATGAGTCTTTGCGATAATACTACACTAAAAAAGCTGTCTATAACATACCAAATATTACCCAACATTCTATAAAATGCAAGCAAAAGGAGAAAAAACGTTCAAAAGCGACACGGAAATACGTGTTCAATATATGCGACATTTCCGCTAAAATAAATGCAGTAATCAAAATAATCAAAAATAATTACGTTTGTTGTAGATTTTCGGTTAAACATTATCTTATCCGAAGCAATAAGTAATTAACGTTAACGTGATGACTATTTTCCGATTTGCTTCGGAAATATTCGTTGTTGGGTTTCATTGCAATAGTCTGCTGTCAGCTGTTCTTATATTTGAAGCTATTCCTTAATCTACGAAAAGCAAGGAAAGCTTATCAATCGTTGCTTTATTGGACGATTTTTAATGATTTTGAAGATATTACTGGCTGTTTTAGAATCAAAATAAAGAACATTTACACATTTAACATAATTAGTTTCTCATCTGAAAAAAACATTGCAAAAGTAGTTAAATGATTAATATTTTTGTTTACTAAATATTTTGTTTATATTTTATTAAATAATATCTAATGTAATAAACTTGGCACTTTATCTTTACTGTACTAAGCCGGAAATGTTTGTGTTTTCCCTCGTAAATTTTTTTACCTACTGCCATTTTCGTCGGTAGAGAGTGGCTGTGAAACTTAGGAAGAAATGTATGCCTCTCCAGTGAAGGAAGTAACCAGTGTATCGAAATTATCGCCTTTAAACCTAACTCGTCCCAGGGGCTAATAATAATCGACCCTTCCATCAGATTCGAGTAATATGAGAAAGAACCCGAAGAGGTAAACGGGAGAAGTAGCATCTTCATTCTATAGATGTCGATGACCGGTGCCCGAGGAGCCATTTCCCAGTTTTTATAAAATGTTGTGAAAATTTTGGATTTAGTAATAGTTATTTATGATACAAGTGGTAAAAATGGTGAGTAGGCCGAGCACAGTAATCCTACCAACAATATAAATCAATTTTAACACGTGTGTCATACACTGTTCTTAGACAGTTCTCTATATTTATACACATGTGTATTATAATTATAAATAGATTGTTTTACCTACTTCGCGCAGTTCATGCTTAATGGTACTCAACAAGAAGAAGTTATAAATTTGCTCTCACAGGTGCTTCCATAATTTCGTCTGGTTCAGCAGATTCCATCAGCCATTTTATGGATCGATACGAGCTTTCAGAGTCATAGCCTACTTGAATAAGGCCGTGGACACATAGACCAAAGTTGGATACATTAGAGTGTTATAATTTTGTAACATGAGTGAACGAATTTTCTACTTTTAACACTACTGACATCTGGTAAAAGATCTACTTTTAGCATCAACTATCTAAAAAGGTCACTTAAGTTTATCCCTATTTCAGTCGACTGCTCTTTTAATAAAAACACGATGGTTATGGTAATATTCGAGCTGAACTGACTCTTCGATGACTCATCTCTACACTTGGCTTGAAGCCCGAGCACGTCTAGAATATATTACTATTCTTACTTGGGTTTTCATAAAAACGTGCGCAAGGAAAGAAAAAGAAACGAAATTATTATTTTCAAGTCTTTCTGCTAAATTTCACAGAAGCACACATCTTAGCGCAACACTTCAGACCTATACAGTATACTCTCGATTATCCGGGGCAATGTGGGGGAGAAGCAGCTCGAATAATCGAAAGAAGAAAAAAACGAATAATCGAGAAATCCATAATTTAATGCTTTTAAAGTAAACACACACATATGTAAATAGGAAATTACGTTTAAAAGCTTTTTTTCATCATATACTCTTTGTTCAAACGTTTTGTCTACTTCTGTGCATACGTATTGTAGACCTGTTTATTTCATAAAATGTCCGGGATGTTGGTCTGCTTCTGAGAGGAGTTGCCATTTTTTCGCACACACTTTGAACTTTTCTTGCAGCGAGTTCGCGAATCCCGTGACGTTGTTTGCATTAAATTCTCCCTCTAACCCTGGAGCTTCATGAAAAAATGTAGCCTTTACGGCAACATTGCCACTGAAACAAACTGCTGAACCCTTGTAAAAGAGCAGTATCTAAGTCATAGAATGTAGATGCTTTTTGGTGCGGATGGTCCAGAATTAGAAGCACAGTTCCTCACAAAATCCTGCATTTTCTGCTTATTGTTTTGATGTCCCAAACAGTCTGCATTCCAATCCCATAATCAGCACTTAGTTTTGCAACAGTTTCTCAAATCTTTGAAATAATTCTATTTTTTTATTTCATTTATATAGCCCCTTTTAACATCTAAGGTCATATCGGGGGCTTTGCACTTGAAACAACTCGTTTTCTGTAAGTCCTTTACTTTATTTTTCTCAAACACACATTCCCCAGCCGGGAATCGAACCCGGGACCTCCGGGTTAGTAGTCAGCTCGCTGACCCCTCCACCACGGAGGCAGTAAATTATAATTTGTGTTTTTATGTGTGTTATGTTTTTTTACAAATTTATTTTAATTTGCTTCGTTAACACACGCTGATTAACATTGAAAAACTGAATTTGTTTTTAATTTACACGGAACAGGCAGGCTGACAACAATGGAAATGTACTCTGTTGTCTCGCGGTGATTGTTTAACGAATGGAAATGGCACTTATTGTCATGCGACGGATATTTTATTGTTGTTTCCTAAAAAAACAATCTACAATAATTTTTGTTAGAGAGGGGGACGGTGCAAGGATAATCAGCACACGAATAATCGGGAGTAAACTGTATTTTTGCAAACATTGACTGTCTACGCAGACAATAGGCCCGTACAGATTCGGTTTCACACAAAAATTAAAAAAAAACATATACAAGTTGCTGCTGGCGAGAACAAATACGTCGACAATGATAGAAAAGTGTGCATTAATATAGAGCAAGCGAAGAGAGCAGCTGTGAAAGCTGCTATATATAAAATGTTGCCTGGCCAACGGGTAAAATTAGATCTGTTTGGCGAACATTGCAATCAGAGCATGGCGATATTTCCCACCACTTCTGTATCAAAAGGAAAAATACTGCCTGCCGCCCAGTTAACCCCATTTCATCGCGCCATTTAATACGTAATCGACTGCGATATGAAATAGGCGTGGGTAAAACCGCAGACGACCTTTCATTTTGAACTAGTCTTTAGGGAGTTCACCACTCAAAATCTAGTGTTAAGTTTCGTAAACCTGAAAGGTTGTTATACTAAATTGCGAACTAAGCTCTCATATGTAAACTTGAAAAAACTCTTAAAAATCAATAATAAATCAAAATTGCTTTTCAATATTTTATCTACATCTAAATTATAAGGACAAAGCCTTCTTATACACTCTTTTGCTAATGCATTTTGCAATATATTCTTTACTTGAAGTAGCACATGTGTTGAGTGTTACGTCATTTCCTAATTGTACTGTAAGTATTAATGACCTCTCAAAATCTTACTGTAAGCACTTACAGCAGTTCTTGGCATGACAATTAATAAATCAATTGTAAATTTAGCTTACTATTGTTTCAAAAAAAATATTTAAGTTTTGAGCTATTAACTTTCAAAAATTAATTTAAGATAATACATGTACTCTATGCGATAGTCATTTTGAAGAAATTCTAAATTTCATTTAGCAAGAGTTAAGCTTGCATCAGTTGCAGAATTCGATATCGGTGGAAAGATGTATTTTTTTATGGTGTTTAACGCCCACTTTTACTACATGGCACCGCAGGCGATGACACTGATACATGGAATCAAGATGGGGGACTGGTGGAATGTGTTGACAGGGGAAACATATGAGAAAATCTACCCCGGCGCTGCTTTGTCCACCACAAATCTCAGATGCGGTCGCTTGGGATAGAAGTCGGGACCGCCTAGGTGAGAGGCGAGTGGTGTAGTTGCTGACACAATCATGCCCTCATAAAGCAATCTGGCACAAGCATGGTCTTAACCATAAGTTTTCGATAACTAGGTCAAGGAGAGCCCTCACATCAGAGCTACTGACATTGCCGGACGCACTCTGGATCGACGTGGACAGACAAGGCAAGGCACTGATTAACAAGTGGATTAACACTGATTAACAATTTGTGGATCGGTGAGTGGTGGACATTTAGACTTCTAGGTCATGAAGTACTGTAGCATCATGCTTTGTCACGTGTCTATAAGGCCTTATTTCCTGGAATGTGTATCGCTGCTTCTACTTTCACCGGGAAGATGGCATTAGTGTTTTCTTTTGGTAGTGTTCAACGCCCGCTTAAACTACTTATCGCACCGCAGACGGTGACACTGATACATGAATGATGATGGAGCACCGGTGGAATGCGATGGCAGGGGAAACCGGAGTACCCGGAGAAAACCCGCCCCAGCGCCGCTTTGTCCGCTTGGGATCGAACCCCGGCCGTCTAGGTGAGAGGCGAATGGTCTAACCACTCGGCCACGGCGCAGCCATGCCATTAGTGTGCCGTCCAGTCTACCATATTTCCTTATTTGTAGACAGATGGCAACCCAGTCGCTGTTACTATCTATTTTCAGTTTTTGTATTGATTTAGGCTGAAGGTGGAACTTTGGGTCGTATTATCAATCCGGTATTTACCTTGGGGATTGAGGGAGACTACGAAAAAGCACCAGTCAGCCCACGGCTTGAACTCAGGACCTGCCAAACGTTTTTAAAATATCGCTCCCATTTTGATAAAATAAAACTTTTGGAGACTACAAAAAGAAATAATTTTTCTTCAATATTTAGGGGGTTAATATATATATATATATATATATATATATATAAATAAAACTATTTGCTATGTAACCTAAGTCATTGATGTGAATATTTTAAAAGGTGCTTCGTGTGGAACAATTTTATTAGAATAATGAAGTTATGCCATAAAAAGTTTAAATAATCATGGAAGTCATAATTTAGAAACAGGGCAAAACCATTACTGTTATCCTTCACAATAACTGACAAAGTCCAACAAGATAACTTACACACTGTGGATATTCCTTCACAATAACTGACAAAGTGCAACAAGATAACTTACGTACTGTGGATATTCCTTCATAATAACTGACAAAGTGCAACAAGATAACTTACGTACTGTGGATATTCCTTCATAATAACTGACAAAGTGCAACAAGATAGCTTACGTACTGTGGATATTCCTTCATAATAACTGACAAAGTGCAACAAGATAACTTACACACTGTGGATATTCCTTCATAATAACTGATAAAGTGCAACAAGATAACTTACTCACTATGGATATTCCTTCACAATAACTGACAAAGTGCAACAAGATAACTTACACACTGTGGTTATTCCTTCATAATAACTGACAAAGTGCAACAAGATAACTTACACACTGTGGATATTCCTTCACAATAACTGACAAAGTGCAACAAGATAACTTATGTACTGTGGATATTCCTTCATAATAAATGACAAAGTGCAACAAGATGCTTACGTACTGTGGATATTCCTTCATAATATCTGACAAAGTGCAACAAGATAACTTACGTACTGTGGATATTCCTTCATAATAACTGACAAAGTGCAACAAGCTAACTTACGTACTGTGGATATTCCTTCATAATATCTGACAAAGTGGAACAAGATAACTTACGTACTGTGGATATTCCTTCATAATAACTGACAAAGTGCAACAAGCTAACTTACGTACTGTGGATATTCCTTCATAATATCTGACAAAGTGCAACAAGATAACTTACGTACTGTGGATATTCCTTCATAATAACTGACAAAGTGCAACAAGATAACTTACGTACTGTGGATATTCCTTCATAATAACTGACAAAGTGCAACAAGCTAACTTACGTACTGTGGATATTCCTTCATAATAGCTGACAAAGTGCAACAAGATAACTTACGTACTGTGGATATTCCAAATTTCACAGATGCATTACTATAAATGTTTTACGTGAGATTTTAAAAATAAACCATGTCATATATCTGAGACCAAAGTGAACACGTTTCACTAAAAATAAAATCACGCTTAAAACGTATCATGGGAATATATATTTTCACAGCTCATATTTTGCTTCAAGACCAAAATGACGGAAAAGCTTTACAACGTCAAAAAATTATATAAATATTTTTACTTTTCGGAATATCAGCACTTTTAAAACAATAGTATTAAAACTCGGAGTGGTATATTTCAGTGAATAAAAAAAGCCCAGAAAAATATTTTAAAAATCCAAATTTAAAGTGAAAAAAATCCTTCTAGGAACCTAGTACTAGAGACATTATGTCGAAGCACTTATTAAAAACGGAAAATTATAGCAATCAATTTTTACCATCCTTGTTTCTTGAGATAGACATAGTATATTTGGGTCGATGAGAAATGTGTGTCGTCTGCTGGCAGTAGCCGTTAGGTTGCTGACCAATCATAGTGCAAGAATATATAACCGTCACAGAGGTCATGTCATCGGTGTTGCAACATCTACGGGTTCAGTGGAAATTTACGTGCGCGTTCTCATGCATAACTTATGTGATTGTTTGATTTCATTCTGTGAAAAGTTTGGTTGTGTTATACACAGTGATTCCGTAAGGATTTACATTTATAGTCGTTACTACCTTTTATACATCACAGACAATAATCTTGTTTCTATCCTAGAACTATCACAAGTGACATTGTGATTTGAAAGTGTCTTACGGCTGTGATAAACGAGTTGAGGTTACGTTAGCCAAAATAATAAAACTTTACATTTAGTGAAGTACAGGACCCAGTGTTGAAAGGAATAGATGAAGTAACTAGTGAGAAATGGGGAAAAGTAGTTCAATATACAAGAAATGCGAAATAAAATGTATAGAAAGAACCATTTTTGAGGAAACAGTGGAACATGTAGCGCTGGAGATGGACAGAGAGTAAATATGGCAACAGCGTACCGAGACAGCCACGTGTCAGCAGGAATGTCAATCACAAGGTAATTTTTCAACAATCTAAGTAGAGACCCTGCATCAAATAATGCAATTTAATAACTTAACAATGGATTCTCAAGGAATTTTGAAAACAGCAGAGAGGCTAACGATGAAATTGTTTTGAAAGAAGTCGAGAAAACTGTGCCACATGGCACATAACGATTTCTCCATTCTGTAACAGATCATGTTATCAGCAATGATGCTATTCAATACAACAACAACAAATGCCAAACAACTACGAACTGGTACTCGTCATTTGGTATGTCAATGCATTCCGGTATTTCTACTAAAATTTCAGCTGAATACTTTAAAATAACTTATTCAGGACTGTCTAAAACAATATTAATCATTGAGACTTTATATTTTTTGGGTTGTTTGCTTTAAACCCCCCCAAAACAAACAAAAAACCTATGCTTTTTTTTTTTTTTTTTTTTTTTTTTGCTACTCCATGAACAGCTGAACGAAGAATTGGATAAAATTCCGTGTGAAGCATTAAAACAAACAACAGGACTGAAAAACATTGTAAAAAGGCTTAAATTCTAAGTATAACGGGTAAATATCTTCAGTGAATTTTGAAATCATTGTTTTTTTTGTTGTTTTTTAATAACTTTCCAACCTAAGATTTTCACCAAATTTTTCACCATTCCCTTATAGCTAAACATAAACACGAAAATAACTTATTCTAATATTAACTTTACGGATTCTATCCAGCTCTGTTGAAAGTTAAGTTCATTTGTAAACACAATACAATAACTGGATACTTCCTTCACGAAATCGACTATAACTAGAGATGGCAATGTCAATAAAATACAATTCATGACAAACGGATAGGTAGAGGGGGCACCAGTCCTATGGCCAGCACGTTTTGATTTTTTGGGGACAACTTAAACCAGTGATTCATGCAGCAGACATCCTAGATGAAGAAACTCTACATGTCATGTAAGCATTCGACACCGACTGGGAGTATTTGATATCCCATGCTTCGACGAGTGCATGCGTGTCTAGACGCAAAAGGACATTTACTATAAGTGGTGCTTGTGTGGAACACCTCCTAACAAGCTGGCAACGTCAAAAATAGAATAAAGTGTCACTTTAAAACGTTTTGATTAATAGCATTTCGAACTCCAATAAATCGAGAAGGAAGGGTTTTGGAACATGATTTATATGAACATTTTTTCTTGTTTAGATATAAGGAACCTGTCCCCAAACTTTGAAAAAGTATTTTTGAATCGTCCTGTGTACTGTTTCACTTCTTCACAAATAAAATAATTTCACTCCTACTTGATATTTCTAGTTTGCAACCGAAATTGGTGGGTACATTACACGCCACCTGTAGCATTGATTAAAACATATCAGCAATTGTTTAACAAACTGACAACATACTATTAACATTAAAGTAGATCCATAACAACATTTAAAGTATTCAATTCGAAAATTTAATTTAGCTAATTAATTACTGAGAAAATGGCGCAATTGCACTAGAAATTATCATTTCATGGAAAAAGCTCTACAAAGCCTTAAAAGATGAGCTACCAAAAGTTTGAGAGTCATGCAGAATTCACAGTACAAAATGCCAGATGCAGTGCCATTTAAAAGCACTCTTAAAATATAAAATTTGTGACTACAACAATAAAATGCATTTAATACTTTAAAGTTGTAATACTTCCATTTATTTGTGATAGCATCACCATAGTATTTTTTGTCATAACTAAGAATATCTATGTTAGTGTTTACTGCCATCTCTAGTCACAATTTCGAACTACTGAGAGCAGATTATCTTTTCCTTGAAACGAAAGAATGCTTAGGCGTATTCTGATTATACAGTAAGTATGCTACAAAACTTGGCCGTTAGGCGCACGGTCTCTTCCGGTCACATACTGGACATATACTTGCCTTGCAGTCGGATGGCTCGTCACCCAGTCACACATGCGTAGAAGTCAAATAAAATCCCAAATAGCTTTAACAGTTATCAAAAAAAGACAAAAAATACTTATCACAGGCAATGATGGAAATTCCTGGACAAGAGTAACCTTGTATGGCTTGAGTTTTAAAAGTTTTGTTGCTTTCCATGATGGACTTTCGAAATGCCAGTCTCTTGTGCAAGAGGCCTAAGAGATTTTCGAGGTGATCGTTCTCAGCTTTCTCCGATTTCGTCTAATTTCTGCTCCATAGGCACACGCTTGTTTACTTCCCCCCCCCCCATCACAAACTGATCCCGTCTTCCTGAATTTATTTACGAGAAAATGATCTTACTCGGATCACACACGCCAGGAAGTTTAGTTTCAAACTGCCTTACAACGTTTCTACAAGATGATGTAAGCACATACGTATCGTACATAAACACTCTTTGTGGTACTGTATACTGCATTTTGAAAACACTTCAAGCAAAACTGAACCCTTCCAATGTTATTCACGTGTGAACTGGACTAAAACAAAAGTAAGACTGACACATGTGTGACGACAGAACGGGTGTAGAACGCACGCGCATGGAAATGCAGTGAAAGTCACACGGGCCTTTCCCTGGCGGCCAAATTTTGTAACAAACATACTGATGTACTCAACATAATTGGGCTTTTTACTCAAAATATTTTAAAGCAATAATAAAATTAAGAATGGACGCTTTCAGTCAAAAGAAAAGTAAAGGCAAAAAGCTTAATTAAATGCTTAAGTTAACGAATGGCACTAAAAAGCTGTTAAGATTTGTGGCTGCTTCTAAAATAGCAATCAAACCTTATAACCCTAAAAGTATAAAACGAGGAGGGCTAAAGACATTTCATGCCGGTCAGGGCCGCACTAGGTCCACGCAGATCAGATCTTCCCGCTCAAGGTCCATCTCGTTACTCCATCTGCACAAGTAAAAGTCAGCATGCTAGGATAAAACATATCCAAACTCTACTACGGGAATCATGTCTGTAAATAAGGTTATGTTGCTTACCCAGAAGGCTTCCTTGGGAGGCGTCTTCTGCTGCGTGCTGTCGCTGTAGGTATAGCTACTGGTGTCTTCCTCCTCTTCTTCGTGATCACCTTCCAGCGCCTTGGTCGTCTTCTCGGGTTCGGCAAAACGTACACCTGTTGATGACTGCCTCTGTTGCTGCCCTTCATTGGACTGCTTCATTGTTTCTTTTGTCAAACCCTCATCCTCTACTTCGCCTTGCTTAGCAAGTATTTTGGTGGTGGTTCCAACACATTCTGTTTCTGCTGGTTTGGAATGAACGTTCGAAGTATCTTTCGCCGTTTTTTCAACATCTTCATTTAATTTAGTGGCGATTTCACCACTTCTTTTGATTTCCATAGCTTTGGAATGAACTTCCGAGTTGTCCATCACCACTACCTCTTCTTCCTCCTGCTCCTCCACCTCTTCTTCCTCCTCCACAATCTCTTCTTCTTCCTCCATCTCTTCTTCTTCCTCCTCCTCCGCTGCTTCTTCTGGCACTGATTTATCTTTATCCTGTCTTGTGTCTAATTTAGTGGAAAGCTCATTTCTTCTGTTTACTTCCGTAGTCTTGGTAAGCGCTTTTGAATTATCCACCACCATTTTCTGTTCCTCTATTTCCTCCTCCTCCTCCTCCACCTCTTCTTCTTCCTCTTCTGCTACAACTGTGCCATTTTCTTCATCCTGTGTTGTGTCTAATTTAGTGGAAATGTCATTACTTCTGATTACTTCCATAGCCTTAGAATGAACTTTTGAATTATCCACCATCATAACCTGTTCTTCCTCTTCTATTTCTTCTTCATCTCCTTCCTCTTCCACCACCTCCTCCTCCTCCTCCTCCTCCTCCTCCTCCATTCCTTCCTCTTCTGTTACAACTTTAGTTTGGCCCTGTTTTCTATCTAAAGTAGTGGGCATATCATCGTTTCTGTCTATTTCCATTATCTTGGAAGGCTCTTCCTTGTTATCCAATATTACTTCTCCTTCTGTCCATTCTTCAACTTCTTCCTCTTCTTCTTTTTTAGACACTTGGTTATCTTCCAACCTATCTTCGCTCTGTTTAGAGTCATATTTAGTGGTTGACTCAACACTTGTTTTTGCTTGTGTTGATCTGGAATGCGTTTCTGAATTATCCATTATTTGTACTTCTTTTGAGGCGGCTGGTATATCGTCCTTTTTTACTTCACCTTGCTTTGAATCAAGCTTAGTGGGCAATCCTTCGCTTGATTTCACTTCTGCGATTTCGGAATGGACTTGAACATCCTGCATTCCCGTGTTTACTCCGATAACTTGTTGAATGCCATCTGTTTTATTTCTGTGGCCGCCAGATTCCGTTTCTAGGGCCTTGTTAAGGGTCTTTTCCATTATTTCGTTTACTTCCTCATCAACTGATTTTATCATTGGTGTGCGGTTTTCTGCATTTGACCCTTCATCGTGACACACCTGAATGTCTTCCGGTTCATCAAAAATCTTCTGTTCACTCGCCACTATATCTTTTTGTTTAGTAAAATCATGTTTCTCAAGCTGTTTTTCTTCTTGTACTACATATTTCTCTGGTTCTGATTCCACTTGTCCAAAAGACACCTTCAACCCCTCGTCCGTTTTAGTCTTGATCTCTTCCTGTTCCAGAAAATTCTCTTCTTCCTCAGCTACTACAGTAGGTTCGTCTAGAAATTTCACCTCTTTGCCCAGTTTCAGCGTTGTACCTCCGTCAACAACTTCCGTATCCCTGATGTCCCGGAGCATTGCATCTTCGAAGGAGGTTGCTTTTACGGGTTTCTTGAATCTTCTCTTTGGCTCCTTTGACTTGACAGCATGAGACACACCTTTCTTGTCCTCACTGAACGACCGATCCTCCGCCTGCTCATCTCGGGACACAGTCTCAACGGCAGAGTTGAATCTCTTTAATTTGTAGCTCTTACGTCGCTGTAACTCAAGCTCCTTTTTCGAGAAGTCGTTCCCAGATATGATGCTTGTTGGAGACTTTTCTCTAATTCCACTGAAAACATTTTCCTCTTCGTTGTCCTCTTCCTCCTGATCCACATCTTCGTCGAGGGATTCCGAACTCACTGATCGTGATTCTAAATCTGATTGGACAGGGGTGTTCTCGTTCGACCTCTTTATGATCGGTGGAGGTGTTGCCGGCCTCTCTTCTTCGTCATTTCTTGGGCGAGGTTCTGTATCTTCACCTGCTAGTAACGCCTCTGGTGTAGCAAATGAAACTGAAGGTCGCTTGATTACCGGCGCGCCAGGGAAGAATGTGGGCCAACTGATGTCTGCTTTCGATTTCTTCGGCGTCAAAGGTGGTGTGGAGGACGGTGGACTAATCCGGACCGGTGAAGGAGTCTTCTTCAACGTCTCAATTAATTCTTCATGTGTTTCTTCACGTTTAATATCAGAGTCAATTGTTTGAGGCTGTGTTTCAATCTCTTCGGACCAGATTAGATCAGCATCAGAAGAAGACGTTTGATGTTCCAAACGACTGTCTGATTCAGAGCTGTTAGCTTTCGTAACATGGGTTGTTTCTTCATGATGGATGTTGCCCACCACGGTCGTTTCGTGATTCTCGTTGTCTTCGTGTTCCTCAGCACGTTTCAGACTGTCGTCGGGGTTGTCTTCTGGAGATGGCTGAATGAGTTGTGCTTTCTTGGCTGGTGCTTCAAATTGTATTTGAAAATCTTGATCGCTCCTTAGGGTAGAATCTTGAGCGTGAAATGTTGTGATATCTGCTTCAAGATTGTGTTCTGTTTGAACCAAGTTGTTGTTATAAATATCAGACTGAAATACGTCTATCACTGTTTGTTTTGGTAAGTCAGATGTGAAATTAATGTTTTTATCTTCAGGTTCATTAGCAGATGCTAGACTGTCCGATATCTTTTGAGCAACGAAGGTAGTTTCAGATTCCTGCAAGTGAATTTCACTAAAAACGCTTTGTTCTTCTTGCAGCGATGCAGCACAATGAAAAGTTTTTCCAAAATTTTCCACTCTCTTAACACTGTCATCTTGAAGCCCTAAGGTCACAGCACCATTTTTAGCTCCTGTCAAATCTTCGAAATGTTTTTCATCGTCATTTTTCGCATAATCAAAACTCGGTAGTTTTCGCCAGCGATCGTGTGTAATCGCAATTCCGGAAGTTACGGCACAGTGCGGGGTCCACAAAGGTAGGTAGCCATCTTGGAAATGCCGGACGCAGGCGATGACTTCCAAAACGCCGACGCACACCACTAGCACAGAGAGCAGTAACCCCATGATTTACCCCCTACAACATTTTCACTCCACCGATTCGCTTCTAAGACCTGCTCGGACCGATCCCAGCTCTCGTTTGGGACGTGTCCCAGTTAGGAGACGAACTACCTTGAGGATATTCCTGGTCGCTAAACCCGTACCAAACTTCCTACCTCAACGATTATCATTATGCCACCCTAAACTTAATGTGCAGGAGATGCAGTGGGCTTTGAAAACGTGGAAACAGACGTCCTGGAGCAGTGACGCATGAATTTCCGGAATGCTGTCACTGTAAGAGTCCAGTTTCCCGCCCACAGAATGAGGGCCACAACGCAGACGAAGTTGGCAAAACATTTTTAGTGACATTCTAAAAGCGAGCCAAGTCGGCCGCCTGTACCGACGTCTCCACATCTGCCGAGAGTACGTCGTGTTGATGGACAAGGAGACTCCTCTCATAATTCCTGTAATCTTCAAAATGCGTGCAAACTTTTCATCTCCTTACAATCAGGGCTATTATGTCACGTTTTGTTAACATTTAACTAATTATAAAAGTACCTAATAGTTATTTATAATGTAACTGGTAAAATAGGTGTTTTATAGTGAGTTGGAACAATATAAAACAATTTTAACACGTGTGCCATACACTATTACTGTCTCTACAGGTACTGTGTACGTAGGGTAAAGAGAAGGTATTGCATTCCACCCAAAAATTCAATACCGAGATTTCACATGATACATGTTTTGGATCCCCCTGAATCCAAGAAAACCATTTCTGGAAAAAGAGTGTGCGTGCGTGTGCGTGTGCGTGTGTGTATGTATGTATGTATGTATGTATGTATGTATGTATGTATGTATGTATGTATGTATGTATGTATGTATGTATGTATGTATGTATGTATGTATGTATGTATGTATGTATGTATGTATGTATGTATGTATGTATGTATGTATGTATGTATGTATGTATGTATGTACGTATATATATATAACTATCTGAGAATAGCATCTCAATACTCTTTATTGAGAGCGTTTTCTGTTTAACTAGTGAACTGTAGAGAGACAAAATCTTAGAAGTACAACCCAAAAAATGTAAATCTCCTTAAAACACACAATTTATGCCAAACACATTTTTACTTTCTCTAGGGCATATGTACACACTATTTACATGGTACCTAGAGAAGCTATTATATTCCACCCAAAAATTCGATGTCGAGATATCACCGGAAATATGTTTTGAGCTCCCCCGAGCCCAAAAAAACATTTTTAGAAAAACGTTCGTTTGTGTGTGTGTATCTGTGGGCAGCATAGCTGAAAAATGAAAACACAGTTGAATACCAAACTTGGCACTTCTAAGAATGCGTCAAGAAGATTTTCAACAAAATTCCCCCACCAAAAACTAGCCTTTACATGGAAAATGTTTTGAAAATTGTGCTTTTCTCACAAATAGCTGTAAAGATTGTATTAAAATACCGTATATTTAAGATATTCATTCACAAATAAACTGTGTACTTTAAATTTTTTGGGAATAGATTCTGAAGACCTCTTTATTCCGGATAAATTTTGCGTAAGTTAAATTATAATATGTAGACCAACACTTGCTGCACAAAACACACAACTTATGACATTACGTTTTTCATATAGAGCTGGCAGTTTTCGAGATATTCCTCGTTATTTGTTTTAATTTTAAAATACCCACATTTTCTCAAACGGGACCATGTAAAACGAACCGAACTTCAATTGTTTCACATAGCGACAGGTTTTAAAGGATTTGCGTATCGGTTTATCCTAATGTATTCCCTTCTACTTACAATGAAGCAAGTAATAAGACAAACTCTGATATGTTTATCTGTATTAGCATGAAGTAGATAAAAAAGTAACTTTTGTAAGAATAGGTTGTGAAGGAACACATCAGACTTGCAAATCACTTTCGAAATATTCCTTATTATTGGTTTCAATTTTAAAATGCTTAGTTCTGGGCTAGCAAAGATCGAATTTCAATCCAGATTTAAACAAATAATAACACAATTTCTGACGTTTATCTAGAGCAGTATGAAGTAAGTAGAAGAATAAGCTTATGTATGAAGGCATGTGAATGGAACATCAGATTTTGTTTTTATTCTTGGCCACTTAATAGATACAATTATAGCGAAATATCGATATGAAGTGTAATACTTTCCTTACATATTATAAGAAAACAGTACAGGAGGTTTAACTAAAGTAAGTTGCAGAGATCCCGGTCGAATCCCACAGAAGTCATAAAAACTTCACCTCTAGGATGTTTATGAAGAAGTAAACACTATGAGACAACTGTGTTTGTGTTGTGTACGACGAGCAGATGTGCTTAATTAAATGTTTTGGCAAAGCCACAGAGAAAAGACAATACCCCTTTGTTCTATTCTTAGATGCGGCACAGTATTGGAAAATCCGTGGAAATCACATCAACCCCGCTCGCTACCTGCTGGCTATTGCAGCAAAATACTAGAGATGGACACAATCGAAACTTTCATTCGAATACAAGTTCTCGAATACAACTATCACACATTAAGGTTTTGGCTAATAGAAATCACTTTGTGTTCGTATGCTACGTTATTGTCACTCGTGTCGTGTTCTCAGTTGAGTTGTTCTCGAATAAAACAATCTCTCATTAATGCTTTTACTAGTCGAAACCGCCTATTTTCGTATCCAAGTTCTTGTCACTAGAGTGATGCTCTTCGGTTCTCATCATGGTTGTTCTCGAATAAAAAGGTCAGTTCAAATGATGGAGGAAAAGTAAACAGTTAGATGTTGACAATTAGTCTCATTTGACACTAGTGATTGTGGCGAACATTCCTGGATCACCAGGGTCTGACACTGCAGGTATTGCCAACTGAGTAGTTAGTGAACGAGCAACGATAAAGACAAAACGTGATCACCTGGAGAAAGGATTCTTTTACAATATTTAAGATGATGTGAGATAAGATATTAAAGTCATCGCTTTTGATATCGCAAATAGGAGGTTATAAAATCTTTCGTGTTAATCAAATCTTAACTCATGGCTATATGGTGTACAGTAAATTGGATGTTTTGCTGCATCAATGTGCTCAGAAATGACTGGCAAATCTGCAACGCTGAGTCTGTGATCTGTGTCCCAGTGCGAACACTCCAGTTCAAACTAATGTTTGTTCAGCGGTGACTGCTCTGAACACAGTGACTAGGTGAGGCAGTGTGGTGTAAAAATCCTTTGAATGGCTTCCTTCGGAAGGGAAGTAAAGCCGCTGGTCCCGTGTCGTAGATTTACGGCACCTAAAAGAACTTCAAGCCTGATAGAGAGGCCCCTGAGCAAAATTAATCGGTCTTTCACGCCCAATATAGAATGGGTCGCTGAGAACCACAGTAGTTAAAGAGCGTCCATAAATAACACGACATATATATGTTTAGTGTATGTCCAATTCAAGCGAATGTATGTATCAGTGACCAGTGTGAAACGATCCTTAGGTGCTAGGTTTTGCAGATACAGCAGCTGTGTGTAATCTGGATCGTTGACTTCACGCACGAGTTTCTTTACTCTGTATGTGTGCAGTGATTCGAAACTTAACCAGGACAGCAAAACATCTTATTCGAACGCAGCAATATTAACACATTTTAAGACATTATTTAGGCATGTGCGTATTTAATTTTAATTTTATACACTCTGAGTGTTTACATGCAATTTAGACATTGTCAATAAAAAATCTCATGTGTTCCATTCACATGACTTTCTCTACAACAAATTATTGTTAAAAAGCTTACGCTTCTATTTACTTCAAGCTAATCGAGAAAAAAATTAACAGAAATAGTCTTATTACTTGCTTCCTTGTAAGTAGAAGCGAAATAAGGGAGTAGCATAGGTTAAAGTGATAGTCAAAAGCTGGTTGCTATGTCACTGAAGTTCCTTTGTTTGTATGGACACGAGTGAACAAATTCCTGTATGAGAAAAGTATAAGTTCTTCCAAGCTAAAACCAAAAACAAGGAATATCTAAAAAAAAATCAACTCCACGAAAAAACTGTATATAACATAAATTGTGTGTTTTCACGTGCTCTAGACGTTTTGTGTGGTAACTTTTTTGTCAATCTCTTAAGGTTTAGCAGTTATGCAAAGTTCATCCAGAATAAAGTAGTCCTCAGAGACTATTTCCAGAAAATTCAAGATATACATTTTATTTGTTCGGTAAATATATTTGATATACGACATCGTAATCAAAATCGTTAGAGCCATTTTGGAGAAAATCAAAATTTTCGAAAAAAGTTCCATGTGGCGGATTTTTCTCAAAATCTTTGTGTCGCATCGTTGGAAGATACTAAACTTAAATATCATGTTTGGTATTTTACCGACTTTTCGTTTTTGAGTTATCGTGTTCACAGAAACACACACACGGACCTTTTTCTGAAAATGCTTTTCTTTGATACAGGGGACCCTAAAACATATATTTCCGGTGAAATATCGGTATAGAATTTTTGGATGCAATACAATACCTTCTCTATACACTTATGTACATAGTACGCATAGAGAAAGTAAAACGTTATCCAAAGTTATTAGCAAGAGTTGCTACTTGATTCTGTTTAAGATGCGAGTGTGTCATTATTATGAGTAGTTATACATACACTTACTGTAACTTTCCGTCACATTCTTCTACAACTTTTCGTGTAAGACAGTTTGATGAGTATTAATAATAAATACGGCTGTCATTTTGTTCTTCTAAATATTGGCTTCCCAATCCTTTGAATTATTTCCTCACATCATATCCTTCATGTACTTTACTAGTGGTTTCTATGCTTCTATACATTTCCAGAGTTTTTTGTAACAATTATTTATTATTTTCTCTACACGTGCTATGTACATAGTGTATGGAGAAGGTATTGTATTGCACCCAAAAATTCGATTTCGAGATTTCACCGCAAATACCTGTTTTGGAATAGCCTCTGAAGAGTACTTTATTCTGGATGAATTTTACGGAATTTTACATAACTGTTAAACCGTAAGAAATGGACAAAAGCTCACCACACTAAAAATGTGGAGCACGTTAAGACACACAATTTATGTTATATACATTTTTTCGTGGAGTCGATCGTTTTTCAGATGTTCCTTGTATTGGTTTCCGCTTTGAAAAACTTGTACTTTTCTCATAAAGGAATTTGTCAAGCATACAATAACGAACTTCAGTCACATAGCAATCAGCTTTTGACTATCACTTTAACCTATGGTACTCCCTCATTTCGCTTCTACTTACAAGGAAGCAAGTAATAAGACTATTTCTGCTAATTTTTTCTCGATTAGAATGAAATAAATGGAAGCATGTTTTTTAACAATAATTTGTTGCTGAGTTGTAGAAAAAGCCATGTGAATAGAACACAGCAGATATTTTTGAATTGTACTGCATTTCATGTGACTAATGATAGGAAATGAGCAGTTTGGTTGTAGCAATCTATTTTCTAATCACAGATTGATTAAAGGTGTTAATGGTGGGTATAACTTTTATCTAGAAGTATGTCACAGCTAGATGTGGTCAAAGATGATATATTACATTTATCATATCTGTTTGATCACATTTATGTGGCACAGAAATATGGTAGTGCAATACACGCCTTAAACTTCAAACCTTAGTGAATTAGAATCTTCTGCTGAACCTTTTCAAATTGTATGCCTGAGAATAATTCCCAATTAAGCAATTTACACTAGTAAACCAGTTTATTTTCCCTACCACGTTGTCTTTCCCGTTAGCGCAGTGTTAGTGCTCCTGCCTGCTACAAACGTGGCAACTTTGTGCCCCCTTGCAGGACTTTCACCATTACTAGGCTTAGGTTAAGTTAACCTCTAAAGTTCTGCTACTTTTTACCTTCTCTAACCCGTATGTACAATGTATGAAGGTATTGTATTCCACCCCAAAATTCGATACCCTGATTTCACCGGATATGCATGTTTTGAGTACTCCTGAATAATAAAAAAAACTGATGAGTTTCATTCACATTACTTTCTCTACATCTCGGTATTGTTAATTATTGTTAAAAAGCTAAATCTCCTATTTACTTCATGATTATCGAGATAAACATTAGTAGAAATGGTCTTATTACTTGCTTTCTTGCGATAAGAAGGGAAATAAGGGAAAAAACTAGACTAAAACAATACTCAAATCTTTTAATATCTGGTAGCTCTGTGGCTCAAATACGTTTATTCGCATTGCCAACAAAACATACTCCCATATGAGAAAAGTTTATGTATTTTAAAACTGATACCAAAAACAGGAAATATCTAAAAAATGATCAACTTCTCTAAAAATGTATATGATATAATATTACATAAAAATGTAGATTTCGTTAAAACACAATTTACGTCATATGTACTTTTGTTGTACAGTTGGCCGTTTCCAAGATATTCCTTGTTATTGGTTTCATATTTAAAATACCTTAACTTTTCTCATACAACTCCTGGCCACGCAAAGAAACGGATTTATTTCCCATAGCAGCCACATTTTAAAACATTTGACTATCACTTTAGCCTAGTGTATTTTCTTATTTCCCTTCTACTTATAAGGAACTAAAGGTCGTTTCTGCTAATGTTTATCTCGACTAGCATTACCGTCAGTAGACAGAAGAATAAGCCAGAACAGGAAGAGAAGCTAATCTCTAACACATCAGATTTTTAAATGTTGTCACAAAAGAGAAGGAGTTTTAAATAGTGTGGATGTTAGAGCATGACAGGACACACTGAAGTGGGACATGTGTCACGAAGAAGTGTTGACTGCCAACAAGGATGTTACCACCTGCAGCACTATTCCAAAATATCCATGTGACCTCATTCCATCTGTTCAACTCTAGTCCTCGTATTCCACATTGTAGCAGAGCATACTCCCTGAAGTAATCGCACAAGAGTTTTCATCTTGTTGATAATTGCCTAAGCGATGAAAACACCAGTTGTATTTGATAAGGCAATTCAGCGAAATAGACTATTAATAATTTATAATATACAGGAAGGGGGATTTTATCAGGTTATCATTGAAATACCTACATTAGTTCTCAAATGATAGGTGACGCATTCGGCCATCTTTATTTACCGAATGTTTTTTTCTTTTTTATGTGCCTCCTGAATTATGATATGGCCGACAAGGTTTACACCCAATGTACGAATATCAATAGCAACAATCGAAATAGGGAAACATTATTTTATTTCAGGTTTTAATAACTATTACATGGAATGGAAACAAACGTTATCTTATTTGAGGTTATTGCACTCATCTCATACAAGCATTATGAACTTTAAATAAACTTTAAATAAACATTTTAACTGAATTAATTGAAAGTACAATTGAGGAACTGGCACTTATTAAAACTGAAGGTTGGTTGACTGGATTGTCACCTTGTTACCGATAACCAAGACAGGAGATTAAGCAAACGAACGTCAGGTGCGACAAGATTTTAAAGAACTGAACTTCGCCTGCGATAAGATGTTTCTAAATATCGCTCCAGCCAGATGACCGCGATTCCTTGAAATTGTCTAATCTCGCCCATTCTATTGGCGCTTTAATAAATTAGCTAAATTTCAAGATGAGCATACACCCCAATTTTATTTTCTAAAAATTGGTTCTAACGATTTCGATTAAATAAAAATACTTACACAAGAAAAATCCTGAAGATTTTCTGGGAATAGCCTCTGAATCCTCTTCACTCGTAATCACTTTTGCACAATTAGTCAACAGTAAGAAATAAAACATAAGCTTACTACACAAAAAATGTAGTTCTCATCAAAACACACAATTTATATGATATACATTCTTACTTTCTCTACATGTATTATGTACATAGTGTATAGAGAAGGTATTGAATTCCACCCAAAAATTCGATACCGAGATTTCATCGGAAATATATTTTTTAGGGTCCCTAGTATACAAAAAAAGCATTTTCACAAAAGGTCCGTGTGTTATGTGTCAAGTGTGTCCGTGTGTCTGTGAACACGATAACTCAAAAACGAAAAGTCCGTAAAATACCAAACTTGGTATTTCAGTTTAGCATCTTCCAGGGATGCAACACGAAGATTTTGAGAAAAATCCCCCCCTTCAAAATTATCCTTTACATGGAACTTTTTTCGAAAATTTTGATTTTCTCAAAAATGGCTCTAACGATTTAGATTTAAATATCATATATTAAAGATATTTACCTGACAAATAAAACGTATATCTTGAATAATTCTGGGAATAGCCTCTGAAGACTACTTTATTCTGGATGAATTTTACGGAATTTTGCATAACTGCTAAACCGTAAAACATAGACAAAAGCGTAACACAGGAAAAACGTAGATCTCGTTAAAACACACAATTTATGTTATATGCATTTTTTGTGGAGTTGATCGTTTTTTAGACATTCCTTGTTTTTGGTTTCAGTTTTAAAGTGCTTAAAACTTTTCTCATACGGCAATTTGTAAACTCCTGGCAATGCAAAGAAATGGATATAAACCAGCTTTTAAAGGTGTTACTGTCGTTTTAGTCTCATTTCACTTCTACTTACAAGAAAACATGTAATACCGTTTCTGTTTATCTAGATTAGCACGAAGTAGAGAGAATAAGCTTTTTAACAATGATTTGTTGCAGAAAGTCAAACAAATATATCTATGTAATTTTTTATATTTTTATTTATGTTTCAGAAGAGCCTAAAAGTGTATTTCCACTACACTTCGGTATCGCAGTTTTGGGTGGGATGCAAACTATGCCTTCTCTAACCATGTCCTATGCACAAAGTAGGGAAAATAAAAATTACTGTCAAAATATTCTTTAGAATACCATACATTTAAGATATTTTCACGACAAATTAATTGCATATCTACAGTAATAGGCTGTTAAAGCGTTTTTATTCTGAATGACTTTTGTGTAAGAGACAAAATGAAGATTTAGTTCAACTATGGTTTGTGTCAGTTAAAATTGATAATACCATTTCCCATAAATACCTTGCTATTATTTTCAAATGTTTTCTGAAGTGTTTAATTACCATTCTGTTTTTGATGCATCTATAAGGGGTACTAATACTTAGATGGAAGAGAAACTAAAGTCACATATTTTCACCTAACTCCTATCGAATTATCTTCGCTTTTGTGCTTTTAGCTTACTGAATTATCTATGCTTAATTTTTACTTTCTCTATACGTACTATGTACATAGTGTATAGAGAAGGTATTGTATTGCACCCGAAAATTCCACACTGAGATTTCAGCGGAAATGCAAGTTTTGAGACCCCCTGAATCCAATAAAAATGTTTTTAGAAAAATGTCCGTGTGTGTTTGTATGTGTGTGTGTGGGGGGGGGGCAGCTTAGCTCAAAAACGAAAAGACCGATTAAAACCAAACTGGTATTTAGATTTGGTATTTTCTAAGGATGTGACACGAAGATTTTCAAAAAAAATCCCCCCACACCAAAATACCCTTTACATGGAACTTTTTGAAACATTTTATTTTCTTAAAAATGGCTCTAACGATTTAGATTAAAGTCCTTTATATTTAAAATATTTACTTGCTAAATAAAATGTAGACCTGGAATTTTCTGGGCATAGCCTCAAGAGACCTGTTTATTCTAGATGACTTTTATTGACTTTTGCATAACTGGTAAACGGTAAGAGATACACAAAAATTTACACAAAAAATGTAGATTACGATATAACACACAATTTATGTCATATATATATATATATATATATTCATGGAGTGGATCGGTTTTGAGATATTCCTTAATTTTGGTTTCAGCTTTAAAAAACTTACGCTCTCGGATCTTTCTACATCACAGCCATAGCGAAAGGTTTTCTGGAGCTTATCTTTACACTCTAAAGCCCAAAGCCCTAAATTAGCTCCAAATTTAATTTCTCTAGCCAATGTTTATTTATGTTGATTGAAACATGGCGTCGTCTAGCCAAAAGATAGGATCTGAAGAGGAAATAATTTCTGCAGTTCGCAATGTATTAGAAGAAAGCGAATGATTTTGAATTGTCAGACATTGATGAAAGCGTTTCTGATATCGACGTAAAGAGAAGGATCAATGAAAATGCATTCGATAACAACCGCCGTCGTATGCATGCAAATAATCGGTGTACTTATCAAAATGAATTTACGGAGGTGTAACCAGATGACGCTGGTAATGTGAATCAACCATAGTTTTCACCCTTCAGGCTACGTGAATTCATTCTTGTATTTAAAAAAAATTCTGATGTGTTACACTCCCATAACTTTCTCAAGCTGTTATACAAACACACTTCTTACAAAATATTCTTCTTCTTTCTACACGATATTATTCGAGATAAACATTAGCAGAATGTTCTTATTACTTAGTTCCTTATAAATAAGCAGAAGGGAATTAAGGAAATGCACTACACTAAAGTGATTGTCAAATGTTTAAGAGGTATCGTTATGCGATTGTCAGTACAAATCGCTTCTTTGCTTGGCCAGGAGTAGAACAAAATAAATATGGACTCTTTCTGCCTAAGAAAAGTATAAGTACTTTACAATTGAAACCATAGACCAGGAATATCTCGGAAACAGTTCCTCCACAGCAAAGAGTAAAGGATATAAACTGTATGTTTTGACGAGATCTACATTTTTTGTGTGGTAATATTTGTCTATCTCTTACGGTTTAGCAGTTATGCAAAATTCGTAAAATTCATTCAGAATAAAGTAGTCTTCAAAGGCTATTCCCAGAAAATTCAAGATATACATTTCATTTGTCAGGTAAATATCTTTAATATACGATATTTTAATCAAAATCGTTAGAGCCATTTTTGTGAAAATCAAAATTTTCGAAAAACGTTCCATGTAAAGGGTAGTTAGGGGTGGGGAGATTTTCTTGAAAATCTTCGTGTCGCATCCTTGGAATATGCCAAACTTAAATACCAAGTTTGGTATTCAACGGTCTTTTCGTTTTTGATCTATGCCCACAAACAGACAGAAAAACTGATAAGACACACACACACACACACATACACACGGACATTTTTCCAAAAATGCTTTTTTTTTTTTTTTGGATTCAGGGGGACCAAAAACATATATTTCCGGTGAAATCTCTGTATCGAATTTTTGGATGCTTTACAATACCTTCTCTATACACTATGTACATAGTACGTGTAGAGAAAGTAATAAAACACCAGAGAATCTGGACCAAGTGAGGACCCAATGTACGTACACTGTTGTTTCAATATATACATTTATTTATTCAAAGGGGCAACGAAGCTCTGTCCAGCGTTCTGTTTTCACTGGCAATGCATCGCGTGCAACATTGAGCGAATTGGACAGGAAGTATGTGTATCGTGCAATAATCGCCGCCGCAGCAGCAGCAGCGAGCGTCGAAAAGAAATTATACGGTAACATTGAGCAGATTCTGGTTTTAATCAGTTTGAGCAACAAATAAAAGAGTTGGAGAAAATGAGTTATTCATGTGCATTTTCCAAATTTCACAGATGTATCAACTTAAATCAATGTGCTTATTCTCACAATACAGAGACATTTTCAAATCGTATATATTACTACACTTACCAATGAGGACACTCTAAATACGTATATGTAACTCACCTGAAACAAAGAAAAAGAAAACAATGTTAATATACTAATACAAGAATAAAAGCGAAAGCAACAGGCTTTCATGATCATAGCAATTTATTTATTTACTATATGTATTGATATTTTTTTCTTTCTCTAACGAGTACATGCTCCATTGACAGAGAAGGTTGTGAGTTCCACACAAAAAATTGACACCGAGAGTTCACTGGAAATAGACGCATAAAAATGCATTTTTAGAAAAAGGTCCGTGTTCATACCACAAAAAGTAAAAGTTCGTAAAATGCCAAACTTGGTCTTTAGCATACTCCAAGCATGCAACACGAAGATTTTCAAGCAAAACCCCACACTGGACTACCCTATACATGAAAAATCTGATGTATTCCATTCATGGCTTTCTCTACATCGCTGCAACAAATTATTGATAAAAAGCCCAAGCTTCTATTTACTTCATGCTAATTGAGAAAAAAATTAACAGAAATATTCTTATTAGTTGCTTCCTTGTAAGTAGAAGCGAAATAAGGGAGTACCATAGGTTAAAGTGATAGTCAAAAGCTGCTTGCTATGTGACTGAAGTTCCTTTGTTTGTATGGACAGGAGTTGACAAATTCCTGTATGAGAAGAGTATGTTTTTTAAAGATGAAACCAAAAACAAGGAATATCTAAAAAACGATCAATTCCACGAAAAAACTGTATGTAACATAAATTGTACGTTTTAACGTGCTCCACATTTTTATGTGGTAAATTTTGTCCATCTCTTACAGTTTAGTAGTTACGCAAAATTCCTTAAAATTCATCCAGAATAAAGTAGTATTCAGAGGCTATTCCCAGAAAATTCGGGATATGCATTTTATTTGTCAGGTAAATATCTTTAATATACATTTTAATGAAAATCGTTAGAGCAATTTTTGAAAAAATCAAACTTTTCGATAAAAGTTCTACGTAAAGGGTAGTTTGTGGTGGGGGGATTTTCTTGAAAATCTTTGTGTCGCGTCCTTGGAAGATAACAAACTTAAATACCAAGTCTGGTATTTAACGGTCTTTCCGTTTTTTAGCTATGCTGCCCACAGAAACACATACAGACATTTTTCTAAAAATGTTTTTTTTTTTTAATTCAGAGGGATCCAAAATATGTATTTCCGGAGAAATCCCGGTATCGAATTTTTGGGTGCATTACAATACCTTCTCTATACACTATATACATAGTACGTATAGAGAAAGTAAAAAGCAGTTGATAACTTTTTTTCTCAAAAATGGCTCTAACGAATTAAACTGCTCTGTGTTAAACATGAAAATTAAAACGTATATCTTGAATATTCATGGGGTAGCTTCTGAAGCTCTCTTGATTCACAATAACCTTTGCATAACTGTAAAACACTTACTACATTAAAATGTGCATTTCGTTGACACACTACCAATTTGTCTTATACATTTTGTTATTGTAGTGCTAACGATTTTCGAAATATTCTTTTATAGAGATTTCAATTTTAAAATTTATACTTTCCTCAAAGAGAAGGTCGTTCATCCGTTTTTCTTATGCAAATACAACCGAATTTTATAATCCCATGCTTTCGTCTAGTGTGTTTGCTTATTTTCCTTCTACATACAAAGAAGCAAGTAATAAGACCATTTCTGCTAATGTGTATCTCGATTTGCATGAAGTAACCAGAACATAAGGGTTTTGTAAGAATAATTTATTTGCAGAACATGTAGAGAAAGTCATGTAAATGGTTAAAATATATTTGTTTTACTAATTAGTATTACTGCAGTTCCCTGAACTCACCGCCCCCAAATATCTGATATTGACATTCATATGGCTCTGTGCACTAACGATAATGCACATATGCCAATCCCTTGTATTTCAAAACCACACCGAACAAACTTCTTGTCAGAACCTGTGTGATAAGAAAATACAGTTTCCAACGACAAAAAATACAAAGTGGACAAAGAAAAACGAGTCATGTTTGGAACGCCAAATTCGTCTACGTCCTGCGCGCCTAGTCTTCAGTATACAGCGCCTTGTATACACCATCCGCGATACAGTTGTGTAGCGGCAGCAAAATGTTGTCACTAGTTTCAAATCTTAATATTAAATGAACGGAAAAAAATTATGTGTTCCATTCACATGACTTTCTCTACATCTCTGCAAAAAAGTATTAAAAAGCTTATGCTTCTATTTACTTCACGCTAATCGAGAAAAAACAAATAGCAGAAACAGCCTTATTACTTGATTCCTTGTAAGAAGAAGCGAAATAAAGGAGTACCATAGGTTAAAGTGATAGTAAAAAGTTGGTGTCTATGTGACTGAAGTTCCTTTGTTTGTATGGACAGGAGTGACAAATTCCTGTATCAGAAGAGAATAAGTTTTTCAAACCTGAAACGAAAAACAAGGAATATCTCAAAAACGATCAACTCCACGAGAAAAAAAATGTACGTAACGTAAATTGTGTGTTTTAACGTGCTCTACATTTTTTGTGTGGTAAGTTTTTTTCCATCTCTTACGGTGTAGCAGTTATGCAAAGTTCCGTAAAATTCGTCCAGAATAAAGTAATCTTCAGAGGCTATTCCCAGAAAATTCAAGATATACATTTTGTTTGTCAAGTAAATATTTTTAATATATGATATTTTAATCAAAATCGTTAGAGCCATTTTTGAGAAAATCAAAATTTTCGATAAAAAGTTCGATGTAAAGGGATTTTCTTGAAAATCTTCGTGTTGTATCCTTGGAAGATGCCAAACCTAAATACCAGGTTTGGTTTTTAACGGATTTTTCGTGTTTGAGCTATGCTGCCCACATACACGCGCACACACACATACACACACAGAGACACATACACGGACATTTTTCTAAAAATGCTTCTTTTGAGTTCAGGGGTCTCAAAACATGTATTTCCGGTGAAATCTTGGTATCGAATTTTTGGGTGTATTACAATACCTTCTCTATACACTATGTATATAGTATATGTAGAGAAAGTAAAAAAGAACAGAGAGAGATAGCCAGAGAGAGCGAATTAGCATTCACAGAAGAGGATGGCAGTACATATGTAGCAGATCGGATACCAAAGAAAGAGAAAATAGAAAAGAGCACAACGGCAAAAGAGAACAGAAAAATGGTACAAATGGTGGTTCCCAGCGTCCTATTCTATACTGGGCATGAAACAGAGGTCTGTTTTATCAGACGTGGGGTTCTTTTACGTGCCATAAATCTGCGACACGGGACCAACGGCTTTACTTCCCTTCCCATTGCAGCCATGCTAAGAAAAGATTCGTCCTCCGAAGGGTTTGAAGCCGCGACTTTGGGTATATGAAGTAACCATTACACACGGAGGGCCATATGGCCGCGCCGTGGCCGAGTGGTTAGACCACTAGTCTCTCACCTAGACGGCCGGGGTTCGATCCCAAGCGACAAAGCGGCGCTGGGGCGGGTTTTCTCCGGGTACTCCGGCTTCCCCCACCATCGCATTCCACCGGTGCTCCATCATCATTCATGTATCATCAGTGTCACCACCTGCGGTGCCATTAGTAGTTAAAGCGGGCCACAAGAAATGGTAGAAAATGTTAACAACATAAAAGGAGGAGAGGAGAGACGCTTATAATTTCTACCGAGGAGAAGGGACAGTTCTAACCCAAATGATAAGTTCTGTCTGGAGAGAGGAGAGGAGAGAGTATTGAATCCGATGATAGTTTCTATCTTAGGAGAGGAGAGAGTATTGAATCCGATGATAGTTTCTATCTTTGGAGAGGAGAGGAGAGGAGAGGGAGTATTGAATCCGATGATAGTTTCTATCTTTGGAGAGGAGAGGAGCGGGAGTATTGAATCCGATGATAGTTTCTATCTTTGGAGAGGAGAGGAGAGGGAGTATTGAATCCGATGATAGTTTCTATCTTTGGAGAGGAGAGGAGTGAGTATTGAATCCCATGATAGTTTCTATCTGTCCGAGGACTAGGGAAGAAGCAAACCAACTTCTTTGTCACAGAAACACAAGAAGATAAGCACTAATCACGTGACTGTGTTTACAAACATGTTAACGATGTCGGGTCGATGTTTTCAGCAATGGATGAACCTCGGGCTGATATTTGACCCTCGCTCTGGAAGACGCTGGTTACGTCACGGGAGGCTCGAGCCATTTTTGGCCACAGCGCCGCCTGCCAAGGGGGGGGGGGAGAGATGCAGCTTCTGACGTAACGCCATCTACTTCTCTCTCCTAACTATATGCACTTTACATTGTATATTTTATAGCAATATATTACCAGCACAGTATGGTATCACAAGTCTTTCTCTAACAGTCGTCGTTTATTTTCATACTAAATGCGCTAATTATTCATTTTAAAGGTTATGACTTTCTCTACTGCCTCCCATAGTAATTTGATGAAGCTTTGCACGCCGAAAAATACATTTTGAGGTTCACTGAACAGCATAAATACACCATTACAAAACCATTGATAAGAACTGAATAACTTAAAAATCTGGCAAGCTACATTTCCATGTATTTCTCTACCCACTCTTCCACAGTCATTTCTTACAATGGCTTATTATTCTAGAGGTTTCTTATTAAACTTAAAAAATCTGATGTGTACCATTCACATGACTTTCTCTATATCCCTGCAACAAATTATTCTTAAAAAGCTTATGCTTCTACTTACTTTATGCTAATCAGAAACAAATAGCAGAAATAGTCTTATTACGTGCTTCCTTGTAAGTAGAAGCTAAATAAGGGACTACCATAGGTTAAAGTGATAGTCAAAAGCTGGTTGCTATATCAATGAAGTTCCTTTGTTTATATGGATCGTAGTTGACAAGTTCCTGTATGATATATATATATATATATATATATAAACGTTTTTCATAGCAGAAACCGAAAATAAGGAATGTCTCAAAAACGACGAACTCCACGAAAAAAATATATATACCATAAATTGTGTGTTTTAACGTGCTCTACATTTTTTGTGTAGTAAGTTTTTGTCCATCTCTTACGGTTTAGCAGTTATTCAAAATTCCGTAAAATTCATCCAGAATAAACCACTCTTCAGAGGCTATTCCCAGAAAATTCAAGATATGCATTTTATTTGTCAGGTAAATACGTTTAATGTACGAAATTTTAATCAAAATCGTTAGAGCCATTTTTGAGAAAATCATAATTTTCGAAAAAAGTTCCATGTAAAGGGCAGCTGGGGGTGGGGGATTTTTCTCAAAATCTTCGTGTCGCATCCCTGGAAAATACTAAACTTAAATACCAAGTTTGGTATTTTACCGACTTTTCGTTTTTGAGTTATCATGTTTACAGACACACGGACACACTGACACACGGACACACACACGCGCACACACACACATACACACACATGGACCTTTTTGTGAAAATGCTTTTCTTTTGGATACAGGGCACCCTAAAACATACATTTCCGGTGAAATCTCGGTATCGAATTTTTGGGTGGAGTGCAATACCTTCTCTATACACTATGTACATAGTGCTTATAGAAAAAGTAAAAATATTCACACAAATGATTTTAATATACACTGGTTGTAGGTATAAAACGATAATCAGATTGTTAAAATTCGTTCGATGCAGTCTTGCTTTGAGATTCAATGCCCTTTGCATGACCACGAGAAATAAACGAATAGCGATTAAGCATTTTGTAAATAAGCCTAAATATCTGAGTTTTAAATAAATTATAAAAGTATATCTCTGAATCTCTGAAATGGTTTCTGAAAGAAAAAAAAAAAACCTGACGTGTTTCATTTGCTCGACTTTTTCTATCTGTTCTGCCCAAAAAAGAGAGAACAGAAAAGAAAGTAAACAAAACTAATCATACTAAATAGTTTTCTTCTATCTACACCATGATAATCGAAATGTTATTACGTGCTTCTTTATAAGTAAAAGGGAAATAAGGGAATACACTAGGCTAAAGCGATAGTCAAATCTTTAAAAACTATCACTATGCGATTGATTTTTAAATGCGGTGTTCTTTGAATGGCCAGGAGCAAAACAAAAGTAACACAGAGGTTCTGTTTGAGAAAACTTTGAGAAAATGAGTATTTTAAAACTGAAATTTCTAATAAGGAATATCACGGAAATTTCACTTTATCAAAATTGCATGAGTGTGTTACTGAGATCTGCAGGTTGCACTTTACCAGTTATACAAAAACTTTAAGATGAAGACCACTTCACAGGATATTCCCAAGAAATTAAGGATACATATTTTGTCATGGATACATATCTTTGATAAATGGTATTTTAATCGAAATCGTTTCAGGCATTTTTGAGAAAAAGTTTTCATATAAAGGGTAATTTGCGGTGGGAGTATTTTCTTGAAGATCTTCCTGTCGCACCCTTGGAAGATGCTGTACTAAAAGTTGGTATTGGCGGACGTTTCGTTTTTGAGTTATGCTCTTTACAGACACACAGAGAAACATACACGCTGATCCTTTTCTAAAAATCTGATGTGTACCATTCACATGACTTTCTCTACATCCCTGCAACAAATTGTAGTTAAAAAGCTTATGCTTCTATTCACTTCATGCTAATTGAGAAACAGCAGAAATAGTCTTATTATTTGCTTCCTTGTAAGTAAAAGCGAAATGAGAGAGTACCATAGGTTAAAATGATAGCCAAAAGCTGGTTGCTATATAACTGAAGTCCTTTGTTTCTATGTATGGGCAGTAGTTAACAACTTCCTATATGAGAAAAGTATGTTTTTCAAAGCAGAAACGAAACTCTAAGAATATCTTAAAAATGATCAACTCCACGAAAAAAATGTATATGACATAAATTGTGTTTTAACGTTCTCTACATTTTTCATGTAGTAAGTTTTGTCCATCTCTTACGGTTTAGCAGTTATGCACAATTTCGTAAAATTCATCCAGAATAGAGTAGTCTTCAGAGGCCATTCCCAGAAAATTCAAGATATACATTTTATTTGTCAGATAAATATCTTTAATATACGATATTTTAATCAAAATCGTTAGAGCTATTTTTAAGAAAATAAAAATTTTCGAAAATTTTTCCATGTAAAGGGTAGTTTGAGGTGGGGGGATTTTTCTGAAAATCTTTGTGTCGCATCCCTGGAAGATACTAAACTTAAATACAAAGTTTGGTATTTTACCGACTTTTCGTTTTTGAGTTATCATGTTCACAGACACACGGACACACATACACACACGGACCTTTTTCTGAAAATGCTTTTTTTGGATACAGGGGACCCTAAAACATATATTTCCGGTAAAATCTCGGTATCGAATTTTTGGGTGGGGTGCAATACCTTCTCTATACACTGGGTACATAGTACGTGTAGAGAAAGTAAAAATGAACTGGCCGTGTTCTTTTCTTGTACCAAGGTCACTAGAAACGTATTGAAACTCGGAATATTGGCCACCCTTGGGGAGAGTATTGTTGGCATGTTGAATAGCTTAGTCACTGTTAATACAATGGTAGCAAGAAAAGCATTGTTGCGTCATTCATTTCGCCTCATTTTATGTTAGAAATATGGAAAGAGTGAAGGTTCTTGCAAGTGCAAGAGAGCAGTTTCGTGCAATGATTTGTACAGCTTCAAATGTGGCTTAAACGAAACGCTGTCACTTGAGCGTTGGAGAAGGTTTTTGGGGACCTTTCTCTATCACATTTACTGTGTTCCGCTCATTTGGAGAACTCAAGATGAAGAGAAAAGTAGCAGACCAGCAACTGGCAAAAACATCACCACTGTGCAAACAATGATTAGGGAGGTTTCAACACTAATCTACAAGGACACTGAGCTGGCATTAGCGATTCAACCATCCTTCATCAACATCTCCGTGTGAAAAGTGTCTCCAGGATGGGTACCTCATAATTTATCTAAAGCACAAAACCTCCATATGCAAGAAATGCTGCAAAGATTTAATTACGAAAAGTCTCATCGTGTTTCAGATATTGTAACATGGCTATATCTCTTTGGACCAAAAACAATACATCAGTCCTCTATTTGGGTGTTCCCAGATTAGAAACATCCGACAATGCAAGAGTGCCGGAAAGAAAATGGGTGTTTCTTTCGTCTCCACAAGTGGTCACAGAAGTTTGCCTTCCGAAAGTGTTTAAAAACTCCAAGAAAAGCGTCCAAAGCAGGACTAAGGAGCATTTTGTTGCAGCATAACAATACATCAGCTCACAACGATAATACAACAATGGATCTTCTGCAAGGAACTGAGGCAAAACTATTGACTCATCCACTCTACAGTCCCAATCTGACAGTATGTGATTTTATTGTTCCTTACGCTGGAGAACCGGCTTCGAGATCACTGATGTTATGCTGTTGCAGTATACAGAGAGGTTATCTGCAGCTGGAAACTATGTGGCGTGGATGCTTCCAGAAATGGTTCCAGAGGATGGAACGCTGCATACAGTGTCAGGTAGAATACTGTGAGAAACTGGGATGGATAAACAAAACGTTACCCTGAGTATTTATTATTTGCTTGTTGATACCCTTCCTGAAACTTCAGCTATGTATCAATCCGAGCTTGCTTTTTTTTTTTTTTTTCAATAATCTTCGAATGTTACTACAAATTTGATGGTAGTTTCCTAACTTATTCTACATATCTTGTCATAAGTATATGAAACACCAAACCACAAGTAATTAAAATGTTGAACCTGTTCTACAATGCTATTATTATCATAAGTAATACCATGTGTGTTTTCGTCCTGTCGATAATTCACGGTTGGAGCGAAGCGACGAAAACACGAGTCGTATTTGACAATACAATTCAGCGAAATAGACTATTAATAATTTATCATATGTAGGAAGGGAGATTTATTAGGTTATCATTGTAATACTTCCATTAGTTCTTCATTGATAGATTACGCATTCGACCATGTTTATTTACCATTTTTTTTCTTTCTATTTTCCTGAATTATATGGCCGACCGTGACTACACCCATTTACGAATATCGATAGCAAATGTGGAAATAGGAAACAATTATTTTATTTTAGCTTTTAGTAACTAATGCATGTAACAGAAATAAACGTTATTTTATTTGAGATTATTGCACTTATCTCATACATAAGAAATACAAATAATGATTATTTTTGAAGTAAATATATTATGAACTTTAAAAAAGCATTGTAACTGAATTAATTGAAAGTGCAATTGTGGAAGAGAGAATTAAAGGTGAGGGTTGGCTGACCTCGTTACCAATAACCAAGACAGAAGATTAAACATATGGACGTCAGGTGCGACAAGATTTCAAAGAAATGAACATCATCTGCGATAAGATGTTTCGACAACATCGCTCCAGTCAGATGACCGCGATTGGTTGAAATTGCCTAATTTCGGCCATTATATTGGCGCTTTAATAGTCGAGCTGAATTGTTTGCAACAGTCTTAATTGTATTTGCTGGAAATCGCTAACATTTCCGTGATGTAATAAACCTAAGGTGTACAAACAGCTGGGAAGTTAAGTACCCTCGAGTTGACAGCTGCTATACATTAAGACTCCATTACAGTCTGAGTAACATGTGCACAAATATCCTTTCATTAATCATCCATTCAAAACGTCATTGAACTTCTGGAGTTTTACAACTTCAGTCTCTCCATTAACTTACATCATTTCTATATATAACAAGTGAAGCAAAAGCGTTTAACGGTTCAAAGCAATTTTACGATCGTAACCTTTAAATTGATCATTTCCTTTAATATAGGCGTCCTGAAGTTACATTTTAGAAAGGAATATAAAGAAAAGCTTCTGATGTTTTCCATCTACATGACTTTCTCTGCATTTCTGTAACAAGTTGTCAAAAAGCTTATTCTTCTAATTACTTCATGCTAAACTTAGCAGAAATGGTACTATTACTTGATTCCTAGTATGTACAACGAAAATAACGGAGTAATATAGGCTAAAGAGATAATCAAATATTTTAAAAGATGGTTGCTATGTGTTTCGAGTTCCTTTGTTTGTTCGGCCAGGAGTTAATTCCCGTACAAGGCAAGCATAAGTAAGCACTTTAAAGCTGAAACCAATAACAATAAATAGAATGTCTTAAAAACGGTCAACTCCACGAAAAAATGTTTAGAACTTAAATTATGTGTTTTATCGAGCTCTACATTTTATGTTAAGTTACGGTTTACCAGTTATGCAAAATTCATGCAGAATAAAAATATCATCAGAGGCTAAAATTCAAAATATAGATTTAATGTGTCATGTAAATATCTTTAATATACGACATTTTAATAAAAAGCGTTACAACCATTTTTGAGAAAATCAAAATGTTCCAAATTTGTTCCATGTAAAGGGTAGTTTTGACTGGGGAGATTTTTCTCAAAATTTTCGTGTCGTATCAAGTTTGGTATTTTACCGACTTTTGTTTTTGATTTATCGTGTTCATAAGTACACAGACACATACACATACTATTATCCTAAATGGTTTTGTTTTTGTTTGATACAGGGGAATCTTCAACTTTACATATTGCAGTGAGCAGAAAACACCCTTTATGTATATATTAATATTTTGTCACCATCCCCACGTTTTCTCCTGAAACAGGAGTTTCCAGGTATGGAGGAACAGTTTTCAGACTTAATACGAAGCGAATATTTCCTCAAGGAAGACGCAGTTTCTGTGTTAACCTGATCTCCACGAAGCTTTTTATAGAGGTTTGCAATTAATCAGGGCGCCATTGCATTGCAAAACAGAAGAAGAACGCCCTGCGTTTACAAAATGTACAAGATGTGTTAAAATTGGGAGGAGCTTGTAGGCGCGGTCAGCATGTGGTGCCGTGTGCAAAAGTATTTTCTGGCGATGGGATTTTGTTTATCGCCATTTCTTCTGCAAGCGATCTATTCTCAACGTGGGTGTAGCGCTCTCATTTCCGGGCAAGTGAAAAAACACTAGTCTTCAATCTGGAGTTCGATTTCGGCTCCACAAACGCTAGCAGAACTTCGTTAGCAATTAGAAAGAACTTATAAACAAACGTGTTCCATTCACATGCTTTTCTCTACATCTCTAGAACAAATTTTTGATGAAAAACTTATTCTTCTATTTAGTTCATGCTAAACCACAGAAAAAACTAGAAGAAATTGTATTATTACTTACCTCCTTGTAAGTAAAAGGGAAATAAGGGAGTGCATTAGGCTAAAGCGAGTCAAATATTTTAAAAGTTGTCGCTCGCTATGTGAAACAAATGAATTTCTGTTCTCTTGCTTGGCTAGGAGTAAAATAAAACAGGTACGAAACGAAAGAGAGAGAAAAAGTATACATTGTTTAAAATTGAAACCAGAGCGGTATATAGGTATATGACATAAACTGTGTGTTTTAATGAGATTTACATTTTTTTATAATAAGTTTCTGTTTGTCTCTTACAGTTTACCAGTACACAAGTCAGAGTGAAGGGGTCTTTAGAGGCTATTCCCAAAAAAGTCAAGGTCATGAAAATATCTTAAGCATATGGTATTTTAATCAAAATCGTTACATTCTATTTTCAGAAAAATCAAAATTTTATAAATATGTTCATGTAAACAGTAATTGGGGAGAGCGCAATTTTGGAAACTTTTCGTCTCGTATTCTTGGAAGACACTGGATTTAAATACCAAGTTTGGTATATAGTGGACGTTTGGTTTTAGATATGCTAAATCACCCCCCCCCCCAACAAACGCACACAAAAATGGTATGGGTAGCTCAGTTGGTTAGAAGCTAGCTTTCTGAAGTCAAGGTCGCGGGTTCAAACCTTGCCAATACGGATGGTTTTTATGTGTGCTTAAAAGCGACAGGCCCATGTCAGTGGATTTAATGAGGTGTTACTGAATTACTGTTGGACATAATTCCAGCACACTGGCGGCACTAATATGATCCTAAAAATGGACAGTGTTGTTAATAAATATTTTTTTTAACTCACGCAGATACACATATCCTTTTTGTAGAAGTGCCTTTTGTGGACTCAGGGGTCCTCAAAACATATTATATGTCCGGTGAAATCTGGATATCGAATTTTAGATGGAATGCAATACCTTCTCTACCTACATGATTAGTATGTGTAGAGCAAATAAACATATTTTAATTAAGTTTTAGATTATCACTGGTGGTTGGTCTATTTATTTCTTCTGGCCGTTTATCAGTTATACCTCTTTAAAATGTTATGCATTTATTTTAATAAATGTAATATTTCTCGGTATACAGCTCATTTTTGTAAATGTGTTTTACTTTCTCTACACGTACTATGCATACGGTATATAGAAAAATTATTGCATTTCACTCAAGAAATTGATGTCGAGATTTCACTGGAACTATGTTTTGAGGTCCCTGAATAAAACAATTCTGGTGTGCTCCCTTCACATGACTTTCTCTACATCTCTGCAACAAATTATTGTTAGAAAGCTTCATGCTAAACAGAAATAGTCTTATTACTTGCTTCCTTGTAAGTAGAAGAGATATAAGGGAGTATCATAGGTTAAAGCTTTTTTTTTTTTTTGGTAGTGTATTACTGCTCTGGCACCGCAGGCGATGACACTGGTGATACATGAAGATGGAGCCCCGGTGGAATGTGATGGCGGGGGAAACCGGAGAACCCGGAGAAAACCCGCCCCTGCGTCGCTTTGTCCACCACAAATCTCACATGCGGTCGCTTGGGATCGTTAGAGCCATTTTTGAGAAAATCAAAATTTTCGAAAAAAAGTTCCATGTAAAGCTTAGTTGGGGGTGGGGGGATTTTCTTGAAAATCTTCGTGGCGTATCCTTGGAAGATACCAAATTTGAATACCAAGCTTTTTAAAAAAATGCTTTTTTTTATTCAGGGTGACCAAAACGTGTATTTTGGGTGAAATATCGGTATCGAATTTTTGGGTGGAACGCAATAGCTTCTCTATACACTATGTACATAGTACATATAGAGAAAGTAAAAAAAAAAAAAGGTCCGATTGCGCGCGCGCGCGCGCGTGTGTGTGTAGTGGACAGTTTAACTCAAGAACGAAAAGACCACTAAATACCAAATTTGGTATTCGAGTTGAGTATCTTTCAAGGATGCAGCACGAAAACTTTCAGGAAATTCCCTCATCCCAAGCTATGGTTTACATGGAAATATTTGATTTTTTTTCAAAAATCTAACGAATTTGATTTAAATAGGGTATATATATAAGATATTTACAAGACAAATAAAATGTTTATTTAGAATTTTCTCGGAATGGCCTCTGAAGACCTCTTTATTCTAAACGAAGTTTGCATAATACAAAACTTAGAAAAGGAGCACAAAAATTGTAGTTCTCATCAATAATTTATGTCATATTCATTTTTAATACACATAACCCTTACCAAGGTATTTCTTTATTAGCTTTTCTCAAACGGGGTATCATCTTTCGTTTCATCTCTCTTTTGTTTCACTCCTATCCATACAAAAATGCCAAATTTCATGTTTCACACAACGACCGGGTTTTTAAATGTTTGACTATCGCTTCAGCCTAGTGTATTATCATATTTCCCGTCTACCACTACAACCACTTCCGCTAATGTTTGTCTCGATTACTACTATGTAGATAAAGGAGCAATTCTTTGTAAAAATAGCTTGTAGAAGAAGGTCATGTGATTGGAATACATATATTTTAGTCATTTTATAAGTTTTTCCGTGTCCTGGCAATGACGCAACCGAAAATCACATTTCAAGCTACTGGCTCCACTTGCAGTTATATTTTTAGGTTTTCTATCTTGCACTTGCAAACAGAGCGTTACTTCGCTTCTGGCAAAGATACTGAACATTCTGTACTCTTAGCTTCCTTGACAGGCGTTATCAGTTAATTTGATGAACAGAGCTGCAGATAGAACAACGAAAATATTAATATGTTCAATATAACTTTTCTCCCATGTTTGATCCAAAATGTTGGCAAAAGATTGAAAGGTTATTGCTTTATAATGCTATATAGTAATGCTTTTTAGAAAATGTCCGTTTATGTGCGCGAAGAGCATTACACTAAAAAGTATTGTCCAAGGTACTTAAGCTCACTATCTTCCAAAGATGCAATAAGTAGAGTTAAAAATATCCCCCACCCCAAACTACTCTGCAAACATTCTTTATTTAAAAAACTTTGATTTGCTCAAAAATCCCTCTAGCGACTTCTATTAAAATGTTGATATTTACATGGCAAAAAGTATATTTTGAATTTTCATTCTGAATGACCTTTGCATAACTAGTAAACCGTAAAGAGATAAACAAAAACTTACTATACAAAAATGTAGGTTCGATAAAACACACAATTTATATCATATCGGTTCTTTTTTTTTTTTCAGTTAACCTTTTACGAGATATTCCTTGTTATTGACTTTTAATTTGTAAAGTAGTTACACTTTTTCAGATGAGAAGCCGTTACTCATTTTTCTTTGACCAGATCAAGAAAATAGTACGGAATTTCAAAGCCATCACATAATATAGTTTTTAAAATAGTTGACTATTGCTTAAGCCTACTAAAGTCCCTTGTTACCGTTGTACCTGTAAGGAAATACTTAAACATATTTCTACACGTGTTTATTTCGACTAACTTGAAGTAGCTAGAAGAATATGCTTTTTAAGTATATTTTGTGAAGAATTGGTAAAGAAAGTCATGTGAAAATAATCTATAATATGTTTTTTCGGAAATTCTCACTTTCTTGTTTGTATTTGTCTTGCTTTCCCGCCTCCGTGTTTCGGTTAAGTGTTCAGAAAAATAAGCCTTCTTAAGTGCAGTAATGTAGAAGTTGTATACAAAACAAACGGTAGAGAAATTCATATGACTGTGAGCGAGGTGTGTAACCAATCCCACCAAGTTCGATTCTCGTGACCATGGTCTCCTCGGTGCCGTCGGGTGAACGCTCATCTATCACTATTTCTTTGCCATCAATCCGTTTTTCTTTCGTCCCTCAGGTTCGTGAGGTATGGCAATGCGGACAGATGGTGTGGATGCATTCTCAATGGAAAGGCTATTCATCGTGGATACTAGGTGACTATCAGGTCGACGGGTGGCCCGGCAGTGAAACGGATAAACGGGATGGGAAACGTAAGAAACTTAGGCGCTTTTCCGATGAGCTGTCTGACCCAGCTAACGTTCCTTCACCTCATCCCACCCTCAAGGTATAACAACAATAAATCTGCATAGGCCGTAGTGCACTAGGTGTCCACCTCCGTTGTCTAGCCTTTGCATTCGAAGGATAATATTCACATTTTGTATTTTCTGAAGGTCGATGAAAATTAACATTATTAAAAAAGTGCATTCACATGATTTTATCCTTTATGCAAATTAACTATTCTTACAAAAGATTATTCTTCTATCTACTTCATTCTAACCGATAAATATTAACAGAAATTCAAGATTTTGTAATTAACAGAATTGGTCTTATTACTTGCTTCCTTATAAGTAGAAGGTAAATAAGGGAGTATACTTGGCTAATGCGATAGTCAAATGTTTTAAAATGTGATTACTATGCGATTGTCATTGAAATTGTTTCCTTTTCCGTGGCTAGGAATAAAACAAAAGAGATGATGACTTACCATTCGATAAACTTTAACTATTTTAAAATTTACACTAATAACAGGGAATATCTGGAAATGGTTAACTCTACAAAAAAGGTTTATGACAAATATTGTGTGTGTGTGTGTGTGTGTGTGTGTGTGTGTGTGTGTGTGTGTTTTAACGTGATCTACATTTTTGTGTAGTAAATTTTTGCTTATGTCTTACGGTTTACCAGTTATACAAAATTCATTAAGAATGGAGAGAACTTCAGAGGTTATTCTCAAGAAGTTCGGACACACATTTTATTTGCATGTAAATATCTTTAATATACGGCATTTTAATCAAAATCGTTAGAGCCATTCTTTAAAAAACTCAACAAATTCGAAACATGTTCCACGTAAAGGGTAGTTTTGTGTGGGAGAATGATTTTGAAAATCTTCATGTCGTGTCCTCAGGAAATATTGACTTAAATATCAAGTTTGGTATTTAACTCACTTTTCGTGTTTAGCTATGCTATCCACAGGCACAAGGATCATTTTACTCTCTATACACGTAGTATATAGAGAAGGTATAGTATTGCACACAAAAATTCGATACCGCGATTTCACCGGTAATACATGTTTTGGGTCCCCCTGAATCAACAAAAAAAATTAGAAAGATATCTGTGTCTGTCTGTTGGCAGCATATCTCGAAAAGAAAAATACCGTTAGATACGTAACTTTGTATTAAGTTCAGTATCTTGCAAGGATGCGACACAAACATTTTCAAGAAAATCCCCCTACTCCAACTAACCTTTCCATGGGAAAAATTTCAAAATTTTGGTTTTCTCAAAAATGGCTCTAAGGCTTTTGGTTAAAGTCTCTTATATTTAAGATATTTACGTGACAAATAAAAGGTATATCTGGAATTTTTGGTGAATAGCTTCTAAAGAGCTCTTTATTCTGGAGGAACTTTTCTGAAATTTGCAAAAACTGGTAAACCGTAAAAGATAAACAAAAGCTTACTACACAAAAAATGTAGATCTCGTAAAACCAAGCAATTTATATCAATCATTTTTTCCGTTAAGTTGATCGTTTTCGAGATGTATCTTGTTATTGGTTTCAGTTTTAAATTACTTAAAACTTTTCTCACACGGGAACTTGTCAACTCGTGTCCATGCAAAGAAACGGAACACAATCCCATGGCAACATTTTAAAACATGTGACTATCGGTTTAGCCCAGTGTATTCCCTTATTTCCCTTCTACTTATACGGAACTGAGTAATAAGACCGTTTCTGCTAATGTTTATTTCGGTGTAGACAGGAGAATAAGCTACTTAGCAATAATTTGTTACAGAGATGTAGAGAAAGTCATGTGAATACCACACATCACATGTTTCTTTTTGGATTCACTGGTCCTAAAAACATATTAGAGAAAGTATTAATGATGTTGAATAAACATTTATTGAATTTGGGAATGTGAGACCCTTAAACTCGTTGACGATTATTTCAAACTTCAATCTCATTTGTTTCTTCGTCAGGATAGTTACAAGAAGCAAGCTAAAGGTTGTCGTGACAAGTAAATAATGGGAAGACACGCCTCGCAACTGTCACACCCTAGAGTGAATTACCGCGCTGCCATGTCCTCGGTTAGTTACGTCATCATTCCCTTAGCACACTCAGTATCGTAATAGTCTACATTTACTGCCTTTCTATATAAAGGTTAAAAAAAAAATCTGATGTGTCCCATTCACAAGACTTTCTCTACATCTCTACCACAAAGTATTGTTAAAAAGCTTATGCTTCTATTCACTTCATGCTAATCGAGAAAAAATTAGCAGAAATAGTCTTGGATAGGTAGAATCGCACTGAAAAATTCAATGCCATAGCCGAGATTATGAACCACGGAGTGTGACTCAGTTGAGAAATGCAATGCTATGCCGGCATGTTGCCATGGTAGCTCAGTGGCAGAGCAACCGGCTAGAGACCGGGAGATCCGTGGTTCAAATCCCGGATATGGCATTGAATTTTTCTGTCTGACTCTACCTAACCATCTCTTTTCCTACTCACGGCTTGTGTGAAAAAAACAATTAAACCAGAATTAGTCTTATTACTTGCTTCCTTGTAAGTAGAAGCGAAATAAGGGAGTACCATAGGTTAAAGTGAAAGCCAAAAGCTGGTTGCTATGTGACTGAAGTTCCTTTCTTTGTATAGACACGAGTTGACAAATTCCTGTATGAGAAAAGTATAAGTTTTTCAAAACTGAAACCAAAAACAAGGAATATCTCAAAGACGATCAAGTCCACGAAAAAAACGTATATGACAAATTGTATGTTTTAGCATGATCTACATTTTTTGTCTAACTCTTACGTTTACCAGTTATGCAAAATTCAATAAAAATAAAGAGGTGTTTAGAGGTTATTACCATAAAATACAAGATATACATTTTATTTGGCATGTAAATATGTTAAATATAAGATATTTTAGTCAAAATCGTTAAGAGCGTTATTTGAGAAAATAATATTTTTCGCAATTTTTTTCCATGTAAAGGATAGTTTGGGGCGGGGGATTTTCTTGAAAATCTTCGTGTCGCATCCTTCGAAGATACCGAACTTAAAAATCAAGTTTGGTATTTACCGGTCTATTCGTTTTTGAGCTATGCTGTTTACAGACATAGACAGACACACACACACACTTACATACATTGAACTTTTTTCAAATATGCTCATTTTGGATTCAGGGGGACCCAAAACATGTATATCCGGTGAAATCTCGGTATCGAATTTTTGGGTGGAATACAATACCTTCTCTATACACTATGCACTAGTACGTATATAGATAATAAAAATTTGATGACTTTCTCTACATCTCTGTAGCAAATTATTGTTAGTAAGCTTATTCACTAGACTAAACCGACATTCAAATGTTTTAAAATTGGTTGCTATGGGATTCAAATCCGTTTCTTTGCGTGGCCAGGAGTTAACAATTTCTGGTATCAGAAAAGTTTTATGAATTTTAAAACTGAAACCAATAACATGGAGTATCTCGAAAACGGTCAGCTTCCCCCCAAAAAGTCTATAACAAATTATGTGGTTTAAAGAGATCTACATGTTTGTGAAGTTTTATATATATGTTACGGTTTACCAGTTATGCAAAATTCAGAAACGTTCATCCAGAATAAATAGGTCTTCAGAGACTCTTCCCTGAAAGATAAGGGCATTTTGAGAAAATACATTTTTAGATTTTTTTCCCCATGTAAAATGTAGTTTGGGCTAGAGATATCTTCGCGTTGTATCCTTGAAAGATGCTGTACTTAAATGCCAAGTTTGGTATTTATCGGTCCTTCGGTTTGAGCTGTGCTGTTCACAAAAACACACACGAACCTTTTCTACGTTCTCTACGCGTACTGTACATAGTGTATAGAGAAGGTATTTAATCAGAAAGAAAATGTATATCTTGAATTTTCTGGGAATAGCCTTTGAAGACATCTTTATTGTAGATGAATTTTGGATAACTGATTAACTAGAAGAGATAGAGAAAAACGTACTGAACAAAAAATGTAGAGCTCGTTAAAACACAGAACTTATGTTGTAAATATTTTTTCGTGGAGTTAGCTGCTTTTGGAGTTTTCCTTGTTATTGGTGTCAATTTTAAAATACTTATACTTTTCGCATCGGGAACTTGGCAATTCCTGGCCACGTATAGAAACGGATTTTAATTCCATAGGAACCACATTTTAAAACATTTGACTATCGTTTTAGTCTACTGCATTCCCTAAGTTCCCTTCTACTTATAAGAAAGCATTTCTGTTAATGTTTATCTCGATTAGCATGAAGAGATAGAAACATAAGCTTTATAACAAGCTTATAATAAGAGAAAGTCACGTGAATGGAACATCCCAGATTTTTTAAATGGTTTTTGTGGACTCGGGGGACCCCCAAACGTGTATTTCTAATGAAATGGAAACATGCAATTTTTGGGTGAAACACAATCGCTTCTCTTGCTATTATGTTGAAAGCACGTGTAGCCATGGAAACGGTTGTGGTGTACAGACAAGGAGGATATTGGTGCGAGCGTCATGATATCTATTAATAATCAGACCCCCAAGGGCAAGGGGGCACCGCCGGAAACCTAAATATAGCTCCAGTCCCGCCCGCCTACAGACAGCTGCTTTATCTTTAACAACCTTACAATTTGTATTTAAATGCCATTTTCATGTGTTAATTACATATGTATATTTCGAATCTCCCATTCTATTTGGTATAACATTCATAGAGGTAAGGTAATTGTAAAGAGTTTCACTTGGTAAAACATCAATAAATTTGTATATATTAATATAAGGAAAGAGACATTTTTTATTATTTTGAGCGGAAAGTTTTATTTTAGCTATTCGCAACAATGCCTTCCCGCTCACATTTCCTTCATGTGAGAGTTTTCGAAGTACTGCGAATTTTTTTTGGAAAATTTGGTTACTTTTTTTAATGTTACCTATGTTTAAAAGCAATTTCTAAACTGTCTTTACAAATATTCCATTATCTCAGAAACTAATTGGTTAAAAGCGCTGATTTTACTATACATTTGCATCTAAATAGTCTTTATGTTAACGAAAACATTTTTTATGTATATGGATTAGTTGTTTCTTAAATTTAAAAATCGTCATTTTTAACATACTTTTAATAGCTTTATTTTAAAAAAACCATACATTTCCCTCTAATGAACTTCTATTTTTTATCAATCGACTGTAAACCTATTGCTGAACATACATTGAAAATTTTAGGTCATTTTCTTGAATAGTTGCTGAGATAATGGCCAAACTTTAACATTGGCAAGATAGGGCATTTTGACCCCCCTTAAAGCATTCGTTTGTTTTCCCCTAACCGATATATAGTTTCATTATATGCATCAGTTTGCAAGCCTACCTAAATGACTGAGTTTTACTGTTGCATAGTGCAATACGGTATTTTATAAAGCTATCCCAACATTTACTTTTATTTGTAGCCATTTGTATTATTGCTTTCTCTACACGTACTATGCACAAAGTGTATAGAGAAGGATCTGCATTCGTTTCCGAGATTTCATTGGAAATATATGTTTTAGGACCCCCCAAATACAAAATACAAACATACACATTTTTAGAACAATGTCCATATGTGTATTTGTGGGCAGCATAGCTCAAAAACGAAAATACCAAACTTGATATTTATGATCACGATCTTCCAAGGATGCAACACGAAGATTTTCAAGATAAACCCCCCCGACTACCCTTTACGTGCAAAGAATTCAAACACTTTGGATTTCTAAAATATGGCTCTAACGATTTTGAGTAAAATGTCTTATATTTTAAGATAAGATGTATATATTTAATTATTTGGGAATAGCAACTGAAGACCTCTTTAACCTGGATCAATTTGTTAGAATCTTGCATAACCAGTAAATCGTAGGAGAGAGACAAAAACTTAATTCACAACAAATGTAGACCAAGTTAAAACACACAACTTATGTCATATATATTTTTACTTTCTTTAGTCCGCAAGTGCAATGTACATAGTGGATAGAGGAGGTATTGTATTCCACCCAAAACTCGATGTTGAGATTTCACCGGAAATATACATATTTTGAGGTCCCCTGAGTCCGAAAAAATTTTTAAAAAAGGGCTTGTGTGTGTGTGTGTGGACAGCATAGCGAAAAGGCCGTTAAATTCTTGGTATGTAGGTTTGGTATCTTCCAAGCATGGACACGAAAATGTTCAAGAAAATCCCCGCTGCATAACTACCCTTTTTATGAAAAAATGTACGAACATTGTATTTTCTGAAAAATGGCTCTAACGATTTTGATTAAAATTCCGAATATTAAAGATATTTACATGATAATTAGATAATAAATAATACAGATATTGACATAACAACTAGAAATAGCACATAGAATGCATACTCGATAGCCCCCCCCCCCGGCTAAGAAATATTAAATAATACCTTAAATACCGCTAGTTTTGAAGATGGGGATCTTACGAAATAAGTTAGTTTCAACAGTAGAGGTCTCCTTCCAAAACCTCCACGTTCATAACAAAACATCACCAAAACTTGAAAGCTGAATTTTAAAATGAATAGATATATATATTTGTATCAAAGCTGTGACATAAAACCTTAAAGATATACAAAAAGTTTACATTTTAACCTTTATCCTATCCCAAAGGAACGTCAGGTAAAGAGAGCTTGCTTCCCCTGGCTGCTGCGACAACTTCTCTGACGTTCAAGCTAACTTATTGCCTAATTTAAGGGGAACTGTTACCAATAACATTATATCTCTTTATTATTATCCTTATCAAGAACCTCATAGAAAGTAAATAACTTTACCCACTAGGGGCGTTCAGTAAGGCCTTACAAAATCCAAGAACTTACACTCGTATCATCGAAAAAAGTTTGTACTTAGTAACCGTCGTCTCTTACTAGATGACAGTTAAAGTTGCAGCTATATCAGTCACGTGGTTTCGTTGCTATAGGCGATTGATTCAACAATTGTCTGATTATTTAGAAAGATCGGGAAAAAACGAGTTTCGTGAGCGATTATATACTTATATTTAAAATACTTAACACTGAAAGAGATAAAAGCCGAGTTGAATTAAGTTCATGGCACATCTGCTCCTGTGTTTGCAACAATTTACAATTGTCAAATGCATTTAAACGTGGCCGTACATCCATACATGTGGAACATCGTTCTGAACGTCCAGTAGAAGTGACTTCCTTCGAAATGGTTTACAAAATCCAGGATACGGTTTCGAGTTATCGACGAATCAACGTTCGCGAAATAATAAGAGGTCACAGGCATATCACAAGGTAAAGTGTTCTCTATTTTGCACCCAAAATTAGGCCTGACAAAGGTCACGGCAAGATGGGAGCTGCGTTTACTTTCAATGGAGGGTAAACGTAATCGTGTGATTCATTCTGAAGCTGGTTGCCACTTTTCCGTCGCAATCCTGACGAGTTACCGCGTCGATATAAAATTGTGGATGAAATTTTACTACACGTCAGAGACAAAAGTACAGTCGAAGCAAACTGTTATTAAAGGCGAATCGGATCCGAAGAAGGCGAAGGTGGTGAAACCATCTACATTGTTTACTTGCAGAAAGGAAGAACAATAAATGGAGAGTATTATACATCGCTACTGCACCGATTGCACGAAAAATCGCTTGTAGAATTAATGTTCGAATTACTACACCATCCACCGTATTCACGAGATTTGGCCTCCAGTGACTTTTTTTATTTCCAAACTTGAAAAAGTGGATATGCGGAAAACGATTCACGTCTAACGAAGAGGACATCAACCAAAAGATCCTTCGGCAACCCTACTTTTTGGAAGGCTTAAAACAGTTGCAGAAAAATGGGAAAAGTGTATCGAGCTAAAAGGAGATTATGTTGAAAAAAATCTACCAAAATAATTTGTTTTTCTGTCTTTTTCTAAGGACTTATTGAACGCCCCTTGAATTATAGTAGTGGTGGTAGTAGAAGCAGTAATAATAATGGCGTTATGTTGACTTAACACTGCCTAGCCACTCTTCTACAAACTATTCTGACAAAACATTTTTCTACGTGTCTCATATTAATTGAGCTAAGTATTTACAGGAATGGTTTTATTGCTCATTACGTTGCAGATATATATTATAAGGGTAATATAGGAGACTGATGTCAAACGTTTAAGCAGCGAGTCACTCAATACTGGAAACAGTGCTCTCGGAAGCCCTTGTCGATAACCACAGCGAGGTCGATACAGTTTTTACTTTTTTATCGAATGTAACTTGTCCATTCAGGATTCAGATTTTTAGCGACGGATTTTAACGCAGCGGAAGTTAATGGGTTTTCAAGATTTTAATCGTTTGTTTATCACCAGTTCATTTTAACCCTTTGACCGAGTTTTAGTATCTCTTGTCCTTTTAGCTCCTATTGGGTATATTTCAGACTTACTTTAGCCCCTATTCGTTTTATTTCATTGTTTTAATTCGTTTTCGTCTGATACAATTTTGTTTTATAGTGGCGCTTTTGAGCCCTTAAACACCAACAATCATCATTATCATGGAAATGCTATATCATAACCATATGTATTGCAGTAGGTGAAGCACGTTTTTGTCAAGCCGCCATCTTGCGTTACTATACTTTTGTGGGTTAAATGTCCATTTAAAATATTATTTTGTGATGCTAAGTGTCAATTGAAGTAGTACATTTGTACTGTAGATTTTAAACCAGTATAATGCTGAATACATAAATGGTGTTTGGTTGTGGATTCTCGTTTAGCAGAAGATAAAAACAAGGAGAAGGAAGTGTTTAAATACAGGTATAGGTTAGAGTACTTATTTAAGTTATTTTGTAAATTTAGAGCGTAAGTTTTTTAAGTAGTATAATGGTCAATACGGTGTGGTGTTTGGGTGTACTTTCTCGAATAGCAGAAGCAAAATCAAGGAAAGGGAAATTCTCACACAAAATTGTCTACCTACTTCGGTTTATAAGAAACCTCTTGCTAATTCGCTCATTTAGTAGCTATCGCGAGAAATAATTACTATCAAATCATGTGTTTATTATAACAGAACCTTGAAAATAGGGGAGGGGCGTGTTCCTCGGACTCGGAATGCAATAATTGCAGTCCACAGTAAAATTTATCTTAGTTTTTAGGATAAATTCTGATACTTGTCACCCCTTTTTTACTTTCTCTATTCGTACTATGTACATAGTGTATAGAGAAGGTACCAAAAATTCAATATCGAGATTTCACCGGAAATATATGTTTTAGGGTCCCCTGTATCCAAAAGAAGCATTTTTAGAAAAAGGTCCGTGTGTGTGTCCGTATGTCTGAACACGATAACTCAAATACGAAAAGTCGGTAAAATACCAAATCTGGTATTTAAATTTAGTATCTTTCAGGGATGCGACACGAAGGTTTTGAGCAAAATCCCCCCACACCAAACTACCCTTTACATGGAACTTTTTTAGAAAATTTTGATTTTCTCAAAAACGGCTCTAACGATTTTGATTAAAATATCGTATAGTAAAGATATTTACCTGACAAATAATATGTATATCTTGAATTTTCTAGGATTACCTTTGAGGACTACTTTATTCTGGATGAATTTTACGAAATTTTGCATAACCCCAAGAGATGGACAGAAACTTACTACACAAAAAATGTAGGGCACATTAAAACACACAATTTATGCTATATAAATCTTTTTCGTGGAGTTGATCGTTTTTGAGATATTCCTTGTTTTTGGTTTCAGCTTTAAAAAACTTTACTTTTCTCATACAGGAATTTAACTCTTGTCCATACAAAGGAACATCAGTCACATAGCAACCAGCTTTTGACTTCACTTTAACCTATGGTACTCCCTTATTTCGCTTCTACTTACAAGGAAGCAAGTAATAAGACTATTTCTGCTAATGTTTCTCGATTAACAGGAATTAAATAGAAGCATACGGTTTTTAACAATAATTTGTTGCAGAGATGTAGAGAAAGTACATGTATCCTGTATATGACTGCCTCATACATATATTCAGTTTTAGACCAAGTAATTAACACAACATTAAGTTATGACCTTGCCGCCATGTTTACTGCAATAATACCAATTTATCATTTTACCTGTAACTTCTGACAGACCAAAACATGTGATTGTATTAAATATTCTTTCAAATGGAGATCTCCCCCCTTTAATCGTCGTTTGTTTTTTACTTCAAAAACTTGGAAAAACAATTAGACAGATGTTGCGTATGGTGTAATGGGTAGAAACACAAGATGGCGGCTGAGTGTGAAATATCGATGTGAGGCACTGGTAACTTCCCAGCGTGACGTCACAATTTCACATTTTACGTGGAACGTCTTCTGTCAAAGATTTATTTAGATGCAGCAGAGTAGTCCATTGTTTCCCACTTGTTTTGATGATTGTGTGTGTTGAGAGGATGTCAACGAACTACTGGTATGTTGGCAACAGAACACCAACTAATTTCGCTCGACAAGAAATTGCGTCTTACACAACAAAAATCTGCTGTTCCATTCACATGGCTTTCTCTACCTATTCGCCAACAAGTATTTCTTTAAAAACTTCATTATTCTATCTGCTGTATGCTAGTCGAAATAACTATAAGCAGAATGGCTTTATGATTTATTTCCTTGTAAATGGAAGAGAAGTAAGTACACTAGGATAAATCTGTTGCGTTCGGTTCTCTTTGCTTGGAGAGGAGGAATACAAAATGCAACAGACGAGCGACAAAGTGACGCACTATTTTGCATAACTAAATAATAACGAAAGACATCAACACAAAAGTTACAGTACATTACTCTACTTCTTAACGTAATTTCATTTCTGTCACGTGGTACTGCCGGTGTTACAGCCAAACAACTTGTTCGTTTTTTGAATGCACAAAATGTTCGGCCAAGGTAAGATAGCGTAAGTGTATTGTGATAATGTAATGAACGAGTCTTCAGTGAGGAAATGGCGCAAAATTTACAAGGTGTACGATAAAGACCGGAGTGGAAGTTCATCAATCGTTATGAAGGAGTTGAAAGCAAATGTTGATGACAAAATTAAGAAAAACCGGTTTTTCATTTTGGATGGAAAAGATTTCCCAGCCATGAAGACCTCAAAGTGACATCTTGGCTCATATCTTTAGCGGTGGAAGAGTATGGCATCTATATTGAAAAACCGGTACCACGTGACGATAAATAACAAGGAATATCTCAGAAACAGTCAGCTCTACAAAAAACATTATGACATAAATAATCTGTTCTAATAAGATCTTGTATAGTAAGCTTTTCGCTCAGCCGATATGCAAAACTCACACAGATCAAACAGGTCTTCAGAGGCTTTTCCCAGAGAATTGAAAATATACTTTATTTGTGATGTAAATATACAAAGAAGAGGAAGAAAATGTCTACCCTGATTTGAATGATATAAGCGCTCCGAGGTGTGACACTGGTAGCTTCGGAGTGTGACGTCATCATCTCACACTTTACGCGCAAAGTGTCAAAGTCTCTCACTTCTACGCGTCCTCGCTCATTATCAAAGATTTAAATAGCTCCATCAGAGTAGCACATTGTTTTTCACTTGTTTCGATGTGTGCTACAGGTGTCAACGAACTGCTGGTATGTTGGCAACAGCACAGAATGAAACTAATAAATCACCTAATTTCGGTCGACAAGAAATTCCGTCTTACACAACATTAGGTGTTAGGAGAAAATGCCTAAACCTCTTTCATATTACTGCGAGGGGACGAAAAAAATATTGCACTTTTTCAAAGCTAACTTGTGGTAATAGAAAACATAATCATGTGGCGAAATCTGTGTGTGGGCGAGTAGAAACACTAAACACTACAAGTGACGAAGCCATTTTATTTGTTCCCAGTAGCAGATTAACACACACCATTTTAAATGCCACACCAAAAACATAAGTTAGCGTTTTTAGTTTTTCTACTACTTACTATAAGAAGAAGACTCAAATGCATTTCAACAAATATTCACTGCGCCAGGTGACTAAGGCGTTTCACCTTGGGACTGAAATCCCTGAGGTCCTGGACACCATTCCCGACTTCTCTGACCCTTGCGTTTTTTCGGAGCTTTCCCGGGTCACGAGGCGAATATAGGAGAGGTTTCTTCATTCCCCGTACCTCCTGCCTCTTCATTTCATTCCAACCGGTCACTTTCAGAGTTGTAAGTGTCGGCGAGACTGCTGCGGTGCTGACGCCTCTCCGTGGTGGTGAATGTGGTTTGGAAAAAATACAGCTCCCGTCAGCGCGGTGGCGCTGGAGTCGTCAGGCCCAGGCGTAGACTCCTGGAGTTCGCAGTTTTTATAATGTTTAACACCTGCTTTTACTACTATGGCACCGCAGGCGATGACACTCATGATACATGGAACGAAGGTGGATAAGCAGTGGAATGCGATGGCGGGGGAATCTGGAGAATACCCGTCCCTGCGCCGCTTTATCCACATGCGGTCGCTTGGGTCTAGGTGAGAGGCGCGGCTGTTCCCTGCGTTGAGATGAGCTCCTTGGACTACGTTAGGGACCCACCATGGTGGCTCTTTCCCTCGTCTGCCCGTCGGATACTCTCATATCATCCTATCCTCGTGCAGGCTGCAGTGTGGAACCCACTCCGGAGTGTAGCAACTAATAAACCTACACCCAATAATTCGATAGCGGGATTTCATAAGAGATACGATTTTTGCAGCCAACAGAGAATTTTAATACAATTTATAACGTGCAATTGGGCTTCTGCACTGTTATGGTTGTACTACACGTTTTAAAATTACGTAAGCAAAAAATAAACTCATAATGCTTTCTCTATCATATCTGCAAGAAACCGTTCTTACAAAAAAGTTATTCTTCTATCTCTTTCATGCTAAACGAGACAAACATTGGTACAAACGGATTTATTATTTAGTTATTTCCAGCAAACGACTAGTTCCAACTTAGGGAATACACTACGTCAAAGCGATAGTGTAATCTTTTAAAACCGGGTCGCTATATGATATAATTGAAATTCCATTTTCTTTGCATGACCAGGATAGAAAAGTGAATAACGACTTCCCATTTGACAGAAGTATTGGAAATGATTAGCTCAAGAAAAAAAAAGTGTATGTAACATAAATTTTATTTTAACGAGATGTACATTTTTGGTGCAATAAGCTTTTGTCTACCTCTTACGGTTTACCATACGGTATTTTATTCAAAATCGTCATGAGACATATTTGAGAAAATCGAAAATTTCTAAAAATTGTCCATGCATAGGGTAGTTTGGGGTAAGGGAATTTTGATGAAAACCTTTGTGTCACATCCTTGGAAGATTTTAAACTGAACTACCACGTTTGATAACTTTTCGGTTTTTGAATTACGCTGCTCACACACACACACACACACACACACATATATATTTTTTCGATAAGTGCTATTTGTATTTAGGGGTCCTCAAAACATGCATTTCCGGTTTACACTTGGTATCTCGTAATTTTAAGTGCATTAGGTACAATATCTCCACTAGCTAATATGTACGTACACAGCACATGTTAGATAAAGTAAAAGTTCACTTTTACACCTCTAACAAAGCAATAGATATAATAAAACAAACAGTTCAGAATACTGCAAATTAAAAGGAAAACCTTATCAGTATCTTCCTCAATTCAGATTTTAAACACATGTTAAAACTGCAAGTAATCGTGCGCTTTCAATACAGAAGTCCAAATATCTAGAGCTAACTTTTGGAAATTTGCCAGCCTTCGACTGTTCCAGTTATTCTAAGGTATATTTAGAACACGCTGACAAATTTTGTTCCTAATCATTTTTAGGAGATCAAAAACAACTATATGTTTTCCACATTCTGATAATGTTGATAATTGGGATATATGTATATATTATGTCATACTTTTGGGTCATTGTTTTGTTGTGATTTAATTAGATTGCAACAGCGACATGACAAATGTATTAGCCTTGCTGGACATTATGTTGAGAAATAAAGCAAAAAAAAAAAAAAAAAATCTGATCTGTTCCATTCACACGACTTTCTCTACATCTCTGCAACAAATTATTCTATTTACTTCACGTAATCGAGAAAAACTAAGCAGAAATAGTGTTATTACTTGCTTCCTTGTTAGTAGAAGCGAAATAAGAGAGCACCATAGGTTAAAGTGATAGTCAAAAAGCTGATTGCTAAGTAACTGAAGTTCCTTTGTCTGTATGGACAGGAGTTGACAAATTCCTGTATGAGAAAAGTACAAGTTTTTCAAAGCTGAAACCAAAAACAAGGAATATCTCAAAAACGATCAATTCCACGAAAAAAATGTATGTAACACAAATTGTGTGTTTTAAAATAAAAGTGTGTGACACACGTGTTAATATTGTTCGTAGGTCTACGGCCTCGTTTCGCAAGCTTCCACACTCATTTTTAACACTTTATCATAAATAACTATTTAAATGGCGTGTGTAGTATTCACTGACAGATAGCGGTACTTTATATACTTGATCAACTACTCCACCCATAGCTTTAACTGTTAATGCACGTTTTGAAGTGCACTGGTTTCACTGTCAAACTTGCTATTTCATTTCGGCATCTTATTAGTATGCGACAAGAAGAATTTCAATAAAATACTCCCTCCCTAACAAACGCTTCGAAACGTTTTATTTTCTCCAAAGTAGTTCTGACCATTTTCGTGAAACTGTCATATATTAAATATATTTAAAATATCCACATTAAAAATTCAAATTTTACAGCAAATTGCTTTACAAATAGATCTATCACATCAGATGTTTATATTAATTGTTGTAGAAAAAATATTACTTTTCGTACTCTCCAAAACGCTTGATTTGTCAAAACTTAATAATATATTGGAAAAAGTGTATGACCATTTTCTTAAATAAAATTTAGAGAAGCAGTATACATGTTTGAAACAAATTAGTGAAAAAATGTATCGTACGGAGTATTTTGAGTTTAAAAGTGTTGGCAAAAGGCTATTGAGAAAATAATATTTAAATTCGAGCGTGCCTATTAATAAGCACGCGTCTGCTAATTTATAGTTTCAGTTAATTCTAGTTAAGTTGTACTAATTGGGAAAATCTGTATATTTTTTTAAAAGTTTAGAGTTTTTTATGTTATGGCAAACTATATTTTTAATCTTTCATAACCTTTAATCAAATTTCACAGATGGATCATCTTGGAACATTTAGAAATTTATATTAAGATTAACGCAACTTACGATGTAAAAATGTTATGTGTTCCATTCGTATGATTTTCTTACAAAAGCTTATTCTTCATTCTAGTTCATGCTGAGCGAGAGAAATGGTATTATTACAAGCAAATACATTCGGCTAAAGCGATAGTTAAATCGTTTAAAAGCTGGTTGCTACGTCATTGAAATTCGTTCTCTTAGCATGGACAGAAGTTGACAAATCCTGGTGTGAGAAAAGTTTTAAGTATTTTAAAATTGAAATTAATACCAACGAATATCTCGGAAATGGTCAACTCTACTAAAATTGTATTTAACGTCAATTGTTTTAACCAAGTCTTAAGTTTTTTTGTTTTTTTTTTCTGTCTATATCTTATGGTTTATCAGTTACGCAAAAGTAAGAGTAAATTCCCAGAAAATTCGAGATAATCATTTTATTTGTTACATAAGTACCTTTAAAAATTGTATTTTAAACAAAATTGTTAATCATTATTGAGAAAACAAATATTTTCCAATTTTTTCCATGTAATGGGTAGTTTGGGGTGGGGCGAGTTATTTGAAAATCTTCGTATCGCATCCTTGGAAGATGCTGAACTTAAATATGTTCTGTTTTTATTCAGAGGACCCTAAAACGTGTATCTCTGGTGACATCTCGGTATCGTATTATTTACGAAGTAGAACGAGAAAAAAAACGAGAATCCAGTTTAAATTGAGCATCCTTCAATATGAATATTTAGCTGCTGCCAGTTGCATGAATGAATAGGTGTATTTGTTGAGATAGCAGTATGCACACAACGAATCTTCATCAATCGTAAGGGTTCATTTTGTAATACAAACAATAGTAAGCAATATTAAAAATAAACAAAAGAAAATATGAAAAGAGTGAATACGAAAATAAAAGGACAAAGACATTCAGACATAGCAACTTAAATTTAGAACACAGAATAAACCGTATTCAGATGTAAAGTAATGTAGACAAATTCATTTAAGAGAAAGACTAGGGTTGGCTGATTGTCCTGGGCCTCTTAGTGAAAACAGCATGTAAACATGTTTTACTTTCTCTACACGTACTATGCACATAGTGTATAGAGAAGGTATTGTAATGCACCCAAAAATTCTATACCAATATTTCACCGGAAATACATGTTTTGAGACCCCCTGAATAAAAAAAGCATTTTTAGAAAAAGGTCCGTGTGCTGTGTGTGTATCTGTGGGCAGCATAGCTCAAAAACGAAAAGATCGTTAAATACCAAACTTGTTTGATATCTTCCAAAGATGCGACACGCAGATTTTCAAGGTAATCTCCCACACCAAACTACCCTTTACATGGAAAAAGTTCGCTTTTTTTTTTTTTTTCTTAAAAATGGCTCTAACGATTTTGATTAAAACATCATATATTAAAGATATTTACCTGATAAATAAAATGTATATCTTGAACTTTCTGGGAATAGCCTCTAAAGACCACTTTATTCTGGATGAATTTTACGGAATTTTGTATAACTGGTAAACCGAAAGAGAAAGGCATAAACTTACTACACAAAAAATGTAGATCACGATAAAACACACAATTTATGTCCTACATTTTTTTTCATGGTGTTGATCGGTTTTGAGATATTCCTTTCCTTGTTATTGGTTTCAGCTTTAAAAAACTTATACTTTTCTCATACAGGAATTTGTCAACCCCTGTCCATACAAACAAAGGAACTTCAGCCACATAGCAACCTGCTTTTGAATATCACTTTAACCTATGGTACTCCCTTATTTCGCTTCTACTTACAAGGAAGCAAGTAATAAGACTATTTCTGCTAATTTTTTCTCGATTAACATGAAGTAAATACAGGCATAAGCTTTTTAACAATAATTTATTGCAGAGATGTAGAGAAAGTCATGTGAATGGATCACATCAGATTTTTCTTAGACAGTTGTCAATATTTATAGGCATGTCATAATTATAAATAGATCATTTCCTATTTCACGGAGTTCAGCTTAATGGTCTGCGACATTCAGTTGTTGCCTTGCTTTGCATTAGTGCTGACAACATGATGGCTTACTCGTTTAGTACTCAGCTTACCCTCCCCGTATTCGTAGGATTGACACCCCCCTCAGGACTTACAAGCCAATACCTAAGGGTCAGAAGCCTGTCGGGGAGCCAACGGCACGAAACCACGGTGGGAGAACCTGTTACGTCCCGTTGCCAGGAAGTGGCTGATAGAAATGTAATTGGTGGAATGAGTGGCAGGGAAAACCGAGAACCCGGAGAAAATCCGCCATAACGCTGCTTCATCCAGCACAAATCCCACATACGGCCGCTTGGGATCGAACCCGGGCCGTTTAGACTACTCAGCCACGGCGCTGCCTGACTTACTCGTACAGAACGGAAATATTCTATACAACTGAAGCAGTTGTAATTTTGCTCTCTTCACCGCTTGCATAATTTCGTCTGGTTCAGCATTCAAATCATGCGCCATTTTATGCGATCTTTTGGAGTCACAGCCTACTTGAATGAGGCCGTGGACGCATAAACCGAAGTTGGATACATTGAAATATTATAATTTTTAACATAAGTGACAGAATTTTCTACTTTTAACACTACTGACATCTGGTGAAAGACATACTTTAGCATCAACTGTCTAAATAAAATTTTCCAAACTTTCTCCCGGTAAAGGATAGTTTAGGGAGGGAGTATTTTCTTGAAAATCTTCGTGTCTCATCCTGGTAAGACGCTGAAATTAAACGGCACGTTTAACATTGAATTCGGTGGACTTTAAAAGTGAAATCTTGGTATCTAGTTTTGGGTGGAGTAGTAGATAAAGTAAAACATGGACTTATACGCTATCTGTCGGTGGACATACATTATAAAAGAGATGCTATAATATAGTTGAGATTATTACACACAGAGGCGCTGAGGTTTGTATTGTAAGATATAATGCAGTGTCGAGAGTTCTGAGAGATGTCGGCACTTTTGGCAAGGTGCAGAGACAGGAGGGGGGGGGGGTCCATATCTCAGTGAAATAACAACTTACCTACAACTCAGGTACGGCAGGTATATTTAGCTGCTGCTGCAGGCAACCTGGCAACACTTATGACAAATACTTGATCACGACACCAGACTACTCGAGTACCTATCGTGTCGAAATGAAATGAAAAGCTTTAGGGACACATTGGGAAGCTGCGAGGCATCATGGGACAGTTCAAAATAGATCAAGATACAAGCTCCCGAGTTGCCCTTAATGAGGTTAGTCACCTCGGTGCGCTGCTCCGCGTCAAAACCCTCTTTACTCGCAATTTTCTCTATCAGAACTCTCTCTCACATCAAAGGTCTAAACCCCCTGCTAATGTTTGAAACTGTATTTTAAACTTTAATTCGTACTATAAGCTTTAAATAGTTAATAATAATTTCTGATGAGTCAAATCACATCACTTTTTCTACCTGTTCTACACACAAGCTTATTACAACAGTTATCCTTCGAGATAAACATTAGCAGAAACGGTCTTATTAATTCCTTATAAGTAGAAGGGCATACACTAGGATAAACCGACAGTCAAATGTTTTAAAATGTGGTTGCTGTGGAATTGAAATTCGTTTCTTTGCGTGGCCAGGAGTTGACAAGTTCCGCTATGAGAGATATATAAGTATTTTAAAACTGAAACTAATACGGAGGAATATCGCGAAAACGGTCAACTCCACGAAAAAAAAAAGTATATGATATAGATTGTGTATTTTAACGAGATCTACATTTGTTTGTTTGTTTTTGTGAAATAAGTTTTTGTCTGTCTTACGGATTAGTAGTTATGCAAAATTCGGCAAAACTCATCCAGAATAAAGAGGTCTTCGGAGGCTGTTCCCAAAAAATTCAAGATATACATTTTATTTGTAGTGTAAATATATTTAATAGGCATTTTAATCAAAATCGTTAAAGCCAACAATTCCGAAAATATTTCCATGTAAAGGGTAGTTAACAAACTTTGAATGAATAAGTATATTTATTGAAACACTACTATTCATACATTGATCATCAATCGCACAGACCGTATGTGTTTTTTGCAATACACAAAATAGTAAGCAATATTAAAAACAAACAATTTAAAAGAGTAAACCGAAAATAAAAAGATAAGATATTCCAATACAGCAACTTAAATTTACAATAGAATAAACCATATTCCGATGTATTAATGTACCCTATTAGAGTAGACAAATACACTTAAGAAAAATATATACACAACCAAACAATGACCTAAAATTATGAATAAAATATATGTAAAACATTATGATTTTTTTAGCTCTTATTATCGCCCTTCTCAGATCTCAGCCGTCTCGCCTTAAGTAGAAATTTACCTAGCCGTCCACGTCTTCCGTGCCTGCCAGTAGCGTCCAACATGCTCCTAACATTACATTCGGGGTAGTAAAGGATCGCAGTAAATACTTTTCCCTCCGTAGCCTTACATCTTACCAAGGTATGACTGACTCTTCCTCCTCGCAAAGGGGGCAATCCTCATATCATCCGCCATGCTCCTAGTCTAACCCAAGCGAGCCCCTGTCTAACGAATTTTGTACCTGTTTTGATGTATTGTTCCACACCTCACTCCGATTTAGGCCAGACTGCTGTATTTCCAATGAAATATCCGTGCATTGCGCAATGCCAATAAACTTATTACAACAACCTATTCTTCTTTTCACTGCATGCCAATCTAGGTAAACATTAACAGAAATTGTCTCATTACTTGCTTTCTTGTAAGTGGAAGGGAAGTAAGGGAGTACACTAAACTGAAGCGACAGTTAAATATTTTAATGCGATTGTCATTAAAATTGGCTTGGTTGCATGTCCAAGAGTTAATTAAAGAAGCCCTGACAATTTCCTGAGAAAAGTATATATGTTTTAAAATTGAAACCAATGACAAAGAATATCTTGGAAACAGCTCCATAACAAAAATGTGAAGGACCTTCTGTATATTTTGACCATATATATATATATATATATATATAGAGAGAGAGAGAGAGAGAGAGAGAGAGAGAGAGGGCAGATAGGAAATGCCCTATCCTTATGAATTGTGGTTGGTGCAGCATATTTTTGCCAAGCCACCATATTTAGATACCACGCTTTTGAGATCAGTGTGCGAGTTAAACGTGCACCCAAAAATAAGCTTTTGTGGTGTTAAATGTCAATTATGGTGTTAAATGTCATTTATACTGTAAGTTTTATAACCACTAAAATGGTCAATACGCGTGTAGTTTCTCGAATAGCAGAAGCAAAAACAAGGAAAGGGAATGTGTTTCAATACATAGCTTAATGTATTTAAGTGATATTCTGGTGTTAAATGTTCAATTAAGCAGTGTATTTAGAACGTTTTAAGCCAGTATAATGGTCAATACGTGTGTGGTTGTAGTATCTCAAATAGCAGAAGCAAAAGCAAGGAAAAGGATATGTGTTGCAATACATAGATTAGGGTACTTTAAATGATATTGTGGTGTTCAATTGATATTCAATGTTCAATTAAACAGTGAATTTTAGAGTGTAAGTTTTAAATCAGTTTAAACCTATGTGTGTAATGTTTGGTTGTAGTTTCTCGAATAGCAGAAGCAAAAACAAGGAAAGGGGAATGTTTCAATGCATAGATTAGTGTACTTATTTAAGTGATTTTTCAGCGGTATACTTAATGAAATATGTTATACATTATCAACAGAACGTTTATGTATTGTTTCTTAGATTTTAGATTTCCAACTCGGCAAGACCATTGAAAAGCAGACAAAATTGGGCACTATTCCGGTTTATAAGAAACCTCTTGCTAATTCGCCCATTTAGCAGCTATCGTGAGAAATAATTACTATCAAATTATGTGTTTATGATACCAGAACCGTGAGAATAGGGGGGCGTGTTCCTCGGACTAGGAATGTAATACATGCAGTACACAGTGAAAGGCATTATAATATTTGCCATAATCGCTGATACTTTCATTCCTTTTTGGTGTACACTTAAAAATGATTCCAAGGCTTTCCCAAACGCGGTGTGTATGTGTGTGTGGTTACGTATATGCATCCTATATATGACTGCCTTGTACACATATTCAGAATCGTTTATTTAGTGCACTCAATAGAGGAATTACAGTAGACTAACTTTATGTAGTGGAATTAATGAATATAGGCATTAGAGACAAACAATAACGCTTTGTCAAAATATGACATTTTGCCCTCCTTCAGTTTTATAGCAAGAAATTAGAACAAAATTAAGTTATGACCTTGCTGCGATGTTTGCTGCAATAATACCAATTTACCAATGAAACTTTTCTCACAACAAAAACTGTGATTGTATTAAATATTCCTTCAACTAGAGATCTCTCCCCTTCAACTGTCCTTTGTTCTTTACTTCGAAAACTTGGAAAACAATTAATTTGACAGATGCTGCGTATGGTAACGTGTAGTACTGCAAGATGACGGCTGCTTCTGTCACTCCGAATGAAGAAGTTATTACCAGATAACCACAGATATACATTTTATTTCTCAATAATTATCTTTAATGTACGGTATTTTAATCAAAATTGTTAAGAGACATTTTTCAGAAATTCAAATTTTCGAAAATGTTTCCGTGTAAATGTAGCATAGGTAGGGGAATTTATATTTAACCGGTTTTTCGTTTTGGAGTTATCATATTCACAAACACATTGGGGCATTAGGTAGAATTGCTTTTTTGAACTCAGGGGACCTCAACACATACATTTCCTGTGAAATACGGACATCCAGCTTTAAGTAGAATACAACACCTTCTCAAACTACTATGTACATAGCACGTACAGAGAAACTATAAATATGATATGGCAGATCCATTTGTAAACTCATTTGCTGAAAAACTTGAACTTGTTATGTGGACATTACTTTCTCTAGCCGGTATGTACAATATGCATAGTGGATACAGAAGGTATTGCATTCCACCCAAAAATTCAACGTCGAGATCTCACCAGTCGCATTTTAGAAACATGTGTGTGTGTGTGTGTGTGTGTCTGTCTGTCTGTCTATCTGGCTGGCTGGCTGGCTGGCTGGCTGGCTGGCTGTGTGTCTGTGGACAGCATAGCTCAAAAATTAAAATTTGGTTAAACATCAAACTGGGTATTTAAGTTCGTATCTTCCAAGATTGATACACGAAGATTTTCAAGAAAATCCCCCACACCACTAACTACCCTTAACATGGAACATTTTTCGAAAATTTGATTTTCTCAAAAATGGCTCTAATGATTTCGATCAAAATTTCGTATGTTTCCGATATTCTAATGCCAAACGAAATGCATATCTTGAGATTTTCTGCATTATATTATTAAACACATACACGCGCTCACACACAATAAACGCATATTCACTCTGTCGTGTATAGTTCCAAACTTTGTGGAGGATAGGGAATGATTCTAGTTACAGATACATTTCTCGCCCCAGCCGGAAATCTGGGTGAAAAACCAGAACGCTGGCCACTCGAACGCAGAGTATTGTTAGTAAAATGGTTGAATTGGACCCAGCACAAGTGCACGTGACGAAATTTACAAATGCGTTTCCCAAATTTGCTTGGCAGAGGATAAAGTGGCGTTTGTGTGGGGCTCACAATCTCAGATCTTAACGAGAGAGCAGGTGCTAACATACCTTCTGTAATGTTCCACTGACCATTTGCAAGAGCAAACATTTCTCCTGGGCAACTTCCAAATGCCTAGATGTTATACCGTCCTTGGCATCATTCTTATATTTAATTTTCTTCACTGTTTCTGCTAATCAAGTTTTTGTGCTTCAAGAGAAAGCCATTAGGTGTATCCCCCAGGACAAATCTCAAACCTTTATTTATTAAATTGGGTATATGGTTTGCTATTTGTTAAGATGTATGTAAATTCAAACACATTTGTGTTCCTCTGTTCATAATCATTAAACAAAATATACTGACATCAATACCAGAGTCGGCTGATAAGTCCCGGGCCTCTCAATGAAAACAGCATTTAGTAATTTTTATTTTTGTTTTATTTCTCAACATAATCTCCAGAACGGCTAATACATTTGTCATATTGTGTTCTAATTGAATTAAACCATCTCTGTAGTGCGATTTATCAAGGTCCTCAAAATAGCTGTTTACCGCATCAATGACCTCCTCGTTGCTGTGAAATCTTCGTCCTCCAAGAACATTTTTGAGGTTTGGGAACAGGTGGTTGTCAGTGGGTGCTAGATCTGGCGAATAGGGTGGATGTTCAAGCAATTCCAACTTTAATTCGACAATTTTTCCCATTGCAATGACTGAACGATGGGCTGGAGCATTGTCTTGATGAAACAAGATTTTTTTCCCCCAAATGAGGTATTTTTCTTTTCACCTCATCACTCAAACGTTGCAGTAAGCTTGCGTAGTAGTCTCCAGTGATACGTTTACTCTTTTCCAAGTAATCAACAAAAATAATTCCCTGTGCATCACAGAAAACACTCGCCATAACTTTGTTAGCTGACAAAGTTGTCTTTGCCTGTTTTGGAGTTGGTTCACCTGGCGCAATCCACTGTTTTGACTGTGATTTACTTTCTGGAGTGTAGTGATGCATCCAAGTTTCATCCATGGTAATAAGTAATAAGTGTCAACAAACGCGGCACCCATCTTGCACAGGCCTTGCGAAAGCCCAAAACAGTACTTAAAATATTACATGTACGTTCTTCTGATACGTTTACAGCCTCTGCTATCTCAAACAACTTTAATCTGCGCTCTTCCAGTAATAAACGATGCATTGTTTCAATGATCTCTGGAGTTGTCACTTCTACAGGACGTCCAGAGCGAGGCCCATCACTAGTGCTCGTACGTCCATTTAAACTCCTCCTTGATTTCTTTAGGCGTTAAGCCTTACAAATGCAAGTATTTAATCACTGCTCGTTTTTCCAAATCCTCCATTTTCGTGAAAACTCTAAAGCTGTCTTGTTTAAAAGGTTGCCATTCAAAAACTAAACAAGCTATTGACCTGTAACTATGGATACAAGCTAGTCTAGAGTTAAACTATATGATGCTTCCGTCTAACTGGCCTAGTGGTGCCATATCTGTGTGAGGCCCGGGACTTATTAGCCGACCCTCGTATTGCAAAATGTAAGCAAAGTTAAAAGTTCTTTAGAAACCGCATCTTCAAGCCTATTTAATAGCCTTCCCAACAATGTAAAATACGTGTCCCTATCATTATTCAAAAGAAAAATTAAGGATACTCTGCTCTCCAATCCATTGTTCAGTGTTTCTGAGTTTTATAGTTGTAAGAGTAGTATATTTTTGTGACTTATTTTGTTATTTATATACAAAGTGATTTAATCAGAACTGACGCATTTCTTTCTTTAATTATTCCGTTGGAGATTCATTCAATGACCCAATTTTAGCACCTAATTAAGCAGAATGTTCTGGAGTTTAGATTCCTTGTCACTAGATGCGCAGATGTTTATGTTTTATTCCTAATTGCATTGTTGGGAGTTGTTTCGACATTTTGTTCTTGTAGTCAAGGTGAAAATGTAGTACACATTAAACCAACGACTCTTCCTTGTGAAGCAATACTGGATTAGGGCTACTCAAAGGGCATCATACCAGAGAGAATTTGGTGTTCGCAATCCTGTCAGAAGAAACACAATACTGGGACTGGTCAACAACTGGATCTCTGGTGAGGCAAGCATCGTTCATCTAAACTTCCCACGGTTGTTGTTGACGTAAGAGCACGACTGGAGCAGTCACCAAAAAAGCATTAAGACGTTTGTCGCAGGAGTCAGGGTACACCTACTCAATGTGTCAGAGGGCTGCGAAAAGTGCAGACCTAAAGCCTATAGGGTTACGGTTGTTCATCAGCTACAGGAACCAGATAAGGATAAAATACTGAATTATTGTCGTTGGTTTCAGACGTTCACTGTGCAAAATCCTGCCATATTGTCCATCACGTGGTTCACAGATGAAGCATGGTTCCATTTATCCGGTTATGTGAACTCACAGAACTCACGCCATTGGGCCATCGAAAATCCACATGTCATTCATGAAGGACCTATGCACCCGGTTAAAATCGTAGTTTGGTGCGCAATATCCGCACAGAGAATAGTGGGGCCAATTTTTTTTTAACTGAACTGTGAACACTGCAGAGTACCGCCTTATTTTCATGGAGTTTGCTGAGCAACTGGACGATGTAGGGCTGAGTCAAGGATATTTTCAGCAAGATGGCGCTACATGCCATACATCAAATGAATCCATGAACCTAACTGCAAGTTTCTTTGACGACCGGATAATTTCCAGGTACCTGTGGCCACCGAGATCTCCGGATTTGACATTGCCGGACTTCTTTCTATGGGGTTACTTAAAAGACAGGATTTACGCCACACGTCCCCAGACTTTGGACGATCTGAAGCACAACATCACAAAGGAGATTCAAGCTATTGACAACAGAATCCTCCAATGAGTGGCCAGTACGTGTTGAGTTGTGCCTTATGCAGGATTGAGAACATTTTCAAAATTTGCTATAGAGGCAAATAATCTCTCAAAATTCATGTACAATTTAGGTATAATAAGTTGTCGCTAGCACAATTCGTTTTGAAACAATTAAAGAAAGAAAGGTGTCAGCTCTATATAAATCAACCTGTATTTGTTGACGTTGCTACACAAACTTTATACTGTTCTGGCAAATAAACCATCTGCTTATCTCAATATTCGCTCTTATGAGGCACTTATATTTCTAGCAGCATAACTGTGCCTCTAGTACAGGGATCGCCTTTGAGAAAAGCAAACACAAAAATCTGATGTGTTCCATTCACATGACGTTCTTTAAATCTCGCAACAAATTATTCTTCTATCTACTTCATGCTTATCGAGAGAAAAATTAGAAATGGTTTTATTACTCAATTCCTTATAAGTAGAAGGGAAATAAAAGAATACACCAGGCTAAACCGACAGTCACATGTTTTAAAATGTGGTTGCTATTGGATTGAAATCAGTTTCTTTTCGTGGCCAGGAGTTGACAAGTTCCTAAATAAGAAAAGTTTTTAAAATTGAAACCAATAACAAGGAATATCTCGAAAACGGCCAAATCCAGAGGGAAAATATATATGACATAAATTGTCTGTTTTAACGACCTCTACATTTTTTGTAGCAAGTTTTTCTCTATCTCTTACGTTTTACTGGTTACACAGAATTTTTAAAAACAATCTTCCAGAATAGAGGTCTTTAGAGGCTATTCCCAGAAAATTCAAGATATACCTTTTATTTGGCATGTAAATCTCTTAAATATAAAAGATTTTAATCAAAATCATTACAGCCATTTTTGAGAAAATCACAATATTCGAACATTTTTCCATATAAAGGTAGTTTGATGTGGGGGAATTTTCTTTCAAATCTTCGTGTCGTATCCTTGGAGATACTGAACTTAAATATAAAGTTTGGTATTTAGCGGAGTTTTCGTTTTTGAGCTGTGCTACACGCACACACACGAAACTTTTTCCATTTTTTTTTTGTTTTGATTCAGGGGGTCCCAAACATGTATTTCCGGTGAAATGTGGTATCGAATTTTTGGGTAGAATATAATAGCTTATCTATACACTATGTACATAGTACGTGTAGAGAAAGTAAAATTTTGCTCAATGCTTCTGCGAACCGCCTACTGGATTACACCAACTGCGCAGTGTTGTGGAAGTATGCAATATTCTGCGTTTGAAATACAAGGGGTATCAAAAAATAACCGGAACCATTTTTGCTGGAAAATACTGGTAATCTTTATTCAAATTATTTTACAGACCTTCAAAGTATTCCCCGTACATCGGTTCCACCATTCTGTCCGCTGTTAAAACAAACCCAAAAGCCTCTTTTGGATACTGTGTTGAGTACTAGGAACGTTCAATAAGTCGTTAGAAAATCCAAGAAATTACACTCGTAGCATCGAAAAAGTTTGTATTTAGTAACCGTCGTCTCTTACTGGATGCTAGTTAACGTTTCAGCTATACCCATCATGTGGGCTCGATGCTATAGGCGATTGAACTTGTGCTTCTTTAGAAAGATGGGGGGGAAAAACAAGTTTCGTGCGGCTTAACACCGAAAGAAATAAAACCGAGTTGGATAAATTCATGGCACATCTGCTCCTGCGTTTCAACAATTTACAATTGGATAAATGAATTTAAAAGTGGCCATACATCCACAAAAGCGGCCATACATCCTTCCGGACGTCCAGTAGAAGTGACTTCCTCCGAAATTATTGACAAAATCCAGGATATGGTTTTGAGTGACCAACGAATATAAGTTCGGGAAATAGAGAGGCCACAGGCATATCACAAGGTACAGTGTTCTCAATGTTGTACCAAAAATTAGATCTGATAAAGGTCCCGACAACTTGGATTCCGCGTTTGCTCCCAATGGTAATACGCGCAATTGTGTGAACGATTCGAAAGCTGGTTCGGGACTTTCCCGTCGCAATCCTGACGAGTTTCTGCGTCGATACATAAATGTGGATGAAGCATGGACACACTACTACACTCCAGAGTCAAAAGTGCAATCGAAACAGTGGGATTTTAAAGGCGAACCGGCTCCGAAGAAGGCAAAGGTGGTGTAATCTGCAGACAAGGTGATGGCCTCAGTGTTTTGGGATGCAAGCGGAATCATCCACATTGATTACTTGTAGAAAGGAAAAACGATAAATTGACAGTATTATGCATCGTTATTGCACGGTTGAACGGAGAAATCAAGAAAAAACGCCCTCATCTGGCAAAGAGGTTTCTCATCCATGGGTGGAGTACAATGCCCTCCTTACCTGCTATTTACATTGTACTTACATATTAAAGTAATTTTTTTTTTTCCTTTCTTATCTTTTTCTTTCTTGATACAAGAGTCCTCAAACACGTATTTCCGGTGAAATCTCGGCATTGAATTTTTGGGTGAAATAGAATACCTTCTCTGCCTGTTATTACACTGTACATACGTGATAGACAAATTAAAAAAGAAATTTCCATTTTTGACACATTCTTATTAAAAATGTCAACCCCAGTGCGTCTTAAAACGAGCACACAGATAAGGATTCGCAAGAATAGTTTCCAGATGAGAAAGCGGAGAGAGAATGATTTATGATCGACCCATTATTACTCTTTCAAAATCGAGCATTAGCATGGGAATATGCACAACCTACAACCTGCAATTTCTCGATGAAGACCATTTTCCATGCACGGAGAAGGTTTCATTGGAAGTACAGTCTGGGCTAAAATTGGTGTGGGTTTTGGAGCAATACATCAAAACTCGTTTCGAACTCATTAGAGAGGGATTCGCGTGGATAAGATAGAAGTATGGCGGATGATAAATATTACTGAAGAGAATGGTATGAGAATATGCCCCATTTGCAAGGATGAAGAGTCATGGAGCCATATCTTGGCAAGATGTAAGTTTACGGAGGAATGGAGAGAAAAATATTTACCGCGATGCTTTACCACAGCGAATGTAGAGTTAGAGGCATGTTGGAAGCTACTGGCAGGAACGGAAGACTCGAATAGGCTAGGTAAAAAAATGTGATTATAGTGTTTTACATATATTTTATGCCATTATTTTGGATCATTGTTTTGTTGTGGTGTTAGTATTGTGTGTATATATTTCTCTTAAGTGTATTTTTATACTAAAATAGGCTACATTAATACTCGGAATACGGTTTATTCAGTTGTAAATTTCAGTTGCTGTACTTGAATAATTTTGTTCTTTTAATTTTTTTTTTTTTTTTTTTTAATATTGCTTACTATTTTGTGTATTGCAAAAGCACCTACGGTCTGTGGACCCGTGCAATTGATGAAGATTAATATATTTTTACAGGTATTTCAATAAGTATATTTATTTTTTCATTCAGTGTTTACCTTTTCGTGTATTTCCTTGTGTACTTCATGATAAACAAGTTTCTTTAACATGCAATTCCACGCTAATGATTTGTTTAAGAGCAACAGGTGCGTGCGGTTTCGAGAAGAAAACGAACCTTCCTCTTAAACTAGCAAACAACTTCTTGGCTCGTGTCTAACTCTCCTTTTATAACCTGTCACAAAGGAGAAAAATGGAACACTACTTTCAACAAAAGACAGTCCACAGCCAACTGTTTCATTTTCTCGCAAACAAACCACAACGCGTTACTTTCTGTTTTTACATCACAAAACGTTTAAATATCCGTATATATAACTGTTGCAAAATAACTGTTTTAGTAGTCAAACTAACCACGTATATTACTTACTTAAAGAAAAAAAAAACGGATGTGTTCCATTCACATGATTTTCTCTACGCCTTTATAACAAATTATTGTTATTCTTCTATCTACTTCAAGCTAATCGATTAACATTAGCAGAAACTGCATAGTTCATTATAGGTTGAAGGGAAATAAGAAAATACATTAGGTTGAAGCGATAGTCAAATGGTTTAGAACCGGGTTGCTATGGGATTCAAATCCGTTTCTTTGCGTCGCCAGGTGTTCACGAGTTCCCGTACGAGAAACGTTATTTTTTTAATAAAATCAATAACAAAGAATATCTTGAAAACACTCTCGCCCGGAGGTCTCGGCTGGGGCGGGGAATTTTTCTTTAACCAGAATTATTCCCTATCCCCCACAGTCTGCAAGTATGTATGTGCGGGTGTTTAGTAATACAAAATTGATTAACCTAATGTTCTAAACCTACAGTAATACGAGTTGTTCCACAAGTCAAAGCTCCCGATATCACCATTCAAGTTAAAGGGGGCTATACAAATGAATCAAACAAAAAAATGTTCAAAACGGTCAACTCCACGACAAAAAAATGTATATTACATACATTGTGTTTTAATGAGCTCTACATTTTAACTTCTCTAGCCCACATGTACATTGTACATAGTGGAAGGTATTGTAGGTATTCTACTTAGAAACTCATACCGAGATTTCACCGGAAAGATATGTTTTGACGTCCTCTGAGTCGGAAAAAACTATTTTTACTTTCTCTATACGTACTATGTACATAGTGTATAGAGAAGGTATTGCATTGTACTCAAAATATCGATACCGAGATTTCATCGGAAATACATGTTTTGAGTCCACCTGAATCCAAAAAAAAGCATCTTAAGAAAAATGTCCGTGTGTGTGTGTGTGTGTTTGTGTGTGTGTGTGTGTGTGTGTGTGTGTGTGTGTGTGTGGGCAGCATAGCTCAAAAACGAAAAGACCGTTAAATACCAAACTTGTTACTTAAGTTCCATATCCTCCAAGGAAGATTTTCAAGAAAATTCCCCCAACCCCAACTAACCTTCACATGGAAAAATTTTCGAAAATTTTGATTTTATAAAAAATGGCTGTAACGATTTTGATTAAAATATCATATATTAAAGATATATACTTGACAAATAATATGTATATTTTGAATTTTCTGGGAATAGCCTCTGAAGACTACTTTATTCTGGATGAATTTTACGGAATTTTGTTTAACTGGTAAACCGTAAGAGATAGACAAAAACTTACCAACAAAAAATGTAGAGCACATTAAAACACACAATTTATGTTGCATACATTTTTTTCGTGGAGTTGATCATTTTTGAGACACCCCTTGTTTATGGTTTCAACTTTAAAACTTATAATTTTCTCATACAGGAATTTAACAATTGCTGTCCATACAAACAAAGGAACTTCAGTCACATGGCAAAACCATCTTTTGCTATCACTTTAACCTATGTTACTCCCTTATTTCGCTTCTACTATTTCTGCTAATTTTTGTCTCACTTAGCATGAAGTAAATAGAAGCATAAACGTTTTAACAAAAATTTGTTGCAGAGATGTAGAGAAAGTGATGTGAATGGATTACATCAGATTTTTAGAGAAAGGTCCGTTTGTGTATGTGAGTGTCTGTGGACAGTATAGCTCAAAAACGAAAGGGTTAGCTACTAAACTTCCAAGGATGCGACCCGAACATTTTCCTCACATCCCCCAACCCCAACTACCTTTTATTTCAAATATTTTTTGAAAATTCTGATTTTCTCAAAAAAGGCTGTAAGTATTTCGATTAAATACCTTATATTAAAGATATTCGCATTACGAATGAAATGTATGTTTTGAATTTTCTAGGAATAGCCTTTGAAGAGCTCTTTTATTCTGGTTCAGTTTTGCAGAACTTTGCATAACGCTTAAACCGTAAGAGATAGACAAAACCTTACTACACAAAATGCGTAGATATCGTTAAAACACATAATTTATGTCACATACTTTTATTTCTTTTAGAACTGACCGTTTCTGAGATATTACTGGTTTCAGCTTTAAAATATTTACACTTTTCTCAAACGGGACCATACAAAGCAAAGCGAACCTCGATTGTTTCACATAGCGACGAACTTTTAAGGGATTTGACTATCACTTTAGCATAATGCATTCCCATATTTCCCATCCAGTTAAAACGAAGCGAGTAATAAGAGCAATTGTGTTAATATTTACGTAGATAGAAGAATGAATAGTAGAAAAAGTTATATTAATGGAACACATCAGAACTTTTGGTGTCTCTTACGGTTTACCAGTTATGCAAAATTCAGCAAAATGCATCCAGAATAAAGAGGTCTTCAGAGATTATCTCAGAAAATGCAAGATATACATTTCATTAGCCATAAAATATCTTCAATATACAGGATTTGAATCAAAATCGTTACAGCTATTTTTGATAAAATCAACATTTATGACATTTTTCCAATGGTAGTTTGGGATGCAGGAATTTTTTTTTTTTTAATCTTCGTGTCGCATCTTTGGAAAATATCAAACTTAAATACTAACGGATTTCTCATTTTCGAGATATGCTGCCCAAAGAGCGACAGACACGAACCTTTTGCTAAAATTGCATTTTTGGAGGGGGACTCAGTCAAAAGATGAATTTCCGATGAAATTTCGGTGGAATACAATAGCCTCCTTATCTACTGTGTACACACGTGCTAGACAAAGTAAAATGAAGTACAAGAATTAAGAGTAGTTTGCAGAGGACATATGATTGTCTCGTCGCATATATGTTGCAAGGACTGTGTATGTTGGGTAAATTGAAAGGCTCATTGCTCGTTTCTTAACAACGGTTTAACACAGCGTGCGCTCTTGTAAATGCCGTCCACTTGTGTATTAATGCTATTTTCACCCAGGCTTCGCGTGCATCGTTTAAATTGGACTTCTCCCATATTCATGTCACATTCTAGCCAAGTACAATATAAGGCACGATTTAAACTCGCTCATTGGCTTTTATCCTTTGTTACTCTGGCGGCCAAATATTTTATGTATGTATATATGTGTGTATTTATGTATATGTATGTACTTATTTATTCTCTGCAATTGCTACCGGTGGAACAGTTAAATGTAAAAAAATCTGATGTATTCCATTTACATGAATATCTCTACATCTCTCTTATTGTTAAAGAGCTTATGCTTCTATTTATCTCATGATAATCGAGAAAAAACTAACAGAAATAGTCTTATTACTGGCGTCCTTTAAAGTAGAAACGAAATAAGGGAGTACCATAGGTTAAAGTCATAGTCAAAAGGTGGTTGCTATGTGACTTAAGTTCCTTTGTTTGTATGGATAGGAGTTTACAAATTCCTGTTTGAGAAAAGTAAAAGTTTTTCAAAGCTGAAATAAAAAACAGGGCATATGTCGAAAACGTTTAATTCCACAAAAAAAAAAAATGTACATGACATAAATTGTATGTTTTAATGTGTTCTACATTTTTTTGTGAAGTAAGCTTTTGTCTATCTCTTATGGTTTACCAGCTAGGCAAAAGTCAATAAATATCATCTAGAATAAAGAGATCTTTTGCGGCTATTCCCAGAAAATTCAAGATATACATTTTATTTTGCAAGTAAATGTCTTAAATATAAGAGATTTTAATCAAAATAGTTTGAGCCATTTTTAAGAAAATCAAAATTTTCGAATTTTTTTCCATGTAACGGGTAGTTTGGGGTGGGGATTTTTTCTTGAAAATCTTCGTGTCGCATCCTTGGAGGATACCAAACTTAAATAACATGTTTGGTTTTTAGCGGTATTTTCGTTTTTGAGCTATGCTGCCGACAGACAAACACACACACACGGACATTTTTCTAAAAATGTTTTTCTTTTTTGGATTCAGGGGGTCCCAAAACATGTATTTCCGGTGAAATCTCGGTATAGATTTTTAGTGCAATACAATACCTTCTCTATACACTATGTACATAGTACGTATAGAGAAAGTAAAAAGTAATTTACAACCTTAGCCGGGTAACCCACCCTAAGCGAGATTCGAACACGCGACCTGTTGAATGCGAGGCAGACACGCTGCGACCACAGAGTTACCCGGGTAAGGTTTTTTTCGGGGTTTTCCCTTATCCTGAGAACACGAATGTCGAGTAACTTTAAGCTCCATAGACCCCGAGATCATTTGAGCATTTCACCAATTTCATTCATCGTCCGATATGATCAACCAGATTAAAGGACTTTAAGGAAAAAAAAATCAGCAAAATTCATCCAGAATAAAGAAGACTTCAGAGGCTATTCTTAGAAAATTCAAAATATACATTTTATTTGTCTTGTGAATATCTTAATAAGCTATTTTAATCAAAAACGTACGAGCTATTTTGGGGAAAACAAAAATTGTCAAAATGTTTTCCATGTAAAGGATAGTTGGGAGTGAGGGAATGTTCTTAAAAATCTTCGTGTCGCATCCTTGGAAGGTACCTGCTTCAATATCAAGTTTGGTATTTGACGGACTTCTCATTTTTTAAGCTATGCTGTCCAACCACACACACACGCACATTTTTCTCAAAATGCTTTTTTGGATTCAGGTGTTCTCAAAACATGTATTTCCGGTGAAATCTCGGTATAGAATTTTTGGGTGCAATACAGTACCTTATGTATACTCTATGTACATAGTACGCGTAGAGAAAGTAAAAACCATACCTGATATGCAAGGCTCATGATGCTTACCTACGCCCTTAGAAACAACAGTTAGGTGTTTATATCATAAATAACACTAATAACACGGTGTCTTTCAAAAACTGCCTTAAGATAATTGAGTTTTACTTATGGACGTTCTTTAGGGTCCTATTTTAAATTGGGCGTGAAAGACCGCTTAATTTTGCCCAGAGGCCTCTTCACCACATTTGAGGTTCTCTTGCGTGCCGTAAATCTATGACACGGAACCAACGGCTTTACTTCCCTTCCGAAAGGAATCATGTTAAAGATTTTTAAGCCCTACAAAAATAATCCTCAACAGAAATGGTTTTATTTGTGCTTCATATTTTCTTGTTAAGTCCAAGAGAATAAGGACATGCGCTAGAATAAAGCGAAAGTAAATCTTTTAAGAGCTGGCTGTTATATGATGTCTCTAAAAATCCGTTTTCTTTGCATGAACAGAATGAAAAAAAAAATCTCTAGTGTTCCACTCACAAGACTTTGTCTGTTCTGCAAACAAACCATCCTTACAAATGATTATTCTTTTTTCTACATACTGCCAAGGAAGATAAATATTCGTATTACTTAGTTCCGTAAAAGTATAAGGGTACTCAGGGAATACACTAGGTTAAACCGATAGTAAAATCTTTTGATACCTGGTTACTATACCATGGTCAATGGATTTGTGTTCCCTTTCTAAGGTCAAGAGTAAAACAAAAAACAAATAGACTGCCTCCGCAGCTGAGTGGTCAGTGAGCTGACTTCTCACCCGGAGGTCCCGGGTTCGATTCCCGGCTGAGGCGGTGAATATTTCTTTAGCCAGAATTATTCCCTATCCCTCACAGAGTCTGGAAGCATGTATGTGAGAGTGAATGTATGTGTTTGAGGAACATAAATGATTTAAACCAAACGTAAAAGAATCTGCAGACGAGTTGTTTCAAGTGCAACGCCCCTGGTATGATCTTAGATGTTAAAGGGGGTTATATAAATAAATACAATAAAAAATAAAAAAAATAATTGAAACGGATGAGGACTTCAAATAGGAGAAAAGTTTAACTTCTAAAATTGAAAGCAATAACATGGAATATCTCGGCAATGGTTAACTAAGTGTATGTGATAACTTGTGTGTTTTAACTTTACTTAAGGTCTTATGCAAAATCTTCATGTCTCATCCTTGGAAGATACTGAACTTACATACCAAGTTAGGTATCTAGCCGAATTTTCGTTTTTGAGTTTTGCTGTGCACAGACACGGACTTCGTTTTGGGTACTGGAGGCCTCAAAACATACATTTCTAGTGACATCTAGTCATCTTATTTTTTGGGTGGAATAAAATGCCTTCTCTACCTACTATTAACATAGCACATGTACCGAAAGTAAATGTTGCGGTTACTCCGGAGATACCTGGGCGAGAGTCGTAGCCGGGACTTCGCGAATGCGAGAACGTCCTTTAATCCAGCTGGGGCTGAGAGCAAACAGGGAATCTGGACCAAGTGAGGAAAGGAGTTCTGGGATTAGGGAGCGGTGTGGCCAAATGCGCAATAATGAGCGAATTCGGGCGCATAGTGAAGCGATAGAGAGCAAAATCAGAGCAGTTAAATATGGGATGAGAATCGTTCACAGAAACCAATCTCTAATTAGGGCAGGCTGCAAGCATGAACAGTTGAAAATGGAAGGTAATTCGAAGTGGGCATCAAAATTAAAGAAACGCTTGGAAACCATTGGGATGGGATACATTTGGATGGCGGGGCAAGCAAACAGACGGAGTATTTGGAGAAACATTAAGAACCGCAATGTACGGAGGTTTCATTAGAAGTAGTCTAGGCTAAAATCGGAGTGGGTTATGGAGCAATACATCAAAACAGGTACCAAACTCATTAGAGAGGGTCTCGCGTGGATTAGACTAGGAGCATGGCGGATGATGAAAAGTACTGACGAGAATTGTATGAGAATCTGTCCTATTTGCGAGGAGGAAGAGTCGTGGACCCATATCTTGGTAATATGTAGTGGTATTGGAGGGAAATGTATTTACCGCGATACTTTACCATCGCAAATGTAGTATTAGGAGCATGTTGGACGTTACTGGAAGGCACGGAAGACGCGGACGGCTAGGTAAATTTCTATTTAAGGCGAGACAGCTGAGATCTGAGAAGGGCGATAATAGGGAAGGGGGAGGGCGATAAGAAGAGATAAAAAATCATTATAATGTTTTACATATATTTTATATCATACTTTTCGGTCATTGTTTTTGTGATGCTAATATCGTGAGTATATATTTCTCTTAAACGTATGTATCTACTACAGAATGATTTATATAGAACTGACACATTTCTTTCTTTAATTATTCCGTTTAAAATTCATTCAATCACACAATTTTAGCACCAAATTAAGCAGAATGTTCTGGAGTTTAGATTCCTTGTCATTAGATGCGCAGATGTTTATGTTTTATTCCTAATTGCATTGTTGCAGCTGTTTCGACGTGTTGTTCCTATAGTCAACGTGAAACTGCAGTACACATTAAATCAACTTGTGAAGCAATACTGGATTACAACTACTCAAAGGGCATCATACCAGAGAGAGTTTGGTGTTCGCAATCCCCCCAAAAGAAACACAATACCGGGACTGGTCAACAACTGGATCTCTGGTGAGGCAAGCATCGTTCATCTAGGGTTCCCACGGCTGTTGTTGACGTAAGAGCACGACTGGAGCAGTCACCCAAAAATCATTAAGACGTTTGTGCAGGAGTCAGGGTACACCTACTCAATGTGTCAGAGAGCTGCGAAAAGTCCAGGCCTAAAGCCATATAGGGTAGCAGTTGTTCATCAGCAACAGGAACCAGATAAGGATAAAATATTGAATTATTGTCGTTGATTTCATACATTCACTGTGCAAAATCCTGCCATATTGTCCATCGCATGGTTCACAGATGAAGCATGGCTCCATTTATCCGGTTATGTGAACTCACAGAACTCACGCCATTGGGCCATCGAAAATCCACATGTCATCCATGAAGGACCTATGCACCCGGTTAAAATCGGAGTTTGGTGCGCAATATCCGTACAGAGAATAGCGGGGCCAATTTTTTTTTTTAACCAGACTGTGAATACTGCAGAGTACCGACTGATTTTCATAGTTTGTTGAGCAACTGGACGATATACAGCTGAGTCAAGGATATTTTCAGCAAGAGACTCTACATGCCAAACAGCAAATGGTTACTTAAAAGACAGGATTTACGCCACACGTCCCCAGACTTTGGACGATCTGAAGCACAACATCACAAAGGAGATTCAAGCTATTGACAACAGAGTCCTCAAATGACGTGTTGAGTTGTGCCTTATGCAGGGTGGAGGACATTTTCAACATTTGCTATAGAGGTAAATAATCTCCCAAAATCTCCCTATAATTGAGGTATAATAAGTTGTCGCTATCACAATTCGTTTTGAAGTAATTAAAGAGAGAAATGTGTCAGCTCTATATAAATCACTCTGCATAATAGGGTACACTAACACATCGGAATACGGTTTATTCTGTGTTGTAAAAATAAGTTGCTGTATTTGAATATGTCCTTTTATTTTCGTGTTCATTCTTTTAATTTTTACTTTCTCTACACGTACTATGTACATAGTGTATAGACAAGGTATTGTATTCCACCCAATAGCATTTTTGGAAAAAAGGTCTGTGTGTGCGTGTGTGCTAATGTCTGTGGACAGCAAAGCTCAAAAACGAAAAGTCCGTTAAATACCAAATACGGTATTTATGTTCAGTATCTTCCAAGGATGCGACACGAAGGTTTTCAAGAAAATCCCCCACAACCCCAACTAACTTTTACATGGAACTTTTTCGAAAAATGTTATCTCAAAAATGGCTCTAATGATTTTGATTAAACTTTCTTATATTTAAAATATTAACACGCCAAATAAAATGTATATCTTGAATTTTATGGGAATAACCTCTAAAGACCTCTCTACTTCTGGATGATTTTTATTGAATTTTGCATAACCGGTAAACCGTAAAAGATAGACAAAAACCTACTACACAATAAATGTAGATCACCCTAAAACACACAAGTTATGTAATATACATTTTTTTTTTCGTGGAGTTGGTCGTTTTTAAGATTTGTTGGTTTCATCTTTAAAAAACATACTTTTTTCATACAGGAATTTGTCAACTCCTGTCCATACAAGCAAAGGAACTTCAGTCACATAGCAACCAGCTTTTGACTATCACTTTAACCTATGGTACTCCCTTATTTTGCTTCAACTTACAAGGAATGAAGTAATAAGACTATTTCTGCTAATTTTTTCTTGATTAGCATGAAGTAAATAGAAGCATAAGCTTTTTAACAATAATTTGTTGCAGAGACGTAGAGAAAGTCATGTGAATGGAACACGTCAGATTTTTAATAAACACACTTACTCATTCGTAATTGAGATATACTGCTGTTTTCGCCCACGCCCTTAAGATATGGCAATTAAATGCATTAAAAGAAATCGGACTGAAAGAAAATTTATAGAATTATTATAACGCTATGTGAGTAGCGAAAGCTGCAGTCCAAAATATGAGGCGAGTCATCCAAATGTTCTGGCCTGTTGCCCATCGACACGTACACACCTTCGCATTAGTGGATACGATATAAATAGCCTTGGAGATTCTCAAGTGTAACGATTGGGTTACGTAACTCACCCCCACAATACGGTCTTATAAAACATCTCAACTGATAGCGGTCGTAACACTGTGGGCGTCTTACAATCCCGTCTATTTTTACTTCCACTGCCACGTAAAATGTATCTAGTACTAGAAATATGTTTTTAAGTCTCCTAAATCCAAAAAATTAAAACATCTCATGCGTTACTTCCACATGCTTTTCTCTACCTGCTCTTCAGGCTATTCTTACGTGGAAATTACGAGCATTTTTGTGGCATTATAGACAGTTGCAGCTCTTTGGCATGTGTCATATGAATAGCCTGATTCCTGACAACGATTTGTTTGGAGAGTTCATATTTGTAAGTCTCTGCACTTAATGGTGGTCTATGTTTTCCACTCTCACTAACGAGTATACCAGTTGCCTCCAGCGTTCTTACTAGCGATAACATTGCTGTCTTTGTTGGAACATCCGGTGCATTAAATTCTCTTGGAAATTCCCGTGGTGTTGTTAGCAAGGAATTTGTATTCACAATGAAAACACGCTCTCCAAGTGAGTACTGCATGCTGCTGTTATGACTGCAACCTAAACACTGTCTACAGTGTCATGAAAATGTTCGTAATTTCCATCCAAATCATCAATATAGTCACCAGATGGCATGCTTCTTGTTGATTCTCCCTGAGCCACTGAGAACATTAAAACAAATTTTGCATTTCTACTGTGAGCTTTCAGAGAGAAATTATGGCCTATTAAAATGGATCAGGTTTATATGGATCGCACTGTACAAGGAAATACGTAATACGTGCATTAATATAAATTTGATGTACAATAGCATGAAATAGATGAAAGGATAGGCTTTTAAAGAGTAGTTGAAGATAGGGTAGTGAATGTAACACTAGCTGTCTCATCTGATTAGCTTCTATTATTGTATACATCAATGCTAGTGCATGTTCTTTCTTTGGGTCAAGTTTATGTCAATCTGTTATCCGTTGCGAATTGCGAAAGCACGCTGAAAAACTGGCACAGAGGTGTCTTGAAGCAGTGCCAAGGGCTTAAGAGCCACCTTTTTTCTCTTTCTTTCTTGTTTAAGCAAGTACAGGGTTCCTTTCTTAAATAAACATAATTTCTTAACATTCAGGGTTTACGAGTCATCGCCTCTTTAGAACACTCTGGTACCATCCAACTGCACACTGTGCATTTCACAATAAAACGTGTTTGACGATACCCAACAATTACTTCAGGTACCGCTTACGGTGCGAGATTTAACAACCATTTGAGGACAATTAAAAAAAATCTGATGTGTTCCATTCAAATGGCTTTCTCTACATCTCTGCAACAAATTTGTGTTAAAAAGCTTATGCTCCTATTTACTTCATGCTAATCGAGAAAAAAATAGCAGAAATAGTCTTATTACTTGCTTCTTTGTAAGTAGAAGCGAAATAAGGGAGTACCATAGGTTAAAGTGATAGTCAAAAGCTGGTTGCTATGTGACTGAAGTTTCTTTGTTTGTATGTATTTGTTTCCTGTATGAGAAAAGTATACGTTTTTCAAAGGTGAAACCAATAACAAGGAATAACTCAAATACGATCAACTCATTTTTATAACATAAATTGTGTGTTTTAACGTACGCTACAACTTTTTGCGTGGTAATGCTTTGTCCACCTCTTACGGTTTATCAGTTATGCAAAATCCCGTAAAATTCATCCAGAATAAAGTAGTCTTCAGAGGCTATTCCCATAAAATTCACAATATACATTTTACTTGCCACATAAATATCTTTAATATATGATACTTTAATCAAAATCGTTAGAGCCATTTTTGAGAAAATCAAAATTCGAAAAAAGTTCCTAGTAAAGGGTAGTTGTGCGTGGGGGTATTTTCTTGAAAATCTTGTGTCGCATCCTTGGAAGCTACTAAACCTAAATACCAAGTTTGGTTTTTAACGGACTTTTCGTTTTTGAGCTATGCTGCCCACAGACACACACACACACACACACACACAAACATACACACAGATATACAGACACACGGACATTTTTCTAAAAATGTTTTTTTTTGTTCAGGGGGCTCAAAACATATATTTCCGGTGAAATCTCTGTAAGGAATTTTGGGTGCATTAAAATAGCTTCGCTATACGTACATAGTACGTGTAGAGAAAGTAAAAATCTGATGTGTTCCAATCACATAACTTTGTCTAACTGTACCATATACAAACTATTCATACAAGACATTATGCTAATCCAGACAAACATTGCCAGAAATTGTCTTAATTACTTGCTTTCTGGTAAATAAGGGAATAAACTAGGCTAAAGTGATAGTCAATTTTTTTTTAAAAGCTAAGTGAAACAACTAATGTTCGGTTCGCTATGCATGGTTCCGTTTGAGGAAAATTGGGTAGTTTAAAATAGAAAACAATAACAAGGAACATCTCGAAAACGGTCAAATGTACGAGCACAAGAAAAATGTATATGACATAAAGTATGTGTTTTAACGAGATCTACATTTTTGAATGCTAAGTTTTTGTCTATCGCTGACGGTGTAACCTTTATGCATTCTTTTGCAAAACTCATCCAGAACAAAGACGTCTTCAGAGGCTACTCCCAGAGAATTCAAAATATACATTTTATTTGTGATGTAAATATCTTTAATATACGGTATTTTAATCGAAGTTTTTATAGGCACTTTTGAGAAAATCATAAACTTCGAAAAATGTCCCATGTAAAGGGTGGTGAGGGGATTTTATTGAAACATTTCGTGTCGCTTCTTTGGAAGATATTAAACTTAAATACCAACTTGTCGTTTTTGAGCTATGCCACCCACAGAGACAGACACGGACCTTTTTCTAAAATGCTCTTTTCGGACACAGGGAATCTCAAAATGTGAATTCCAAGTGAAATCTCGTATCTTAATTTTTTGATGCAATACAATACTTTCTCTATACACTTTACATGTACACAGAGCAAAGAAAGTAAAAAGTAACGTGTTCTATTCACATGACTTTCTCTGCTATAAAAGATCATATTCCTTTATCTACAATCGAGATAAACATTAGTAGAACTGGTTGAATTAGTTACTTCTACGTTGAAGCATAAAAATGTAAAACAATATGCTAAAGTTTTTGTCAATATCTTCAAAATTCATCCAGAATAAAGAAATCTTCAAAGGCCATTTCCAGAAAATTCAAGACATACATTTTATTTGTTATATAAATATATTTAATATAAGGCATTTTTATGAAAATCTTTAGAGCTATTTTTGAGAAAACAGAATTTTCAAAACAATTTGCATGTAAAGGGTAGTTTGTAGTGGGGGATTTTCATGCATGTTTTGAGACACCCTGAATCCAAAAAGATCGGTGTGTGACTTTCTGTGTATGTGTGCGTGTGTACAACTCAAAAACGAAAAAAATTATTTAATACCAAATTTTGTATTTAAGTATAGTACCTTCCAAGAAGGTACACTTCACATGTAAACCATTTCTAAATGTTTGTTTTTCATAAAAATGGCTCTAATGATTTTGATTAAAATACCGTATATTAAAAATATTTACATCACAAATAAAATGTATATTCTGAATTTGCTGTGAACAATCTCTCAAGACCTCTTCACTCTGGATAAATTTTGCAAAAATCTAAGAGATAAAAAAAAAGCAACTTACTGCACAAAAATGCAGATCTCGTTAAAATACACAGTGTATGTAATATACATTTTATTTGTGGAGTTAATCGTTTCCAAGAAATTTCTTGTATTTGGTTTCAACATTAAGCTTTTTTTTTTTTTTCAAACCGTGCTGCATCACTCTTGTTTTACTCTGGCCGTACAAAGCGAAATCCGAATTTCAATTGTTTTACATAGGGACCTGTTTTCAAAAGACTTTTGCTTCTACTTATACGGAAATAATACAAGAATTTCTGCTAATGTTTATATCGATTACCATGGTGTAGATATGGGAATAATCTTTTGTAACAATAGCTTGTAGAGAAAATCATGTGAATGGAATACGTAAGATTTTTATTTATTTATTTTTTTATTTTAATATCTCCACCTCCATTATAAGATATCCTTGAATGATTTGTTATATATTCGTAATGACATATTTATTTGTAAGGCGAACGTTTTGAATTTGGCTTCACGGGTAATCCAGTCTATCACATTATGAGTAACGAACGAACTTTCAGCCACTTTAGATTCCATGACCTTCTTCGGCAACTGAATGAAATGGAGTTTAAAATGACCGAAAGCACGAAATTTATGTATTTGATATGACGGATTACCTCTGAAACCATAATCAACATATTTGTTTGATATTACATATTTAATTGCATATGTTATTAATAAAAAATAATAATATTCCGCGTCTGCTCTTTGCGGATGATTTAGTTGACCATTTATGAGGCATTCCTTCTTTTGTTTTCAGTTTTAAAATACTTAAAACTTTTCACATACAGAAATTTTCGACTCCTGGCAATGCAAAGAAACGGATTTCACCCAGATGGCAACCAGCTGTTAAAAGATTTGGCTATCGTTTTAGGCTAGTGTATTCCCTTACTTCCCTTCTACTAACAAGATAACATTTCTTCTAATGTTTATCTCGATTAGCATGAAGTAGACAGAAGAATAAGCTTTGTAACAATAATTTACTGCAGAGATGTAGAGGAAGTCACGTGAATGGATCACATCAGGCTTTCTTTTGATCATACCTCACATAGACATATTTCTTAGTTTGATATTATATAACACTCAAGGGTCTAGTAATAAGTTACGCCCACTAATAAGGGACAGAAGGCAAAGTTACATGAATGCATTTTTTGGTCGCCGTTATGGATCCACGGAATGACGTAATGGAGAGCATATGTAACTCCAATGTCGTTTAAAGACGATGGTGACGCGAGCCACAAAGGAAAATCCGTTGTGTAACAAAACAAAATGATATAACAGGTGCTGCAAATGGGGAGGGGCGCCCAAAACGAATATATCACAATATTAATACTACAAGGTCGGTCATGCATGTGCCTTCTTTCAAAATCTCTGTCTGGCCTACTTTCAGGTCCAGTAAAATCTCATGTGTTACGTTCACATCACTTTCTCTATATTCTACAACAAACTATTCTTAAAAAAAAATGTTCTTCTCGCTTCTTCATACTAATCAAGATAAACATTAACAGAAATGTTCTTATTACTTGCTGTCTTGTAATAGACGGGAAATACAGGAATACACTAGGCTAAAGCAGCAGTCAAATGTTTTAAAAGCTGTCGCTACGTGATGGGCTTCAGATTGCGTTTTACTTCTTGACAAGGATGCACAATGGAGACCGATTAATTTTGCTCAGAGGCCTCTTTATGGGGCTTGACGTTCATTTACGTGCCGTAAACCTATGACAAGCGACCAACGGCTTTGCTTCCCTTCCGAAGGAAGTCGTGCTAAGGATTTTTACGCCCTAAAAAATCCATTGACCTTTGCCGGGTTTAAATGCACAACCTTGGGTATATCAGGCCAGCAGAGCAAGGATGAAAAACAAAACGCATGACGACTTCCCAATAAAGAAAACTTCGTACTTTACGACGTTTGCGGAGAGCCATTCAAAACAAACGAAGAGGAATGCTGACTTCAGGAATTGTGTTGATCCATGACAACGCTCCACACACTGCTGGCACAACCCATCGGTTCCTTGAACAATTTCAATGGGACATTTTCCATCATCCGCCGTACAGTCCTGACCTGGCACCCAGCGACTTTCACCTTTTCCCTGAACTGAAGACGTGGTTAGGAGGGCAGCACTTTCAAACCAACAAAGATCTTCAAAACAACGTCAATGTTCATTTGAAATCATTGGCTGCAACATTTTTTGAAGCGGGTATTGCAAAGCTTGTGCATAGGTGCGAAAATGTCTCAATCTTTTCGGTGACTGTGTTGAAAAGTAACCATAAGTGTGCAAAACTTTTAGTAATAAAATACTTGTTTTCTATGAACTTGTCTTTTATTTCTAGCCTATCGGTGGTTGAAAAAAAAACGGCCCTGTACTATGTGCACAGTACGAGTAGAGAAAGTAAAAAAGGGGCATTTTAGAAAAAAAAGGTCTGTAGATGTGTGTGTCTGTGGGCAGTACAACTCAAATACGAACAAAATTTAGCATTTAACTTGGCATCTTCCAAGGATAGGATACGAAGATTTTACAGAAAATTCCACATCTAAAACTACCCTTTACGTGGAAAAATTTACGAAAATATTTTTTTTATAAATGGCTCTTGCGATTTCCACTAAAACACTGTATAATAAATATACTTACATGTATAAGTTGAAATTTCTGGGAATATCTCTTAGGATCACTTCATTCTACATGGATTTCGCATAACTGGTAAGCTGTAGGTGATAGACAAAAGCTTATTACACAAAAATGTACATCTCGTTAAAGGACCCAATTTTTGGCATGTACATTTTACTTGGAGTTAACAATTTACGAGATATTCCTTGTTATTGGCTTCAATTGTAAATTAATCAAACTTTTCTCAAATTGGAATTTGTCATTCCTCTGGCTTTTGTTTCACTCTTGGCGATGTAAACAGAACCGAATTTCAATGACATAGCACAGCTTTCAAAAAACTTGACTATAGCTTTAGCCCAGTGTATTCGATTATTTCACTTCTACTTACAAGGAAGCAAGTAATACGACCGTTTCTGTTAATGTTTATCTCAATTAGCATGAAGTATAAGAATAAGCTTTTGTATGAAAATTCGTTAAGAGATATCGTTAGATGCGTTATTCTAAGTATAAAGGAAAAACAGAATCACTGTGTACGAGTGTACTACAGCAAGTATAAAGTCTAGGGGCAACTGCTGACATCCTGAGAAAGCAAAAACAGAATCACTGTGTGCGAGTGTACTACAGCAAGTATAAAGTCTAGGGGCAACTGCTGACATCCTGAGAAAGCAAAAACATAATCACTGTGTACGAGTGTACTACAGCAAGTATAAAGTCTAGGGGCAACTGCTGACATCCTGAGAAAGCAAAAACAGAATCACTGTGTGCGAGTGTACTACAGCAAGTATAAAGTCTAGGGGCAACTGCTGACATCCTGAGAAAGCAAAAACAGAATCACTGTGTGCGAGTGTACTACAGCAAGTATAAAGTCTAGGGGCAACTGCTGACATCCTGAGAAAGCAAAAACAGAATCACTGTGTGCGAGTGTACTACAGCAAGTATAAAGTCTAGGGGCAACTGCTGACATCCTGAGAAAGCAAAAACAGAATCACTGTGTGCGAGTGTACTACAGCAAGTATAAAGTCTAGGGGCAATTGCTGACATCCTGAGAAAGCAAAAACAGAATCACTGTGTGCGAGTGTACTACAGCAAGTATAAAGTCTAGGGGCAACTGCTGACATCCTGAGAAAGCAAAAACAGAATCACTGTGTGCGAGTGTACTACAGCAAGTATAAAGTCTAGGGGCAACTGCTGACATCCTGAGAAAGCAAAAACAGAATCACTGTGTGCGAGTGTACTACAGCAAGTATAAAGTCTAGGGGCAACTGCTGACATTATCCTGAGAAAGCAAAAACAGAATCACTGTGTACGAGTGTACTACAGCAAGTATAAAGTCTAGGGGCAACTGCTGACATCCTGAGAAAGCAAAAACAGAATGAAAGCGTACGATTGCTCTGCAGGAAGTATAACGTCTAGGGGCAACTGCTAACCCTAACTAGAGAGAGCAAAAACAGAATGAAAGCGTACGATTTCTCTGCAGGAAGTATAACGGCTAGGGGCAACTGCTGACCCTAACCAGAGAGAGCAAAAACAGAATGAAAGAGTACGATTGCTCTGCAGGAAGTATAACGTCTAGGGGCAACTGCTGACCCTAACCAGAGAGAGCAAAAACAGAATGAAAGAGTACGATTGCTCTGCAGGAAGTATAACGTCTAGGGGCAACTGCTGACCCTAACCAGAGAGAGCAAAAACAGAATGAAAGAGTACGATTGCTCTGCAGGAAGTATAACGTCTAGGGACAACTGCTGACCCTAACCAGAGAGAGCAAAAACAGAATGAAAGAGTACGATTGCTCTGCAGGAAGTATAACGTCTAGGGACAACTGCTGGGTCTTAATCGAGAGTAAGGAAACAGAGAATGAACGAGTGGGTGGGCAAGTGAACTATGAAATTCCAGAGAGCCGATACCGACGGGAGGTTTCCTGAAATAGACAGGACGAGTGTGGCGCCTTCCCAAGACCCGGCTAAACCGGATATTACGTCATGACGAATCACATCTAAAAGCGAACTCTCTCCAGACTAACCAAAAATCTCTTGTTGCAATAGGACCCCTAGGGATAGAGTCACTAACCTACATATGCGTACTTTTCCTGCAGTGCTCTTAACATGCCTAATGAAAGGGGTTGCGATACCTCCCGGTTTAAAGGGTTGGAAAAAAAGTCCCGGCCGGATTGGTAATATTCCGGGATTTAAATGATATATACATTTTAGAATATTATACAATTTCAATTATTTAAACGTTGTTATACTTTTGAAATTTCCACCTCAACCACGAAATTAAAATGTCCTTATAATTTGATTTGAAGCTTCACTATAATCCCTTAGGTTTAAATTTATATTTTCTCTACATGTACTCTGTAAATACTGTTCAGATAAGGTAGAGCATTCTACCAAAAAATTCGATGCCTTCAACAAAAATGTATGTTTTAGGTCCCCTGAATCCCCCCCCCCCAAAAAAAAACACTTTTAAAAAGTATGTCATTTTTCCAAAGATGCGACACGAAGATTTTCAAAAAAATTCTCCCATCAAAAAACTATTTTTAACTTGGAAACATTGTCGAAACGATTTTGATTAAAATCCCGTATGTTAAAGATATTCACATGGCAAATAAAATGTATATTTGAATCTTCTAGGAATAGCCTCTGAAGTCATTATTCTGAATGACTTTTGCATAACCGGCAAATTGTAAGATATAAAAATCTGATGTGGACCATTCACATGACTTTCTCTACATCTCTACAACAAATTATTGTTAAAAAGCTTATGCTTCCATTTACTCCATGCAAATCGAGATAAAAAATTAGCAGAAATATTCTTATTACGTGCTTCCTTGTAAGTAGAAGCGAAATAAGGGAGTACCATAGGTTAAAGTGATAATCAAAAGCTGGTTGCTATGTGACTGAAGTTCCTTTATTTGTGTGGATAGGAGTTGACAAATTCCTGTATGAGAAAAGTATACATTTTTTAAGCTGAAACCAAAAACAAGGAATATCTAAAAAACGATCAACTCCACGACAAAAATGTACATAATATAAATTGTGTGTTTTAGCGTGCTCTACATTTTCTATTTGTCCATCTCTTACGGTTTAGCAGTAATGCAAAATTCCGTAAAATGTATCCAGAGTAAAGTAGCCATCAGATACTATTCCCACAAAATTCAATATACATTTTATTTGTCAGGTAAATATCTTTAATATACGATATTTCAATCAAAATCGTTAGAGGCATTTTTCAGAAAATAAAGGGCAGTTGGAGGTGGGCGTACTTTCTTGAAAATCTTCGTGTCGCATCCTTCGAAGATACCAAACTTAAATACCAAGTTTGTTATTTAATGGTCTGTTCTTTTTTGCGACACACACCCCCGCGCGCACGCACACACGCACCCATCCACCCACCCCCACCCCCACACCCACACACACACACACACGGACACGGACATTTTTCTTAAAATGCTTTTTTTGGTCTCTAAGGGTCTCAAAACATATTTTCGTTGAAATCTCGGTATCAAATTTTTAGGTGCAATACAATACCTTTTCTATACGCTATGTACAAAGTACATACAGAGAAAGTAAAAATATCAACAATAACTTTATTTATAAAGTGATAGTATCTTACTCTTTTACTTACCGTAATCTCCATTCTTACACGATATTTAATGTCTTGTGGTATCAGTTTTTCAATGCCAATGTCATATTTTTCTACTGCCAAAGAACTTTATTCGTTTTTTAGAATGTACAAAATGTTTGACCAATCCAGTTTTATAGCCTAATAATTCAAGGGTATGGTGATAATGCAATGAAAAGATCTTCAGTGAGGAAATGATGCACAATTTAAGAGTAATCAAGGAAGAACCAGAGTGTACGATAAAGACCGGAGTGGAAGCTCATCAATTGTTATGGAGGAGTTGAAAACAAATGTTGATAAAAGAATTAAGAAAAACTGGTGTTTCACTTTGGACATCTAAATGGCTTTTTTGGATGGAAAAGATTTCCCAGACATGAAGACCTCATAGTGACAGTGACATCTTGGCTCATATCTTTAGTGGTGGAAGAGTATAACATCTGCATTGAAAAACCAGTACCATGTGACAATTACGTTGAGAAATAGAGCAAGCTTCTATAACTTTATAAATCAAGTTTTGTGTTGATAACTTTCGTTATTATTTAGTTATGCCAAATTGTCTTGTCACTTTCTGGATGGCCCTCATAGTTGAGTGGGTGTAAAGTTCCATATGTCCTAATTTTCTTCCTATTTTCCTGAACATTTTAGTGCCTGTTACTTCATAAAAAATCTGATGTGTTCCATTCACTGACTTCCTCTGCAAACAAACTATTCTTACAGAAGCTTATTCTTTAATCTACCTCTCCTCAAGATAAACATTAACAGAAATAGTTGTGTTATTTGCCACAGAAATACACTAGGCTAAGGTGATACTCGAGTCTTTTTGCAGCAACAGCTGCTGTATTTCATCCATTAGTCGACATAATGATATAGGATACGCCAGTACATAGGTATATTATAATGCTAGAAAAATACATTTCTTTAGCAGAACATTGTCATAATATATAAGTATAAGACGGCATAATTAATAACAAGTAACAATTACAACAGTGGTTATAATAAGTAGAGATATTGTTATATACAATTTTCTGGTTTACAGCTACAATGTATCTATAAATTCATCACATTATAGAAGCTATCATCCCTTAGTAAAAGTTGCTTAAAAGTTAGCCTGGAGTTTATATTTTTCAGTTTAGCTGGTAATTTAGAACACCTAGAATAAATGTTGTTCTGTAGTTCTGATGTTATATTTGTTTTACTTCTGGCATTGTGATTATATATTTGGTCACTTGTAATGAAGTTTCCAGGATTTTGTTTAATGTGACATAGTAAGCAGTAAATATACAGACTGGGTAGGGTTAAGATTTTTAAATTCCTTGAAGAAGTTTCTGCAAGAACCGTACTTCTTTGCAGACATTATACATCTTATGATTCTTTTTTGAGTTTTGAAAACCAAGTGGCTATCTCTACTCTCTCCCCAGAATATCATGTCATACCTCAGTAGACTTTCTGTATAAGCTTATACTGCTACTAGTTAGCTCGTCCTTTATTATTTTTAGTGAGAAAAAGATTTAATTCAGTTTTAAGTACATTTTGTATATGAACACCCCAGTCTAAATGCTGGTCCAACCAACTGTTTGCTATGTCAACAATTGAGGTTTGGTTCTCTTTTCATTACCAGCATTTGACCCAGTTTGAGAATGGTTACATAATATAAATTGAAACCAATAACAAGAATTACTCAAAAACAGTCAACCCTACACAAAAATGTATGTGACATAAATTGTGTGTTTTAATAAGATGTACAATTTTTTATTCAGTATCAATTTATGATTTCTTTATCAGCTATGCAACATTCAGGAATATTTATCCAGAATGAAGAGGTCTTCAGAAGCTATTCCCAAAAAATTCAAGATATACATTTTATTTGTGTGTAAATATCTTTAATACACAATATTTTAATTGAAATTGTTAATTATTTTTGAGAAAAACAAAATTTTCAAACAAATTTCCATGTAATGGGTAGTTTGGGGTGGGGAGATTTTTTAGAAAATCTTTGTGTCGCTACCTTGCAAGATACTAAACTTATATAACAAGTTTGATATTTAACAGTCTTTTGGAGCTATGCTGTACACACACGCATGCAGCACACACACTCACACACAAATGCAGACCTTTTTCTAAAAATGTTTTTTTTGGACTCATACATTGCTTAATACATATATTTATGGTGCAATCTGGACATTAAGTTTTTGAGTGGAATACATTACCTTTATACATTAAGTACATAGTACATGTAGAGAAAGTAATAACAAGGTTTCATAAATTCAAAACCGCTTTACAAACTTATTTAATAAATAGTGTGTTTTATTCAATAGAGGAATTTTAAATAAGTAACATGGTCATATGCTCAAGTTTATTAAATAATGTTTTGTAAGTTATTTACCGATTGTACATCCCGCCCGCCCGTCCCCCTGCCTGCCTGCCTGTCTGCCTGTCTGTCTGGGTGTGTGTGTGGCTTCCGGGTGCGTATGGGTGCAGGTGTGTGCGCGCGTGTGTGTGTGTGTGTGTGTGTGTGTGAACATAGCTCAAAAACGAACAGACCATTGAATACCAAACTTGGTATTTAAGTTTGGTATCTTCCAAGGATGCGATACAAAGATTTTCCAGAAAATCCCCCACCCCCAACTACCCTTACATAGAGCTTTTTTCGAAAATTTTTATTTTCTCAAAAATAGCTCTAAAAATTTTGAATAAAATATTGTATAATAAAGATATTCACCAGACAAATGAAAAGTATATCTTGAATTTTCTGGGAATAGCCTCTGAAGACTACTTCATTCTGGATGAATTTTACGGAATTTTGCATAACTGCTAAATTGTAAGAGATAGACAAAAACTTACCATACAAAAATGTAGAGCACATTAAAAAACACAATTTATGTTTTATATATATGTATATATATATTTTTTTTTTGTGGAGTTGTATGTTTTTGTATGTTTCCAAGATACTCCTTGTTTTTGGTTTCAGCTTTGAAAAGCTTATACTTATCTTATACAGGATTTGTCAACTCCTGTCCATACAAACAGTCACATAGCAACCAGCTTTTGACTATCACTTTAACCTATGGTACTCCCTTATTTCGCCTCTACTTACAAGGAAGCAAGTAATAAGACTATTTCTGCTAATTTTTTCTCGATTAGCATGAAGTAAATAGAAGCATAAGCTTTTTAACAATAATTTGTTGCAGAGATGTACAGAAAGTCATGTGAATGGATCACATCAGATTCTTTTTGTTGTGGACTGTATCCTCACCTCCACAAATGGGAGAGTTGGTCTACAATATTCTGGGAGAGTTGACCAACCCTTTCGAAGGCATATTTATCATTTTTAAAGATATATATTCTATTTTATTTGCTTTTTTTATTCTGATAAACCACTTTGTCATTATTACTAATGCTTATCATTATAGCATATGGCCAGGTTGCAGTGTAGTAGATAAACTAACAATTTTCATATTTGAGTTTATTTTGTATGCTTTTCAGATGCAAACTAGAAAAGAAAGCCAGGCAGTGTTGGTGGTATTTGGAAAGCTGAGGAGTTGAACAAGGCCATTGGAGAAGTCACTAGAGGAGTCTCAGGGCATCATAACATTCAATATTAAATTAAGAGTATATTTATAAATGCAAATTTTCGCTGTAAATTAAATGCATGTACAAGAATATGTTTAAAAAAAAAACAAGCATCTACAATATAACAAATATAGCTGCTACTACCATTTTTCTTGATTCATTTACAGAAAGTTTCGGAAAACCGGTCCCTTCATCCATGAGAGCAGATGACACCAAACTTAGTGAATTCCCAATTCAGACATTAGCAGAGTTAGAAGACTCTGACATTGTTGACAGTGATGATGACATAGATGGTGCTACATTCGTAATGGAAAGTGACTGTAGTTCAGATTCAGAAATTGTGGAATGTGATGATGAGTCAGAAACTGAGGCAGAAAGTGTACATAGTAACGTTGCTACTTTCCTTGGGAAAAAGAACTTTCGTTTGGAACAAATCACCCCCACCAGAAATGTTCAAAACCAGAGCACACAACATTTTAATTCATCTTTCTGGATTGCAACCTCCAGCTACATCTATTGGTAACAATCCTAAACCCCAAAATGTAGGACAATTATTATTCACCAATGAAATGGGGCTGCGCCATGGCCGAGTGGTTAGACTTACTCGCCTCTCACCTAGATGGCCCAAGTGACCACATGTGAGATTTGCAGTGGACAAAGCAGCGCAGGGGCAGGTTTTCTGCAGGTTCCCAGGTTTCTCCCAGAGACTCACATAAGAGGAAGACTTTCACACAATTTACTCCAAGAATTGACACTCAATATAAGAAGGATTTTCAGGCTCCCTGACAAAATTCCAAAAAGGATGCGGCTGAAGAAGAGGTTTCTGAAAATAGAAAGACATGTACTCTGTGCCCCCCAAAACTGAAAAGAAAGACAGGATACCCTTGCTACAAGCGTCAGCATGCAATATGTCGAAAACTTTGTCAAAAGAAATGTGTCAAATTTGTGCACAGAAAGACTGACTGTTCATATTACACAAAAGTGTTCACTTTTCCAAATTAAACAAATAAATGCTTTTTGCCCAATATTATAAAGTTATTTAAGTCAAAGAGTGTTTATTAGTGATCCTTTTAATAGAGTGAAACAGTTTTTAAACAGTATGCTGTCAGGTTTGTTCGTACCATATCAGTTGAGGGTTAATAAAGAAACGGAAAAAGCTGAAGTTGTTTCTATTCAGGCATCTTGATCTTCCTTTAAGTAAATCCAAAGGTGTTTCTATAGCATGAATTTGAGGGATGAATCACAAGTTAAAGATTGCTTTCAATAATCATCCAGGGCAGGTGATCGCTCAAAAGCCATTCCAATGGTGACATCTTCAGAAAAAGGTGAAACTATTGCAGATATAGCTTGCTGTAATGCCATAGAGATATTTCTTCCTCCTGTGTCTTTAATGAAAGGTGAAAACAAAAAGCAGGAATTCAAAGATGGAATGCCTCCAGGATCAGCTATCTACATGTCTAAAAATCAGTGTATGTAAACATGCCAATTTTTGACTGACTGAGAAACCATTTTGTTCCTGGAAAACCAGAAGGGAATGTGGTGATGGTGCTAGTTGGACATAAGTTTGCTCTTTAAGTACAAAAATTATGTCGCCCTTTATCCCTGTACAACATGGCCATCTCCCTCATAGGGAGAGATGACCAATGGACTTGTTCATCCAAAATAAATTTATATGATCCATGTGTTTATTATTACAATGATTAATCATCAAGGAAATCATTTAGCTGCTTAAACACATGTTTCTTTCAAAATTCTTGATATAATACAACATTTTAAAAACTATGGCCTGATACCCTAATACCAGATAGTAGAGCTGTTTACAAACTAAACACATAAAGAATAAATAATAATCAGTACAGTTAAGTTATTCAAAAAGTAGTTAATAATGCTGTTGGAAATATAATGTAGTTTTTGTAGTGTAGCTACATTGTAACGAAAAAGGAATAAAAGAAGATGGTGTAGGTTTAGCAAGCTGCATGTGTAACAGTGAAAGTTGTACAATAATGTTGAACCTATAAGGATGTGTGTGAGATAATGTATTGAAGAAGTTTCAAATGCTGCTACCCAACCAGTTCCCAGGATTCATTCACAGATTACCTCCGATATTTTAACAGTTGCACCTCTGGCATACCACAACACTTCTCAACATGCAGCAAACTATCCAGAAGACTTACCTCATCACAGGCAGCACAGCGAGGTTTCAGCTGTTCAGCGTAATGTCGCTCACAGTAGAGTAAATCATCATGGACACAATACGTGAGGTCTACGAGAAGCTCCTCACAGGCACTGCACACAAAACAAGCTGGATGCCACATGGTTCTATCTCCAAACTTAGGAGCAACAACTCCAACCTCTCCAAAACTGACCAGCTGATGGCACTGAGGGCATTCCTGCACACAAAGTATATACAGCCTTAATCTTCTTGCAAACTACTCACAAGAAATACTTACAGAAGCTAGAAAAACCATAATAATTACTGTCAGTAAAAAAAAATATCAGTTTTATAATAGTTGTATAGGTATTTGGTATTTATCATCATCTCTGTATAATTTTGGGTAGTTTTACTTTCTCCATACATACTATGTACATTATGTATAAATAAAGTATTTGCACTCCAACCAAAAATTTGATACAAGATTTCATCAGAAATACCTGTGTGTGTGTGTGTACGTGTGCATGCACGTGTATCTGAACACAATAACTCAAAAATGAAAAGTTGGTACAATACTAAACTTGGTATCTTCCAGGGATGCAACATACCCTAAACTACCTTTACATTGAAAAAATTTAGAAAATTTTTATTTTCTCAAAAATGGCTCTAATGATTTTGGATGAAATACCGTATATTAAAGATATGTATATGGCAAATAAAATGTATATCTTGAACTTTCTATGAATAGCCTCTAAAGACCTCTTTATTCTGAATGAATTTTGCTGAATTTTGCATAACTGGTAAACCTTAAGAGATAGACAAAAACTTATTACACAAAAAATATAGATCACATTAAAACACACAATTAGGTCATATATTTTTTTTGGTGAATTTACCATTTCTGAGATATTCCTTGTTATTTGTTTCAGATTTAAAACTCCTTGCCCAGCAAAGAAACAGCCTAGTGTATTCCATCTACTTACAAGGAAGCAAGTAATTAAGACAGTTATTGCTAATGTTTATCTCGATTATCATAAAGTAGATAGAAGAACATGCTTTTCAACAATAATTTGTTACTGTGACATAGAGAAAGTCATGTGAATGGAACACATCAGAATTTTTATGATATCATTCCACATTTAGGACACTTCTGGCTATTTTTGTGTTTCTCAAGTACTCAAAATTTTACCATGAATCTTTTTATTGTTTAGAACTTTCTTTAACCTTTTCTCAATATGATAATTGAGAACAGCACACAAACTGTGCAGAATACAATACAGAAGTGCAACTATACATGAATTTATTTGTCCTTGTGTTAGATTTACATTTGAGTTTATAGTAATTTTCACATTTCTCTGAGCACAAAGCACAGATACAGGCATCATTAGATTCGTGGAAAACTTTCTTGGAGAAACCTTATGGTGGAAACCATAAATGACAATCTCATAGTCACGTGACACATTTCATAGTTCGTCTGTGTCCATCCTCTCTCTCTCTTGCATCAAAGAGCTTGTATAGAACTCCATTGCTATGTCCTTTTTCTTTTCTTGCAAGTCGTGCAGAAGTGCATTGTAGGCTTCACTAGCGGTGTTCACAAATCCTCTATTAGGAAGCTTTCTCTGGCGACTTTGTAGACCAACCTTGATCTCATGCTCTGTGATACTTCTAGAACTTTCTTGAGATATCTCACTTTTATTACTTTCTCTACATGTACTATGTACATAGTGTATAGAGAAGGTACTGTAATGCACCCAAAACTTTGATCACAAGATTTCAACAGAAATACATGTTTTGGGTCCCCCTGATATACAAAAAAAAAAAAGCATTTTTAGAAAAATGTGGGGGGGGGGCAGTGTATGGTGTGGGTATGGGGGATGGGGTGTATGTTGTGGATGTGGGGTATGAGGTGTATGTTGTGGTGTGGGTGTGGTGTTGGTGTGTGTGTGTGTGTGGTGTGTGTGTGTGTGTGTGTGGTGTGTGTGTGTGTGTGTGTGTGTGTGTGTGTGTGTGTGTGTGTGTGTGTGTGTGTGTGTGGGGGTGTGGGTGTGGGTGTATGTCTGTGGGCAACATAGATCAGAAACAAAAAGAGTGTTAAATATCAAACTTGGTATTTAAGTTTGATATCTTCCAAAGATGCGGCACGAAGATTTTCAAGAAAATCCCCACCCACCCCAAATTACCCTTTACATGGAACGTTTAATGAAAATTTTGACTTTCTCAAAAATGGCTCTAATGAGTTTAATTAAAATATCATATTTTAAAGGTATTTACCTGACAAATAAAATGTATATCTTGAATTTTCTGGGAATAGCCTCTGAAGACTACTTTATTCTGGATGTATTTTATGGAATTTTCCATAACTGCTAAACCGTAAGAGATGGACAAAAACTTACCACACAAAAAATGTAGAGCACATTAAAAGACTCAATTTCTGTTATATAATTATTTTTCGTGGAGTTGATCATTTTTGAGATATTCCCCGTTTTTGGTTTCAGCCTTGAAAAACTTATACTTTTCTCATACAGGAATTTGTTAACTTCTGTCTGCTTAGGGTGAGTTGCTCGGATAAGGTCTTTTTTGGGGGTTTTCCCTTATCCTGAGAAGACGAATGTCGAGTAACTTTAAGCTCCATGGACCCCGAGATCATTTCACCATTTTCATTCATCGTCCAATATGACCAACAAAGTTAAAGGATGTTAAGCTAAAAAAAAAAAACTTCTGTCCATACAAACAAAGGAACTGCAGTCACATAGCAACCAACTTTTGAAAATCACTTTAACCTATGGTACTCCCTTATTTTGCTTCAACTTACAAAGAAGCAAGTAATAATTCTCAATTTGCATTAAGTAAATAGAAGCATAAGCTTTTTAACAATAATTTGTTGCAGAGATGTAGAGAAAGTTATGTGAATGGAACACATCAGATTTTTTTTTCTATCTCTTCTAATTATTTATACGTGAGATGTTCCCACATCAGTTTGATCCATACACAAGGAATCTACGGAATCTAATATGTCATGGGCCTAACTGTGGCCACCGTTCTTGTTCTGAAGCTCCTCCCTGTGGTCTGTATCGTAATGCCCAGATATTTGAAGTTGTTCGTTCTCTCAAGGAATTTTCCATTGCATTTACCTTTTCTGCTTCAGTGAGCTTGTATTTAAAATTTTCTCAATAAGTTCCAGGAATTTGACCATATTAAGGATTTTATCATTTGGCACACATTAGTATTACTAAATGTCATTAATTTTGCTAGATGCCACCACTGACACGTATTGTAATTGTTTTTTCTGCCACATGCTCTTGGCTTGGTCTTAACCTTGAGAGCAGGCAGCCAGTTGGTCATGTTTGCATAACTGGTGAGTTAAGCTGTTCATTCCAGTCTTTCGGAGGGATTAGTTAAGATGGTTCGAGTAAACCAAATTTGTTCTTTTCTAATTAAGAGCTTTTCTGACTATTGGTGTTTGGTAGACTTTGATCCACCCATTTCAAAGGTGAACTTGAGGCAACCAATTCTGCACTGAAACAGTTTTTCTACTACACTATTCTCTTCATTAAAGCTGTCATCTTTAATGATTCAAAATTTGCATCACAAGCCATTTGTACCAGCATATGTACAACATAAAGAACAGCTGAAATCTACCAAAGTATTAAACACTGACAATCCTTCACAAATCAATAGTTTTACAATGACTTTCCCACTCTGTGGAATCCTTGGTAATGAAAAGGCCTTAGCAAAAAATAGGCACAATGATTCACTAAATTAAAAACTCATCTTTATGTTTCACTCATCAAAACTAATACTACAGAAAACTATCCAACATAACGCATATGACAGTTTAAATCGAGAGTATAAATAAACAAAGGAAAACCTTGTGGACAACACAAACACAATTCCAGAATGTTCAGAATCAAAAACTGTTGCTCTATTTTGATTACATAGAGAACATGATCGTTTGGCTGCCCATCTACATAAACTCAACATCCTTCCAACTCCAAATTACATACCTAATAGAGAAGAGGATTCTACAATGAATATGGCTCAGCTTATGAACAGCTACAGATCTCTCATTGCGCTACTGGCAAATGCAACAACTCCAATATGCTGAGCATTAGTAACCAACCAACCATATTTGCTAGAGTTGTACCATGTGGGTTAGAAATGGTTGCTATTAAATTGTACTTAGCCAATAACTGTCTGTAAGCCATAAACGATCGACTTCAACTTCTTTATAGTTATGTATTTTGATTAAAGATGACCCGGAGTATACATAGCTTACTGGTCATGCAATTTGTTTCAAGCACACAAACAGTTATTTTATGGATTAAGTATCTATGGAACCCAAGCTGTTGTTGCAAGTTCTATACAGTTTATTATTGTGTTATTATATTTGTTAATTGTTTCAATTTTATAGATTTATCTTTGTTAAATTTGTTTAAACTTTTATAGTCGTTCAGGTACAGCTCTGTTTGGATTCTAGCTGTAAGACAGTAAGTTGTAAAACTATGACAGTGAAATAGTGTAGTCCATTTGTGTATGTTCAGCTAATTTCCATTCCTGCAAAATAATTATGTAGTTTCTAACACAGTTCATGTAGAATTGTAAATTAATTACTCTCATGTTACAAGCAATCAGCCCATTGTATGAACACTGTTATGCAGGTTTATTCACTATTAAAATGTTGTCACAATGCGAAACAATGACTCAGAAGTTGGGTTGTTTCCTACTTTGTTAGCCAATTCCCTGGAAGTCCACTCTCCTTTCCACATGCAGCAAAGTTTGAGTCAACGCAATGACTTGGTTTTAGACCCCAAGTTGACCTACTCCTGGTTCCTGATTCCCACAATCACATCCTGCACAAAAAGCTGCAACCCAGCACGCTACAGACTGACACAGCAATGCTCCATGCAGCCCAAAGTCACATTCCCTTGCGTTTTCTCCACAGACCATTTCGATTTTTATCCATGCATATTGTTCTAACTTGAAAAACATCCCCTTTAGGGGCGGTGTGATTTGACAACCTACATTCCACACATGCCACTCCTATCACAGCAGTATCTACACTAGCGCCATCACCCTCAGTATGTTGCCACCAGCAGCTCCAACAAAAATCTCTCTGCAGGGATAAAACTGTGTTACCCTTATTTCTTTCCGGTCCTTGTAAGAACTTTTTACTTTCTCTACATGTACTATACACATAGTGCAAAGAAAGTATTGTATTCTACCCAAAAATTTGATACAGAGATTTCACCGGAAATATACTTTTTGATGTCCCACCAATTCTAGAAAAGTATTTTTAGAAAAAGATGTGTATGTGTGGGGGGAAGGATGGACAACATAACTCAAAAACAAAAAAAGACTGTAAAATACCATACTTAGTATTTAAGTTTGGTATCTTCCAAGGATGTGACACAAAGATTTTCAAGAAAGTCCCCCCATCACAAACTACCCTTTACATGGAAAAATGTTTTAAAATGTTATTTTTCTCAAAAATGGCTCTAACGATTTTTATTAAATTACGCACCTTACAACTATTTATATCACAAATAAAATGTATATCTTGAACTTTCTGGAAATAGCTTCTGAAGACATGTTCATTCTGGATGAATTTTGCATAACTGTAAGAGATAGACAAAAGCTTACTATACAAAATATGTACATCTCATTAAAACACAATTTATGCCAGATTTGACCATTTTTGAGATAGTCTTAAATATTGGTTTCAATTTTAAACTGTACATCTTCTCAAACAGGGTTACCTTTTGTTTCATCTCTCTTTTGTTTTTCAACGGAATTTCAACTGTTCACATATCGAATGGCTTTTAGAAGATTTGATTATCACTTTAGCCTGGTGTATTCCCTTCTGCTTATAAGGAACTAAATAGTAATTGTGCTAATGTTTAGCATGTTGTACATAGAAGAACAAGCTTTTGTAGGAAGTTTGTTACAGGCTAGGTAGAGAAAGTCATGTGAATGTAACACATCAGATTTTTAAGATAGTTTCAGGGAATGTCTTCAATTATTCTGTTGACTCTTTAATTGAAGACAAATTATCTGAAGATAGAGGACATTCCCTGAAACTGACCTTTAAAAACATCTTACACGCAAGTGGAGTGTTTTAAAATGTTTGACTCAACATTTGTTAAATAATTTCATTGCAATGGTGTTCAACTATATACAAATATTCCTATTATCTCTATGTTAAACACATGTTAACAATACACTTAGCCCTCCAGCCAAAGCAAAACAAACTCTGCACATATCTGTTACACAAGTTTTATCCTTTAAAGAAATATAGATATTACAAGTAAAATGAAATAACTCAGAAGTTTGAGACAAGTGAAGTAGTTCAAGTATAATAATATGAGTTGGGATAGTGCCACTCACTTCACTTAAAATGAAATTTACAAAACATGTGTTTCAAGGGTGTTCACCCTCTTCTTCAGTTGAACTCCAACAGATGTCTGGAAGTTGTGCTCTGTGGTCCGTTATGGTGGAGATATCTGGTTTTTCTCAGCAGAAGTCATGCTCATGTGACGGTATTTCAAAATTTATGAGCCAGTTTTTGTGTCCTGTGATGAAAATATTAATGCTAATAATACTATGTACATAATGTATAGAGAAGGTATTGCTTGTATTGCACTAAATTCGATACCGAGATTTCACCGGAAATAAGTTTTGAGACTCCTTGAATCAAAACAAAGCATTTTTAGAAAAATGTCCATGCGTGCATGCATGCATGTGTGTGTGTGTGTGTGTGTGTGGGTGGGTATGTGTGTGGGTGGGTGCATGCATGTGTATGTATGTGTCTCTGTGGGCAGCATTGCTCAAAAACGAGAAGTCTGTTAAAATACCAAACTTGATCTCCCAAGGATGCAACACAAAAATTTTCAAGAAATGCCCCCCACCCCAATTACCCTTTACATGGAAAAGTTGCCAAGCATTTTGATTTTCTCAAAAATGGCTGCAATGATTTTGATTAAAATATTGTATATTAATATATTAACATGATAAATGACATGTAGATCTTGAATTTTCTGAAGACCTCTTTATTCTGGATGCATTTTTAGCAGGTGAACCGTAAGAGATAGACAAAAAATATAAAACTCTTAAAACACACAATTTATGTTATATACATTTTTGTGTTTGAGATATTCCTGTTATTATTATCAGTTTTAAAATATGTATACTTTCCTGATACGAGAATTTTGTCAACTCCTAGCCATACAAATAAAAGAACTTCAATCACATAGGAACCAGCTATTAAGAGACTTGTATTGTTTTAACATATGGTACTCCCTTATTTCCATTCTACTTATAATCAACTAAGTAATAAGACTACTTCTGTTAGTATTTATTTTGATTAGCATGAAGTAAGTAGAAGAATAAGCTTTTTAATAATAATGTGTAACAGAGATGCGAGAAAGGTCATGTCAATGGAACTCATCAGATTTTTTTGTGCTATATTGGATATTTGTATAACTGTGTACAAAATATTGCTCTTGTTATTATATAAGTAACAGTGAACATATAATTCAGTTGCTATATCCATATAGAAAATATAAGTTTAGATAGGAATTTTTGGTTCTGCAATCACAGCAGTTGCTTCTCTTTCCTGCAGCTGAGCGTCAGGGCTTCAGGATAGTTATTCATGCTCGAGAACGTAGTCAGTCGATGTAGCTGCCTGTTAAAAAGAATTTATAAGCCTTCTGTAGAAGACTAAAAACATGGAGCCAAACATTTGTGAAGAATTATATTATAAAGAGAGAAAATGATAGTGTATGCACGGTAATATAAAAAACCATTCAACCTATTTTGATAATTCTTTCACAATTGACTAACACTGAACTATAAATATTATCCAATTTTATTTTGTAAATGATTAAACAATTTAAAAGAATTTATGCAGCCCTTGAACTTGAACATTGGAATTATGAAAGAACACGCTTATGAAGAAGGCCCTGATGTTGAGTTCAGAATTTGAGCCCATATTTACGTGTTACAATAAGTAAAAAAAATAAACACAATAAAAAAATAAAAATATATATATATATTTCTATACATTATAACTAAAAGCAATAATATGATTGAAAGAACAGATGTTGAAATGTACTGAACAAACCTTTGAAATGTAAAATCAAGAAAAACACTAGCTAGCGAGGTATGCTTATAATAATTGCAAATATTCCTGCTTGGCAGACTTTGCTAGATAACGCACTTAAGTGCATTCCTGAACTGATGGCAATCACTCCAGAAGTGAGGAGTAGATACAGTTAGGAAATAGGGGTTTTGCCTTGAGGCCATGGGAGTGTCAAGCGATGTCCAGGGCAATATAGAACACAATAATTTTGGCAAATGAGAATCTTGTGCTATAAAAAGAAATTCAACAAATTTCGGAAAAGATGTTGAGAGTGGGGGGGGGGTGACTTCCAAGATGTCAGACTCTGCTCTCCGACAGAAAGAACACTTCAGCTCTTACAGCAGATAGAGAAAGTCCATGTCCCCGTGGGACCTCGAAAAAGAACAAGCGCTTCAGCTTGTGCATGTAGGGAAAGTCAGTGAAGGTACACATGTGACTTCAAAAGAGGCCTAACCACAAGTATTGTAACCATGTCTCCCACAGCGATGCAGGAAAGGAATGGGGGTGGTGAACAGAGTTTCATTAGCAAAAAAAAATTTCAATGAGAAACTTATAAGCGTGTCTCTGTTTAGTTCAGGCTGTAGGTCAAAACTATTTAAATGAAATCAGTGTTTTGGTGAAGAAGTACATGGTGAGTTTTACTCAGTACCCAGGAACCCATTCCACAGGAAAGGCATCGATGAGGATATACCATGCCCTGAGAACGCAGCCAACAAGACCTTCATGCTCTCGTCGACCTGCAATGGGAGTAGAATCACCATAAGGTACGTGATTATCGGATTCCTTTTAAACTCCTGTCACCCCTTGGAGATTTCACTCCCGATCCCAACCAAACAGGCACAAATGCCATGGAGTAGAAAATAGCAGCTGGAATACAAGAGCATAAGAGCACGTGAACACCCTAACTCTTGACACCTGCATTTATTGGATATATTTTCTTTGGATGCTGTTAATGTATATGCAATAGTTTAAATCTACCTCTACTCTAAGTGAATGAGATAAGGCATCAATGTCAGAAACACATCTTGTCTTGTGCAAGTTTTAAGGAGCTTTTAAAGCATGCACAATGGTATGAATGATTTCCTTATGGGCCACATATATTATATGTATCATGCACTTCAATTCATGCTCAATGATAAAGCTTCTTTTGCCATGCTCTATCAGCACTGTTAATGCTTCTTAGCACTGCACCTCTTTAATACAGTGACTAATATGTTAATCCTGACACTTTGGCAGAAATAGGAAAGGCACATGCTCGTGGAATATCATATTTCAGACTATCCATATTCTCAGCTGCACTTTAATTTACACATTACTTTCTCTTTGCTTTAGAACACTGAACTTAATAATGTATGCAACAAACTACCGTTTCCTTCATAAGACGACTATGTATCAGCACACTCATCATGATCCTGCTCTTTGCTGCTGCAGTTGTGTCAACTTGTTCATAAGCATAACTATTATAGAGCAGATGCTATTCATATTTCAAGGGCTATCCAACTCATAAACTTGAGAATACCCAGAATGTACACTCACAAGCCACTTGCAATAAAAGTAACAGAAGGAGGAATATAGATGGCGATGATGCAAACTTCAGCAAATAGAAGAAAAAGCTACACTCAAACCTGTGTAATTTATCAAATGCTGCAGATGTGTATGTAATGAAACAGTGTTGAGATCTTTGCTTTAATCCTGTAGAAGGAACCACCGAAGCTGTTATCAGCCTGGGTGACTCAGCTGATTATTAGAGGCTTGCCTTCTCATCTCAAGGTCATTGGTTCAAACCTGACAAAGACTAATATTATATTTTAGTGTGCTTAACTTAATGTAGATTTCCTGACATATAAAAGATTCCCTCAGGATAGAATGTTGGTACAGCGGGAACGCTGATATCAACCTGATAGTGACAGCATCACTAAAATAAAAGTAAATGGCATGTTATTTATGGAAGCTCTTTAACTATTGTGGTTCTCAGCGTCCCATTCTAAATTGGGCATGAAAGACCGCTTAATTTTGCTCAGAGGCCTCTCTATTAGGCTTGAGGTTCTTTTACGTGCCATAAATCCATGACACGGGACTCACGGCTTTACTTCCCTTCCAAAGGAAACCATGCTGAGGATTTTTACACCCGAAAAAATCCATCGTCCTCCGCCGGGTTTGAATCCGTCACCTTGGGTATATGAAGTTAGCATGGTAACCATTACACCACGGAGGGCGACTAGCATCACTAAGTAACTTTCTTCCTGTGTTTACTCTCCTCATATGCACAACTTAAAAGCCAATGCTTTGGGTCAAATGCCTGTTGAGGAGCAGGGGCTCTTTTTTTTGTTGTTTTGTTTGAGTGTTTAATGCCCGCTTTTACCATAAATGGCACCACAGGCAACGACACTGATGATGCATGGAATGAAGATGGAGCACCGCTGGAATGTGATGGCAGGGGAAACCAGAGATCCTGGGGAAAACTTGCCCCTGCATCACTTTGTGCACCCCAAATCCCACATGTGGTCACTTTGGATTGAATCTGGGATGCCTAGTGAGAGGCAAGTGTCTAACCACTCGGCCATGGCACTGTTAAAAAACAAAACAAATATATACTCAAGTTTCTGAATCACAAAAACCTTCTAATAACTCTCATATAAGAAACTTTTTCTTTTTTATTTATGTTATAACCAAGATTTAGCACAATCAAGATATAATAAATAATTGTGTAAAGAGAGAAAACTGCTAGCATTAGGGATCAGTGAGTCTATATTTTATACAGTGCCTTTGTTTTATGTCAAGCCCATGGATCACACAAATGCAGGCTTTGCACAGTCTACTTTACTGCAGAGTTTCCTGTTCTGCAACTCCTGCATTACTTACTAACAATGAGTACTAACCTTGTTATAAGTATTGTCGAAAGTGGCTTCCATCTGCACAAAGACATTCTTGGATGAAATTACCATTCACAGAAAATTCTTACATAATGTTGATAATTTCTGCCCTTTAGTCACAGAGTAGCATTTCAGTTTAAGTCAAGTAATTAAAATTTAGTTGAGTCGATTTTGTAACACTACATCACTTACTTTTTTATTTCGGAAAACATGTTTCAGAAGCCATGTGCTTCCATTGTCAATTCCTTTGGTCAAATTTTAATTGTTAAAACACATCACTGTCTCAAAGTCCACCATATATCAGGATTAAGTCAAGTAGCTACATGAGCAGAGGTTTGTAAAATATTGGAGATTATTTACAATGTGTGACATGAGATAGCTTGAAATTTTTCAGTAAAGCTATAATGGTTGCAGAACACACACACGGACGGACAGAAGTTTTGACTTCTTGGGTTCATTGGGGTTTTAGCTTCACAGATCCCTCAGCTATGTCCTGTCAACAGACTTCAGCTGCAACTGCTACACTCCTCTACTTCTAAAAATATCCCTTGGCTATGCTTTGCAGCTTAGGGCCCTGTAACAGACCAGTAAGCAACTACAAAGCGGCTCTACTGACAGAATAACAAAAGTACCCACATATTGAAGTATTGCCAAGTAGCATAACCATCATAAAGTAGAAGTAATTTTTCTAATTCCAAAGCTTCCAAAAAATATAAAAAATATTCCCCTCGTGTTGGATTAGGAAAAATCATGTGTCCCACATTGGAAAGAAGAGCCAAAATATCCACTTGATGTGTAACATGGCTGAGAGACTTTATAGGTGAGCATTCAAATGCACTGCCAATTTGTCTAGGTTTTCCCCCAATAGAGTATGTCTTTTTCATTCTTTAGTTTAGCATTTAGCGATCCTGATGTTCTAAATTTATTGACCAAGCATCTCACAATGTCTCTACCTGGAATAGATGACCAGGAAATTGCTGCTAAAATTGTCTACTCACATTTCTATATGATTCCGTTTTCACATATGTATCATACATAAAAATATGCTGCTCAAGCATGAATTTGTGGGCAGGTATTTCCGTGGACTAATAAGAGAATAACATACCTAAGAAAATCACACATATTGTTGAAACACTTCACAACATGAAAACAGTGACTGAGCAGCTCACAGCTGTTATCCTTGACATGTTCTGCACTGCTTCTGTGCAGTGGCCTAATGCTGTCTCAGCCAGTAAGCATATAAGATGGTTGTGACCCTGGCACAGTATTAACTGAGAAGATTACTATTCTCAACTGTCACAGACTATGTGTATTTTCCAAATAGGCTGAGTTAGTTGCCAAGGAACGCTGAATCATATTTCATTGCATATGTTATGAGTTTCTGCATTATATAAAAATGATGAATATGTTATTAAATGATCATGGAACCAAAGTGCAGGTGGAAAATTTCGAAATTTAACCTGTTATAATTATCTAAAAATTACTCAACAATTCCAACTGAGGATTCTTACACTGCCAAAGGATACTTATAAGCAGAGCTTGGCCTAGGATCACAAAATTGCCAGATTGAGGATTAGTACACTCAGAGTATGACGTGATGGAATACGTATAGTCTCTCGGGGCTGTTTTGGAACATGTTACACTATTAGCATTGTTCACTGCCTGGCCTTGTTCAGTTCCTGCTGTAGATAAACCAGTGAACACTGAAAGAGAGTGCAGATTGAAAAATGTCGAAATTGCGAAAGGGTAAGCATTCAACACTGAGCGTTGCCCTCTGTGGTAATGGTTACCATACTAACTTCATATACCCAAGGTCACATGTTCAAACCTGGCGGAGGATGATGGATTTGGTAAAGCTATATGAGAGTGCCATCATATAAATATATCTAAGAATTTAAACTAACCTTATAATCTACTTCAGAGCATCAAGGAGCTAATATGTTTTCATCTAGAATTGGAATATCCTACCGCTCCTACCCTGAAAATACTCTTTCTTAAATAGCTAAATTCACGAATATTTTCATGGTGGGGGAAGATTTAACAGCTGTTGCTAGGTGGGAAGTAAGTATTTATGGTCTAGAAACAATGAAATGTGTACGCTACCAACATAGTCACCAAACAAGAAAGAAAAAAAAGTGAAGCTCAAAAGTCACCAACACTCACACATTAACAATGGAGTGCTAAGGCTCAGTTGGTGAAACCGGTGGAAATTATTAAAACCAAAATACAGGAAAGTCAGTTTGTTGATACACACTAATCTAAACCTAACACACCTAAAGCTTCCTTCGCTCGCATGCTTTTGTTGGAACAATCGAAATGATTAAAACCAAAGTAGATGAAAACTAAGTAGTTTATTTAATACACTGACCTAAGCCTAAAACAGCGCATGCTCGCTCCGCTCGCATGCTTTTGTAACACCAATGACAATTATTAAAACCAAAGTACATGAAAATCAGTATATTTACAGACTCACTAACTAAACCTAACACAGCGCAAGCTCGCTTCGCTCACATGCTTTGGTGAAACCTGCAGAAATTATTGAAATCAAAGTACAGAAAAATCAAATTCTTTACGCTCTAACCTACACCTATTCAGCGCATGCTCACTTCGTTCGTAAGCTTTGGTGATACCACTGAAAACTACTAAAAATAAGTTACACAAAAATCACGTATTTACACAACAATAATGGATTCAGAACTCTAAAAACACAGAACCACTTTTAGAATCGGCAGGATGGCACATCGTGGTATTTTTTGTAAAAATGTTGTAAATCATCGTCATGATGTAAAAAAAGACAGCTCATGCATTAAAATGAATTATAAATCGACTCTAGTGATCTAATAACAAACCACCAATGATGGTTCCACAACCTTTTAATGGCTAGTGATAAGCAGTTTTCAAATATTGGTAGTTCTGAATTTTGCAACATGAACGTCAACTATGAACGATTTAGACACCACCTGTCTGATAGCTAGTGAAACAATAGAAATTGTTATAAAAAAGTTAAGCAAGCGAATACTTTTGGTATATTTTAATGTAAATCGCGTACTTTGTTGAAACTTAAAGTCCAAAAATAAACAATATATGTTTTTAAAAGTTAGTAATACAATACTACGGTGAGTAAAAGTGAAAAAACTAATACCTAAATAGCTTTAGTGGTAGTTTAAGCGGTGGAACCAAGATATAGTAATAATATGGATTTTTTCGGGTGTAAAAATCCTTAGCATGGCTTCCTTCAGAATGGAAGTAAAGCCGTTGGTCCCATATCGTAGATTTACAGCACGTAAAATAATCTCAAGCCTGAAAAAGAGGCCTCTAAACAAAATTAAGCTGTATTTCACTCCCAGTATAGAATAGGATGCTGAGAACCATAGCAGTTAGTGTGTTCATAATTAGCACTCCATTTCCATTTTAATTGCAAATAACTTATTACTTAATATCAATAAATCCTAAGGACAAGCTTTGCTCTCTCTAATAGAGGGATTAAATGTTGATCCAGTGTTCACCTATAATAATAAACTAATTCAGTATAACTCTGAAGCACAATATTTAGGAATAATAATTGACAAATTACACACCATTCACAATATCACAACAAAAGTTAATTACATAATCTCTGTACTAAAAAAATTATGAAATTAAAATAAAATACACTTTAGACAAAACAAACTCACCTTATCCTATCTATATATACTAGAAAGTGCTTGATTCAGACACATGATATTCATCAATTTTCCTCAAATAAAATTCACAATCACCTAGTCACAAAATTCACCTATAAGCAGTTAGTACAACTAAGAAGACAATAGCAATATTACAAACTGGCATTCGCATCTTGTATATTTATGAGAAGTTATAAAAACTCTTGAGGAATCATAAACTTTACTTCTATACAAAGAAACAAGAAAAATGGCTTGTTAAAATTATGTAAGAGAAGTGAGGCCAGAATCAACAACATTCACTTGTCATTTTTTCATTCAACAAAAAGAAAAAGGAACGTTAAACAAACATAACCTCCTCTATTCCCAACACAAGTATAACTTAATCACCAATGTAATAAATAACTGACAAACACCCAACCCAATTTAGGAAGAAGGTCAAGATGTTTTAAATAGATTAATGTTTTACAATAAATAACAGCTCAGTGAGTATTTCCAAGATTGTGTAGAATGTTGCCTCTGTAGTTAAACTGTAGTTTGTAATAAATGAATTGATGAAACCATGAAATTGTAAGAAACTTCCAAAGGATGAATAAAACATATTATATTAAAGAACTACAGGATTAAAGGGCAGGTACAAAAATTTAAAAATGTCACCTACTGTGATTATTAATGCATTCATTTAGCCCCCTTATGTTCTTTTTGTGTGCGCACATCATTACTTAAGGGGCAGGTCTTGTAAATGTTTGCGTTGCAATTTCTATTTGTAAACTGAGTTTGCTTTGCATAGTTAACAGATTTTACGCTCAATTTTTAACAATATTTGTAGGAGTTCATTTAACATTCTTTCCTCAACACTTTCTAGGTTTAGCAAGAGTACCCCAATATGCTTATACTTCATGAAATATTGTATCATCAATAGAATAATCTCATTTATTGTGGTTCTTATATTTATTAACATTTATTCTCACAGATCAGCACCTGGCAGTATATTCTATACCATGAAAATAGGGAAAGATATACAAGATATTTTTTTTTCTTATGGGATTCGTATGTCCTCTATGTAAAATCAGGGGGTAAACAAACTCCTCTTTAATATAGGATGTCAGTCATTTAAAAACATTGCCCAAAGCAGGTGGCCTGGAGAAAACACCACATCCATTGCACCTATGTGTGGCATTTCCCTGAAGTCATCAACAGCAACAGAGAAGAATCAACTCCATGCAGGCAGTGTGCTCTGTGTAACCTTGTGAAGAATGCAAGAGGAACCAAAATCACAAGATAGCTGCTATTATTGCCTCGAATGCAATGTGCCACTCTGTGTGACACCTTGCATTAGTGTATCCCATGTAGAAAACATTTAAGTGAAATTTTGTTTACGAAAAACTTTTCCGACATGGCAAAACACATGTATTTTTACTTTCTCTATATGTACTATGTTCATAGTGCATAGAGAAGGTATTGTATTCCACCTTAAATTCCATATCAAGATTTCACCAGAAATATGCATTTTAGGGTCCTCTGTATCCAAAATAAGCATTTTCAGAAAAAGGTCCATGTGCTTGTGATTCTGTGTCTGTGTCTGTGAACACTATAACTCAAGAAAAGTTGGTAAAATACCAAACTCTGAAGACTACTTTATTCTGGATAAATTTTGCATAACTACTAAACCGTAAAAGATGGACGAAAACTTAAAACACAAAAAATGTAGAGCATGCTAAAACACATAATTTATGTTATATCAATTTTTTTCTTGGAGTTGATCATTTTTGAGACATTCCTTGTGTTTGGTTTTAGCTTTGAAAAACATACTTTTCTCATACAGGAATTTGTCAACTCCTATTCATACGAACAAAGGAACTTCAGTCACATAACAACCAGCTTTGGACTATCACTCTAACCTATGGTACTCCCATATTTCTCTTCTACTTACAAGGAAGCAAGTAATAAGACTATTTCTGCTAATTTTTTCTCAATTAGATGAAATAAATAAAATAATTTGTTGCAGAGATGTAGAGAAGGTCATGTGAATGGAACACATCAGATTTTTTTTTTCCGTGAAATTGACCATTTCTGAGATATTCCTTGTTGTTTGTTTCAGATTCAAAATACTTAAAATTTTTTCACACAGAAAGTTGTACACTCCTGGTCCTGCATAGAAACGGATTTTAACCATATGACTACTAGCTTTAAAGGGATTTGTCTATCATTTTAGCCTCTTGTATTCTCTTATTTTTTTCTACTTACAAGGAAGCAAGAAATTAAGACAATTTCTGCTAATGTTTATATCGATTATCAAAAAGTAACAGAAAAATATGTTTTAAATAATAATTTGTTACAGCGATGTAGAGAAAGTCATGTGAATGGAACAAATCAGATTTTTTATATTCTACACAACAAAGTAAAATGTAAGAAATCCAATAGGGATAACAGAAAGGCATCTCTACATATTATTATCTATTTTTGACTATGACTCCTATAAATAACACCCAAGTAATAATTAATGATTACAAAATTCAAAGAAAAAAATATGATATATTGTCATTATTTCTCAGAAAATAACTAAAGCATGAAGTGGTTAATTATAATATAAATAAAGTATCAAGCTTAAAATCTTTAACATGAGAAACAGTTGGGAATTGAAAACCTGGAAGAATATCCACATCTGAAAATATAGAAACAACTTAATGAATTTCGAGGTCCAACCCAGAGTTGTTCAATCCATCACCAGAGGCAAACCCATCCATACAACATCTGCAAACCATGACACTGGCAGTCGAAGAAAAGTTGATAATGGAAGCAATGGGCTTCTGAAACATGCGCTTAATAATAAAATGTTGGTATCTAATGTTGAGCAGGTGGCAGTGAAGCCATTTGCTCTCTTGCATTCCAGTATTTTGATGTTATGTTATGTTGACTAAAGAGTAGGTGTAAATGAAATTTTGCTTCTATTTGAAGACTTAAAGGAACTGATCTAAACAAAATTATGTGATGAACTAAAGGGGAGGGCTGCTCACCAATAAGCACTGGTCAACTTGGTGAGATATTGACCTGGACTGATATTCCACATATCAGATCCCCTCTTTTACCTTTCCTATCCAGTCTTGCTTGACTCAACTCTTGCTTTCTTTGACCCTGATGGTATTAAAGTATTCGAGGCCTAGGGGATCATTTCATTTTCTTTCCTGTCCATACCTTTCTTTACTTAGGTGATGTAACCGCCATTTATGATGCCTAATTTTAAACGGTTACAAAAAGTTAAACGATTATATCAAGTAATGAAATAAATAAATAGTAATAAATAGTAATAAAATGTAAGTGATGTAAAAATGTTACAATCAACTCAAATGATACTTTATATATAGTATACATGAGGTCCCAAAATCATCAATTTCAAGTAATTATAGTATAAATATTAGTTGAGTCATTTCTAATGTTAAGCTAACATAATTTTCTCTCTTTATGTAATTGTTAGTCAGCTAACATGGCTTTGAATGGTTAGCTTTTTAAACTCCATTGATAAATTAATTAATTGCATGTCCCTCTTTCTTGATGAAATTATTGTACAATGCAATCCATATAAATCTGAAACACTTTAATTGGCCATAACTTGTATAACTTTGGGAGAATATAATACATAATTGGAAGATAACATTGTTCCTCAAAGCAAATTTTTAAGTGCACTTCACCAGCATTCATACACATCTGCACTTGTTTCACAATATTCGGTGATACCAATGTTGCTTATTTTGTTACTAATGGATTCACAGAGTTCAGCAGTTGTCCAAAGTTTTCTTTTATGCACTCTATTTCTAAAACACCTCCTTAAGAAAAACTCTGATGGGGTTAGGTCAGGTAATCTGGGGAGCCACAGAGCTTTTGAGATTATTTGATTATCAAAGAAAATGGTTACAAGTGGCATGGAGGAGTCAATGTATGACATGTTGCTCCATCTTGCTGGAAATAACCTTCTGTTAATTCAACACCATCCAGCTGCTCCACAAATGTATTGAAGATGTCCATATAAACAGCAATGTCTACAGTCATATCAAAGAAAATGGGGCCAACAATCCTGGGAGTTGACACTGAACACAATTCTCCAGGCAGTGGTGTTTCATGGATGATGTGGGGGTTTATAGCAGCCCAGTATTTGCTATTTTGATGAAATCATACCTCATGTGCAAACCAGAGAGTGTCTGGACATGGAATAAGAGAACCATTGACAATAATGCATTGGTTTTCATGATCTGCTTCTTTCAATGTACCACATGCACTCTGTATGGTTGCAATCCCTGTTTCTTTGTAGTTTTTTGACATGTGCCATAAGCCTGTCTCCTGTCTTAATTGATGCAATAGTTTCTTTGGGGAGTTCAGTAAGCATCTTTGGGTCAACAGACTCTGCACTCGATGATGGTTCGTATTCTATTCTCAATGACAACTACATCAGTTGTCTGCAGCTTTCTTACTATTGATAAAATTGTTAACTTTGTTGTAATATAGCACATATTAAATTCTCTTCATAATGCCTGTTGTGTTTTATCGACGAATTTGTCTATACTACTTTTTTACAATTAAAACATGCTCTCAAAGTGAGTACTGAATGTTTCACTTAGGACTTCAATCTAAAACTGTCCACAATGTCAATGATGCTCATAATTGCAACTGATATCAACAAAATAGTCAACAATGATCAGTGGTACTGATTCCCCCAAATTTCTACTAATTTCACATTTCTACAAGATTTCAGATGGAAATCACAAGTCATTAAAGTAGTTCAGATTTATGTATAAAGGATAATGTTATGAAGTAGAAGATTAATAACAGTGATGTGTTTATCATTAGAAGTAATGAGTTGGACTTGTTAACACTAACAGCACTTAACAATATTTCTTACTTGAACATGTTTCGGAAATAGTTTATTTCCATCTTCAGCATCTATCCAACTGGCTTGATCCGTGGTTTGTTGAGGTAGGTAGATTGTCTGTGGTGGCATCTTCTGGCTGTGAGATGAACTTACATAGTCAATTTCCTGGCAGTAAATCAAAGTTTAAAATGTGTAATTTGTTTTTTTATGACAAGTGTTGAGTTCAGCTGCATATCTGGCTGGTTTTTTTCAGCTTTATATTTAGTGTTATTTCATGATTGGTAGACCAGAAATGATGGGCTATTGCAGATTTTTCTGTTTGTGTTTCACACATCTCATGTGTTCTTGTAATCTGGCTTGTATACTTCTTTTCATTTTTCTTATCTAAAACTTAGTGCAATCTGAACTATCAGTTTTACATCAGAAAAACGAAAAGTATACAAACTAAACTACAAGAACATGAGATGTGTGAAATACAAACAAATAGAAAAATCTTGCAATAACCATCATTTCTGGTCTACCAATTATGAAATAACACCAAATATAAAGCTGAAAAAAAGCCAGCCAGATATGCAGATGGACCCAACACATCGCTAAAAATACTCATCGTAAAAAACAAATTTACACATTTTAAACTTTGATTTACTGCCAGAAAATTGACTATGTAAGTTCATCTCGCAACCACAAGATGCACCACAGTCTACCTACCTCAACAAACCATGGATCAAGCCAATTAGATAGATGCTGAAGATGGAAACAAACTGTTTCCAAAACATGTTCAAGTCAGAAACACAGTTGAGTGGTGTAGTGTTATTAAGTCCAACTTATTACTTCTAATATAAAGGATTTTTATCTTATCCTATAAACTACATGTATACATTTCATGTATCCTAGGAAACAACCAAGCAAAAATGGGTCTTTATTTCATTGTGATATAAAATACTTTACTTCATTGTAAATTATTTTAACACCTTTGGCAGCTCCCCAATCTTTAAATAATGAAAATTCCTTGTCATATAAGTCCTTCGACTTGCCGGGTAAAAAACCAAGTACAGCAATTTTTAGCATAATCTAAAACTTGTTCGGGAATATTAATTTTCTTTCATTTATTGATTTATTTGGTGCAGTTTAAACAACCAGAATTGAAACTGTTTATTCCGGCAGAGTTACGCAGCAACAAACAAACAAAGCACTACCTATATCATGACTAAAATTTAATTCCTTGTAATGACGACTCTAACAATATTAATGTTAATAAATATAAGAATATTTCAGTTAATATTAGTGTAAGATAAAACGTTGTATATAACACGTGGCTTATTAGACTATTATTTGCTCATGTGAAATTAGAAGATTCGTGTACTAAACATTCCACTTTAAGCCACTTATAATATAAATAACTTTTATTGTAAATCCTCCTCTTCACCTCATAATTATAATTTTGTAGTCCCTATTATTCCAAATAATGATGAAAACTCCCCTGATACTCACACATACGGATGTGAAATATCAGAATGTTACATAATACAAGGTTACTACAAAAGAAATAGACAACTTCAACTGCCTGTAAAACAAAAACTATTAGAGATAGTAACCTAATTATTTCGGAGGTATGTTGAGAAACTCTCAAGTTTCGTTTGTTACTATTGGTAACGCTGTAGTGTTTTGTTTGTTGTTGCAGAAGCTGAAATGGCGGAAAATCCTGTGGAAAACGCATATTGCGTGTTGGAATTTGCTAGAACGCAATCAGCAACTGTTGTCCAACGACATATTAGAACACGTTACCACAAAAATGAAATGATGCGCTCACAAGAACCAGCATCGTCTTCATCATGTCGCAACATGTCGATGCAAAAGTCACGCCGTATGACCTTATCTTCTTCACTCAGAAACTGCAACATCTGTAATCTGTAAGGCATCATGTGCAGTCGCTTCCACAAGATTTTCCATACAGTTTACTGTGGAATTTGTAATTGCATGCTTGCCCTCGATGTCGATTTCTGTGGGCTTCTTATGTAGGCAGAACGAACACGTTCAACTTTTCTTCCGAAACTCTTGGTCTTCCCGAGCTCTTCCCTTTGTACAAACATCCCGTTGTCTCGAATTTTCTATACCAGTCATAGATTGACTGTCTAGCCGGAGGCGTTTTGTGGTAACGTGTTCTAAAATGTCGTTGGACAACAGTTGCTGATTGCGTTCTAGCAAATTCCAACATGCAATAGCCTTTTCCACAGGATTTTCTGCCATTTCAGCTTCTGCAACAACAAACAAAACACTACAGCGTTACCAATAGTAACAAACGAAACTTTGAGAGTTTCTCAACATACCTCCAAAATAATTAGGTTGCTATCTCTAATAGTTTTTGTTTTACAGGCAGTTGAAGTTGTCTATTTCTTTTGTAGTAACCCTGTATAAAAGTAACCTTTGGCAGACCAAGACTCTTCTGTTGGAATGATTTATTTTCCTACATAACCATATTAGGTTGCATTTTAAACCTTTCTTTGGTCCCATGGCTATTTAATGACATAAAAAATACATAACTTTCACATAATGCAGAAACCCATAACATATACGAGGATGGTTTGATAAGCGTGGCAAAAAATGTTGTGCTTCTTCTTTTTCTTCATTTACACAACAGATTCCTGTCATTTCTCCAGGTGCACTTTAGCTTGAGGCTTATTGTGCTATACTTCTTGGTATGGTCTCCTTTGAAGGATATACATTTGCTCAAGCAATCCTCCAGCTTTTTCATCCCGTTAGAAAAATAGATTCTATCAAGCTCTGATAGTTGTAAGTGACTAAGTCTATTATACATTTTTGTATTTACCCAATGACTGATGAATAAATTCAACTCAATTCTGCAAAATACTCGTTCGTTCCTCATTTGATGAGAATTTCTTCCCAGTTGGGAAACAGAAAAATGTCACTTGGTCTGGAGAGTAGGTTGAATGAGGAACCATTCTAAGGTCTTTCAACATTGTTATTGCTGATGAGTGGGATGATGTATTATCCTGATGAAAAATGTATTTCTTGTGTACCATCCTTGGTGTTTTAAAGTTTCAAACAATACAACAATGAAGCATAATAAGTTTCAGTTATCGTTCTGTCTTTTTCCAAGTAATCAACGAGGATTATTCCTTGGGAATCTCAAAGAAAAACAGTGTTCATTAACTAACCAAGTAACATAATGGTTTTGCCTTCTTTGGTGCACTTTCACCAGTCTTTGTGTATTGTTTTGACTCTGGAGTGTAATAATGGATTTAAGTTTCATCAAGTCACAAATTGACACAAATCTTCAAGTTTGCAATTACACATTGCCAGACATTATATTGAAATATTGCTTCGGATGCGCTTTTGTTCGACTGTGAGCAATCGCAGCACGCACCTCGCACACAGCTTCTTTATAGACAATTATCCGTTGAGGTGCCTACAGTCTCAACAATCACACCAATTTTTATTTGCCAGTTTTGCATTACCATATCATAGTTTCCTGAGTGGTGACCTCAAGCCAGAGGGGGCTTTGTATTCAGTGCATGTCTGACCATATTTAAATGATTTTCAACGATGGCGCACAGACATACAGTTCTGTTTTGATTTGCACGGCAGTCCAATCCTTCAAATGAAAATGTTTAATAACTGCACAAAACTCACTTTTCAATCACCATTGACCAGTTCAGACAACTGTCAACAGTGAACTATATGCTAAGCACACAATCCTTTGAATAATCAAACTTTTCAACCAAAAATGATCCATTCTTTAATGGAGGTTTACGAGATTTATCAAACCAACCTTTCACAATAAGATAAGATTCTACCCTTGCAGGCCACCAAGTTCACTTCTTTGGAAAAGACTTGTATATTCTGCAGCCATCAAGAAAAACAATAATTTAAAAATAGTACAGTAATGGTCTACACAGGAAGTCCTTACTTTTATATTTAATTATAATAATTGTACCTACTCACCAAAGTTGCAACACAAAATTAACTTCAAGCACAAATAGAGCAAAACTGCACAAATGTTTTCATGAATGCAAATAAAGCATGTTTCTTTCATTGTTTGGAACTCCTTCTAATGGAGTTGACTGTCAAAAGAGTACATTAATGGATGTCGAACTTTGATGTTACCTCCATTGTGGCTGATAAGTGTTAATTTAAAAATGAAAAATCTGATGCGTTCCATTCACATGACTTGCTCTACATCAAATTATTGTTAAAAAGCTTATTCTTCTATTTACTTCATATTAATCAAGAAAAAATTAGCAGAAATAGTGTTATTACTTGTTTCCTTGTAAGTGGTGGTTGGTTGGTATCTAATGTTGAGCAGTTGGCAGTGAAGCCATTCACTCTCTTGCATTCCAGTATTTTGATGTCATATTATCATGTCGACTCAAGGTTAGGCAGTGCAGTAGATGGCTTCCATCCATATCCTCTTAAAGTGTACAGAAAGGACACAGAGGAGATTTCACTATACCAATCCTGAATAAATATTTATCGAGACAGCCATTCCTTGTAACTAGAAACAAAATAAGGGAGTACCATAGGCTAAAGTGATAGTCCAAAGCTGGTTGCTATGGACATGAGTTGACAAATTCCTGTGTGAGAAAAGTACTTTAAAGCTGAAACCAAAAACAAGGAATATCTCAAAAACAACTTCACAAAAAAAAACGTATATAACATAAATTGTGTGTTTTAACATGCAATACATTTTTTGTGTGGTAAGTTTTTGTCCGTCTATTATGGTTTAGCAGTTATGCAAAATTGCGTAAAATTCATCCAGAATAAAGTAATCTTCAGAGGTTATTCCCAGAAAATTCAAGTTGTTCATTTTCATGTCAGGTAAATATCCTTAATACACAATATTTTAAGCAAAACTGTTATGGCCATTTTTTTAGAAAATCAACATTTTCGAAAAATATTCCATGTAAAGGGCAGTTTGGGGTAGAGGGATTTTTCACAAAATCTTTGAGTCGTATCCTAGGAAGATACAAAACTTAAATATCAAATTTGGTATTTACTTTTTGTTTTTGAGTGATTGTATTCACAGGCACATGCATGCACACACACGCGTGTGCACACCCGCCCGCCTGCCCACCAACCCACCTACCTGCCCGCTTGTCCGCCCACACCCACACACACCCCTTTATCTGAAAATACTTTTTTTGAATACAGGGGACCCTATAACATATATTTCCAGTGAAATCTCAGTATCAAATTTTTGCGTGGAGTGCAATACCTTCTCTATACACTATATAGGGAAAGAAAAAGTAATAGCACTAAGAATCATACAGCTATACGAAGAGCACACAAAATCCATAAGTCCTCTTCCCCATTTTTATTTCTTTGGATAAATATCTGATTTAAACAGATATGATCCATTGGTTAACAGCTGCACAATTATGTTGGTAGCAATGGTTGGTTTGCAAACAGTGGCAAGGTTTATTGCAATGAGACTTTGCCACACCTTATTATCCCCTCTTTCCCTACCCTTCCCTCAATGTACTTAACGAAAGTTGCAACGGGCCTGCAAACCAAAACTGCAGTTGCTCAAAACTAAGTGTCACCTGCAGATAATCACAAAATAAAATTGTAATATAATGTTGAAAATGCAATTGGAAGTTTGGGAAAATTACTGTAGGGTGTACAAACCTGCAACCCCTGGCCTGCAACATAAGCACCAAGGGAAAACAACAGTTGCTCTAAATGACCTCATGATCAGCCCAATAACAATTACTCAAACAAAAATGAAAACAAATTCTCTTCTGAAAAATATCCAAACATTTGAATTCATTGTCTTCTCTTGTTTTTGATATAATGAATTAAGCCTTACTGACATTGTCAATAAAGTTTTCCAAAAAGAGGATATCATTATCCATTGATCAATAAAACATATTAACTATCCAATCTGAGAATTAGAATGTGTCGCACCATGGCTGAGTCATTAGAACACTTTCCTCTCACCAAGGCAGCCTGGGTTCAATCCCAGGTGACCACACATGGGATTTGTGGTGGACAAAGCAGCACAGAGCTAGGTTTTCTCTGGGTTCTCCAGTTTCCCTCACCACCAGTGCTCCATCTTCATTGCATGTATCATCATCACCTGTGGTGCCAATGTAATAAACATGGGTGTAAAACACTATAAAAAAAATTAAAAGGATCAGCAAAATCAAACTGTTGCATTTATATAACGAGAGAAGCAAAAGAAATCTCAATCCTCATTTTAAAGATATACATGGGAGGAAGAAGAAGCAATGTTTGATGAGAAGGGCAACCTGAAGATGAAACCTATGTGATAGAATTAAATGAGATACATTCACTTATTTAAAAGCATTTCAACTTTATTTGCCTTTAACAGCTTCCGTATTTTTTTTTTATTACAAAGAACACCTACAAATTCTACCTTCTTTTGTTTTGCCTAGTAATTAAGAGTTGCAATGCTCATATATATCTTAAAGCTGTGAATTCTCAGATGAAAAACTAAGTACACACTGTTGATTTTACAAATAAGTACTGAACGAAATTGAAGCAAAGGTTTCAAGCCATTCAAAACTTGAATAGTTTATTTGGTTTCCTCAATGGTTTTTAGAGCTCAGTTTGGAATAATGAGTGATGAATAATTGACGAACCAGGAACATGAGTTGGCTAATATATTCAAAGAAGACCTCATCGTTAGGTCTCCTGACATTAATATACAAGAGCAGACTTGAAGGTCTGAATCACAATAGCCGTAGCATTGAAAATTGTCCTCACAATACCAGTGGAGGTATCAAACAACTTTTAGCAAATTACCTCACAAACTTAACAAAACAACTCGCCATATCCATAAAGCATAACTTAACTTTATAGCTATCTTTTGAAGACACTACAAAAAAGTTTGCAGCCAAAGCAGCTTGCAAATTAAATTTTAGTTTTAGCTTTCTGTGTGTATTCAACTTAATCGATTTACAAGATTTGTAAAATATCTGAGTATAATACTCAATACAAAACCTTGAATAATATCTGATATTATTGATACTATTACTATATATCATCATAAATATTCTATTGTAAAGCAACAGTCTGTTTAAACATGACAGCCCAAAACTTGATGTATGAGGGCTGATCAACAAAGACTGATCTTTTCCTATAGCTTCTGTGATACTTTCCTACATGTACCAAGAATATTTTTAAAAAAACAGAACTTTATGCATAATGTCCATAAGCTGCAGCACTCTCGTATTGGTAATTGGTAGGTTGGAAGTACTGCTCTATTTTGTGGATCCTACTTGTATTTCAATATCACAAATGTAGATGATTCAATAGTAGCCATACGGCAAAATTCTGTTTTCATTTAAACCATGTAGCCATTGAAACGTACGAAAAGTTGCAGCAAGTGTACATTGAAGATGTACTATCTCATGGAACAGTGTTTAGGTGGTTCAAAGAAGGCTGAAGTGTCGTGTTAAGCAAGGAGGACCTGGTCTTTCAGCTTCTGCTATCGCTAAAGTCAATATCAACACAGCTATTCTCCATCCAGTCTTACTCTACCGGTAATGTAAACAAAAGCAACAGGTTGCAATGGCTATGATGGTTGCTGAACATTTTACTGCTTTTCTCCATCACAAAATAATTCCTTTTAAATTGCCGAGTGACTACAAAGTAAATGGAGTTTTTTATTTATGGAAGCTCTTTAACTGCTGTGGTTCTCAGCATCCCATTCTATACTGGGCGTGAAAGACTGCTTAATTTTGCTCAGAGGCCTCTGTCGGGCTGGAGGTTCTTTTACATGCTGTAAATCTATAACACAGGACCAACGGCTTTACTTCCCTTCCGAAGGAAGCCATGCTAAGGATTTTTACACGCGAAAAAATCCATCATCCTCCGCCGGGTTTGAACCCGCGACCTTGGGTATATGAAGCTAGAATGGTAACCATTACACCACGGAGGGTGACTATGAGCACTATGCAATGCTGTCTAAATGATATAGTATGAATCACAACTTACTGATTATGTAATTATTTCTTTATAAACAATGCAAATCCATTATGTAGTTCATTTCTAATGGTTGCTTCTAGTTAGCAAGTAATGGCAGAAACATATATTACATTGTAGTGAAACATAAGCAAGGAAAGAATTATTCCTAGTGTACATATAATAAAGTATGCAAAACTTTTTAAGTCTGAGCTTTAGCAGCTTTACAAGTGACAGCCGAGTGTCACACATTGTTCGGGAAGCGCAGTGAGATTTGGAGGGAATGGTGGACATTGTCGCTGGCCCACTAATTATCAATCTCTGTGATGATTCAGACAGTTCGATTGCAACTGCAGCAAATGACTGGGACCAGTTCCATCTTCAGACAAGTCACTACATTATGACATAAATATGCAGTTTATGGTTATGTATATGTGAATATTAAAATTTGAAAAACAAAAAAAAGTGTGTATGCAACACTTCAACAAAATTTCAAAACATGTCTGCATTTTACATTTCGTAATGAATATATAACAACTCGCCTACCATTTTATTGTATTTTATTTATTATGCATTTAACAGAATTAATCATTATCTGTGAAGAATGAAAGTAGGTAGCTATTTCTTTTAGTGTCAAACGTAGGTACGCGATTTTACAATTGTACGGAAGACGAACCAGCTTTAGCACATGTGGTGTGAGCATGTATTCTGACTTGTTTACATCGCCAGTCAAGTAAGGATGGACAGATAATACTGTGGCTGTCCATGAGAATTGGTGGATAACATTAACCTCAGTGAAGTGTTGAGAATTACATCCGGCAGATTCTTTACAATTATCCGTGGTCATCTGTTGACTCCCAAATAAAGACAACTGCTGAATCAACTATCACATGGCTGTGTCCTGTGGAAATTACCAGGTTCTCTGATAACACAAAAGGCATTGTTCCATCTTGCAGAGAAAGTGACGGTGATGTTGAGGAATGATTTACTTGCAGTTCCCCTTCACACTGCTATTACAACAGCACGCTATGATCAGTATTGTATAAACTGAGGAAGCACGTTGCAAAGAAACAACCAGAACTTTCTCAGCAACTTCATCATGACAATGCGCAGTCTCATGTCACAAGTCAAGTCATGTAGTTTCCGGCTCAGTTCAACATTACCTGTGCATCGCATCCACCTTATAGCCCCGATATTGTACCCTGTGATTTCTTTTTATTCCCATCACCAAGGCAAAGCTTCAGGGCATTCTATATGAGAACTCTGAAGTAATGCTCAAGAAAAATGAGGAAATTCTTGAGAAACCAACAAAGAATGACCTATGCAAGGCAGAGACACTATAAAAGGTGTATTGAAGTAAAGGGCATTGCTTTGAAAAAAGACCATATAAACATTGAAATGCAGTAATAAACATTGAAAGATTTGATGTGCTTCATTCACACGACTTTCTCTACATCTCTGTAACAAATTATGGTTAAAAATCTTATTCTTCTAATTACTTCATGCCTAATTGAGATAAACATTAGCAGAAACGGTCTTATTCCATAGTTCCTTCATAAAAAGAAGGGAAATAAGGGAATACACTAGGCTAAACCAACAGTCAAATGTTTTAAAATGTGGTTGCTATGGGATTGAAATCCATTTCTTTGCATGGCCAAGTGTTGACAAGTTCCTATATAAGAAAAGTTTAAGTATTGTAAACTAAAATCAATACCAAAGAATATCTCAAAAATGGCCAACTCCACATAAAAAATGTAAAGACATAAATTGTGTGTTTTATTGTGATCTACATTTTTTGTAAATTATGTTTTTGTCTATCTGTTATGATTTTCCAGTTAAAATTCAATAAAAATCATCCAGAATAAAGAGATCTTTACATGCTATTCCCAGAAAACTCAAGATATACATTTTATTTGGCAGGTAAATGTCTTAAATAAGAGATTTTAATCAAAACTGTTAGAGCCATTTTTGAAAAAATCAAAATTTTTCGAAATTTTTTCCATGTAAAGGGTAGTTAGGAGTGAGAGGATTTTCTTGAAAACCTGTATGTCGCATCCTTGGAAGATACTAAATTTACATACCAACATACGCAAGCACGTGGATCTTTTTCTAAAAATACTTTGTTTGGATTCAGGTGATATCTCAGTATCAAGTTTTTGGGTGCATTACAAAACCTTCTCTATGCACTATGTACTTAGTACGTGCAGAGAAAGTAAAAAATCAGTCTCAGTGTTTGCTGATCAGACCTCATGTGTGATGTGCTTTAATTCCATCAACCAATAACATTTCACTTTCTGCTAAACTATGAATTCCACCATTTTAGCTCTATAAGTTATCAAACTATGTACAGGTGCACTAGCATCATCATTTTCATTGTTACTGCAACTTGGAGAGTTTCTAAATAAGTTTGTCAACTTAACTGAGTGAAAACATATTTATACTTGTTTCTAGTACTATGTATGGCACAATTTAGCAATTGGGAAAAAGAAGCAACAGAATAAAAGATCGTTGGATCTGCTTATAATGTTATGTTACTTTTTTTGGTAGTGTTTAATGCCCACTTTTACTACTTGTGGCATTGCAGGCGATGACACTGGTGATACATGGAATAATGATGAAGCACCAATGGAATGCAATGGCAGGGGACATTGGAGAACCTGGAGAAAACCCTCCCCTGCGACAATTTGTCCACTACAAATCCCACGTGTGATTGCTTGGGATCGAACCCGGGCCATCTAGGTGAGAGGTGACAGGTCTAACCACTCGGCCCCAGCGCAGCCCATTATGTTACATATTTGACACATGTCCAAGCCTTTACTCCTTGTGTAAAAAAGTTATGTTGTATTTTTTCTCGATTAACAATGTAAACCGTTTCAATGAAATTAAAACCTACAGCTAATAATGATGATGATAGAACAAGGATGGATATAAAAATTGTAAATAACCATTAACGAGATCTTTAATTTAAAAAGAAATAAATACCTCCATCTACAGTGCCTTATTTTTGACTCGAGGCTGGCTGGTGGGAAGTAGCTGCGTGCGCACATTGGCTCCGCGTCAGTGCACGTGTAGTCGTTGCTAGAGTGAGTTCTTATTTTTGACTCGAGGCTGGCTGGTGGGAGGTAGCTGCGTGCGCACATTGGCTCCGCGTCAGTGCACGTGTATCCGTTGCTAGCCTGAGTTCTTGTTTTGTGGTTAAATTGTGATAGTTGTGTTATAATGCTAAGAAGAGAGTATACTTTAGCACACTGCATATTCTTGTACATGTGAACAAAGTGACATGGCTATTTACAGACAGATTCCCTGGTGCACCTGAACCTCACAGAGAGACACTTTGTAAACTTGTAAACATATTTAGAGAAACAGGTTCTGTACTTGATAAGAAACTAAAACCAACTCGCCCTGTGTTTACAGAGGAAGAACTTTATGAGACAAAGCAAAAGTTAGAACATAGCCTAAGAAAATCTCTGAGTAGATTACCACTGGAAACAATAGTCTTACAATTCTCAGCACGGAAAGCCACTAAACTTTTTAAATTAAAACCTTGTAAGACAATCATAGTTCAGGAATTGCAACCAGGTGATACTGTGAGTAGAGTAAATTTCTGCAATTGGGTGTCAGTTAAACTTAATGATGCCTCTATGGACCCAAAGTTAATTTTTTTCACAAACAAAGCATGGTTTTATTTAAATGGCCATGTATTGACACAAAACAACAGATATTGGAGTGCAGAAAAACCTGATATTGTAACGAAATGCCATTGCACGATAAGAAATTTGGTTTTTGGTGTGCTACAAATGCCTACCAAATTATGGGCCTATATTATAATAATAATAATAATAATAATAATAATAATAATAATAATAATAATAATAATAATAATAATAAGTTATTATCCATCCGTCATTAGGTAATTACATGAATTACAATAGACTTTGTCCTATATCCTAAATAGAGCTTAGAAACTATATACTTATAGACTTTGTACAAGACATCCGACACAATTCATTCTGACATTCCTGTAAACTATAGCATGGGTATTCTATCATCCATTTATACATTCTGTCTTTAAATCTATTTAAACTGTAGTTTTTTATTTCAATGAGCAAATTGTTATATAATTGAATTCCTATGGTTTTATAAAATTTGGCTGTTTTCTGGAGTCTCTGAAACGGCATTTCTTCTTCTCTTCTGGCTCTACAGCCCTTGGTGAGCTTTGGCCTCCTGCACAATCCTCCTCCACATATCTCTATCTTCTGCTTTACTTTTCCACCCTCTGATTCCAATTTTTCTTAGGTCTTCCATCACATCATCTAACCATCTTGTTTTTGGTCTTCCTTTTTTTCTTCTAGCGTACAGTCTTCCTTTCAATATTCTTTTTGGCATTCTATCTTCTGTCATTCTCTCTATGTGTCCTAGCCATCTTATTCTTTGTGCCTTTATAAATTTCACAATATTTTGCTGCTTAATTAGTTCTTCTATCTCATAATTATATCTTATTCTCCATTGGTATTTATCCTTTACAGGTCCAAAGATTCGTCTAAGTATTTTCCGTTCAAATCTTCGTAGTATTTCTTCATCTACATTGTTTAGGGTCCAGGTTTCTGCAGAATACGTTACTATTGGTCTTATTAGTGTTTTATAGATATTGTATTTTGTCCCTGTACTAATAAGCCTATTTTTTAATAAATTTAAATTTGCATAATAGGCTGCATTTCCACCTTGAATTCTTTCTTTTATGCACTCGTTTAAATTGTTATCATTATTTACAAGCGCTCCTAAATATCTAAATTTGGATACCCCTTCAAATGTTTTGTCTCCAACTACTAGATTTTCAATTATTCTTTTGCTTTTGTCTGCTGTCATTTTCAGGTATTTAGTTTTTTTTTCATTTACTTCTAATCCTATTTTTTTTGACCTTCTTTCTAATTCTTCATAAACTTCAACTAACATTTTCCTATCTCTTGCCACAATCAATATGTCATCTGCATATGCACATATCTGACTAGACTTAAAAAATATTGTTCCTTTAGTATTTATTTTTTCTACTGCTCTGTGCAGGGCTAGGTTGAATAGAGTCGTCGATAGTCCATCACCTTGTCTTACTCCTGTGTTATAATCAAAATCCGGACTTAATTTATTCATTACTTTCACTTTGGCTTTTGTATTTTCCATTGTCATTTTTATTAGTCTTATTATTTTCGGTTGCACTTTAAAACATTGTAAGGTGTTATAGAGAACTTCTCTGTCAATTGAGTCAAATGCAAACTTAAAGTCAATAAACAGAAAGCATAAATCTATGCCATGCTCATAGAATTTTTCCATTATTTGTCGTATTACAAATATCTGGTCTATCGTACTCTTGTCACTTCTAAATCCACATTGATACTCGCCTAATACATTTTCCGCATATTTTTTCACTCTATTATTTAAAATACTTGAAAATATTTTATATGCTACATTTAGCAATGTAATTCCCCTATAATTATGGCATTGATATTTATTACCCTTTTTATATATTGGGCATATTATGCCTGTCTTCCAGCTTTCAGGCATCTGTTCCTTCCTCCATATTTCTAATATTAACTTATGTATTGCTTTCATAATTTCATTCCCACCATATTTAATTAGCTCAGCGATTATGTCATCTTCTCCTGGTGCTTTATTATTCTTTAGGCTCTGTATTGCTATTTTAACATCCCAAATATCCGGTTCTTCTTTTCTTCTTCTTCTTCTTCTTCTTCTTCTTCTTCTTCTTCTTCCATTTTTTGTTCATTTCCATTTTCATTCTCTCCTTGTTCCTGATTATTTATTGATTGTCGTTTATTTAACAATTCCTTGTAGTACTCAGCCCATCTTTCCAGTATATCTTTATCTTCTCCAAGAACATTACCTTCCTTGCTTAGACATTCTTTCATTTTATTCTGTTTCCCTTGTTTCATTTGCTTTAATGCCATATAGAATTTCTTTATCTCACTCTGTTGAATCAGCGTTTCTATTTCTTGGGTTTGCATTTTCCAATATTCTCTTTTCTTTTTCTTACATATGTTATTAGCGTCTCTTCTTCTTTGACGGTATTCTTCATAGTTATTTCTAGTTTCTTTCTGGAGCATTTTTTTCCTAGCCATGTTCTTTTTTTCTATAGCTTGCTCACACTCTTTATCATACCATTCTATGTTTCTTTCCATTTTCTTTTCACCTATACTTATTTTTGCTACCTCTTTTACTGTCTCCTTTATTACCTCCCATTGTTCTTCTACACCTTCTTCTGTTCCTTTTTCATTTAATTTGCTGCTCATTAACTTTTGATATTTCTTTTTTTCTTCTTTATCTTTTATTTTTTCTCTATCCCATCGTATATGTTTGTTCTCTTGAACCCTCTCCATCTTCTTTATTTTTATTCTCATTCTCACTTTAACCAAAAAGTGATCTGAATCACAATTTGGGCCTCTACAACTTCTTACATCTATAATTGATGATGTATGTCTTGCTTTAATTAGCACATGATCAATTTGATTTACTATATCTGAGCCTGGCATTTTCCACGTTCCTTTATGTATTTCTTTGTGAGGGAAGCAGGTACTTTTAATAATCATATTATTTCTAACTGCGAATTGTCCAAGTAGATTACCATTTTCATTACTTATTTGATGTAGTGAATGTTTCCCTGCCACTCCATTTAAATAGTCTTCTTTCCCCACTTGGGCATTAAAATCTCCTAGTATCACCAATGTATCATAAGTTCCTACTGAATTACATGTATTTTCTAAGCTTTCGTAAAACTCTTCCTTGTTTATCTCATCTTTCTCTTCTGTAGGTGCATATATAGATAATATAGTTATATTTCTGAATTTACCTTTAAGGCGTATTTTACAGATTCGTTCACTAATTGATTTAAATTCTATTAGGCTCTTTTTGATTTCCTTTGAGATAATAAATCCTGTACCATTAAGTCCAGCTTTTTTAGGTCCACTATATAATACCGTGTATTCTTTCTTATCTATTCTACCTTCCCCTGCCCATCTTATTTCTTGGAGCGCTACCACATCTAATTTATATTTTAATACTTCATTTGCTATTTCTTTCATTTTCCCAGGTTTCAGCATTGTCCTTACGTTCCAGGTCGCCAACATTAAATCATTCCGAGGCTTTTTTGCAGGTTTCGTAACAATAGCTTTTTTACAAGATTAGGTTGTTAACCTAATGCTTAACCCCCAACCTGGAGGACCAGGCTTCCTTATTTATGTCCCCAGGAAGCAGGGTGGTCCGGTTATACCCCCGAACACTGGGTAGCTCAGGCACCTCGGGGGCGCTACTCCCCGTACTCACCAAGGTGAGCCCCTGAGGGGAAACGGCATTTCTATTTTGTTATTATTTCTTGTATGATATGTATGCATTTCATTTCTTTTTGTGTGCATATCTACATTTTCTTTAATATAAACTAAAACATCATATACATATAAGTTAGCAATTGTGGGAATTTCAGCAATCTTAAAAAGAGGTTTGCAATGCTCTTTTCTGTGGGAAGAAGTTAACATTCTCACAACTTTTTTTTGAATAATAAGTACCTCAGAAATCCTAGAACTGTTACCCCATAGTGTTAAACCATATCTATATATACTTTGGAAAAAGGAAAAATAGGCCGCCCTTACATATTCTTTTGGCACTAATTTGTTCAAGTTAGCTTGCATAAATATTGAACGGGATAGTTTACTACAGACGAAGTCAATGTGTGTGTTCCAAGAAAGATTATTGTCAATATTTATTCCCAGCAGTTTTACATTTTCAGTTGTATTAAATTTACCCCTGCACTTTTTTAGTGTAAACATGATATTTTGTGTCTTGTTTTCATTGAGGTAAAAACCATTTAGATCAAACCATTTCTTCACCTGTTGCATGTTTAAGTTTACAGACTGCGCAAGTAAATCTTGAGGATACAGTTAATGAACACAGATACAGGGATGCAATAACCAAACCATTCCTGGAATATTTGTGACATTGAGTGCACACAGGTATATCTTCACTTCAGCACATACAGATCTTTCATTGAAATTAATTGAAATTTTTGAAGATAGAGTCATCAGTAAAGGTCTATGGCCACTGTGCTCCCCAGACCTTATGGTATGCGACTTTTATTTATTAAAAAATAAAGTGTATTGCAATTACTTGCACACTTGGAAGAACTGAAGACAATATCGGAAGAGAGATGACAAATTAGAAGAATTTAAGCATGCAAATGGTAATTTTGTTAAAAGTGTGAGAGATGTGTGGCAGCACAAGGACATTATTTCCAACCCCTTCTGTGATAAAGGTATGTGGTTATTGTATGCATGTAAATCTATGTGCTTGAGTTCAGGGTCTGCAAATATTCAACTCGGCCAGCAGCGGGCCACGAAGCAGCGGCCACAAGTCGAAAATAAGACAATGTATTTTTTAAATGAATAACTTCTGATTTTGTTTTATTAATTTGTTGAGTTGGTTTTTTAACACTACGTCACTTACATTGTTATTATGAGGGACTAGTTTCGAAAGCCTATGCTTTCATTTTCAACCTCACGGGTCCAACTACCACTGCTGGCTGCATTTGCTTGTACTCTCTTCTCTGGTGGCGAAATGATGAACTTCTTAACTAAGCTGTCTACTGGTGGGATTTCAAAGTTTATTAGCCGATGTTTGTTTTTCTATATGAGGATGTTTTCCCAGGTTGTGAGTTCATTGTGGCCTGACATGGTTTTAAGCAATTTTGGATTTGGATCTAGATTGTGGTTTTCTTTCCAAAAGTGAAATGCTACTGCCGATTTGTCTTCTTGTTTCAATTTTAGGTTTCTAAAGTGCTCTTTGGATCTGATTTTTAAACTTCTTTTGGTTTGTCCTATGTAGAACTTTTCACAATTTGTACATTTAATTTGATAAATTCCTGACCTATTTTCTGGTGGAATTTCATCTTTTATTTTTGAATTCAGTAATTTTATGACAGAAAATCTGTTTATTGGAGCCAGGGTGATGTCTTGTTCTTTGAAGATTTTTTTGAATTTTCTAAATGCTCGGGGGTGGTAAGTGAATTTTTTGAATGTGCTGATATTGTTTTTTCCTGCTGTTAGGGTAGTTATTTCTTCTATGGTTTTTTTCTGCTTTGCTTTGTTTAGTTTCTTGTACACAAAGTTCTTGCTGTATCCATTTTGTTCTGATGTTTGAATTATGGTTTTTAACTCTTTGTTGAATTCGGTTGTGCTCATAGGTACATTTACTAATCTATGTGTGAGGCTGTTTATTATTGCATGTTTGTGTGGTAATGGGTTGTAGCTTTCATTTTTAATGTAATTTTCTGATTGAGTTGGTTTTCTGTAGATTCCAAAGTTTACTTTTGTGTCGTTTCTGATGATTCTTAGGTCTAAGAATGGGAGTTCTCCATTGGTTTCTGTTTCCATTGTGAATTTTATTGTTTTTCCCTGTATGTTTAATAATTTTATGGCATCATCTAAATGTCTACTTGGTACTATTGCAAATATGTCATCAACATAGCGGTACCACACTTTGAAAATCCATGGGAATGCTTTCTTCATGTGCATTTCGAATTTGCTCATAAATAAATTTGCCAAAAATGGAGATAGAGGGTTGCCCATAGAGAGTCCTGATTTTTGCCTGTAATATTTACTATTGAAGGTGAAGTAGTTTTGTTCAATGCACAAACTTGTTAGCTGTATGTAATCTTCCACTTCTGCAGGTTCTATTTCTGTTGTATTTAGCCAGTTTTTTAATAGGTCTTGCAGTTTTTGTGTTGGGATGCTAGGGTATAGTGCTGTAACATCAAATGAAACTAAGGTGTCTTCTGTGTCTATTTTTAGATCCTTGATTTTTTCAACTAATTCCAAAGAGTTTGCTAGATTGGAACTTTCAAATTTTGGAAACGAATCAAATTTATTCAATAACCATTTTGCTAATTTATATGTTGGAGAATCAATACTACTGGTGATTGGTCTCATTGTTTTTCCTGTTTTGTGAATTTTTGGTAGGCCATAAATTCTGGGTAATGTTGGATTGTCTACTTTTATTTTATATGATTCTGCTTTTTTGATGATTTTACTTTCTTTTACTGCTTTGTTTAATGTCTGGATGCAAGAGTTTAGTGGGTTGGTTTCCACTGTGATGTATTGGTCATTCTGTAATAAAGTTTCCATTCTGTTTATGTATTCTGTTTTGTCCAAAATTACCATGTTGTTCCCTTTATCTGCTTTAGTGTATATGACTGGTTTGTCTTTTAGTGATTTTAATATTTGGCTATTGCATATGGATTTCTTTTCATTTTTAATCTGATCAACTATTTTTGAACATTTACTTTTTATTATAATTTTATCTTCTTCCTTTAAGTTTTTTGTGGCGATTTGGATGTCTGCAATATAATCCTCTACTTGATTTGAGTAGTCCACACACGTTTTTAACCCTTGTTTCAGAAAGTTTAACTCTTTTTTGGTGAAATTTTGATTTGTTAAGTTTACTACATTATCTGTGATTTTACTTTGTTGTGGTTTTAGGTTATGTATATTTTGTGCCCAATAGGCAAATTATGAATCTCTATCTTCAGTAATAAAGATCACTATAGTTCTATTTTCCTAAGTTGGGGTTGTTGCGGGAAGTCAGTGTCCTCAGCTTCGTTGTTGATGGAGGTTCCACTCCCTCATCTCCTAATTAAAATTATCTCAGGGGTTTGTGGCTGAGGCTAACATTAAAAACACTGCATTTTCCCTTACAGCTTGAATTTATTGTATAACAGATTTTATGGGCGGCTAGCTTGTTTCCTTACAAAATGAGTTACACATAAATATCATCCCACCCCTCAAATTATTGATCAGCAGCCTAATCTAACCATCTGCACATCACTCCCCCACCACTCAAGCATGTGGACACGCGCGCAACACAATGTGACGTGAACACAAGCTCAAGAGAGAGAGTTATAGAGAGTAACCACGTAAATGATCTGTGTTTGGAAAAACCCAAAGCTTTCCTCTCATTTCAACATTATGCTTGCTTTGTCTGCTATTCCAATTCCCTTGCTACTTGAAAGACAAGTCACTATTCCTGTCTCACTCCTTTTTCTGTCTGTTCTTTTCTATTTTACATTCTTTAGCCTCAACCCTGTGCTCATTAGCAGGTGGTGGTTGGTGAATTGTTATTTGGAATTCAGCTTGCTCGCCTTGCCTTAATTACCTAAGTTACAACAACTAGCATTTACGTATATTTCTACCCTTAAATATTCACAACTATTTTACATTGCTTTCTATTAGCTTATGATATTATATGCAATTTCTCTTTTTATATGATTTGTGAGCATGTGGTATGTGCTCCTAGAGGGTCTGACAGAAACCCTGCAATTGTAACAGCTGCTCAATCCTCCTTGGCTTCAGCTTGCAGTTACTGTGTTCTTTTTCTTACATCTGTATTATTTGATTCATCGTTCGTGTGACTCTGAAAATTAAGTAGGGCCAAGATGTATGCATCAGAAGCTCCCAATTTTCATTAACACACAAAACAATATATCAGCATGTAACACACATGTGCGCCTAATTCATTTGTTTTTTTTTATTCCTCTTACCCATTAACTTGTTTACCTTATTTAATTTGTGGTCAAGATAAAAGCCAAAGGTGTAGTTACGATTATCTATGGCCATTTTCTTGTACCTTATTGTGAACTCCTTAACTTCAAAGCACTTGCAAGACCGGCTCAAAGTATTCAACACATTTTTTACTTTCTCTACACGTACTCTGTACATAGTGTATGCAGAAGGTATTGTAATGCACCCAAAACTTCCATACTGAGGTTTCACCGGAAATACATGTTTTAGGACCTCCTTAATTAAAAAAAAACACTTTTAGAAAAATGTCCATGTGTGTGTTCTGTCTGCCTGTGTGCATGTATGTGTGTGTGCCTGTGGGCAGCATAGCTCAAAAACGAAAAGACCATTAAATACAAAACTTGGTATTTAAGTCTGATATCTTCCAAGGATGCGACACAAAGATTTTCAAGAAAATTCCCCCCAACTCCAACTACCCTTTACATGGAACTATTTTCGAAAATTTTTATTTTCTCAAAAATGGATTTAACAATTTTGATTAAAATATTATATATTAAATATATTTACCTTTTACCTGACAAATAATATGTATATCTTGAATTTTCTGGGAATAGCCTCTCAAGACTACTTTATTCTGGATGATTTTATGGAATTTTGCATAACTGCTAAACTGTAAGAGATGGACAAAAAGGCACTGCACAATAAATGTAGAGCACATTAAAACATACAATTTGTGTAATATAATTTTTTCGTGGAGTTGGTTGTTTTTGAGATATCCTTTGTTATTGGTTTCAGCTATGAAAAACATACTTTTCTGATACAGGAATTTGTCAACTCCTGTTCATACAAACAAAGGAACTTCAGTCATACAGCAACCAGTTTTGAATATCACTTTAACCTATGGTACTCCCTTATTTCGCTTCTACTTACAAGGAAGCAAGTAATAAGACTATTCCTGCTAATTTTGATCTCAATTAGCATGAAGTAAATAGAAGCATAAGCTTTTTAACAATAATTTGTTGCAGAGATGTAGAGAAAGCCATGCGAATGGAGCACATCAGATTTTTTTTTTCTTTCTTTCTTTAATTTACCTCTCTGCAGTGTTCCTAAAATCAATTTTTGTTGAATTATTAGCTTTTTTCCTAAACATGATTAAAATTACTCTTTTATGCTGTCTCTCTGTGGACTGTTTCATTTATTATCACATCCTGTTGCAAGCATATGACAAGTGATTATTGGCAACATGGCTTACTTTGGAATTTGGGTGCCATCTGTCAGACCCCAACTTAAAAAATAGAGCTTAGGCTGTCCTCAAGACCCATCGATTAGGCTTCGCATAACAAGAGAGAAACCTGGCAGGTTTGTTGTAACAACTTCCCCCTTCTCGTCTCTTCCTGCTTATATGTCTATTATACCTCGTTGGTCAGTCATGCTACTCCCGTCTGAGAACAAGAATAAAGTTTTATCACAACAAGCGCATTTTATGCCATAACAAGAGGTCAGAACAAAACCGCCCACACATTAGGAATGAATTATTTGTTATTTAAAAATTTAATATAAATTCTTTCTTCACAAATTTACAGGGCTGCACATCTAGTGCAGACAGAATACACCCATGATACCAACATATGTCAAATAATTATATATAGGGGCAAAATTGTGTCTAGTGTAACATCAGAAATTAACAAATTGATATTTATAATTAACAACTGAGGAAATTGTAATTCTCAACGGTTGTGGACTATCTGTTATTTGCATTGATGTTCTGGGTTTAGATTATCTAGCTGTTCACCAGTTTTTGTTGTATGTTTATGTAAGGATTTTTGTGAAAACTTGTAGCCTTTATCTTATTAAATAAATATGGGACCATAAACTGTCTACACATTGAATTCAAAACTTTATAACTACATTTTGAGTCAAGATTTGAAGCTTTCATGATTAGAGTTTTTCGGGTTTCCAGCCATTTGATATTGATAAAATCGCTCAAGCTTTTGGCCCTGATAGCTCTATGGCCTTCTTCAGGAAGTAATGAGATGCCCCAGACCGGGTGGTATATTACTCTCCAAGTGGAGGGCAGGGCTAAGTGACGTGAGCCAATGGGAACGTGATTGGTCCGGCAGATGCGTACTGCTGGAATGTCTGCTGCTGTTTAGTGTCCTTGGTCATGCTGAGCTTAGCCATTGTCTTTGTTAAAATTGTTTTGCTCTTGCTTGATTTCAGTCGCCTCTTTTATAACTCTGTCATAATATCAGTTCTATGGTGTAAAACTGTGACCCCATTTTCAGTGCTGTGCTGAGCCACTGCTCATTTCTCAGGTTGAAGCAATCTGTGTTGGACACATCTCTCTTCTATTGTCTGTCCTATATATACGTTCAAAAAGAATGGGTACACAAACAAAGATATTCATTAGGCACACTGGACAGTCAAGAACCACAGAGACCACACCATGGACAAACACAACACACACGAGGGCCAAAAACCAAAAGTAAAGACCTTGATTCCATTCTACAGCACAGTTTCAAATAAGATTGCACGGATACCAAAAAGACAACATTAAAACCATATTTCTACCAGCAAGGAAGCTGAGTCAATACACGAGACCTGTGAAGAACAACCTGGGACTGAAAACCCCCGGAGTATACAAGATCCCATGCCAATGTGGGAAAGAAAGAAAGAAAGAAATGAAATGGAGTGTTATTTATGGACACTCTTTTAACTACTGTGGTTCTCAGCATCCCATTCTATACTGGGCGTGAAAGGCTGCTTAATTTTGCTCAGAGGCCTCTTTATCAGGCTTGAGGTTCTTTTACAGCCTTAAATTTAGGACAGGGGACCCACGGCTATACTTCCCTTCCAAAGGCAACCATGCTAAGGATGTTTACGCTGGAAATAATCCATTGTACTCTGCTGGGTTTGAACCCGCGACCTTGGCTATATGAATTTAGCATGGTAACCATTACACCACGGAGGGCGACAAATGTGGGAAAGCATATATATATAGGACAGACAATAGAAGAGAGATGTGTCAAACACAAACAGAATCTCAGATTGCTTCAACCTGCGAAATCAGCAGTGGCTCAGCACAGCACTGAAAATGGGGTCACAGTTGCATTTGTAATTCACACCTGCGAACAATCAAAGAATTTCTTATTTCTCTTTTGTCAACTGTTTACCAAAGTGGCAGCACATTATGATGTATTCCTTTGTCTCTTAATAAATATAACTGGAACGTTAATGGTTTTTGTTCTACACAAAGCTCTTTAATTGCCTTCTTATCAAGTCAGAGCATGCATCACTTTATACCCAATGAAACATTTAAAATCCCAGGCTATAAAATTCACCGAAAAGATAGAATTTCTGACACACCTTCTAGTGGAGTGGCTATATTAATCAACCGCAACATAGCACACAATGAAATACTGCTGCACAGCATTAAAGAATTAGAAATTATAGGCATTAAAATTCAATCCAGCAACAACTGCAGTGACATCACTCTTACAAACCTCCATCATATTCATTGAACGTCTTTTATCTGTCATTACTCTTAGCTGATATTGATTCAACATTCTTATTAGGCAATTTAAACTGTAAACACACAGCATGGGGCTGAAAACCAATCCAAATGGACGTCTTCATTATGACTTTATGCACACAAAAAATGTACACATTCTGGCACCCACTGAGCCAATGTATTACTGCTATAATCCAATAGTTTCTCCTGACATTCTCGACATAGACCACTGCCCAGTTCTGATTATATTTCAATGCAGCCTATTCCAACAGTTCATAAATCATGCCTAATAAATGGATTTGTTAACTGGGAAGTGTTTCAATCTAATTTGTACTCCACATTAACTTCTGCATACCATCTAGCAACACCAGAGGACACTGATAATGCTGTCGAGCAATTTACAAAAGCATTAAAAAGTCATTAGCACCCCTACGTCGTCAAGGAGAACATTTCTTTCTATCCCCACATATTATCAAACTAGTACAAGAAAAACACAAGGCTGCAAGAGAATGGTAACGTGACAGACAATCATGGCGGTGATGAAGGCTCAATGGACTCACACGGATAGTTACAACTAAACTTGAAGAGCATCGACTTAACTCATATCAATCATCTTCATCCTCTCTTCTGGCAAGCAACCAAACGGATCCTACGAGAACCAACCACCATTCCTGAAAATTGAATTGGAGTTTTATTTATGGATGCACTTGAACTGCTGTGGTTCTCAGCGTCCCATTTAATACTGGGTGTGATAAGACTGCTTAATTTTGCTCAGAGGCCTGTTTATCAGGCTTGAGGTTCTTTTACATGGCATAAATCTACGACACATGACCAACAGTTTTACTTCCCTTACGAAGGAAGCCATGTTAAGGATTTTTAGCTCAAAAAAATCCATCATCCTTCACTGGCTTTGAACCCGCAACCTTGGGATATGAGGCTAGCATGGCTAGCGACTGCACCATGGAGGGTGACTACCATTCCTGTTCTCCATGTGTACACAGCTGTATACACCAATTCTCCATCTAGTGCAATGTTCTTACTACCTACTATGATGAAACATTTGCTCTCCCACAAAGTTGGTAACAATGGCAAAATAGTAGATATTGAAAATGCACTCTACTAAACATTCACAAACCAACCATCTCAAACAGGATATCAAACACTTCTCCACATGAATGGGCATTCTTCATTCAAAAACTTCCAAACTGAAAGACTCTAGGTCATAATTTAATTCCTAACATCGTTCAAAAAAATCTCGCCAAGAAGGCACTTGTACAGCTAACTGAAATTTTCAACACCTCATTAATGATTGGTTACTTGCTCCATCATGGAAACTAGCTGAAATTATCGTGTTTCATAAACCAAAGAACTCAAAACAGTTACTATCCATTAGTCTGCTTTCTGTGTAATCAAAGCTATGTAGGCTATCATCCTACTCTCTGGAAATAACATCATTCCAGTATTTTAGGTTGGTTTTTGTCAACAACAACACACTGGTGCTCCTCCACTGTCTTAGAACATGTTTCACAGGTTGTTTCCCACATCTTCAACTAGGATTCTAGTAAGTTAAATAGTTAGGTTACAATATAATGTAACAGAATTCACTGCTATAATAATTTGAAACTGTACACAAATGTACAAAAATGCTGTGTTTGTCATAACGCCTAAAATGTCTCTTATAATGTATGGACAAAATGTAAAAGTTGGCATTGAGGATATTGGTGAGTTAAAACAAACTAATTAAATTGCCACTTGTGCCCTTACAGTGCTGGATAAGTTAGCTAGTTAATTGCAACTTGTCCTCGCTTGTGAAAGACGCCCAATACTTACAATATTATAGTTCTGATTGTCTGTGACATAGCCGATGTCCAGAGCTATCTCGTTCCTTGCACTAATGAAGTCTTCGTAGCTGGGGTTGTGCTGGGCCTCCACATGTTTGCAGTAGGCAAGCGCTAGGTCCTGCTTCGGCAGCTGTAGCATCAGCTGTTTGTCTCGATACTTCTCTCCGGGTGATCCCAGACGTGGCACTTTGTTTCCTGGTAACTGCTGGAAGTACTCTTCTAACTGCAACAACAACAACAACTTCTGAAAAGAGTATACATTCATATTAGCTTGAATAACTTGATTCCAATCAAACGTTATAACATTATGTCACAAAAGTCTATAATATATTTAACAAAACAAAATTTGCTCTATTTATTCTATAATAAACTATTCTTCTATCTGCTTCAAGCAAAATAGATAAACATTGTCATTAACTAGACTGAAGTGACAGTTAAATTTTTCAAGGGCCGGCTGCTATGTCATGATTTTGAAATTCTGTTCTCTTTGCATTATTACAACTTCCCATTTGGAAACTATATAGGTATTGATAAATTTATTCCTAATATAAAACAATGTTTTGGTAATGCTTAAATAAAAAATCTGATGTGTACTATTCACATAACTTTCTCTAGCTGTTCCATATAAAGCTATAGGTACTTGCAAAATATTATTATTTTATCTAAATTATACTAATCAACATTAACATTAGAAGAAATGGATTTCTTGGAAGTAGAAGTGAAATAAGAGAATACATTAGACTACAGCAATAGTCAAATCTTTTATAAGGTTTTAAAGTTTTTGACTATCACTTTAACCTAGTGTATTCCCTTACTTCCCTTCAACTTACAAGAAAGTAAGTACTAAGACTGTTTCTGCTAATGTTTATCTCTATTAGCATGATGTAGATGAAATAATAATAGTTTATATGTGAAACAGCTAGAGAAAGTTATGTGAATGGGAGAAATATTTGTTTTTATTCAGTGTCTCAAAACATTTTTCAATGCATTTCAATGGTGATAAATTTCATTTCCCATATCACAGTTGTTGGCAGATTTGTCTGTCATCCAAAGGATTCTTCCTCCTCCTCTGACAGCAACAGGTGTCCTGGTCATTATTATTTCTGGGCTTACCATCTGTCCGGGACTTGACTGGACAGCCCGGAGTAAAGTCGGGGTTGAAAATGTCCGGGATTTCCAACATAAAACAGATTACTGCAATTATGATAAATTCGTAAAATTGTATTTGTCTTTGGCGAAAAGATTTGGGTAAAATAGAATTGCAGGAAATTTTGTTCACGTTGACAGTTATAGCTAGGGGAGCGATAGCGGGACACTTGCAAACTACCCGTCCCACTTCATGTTACCGGTGGCGAACGCTCGCACGAGCTGTTGTGTCCAAAGACCTTTGGAATTATATTACCTAGACTCACCACTGGCGCTGGTGTGCTGTCGCTAATTGTAACCTCTCGCGCATCGGTGAGTGGCAAACGTGCTTTTTGCCGTATGTTCAGTACGCTTAAAAGGCTTTAATCATTTTCCATTGGTAAGAATAAATTGTAACATTTATGTTCCAAATTCATTCCGATTTATTCTCGTGGGTTATCTCGGTCACTAAGCGAATGATAATTTATTTTAGGTTCCTAATACATAGACTAGAATTATCGAGTAAGTCGTCAGCTGCTCCGAGACGTAACAAATTTGTGCCATCGAAAAATCACAGGCTAAACTCAGAGCATTTTGCGAAAAATTGTTTCCATGAAAACAAAGGCAAGATGATGCTAAACCCTAACACAGTTTCTTCAGTATTTAGTTTTCCTTCTCATCTGGCAAAGGTAACGAGAATGCTAATTTCATTCTTATTAGTATTTTGCATATATTTTATTGGCATTAGAAGGCAGTATTAAAATATTAGATTCAATGTTATAATTTGTCCTAAATAAAAAAAAAATACCGAAATCACGAATATACCACAAATACCGATAGAAAATGTTTACTTAACGTCTTGAATATAGTTAACTGAAAAGGAATACAGGTACCTAAACTCACGTTTACTCTATTTTTATAGTGTGCATACCATCTTTGAAAATCGCGTATTTTTTTTCTGCTAAATCATTGTACTTATTTGTTTGTTTTTATTTATTTATTTACATACATCCTTAGGTAATATCGTTATATTACAACTTTGACCTTCTATAACGACTGCTTAAATTTGAGGTGTACATTAAAACTGTATTTCTCGATTAACAACACACACTCAGTATCGCATTCATATTTCCAGGCTCTTGAGGGTGGGGAATAAGAAAAGCTTCATCAGCCTAGAATTGAACCCAGCATATTTTTCATTTTTAATTCAGCACTTGACCACTTTACTGCAGAGACGCTCTTAACAAACCCTCTTTATAATTCTTGTTGACGACTTTGTGCATTAAAGGAACAAGGGAGATAGTATACATGGAATCACTGAGAATAAACTGAGAAAACGGAATTAAAGCTGAATTATACTCTCTGTGACGCTTACATCCTGTTCGTAAAACACTTTAAATGCAGCTATGCGATATTCAAGTTCAATGATAACATTTACTTCTGTTTTGTTCAGTTGTGGGATGAAATTCCGTCTAGTCAATGAAGTGATTTTATTCAACTTCCAACAGGACGTTCATGGTCTAATCCCAGTGCATAGATTCTGACAATCATAAAGAACGTGTTGTCGCAATTATTTCCTACTCAGGTATCCTTATGACGTAATTATAGCTGTTTTAAATGACACTGTTTTCCCATTACAGCCAATGTATTGTGCGCTATTTAGGGAGTCTCTTGCCCTCCACCAGACTTCTTCATATTACGACACGTTATCTGGTCTGCGCAGCTAGGCGTGTAGGGGCTTGGTTGCGTCATACATTACACAGATGCTGCGGAAAATCAGTGTGTATTACACGAGTGTTCGAGTATATAGACGCTTTAAACGAACGTGGACAATTCCCCATTACAACAGTGAAGTTATTACATTAATTGACTTATAATAAACCCGATACAAATTGTCTATTGTTAATTGTAATGTCAATATAAATGCCCAGCATTGCGCGACGGACTGTAGCATGCGTTTGACCTCCGCAACTCCACGCCACCACTCAGTAGTCATCAGCAATACTCCAGTTTGTGAGGAATAACTTGAGAATGCTACCTGCTCCTGGCACCCGACCGAGGGTATCGCTCATGGCCAATATAACAATAAGCAGAAATGTTGAATGGTCCCACTGAAGTCCATGAAGTTGTCAGTGGCGGTCAGTTCTCTGATTTAGTGCTATTGGATTTCGTTTGCGTATTACGTTTATATATTATTGGTGTGTTGTGTCGCGTTATCTTGTTATTATAAAAAGGGTAACCACATAGAGAACATTACTACAATCCTAGTTACAAAATGTTGAGCTCAGAAATGTTTAATTGATATTTGTTGTCGTATTAACTATTGTTCAAACGGGTGTTGGAAAGAGGGGAGCAACCGGCCGCCACTGATATTTCTATGGACGTGACAGAAACAGTGGCACCATTACCATCAACACCCTAATGGCAGATGTGCGAGAGAGAAGTGTAAATGCTGTCGCTGTCTAACATGTTGTCTCAACTTGTTCCTCCTAGACTGTAACGACACCAGCATCAGTGGTAGCCTGAGCTGGAACCTACCGAGTAGAAACCAATCTGCATTGGCGACTGCACGCGCCGCATGTAGGAACGCGTTGAGGAACGTGGCTCGACGCAGCAGTATACTATACTGTATTTTACAATACTGTTTTACAGATAAATAATGTCTTTAATAGTAGTACATGCTCTTCAATCAAGATTGTACAATCTCTTGCTTCAAATGCACTGCATGAAGATTTGCAAATCTTACAGAAGAACTTTGAAATGAAATGGCGTTTTATTTATGGACGCTCTTCAACTGCTGTGGTTATCAGCGTCCCATTCTATATTGGGCGTGAAGGACCGCTTAATTTTGCTTAGAGGCCTCTCCGTCAGGCTTGAGGTTCTTTTACGTGCCGCAAATCTACGACACGGGACCAACGGCTTTGCTTCCCTTCCAAAGGAAGCCATGCTAAGGATTTTTACACCCGAAAAAAAGCCATCTTCCTCCGCCGGGTTTGAACCCGCGACCTTGAGTATACGAAGTTAGCATGGTAACCATTACATCACGGAGGGCGACCGGAAGAACTATGCAAACATATCTAAAATAATAACATATTTGGAAACATCGAACATTGAAATGTCTCGAGCCCTGAAGGCTGTTGATGAACTTGTGCAAGCAATTAATCAGGGATCGTGACATTTGTTTTAGACCATGTGAAAAACAAAGTGAAGAGTGTTTGGAAAAAATATCGAATTTTCAATAATGCGTGAAATACGAAATGTGCTACAAGGTGTTGCTACGGAAATAATTGCTGATGGAGTATCTTAGATGATGTGTTCTATTTCCATTCTGCTCCAATCAATGTGATGTGGAGCAAAACGTCCAATCGGAGACGATTCACATTTAAAACGTTACGAATGTTGTACATTGTAATCAATGTGTCTTGAGAGAAAATGAAACAGATAATGATGCTAATGACTTGTTACACAACAGCAACTGAATTATGTAAATATTAAAATTGTTAGTTCCCGTAAATCAGTGGTATTTATGTTTACCTCCTTGGCCTTCCACTGCTAGTGAAAGCTGCCTCAGGGAGTCTCAAGACATATTTCCGGTGAAATTTTTATATCGAATTTTGGGTGCAATCAATACCTTCTCTATCCACTATGTATATTGTACGTACGGGCTAGAGAAGGTAAAAAATCTTTTGTGTTCCATTCACATGACTTTCTCTACATCTCTGCAAAAAATATTATGCTTCTATTTACTTCATGCTAATCGAAAGAAAATTAGCAAAAATAGTAAGTTTTTTTAAAGCTGAAACCAAAAACAAGGAATATCTCAAAAACATAAACTCCACGAAAAAAATGTATACGACATAAATTGTGTTTTAACGTGCCCTACATTTTTTGTGTGGTAAGATTTTGTCCATCTCTTACGGTTTAGCAGTTATGCAAAATCCCATAAAATTCATCCAAAATAGTCTTCAGAGGCTATTCCCAGAAAATTCAAGATGTACATTTTATTTGTCAGATAAATATCTTTAATATACGATATTTTAATCAAAATCGTTAAAGCCATTTTTGAGAAAATCAAAATTTTCGATAAAAGTTCCATGTAAAGGTTAGTTTGGGGTAGGGGGATTTTCTTGAAAATCTTCGTGTGGCATCCTTAGATGATACCAAATTTAAATACCAAGTTTTGTATTTAACAGTCTTTTCGTTTTTGACCTATGCTGTCCAAACACACACATACACACGCAAACACACACACACTCACACAGACCTTTTTCCAAACATTTTTATTTTTTTTTGGATTCAGAGGGACCCAAATCATGTATTTCCGGTGAAATTTCGATATCGGATTTGGGGTGCAATTCAATACCTTCTCTATCCACTACGAATATTGTACATACGGGCTAGAGAAAGTAAATAATCCAACAAAACTTTATCGTGCTCGTATATAGCAGCCGCCAGTGTTATATCCTCATACGCTCCCGCAACGTGTACACGACTATAATAAAACACGAAAACGTGGCTGTGGATAATTAAACGGCAGTGTCACAGTCTGTGAAGCATCAAAGTTAGAAGACACGCTACTGCACAGAAGCAAGGTGCGGAAAAATTGTATAAACTTGCACTGGAAGACGATCTCTTGGTGATGTGAAGTAGTTAACATGCTGGTGCGTGAGAAATACCTCTCTAGTCAACATGCGTTCTGTTTTCTCACAGACACCGTGTGTAGAGCAGAGTTGGATAGGTAGAATCAGACTGAAAACAATTAAAAGTATCACAATTGACCATAATAGTTCGCTATACTATGAATCCTGGGACTTACAACATTATTAGTCACCATTGGTGTTGTCATCTGAAAATAATTTGACATCACCTTGTGGTTTACCGGGAAACATGCGAGTCAGTTGAGGAATTTAGTGCCGTGGTGCCGGTATGTTGCCATGGTAGCTCAGTGGTAGAGCAACCGGCGAGAGACCGGAAGATCCGTGGTTCAAATCCCGGTTATGGCATTGGATTTTTCAGTCTGACTCCACCTATCCATATACAGATGATTTATATAGAACTGACACATTTCTTTCTTTAATTGTTTCAAAAGTGTTATGTTAGCGACAACTTATTATACCTAAATCGTAGAGGAATTTTGGGAGATTATTTACCTCTATAGCAAATGTTGAAAATGCCCTCCATCCCGCATAAGGCACAACTCAATACGTCGTACTGGCCACTCGTTGGAGGACTCTGTTGTCAATAGCTTGAATCTCCTTTGTGATGTGCTTCAGATCGTCCAATGTCTGGGGACGTGTGGCGTAAACCCTGTCTTTTAAGTAACCCCATAGAAAGAAGTCCGGCGATGTCAAATCCGGAGATATCGGTAGCCACAGGTTCCTGGAAATTATCCAGGCGTCAAAGAAACTTGCAATTAGGTTCACGGATTCATTTGATGTATGGCATGTAGCGCCATCTTGCTGAAAATATCCTTAACTCAGCTCTACATCGTCCAGTTGCTCAACAAACTATGAAAATCAGTCGGTACTCTGCCGTGTTCACAGTCTGGTTAAAAATCTGTGCATCTAGTGACAAGGAATCGAAACTCCAGAACATTCTGCTTAATTTGGTGCTAAAATTGGGTCATTGAATGAATTTCTAACGGAATAATTAAAGAAAGAAATGTGTCAGTTCTATATAACTCACTCTACTTACACCTATATGGTTTCTAAATGCTATTGATCTGGACACAAATGTTACCAGAGACACGTTCTGTAAATGAGGCTAAGGGAATAACCTACCATTCACACGACTTTCTGTACTCATTCCTCTACAACATACAAAACCGTTCTTCTACAAGGAGATAATCGCCCTCCGTGGTGTAATGGTTACCATGCTAATTTCATATACCCAAGGTCACAGGTTCTAACCCGGTGGAGGACGACGGGCGTAAAAAAAGCCTTAGCATGGCTTCCTTCGGAAGGGAAGTGAAGCCGTTGTTGGCGTGTCGTAGAGTTACGGCAAGTAAAAGTACCTCCACATGATAGAGAGGCCTCTGAGCAAAATTAAGCGATCTTTCACGCCCAGTATAGAATGCGACGCTGAGAGCCACGGCAGTTAAAGAGCGTCCATAAATAACACTCAATTTCTTCTACAAGGGGCCATTGTCACACCGACGTAACAGATTATTTTTTAAGAAAAATATTATTTACATATTAGAATGATTTTTCGTTCGTAATCGGCTTACCCTCCCCCCATATTTAGGACTGTCACCCGCTAGGCCTTACAAGCGGATGTCTAGGAGTCAGAAGCCAATGGCACGAAAGCACAGAATGGAGAGCATGGAACGAGTGGTCGGCTCGTAATCAGACATGAGCGTGAGGAAGTGGATGATATGAAATGCATGCTAAATAGATGCTAGAAAATGTTATGATGGACCAATTGTTGGCATGAGTGGCGGGGGAAATCAAAGGACCCGGAGAAAACCCGCCTAGATGCCGCTTCGTCCACCAGAAATCCCACATGAGGGCGCTTGGGATCGGAGTCGGGCCGGCAGGTGGAATGAGTGGCGGGGGAAATCAAAGGACCCGGAGGAAACCCACCTAGATGCCGCCTCGTCCACCAGAAATCTCACATGAGGGCGCTTGGGATCGGAGTCGGGCCGTCAGGTGGAATGAGTGGCGGGGGAAATCAAAGGACCCGGAGAAAACCCGCCTAGATGCCGCCTCGTCCACCAGAAATCCCATATGAGGGCGCTTGGGATCGGAGTCGGGCCGGCAGGTGGTATAACCACTCGGCTACGGCGCCACCTATGAGTTTCTATTAATATTTAATTGAACTATCGCGTTTAAACGAGAGAACTTACAAAAATGAGCACGTTTTATCTCTTCAGATGTTTTCTTGGAGGAGCCCATCACTGCGGGGATATTCTCTTGACTCGGTCTGGACAAAGCTCATTATCAGCATATTACCAGACAGAGGATACTTTGTCGCAAGATAGACCTAAAGTCAGCCTATACAACTTAAAACTTTGTAAATGGTTTCCATCGCTTTCCATCGGATATGGGACCTATGGACAGAAAACCGACACACACACGTTTATCAGGTGGCTCAGGCGTTTCGCCTGGGACTGGTAACCGGGAGGTCATGGGTTCGATTGCCGCAGCTGCCCTCTCTGACCCATGGGTTTTCGGTAGTACCTCCCTTCCGTGGTGCTGAATAACAGCGTAATAGCTGAACAAAGCACACCCTCCTCCCATTGGGAGTGGTCCATCAAAATTAACATAATTTAAAAAATAAATAAACACCAGCGGAGCAGAGGTAAGGATGCTGCTCCTGAAAAATGCAACCGCTCGAGGAGCCTTAGCGCTACCTTCTTACCACCAACACCGGAAACCTCAAAATAAACCTCAACCTTCACCTCATTCCTGTGGTTAAACCCTTACCAGGGTAGGTACACAGCAACAACACCTAGGGTCACCACGAGCCTACCAGACTCACTCGCACGCACGCACGCTTTGGAAATACAGCTCTCGGCGGCGGGATGTCGCTGGATGGCGCTTCCCGCGTCAAGTTGAACTGCTTGGACTATTAGCAACCCACCAAGTGGCTCTTTCTCCGCGGTCGGTTTCGGCCGCCCGTCGATAATACTGATAGCATCATATCCTCTTGGGGTATGACACACAATAAGCCCACGTTGGCTGCAATGTGGAACCCCCTCCAAAATGACTGACAGACACACACACACACACACACACACACACACACACATTTTCACTATAAAACTTGCAGCTTATTCTGCGACATCATGTGATAATAATCCCTTGTTTGTACTTCTTGTTAATTCAAATTAATATGCACTACACATTACGTAAGTAAAACAAGAAAACCGTGAACGCGCACGAAATAGCCGCGAGCTACCATTGAGGGGTCCCTACCTGACTATCTCGGTGCAGCTATTGTTCCGATCGGCCGTGCTCACTAACGCGTACCAAAATCAATAGCCGCATAAACAAAGCGCGTTGTCACTTCTCTGAAGTATGAATAATTCAGTTCTGGAAACTTCCTTTAGGCAGTGTCTCGCAATTTCAACGACTGGAATAGCATGTCCAAATTGAAGAAGCAGTAATTCATTCCATTCAATGTGTTGGCGCATTGGGCTATAAGGTAATGAAATGTTTGTGAACACAAGGCCTTCCTCGTTTGAATCAAATGTCTTGAAAAAAGGAAAAACGAATTAAGTATACGTATTAGAAAATTTAAACCAATATTACGGAATTCTCGAACATGGTTAACCCCAACAAAAAACCGTATCGGACATAAACTGTGTGTTTTAACGAGATCTACATTTTTGAGTAGTCAAAAAGTCTTTCAGAATGGAGAGGACTTCAAAGGCTATTCCCAGGCAATTAAAACTATGCATTTTATTTCTGATGAAAATATCTTTAACATATAGTATGTTAATCAGAATTGTTACAGCCATTTTTGAGAAAATAAGAGTTTTCGCAATTTTTCCATGTAAAGGGTAGCTTGGGGTAGGGGAATGATTTTGAAATGTATGTCCAATTCTTGGATATTTTTTTTTTTGTAGTCGGCTTACCTCCCCCATATTTAATAATAATAATGATAATTTATTGCACCATTTGGCATACATACAATGCAATAGGTATCGTCAGCAAGTCATTAAAATGCATCTATATTTAAATATTCTGTATGTTGTAAAAATTAGGTCGCTTAATTCTGTTTTTAACACTAATTTTAAAATAGTTTTCATTTACAATTTGTCTTATATTTAAAGGTGGTTTATTATAAAATTTCACTCCAAGATAAAGATGAGAGGGTTACAGAAGTAACCGAAATTTAGGAGGTACCATGTTACTGCTACACCTTGTATAATAGCTATGTAAATCAGAAAAAAGTAACTAACACATGTCTTTTGGAAATGAATAAAATTCAAGCATGTAAATTCATACAAAGATGCCACAATTAATTGTTTTTAAAAAATAGGTCCACAATGTTGGCGAGAGTAACAATTTTTTATTATTCTCAGATCCTTTTTCTGGAGCAAAAATACTTGATTGGCTTCCCCACTGCTACCCCAGAGCAAAATACCATAGTTTAAATGGTAATGAAATAAAACTATAATAAACAGTCAATAAAGTTCTAATGAAAACACACGTCCCTAAGTCTTGTAAGATAAATAAAACATCAGACAAGTTTTTGCTTACTTCCATTTAGGACTGAAACCCCCTCCCCCTCCCCCCAGGACATAAAAGCGAATGCCTAGGCGAGCAAGTTAACGAGGTATTCTTTTAACTATAGCAGACGTTTTTAAATAGAATAACCTGGATACCAGTGATGAATGATTTAGTATTAAGTTTAATATCGTAGGGAAATATATAGCAGTAAGGTGTTCATTGGCTCCATCCCAGTGGTGTTTCCCTTTCCGCCCGTGTATAAACCACCTTGTATGTCCACCTATACTGTATTTTACAAACATAATGACCCTGCCCCACACTACTTCCCTCGTTGCTGCCAAGTCTTCACTTACTGGTCCCTTAACCGAGGCGCGCTTTTCGACTTTCAAGCAATGTCTCCAGGAAACAAATTTTACTACGTTGCCTCTCGCCCCTAGTACAGGGTCGTCTTTTGTTTCCTAGTGGTTATTGCCCACTGGTAGGAAGGAGCGGCCCCATGAGGGCCTCGTGCTTTGGAGGAAATTTACTTACAAACTCAGTAGCGCGGGACTTCTGCATTTCGTTCGCTTTGAAACAACGTACTAACTGTCTGACGAAAGAATGCAGTTGTTAGGGGAGGTCGCTAGTGTAGCATGGCACGGTTTAGTGCGGTCAGAGAAGACTGGAATATAATACAGTACTATCTGTCTGACGAAAGAGTGCAGTTGTTAGAGGAGGTCACTGGTGTAGCATGGCACGGCTTAGAGCGATCAGAGAAGACTGGAATATAATACAGTACTACCTGCCTGACGAAAGAATGCAGTTGTTAGAGGAGGTCACTGGTGTAGCATGGCACGGTTTAGAGCGATCAGAGAAGACTGGAATATAATACAGTACTATCTGTCTGACGAAAGAGTGCAGTTGGTAGGGGAGGATGCTAGTGTAGCATGGCACGGCTTAGAGCGGTCAGAGAAGACTGGAATATAATACAGTACTATCTGTCTGACGAAAGAGTGCAGTTGGTAGGGGAGGACGCTAGTAGCATGGCACGGTTTGGAGCGGTCAGAGAAGACTGTAATATAGTGCAGTACTACCTGTCTGACGAGAGAGTGCAGTTGTTACGGGAGGTCGCTGGTGTAGCATGGCACGGTTTAGAGCGGTCAGAGAAGGCTGGAATATAGTACAGTACTACCTGTTTGACGAAAGAATGCAGTTGTTAGAGGAGCTGGTTGGTGTAGCATGGCACGGCTTAGAGCGGTCAGAGAAGACTGGAATATAATACAGTACTATCTGTCTGACGAAAGAGTGCAGTTGGTAGGGGAGGACGCTAGTAGCATGGCACGGTTTGGAGCGGTCAGAGAAGACTGTAATATAGTGCAGTACTACCTGTCTGACGAGAGAATGCAGTTGTTAGAGGAGGTCGCTGGTGTAGCATGGCACGGTTTAGAGCGGTCAGAGAAGGCTGGAATATAGTACAGTACTACCTGTTTGACGAAAGAATGCAGTTGGTAAGGGAGGTCGCTGGTTTAGAGCGGTCAGAGAAGCTGGAATATAGTGCAGTACAGTCTGACCATCAAAACATCAGCACAGCATACGAAAACAGGAATAAACTAAATGATCCACAACAGGTTCAACTTGCTGTTTTCGTTATCACTAATGAATATTAATTTTCTACTTTGTGAACGTATGATTACGCGCGGCGGTGTTTGTATTTTGACTTGATTCGAACACGTCCAAGTAAGAAACTCAAGTATTGCCGAAATGTACAGGGCATGCACCTGGAGCGATGAAATAATACCGCTTATTTGTGTTTACGCAAGCTTCCACTCGTGGCCGTCTGACAGGTAATACCAGAAGTTAACCTTAGTCCGAAGCCTGTACCTGTTGCAGTGACTCCCTAGTCATACCTTCTGACTGTTGAGGCCTGGCGGTACCCAGGAATACCCCTCGTTGATACTCTTCTCGCGAGTAGTCCTGCGGTCAGGGTCAGTCGGGGGTTTGAATCCAAGGCGATCTCTCACGTTCACCCATTCCTCGTGGTACACGTCGTGGGCTTCTCTCGGGCACTTGCAGCTGTTGCATGTTTTTCTGTGAACAAAAGAGCAAAGCATTAGCACGAGCACTGGATACCAGCTGGCCTAGATACGCCGGGCTATGTGAGAAATAGATCGTCCCGCAACACAACAGTCAACAGACCTCGGATTTGGGTTTTATGCCTATTTTTTCCTGAACAAATAAAATATGTGTGTTTATGTTTCATGTAAAATTACATTAGAATTTTATTGCACCTAAATTGCCAATTATACCACAGTGTATCTGTTTCACCCCCCCCCCCAAAAGACCTAATTATAGTAAATATAAGCTATAACAACATTTAAATTTGGTCTTTTTCAGTGTATAAAATACTGCTCTCGGACAAAAGATGCAGTTTAACACAGACAGTTTGGAAAGATTTACAATATAAGAGATGCAGGCAATGGCGGTCGCTAAAGAGTTGCAGCCGGGGGGTTTGGATATTTTCTGTAAATGTATATGTTGTCATTAGAAGTCTTTACTAACTGTGTACATAAATTTACGACGCTAAGTTATTGCTAAGTAATGTTAATAATTCAAAATTAATATAAATGCACTGACCGTTATTCCCAGCATGTGCAGGTCGCTAAGATACAGTAACGTAAAATAGACAAGTTAAACATTTAAACCTTATCGTTCTTCTTTTATTAGAACATTCTTACAGAAATGAAGTTAAATAAAAGAAAGTGCCTTCTACAAGTTATGCAAATTATGAAAACGGAAAATTAAATCTTGAAGGATATTCAATAATCTGCTGTTTGCCATATAGGTGCGCTAACCAAGTGCAGCAGCCGACAGAATTAATCGTGCTATTGCCCACACCGTTCTTGTTCACATTTTAGTTACATAGACGGTATAGTCTACGAGGTTCATAGCAATGTAGTGATTTAAATTACTTTTAGGGTCTTTAGCTGACATTTTTCATCAGCATAAGCACTGCTATTAATATTGTAAGAAGATTGAATTGCCTTACGACAAATAATAATAACAATAATAATAATGATAAATGCTGAATTGAATTTGAAGGGAAGACGGTCACGCGCAGGGAATGACGGTCACATAGACCGCCATTACCTTCACGAACAACGTTAGAAAATGCTTCATAACCGTGTTCTCTCTCAAAACAAAAACATTCCAATAATCAGCAATAAATACGCTACTCATTTTATAAAAAGATGGGGTAAATTTAAAACAATGAAATATACTTACAATGTCTTGATTTTCTGAACGAAAGTATAAGAAAACTGTCAACTACAGAAAAGTACTTCTAAGTTCATAAACTTACAACTCAGCAATGAAGTTACTATTGAAATGGTTCTATCTCTTTGCGCAGAACGCTCTAGACATTTCTATGTCCTTACGAAACGATATTACAGCGATGACCGTCATTCCCTGCATCTCCCCTATATTGTAATGTCAATTATCAATTGGGCACAAACTGCCACAGGCATTGTTATTTGAGGTTAAAGACAAAACAAAGAGCTGAAACAAAATACAAAATTAGTGTGGTGGTAGCATGTCTGCCTCACATTCAACAGATCGCGAGTTAGAATCCCGCTTAGGGTGAGTTACCGAGACAAGGTTTTCCCTTATCCTGAGAAGACGAATGTCGAGTAACTCGATCCATGGACCCCGAGAACATTTGAGCATCATTGCATCAATTTCATTCATCGTCCGATATGACCAAATCAGCTTAAAGATTATAAAAAAAAAATTCTGATGTGTTACACTCACATGACTTTTTCTAGCTGCTCTACAAACTTCCTACAAAAGATTAACTTCTTTCTACACCATTCTAACTGAGATAAACATTAACAGAATGGTCTTATTATTTAGTTCCTTATAAGTAGAGGGGAACTAAAGGAATGCACTGGGCTAAAGTGATAGTCAAATGTTTTAAAAGCTATCGTTATGCGAATGTCATTGCAAATCCCTTCTTTGCTTGGCCAGGAATAGAACAAAAGAAAAACGGACACTTCTTTTAAGTACTTCCCAACTGAAACCAATAAAAAGAAATATCTTGGAATGGGTTACTTCCACAACAAAGAAGTAAAGGACATAAATTGTGTGTTTTGACGAGATCTACATTGCTTGTGTAGTAAGTTTTTGTCTGTCTCTTACGGTTTAGAATATCAGCAAAATTCGGTAAAATTCATCCGAATAAAGATATCTTCAGAGGCTATTCCCAGAAAATTCGAGATATACATTTTATTTTGGATATAAATAGCTTAAATATACGGGATGTTAATAAAAATTGTAAGCCATTTTTAAGGAAATAAAAAATTTCAAAAAATGTTTGCATGTAAAGGTAGTTTCTGGTGCGGTTTTTTTTTTTTTTTTTTTTTTTTTTGTAAATGTTGGAGAAATCTTGCAAATCTTGTCACATCCTTGGAAAATACTAAACCTAAATACCAAGTTTGGTTTTTAACGGTCTTTTGTTTTTGAGCTATGCTGTACACACACGCGCGCGCGGACATTTTTCCAAAAATGCTTTTTTGGATTCAGGGGGATTCAGAACGTATTATTTCCAGTAAAATCTCGACATCGAATTTTTGGGTGCATTACAATACCTTCTCTATTCCTATGTTAGGTACATTGTACGAGTACATATGAGACTTGAGAAAGTAAAAAAAAAAAAAAGATGCATTGCTATACTATAATGTTATAAGGTTATGTACTTTTTTTCTTTGTATTCGTTGTTTTCATCATTCAATTATTGTTTTATTTCGGATCTCACTTATGGAGGAAAAAAGTATTAATATGCTTTTCACAAGTGTATGTTTATTTTAAGACCAATAAACACATATTTGCTTCATTCACAATGAGATGCAAGCGCAGACGTAACGCAGCATAAGCGCATACGCGAGGGAAGATCATTCACAATGCTGTCGTAAGTGTAATACAAGAGTTGTTACGGGCTTTTAGATCTGTAAATTATGTGTGGTTATCTTCCAAGTTTCAATTAAATAAGATAACCAACAATTTCATCTAAGAAAATCTACTCAATATTTTACAAATAAATAGATTATAAAAACTACATAGTAACAAGTGGAACTCACGGCAGTGACGCCATATTGTCTATCCAAAAATATTATAAAATAATGCAAGCATAGAGACTGTAGAAAGTGAATAAAACTGCACATTTAATGAACTGTCAATTATCTCTTTGCGCCTTGCGATTTGTGAAGCCCAAAAATCTTGGCACAGATGGTGAGTTCGTCCATTAAATCAGAGGAGGATTCAGAGGGAGACTGTCATAACCTCTTGAGGGAAATGAGAGATGGCGCTGCAGTGCATAGAGGAAGGTAAGTAGGTTTCTTTCTATTTGTACGCAAGGCAAGAGTAAAGTTTGGATTTGCAAACTCCGTTGCATTGCATTCCGTAGCGTCCTGCGTATGCCTATGCGAATGCTTACGTTGAATAACATGGACGCGTATACTGCGTCTGCGTTTACATCTCATCGTGAATGGGGTGTAACTCGCATTTAACCCTTTGTTGCCTGTCGGTACCTTAAGTTCCGCTTGTTTTAAGCGTAACTATACAAATAGGGTTGTACTCTAGGATTAATTTCATGTTCAATTAACCTTCAATCATAAACGACAAGTAATCAAGACTGTTTTATACTGTAAAAATATATACAATTTTTGCACTAAAATTGCAGTGATTTTTTTAAATAAATGAAAGAGAAAACCGGCATAACTACAGTCAAATGTAACCCCATTAGCTTTCAAATATCACACCGATTATTTTACTTGGGCTCTCCCCGTTCTTTACCACAATCACTGGGATTTGAAATTGCAACATTTGCCTTTGAATGGATGGCAGGTCCATTACCTTTCACCTACCACTAATGGTCATTTTAACTTCTTTTTGGCAGTGCCTTTGGCAGCATTATGAAAACTGGTTTAGAATAGTTTAAACTTTATTTGGGAAGAAAACTATCAACAAAGGATCTACATTTATTTTCATTCCTGTTTTCTGTAGTATTTTATACAATAATTTCATAGGTTTATTCCCAAATATTTTTGCTAGAACTCCAGTTTTAAACTTGAATTAAAGGAAAAACGGCATATGTAGTATACTAGTGCAGGCAACTAAGTGTTATGCCTTGAAGTGATCAAATAGAGCATACATGGGCATTTACTCCTACACAAACCAGAAATGGTTTCTGACCTCTCCCTATACGACAGAAAATGTCGCGGGAGTTCGATGTACAAGGCAGGTATTACCGTGCTACCCAAAAGGTTAATGTGTCTGCTTCAAAGGCTGCTACAAGACCTTGTGGTTTACTCCACGCGTGTCTTTGTCACTTGTGATTTCTATTGACTGAAGTGACGCGCCCATTGCAAAACGTCGGCGATTTCCTAGAATAATCACTGCGTTATCTGAGAAGTTTGTATTAACAAAGGTAAAGTCCATGTTAATCTTTTGAGTAGCACGGTAATATACGCCCAGCCTATTGGCCAGCAGTGTCGGGCCGCGACAGAGTTCCAATTGGAAAATTGTCATGGCAGATCCTAAGCGATATTTAGTTTTGGTCTTCCTTGTGGGCGACTACTTTTTGCAATTGGGACATAATGTACTATTCACAGAGAATAAATAGACAAATAAGTACTTATTACCTGTCTGAAGAATGAATGCACTAAAGGAAGCTTGCGTAAACACAAACAGATCGTTATGGAGGAGTTGAAAGCAACTGTTGATAAAAGAATTAAGAAAAACCAGTGCTTCACTATGAAAAACCGGTACCACGAGACAATAAATACCTTGATAACAATGACGATTACTTTGAGAAATAGAGTAAGGTACTGTAACTTTGTAAATAAAGGCTTTGTGTTGACAATTCAGCTCAACTATTAAACCACCAATAGAATGGCCGAGATTAGGCAATTTCAACCAATCGCGGTCATCTGCCTGGAGCGAATTTGTCGAAACATCTTATTGCAGCTGATGTTCATTTCTTTGAAATCTTGTCGCAACTGACGTTTTATCTCCTATCTAGATTATTGGGAACACGGTGACAATCCACACCCAACCTTCACTCTCAGTTCCACAATTGTACTTTCAATTAATTCACTTACAATGTTTATTTAAGGGTTTGTCCAGTTCATAATGTATTTAGTTCAAAAAAGGAGTGAAGACAGTTTGAATGAGATGAATGCAATAACCTCAAATAAAATAACATTTGGTTCCATGTAATAGCTATTAAAATATGAAATAAAATAATGTTCGCTATTTCTATTGTTGCTATCGATATTCGTATATTGGGTGTAGGCACGGTCGGCCATATCATAATTCAAGAAGAAAGAAAAAAAATCGGTAAATAAACATGTTCAAATGCGTCATCTACTATTTGAGAATTTGAGAACTAATGTACCACAATCATAACCTTATGGAATCTCTCTTCCTATATACTATAAATTATTAATAATCTATTTGGCTGAATTCTCTTATCAAATACAACTCGCTTCGCTCCGGTCGTGAATTATCGACAAGATGAAAATACTCGTGCATTACTAATGACAATTTTTGTTATTGTTTAGTTATGCCAAATCGTGTCACTTGTGGATAACCTCGTAAGAGAGGGATCTGCAAGAGATGATTTTTCTGTTAAAAAGTTTGCAATTTGGGTATTTTTGTAACAACTCCAAGTTGGAATGCACAGCAATTAGGTTGTCGGTGACAATCCCTGGAAAGCGTGTGCAGTCGCCCACAACGTTGGAAGTATTTACGAAACCTGAGCACTGTAAACTGACGTGTGTACGGCAGGGAACATCTGATGCAACAAGGAAAACTTCTTTCTTCACGTGTTCTTCAAAACTCTTCTTTGGGCTGGTAATGTCTACCCATTCACAAATACTATACTATACTCATGAAAAAGAGCATATATGAGTAAAATATTTGATTTGTTACATTCACGAGACTTTTTCTATTCACTCTTTTACAAAATGTTCTTAAACCTGCCTACTTCATGTTAATCTAGATAAACTTTCATTACAGTTTACATATTTCGTTGAAGATGCAGTAGTTTAAAGGGATACAATTGGAAATTTACAAAATCCATATACTATGTAAGGTATTTTATTGATGTATACATGCCAGTTATTATATATAATAGTGATATTTTTGCCATGTATCAAACTTCAAGCTTACGTGGTTATTTTATTACCTAGCTATCAATTAATTCATTCATTCAATAATATCTTAATTCATTGTTCTAATAAAAATAACCCACGTATTTTTGAGAATATTTATATAAAAATATAGTTTTTCAATAAATGAGTTTATAAATATTTATCATATTAAACTTTTTACATTTGCCCTAATTAGTGTAGAAAAATTATTATTTTTCGAACTTTCCCAAATTGTTGATTTTTACTTTCTCTACAGTACCATGTACATAGTGTATAGAGGTGTTGCAATACACCCAAAAATTCGATACCGAGATTTCACCGGAAATACATGTTTTGGGTCCCCCTGAATCCAAAATAAGCATTTTTGGAAAAAGGTCCGTGTGGGCAGCATAGCTCATATACGAAAAGACCATTAAATGCCAAACTTGGTATTTAAGTTTGGTGTCTTCCAAGGATGCGACGTGAAGATTTTCAAGAAAATCCCCCACCCCTAACTACCGTTTACATGGAAAAATTTTCGAAAATTTTGTTTTTCTTTAAAATTGCTCTAAAGATTTTGAATATTAAAGCCATATCTATCACAAATAGAATGTATATCATGATTCTTCTGGGAATAGCTTCTAAAGACCTGTTTGTTCTGGATGAATTTTGCTTAATTTGGTATAACTAGTAAACCATAAGAGATAGACAAAAACTTACTATACAAAAAATGTAGATCTTGTTAAAATACACAAATTATGTCCTATACATTTTTTTCGTGGAGTTGATCGTGTTTAGATATTCCTTGCTTTTGGTTTCAGCTTTGAAAAACTTATACTTATCTCATACAGGAATTTGTTAACTCTGTCCATACAAACAAAGGAACTTCAGTCACATCGCAACCAGCTTTTGACCATCACTTTAACCTAAGGTACTCCCTTATTTCGCTTCTACTTACAAGGAAGCAAGTAATAAGACTATTTCTGCTAATTTGTTCTCGATTAGCTTGAAGTAATTCTGCATAAAATTTTTAACAATAATTTGTTACAGAAATGTAGAGAAAGTAATTTGAATGGAATAGTGTGTAGCACCCAGAGAGTACAGGAGATTAGTGAACATCCCCTTAAAGACACTTGGGTCTGTGACGTAAGAAATGATGTGTGACACTTGAACTCCAACATATGACAAAACAGTAAACAAGATCCACATTACAACATCAATTCATTTCTCTAACGTCTTCAGCGGAATAACACACGCCATTAACAAAAATCTGATGTCTTACACTCACACGACTTTCTCTGTATCCCTGTAACAAATTGTTGTTAAAAAGCTTATTCTTCTATTTACGTCCTGCTAATCGAGAAAAAAAAAATTAGTAGAAATAGCCTTATTACTTGCTTCATTATAAGTAGAAGCGAAATAAGGGAGTACCATAGGTTAAGTTGATGTTACTGAAGTTCCTTTGTTTGAGAAAAGTTCTCGTATAAGTTTATTAAACCTGAAACCAATAGCAAGGAATATCTCAAAAACGATAAACTTCACGAAAAAAAATGTATAGCACATAGATTGTGTGTTTAACATCCTCTACTTTTTGGTTTGTTAAGTTTTTGCCCATCTCTTATGGATTAGCATTTATGCAAAATTCCGTAAAGTTCTTCCAAAATAGTCTTCAGAGGCTATTCCCAGAAAATTCAAGATAAACATTTTATTTGTCAGGTAAATATCTTTAATATATGACATTTTAATCAAAATCGTTTGAGCCATTTTTGAGAAAATCAAAATTTTCGAAAAAATGTTCCATGTAAAGGGTAGTTTGGGGTGCGGGGATTTTTCTCAAAATCTTCGTGTCGCATCCCTGGAAGATACTAAACTTAAATACCAAGTTTCGTATTTTACCGACTTTTCGTTTTTGAGTTATCGTGTTCAAAGACACACGGACACACGGACGAACGCTCACGCTCACACACACACACACACACACACACACACACACACACACACACACACACACACACACGCACTTTTTTCTGAAAATAGTCTTTTTGGATACAGGGGACCCTCAAACATATATTTCCAGTGAAATCTCGGTATCGAATTTTTTGGTGGAGTGCAATAGATCTCTATACACTATGTACATAGTGTATATAGAGAAAGTAAAAATGCCTTTTTTGCATTCAGACCCAAAACATGTATTTTCGGTGAAATCTCAGTATCGAATTTTTGGGTGGAATACAATACCTTCTCAATCCCTATGTACATTGCACTTACGGGGTTAGAGAAAATAAAACTACATGCGATAAATTGTGCGTTTTAACGAGATCTACATTTTTACGTTTTTCTCCATTTCTTTCAGTTTGCTAGTTAAACAAAATACAGAAAAATGTATTCAGAACATGTCTTCAGAAGCTATTCCCGGAAAATTTAAGACATACATTTTATTTGCGATATAAATATGTATAATTTAAGGTTTTTTAATCAAAATCGTTAGCCATTTTTCAGAAAACAAAATTTTCAAAAAGTTTTCCCTGTAAAGGGTAGCTTGGGGTGGGGGATTTTCTTGAAAATCTCGTGCTATATCTTTGGAAGATAATATACTTAAATACCAAGTTTGGTATTTAAAAGTCTTTTAGCTCTTGAGCTATGCTGTCCAGATACACACGAGCCTTTTTCTAAAAATGCATTTTTACGAAGTAAGGGGACCTCAAAACATATTTCTGGTGAAATTTCGCTATCTAATTTTTGGATGTAATATGCTACCTTTGCTAGACACCATATACATAGTACGTGTAGAGAAAGTAAAAATCTGATGTGTTACATTCACATGACTTTCTCTACCTGATCTGCAAACAAACTATTCTTACAAAACCGTATTCTTCCACCTACTTCATAAACATTAGCAGAAATGGTTCTATTACATATTTATTTGTAGATAAAAAGATATTGGAATACACCAGACTTAAGCCTAATTAAGTTCTTTTAAGAGCGAGTCACTATGTGATACTTGGAAATTCCGTTACTGAACGACCAGGGTAAAAAAAAAAAAAAAAAAAACCTATGGAAAGTTTGCATTTGAGAAAAGTATATGTGTGTATGTGTATACATATAATATTTTAATCAATCTATTTTGAGAAAATAATACATTTCGAAAAAATGTGCCAGTGTAAAGGACTGTTTGGAGTAGGGAATTTTATTAAAAATCTTCTTATCGCTCCTTGAAAAATATCGAACTGAAATATCAAGTTTGGTACATAATGGACTTTTCTTTTTTGAGTTATTATGTTAACAGTCACGTGCGCACGCACGGACCTTTAAGGGAAAAGGTTTTTTTTTTTTTTTTTTTTTTTTTTTTTTTTTTTTTTTTTTGTTGCTGTTGTGCCTACGGTGAAATTTCCATATCGAACTTTTGGGTGGAGTGCAATACCTTACTAAACACAGAAAGTGAAAATTAAAATAAATTTCAGAGGCAACTGTTGTTTTGTTTTTTTGTTTTTTTTTGTCATGGGAATGCTACAATATAAAACATTGTTGGCGTCAGTTATAGGACTAAGATTGTTTCGTCTACGAGGTTGTAAAAATCAGCCTATGCAGAAGCAGCTGTATTACACACTAAGTTATAGATACAAAGGGAATAGCAATAGTACAATGATTAAGAATTGAACGCTATATGGTGAACTTACAATTCCAAAATCTTTCCATGCAATCGTGAAAAACACTCATTTAACTTTTAATAGAATGAAAGTGTGAACTTTTTGGATCTTTAATAATGGATATTTCGAGAAAGGCTTACGATATATAAGCCATTTAAAAAGTATGTTTTAAAGATCTACATTTTTGTCTATCGCTTAAGCTTTAGCAATTGTACCAGCTTTCAAAACAGTCCTTACGAATAAAAGAGAACTCTTAAGCTACTCCTAAAAATACAAGATAAACATTGTATTTGTTACGTAAATATATTAAAATTCATTTTAATCAAAATTGTTACAGTAATTTCAGAGTAAATTTTATATTTTAAACAGATCTACTTTTTGTGGATACTTTATATTCCATCAGTTAACGTTCAACATTTTGTTTGGAATGAAAAGATTTCACAAGAGATTCCCAGAAAATTCAAGACAGACGCTTTGTCAGGTAAATGTGTATTTTAAGCATAATCATTAGATCCATTTTCAGAAAATCAAATGTTTGGAAAAATGTTCCATAAAAGCTAGCTGGAATGGGGAGATTTTCTTGACGATTCAGCTCCTCTAATAAAGCGCCAGTGGAATGGCTGAGATTAGGCAATTTCAACCAATCGCGGTCCTCTGACTGGAGCGATATTGTCGAAACATCTTCTCGCAGCTAATATTCATTTCTTTGAAATTTTGTCGCACCTACCGTTCATTTGTTTAATCTCCTGTCTTAGTTATTGGTAACAAGGTGACAATCCAGGCAGCCAACCTTTACTTTAATAGCTGTCAGATCCACAATTCTACTTCCAATTAATTCAGTTGCAATGTTTAATCAAGTCCATAATGTATTTAACTCAACAAAGGAATGAAAATAATCATTATTTGATTTCATGTAAGAAATAAGTGTAATAACTTCAAATAAAACCACATTTCATGTATTAGTTGTCATGTATTAAAAGCTGAAATAAAATAATTGCTGACTTCACATACGGAGGTCCCGGGTTCGATTCCCGGCTGGGGCAGGGAATTTTTCTTTAACCAGAATTATTGCCTATGCCCCAGCGTCTGGAAGTCTGAATGTGTGTTTAGTGATATACAATGATTGACCTAATGTTGTAAACCTACAGCAAGTCAAAGCCCCCGATATGATCATTCAAGTTAAAGGAGGCTAATACAAAGAGGTGATATGAGAAATAAAAAAGTTCCCTATTTCTATTGTTGCTATCGATATTCGTATATGGTCGGCCATATCATAATTCAGCACGCAGTGAAGAAAGAAAAAAACATTCGGTAAATAAACATTGTCGAATGCGTCATCTGCCATTTGAGAACTAATGTAAGTAATACAATGATAAAATCTGCCTTCCTGATAGTCTATTTCGTTGAATTGTCTTATCAAATACAACTTGTGTTTTTACATATGAAAATCTTCATGTCACATCTTTGGAAGGTACTAATCATAAAATACTAGTTTGTTATTTAACCGACTTTTAGTTTATGAGTTATGCTGTTCATAGATACGCGAACCTTTCTCTAAATTCCTTTTTGTTAAAATGCATTCAGAGGGCACCTGAAGGTTTATTTCCAGTCAAGTCTCTGTATGTAATTTTTGGGTGAAATGCAATACCTTGCCTACTGTGTACATGGTAGAGAAAGGAATATACAGCGTTTTAATATGTATTATTCATTTTTGTGATATAATGAAATAGGTATTACTTCTATCTCAGCCTGTGTAGTATGTTCTGACGTCTGTTCTACATTCTTGTAAAGTCTACGTCATGCAGGTAACAAGGACTACAGGGGTAACAACATCATGTCACATTACAAACCTTCCAAATCTAAAGCTCAGCGCCGAGTATTTCATACTGAAGACACACACACACAAGAAACACCATTACCTAATAATCAGCTCGTACAGTTCTGCCTGGTTGAAAACCTTGCAATACAGCTCCAACACTCGAACACACGCATAGCGCATGCCTGGCCATGGTATCAGAGTGGTATCCAAACCTGCCGACAGAGGGCAGGATGGAGGCACGCTCTTCCGGTCCAGCATACTGACATCACTTCCGCTTCGTCATAACCTCCACCTGTCATCCTGTTATTATACAATATTTTGTTTTACCTTTCAGTAAAGAAATAAATAAAATTAACGCACCACCCTACAACAAAATGAAAAATATTACCTGCCAGTTTCCATCCCCCCTAACATAAAAGGAACCAATGCCTAATTTATACTACATAATATAATTAAGGGAGAAAATTTGTGTGTGCATAAAGAACTCAACCGATTTTGATAGTTCGCTTATCATTGAACTCCCCTATTCTTCTGATTTGAATTCATAAATTAAGATATAAAGCCTTAGTTGAGAATGTCACAGATTAGAAAATAGTAATTATCATTACCATATTTGGCATGAGCAGACATCCCTTAAAAAAAAAGTACAGTCCCGGAGTTTTGTCAGGACTCCGGCGTTGTATTCTCTTTTTTCTTTCTTTCTTTCTTTCTTTCTTGTTGCTCTTGTTCCATTCTTTTCCAGTTTCCTAAATTTCCTTTGTTGACCTATTTGCCATTTTAAATACACAGACATATAGACAGTTAAAAACACAAAAAACACCCATGTACGAGGCGAGATCCCCTGCGCCACGAAGCATCAAAGCGAGGCACTTGCGGCCACTAGGACCGGCAAAATACTCGGTTATTGCCAGGATTCGAACAACGGTACTTTGATTTTATCCATATGTATTACATCGTTTTACCCACTTGAGTTACTGTAGTCCTAACCATGTACGTTAAGAGTTGTAGAACTCAACAGGGCTATTTCAAATTAAAACTGATAGAGGGGAACTGACTGAGCGACCTTCGTTTTACGCCTCTTGCTTATCAGCGGAAACTGAGCGTGTCGCGCTCACTGTGATGTAAAACGAAGGTCCCTGGACCTTGTGACACCTGTTCTATAGTTCGCATTGTTTGAAGCCTGATTATCTTCTCGCTACCGCATATTATAAGACGGCAGGTGTGGCAAAGGCTGTGCGCAGCTATCCGCTCCTACCTAGTCCTGCTGATTTAGATACCGTGCTTTTTATTGATGGGGAAATATGGTAATGTTTATGATGTGTTTATTTTGTTGATTTTCGTGTTGTTGAATCCCTCCGTGGTGTAGTGGCCACCAAGCTAACTTTATATACCCAAGGTTGCGGGTTCAAACCCAGCGGCGGACAATAGATTTTTAGGCCGTAAAAATCCTTAGCATGACTTCCTTCGGTAGGGAAGTAAAGCCGATGGTCCCGTGTTGTATCTTTAAGACACGTAAAAGAATCTCAAGCCTGATAGGAGGCCTCTGAATAAAATTAAGCGGTCTTTCATGCGCAGTGTAGAATGGAACGTTGAGAACCACAGCAGTTAAAGAGCGTCTATAATTAAAACTCCATTTCCATTTTTTTTTTTTTTTTCATATTGTTCCAAGATAGTGTTTGAAAACGAGGGACACCTCTCCAAGGGAAATGTTATGTCTGTTACATAAGTTCTTCCCTGATGAATGCGAAACGAACATTATGCGTTACAAAGCCACCGTGCATCTCAAACTTCAAACTCCAAGAAACCCATAATGTACGGCACATCTATATTACCGCCATCTATCAACAGTGTGTAAAGCGCTGCGTTTGAAAGGATTGCAGGATAAAGTCTATTTAAGTATACATTGAATAATATTACTTTAATTTGTTTAAGAGCTATGGAACTATTATTTTCCAATGCCTATAAAATTTATGGCTTTAATTTTTATAGTAAGCACAAAAGAAAAACCACTCATTTGACAATAACAAAATTCAAGTAATTAAAAACTTCTAATTAAAAAACAAAACAAATAACTAAAATATTGTCAAGGGGAGGCGATCAGCAAGTTGCTTGGAAGTGATACGGCTTGGGATTAGGCAGTCAAGGGTTACCTAGCAATAAATGTGCAAATTCCGATGTTTCAGAATAAGTCAGACGGACTGTAATCAGCTCCTCTCTCTGAGAAGTGAGCAAGAGAGACGTATTTCAATCTAGCACCTACTTTATTCTCCCTAACGCATCTTGGAAATCCATAACAAACATTACATTAAAATATGATGTGTTCCATTCACATGACTTTCTCTACCTCTTCTGCAATCAAACTATTCTTACAAAAAGTATTCTTTTATCTACATCAAGCCAATCGAGATAAACATTAGCAGAAATTATCTTATTATTTGCTTCCTGCTAAATAGAAAGTAGATAAGCTAAGCACTAGGCTAAAGCAATGGTCAAATATTTTAAAAGCTGGATCCTATGTGAAACAATTGAAATTTGGTTCTTTTTGCATTATCAGGAGCAATAGAAAAGAGGTGAAATGAAAGGCTACTTCCTGTTCAAGAAACATTTTAAGAAGCTTAAAATTGAAACCAATAACAATAAATATCTTGGAAACGGTTAACTCCCAAAAATGAAATGAAGTATTTCTTTTATCGACATCTACATTTTTTGTATAGTAATCTTTGTTTATCTCTTACGGTTTACTAGTTATACAAATGTCATCCAGAATAAAGAGATCTTTAGAGGTTATTCCCAGAAAATTAAAGATATACATTTCATTTGGTATGTACATATATTTAATATTCGACATTTTAATCAATCTAAATCGTTAGACCAAGTTTGAGAAAAACACAATTTTCAAAAATAATGTTCATGTAAGTAAAAGGTAGTTTTGGTTGGGGGATCTTCTTGAAAATCTTCGTCATTGGAAGATAGGTACTTAATTTAAATACAAAGTTTGATATTCAATGGTATTTTCGTTTTTGAGCTATGCTGTCCACACCCACCCACCCACCCACACACACACACACACACACACACACACACACACACACTTTCTTCTGAAAATGCTTTTTGGGGAAAATGAAATGGAAATGACATATTATTTATGGACGCTCTTTAACTGCTGTGGTTCTCAGCGTCCCATTCTAAGTTGGGCGTAAAGATCGATTAATTTAGCTCAGAGCCCTCTCTATCAGGCTTGCCGTAAATCTACAACACGGAACCAATGGCTTTACTTCCCTTCCGAAGGAAGCCATGCTAAGGATGTTTACGCCCGTCCTCCGACGGGTTTGAACCCGCGACCTTAGGTACATGAAGTTAGCTTTTGGGGATGATTCAGCGATCCTCAAAATAAATGTTTACAATGAAATCTCAGTATCTCTGCCCAATATGTACATTCGTGCTCGAGAAAGTAAAAAAGATAGATTTTATAACAAATAGCAATTCGTACTATTTTATTATGAAGAAAAATATCTTTTTTCAATTTTTTACAACTCATGGTGAAATTTCAAACATGCATTATTTGATATAAAATCGCGAGGGGTCAATGTTGTGTTGTAGTAAGATATTAATACTATGGCAGTACCTAGCATGTTCAAATACCCGTTCCCTTGGCAAGAGATATTGCGAGGACCCACGTGAAAAGAAAGAGAGAAGAATCTAAGTCCCTCCCATTTCGAAACTGGCAGGTAGTATTTTAATATTTACTTTTTGCTGCTTCTTATACACAGCAACAAGTGTTATATGGCGTCATTCATAAATAAAATTAAAACTCATTCTTAAAAAATACTGGGACACCTCAAACTTAATGCATATGTTGAAAGGAAAGCTTTTATTGTACGGTATATGAGTTCATCCACAAACATTTTAAATCATCGTTTTTTGTTTTGTTTTTTTTTTTTTTCACTTAAAAATATTTATCTCCTTCATTTGCGTCAACAATTTCATACAAAAATTTTCTTGCTATGGCAACAAATCTGTTTTCACTTGATTACTTTTTATGTGAAATGAAGAGTCTTTGTAATATTCAAGCTCCATCGCGCATTAGAACGCCCACGTAAATTTCCACTGAACCCGTAGGTGTTGCAACACCGAAGACATGACCTCTGTGACGGTTATGTATTCTTAAAACCATAATTGGTCAGAATCCTGACGAGCGCTGTCAGTAGACGACACACCTCACAAGTGTCAAGCACAAGGAAATTTCTCACCGACTGTAATTCGCGATTCTGCCACTATGCAAAATATAAACGGATTAGTTCGTCGCCCACAGATGGCACTATAGACCAAATCACGACTTGCAGACGTAAAAATTATGGAATTTTGCTCTTTCAAGGTAGGAGGGGGGGGGGTTCTTTTACGTGCAAATAAATATTACGTAGGACCAATGACTTTACTTCCGTTCCTATGGAAAACATAAAAAGTGTGATCATGTTAACCGATACGCCACGACAGCTGCTAATGTGGAACATTCTGGGATATACTGCTAGCAGTGACTCGAGCCCGCCTGGTGGTAGCGTGTCTGCCTCACATTCAACAGGTCCAGTCCCACTTAGGGTGAGGGGGTTTCCCTTATCCTGAGAAGAGTAACTTTAAGCTCCATGGTCCCCGAGATCATTTCATTCATCGTCCGAATTGGTCAACCAGTTTACACGACGTTAAGCTTAAAAATAATAATAAAAAGAAAGGTCTCGACTGCCACCGTGGTCGAGTGATAAGCGAGCTTTCTCACCCGAAGATCCGATTTCCGGTTGGTGCAGGGAATTTTTCTCCCCGACCCCCTAACCCCCATAGGAGTATATATATATAAAGTGTATAAAAATGGATGTGCAAATGTTTCAAGAAAATAAAATGATTAGAAACCCAACGTTAAGAGGCTACAGACGAGTTGTTTCTAAGTCAAAGCCCCAGATATGATCTTAGATGTTAAAAGGGGCTATTTAAATGCAAAAATTAAAGCAATTAAAATGTTAATGGGAGCATTCTGAACATTAAATAGGTAATTAAAGTTGCATTTGTTCCAGTAGATATTTTGAAGAAAACTGTTAAACAAGCCAACAACTTAACTGTTCCCATAGCAACAACACCTGTTGAATGAAACAAATGAAATCCTTAATGGAACTAAGCAAGAAAAAAATGTAAACATAATTATATCGCCATTTAAAATGTTTGTGGATGACTTCGTACGCAATAATGGGCGATTTTTATTGTACTAACATTTTCCCAGCATTTTAAATTAGTTAATCTTACTTTTAATCACATTGCCCCATTTTATAAAATACCCTGTATATATTCAAACTTAACATTTTCCACCCAATAATGATTTCAGAAATACTCTTAACAGAATAAATAATTAACAGAGCATTTAATATTTAAAATCTAGAGAATGTACAATCTGCCCTAATAAAATTAAAAAGTAGCAAACCACTAGTAAATGACTTCGAAAAATGCGTCAGTTGCCATCTTGTTGAAAATATATAGTGACTATAAAAAGCTTTGCTCTCGTAGTTCAAACATTCTAAATATTAGATAAATAGACATATTATATATGTACTCGTTCATTAAATTATTTTAAAAATGAGTTCTAATCTAAAGGAAATGGATCGCAAGCTCAACTATAAAAACGGTTTTGTCGAACTTTATGAAGAAAATCACGACAAACAAAAGAACGACATTATTGGAACTTTAAAACCATAAGCAAACTCTGATTTTGATTTTAACAACATTTATATGTTTAAGTGCTAAGATTTTGTATAGTTCTTACGGAAAATTCAAGATATATATTTTATTTGTCATCTTTAATGTACAGTTTTCATCAAAATCGTTAGAGACACTTTGGAGAAAATCATAACAGAAACACTTCCATATAAAGAAAGTAGAGGAAGGGGGGATTTTCCTGAAAGTCTGAGTATCGCATTCTTGAAAGATAAGGCCAAGTTTTGATATTTTGAGTTATGCTGTTCACAGACACGCGGATCATTTTTAACAAAACAATATTTTGTAAATTCAGGGATCTCAAAACATGAATTTCCGGGGAAATATAGGTATCGAATTGTTATACCTTCTCTACCTATTGTGTACTTTTTATGACTTAGAGAAAGTAAATATTTGTTAAAAAGAAGATTATTTACAGAAGAATGTACCTTTTTACTAGTAAAAGGAGTACTTTTTTTCAGGTTAGAATATAAACTCGTTACGGAAACCTCGGAACTTTACTAGTCCTTTAATCGTATTCATATCAACATTTGAAGCTCGCCTACTGTCTGGTCGTAGATAAATGTACCCCATCAGAATTTATTTACAGCTGATTCTGAACGCGTTTTATTTCAGTCACTGATTCAGATGGCAGCCGTAGCTCGTTTCGAAGTATTTATGTCACTCCACAACCCCAAAACACACCCGCCATCCTGCAAAAGCCACAATCCCGTCAGAACGTGGTTAAGTTCTCTCCGAGAACAGGGACACGTCTAGCACACCTCGGGCTGCCAATTGCACTGGACTGGAGGTATTTAACTAGCCTCGCTGTCCAGAAAGTGACACAAATAAATAACAACGACAGATATCAACACAAAGCTTCATTTACAGAGTTGCACTACCTTACTCTATTTGCGAACATAATTTCCATTCTGTCAAGACATTTATAGTCACGTGGTACCAGTTTTTCAAGGCCTATGTTATACTTTTCTACCGCCAAAGAGCTTATTAGTTTTATTGAATGCACAAAATATTCGGACAATCAAATTTTATAGGCAAATAATGCAAGTATGGTGATAATGCAATGAACGAGTCTTCAGTGACACATAATTTACAAGTAATCAAGGAAGAACAAGTGTGCACGATAAAGACCGGAGTGGAAGTTCATCAATTGTAATGGAGTTTGAAAGCAAGTGTTTATAAAAGAATTAAGAAAAAAATCTGATGTGCTCAATTTAGATGACTCTCTACATCTCTGTAACAAATTATTGTTAAAAAGCTTATTCTTCTGTCTACTCCATGCTAATCGAGATAAACATTAGCAGATATGCTTCCATTTAAGTAGAAGGGGTAATAACGAATACACTAGGCTAAAGCGATAATTAAATATTTTAAAAAGTTGGTTGCCATTGTCAGAAGTTGCAAATTGCTGTATGGGAAAAGTTAAAACTGAAACTAATAACAAGATTAAATAAATAAATAAATAAATAATGTATATGACAAACTGAATGCTTCAACCAGATCTAAACATTTTGTGTGCAAGATTTTTCTGTCTCTTACGGTTTTACTAGCTATGCAAACTCCAGAATGAAGAGGTCTTCAGAGGCTACTCCCAGAAAAGTCAATATCACAATCGTTAGAGCATGTAAAGGGTTGTTTAGGGTGGGGGGATTTCCCTCAAAATCTTCGTGTCGCATCCTTGGAAGATATTAAACTTATTTACCAAGTTAGGTATTTTAGCGACTTTTTGTTTTTAAATTATCGTGTTCACAGACACACGGACGTTTTTCTAAAAAAAGTTTTTTTTTATACAGGAGACCATAAATCGTTTATTTCCGATGAAATATCAGTATCAAATTTCTGGGTGGAATGCAATACCTTCTCTATATACTATGTACATGGTACGTGTACAGAAAGTAACTTTGGACACCGTACATGACTTTTTGGATGGAAAAGATTTCCCAGCCATGAAGACCTCAAAGTGACACTGAAATCCTGGCTCATATCTTTAGCACATCTGCGTTGTAAAACCGGTACCACGTGACAATAAATACCTTGATAGCAATGACGATCACGAATGACGGTACCTTGATAGAGTAACTATGTAAATAAAGTTTTGTGTTGATAACTTTCGTTATTATTAAAGTATGCCAAATCGTTTGTTACTTTTGCATGTCGTCCTGTATATACACATATTTTTCACTGTAAATGAAACCAAAAACTTATAAACTAACATACGTAAGTTTTCTCATGCAAAGACACAGACATACACTATATTGTTACTAATATAAGTTAAGCGGTGACAGATTTTAAAAGCAAAAGCAGGTTTTATAACGGTTGGCGTGTTGATTATTTTCACTTTTTAAAAACAAACATGCTGGATGTTAGTGCCTTAAATATGCATAAAATATATTTCCTGTTAGAAATGTTTGCTTATTTAATTTATATGTCGACTGCTGGGTTTGTAAAACACTATAAGAACTGGCGCTTCACTCACCACTCATCTAACCAAAACTGTGTTGGGGCTTCAGGTAAGTATAAGGGTTTAGCACGTTATCCTATTAGCAACATCTAGTGTTTCACACTCATAACACTTGCTCTACTCACTTTTTTAAAAACTACTCTTACCAAAGCTTGTTCTTCTAATTATTTCTTGTTAATTCTTTTAAACTTCCATCACACATTACGTTGTAGCTATAAGAACAATACAGTAGGCTAAAGTGATAAGATATTTAAAAATCTGATATGTTACATTCACATCACTTTCTCTACCTATTCTGTACAAGTTTTACAAAAATATTTTTCTTCTACTTCATTCTCGTCAAGATAAACATTAGCAGAAATAGAAATAGAGTCAGACTGAAATATTCAATGTCATAGTCGGTATCTGAACCACGGATCTTCCGGTCTCTAACCAGTTGCTCTAACCACTGAACTACCATGGCAAAATACCACCACAGCATGTCATCTCAAAATAATTTGAGATCGCCTTGCGGTTTACCGGGAAACATGCGAGTCAGTTGGGGAATTTAATGTTCTGCTGACATGTTGTCATGCTAACTCAGTGGTTAGAGCTACCGGCTAGAGACTGGAAGATCCGTGATTCAAAACCCGGCTGTGATATTGCATTTTTCAGTCTGATTCAACCTTTCACGATTTGTGAAAAAAATAATTAACATTAGCAGAAATGGATTTATTACTTGATTCCTTATGACTAGACAAAAAATATGGGAACACATTAGGCTAAAGAGTCAAAAATTTAAAAGCTGTCGCTATGCGATTCAAATTCGGTTCTCTTTACATGGACTGGAATAAACAAAAGAAAAGGAAATACAAATTTCCGTTACAGAAAAGTTTAACTATTTTAAAGTTGTAAGCAATAAGGAATGGCTCGGAAATGGTTGACGCCCCAAAAAAGAAAAGTATAACAGATCATTGTGTATTTTAACAAGATCTCTACACTTTTTGAGTAGAAGGTTTCTGTCCATCTCTTCGGGTTACCAGTTATGCAAAAGTCATTCAGAATGAAGAGATCTTCAGACGCTATTCCAAAAAAATTCAAAATATACATTTTATCTATGCAAAATCAAAATTGTTAGTCTATTTTGAGAAAAAAAGTGTTTTTTTAATCTTCGTGTCGAATCCTTGGAAGATAATGCATTTAATTATGTTTGGTATTTTCGTTTTTGAGTCATCCTGTTCCCAGATACATGGACAGACAGACAGAAAGACAGACACACACACACACCTTTTTCTATAAATGTTTTATTAATTTACTTTTTTTGATTTATTCAAGGAGTCTGGAAACATTTTTCCGGTAAAATCTCGTTATGGAATTTTTGGGTGCAATACAATACCTTCACTGTACATTATGTACATAGTACGTGTAGAGAAAGTAAAAAAATCCTTCACTTCGTGAAAAAAAGATCCTGGAAGTAGCAGCAGTCGTTGAATTGTTTTCACAGAATTAAAAGAAGCATTTGATTTTCTTGTTTTAATTATTCACAATTCAAAATCCCGTAACTTGTGTTTCTCAAGCTGTTATTTTCCTTTTCATAATAATAATAATAATAATAATAATAATAATAATAATAATAATAATAATAATAATAATAATAATAATTTATGTAATATTTCTGCTTCAGTTTCACATTCCAAGTGCTATTTAGTTCACGTAAAATCAAGCTTTTTGTATGCCGGAAGAGCTTTTATGTTCGTTGCCATAGCAACACAAGCTGAACAATTAAAAGAGCCTGCTGAAGGTGAAGTGAAGCTGTTCATTTTGCTGTGTTGCAAGTTTCTACGAAATAAAATAGTATCCATTTATCTCAAGAACAGAAAGCTTTATGGAAATTAAAGTCTTATGCGTTCTATTTGCATGACTCTATTCTACAGACCATTATTACATAAGATTATTCTTCCATTTACTTCATGTCAATCGAGATAAGCATTAACAGAAACGGTCTTATTACTTAGATCCTTATAAGTAGAAGGGAAATTAGAGAATACTCTAGGCAATTGTGAATTCTTTTAAAAGTTGTTGCTTTAAATTCGGATATTTTTGTATGGCCAGGAGTAGAACAAAAGAAAAACGGATGACGAATTCAGTTTGAGAAAATTATAAGTATTTTAAAATTGAAAACTTGTGTTTTAAAAGATCAACATTTTTGTGGTGTAAGTTCTTGTCTATCTCAAACTATGTCCAGAAAATTCAAGATACATATTTTAATGGTTGTTTTAATCAAAACCAAGAGCCATTTTTAAGAAAATGTTTGGAATTTTACAGACTTTTCCGCACGCACACATGACTTTTTTTTAATTTTTTTTTTTTCATTTCTTTCTTTTGGGGGGAATCCTAAAACGTATACTTTTAGTGAAACCTGGCATAACATTTTTCGGTGGAACGCAATATTTTCTCTACCTATTTACTTTGTATGAAACAGAGAAAGTATTAACATAAATAATATTCCATTTATCAGTTCACTAGTTCGTATAGTAGCAGGAATGCAAACAGCTTGAGGCTAAATTTCTGGGAATATACTAAAGCTATCAACAGTTTTCTGAATTAGGTAAGGAAATTAATGTATTTGCTTCGCAAATAAAAGTAATTTATAATAAACAATTTCACTGAAGCAAAAAGTGTTGTTATATGTTGAACGTTTCAATTATTAAACTAAGAAATGCATTTATTCATTTAATTTATTCTTAGTCACGTTCTTATGTAGCAGAATTAGTGTAATATGTTGTATATTTGACATTTAAATGAGTTGTAAATGTTGCCGAAATAGGAGGAGAATATATGCATATAAAATCTGATTTGTTACACTCATATTAGTATTTCTACCTTCAACAAACCGTTCTTTAAAAACTTATTCTTCTATTTAATCCCGCTATTAGAGATAAACATTTGCAGAAATATGTTGTACACCACATTTAGTGTACTTCCATGTGTAGTGTAGGGAATGCACTAGTGTTTCAGAATGAAGAGGTCTTCAGAGACCATTCAATAGTCACGAAAATGTCTTAAATATATAGGAGAGTCATTTTGAGAAGACGTAAAGGATGAGGGAATTTTCTTGTGCAAGAATGGAAACTTAAATATCAAGTCACGAAAATGTCTTAAATATATAGGAGAGTCATTTTGAGAAGACGTAAAGGATGAGGGAATTTTCTTGTGCAAGAATGGAAACTTAAATATCAAGTATGTATTCAATACACTTTTTGTTTTTGAGTTTGCTGTTCGGATAACTTTCTAAAATACTTCTTTGGACTCAAGTGTCTCAAAATGTATTATACGGTGATAACTGGTAACAAACTTTTGAGTGCAATACGATACTACCGCCACTTAGTATACGTACAATGGATTTTAAATTACTTTAGGATCCTGAAGGCTAAGGGAAAGATGGTTTCTTTGACAATGGCCTACCTTGAGGAGGCCATACGAACGACTCTTTCTATAGTCTTCAAAGTAAACTGTCAGGGTCCTAAAGCAATTTAAACTCCACGTTAGTAGAGAAAGTCAAAAGAGCATTGACACTCAGCACGTTGATACTCTGTGCTGCTATATCTGCAATTTTTATGTACATAGCTGTACATGCAACTGTTCGCGTTTTTCTTTTTTTCTCGGGCATTTAGAGCTGAGCAACGCAATTATGAACACGTTTAAGGGGGGGGGTCGAATGCCCTATCTTGCCAACGTTAAAAGCTTGGCTCATTATCTCAGCAACTATTTAACACAATGAGCTGCATTTTTCAAGGTATATTCAGCAACACCTTTACTGTTGACTGATGAAAAATAAAATACTTCTGTTCATTAGAAGGAAAGAGATCATTGTTTTTAAATAAAGTTTTTAAAATGTTACTGAAATGATTTTTAAATTAAAAAAAAACTAATCCATATACATAAAATATTTTCGTTAAAATAAAGCCTATTTAGGTGCAAATGTGTAGTAAAATTTTCAGCCCTTAGTGTCGCTTAGTTACCAAGATAATGGGACATTTGTATAGACAATTTTACTTCTTCAGAAACTGCTTTCAAACATAACATTTACAAAGAATGTAACCAAAATTTACACAACTTCACAATATTTTGAAACTCTCATATAAGGGAAATATGAGATGGATGCCAATGCTGCTAACTGCTAAAGTAAAGCTTTCTGATCAAAATGTAAAAAATTTGATGTGTTCCATTCACATCATTTTCTCTATATCTCTGTAACAAATTATTGTTAATAAGCTTATCTTTTATTTATTTCATGTTAATCGAGGAAAATTAGCCGAAATAGTCTTATTCCTTGCTTTATTGTAAATACAAGCGAAATAAGGGAGTACCATAGGTTAAAGTGAAAGCCAAAAGCTGGTTGCTATGTGACTGATGTTCCTTTATTTTTGTGGACAGGAGTTGACAAATTCCTGTATGAGAAAAGTATAAGTTTCTCAAAGCTGAAACCAAGAAAATGGAATATCTCAAAAGCGATCAACTCCACGAAAAAAATGTATATACCATAAATCGTGTGTTTTAACGTGCTCTACATTTTTTGTGGGTTAAGTTTTTGTCCATCTCTTACGGTTTAGTAGTTATGCAAAATTCATCCAGAATAAACTACACTATTCCCAGAAAATTCAGGATATACATTTTATTTGTCAGGTAAATATCTTTAATACATGATATTTTAATCAAAATCGTTAGCCATTTTTTAGAAAATCAAAATTTTCGAAAAAAGTTCCATGTAAAGGGTAGTTTGGGGTGGGGGGATTTTTCTCAAAACCTCCGTGTCGCATCCCTGGAAGATACTAAACTTAAATACCAAGTTTGGTATTTTACCGCCTTTTCGTTTTTGAGTTATCGTGTCCACAGACACACGGTCATACACACACACACACACACACACACACACACACACACACACACACACACACACACACGGACCTTCTTGTGAAAATGTTTTTTTTAGATAAAGGCGACCCTAAAACATATATTTCTGGTGAAATTTCGGTATCGAATTTTTTGGTGGAGTGCAATACTTTCTCTATTCACTATGTACATAGTGCGTATAGAGAGAGTAAAAATATCTCTTCTCTAACACTAATATTTACAAAGTTATTGATGTTTTACCAAGTAAGTGTACCAAAATGTTCTAAAAACTACTACACAGGACTACTTTCAACAATATTTTTAACGTACCTCTACGAAAGTTATTTCAAAATAAGCGGGAGATTCCAATAATATATTGCGTACTAAGAACTGCAAGTTATACTTATCAAGTCGAGAATGCATTCGAGATCTGATAAGTAACTTACAGTTCGTGGTTAGCCAATTACTTTTTTCAATACTTGAAAAAACTGCAAAAAAAAAAAAAAAAAAAAAATAATAAATCAAAATTGCTTTTCAATATTTTATTGAACATTAAGAAAAACGGAATTCTCGATGTGAACAAATGAAAGGTTACATCTAAATTATATGGACAAAGCCTTCTTATACACTATTTTGTTAATGAATTTTGCAATAGATGCTTTACTTGAAGTAGCACATGTCTTGAGTGTTACGTCATTTCCTAATTGTACTGTAAGTATTAATGACCTCTCAAACTCTTACTGTAAGTACTTACACTGCTTGTTGGCATGACAATTAATAGAAGAATTGTAAATTTAGCTTACATTACCAAATATGTGTTCTGAATGATTAACTTTCAAAAATATTTGTATAAAAATGGAAAAAAATTAGGAAAATGCCATTTCGACACCCCTCAAATACTCTGATAGATTTGCTGAAAGCGACAGTGCAGTAAGCTAGGGAAGCCACAACAAGCTCAAGCAGCTAGCTACTAATGATGTAACAGTCACAGAAGCCAACAAAACACACAACACTTGTCAGTAGATATGAATGACAACTTTAAACAGGAAGTTCACTCTTTATTACAAAGATTTTCTTTATTGCTGGGCCGGCGGCAGTCTAATAATGTTGGCCGCCCTTCAAATTGGCATTCGCAGTTGTTTAATAAACTTCCGTATCTTAGGGACCATAACAATCAGTGCTACATCTCTCGGATACTTTCTAACCAGACAGATATTTATTATTATTCCAAACTACTTCTTGTAGCTTATATTTACAAAAACCAAACTTACAGCTTGTATTTTAGTTCTAATGTTGCCGACAAAGCAGAATTATTTTATATTCTGCAACAGCAATAAGTTGACTAATTCGTGGACCACATGTGCAAAACTCGCCAATCCAGTGCGGAAATGCTGAAGTCAGTCTTGCGCCCAGCCGCCATCTTGTGGCCTACACCATACGCAACATCTATCAAATTAATTGTTTTCCCAAGTTTTTTAAGTAAAAAACAAAGGACAATTAAAGGGGAAAGATCTAGTTGAAGGCATATTTAATAAACTCACATTTTTTGACCTGTCACAAGTTATTATTGCAATAACATCGCGGCAAGGTCATAACCTAATTTTGGTCTGAAACTACTGTTAATATAACAAAAAGCTGTACCACTGATTTAAAGCTTTGATGGAATGTGCGATATTAATTAAGAATTTCGATCGAGAAATATTGCGATAATTACCATTGCATTGCGAGTCCGAGGAACACGCACCTTATTCTCACGGTTCTGGTATCACAAGCACATAATTTGATAGTAATTATTTCTTGCGATAGCTGCTAAATGGGCGAGATTTCTTATAAACCAGAGTAGTTTGCCAATTTTTTCTGCGAATTGCTTTTATCTAAGCTTCTAAGCGGTCTTGCCGTGTTGGAAATCTAACAAACAATACAGAATCGTTTTGTTGATAATGTATAACATATTACCCAGCGTATATCACCGAAAAATCACTTAAATAAGTACACTAACCTGTGTATTGAAATATTTCACCTCGTCTACCACCGAAAAAGCACTTAAATAAGTACACTAACCTGTGTATTGAAATATTTCACCTCGTATACCACCGAAAAAGCACTTAAATAAGTATACTATCCTATGTATTGAGACACATTTCTCGTTCCTTGTTTTTGCTTCTACTATTTGAGAAACTACAACCAAACTCCACACACATATTGGCCATTACACTGGTTTAAACCTTAAAGTCTAAATTTACGCTTAATTGAACATTTAACAACACCAAATCTTATTTTTCTCTGCATATTTAACTCACACTGGGCATGTTCATGTCAAAAGTGTAGTAGCTAATTATGGCGGCTGCGCGAAAATCGTGCTGTATCAACTATAATGCACAAACACAGAGCATTTCCAATCTAATCTCTCACTATTATCTGTGAGTTTGAACAACCACTGAAATCTTGTCGAAATGAGATTGTCACATCTAATTCCAATTGTTTGGAATACTGCCGCATTCGATTTGTAATTGTTTCTGATTTATAAGCTGAAGAAAACTTAAAAATAAAGAAGGCCACGATACAGTATGACGTTGGCAACCAGTTAAATTATATGAAGAGCGCGCTGCTGTGGATATTTGTTACGAAAAGTGAGCCACATTACTGGTTGGTAAACAGTGAAATAAACATACGTCTATTACGTAATAAAATCCTATATTTAATATTAGGAGCCTATGTCCAGATGTTGGAAATCTGACGTCCTCCTTGGTATAGGGGCAATACATTTAAACCTAACTAGTACGATGCAATTGCCTGTTTGGAGAAGCTTTGAAGGAAATTAATATCTAACCTACACTATGCATTGAAAATTTAAAAAAAGAAGCTTAACCGTCTTAAATACGAACAGTTACCGAATTATCAATAAAAAATATCGTACAAAACTGATCCAACGAATCATATACTAAACTGCTCACGTGAAACTTTAATGTTAATCTATTGAATCAAGGTTATAAAACAAGTTTGTTATTTTCTCAAGACATTCTTGACTATGTAGCCGATATAATTTTAGCTACTTTACTACTTACTCAAATGTTTTCTAATACATTCAAAATGCAGTGCTCGAAGATTCTCAAGAAATGCAATCATAATCCCATTAAGAACCCAGAATAAAATTAATAAATACACTTAAAGAACGTGCTGCAGTATATTTAATAGCTGATAAAGGCAACCATGGTGACTATACTAAAGTAAATTAACATCCATTAAACTATTGTATTAAACTTGTTAACACAAAAGTTGTTGATTCAAATCTGTCATCTGAAGTTAAGAAAACATTTTAACATAGTAATCCTATATTACTATGTTATAATGTTATAATCTGCGAAAGATTCTTAAAAATGACTGCATAAGACCAACTATTAATAATATAGGTTCTCTTAGCTATTAACTTTCAAAGTGGTTAACAAAAAAGTTTAACTCATTTAGTAAAATTAAAACGTTGAGTATAAAAACTCATTAGATATAATCAATAAAATAAAACATGTAACACTTATAGAAGATGACAGTTTTATATCATTTGATGTTACATCATGTGCCAACTGATAATTGTCCTCGACCTCGACAATTAATTACTCTAGTGTGTTGCTGCATCAATCAAATGTTCTTCAGTTTCAACAACAATCCTCTGTTACCTTTCTTAGCACATCTGTATACAAGTTATTTGGAAAATAAGGTACGAGGGCAATTCAGAAAGTAACAGGCATAACTAAATAACGCGTGTATAGTGATAATGCAATGAACGAGTCTTCAGTGAAGAAATGGCGCATCATTTACGAGTAATCAAGGATGAACCACTGTGCACGATAAAGACCGGAGTGGAAGTTCCTGAATAATTATGGAGGAGCTAAAAGTAAAGAAAAAAAGATAAAAGAATTCAGAAAAACCAGTGTTTCACTTTGGACAAAATACATGACTTTTTGATTTGAAAACATTTCCCAACCTCAAAGTGACAGTACATCTTGGATCTTTGGCGGTAGATATATCAGCATTAATACACCGGTACGATAGCAATGAGAAATAGAGTAAGATTCTGTAACTTTGTAAATAAAATGTTGTGTGATATCCTTCGTTATTGTTCAGTTATGCCAAATTGTCTCTTACTTTATGGATGACCTCGTATTAAAAAACATCCTGAAATATTCAAAATTTGGTACAGGTATGTAGATGGTGTGTTGGCCATTATCACTCGCCATGCTATAGACGAATCACTGAGTATCTTGAATACTCAGGATGTTAACAAGAAGCTTACAATGGAAATTGAGAAAAATCACATGCTTCCTTTTTTTGGATTTAACAAGTGAAGAATTTCAGAAACAATTGAACAATATTATTAAGGCAGCCAATAATGATGTATTTACTAGGTAATTGATTCATAAAATGCCTAAAAATTTGAAAACAGAACAAGGGCTAATGCATTAAACTTAACAAAGAATAATGACAATACAAAATATAAAAATATGATATGTTCCATTCACATGACTTTCTCTACATCTCTGCAACAAATTATTGTTAAAAAGTCCATTCTACTATTTACTTAATGCTAATCGAGAAAAAAATTAGCAGAAATAGTCTTATTACTTGCTTCCTTGTAAGTAGAAGCGAAATAAGGGAATACCATAGGTTAAAGTGATAGTCAAAAGCTATGTGCTATGTGACTCTTCCTTTGTTTCTATGGACAAGAGTTGACAAATTCCTGTATGAGAAAAATATAAGGTTTTTAAAGCTGAAACCAGAAACAAGGAATATCTCAAAAACCATCAACACCACGAAAAAAAAGTATATAACATAAATTGTGTGTTTTAATGTGCTCTACCTTTTTTGTGTGTTAAGGTTTTGTCCACTCTTACAGTTTAGCAGTTATGCAGAGTTCCTTAAAATTCGTCCAGAATGAAGTAGTCTTCATCGGCTATTCCCAGAAAATTCAGGATATACAGTTTATTTGCCTGGTAAATATCTTGAATATACGATATTTTAATCAAAATCGTTTGTCATTTTTGACAAAATCAAAATTTTCGAAAAAAAGTTCCATGTAAAGGGTAGTCTGGGGTGCGGGGATTTTCTTGAAAATCTTCGTGTCGCATCGTTGGAAGATACCAAACTTTGGTATTTAACGGTATTTTCGTTTTTGAGCTATGCTGCCCACGAACACACACACTGACATTTTTCTAAAAATGTTTTTTTTTTTTTTTATTCAGGGTGACCCAACACATATATTTCCGGTGAAATCTCGGTATCGAATTAGAATACCTTCTCTATACACTAAGTGATAGGTATGTATAGAGAAAGTAAAACATTTACATATCCAAGGTTATTTTCACTGTCGTAATATTGACATTGGCACCTAAAACAGTTTCAAATGAGAAGTACCTATGTTAACTAAACCACTTGATACATTCAATAAATGTGGGAGTTATCAAAGAATGCAATAAGTTGCAATGATTGTGAAAGGAGTTACATTGGTAGAACAAAAACAAACTTAGAACTCGTTAAAAGAACGCCAAAGAAATAACCTAAAACAATTATTGGAAGCGTGAGATGTTTTTAATCATTTTGGAACTTAAATTATTAAAAGCCCTTACAAGCCCGCCTGGGTAGTGTGGTGGTAGTTTGTCTCCTATTCAACAAATCGTGAGTTCGAATCTCGCTTAGGGTGAGTTACACGGATAAGGTATTTTTGGGGGTTTTTCCTTAACCTGAGAAGTCGAAGTAACTTTGAGTTTCATGGACCCCGAGATCATTTGAGCACATTTCACTAATTATATTCATCGTCCGATAATACCAACCAGGTCATAAAAAAAACATGATATATATACGAGCATATATCAGCAATGTTGCCAATTTTGAAATATCGCCAACTGATGTCAGCCTGAAAGTTATTCAATCTGAAGTCAAGCTAGAGAGTTAAAACTTGCAAACATTTCCGAGATGTCCAATCAGAGTTTGCCAAGACCTCGGCACAAAAAGGCAGACGTCACAGAGATCTCCACCAAAAGGGCAATCCAATCACGGTACAACCCAAAAGGGCTAAGGACTCGGTGGCAAGGATGATCCTCATTTGAGTCATTTGAGCCAAAGAACCTTAAGTTAACATACTGTAAACTTCAACCTGAAGAGGAAGGTGAATACGGAGTTTGACAAAATAAGAAGTCAAATAATTCAAGGTTTACTAATTAATGAACTTGAAAGAAGGTTTCCTTCAAGTGAACTGATAAAGTGTTTCTCAGGTTTGAATAAAATAAAACTAGCGGTAAAAGTGGTTTGTACGGTAATTCTGAGCATACGAGCTGCATGGTTTGGATAGCGCCATTGCTATGGTTACCGCCTTTTTTTTTTTTTAAGGGAGTTGGACAGAGGTGCAGGGAAGAAATTGTTTGTATACTACTTAGTCAATCAAATATCAACTTAATTTTATAATATTCAGTAAACTTTTAAAAATAATGAACATTTACAAAGTACATTTCTTGTAAGTATTTATAAATTGCTGCATATTACTAAGCACAATCAACTGTCTTTGATCATTGAAACTTAAATGCATACTTCTTGTTTGATATTTCAGCCTTAACAAGCAAGGCTTTATACAACATAAACATACAACATTTCACTGATTCCAAGTTGACTTTACATTGAATTTCTGCTTTAACCACTTTTACATCCAGGATATTACGATTCTCAGTCCAAACATTTCATATTATGGAAAACACTCGTTCTGTAAATGCATTATTCACAGGAATAGGAAGTATATACTGAACAATTGCAAACAAATTTGGTAAGGAACCAACTCCAGCTTTTGCAAATAAGAAGTTCCACTTTGAATCGCTTGAATTATGTTTTGAGATAAACTCTGGAAGAACTTCGTGTTTGCCAAAGCAACTGTGTACTAACTGATTACTGCTGCCCTCTATTATGTAAAGGCTTACTTCAGTATTTTCAAACATATAATTATTGTGGAGTTAAAAATATCAAGGTGCAAAAATAAATCAGATTCCCGGACTGTCCGGAGTAATCCCGGACGGGCGGTAACCCTATGACTTATGACTCGCAAGTCAGGCTCTAACTTTAAATGCTTTTCCTATTCTGGAAACATGAATACGGAAAGTCCGTTGAGTGCCTCTGTCAACTGCCGCGTGTGAACGAGGTTTCAGCGTCGCTCAGAGCATCAAAACTGCCGAAAAAATCGTTTGATGGCGACAACTCTAAAGGCAGTTAAACTTAATAGGCCGCCACTGAATTCTCACGTCTTGCTTGCTAGAGGAAACGAGGGAGGAGTACCCATCAAACGTTTTCTTTAGTAAGCTTTCTTTTATTCAGAGCGGTCCACGATGACGTTTTAGGTGAGGTAGTCCCTGCACAGAGGTAACTAGGTAACCCAGGTCCAGAATTGCTTCACCTATTTCACCTCGCGAACCGAAACTTGCTTTTATTTGACTTATTTTAGCATATATACTTTTCTTTTAAAATGACAATGTAAAAATGCCCCCCCCCGCCCACCAACAAACGTTTAACGATTTGAGTTATCGTGTTCGCACACACACACGGACTTTTTTCTAAAAATGCCTTTATTGGATTCAAGGGACCCTAAAACGTGTATTTCCGGTGAAATCTTGGTTATGAATTTTTGGATGAAATGCAATGGGTACCTTCTCTACACACTATGTGCATACGTGTAGAGAAATTAATAGTTGCTATTATTAAAAATCCCTTAACAAGGTTTCCTTTGTAAGGGAAGTAAGGCGGTGGTCCCGTGTAAAGTTTATTTGCACGCAATAGGAAATCCATATCTTGAAATAAAAAGGTTTCTGGGCAAAATTCCGCCATTTCGCGTCTGCAAGTTGTGATTTCGTCCTATAGCGCCCTCGCATAAATCAAATCCGATCAAGGAAACACCGTAACGATGCTGTATGCTCTACTTGGGAGCTACAGGAAATTGATTATCTTATCAACCCATGTATGAAAATATGTACTTATAAATAGTGCTATTTAGTAATAACCGGCGTCTTTATGTTAACACCACGACCTGCGATACTTATATACCTCCTTTCCCTCACGAGCGCCAATCCTGACACTGGTCAACCATTATCCGCCGAGTTACACGCGACGTAAACAAATACATTTAATGTGCCAACGTTTAATCAATGTATAATCCATTATTATTTGATAGAAGGCCTATATTACACTATCAAATTTCTGTGTCACAGAATGTGATAAAATCTTTGTTCACATGATATAAACACATTTAAAGCTGTTGGGTATATTACACTATGTCAAATAATTGATCACATCTTTTATTCACGTTTGGAAAGGATACCCAACATTTGACAGCAATAGCTGCAATAATGGTTCTGTTTAGAATGTGTGTTGTGCCATTATATTGAATAATTATAATTAATTTTGCTACAATAGTGTTTTATTACATTCATGTGCAACAATTTCACATAGTCTAACCTAATACATAACCTCAAAAAGACAATTTCTTAAATAATTATGAGTATTAATAACAAAGACAGCAGTCAAAGAGTTACTTAATGATTGTAATAAAGACATTAATTTTCTTCTTTTAAATATTGGTTTCTCAACGCATTTAATTTATTCCTCACGCCATTCGTAGTATAGCCTTCATGTACTTCACTAATGGATTCTTTTATGTTTTAATATATTTGCAATTTTGGTTGTGTTTTTATAATCTTTATGTTTTAAACTCTACAGCATGTCATGTGCTTAATAAGAGCAGTTTAGTTGCAGCCATTGACCAAGTGTACCTGTCTGCTATTTTATTTTCCTTTCGCAGATGTGATTAAAGATCTTCTGGTTGGGTATATTTATTGAATTTCTAAAATGTTAGTCCTATTTTACAATTGTATATTAGGACTATAGTTGTAAACAATATGTACTTTTACATAATAACAGTTAATATTAAGTATAAATACCGCAACAAAAGAATTAACATTAATGTTAATAGACAAATAATAAAAATAGGAACATATTCATTGGAGACATAAAATAGTTATTTACATAATGATACTAAATAATTTAAATATATGGGGAAATGTAGATAATTATTTATATTGAATTAAATATATGATTGACAAATATTTTTAATTCTGAATATGAACAGTATTTTCTAATAATGGTGGAGTGAAATATTTAATACAGAAGTCAAAGTGCATTATTAATCTGAGCCGTTTCCTTTCCTGTAATGGTCAATCAAAGACTTCAAGATATGACGTCCAGCCATGAATTGTGTCATTGTAAATATAAGCTCAAAATGGTTTATATCTAATCTATCTTGAATTTTCGCAAAGAACTCCTGTTTCGTAAAATGACCGTTAATACTTTCTTGCCATATGAAGCACCAGCTGTTAGGCACTTCCTTTCTTGAAGCGTTCTTTAGCAACGATATTGGGCATTTTGTATATTCACAACCTGTAACTAAATTAGGGTCTGCTTCTGCAAGGTGAGAAGTATGTCTGTCACAGCTAGACATGGTCAAAGATGCTATGTTGCACCGTAAAAGATTTTGTCATATCTATGTGATCTGATAGTGTAGTATAGGCCTAACAAATATCCAAATAAGTGAGTGAACTTCAAGACAAAACACACACACACACACACAGAGAAGCTAGCGTGCAGCAGCAGCAAGTGGCAGTGTTAGTGTAAACAAGCAATACATTTAGTCTCTGCTGTCGCCACGTGCACGTATTTTGCCTCTTTAGCCGGCCATACTGTTGGGACACCTTCATTCCGTCTCTCTCTCCAGTCGGTCTGCACGTGATGTGGTCTGAAACACAATTACAGGCCCTCAAGAAGCCACACAACACGCACCTTAGAGAAAGTGCTTTACAACTTCAAAGCACTTCATGTGTTCCATTCATAGCCTGTTCCAAATACAAATTATTCTGACAAAACATTATCATTTTATCTACTTCATGGTAATCCAGTTAAACATTAGCAGAATTACTTCTTTGTAAATAGAAGTCAAATAAGGCTAAGGCGACAGTCAATCTATAAAACTTCACATCAGATTGTCATCACCAGGGCACAGCTTCCTGCTCTCCAAAGAACATCCTCCGAAATGTGATAGATGCCAAACAAGTTTAACTCTCTTCCTCATCGTCTCAAAATGTACCCTATACCACAGACAATCAAATTTCACTGCTCTCAATGTAACCAACGTGATTCCACCAATTTCACAATTTTTAAAAGATACCTCTTTGAACAAACTTTTATAAAAAATTAATTTTCATAAAATGTTAATATAAACTATAATTGTTTTTGTTAGTTGGAAGATATTATCTAATGATCAATAAGACAATATTGTTACAAATTTTGTATAACTATGATTATGTTATTGTACTTAATGTTCATTTTGTTTAAATCTTATCTTGCCACACACATATTGTTATTAATTGACCGCATTTTGTTATATTGTTTAAAACATACCACGGTTTATTCTCATTGTCACTAATTCTACTGTAATCATGACTCTGTTATTATTTATAGTTCATACCTTGTTACTTGTTTATTGTTAATAATCTTGATGTAATTATTCTTCCATTATTTATTAGGTTTATTCTGTAAAAACTCGCTTTGTAAATGAAAAGTCGCTAACAGATCTTGTAGTTAGACGACTATAAATAAAAAAAAATCTATTAAAAGCTGGTCGCTATGTGAAAGAGCTAGGGTTCGGTTCGCTATGCATGGTCCCATTTGAGAAATGTTAGGTAGTTTAAAATTGAAACCAATAACTAGGAATATCACAAAAAACGGTCAACTCTACAGCAAAAACGTATATTATGTTTTAACGAGATCTACTATTTTACTTTCTCTACACGCACTATGCACATAGTGTATAAAGAAGGTATTGCACTCCACCCAAAAATTCGATACCGAGATTTCACCGGAAATATATGTTTTAGGGTCCCCAATATAAAAAAAAAAAGCATTTTCACAAAAAGGACAGTGTGTGTCTGTGTGTGTGTGTCTGTGAACACGATAACTCAAAAACGAAAAATAGCCAAAATACCAAACTTGGTATTTAAGTTTAATATCTTCCAGGGATGCGACACGAAGATTTTGAGAAAAATCCACCACCCCCAACCACCTTTTACATGGAACTTTTTTAAAAAAATTTGATTTTCTCAAAAATGGCTCTAATGATTTTGATTAAAATTTCGTATATTAAGGATATTTACCTGACAAATAAAATGTATATCTTGAATTTTCTAGGAACAGCCTCTGAAGAGTAGTTTATTCTGGATGAATTTTACTGAATTTTGAATTACTGCTAAACCGTAAGAGATGAACAAAAACTTACTACACAAATAATGCAGAGCACGTTAAAACACACAATTTATGTTATATACATTTTTTTGTGAGTTCGTCGTTTTTGAGACTTTCTTTATTTTTGGTTTCTGCTATGACAAACATACTTTTCTCATATAGGAACTTGTAAACTCCTACCCATATAAACAAGGGAACTTCATTGACATAGAAACCAGCTTTTGACTATCATTTTAACCTATGGTACTCCCTTATTTCGCCTCTATTTACAAGGAAGCAAGTAATAAGACCATTTCTGCTCATTTTTTCTAATGAGCATAAAGTAAATAGAAGTATAAGCTTTTTAAGAATAATTTGTTGCAGGGATTTAGAGAAAGCCATGTGAATGCTACACATAAGATTTTTTCTCTTGCGGTTTAATCGTTATGCAAAACTCATCCAGATAAAAGACACTTTCAGAGACTATTCTCAGAAAATTCAAAATATACATTTTATTTGTGAGGTAAGTATCTTTAATATACGGTTTTATCAATCATGTAAATATCTCTAATAAACAATATTTAAATAAAATTGTTAACACCATTTTTGAGAAAATCAAAATTTTCGAAATATTTTCCATGTAAAGGGTAGCTGGGGTGGGGGAATGTTCTTGAAAATCTTTGTGTCGCACCCTTGGAAGATACTGAACTTAAATACCAAGTTTGGTATTTAACGGACTTTCCGTTTTTTTAGCTATGTTGTGCACAGACACACGGACATTTTTCTAAAAAATTTGTTTTTTACTTTATTTTCTCAAAACATATATTTTCGTTGAAATCTCGGATTAGAATTTTTAGATACATTACAATACCTTTTTTATACACTATACATAGTGTGTGCAGAGAACGTAACAAAGCGTGAAATATTGGTGTACAAATTGGCCACATTATTTTAACTTTGCCGTTCTGTCCCGGTTTCCGTTCTCGATTACCGTGAACCAGCCTTAAATTGGAAGACCATACTGTTATCTGTATACACTGACACATTCTAGCAGATTTCGGTTACTAGGCAACCTCAAAGAACGGGTTATGTTGGTAACACTATACCCAACAGGAATGTGCTTCCGCGAGGCATGGCAAATATTCTTGTCGTTATGTTTCACCACTTGAGTCAGTATTATAATCTTTATCGTGCTTTCATGTCACTTCCAACTTTGGTTAACTTATCAAAAAAGAATAGCAATTACCAACATTGTATTGCAAATCAATTTTCTTAACATGAGGTTAAAAAAATAGCAAAAAACAAAAAATTACTTTCTCTATTAGTATAAGAATGAGAAGTTTCCCATTCTACCCAAAATGTTGATACCGAGATATCAACGCAAATACCTGCAGGTTTTGAGGCTCCCCGAATAATTACAGCAACCATAACTATAATAATAATAATAATAATAATAATAATAATAATAATAACTACAATAATAACTATAATAATACATGGAATAATTATTCTTTCACACAAGCCGTGTGTAGGACAGGAGTTGTGTAGGTAGAGTCAGACTGAAAAATTCAGTGCCATAGCCCGGATTTGAACCACGGATCTCCCGATCTCTAGCCGGTTGCTCTACCACTGAGCTACCATGGCAACATGCCGGCATAGCATTGAATTTCTCAACAATGCTGTAAGTCGCCATTGGGGTTGCATCTCAAAATAATTTGTCGCCCTCCGAGGTGTAATGGTTACCTTGCTAACTTCATATACCCAAGGTCGCGGGTTCAAACCCTTCGGAGGACGATAGATTTTTTCGGGTGTAAAAATCCTTAGCATGGCTTCCTTTGGAAGGGAAGTAAAGCCGTTGGTCCCGTGTCGTAGATTTACGGCACGTAAGAACCTCAAGCCTGGTAGAGAGGCCTCTGAGCAAAATTAAGCGGTCTTTCACGCCCAATTTAGAATGGGACGCTGAGAACCACAGCAGTTAAAGAGCGTCCATAAATAACACGACATTTACATATTTTATCTCAAAAAAATTTTAGACCATCTTGTGGTTTACCGGGAAACATGCGAGTCAGTTGAGAAATTCAATGTTATACCGGCATGTTGCAATGGTAGCTCAGTGGTAGAGCAACAGGCTAGAGATCGGGAGATCTGTGGTTCATTGAATTGGCTATGGCATTGAATTTTTCAGTCTGACTCTACCTATCCAATAATAATACAGTTTTAGAAAAAGTCCGTGTGTGTGTGTGTGGTGTGTGTGTGTGGTGTGTGTGTGTGTGTGTGAGAGAGAGAGAGAGAGAGAGAGAGAGAGAGAGAGAGAGACTGTGAGGTCAAAAACCATAACTCAAACAACAAAAGACTGTCAAACAGCAAAGCTGGTATTTATATACGACACAAGAGTTTCAGCATAACCCTCACTCTTAAATATCTTGTACGTGGAACAATTATCGACATTTTCTATTTTTTCAAAAATGGCTCTAACGATTTTGATTAAAATACCGAGTTTATGATCTTTTATAACAAAAGAAAATGTATCTAGAACAGCCTCTCAACTTCTCTTCATTCTGAATACTTTGCTGTGAAACCATAAGAAATACACAAAACGCATAAAAATGAAGATCTCGTTAAAGCACACAATTTCTGTCCAGTTCATTTTTTTTTTTTTGTTTTTTTGTTTGTTGACTTATCCATTTCCGAGATACACTATGTTATTGGTTTAAATTGTTCAATACTTCATCTTTTCTTAAATGGCAAATTGTCATTCGCGCGCGCGTAACCCTTTATTGCATGATGTAGCAATTTGCAAAAAAAGGTGATTAATTAAAGCTTAAAGATTTTTAATGGAACTTTTTTTTTTCTTTCTAATTTTGTAGTACACTAAGCTACAACAATAAAAATTATCTAGATATAGCTCGTTTATACTGTAAAAATATTAATACATTTGCAATAAATTGTATTTTTTTTTTTTTTTTTTTAGTAAAAAGGAGCAAAATCCATGCAACTGCAATGCGCATCCAAGCGTGCCATTACACTGGTTATTTTTCTTGGTCCCTCCCCTTCTTTGCCGCAGACACACTCGATTTTTTTTTTTTTCGCGACGTTCGGCTTTAAATAGATGCCCAGTCCACTTCGTATCGCACTAACGATCACGGCTATTCAAGTCGCTTCAGTTGTGGTGCCTGTGAAAGGGATATAAAGGCAGGCAGCTTTGCGAATTAAGGAAGAGCGGCTTATGTAACAAAATAATTTATGCAATAAAGGGTTAACTCTGGCCAAGCAAAGAGAACCTAATTTCAAAATCATCACTTAGCAACCAGCTTTTAAAAGATTTGACTATCGTTTTAACCTAGTGTATTCCCTTATTTACCTTCTACTTTCACGGAAGTAACTAATAAAATCATTTGTGTTAATATTTATCATGATTAGTATAAATAGATAAGAGCTTGTTTGCAGAAAGGTGGAGAAAGTCCTGTGATTGGAACACACAAGATTTTTGAGTCTCTGTTCCTAATTTTGCAACACACGGCTAGTGTGAAAGAAGAATTTAATTTCGTCAAACAAACCAAGGACGTTAGTTTTTACATACAACAAAGCAGGATATGAAGAAGTGATGCCATCATGTGAACAGTATTAATTAATACAAAATGGCTGCAGCTGACGTTTGTGTTGTAAACGTGCTGTGATTGAGGCAATCTGCGCTGTAGACATTCATCAGAGGCTTCAGTGTGGTTTGTTAAGGTACGGTCCGCGACACGAGCCTTAATGTTTGTTGAGCTCGGCTTTAAAAATGTGCTCCTTTCACATGACTTTCTCTAGCTTTCTCATATTTTTCTTACAATGATTATTATTTATTTACGTCAAGCTAATCTACATAAACATTAGCAGAAATTGTCATACTTGCTTTCTTGTAAGTAAATAAGGAAGTACAGTAGGCTACAACTGTAGTCAAATCTTTTAAAAGCTGGTTGCCACGTAAAACAATTCTCTTAGCATTCTGCCGTTTGATAAAAGTTAATTACTTTAAAATTAAGACGATAACAATGAATATCTCTTTAACAAAACATAATTATACCACAGAAATTACGTGTTTTTAGTTAGTAAGATTTTGTCTATCTCTTATGGTTTAACTGTTATGCAAAATTCTGCAAAACTCAACCAGAATAAAGAGCTAATTAGAGGCTATTCCCAGAAAATTCAAAATACACATTTTATTTCTATACACACACACGGATCTTTTTGTAAAAATGCTTTTTCGGACTCACTGAATCACAAAACATATACATATTTTTGGTGGTTTCAGGGTATCGAATTTTTGGATGGAATACAATACCTTCTCTTTCTATTATGTACATACGCGCTTGGGAAATTAAAAATCTGATGTGTTTCACTCATATGTCTTTCTCTAGCTGTACCACGAACAAACTGTTCTTACCAAACACTTCTTTTATCTGCATCATGCTTATCAAGATAAGCATTAACAGAAATTTTCTTATTACTTTCTTATTTGTTATAGAAGGGAAATAAGGGAATACGATAGTCAAATACTTCAAAAACTGGTCGCTATCTGAAACAATTGAAATTCGTTTATCTTTGCAAGGCCAACAGTAAAAAAAAAGAGAGATGAAAGGAAAGGTGGCTTCCCGTATGAGAAAATGTTAACTAGTTTAAACTTGAAACCGATAACAACGAATATGTTGGAAACGGTTAACTCTATAAAAAAGTTATACCTATGGCATAAGTTGCGTGTTTTAACGAAATCTACTTGGGGGGGGGTTGTCTTTATGTCTTACGGTTTACCAGTTAGACAAAAGTCATCCAGAATGAAAAGGTCTTCAGAGGCTATTCCCAGACAATTCAGGATAAACATTTCGTTTGTTATGAAAATATCTTACATATATGGTATTTTAATAAAAATTGATAGTCATTTTTGTAAAAAAACAGACTTTTCAAAAGGTTTTTCCATGTAAAGGGTAGTTGGTGGTGGATTGATTTTCTTTAAAAATCTCCGTGCTGCAATTTGTATATCCAGTTTGGTATTTGACGATATTTTCGTTTTTGAGCTAATCTGTCCACACACAAACGCGCGCGTGCGAGAATTTTTTTTGGACCTCAAAACATATATTTCCGGTAAAAATCTCAAATTTTTGGGTGGAATACAATACCTTTTCTATACACTTGTTCATAGTATGTGTACAGGAAGTTCAAATGTATTTTATTCAAAATATGTATCTAAATCATGTATTTTAATCAAAACATTTAGTCATTTTTTAGAAAATAACAATTTTAGAAATTGTTTTTCATATAACGCTAGTTTTGGGTGAAGGGGGGAACTTTCTTGAAAATCTTCGTGTCGCATCCTTGGAAGGTGCTGATCTTAAATTCCATGTTTGGCAATGTGCATATTAGGTAGAGAAAGTATTGTGTTCCACCCAAAATTCGACAAAAAGTCACCGTAAATACATGCTTTGGCGTCCCTGGAATAAGAAATGTATTTTTTCAAAAAGGTCCGTGTGTGTGCGTGAGGAAAGAATCATACAGAATATATCTCGGAAATTGCTTAGGCATAAAAAGAAGCATTTATTTTCAATATTAATTTTGTTTTTTAAAGATATCTACACGTTTTGTTTAGTGTGTCCATCGTTTTGTTTAGTGTGTTAAAATTTACCAGATTTACAAGGTCATACCAAATTCCTTAATGAAACGTAATTCAGGCTATTTAAAGAAAATTCAAGATAAACATTTTATTTGCCATGCAAATATCTTAAGCATAAATGTCATTTTAATCAACATTTAGAGGCATTTTGGCAATGCAGAAATTTTTTATTTTATTTTATTTATTTGTTTATTTTTTATGTAAAGAATTGTATGGGGGTCCAAGATTTGTTTTGGAAATCTTTATGTCGCTTCTTGAATTGTTCCCAGCTTGAAGTGTTATTTAACAAACTGATTATACTGATTTTTTTTTGCATATTCAGAGTTTCGAAACGTGTATTTTCGGTAAAATCTTGCTAAGCATAAAATTTTCCTTGGAATACAATACCTTTCCTATTCACTATTAGAAAAAAGGAGAAAAGAAAGAAAAAACTACATAGTACAAACAATTAAAAACAGAACTAAAGCAAGTCTGTATTGAGGGCAAATGCTATTCCTTGGAACAACCTTGAAAATAAATGATATTGTATTGTAATTATTCCCATTACCATTGCAATATTATGTCCTTAAGTAGTTATTTGCTGTCTATAAAATGAGCATATTAAGTTATGCAAAATACTCGGAACTATTAATCCCATTAAACAGCATTTTATTATTTTTTCAAGTTATTCTATAGTATATTCTACATATACATGACGTAACAAAATACTGTATATTGATCAGCGTGGTGAATAAAGAAATCAAATTTAAATAAAAGTGTTCCCTTCACATAACTTTCTCTACATCTCTACAACAAACTATTGTTAAAAAGCTTATCCTTCGATTTACTTCATGGTAATGGAGAAAAAATTACCAGAAATGATCTTATTACTTGCTTCCTTTTAAATCGAAGGGAAATAAGGGAGCACAATAGGCTAAAGCGATAGTAAAATCTTTTAAGAGTTGATTGCTCTGTGATTGAAGTTCTTTTAATAGTATGGGCAGGAATCGTAATGTTACGTATAAGAAAAGTAGAAGTATTTTAAAAGAAACAAGGAATATGTCAAAAACGATCAAATCCACGAAAAAACATACATAATATATATTGTGTGTAAGGATGTCTATGTCTTCGGAGGCTATTCTTAGAAAATTCAAGATCTATATTTCATTTATCATGCAAATATCTTTAATATACGGTATTTTAATCAAAATCGTTAGAGCCATTTTTGAGAAAATCAAACATTTCAATGTTTTTTATTCCACGTAAAGGTTAGTTAGGGGTGGGGAGATTTTCTTGAAAATCCTCGTGTCGCATCCTTGGAAGATAGTGTACTTAAATACCAAGCCCCCCCCCCAAACATACACTCCACCACACACACACACACACACACTTACGAACATTTTCCGGTGAAATCTCGGTATCGAATTTTTGGATGAAGTGCAATATCTTCTCTATACACTATGTACATAGTATGTGTAGAGAAAGTAAAAATTTCCACGGAGAAATCAATCCCTTATGCAAAGCGTTAAACAAATTTCACTAGGATTAACTTAACATCACACTAAATTGTAACCACAAAACCTATACGAATATGTAAACAAGTTCAGCATTTAATTTGCAAATATTATCTCATGCTTCACACCTACTTCTTTAACCTTCACAGCGGCAGCACTTGACACAAACACAAACACACGTGTTGTTATTTGGAGCAAGACTGCAAGTTTACCAGACCTCGACATTCTTTACATTTCCTCTCAGACTCTCCCCACCTCTCCCTCCTTCTTCATTACGCACAGATACACCGGCAAAATAAAGCTCTTTCTTTCATTTCACATAAACCATCACTACGGGTTAATTTCTCTGAAAAAAACCTAACAATACCAGAAATACTCCGTTTCTATTGAATATTCATTTAGTGTCGCTATTAAGCGTAGTTATTAAATTAACAATGCATTCAATAATTACATAACCTCAGAGCAATCTATTAGGAAAGATACTAACTCGATTATAAATAAATGCGTAATGGGACGTGTGGTGCGCTCTAGGAGACACTGCGCTAACTAGCACCCGCGCTGATTCTGTTGAAGGGATTATTCCAACACCCCTCTTCATCGCAGGGCTATGCCAGGGAAGGGGGGGGGGGTGCGCGGGCGCAACCGGCGCTTCAGTTTCAGAAACTGTTTAAGGACACGAACAATATCTACTTTCCAAATTACATTAAGTGCTCCCTTTATCACGATATCAGGTTCTTTCTTTAGCATCTATTTTATTGCGACCAAGTATTTTGCGAGCTTCGTCCAAAGTGAAACGAAACGGCAGAGGAAATTATTAGACCGCTATTTTCTCCCTAGAAGATAAATCGTTTAGAACATCTCCACCGAAATTCAAATGGCTTTCACTAGTTATTATCGTTTATTTTTACTTTCTTTACACGTACGATGTACATAGTGTATTGCACCAAAAAATTCCATACCGAGATTTCACCGGTAAATACATGTTTTCGGACTCCCTGAAGCAAAGAAAAAAAAATCCCCCACCAAAAACTACACTTTACGTAGAAATGTTTGATATTTTTATTTCTCAAAAAACTGTTCTAACAATTTTCTTTTTTTTTGTAGTGTAAAACGACCTTATGGTACGATATATTAAAGATATTCACAACACAAATTAAATGCATATTTTGAATTTTCTAGTAATAGCTTCCGAAGAACCCCTTTTTCTGGTTGAGTTTTGCAGAATTTTCGGTAACTGTCAAACCATTACGAGACAGATAAATACTCAGTGCACAAAAAATGTAGATGTCGTTAAAATACATAATTTATGTCATATACGTCTTTTCTGCAGAGATGACCGTTTTTGAGATATTCATTGTTACTTGTTTCAATTTTAAACCAAGTAGCTTTTCTCAAACGCATCATGCAAAGTGAAACGAACCTCAAATGTATTCCCTTATTTCCTTACTATTTACAAGGAACTTATTAATAAGACCAATTCTTCTAATGTTTGTCTAGATTATCATGAGTACATAAAAGAATATTATTTTATGAGAAAAATGTGTGGAACGCTACAGAAAGTTATGTGAATGGAGCATATGTTAATAGGGTAAACGCTAACAAAATATTTCGTTGTAGGAGGGGGGGGGGAGTAAGTGAGAGAGAGTGGGAACTGAAATATTAGCCAAATATTTAAAAAGCTAATACTAAAATTTCATTCTTTGCATGGCCACGAGAAACAGCAGAAGACAACTTGATAGCTTAAAACATGTGTTGTGTTCACGTGACTTTCTCTAGAAACTATTATTAAACATAACATTTTATCTACACCGTACTAGTGGGGATAAACATTAGCACAAACTGTCTTATTATTTGCTCTCCCTTTTAAACAAAAGTGAAATTTGGGAATTCATTTGGCTTAAGCAAGCCCCCACACCTTTGGCTGTGCAGAGAGCTATGCGTGTCGGAAATAGAAGATTTTCTTGGAGGGCAGAAGGCGTGCGAGATCGCGCACAATACATTGTTTGGAATGGGGAAACAGTGAAATTTAAAACATCTGTAATTACGTCATGAAGATACCTGAGTTGGAAATAATTGCGACAACACGTTCTTTATGATCATCAGCATTTATGCACGGGGATTAGACCTTGAATGTCCGGTTGGGGAGTGAATAAAATCACTTCATTGACTAGAGGGAATTTCATCCCACTACTGAACAAAACAAAAGTAAATATTATAATTGAAGTTGAATATCGCATATCGTGGTGATACGGCCATATTACCTAAGGCGTATGTAAATAAAAACAGACATCAATAAAGCGCTTTAGCATAAAAAAGCACATGCGATACTGGATTTACAGAGACAGTATATGCACAGTATAAAATTAAAATAAATGGGGAATTAGGTACCTGTATTCCTCTTCAGTAAATTGTATTCAATACGTTAGTAAGCATTTGTGGTATATTTGTGTTAGATGGATAAGATATATAAATATAAAATTAGAATTAATTACTACTTAATGTAGTAAATTTTATGCAAAAATAATTAAACTCTACTAACCTATTGATTCATAAACAAAATTGATTTAAAGAGACGCTGTCCGACTATTTTCCTGTGCAGCACACTGCTGTAAGATTTTGCTGCATGATAACACCTGAGTTTTACATAAAAGTTTACCACCAAGTTCTTAAAATGTGGTTTTCGAGGTACTGAAAGCCCTTTCAGCGTACTGAACATATGGCAAAAAGCATGCTCTGCCCTCAAGTTGAGAATGCGCGAGAGGTTTCAATTTGTGGCGGCGACACTAGCGCCGGCGGTGTGTGTAGGTAATTAATTCCAAGGTCTTTGGGCTTAAGCAATATGTGAAACAATTGAAATTCGGTTTCTTCTTTTACATGCCCGGAGGTAAAATAATAGAGGTATGAAACGCAAGTTGACTTCCCGCTTGAGAAACATAGTTTAAAACTGAACCAATAACAAGGAATGTTCGGAAACTGTCAAGTACAAAACATGTATGTAGGACATAAATGTAATGTTTTAACGAGGTCTTCAGTTTTGTGTATGCTTTACGATTTAAACAATTCTGCATTAACCATCCAGAATAAAGAGCTCCTTAGAGGCTATTCCCAGAAAATTCACAATATACATTTTGTGTTGTAAATATGTTCAATATAAAACGTTTTAATCAAAATTGCTAGAGCCATTTTTGAGAAAAACAACATTTTCAAAAAAAAAAAAAAAAAAAAAAAAGCCATATAAAGGGTAGATTGTGGTTAGGGATTTTCTTGAAAATCTTCTTGTCGCATCCATAGAAGATACCAAATTTAAATACCTACAAAGTTTGTTGTTCTACGGTTTTTTAGAGCTATGCTGTTCATAGACACAGACACACAGAGCCTTTTTCTAAAAATCATTTTTTTTTTGGGGGGGGGGGGGAACTCTAAACATATTTCGGTGAAAACTCGACATCGAATTTTTGAGTGAAATACAATACCTTGTCTAGCTATATGTACACTGTATTTACATACGTGCTACAGAAAGTAAAAAAGTATAGGACATGTGTATTTTTACGAGGTCAACATTTTTTTTGTAGTAAGTTCTCTTAAGATTTGTCAATTACCTAAAAGTTATGAAGAGGACTTCGCAATATTTCCCATGCAATTCAAAATATACTTTCTCTAGTACGTATGTACAATGTGCATAGTAGATAGAGAAAGTATTGAATTCCATCTAAAAATTCGATACCTGATTTCACCGGAGATACATTTTTGAGACCCCTCAATAAAAATTCTGATGTGTTCCATTCATATGACTTTTTCTACATCTCTGCAGCAAATTATTGTTAAAAAGCTTATTCTTCTATTTAATTCATGCTAATCGAGAAAAAAATAGCAGAAATTCTTATTACTTGCTTCCTTGTAAGCAGAAGCGAAATAAGGGAGTAACATAGGTTAAAGTAATAGTCAAAAGCTGGTTGCTATGTGACTGAAGTTCCTTTGTTTGTACGGACAGGAGTTGACAAATCCCTGTATGAGAAAAGTGTGTTTTTTAAAGCTGAATCCAAAAATAAGGAACATCTCAAACACGATCAACTCCACGAAAAAAATGTATATAACATAAATTATGTGTTTTAATGTGCTCTACATTTTTTGTGTTGTAAGTTTTTGTCCATCTTTTACGGTTTAGCAGTTATGCAAAATTTCGTAAAAATCATCCAGGTTAAAGAAGTCTTCAGAGGCTATTCCCAGAAAAATCAAAATATACATATTATTTGTCAGGTAAATATCTTTAATATATGATATTTTATTCGAAATCATTAGAGCCATTTTTAAGAAACTAAAAATTTTCGAAAAAAGTTCCATGTAAAAGTAGCTGGAGGGGGGGGGAATTTCTTGGAAATCTTCATATCGCATCCTTGGAAGATATCAAACTTAATTACCAAGTTTGGTATTTAACGGTCTTTTCATTTTTGAGCTATGCTATCCATAGACAAACACACACACGCACGGACCTTTTTCTGAAAATGCTTCTTTTTGGATTCAGGGGGACCCAAAACATGTATTTCTGATGAAATCTCGGTATCGAATTTTTGGGTGGAGTGCAATACCTTCTCTATACACTATGTACATAGTGCGTGTAGAGAAAGTAAAAACTAAGTCAAATACCATGCTTGGTATTTAAATGTATTACCTTCCAAGGATGCCTCAAGAAGACTTTCAGAAAAAGCCTCACCCATAACTATCCTTTAAATGGGACATTTTTTACTAAATTTTTGATTTTATAAACAATATCTTAACGATTTTTACTTTCTCTAGCCCAATATGTACAATGTACATAGTGTATAGCGAAGGTATTGTAATGCACCCAAAAATTCAATACCGTGATTTCACCGGAAATACACAGGGTTACTACAAAAGAAATAGACTGCCTGTAAAACAAAAACTATTAGAGATAGCAACCTAATTATTTTGGAGGTATGTTGAGAAACTCTCAAAGTTTCGTTTGTTACTATTGGTAGCGCTGTAGTGTTTTGTTTGTTGTTGCAGAAGCTGAAATGGCGGAAAATCCTATGGAAAAGGCATATTGCGTGTTGGAATTTGCTAGAACGCAATCAGCAACTGTTGTCCAACGACATTTTAGAACACGTTACCACAAAAATGAAATGATGCGCTCACAAGAACCAGCATCGTCTTCATCATGTCGCAACATGTCGATGCAAAAGTCACGCCGTGTGACCTTATCTTCTTCACTCAGAAACTGCAACATCTGTAATCTGTAAGGCATCATGTGCAGTCGCTTCCGCAAGATTTTCCATACAGTTTGCTGTGGAATTTGTAATTGCATGCTTGCCCTAGATGTCGATTTCTGTGGGCTTCTTATGTAGGCAGAACGAACACGTTCAACGTTTTCTTCCGAAACTCTTGGTCTTCCCGAGCTCTTCCCTTTGCTCAAACATCCCGTTGTCTCGAATTTTCTATACCAGTCGTAGATTGACTGTCTAGTCGGTGGCGTTTTGTGGTAACGTGTTCTAAAATGTCGTTGGACAACAGTTGCTGATTGCGTTCTAGCAAATTCCAACACGCAATATGCCTTTTCCACAGGATTTTCTGCCATTTCAGCTACTGCAACAACAAACAAAACACTACAGCGTTACCAATAGTAACAAACGAAACTTTGAGAGTTTCTCAATATACCTTCAAAATAATTAGGTTGCTATCTCTAATAGTTTTTGTTTTACAGGCAGTTGAAGTTGTCTATTTCTTTTGTAGTAACCCTGTATGTTTTGGGGTCCCCTGAGTCCGAAAAAAGCATTTTTACTTTCTCTAGATCCACATGTATAATGAACATAGGGATAGAGAAGGTATTGTAATGCACCCAAAAATTCGATACTGAGATTTCACCGGAAATATATGTTTTGGGGTCCCCTGAGTCCGAAAAAAGCATTTTCAAAAAAAGGTCCGTGTGTGTGTGAGTCTGTCTGTGGACAACATAGCCCCAAAACGAGAAGACCACAACCACAAACTACCCTTTACATGGAAAAATTCAGAAAATTTTTATTTTCTTAAAAATGGCTCTAACGATTTTGATTAAAATCCCGTATATTAAAGATGTTTATGTCCGAAATAAAATGTATATCTCGATTTTTTTGGGAATAGCCTCTGAAGACCTCTTTATTCTGGATGAATGTTGCTGAATTTTGCCTAACTGCTAAACCGCAAGAGATAGAAAAAATGTACTACACAAAAAATGTACCGCATGACAAAACACACAATTTTTGTCCTTTACGTTTTTGTTGTGGAGGTAACTGTTTTCGAGATATTCCTTGTTATTGGTTTCAATTGTGAAGTACTTAAACTTTTCTCACACAGGAAGTGTCTGTTTCTCTTTTGTTCTACTCCTGGCCAAGCAAAGAAGTGATTTGCAATGACAATCGCATAACGATAGCTTTTAAAACATTTGACAATCACTTTAGCATAGTGCATTCCCTTATTCCCTTCTACTTATAAGGAACTAAGTAATAACATTCTGCTAACATGTATCTTGATTAGCATTGTGTACAAACAAGAATAGTCTTTTGTAGGAGTTTTGTAGAGCATCTACAGAAAGTCATGTGAGTGTAACATCTCAGATTTTTTAAAATTCCTATATTAAAAATATTTACTAGGCAAAGAATTTGAATTTTTGGGGATAGCCCCTGAAGTTCTCATCATTCTGACTGATCTTTGCCTAACCAATAAGCGGAAGAGAAAGATAAAAATTAACTTTACAAAATGTATTTAGGTCAAATACATCCTTTTGTACAGCGATTTTAGAAATATTCACTGTTATTGGTTTCAATTTTAAAGTACTTAAACTTTTTCCAAACGGGAAGCCCACGGTCGTTTCATCTCTCTTCTGTTACTCCCGGCCATGGAAACTAAACCAGACTTATAAAAGACAAATGCATAGCGACAGCTTTTAAAACATATGACTCCCTTTAGCATAGTACATTCCCGTATTTCCCTTCGACTTACAAGAATGCAATTAGTCCATTTCTGATAATATTTAACTTAAGTAGCATTACTTAGAAAAACGAATGATGGTTGGTAAAAATATTTTGTTTGCAGAACAGGTGAAGAAAATCACGTGAATGGAATACCCGAGTTTGTTTTTATAGAAGTTCCTTTATTATAAGACATTTGAAACAAAATCGTTAGAGCCACTTTTGAGAAAATCAAAGTTTTCGAAATGTTTTCAATGTAAAGGATAGTTAAGGGTGGGGGGATTTTTTTTTTTAAAATCTCCGTGTCGCATTCTTGGAAGATAGTAAACTTAAATACCAAGTTTGGTGTTTAAGGTCTTTTAGTTTTTGAGCTGTGTCGTTCACAGTCACACACTCGCACACACGCACCTTTCCTGATTTTTTTTTTTCTCCCTGGAGTCTGAAAACATATATTTCCGGTGAAATCTCGGTGTCGAATTTTTGGGTGCAATGCAATTCTTTTCTATACAGTATGTACATAGTAGGTGTAGCGAAAATAAAAATGTTTTCTTTTATTATTATTATTATTATTATTATTATTGTGATCTCTAAACAAATTTCCGTTGAAATCTCGGTATCGAATTTTTGGATGCAATGCAATACTTCTCTATACACCATGTACATAGTACGTATACAGAAAGTAAAAAAAAAAAATATTTTTTTTAATTTCGGTGAAATCTCAGCATCGAATTTTTGGGTGCAATACAATACTTCTCTATACACTTCCATAGTACGTGTACAGAAGGTATAAATGTTATTTTCGAACTCAGGGACCTGAAAACACATATCTCGAAATCGATTTTCGGTTGGAATACAATACCTACTAGGTAGATTCGTGCTAGAGAAAGCAAAAGACCACGTTGCGATGTTACATCCTTGACTCGAGCGAGGTCTGTGATCCCTGTCCTATAATCTCTGCTCTGTTGTTTCTAATTACCATTCCAAATGCGGCCGTTTCCTGCTAACAAGGTGATGATGGTATCCCTAGGGAACACCATTAGGAGACGCCAATTGTCCACTAACCAGCAGCATTTGTACCTGTCAGTCAACGTGAAGAATACGTCTGTCTGTCTGTTTGTCCAACTTCCACAAATATCTTCTACAGAGAAAAATCTCATATATTACGGATACACAGTTTCTCTGCCTGGTACCGTTCATTACTTTCTGTGCTGCTTTTAGCAAGTGGTACAAGCATGGCATTACACCCAAAATGTCAACACAATTTCATTAGAAATGCACGATATCAAGAATCCTGAATAAAAAAATCTATGTGTTCCATTCACATGACTTTCTCTACATCTCTGCAACAAATTATAGTTAAAAAGCTTATGCTTCTATTTACTTCAAAATAATCGAGAAAAAATTAGCAGAAATAGTCTTATTACTTGCTTCCTTGTAAGTAGAAGCGAAATAAGGGAGTACCATAGGTTAAAGTGATAGTCAAAAGCTGGTTGCTATGTGACTGAAGTTCCTTTGTTTGTATGGACAGGAGTTGACAAATTCCCACATGAGAAAAGTATAAATTTCTCAAAGCTGAAACCAATAACAAGGAATATCTCAAAAACATCAACTCCACGAAAACATGTATATATAGCATAAATTTAGTGTTTTAACATGCTCTACATTTTTTGTGTGGAAAGTTTTTTTCATCTCTTACGGTTTAGCAGTTATGCAAAATTCAGTCAAAGGCATCCAGAATAAAGAAATCTACAGAGACTATTGCCAGAAAATTCAAGATATACATTTTATTTCTCAGGCAAATGAGATGCTTTAACCAAACTAATTATAGGCATTTTTGAGAAAGCCAAAATTTACGAAATATTTTCAACGTAAAGCATAGTTTGGGGGAATTTTCTTGAAAATCTTCTTGTCGCATCCTTGGAAGATACTTAAATACCAGGTTTGGTATTTAACCGAATTTTCGATTTTGAGCTATGCTGTCCAACACACACACACACACACATATACACACATACACACACACAGACCTTTTCCTAAAAATTTCTTTTTTTTTGTTTCAGGGGATCTCAAAACATTTCCGGTGAAATCTCGGTATCGAATTTTTGGGTGCAATACAATGCCTTCTCGATACACTATGCACATAATATGTGTAGAGAAAGAAAAAAACAAATTTAGAAAGAGGTCCGTGTATATCTCTCTTTCTCCCTCTCTCTCTCTCTCTCTCTCTCTCTCCTCTCTGTATATATATACACAGACACATACATACGTGTGTGGGTGTGTGTGTGTCGGTGAACAGCATAACTCAAAGTAACAAATTGATTTTTAAGTTCAGCATCAGCATCTCCCATTGAAGCTACATGAAGTTTTCAGGAAGATCTCCCACCCCAGCTACGTTTTGTATGGAAGATTTTTCGAAATATTCAATTTTCTCAAAAATTACTTGCGAATTTGATTGAAAACCCATATTTTAAAAATATTTACTTCACCAAATGAAATGTATATTGAAATTTCTCGAAATAGAATTTGACGTCCTCTTCATTCTGAATGAATTTTGCATCACTGCTAAACCGTAAGAGAGAGAGAGAGAGAGAGAGAGAGAGAGAGAGAGAGATACAAAATTATTACTGCATAAAAAAACGAACCTCTCGTTAAAACACACACAACCTATTTTTATTTCCGAGATCTTGTTTTTGGCTTAAGTTTCAGACCGGAATTTCAAAGCAATCACATAACGACCAGCTTTGTCTATCGCTTTAGCCTTCTTTTCTTTCTCCGTATAAGGAATTAAGTAATACGATCATTTCTGCTAATATTTATCTTGATTATCATGAAATAGAAGAATAAGGATTGTTGTTGCAGAATAGGTGCAGAAAGGTATATGAACGTAACACATTAGATTCTTTTAGTTCAGCTTGACGCCACTACGCGCCGCTCCTTGTCATATGTACAGCAGTTTAATATTAAAGCACAGAGCTAGTGCTCTGCTAAAAATTCCTTCCGCGATGTTTTAATTAAAACGTAAAAAATAAGATTCCTAGCGTTTTTTTGAATATTGTTTAAGGAAAAGAGGTAGAATATCTGCTTGCAATGTCAGCCGACCACATACGTCATAAGGGCAGACCAATCACCTCATTGGACTACTATAAGCACATTAGCTGTTGTCCATATGTCTCTTCGCCGCTTCAGGCGATACCGGCTTCCCCGCATGGCTTGCGGGCATCCCCGGTAACGAAGGAGCACCACCAACAGCTGCTACAGCTAAGCTCCCTATAATCCTTCAAGAGTTGCTTGGATTCAAAATTAAAACCTCAAAACAAACATTTTGATTAACACACACCAGCGGTGCACAAGGGCCGTTGCACCATCAAGGCAACCGTCGAGGAGCAATACTTGCCTCCTCCTGTCATTCCACAACCCCAAAACACACCCGCCATCCTGCAAAAACCCACAATCCCGTCAGAACGTGGTTAAGTTCCCTCCGAGAACAGGGACACGTCTAGCACACCTCGTGCTGCCCTCAGCCTGCCAATTGCACTGGACTGGATATGTCTCTTTATGAGAGGTAAAATGATATTACTTTCTTTACACATACTCTGTTCATAGTGTATAGAGAAAGTATTGCACTCCACCCAAAAATTCAATACCGAGATATCGCTTTCCAAAAAAAGTATTTTCAGAAAAAGGTATGTGTGTGTGTGAGTGTCCGTGACACGATAACTCAAAAACGAAAAGTCGCTAAAATACCAAAATTGGTATTTTAAGTTCAGCATCTTCCAGGGATGCTATATGATGATTTTGAAACAAGATTCCCCGCACCCCAAACTACCCTTTACATGGCTCTAACGATTTTGATTAAAACCTATTTAGACAAAAGCTTACAACACCAAAAATATAGATCATCTTAACACAAACAGATTGTTCTTTACACATACGTATATTCATTCTCAATGCATAATTGCAGACTCTGTGGGGGATAGGGGATTAAAGAAACGTTCCCCGCCCCAGCCAGGAATCGAACCCAGGATCTCCGAGTGAGAAGTCAGCTCGCTGACCACTGGATCCCGGAGGCAGTAACACCCGGTGTTGCTTTACAATACATTTATAAATCTAATATGACAATAAAATCAATAAAATAAACATTTAAATTAAGTATAATTGGTTAAGTATTATACTTATTGATCAAACAACAAAATATGGGTAATACGAGGGCCACCCAGAAAGTAACAGACGATTTGACATAACTAAATAACGAAAGTTATCAACACAAAATTTATTTACAAAGTTACAGTACCTTACACTTTCTCAACGTAATAGTCATTATATACAACGTATGTTATATACTTTTTCATGGCATTGACCATTTTCGAGATATTCCTTGTTATTGGTTTCGGTTTTAAAATACTTAAACTTTTCTCATACGCTAACTTGTCAACTCATGGTCACGCAAAGAAACAAGATTTCGGTCCCATAGCAACCACATTTTAAAACATTTTCTGTCGGTTTAGCCTAGTGTATTCCCTTATTTCACTTCTACTTATAAGGAACTAAGGAATAAAACCGTTTCTGCTAGTGTTTATCTCGATTAGCATGAAGTGGATAGATTATTAACAATAATTTCTTAGAGAGATTCAAGGTAATGGAACACTCAGATTGTTTAATTACGCGTTATCTCTCTCTCTCGCTCGGTTTTTCTGGAACGGCCATTTCAATAGCATAAGTATACATCCATAGCCTACTATATTTTAAGTGGAAAGAATAATCTATATTCTGTTATAACCGTAGCACGTGTGGTTCTTTGCCATCTCATAAAAACAGAGGAGGTCCGCTCTGATTATTTGTAGCGATTCATCAGTACAGTTCCCTGAGACGTCAATAGCGACTTTCTTTTGTCGCCCACTCGCCATTTCTTTACACAGAGCAGTTTTCTCAAGAGATTATCTGCAGGCAAATACAAGAATGAGTGGTGAAATCTTCCCTCTGGGTTGCGTGCGAATCGCGTTTCATGCAACTTGTAATAAATTACTTTCTCTACAAAGCAGATGTTGCATTTCACCCAAACATTCTATTACGAGATTTCACCAAAAATACATATTTTGAAAAAAATTATAAAAGTTTACATATGCGTACAATACTCAAAAACGAAAACTCGATTAAATATCAAACTTGATAATTAGGTACAACATCTTCCAAGGATGCTACAAAAAAAAAATCCTACTTTCAAAACATCCACTCGCCCCGAACTATTCTTTACATGGAAAAATGTTCGATGTTTTTTCTGCAGCCTGGCTCTTGACGATTTTAATTAAAACACCTTATATTAAAGATATTTACATGATAAATAAAATATATACTAATTTTCTGGGAATATCCTGCGAAGATCTCTTCATTCTGCATGACATTTAGATAATTTGTAGACCGTAAATGATGGACAAAAACTTAGCACACAAAATATGTAGATATCGTTAAACCACATAATTCATGTCATATGCGTTTTTTTCACCTATTCATTTCGATATGCACCACATTGTTATTGCTTTTAATTTTAAATACTTAAACCTTTTCTCAAAAGAAATTTGTCATTCAATTTTTTTCCTCTCTTTTTTTTTTTTTTATTGATTCGTTTGTATAGCCCCCTTTAACATCAATGGTCATATCGGGGGCTTTCACTTGTGAAACTGCAGGTTTAGAACATTGGGTTAAACTTTATATCACTAAACACACGCACATTTACTCTCACATACATACTTCCAGATTCTATGGGGAATATGGAGTATTTCTGGTTAAAGAAAAATTCCCCGCCCCAGGTGGGAATCGAACCCGGGACCTCAGCTGATCACTCAACCACGGAAGCAGTCCCACTTTCTTTTGTTTTACTCTTGGCCTTGTAAAAAAGGCCATCATTCACACAGCAACCAGTTTTCAAAAGTTTTGACTATTGCTCGAGCCTAGTGTATTCTCTTATTTACCTTCGACTTACAAGGAAACGAGCAAAAAGACCATTTCTATTAGCATGAAGTAGATATGAGCACTCTTCTGTAAGCATAATTTGTCTGCAGAACAGATAGAGAAAGGCATGTGGATGGAACAAATCAGATTTTTCAATACACTGTTATTCTTTTTAAATTCCTGTCGATTTTCAATTGTTTTTCTCTGAATTACATGGACAGAATGTGGAATTTAATGACTAGCATATAGAGAGCGGTTGTTAAACATTTGACTGCTGATTTTGTCTTTGTATAAAGAAATGTGTATTGCACCTATTTCTGCTAATGTTCAGCATGAAGCAATTAGAACAAATACTTCGTTCAAAATATGTAGACAAATATCTGATGTGCTCTATTTACATTACTTTCTGTACATCTCTGTAATAAACTATTGTTAATAAGCTTATTCTTCTATTTATGTAATGCTTAGCCACTAGCAGAAGCGGTCTTATTACTTAGTTCCTTTATAAGTAGAAGGGAAATAAGCCCCTTAATACCTCTATTCTGGATGATCAACTCCACGAAAAAAAGTATATAATATAAATTGTGCGTTTTAACTATGTTTTAGAAAATAATACTAAAAACATCCTTGTGTTTCATTCACATGACTTTCTCTACATCTCTAACAAAGTATTGTTTAAAAGCTTATGCTTCTATCTACTTCATGCTAATCCAGATTAACATTAGCAGAAATACTTTTTACTTTCTCTATACGTACTATGTACATATAGTAAAAACTACACACAGAATGTTGTGAACACACCTGAAATGCAATAAGGAAAGACGTGGATTTTAGCACTCTATGCACAAATACTCGTGATAACGTTGTAATTATTAGTTAATGAACAGTTGAATCTGGCCATGAAAGCGTAACCTACCCGCTGAACCAGAAGCTGAGATATTCCTCGTCTGTATGCTGCATGTCTCTGACCACACCTCTCGCTGACAACTGAACACTGGTCTGTCAAAGATTCTTCAATAAAAGGCAAGTGAGCGACGCATTCCCATTCATTTGTCAATAAGAGAAAGTAGTTTGTACTTGCTTGTCAATAGAAGACACGATACTGCATTGTCACCACTGATCACAACTGACTTCACTGGCAATATTTGGATAGCTTTGTCTGCAATTCAGTTGCTTGCGTGAGCTATTGATATTGTTCTGATTTGATGTTTTATTAACGTGATGCATCGGCGAAGTTTGACCAAAAAATGTTTAATAAATCTGATGTATTGTATTCACATGACTTTTTCTATATCTGTAACACATTATTGTTAAAAGGCTTATTCTTCTAGCCAACATAACATAAACGCTGGCAACCTGTAAGTAGAAGGGAAATAAGCGAATACACTAGGTTAAAGCGAAAGTCGAATATTTTAAAAGCTGGTTGCCGTGTGGTTGAAATCTGTTTCTTTGCATTGCCAGGAGTTGATAAGTTACCTTTTGAGAAAAGTTGTATTTTAACACTGAAACCAATAACAAGGAAATGGTCGTATCTCTCTCTCTCTCTCTCTCTCTCTCTCTCTGTAGATATGTTAAAACACAATTTGTCTTTAACATCTATGCACACACATACTCTCTCTCTCTCTCTCTCTCTCTCTCTCTCTCTCTCTCTTCAGACTCTGTGGGGGATAGGGAATAATTCTGACGAAAAAAATGCCCCGCCCCAGCCGGGAATCGAACCCGGGACCCCCGGGCGAGAAGTCAGCTCGTTGACCACTCGACCCCTCGACAATACTCACGATTCATTGAGTGGCTTTCGACATAACTCCAACTTAAGATTTCAATACTTACCTAATCACAAAATAGACATTTCCAACTCGCCTGCCATCTATGTAATTAGCACAGAGCGCAAATGCTAGCGTTTTGCTGAATCAAATCATGCGCCCAGCCTCCATATTGTGGTACTACACACTATCATATATATCATATGCAACATCTGTCAAATTAATTGTTTTTTCAAGTTTTTGAAGTAAAGAACAGAGGTCAATGGAAGGGGAGACATCTCTAGTTGAAGGAATATTTAATACAATCATATTTTTTGGCCAATCAGAAGTTATTATTGATAAATTGGTATTATTGAAGTAAACATCGCGGCAAGGTCATAACTTGTTTTGTTCTAATTTCTTGATCTAAAACGACTGCTAATGTAACAAAAGACTGTACCATATATTATAGCATTGGTTTAAAGCTTTAGTAGAATGTGAGGCATTAATCAAGAATTTCGGTCCAGGAATATTGCGATAATTATCTTATTCTCAAGGTTATGGTATAATAAGCACATAATTATTTCTCGCGATAGCTGCTAATGGGCGAGGTTTCTTATAAACCGGAGTAAGTTGCCAATTTTGTCTGCGAATTGCCTTTACCCAAGCTTCTCAACGGCCTTTCCGAGTTGGAAATTTAAAATCTAACAAACTATACAAAATCGTTCTGTTGATAACGTATAGCATATTTCACTAAGTATACCACCGAAAAATCACTTGAATAAGTACACTAACCTATGTATTGCAAAACATATTTCCCTTTCCAAGGTTTTGCTTCTGCTATTCGAGAAACCATAACCAAACTTCACACACGTATTGAGCATTATACTTTTTTAAAACTTAGAGTCTAAATTTACTTCTTAATCGAACATTTAACATGACAAAATCTTATTTTTCTTATTTTTGGGTGCATATTTACAAGGCGTGTAAATCTCAAAAGTGGTTACGCCAAAACCCTGGCTCACCAACCACAATGCATGAGGATAGGGCGTTTACAATCTAATCTCTGTCTATATCTGTGGTAGTTAGATACTCTGGGTGTTTTGAAGAAGCGTAGCACCTAAGTTTTGTCAGAGATAAATAGAAAGGAAAATGCAGCAACACAAAGCAATGTATTCCACGTATGACGTTCCTAGAGTTGAAAGGAAATGGAGAAGTATATGTTGTAATGTTTGCTTTCAGATATCAACAGTAAATATGTAATGTAAAGTCTTTTGGAATGTACCCACATGCTATAACAATGGAAGCTAAACGTGCCTGGTCAGATTAAAACACATGTTCTTACTCTCTCTATGTACACATACAATGCACTTAGTAGGTAGGTAAGGTGTTGTATTCCATCCAAAACTTCGATACCAACATTTTACCGAAAATACAATTAAAAAAATCTGATGTGTTACACTATCTCTAGCTACTCTACAAACTTTTTACGAAAGATAATCCTTCTTTCAACATCACGCTAATTGAGATAAACATAGCAGAAATTTATTACCTAGTTCCTTAAAAGTAGAATGGAATTAAGGGAATGCACTAGGCTAAAGTGATAGTCAAATGTTTTAAAAGTTGTCGTTATGCGATTGTCATTGCAAATCGCTTATTTGCTTGGCCATGAGTAGAACAAAAGAAAAACGGACTGCCTCCGTGGTCGAGTGGTCAGCGAGCTGACTTCTCACCCGGGGGTCCCGGGTTCGAATCACGGCTGGGGCGGGGAATAATTCTTTAGCCAGAAGTATTCCCTATCCCCTACAGAGTCTGGAAGTTTGTACGTGAGTGTGAATGTGTGCGTGTTTGATTTAAACCGACGTAAAAGAACCTATAGACAACGAATTGTTTCAAGTGGAAAGCCCCCGATATGACCTTAGATGTTAAAGGAGGCCATATAAATGAAACAGTTAACAAAAAAAAAAACCGAATACTTCCTCTCTGAGAAAAGTATAAGTGCTTTACAAATTTTATTGAAACCAATAACAAGGAATACCTCGAAAACGGTTACCTCCACGAATATATATATATATATATATATATATATATATATATATATATGACATAACTTGTATATTTTAACAAGATCTACATTTTATTGTACAGTAAGTTTTTGTCAATCTCTTACGGTTTAACAGTTATGCCAAATTAAACAAATTTCATTCAAAATAAACCGGTCCTTAGAAGCTATTCACATAAAATTCAAGATGTACATTTTATTTATGACAGAAATGGCTTTAACATGTGGTGTTCTACTCAAAATCGTTAGAGCCATTTTTAAGAAACTCAAAACTTCCAAAAAAAAAAATACCATGTAAAGGGTAGTTAGGGGTGGGGGATTTTCTGGAAAATCTTCGTGTTGCATCCTTGGAAGATACCAAACTTAAATACCAAGTTTGGTATTTAACCGTCTTTTCGTTTTTGAGCTATGCTGTCCAGAAACACACACACACACACACACACACACACACACACACAAACACGGACCTGTTTCTGAAAAACGCTTTTTTTTTGGATTCAAGGGCTCCTAAAACATGTATTTCCGGTGAAATTTCGACATCAAATTTTTGGGTGGTATACAATACTTCTCTATTCCTTTAGAGCAATTTTTGAGACAGTCAACATTTTTTGAAATATGTTCCATATAAAGTACAGTCTGTAATGGGGGATTTTGATGAAAATCTTCGTGTCGCATCCTTGGCAGATCTGAACAAAAATACAAAGTTTGATGTTTAATCGACCTTTCGTTTTTGAGTTGCGTTGTTCACACACAGATTTTAATTTCTCTATACGTACTATGTGCATAGCATATAGAGAAGGTATTGTATTGCATCCAAAAATCCATACCAATTTTCACCGGAAATATAAGACTTAGGCCCCCCTGAACCCCCCCCCAAAAAAAAAGCATTTATGGTCCGTGTATGTGTACAGCATAGCTCAAAAACGAAAAGACCGTTAAATACCAAACTTGGTGTTTAAATTTGGTATCTTGCAAGGAAGGATGCGACACGAAGATTTTCAAGAAAATCCCCCCACCCACAAATACCCTTTACACGGTACTCTTTTCGAAATTTTTGATGTTCTTAAAACTGGCTGTAACGGTTTTGATTAAAATGTCGTATATTAAAAATATTTACCCGACAAATAAAATGTATATCTTGAATTTTCTGGGAATAGCCTCTGAAGACTACTTTATTCTGGATGAATTTTACGGAATTTTGCATAACCGCTAAGCTGTAAGAGATGGACAAACACTTACCCCACAAAAAATGAGGAGCACATTAAAACACACAATTTATGTTACATACAGTTTTTCGTGGTGTTGATCGTTTTTGAGATATGCCTTGTTTTTGGTTTCAGCTTTAAAAAACTTATAGTTTTCTCATACAGGAATTTGCCAACTCGTGTCCATACAAACAAAGGAACTTCAGTCACATAGCAACCAGCTTTTGACTATCACTTTAACCTATGGTACTCCCTTATTTCGCTTGTACTTACAAGAAAGCAAGTAATAAGACTATTTAACAGTAATTTATTGCAGAGATGTTGAGAAAGTCTTGTGAATGGAACACATCAGATTTTTTTTTCTAAAAATGTATGTATTTCCGGTGAAGTCTTGGTGTCTCAATACATCCACTACTTACTATACTTAGTATAGAAATCAATTTTTTTTTTATTTTTTTTTTTTTTTTTTGAGAATTATGAATGAAAGTTCTAATATCGTTGCATTCCCTAAAAGCATGTTACATTTTATTATATCTTTGATAGTTGTGGTTGAATATATGGCGAACCTCAGAAGCTACAGATTACCATTAGAGCAATTTCTCAATTTCTCAAGGACAGATTAGACTCCTTGAGATAATTAAATGACCGCATGACGTAACACCGTGTAGGTTCACCGAGCCCCTCATGTGACCTCATAACATAAGAGACAAACAACAAGTAAATATGTAAAACGCAACACAGCGTCCATGTTATGCGAATATTAATCCGATTAACAAATTCTCATAAGCCTACCGTAAATAAATAAAAGACAAGTTCATAGAAAACAATTATTTTATTACTAAAACTTTTGTACACTTATGGTTACTTTTCAACATAATCACCGAAAAGATTGAGACATTTATCGTACCTGTGTACAACCTTTGCAATACCCGCTTCAAAAAATGTGCCGCCAATGATTTCAAATGAGCATTGACGTTGTTTTGAAGATCTTGGTTGGTTTGAAAGTGCTGCCCTCCTAACCACGTCTTCAGTTCAGGGAAAAGGTGAAAATCGCTGGGTGCCAGGTCAGGACTGTACGGCGGATGATCGAAAATGTCCCATTGAAATTGTTCAAGGAGCCGATGGGTTGTGTGTGGACGAACGTTGTCATGGATCAACACAATTCCTGAAGTCAGCATTCCTCTTCGTTTGTTTTGAATGGCTCTCCGCAAACGTCGTAAAGTACGAAGATCTTCAAAACAACGTCAATGCTCATTTGAAATCGTTGCCGGCAACATTTTTTGAAGCGGGTGTTGCAAAGCTTGTGCACAGGTACGATACATGTCTCAATCTTTTCAGTGATTATGCTGAAAATTAACCATAAGTGTACAAAAGTTTTAGTAATAAAATAATTGTTTTCTATCAACTTGTCTTTTATTTACAGCCTATCGGAAGTTGATAAAAAAAAAAGACCCTCGTAGATCTATTATCAGAAGTTTCTTATTTTATGTATTACAGCAGAAAGTTTATAATATCTTTATTTTCTGTAAAGTTTTATAGAACATGGCAGCGCCGTGGTTGAGTAGTTTGAACGCTCACCTCCCATCTAGGCGGTCCGGGTTCGATCCCACGCGCCCGTATGTGAGATTTGGTGTGGACGAAGGGCGGATTTTCTCCGGGTCCTCCGGTTTCGCCGCCACTCATTCCAACAATTGCTACATCATCAATTTCATCTACATATCATATCATTCACTTCCTCGTGTTCATTGCCTAGCTTCGGGTCGACCCCTCGTAACAGGTTCTCTTTCTGTGGTTTCATGTCGTTGGCTCCCTAACAGCCTTCTGACCCCTAGGCATTGGCTTATAGGTTTCAGGGGGTGCCAGTCGTACAACTACGGGGAGGGTAAGCCGATTACGAAACGAAACTTATTCATATAACGTTCTTGACCCATTCTTCAACAAAGTATTATTAGAAAGCTTATTAGTCTATTTACTTATTACTAATCAAGCATCATTTCACTTGGAAAATTCAAACCAATAACACAGAATATCTCGAAAACACTTCCCCTAAATTGAGTGCATTAAGGAGATCTACATATATTAACTTCTATTCTTAGTACATGGTACACTGATAGAGAAGGTATTGCATTCCACTCAAAATTTCTACACCTAGATTTCACTGAAAATACACGTTTTAGGATCCATGTATCCAAAAAAGCTGTTTAGAAAAAAAGTTTGCGTGTGTGAATCAAATCAAACACGAAAGTGAAAGTTTTTACTCGCTGACTTACTTCTCGTTTTGAAAGGAAGATGCCACCCCAGTATCGATGCACCGTTGCCAGTGATGCGTTTAATGATCTAGAAAAGGCTCAGATATCTCTGCATGAATTGAACATAGAAAAAAATTGGATGCGCTACATTCACATAACTTTCTTTACGCATGCTGAAGCAAGCTATCCTTGTATAAGATTATTCCTCTGCCTCCTTCATGCTTATCAAAATAATCATTAATAGAAATAAAATTATATCGATATTATTTCCTTGTACAAGTATAATAACAAAATACAATAAGGTAAAACTATATTATAATTTTTAAGAGCCGGTCGCTCTATGACGGTATTAAAATTTCGTTCTGCTTGCCTGACTAGGTTGAAAAAACATGAATAATGAGTTCCCATTTGAGAATAAACTATTGGAAAATTTAAATCTAAAACAGGCCGTATCTGGGAAATATTAATTCTCAACAAAAATGTATTTTACATAAATTATTTTGATGAGAACCAAAATTTTATGTAGTTCCCTTTGGAGTGTATCGCGCGGGTTACTAGCTCTGCAAAACCTATTCAGGTCACTTTAGAGGAAATTCCCAGTGTACACCTTTTAATTGGCATGTGGCATTTTAAACAAAATCTTTAGCTCCATTTGAAAAAATCAAGTTTTTCGAAACGTTTTTATGTACAAGTCGGTATGGGGCAGAGAGATTTTCTTGAAAAACTTCGTGTTGTATTCTTGGAGAATGCTGAATTTAAATACGAAGTTCGTATTTCACTGGATTTGTGTTCTTCAGTTATTATGTTGTACACAGACACACAAACACAAGGATCTCTTTCATTCGGGGAACCCTAAAACACGTGTTTCCACTGAAATTTCTTTCAGAATTTTTTTGGGTGGAATGTAATATTTTACCTACGCACTGTGTACGATATAGAGAAAGTAAAGTATGAAGGATTTCTAATAATGGGATCTGCAAGTGGTCAATTTAATGAAAAAATCGATGTGTTCCATTCACATGACTTTCTCCACGTCTCTGCAACAAATTATTGTTAAAAAGCTTATGCTTCTATTTACTTTATGCTAATCGACAAAAAATTAGCAGAAATATTCTTATTACTTGCTTCCTTGAAGTAGAAGCGAAATAAGGGAGTACCATAGGTTAAAGTGATAGTCAAAAGCTGCTTGCATGTGACTGAAGTTCCTTTGTATGGGCAGGAGTTGACAAATTCCTATGAGAAAAGTATAAGTTTTTCAAAGCTCAAACCAAAAACAAGGAATGTTTCAAACAGGATCAACTCCACGAAAAAAAAAAAAAAAACTAATGTGTTCCATTCACATGTCTTTCTCTATATTTCTGCAACAAATTTTTGTTAAAAAGTTTATGCTTCAATTTACTTCATGCAAAGTTAGAAAAAATTAGCAGAAATAATCTTATTACTTGCTTCCCAGTAAGTAGAAGCGAAATAAGGGAGTAACATAGGTTAAAGTGATAGCAAAAGATGGTTGCTATGTGACTGAAGTTCCTTTGTTTGTATGGACAGGAGTTGACAAATTCCTGTATGAGAAAAGTGTTTTAAGGCTGAAACAAAAAACAAGGAATATCTAAAAAACGACCAACTCCACGAAAAAAAATGTATATAACATAAATTGTGTGTTTTAATGTGCTCTACATTTTTTGTGTGGTAAGTGTTTGTCTATCTCTTACGGTTTACCAGTTACACAAAATTCCGTAAAATTCATCCAGAATAAAGTAGTCTTCAGAGGCTATTCCCAGAAAAGTCAAGATATACATATTATTTGCCAAGTATATACCTTTAATATATGACATTTTAATCCAAATCGTTAGAGCCATTTTTGAGAAAAATCAACATTTTCGAAAAAAGTTTCATGTAAAGGGTAGTAGGAGTGGGGGGATTTTCTTGAAAATCTTCGTGTCGCATCCCTGAAAGATACCAAACCTAAATACCAAGTTTGGTTTTTAACGGACTTTTCGTTTTTGAGCTATGCTGCCCACAGACACACACACGGATATCTTTTTAAAAATGCTTTTTTTTTGGGGGGGGGGATTCAGGAGGTCTCAAAACATGTATTTCGGGTGAAATCTCGGTATTGAATTTTTGGGTGCATTACAATACCTTCTCTATGCACTATGTACATAGCACGTATACAGAAAGTAATATGTACACAAAACTTTATTTCCAAAGTTACACTACCTTACTTTGTTTCTCAACGTAATCGTCATTGCTATCAAGGTATTTATTGTCACGTGGTACCGGTTTTTCAATACAGATGTCATACTCTTCCACCGCTAAAGATATGAGCCGAGATGTCACTGTCACTTTGAGGTCTTCATGGCTGGGAAATCTTTTCCATCCAAAAAGTCATGTACGGAGTCCAAACGAAACACCGACTTTTCTGAATTCTTTTATCAACATTTGCTTTCAAATCCTCCATAACGATTGATGAACTTCCACTTCGGTCTTTATCGGCTTTATCAGCATACACTTGCGGCATTTGCCTATTAAATTTGATTGGCCGGACAAAAAAACAACGGAATAAGTTGTTTGATGGTAGAAAAGTACATCGTCATTGAAAAACTGGTACCACGTGACAATAAACGCCTTGACAGAAAGGAGATCACGTTGAGAAATAGAGTAGTGTCCTGCTAATAAAGTTTTGTGTCGATAACTTTCGTCTTATCTCTTTCAGGATGGCTCTCGTATGTAACATAGAGTGGAATTTCTGGAAATATGGCAATATGCATGTACCAACTGAGCATACTTTCAGAAATGTGCATTTGTAATATATGTGAGCCTAGATACGTCTAACAACCACATTTTCCTCACAAACGCACGTGTATAAAACTCCAGACTAAGATAAAGACAAAATACTTTCCTAAAAGCAAGTCTAAAGTCGTGAGTGTTGGAGGTTGAACTTTGTCACCGCCAGGTGGTACAAAGTATCAATCAGAACCTGTTTGTCAACGGACACAAATGTCTGTTTCGATAATGCACGCGTAAACCTGCCTTATCTTTACTCTCAGAAAACAAAACACATTAGTCCAACCCCAGGCTGAATACACAATCCGTATAGAATAGTTCAGACAATTTTTACTTTCTCTACACGTACTTTGTAGTCACGAACGAAAATTCGATAAAATACCAAACTTGGTATTTAACTTTAGTATCTTCCAGGGATGCGACACGAAGATTTTGACGAAAATCTCCCCACTCCAAACTACCCTTTCCATGGAAAAATTATCAAAATTTTTGATTTTCTCAAAAATGGCTCTAACGATTTTGATTAAATTACCGTATATTAAAGATATTTACAAGACAAAAAAGCTTATATATTGCATTTTCTGGGAAGAGTTATGGAATTTTGCATAACTGGAAACCGTAAGAGATAGACAAAAACTTTCAAAATAAAAAATGTAGAGCTTGTTAGAACACACAATTCGGGTCATATGATTTTTTCCGTGGAGTTGACCGTTGTTTGAGATATTCCTTGTTATTGGTTTCAGCTATAACATACTTATATCTACTTTTCTCATACAGGAATTTGTCAACTCTTGTCCATACAAATAAAGGAACTTCAGTCACATAGCAACCACCTTTTGACTATCACTTTAACCTAATGTACTCCCTTATTTCGCTTTTACTTTCAAGGAAGTAGGTAATAAGAAGCAAGTAAAGAGACCATTTCTGCTATTTTTTCTCGATTAGCATGAAGAAAATAGAAGCATAAGCTTTTTAACAATAATTTGTTACAGAGATGTAGAGAATGGCATGTGAATGGAATACATCAGATTTTGGTTTTTTTAATTACTTCATGCTAACCAAGAAATGCATTAACAGAAATAGTCTTATTGTGTATTTCCTTGTAGAATAAGATGGGCGAAACTTTGGCAAAGTTTAGCCTTTAATTGCTCCCTATATCGGAAGCTTTGGACCATGAGAATCTTAGCACTGGCCGCGGAAGTTTACGAAAACATACACTTCGTTTGTATTGTAAGTGGCATTTTAATCAAAGTCGTTAAGTGCAATTTGAGGAAAAAAAAATGTGTTCCATTCACATGACTTTCTCTACAACTCTGCAACAAATTATTCTTAAAAAGCTTATGCAGAAATTTTCTTATTGCTTGCTTCTATAAGTAGAAGAGGACTAAGGGAGTAACATAGGTTAAAATGATAGCCAAAAGCTGGTTTCTAAGTGACTGAAGTTCCTTTGTTTGTATGGACACAAGTTGACACATTCGTCTATGAGGAAAGTATAAGTTTTTCAAAGTTGAAACCAAAAACAAGGAATATCTAAAAAATGATCAACTACACGAAAAAATGTATATAGCATAAATTGTGTGTTTTAAAGTGCTCTACATTTTTTGTGTGGTAGGTTTTTGTCCATCGCTTACGGTTTCGCAGTTATGCAAAATTCCGTAAAATTCATCCAGAATAAAGTAGTCTTCAGAAGCTATTCCCAGAAAAGTAAGATATACATTTTATTTGCCTGGTAAATATCTTTAATATACGACATTTTAATCAAAACCGTTTAAGCGATTTTTGAGAAAATCAACATTTTCGAAAAAAGTTCTATGTTGGGGGTGGGGGGATTTTCTTGAAAATCTTCGTGTCGCATCCTTGGAAGATAGCAAACCTAAATACCAAGTTTGGTTTTTATCGGACTTTTCACTTTTGAGCTATACTGCCCACAGACACACGCATGCATACATTGAGAGACACACACGGCCATTTTTCTAAAAATGCTTTTTTTGATTCAGGGGGCCTCAAAACATGTATTTCCGGTGAAATCTCGGTATCGAATTTTGGGTACATTACAATACCTTCTCTATACACTATGTACATAGTACGTGTAGAGAAAGTAAAAAATCGAAAAATTTTCCGTGTAAAGAGTGGTTTGAGGTTGGGGGGGGGGCGGGATGTTTTTGAAAACATTTCTGTAACATCCTTGAAAGGCGCTAAACTTATATATGGAGTAGTTAACCGACTTGTTTTTGAGTTAAGCTGTTAAAAGACGCACAAGGAGACATTTTTCTACGACCGAGGGTAACCGAGTCGTCTACGAGCTCATTTCAGATCACAAACTTGATTTTTACGGAATCCACGCGTAAAGTAATTTTATTCCAACTTTACGCTCGCCGAAATAATTGATGGTGTTGACACATCGGTTATAGCAGGCCGTAACAAACCAATATTATTCTTGTTCTGCGATGTATTTTGAGAATTATGATACCCTTAGAGCTGTGAAACAAGCATAATCAAATTAACAACCTGCCCTAATGCTGCTAAATAAAAAAAGAACTATAACCCTTGGAGAACGGCTCAAACCTAATCTCAAATTTATTTAATCTTACCATGCTTTTCTTTTATTCGCATAGAAAACACATTGCATGATACGCGACTGCGTCTTGTTTCACAATATTCCCGCTCGAATCAAAAACCATATCTTTACGCCCTTATATCATAAATAACTATGTATTTTGTTTGAAACACAATGCTCTCTTATTTAACGTAGTAGGGAATATAAGTATTCTCAAAGCCTTTAGTAAAATCTTGGCATAGAATATTTGGGTGGAATGCTACAAGTAATTTAAATAACAATACTTAAAACAAAATAACAGTGGCACACTTATTTTTGGATCTTAAGGGAAAATAACAAATATGTTTGTGTAATAGAGGGCGAAGTACAAAATTAATAGAAATGTTGTACAAGCAATCACACAGAATATCATAAAACATTCCGTAGCCATTTCATTGGTATGGTTTAAACACAAATGTAAAATGTATTATGGTTTAGAAATCTTTATTTTGTAGTTTTTCTCGTTTATTGTTGTTTTGTACACCTTTTATTATCTTTGTTACAATTTTGTTCCCATAACTTAATTTGTATATAACTTTCATAAAGTGTGGTAATTGTATATTTCTTATAATTCAGCAGTTCTGAAAAAGTCATCCAAAGCGATTGTAAATATCTATAATATTTGGTATTTTAATCAAGGTCGTTAAGTGCCATTTTTGAGAAAATAATATCGATTTTTTTCATGTGAAGATTAGTTTGAGGCGCTGGGGGATTTTTTTTTTTTTTTAAATATTTGTGTCACAACCTTGGAAGACGCTACATTTACATAGATACCAAGTTGATATTTAACCGACTTGTATGGTTGGTTGGTATCTAATGTTGAGCAGTTGGCAGTGAAGCCATTCGCTCTCTTGCATTCCAGTATTTTGATGTTATGTTATCATGTTGACTAAAGGTTGGGCAGCGCAGTAGATGGTTTCCATCCATATCTTCTTTAAGTGAACAGAAAGGACACAGAGGAGATCTCAGTATGCCAATCCTCAATAAATGTTTATTGAGACAGTCATGGCCTGTTAGGAGTCTAAAAGTTGCTACAATATAATGCAGTGATTCTGGTCGTGTTATTACATAAATTTTCCCATGGCTTTCCTTTTGTTTGTAATACATTATCTTCTTTAATTTTGTTATTACATGTTTGATATAATGATTCTTTTGATAGAGTGATAACTTATTGGACCAGATGTAATTTTACTACCTTTCTTGGCTAGAAAGTCAGCTGTTTCTTTACCCTGTATACCGCAATATGCTGGTATCCATTGAAGTATTAATCTTTTATTTAAATTAATTAGTTATATTATGATTTCTGCAGTATTTAAGTTATTAGATGTTACGTCCGACTTGTATTTGAGACGCACAACGCAGGCATTTTTCTGGGGGTTCAAGGATGAAAATCAGCATTTTTGGGTGAAGTACAATACTCCCGCTAGAGCAAGTAATTGTGTTGACCATAACTACCAATGTTTCAGATAGCACTAGTTTGTAATCTTCAGAACATATTTTTCTTGCAGTAATGTTTTAAGAATCAAGGTGTGGTTGTGTTCCCTGAACAATGCTGACAGTTGCACTTCATTCTCAAGGTCTAATGACCACGTTCAAAGTACACGTGGTGATGTCACAAAAAGGTGTTTGTCTTGCTCTACATACCTTCGAGAATTGCTACATTTAAAATAAAAACGTTTGCCTAGTGACACAGACTAAAACAATATGTGTTCCATTCATATGACCTTCTCTACATCTCTGCCACAAATTATTGTTAAAAAGCTTATTCTTCCATTTCTTTCCTGCTAATCGAGAAAAAAATTAGCAGAAATGGTCTCTTTACTTCCTTTCTTGTAAGTACAAGGGAAATAAGGGAATAAACTAGGCTAAAGTGATAGTAAAATCTTTTAAAAGCTGGTTGCTATGTGATTGAAGTACCTTTGTCTGTATGGACAGGAACTGACAAAGTCCCGTATAAGAAAAGTATAAGTGTTTTAAAGCTGAAACCATTAACAAAGAGTATCTCATAAAACGGTCACTCCACGAAAAAAAAATGTTTATAACATAAATTGTGTGTTTTAACGAGCTCTACAACTTTTGTATACCTACTAACTTTTTGCCTATCTCTTATGCTTTACCAGTTATACAAAATGCAATAAAATGCATCTAGAATAAAGATCTCTATAGAAGCTATTCCCAGAAAACACAAAACACATTTTGGTTGTCATTCAAATATCTTTAATATACGATATTTTAATCAAAATCGTTATATCTATTTATGAGGAAATTTTTCGATGTAAAGGGTAGTTGGGGTGGGGGGATTTTCTTGAAAATCTTCGAGTCGCATCCTTGAAAGACCCAAAACACGTATTTCCGGTCTAATCTCGTATCGTATTTTTGGGTGCAATAAAATACGTTCTCTATACACTATGCACATAGTACCCGGAGAGAAAGTAATATACCTGGATGTAGAGGCTTTAACAAAAAAACGTTATATTACAAAAAATATTTTATACACGGAGCGCAATTGAGTAGTTTACGAGCTCATTTCAGATCGCAAACTTGATTTTTACGGAATCCACGCGCAAAGAAGTGCAGCAAGCGTAAAGTAATTTTGTTCCAACTTTACGGTCACCAAAATGAAAGTTATGGACCGTAATACGTTTACCATTACAGAGTTCAAATTATAGTAGGCCGTGACATAGTAATATTATTGTTCTTCTGTGATGTATTAAGAGAAAATGACAGCAGAGCTGCGAAAGAAGCAGAATCAAATTCACTACCTGCTAAATCCCGAAAAGTTTATGAGGCACAATAAAAGAAATTTACGAAGTGGTGTTTAGAAAGGAACTATAACCCTTGGTGAATGACTCAAACATAACCTCAACTTTATTTCCTCTCTCGTTGCTTTTCTTTTAATATCAGAAAATTCTCGTAGAAAAAACATTGCACGATACGCGAGCGTAAAGTTTAATTTTGATTCTCGACAGCGTCTCGTTTCACAATGTTCCCGTTCGAATCAAAAACCATAACTTGACGCTCTTATATCATAAAAAACTATTACCAAACTTTATAATAGTTGATTACAAATTAAGTTATGTTAATTGCAACAACAATAAATGAGAAAAACTACAAAAATAAAGCGATTTCTAAACCATAATACATTTTACGTTTTTGTTTAAACCATACCAATGAAATGGCTACGGAATGTTTTATGATATTCTGTGTGATTGCTTGTTCAACATTTCTATTAATGTTATACTTCGCCCTCTATTACACAAACATATTTGTTATTATTCCTTAAGATCCCAAAAATAAGTGTTCCACTGTTATTTTGTTTTAAGTATTGTTATTTAAATTACTTGTAGCATTCCACCCAAATATTCTATGCCAAGATTTTACTAAAGGCTTTGAGAATACTTATATTAAAAAGAAAGGACTTTTACATTCCCTACTACGTTAAATAGGAAAGTATTGTATTAAGTGTCGAGATTTCAGCCAATATCTCGAGAACCCCTGAATAAATAAAAGAAAACAATGTTTCCTTTCTCTACGCGTACTATATACCTACACGGTGTATAGAAAAGGCATTTATTGTATTCCGCCCAAAAAATCGCTACAGAGATTTCACCGGAAATACATGTTTTAGTCTTCTGGATAAAAACAACAAACAAACAAAAAACGCATTTAGCAAAAAGTTGCTTATGTGTGTTAATAACTCTAAAACGAAATGTCGGTTAAGTACCAAACTCGGTATTTAAGCTCAGTATCCTCCAACGAAGATCAAACATTTTCAGGAAAATTCCCTCAAACACCCTTTACATGGAACATTTTTTTAAATTTTTTTAATTTCCACTAAAATTGCTTAAAACACCATATGCTTAATATATTTTTTATGAGTAACAAAATGTATATCTTGAAATTTCTGGGAATAGTTTCTGAATACTTCTATATTCTGAATGCTTTTTTACAACTATTGTATAACGGTAAGAGATACACAAAAACTTACCACACAAAAATACAGACCTCATTAAAAGGCACAATTTATGTCATATACTTTCTTTTGTAGAGTTAACCGTTTCCGAGATATTCCGTATTATTGATTTCAGTTTTAAGCTACTTGAACTTTTCTCAAGCGGGATGTCATCTACCTTCCTTTCCGTCTCTTTTGTTTGCTCCTAGCAAGCAAAAAAGAGCCGAGTTCGGGTTTTTAAACGATTTGACTATCGTTTTAGCCTTGTATACTCCCTAATCCTTTTTCTATTTACAAGGAACCAAGTAATAAGACTAATTCTGCTAATGTTTATCTTGATTAGCATGATATAGATAACAAATTAACCTTTTCAATAAAAGGTTTGTTTGGTACACATTACATTTTTTTCCTTTCTACTTACAAGAAACCAAGTAATAAGGACAATTTCTGCTAATGTTTATCTCGATTAGCAAAAAGTAGATAGTAGAATAAGCTTTTTAACAATTTGTTACAGAAATGTAGAGAGAGTCAGGTGAATGGACCACATTAGATTTGTTTTCGTGGAATTGACCATTTATTGGATTTTTTTTTAATTTTTTTTTTAGCTTAACGTCCTTTAACCTGGTTGGTTATATCAGACGTTGAATGAAATTAATGAAATGATGCTCAAATGATATCGAGGTCCATGGGGCTTAAAGTTACTTGACATTCGTCTTCTCAGGATAAGGTAAAACCCCGAAAAAAACCTTACCCAGGTAACTCACCCTAAGCGAGATACGAACTCACGAGCTGTTGAATGCAAGGCAGACACGCTACCTAGGCAAGCTTTTCTTATTATTGGTTTCAGTTTTAAAATATATAAAACGTTTCACATACGGGACTTTGTCAACTGCTGTCAATATAAAGAAATGGGTTTTATCCACGTGGCAACCAGCTCTTAAAATATCTAGTCTAGTGTATTCCCTTCTACTTACAAGAAATCATTTCTGCTAATGTTTACCTTGATTAGCATGAAGTACATAGCAGAATAAGCTTTCTAACAGTAATGCATTACCGAGATATAGAGAAAGTCATGTGAATGGAACACGGATTTTAACTTTCTCTACACGCACTGTACATAGTGTATAGAGAAAGTATTCCATTCCACCGAAAAATTCGATACAGAGATTACACCCGAAATACATGTTTTGGGTCCCCCTGAACCCAAAAAAAAAAAATAAAATAAAAGCATTTTCTGAAAAAGGTCCGTGTGTGTGTGGACAGCATGGTTCAAAAGCGAAAATACCGTTGAATACCAAACTTGATACTTAAGTTTAGTATCTTCCAAGGATGCGACACGAAGATTTTCAAGAAAATCGCACCAGCCTAACAACCCTTTACATGGAACTCTTTTCGAAAATTTTGATTTTCTTAAAAATGGCTCTAACGATTTTGATTAAAATATCGTAAATTAAAGATATTTACCTGATAAATAAAATGTATATCTTGAATTTTCTGGAAATAACCTCTGAAGACTACTTTATTCTGGATGAATTTTACGGAATTTTCATAACTGCTAAACTTACCACACCAAAAATGTAATTACATTAAAACACAATTTATGTTATATACATTTTTCTTGGAGTTGATCGTTTTTGAGATATTCCTTGTTGTTTTCAGCTTTGAAAAACTTATACTTTTCTCATACTGGAATTTGTCAACTCCAGTTCATAGAAACAAAGGAACTTCAGTCACATAGCAACCAGCTTTTGACTATCACTTTAACCTTTGGTACTCCCTTATTTCGCTTCTACTTACAAGGAAGCAAGTAATAAGAGTATTTGTGCTAAGTTTTACTCGATTAGCATGAAGTAAATAGAAGCATAAGCTTTTTAACAATAATTTGTTGCAAAGATGTAGAGAAAGTCATGTGAATGTAAAACACCAGATTTTTAATTTTAGTGTGTAAGCTTCCGCTCTATAATAATACACGATTTGTTTTCGTTGTTAGTGTTCCTTACTGTTTTCCACAGCCAAGACCTTCAGTTTATTTGTTTGGCCAGACTGTAACCAAATCTGGACGTAGAAGAGGTTGAGGAAACAGAATTCTCCACGCTTGGACCGGAAGCGACAGAAAATGTTCCTTGTGTCTCTCTGTCTGTGACAAACAAGGTCATTTGGGTGCAGAGTGGCCAACGTGCATAGAATATACATTACGTCAACTGCATATCTGTGCTAGATGAACACTGCGCGGCTTCAACTGTCAAATTGTCCCGACCGGCCGACCTTTGTGCGTCACACAAACACCCTTAGCCAGTAGTCAACTGAAGCAAAGATTACAGCTCTAAAATGTCAGTCGCTATATGCTGACCGATGTTTTATGACTAAACAAAACAAGCAAAAAAACTAACAATCTTATGTATTACACTCACATGACTTTCTCTAGCTGCTCTACAAAACTCCTACAAAAGATTATTCTGCTTTGTACACAATGCTAATCAAGATAAATGTTAGCAGAATGTTATTACTTAGTTCCTTATAAGTAGAAGGGAATAAAGGAATGCACTATGCTAAAGTGATTGTCAAATGTTTTAAAAGTTATCGTTATGCGATTGTCACTGCAAATCACTTCTTTGCCTGGCCAGGAGTAGAACAAAAGAAAAACAGACACTTCCTGTGAGAGAAAAGTTTAAGTACTTCACAATTGAATCCAATAACAAAGAATGTCACGAAAACGGTTACCTCCACAACAAAAACGTAACGGACAAAAATTGTGTGTTTTGTCATGAGGTACATTTTTTGTGTAGTACGTTTTTTTTTCTATCTCTTACGGTTTAGCAGTTAAGCAGAATTCATCCAGAATAAAGAGGTCTTCAGAGACTATTCCTAAAAAATTCGAGATATACATTTTATTTCGAACATAAATGGCTTTAATATACGGGATTTTAATCAAAATCGCTAGAGCCATTTTTAAGAAAATCAACATTTTCGAACTTTTTTCCATGTAAAGGGTAGTTTGTGGTGGGGGGATTTTTTTGAAAATCTTCGTGTCGCATCCTTGGAAGATACTAAACCTAAATACCAAGTTTGGTATTTAACGGTCTTTTTGTTTTGGGGCTATGCTGTCCACAGACAGACACACACACACACACACACACACACACACACACACACATTGACCTTTTTTTAAAAATTGCCTTTTTCGGACTCAGGGGACCCCAAAACATATATTTTCGGTGAAATCTCGGTATCGAATTTTTAGGTGCATTACAATACCTTCTCTATTCCTATGTACATTGTACATACGGGGGGGGGGGGGCTAGAGAAAGTAAAAAACAAAAAGATTGTACTAATTTCAGGCAACCTTTAAGGATGCGCCACGAAGATTTCCAACAAAATAACCCTCCCCACCTCCCAACAAACTTAACCTTTATATGGAACATGTTTCGGGATTTTTGATTTTCTCAAAATTGCGTCTAACATTTTTATAAAAGCATATTACTTTCTCTACACGTACTATGTACATAGTGTATAGAGAAGGTATTGCACTCCACCCAAAAACTCGATAGCGAGATTTCACTAGAAATGTATGTTTTAGGGTCCCCTGTATGCAAAAAAAAGCATTTTCAGAAAAAGTTCCATGCGTGTCCGTGTGTTTGTGAACACGATGACTCAAAAACGAACAGGCGGTAAAATACCAAACTGGGCATTTAAGTTCAGTATCTTGCAGGGATGCGACACGAAGATTTTAAGAAACCCCCCCACACCAACTACACTTTAAATGGAAATTTTTTCGAAATGTTTGATTTTCTCAAAAATGGCTCTAACGATTTTGATTATAATATCATATATTAAAGACATTTACCTGACAAACAAAATGTATATCTAGAGTTTTCTGGGAATTGCCTCTTAAGACTACTTTATTCTGGATGAATTGTACTGAATTTTGCTTAACTGGCAAACCGTAAGATATGGACAAAAACTTACTTAAGAGAAAATGTAGAAATTCGTTAAAACAGACAATTTGTGTTATATGCCTACATTTTTTTTTCGTGGAGCTGATCGTTTTTAAGATATTCCTTGTTATTGATTTCAACTTTAAAAAACATACCTTTCTCATACAGAATTTGTCATCTCCTGTCCATACAAACAAAAGAACTTCAGTCACATAGCAACCAGCTTTTGACTATCACTTTAGCCTATGCTACACCCTTATTTTCTTCCTGCTTTCTTGAAAGCAACTAATAAGTCTATTTCTGCTAATTTTTTCTCGATTAGCATGAATTAAATAGAAGCATAAGTTTTTTAACAATAATTTGTTGCAGAGATGTAGAGAAAGTCATGTGAATGGAACATATCAGATTTTTGAGACATTTTTTGCTAAATGTAATGTATATCTTGCATTTTTTGCGAATGGCCTCTGAAATCCTGTGCATTCTGGATGATGTTTGCCCATTCTTAGAAAATAGGGAAAATCTTACTGCATAAGCAAATCTAATGTGCTGCACTCACATAACTTTCTCTAGCTGCTAATCGAGATATACATTAGAAGAATCGGTCTTATTACTTGCTTCCTTGTAAGTAGAAGGGAAATAAGGGAATACACTAAAATGATAGTCAAATGTTTTTAAAGCTGGTTGTCCTGTGATTATAATCCGTTTCTATGAATGGCCAGGAGTTTTACAAGTTTGTGTATTCTGAATCTGAAACAAACAACAAGGAATGATCAACTCCAGGGTGAAAACGTATATGAGATAAATTGTGTGTTTTAATGTGATCTACATTTTTTATGTTGCAAGTCTTTGTCAGTCTCTTACGGTTTAACAGTTACGCAAAAGTCATCCAGAATAAAGAGACATTTAGTAGCTATCCTAGGAAATTCAAGATTTATATTTTGTTTGCGTTGTAAATATCTAAAAATACAATATTTTAATCAAAATCGTTACAGGCAGTTTTGAGAAAAGTAACATTTTCGAATTTTTTTCCATGTAAAGGGTAGTTAGGGGTGTGGGGATTTTCTTGAAAATCTTCGTGTTGCATCCTTGGAAGATACCAAACTTGAATACCAAGTTTGGTATTTAACGGTCTTTTCGTTTTTGAGCTATGCTGTCCACATACACACACACGCACGTAGGGACCTTTTTCCTAAAATGCTTTTTTAGATTCAGGGGGGCCCAAAACAGATATTTCTGGTGAAATCTCGGTATGGAATTTTTGGGTGCAATACAATACCTTCTCTGTACACTATGTACATGGTACGTGTAGAGAAAGTAAAAATCTAGACCTCGTTAAAACACAAAATTTTTGTCAATAAGTTACCTATTTACGAGATATTCCTAATTCAAAGTAGTTCATGTTTTCAATCTTAAATACTCGTACTTTTCTCAAATGGAAAATCGTTATTCAATTTTCTTTCTGCTAGTAAAGCAAAGAGAACGGAATGTCGGTGCATTAAATACCGAGTAGATCTTCAAAGAATTGACTATTTCATTAGTCTAGTGCAATCCCTTATTTCCGCCAATCTACAAGAAAACATGTTACAAAAAGTATTTCTAAATATTTATATCCGTATACGTGAAGTAGATAGAAAAAATGAAGTTGTGTAAGAATAGTTAGAAAAAGTCGTGTGAATGTAATGCATCAGAATTTTTTTCTCTGTACACACTTCTGGCAACGCTTACGAGCAACTGTATTGCATCACCGTTTGATAATTATTATATCTGTTGGTGTTGATTCACCGCATTGTTCCACAAAACAAACGACAACCTGAAACAATAACCTATGTCGTAATTCAATACTTCCCGTCAAGATTTGAGAACGACATTGTAATACCGAGTGACACAAAAGTCAGCTGACGTATATACTGGAGTATGCTCACTTTTGTTACTCGTATTTCGTACAATTTTGGCATTATGTACTTATTTATATTTTTGTATTATTACGTATTTTCTTTTAATACCTTAAGAACTCTTAACTATTATCCTTCACGTTTTTCTAAATTAGTTACTGTAGATTAAAATCATTAGAAGTTGGAGTAGGTCATGGCAAACAATACACACAATTATTTTTTACTTTCTCTACAAGTACTATGTATACAGTGTATAGAGAAGGTATTGCACTCCACCCAAAAATTCGATATCAAGATTTCCCGGAAATATGTGTTTTAGGATCCCCTGTATTCAAAAAAGCATTATCACAAAAAAAAAAAAAAAAAAAAAAAAAAAAAAAAAAAAAAAAAAAAGTGTGTGTGTGAACACGATAATTCAAACAGAAGAGTCGGCAAAATACCAAACTTGGTAATTAAGTTTTTTATCTTCCAGGTATGCGGCATGAACATTTTGAGAAAAATTCCCCCACCCCAAACTACCCATTGCACGTAACTTTTTTTCGAAAATTTTGATTTTCTCAAAAATTGCTCTAAAGATTTTGATTAAAATATCATATATTAAAGATATTTACCTGGAAAATAAATCGTATATCTTGAATTTTCTGGGAATAGCCTCTAAAAACTACTTTATTCTGAATGAATGTTACGGAATTTTGCATAACTGCTAAACCGTATGAGATGGAGAAAAACTTACCACACAAAAAATGTAGAGCATTTTGAAGCAATTTATGTCTTATGGATTTTTATCCGTGGAGCTGATCGTTTTTCAGATATTGCTTGTTTTTGGTTTCAGCTTTAAAAAATTATACTTTTCTTACACAAGACTTTGTCAACGCCTATCAATACAAACAAAGGAACTTCATTCACATAGCAGCCAACTTTTAAAACATTTCACTCTCGCTTTAGCGTATGGTATTCCTTTTTTCCCTTCTACTTAAAAGGAAGCAAGTAATAATACTATTTCTGCTAACTATTTTTTATTAGTGTGAAGTAAATAGAAGAATAAGCTTTTTAGCAATAACATTTGTTGCTAAGATGTAGAGAAAGTTATATGAATGGAATACATCAAATTTTTGTGTTTTGTTTAGCTTGTTTGATGCGAGAATCAAATGACTCTGGTAGTCCAAAAGTTATGGTCTGGTGTGGAGTAATTGGCGATATGGTTGATGGACCACATTTCTTTGATGGAAATGCAAAATGTATACATAGAGGGAATTGCTGGGCACCCCTCTATAGGAGCTCCTGGATGGTATGATACTGAATCAAAAGTTAAGAATGTGCTGTTTACAAGACGGCGCTATTGTACATTATGCTCTGACTGTGCGCCAGGAAATAAATGTGATTGTTCGGTGGGCAATGGATTGGACGAGGTGGACTTCAGGCGTGGCCTCCACGGTCACCAGACCTGACACTCCTTGATTCTTTCTATAAGCGTATGTAAAGCAGCAAGTTTTTCAGATAAAGCTCACTGCTTTAGATGAGTTAAAACAAATGATCGCCTATACTATTCAGAATATTCCACCTGCAACACTATAAGTGTGACGGATAAATATCAGGATAGAGTGACGCAATGTCTTCAAGAAATGGACAGCATTTTGAACATTTGCGACAATGAATAAAACATACTGTAACAAAAATTAAATTTGACATTCAGAAATAATTTATTTTTTCTACGACAGAGCGTAATTGGGAAGTTAACAAACTCATTTCAGAACGCAAACTTGATTTTTACAGAATCCACACGCAAAGAAATGCAGCAAGCGTAAAGAAATTTTGTTCCAATTTTACGCTCGCCAAAATAAACAGATATGGACCGTAAGTTTACCATTACTAAGAATTCAAATTACAGCAGGCCATGCAAACCAATATTGTTATCATTATTGTTCTGTGATGTATTTTGAGAAAGTGACAGATTTTGAGTTTTGATACCCTTAGAGCTGCGAAAGAAGCAGAACCAAATTTACTATCTAATAATCCCGAGAGGTTTATGTGGCACAATATGAGAAATTTATGAAGTAGTGGTTAGAAAAGAACGACTGGTGAATGGCTCAAACTTAACCTCAAATTTATTTCATCTTTAGTTGCTTTTCTTCTAATATCTGAAAATTCTCGTAGAAAAAACATTGTATTATACTCAAGTGTAGTTTCTCTTTGATCCTCGCGTGGTTGTGAAACTCGACTGCCTCTTGTTTCACAATATTCCCGCTCGAATCAAAAACCATATCTTTACGTTCTTGCAACATAAATATCTGTTACCTATGTTTGCCATAAAACAACCGTATAAAACGAAAACAAATATAAGGGTAATTCTGCACAATGGCTCTATTAATTCTGCCGCCTGCAAAATGGAAACTGCCACGTTGACATCTATACCAGGAAGTAAAAGCGAAATGTGCGGATTGTGTTAAAAACTCAAGTAAATTAATAAATAGAAAGTGTAGAATTACCCTGATTTACGTATAATTTGGCAGGTCTTTGATGGATCTGAAGATTTAGACTTTCTATTCATTAACCTTTTAAAATATTTTCTGTGTTTTGACCACAATCTACACGTTTCACTTTTATTTGCTGCTATTGATACCTCCACATAGCAGACGCTGATGTATAATTAATTTGGCCGGAATCGAATTCACGGTCGTTGCTGAATCTGAATCACAGACTCTCTATTTATTACCCGATTGTAAATTACTTTCATTTCTACTATAAAAATCCGATGTGTACCATTCACATGACTTCCTCTACATCTCTGCAACAAATTGCTGTTAAAAACATTACGCTTCTATTTAATTCATGCTAATCGAGAAAACATTAGCAGAAATAATCTTATTACTTGCTACCTTGTAAGTAGAAGCGAAATAAGGGAGTACTATAGGTTAAAGTGATAATCAAAAGCTGGTTGCTATGTGACTGAAGTTCCTTTGTTTGTATGGACAGAAGTTGACAGATTCCTGTATGAGAAAAATATGTTTTCCAAAGCAGAAACAAAAAACAAGGAATAAGTCAAACACGATCAACTCCACGAAAAAAATGAATATGACATAAATTGTATGTTTTAATGTGCTCTACATTTTTTGTGCGTTAAGTTTTTGTCCATCTCTTACGATTTAGCAGCTATGCAAAATTCCGTAAAATTGATCTAGAATAAAGTAGGCTTCAGAGACTATTCCCAGAAAATTCAAGATATGGAATATTTTATTTGTCAGGTAAATATCTTTAATATTTTACATTTTAATCAAAATCGTTAGAGCCATTTTTAAGAAAATCAAAATTTTCGAAAAAAGTTCCATGTAAAGGGTAGCTGGGGATGAGGGGATTTTCTTGAAAATCTTTGTGTCGCATTCTTGGAAGATGCCAAACTTAAATACCAAGTTTGGTATTTAACGGTTTCTTCGTTTTTGAGCTATGCTGTCCACAGACACACACACACAGACACAGACACACACACACACACAGACACAGACACACACACACACACACACGCACACATACACGGGCCTTTTTGTAAAAATGATTTTTTCGGATTCAGGGGACCCAAAACATGTATTTCCGGTGAAATCTCGGTATCGAATTTTTGGGTGCAATACAATACCTCTCTATACACTATGTACATAGTACGTGTAGAGAAAGTGTATGTGTGTCTGTCGGCTAAATACCAAACTTGGCATTTGTCTGACCCACTACAAACTACCCTTTACATGGAATATTTTTCGAAATGTTTGGTTTTCTCAAAAATGACTAACGATTTTGATTAAAATGCCGCATATTAGAAATATTCACGTCGCAAATAATATGTATATTTTTAATTCTCTGGGAATAGGCTCAAAAGAACTTTTTTCTGAATGAATTTGCTGAATTTCTCGTACCTCGTAAACCGGAGACAAAACTTACTACACAAAAAATGTAGATCTCGTAAAACATACAATTTATGTCATATACGTTTTTGTCGTTGAATTCACCATTTGAGATATTCTTTGTTATTTATTTCAGATTTAAAATACTTATTCTTTTCTCAAACGGGAATTTGTCAAATCCTTCCCATACAAACAAAGGACCTTCAGTGACATAGCAACCAGCTTTTGACTATCACTTTAACCTATGGTACTCCCTTGTTTCGCTTCTACTCACAAGGAAGCAAGTAACAAGACTATTTCTGCTAATTTTGCCTAAAGTAGCATGAAGTAGATAGAAGAATAAGCATTTTAACAGTAATTTGTTGCAGAGATGGAACACTTCAGATTTTTTTCCTTGGTTACATTCGCATTTCTGCCTTATTTTACACTATTCGTAGAATCACAATTAAATCCTAACGTCTACAATGATTATTAAAAGCCTTTCTGTTGAGAACAATAAGACAGGAGGCTGTAAAGAAGACGTTTCAGCGTAAACATTAATATTCTATGACAACCACCATAACTTTTCCGTGAATAATTTATAGAAAGTGTTTATTATTTACTGCGACACCAAATACGGCTAATCTGTAACTGTGAGTATCCGAGTCATTATTACTTTCTCTAGCGCGTTTATGCATTCTACATAGTGGATAGAGAAGGTATTGTATTCCACATAAAAATACGATTTGGTGATTGCAAGGAAATATGTTTTGAGGTCCTCTGAGTCTGATATAAACATTTTTAGAATAAGATCCGTATGTGAGTAAGGATGCACACGATTCATCCTTTAGATGGAAACACCTTTGAAAATGCTGTTTTTCTCAAAAATGGCTCTAACGATTTTTATTAAAATGCAGTATATTAAAGGTATTAACATAAAAAATAAATTGTATATTTTGAATTTTCTGGGAATAGTCTCTGATGTGTGTGTGTGTGCGTGTGTGTGTGTGTGTGTCTGCAGACAGCATAGCTCAAAAACGAAAAGACCGTTGAATACCCAACTTGGTAAAAATAAGATGTGTATTCTGAATTTTCTGGGAAAAGCCTCTGAAGACTACTATTTATTTATTTATTTTTATTTTTTTAGCTTAACGTCCTTTAACCTGTTTGGTCACATCGGACGATGAATGGAATTGGTGCTATGATGCTCAAATGTTCTCGGGGTCCATGGAGCTTAAAGTTACTCGACATTCGTCTTCTCAGGATAAGGGAAAACCTGCAAAAAAACCTTATCTGGGTAACTCACCCTAAGCGAGATTCGAACTCACGACCTGTTGAATGTGAGGCAGACACGCTACCACTACATTACCCAGGCGGGCGAAGATTACTTTATTCTGGATGAATCTTAAGGAATTTTGCATAACTACCAAACTATAAGACATGGCCAAAAACTTACCACACAAAAAATGTAGGGCATGTTAAAACACACAATTTCTGTCGTATACATTTTTTTTTCGTGGTGTTGATCTTTTTTGAGGCATTCCTTGTTATTGGTTTTAGCTTTAAACAACATACCTTTCTCATACATTAATTTGTCAACTTCTGTCCATACAAACAATGGAAGTTCAGTCACATAGCAACCAGCTCGATTAGCTTGAAGTAAATAGAAGCATGTTTTTTTTTTTTTTTTTAACAATTATTTGTTGTAGATGTAGGGAAAGTCATGTGAATGGAACACATCAGATTTTTTTAACTATTAAAACATTTAATATTAATATCTTATTTTATATATTTTGTTCTCTCTCTTGCTTGTTGTTTTTGTTTATTTATTGTTTTGTTAATTTATATTCGCAATGATATCCCCTAATTGCATTTTCTCCTCTGGAACTTGAAACCCCAAGGCATCTTCGCCGTTCAACTGGAGAAGTTGTTGAAATATCTTGCAATTCTGTAACCAGTATTATCTGCCGAGGTCTTCAGTTGGCTTGTGTTTGTTTTCGCTCACGTCATTCGGTGTTTCCCCTAAACCGAATGCTAATCCCTCGGGGAAATCCTTCAATCTCAAGGCAAACTTGGGGTGAATCATGTGTGCACATTTCCGATCAGTAATATTACGAGAATCAACTGTGATATTCATGTGACTTTTTGTTACCAACTATTATACTCCACACCAAGCTACCCTTGGTATGGACAATTTTCAATATTGTTGATTTCTCAAAATGACTAATGAGTTTGAATAAATGTCATATGTTTAAGATATTCACATGAAAAATAAAATGTATATCTTCAAAATGGTTGGAAGTGCTTTTGTAATTTATGATGAAAGCTCAGAATTAGCACATTATCTATTCAAATTCTCGCCAGTGTGCACCATTTTTACTTTCTGTACACTTATTATGTACAGAGAAGGTATTGTATTGCACCTAAAAACTCGATACCGAAATATCATCAGAAATAGACGTTTTAGAGTCCCAGTTTATGAAAAAAAAAAAAAAAAGACAACATTTTTAGTAAACGTCCGTGTGTGTGTCCGTGAATACGATAACTCAAAAACCAAAATTTGGTAAAATACCAAACTTGGTATATAAGTTTAGTATCTTCCAAGAATGCGACACGAACATTTTGAGGAAAATACTCCCATCCTAAACTACCCTTAACATGGTAAAATTTTCAAAAATTTTGATTCACAAAAATGGCTCTGACGATTTTTATTAAAATCTCTTGTATTTAGAATATTTACAAGGCAAATAAAACGTATATCTTGAATTTTCTGGGAAAAGCGTCTGAAGGCCTGTTTATTCTGGATGAATTTTGCTGGATTTTGCATAACTAGTAAACCGTAAGAGATAGACAAAAACTTACTGCACAAAAAATGCAGAGTTCGTTAAAACACATAATTAATATCATATTCATTTCTTTCGTGGAGGTGACCGTTTTTGAGAAATTCCTTGTTATTGGTTTCAGTTTTAAAATACTTTGACTATTCACATAAGGAAATTTGTCAGTTTCTGGCAATGCAAAGCAACAGATTTCATCCACGTGGCAACCAGCTTTTAAAAGATTTGACTATCGTTTTAGTCTAGTATATTCCCTTATTTTACTTCTACTTAAGACCATTTCTTAAAGTTTATCTCGATCAGCACGAAGTTGACGGGGAAAAAATGTGATGTTTTCCATTCACATGACTTTCTCTACATCGCTGTAACAAATTATTGGTAAAAGGTATATTCTTCTATCTGCATCCAGATAAACATTAGCAGAAACGATGTTAATTACTTGTAAGTAGAAGGAAAATAAGTGAATACACTAGACTAAAACGATAGTCAATTATTCTGATAGCTGGTTGCCACGTGGTTGAAATCCGTTTCTATGCAGAGGTAGGAGTTCACGACTTTCCGTGTGAGAACAGTTAAGTGTTTTGAATCTGAAACAAATAGCAAGGAATATCTCAGAAATTGTCAACTACACGGGGAAAAAAAAACCCGTATATATGTATTTTAACATCATCTACATTTTTTGTATAGTAGCTTTTTGTCTTACGGTCTTCAGTTATGCAAAATTCATTCAGAATAAAGAGGTGTTTAAGGCTATTCCCAGAAACAAGATATACATTTTATTTGCCATAAAAATATCTTTAATATATAGTATTTTGATCAAAATGATTAAGACCATTTTTGAAAAAATCAAAATTTTCGAAAATTGTTCTATGTGAATGTTAGTTTGGGGTGGGGGTATTTTTCTGCAAATCTTCGTGTCGCATCCTTCGAAGATTCTAAGCTTAAATACTAAGTTTGGTATTTTACCGACTTTTTGTTTTTGAGTTGTGTTCACACACACGGACCTTTTTCTAATTTTTTTTTTTGATACAGTGGACCATAAAACGTGTATTTCCGGTGAAATCTCGGTATCGAACTTTTGGGTGGAATGCAATACCTTCTCTATACACTATGTACATAGTACCTGTAGAAAAAGCAAAACGCTTTTTAGCAATAATATGTTATAGAGATCTAGAGAATGTCATGTGAATGGAACACGTCAGACTTTTATAAAACCAATAACGAACCATTTTCTATGGAAAGGACAGAGAGACGTGGGCGGATTTTCCTGAAAATATTCTTGTCACATTCTTGGGAGAAACTGAATTCCATTATCAGTCGTGCTTTTCATCTATTATAGAGATAAGGGCATGCGTTTTAGGATTCAGGGAAACATCAAAGCTTGTATTTCCGATGAAATATGGAATACGGAGTTTTTGTTTCACTGAAATACATCCTCTCCTGAATTATACATATATAAATAGCAGAGAAATTATAAAAAAAAAAATCTGATGTGTTGCATTCACATGACTTTCCCTAACTCTATGTAATAAATAATTGTTAAAAAAAACTTAATTCTTCTATGTACCTATGCTAATATAGATAAACATTGGCAAAAACGATCTCATAACTTAGTTCCTTATAAGCAGAAGTGAAATAAGACTAAACCGATAGTCAGGTGTTTTAAAATGTGGCTGCTATGGGATTGAAATCAGTTTCTTTGCGTGGTCAGGAGTTGACGAGTTCTCGTACAAGAAAATTAAGTTTTTAAAACTGAAACCAATAACAAAGAATATCTCAAAAACGGTCAACTCCACGAAAAATGTAAATAACATGAATTGTGTCTTTTAACCAGATCTACATTTTTTGCTAAGTAAGATTTTGTCTCTCTCAAAGTTTACCAGTTATGCAAAATTCCGTAACTTTCATCCAGAACAAAGGCGAACTCGGAGGGTGTTCCCAGAAAAGTCAAGATATACATTTTATTTGTCATGTAAATATCTTAAATATACCGTATTTTAATAAAAATCGTTAGAAATTGTGAGAAAATCAACATTTTCGAAAATGTTTCCATATAAAGGGTAGTTGGGGGTTGGGGGATTTTCTTGAAAATCTTCGTGTCGGATCCTTGGAGCATACTGAACTTAAATTCCCAGTTTGGTATTTAACAGAATTATGGTTTTTAACATATGCTGTCAACAGACACATGAACATTTTTAAAAACACACTTTTACTTTCTCTATACGTGCTATGTAGATAGTGTATAGAGAAGGTATTGCACTCCATCAAAAAATTCGATACTGAGATTTCACCGGAAATATATCTTTTAGGGTCCCCTGTATCCAAAAAAAAATATTTTCAGAAAAAAGGTCCGTGTGTGAACACGATAACTCAAAAACGAAAAGTCTGTAAAATACCAAACTTGGTATTTAAGTTTAGTATCTTCCAGGGATGCGACACGAAGATTTTGAGAAAAATCCCCCCACCCCAAACTACCCTTTACATGGAACTTTTTTCGAAATTTTTTACTTTCTAAAAAATGGATCTAACGATTTTGATTAAAATGTCGTATATTAAAGATATTTACCGGACAAATAAAATGTATATTTTGAATTTTCTGGGAACAGCCTTAGAAGACTACTTTATTCTCGGTCAATTTTACGGAATTTTGCATAACTGCTAAACCGTAAGAGCTAAACAAAAACTTACCACACAGCAAATGTAGAGCACTTTAAAACACACAATTTGTTATATACATACATTTTTTTCGTGGAGTTGATTGTTTTTGAAATTTTCCTTGTTTTTTTTCAGCTATAAAGACTTATTCTTTACTCATACAGGACTTTGTGAACTCGTGCCCATACAAACAAAGGAACTTCAGTCGCAGAACAACCAGCTTTTTACTATCACTTTAACCTATGGTACCCCCTTATTTCGCTTCTACTAACAAGGAAGCAAGTAATAAGACTATTTCTGCTAATTTTTGCTCCATTAGATGAAGTAAATAGAATAATTTGTTGCAGTGATTTAGAGAAAGTCATGTGAATGGAACACATCAGATTTTTTGTATTCATGGGATCTTAGAACATCTATTTCCGGTGAAATCTCTGTATGAATTTAGGTTGTAATACAATACCTTCTCTGTACACCATGTACAGAGTGCGTGTAGAGAAAGTAATATGTGAGTATTTGATGCAGTACCAAACGCCATAATTCTAGCGAATCAAACATTCCAATAGTGTTTGTATAAGCGGATATGCCACTATAGATTACATTTCACGCCTATTGCGATCTGTCTGTGTTTAGATAAGATAAGAAAGTTGTAAGTTTGAACTGGAGAATTCGTCAGCCAGTCGTTCTCAAACCGTGGCACGCAACCGTTCTAAAACTTCCAAAGGGAGACGTCATTCTTACCACCCATTTTATAGGTGCACCCAAAAAAACAAAAATCTAATGTTTTCCATTCACTTGCTTTTCTCTCTGCTCTGCAATCAAAGTAGCCTTACAAAAGATTATTTATCGTGCTAATTCAGAAAGACATCAGAAATGCTGTTAGTTCCTTTAAAGTAATGGATAACCGTCACTCGAATGTTTTAAAAGCTATCGCTAGGTGTATGAAATTGAAATTCGGTTATCTCTCGATGGCTAAGAGTACGGACGAGAACTTCCCGTTTGAGAGAAGTTTCAAGTACTTTAAAATTGAAACTAATAACCGGAATATTTCAGAAATGGTTAGTTCTACAAAAAAAAATATAGGTTATAAAATGTACTTTTCAACGAGATCTACAGTTCTATTCGTTGCGCTTTACCAATTATACAAAAATCATTTAGAATGAACAGCACTTCAGGGGCTTTTGCCAAGAAATTTAAGATAAACCTTTTGTTTGCCCTGTAAATATATTTTAGTCAAAATCGTTTGATACACATTTTAGAAAATCGAAAACATCGAAAGGTGTTCCATGTAAAGAGTAGTTTGGGTTGGTAGATTTTCTTGAAAATCTTCGTGAGATAAAAAATTAAAACACCAAGTTTAGACTTTAACGCTCTTTTAGTTTTTGAGTTATGCTGTCCAATCTAAACACACAAGGATCTTTTCCAAAAAAATGTTATACTGGATTCAGGAGACCTGAAAACAGGTATTTTCGGTGAATCTTGGTGGAATACAATAGCTAATCTCGCTACTATGTACATACGTGCTAGAGACAGTAACGCTATGCAGAGGCCTTACCCGCAGGTCCTGCAGGACGCCGGCGGCACGTCGCTGTCCGCCCCCAGCTGCACGCGGCTACACAGACGCTGTATAGGAGGACTCTGTGATCGAGTCTTCCTCCGGACAGCATAGTGCCGCTCCCTGGACGGGAAGCTCGCCGTCTTCTTGTGTGTAGATCCCTTGACGTGATACATGTCCTCCAAGACACCCATCACTCACTACTCACCACAAGTGACTGACTTTTCTTCTTGGGCGCTCCCCTCTCCTACTCTAGGTCCAAGGTGAAAGAGCATGGACACTTCCCAATGTCATGTCTTGCATTCTACTTCTCCTCACTCATTGCAGTATTCACAACAAACGTGACTTCTATCAATTGTTTTATGTCCCTACCACTCTTACTTACTCTAGTCCGTATGTACATAATGCACATATTGGCTAGAGAAGGTATTGTATTCCAACCACAAATTCGAAGTTAAGATTTCACCGGAAATATATCATTTCAAGCCACCTTCGATCCCAAAAAACATTTTTACTTTCTCTAAACGAACTATGTACAGAGAATGTATCTATTGTACTGCACCCAAAAATTCGATGTCGAGATATCACCGGAAATATTTTTTGGGGGGTCCAAAGTCCATAAATAGATTTATGATGTAAATTTATGGTTTTTGATTCGAGCGGGAATATTGTGAAACAAGAGGCAGACGAGAATCAAAAACAAACTTTACGCTCGCGTATCATACAATGTTTTCTCTATGAGAATGTTCTGATATTAATAGAAAAGGAACGAAAGATGAAATATATTTGAGGTTATGTTTGAGCCATTCACCATTCGTTCTTTCTAAACACCACTTCATAAATTTCTCATATGGTGACTCAAACTTTTCGGGATTTATTATTTTTTTTCTCAAAATACATCACATAACAACGAAAATCTGGTGTGCTCCATTCACATGACTTTCGCTATATCTTTGTAAGAATTATTGTTAAGTTTATACTTGTATCTACTTCATGCTAATCGAGATAAACGGTCTTATTACTTAGTTGCTAGTAAGTAAGAATGAAATAAGGGAATGCGCTATGCTAAACGGACAGTCACGTGTTTTAAAATGTAGTTGCTATGGGACTGAAAACAGTTTCTCTGCAGTTGACAAGTTCCCGAATGAGAAAAGTATTTTAAAAATGACACCAATAACAACAAATATCTCAAAAATGGTCAACCCTTGCTTGTAAGTAGAAGCGAAATAAGGCAGTACCATAGATTAAAGTGATACTCAAAAGCTGGTTGCTATGTGACTGATGTTCCTTTGTTTGTATGGATAGGAGTTGACAAATTCCTGAATGAGAAATGTATAAGTTTTTCAAAGTTGAAACCAAAAACAAGGAAATAGAAAAAGAGCAACTCCATGAAAAAAGTGTATGCAAGATAAATTGTGTGTTTTAATGTGATCTACATTTTTCTGTAGCAAGTTTTTGACCATCTCTTACGCTTTAACAGTTTGGCAAAATTCCGTAAAATTCATTCAGAATAAAGAACTCTTCAGAGGCTATTCCCAAAAATTTCAAGATATACATTTTATTTGTCAGGTAAATATCTTTAATATACGATATTTTAATCAAAATAGAGCCATTTTTGAGAAACTCAAAATTTTCGAAAATTTTTCCATGTAAAGGGTAATTGGAGTGGGGGGGTTTCTTGAAAATCTTCGAGTCGCATCCTTGGAAAATACTCAACCTAAGTACCAAGTGTGGTATTTAACATACAGACACACACACACATTGACAAACAGGGCATTTTTTTTCTAAAACGGCTTTTTACTTTCTCTACACGTACTATGTACATAGCGTATACAGAAGGTATTGTATTGCACCCAAAATTCGATGTCCAAATTTCACCGGAAATATATTTTTGGGGGTCCCTGTTGTTGCATATCTCATATAATCTTTGTTATAATTGTATATTAATTTGTATATAACATTATAAACTAAATTTCCTATAAAAGGAATGTCCTGAAAATTCTTTACATTCTCGCAGACATAAATAAAAATGCCTTATGTAGGTATGTGTCTGAACAGCAGCATACATCAAAAACGGAAAGACTATTAAATACCAAACTTGGTATTTACGTTTAGTACCTTTCCAAGATGCGCCATTTCAAGCAAATCCTCCTAACATTTACATGGAAGATTTTTGAAAAATTTGTTTTTCTCAAAAATGGCTCTTTACGGTTTTGATTAAAATACTTTATGTATATTTTTATGACAAACGAAATGTATATCTTGAATTTTCTGGGAATGACCTCTGAAGACTTTTTATTCTAGATGACTTTTGTATAACTGGCAAACCGTGTAATATACATAAAAACTTACTGCACAAAAAATGTAGTTTTCCTTTAAACACACAATTTATGTCATATACTTTTTTTTTTTTTTTTTTTTTCGAATTAACAGTTTCGATATCTTGTGGATCTTCAATTTTAAGCCACTTAATCTTTTCTCAAACGGGAAGACATATTTTTTTGGTTTCTCATTTGTTTACTCCTGGCAAGCAAAGAGCTTGAAATTTCACATTGCGACCATCGCTTTAGCGTGGGCATTTTCTTATTTCCCTTGTACTTACAAGGAAGTTAGTAACAAGACTAATTCTGCTAGATAATCTTGTGAATAAAAGTTTGTTTGCCGAACAGCTAGAGAAGGTCATGTGAATGGAACACATAGTGAACACAGAACGTAGTGCATTCGTCCCAATAATTGGATACCGAGATTTCACCAGAAATACACTTTTAGGGCCCCTGTGTCCAAAGCATGTTTATAAAAAGGACCGCGCGCGAGTATGTATGTCTGTGTCTGTGGGCAGCATAGCTCAAAAACGAAAAGTCGGTTAAAAACCAAACTTGGTATTTAAGTTCAGTGTCTTCCAAGGATGAGACACGAAGATTTTCAAGAAAATCCCCAACTCCCAACTACCCTTTAAATGGAACACTTTCGAAAATATTAATTTTCTCAAAAACGCCTGTAACGTATTTGATCAAAATACATATATTTATTTTACAAATAAAAATATTTATATGTATATGTACATATATTTATATGCGTATATATACTTACAAATCAAAATATATTAAACATATTTACATCACAAAGAAAATGTATATTTTGGATTTTCTGGGAATAGCGTCTAAAGAGCTCTTTATTCTGGCCCGGTTTTGCAGAATTTTGCATAACAGTTAAACCGTAAGAGATAGACAAAAACTTACTACACAGAAATGCAGATCCCTTTTAAACACACAATTTATGTCGCATAGGTTGTCTTGTAGAGGTGATCGTTTTCATGATATTCATCGTTATTGGTATCAATTTTAAACGAATTAACTTTTCTTAAACGGGAGCATAGCGACCAGCTTTTGCAATATCTCTATATTTTTACTTTCTCTATACACACTATGTACATAGTGTATAGAGAAGGTATTGCACTCCACCCAAAAATTAGATACCGAGATTTCACCGGAAATATATGTTTTAGGGTTCCCTTTAACTAAAAAAAGCATTTTCGGAAAAAGGTCCGTGTGTCCGTGTGTCTGTGAACACGATAGCTCAAAAACGAAAAGTCGGTAAAATACCAAACTTAGTATTTAAGTTTAGTATCTTCCAGGGATGAGACACGAACATTTGAGAAGAATCCCCCACCCCCAACTACCCTTTACATGGAACTTTTTTCGAAATTTTTTATTTTTTCAAAAATGGCTCTAACGTTTTGATTAAAATATCGTATGCTAAAGCTATTTGCCTGAGAAATAAAATGTATATTTCGAATTTTCTGGGAATAGCCTTAGAAGAGTGCTTTACTCTTAATGCATTTTACGGAATTTTGAATAACTCCTAAACTGTTAGAGATTGACAAAAACCTATTACACAAAAAATGTAGAGCACGTTAAAACACAATTTATGTTATATACTTTTTTTCGTGGAGTTCATCGTTTTTTATACATTCCTTGTTTTTGGTTTCTGCTTTGAAAAACTTATACTTTTCTCATACAGGAATTTGTCAACTCGTGTCCATACAAACAAAGGAGCTTCAGTGACATAGCAACCAGCTTTTGACTATCACGTTAACCTATGGTACTCTCTTATTTCGCTTCTACTTACAAGGAAGCAAGTATGTAATAAGATCATTTTGTTAATGATAGAAGAATACTCTTTTGTAAGAAGTTTTTTTATGGAACAACTAGAGAAAGTTATACGAATGGAGAACATGGGATTGTTTTGCATTTCCGTTTTTTGGCACTTGCATGGTATCGTGTCATTTTGCTACAATTTTATGAAGTGGTCTAATTCACGAGCCGCCTAGAGAAAGTAAACGCTGTAACAAATTGAAGCGATTGCAACTGCAGTCAGCAGAAACGTTACTTTCTCACGTTTTGCATGCTGCCTTACACAGCCTCATTACCATATTCGCGTTTTATTGCGTGGTATGTAGGTAGAAATCGTATTGCACTCCACTCAAAAATTCAAATACGAAATTTCACCGGAAACACAAGTTTTAGTGCCCTCTGTATAAAAAAAAGAATCTTCTATTTACTTTATAATGATCGAGAAAATATTCGCAGAAATAGCCTCATTACTTGCTTCCTTGTAAGTAGAAGCGAAATAAGGGAGTACCATAGTTTAAAGTGAAGTCAAAAGCTGGTTGCTAGGTGACTGAAGTTCCTTTGTATGGACACGTGTTGACAAATTCCTGTATCAGAAAAGCACAAGTTTTTCAAAGCTGAAACCAATAACAAGGACTATCTCAAAAAACATCTACTCCTCGAAAAAAATTATATAACATAATTTGTGTGTTTTAATGTGTTCTATATTTTTTGTGTGGAAAGTTTTTGTCGATTTCTTACGGTTTAGCAGTTATGCAAAATTCATCCAGAATAAAGTAGTCTTCAGAGGCTATTCCCAGAAAATTCAAGATATACATTTTATTTGTACGGCAAATAACTTTAATGTACAATATTTTAATCAAAATTGTTAGAGCCATTTTTGAGAATATCAAAATTTGCGAAAAAAGTTCCATGTAAAGGGTAGTTGAAGGTGGGGGGATTTTCTTGAAAAATCTTCGTGTCGCATCCTTGGAAGATACCAAACTTAAATACCAGGTTTGGTATTTAACGGTCTTTTAGTTTTTGAGCTATACTGTCCACAGACACACAAACACACACACATACACACGGACCTTTTTCCAAAAATGCCTTTTTTTGGATTCAGGGGGACCCAAAGCATGTATTTCCGGTGAAATCTCGGTATCGAAATTTTGGGTGCAATACAATACCTTCTCTATACACTATATACATGGTACATGTAGAGAAAGTAAAAAAAATATATATTTTGAAAAAGGTCCGTGTGTTTGTCCATGTGTGTGAACACGATAACTAAAAACGAAAAGTCGGTAAAATATCAAAATTAGTATTTAAGTTGAAGATTTCGAGTAAATTCCCCACCACAAACTATTTTGTTATAAATACAATTACGGAGTCTTGTCGGGACTCCGGCGCTCCTTTTTCTTATTTTTACCTTTTTTCTCCCTACATTTGTCCATTTGGTTACCGCTGCCTTTTTACTTTCTCTAGTCCAATATGTACAATGTACATAGAGATAGAGAAGGTATTGTAATGCACCCAAAAATTTGATACTGAGATTTCACCTGAAATACATGTTTTGGGGTCCCCTGATTCCGAAAAAAGCATTTTTAAAAAAAGGTCCTTGTGTGTGTCTGTAGACAGCATGGCCTCAAAAAGGAAAAGACCGTTATATATCTAACTTGGTATTTAGGATTAGTATCTTCCAAGGATGCGACACAAAAATCCCCCCCACCACAAACAACCCTCTACATGGACAAAGTATTCGAAAATTTTGATTTTCTTAAAAATGGCTCTAGCGATTTTGATTAAAATCCCGTATATTAAAGCGATTTATGTCTGAAATAAAATATATATCTCAAATATTTTGGGAATAGCCTCTGAAGCCCTCTTTATTCTGGATGAAATTTGCCAAATTTTGTTTAACTGATAAACCGTAACAGATAGAATAAAAGCTCACTACACAAAAAATGTACATCATGACAAAACACACAATTAATGTCCTTTACGTTTTTTTTTGTTTTTTTTGGTGTGTGTGTAGAGGTAACCATTTCTGAGATATTCCTTGTTGTTGGTTTCAGTTGTGATGTACTTAAACTTTTCTCAGACAGGAAGTGTTCGTTTTTCTTTTTTTCTACTGGTGGCCAAGCAAAGAAGTGATTTGCAATGACAATCGCATAACGATAGCTTTTAAAACATTTGACAATCACTTTAGCATAGTGTATTCCCTATTCCCTTCTTCTTATAAGGAACTAAGTAACAAGAACATTCTGCTAATGTTTATCTCGATTAGCATTGTGTACAAAGAAGAATAATGGTTTGTAGAGCAGCTAGAGAAAGTCATGTGAGTGTAACACATCAGATTTTTTCTTTTTAATACACACACACACACACATATACATATTTACAAACACACAAAGACCCATGCCCAAGGCGGGACTCGAACCCATAATCCCCTTCGCCACGAAGCACCAAAGATAGGCACTTTAGTGGGAGCGGTCATAGGGATCACAGTCTTTAGTTGGAAATATTTTAGAAAGTTTTTATTTTCTCCAAAATTTCTCTAACGCTTTTTATTAAAATCCCGTATATTAAAGATATTTACATGCCAAACAAAATGCATATATTGAATTTTCTGGGAATAGCGTCTGAAGACCTTTTTATTCTGGATGGATTTTGCCTAACTGCTAAACCGTAAGAGATAGACAAAAGCTTATGCAGAAAACGTAGATCTCTTCAAAAACACACAACTTATGCCCTTTACATTTTTGTTGTGGAGGTAACCGTTTCCGAGATAGTCCTTGTTATTGTTTTTTTTAAATACAGTTCCGGAGGCTTGAAAGGAATCCGGCGCTGTATTCCTTTTCTCTGCATTTTTTCCAGTTTCCTATATTTCCTTAGTACACCTTATTATTCTTAACGTTTTTCCTTTTACATATACATACACAAACAAAGACACATTAACAAACACAGAAATACCCATGTCCAAGGCGGGACTCGAACCCACGATCCTGTGCACCACGAAGCGCCAAAGCGGCCACCGGGATCTGCATTTTTCAATCGTGAGGTACTTTTATTTTTCTCAGAACAGGAAGTGTGTGTGTGTTTTTTTTTTTGTTTTTTTTTTCTACTTCTGGCCAAGCAAAGTAGCGATTTGCAATGACAATGGCTTTTAAAACATTTGACGATCACTTTAGCATAGTGTACTCCCTTATGTTCTTCCTACTTATAAGGAACTGAGTAATAAGAACATTGTGCTAGTGATAGCGAATGTAAAACGGTGTTTGCATTTGAGATACGTACTTGACTATTAGAACGCAAAACAAAGCAGAGAGCTAGTACAAGATTTAAACGTTAGCAAAGAGTATTTAAGAGGAACGTTTATCATAAATGCACAAAGCGGAGCTTTTAAAAGGTTGAGGGAATGTCAGCTGTTTGATGGAAGGTCTAGGACAGTTGCCAAGATTAGAATACAGCACTGCATTCACATGACTTTCTCTACATCGCTGTTGTTATTCTTGTACCTACTTTATGCTAATCAAGAGAATGGCTAATTACTTGCTTGCTTGTAAGTAGAAGAGAAATAGGAGAATACACTAGGCTAAAACGACAGTCAAATATTTTAAAAGCTGGTTGCCATGTAGATGAAAACCGCTTCTAAGCATGGCAAGGAGTTTATAACTTTCCGTGTGTGAAAACTTAATAGTATTTTAAATCTGAAACAAATGACTTGAAATATCTCAGAAATGGCCAATTCCACGAAAAACAGTATGACATAAATTGTGTGTTTTAACCTGCTCTACATTTTTATGTAGTAATTTTTGTATATCACTTAAGGTTTACCAGTTACGCAAAATTCAATAAAATTCATCCAGGATGAAGAGGTCTTCAGAAGTTACTCCCAGAAAATTCAAGATATACATTTTATTAACAATTTAAATATCTTTAATATACCATATTTTAAACAAACTGGTTAGTCCCATTTTTAAGAAAATCAAAATGTTCTAATTTTTTTCTATGTAAATGGTAGTTGGGTTTCCCCCCCCCCTGAATATCTTCCTGTCGCATCCTTGGAAGATAAACTAAAATATCAAGTTTGGTATTTAGTAGCCTTTTAGTTTTGAGCTATGCTGTCCACGCGCGCGCACACACACGCACGGACACACACATAAACACACACACGCACAGATGATCTGTTTTTAAAACTATTTTTTTTGACTAAGGGCACATCAAAACATATATTTCCGTTGAAATATGTGTATCAAATTTTGGGTACAGCCTCCACACTATGTACTAGTGCGGGTAGATAAAGAAAGAAAGAAAAGAAAAACTTATGCATTTGTATCACATGGCTTTCTCTACCTACAATCATCATGGCACATTGCGGCGAAATCACGAACTACAAATTCAAATCCAATCAAATAAATGCCTTGTCCTCCATTTTGAAGCTACAGTAAATTAACTTTTACTCTTGTAATATTTCTGTTTGTCAAGTCTTTTACAAATTGTATACTTTAATGTATGATAAAGAAATTACTTTCACATCACATTCTCTACTCACTATTCTGACCCAAACTTAAGTTTACCACTTCGCATTAATCGTGGTGAACAATCGCAGACATTGATGTATTACATATCCCCCTGTAGGTACAAGGGGAACTAGGCTAAACCGAGAGTCAAACTGTTTAAGAGTTGGTCGCTACTGAAATTTCGTTGGCTTTGGATAATCATAAAGTTAAAAAATTTGATGTGTTACATTCACATGACTTTAACTACCATTTCTGCAACAACTACTCTTACAAAACCCTCATTTTTGGGAAAAGGCCCGTGTGCGTGTAGGTATCTGTGAACATGATAACCCAAAAACGAAAAGTCCGTAAAATACCAAACTTGATATTTAATTTTAGTATCTTCCAGGGATGCAACACGAAGACTTTGAGAAAAATCCCCCACCCCAAACTACCCTTTACATGGAACTTCTTTCGAAAACGGCTCTAACGGTTTTGATTAAAATATCGTATATTAAAGACATTTATCTGTCAAATAAAATGTATATCTTGAATTTTTTGGGAATAGCCTCTGAAGACTAGTTTATTGTAGATGAATTTTACGGAATTTTGCATAAATGCTAAACCGTAAGAGTTGGACAAAAACTTACCAACAAAAATGTAGAGCACGTTAAAACACACATTTTACATTATATGCATTTTTTTCGTGGAGTTGATAGTTTTTGAGATATTCCTTGTTATTTGCTTCAGCTTTAAAAACGTATACTTTTCTCATACAGGAAACTCCTGTCTATACAAACAAAGAAAATTCAATCACATAGCAACCAGCTTTTGACTATCACTTTAACCTATGCTACTCCCTTATTTCGCTCCCACGTACAAGGAAGCAAGTAATAAGACTATTTCTGCTAATTTTTTCTCGATTAGCATGAAGTAAATATAAGCATAAGCTTTTTAACAATAATTTATTGCAGAGATGTAGAGAAAGTCATGTGAATGGAACACATTGCATTTTTTTTCGGTGTTTTCCCTTATCCTGAGAAGACGACTGTCGAGTAGCTTTAAGTTCCATGGACCCCGAGATCACCACTGCCTTCGGGCAGTGATATCACCAATTTCATGCATTGTCCGATATGGCCAACCAGGTTAAAGGACGCCAAGCTAAAAAAAAATAATAATAAAAAAATTGTTGGAGTGAAAGAGCGCTTTGGTGCAGTACCAATTTGAACCAATCAGCATATATTGCGGTTTATAAATAATAAATAAATATCACCTCGCTCAGGACACGACAAATGAAAATAATGGGTCAAGTTGTTTTAAATAGAACGATTGAAATGAATCTCAGAATCATGTGGGTATCACAACCAACAATAAAGCACACAGATATTCTATACCGACATCACTCATGCCAAAGATATCGCATACACAGAGTGCAGCACATTAAGTGACCGAAGAAGAAAGAGAATTAATGTGGTGCGAAAGTTTACGCGAGTGTTGAAAGCAGGTTTCCAGCGCCCTCTACAAGTCCATGCTAATAGATACATCAGCACGGCGATTTCTCCCAGCGCTGTAACATTCCCTGACTTTCGTAACTCAAGAACATGTCAACGCGAGAGACACCTAGCGCACCGAGTATGTATTATAACAAGGTTATGCCAGCATAAACAAACGTACAATTTTCATATTTCTATCAAATGACTTTACAAATACAAAAGCTCAGTACAAAAATGTCTCAAAAATGCATCCCACAAGTTTAAAATATAAGCCTCATCCTTTAAAACACGCTGATAATAGCTTTGCATGCTATGCATTGGAAAGACATCACTTATCGCGACATCTATTGGTGTGATGGTCAAAGTTTGCTTGCGTTCTTCTCCGAAAGATGGTAACGTGTAAACTAATCGCTATAGCAGCATGTTTTTCATGTTTACTTTCTCTTAGCAGGAAAATATTGCATTGCACCCAATATTCGATACCATGATTTCACTGAAAATACACGTTTTAGGGTCCCCTGAATCGAAAAAAGCAATTTTATAAAAAGGTGTGTGTGTGTGTGAGCACGATAACTCAAAAACGAAAAGTCTGTTAAATACCAAATTTGGTAACCAAACACCATAGCTTTAAAACATTCTGTAATGCTCTCTACATTCTGTTCTGATTTAATTACTTTCTTAAGCCCATAAGTACAATGTACATAGTGGATAGAGAAGGTATTGTATTCCACCCAAAATTCGATACCGAGATTTCATCATAAGTTCTGTATCTTCTAAGGATGGTACACGAACATTTTCAAGAAACACTCCCTCCTTAACTACCCTTTATATGAACCATTTTTCGAAAATTTTGATTTTCTCAAATAGGACTAACGATTTTGATTAAAATACCGTATATTAAAGGTATTCAAATCACGAATAAAATGTATATTTTGATTTTTCTGGACATATCCTCTGAAGGGCACTTTATTCTGGATGAGTTTTGCAGAATTTTGCATAACGGTTAAACCGTAAGAGATAGACAAAAACTCATTGCACAAAGAATGTAGACTTCGTTAAAAAACGTAATTTATATCATACACGTCTTTCTTGTAGAGTTGGCCGTTTTCGAGGTATTCATTGTTATTGGTTTAATTTTAAGCGAATTAACTTTTCTTAAACGGGTCCATGCAAAGTGAACCGAACCTCAATTGTGTCACATAGCGACCAGTTTTTAAAAGATTTGACTATCGCTTTAGCCTAGTGTATTCCCTTATTTCCCTTCTATTGCAAGGAAGCAAGCAAAAAACCAATTCTGCTAATATTTAACTAGATTAGCATTATATAGATTTAAGATTAATCTTTTGCAAGAAACATTTGTTTGTGGAAGAACTACAGGAAGTTATGTGAATGGAACACACAAGATTTTTCTAATAATTTTGTTAAACTAGTAAACCTAAAATTGGATTTCGTTTTCAGATACCTTGCGCCTATTTGAATTGTTACTGGCTGTTCTTTTGTTTCTCTAAAGACAAGGAAAGAGCAAGCAATTTCGAACCAAGTACAACCAAACGCCTTTTAAAGTACTGATTATCGCTTCGGCTTAACAGAAATCTATAAAGAGGTCGTTTATCTGGATTAACTTTTACAAAAAGTTTAAAACATTATACCAGTAAATTTTATGTCATTAAAATGTGGCATTTCAGGTTTCAACCGAAGTTTCCCACACAGTCATCTGTTTTTCTCACGTTACGCTCCTTGATTTGTTGGCAAGGAAATAGATCACGTCTATTGCCGACATGGCACATGCAGAGAATTCAGTAATGTTTGTACACTCCCCTCCAATCATCATCATTAATTGCATAATGCCATAAGTAATTTACCTTTTACACTATCTACTGCTTACCAATAGCAAGTACAGAAAATATAGCAGACCCATAAAAAATTCCATTCTTAGTTCCCTTAAATAAAAATAATTTATAGATAATTTACCTTATATTTTTACATTATTCAGGTGAGAGACACCAGACCAGTCCTGCACTGCTGCACGAGTAGATTAAGCTAGGAGAGTGGCGGACTGTCAGTTACGTCACATATAATAAACCTGGTATATTCATATTACTTCTTGTTTTGTACATTAATCAGGAGAGAAACACCAGACCAGTCCTCCACTGCTGCACGGGCAGATTAAGCTAGGAGTTCGCGGACTGTCAGTTACGTCACATGTAATAAACCTGGTATATTCATATTGCTTCTTACTTTGTACATTAATCAGGAGAGAAACACCAGACCAGTCCTCCACTGTTACTCGGGTAGATTAAGCTAGGAGTGTCGCGGGAGTTGCGGACTGTCAGTTACGTCACGTATAATAAACCTGGTATATTCATATTACTTCTTGTTTTATACATTAATCAGGAGAGAAACACCAGACCAGTCCTCCACTGCTGCACGGGTAGATAAAGCTAGGAGAGTGGCGGACTGTCAGTTACGTCACATTTAATAAACCTGGTATATTCATATTACTTATGTTGTATGTCACTAGTGAGCTTGCGAGAGAAATATACGTTATTTTCAATCACTTCACATAAATAGTTTCCCAAATTGAAAAGAAACATTAAAAATAACAAGTAAAGTTTAAATATATATTTTATCTGTGCTACTATACTATATACTTCTTTTGACAAAATGAAACATAACATAGATTCTTATAAGTGAAGAATTGCTAATTAGGTAGAGAGTTTTAATATCAATATTCAACTTATATCGTGGAAGCAGAGAAGTACAAATCTGTAAAAACACATGGGGCGTTCAATCAATCCCTAGAAAAGGATAGAAACACAAAATATTTTTGGCGATTTATATTTTATTTTTCAACATAATCTCCTTTTAGCTCGATACACGTTTCCAATCACTTCTCCAGCTGTTTTAATCCTTCCAAGAAATAGGATTTTGGAAGGTCTTCAAAATAGGTATTTGTGAGATCCTCTTCGATAGACGTGAATCGTCTTCCGCCGAGCCACTTTTTCAAATTTGGAAATAAAATAAAAGCCACTGGGGCTCAAATCTGGTTAATACGGTGGAGTTGTAATAATTCGAATTTTAATTGTATCATTTTCGCCAACGAAACTGCGCAGATGTGCACCTTTGCATTGTTTTGATGGCAGAGTATCCTTTTCCTTGCCAGATGAGGGCATTTTTTCATAATTTTTCCGTTCAACCGGTACAATAACAATGTATGTATCGTTATGCGTTTCTGCAAGTAATTAATGTAGAAGATTTCGCGTGCATACCAAAAAACCGAGGCTATCGCCTTATCTGCAGATTTCATCACCTCTGTCTTCTTCGGAGGTAGCTGGTCTTTAAAATCCCACTGTTTCGACTGTACTTTTGCTCTAGAGAGTACTATTGTATCCATGTTTCATCCACAGTTATGTACCGACGCAGAAACTTGTAAGGATTGCAACATAAAAGTGCCGAATCGATCACACGATTGCATTTATTCTCCTTTGAGAGCAAACGCAGCATCCATTTTGCCGAGAGTTTTGTCAGACCTAATTTTTGGTGCAAAAATTGAGAACACTGTGCCTTGTGATATGAATGCCTGTAGCCTCTACTATTTCGCGATTTTCGTTTAGTCGATCATTCAAAACCATATCTTGGATTTTGTCAATAATTTCGGAGGAAGTCACTTCTACTGGACGCCAGGAACGATGTTCACCATTTGTGGATGTACGACCACATTTAAATTCATTTATCCAATTGTAAATTGTTACAAACGCAGGAGCAGATGTGCCATGAACTTCATCCAACTCGGCTTTTATCTCTTTTGGTGTTAGGCCTTTTAGTTAGAAGTTTTTAATCACCGCACGAAACAAGATTGTTGATTCAATCGCCTATGTCAACGAAAACACGTAATGGATATAGCTGAAACTTTAACTGCCATCTCGTAGTAAGAGACGACGGTTACTAATTACAAACGTTTTTTGATGCTACGAGTGTAATTTCTTGGATTTTCTAAGAACTCATTGAACGCCCCATGTATTTTAATTATCGTTTTTATATTTCCTCTTTTCTTCGCCAAGTTTCGTTATCGTTACCACGTTGTAACAAATGACTGATCATTTAAGAAACCAAATAAAAGACCATACAGCCGAGGACTGCTTCTGATTTTAATTTTAACATTTTTATTTTGGCAAGTTGTGCCAAATACCTTGCTAGAATTAGATACTATCCTGTCAGCTTTAATGAAATGGTAAATAGCGTCTCATTTTGTTAATGATTTAACCAATTTAGTAACAGCAGACTAGGAAAGCTAAAAAACATAAAAGGTTTTTACGTCTCTTGAAAAATGTTTAAACAGCGAGCATAGCATTAGCTTTGATATTAAACCAGGGAGTTTAAAACCTTAACAACGAATAAGAACCCCCTATGTGTAACAATCATATTACTTTTTGTACTATAATAAATAATTTTAATTTCTTTTCATTAACTCTTTCCTACAGAATTCCTCGTTTTGCTTTCTCTTCTTAGAATATAGTAACTAGACAGAGAATATAGCGCATTGCATTCAACTCAAGAACTCGATAGCGAGATTTCACTAACAATTCAGCTCAACTATTAGAGCGCCAATGTAATGGCAGCGATTAGAAAATTTTAACCAATAGCGGTGATCTGACGAGCGATATTGTCGTAACATCTTATGGTAATTGATGTTCGTTTGTTTAATCTCCTGTCTTGGTTATTGGTAACAAGTCAGCCAACCTTCACTTTTAATAACTGCCAGTTCCACAATTGTACTTTCGATTGATTCAGTTACAATGTTTATTTAAAGTTTTATCCAGTTCATAAGTATTTAATTAAAAAAAAGAGTGAACATAATCATTATTTGTATTTCTTACGTATGAGATGAGTGCAATATCCTCAAATAAGGTTTGTTTCCAGTTCAGGTATTAGTTATTAAACGTTGAAAGAAAATATTTGTCCCCTATTTGTATTGTTGCTATCGATATTCGTACATTGAGTGTGGGCAGGTCGGCCGTATCATAATTCAGGAGGCAGTGAAGAAAAAAAAAAACTTTCGGTGAATAAAGATGGTCGAATGCGTCATCTATCTTTTGAGAACTAATGTAAGTATTATAATGATAAAATCTGCCTTCCTATAATTTATTAATAGTCTATTTCGTTGAATTGTCTTATCAAATACAACTCGTGTTTTCGTCTCTGAGGTCGTTTCGCTCCGGTCGTGAATTATCGACAAGATGAAAACACGAGCTGTATTTGATAAGACAATTCAGCGAAATAGACTATTAATAATTTATAATATATAGGAAGTGAGATTTTATCATTGTAATACTAACATTAGTTCTCAAATGCTAGATGACGCATTCGACCATGTTTATTTACCGAATATTTTTTTCCCTGCCTCCTGAATTATGATATGGCCGACCGTGTCTACACCCAATGTACGAATATCGATAGCAACAATAGAAAGAGGGGACAATATCTCAGGTTTTAATAACTAATATACGAAATGGAAGCAAGCGTTGCTTTATTTGAGGTCATTGCACTCATCTCATTCATAAGAAACACAAATAAAGATTATTTTCACTCCTTTTCTGAACTAAATACATTATGAACTGGATAAAACTTTAAATAAATATTGTAACTGAATTGTTTGAAAGTAAAATTGAGGAACTGACATTTCTCAAAAGTGAAGGTTGGCTGCCTTGATTGTTACCATAACCAGGATAGGAGATTAAACAGACGAAAATCAGGTGCGACAAGATTTTAAAGAAATAAACATCATCTGCGATAAGATTTTTCGACAATATCGCTCCAGTCGGATGACCGCGATTGGTTGAAATTGCCTAATCTGGGTCATTCTATTGGCGCTTTAATTGTCTTATCAAATAGAACTCGTCGCTTCGTGAATTATTATCGACAAGATGAAAACACCTCGTGGTATTAATTGTTATGGTCTCGCTTTCCTCCCATTCCAGGTTGCTAACAGAGCGTTTGTTTGGAAGCGTGTCAAGAAATCACGAGCGTCTAATTACGAGGCAGAGTGATGCCACCGCGGTGAGGTACACGACCCACAATGCCACCTGTTGCCACAATTTAGTTCTCTTTGCAACACTGACCGCCAATTTCGCCAAGTTTGTTGACTTGGGCTTTATAGCTTCGTCTGGGAGACAGTGTTGCCAATATTAGCGATATCTCACCACACGGTGCCAACTCTCCTTTAACTCCATGACCTATTTTACCAAACATTATTTTATTTTCTCTGTTACACATTGTAAGCAGTGAAAAAGTTTTCCTCCAACATGCGACACCGGAATTACCGTTTTGAAACTCCCTGAATGAAAAAATAGAAAAAAGTCCGAGCGCGTGCATGTGTGTCAACGAGTCTGTGAACAGCATAGCTGAAAAAATATGAAGTGTTCCATTTACATGACTTTCTCTACATATCTGCAACAAATTATTGTTAAAAAGTTAATACTTCTATTTACTTCATGCTAATCGAGAAAAAATTAGCAGGAATAGTCTTATTAGAAGAGAAATAAGCGAGTACCATAGGTTAAAGTGATGGTCAAAAGCTGGTTGCTATTTGACTGAAGTTCCTTTGTTACTATGGACAGGAGTTGACAATTGCTGTATGAGAAAAGCGTAAGTTTTTAGAGATAAAACCAAAAATAAGTAATATCTAAAAATGGCCAACTCCACGAAAAAAATGTATATAATATAAATTGTGTGTTTTAACGTGCTCTACATTTTTTGTGTTGTAAGTTTCTGTCCAATTCTTACGGTTTAGCAGTTATGCAACATTTCTTAAAATTCATCCAGAATAAAGTAGTCTTCAGAGGCTAGTTCAAGATATACATTTTATTTGTCAGGTAAATATCTTTAATATACGACATTTTAATCAAAATTCTTAGAGCTACTTTTAATAAAATTAAAACTTTCGAAAAAAGTTCCATGTAAAGGGTAGTTTGGGGTGGGGGGATTTTTCTCAAAATCTTCGTGCGCATCCTTGGAAGATACTAAACTTCAGTACCAAGTTTGGTATTTTACCGACTTTTCGTTTTTGAGTTATCGCGTTCACAGACACACGGACGCACATACACACATACGGACCTTTTTCCGAAAATGCTTTTTTTGGATAAAGGGGACCATAAAACATATATTTCCGGTGAAATCTCGGTATCGAATTTTGGGTGGAGTGCAATACCTTCTCTATACACTATGTACATAGTACGTGTAGAGAAAGTAAAATTGCACAAAGCCTTGCTACGTTTTTCTACTGTTTCCCAAGAAGTAACAGTGCTAGTATGATATTCGAATCGTTTTCTTCTTTCTACAAGTTTAGCTGCCCTTTATTAAACTCTCTGGAGTTAGGATTTACGCGGGAAACCCTACAGAAAATGTCCGAAATAATGGCAAAACAGTCGAACTCTGCCTTTAGGAATGAAGACGCATTTCCGACATCTGCTATAACAGTGGTAAGAAGTAATATAAGCTTCATTTCCAATAATAACTAGCGTGATATGTTACCAACCGAACTGTGATGAGTGAGCATGCTAGCGTATTCACCTCACTGCGGAGAAACATTTAAGACACCTGTTAGAAATATAGTACTTTTCTATACCTTGTAAACTCAAAGATAAATATTAACAAAGGAATACACAGAAACTAAAATACTAAGAATTCATTACGGAAATGTAAACACATACTTGTATATGTACAGCTTGGCAGAAAAACTGTCGTACAGGAAGTTACACAGCAAATTTCCAAGTACTTAACAACCATACGATATGAAGGTCAACATCAGGTAAGTCAAAGATTTAAATACTCATCATCACTTTATACATATTAATACTTATATATTTCATTTTTAGTTTTTTACTTTCTCTATACGTACTATGTACACAGTGTATAGAGAGATATTCTATTGCAACCAAAAATTCAATACCGACATTTCACCGGAAATACACGTTTTACGGTCCACTGTATACAAAAAAAAAAAAAATAGAAAACGGTGTGTGTCTGTGTCCGTGTGTCTGTAAACACGATAACTCAAAAACAAAAATACTGTAAAATACCAATGTTGGTTCAAGTTCAGTATCTTCCAAGGATGCGAAACGAAGATTCTCAAGAAAATCCCCCCACCTCAAACTACCATTTTTTCAAAAATGGCTCTAACGATTTTGATTAAAACATAAAAAACATTTACGTGACAAAAAATGTATATCTTGAGTTCTCTGAATTCTAGATAAAGTTTGCTTAGCAGGTAAATCGTAAAAGATAGACAAATGTTTTAGAGCTCGTTAAAGCACACACTTTCGTGGAATTGACCGTTTTTCAGATATTTCTTGTTATCAGTTTCAGCTTTAAAATATTTATACCTTTCTCATACGGGAATTTGTCAACTCATGTCCATACAAAAAAATGTACTTCAATCACATAGCAACCAGCTTTTAAAATATTTGACTATCGGTTTAGCCTACTGTACTTCCTTATTTGCCTGCTACTTACAAGGAAGCAAATAATAAGAGAGTACATATTGTATTCCACCCAAAAATTCGATGTCGAGATTTCTCCGGAAATACATGTTTTAGGGCTCCCTGAGACCAAAAAAAGCATTTTCAGAAAGAGGTCCGCGCGCGGGTGTGTGTGTGTGTGTGTGTGTGTGCGTGTGTGTGTGTGTGTCTGGACAGCATAACTCAAAAAGACCATTGAAAACCAAACTTGGCATTTAAATTTGGTATCTCCCAAGGATGCGACACGAAGATTTTCAAGAAAATCCCCCCACCTCTAGCTACCCTTTACATGAACATTTTTCGAACATTTTGTATTTCTTAAAAATTGCTCCAACGTTTTTTGATTAAAATATCACATATTAAAGCCATTTCTATCGCAAATAAAATATATATTTTGAATTTTCTGGTAATAGCTTCTAAAGACCTGTTTATTTTGGATGAATTTTGCTTAATTTATAATAACTAGCAAACTTATTATAGAAAAAATATAGATCTCGTTAAAATACACAAGTTATGTCATTTATTTTATTTTCGTGGAACTTGCCGTTTTACAAGTATTCCTTGTTATTATTTTCAGATGTTAAGTACTTATACTTTTCAGAGACGGGAGTGTTCGTTTTTCTTTTGTTCTATACCTGGCCAAGCAAAGAGGCGATTTTCAATGGCAATCGCATAATGACAGCTTTTAAAACATTTGACTATCACTTTAGCCTAGTTCATTCCCTTAGTTCCATTCTACTTATAAGGAACTAAGTAATAAAATTCTGCTAATGTTTATCTCGATTAGCGTGGTGTTGAAAGAAGAATTATCTTTTGTTAGAAGTTTGTTTGTAGAGTAGCTAGAGAAAGTCATGTGAGTGTAACACATCAGATTTTTGTTAATAGTTTCTCAAACAGCATGAAGTAAATAGAAGCATAAGCTTTTTAACAATAATTTGTTGCAGAGATGTAGAGCAAGTCAAGTGAGTGGAACAAATCAGATCGGCTAGCCCTCCCCTTATTTAGGACTGACGTCCCCCTAGGACTTACAAGGGTCAGAAGCCTGTTGGGGAGCCAACGGCACCAACTACAGAATGAAGCACCTGGAACGTAGCCAGGCATGTGCGCGAGGAGGTGATGTTGGAACAATGGTGGAATGAGTGGCGGGGGAAACCTCAGGACCCGGAGAACACCCACCCAGACACCACAAATCCCACAAGCGAGCGGTCTACCACTCGGCCACGACGCCGTCTCATATGTTTCAAGCGGAGAAAAATCTGGTGTGTTCCATTCACATGACTTTCTCTGTAAACTAACTTTTCTTACAAAACATTCTTGGCCACCTGGGTAGTGCGGTGGTAGCATGTCTACCTCACATTCAACAGGTCGTGAGTTCGAATCTCGCTTAGGGTGAGTTACCCGAATAAGGTTTTTTTTGGGGGGTTTTCCCTTATCCTGAGAAGACGAATGTCGAGTAACTTTAAGCTCCATGGACCCCGAGATCATTTGAGCATCATCGTCCCATATGACCAAAGCAGGTTAAAGGACGTTAAACTACAAAAAAATTCTTCTGTCTACTTCATGCTGATCGAGATCTTATTACTTGCTTCCTTGTAACCAGAAGGGAATACACTAGACCAAACCGAGAGTCAAATGTTTTAAAAGCTGTCACTATGTGAATCAATGCAAACTCTATTTGCATGACTAGGAGTAAAACAAAAGAGATATGAAACGAAGTATTCACTTCCCGTTTTAGAATAAAGATTTTAAAATTGAAAGCAAAAGCAAGGAATATCTCGGAAATAGTTAATTGTACTAATATAACGAGATCTTCTTTGCTTGTTTGGTGAGCTTTCGACTGTCTCTTACGCTTTACATTTATCCTAGTCATTCCAAAAGAAGAGGTCTTCAGACGCCTTTCCCAGATAATTGATGTGCGTTTTCTTTGAGATGAAAATGTCTTAAACATATGCTATTTAAATCAATATTTTCGAAAAATTATCCAGAGTAGTTGGGGTGGTCGGATATTTGTATTGTATTCTTTGAAGACGGTTATCTTCAATACCAAGTTTGGTATTTAGCGGTTTTTCGTTTTTGAGTTTTGCTGTTCACACACACACACACACACACGCGCGCGCGCGCAGCTTTTTCTAAAACTGATATTTTTTCACTTCACGTACTATTCATAGTAGAGATATTAAAATTGTTACATTTTTATTTTCTCTATACGCACTATGTACATAGTATATAGAGAAGGTATTGTATTGTACCCAAAAATTCCATACCGAGATTTCACCGGAAATATATGTTTTGAGATCCCCTGAAACCAAAAAAAAAAAAACATTTCTAGAAAAATGTCCGTGTATGTGCCTGTCTGTGTGTATGTGTGTGTGTGGTCTATGGGCAGCATAGCTCAAAAACGGAAAGACCGTTAAATACCAAACTTGGTATTTAAGTTTGGTATCGTCCAAGGATGCGGCACGAAGATTTTGAGATTATATTATTTTATTTATTATATTTAAGATATTTACCTGACAAATAAAACGTATATCTTGAATTTTCAGGGAATAGCCTCTGAAAACTACTTTATTCTAAATGAATTTTGCAGAATTTTGCATAACTGCTAAACCGTAAGAGATGGACGAAAACTTAAAACACACAAAATGTAGAGCACGTTAAAACACACAATTTATGTTATATACATTTTTTTTTCGTGGAGTTGATTGTTTTTGAAACATTCCTAGTTTTTTTTTTTTTTTTTCCAGCTATAAAGACACGCAAATGGTGTTATACACAATGTTTTGTGCGGTTAACCGTTTTCGAGATATTCCGGGTTATTGGTATCAATTTTAAGCCAGTTAAACTTTTCTCGAACGGGAAGATATTTTACTTCTCGTTTCTCGTTTGTTTGCTCCTGGCAACCAAAGAGATTGGATTTTCAATTGTTTCATATAGCGACCGACTTTTAAAGGACGAGACTATCGTTTTAGCCGGTGCATTTTCTTATTTCCCTTCTATTTACAAGGCAGCTAGTAATAAGGCTCATTCACCTTATGCCTATCTTGATTAGCATGATGTAAATAACAGATTAATGTTTTGTATAAAAGATTTGTTTGCCAGAGCACATCATGTGAATGGAACACATTAGATTTTTGCCCTTCTACTTACAAGGAACCAAGGAATAAGAACAATTTCTATTAATATTTTTCTCGATTATCATGAAGTGGATAGAAGAATAAGCTTTTTAATAATAATTTGTTACAGAGATGTAGAGAAAGTCATGTGAATGAAACACATCAGATTTTTCTAGACAGGAAGTGTCCGTTTTTCTTTGGTTCTACTCCTTTTAAAACATTTGACTATCGCTTTAGCATTACGCCTTCCATTAGTTCACTTCTAATTCTAAAGAAATAAGTAACTAGAACATTCTGATAATGTTTATCTCGATTAGCATGGTGTAGAAAGAAGAAGAATCTTTTGTAAGAAGTCTGTTTGTAGAACAGTTCGAGAACATTTTTCAGGTATTTTATTAACATCCATTTACTGTAAAACCTTTGATTTTTGGGTTGAAATACAAAGTTTTCTCTAGCTGTGAGCATTAGGAAGGTGAATGATCTGTTTCTGAGTTTTCATAGCCGAGGTTTTTCTTCGCTACGCTAGCTACAAATTAAAGCATCTGTATTAAGATTTTTCAGCACATTTGTTTCGGCCACCACGCGCATAAATTTACCGTTGAAATGCATGTTATAAATCTATGTTGAAAACCAGGGAGAAGCAATTGCGTATCTGAGGGTAATTTGGGCGCATGACTTGCTACTTCTGCCCCTGAGTCATTTACACCAAAATGTGGAACACAGATGAATGTGTTCTGCTTTAAACTGACGCTCTGAAACAGAATCTGTGCACAGTGTGAGGCGAATGAAAACTTGCTGAAGCAACAGTTACAAGACTTCGGAAAATATGCATTAAAATTCTAATACAGCCTTGTGTGTTCCATTCACACGAATTTCTCTACATTTCAGTAACAAATTATTGTTAAAAACCTTAATCTTCTATATACTTCATGCTAATCTAGATAAACTTTAGCAGAAACGGTCTTATTACATATTTCCGACAGTCAAATGTTTTAAAATGGGTTGCTATGGGATTGAAATCTGTTTCTTTACATGGCCAGGAGTTGACAAGTTTTGTATGAGAAAAGTTTTAACTATTTTAAAACCAAAACGAATATATTGTGTAGCAAGTTTAAGTCTATCTCTTAGGGTTTACTAGTTAGGCAAAATCCAGCAAAATTCCTCCAGAATAAAGTAGTCTTCAGAGGCTATCCCGAGAAAATTCCAGATATACATTTTTATTTGTGTAGTATACCATATTTTAATTAAAATTTCGAAAAGTTTTCCAATTAAAGGGTAGTTTGGGTGGGGGTATTTTTCTCAAAATATTCGTGTCGTATCCTTGGAAGATAATGAATGCAAATACCAAGTTTGGTACTTAACTGAATTTTCGTTTTTGAGTTTTCTTTTGGGGGGGGGTATAGGAGACCCAAAAACGTCTATTTCCGGTGAAATCTTGGTATTGAATTTTTGGGTGCAACACAACACGTTCTCTATACACTATGTACATAGCACGTGAAGAGAAAGTAAAACAAATCTGATGTGTTGCATTCACATGACTTTTCCTACATCGCTGTAACAAATTATTCTTAAAAAGTATATTCTTCTATGTACTTTATGATAATCGAGATAAACATTAGCAGAAATCGTCTTAGTTACCTACTTGTTTGTAAGTAGAAGCGAATTAAGGGAATACACTAGGCTAAAACGATAGTTAAATATTTTAAAAACTGGTTGTCATGTGGTTGAAATCCGTTTCTTTGTGTGGCCAGGAGTTTACGTGGGAGAAAAGTTAAGTATTTAAAATTTGAAACAAATAAGAATATTTCAGAAATGGTCAATTCCACGAAAAAAACGTCTTTGACATAAATTGCATGTTATAAGGTGATCTTTATCTTTTGTGTGGTAAGTTTTTGTTTATCTCTTATGGTTTAACAGTTACGCAAAATTCATGCAGTATAAAGAGGTCTTAAGAGGCTTTTCCCACAAAAATTCAAGGTATGCTTTTTATTTTTCATATAAATATCTTAAATATGGGATGTTTTAATTAAAATCGTTAGAACCATTTTTGAGAAAATCAACATTTTCTAAAATGTTTCTATGCAAAGGGTAGTTGTGGGTGGGGGATTTTTCTGAAGATCTTCTGTGCCATCCCTGGAAAATATCTTAAATACCAAGTTTGGTATTTTACTGACTTTTTGTTTTTGAGTTGTCGTTTTCACAGGCACAATGAAACACACGACCTTTTTCTAAAATGCTTTTTTTTTTTTTTGCTACAGGAGACCCTAAAACGACGATTACCGGTGAAATCTCTGTATCGAATTCTTGGGTGTAATGCAACACCTTCTCTATACATACACAGTGCATATAGCGAAGGTAAAAAAAAAGAACCGAACACTTGCTGTCTGAGAGAGTTACAATATTTTAACATTGAAACCAATAACAAGAATATCTTTGAAACGGTGAACTCTGTAACAAAAATGCATATAACTTAAATTGCATGATTTAACGAGATCTATACGTTTTGTTCAGTACGGTTCTGTGTTTCTTTTACGGTTTGTCAGTTATGCAAAATTCAAAATATTCATCTAGAGTACAGAGGTCTTCAGAGGCTATTATCAGGAAATTCAAGGTATACATTTCATTTGTCATGTGAATATGTTAAATGTAAACGATTTTGTTTAAAAGCATTATAATCATTTTTGAGAAAATAAAAAATTTCTGAAATGTTTCCATGTAAAGGGTAGTTTGGGGTGGGGGGATTTTCTTGAAATTTGTTGTGTCTCAAACTTAGAAGACATTGAACTTAAATACCAAGTTTGATATTTAACTGACTTTTCGTTCTAGAGCAATGCTGTCCATACGCACGCGCACACAGTATTTACAGTAAAATTTCTGTATCGAAATTTTGAGCCTTCTCTGGCTAATACGAAGGCACGTGATAGAGAATAGGTGTGAATAGAGAAAACAGTATGACAGTTAGGCTTACCTTCTATCACAGCCACACTCGAGCAAACCGACACGTTTCCAACTATGCCATTTCCCCAACATAATCTCACTTCCTTCCTTTGTTTCTTGTATCAGCACTTGCTCATTCTGACAGACTGACTGAACTATCAACACTGTGGTATTGCTGCAAGAAAATTAGCGAATTTTATCACTGTGCCACGCCGCGTACTTTGTGCTCCCTCACACGCCGTCGCTACAGGGGGCCGTGACGCCAGCCACCCTGGAGTCACAAAAATATATTGTGTGTGTGGCTTTTCTCTAACCCCTAGCGCACCATTCACAAAAACTCACAGCAATACCAACGAATTTATTCATTCAAATAAAGTATTTATTGTATTACTTTCTCTACACGTACCATCTACATAACGTATAGAGAAGGTAGAGTAATGCACGCAAGAATTACATACCGAGATTTCACCGAAAATACATGTTTTGGGTCCCCCTGAATCCAAAAAAAGTATCTCTGGAGAAAACTCCGTGTGTGTGTGTTTGTGTGTGTGTGTGTATGTGTGTGTGTATGTGTGTGTGTGTGTGTGTGTGTGTGTGTGTGTGTGTGACTGTGGGCAGCATAGCTCAAAAACGAAAAGACGTTAAATACCAAACTTGATATTTAAGTTTGGTATCTTGCAAGGATGCGACACGAAGATTTTCAAGAAAATCACCCCAACCCCAACTACCCTTTAGATGGAACTATTTTCGAAAGTTTTGATTTTCTAAAAAATGGCTCTAACGATTTTGATTAAAATATCGTATATTAAAGATATTTACCTCATAAAATAATATGATATCTTGAATTTTCTGGGAATAGCCTCTGAAGATTACTTTTTCTGGATGAATTTTACGGAATTTTGCATAATTGCTAAGCCTTAAGAGATGGACAAAAATTTGTCACCTTAAAGATGTAGACACATTAAAACACAAATTTATGCTATATACTTTTTTTTCATGGAGTTGATCGTTTTTGAGATATTCCTTGTTTTTTGTTTCAGCTTTAAAAAACTTATACTTTTCTCATACAGAAATTTGTCAATTCCTGTCCATAGAAACAAAGGAACTTCAGTCACATAGCAATCAGCTTTTGACTATCATTTTAACCAATGGTACTCCCTTATTTCGCTTCTACTTACAAGGAAGCAAGTAATGAGACTATATCTGCTAATTTTTTCTCGATTAGCATGAAGTAAACAGAAGCATTAAGCTTTTTAAGAACAATTTGTTACAGAGATGTAGAGAAAGTCAAGTGAATGGAACACATCAGATTTTTTAACGAGCACTGCATTTTTTGTCTGATATGTTTTTACTTTCTCTCGCACGTATGTTACATATTATGTACATAGTAGTTAGAGAACGTATTGTATTGGACCCAAAAATTCGATACGAAGATTTCACCGGAAATATAAGTTTTGAGATATTTTGAGTCCAAAAATAGTTCTTTGTGATACAAGTGGTAAAATCTGATGTGTTCCATTCACATGATTTTTCTCTACATCTCGGCAACAAGTTATTGTTAGAAAGCTTATTCTTCTATTTACTTCATTCTAATCAAGAAAACATTAGCAGAAGTAGTCTTATTACTTGCTTCCTTGTAAGTAGAAGGTAAATAAGGGAGTGCTTCACGAAAAAAACATATATAACATAACTTGTGTGTCTTAACGTCCTTTACATTTTTGCGTGGTAGGTTTTGTCCATCTCTTACGATTTAGCAGTTATGCAAATTTCCGCAAAATTCATCCAGAATAAAGTAGTCTTCCGAAGCTGTTCTCAGAAAAATCAAGATATACATTTTATTTGTCAGTTAAATATCTTTAATATATTATATTTTAACCAAAATCGTTAGAGCCATTTTTGAGAAAACATAAATTTTCGAAAAAGGTTCTATGTAAAGGATAGTTTGTAGTGGGGGGAATTTTATCAGAATCTTCATGTATGTTCCCTAGAAAGATATCAAACTTAAACACCAAGTTTGGTATGTTACCGACTTTTTGAGCGTGTTCACAGACACACGGATACACATACACAGGGACCTTTTTGTGAAAATTCTTTTTTTGGATTCACGTTTCCGGTGAAATCTCGGTATCGAATTTTAGGTGCAGTGCAATACCTTCTCTATATACTATGTACATGGTACGTGTAGAGAAAGTAAAAAAAAAAGTTCGTTTATTCCTGGATCGCCCTCGTAAATTTCCGGTGAAATTTTGGTATCGAATTTTTGGACGAAACACAATAACTTCTATTTACATTGTAATGAGTACTTTCTCTAGTGGTAAAAAAAATTCTGAAGAGTTTTGAAGAAAATCTCTGAATTATACAGTTTACATGTCGAGTTGTCGAGTACAGTGCATCAATTTCTACTTCGCGACGAAATGAAAATAAACTATTGGAAGGATTTGAAACCAGGTTTTGAAATAAGCAGAGAAACTTAAGGTATTGAGGAAACAATGGGAAAAGAAGTAATGTGGTTTCAGAGAACAGTTGATGGCAGATAATTGATCTAAAGAGGAAACATGCAAGAATGGAGAAGGCTAGGCGAGTTCGCAGAAAGACAAGCATGTTGATGGAACTGTACCCACGTCTGATGATTCACACACAAGCAAACATTCCTGCGTGAAACAGATGTGAAAATGTGCCAGGCAGCATTACCTCACTAGAGCACATCACTTTAATTTACAGGATGTCGGAGTTACTGTGGAACACATCCAATGCTACCTTTCACTCTCTAGAACACACTACTCTTACAAAAGCGTGCTCTTCTGTCTATTTCCATTTGTAGCTTTAAGAAGAATACAGTGGGACAAAGCGATTGCCAAGATATCTTTCGCTAAGAATATTTTAAAATGTTCTTTATACGATAATTAGAGACAGCGGGGAAAAAAGCTGTAAGGACCTATCACTTTAAAAAAGTCTGACGTGTCCCATTCACATGCCTTTCTCTACATCTCTGCAACAAATTAGTATTAAAAAGCTTGTTTCCATTTATTTCATTCTAATCAAGGAAAAATTAGCAGAAATAGTCTTATTACTTGCTTCTTGGCAAGTAGAAACGAAATAAAGAAGTACTCTTGTATGGATATGAGCTGACAAATTCCTGTATGAGGAAAGTATAAGTTTTTTAAAGCTGAAACCAAAAAACAGCAATATCTCAAAAACGATCAACTCCATGAAAAAAATAAATGTGATATAAATTGTGTTTTATCGTGATCTACATTTCTTCTATACTAAGTTTTTGTCTATCTCTTACAGTCTACCAGTTATGCAAAATTCAATAAAAATCATCTAGAATAAAGAGGTATTTTGAGGCTATTCCTAGAAAATTCAAGATATACATTTTATTTGTCAGGTAAATATCTTCAATATACGATATTTTAAACAGAATCATTAGAGCAATTTTTTCCATGTGAAGGGTAGTTAGGGATGGGAGGAGTTTCTTGAAAATCTTGGTGTCGCATCCTTGGAAGAAACCAAACTTAAATACCAAGTTCAACGGTCTTTACGTTTTTGATGTATACTGTCCACAGACACACACACACACATACACACACATACACACACACAAAGACCTTTTTGTAAACATGCTTTTTTTGGATTCAGGGGACCCAAAACATGTAATTCCGGTGAAATCTCCGATTGAATTTTTGGGTGGAATACAATACCTTCTCTATACTATGTACATAGTAAGTGTAGAGAAAGTAAAAATATTCTTTATACGATCATCAGACAGAGGGGGAAAAACAATTAAGGACCTACCACTTAAAAAAAAAAAGTGTTTTATTCACAAGGCTTTCTCTAGCTATTGTGCAACAAATTATTCTTAAAAAAGTCTATACTTTTATCTAGTTATGCCAATCAACATAAACATTAGCATCTTTTTTTTTACAAAGATACAAAGGAAATGAAAGATGGTCAAATATTAGAAACGAAACGAAAATTCGGTAAACTACCAACTTGGTATTTAAGTTTAGTATCTATCAAGGATGCGACACGAAACTTTTCAGAAAAATCTCCCCACGCAAACTACTCTTCACATGGGAAAAATTACGAAATTGTTTATTCTCTCAAAAATGGCTCTAATGATTTTGATTAAAATATCGTAAATAAAAGATATTTACATGACATATAAAATGCATATCTGGAATTTTCTGGGAATAGCCGCTAACAGCTACTTTATTCTGGATGAATTTTACGAAATTTTGCATAACTTGTAAATCGTAACAGATAGACAAAAATGTAATCACGATAAAACACACAATTTATGAAATATACATTTTTTTCGTAGAGTTGATAGTTTTTTATATATTCCTTGTTATTGGTTTCAGCTTTAAAATATTTATACTTTTCTCATACAGGAATTTGTCAACTCGTGTCCATACAAACAAAGGAACTTCTGTCACATAGCAACCAGCTTTTGAGTACCACTTTAACCTATGGTACTCCCTTATGTCGCTTCTACTTTAAGATTATGTCTGCTAACTTTTTCTCGATTAGCGTGGCGTAAATAGAAGCATGGGTTTTTTAACAATAATTTTTTGCAGAGATGTAGAGAAAGTCATGTGAATGGAACACACAAGCTTTTTATCAATAAAGAAACGAAATAGGATATAGAATGTCGAATGTGAATGTCTTCACAGAGGCAAGAACTTTCTGGTATTCCGTTTGCAATTTCGCGAGATAACTTAATACACATATAATTTTTCTTACTTACAAATAGAACACAAATTTATGAGACAGCGTTTTTTTTTAACAACTTGTGTGATGTATGTATCCGTTCATTACGTTTTAAAACATTCTTGGCGCCCAAATTAACGCTCTCAAGTGTGTTACGTACTTCATCAGTGAGTTAAATACATCTCGCAGGGATTTCTTTTTCCGAAAACAAAAAATTTGGCATATGTAGGAGGGAGTTAACTCTATTTATCAATATGGCGGTTGCATTAGAATTCTGAGCCTTCATTGCTTACCAGAAAACTAAACAATGTTTTTATTAGAAAAGGTAGCGAATACAATTCGATAAAACGCTTGTATAGCGACAATAGATTCAACAATATCGTATAGTCAAAATCTTTACGTTCAGATCGATTTTCGTAAACTTTTCAACTTTGAAAAACCATGTTCTTCCTGACGGGCATAGACCAAAATGTAACTTTTAATTTCAGCTTTTAAACACATATTTTTACAAACTATTCTTAAAAAAAAAGTTTTTACATTCTCTAGTACATATGTAAAATGTACGTAGTCGGTAGAGAAAGTACTGTATTCCACCCAAAAATCCGATACCGAGATTTCACCGGAAATACATGTTTCAGGGCCCTTTGAATTAAAAAAAAACTCATATGTTCCATTCACATGACTTTCTCTACATCCCTGCAACAAATTATTGTTAAAACCTTATGCTTGTATTTACTTCATGCTAAACGAGAAAAAATTAGCAAAAATAGTCTTATTACTTGCTTCCTTGTAAGTAGAAGTGAAACAAGAGAGTAACATAGGTTAAAGTGACAGTCAAAAGCTGGTTGCTATGTGATAGAAGTTCCTTTGTTTGTATGGACAGGAGTTGACAAATTCCTATATGAGAAAAGTATAGATAAGTTTTTCAAAGCTGAAACTAATAACAAGGAATATCTGGAAAACGATCAACTCCACGAAAAAAATGTATATAACATAAATTGTATGTTTTAATGTGCTTTACGTTTTTATGTGATACGTTTTTGTCTATCTCTTACGGTTTAGTTGTTATCCAAAATTCCGTAAAAATGCATTCAGAATAAAGTAGCCTTCAGAGGCTATTCCCAAAAAATTCAAGATATACATTTTATTTGTCAGCTAAATATCTTAAACATACGATATTTTAATCAAAATCGTTAGAGTCATGTGAAAGTCAAAATTTTCGAAAAAGGTTCCACGTAAACGGTAGTTCGGGGTGGGGGGATTTTCTTGAAAATCTTCGTGTCGCATCCTTGGAAGATACCATACTTAAATACCAAGTTTGGTATTTAACGATATGTTCGTTTTTGAGCTATGCTGTCCACAGACACACATGCACACACACGGACCTTTTTCCAAAAGTACTTTTTGATCCCCCTGCACTGATGTACCACATAACTAACAACGCTGGTCCCTAATCTCGACCCCAGACGTGTTATCTCTGGTTCTCTCCCACACTTCCGGTTCCAGGCATCCATGTCATGAGAGTGCGTTTTCATATTTTGAAGATTTGGCATTAAGAGGGGATAGGCCTGCTGGTTCTCCATTGCCTACCCTGGTGACCAGTTTTACTCCCTCTCTACCAAAGTTACCGAACTTTGTCAAGTAAATGCCTCATTTCACATTTATTCGTTTGTAAAAGCATACGTTAACCTATTTTTCGGCACTATTGTTCAGGCATTTTCATAGCGAGGAATCATTTTTACTTTCTCTATACGTACTATGTAGACAGTGTAGAGAGAAAGTATTGCGCTCCACCCAAAAATTCGATACCGAGATTTCACTGGAAATATATGTTTTGGGTCCCCCTGAATTTAAAAAAAGAATTTTCAGAAAAAGGTCCGTGTGACTGTGAACAAGATAACTCAAAAACGAAAGGCGGTAAAATACCAAACTTGGTATTTAAGTTTAGTATCGTTCAGGGATGCGACACGAGGATTTTCAAAAAAAATCCTCCCAACCCAACTACCCTTTACATGGAACTTTTTTGGAAATTTTTGGTTTTCTCAAAAATGGCTCTAACGATTTTGATTAAAATGTCGTATATTAAAGATATTTACATGACAAATAAAATGTACCTACATTTTGAATTTTCTGGGAATAGCCTCTAAATGTTAGTTCATTCTGAATGACTTTTACGGAATTTTGCCTAACTACTAAACCGTAAGAGATGGACAAAAACCTACCACACAAAAAAGGTAGAGCACATTAAAACACACAATTTATGTTATATACATTTTTTTCGTGGAGTTGATCGTTTGTGAGATATTCCTTGGTTTTAGTTTCAGCTTTGAAAAACTTATATTTTAATCACATAGAAATTTGTTAACTCCTGTCCATAGAAATAAAGAAACTTCAGTCACATAGCAACCAGCTACCTATGGTACTCCCTTATTTCGCTTCTACTTACAAGCAAGCAAGTAATAAGAGTATTTCTGCTATTTTTTTCTCGATTATCATGAAGTAAAAAGAAGCATAAGCTTTTTAACAATAATTTGTTGCAGATGTAGAGAAAGTCATGTGTTTTTTTTTTTTTTTTACTTCCTAGAATAGCTGGTAGTATATGATAAACGATAGTGAGTGGAGAAAGTCATTTGAAGTTTCACAACTTCCTGTTTGTCATCTCATTAGATGCTCGGGGGTATCTGTTACAGACGACAGAAGCTGACTTGGGAAATGAAACACATTTGGAACATATTTCAAGATAGAATGACAACATGACGTGAAGCATGGCATGTTAGGTGAAGTTTATACGTGAAACATTTTGGCTTGGCTTGTAATCCCCCAGTGCTGCCAACATACGAACGTGACTCATACGCACTTATCTTCTTATTCATTCTGGCTGCTTGTAGATTAAATGATTTGATGAAAGTGCTTGCCATGAGACAGTGAGTCCATTGTCAATGTGCAGGTGTTCCGTCTTGCAGGAGCCAACATGTGCGCTCTAATACTGGCTTCAATTCCAATGTATGGATTTCAAAAGGAATACGCTATAATTAAAACATTAGTGTGAAAGGCTTTTAAAACAATTAACTTTTTTACTTTCTCTACACGTACTATGTATATAGTGTACAGAGAAGGTATTGCACTCCACACAAAAATTCGATACCGAAATTTCACCGGAAATATATGTTTTTAGGGCCCCCTGTATACAAAAAAAAAACATTTTTAGCAAAAGGTCCGTGTGTGTGTGTCTGAACACGACAGCTCAAAAATGAAAAGTCGGTAAAATACCAAAGTGGTATTTAAGTTTAGTATTTTCCAGGGATGTGACACGAAGATTTTGAGAAAAATCCCCCCACTTCAAACTAACCTTTACATGGAACTGTTTTAGAAAGGTTTGATCTTAAAAATCGCTCTAACGATTTTGATTAAAATATCGTATATTAAAGTTATTTACCTGACAAATAAAATGCATATCTTGAATTTTCTGGGAAAATTCTGAAGACTACTTTATTCTGGATCAATTTTACAGAATTTTGCACAATTGCTAAACCGTAAGAGATGGACAAAAACTTGCACAAAAAATGTAGAGCACTTTAAAACACACAACTTATGTTATATACATTTTTTTTCGTGGATTTGATCGTTTTTGAGTTATTCCTTGTGTTTGCTTTCAGCTTCGAAAATCTTATACTTTTCTCATACAAGAATTTATCAACTCGTGTCCATACAAACAAAGGAACTTCAGTCACATAACAACCAGCTTTTGGCTTTCACTTTAACCTATGGTACTCCCTTATTTTGCTTTTACTTACAAGGAAGCAAGTAATAAGACTATTTCTGCTAACTTTTTCTCTATTAGCATGAAGTAAATAGAAGCATAAGCATTTTAACTATAATTTTTTGCAGAGATGTAGAGAAAGTCATGTGACAGGTATTTCATTTTCTACCACTTATGTAAGAGGGCCATCCAGAATGTGACAACGATTTGACATAACAAAATGATAACGAACGTTGTCAACACAAAACTTTATTTACAAACTTACAGTACCTTACTCTATTTCTCAACGTAATAGCCATTACTATCAAGGCATTTATTGTCACGTGGTACCGGTTTTTCAATTCAGATGTTAGACTTTTGTACTGTCAAAGATCTGAGCCAAGATGCATTGCCACTTTAGAAGTTGGAACTTTTTTTCATCCAAAAACTCACGTGTGTGTCCAAAGTGAAACATCGGTTTTTCTGAATTCTTTTATCAACATTTGTTTTCAACTCCTCCATAACAATTGATGAACTTCCACTCTGGTCTTTATCGTACGCACTGGTTCTTCCTTGATTACTCGTAAATAATGTGCCATTTCCTCACTGAAGACTCATTCATTGCATTATCACGTTATTTAGCAATAACATTCGATTGACGGAATATTTGATGCATTAAAAAAACAAAAACAAAACACAGAAATTGTTTGGCGGTAGAAAAGTATAACATCGGCGTTCAAACACCAGTATCACGTGACCATAAATGTCTTGACGGAATGTGGTATAACTAAATAATAACCTCGTACAATATACATAGTGTATAGAGAAGGTACTGTATTTCACCGTAAACTTAGATACCAAGATTTCACCGGAAATATATGTTTTGAGACTCCCTGAATAAATAGAGAAGTATTTTTAGAAAACAATGTCCGTGTGTGTGTGCGTGCGTGCGTGTGTGTGTGTGTGTGTGTGTGTGTGTGTGTCTTGATAGCTCAAATACGAAACGTTCAATATCTTCCAAGGATTTTCAAGAAAATCCTAACACCTTACCCATTACATAGAAGATTTTAGGAAATTTTTTATTTTTTTAGAAACTACTCTAACGATTTTGATTAAAATATAATGTTTAAGATATTTTCATGACATACCAAATATATTTCGTTAAAACGCACAATTCATGTCCTATGCAATTTTGTTTTGTACAGTTAACTGTTTCAAAGATTTTTCTTATTGTTGGTTTCAAATTTAAACTACGTAACTTCTTCTCAAATTGGAAGTCATCTTTTGATTCTTACCTTTCTTATACTTCTAGCCACGCAAAGAGAGCCGAATTTCAATTATTTCACATAGCGTGATGTACATAAAATAATAATATTTTTAAAGTATAGTTTGTATATGGTCCAACTACAGAAACTTATGTGAAAGGAACACAGCAAATTCTTCAAGTAAAGTGTTTTTATAGTGAAATCTCGGTATCGAATTTTAGATGGAATTCAATACCTTTCTACCTATAGATACGAAGTAGAAAGGTTTATAATATACCCTTAAGCTACAAAAAGGCACCCGCTATGAAAATCTGGGATTATACGCACATGAAACACATTTGTGTATACAAAGCCTGCTGTAATAAACAAAGGAAGAAAATAGAGAACGTCAAGCTCTAGTAACAATGTACCCGCGTCACGTCGGGTTAATATAGCTGGTCCCAGACTACACAATAAAGGTTAGATTTGAGCGAGTAAAGCATTAAACCTTCCATTTTCGTTAGCAAACCACACCCAGCTTTTATTCGATATGTCAAGGACCTCAAAAGGATGTCCGTTTTACCTTGCGATCAAATCAATGGCTTTTATATACCTCTGTCATGGCGATAAACAACGTGCAGACGAGAGATTCTGCGCTTGCGCACAATTATCACCAATTCCCGAGAAAGCACTGTTCTAACGAATAATTAAATCCTACATTTTTATATGTGCAAACTTCCTGTTTAAATTATTTGCCCTTTATCTAAGGTAGAGTAGATATTAGATTTAATAAAGTAATTCTTTATCCTCCGTCGATAAAATCTGATGTGTTCCATTCACATGACTTTCTCTACATCTCTGCAACAAATTATTGTTAAAATCTTATCATAACTACTTCTTGATAATGGAGACAAACATTACCAGAAATTATCAATACTTGGTGCCTTGTAAGTGGAAGGGAAAATTCGAATGTGCTCCATTCATATGATGTAAACAAACGTTTTACTCAAAATATTAATGTGTTATCTTCATTTTGCTAATCAAGATAAACAAAAGCAAAATTAGTTTTATTACTAGCTTCCCTGTAAGTAGAAGGGAAATAAGAAAATGCACAGGCTAAAGCGAAAGCCACGTCCTTTAAAAACCGGTCACTATGTGAAACAATTGAAGCTTGCCAGGAGTAAACAAACGAGAAAGAAAAGATTAAGTGGCTTAAAATGGAAAGCAATAATCCAGAATTTTTCGAAAACGATATATATATATATATAAAGTGTGTGTTTTAATGAGATCTACTTTTTTTGTTAAGCAAGTTTTTGTATATCTCTTACGGTTTGTCAGTTATACAAAATTCATTCAGAATGTAGAGGTCTTCAGAGGCTATTGACAGACAATTCAAGGCATACATTTCTTTCGTAAAAATATCTTAAACATATGATATTTTAATCAAAATTGTTAGAGCCATTTCTGAGAAAATCAACATTTTCGAAAATGTTGTGTCGCATCCTTGGATGACGCTCAACTTAACCGGCTTTTCGTTTTTGAGTTATGCTGCCACAGACACACTTACACGCGCACACACCGACTGTTTCTAAATGTGTTTTTGAGTTATGCTGCCACAGACACACTTACACGCGCACACACCGACTGTTTCCAACTGTGTTTTTGAGTTATGCTGCCACAGACACACTTACACGCGCACACACCGACTGTTTCCAACTGTGTTTTTGAGTTATGCTGCCACAGACACACACGCGCACACACCGACTGTTTCTAAATGCGTTTTTGAGTTATGCTGCCACAGACACACTTACACGCGCACACACCGACTGTTTCTAAATGTGTTTTTGAGTTATGCTGCCACAGACACACTTACACGCGCACACACCGACTGTTTCCAAATGTGTTTTTGAGTTATGCTGCCACAGACACACTTACACGCGCACACACCGACTGTTTCCAAATGTGTTTTTGAGTTATGCTGCCACAGACACACTTACACGCGCACACACCGACTGTTTCCAAATGTGTTTTTGAGTTATGCTGCCACAGACACACTTACACGCGCACACACCGACTGTTTCCAAATGTGTTTTTGAGTTATGCTGCCACAGACACATTTACACGCGCACACACCGACTGTTTCCAAATGTGTTTTTGAGTTATGCTGCCACAGACACACTTACACGCGCACACACCGACTGTTTCCAACTGTGTTTTTGAGTTATGCTGCCACAGACACACACGCGCACACACCGACTGTTTCTAAATGCGTTTTTGAGTTATGCTGCCACAGACACACTTACACGCGCACACACCGACTGTTTCTAAATGTGTTTTTGAGTTATGCTGCCACAGACACACTTACACGCGCACACACCGACTGTTTCTAAATGTGTTTTTGAGTTATGCTGCCACAGACACACTTACACGCGCACACACCGACTGTTTCTAAATGTGTTTTTCTTTATGATTGTGTGGTCTCAAAACATATATTTCCGGTAAAATCATCTCTTTATCGATGTTTTGGATGGAATACAATATTTTCGCGTATCCACTATGTACATGTTCGAGAAAGTAAAAATCTAATGTGTTACATTCACATAACATGTATATATTCTTACCAAAGCTTATTTTTCATAGCAATCAAGATAAACATTAGCAGAAATGCTCTTACCAGTTAGTTGTAAGGAAAATAAGGAATAATACAATTTCTACTACTGTTTAGCTCGATTACTATAATTTAGAGATAAGGTCATGTGAATGGAACCTATCACATTTTTTGTGACATCAAATTCCGAGATATTCCTTGTTTATTTAAATTTTACAACTCTTGTTATTTGCTCAAATGATATATTTTTATTTTCTTTACACGTACGTTGTACATAGTGTATAAAGAAGGTATTGTATTGCACCCAAAAATTCAATACCGAGATTTGACCGGAAATGCAAGTTTTGAGCCCCCTGATTCCATTAAAGCATTTTTAGAAAAAGGTCCGTGTGTATGTGTGTGTCTGTGGACAGCATAGCTCAAAAACGAAAAGCCGGCTAAACACCAAACTTGGTATTTAAGTTGAGCATCATCCACGGATGCGACAAGAAGACAATCAAGAGAATCTCCCCACCCTCAATTATCCTTTACATGGAACATTTTTCAGAATTTTTTATTTTCTCAAAATTGTCTCTAATGATTCTGATTAAAATGCACATATTAAAAATATTTACATCACAAATAAAATTGATATTTTGAATTTTTTGGGAATAGCCTGTGAAAGGCTCTTTATTCTGGTTGAGTTTTGCTGAATTTTGCATAACGGTTAAACCATAAGAGAGAGAGACTAAAACATGCCGCAGAAAAAATTAGTTCTCGTTTAAGCATATAATTTATGTTAGGTGATTTTTTCTTGTAGAGTTGACCGTTTTCGAGATATTCATTGCTATTGACTTGAACTTTTCTCAAACGGGACCATGTAAAGTTAACCGAACCTCAACTGTTTCACGAGCTTTTAAAGGATTTGACTATCGCTTTAGGCTAATATACTCCCTTGTACAAACAAGGAAGCAACTAATAAAATCGTTTATCTAGATTAGCAAGACGTACATTAAGGAATAAACGTTTATAAGAAAAACTGCTATAGAAAGTCATGTGAATGGAATATAAAAGATTTTTTAGTAATAGTTGGTGAAAAATGGGTACAGAAAGCCACGAATATAAAAATAAGGGCTTTAATTTTATTTGATTGGTTGAGGAAACTAAAAGGTCCTAATAAATAATGACAATTTAGCTCAACTATCAAAGCGCCAATGAAATGGCCGAGATTAGGCAATTTGAACCACTCGCGGTCATCTGACTGGAGCGATATTGTCCAAACATCTTATCGCAAGCTGATGCTCATTTTTTTTTTTTTTTTTTTTTTTTAATTTTGTCGCACATGACGTTCTTCTTTTTTATCTCCTGTCTTGTTATTAATAACAAGGTGACAATCCAGTCAGCCAACCTTTATTTTTAATAACTGTCAGTTCTACAATTGTACTTTCAATTAATTCAGTTATAATGTTTATTTAAATTTTTATCCAGTTCATAATGTATTTAGTTAAAAAAGCTGATGCTTTTTTTGGATATTGGGGACCCTAAAACATATATTTCCGGTGAAATCTCGGTATCGAATTTTTTGGTGGAGTGCAATACTTTCTCTATACACTATGTACATAGTGCGTATGGAGAAAGTAAAAAGAGTGAAAATAATCATTATTTGTATTTCTTATGTATAAGACGAGTGGAATAACCTCAAACAAGGTAACATTTGTTTTCATTTCATGTACAGGTTATTAAAAGCTGAAATAAAGTAATTGTTCCCTATTTCTATTGTTGCTATCGATGTTCGGACATTGGGTGTAGATACGGTCGGCCATATCATAATTCAGGAGGCAGTAAAGAAAGAAAAAAACATTCGGTAAATAAACATTGTCGAATACGTCATCTGCCATTTGAGAACTAATGTAAGTATTACAATGATAAAACCTCCCTCCCTATAATTTATAAATTATTAATAGTCTATTTCGCTGAATTGTCTCATCAGATACAACTGGTCGTGAATTATCGACAAGATGAAGACACTCGTGTATTATATGTACATTACTGTGTTTGGAGGTTACGTCTGGATTTATGAGAGGAACATTGACGCTGGTGTTTTATTGTCTCCCAGGCACAATGACATACTTGCGTGTTGCAGATAGGGGAATGTCTACTACACAAAGGCGGTATTCCTCGTCTGACATTCACAAATGTTGATTAAATGTCAAGCGAGATGAATACAACCCCCAGCGCGAAATTAGCACCCTCCAGTATCATCGAAACAAGCTACCTGCATGTCTCCAGAACTGCTAAACAACTAACCTAGGCAATTCATAGTTTTACGAATTCCTTTATAGCCTTAAAATGACGTCAGAACAATTTTTAACTTTCTGTATACCTACTATGTACATAGTGTATAGAGAAAATATCTCGATATCGAGATTTCACGGGAAATATATGTTTTAGGTCTCCCTGCGTGTGTCTGTGGACAGCATGGCTCAAAAACCTAAAGTCCGTTACATACCAAACTTGGTATTTAAGTTTGGTATCTTCTAAGGATGCGACACGAACATTTTTCAAGAAAATCTCCACAACCCCAACTATCCTTTACATGGAACCTTTTTCAAAAACTTTGATTTTCCAAAAATGGCTCTAACGATTTTGATTAAAATATCGTATATTAAGGATATGTATCTGATAAATATAATGTATATCTTGAATTTTCTAGGAATAGCCTCTGAAGACCTCCTTATTCTGGAAGAAGTTTACAGAATTCTGCATATCTGCTAAACTGCAAGAGGTGGAGAAAAAGTTAACACACAAAAAATTATAGAGCACGTTAAAACACACAATTTATGTTATATACATTTTTTTCGTGGAGTTGATAATTTTTTAGATATTCCGTGTTTCTGGTTTCAGCTTTAAAAAAAATTTACTTTTCTCATACAGGAATTTGTCAACTCCTGTCCATACAAACAAAGGAACTTCAGTCACATAGCAACCAGCTTTTGACTATCACTTTAACCTATGGTACTCCCATATTTCCCTTCTACTTACAAGGAAGCAAGTAATAAGACCATTTCTGTTAATTTTTACTCGTTTAGCATGAAATAAATAGAAGCTTCAGCTTTTTAACGATAATTTGTTGCAGAGATGTAGAGAAAGTCATGTGAATGTAACACATTAGATTTTTAATTTCGCTACACTGTATGGTAAAGAGGGAATATATTGTATTATGTAAAAAAAAATGTTATGTTTCATACATATGACTTTCATCACTTTCTCTAGAAGCTATTGTTACAAAATATTATCCCATCTTTTAACGTGAAGTAATCCAGATAAACACTAGCAGAAACGGTTGTATTTGTGAGTAGAAGATAAACGATGTAAATCTATAGGTTTAAGTGATAATCAAAAATATCAAATCTGATGTGTTCCATTCACATGACTTTCTCTACATCTCTGCAACAAGTTATTGTTTAAAAGCTTATGCTTCTATTTATTTCATGCTAATCGAGAAAAAAATTAGCAGAAATAATCTTATTACTTGCTTCTATGTAAGTAGAACGAAATAAGGGAGTACCATAGGTTAAAGTGATAGTCAAAAGCTGGTTGCTATGTGACTCAAGTTCCTTTGTTTCTATGGACACGAATTGACAAATTTCTGTATGAGAAAAATGTTTTTTTAACGCTGAAATAAAAAAACAAGGAATATCTAAAAAACAATTAACGTTACGAAAAAAAACTGTATATGACATTAAATGTGTGTTTAAAAGTGCTCTACATTTTTTGTGTGGTAAGTTTTTGTCAATTTCTTACGGTTTAGCAGTTATGCAAAATTCCGTAAAATTCACCCAGAGTAAATTAGTCTTAGTGGCTATTCCCAGAAAATTCAAAATATAAATGTTATTTGTCAGGTAAATGTCTTTATTATACGATATTTTAATCAAAATCGTTAGAGCCATTTTTAAGAAAATCAAAATTTTCCAATTTTTTTCCATGTAAAGGGTAGTTGGGGTTGGGGGGATTTTCTTGAAAATCTTCGTGTGCCATCCTTGGAAGATACCAAACTTAAATACCAAGTTCGGTTTTAACAGTCTTTTCGTGTTTGAGCTATGCTGCCCATAGACACACACACACACACACACACATACACACACACACACACACATACAGACAGACATACATTTTTCTAAAAATGTTTTTTTTATTCAGGGGGTCTAAAAACATATTTTTCCGGTGAAATCTGGGTATTGAATTTTGGATGCAATACAATACCTTCTCTATACACTATGTATATAGTACGTATAGAGAAAGTAAAAAATGCACATGTTTGTTTGAACGAGATTTACAGTTTTTTTTTTTTTTTTTTTTTTTTTTTTTTTTTTTTTTTAAGTTTTAATTTACCAGTTATGCAAAAGTCATCCAGGATGAGATCTTAAGAAACCTTAATGCACTGTATTTTAATCAAAATCATTGGTCATTTTGGATAAAAATAGCATTTTCTAAAAACGTTGCACGTAAAGGGGTAGTTTGGGGTGAGGAATTTTTGTTGAAAATCATCGTGCCGCATCCTTCGAAGATATTAAACAAATTTGGTCTTTATGTTTTTGAGAAAAGAATCTCGCTTTCTCTCTCTCTCTCTCTCTCTCTCTCTTTCTCTCTCTCTCTCACACACACACGTAAAATGTGTCATCATTTCATGGTGCAATACAATACCTTCCCTACCTTGCACAGGTGAGTAGATAGGTAAAAGAGTATGATGTACAAAAGGTATTCGTGACGAAAGACAAATTAAGATGTCGGGAGAAGTGAAAAGACTCAGTGAAGCGAGTTGAGGGTGAAATGAAAGGACGGCGAAAAGGTCACAGTTTACCCTTTAGAAACAATAAACATTAGCACAATGTGCTAACAAACCCATTAACCTGGAACAAAAGAGACCACTTGCCCCGTTTCACCTTTCTCATCCAATTTACTTCTGCAACATCAAAGTGATGGTCTGGAAGTGACGTCATCACGGATAAATCTTCAATTACACCTAATGAAAGAACCAAACAAGCTGCTCGCCTCTCATCTAGGAGATCCGGGTTCGACACCAAGTGAGTACATATGAGTGCAGCTAACCAATTGCTCAGTACTTCTGGTTTATATATTGGAACCCTAAAATAAATTATCTTTCGCTTAGTGACTGAGAAAACTCACGAGAACAAATTGTAATGAATTTGTAACATAAATCACAGATGTTACAATTTATTCTTACCGATGGCAAGTTAACTCGGAATCATTTTTCCGGCGGGTGGTACAGATATATACAGCAGGTAGAATGCACTATTAAATCCTAATTAACGTTTAAAATATCTCATTTTTAAAACCTGAACATATGACGAAAAGCACGTGTGATGAGCTTTGTTCTTGAGCGTCACCAGGCCGGCAGCCAATCAGAGTGCATCTGTATTGACATTGCATTCGCGCTTAACTGGGGAGTAACGCTCATAAATACTTCTTGCGCTAACACAAAATATTAAAATTTTGCAAAAAAATAATTCACGAGGAAGATAGGTAGTAATGTTTATAACAGAACCGTAAAAACCACAGATTTGTTAGCTAAAATAGTTTTCATAATACATTATGAATAAACATTATATTGCCCGGCAGATTTGCATGCTCAATGTGCGAGTGAGAGGGAAATATGAAAAGAGTGACCTGGCAACGCAGAGCACGATAATGCATCTCATTCGCTGCAGAGTAGAAGTCTTCCCATTTGAAAAACAATATAGTTAATATAATCCCAAGGTCTTTGAATTTTTAATGGGCGAAGCGAGTTCTGGATGGATTTCTGCGGGAGTAAGGCGTCTCCTCTCATTCATTGCATCGGTTGCTCCATAATCATCCATCCATATCACTGTCATTTGATAGCATTAACCTGCTCTCTTGCATACCACGCATCGGGTTGTTCATCCATCCTGGCTTCTCAGCTGATCAACAGGACCTGGGTTAGACCACTCGCCTCTTACCAAAGCGGCCCGGGTTTGATCCCTAGCGCTCTCATGTGGGATTTGTGGTGGACAACGCGGCACAGAAGCGGGTGTTTCTCTGGGTTCTCCGGTTGCCCCGCCAACTTCTTTCCATGTACCATCAGTGCCATCAGTAGTAAATGCGTGGATTATTCGGGCATCTACTTCATGCTAATCAAGATAAACATTAGCAGAAATGGCTTTATTACTTGCTTCCTGATGAGTAGAAGGTTGTAAGGGATTAAATCGGCTCCAATGTGAAGCGATTCAGGTTCGGTTCGCTTTGCATGGTACCGTTTGAGAAAAGTTACTTTAAATTGAAACAAATAACAAGGAATATCTCGAAAACGGTCAACTCTGCAAGGAAAATATGTATGACATAAATTGTGTGTGTTTTAACGAGATCTACATTTTTGGTGAAGTAAATTTTTGTCTATTTCTAACAGTTAAACCGTTTTGCAAAAATCATCCAGAATAAAGGTCTTTAGAAACTATTCCCAGGGAATTCAAAACATGCATTGTATTTGTATGTAAACATGTTTAATATTCGGAATTTTAATGAAACTATTGAAGCCATTTTTGATAAAAATAAACTTTTCAAAAAAATGTCCATCTTAAAGGTAGGTTGTGTGGGAGGTTTTACTTGAAAATCTTGGTGTCGCATGCATGGCAGATACTAAATATTAATTTGGTATTTAACCGTTCTTTAGATTTTGAGCTATCCTATCCACTGACACACATGGACCTTTTTCTAAAAATGCTTTTTTCGTACTCAGGGACCTCGAAACATATATTTTCGGTGAAATTTCGACATCGGCAGAGAAACTAAGAACAAGGAATATGTCGCACGTGGTTAACTCCACAAAATCCTGATGTGTTCCATTCACAGGACTTTCTCTTACTGTTCTACAAACAAACCTTCCTTACAAAAGATTATTCAGCCTTTTCTTTCTCCACACGGATTATCCACATAGTGTAAGAGAAGGTATTGCATTCCACCCTAAAATTCCATACCGATATTTCATCAGAAATACATGTTTTAGGACCGCCTGGACCTCATTTTCAGAAAAAGGCCCGTGTGCCTCTGAACACGATAACTGAAAAACCAAAAGTCGGTAAAATACCAAATTTGGTATTTGAGTTTAGTATCTTGCAGGGATGCGACACGAAGGTTTTGAGAAAAATCTCCCACCCCAAACTACCCTTTACATGGAACTTTTTCGAAAATTTTGATTTTCTAAAAAATGGCTGTAACGATTTTTATTAAAATATCGTATATTAAAGATATTTACCTGACAAATAAAATATATATTTTGAATTTTCTGGGAATAGTCTCTGAAGACTATTTTATTCTGGGTCAATTTTACGAAATTTTACATAACTGCTAAACCGTAAGATATGGACAAAAACTTACCACACAACAAATGTAGAGCACTTTAAAACACACAATGTATGTTATATACATTTTTTCGTGTAGTTGATATCTTTTTGAGATATTCTTTGTTTTTGGTTTCAGCTATGAAAAACGTGTACTTTTCTCATACAGAAATTTGTCAACTCCTGTCCATACAAACAAAGGAACTTCAGTCACATAGCAACCAGCTTTTGACTGTCACTTTAACCTATGGTACTCCCTTATTTCGCTTTTATTTTCAAGGAAGCGAGAAATAAGACTATTTCTGCTAGATTTTTTCTCGATTAGCACGAAAGTGACGTCATAAGCTTTTTAACAATAATTTTTTGCAGAGATGTAGAGAAAGTCATGTTAATGGAACACATCAGATTTTTTTTTAAACTTGTGTTCACAGACACACACACACACACACACACACACACATTCACACGGGTCTTTTTTCTAAAATGTTTTCTTTTTTGTCTCTGGGCAGCTCAAAAGTTTATTTCCATTGAAATAACTACATCGAATTTTTGGGTGGAGAACAATGGAACGAATAGACCTCAAAACATATATTCCCGTTAAAATGATGGCATTTAATTTTTTGAGTAGTAGAGAGAGTTAATATTCAATGCATTGAATCTTAAAACGTAAACCTTTACCTGCGATAACCTGTGCAAAGCTCCCAGAGTTCTAATAAAGGGCCAAGGACTGAAACGGGTCCTTTGAAATTTCCCGTCATGCACAGGTCATTTTTCCGTCTCGACGTCGCGTCGGCACACGGATACGTGGCTTTGATTTTACGAGAAATTAAATCTACAACGCCCAATTTGCTATTCTGAACACGCGTCGTTTACAGCTAAAGCTTGGAGACATACAGCCCGATCGTCACCTGTTTATTCTGTCTGAGACTGTTTACTCCCTTTTATTACGACGATGAGGCACCATTATCTAAATCTAATAACATTAATTTATATGATTCTACAAAGGGACTTTCACATGACCTTCTCTACCCACCATCCTTTTATTACTTTCTCTACACGTACTATGTACATAGTGTATAGAGAAGGTATTGCAATCCACCAAAAAATTCCATACCGAAATTTCACCGGAAATACATGTTTTAGGATCCCCTGTATCCAAGAAAAGTATTTTCAGAAAAAGGTCCGCGCGTGTGTGTTTTCCGTGTGTACGTAAACAGGATAACCCAAAAACAAAAAGTCGGTAAAATATCAAACTTGGTATTTAAGTTTAGTATCCTCCAGGGATGCGACACGAAGATTTTGAGAAAAATCCCCCCCGCACCAAAATACCCTTTACACGGAACTTTTCTCGCAAATTTCGATTTTTTAAAAATGGCTCTAACGATTTTGATTAAATATCGTATATTAAAGATATTTACCTGACAAATAAAGCTTATATTTTGAATTTTCTGGGAATAGCCTCTGAATTACGGAATTCTGCATAACTGCTATACCGTAAGAAATGGACAAAAACTTACCACACAAAAAATGTAGAGCACATTAAAACACACAATTTATGTTGTATACAATTTTTCCGTCAAGTTTATCGTTTTTGAGATATTCCTTGTTTTTGGTTTCAGCTTTGAAAAACTTATACTTTTCTCATACAGGAAGTTGTCAATTCCTGTCCATACAAACAGAGGAACTTCAGTCACAGAGCAACAAGCTTTTGACTATCACTTTAACCTATGGTGCTCCCTTATTTCGCTTCTACTTACAAGGAAGCAAGTAATAAGACTATTTCTGCTAATTTTTTGTCGATTAGTATGAAATAAATACAAGCATAAGCTTTTTAACAATAATTTGTTGCAGAAAGTCATGTGATGGAACACATTAGATTTTTATGCCCTCTATGCATCACGAGGAGCGTTACTCAACTTATCGTGATGCTGGACAGACTGATGCTAACGCCACTGCGCATCTTGTTGTCACGTCTATCTACAAGATCTGTACAGGAGCCGGAATTGATATAAATAGGTGGGCATGCAAGCTCCTCTGTAAAGCCGTATATACAAATCAACGAGCAGCACCATTACATAATAATAAATAAACTTAGAAATCAGCATACTACAAAAACAACAGTGAGCCAAACTTCACTTTTAATAACTATGTGATCCATAATTGTAATTTCAAGAAATTCAGTTAGAATATTTATTTGGGATTATGCAGAAAACGGGCCGCTCGAAAAATCGAATGAAAGTATGTGCTATTCATGGATCTCGTATTTCTTACGACGATTTTAAGGGTTTTATTTGTCGGTCAAGCTTGATTTTTACTTTCTCTATACACACTATAGTATATAGAGAAGGTATTGTACTGCACCCAAAAATTCGATACCAAGATTTCACCGGAAATACATGTTTTGAGACTCCCTTAACCAAAAAAAACATTTTTAGAAAAATGTTCGTGTGTGTGGGCAGTATATCTCAAAAACGAAAAGACCGTTGAATACCAAACTTGGTATTTAAGTTTGGTATCGTCCGAGGATGCGACATGATGATTTTCAAGAGAATCCCCCACCCCCAACTACCCTTTACATGGAACTTTTTTAGAAATTTTTGAATTTCCCAAAAATGACTAACGATTTTGATTAAAATATCGTATATTAAAGATGTTTACCTGACAAATAAAATTTATATCTTCAAATTTCTGGGAATAGCCCCTGAAGACTACTTTATTCATGATTAATTTCACGGAATTTTGTATAACTGGTAAAACGTAAGAGATAAACAAAAACTTACCAAAAAAAAATGTAGAGCACATCAAAACACACAATTTATGTTACATATATTTTTTTCGTGCAGTTGATCGTTTTTTTAGATATTTCTTGTTTTTGGTTTCAGCCTTGAAAATCTTATACTTTTCTTATACAGGAATTTGTCAATTCCTGTCCATAGATACAAATGAAGTTTAGCCACATAGCAACCACCTTTTTTACTATCACTTTAACCTATGGTACTCACTTATTTCGCTTCTACTTACAAGGAAGCAAGTAATAAGACTATTTCTGCTCCTTTTTTTTTTTTTTTTCTCGATTAGCATGAAGTAAATAGAAGCATAAGTTTTTTAACAAAAACACGCAGTAACACTCCTCCACCAACTGCTATAGTCACACTAAGGGTTCTCACGACGCGGTAATCCTGCCAAGAGCGACATATGACATTCTTGCATACCAATAGTTGCAGTGTCATCCGCTAGCAACGAAACCAAGATATTTCATTATAAATACAGCTTTTATGCAAATATTTCAGCACATACACATTATAAAACCATGTTTTATACATATAATACTAGTTATTTATAAATATTTGGTAAATATTCGTAATATACGCAAAATACTAACCGTTCCAGCATGCACACAAATTTATGTATATATATAAAAAAGACTTGACCGTGAGATAAAACCTTTGAAATCATCATCATAAATACAAAATCAATCGATTACACTTAGGTTTATTCGATTTTTAGAGCGGTCCAAGTTCTGCATAATAAAGTTTATTTAATTTTCTATACAGCTCATAATGTATTTAGTTTAAATCAGATGTGAAAATTAATCATTATTTGTATTTAATATGTATGAGACGTGTGCAATAACGTCAAATAATATAACGTTTAGTTTTACTGCTTTTTCACACAAGCCGTGTGTAGGACAGGAGTTGGATAGGCAAAGTCAATCTGAAAAATTCAATGCTATAGCCGGAGTTTGAACCACGGATCTCCCGGTGTGAAAAAGAAAACAATTAATCACACGGCTTGTGTGAAAAAGGAGTCAGTTGAGAAATTCAATGCTATGCCAGCATGCTGCCAAGGAGCTCAGTGGTAGAGCAACCGGCTGGAGACCGGGAGATCTGTGGTTCAAATCCCGGCTATAACATTGAATTTTTCAGATTGACTCTGCCTATCCCACTCCTGTCCTACACACGGCTTGTGTGAAAAAAACAATCAAACCAATAACAATTGACCACAATAGTTGGCTATACTAAGAATCCTGGGACTTAAAACATTGTAAGTCGCCATTGGGGTTGTCATCTCAAAATAATTTGAGATTGCCTTGTGGTTTACCGGAAAACATGCGAGTCAGTTGAGAAATTCAATTCTATGCCAGCATGTTGCCATGGTAGCTCAGTGGTAGAGCAACCGGCGAGAGACCGGGAGATCCGTGGTTCAAATCCCGGCTATGGCATTGAATTTTTCAGATTGACTTTACCTATCGAAAATAAAGTTTGTTTCCATTTCATGTATAAATATTAAAATCTGAAATAAAATATGGTACGGGCGGACATATCATAATTCAGGTGGCAGTGGAAAAAAAAAATGCGATAAATAAACATGGTCGAATGCGTCATCTACCGTTTGAGAACTAATGTAAGTATTACAATGATAAAATCTCTCTTATAAATGATTATTAGTCTATTTCGCTGAATTGTCTTATCATATACAACTCGTGTTTTCCGTAGTGAATTATCGAGAAGATGAAAACACGTATGATAATTCTGGATCTTAAACAAAAGACTAATGGCACAGTATTGGATTGTCTTGGTGACCACACCTCTTCTCGGATTCGGGATTTACTTGGTTGACCTACTTATTGTGGGTGTGGTTTCGTGAGGTCATTAAATTGCCTACCCTTCCTCGACCAAGAGCACAAGTGATGAGGAATATGCAACCATTTACTGTCTCAAATATGACGACGAAATATTCACACTTTCGTCTAATGACGTTTACAGGGTGTTGTAGTCCTCTTAATACAAGATTATATACAGAAAAATCTTATGTGTTCCATTCACATGACTTTCTCTACATCCCTGCAAGAATTTATTGTTAAAAAGCTTATGCTTCTATTTAGTTCTTGGTAATTGAGAAAAAATTAGCAGAAATAGTCTTATTACTTGCTTCCTTGTAAGCAGAAGTGAAATAAGGGAGTACCATAGGTTAAAGTGATAGTTAAAAGCTGGTCGCTATGTGACTGAAGTTCCTTTGTTTGTATGGACACGAGTTGACAAATTCCTGTATGAGAAAAGTAAAGTTTTAATAAATTTAAAACCAAAAACATGGAATATCTCAAAAACGGTCAACTCCACAAAACAAATGTATAAATTGTGTGTTTTTTGTGTGTTTTTGTGTGGTAAGTTTTTGTCTATCTCCTACGGTTTAGCAGTTATGCAAATCTCCGTAAAGTTCATTCAGAATAAACTAGTTTTCAGAGGCTATTCCCAGAAAATTCAAGATATACTTTTTATTTGTCAGGTAAATGTCTTGAATAAACGATATTTTAATCAAAATCGTTGGAGCAACTTTTGAGAAAATCAACATTTTTACTAAAAGCTCCATGAAAGAGGTAGTTGGGGGTGGTAGGATGTTTCTCAAAATCTTCGTGTCGCATCCTTGGAAGATACTAAACTTAAATACCACGTTTGATATTTTACCGACTTTTCGTTTTTGAGTTATCGTGTTCACACACACATGGACATTTTTGTGAAAATGCTTTTTTTTGGATACAGGGGACCTTAAAACATATATTTCCGGTGAAATCTCGGTATCGATTATTTGGGTGCAGTGCAACACTTTCTCTATACACTATGTATATAGTGCGTGTAGAAAAAGTAAAAATCTGACGTGTTCCATTCACATGACTTTCTCAGCATCGCTGTAAAAATTATTGTTAAAAAGCATATTCTTCTACCTACTTTATGATAATCGAGATAAACATTAGCGGAAATTGTCTTGTTACTTGCAAGTAGAAGGGAAATAAGGGAATACACTAGGCTGAAGTGATAGTCAAATTTTTTAAAAGCTGGTTGCCATGTGGTTGAAAATCTGTGTCTATGCTGCGCCAAGAATTTACAGCTTTCCGTGTGAGAAAAGTCAAATATTTTAAATGTGAATCAAGTAATAAAGAATATCTCAAAAATGGTCAATTCCACGAGAACAAAAATAGTTACAGCTACACATATTCAGAATAAAGGGTCTTTAGGGGCTATTCCCAGAAAATTCAAGATACACATTTTATTGGCAGTATAAATTTTGTTTAATATATGGTATTTTAATAAAAGTCGTTAGAGCTATTTTTGAGAAAATCAAAATTATCGAAAATTTTTCCATGTAAATGGTCGTTGGGGGTGCGGGAATTTTCTTGAAAATCTTCGTGTCGCATCTTTGGGAAATAATAATCTTAAATATTAAATTTCGTATTTAACGGACTTTTATTTTTGAGCTATACTGCCCAAAGACACAAAAACACACACACACACATGCACAGCTATTTATTTCGCAATGCTGGACGCGATGACGGTACGGTTATAACAGGCTGTGACAAACCAATATTATTGTTGTTGTTTTGTGATGTATTTTGAGAAAATGACAAAATTTGATAATAATGATATCCTTAGAGCTGCGAAAGAAGCAGAATCAAATTTACTACCTGTTAAATCCGGAAAAGTTTAAGTCACAATATGAAGAGGTGTCTGTTGATCAGTGATGTATACACACTAGTGTCGTGAATTATTTTGGAGAGCGTAAAGTTGGAACAAAATTACTTTACGCTTGCTGCACTTCTTTGCGCGTGGATTCCGTAAAAATCAAGTTCGCGATCTGAAATGAGCTCGTAAACTACTCAATTACGCTCGGTCGTAGAAAAACTAATTTATGGACACAAATTGTGTGATTTACCGACATCTGCGTCTTTGTTTAGTAATTCCTTATCTGTATCTTAGGTTTAAAATGTATTAAAACGCATTCATAATGAAGACAACTTACTGCCAGTATATTTAATATATACATTTTATCATGCACTTGTTGTGGCAGTGTCGTATTCGGCGGTGGGGCTGGAATGTGATAAACACAGGAAGTGACGAGTCGATAACGGGAAAACTTGGAATGTGAGATATTCGTCAGCCCATGCTAGAAACCTACAGAAGCTTCGGCTTCTACAATTTTCCAGAACGTTCTGTGATGTCATTTTAGCTATTAAGAGAAGGAAGAACTGCAAGACAACGAAGTGTGTATAAGTGAGTCGTGAGTGACTAGAGAGTAAGCGTGCAGTAGCGTGCAAGCAGCGACTTCGCGCGTCGAAGCATCGAATGAATTGTTTGCAGCAGTATATCATTTGTTACCAATTTTTGAGACAATAAAGACATTTGTTGCAATATCTTAAAGAGATTGGATGAATATCAAATCAGCAATATTTCAGGCAGCATTTGAAAGTCTTGGCTATAAAACAAAAAAGAAGAAAAAATGGCTCCGGACATGGAATGATAATTTGAGAACATTGACAGAAAGAAAGAAGCAGTGTCACAAAAAGTGATTGCAATCCAAAACAGAAGAAGATTACATAGATTATAAAAAAGTTAGAGCCCAAGTCAGAAAATTAACTAGAGAAATTAGAAGATCAGACTGGGACAAATATGTGAACTCCTTAGAACGAGATATAACAGGGCCACAAAGGAAAGGTTTTAAGTTAATCAAACAATTACAATTAGTAGAAAATGATAAATTGAGAATAAATAAAATATCAAAAGACGATTGCATAAAACATTATTCTTCACTGTGGAGAGAGACAAGTGACGCAAATGCAGAGATTGATCTCGATTATTAGACCCAGGAAGATGGTTCAGAGATGGATCAAATTTCAGAAGACGAATTACACTCAGTATTACTAAAAGCTAGAAACAGAAAGTGCCCAGGTTTAGATAATATAAGTATGGCATTTTTAAAATATGGAGCCAAAATTTTAGAGGAAAAAATTTTAATTCTGTTTAATGACATTTGGAAAACCAACATAATACCAAAGGACTGGGAAACCGGATTAATAATAAACTTATATAAAAAGGGATCAAGAGTAAACTGTAAAAATTACAAAGGGATTTCTCTTCTTAGTTCAGCTTCCAAACTATATGCCAATATACTTAAGCTTAAGTTAGAAAAATATTCTGAAGATATATTAGGGGAAGAACAATGTGGTTTTCGACGGGGGAGACCATGTATGGACGCAATTTTCACTTTATCTCAGATCATAGAAAAAAGAAGAGAATTCAATTTACCACTTTTCATACTATTTGTTGATTATGAAAAAGCCTATGATAGTGTAAATAGATATAAATTATGGCAAATATTGTTAGATTATGATATCCCATGTAAATTAATAAGAGCTATCAAAAGTCTATATACAAATTCAAAAATCCAGATTAAATATAATGATGACAATATGACAGATCCAATAATAATTAATAAAGGAATAAGACAAGGTTGTGGACTATCTCCATCATTGTTCAATATTTACATTAACAAAATCATAGAAGACTGGAAACAAATTTCGACACATGGACTAAAATTTCATCAGAATAAATCAGTACAAACCATTTTATATGCTGATGACCAAGTTATAGTAGCCACATCAGAAGATGAATTACAGAGAGCGGCTTATAAATTAAATAATGTAGCCAAGCAGTACTCAATGAATATTAACACTGAGAAAACCAAAACTATGGCAATGTGTGGAAAACATTTAATAAGAGCCAAAATTGAATTAAACGGCAAAATAATTGAACAAATTACTAGTTTTACATATTTAGGAAACTTAATTTCAGAATACCAATCTGATTTATATATTAAAATTCAAAAATATAATAGATTAAATGGAACAATTAAACGACATTTTGGCAAACAGATGTCAGTGAATACAAAATTGAAAATCCACAATATTACATCGTGAGCTATACTTCGATTTGGAAGCGAAACATGGATTTTAAACAGCAAGGAACAGAAACAGCTAGAAGCAGCTCAAATGCGTTTTTTTACGGCCCCTTCTTGGACTAACAAGACTTGTTAAGAAAAGAAATACTGACATCAGGGAAAAATTAAAAGTTGAAAACATAGTGGATGACATTAAAAATTATCAACAAAATTGGATGCAACATGTCGACAGAATGGTGGATCACATATTACCTAAAATGGCCGGGGACTACAACCCACGAGGGAGAAGAGATAGAGGACGTCCACGAAGGCGATGGCGGGAGCAGTATCACCTATTCTGTGTTTCCGAGTACAGGATTTTCTAAATCCTAAATCCCTCAATGTTCATGATGATGATGATCTTAAACATGTGGTATTTTAATTATAATCGTTATAGGCATTTTTGAGAAAATTACAACTAACGAAACATTTACTATTTAAGGGTATTTCTTGAAAAGCTTTCTGTCACCTTCTTGAACGATACCGAACTTCGAATTTTGCTTTAGAGTTACAATTCGCACGCGCGCGGGCGCGCAAGTTTTTCCAATTCTTCAAGAGATGTTAAACGTGTATTGCCAGTGAAATCTCTTACGCTGAATCTTTATGGAATACAATAGTTCACTGTTTATTATACGCTTTACAAAATGAAAAAATAGCGAGATTGGTGATCTAGAAATTCAAATCTGAGAGCTAAAAACATTCGCACATGTTCTCAGAAATTTAAAACAATTAAGTTATCAGCAATTATACTAAAATATAAACATTCAGATGTGTTCAATTACTTGATTTTCTCTGCCTATTCTGTAAAAAACTATTCTTGCAAAAGCTTATTCATTTACCTCATACTAAAAATGACAAACATTAACCGAAATGCATTTATTACTTGCTTCTTTGTAAGTAAAACGGCAAAAAGGGAATACATTAGACTAAAGCAATAATAAAATCCTTTCAAAGCTGATCGGTATGTCGAACACCTGAAATTCGTTCTCTTTGCATATCGCCAGGAGTAAAACAAAAGAGAGATAAAACGAATGGCAACTTCCCGCTTGAGAAAACCTTTTAAGTATTTCAAAACTGAAATCAATAACAAGGAATATATCTGTAATAGATGGCTCTACAAAAATGTTTATTATAAGTTGTGAGTTTTATCGAGATATAACGTTTTTGTTTAGTATCTCTCTCTTCAGATTTACCAGTTAAACAAAAGTCTTGCAGAATGAAGAGGACCTCAGGTGTTATTGCTAAGAAATTTAGGATATACATGCAAATATACGGCATTTTAATAAAAATCGTTAGCCCTTTTACTTTCTCTATACGTACTCTGTACATAGTCTACAGAGAAGGTATAGTACTCCACCAAAAAATTCGATACCGAGATTTCACCGGAAATATATGTTTTAGGGTCCCCCTGTATCCAAAAAAAGGTATTTTCAGAAAAAGGTTCGTGTGTGGGTCCGTGTGTCCGTGTGTCTGTGAACATAACTCATAAACGAAAAGTCGGTAAAATACCAAACTTGGTATATAAGTTTAGTATCTTCCAGAGATGCGACACGAAGATTTTGAGAAAAATTTCCCCACTCCAAACTACCCTTTACATAGAAGTTTTTTCGAAAATATTTGTTTTCTAAAAAATGGCTCGAACGATTTTGATTAAAATATCGTACATTAAAGATATTTAGCTGACAAACAAAATATATATTTGGAATTTTTTGGGAATAGCCTCTGAAGACTACTTTATTCTGGGTCAATTTTACGGAATTTTGTATAACTGCTAAACCGTAAGAGATGGACAAAAACTTACCACACTACAAATGTAAAGCACTTTAAAACACACAATTTATTTTATATACATTTTTCTTTCGTGGAGTTGATTGTTTTTGAAATATTCCTTGTTTTTGGTATCAGCTTTGAAAAACATACTTTTCTCATACAGGACTTTATGAACTCGTGTCCATACAAATAAAGGAACTTCAGTCGCAGAGCAACCAGCTTTTGATTATCCCTTTAACCTATGGTACTCCCTTATTTCGCTTCTACTAACAAGGAAGCAAGTAATAAGACTATTTCTGCTAATTTTTGCTCCATTAGATGAAGTAAATAGAATCATTTGTTGCAGTGACATAGAGAAAGTCATGTGAATGGAACACACCAGATTTTTCTTAGGTAATTTAATACGGCTTTCAAACTCATATATGTTGTCATAATTTGTTCTGTGAGGTTCCCCTGCAATCTTGGCCAGCCCTGAATCTGGTCGCATCCCACATTATAGCGAGCGAGTGTTGAATTTGGCGAACCTCGCCTCCCCAGCTTGATGGGCACATTTCATCTTGTCAATGTTGCATCTTCCTCAGAGTATATCCATCAATATAAGTAATTTAGTGTCTTTTGACGGGATAATGGATACTCCTATTTACTATCAAGCAATATTTCCTCTCCGTGACCAGTAAACTATTCAATAAACGTTTTCATTAATGTTTTAATTCACGAAGGATTATATAACATACACACTCTCAGATATACAACTACTTCTATATAATTTCATTTACCTTAAATTAATTTATAAGCCTTTATTTATCTTTCCACAACAACAACAAAATCTGACGTGTTCCATTCACATGACTTTCTCTACATCTCTGCAAAGAAAATGTTATTAAAAAGCTTATGCTTCTATTTAATTCATTCTAATCGAGAAAAAATTAGCAGCAATAGTCTTATTACTTGCTTCCTTAAAGTAGAAGCGAAATAACGGAGTACCATAGGTTAAAGTAATAGTCAAAAGTTGGTTGCTATGTGACTGAAGTTGACAAATTCCTGTATGAGAAAATTATAAGTTTTTCCAAGTTCAAATAAAAACAACGAATATCTAAAAAACGATCAACTCAACGAAAAAATTGTATATAACCTAAATTGTGTGAATTAACATGCTCTACATTTTTTGTGTGGTAAGTTTTAGTCCAGCTCTTACGGTTTAGCAGTTATGCAAAATTCCGTAAACTTGATCCAGGATAAGGTAGTCTTCAGAGGCTATTCCCAGAAAATTCAAGATATACATTTTATTTGTCAGGTAAATATATTGAATATACGATACTTTATTCAAAAGCTCTAGAGCTATTTTTAAGAAAATCAAAATTTTCAAAAAAAGTTGCTTGTAAATGGTAGTTGATGGTTGGGGGTTTTCTTGAAAATCTTCGTGTCGCATCCTTGGAAGATACCAATCTTATATACAAAGTTTGGTGTTTTACCGATTTTTCGTTTTTGAGTTATCGTGTTCACAGCATTTTCAGAAAAAAGTCCGGACAAACGGACACACATGGGCCTTTTTCTAAAAATGCTTTTTTTTTGTTACAGGGGAACCTAAAACATATATTTCCGGTGAAATCTCGGTATTGAATTTTTGGGTGGAGTGCAATATCTTCTCTATACACTATGTACATAGTACGTGTAGAGAGAGTAAAAATCGGATGTGCCCCATTCACATTATGTCCTTTGCATCTCATGTAACAAACTAATCTTAAAAATCTTATGTTTACACTCACATGACTTTCTCTAGCTACTCTACAAACAAGCTTCTTACAAAACATGCTAATCGAGATAAACATTAGCAGAATTTTATTACTTAGTTCCTTATAAGTAGACTGGAACTAATGAAATGCACTAGGCTAAAGTGATAGTCAAATGTTTTAAAAGCTGTCGTTATGCGATTGTCATTGCAAATCGCTTCTTTGCTTGGCCAGGAGTAGAACAAAAGAAAAACGGACACTTCCGTCTGAGAAAAGTATAAGTACCTCAGAACTGACACCAATAACAATAAATATCTCGAGAACTGTAAGCTGCACGAAAAATGTAAATGACGTAACTTGTTTATTTTAATAAGATCTACATAAACTAAGTTTTTGTCTATCTCTTACGATTTACTAGTTATGCCAAATTAAGCCAAATTCATCCAGAACAAACAGGTCTTTAGAAGCTATTCCCAGAAAGTTCTAGATATACATTTTATTTGTGATAGAAATGGCTTTAATATATGGCATTTTAATCAAAATCGTTTCCGCCATTCTTAAGAAAAACAAATTTTGAAATGTTTTCCATGTCGTAGTTAGGGGTGGCAGTATTTTCACGAAAATATTCATGTCGCATTCTTAGAAGGTACTAAACTTAACTACCAAGTTTAGTATGTAACCGTCTTTTCGTTTTTGAGCTATACTGCCCCCCCTCCGCACACACGGTCCTGTTTCTGAAAATGTTTTTTTTTGGATTCAGGGGGACCTAAAACATGTATGTCCGGTGAAATCTCGACATGGAATTTTTGGGTGGAATACAATACTTCTCTATCCCTATGTACATTTTACATACGGGGCTAGAGAAAGTAAAAAACTTATTCTTCTATCTATGTCATGCTGATCGAGATGAACACTAGTAGAGACGGTCTTAATACTTGCTTCCTTGTAAGTAGAAGAAAAATAAGGCTAAAGTGAGAGTCAAACTTTTTAAAAGCTGTTCGGTATGCGAAACAATTGAAATTCAGTTCTCTTTGCATGTCCAAGAGTAAAAATAATATGAAACGAAAGATGACTTTTCGTATGAGAAGAGATTTTAAGTATTTTAAAAGTGAAACCAATAACAAGCAAAATCTCAAAAATGGCTAGCTAAACAAAACATTTATAAACAGTGTATTTATACGAGCACGATAACCCTAAACAAATAGTCGGCAAAATACCATACTTCTTATTTAAGTTTAGTGTATTTCAGGGGTGCGACACGAAGATTTTGAGAAAAATACCCCCACGCCAAACTACCCTTTACATGGAACTTTTTTCGAAAATTTTGATTTTCTAAAAAATGGCTCTAACGATTTTGATTAAAATATCGTATATTAAAGATATTTACCTGAAAAATAAAATGTATATCTTGAATTTTCTGAGAATAGCCTCTGAAGATTACTTTATTCTGAGTAAATTTTACGGAATTTTGCATAACTACTAAACCGTAAGAGATGGACAAAAACTTACCACACAAAAAATGTAGAGCACGTTAAAACACACAATTTATGTAACATATATTTTTTTTTCGTGGAGTTGATCGTTTTTTAACTATTCTTTGTTTTTTATTTCACCTTTAAAAACTAATATTTTTCTCATACAGGAATTTGTCAGCTCCTGTCATACAAACAAAGGAACTTCATTCACATAGCAACCAGCTTTTGGCTTTCACTTTAACCTATGGTACTCCCTTATTTCGCTTCTACTTACAAGGAAGCAAGTAATAAGACTATTTCTGCTTATGGATTAGCATGAAGTAAATAGAAACATAAGCATTTTAACAATAATTTGTTGCAGAGATGTAGAGAATGAATGGAACACATCAGATTTTTTGAGTGGAATGGTGCACTTTATGTACCTATGTAGTGGAGAAGAGAAAGTAATAAATAGTTTGGCAGTATTAACTATCTACCTTTGCTTGACAAATGAACACAGAAGCCGTGGTATTTATTTTTAAACCTTTCAGCTGTTATGCGGGAGATTTCTGCCGATAGCTTGGCATGACGAACGAGCACGGAACGCTCTGACCATCGACCGTGGTTTACGTTTTACACTTTTACATGTAAACATTTGTTTGTAATGACAAGCCTTAAGTGCAAATAACATGTTCCCTTTGTTCCTCGTCTGTGCAGCGCTTTGTAGCCGTTCACTTGTTTTCTCTCGCGGAAACAAAACATCTTTCGTAATCAAATGAATGTTGTGGACTTTTATTTTTATTTTCTCTACACGTTCTATATACAGAGACGGTATTCTATGACACCAAAACATTCAATACTATAGTTTACCGGAAATAAATGTTTTGGGTCCCCCTGAAGCAAAAAAAAAAAAAGCATTTTTAGAAAAATATCCATGTATATCTATGTGCGTGTCTGTGGACGGCATTGTTCAAAAACTAAAGCAGCGTTAAATACTCAACTTTTTACCAAAAACTGCTATAACGATTTTGAATAAAATACCGTATACTATAATCAAAAATAAAATGTATATCTTGAATATTCTGGGAATACCTTCTGAAGATATTTTCATTCTAGACGATTTTTTTTTCTGAATTTTGAATAACTGGTAAACCGTAAGAGATATACAAAAACCTTCTACTCCAAAAATATAGATCTCGTTAAAACACACAATTTGATATTTACATATTTTTTTTCGTAGAGTTGGCCGTTTTCGAGATATTCCTTGTTATTTGTTTCAGCTTAAAAACACTTTTCTCCAACAGCAACTTGTCAACTCCTGACCACCCAAAGAAACGGATTTCAATCCCATAGCAACCTTATTTTATAACATTTGACTGTCGGTTTAGACTAGTGTATTCCCTTATTTCCTTTCTACTTATACTACTACCTGCCTGAAGAATAAGTGCAGACGACCACGAATGGTCAAACGCAGATAATTGGTAGTACTTTGACGCATAATTTAAGCTTGAAGGGGCCTAGGCAACTAAAAATAAAACTATACTGCCCTAAAACTATACTAAAAATCTGATGTATTCCATTCACATGACTTAATCTACATCTCTGCAACAAATATTATTAAAAAGCTTATGCTTCTACCTACCTATCAAGAAAAAATTAGCAGAAATAATCTTATTGCTTGCTTCCTTGTAAGTAGAAGCGAAATAAGGGAGTTTCAGAGGTTAAAGTGATAGTCAAAAGCTGGTTGCTATGTGACTGAAGTTCCTTTGCTTGTATGGTCAGGAGTACAAATTCCTGTATGAGAAAAGTTTCTCAAAGCTGAAACCAATAACAAGGAATATCTGAAAGACGATCAACTGTACGAAAAAATGAATATTACACGAATTGTGTGTTTTAATGTGCTGTACATTTTTTTGTGTAGTAAGTTTTTGTCCATCTCTTACGGTTCAGCAGTTATACAAAATTGCGTAAAATACATTCAGAATAAAGTAGTCATCACAGGCTATACCCAGAAATTTCAAGATGTACATTTTATTTATCAGGTAAATATCTTTAATATATGATTTTTTATCAAAATCGTTAGCCATTTTTGAGAAAATCAAAATTTTCGAAAAAAGTTCCATGTAAAGGATAGTTTGGGGTGGGGGGATTTTTCTCAAAATCTTCGTGCCGCATCCCTGGAAGATACTAAACTTAAATACCAAGTTTGGTATTTTACCGACTTTTCGTTTTTTAGTTATCGTGTTCACAGACACACGGACACTTGGACACACACACAGGGACCTTTTTCTGAAAATGCTTTTTTTTTGGATACAGGGGACCCTAAAACATATATTTCCGGTGAAATGTCGGTTCGAATTTTTGGGTGGAGTGCAATAGCTTCCCTATACACTATGTACATAGTACGTGTAGAGAAAGTAAAAATCATAGAATATTATTGTTTGGTACGTGAAAGCAAAGGAAATGTATGAGAAGAAATTAAAACGTGACGTCATCGCTTTACGATAAGCACGAAAACTCTTTGAAATGGCGGGTGTGACGAAAGTATCATAGCCAAGGATATGTAATAGACAAGAATAGGTGTTTATGAAAGTCTTTAAAGAAATAATATATAAACATGTATTATGAGAGGAGAAGAAGGAGAACAAAAGAGATTGCGATATACCGGATGCTGTGATTTGTTTAAGAATGTGAAAAGGTGGAGCACTACATTTACAAATACCTAATGTAGAAAAGTTCATGATTGTACGAACTTTATTGTGTAATTATTTATATTCATTAATTTTAATTAATATGAACATATAAAAAGTATATTCTGTATGTAATTCACAGAAAGTGAGAACAAGGAAGCCTGTCGTTCCCATGGTGACGTGCTGATTACTATGCTTAAAACAATGATCTTCAACTTTATAAAATGTCCACTCATATCGTCAAGTATAGCGTCTGTGAAAAGAAGTAGCAAATGGACGCTATGACCTAATCTCAGAAATCGAGATTAATGTTATAGTAATTGTATATACTATAAACATGATCAATATAAATTTAAGTACCTACCATAAGACAGATACTACGCACAATTTCTGTAAAGTTGCGTGCCTTGATGAATAAAATAGATATGGGGTGATTCATGAACGAATCGTTCATATGAACGATTACAAGGAAAGAATCGCATGTATCGTGTCAATCTTGGCATGAATCGTCGTTCAAAAAGAATCGTATGAATCGAAAAGAATAGCATGAAACGTGTTAACCATAGCAGGTATCGCCATTCAAAAAAAAAAAAAAAAAAAAAAAAAAAATGGCGAGAATCGTGCTAGTCTTAACATGAATCGTCGTTAAAAAAGAATCGCACATTTGAATAATTGTGATCAGTATTGGGGTTTGTTGTGCTTTTGCTTTTCAAAGTACCAAGCCGAGCTTCGACGAAAACTGCCGAGTGCGCTGCCAGAGTGTACCAGGGATTTATAACCATTTATTTTATTGTGAGAAAATAAACAGTGCTGAGGTCATAAGGCTAAATATAAGAATATATAAATATATAAATATATAAAATATATAAATTATATATATTTCTATATAATGTACACTATACATCAGAAAGTAAACACTGCCGATCATTTCCGAATCTACCCGAGCTCTTTATATTGTTTAGGAATGAGTTATTGCACACGTGAAAGCAAGGTTAGAATTTACAACTCTTTTATATATACATATATTAATTTTACGACAAATAAAGCTCCAACACAATAGGTACAGAAACATACTACTCTAATACCTCGAATATTGCTGAGGAAAATAATAATTATTCTGGGTACTAGCGTTGCTTATAATGACGTATTTATAAGCATTACATGACTTATTGGCGCGCAACCGCGGCAGTGATGACTAATACTTACTCTGTGTATTAACATTACATGTTTAGGTGTCAATTTTAGACTTAAACTTGTTATGTTTTTTTTTTTTTTTTCGAGTAATGGAGGAAATTTTACCAAATATGTTTGCAATAACTGGATAAGAATTGAACTTTTTTAATATAAATTGCTGTTTTTATGTTTAAGGAGCTAGCATATGACTATCATCCCCGTGTACAATATAAGTCAAACACAGAAAAGGCATGGCGACGATTAATGGATTGTGAACGAATCGTATGAATCGATTCACATTGAATGAACGAATCGTATGAATCGATTTACATTGGATGAACGAATCATTTGAATCCATTACTGAAAATGAATCGCTCGACTTAACTCTAGAATAAAAGTTTTAACGTTGCTAAATCTACCAAATTACTTCTATCTTCATTCTCACCTATAAGATACTACAGACCAAGCAGTCTTATACTCGCTGACGATGCAGCTAGTATTTACTTGAAACAATCCCGGGCAACCATAATTATCGGCTTACATAGCAGGGAATAAGGGCTAAAGCTCTTTCAACAATTGGTCTGATGATGAACAAATTTCCAGTTCCGCCAACTGTAAGTGTGGCCAACGTAACAGAGTCAGCGGCAAACACAAAACACGTTTCAACACCGAAGGTCCAGGACAAGGAGGGGCGGAGCTCCAGAGACGTACAGCAAGCCCTGTATAGTACGACAATACCGGAATGCAGCAGTTGAGTCTCTTATGCTACATTCACAATGAAATGCAAGCGCAGACGCAATGTAAGCACGAGAGTTTGGACTCACATTATTTGATGTAAGCATTCACATAGAAAGACGCAAGGCGCAATGCAATGCAACGCAAGAGTTTGCAAACTCCAAACTTTATACTTGCGTTACGTGCAAAGAGAAGGAATTCTGCTTCTTTTCTCTATACACTGCCTGTGAATTCAATAGCAGACGATCGCACATGGCCTGCTGTAAATGCATGCTCTTCTATTTGGCCGTGCAGTGCCGCGCCATCTCTAATTCTCCTCAAGAGATTATGACAGTCTCCTTGCGAATCTTTCTTTGATTTAATGGATGTATTCATCATCTGCGTCTAGATTTCTTGGTTCTAATAAATCGAAGGAGCAGACAGACAATTTTAGTTCATTAAATGTGTGGCTTTATCATTTTCTGCAGTCTCTTTGCTTGTACTATTTACAATAATTTTGAATGAGCAAATTATTGTGACGTCACTGCCGGAACGTCAGTTGTTGGTATGAAATATTTTTATAGCACATTTATTTCTAAAATATTGAGTGGATTTTCTTATATGGTATTGTTGGTTATGTTATTTAACTTGAAATTTGTAAGATACCTGCATGTAATTTACAGATCTAGAAACCCGTGCCAACTTCTTGCGTTACGATGACATCTTCCCTCGCGCTTGCGCTTATGCTACATTACGTCTGCGCTTGCATCTCATTGTGAATGTAGTATTACAGTGGTCGAGTTCGAATCAAATCAAAATACAAGCACCGCCGCGCGTAGTCATACGCTCACAAAGAAGAAAATTAATATTCAGATAAAGGAAACAGCAAGTTTAGCCTGTTGTGCATCGATTAGTTTATTCCTGTTTACGAACGCTGTGCTGATGTTTTGATGATCAGACTGTACTGTACTATATTCCAGCCTTTTCTGACCGCTCTAAACCAGCGACCTCCTCTAACAACTGCATTCTTTCGTCAGAGAAGTACCAAGTAACGATATCGTTTCTGCTAATGTTTATCCCGAGTAGCATTAAGTGGATAGAAGAATAAGCTTATTAGGAATAATTTGTTACAGAGATTTAGAGAAACTTATGTGAATAGAACACATCAGATTTTTACTTTCTCTACACGTACTATGCATATAGTGTATAGGGCAGGTTTTGCACTCCACCCAAAAATTCGAAACCAAGATTTCATCGGAAATATGTTTTAGCGTACCCCATATCCAAAAAAAAAGCATTTTCAGAAAAAGGTTCATGTGTGTCTGTGAACACGATAACTCAAAAACGAAAACTCGGTAAAATGCCAAACTTGATATTTAAGTTTAGTTTCTTCCAGAGATGTGACACGATGATTTTGAGAAGAATCCCCCCACCCGAAACTATCCTTTATATAGATTTTTTTTCGAAAATTTTGATTTTCACAAAAAGGGCTCTAACGATTTTGATTAAAATGTATACCAAAGATATTTACCTGAGAAATAAAATGTATATCTTGGATTTTCTGGGAGTAGCCTCTGAAGACTACTTTATTCTGGATGAATTTTACGAAATTTTGCATAACTAGTAAACCGTAAGAGATGGACAAATACTAAACAAAAAATGTAGAGCATCTTAAAACACACAATTTATGTTCAATACATATTTTTGTGGAGTAGATAGTTTTTGAGATATTCCTTGTTATTGGTTTCTGCTTTAAAACACACTTTTCTAATACAGGAATTTGTCAACTCCTGTCCATACAAACAAAGGAACTTCAGTCACATAGCAACCAGCTTTTGACTATCATTTTAACGAATGGTAGTCCCTTATTTCGCTTCTGCTTACAAGGAAGCAAGTAATAAGACTATTTTTGCTAACTTTTTGTCGATTAGCATGAAGTAAATAGAAGCACAAGCTTTTTAACAATAATTTGTTGCATAGATGAAGAGAAAGTCATGTGAATAGAACACATCAGATTTTTATTTTTAATCCACGAATTCTATTTGGGTTGATGCCACATGGGGTTGTATTTATAGTGGTGCTGAGGGAATCACACCCCTTGGCGGTTAGGCAATCTGCTAAAAGGCCTTCAAGAGTTATTTGGACACGGTCGTATTTCATCTGTTACAAATAGAGTTGTATAACGGGGCAAGAAGTCAAATTTTGTGTTTATCAACAAGTACCACAAATTTGACAGCGATTATTTGAGAAAGACAGGGAAATTAGTTCTGTTCTGAGCATATAATACACGTTTAATACCCATTCAGAATCAAAGTTTCATTTTCTTGCGCACTTCAAGTGTTTAATGTCGTTATTTATGGTCCAGTTTCTGGAACTAATCCAAACACTGCAGCCAACTGCACGACAAAAGTAATTTGTTGCGAAAAACTTTCTCTTTTTGCAGTTCAGCCATCTTTTGTCTCTGACGTTATAAAGAAATCCGGTGTGTTACACTCAAATAACTTTCTCTACCTCTCTGTAACAAATTATTGTTAATAAGCTTATTCTTCTATCTAATTCATGCTAATTGAGATAAACATTAGCAGAAATTGTCCTTATTACTTGGTTTCTTGTAAGTAGAAGGGAAATAAGAAAATGCACGGGCTAAAGCGATAGTCTCGTGATTTAAAAGCCGGTCGCTTTGTGAAACAATTAAAATTCCAATCTCGCTTGTCAGGAATACACAAACGTGAAGAAAGATATCTTCCCGTTTGAGAAAAGTTGAAGTGACTAAAATTGATACCAATAACAAGGAATATCTTGGAAACGGTCAACTAACTCTACAATGAAAATGCCTATGTCATAAATTGTGTGTTTTAACAAGATCTGCATTTTTGTGTTGCAAGTTTTTGTCTCTCTTACGGTTTAATCGTTATGCAAAATTCTGCAAAAATCAACCAGAATAAAGCGCTCTTCAGAGGCTTTCGCATAAAATTCAAAATAGACATGTTATTTTTGTTGTGTATAACTTTAATATACAGTGTGCGCACAAAGTCCGAATACCCCTGTACTAAATTTAAAAGTACGCGAGGAATTTTTTTTTTTTTTTTGAGGTTGGTAAATATTCATATTATTCTCCTGTCATTGTTGACGACTTCGATTGTTCGATTGTTGTCGCTCTTATGACAACAAATCTTATGAATCAAGTTATTTGATGTCGAGGTACTGAGAAAGAAAGGCTGATACAAGTAATTACACAATTGAGTGTCCACTGTGTGGTTCATGAGCGTCAAATTAACGGCAAATCAATGGAAAATGTCATGGACGATTTTGCACGGTTTGTGAAAGAGCACCGACAAGGAAGACGTTGTTAACGTGGGAACGGAAGACATTTTTAACGGGCAGTGACACGACGAGAATTGGAAGACCATCCACCAGACTTGGACTTTGTGCTGACGTGGAAAAACCTATCCAACAATCTCCGGTTAAATCCTTAAGGAAACGTGCTGCCGGAATCAACCATGAGGAAACACATTGAAGTGAAAATGAAGTGTTGGCGTCCATTGAAGTGAATGAGTTATCAGATGCTGATTTGGAGACACGTGTTAATGCTTGTGGTTGGATGCTGCAACCATTCCAAAGGAGGCAAAAGTCATGTTCACAGACGAAAGTGCGAGTTATCGCAGTTCCCGTAACCGAAATGTTTATTTCTGGGGAAAACAAAATTCAAATTTGTTCGAAAAAATCGAGCGCAACCCACTACATGTCATGGTCTGGGCCGGAATGATACAAACTCATCCTTTTGGCCCATTTTTTTTTACGGTCCTGTTAATCAGAACACTTATCTCCAGATGATTGATGACTGGCTCCACCCACAGCTGCAAAATGCGGGAATCTTAAACAGTGCTTGGTTTCAACATGATGGGGCGCCAGCTCACTTCGGAGTGGCTGTTCGATAATCTTTGGAAATCGTTGGATCAGACAATTTCACATGGCCTCCAAGGAGCCCTGATCTAACAACTCCAGATAATGCACTATGGGGTTACATCAAAGACAAGGTGCGGTACGCTACAACTGGTGAACTGCGAGTAGCTTTCCAGACAGTGACTTCAATCATGTTGAGTAAGATGAACACGAGAACATGGCGGCTGTGCAGAGACAATGGGGGACACATACCGATGATTTGGAGTCTTAAGATGTTAAGAGAAACATTTAATTACAAAAGTATTGGACATTTGAACTTTATTTCACGTCAGTTTGAATTTAATATAGGGGCATACGGACTTTGTGCGCACACTGTAGGTACAGTATTTTAATCAAAATCGTTGAGACATTTTTGAGAAAAGCAAAATTTTCGAAAAATGTTCCATGTAAAGGGTAGTTGAGGTGGACAGGGGATATTTTTGAAAAACTTCGTGTCGCATCCTTCAAGGATACTGAACTTAAATACCAAATTTACTTAAGCGACTTTTCGTTTTTGAGCTATGCTGTCCACAGCCACACACACACACACACACACACACACACACACACACACACACACACACATGGGAACCTTTTTTAAAGATATTTTGGATTCAGAGGGTCACAAAACATATTTTCCGGTGATCTCGGCATCGAAATTTTGGGTGCAACACAGTTTCTTCATACTCCACATAGCACGCGTAGAGAGAGTAAAAATGTCTTATTATTTCGATTCAGGTATCTCAAAACGTGTATTTCCGGTAAAATCACGATATCGAATTTATGGACTTGAAACTTGCGAAATTAGACCAGGATCCTTTACTTTCAAGGAATGAGATTATTTTTCGCATAAATAAAATGTACATGGTTTCTAAGGAAGACCGCTGGGTTTGAACCCGCAACCTTGGATATTAGAGGCTAGCATTGTAAGGACTACACCGCGGAGACAAGAAGATGAAAATCTGTTGTGTTCCATTCACATGACTTTCTCTACATCTCTGCAACAAAGATTATGCTTCTACTTACTTCATGCCAATCGAGAAAAAATTAGCAGAAATGGTCTTATTACTTGCTTCCTTGTAAGTAGAAGGGAAATAAGGGAGTACCATAGGTTAAAGTGAAAGCCAAAAGCTGGTTGCTATGTGACTGAAGTTCCTTTGTTTGTATGGACAGCAGTTGACAAATTCCTGTGTGAGAAAAGTATGTTTTTCCAAGCTGAAATCAATAACAAGGAATATCTAAAAAAAACGATCAACTCCACCAAAACAATGCAAATAACTTAAATTGTGTGCTTTAACGTGCGCTACACTTTTGTGTGGTAAGTTTTTGTCCATCTCTTACGGTGTAGCAGTTATGCAAAATTCCATAAAATGCACCCTGAATAAAGTAGTCTTCAGCGGCTATTCCCAGAAAATTCAAAATATACATTTTATTTGTCAGGTAAATATCTTTAATATACGATATTTTAATCAAAATCGTTAGAGCCATTTTTGAGAAAATCAAAATTTTCGAAAAAGTTCCCTGTAAAGGGTAGTTTGGGGTGGATGAGTTTTTCTCAAAATCTTCATGTCGCATCCCTGGAAGGTTTAAATACCAAGTTTGTTATTTTACCGACTTTTCGTTTTTGAGTTATTGAGTTCACAGACACACGGACACACTCACGGACCTTTTTCTGAAAATACTTTTTTTGGATACAGGGGACCCTAAAACATATATTTACGGTGAAAACTCGGTATCGAATTGTTTGGTGGAGTGCAATATCTTCGCTATACTTTATGTACATAGTACGTGTAGAGAAAGTAAAAATGGAGAAAAAAAGTTCCCTAAAAAGGCCAAAAAGTTACATAATAAACATACATTTTCAAAATGTGGGACGCATGATACTTCAGCAAATGTATGACGTCATGCGGGTCATGACTTATAAACAATGGCAATTAGTACAGATTTCGGGCAATGTAGATGCTGCAGCAGCTGTTAGGTAAATGGGAAAGGAACAGGTGCTGGCAGCCAGTCAACTCCCTTGATAACAAATATAGCATCGCTCTCTGAGAGTAACTTCCGGTAAACATTAACTGCTCCTCAGAAAAGTGTAGAGCTCAAACCGGAAGCACGTGGTGGCCAACTCTAGTTCATTACTTGCGGTGGACCACCTCTCTTCAACTGGGAGGTCTGACCTTCACGTTACACCGATACAGGTGGCCGCTCGAGTAAAGGAGAGAGAGACAGCAATTTTATACTTCCTCCTGCTAAATCGCCAACCATTTCTCAAAATTTTGCCCGAATCATTAAAAAAAATTGCAAAGTTTCAGTTGAAGTCGCCTAATATTTTTATTACTTTTACTCATAGTGTAAACAGAAAGTATTGTATTGCACCCAAAAATTCGATACCGAGAATTCACCGGAAATATATGTTTTGAGACCTGCTGAATTCAAAAAAGCATTTTCAAAAAATGTCCGTGTGCGCCTGTCTGTCAGTCAGTGTGAGTGTGTGTGTGTGTGTGTGCGTGCGCGCCTGTGGACAGCATAGCTCAAAAACGAAAACACCGTTAAACACAAAACTTGGTACTTTAGTTTGGTATCTTTCAAGGATGCGACACGAAGATTTTCAAGAAAATCCCCCACCCCAACTACCCTTTACATGGAACTTTTTTCGAAAATTTTTATTTCCTCAAACGATTTTGATTAAAATATCGTGTATTAAGGATATTTACCTGACAAATAAAATGTATATCTTGAATTTTCTGGGAATAGCCTCTGAAGACTACTTTATTCTGGATGAATTTTACGGATTTTTACATTAACTTCTAAACCGTAAGAGGTGGACAAAAACTTAACACACAAAAAATGTAGAGCAAGTTAAAACACACATTTTATATTATATACATATTTTTCGTGGAGTTGATCGTTTTTCAGATATTCCTTCTTATTGGTTTCAGCTTTGAAAAACATAATATTTTTCTCATACAGGAATTTGTCAACTCCTGTCCATACAAACAATTCATTTAGTAACCAATTTTTGACTATCAGTTTAACTTATGGCACTCTTTTTATTTCGCTTCTACTTACAAGGAAGCAAGTAATAAGCCTATTTCTCCTAATTTTTTCTCGATTAGAATTAAGTAAATACGAGATAAGGTTTTTAACAACATTTTTTGCATAGATGTAGAGAAAGTCATTTGAATGGAACACATCAGATTTTTTAACTATGTTAGACACACACACACACACACACACACACACACACACATAGACCGTGCCATGGCCGAGTAGTTAAGACTACTTGCCTCTCACCTAGACGGCCGGGGTTCGATCCCAAGCGACCACATATGAGATTTGTAGTGGACAAAGCGGCGCTGGGGCGGGTTTTCCCCGGGTACTCCGGTTTCCCCCGCCATCGCATTTCACCGGTGCTTCATCATCGTTCATGTATCATCAGTGTCACCGCCTGCGGTGCCATAAGTAGTTAAATTGGGCGTTAAACACTACCAAAACACACACACACACACACACACACACACACACACACTCTTGGAATATTTTCAAAAGCTTCTTATAACCGGTATCTCTGTAAGTATAGCACAATCATAATACTGGAATACTAACTAGTGTGAGCTGCGCTGATACAGATTCAGGAAAGAGTATGAAAATACGAGGCGTTTGCGCCGAAATATTACCTCAGGTATTTATTTTATTATTTACTTCCCTCTGTTGAGGGTTGCCTTATAGACTTATTACCATACAATCTTATTAACAGAACGATAAATGTTACATTTTAGGAGCCGATTCTCCGATGTCTTGCTATGGGGACATACTTTTTATTCGTATGGTTTTGCTTCCCGCACTAATGCTTTTGATCTCGATTAAATTTAATTGTTAAAATATCGATAAAACCAAACCAACAATTCTAATATATAAGAAGTATAATGAAATATTAACTACCAGCAGTGAAATTTAGTTTACTTTCACTGAAACCACATTGCAAATGTGAATGCCAACTTATGATCCATCCATAGAACAATATTAATAAGTACCGTAAATTAACTATATCGCGCGCAAAAAAAAAAAAAAAAAAAATATTGGCAGGCTTAAAATAACGTTGTATAAATAAGTTTTACTCATGTCAGAGAGGAGTTAGTATTTGTCTTTCGTTAATTTGGATTTAGAGCTCTCTTCCCTACAAACGGCGCATAAGGTTAAAAACAGACATTAATAAAAGTTATATTTTGCAGACATATTTTAGTGGCACAAAGATTCGCAAATCGCTTTCATCATAATTTGGTCGTAGAAAGCGGATTTAGTAGCCCATCGGCGACTTTACGCCCAATCTAGCAACACTGTCGCGAACTAGTGTGCAGAAAGCAGAAACAAATATTTGGTTCAGTGCACTGGCGATATGCAACATTTTGCTTTTAAATACATAATCCAACCAAAATAAATGATTGAGAAAAAAATCTGATGTGCTCCACTCACATGACTTTCTCTACAAGTATTGTTAGACCACTCACCAGCGACCGCATGTGAGTTTGTGGTGGACCAGGGGAGGTTTACTCCGGGTTCCCCTGTTTCCCCGCCGTCACATTCCACTCGTGCGGGCGGTTAACACTATAAAAATCTGATGTGTTCCATTCTCATGACTTTCTCTACATCTCTGCAACAAATTATTGTTAAAAACCTTATGCTTGTATTTACTTCATGCTAAACGAGAAAAAAATAGCAGAAATAGTCTTATTACTTGCTTCCTTGTAAGTAGAAGCAAAATAAGGGAGTACCATAGGTTAAAGTGATAGTCAAAAACTGATTGCTATGTGACTGAAGTTCCTCTGTTTGTATGGACAGGACTTGACAAATTCGTGTATGAAAAAAGTAAAGCTTTTCACAGCTGAAACGAAAACCAGGAATATCTTAAAAACGATCAACTCCACTAAAGAAGTGTATATAACATAAATTGTGTTTTAATGTGCTCTACATTTTTTGTGTGGTAAGTTTTTGTCCATCTCTTACCGTTTAGCGGTTATGCAAAATTCCGTAAAATTCATCAAAAATAAAGTTGTCTTCAGAGGTTATTCCCAGAAAATTCAAGCTATACATTTTATTTGTTAGGTATAATATTTTAATCAAAATCGTAATTTTTGAGAAAATAAACATTTTCGAAGAAAGTTCCATGTAAAGGGTAGTTGGGGGTGGGGGGATTTTCTTGAAAATGTTCGTGTCGCATCTTTGGAAGATACTAAACTTAAATACCAAGTTTGGTATTTTACGGACTTTTCGTTTTTGAGTTATAGTGTTCACAAGCACACGTACACACACATACACGTACCTTTTTCTGTAAATGCTTTTTTTTGGATCCAGGGGGACCTAAAACATATATTTCCGGTGAAACCTCGGTATCGAATTTTTGGGTGCATTTCAATACCTTCTCTATACACAAGTACGTGTATATGTACATAGTACGTGTCGAGAAAGTAAAAGAGCTTATCTATATCGTGGTAGCAGTTTAGCCCCGTGCTCAGAGGTACGATGACGTTGGCGGTGCTTCAAGATTCACTCCTCTACCAGACGAGTAGATCTACGTACCTTTTGTTGTGCAGATCTATCACCGTTGAGGTGCCTCAGCTAGACTCAGCCTGCATGCTGGTTTGACTCTCTCGGGGTGGTAGCAAATGAGGGTAGTTTTGGGAGTGATCTTATGAAGTTAGGTAAACACACGTTACTTTTACTTCAATTTATTGCCAACTAGAAGATGCGAGATAAGCACTTTGCTGTACAATCTGCTAAATCAAATAATCACTAGTAACTTCCTTAATCGATGGCGCACACGAATTTTACTTAATAAACTTGTTTCTTTAACTTAGCTGTATTTAACTAAGTCTAGATGTGCTTAACTGACTTTAACTGCTCATAACTAAGAGCGCCGATAATTAAGTATTGCTGAGTGTTGCGATGTTTAGCTTAAATGCCGATATGTAACTGAGAGTCAGCCTCAATGTAAATATAAGACAGCCCCGACGTGCTGTAATCTCCTACTTATATAGCAAAATTACTATCATGGCGGCTTCTTTCCGATTGGTCGGAAAGACCGCGAACCTGGAGTTGAAATTACCCAGAATGCATCATTCCCATCCCAGGATGCATCATAACGCCCACGTGACAAGTGTTACATAATGGGAAAAGACTCTTCTCTAAACTAAAAGGGTCTTTACCATCACTTGGTTCTCTATTGCACTCAACGCTACTCGTACGTGCCCTAACAATAGAGTATCTCCTAACAAAGAAAGTTTCTCTTTCCACTTTCCAAGTTTGAAGTAAACAACTCCGAACTGCTCTTGCTAAAGGCTAGATTTTACACTCTTAATTACATGAAATAATTGAATATTAGCACTCTTTAAATATAAGCTCATAAACAATAATGGTTATTATAGAGAAGCCCACTAACGGTCTCAAAATCAAAATTTTCGAAAAATGTTCCATGTAAAGGGTAGTTGGAGGTGAGGGAATTTTCTTGAAAATCTTCGTGTCACATTCTTGAAAGATACCAAACTTAAATACCAACCTTGGTATTGAACGGTCTTTTTGTTTTTGAGCTATGCTGTCCACAGTCACACACATAGACCTTTTTCCAACTTTTTTTGGATTAAGGGGATCCCAAAACATGTATTTCCGGTGAAATTTCGGTATGGAATTTTTGGATGCATTACAATACCTTCTCTATACAGTATGTACATAGTACGTGTAGAGAAAGTAAAAAGAATTTGTTTTTGTGTTTTTTGTGTTCCGTTCATGCCACAAAGGCACGTGGCATTTTGAAGCTAAGCAGAGCAAAGTCATGCAGAATAATGTGGTGGTTTGCCAAGTACTGCATCAACTGTTACAAACAACCGTCGCGTTAAGATATAAACTTTACGTTACTTAACTCACTTACATAAATCACACTTCAACCTGAGACCATTTAACTGCATCATCGTGAGAATACTTCATTCACATGACTTTCTTTATTCCTCTTCTAACACTGCTCTTACAAAATCTGTGTGTTCCATTCACATGGCTTTCTCAACATCTCTGTAACAAATATTGTTAATCTTATATCTACTTCATGATAATCGAAATAAAACGTTATTACTTAGTTCCTAGTAAGTAGAAGGAAAATAAGGGAGCACACTACGCTAAACCGACAGTCACATGTTTTAAAATGTGGTTGCTATGGGATTGAAATCATTTTCTTTGCGTGGCCAGGAGTTGACAAGTTCCTGTATGAGAACAGTTAAGTATTTTAAAACTGAAACCAACAACAAGGAATATTTCGAAAACAGTTAATTCCAAGGAAAAAAATGTATATGACATAAATTGTGTGTTTTAAGGAGCTTTTGTCTATATCTTACGGTTTACTACAGATGCAAAATTCACATTTTTGAGAAAATCAAAATTTTCGAAAGTATTTGGGGGTGGGGAATTTTTTTGAAAATCTTCCGTGTGGCATCCTTAGGAAATATTGAAAATAATACCAAGCTTGGTATTTAACCGTCTTTTCGTTTTTGAGCTATGCTGTCCACAGATTCACACACACACACACACACACGCACGCAATACAATACCTTCTCTATACATTATGTACATAGTACGTATAGAGAAAGTACAAACTACTACACAGGATTATTTTCAACAATATTTTAAATTATTTATAATTAGCGTACCTCTATCAAAATGAGCGGGAGATTCAAAATATTTATATGCAATAAAAATGAAAATGAAAAAAAATCGTTAGAGCCATTTTTTAGAAAATCAAAATTTTCGAAAAAGTTCCATATAAAGGGTAGTTAGGGTTGGGGAGATTTTCTTGAAAATCTTCGTGTCGTATCCTTGGAAGATACCAAACCCAAATACCAAGTTTGTACTTTAATGGAATTTTCGTTTTTGAGCTATGCTGCCCACAGACACGCATACACACAGACGGTCATTTTTCTAAAAATGCTTTTTTTTTTTGGATTCAGGTGCATTACAATACCTTCTCTATACATTATGTACATAGTACGCGTAGAGAAAGTGAAAATATGAAAATCCTTTCGATTCTGCTTAGAAATGAATATTTTGAAAAAGAATAAAATGTTTTAAAGCTAATGCTAGTTGTACAGATGTTCCTGGCGACATCATGAGTCAAGCGACTGTAGAGAAACACTGAGCGACCTTTATCGTCAGGGTAAAGCCAAGAAATCTTTATAAATAGCCGTACAGACAGACAGACAGTACCTGAATACACTGCGACAGTTACACACGTCATCGGCTTCAACAAGAATTAAACCTTCAATTTGATATCCTCACTTTTTCAGCTCGAGAGGAGGTTAATCGTTCTCTCCTATCTCATTTCTGCATTCTCGTCTACCTATTTAATTAATACAGTTCCATTCCACAGTAAAATATTGTAAAACATTTTTTCATCTATCTACTTAATGCTAATTGAGATAAACATTAACAGAAACGGTCTTATTACTTCGTTCCTTATAAGTAGAAGGGAAATAAGGAAATACATTAGGATAAACCGACAGTCAAATGTTATAAAATGTGGTTGCCATGGGACTGAAATCTGTTTCTTTGCATGGCTAGGAGTTGCAAAGTTTTGTATGAGAAAAGTTTTAACTATTTTAAAACTGAAAGTGATAATCCGAAATATCTCTAAAACGTTTAACTCAACCAAAAAAATCTGATGTGTATCATTTACATGACTTTCTCTACATCTCTGCAATTAGTGTTAAAAAGCTTATTCTTCTATTTACTTCATGATTATCAAGAAACAATTAGCAGAAATAGTCTTATTACTTGCTTCCATGCAAGAAGAAGGGAAATAAGGGAGTAGCATAGCTTTAAGTGATAGTCAAAAGCTCGTTGCTATGTGATTGAAGTTCCTTTCTTTGTATGGACAGGAGTTGATAAATTCCTGTATGAGAAAAGTATGTTTTTCAAAGCTGAAACCAAAAACAAGGAATATCTCAAAAACGATCACCTCCGCGAAACAAATGTATATAACATAAATTGTGCGTTTTAATGTGCTCTACATTTTTTCCGCGCTAAGCTTTTTTCTATATCTTACGGTTTAGCAGTTATGCAAAATTCCGTAAAATTCAACCAGAATAAACTAGTCTTCAGAGGCTATTCCTAAAAAATTCAAGGAAAATATTTTATTTGTCTGGTAAATATCTTTAATATACGATATTTTAAACAAAATCTTTAGAGCCATTTTTAAGAAAATCAAAAATTTCGAAACAAGTTCCATGTAAAGGGTAGTTGGGGGTGGGGGGACTTCCTTGAAAATCTTCGTGTCGCATTCTTGAAAGATATTAAAATTAAATTCCAAGTTAGGTATTTTACCGACTTGTCGTTTTTGAGTTATCGTGTTTAGACACACGGACACACAGACCCTTTTGTGAAAAAGCGTTTTTTGGATACAGGGAACCCTGAAACATATACGAGTACTTCCGGTGAAATCTCAGTATCGAATTTTTGGGTTGAATGCAATACCTTCTCTAAACACTATGTACATAGTACGTGTAGAGAAGGTATAAATGTATGCGGAATAAATTGTATATTTGAAGGAGACCCACCGGTTTTCTGTAATAATTTTTTGTATATTTCTTACGCTTTGCCAGGTATGCAAATTTCAGAAAAATTCATTCAAAATGAACAGCTCTTCAGAAGTTATTCCCGGAAAATTCAAGATATACATTTTATTTGTGATGTAAGTAGCTTTAACGTGCGGTATTTTCATCAACATTGTTAGTCATTTTTGAGCAAAACAAAATGTACAAAATATTTTCCATGTAAAGGGTAGTTTGGGTGGGGGTTTTCTTGAAAATCTTCGCTTCCTTGGAAGATACCAAACTTGAACACCAAGTTTGGTATTTAACGGTATTTTCGTTTTGAACTATGCTGTCTACACACAAACACACATACACGCACACAAACACACGGACCTTTTTCTAAAAAGGCTTTTTTTCGGATTTGTTTAAAATCTTCGGCCGCACCCTTGTAAGATGCAAATCCTAAGTACCATATTTGATGTAATAACGGTATTTTCTTTTTAAAGCTATGCCTTCCACACCACACACACGCACACACACACATAGAAACCTTTCTTTAAAAATGATTATTTTGCTTCACGAAACAAAGCTACCTATGTTAATCTCGGTATCAAATTTTTCAGCGAATGCAAAACTTTTTTTCTTTTGTTTTGTCAGGTCACAAAATATCAGTTTAATAATCATAAAAAAACTGGACTTTGATGAAGCATGTTAAAATTTGGTGAGGTGGTTTATAGTAGAAGTATGAAATTCTCTGGTTATATTCCACAAAAAAATTGATTTTTTTTTCAAATAAATGTCTAAATAAATATCACACAGGTGCAACTACTTTTCTAAAATAACACATTTTTAATTTATTAAAACAAAAATATTAGCAAATGAAGCAGTTGTTAATATCAAACATAACTAAACACTTACGTTACATGATTCTTACCGTCAGATGTTTCACACACAGCTGGATGCTAAGCAATCCTTAAAACAACTGAAGGTAGCAGTGTTTCCGTGAGGTAACCAACATTAAACCAACCTTCTTCCTTCCTTACAAAACTTCCTACACACTTTTACCACACTCAACTTCCAGCATTTTCTTCCTTCACAAATATTCCACACATGCGGATAGAGCTTTGAAAATTGCCCTTCTCTTCTGCATGAAATAAATTACAACATAATTTACTACTCAGTAAATTCATTGAGGTAACAAAACATTAAAGTAGAAGTGAAAAAATCCATAAACAGTTGGTTAAATAAACACTCTTTTTACTTTCTCTACACGTACTATGTACATAGTGTATGGAGAAGGTATTGTAACGCATCCAAAAATTCGATACCAAGATTTCACCGGAAATACATGTTTTGGGGTCCCCTGAGTCCGAAAAAAATTTAAAAAAAAAGGTCCGTGTGTGTGTGTGTGTGTGTGTCTCTAGACAGCATAGACCCAAAACGAAAAGACCAAACTTGGTATTTAGATTAAGTATCTTCCAAGGATGCAACACGAAGATTTTAAAAAAAAAATCCCACCACCACAAACTACCCTTTACGTGGAAAACTTTTCGAAAATTTTTACTTTCTTAAAATTGGCCCCAACGATTTTGATAAAATCCCGTATATCCGAAGTAAAATGTATATCTCGAATTTTCCGGGAATAGCCTCTGAAGACCTCTTTATTCTGGATGAATTTTGATGATTTGTGCTTAAACCGTAAGAGATAGACAAAAACTCACTACAATCAAAACACACAATTTATTTCCTCTACGTTTTTGTTGTGGAAGTAACCGTTTCCGAGATATTCCTTGTTATTAGTTTCAATTGTGAAGCATAGGGTTACTACAAAAGAAATAGACAACTTCAACTGCCTGTAAAACAAAAACTATTAGAGATAGCAACCTAATTATTTTGGAGGTATGTTGAGAAACTCTCAAAGTTTCGTTTGTTACTATTGGTAACGCTGTAGTGTTTTGTTTGTTGCTGCAGAAGCTGAAATGGCGGAAAATCCTGTGGAAAAGGCATATTGCGTGTTGGAATTTGCTAGAACGCAATCAGCAACTGTTGTCCAACGACATTTTAGAACACGTTACCACAAAAATGAAATGATGCGCTCACAAGAACCAGCATCGTCTTCATCATGTCGCAACATGTCGATGCAAAAGTCACGCCGTATGACCTTATCTTCTTCACTCAGAAACTGCAACAGCTGTAATCTGTAAGGCATCATGTGCAGTCGCTTCCACAAGATTTTCCATACAGTTTGCTGTGGAATTTGTAATTGGATGCTTGCCCTAGATGTCGATTTCTGTGGGCTTCTTATGTAGGCAGAACGAACACGTTCAACGCTTTCTTCCGAAACTCTTGGTCTTCCCGAGCTCTACCCTTTGCACAAACATCCCGTTGTCTCGAATTTTCTATACCAGTCGTAGATTGACTGTCTAGTCGGTGGCGTTTTTCTTTTGTTCTACACCTGGCCAAGCAAAGAAGCGATTTACAATGACAATTGCATAACGACAGCTTTTAAAACATTTGACTATCACTTTAGCCTAGTGCATTCCCTTAGTTCTCTTCTACTTATAAGGAACTAAGTAATAAAAACATATTGCTAATGTTTATTTCGATTGGCATGGTGTAGAAAGAAGAACAATTTTTGTAGGAAGTTTGTAGATCACCAAGAGAGTCATGTGAGTGTAACACAGATTTTTTAGAAACATGATACTATACAGGGTAATTCAAAAATACTTTTACAAACTTTGGGAACATCAAAACAAGGAAAAATGTTCATACAAACATATGTCCTTAAACCCTTCGTTCTCGATTTGTTGAGGTTCAAAATGTCATCAATCGACACATTGTAATGCTGTCAGCTTGTTAGGAGTTGCTCCACACAAACACCACTTGTCCTCCTCTTGCATCTAGACACGCATGCACTCGACTGAGCATGGACTGTCAATCACTCTCAGTCGGTGTCTTATGATTTCGCATGCTTCCATGACACGTAGATTGAGTTTATTCATCCGAGATACTGCATACATCAATTGTTTAAGGTGGACCCAAAGATAAAAATCTAAAAGGATTAACATGCAGGCCATTGAACTGGTCCCCCACTACCTATCCATTTGTCATTTTAGATACCAGCCAGAGCATCTTGAGATTAAAATGTGCTAGAGCATCGTACATAAACATGTTCCTTCTTGGTATTGGTTCAATTGTTTTTTTTGTTTTTTTTTTGTTTTTTTTTTGTACACAAGCCGTGTGTAGGACAGGATTTGGATCGGTAGAGTCAGACTGAAAAATTCAATGCCATAGCTGGGATTTGAACCACGGATTTCCGGTCTCTGGCCGGTTGCTCTACCACTGAGCTACAATGGCAACATTCCGGCATAGCATTGAATTTCCTAACTGACTCGCATGTTTCCCGGTAAACCACAAGGTGATGTAAAATTATTTTGAGATGGCAACCCCAATGGCGACTTACAATGTTGTAAGTACTTAAGTCCCAGGATTAATGGTATAGCTGGTTGCTATGTGACTGAAGTTCCTTGGTTTGAATAGACACGAGTTGTCAATTTCCGTATGGGAAAAGTTTTTCAAAGCTGAAACCAATAATAAGGAATTTCTCAAAAACGATCAGCTCCAAGAAAAAATGTAAATGACATAAATTGTGTGTTTTATCCTGATCTACATCTTTTGTGTAGTGCGTTTTTGTTTATCTCTTACGGTTTACCAGTTATACAAAATGCAATAAAAATCATCCAGACTAAAGAGGTCTTTAGAGGCTATTCCCAGAAAATTCAAGATATACAGTTTATTTTGTGAGTAAATATCCTAAATAGAAGAGATTTTAATTAATATCATTAGAGCCATTTTAAGAAAAACAAAATATTCGAAATTTTTTCCATGTAGAGGGTAGTTGGTGGTGGGGGGATTTTCTTGAAAATCCTAGTGTAGCATACTTGGAAAATGCCTAACTTAAATGCCAAGTTTGGTAATTTATGGTATTTTCGTTTTTGAGCTAAGCTGCTCACACACACACACACACGAATATGTTTCTAATTTTTTTTTATTAAGGGGAACTCAAAAGATGTATTTTCGGTGAAATCTAAGTATCGAATTTTTTGATGCAATACAATACTTTCCTAATGAATACATTTTGCGGAATTTTGCATAACTGGTAAACCGCAAGAGATAGACAAAAACTTGTATAACAGAAAAGTAGGTCTCGTTGAGAAACATAATTTATGTGGTATACGTTTTTTTTCGTGAAGTTGACATTTTTGAGATATTCCTGGTCGTTAGTTTCAGCTTTAAAATACTTACACTTTTCTCAACTCCTGTCCTTACAAACAAAGGTGCTTCAACCACATAGCAACCAGGCTTTAAAAGATTTGAATATCGATTTTCTCTTCTACTTACAAGGAAGCAAATAATAAGAATATTTCTGCTATTTTTTCTCGATTAACATTAAGTAAATAGAACAATAATTTATTGTAGAGATGTAGCGAAAGTCATGTGAATGGAACAATCAGATATTTTTTGTTACGGGGACCCTAAAATGTCTATTTCCGGTGAAATCTCGGTATCGAATTTTGGGTGCAATACAATACCTTCTCTACGTACTATGTACATAGTATTTGTAGAGACATTAAAAATAACTTACAAGATAAACCACAGTAGAGGGTCTTTGAGAAATCACTTACAATTTTAAGATTGGGTTGAAGGAACTTAAAACACAATGGGTGCCATTTATAGCCCCTAAGGACCACACTGATATTTATAGTTACGTTAAAAGGCAATAGAAAAAATCAAATATATGCAAGAATGTGGTTTACAGGAAACAAAGACATTTAATAGAATGAATGCTTTGGTTAATGTAACCTGGTAAACTGGTTCTGGTTCATTGTGGAAGGAACTGGTTTCCTTTTTGGTACATGGAAGTGATCCTGAACGCTTCTAATACGGTTGCGAAAACACACGAGTTGCTTGTCATTCACAATTTATAATTTCTCCATTACACAGGCCTTGTTGAAACCTTGACGATGCGCGTATGTTTGTGGCGTATAGTAATAAACTATTTCTAGTTGCTAAGTAACATATTGATAGTCGTTTTTACTTTCTCTAGCCCGTATGTACAGAGAAGATATTGTATTCCACCAGAAAATTCGATGTCGAGATATCACCGGAAATGTATGCTTTGAGGTCCCCTGAGACCGAAAAGAACCCCAAACTACCCTTTACAGGGAGCTTTTTTCGAAAATTTTGATTTTCTCAAAAATGGCTGTAACAATTTTGATTAAGATATCATATATTAAAAATATTTACCTGACAAATAAACTGAATATCTTGAATTTTCTGGGAATAGCCTCTGAAGAATACTTTACTCTGGACGAATTTTACGGAATTTTGCATAACTGCTAAACCGTAAGAGATGGACTTACAAGGAAGCAAGTAATAAGACTATTTCTGCTAATTTTTTCTCGATTAGCATGAAGTAAATAGAAGAATAATTTTCTAACAATAATTTGTTGCAGAGATGTAGAGAAAGTCATGTGAATGGAACACATAAGATTTTTTAGTTATGCCAAACCCATTACTTTCTGGATCGTCCACGTTCAATGGTTACAATACATAGACATATATATCCGTCGGGAAGAACAGAGCTTTTCAGTACTGAAGGTATAATCAAACATAATAATTTTCTCTTTATAATGTTGGTATATGTATGTAACGTAGCAACTCGTGAGTGAGGAGAAGCGTGCACCAATAGGCGGCCTGTAATGGTAAAGAAGTGTTTAATACAGAATTACCAACACGTGGTGCTTGCAGAACGCGAGGTAACCAACCGGTCGCTTCCGTAATAATGATATGCCCCTCCCACGTAGCAACAAGGCCTTTAACCTCTCGACTGCCCATATAGACTTTACACAATTTGCTTTGCGATATTCTCCTCGATAACTCAGAGCAAGATATTCCTCGTCAACATCAACCCTCTTACGTAACAGTCTCTTAGTCACTAGTGACTAACACTTTACTAGCCGGCTTACCCGATAGCTGTTCAAAATCGAACAACGAATTAAGGGGCACAGAGTGACAATTTCACTAGCACACAATTTCTTGTTATTTTCTCTGCCGAGTACTATGTACAACGTATAGAACGTATACTATTCCGCCCAAAATTTCGATACCGAAGTTTCACCGAAAATACATAATTTGAGAACCCCTGAATGCAAAAAAAAACCACTTTTACTGTCTCTACACGCACTATGTACATAGTGTATAGAGAAGATATTGTAATGCACCCAAAAATTCGACACCGAGATTTCACCGGAAATACATGTTTTGAGGCCCCGTGAATCCAAAAAATATTTTTAGAAAAATGTCCGAGTCTGTGTGTGTGGTGTGTCTGTGTGCATCATAGCTCAAAAACGAAAAGGTCGTTAAACACCAAACTTGGTATTTAGGTTTGGTATCTTCCAAGGATGCGACACGAAGATTTTCAAGAAAGTTCCCCCACCCCCAACTACCCTTTTGGAACTTTTCTCGAACATTTTGATTTTCTCCAAAATGGCTCTAACGATTTTGATTAAAATGTCGTATATTAAAGACATTTCCCTGACAAATAAAATGTATATCTTAAATTTTCTGGGAATAGCCTCTGAAGACTACTTTATTTGGATGAATTTTACGGAATTTTGCATAACTGGTAAACTGTAAGATATGGACAAAAACTTACCAGACAAAAAATGAAGAGCACCTTAAAACACAAAATGTATGCTATATACATTTTTTTTTTTTTTTTTTTTTTTGTGGAGTTGATCGTTTTTTAGATACCCCTTGTTTTTGGTTTCAGCTTTAAAAAACATACTTTTCTTCTACAGGAATTTGTCAACTTCTGCCCATACAAACAAAGGAACTTCAGTCACATAGCAACCAGCTTTTGACTATCACTTTAACCTATGTTACTCCCTTATTTCGCTTCTACTTACAAGGAAGCAAGTAATAAGACTATTTCTGCTAATTTTTTTCTCGATTAGCATGAAGTAAATAGAAGAATAAATTTCTAACAATAATTTGTTGCTGAGATGTAGAGAACGTCATGTGAATGGAACACATCAGATTTTTACTTTATATTCACATGTGAATCTAGCATCCAAAACTGTAGAATATAGCAACAATGTTTATTGATTTATTGCGTCTCTCTCTCTCTCTCTCTCTCTCTCTCTCTCTCTCTCTCTCCAAAGCCCACACTACTCTATCTCCAAACCTATCGTTTCCGCAATAAATACATTTCACTACGGGCCGGTTCTACAATCTGCCGATAACTTGCCGATACAGCTATGTGCCCGATTTCTAGCCGATTGTTGTTCTACATCCTCTGGATAGCACTACTCGGAAGACATCTTTGCCGATAAATTTTAAACTAGTTGGAGTAGTCGATACATCTATTATCCGACAAATAAGCTTTTACATTCACGTCTCACAATTATCACTAATAGTAAGTATGAAAAAATCTGAAATGCTCCATTCACATGTCTTTCTCTGTGACAAAATACTGTTAATAAGCTTATTCTTAGCTTAGGGAATACACTAGAGTAAAGCGATAGTCAAATTTTTAAAAGCTGGTTGCCATGTGGATGAAATCCGTTTCTTTGCATTGTAGTAGTTGAAAATTCCCGATTGTGAAAAGTTTTGTGCATTAAAACTAAAACCAAAAACAAGAAACATCTAAAAAATGGTCAACTCCACGAAAAGACCTAAATTGTGTGTTTCGACGAGATATAATTTTTTTGTGTGGTAAGCTTTTGTCTCTCTCTTGCGGTTTATCAGCTATGCAACATCCAGCAAAATTCATCTAGAATACAGGGCTCTTCAGAGACTTTTCCCAGAAAATTCAAGATATACATTTTATTGGACATGTAAATATCTTTAATATACTATATTTTAATAGAAATCCTTACACCATGTTTTTAGAAAATTAAATTTTTTGAAATATCTTCCATGTAAAGGGTAGTTTGGGGTAGTGGGATTTTCCTCAAAATCTTTGTGTCGCATCCTTGGAAGATACTTCACTTAAATACAAAGTTTGGTATTTTATTTACACAGACACACTGACACACGAATCTTTTTGTATAAATTTAAAACGTGTATTTTCCGGTGAAATCTCAGTATCGAAGTTTTGGGTGGAATGCAATACCTTCTCTATAAATTATGTACATAGTACGTGTAAAGAAAGTAAAAATTGCATTTATTGGACGACGATGTGGAAATAATATAAAAAGGATAAAGTTTGTCATGAGAAGCAAAACTATTTCCAAATACTAGACTTTATACTTCTGACAGGTAGCTTTTAAAACTCGAGTAATGTTTTGCAGTTCCTCCTATTATGCGGATGATTGGGGTTTTCGGTGGGATGACCCCTCAGCTGTGTTTTGCAGCTTACAATTAAGACCCTCAAGATTAAATAACACATTCCGAATGCCAAAAAGGTTGACAAGTATGGGAGTCTTCCAATGGTTTAGTTAACTTTATATACCTCCCACTGCCATTTATAAAATCACTGTACAATCTAGCGGTTGTTTGATTTATCCTCCCCCTTTATCCTTTATATTTGCCATTTTTGAAAAGTCAGGGATTTCTAATAATAAGAATGAAAAATGCCGACATTACGTCTGACTTCTTAACTTCTTCGCGTATATTCTTTTATATGTTCACTGTGTATATATTCTAATACACAGGATTTAAAAACCTATATTCCTATTTTATGAATTGTATTTTATGAATTCAAGGCATTTTATAGCCCTTTCCGGTTACAAAATCTTGGACTTTTCAATGTCAAATTGTAAAAATGTGGTTTTTAACATTCACTGGCACACACATAAGCTTCCCTCTAATATAAGTATGCATAAATTTGGGCTTAATAGAAGGAGCATAAGGAAACGAGAAGTACATCAGCAAAAAGTGACCAACAGAAAAGTAAGGTTATGTGAACCCTAACGTAATTATTAGCACCACCAGTTCAGGTTATGGCATCAGAAGTTATGTTCCCGTGCAATTTTACATGCTTCTACGAGGTTTAACACGCGGTCATTTCTTCCATTTTATTCTAAAACATTTCAAAAGAATTCCCCTCGTATAGATTATCTTTAATTTTGTTTGCTTCGCAAGGCAATTCTCCATTGTTTGATGGTTTACAAATCCCCCACCTGTAGCGCTTCCATCGAATTCAGAATGGCAAACTTAACGCCCCTAGATGAAGATGTGTGACTATAGAAGGAAAGCTTTGCTTATCGGTCAGATAAATTTATTTGGAGAATAACTATAGGCAGGCTTATCGGGGCCATTGTAGAACCGGATCAACATATACCAAAATACTCTGAGCGTAGATAAAATATTGTAGATAATACGTTACAAAATTAGGTTCTGTAAACGGCTTTAGCAACTTCAGCCTCTCGTTACTAAACCTCGGTTTTACCTTAAACTTTGCCACAAAGAGTCACGTTCAGCCAAGGCTGATGAAGAGACGGATTTAAACAATGTGTGGTTTATTGTTTCGAAATGCCATTATGAAATATATGCAAATGAGGCACTAAACCCAAAAATATTCCTCCTCCCTTTCATAAAGATTTGAGTCACGACCGAATCATTCACTGTTTTGATAATATAAAATTAAACGCACAATAGAAGATTTGGGTGCAGTTATTGATGTTCCATTACTATTACTGACCCATTTTCACACACGTTTCATTTCGAATTCCTTGTACAATTGTAATACGTAAGAGCTGAAAACATCCTTACAGTCTTAAAATAAGTTTAAATTCCAAAACAGCGATATCTAAATAAATTTAAAAAAAATCTGGCACATGACCTTGTCTACCTATTCCGCAAATAAGGGAATACACTTGGCTAAAGCAATAGCTGTCGCTATACGATTGTTATTGCAAGTTGCAGCTCTTTCCATTACCAGGAGTAAAACAAAAGAGATAAATCTGACGAGGACTTCCTGTGTGAGAAAAGTTTACGTATTTAAAAATGAAATCGATAACACGGAATATCTCGGAAATCCTTAACTCTGCAAAAAAATGTAAGTAATATTAACGAGATGTAGGCGTTTTTTTTTTTTTTTTTTTTTTGCACTGACTTTTTGTTAATCTCTTACAATTTACCAGTTATGCAAAGACATCTGCTAACTTCGTACACCCAAGGTCGTGGGTTCAAACCCGGGTGTAAAAATCCTTAGCATGGATTCCTTCGGAAGGGAAGTAAAGCCGTTGGTCCCGTGTCGTAGATTTACGGCACGAAAAAGAACCTCAAGCCTGATAGAAAGGCCTCTGAGCAAAATTAAGCGGTGTTTCACGCCCAATATAAAATGGGACGCTTGAGAACCACAGCAGTTAAAGAGCGTCCATAAATAACACGCCATTTCCATTTTTTCATCCAGAATGAAGAAGATTTCAGAGGTTATTCCCAGAAAATTCAAGATACATACTTTGAAATGTAATTATTTGTAATGCAGAGTATGTTAATCAAAATCGTTAAGGAATAGTTTGGGGTGGGGGTTTTCTTGAAAATCTGCGTGTCGCATTCTTGGAAGATGCTGAACTGAAATATCAAGTTTAGTATATAACCGACTTTTCATTTTTGAGTGATCGTGTTCACAAACAAACGGACACAGGGGCCTTTTTCTTAAAATGCTTGGGCTCAGTGGATTTAAAAACATGTATTTCCGGTGAAATATCGACATCTATTAAAGTGGGAATACAATATCTTTTCTATGTAATCTGAGGAGTATGTATGTTTCGCCAATCTCTACTGGGACATAAAACTTAGGATGAATACAAACGTAAGCGAAAAACCTGTTATAATCGCTCCATGTCATTTCCAAAGACTCTAATTCAAATTACACAGCACATACAAAACCAAATTGTTAATTTCCCGCCACCCTTTTGTTTTTACATTGTCTAGCGCATATGTAAAACATACATAGTAAGTAGAGAAGGCATTGCAATTCATCTTTTGATGAACAAAAACATCACTTTTAGAAAACACGTCCGCGTGAGTATCTGACTCGCATAGTTAAAAAAACGTAGTCCGTTTAGTACCAAATTTGGTATTTAGATTTAGTATCTCCCAAGGATGCGCCACTAAAAATTTTCAAGAAAATCCCCTCATCGCAAATTACCGTTTACATGGAAAGTTTTTCCAAAATTATGACTTTCTCAAGAATTGTTCTAACAAGTTTCATTAAAATAATAACGTGTATTAATGATATTTATATGACAAATAAAATGTATATCTTGAATTTTCTAGGAGTAACCTCTGAAGAAATCTTTATTCTAAATGATTTTTGCCCAAAAACTATAGATTCCCAAAAACACAACATTTATGGCCTTTACATTTTTGTTGTAGAGCTAACCGTTTCCGAGATATTTCTTTTATTACTTTCCATTTTAAAATATTTAATACTTTTCTCAAACAGGAAGTCACCCGTGTTTGTTTTGTTTTCAATGACAATTGCAAAGCGACAACTTTTAACAGATTCGATTATCGCTTTAGCCAAGTATATTCCCTTATTTCTCTTCTACCTATAAAGCAAGAAGTAATAAGACACTTCTCCTAATGCTTACTTGGATTAGTATGGAGTGGAAAGAAGAATACTTTTTTTAAGAAGTTTGTTTGTAGAAGAGGTCGAAAAAGTCATGTGAATGGAACATTATTTTTTTTTCTGCAAATATTCATCCTGGTTTTCAGTTTTAATGTATATGGTATTTAGTACTTATTATAATAGATATTTATATTATACTATTATTTGCGAGTGTTCTAATTTCTCATAAGCAAATAATAGTATAATAAGCCACGTGTTATATACAACGTTTTATCCTACATTAATACTAACTGAAATATTCTTATATTTATTAATATTATTAGAGTGTTTTGTTTGTTCTCGTTGCTGCGTAACCCCGCCAGAATAAACAGTTTCAATTCTGGTTGTGTAAACTGAACCAAATAAATCAATAAATGAATGAAAATGGATATTGCCGAAGAGGTTTTAGATTATCCTAGAAAAGCTGTACCTAGTTTGTTACCCGGCCAGTCGAAGGACTTATATGACAAGGAATTTTTATTGTTTCCTAGGATACATGAAATGTACCTGTTCATGAAGTCCATAGAATAGGATAAAAGTATTATTACTCTCTCTACACGTACAAGTACCCAGTGTAAAGAGAAGGTATTACATTGCATCCAAAAATTCCATACCGAGATTCAACCGGAAATATTTGTTTTGAGACCCCCTGAAACCAAAAAAGGCATTTTTAGAAAAATGTCTGTGAGTGTGTCTGTGTGTGGGGGGGGGGGGGGAGGCAGCATACCTCAAAAACGAAAAGACCGTTAAATACTAAACTTGATATTTAAGTTCAGTATCTTCCAAGGATGCGGCACGAAGTCTTTCAAGAATATACCCCCACCCCAAACTATCCTTTACAGGGAAAAATGTTCGAACATTATTATTTTCTCAAAAATGGATATAAGCATTTCGATTAAAATCTCTTACATTTAAGATATTTACATGACAAATAAAATGCATAACTTGAATTTCCAGGGCATAGCCTCTGAAGACCTCTTTATTCTGGATGATTTTTTATTGGGTTGTATAACTGGTAAACCGTAAGAGATAGACAAAACCTTGCTACATAAAAAATGTATATCTCGATAAAACATACAATTTATATGATTTACATTTTTTCGTGGATTTGGCCATTTTCGAGATGTTCCTTGTTATTGATTTCGGTTTTAAAACACTTAAAACTTTCCACGTACGGGAACTTGTCAATTTCTGGCCACGCAAAGAAACGGATTTCAATCCCATAGCAACCACATTTTATAACATTTGACTGTCGGTTTAGCCAATTTGCCTTCTACTTATAAATGAACTAAGTAATAAGACCGTTTCTGCTAATGTTTTAGCTTTAAATAGAAGAATGAGCTCATTAACAAAAAAACCTAGAAAGTCATGTGAATGGAACACATCAGTTGTTTCCTAGGACAGGATAAAAGCGGTGTGGACTTGACTCGTCACTAATGAGACAGTAGGCCATGGCAGAAGTGCAATGTTAGGAAGAAGGCCAGGAGCCATGTTGCCATGACGTATCCTTCGCCACATGGCTCTGTTTTTACCCTTTTGACGAATCACTTGCGAGGAATCTGTTTGGTAAGCGATGACAAATAAACGAAATGACAAATAGTCAAAACTATTTTTATATACAATATGCAAAGATAAAAGCTACTTGTCTGCGAAAAAATATATTTCCTATATTCAAACAAAAAGCTGATGCGTTCCATTCACATGACTTTCTCTACATCTCTGCAACACATTATTGTTAAAAAGCTTATGCTTCTATTTACTTCGTGTTAATTGAGAAAAAGTTAGCACAAATAGTCTTATTACTTGCTTCCTTGTAAGTAGAAGCGAAATAAGGGAGTACCATAGGTTAAAGTGATAGTCAAAAGCTGGTTGCAATGTGACTGAAGTTCTTTTGTTTGTATAGACAGGAGTTGACAGATACCTGTGTGAGAGAAGTATAAGTTTTTTGAAGCTGAAACCAAAAACTAAGAATATCTAAAAACGATTAACGATTAACGAAAAAAATGTATGACATAAATTGTGTGTTTCAACGTGCTCTACATTTTGTGCGGTAAGTTTCTGTCCATCTCTTACGGTTTAGCAGTTATGCAAAATTCCGTAAAATTCGTCCAGAACAAAGTAGTCTCCATAGGCTAATCCCAGAAAATTCAAGATATGCATTTTGTTTGTCAGGTAAATATCTTTAATACATGATATTTTAATCAAAATTTTCGAAAAAAGTTCCATGTAAAGGGTAGTTTGGGGTAAGAGGATGTTTCTCAAAATATTCGTGTCGCATCCCTGGAAGATACTAAACTTAACTACCAAGTTTGGTATTTTACCGACTTTTCCTTTTTGACTTATCGTGTTCACGGACACACATACACACACAGACCTTTTTGTGAAAATGCTTTTTTTTGATATAAGGCACCCTAAAACATATATTTCCTGTGAAATCTCGGTATCGAATTTTTGGATGGATTTGCAATACCTTCTCTATACACTACGCACATAGTGCGTGTAGAGAAAGTAAAAATGAAACGTCGGGTAAAATACCAAACCTGGTATTTAATTTTAGTATCTTCTAGGGATGCGACACGAGGATTTTGAGAAAAATAGCTCTAAGGATGTTGATTAAAATCTCTTATATTTAAGATGTCTTTATTCTGGATGAATTTTTGTGAACTTTGCTAAACAAAACATCTGATGTGCTCCATTCACATGACTTTCTCTACATCTCTGCAACAAGTTATTGTTAAAAAGCTTATGCTTCTATTTACTTCATGCTAATTGTGAAAAATATAACAAAAGTAGTCTTATTACTTGCTTCATTGTAAGTATAGGTAAATAAGGGAGTACCATAGGTTAAAGGATAGTCAAAAGCTGCTTGATATGTGAATGAAGTTCCTTTGTTTGCATAGACAGGAGTTGACAAATTCCTGTATGAGAAATGTTAAGTTTTTCAAAACACTGAGACCAAAAACAAGGAATATCTCAAAAACTATCAGCTCCACGAAAAAAATATATGAAACATAAATTGTGTGCTTTAATGTGCCCTACACTTTTTGTGTGGTAAGTTTTGTCCCTTTCTTACGGTTTAGCACTTATGCAAAATTCCGTAAATTTCATCAAGAATAAAGTAGTCTTCAGAGGCTATTCCCAGAAAATTCAAAATATGCATTTTATTTGTCAGGTAAATATCTTTAATATTCTACATTTTAATCAAAATCTTTACAGCCACTTTTTAGAAAATCAAGTTTCGAAAAAAGTTCCATATAAAGCGTAGTTTGGGGTGGGGTATTTTTCTCAAAATATTCGTGTCGCATGCCTGGAAGATACGAAACTTAAATACCAAGTTTGGTATTTTAGCGACTTTTCATTTTTGATTTATCGTGTTCACAGACACACGGAACTTTTTCTGAATATACTTTTTTTGGATACAGGGGACCCTAAAACATATATTTCCGGTGAAATCTCGGTATCGAATTTTTGGTGGAGTGCAATACCTTCTCTATACACTATGTACATAGTACGTGAGGAGAAAATAAAACGTACTACATATAAAATGTATATCTCGATAAAACACACCACTTTTGTAATTTTTTTTCGTGTAGTTGACCATTTTTGAGACATTCCCTGTTACTTGTTTCAGATTTAAATACTTTAACTTTTCTCACACGGACATTTGTAAATTTCTGGTCATGCAAAGAAGCGGATTTCAATATCGCTCTAGACTAATATATTTCCTTGTTTCTCTTCTACTGACAAGAAAGCAAGTATTAAGACAATTTCGCAATTAGCATGAAGTAGATAGAATAAGAGTTTTAACAATAATTTGTAACATATATGTAGAGAGAAAGACATGTGAATAGAACACGTCAAATTTCTAAGTTATATGTTCTCACACACACACACACACACACACACACACACACACACACACACACACACACACACACACGGAGTTTTTATATTTTTTATTTAAGGGACCTCAAATCATATATTTCCGATGAATTCCTACATCGAATCTGTGCATGGAATATAATACTCCCACTACTTAGTAAATGTAGTAAAGAAAGTAAATTTCTAACCTTTAAATCTCCTACCTTAATGAATATTAACACCAATAATCACTTAAATAACGATCGTGAATTGTTTTAATGCTATTATGTTTACGAACAACGCCTCCTGAGTATGTTTTCACTATTGAGTAGGTCATGGTCAGGTTTATATCATGCCACAATTTCATAAAAACTCTTTTATACTCTATGGAACTAGCAAAGAGTGCACTTACAACTCTTAAAGCACAAAATGTCGTTGTGTTTTCGGCAGAAAGCCAACCAACAATGAAAACAGCAAGTTTAAGCACTTTTCCTAATAATAACACGTGCTAAAGGGAATGAAAGCGACCCAGCAGTCGAACATAACCTAGAAGATTGTGATAGACTCACGCTCGCAGCGAACACCACACATACACACCAGGCAGACTCCACTACACGACTGCCGCCCGCCTCACACACGCACAAACCTCTTGACAGTCCACCTGTTTCTTGTTCAGATTTAGCTTTACCTAGCGCTCTCAGCTGTTTCCTCTACCTCGCCTACCATTCTGTCTACCTCGAGGAAAATAATCCACAAAATACATATCTGCATTTTAATAAACCCAAAAACTAAATTAAAACTGTCAATAGTACCTAATTTTAAAACAACAGATTCTAATTACTTTGTATTTATGTACATAGTGTATAAACAAGATATTGTATTCCACCCAAAATTCCATGCCGAGATTTCACCGGAAATATATGTTTTGGGTCCCCCTGAATAAAAAAAAAAAAAAAAAAAAAAAAAAAAACATTTTCAGAAAAAAAAGGTCCATGCGTGTGTGTGTGTGTGTGTGTGTGTGTGTGTGTGTGTGTGGACAGATAGCTCAAAAACGAAAGGACCGTCGAATACCAAACTTGGTATTTAAGTTTGGTATCTTTCATTGAGGCGACACGAAACTTTTCAAGAAAATCTCCCCCACCCCAACTACTCTTTACATGGAACTTTTTTCGAAAAATTTGATTTTCTTAAAAATGACTAACGATTATGATTAAAATATCGTATTAAAGGTATTTACCTGACAAATAAAATGTATATCTTGAATTTTCTGGGAACAACCTCTGAAGAATATTCTGGATCAATTTTACGGAATTTTGCATAACTGCCAAACCGTAAGAGATGGACAAAAACTTATTATACAAAAAATGTAGAGCACTTTAAAACACACAATTTATGTTATATACATTTTCTTCGTTGGTCATCCTCCGGATTTGATCGTTTTTTTTTTTTTTAGATATTCCTTCTTTTTTTGTTTCAGCTTTAAAAAACTTATACCTTTCTCATACAGGAATTTGTTAATTCCTGTCCATACAAACAAAGGAACTTCAGTCACATTGCAACCAGCTTTTGACTATCACTTTAACCTATAGTACTTCCTTATTTTGCTTCTACTTACATGGAAGCAAGTAATAAGAATATTTCTGCTAATTTTTTCTGCATTAGCATGAAGTAAATAGAAGCATAAGCTTAGTAACAAAACTTTGTTGCAGAGAAATATAGAAAGTCATGTGAATGGAACACATCACATTTTTTTCTATTTTGATAACTTATTATTTGCTCTAGCACTTATGTACAAAAATAAAATAAAAACCTGTATAATAACCCTGGTACCTATTACTTAATGTATATCTTTAATGTTTATTAAACTTCACATGTATACAGGCATAAGCATTTAAATATAAATTTAAGCTAACATAAATATAAAAGTAAAAATAATAAAAATATTTGATGTGTTCCATTCACATGACTTTTTCTACATCTGCAACAAATTATTGTTAAAAAGCTTATGCTTCTTTTTACTTCCTGCTAATTGAGAAAAAATTAGCAGAAATAGTCTTACTACTTGCTTCCTTGCAAGTAGAAGCGAAATAAGGAAGCATCATAGGTTAAAGTGATAGTCAAAAGCTGGTTGCTATGTGACTGAAGTTCCTTTGTATGTATGGACAGAGGTTGACAATTTCCTGTATGAGAAAAGTATGATTTTTAAAGCTGAATCCAAAAACAAGGAATATCTGAAAACGATCAATCCTAATAAAACAATTTATACAATATAAATCGTGTGTTTTATCATGATATACATTTTTAAGTAGTAAGATTTTGTCTATCTCTTACGGTTTAGAAATTATGGAAAATTCTGTAAAATTCATCCAGAATAAAGTAGTCTTTAGAGGCTATTCCCAGAAAATTCAAGATATACATTTTATATGGCATGTAAATATCTTAAATGTAAGAGATTTTAATCAAAATCGTTAGAGCCATTTTTGAGAAAATCCTAATTTTCGAAAAAAGTTCATGTAAAGGGTAGTTGGGGTGGGGGGATTGTCTTGAATATCTTCGTATCGCATCCTTGGAAAATACTGAACTTAAATACCAAGTTTTGTATTTAACGGTCTTTTCGTTTTTGAGCTATGCTGTTCTCACATACACTCGGACCTTTTTTTGGTTCTTGGGGACCCAAAACATGTATTTCCGGTGGAATCTCGGTTTAGAATTTTTGGGTGCAATACAACACCTTTTCTATGCACTATGTACATAGTACGTGTAGAGAAAGTTAAAATACTAATAGAATTTCTTAAGCAAAATAAATAATAAACTAAAACATCATACGCACAACATATATACATTCATAATTAACACCAATAATTACTACTATTAGTTCTAAACAATAATAATAAATATATGAAATCAAAGTACCAAATTTATGCCATTTATGTACATAGTAGACACATAAGGTATTGTATTTCACCCAAAAATGCTATACTGAGAACTTAACTTAAATAGATGTTTTGAGGACTCCTGAATCCAAAAAAGGAATTTTTAGAAAAAGATCAGTGTGTGTCTGTGTACAGCAGAGCTGAAAAACGAAAAGATGCTTGAATATCAAGCTTGGTACCAAGATACGACACGAAGCTTATCACAAGATTCCCCCCACCTCAAACTTCCTTTACAAGCAACATTTTTTGATATTTTAAATGTTCAATAATATGGTTCTAACGATTTTGCTAACAATACCGTGTATTAAAGAATTTTTCGTAGTAGATAACATTTTTATGTTGCATTTATTGGAATTAGGCCCCGAAACCACTTTATAAAACACACAACTTATGTTATGGTTTTATTTTTACACAGCTAACCATTATTCGAAAATATTCCCCGTTATTGGTTTTAATCTTAAAATACTTTCTCAAACGAGAAGCCCTCATCCGTCTCATACTTCTTTTGTTTTACTCCTGGTCACGGAAAGATTACCCAATTTCAAAGACAATCGCATAGCGACAGCTTTAAATAGAGGGAATAAAATAAATATTATAAATAAAAGGGAAATAAGAGAACAGTCAAATATTTTAAAAGCTGTCGCTATGTGAAGCAATTGAAATTCAGTTCTCTAGCTTGCCTAAGTGTAAAACAGAAGAGCCTATAACGAAATATGATTTCCACTTTGAGAACAGTGGTTAAAATTGAAACCAATAATAAGGAATATTTTAGAAACGGTTAACTCTACAGAAATGTATATGATATAAATTGTGTGTTTTAATCAAATCCATTATTTGATGCAGTAAGTTTTTGTCTATCTCTTACGGTTTACTAATTACACAAAAGTCATTCAGAATGAAGAGGTCTTCAGAAGAGCTATTCCCAAAATATCTGATGTGTTCCATTCACATGACTTTCTCTATATCTCTGTAAAAAAATGATTGCTAATAAGCTTATCTTTTATTTATTTCATGCTAATCGAGAAAAAAATAGCACAAATAGTCTTATTTCTTGCTTTATTATAACTGGAAGCGAAATAAGGGAGTACCATAGGTTAAAGTGAAAGTCAAAAGCTGATTGCTATGTGACTGATGTTCCTTTGTTTGTATGGACAGGAGTTGACCAATTCCTGTATGGGAAAAGTATAAGTTTTTCAAAGCTGAAACCAAGAAAAAGGAATATCTCAAAAACGATCAACTCCAGGAAAAAAATGCATATCACATAAATTGTGTGTTTTAACGTGCTCTACGTTTCTTCTGTGTTAGGTTTTTGTCCATCACTTACGGTTTAGTAGTTATGCAAAATTCATCCATAATAACGTATTCAGAGGCTATTCCCAGAAAATTCAACACATACATTTTATGTCAGGTAAATATCTTTAATATATGATATTTTAATCAAAATCGTTAGAGCCATTTTTTAGAAAATCAAAATTTTCGAAAAAAGTTCCATGTAAAGGTAGTTTGGGGTGGGGGGATTTTTCTCAAAATCTTCGTGTCGCATCCCTGGAAGATACTAAACTTAAATGCCAAGTTTGGTATTTTAACGACTTTGACTTTTCGTTTTTGAGTTATCGTGTTCACAGACACACGGACACACACACACACACACACCACACGCGGACCAATACTTTTTTGGGATACAGGGGACTCTAAAACATATATATTCCGGCGAAATCTCGCTATCGAATTTTTTAGTGGAGTTCAATACCTTCTCTATACACTATGTACATAGTACTTATAGAGAAAGTAAAAATTAGAGATATACATTTCGTAAGTTATAAAACATCTTAAGCATATGGTATTTTAATAAAAATCGTTAGAGCCATTTTTGAGAAAATCAACATCACCGAAATGTTGACAGTTCCAGAAAACCTCGTATCACATTCCTGGAAGATACTGAATTCAAATACTAACTTAACATGGTTTTGATTTACGCTACCCACAAACGCACACAGATATTTTTCTAAAAATGTTTTTTTATGTAATTTTATATAGACGTACTCAAATTTGTATTTTCAGTGCAATTTTTGAGTGGAGGATAATACCATCTCTATCTACTACTATCTGCAATGTGCTGAAGAAAGCAAAAATCGTTGTAAATCAGAATTTTAAATAATTTATGTTGGGTAGAAAACAACACATCAAATTTAAAAGTACTGGAAATACGGAAACTTCACCAGTACAACACTGGCCAATAAAACATGTTGATGTTTGAAATATTATGTTGTTATTACTCTCAGCAATTAAGAATTTCGACGAAATGTGGTCGCCATCAAATTCTCTGAAGGTTTCCGCCCTTAGGTTCAGGGAATAATGTCACTCAGCAAGTGAAAGACTAAACCAGTTTTATATCTTTTTCTTCTTTTTTTTTTTGAGCTTCCTAAGTCATTCCAGAAATGTATACTGAGAATAAAAAATCTGATGTGTTCCATTCACATGACTTGATCTATATCTCTGCAACAAATTAGATTTAAAAAGCTCATGCTTGTATTTACTTCCTGCTAATAGAGAAAAAATTAGCATAAATAGTCTTATTACTTACTTCCTTGTAAGTAGAAACGAAATAAGGGAGTACCATAGGTTAAAGAGATACTCTAAAGCTCGTTGCTATGTGACTGAAGTTCCTTTGTTTGTATGGACAGGAGTAGACAAATTCCTGTATGAGAAAAGTATAAGTTTTTCAAAACTGAGACCAATAACAAAGAACATCTCAAAAACGATCAACTCAACGAAAAAAATGTATATAACATATATTGTGTATTTTAACGTGCTCTACAGTTTTTGTGTGATAAACTTTTGTCCATCTTTTACAGTTTAGCAGTTATACAAAATTCCGTAAAATTTATCCAGAATAAAGTAGTCTTCAGAGGCTGTTCCCAGAAAATTCAAGATATACATTTTATTTGTCAGGGAAACATCTTTACTATATGATATTTTAACCAAAACCGTTAGAGCCATTTTTCAGAAAATAAATTTTTCGAAAAAGTTTCCATGTAAAGGGTAGTTTGGAGGAATGTTTCTCAAAGTCTTCGTGTCGTATCCCTGGAAGACACTAAGCTTAAATACCAAGTTTGGTATTTTACAGACTTTTCGTTTTTGAGTTCACAGACAGACGGACCTTTTTCTGAAAATGCTTTTTTTTTTTTTTTTTTTTTTTTTTTTTTGGATTCAGGGGACCCTAAAACATATATTTCCGGTGAAATCTCGGTATCGAACCTTCTCTATACACTGTGTGCATATTACGTGTAGAGAAAGTAAAAATCCCTGGAAGAGATATAGGAGGCAGTGAATATTTTTAAAGCCATCTCTCACAGTGAATGTTAGTACAAATTTCCCGCTAGCAAATATTTTGGCATGCCGTTGGAAATATTATGTAATAGCGAAGTTACTGAAAGCGTTCATAAAATTGGTTGCTGACAGAATGAGTACAAGAACCAATTTTATCACGTAATAAAGAACGTGAAATTCTCTTGAGTTAGCATCGCAGACATATACAAGACGCTGCCAAGACATCACGATTCTGAGCCTAGATGTTCTACTTATCTAGTGAAACTGTTTCACAAAATATTCACTTATAACACCTACTAGGGAGCTGAAACATTATGTGACGACAGTCAACATTTTTACTCTCTCTAGTTTGTCTGTACACACAATGTATATAGTAACTAAAGAAAGAATTGTATTCCACCCAAAATTCAACGTCATAATTACATCGGAAATATGTGTTTTGAGGTCCTCTAAAGTAAAAAAAGGCAGTTTTAGAAAAACATCCCTGTGTGTGTGTGTGTCAGTGGCGGTATAGCTAAAAAACAAAAGTATGTTAAATAGCAAACTTCGTATATATGTTTAGTATCTTTCAGGGATGCGAGACGAAGATTTAAAAAACACACAAATTACCTTTGCACACACACGGATCTTTTTCTAAAAATATTTTTTTTCGGGCTCAGGGAACCTCAAAACATATTACCGGTGAAATCTCGACATCGAACATTTGATTCAAATACAATACCTTCTCTATCCTTTAAGTAAATTGTGTATTCGGGCTATAAAAAGTAGTAATAGTAATAATTATAATAATAATTATAATAATAAATTTATTACACATGTTTGAGTATTTTAATATCTACATTTTTATATAGTATGATTGTATCTTTCTGACAGTTTACCAATCATCCAAATAAAACGAAATGTAGTTTTATTTATGGACGCTCTTTAACTGCTGTAGTTCTCAGCGTCCCATTCTATACTGAGCGTGAAAGACAGTCTACTTTTGCTCAGAGGCCTCTTTATCAGGCTTGACGTTAATTGAATTGCAATTTATTTGTAACATGTCAATAGTATATGGATTTACACGTCAGTCTAATAAGAAAAACACAGTAAAATACAAAACTGATAACATTTTAAAACTTGTAACTTAAAAACTCCTTCACTGAATAGAAACATTGACTCATTAAAAATCGTTTTACATTTTGCTTAAATCTGTTGTAAGGTAATTTTTGTATATTCAACGGTAACTTATTAAAAAACTTAACACCAGAATATCAGGTGATTTTTCATATTTTTTGAGTTTATGATTTTCAATGGATAACAAATATGTATTTCGTGTGTTGTAATTATGAAAATCTGGATTTTTGTAAAGTAATTTCTCATTTTATTTTAAAAAGAGCAAACTCTTAAAAATATAAATGGAAGGAAACGTTAACATGTTATATTGCATAAAATAAGGTTTACAGGAATCCATGCTCATTAACTTAAAGATGGTGCGTAGAATTCTTTTCTGTACGATAAATATCCTATATGCGTTAGTAGAGTTGCCCCACAGTACAACTAAGATATGTAAAACAAGAGTAGTATATAGATATCAGTGTTTTTGTGTCAAGCTTATACAGTCAGAATGTTCATTCCACGTTTATAGATTATCCATATATATTCCAAGAAATTTAGAGCTTTGTTGACTTTGAATCATTTTATTCTCAAATTGTACATTTAGAGTAGTATCAACTAATTTATTTGTGAATTTTAGACAGTTTTTTTTTTCAACATTAACTATTAGTTTATTATTATCACACCACAATTTAAACTGAGAGATAGCTACTTTGATTTTGTCTAATAAAGCATCAGAACAAACAGTAATAGAGGTGTCATCAGCATAAATTAAAGCTTTTCCCACATCTATATATAATAAAAATATTAAAGGGCCGAGTATCGAGCCCTGTAGGACTCCCAAGCACATGTCGAAATTATCAGAAAAAGTTTCATTAACATTTATACAAATCTTATGATTGGATAGATATGATTTTAAAACGTTTAAGAAACAGCCTCTGAACCCTAACTTTAAAGTAATATAGTTAGTATCCAAACTATCGAAGGCCTTAGATAAATCAAAATATATACGGGTACATGTTTATCCTCATTAAGGTTTTTATATACATAGCTGTTTAAGTTCATACGAGGCAGTTTCCGTATTTTTTTTTTTTCCAAGAAGAAAACCATGTTGATCTGGAGTAATTAAATCAAATTTCAAGCACTCTATTGTACAAAAGACGTTCGAATATCTTGGAAATTGTGCTTAATAATGGACCTGTAATTCTTTACATTACTGGTATCACCTTTTTTATATATAGGTATCACTAGGGTTAGTTTCAGTGATGACGGAAATATTACATTCTCAATACAACGGCTAAGTTGCTTTTACGTAACGTAAATCTACGACATGGAACCAAGGGCTTTACTTCGCTAAAGATATTTACACCCGAAAAAATCCATCTTCCTCCGCCGGGTTTGAACCCGGGACCTTGGGTGTATAAAGTTAGCATGGTAACCACTACACCACGGAGGGCGACTACCAATTATCCAAAAGCCATTCAGAATGAAGAGGACTTCCGAGACATTTCAAAATATGTATTTTATTTATCATGAAAATATCTTAAACTTATGATATCTTAGTAAAAAAAAAAAAAAGTTAGTCATTTTCGAGAAAATAAAAGATATCTGAAAATTTCCCTGTACGATTTTGCTGAAAAGCTTCGTATCGTATCTTTGTAAAATATTATAAATTAAATAGCAGTTTGGAATTTTTCCACCTCTACGTTTTCCGTTTCACACATACACATACACTCCCTTTTTCTACGATTCAGTGGTCCGCAGAAAATGTGTATCCAGGCAAATTTCGGTATCAAAATTTTGGGTGGAATGCAATACATTCTCTGCCTACTTTGTAAAGGGTAGAGAAAGTCACATAAGCCTTCACAAGGAAGCTTTGTAGAAGCTACATAAAAATTAACGATAGTATGAAAAACTTGTATGTAAAAATCAGAATAATTGTTGATATTAAGAAAAGCTTCATGTAATACAAAACTACAATACCTTAAAAGCCACACAATGATTTCATAGAATAAAAAGCCAAATGTGAAACACATGGTAAACATTCCTATATGCAACATTCACATGACTTTCTACACCCATTCTGTAACAAACTAATCTTACAAAAGCTTATTCTACTATCTACTTCATGCTAGTCGAGATTAACATTAGCTGAAACCTGCTTCCTTATAAGTAGATGGAAAATAAGGGAATACACTAGACTAAAGTGACAGTCAAATGTTTAAAAAGCTAGTCGCTCTGTTAAACAACTGAAATTCAGTTCTCTTTGCATGCCCAGGCGTCAAGCAAAAGATATTTGAAACGAATCGCGACTTTCCGTCTGAGAAATTGAAACCCGTAATAAGCAATAGCTTGGAAATGAGTCCACCCCACCCCCACCCCCAAAAAAAATCAGATCTAAATTTTTTCTGTAGTAAGTTTGTATCTGCCTTTTACGTAAAGGTATTCAGAATGAAGAGGTCGTCTTTAGTGGCTATCCCAGAAAATACACATTTTATCACAGAACATACGGTATTTTGAGCCATTTTTGAGAAAATAAAAATTTTCTAAATATTTTCCGTGTAAAGAGAGTTTGGGGTAAGGGGATTTAAATGAAAATCTTCGCATCGCTGTTGGATGATGCTGAACATTTATACCAATTTAAATTCCAGACTTTTCGTTTTCAAGTTATCGTGTCCATACACTCACGGATAGACATACACATTCATACACACATATGTGCCTTTATTCTATTTTTTTTTGACTCAGCGGACCTCAAAACATATATTTCCTGAGAAATTTTGACATTGTATTATTAGATGGAATACAGGAATTTCTCCAGCTACTATATACATAATTAGTGTAGAGAAACAAAAGCCAAACATGAAACGCGGATTTCTCTACATATTTGCAACAAATTAATGTTAGAAACCCAATCCTTCTTTTTACTTCATGCTAATGTACAAAAATTAGTACAAATAGTCATATTACTTGCTTCCTTGCAAGTGGAAGCGAAATAAGGGAGTACCATAGGTTAAAGTAATAGTCAAACGCTGGTTGCTATGTGATTGAAGTTCCTTTGTTTGTATGGACACGAGTTCACAAAGTCCTGTATGAGAAAAGTATAAGTTTTTCAAAGCTGAAACCAAAAACAAGGAATGTCTAAAAAAAACTCTACGAAAAAAATGTAAATAACATAAATTGTATGTTTTAATGTGCTCTACAATTTTTTGTGTGGTAAGCTTTTGTCTATCTCTTACGGTTTGCCAGTTATGCAAAATTCTGTGAAATTCATACAGAATAAATTAATTTTTAGAGGCTAGTCCCAGAAATTTCAAGATATACATTTTATTTGTCAGGTAAATTATTTTAATTATAATCGTTAGAGCCTCTTTGAGAAAATCAAAATTTTCTAAATAAGTTCAATGTAAAGAGTAGTTGGGGATGGGGGGGGTTTTCTTGAAAATCTTCCTGTCGCATCCTTGGAGGATACCAAACTTAAATACCAAGTTTGGTATTGAACGGTCTTTCCGTTTTGAGCTATGCTGTCCACAGACACACATGGACCTTTTTCCACAAATGTTTTTTTTTTATTCAGGGGGACCCAAAACCTGTATTTCCGGTGTAATCTCGGTATCGAATTTTTGGGTGGAATACAATACCTTCTCTATGCACTATATACACAGTACGTGTAGAGAAACCACAAAACAAACACGAAACGCCGAGTAGGCCAGCTGGTATGGAATAAAAATAATTTCGCGCTGTGATGGTTTCCTTTTCCAGAACCCCAGAGAAACTTTTTAACAGAAGAGCAAAGACTGCCAGGGGTCGTTGACCCCGAATAAGATTCCAAGATAAATATTGACGTTTATCCACGGAATTCCAGTGTTTTTTATAGAGCCTCACAAACGCTCATCGATATCGCACAGTGTGGGACTGTTTTAATACTCTTCCAGCACTAATGAGAAAATATATTTGTGTTACATTCCCATGGCTTTCTCTATTCATTATCGTTTATTTTATAAGCTTATGAAAAATGCAAAAAAGGTTATTGCTTTATATATATGACGTATAATGTACGTATAGATGTATTACATTCCACCCAAAATTTCTATACCAAAATTTCATGGGAAATGCGCGTTTTGTTGCCTCCTGAATAAAAAGTCTTGTTTGTTCCATCCACAACGTATTCTCTACCTTTTCTGAAGCAACTATTCTTGCAAAAGATTATATTTGTATCTGTATTGTGCTAATCAAGATATAATTTAGCAGAAACGGTCTTATTACTTAGTTCCTTATAAATAGAAGGGAAATGCATTAGGCTAAACAGTCAAATGTTTTAAAAACTACATGAAGCAATTGAAATGCGGTTATCATTGCATTGTCAGAAATAAAACAAAAGAGAGATGAAACGAAATATGACTTCCCATTTGAGAAGACTTTAAGTTGTTTAAAATTGAAACCAATAACAAGGAATATCTCGGAAACGGTAAAATCTGCAAAATATTGTGTATGACATTTAGTGCTTTAATGGGCGACACGGGTTCGACTTGAGGCGACCGCATGTGGGATTTATGGTAGACAAAGCGGCGGGTTCTCCGGTTTGACCGCCATGTCAATGTCATCGACTGCGGTACCATTGTAGTAAAAGAATAACAATCGCTTTAATGTAAAGTGTATCTCTTACGGTTGCCAGTTATATAAGTGAAGAGGTCTTCAGAGACTCTTCCTTGTAGAGGGTAGTTGGGGTAGGGGGATCTTCTTGAAAATCTTCGTGTTGCATCCCTAGAAGATACGGCAAATTTGGTTTTTAATCGACTTTCCTTTTCGAGCTATGCTGTCAAAACACAAAGACACGCGTCAGACTGGCGCACGCGCGCACACCAACGGACACATTTCTAAATTTTTCTTTTTCTCCTTTTGGATTCAGGGGGTATCAAAACAAGTATTTCCGGTCAAATCTCGAAGTCGAATTTTTTGGTGTAATACAATATCTTCTCTATCCATTATGTGCATTGTACACTTGGACTAGAGAAAGAAAAATCTTGTGTGTTCCATTCACATGATTTTCTCTGCCTTTTCTGCGAGCAACTATTCTATTATTTACGTCATACTAATCGAGATAAAATTCAACAGAAATTCCCTTATCACTTGCTTGCTTGTAAGTAAGGGAATACACTAGGCTAAAGCGATAGTCAAATGTTTTAATATGTGGTTGCTACATGAAACAATTCAAATTTGCTTCTCTTTGCGTGGCCAGAAGTAAACCAAAACTAAGTTGAAACTAAATATGGCTTACCGTTGGAGAAAAATGTAATTCGTTTTAAATTGAAACCAATAACAAGGAATATCTCGGAAACAGTTTACTGTACAAAAAATAGACTATGACATTAATTGTTTTAATGAAAAGTATATAACTAACCAGTTATAGAAGACTCATCCAGAATGAAAAGGTCTAAAAAGGATTCTCCTCGAAAATTCAAGATATACATTTCATTTGTCATAAACACATCTTAACGTACATTTTAGTGCAAATTGTTAGAGCCAGTTTTGTGAAAATCAAAATTTTAGAAAAATATTAAAAGTAAAGGATAATTGAGGGTGGGGATTTTCTTCAAAATCTTCGTCCCACCTTTGGAAAATGCTGAACTTAAATAAGAAGTTTGCTATTTGACCGGTTTTTCGATTTTGAGCTACGCTGTTCAGAGGCATCAGGCGCGCGTGTACTCAAGAATGGTGTTTTTATTAAGGGGTCATAAAACATGTATTTCCGGTGTAATTTCAGTAATAGCATTTTTGGATGGCATATAATACCCCCTCTACATATTATGTACGTACATGGTATTTGAAAATCGATTTTTGTTGTTGTAATTTTCGACAGTTCTCACTTAGTAAAATGTGCAAGGCACGAGGCTGTTAAAGAAAGCTTAGGACCTTGTCAATGACCTTTTGCGGTCAAATGAACTGCTCAAGTGTAAATATTGTACCGTGACCTTAACTGAACGTACACACAACCTTATAAAGTGATCTCGAAGTATGTTGATAACCTTGCTAAACTCTTGTCGACCTTACAATGTAAAATCAGCTACCATTTTCCACATTAGCTATAAAGAGGAAGTCGGTGGCGTGGCAGAGAGGTTAGACCACTTCTCTCCCATCTAGGCGGCCCGGATTCGATCCCAAGCGCCTGCACGTGGGATATCTGGTGGACGAAACTCCGTCTGGACGAATTTTTCCGGGTTCTCCGGTTTCCTCCACCTCTCACTCCACCATCGTTATTATAATCCATTTCGCTATCACCCACATCCTCACGCTCATGCCTGGTACGGTGGTTTCGTGCCGTTGGCTCAGCGACAGGTTTATGACTCCTAGGCATCTACTTGCAGGTCCTAGAGGCGTCAGCCCTACATAAGAGGGTAAGCAAACTATATACAAATCAAAAAACAAATGGCTTTCTTACATATCTGTACCAAATTATTGTTAAAAAGTGTATACTTCTATTTACTTCATACTAATCGAGAAAAAAATAGCAGAAATAGTCTTATTACTTGCTTCCTTGCAAGTAGAACCAAAATAAGAGAGCACAATAGGTTAAAGTGATGGTCAAAAGCTGGTTGGCTTGTGACCGAAGTTCCTTTGTTTGTATGGATAGAAGTTGAATAATTCCTATAAGAAAAGTATGTTTTCCAAAGCTGAAACCAAAAACAAGGAATACCTCAAAAACGATCACCTCCACGTAAAAAATGTATATAACATAAATTGCGTATTATAACGTGCTGTACATTTTTTGTGTTTTAAATTTTCAATCCATCTCTTACGGTTTAGCAGTTATATAAAATTCCGTAAAATTCATCCAGAATAAAGTAGTCTTCAGAGGCTATTCCCAGAAAATTCAAGGTATACATTCTATTTGTCATGTAAATATCTTAAATATGTGATATTTTAATCAAAATTGTTAGAGTCAAGTTTTCGAAAAGTTTTCATGTTTTCGAAAAACGTTTCATGTAAAGGGTAGTTGGGGGTGGAGGAATTTTTGCTCAAAATCTTCGTGTCGCATCTCTGAAAGATGCTAAATACCTAGTTTGATATTTTACCGACTTTTCGTTTTTTGAATTATCGTGTTCACAGACACATGGACCTTTTTTTGGATAAAGGGGACCCTAAAACATATATTTCCGGTGAAAACTCGGTATCGATATTTGGGTGGAATGCAATACCTTCTCTATATACTATGTACATAGTATGTGCAGAGAAAGCAAAAAGGAAACAAGGGAATATACTAAGGCTAAACTGACCATCAAATGTTTTAAAATGTGTTGCTATGGGATTGAAATTAGCTTCTTTGTGTGGCCAGAAGTTGAAAAGTTCCTGCATGAGAAAAGTTTTAATTATTTTAAAACTGAAACCAATAATGATATCTCAAGAAACAGTCAGTTCTGCATAAAAAACGTACAGGACATAAATTATGTATTTTACTGAGATCCATGTTTTTTGAGGAATAAGTTTTTGTCTATTTCTTACGGTTTAACAGTTTTACAAAACTCATCCAGAGTAAAGAGAACTTCAGAAGTTATTCCCAGAAAATTCAAAATGTACATTTTGTGATGTAAATATCTTTAATATATGAAATTTTAATCAAAAGATTAAGAGCCATTTTTGAGAAAATCTAAATAATAAAAACATTTTCCCTGTAAAGGGTAGTTGAGGGTGGGTGAATTTTCTTAAAAATGCTCGTGTCGCATCCTTGGAAGATACTGAGCCCAAATGCCAAGTTTGGTTTTTAACAGACTTTTCGTTTTTAAGATATGCTCCCTACCCGTACACACGCACACACTGACAGACACACACGGACATTTTTAAAAAAAAATTGGATTCATAGGGTCTCAAAACAAGTATTTCCGGTGAAATCTCGGTATCGACTTTTTGGGTGCAATACAATAGCTTCTCTATACACTATGTACATATTAGAGAAAGTAAAAGGTTGATATTTTAGTTTTATTACTTTCTCTACACGTACTATATACATAGTGAATAGAGAAGGTATTGCACTCCACCCACAATTTCGATACCGAGATTTCACCAGAAGTATACGTTTTAGGGTTCCCTGTATCCAAAAAAAGCATTTTCAGAAAAAGATCCGTGTGTGTGCGTGTGTGTGTCCGTGAACACAGTAACTCAAAAACGAAAAGTAAGTAAAATACCAAACTTGGTATTTAAGTTTAGTATCTTCCAGGAATGCGACACAAAGATTTTGAGAAAAATCCCCCCACCCAAAACTACCCTTTACATGGAAAAAATTTCAAAAATTTTGATTTCCTGTAAAATGGCTTTAACGATTTTGATTAAAATGTCGTATATTAAAGATATTTACCTGACAAATAAAATGTATATTTTGAATTTTCTGGGAATAGCTTCTGAAGACTACTTTTTCTGGATGAATTTTACGGAATTTTGTATAACTGCTAAACCATAAGAGATGGACAAACACTTACCAGAGAAAAAAATGTAGAGCACATTAAAACTCACAATTTATTTTATATATATTTTGTTCGTGGAATTGGTCGTTTTAAAGATATTCCTTGTTTTTTGTTTCAGCTCTGAACATACTTTTCTCATGCAGGAATTTGTCTACACCTGCCCATACAAACAAAGGAACTTCAATCACATAGCAACCAGTTTAACCTATGGTACTCCCTTATTCCGCTTTTACTTATAAAGAGGCAAGTAATGAGACTATTTCTGCTAATTTTTTCTCGATTAGCATGAAATAAATACAAGCACAAGCTTTTTAACAATAATTTGTTACAGAGATGTAGAGCAAGTCTTGTGAATGGAACACAGCAGTTTTTTTTTTTTTAAATATTAGACTATCGCTTTAGCCTAGTGTATTCACTTATTTCCTTTCTACTTACAAGGAACTAAGTAATAAGAAAATCTCTGCTAATGTTTATTTCAATTAGCATGAAGTACATAGAAGAATAAGCTTTTAAACAATAGATTGTTTGCAGAACAGATAAAGAAAGATATGTGAATGCAACAGAGTATGCTAATTTCTCTAGCGCGTATGTAATATATACTAGTGGATAGGGAAGGTATTGTATTCCATCCAGAAATTTGATGTGGAGATTAAAGGTCCCCTGAGACACCCACACACATTTTTATAAACATACTTTCTTTTTTTAATTCAGGGGGCTGTAAAAGTTTATTTCCAGTGAAATCTCGGTATCAAATTTTTGGGAGCATTACAATACCTTCTCTACACACTTTGTACATACTACGTGTAGAGAAAGTAAAACGGAGTGAAAATAATCATTAATTGTATTCTTATGTATGAGACGAGTGCAATTACCTCAAATGAAATACAATGTTTCTATTTCATGTATTAGTTATTAAAAGCTGAAATAATATAATTGTTCCCTATTTCTATTGTTATTATCGATATTCGTACATTAGGTGTTAGACATGGTCGGTCATATCATCATTCAGGAGGCAGTGAACAAAGAAAAAAAAAGCATTCGGTAAATAAAGATGGTCGAATGCGTCATCTAGCATTTGAGAACTAATGTATTACAATGATAAAATCTCCCTTCCTATATATTATAAATTATTAATAGTCTTATTTCACTGAAAACTCGTGTTTTCATATCTTAGGACATTTATCGACAAAATGAAAACACGTGTACTATTACTCGTAGGAAGAGGCCAATCCAGTACTTTGGCGCGTAAAATTGCAACCAATCAGAAGTCATTATTTATGCATTTTAATCGTTGTTATTATCACACCCACGTGCAACCGTTTTTCTAAATTTTTCGCACCCACGTGAACTAATGTTGGTTTCATAGTAATGGCGGGACTTCCAAAACGTTTTGGGGAAAGGTCTATCGCTGAAATAGACACTAATTGAAAACTCAAAGTCGTACAGAATACTAAAAACAACAGAGAGAGTGTGTGGAACCAGTTCAACGAATTCTTAAGCAACATTTATGATATGCGCATCGATTTACAGTGATTTCGGTGCAAATATACGTGGAATATTATTCTTCGTGTCCAAGTAGGCTAATCACTGTCATTTTATTCACGAAATAGTCTTAGTAAATACATCTCGAGCTACAGCTTTTACCTTAGATAAAAGTTGGAACTCTCGTTATATTACTTATGATATTACTGTCATTGTTGAAGACCAGGAGTATCATATGTTCAGCTGACATTGAAGGCTCAATCTAGTTGCTCGCGAATATATCGATAAAAGTCGCAACTCTCGTTATATTACTTATGATATTACTGTCATTGTTGAAGACCAGGAGTATCATATGTTCAGCTGACATTGAAGGCTCAATCTAGTTGCTCGCGAATATATCGATAAAAGTCGCAACTCTCGTTATATTCCTTATGTTGAAGACCAGGAATATCATAGTTACAGCTGACATTGAAGACTCAGTCTAGTTGCTCGCGAATATATCGATAAAAGTCGCAACTCTCGTTATATTACTTATGATGAAGACCAGGAATATCATAGTTACTGCTGACATTGCAGGCTCAATCTAGTTGCTCGCGAATATATCGATAAAAGTCGCAACTCTTGTTATATTACTTATGATGAAGACCAGGAATATCATAGTTACAGCTGACATTGCAGGCTCAATCTAGTTGCTCGCGAATATATCGATAAAAGTCGCAACTCTCGTTATATTACTTATGATGAAGACCAGGAATATCATAGTTACTGCTGACATGGAAGGCTCAATCTAGTTGCTCGCGAATATATCGATAAAAGTCGCAACTCTCGTTATATTACTTATGATGAGGACCAGGAATATCATAGTTACTGCTGACATTGCAGGCTCAATTGCTCGCGAATATATCGATAAAAGTCGCAACTCTCGTTATATTACTTATGATGAAGACCAGGAATATCATAGTTACTGCTGACATTGAAGGCTCAATCTAGTGGCTCACGGATATATCGATAAAAGTCGCAACTCTTGTTATATTACTTATGATGAAGACCAGGAATATCATAGTTACTGCTGACATTGCAGGCTCAATCTAGTGGCTCACGGATATATCGATAAAAGTCGCAACTCTCGTTATATTACTTATGATGAGGACCAGGAATATCATAGTTACTGCTGACATGGAAGGCTCAATCTAGTTGCTCGCGAATATATCGATAAAAGTCGCAACTCTCGTTATATTACTTATGATGAAGACCAGGAATATCATAGTTACTGCTGACATTGCAGGCTCAATCTAGTTGCTCGCGAATATATCGATAAAAGTCGCAACTCTTGTTATATTACTTATGATGAAGACCAGGAATATCATAGTTACAGCTGACATTGCAGGCTCAATCTAGTTGCTCGCGAATATATCGATAAAAGTCGCAACTCTCGTTATATTACTTATGATGAAGACCAGGAATATCATAGTTACTGCTGACATGGAAGGCTCAATCTAGTTGCTCGCGAATATATCGATAAAAGTCGCAACTCTCGTTATATTACTTATGATGAGGACCAGGAATATCATAGTTACTGCTGACATTGCAGGCTCAATTGCTCGCGAATATATCGATAAAAGTCGCAACTCTCGTTATATTACTTATGATGAAGACCAGGAATATCATAGTTACTGCTGACATTGAAGGCTCAATCTAGTGGCTCACGGATATATCGATAAAAGTCGCAACTCTTGTTATATTACTTATGATGAAGACCAGGAATATCATAGTTACTGCTGACATTGCAGGCTCAATCTAGTGGCTCACGGATATATCGATAAAAGTCGCAACTCTCGTTATATTACTTATGATGAAGACCAGGAATATCATAGTTACTGCTGACATTGAAGACAACGGTATCTTATGGACTGTGTACAGGAAAGGAGAGGTACGAGTTTTCTTGTGGCCCTATTTGGAGGGGCTAGCGGCCCACTCGATGATGTCAATGTTTGCGGGGGCTTTGTCTTTGGCGAGGGCTTGCCAACTTGTTTATTACATGTGCTGTCCCGAACACGCGTGCTATTGTATACCCAGTTCATATCCTCAGCTCACTGTCTCACAGGTTTTACTCCGGATTTTATTAATTTAAAACAATATTTATTCTATATAGTAAGAGTCAGACTGAAAATTTCAATACCATAGCCAGGATTTAAATCTCGGATCTCCCGATCTCTCTACCACTGAGCTACCATGGCAACATACCGGCACGGCACTAAATTCCTCAACTGACTCACATGTTTCCCGGTAAATCACAACATGATCTTAAATCATTTTGAGATGACCGCCCCAATGGCGACTTAGAATGTTGTGAGTACTTTAAGTCCCAGGATTCATAGTATAGCCGACTATTATGGTCAATTGACCATATCCTGTCCTACACACGGCTTGTGTGAAGCCAGACAATTAAAACCAATATTTACTCTCTTCCTTTGTGGTATTTAGAAGATCTCTTATGATATCGTACAAAACAATCTCGCCCGCCTGGGTAGTGTGGTGGTAGCGTGTCTGCCTCACAAATGTCGAGTAGCTTTAAGCTCCATGGACTCCGAGATCATTTCACCAACATAATTTCATCATCCGATATGACCAACCAGGTTAAAGGACGGCTACAAAAAAACTAAAATCACAGTTAGATTATTACAATCCTTTTCTAACTTTTTTTTTTCACGAACTAATGATATAGTACAATATTTATTTTTATTTTATCTAGCACGTATGTCTATACAATACACATAGTAGCTATAGAAAGTATTGTATTCCACCGAAAAATTCGATGAGTGAAATACAATTCTTACTAGTCGCCCTCTGTGGTGTAATGCTTACCATGCTAACTTCATATACCTAAGGTCGCGGGTTCAAACCCGGCGGAGGACGATCGATTTTTTCGGGAGTAAAAATTCTTAGCATGGCTTCCTCCGGAAGGGAAGTAAAGCCGTGGGTCCCATGTCGTAGATTTACGGCACGTAAAACAACTCAAGCCTGATAGAGAGGCCTCTGACCAAAATTAAGTGGTCTTTCACACCCAAATTAGAATGGGACGCTGAGAACCACAGCACTTAAAGAGCGTCCATAAATAACACGCCATTTACATTTTTGTGTACTATACGTAATAAAGAATGCAAAAATATTTGACGTAAGTTAAGGTTTTCAAAAAAAAGAAGGAGTATCCTTTGTCTATCTCTGAAGATATGACTATTAAAATATTTAAAATAAATCTTATGTGCTAAACTCACATGACTTTCTCAAGCCGCTCTAAAAACTTCTTAAAAATGATGATGGAGATAAACATTAGCAGCATGTTCTAATTACTTAGTTCCTTATAAGTAGAAGGGAACGAAAGGAATCCACTAGCCTGAAGTGATAGTCAAATGTTTTAAAAGCTACCGCAATGCGATTGTCACTGCAAATCGCTTTTTTGGTTGGCTAGAAATAGAACAAAAGAAAAACGAACACTTCCTCTCTGAGAAAAGTATTACTTCACAATTGAAACCAATAACAAGGAATATTTCGGAAGCGGCTACCTGTACAACGAAAACGTAAAGACATAAATTGTGTGTTTTGACGAGATCTACATTTATTGCAGAGTAACTTTTGTCTATCTCTTATGGCTTAGCAGTTAAGCAAAATTCGGCCAAGAGGCTATTCCCAGAAAATTCATGATATACATTTTATGGTTTTAATATACGAGATTTTAATCAGAATCGTTAGAGCCATTTTTAGAAAACCAAAATTTTCGAAGTATTTTCCATGTAAAGGGCAGTTTGTGGTGGAGGGGGGGGGGGATTTTCTCGAAAATCCTCATGTCGCATCCTTGGAAGATACTAACCCTAACTACCAAGTTTGGTATTTTTAAGCAATACTGTCCACACACACACGGAACTTTTTCTAAAAATCTGATGTGTCCCATTCACATGACTTTCTCTACATGTCTGCAACAAATTATTGTTAAAAAGCTTACGCTTCTATTTATTTAATGCTAATCCAGAAAAAATTAGCAGAAATAGTCTTATTACTTGCTTCCTTGTAAGTAGAAACGAAATAAGGAAATACCATAGGTTAAACTGATAGTCAAAAGCTGGTTGCTATGTGAATGGATTTCCTTTATATGTATGGATAGGAGTTGACAAATTCCTATATGAGAAAAATTAAGTTTTTCAAAGCTGAAATCAAGGGTTATCTAAAAAACGATCAGCTCCACGAAATAAATGTACAAAACATAAATTGTGTGTTTTAATGTGCCCTACAGTTTTTGTGTGGTAACTTTTTGTCCATTTATTACGGTTTAGCAATTATGCAAAATTCCGTAATCTTCAGAGGCTGTTCCCAGAAAATTCAAAATATCCATTTTCTTTGTCAGGTAGATATCTTTAATATTCGACGTTTTAATAAAAATCGTTAGAGCCATTTTTGAGAAAATGAAAATTTTCGAAAAATTTTCCATGTAAAGTGTAGATTGGGGTGGGGGGGATTTTTCTCAATATCTTCGTGTTGCATGCCTGGAATAAACTAAAATTAAATACCAAGATTGGTATTTAGCGACTTTTAGTTTTTGAGTTATCGTGTTCACAGACGCACAAATATACGCGGACCTTTTTCTGATAAAACTTTTTTGGAAGAGGGGACCCTCAAACATATATTTCCGGTATAATCTCAGTATCAAATTTTTGGGTGGAGTGCAATACCTTCTCTATACACTGTGTACATAGTAGGTGTAGAGAAAGTAAAATGTCTTTTTGGAGTCAGGGGACCTCAAAATATACTTCCGGTGAAATCTCGGTATCGAATTTTGGGCGCAATGCAATACCTTCTCTATACATAATGTACATAGTACGTGTATAGAAAGTTATAAATGGTAGTTTCCGGTGCGAGAATTTCTTAGTGGGTAAGCAATATCTAATAGATTATTGAGAAAGTAATAAAGGACAATATATGGAGAAATGCATGAGTGAGATATTTTCTCCAGATGACTGGAAACAAAGTGTTTCATTAAAAGCCTCGACGGTTTACGACACTAGGTCCAAGGGTAAACCTCGTAAATGGACAATCCATTACTGAACCCCCCCCCCAGCTATAATTAACCCCATTGCCAACACTTAAGGTCCCCAGGGGTACTTCCTGCAGGTTGTGTTTATGGTGTGACCTTATGACCTTTCATCAAAACACTTGCAAGAAAACTTTATGGCTAATGCTTCGTAAAAGGAACATGGTGTTCCGAGTTTATTGATTTGGTTGGTTCCTTAACTTCCTGGGTCTCCCTGTCGCTGACAATCAACTCTACCCTTTACTCTTACAAAACATTGCTCCATTGTACTGTCCAGATTCTAAATATCGGTTCTTGGGTCTCCCTGTTGCTGACAATTAACTCTACCCTTTACTCTTACAAAACATGGCTCCATTGTACTGTCCAGATTCTAAATATCGGTTCTTGGGTCTCCCTGTTGCTGACAACTCTACCCTTTACTCTTACAAAACATTGCTCACTTTATACTGTCCAGATTCTTAATATCGGTTCTTGGGTCTCCCTGTTGCTGACAATCAGTTCTACCCTTTACTCTTACAAAACATTGCTCCGTTGTACTGTCTAGATTCTTAATAACGGTTCTTGGGTCTCCCTGTTGCTGACAATCAACTCTACCCTTTACTCTTACAAAACATTGCTCACTTTATACTGTCCAGATTCTTAATATCGGTTCTTGGGTCTCCCTGTTCTTGACAATCAACTCTACCCTTTACTCTTACAAAACATTGCTCACTTTACTCTTACAAAACATTGCTCACTTTATACTGTCCAGATTCTTAATATCGGTTCTTGGGTCTCGCTGTTGCTGACAATCAACTGTACCCTTTACTCTTACAAAACATTGCTCACTTTATACTGTCCAGATTCTTAATATCGGTTCTTGGGTCTCCCTGTTGCTGACAATCAACTCTACCCTTTACTCTTACAAAACATTGCTCACTTTTCACTGTCCAGATTCTTAATATCGGGTCTTGGGTCTCCCTGTTGCTGACAATCAACTCTACCCTTTACTCTTACAAAACATTGCTGACTTTATACTGCCCAGATTCTGAATATCGGTTCTTGGGTCTCCCTGTTGCTGACAATCAACTCTACCCTTTACTCTTACAAAACATTGCTGACTTTATACTGTCCAGATTCTGAATATCGGTTCTTGGGTCTCCCTGTTGCTGACAATCAGTTCTACCCTTTACTCTTACAAAACATTGCTCACTTTATACTGTCCAGATTCTTAATATCGGGTCTTGGGTCTTCCTGTTGCTGACAATCAACTCTACCCTTTACTCTTACAAAACATTGCTGACTTTATACTGTCCAGATTCTGAATATCGGTTCTTGGGTCTCCCTGTTGCTGACAATCAGTTCTACCCTTTACTCTTACAAAACATTGCTCACTTTATACTGTCCAGATTCTTAATATCGGTTCTTGGGTCTCCCTGTTGCTGACAATCAGTTCTACCCTTTACTCTTACAAAACATTGCTCCATTGTACTGTCTAGATTCTTAATATCGGTTCTTGGGTCTCCCTGTTGCTGACAATCAACTCTACCCTTTACTCTTACAAAACATTGCTCACTTTATACTGTCCAGATTCTTAATATCGGTTCTTGGGTCTCCCTGTTCTTGACAATCAACTCTACCCTTTACTCTTACAAAACATTGCTCACTTTATACTGTCCAGATTCTTAATATCGGTTCTTGGGTCTCCCTGTTCTTGACAATCAACTCTACCCTTTACTCTTACAAAACATTGCTCACTTTATACTGTCCAGATTCTTAATATCGGTATTTGGGTCTCCCTGTTCTTGACAATCAACTCTACCCTTTACTCTTACAAAACATTGCTCACTTTATACTGTCCAGATTCTTAATATCGGTTCTTGGGTCTCCCTGTTCTTGAAAATCAACTCTACCCTTTACTCTTACAAAACATTGCTCACTTTATACTGTCCAGATTCTTAATATCGGTTCTTGGGTCTCCCTGTTCTTGACAATCAACTCTACCCTTTACTCTTACAAAACATTGCTGACTTTATACTGTCCAGATTCTTAATATCGGTTCTTGGGTCTCGCTGTTGCTGACAATCAACTCTACCCTTTACTCTTACAAAACATTGCTCACTTTATACTGTCCAGATTCTTAATATCGGTTCTTGGGTCTCCCTGTTGCTGACAATCAACTCTACCCTTTACTCTTACAAAACATTGCTCACTTTTCACTGTCCAGATTCTTAATATCGGTTCTTGGGTCTCGCTGTTGCTGACAATCAACTCTACCCTTTACTATTATAAAACATTGCTCACTTTTCACTGTCCAGATTCTTAATATCGGGTCTTGGGTCTTCCTGTTGCTGACAATCAACTCTACCCTTTACTCTTACAAAACATTGCTGACTTTATACTGCCCAGATTCTGAATATCGGTTCTTGGGTCTCCCTGTTGCTGACAATCAACTCTACCCTTTACTCTTACAAAACATTGCTCACTTTATACTGTCCAGATTCTGAATATCGGTTCTTGGGTCTCCCTGTTACTGACAATCAACTCTACCCTTTACTCTTACAAAACATTGCTGACTTTATACTGTCCAGATTCTGAATATCGGTTCTTGGGTCTCCCTGTTCTTGACAATCAACTCTACCCTTTACTCTTACAAAACATTGCTGACTTTATACTGCCCAGATTCTGAATATCGGTTCTTGGGTCTCCCTGTTCTTGACAATCAACTCTACCCTTTACTCTTACAAAACATTGCTGACTTTATACTGTCCAGATTCTGAATATCGGTTCTTGGGTCTCCCTGTTACTGACAATCAACTCTGCCCTTTACTCTTACAAAACATTGCTGACTTTATACTGCCCAGATTCTGAATATCGGTTCTTGGGTCTCCCTGTTGCTGACATTCAACTCTACCCTATACTCTTAGTGTTATATAACCGGATAAAGGACTGGGAATCTAAATTTGGCAAACTTTCAAAATTTCAAATGGGTTTCAGAGAAGGACACAGTACCATAGATGCCGCTTTTATATTAGACACTTTAAGGACGCAGCAACTGTTAGTTAAGCGGGTAAAGCTTCATTGTGCTTTTGTGGACTTTAAGAAGGCATTTGACTCTATCAATCGAAATGCATTATGGTACAAACTAGGCAGAAAGGGGTTATCAAGTAAAATGGTTAGAGCATTGCAGGCAATATATCAAAATGTCCAATTCTGTGTGAAGTACGACAGAAACAGAGTGTCCGAGAGTTGCCGAAGCTATAGGGGAGTGAGGCAGGGCTGTATTTTATCTCCCTTGCTATTTAATCTCTTTGTGGATGATATTACTGATACAATGATAGCAGAGAATATCCAAGCACCAGTAGTAGCGGATTTGCAGATCCCAACACTTCTATACGCAGACGATTTAGTATTGTGCTCTACGACAGTAAACTGATTGCAACGAGGACTGGACAAACTTAAGAACTATTGCGATGAATGGCTACTTACAGTTAATGTGAATAAGACTAAGGCAATGACTTTCAAAAAGGGTTGTGTTTATAGCAGGGAGGAGACTTGGACATATGCAGGACAGATACTGGACAATGTTAAATCCTTTGTGTACTTAGGACTCACATTTACAATGAACGGAAAATGGACAAAACACATTGACATTACGAAACACAAGGCAAGGGTGAAAGCGGCGGAAGCTCTCCGGATACGCTGCAGAATTCCGAATATATCCATAACCTTAATGGAAACTGTATACGGAGCGACAGTTAGATCCACGATGACATACGGAGGAGAAATATGGGGGTGGGAACAAACAGGGAATCTGGATCAAGTGAGGACCCAATTTTTTAAAGAAATTCTGGGTGTAGGGAGGGGTACGGCAAACTGCGGAATAATGAGGTAAACGATAGAGTGCAAAATCAGAGCAGTTAAATATTGGATGAGAATCGTTCACGGAAACCAATCTCTAATTAGGGCAGTCTGCTACCGTGAACAGTTGCGAATGGAAGGTAATTTGACGTGGGCATCAAAATTAAAGAAAGGGTTGGAAACCATTGGGATGGGAGACATTTGGATGGCGGGGCAGGAAAACAGGCGAAGTATTTGGAGAAAAATTAAGAAACGTCTCTGTGATATTGACAGACAGCAAATAATTGCGCAATGCACAGAGAACGTGTCATTAGAAGTACAGTCTGGGCTGAAATCGGAGTGGGGTATGGAGCAATACATCAAAACAGGTACCAAACTCATTAGAGAGGGGCTCGCGTGGATTAGACTAGGAGCATGGAGGAGCACGAAAATTTCTGACGAGAATGGTACGAGAATCTGTCCCATTTGCGAGGAGGAAGAGTCGTGGACTCACATCTTGGCAAGATGTAGGGGTACGGAGGAATGGCGGGAAAAATATTTGCCGCGATTTTTTACCACTGCGAATGTAGGGATAGAAGCATGTTGGACGCTACTGGCAGGCACGGAAAACATGGGCTAGGTAAATTTATACTTAAGGCAAGACAGCTGAGATCTGAGGAGGCTGCCAATAGAGAAGGGGGGGGGGATAAGATCAACTAAACAAAAGTGACTACAATGTTCTACATACATGTATATTATATCAGACTTAGGTCACTGTTGTGCTAGGGTTGTATATATTATGTGTATATATGTCTTTTAAGTGTAATTATCTATGATAAGAGGGTGCATTTATGGAGGTGTACTCTGTGCTGTAAATTTAAATTGGTATATTTGAATATCTTTGTATCTTTATTTTCGGATTCACACTTAATTTTTATTGTTGCTTCTGACTGTGTATTTCCTTTGTCTTTTTATTTTCGTGTTTACTCTTTTAATTCTTTGTTGTGGTTGTTGTTTTAATATTGCTTGTAATGTGTATTACAAAAGCACGTACGGTCTGTGGACCCGTGCGACTGTTGAAATTCTATGTATGATATTGCTATATTAATAAATACACTTATTCATTCATTCATACTCTTACAAAACATTGCTGACTTTATACTGTCCAGATTCTTAATATCGGTTCTTGGGTCTCCCTGTTGCTGACAACTCTACCCTTTACTCTTACAAAACATTGCTGACTTTATACTGCCCAGATTCTGAATATCGGTTCTTGGGTCTCCCTGTTACTGACAATAAACTCTACCCATTACTCTTACAAAACATTGCTGACTTTATACTGTCCATATTCTTAAAAACGGTTCTTGAATCACCCTGTTGCTGACTTTCAACTCTACCCTTTATTGTTTCAAAACATTGCTGACCTTATTCTATCCAGATTCTTAATATCGTTTCTTGGGTGTCCCTGTTGCTGACAATCAACTCTGCCCTTTACTCTTACAAAACATTGCTGACTTTATACTGTCCAGGTTCTTAATATCGGTTCTTGGGTCTCCCTGTTGCTGACAATCAACTCTGCCCTTTACTCTTACAAAACATTGCTGACTTTATACTGTCCAGGTTCTTAATATCGGTTCTTGGGGGTCCCTGTTGCTGACAATCTACTCTAGCGTTTACTCTTACAAAACATGCTGACTTTATAGTGCCCAGATTCTTAATATCGGTTCCTGGGTCTTCCTGTTGCTGATAGTCAACTCTACCCATTACTCTTACAAAATATTGCTGACTTTATACTATCCAGAATCTTAATATCGCTTCCCCATCTCACATTAATTTAGGGTAACTTTTCCTCAATCCGGTCCGATTTAGCCCTCTTACTTTCTCTACACGTACTCGGGACCGTATTTACGGCAGGGCAAACCGGGCCACTGTCCAGGTCGACACATTTTAGGCGGCGGTAAAATTATTAGAATGATGAAAAAAAAATGAAAAAAAATGCATAGACATGAAAGTTCATTTAAATTTAGTCGCTCGCAGAGGAATATTAATTGACGCATGTTGGCTAGGCTGATTAGTTTGCAAGCTATGCGCACGTAGCGGATACAAAGCGAAACGCATTCCAATAGTGAAAATCGACGTACACACTCAAAAATTGTAAGATCAAGAAGTGTGTGTGTGTGTTGTTATTCATTAAGGTTAATTTCCTACGTTAATGGACTATGACGAACTCATAAACTTGTTTGCAAATGAGAGGGCAAGGAGGAAGCCTCCTGTTATTTAAACAGCATATGTTTTCACATCTAATATGGGGTGATACCTCTTTAATGTACGATGTTTCTACTTAAATCTTGATAAACTCAGTTATGATGTTTGCCACTCATACTTAAGTATCCAAACTAGTGAAGCCATTCTCTATGTTGTGAAAATTTAAGTAATGTATGTATTGCAAGTTGGGGGGGGGGGCAACAAAATTGTTTTTTTTTTTTTGTTTTGTTTTTTTTTGCGTCTGAGGTCCTAAATTCGGGCCTGCACGTACTTTATAGATAGTGTATACAGAAGGTATTGTACTGCACCCGAAAATTCCAAACCGATATTTCACCAGAAATATATGCTTTGGGGCCCTCCGAATAAAAAAAATAGAAAAACATCCGTACGCGCGCGCCTGTGTCCCTGTGTCTGAAGACGATAACTCAAAAACGAAAAGTCGGTAAAATTCAAACATTGGTATTTAAGTCCACTATTTGCCGAGTATCCAACATGAAGATTTTCCAGAAAATCTCTCCACCGCAAACTACCCTTTACATGGAAAAAATTTCGAAAATTTGGATTTTCTTAAAAATGGCAAATAAAATGTATATCCTGAAGTTTCTGGGAATAGCCTCTGAAGACTACTTTATTCAAACTTCCTTTACATGGAATTTTTCTAAACAATTTTGATTTTCTCAAAAATGGCTCAAACGATTTCGATTAAAATTTCGTATATTAAAGACATTTACCTGAAAAATAAAACGTATATCTTGAATTTTCTGGGAGTAGCCTCTGAAGACTACTTTATTCTGGATGAATTTTACGGAATTTTGCATAACTGCCAAAAACTTGTCACACAAAAAATGTAGAGCGCGTTAAAACACACAATTTATGTTATTTACAAAGGAACTTCAGCCACATAGCAACCAGCTTTTGACTATCACTTTTTACCACTTGTATCACAAATAAATATTTTGTAATACTTATAACATTTTTTGTTAAAACCCCTAAATGTATATTTTATTGTGTCACTAAGCTAACTCATTTACGAGTCAGACTAGTAAATAAATACATAAATCATAATTGGAAATATAATATTTATTGTTGCTAAAACTTTTCTAAAAATTAAAATTAGCTTTTAAAATAACTTAATTACAAGCGTGTTGTCGAAATAGCACGAAACATGCAGGAAATTTAAGATGTCAAGAAATTCAAAATAACCCATCGAACTACAGTAAGCACTAAATAAGAACAAATCTACAGCCAATTAAGACATTATTAATTACAAAACTTCACCTACAAGCCGCCACTGAGAGAGCTGCGTCAGAAACAAACACACTTTTGTTACATTAAAACTTCTGAAATGCAGACTCTCTATACCTTGCTCACTGCTACCAAACAAAAGACTTGACGTGATGTTGGTACCCGTGGAGTTTACTTTGCTAATTGAATGCGCTCCGTCAGAAAACTTCCGTTTAATTAGTAAACGAGCTATAATTACTTGTTGTTTACTTGAAGACGTAACCTCACTAACACCGTTTAATCTGACATTCACGTTAACCCTAAATATACAGGGTGATTCACAAACACTTTTACGAATTTTGGGGACAGGTTCCTTACCTCAAAACAAGACAAAATCTGACGTGTTCCATTCACATGACTTTCTCTAGCGAAATAAGGGAGTAGAATAGGTTAAAGTGAAAGTCAAAAGCTGGTTGCTATGTGACTAAAGTTTCTTTGTTTGTTTGGACAGGAGTTGACAAAATCCTGTGTGAGAAAAGCATAAGTTTTTTAAAGCTGAAACTAAAAACAAGGAATATCACAAAAACGACCAACTCCACGAAAAATAGAATATAACATAAATTGTGTGTTTTAATGTGTTCTATATGTTCTGTGTGTAAGTTTTTGTCCATCTCTTATGGTTTAGAAGTTTGCAAAAATCCATTAAATTCATCCAGAATAAAGTAGTCTTCAGAGGCTATTCCCAGAAAATTCAAGATATACATTTTATTTGTCAAGCCAATATCTTAAATATACAAGATTTTATTCAAAATCTTTAGAGCCATTTTTAAGAAAGTCAACATTTTCGAAATTTTTTTCCATGTAGATGGTAGTTTGGGGTGGGTGATTTTCTTGAAAATCTTCGTGTCGCACCCTTGGAAGATACCAAACTTAAATACCAAGTTTGGTTTTTAACGGCCCAAGGACATGCACACACACACACACACACGGACATTTTTCTAAAAATGCTTATCTTGGATTCAGGGTGTCCCAAAACATGTATTTCCTGTGAAATCTTGGTATGGAATTTTTGGGTGCATTACAATACCTTCTCTATACACCATGTACATAGTATGTGTAGAAAAAGTTAAATTATTCATATAAACAGATGTCCCAAAGCCTTTCGATCTCTATTTTTTGAGGTTCAAAATGTTATTATTCAAAACATTTTAAAGTGACACTTTATTTTATTTTTGACTTTGTCAGCTTGTTAGGAAGTGTTCAACACAAACACCACTTATAGCAGACGATCCAAATGTCCTGCTCTTGCGTCTAGACACTCAAGTACTCGTTGAAACATGGAATGTCAAATACTCCAGTCGGTGTCGTATGATTTCGCAGGCTTTCATTACACGTAGATTAAAAGCCTCTTCATCTAGGACGGCTGCTGCATAAACCAATAGTTTATGGTGCAAAAACTAAGATCCAAAGAATTGAGGTCGGGGGGAATGTGTAGGCCATAGGACTGGTCCCCCTCTACCTATCCATTTGTCGTGCTAGATACCAGCCAGTGCATCTCGCACGATGAAACTAAAATGTACTAGAGCTTGATGCATAAACCACATGTTTCTTTTTATTTGCAGAGTCACATTTTCTAACAAGTCTGGGAGATTGTTCTGAATGAGGACAACACTTGCAAGGCGTGCTGGGGGAATGTATTACACATCTGATAAATGTTAACAAGTAGCCATGGCAACACAAGGCCAACTCTGCAGAGGAAAATGCGTCAAAGCCTTCTATAAATGAGTGCATAAATAAATGGAGTTATTAGGTTGGACCCGGAAAGTCGTTGAAGGTGACTTTCTTTAAACAATTGATATCGCGAAAACGAAGCGTTTTAGAGAATTTGTTTACATGAACACATTTTCTTGTTTCGATATCAGGAATCCGTCCCTAAACGTTGTAAAAGTATTTTTGAATAATCCTGTACACAGTGTGCTTTAAAAGTTACATAAAACTTTGAATACTACAATATTTGAGAGGAGAAAGCATAAGTACTGTGTAAACAATGGGTTTTTATAAAATATTGAGACGATGTTCTGCGTTCTCTTGTTCAAGTACACCGCTCTTTCTATGACTCCAAGCACAGCATTTTGCAGATAACGTCTTGAAATATTGGCAATTTCTTACCAGATAGCCTCTTTCAACAGCTGTCGGGTTGTTGGATGTGCCAAAAAAAATCTGACGTGTTCCATTCACATTACTTTCTCTACATCTCTGCTACAAAATATTGTTGAAAAGCTTATGCTTCTATTTACTTCATGCTAATTCAGAAAAAATAGCAGAAATAGTCTTATCACTTGCTTCCTTGTAAGTAGAAGCGAAATAAGGGAGTACCGTAGGTTAAAGTGACAGTCAAAAGGTGGTTGCTATGTGACTGAAGTTCCTTTATTTGTATGGATAGGAGTTGACAAAGTCCTGTTGAAAAAAGTATAAGATTTTTAAAGCTGAAATCAAAAACAAGGTATATCTCAAAAACGATCAACTCCACGAAAAAAATGTATATGACATAAATTGTGTGTTTTAAGGTGCTCTACATTCCACTTACTGTATGTAGTAGAGGAAGCCAAATTAGGTGGTTTATTCCACCAGAATACACGAAGATATTGTTTTGTTACTTTTATGACGGGTAGCGTAACCTATTTCTGACCCAGTTCCGATAACAACTATGCGACATCATACAGGCTTTTGAAATAATCATTTAAACACCGTTTTGTAGTCGTGATGTGGTCGGAGAAACAGGAATCATTATTAGGTCAAGGTAGCACAGAGTGGAAATCGAATGACGGACGTAAATAATCTCGGGGTGTGGAATAGTGAAAGCGAAAACTGATTACACGCTGGCCTACTTCTGCTTTTGAACGGGAGAGTGCCACCTTCGCTCCTAAGTACCGGTCGTCTGCTACTGCGAGCATATGCATATTATAGAAAACCCTAGAATTTCTGCGCAAAATTTTTTCATAGAAATACACATAAAAGACATAAAATATGTTTTAAATGTAATCTGTAACTGGTTTAAATTATTGCAACTTGCCTACCAATATATGGATTTTTTGCGTTCTTTCTCTTCTTCGAACTTAACACAAAATACAAAAATTACTGTATTCAACCCAAACATTCTTTACCGACATTTCACCGAAAATACACGTTTTGAGGCTCCCTAAATCCAAAACATAAAAAAATTCCCTGAATAGAAAAAGTGTGCATCTTCAGAGAATGTGACAGGAAGATAAAAATATTCGTAAATAGCATTACTTTGTTACCTACATCTTGCTAAGTGAGATAAACATTTGCAGAAATGGCCTTATTACTTGACTTCTTATAAGTAGAAAGGAAATAAGGGAATACACTAGGCTAAAGTGATAGTTAAAACTTTTAAAAGCTTTTTCTACGTGAACTGTTTAAAATTCAGTTTTTTTTCAAGGCCAGGAATAAAGAAAAAGAGATATGATGCGAAAGATGAGAAAATTTTAAGTAGTTGGAAACTGAAGAATATCTTGTAAACGGTTAACGCTACAGAAAAGTATATGATCTAAATTGTAGTGTTTTAACGAGATCTACATTTTTGGTGTAGAAAGTATTTGTATATCTCTTACGGTTTAGCAGTTATATAGAAGTAATCCAAAATGAAAAGGTCTTCAGAAGCTTTTCCTCGCAAATTCAACGCACACGTTTTATTCATCATGTAAACATCTTTAATATGTGGTACTTTAATCAAAATTATAAGAGCCATTCATGAAAAAATCAAAATTATCAAAAAGTGTTCCACGTAAAGGGTAACTTGAGGTGGGGAGATTTTCCTCAAAATCCTCGTGTTACATTCTTGAAAGATACTAAACATAAATACCAAGTTTGCATTTTAACGACTTTTGTTTTTGAGACCGTGTTCACAGACACAGACACGGGCCTTTTTCTAAAAAAAAAAACTCATGTGTTCCATTCAGCTGACTTTCTTTACATTTCTGTAACAAATTATTGTTAGTAAGCTTATTCTTCTATCTACTTCATACTAATCGAATTAAACATTAGCAGAAACGGTCTTAATACTTTTTTTCTTATAAGTAGAAGTGAAATAAGGGAATACACTAAGCTAAACCGATAGTCAAATGTTTTAAAATGTGGTTGCTATGGGAATGAAATCCGTTTCTTTGTGTGGCCAGGAGTTGACAAGTTACTGTATGAGAGAGGTATAAGTATTTTAAAACTGAAATAAAAACAAGGAATATTTTAAAAGCGGTCAACTCCAGAGAAAAAAATGCATATAACATAGATTGTGTATTTTAACGAACTTTACATTTTTTGTGTGGTAAAATTTTGTGTATCCCTTACGGTTTACTAATTATGCAAAATTCCGCAAAAATCATTCAGAATAAAGATGTATTCTGAGGCTATTTATATAAAATTCAATATATACGTTTTATTTGTCATGTAAATATCTTTAATACACGATATTTTAATCAAAATCGTAGAGCTATTTTCGAGAAAATAAAAAAATTAAGTAAATGGTAGCTGGGGTTGGAACTATTTTCTTGAAAATCTTCGTGTCGCATCCCTGGAAGATACCAAACTTAAATACCAAGTTTCGTATTTTACCGACTTACCGTTTTGAGTTATTATGTTCACACACCCGCGGACAGTGACCTTTTTCTGAAAATACTGTTTGGATACAGGGGGCCCTAAAACGTCTATTTCCGGTGAAACCTCGGTATCGAATTTTTGGGTGCAGTACAATACCTTCTCTTTACACTACATGCAAAATTCAGAACAACTCACCAAGAATAAAGAGGTCTTCAGAGGCTATTCCCAGAAACTTCAAGATTACATTTTATTTTTCACACAAGTATCTTTAATATACGGTATTTTGATGAAATAGTTAGTCATTTTTGAGCAAATCAACATTTTCGAAAAATGTTCCATCTAAAGGATAGTTTGTCTTCATGTCGCATCCTTAGAAGATACTAAATTTAAATACCAAGTTCATCTTTTTTCGACTTTTGATTTTGAGTTATCTTGTTCACACAAACACGGGAATAAATACACTCACGGCCTCCTCCTAAAAATGTGTTGTTTTTTGATACAGGCGAATCTAAAAGATGAAATCTCGGTATCGAATTGTCGGCTGGAGTGCAATACCTTCTCTACTATGCACTAAAACAACAAATTTTATGTAACATTTTGATTTTCTTTAGGAACTGAGGCAGGTACCCACTTCTAGTGGTGCTGACAGAATTTGCTCGCCAGAAACAAGTACAGCCGAGTTATATATTTGGTTGCCAAGTTTACAAATCATTAGCAACGGACAATTAGACACAAACAACTCCTTACGCAAACATTCTCTGATAAATGTCATGTATTAATTCTCGCAAGAAGCTGCACGTATCCGACTCATATACAAGTATTTATCTTTCGTGACATTTTAACTTCAGTATGCCAACATCACATACACCTGACCAGAAAATATTCGTTTCTATTCCTGAAACTTCGTTAAAAATCTAATGTATTCCATTTACATGACTTTCTCTACATCTCTTCAACAAATTATTGTTAAAAAGTTTATGCTTCTATTTACTTCATGCTAATAAAAAAAAAATTAGCAGAAATAGTCTTATTATTTGCATCCTTGTAAGTAGACGCGAAATAAGGAAGTACTATTGGTTAAAGTGATAGTCCAAACTTGCTTGCTAAGTGACTGAAGTTCCTTTGTTTATATGGACAGGAGTTGTTAAATTCCTGTATGAGAAAATTATAAGTTTTTAAAGCTGAAATCAAAAACAAGGAGCATCTCAAAAATGACCAACTCCACGAAAAAAATGTATATCAGATAAATTGTGTGTTTTAACGTGCTCTACATTTTTTGTGTTGTAAGTTTTTGTACATCTCTTACGGTTTAGCAGTTATGCAAACTTCCGTAAAATGCATCCAGAATAAAGTATCTTCATAGGCTATTCCCAGAAAATTCAAAATATACATTTCATTTTTCAGGCAAATATCTTTAATATACGACATTTTAATCAAAATCGTTAGAGCCAGCTTTGATAAAATCAAACTTTTCGAAAAAATGTTTCATGTAAAGGGTAGTTTGGGGTTGGGGGATTTTTCTCAGAATCTTCGTGTCGTATCCCTGGAAGATACCAAACTTAAATACCAACTTTGGTATTTTACCGACTTTTAGTTTTTGAGTTATCGTCTTCACACACACATACACGGACCTGTTTCCGAAAATGCTTTTTTTGGATCCAGGGGACTCTAAAACATATATTTTCGGTGAAATCTCGGTATCGAATTTTTGGGTGGATACAATATGTACATAGTACGTGTAGAGAAAGTAAAAATCTATGTGTTCCATTCGCATCACTTTCTCTTCATCTCTGCAACAAATTATTATTAAAAAGCTCATGCTTATATTTACTTCATGCTAATCGAAGAAAAATTACCAGAAATAGTCTTATTACTTGCGTCCTTGTAAGTAGAAGCGAAATAAGGGAGTACTATAGGTTAAAGTGAAGTCAAACGCTGGTTGCTGTGTGACTGAAGTTCCTTTCTTTTAGTTTAAAAAGTAAAAAGTCCGTTAAATATCAAATTTACAATTTAAGTTCAGCCTCTTTCAAGGATGAGTCCAAAGATTTTTTAACGAAATCCCCCCCCCATCTAAAGTATCCTTTGCATGGAAACTTTTTCTAAAATATTAATTTTCTCAAAATGGATCTAAATATTCGATTAAAGATATTTTCATCACAAATAAAATATTCCTCTTGAATTTTCTAGGAAAAGTCTCTGAAGATCTCTTCATCCTGAATGACTTTTATATAAACGGTAAACCGTGAGGGTTAGACAAAAACTTAGTAAGAAACAGTGTAAACCTCGTTAAAATACACAATTTATGTCCAAAATATATTTCTCTACGCGTAATATGTACATAGTGTATAGAAAAGATATTGTATTCCACCGAAAAATTCCAAGTCAATATTTCACCGGAAATTAAGTTTTGAAGTCCCCTAAGTGCAAAAAAATTAAAAAATGGTGTGTGACGAAGGACACCATTGCTCAAAAAGCATTAAATAACAAAATTGGCATTTATTTTATTGATATTTTCCAAGGATGCGACACAACATTTTCAAGCAGAGCCACCACTCCAAACTACCACTTACATTGAACATTTTTAGAAATGTTTTGATTTTCTCAAAAATGACAAACGATTTTGATTAAAATACCGTATATTAAAGGTATTTTCATCACAAATAAAATGTATATCTTGAATTTTCTGGGAACAGTCTCTGAAGACCTCTTCATTCTGGATGAACTTAATTGAATTTTGCATAACTGGTAAATGGAGACAGACAAAGACTTATTAAATAAAAATGTGGCTCTTGATAATTTACAATTTATATCATACACAGTTTTACTTTCTCTAGCCCCGTGTGTACAATGTACATAGGGATAGAAAAGCATTGTATTCCACCCAAAAATTTGATGTCGAGATTTCACCGAAAATACATATTTTAGGACTCCATGGAGAAAAAAAAAAAAAGCAATTTCAGAAACAGGTCCTTGTGTGTGTCTGTGGACAACATAACTCAAAAACGAAAAGACGGTTAAATACCAAACTTGGTATTTAAGTTTGGTGTCTTCCAAGGATGCGATACGAAGCTTTTCAAGAAAATACCCCACCCTTAGCTATCCTTGATATAGAAAAAAATTTCTAAAATGTTGTTTTTCTTAAAAATGACTAACGATTTTGAGTAAAATACCACATATTAAAGCTATTTATAAACAAATAATAGGTATATCTTGAAATTTCTGGGAATAGCTTTTAAAACATTTGACTAGCACTTTAGCCTAGTGCATTCCCTTAGTTCCATTCTACTTATAAGGAACTAGGTAATAAAACTCTGCTAATGTTTATCTCGAAGATAAAGAAGAATTATCTTTTGTAAGAAGTTTGTTTGTAGAGTAGCTACAGAAAGTCATATGAGTGCAACACATCAGATTTTTTTTCGTGGAGATGATCATTTTCAAGATATTCCTTGTTATTGGTTTCAATTTTAAAATACTGCAACTTTGCTCATATGGTAATATGTTTACTCCTAGATATGCAAAAGAAACGGATTTCAATTTTAAAAGGTGTGGCTATCGCTTTAGCCTAGCGTACTCTCTTATTTCACTTCTACTTACAAGAAAGCATATAATAAAGACAATTTCTGCTAATGGTTATTTCGATTAACATTCAAATCTTGTGGTTGGAATACACGAGATTTTTTACCATGTTCATAATTAGTATTTTATGTACAGTGCTGTACACAGCTGTTGTGAGAAACGTGTAAAATGAGATATACCAGCCCTAGAGAGGTGTTCTCACATGTTATACACCACATCCAATGAACAGAGAGAGCAGTACAAGTGGTATAAATGAGACAATTGAACATCACTTCCCAGTGATATGAATCTGTCACCACAGCACGCACTATATGACCTATACTGTGACAATTGGTTTCTTCCTGGGTTAGACAGACATGACCGCATGTCATTGACAGCTCTCATCTCAACATCACCGGGGCATTTATGTACCGCATTTTTATTGAATTCTTACTTTCCCTACCTCTTATCCAAAGGTAGAGGAACAACAATATTCGATATTCCAATTTAATAATAGACATTGACATTTTAGTGGAAAGAACTTCTAGCAAAAACCCCTCTACTTTCTCAAGCACAGATACAGAATATATTGCATCCCATCCAAAATTTTGATACCGAGATTTAACCAGAAATACATATTTTGAGACTCCCCGTATTTAAAAAAATCTGAAGTGTTCCGCTCACTTTACTTTCTCTACATCTCTGCAACAAATTATTGTGTAAAAGCTTTAGGTTCTATTTACTTCATGGTAATTGAGAAAAAATTATCAGAAAATTATTGCTTACTTCCTTGTAAGTAGAAGCGAAATAAGGGAGTACCATAGGTTAATGTGATAGTCAAAAGCCGGTTGCTAAGTTACTAAAGTCCCTTTGTTTGCATGGACAGGAGTGTATAAATTCCTGTAAGAGAAAATATAAGTTTTTCAAAGCTGAAACAAAAAACAAGGAATATCTCAAAAACGAGCAACTCCACGAAAAAAAAAATATATTTATAATATGAATTGTGTGTTTTAACGTGCTCTACATTTTTTGTGTGATAATTTTTGTCCATATTTTACGGTTTAGCAGTTATGCAAAATTCCGTAAAATTCATCCAGAATAAAGTAGTCTTCAGAGGCTATTCCCAGAATATTCAAAATATACATTTTATTTGTCAGGTAAATATCTTTAATATATAATACTTTAACCAAAAATCGTTGAGCCATTTTGGAGAAAACCAAAATTTTCGAAAAAGTTCCACGTAAAGGGTAGTTTGCAGTGGGGGATTTTTCTCAAAATCTTCGTGTCGCATCCCTGTAAGATAGTAAACTTAAATACCAAGTTTGGTATTTTACCGACTTTTCGTTTTTCAGTTATCGTGCTCACAGACACACGGAGACACACACACACACACACACACACACGGACCTTTTTGTGAAAATGCTTTTTTTCTTTTGGATACTAGGGGCCCTAAAACATATATTTCCGGTGAAATCTCGGTATTGAATTTTTTGATGCAATGCAATACCTTCTCTATACATACCTAATGCGTGTAGAGAAAGCAAAAATGAGGGCCCTATTTATTGGAGTCAACAAATTTATTCTAGTAGTCATGGGTTACCTTGGTAACAAGTTGATGTGTCGGAGTTTTGTTTAAATCTCATCAGCAAGACGTACAGAAAAGCCACAGACGCTTGACGGACGAACACATGGAGATAAAGAAGGGTTTATTTCTGTAGAAGTAACACTTGATTGACAGACAACGGGAAACTAGTACCATTAGCTTCTTGGTAGAGGAGTTACGTCTCGCTCTCTCTCGGCAGGGTGTCGGCTAATTGCCTGTCACTTGTTTTCAATCTGTCACTATAACAGTTGAAGTGAACGTCACAAACAAGGTCGTGTAACTGCGCCTTTATCTAGACATACTGCATGATTATATCAAATTCAATTTTAAAACTCAGTTGTATTTATTTTAAAGGTGAGAATAGATAAATATATGCACCCTTTCAAAGCCGCACTTCATTCCCAATTCTTAATTCTGTACATTTCAACCAATTTTTCCAAATTACGGGCAATTATTTCAGGTATAAACAACATTTTAGCAAAATGTGATTTTTGGGAAAAAATTATGTTGAATAAAGCTACTCCTCCTTTACTTTCTCTATACGTACTCTATAAATAGTGTATAGAGAAGATATTGTAATACAACAAAAATTCGATACCGAGATTTCACCGAAGACCCCATGAATCAAAAAAAAAAAAAAAAAAAAAGTATTTTTATAAAACTGTCCGAGTGTGCGTATGTGTCTGTGGGCAGCATAACTCAAAACCGAACAAACTCTATATTTAATTTCAATATCTTCCAAGTGCGACAAGAAGATTTTCAAGAAAATCCCCCCAGCCCAAACTAACCTTTTCGAAAATGTTGGTTTCTCTCAAAAGAGGCTCTAACGATTTTGTTTAAAATTTCTTATATTTAAGATATTTACACGACAAATAAAATGTATATCATGAATTTATTGGGAATAGCCTCTGAAGATCTCTTTCTTCTGGATGACTTTTTTAGAATTTTCCATAGCTGCTAAACCGTAAGCGATAGAGAAAAACTTATTAAAAAAAAAAAAAAACGTAGATCTCGTTAAAGCAATTACTTTATGTCATATAATATTTCTTTCGTAGAGTTGTAGATTTACGAGACATTGCTTGTTATTGGTTTCAGTTTTAAAAAACTTATTTTCTAATACGGGAACTTGCCAACAGCTGGGCACACAAAGAAATGGATTTCAATCCCATAGCAACCACATTTTAAAACATTTGACTGTCGGTTTATCCTAATGTATTCCCTCATTTCCCTCCTACTTATAAGGAACCAAGTAATAAGACCGTTTTTGCTAATGTTTATTTCGATTAGTATGAAATAAGAATAACATTTTGTAAGAAGGGGCTTAGGCTATCAGGGCCGGTGTTATCGACCTTATTACCTAAGTTTGCCGTGCTCCAGTTGTTTGGCATAACCGACGTTTCGCCGAAAACTGGCCCGCCTGGGTAGTGTGGTGGTAGCATGTCTGCCTCGTATTCATCAGGTCGTGAGTTCGAATCTCGCTTAGGATATGGTACCAGGATAAGGTTTTTGGGTAGGGGATCGTGGGTTCGAGTCCCGCCTTGGGCATGGGTGTTATATGTTTGTGCAATGTAAAGAAACAGTAAAAAAAAAACAGTAATCAGTAAAACCTACGGGGGGAAATGTAAATGGGGATACAGCGCCGGAGTCCTCATCAGACTCCGGTACTGTTTAAACTTTAAAAAAAAAAAACTGCGTTACCTGGACTCCAGAGCTAGATTCACACCCTGAGGATGCCGAACGCAGCTTTCGGCGAAACGTCGGTTATGCCAACAACTGGACCACGGCCAACAAGCCCGGCAAACTTAGATAATAAGGTTGATTTTGTAAGAAGTTGGATGGAATGCCATAGCCGGGATTTGAACCACGGATCTCTCGGTCCCTAGCCGGTTGCTCTGTCACTGAGCTACCATGGCAATATGTTGGCATAGCATTGAATATCTCAATTGACTCGCGGGTTTTCTGGGAAACCACAAGGTGTTCTAAAATTATTTTGAGATGACAACCCAATGTTGACTTACAATGTTGTAAGTTCTTTAAGTCCCAGGATTCATAGTATAGCCAACTATTATGGTCACTTGGTATTGGATTAATTGTATTTTTACACAAGCCGTGTGTAGGACAAGAGTTAGACAGGTAAGAAGTGTGTATGCAACGAAGGTACAGAAATTCATGTGATTAAAACAGGCATATATTTTAAATACTATATACAACCCCAATGTAAAACCGCTAGTATTAATAACCTTGGTCAGTTTACTCTCCTAATATAGTTACCTCACGTGACACCGTAAAGGACAGGGCGCTAATGCGGTAGACAACTTCGTCGTCTTGATGGACGGGAGGGTACACTTCCGACATCCCCCCCCCCCCAGAGCTATTACGGTGTTAAATATAGGTCACTAATGCTTTGTGAGCCATACCTATAACACTGTCAAAATACAGTGTTAATATTTCATGACCTCTACCCATTATCCTCTATTTTGATTAGATACATGCTACATATGTTTATATACTACAAAAAATCTGATGTGTTCCATTCACATGACTTTCTCTACATCTCAGCAACAAATTATTGTTAAAAAGCTTAAGCTTCTATTTACTTCATGCTAATCGAGCAACAACTAGCAGAAATAGTCGTATTACTTACTTCCTTGTATGTAGAAGCAAAATAAGGGAGTACCATAGGTTAAAGTGATAGTCGAAAGCTGGTTGCTATGTGACTGAAGTTCCTTTGTTTGTATAGACAGGAGTTGACAAATTCCTGTATGAGAATAGTTCAGTTAAGCTTTTTAAAGCTGAAACCAGAAACAAGGAATATCTTGAAAACGATCAACCCCACGAAAGAAATGTATATAACATAAATTGTGTGTTTTAAGGTGCTCTACATTTTTATGTGATAAGTTTTTGTCTATCTCTTACAGTTTAGCAGTTATGCAAAATTCCGTAAAATTGATCCTGAGTAAAGTAGTCTTCAGAGGCTATTACCAGAAAATTCAACATATAAAAATGTAGAGCTCGTTAAAACACAAAATTTATGTTATATACATTTTTTTTCGTGGAGTTGATCGTTTTTTAGATATTCCTTGTTATTGGTTTTAGCTTTAAAAACATCTTTCTCATACAGGAATTTCTCAAGTACGTCTATACAAACAAAGGAATTTCAGTCACATAGCAACCAGCTTTTGACTATCTCTTTAACCTATGGTAGTCCCTTATTTCGCTTCTACTTACAAGGAAGCAAGTAATAAGACTATTTCTGCTAAGTTTTTCTCGTTAAGCATTAAGTAAATAGAAGCATAAGCGTTTTTACGATAGTTAGAGATGTAGAGAAAGTCTTGTGAATGGAACACATCAGATTTTCTTGGTATAGAATTTGGGTGTATGAAATATACGCCAGCGACATCTTGCGATGTTGATAGATATTTTTCTACCTATAGGAAAATTTGCAAATATGGTTAGTGGTGTACAGCAAAACTTCTGAAATGTGAAGCTTGTTTTAATTGAGTACTGTATATTAAAACTACAACTAATTTTTGAGTTGAATGTTCGTGCATGAATATACTGTGTAATAATTTACCTTAAATTTCAGTACGTATTAGTAGTATGCTTCCGTGAAGTAAAATAGTTTTCTCTACACGCACTATGTACATAGTGTATAGAGAAGGTATTGTAATGTACCCAAAAATTCCATACCGAGATTTCACCGGAAATACATGTTTTGGGTCCCCCTGAATCCAAAAATAAAAAGTATTTTTACAAAAAGGTCCGTATGTGTGTGCGTGTGAGTAGCATAGCTCAAAAACGAAAAGACCGTTAAATACCAAACTTGGTATTTAAGTTTTTTATCTTCCAAGGATGCGACGCGAAGATTCTCAAGAAAATCGCCGCACCCCCAACTACCCTTTACAGGGAATTTTTTTCGAAAATATTGATTTTCTTAAAAATGGCTCTAATAATTTTGTTAAGTTTAGTATCTTCCAGAGATTTTGAGAAAAAAAAAACCCACCCCTTTTAATGGAACTCTTTTAAAAAAGTTGATTTTCTCAAAAGTGGCTATAACGATTTTGATTAAAATATCAAATATTAAAAATATTTACCTGAGAAATAAAATGTATATCTTGAATTTTTTTATTAATAGCCTTTGAAGTCTACTTTATTCTGGGTGAATTTTACGGAATTTTGCATAACTGCTAAACCGTAAGAGATGGAAAAAAACTAAACCCACAAAAGATGCAGAGCACATTAAAACACACAATTTATGTCATGTATATTTTTTAGTGGAGTTGATCGTTTTATATATATATATATATTTTTTCGGCTTTGAAAAAATTATACTTGTTTTATACAAATTCATGTCCATACAAATAAAAGAACTTCAGTCACATAGCAATCACTTATGGTTATTAGTTTAGCCTATGTGTTCTCTTTTTTTCCCTTCTACCTACAAGGAAGCAAATAATACGACTATTTCTGCTATTTTTTTCTCGATTAAAATGGCGTTAATAGAAGCATAAGCTTTTTAACAATAATTTGTTGCAGAGATATAGAGAAAGTCATGTGAATGGAACACATCAGATTTTTATTTATATTATGTTATAAAGGTCGTTTGTCGTCAACTTCCTTAAATAGGTTTAAAACCCTAAAGAGGTTAATAAAACGCTAAAACTACATTTATAAAAATCTGATGACTTTTCCTACATCTCTCCAACAACTTATTGTTAAAAAGATTATTGTCATATTTACTTAATGCTAATCTAAAAAAAAAGTTAGCAGATATAGTCTTATTACTTGCTTCCTTATAAGTAGAAGCGAAATGAGGGAGTAACATAAGTTAAAGTGATAGTCAAAAGCTGGTTGCTATGTGACTGAAGTTCTTTTGTATGGACAAGAGTTGACAAAGTCCTGTGTGAGAAAAGTATAATTTTTTAAAGCTGAAACCAAAAACAAGGAATATCTAAAAAACGATCAACTCCATGAAAAAATGCATATAACATAAATTGTATGTTTTAAAGTTCACTACATTTTTTGTGTGGTATGGTTTTTTCCATCTCTTACGATTTAGCAGTTATGCAAAATTCCGTAAAATTCGTACAGAATAAAGTAGTCTTCAGAGGCTATTCCCAGAAAATTCAAGATATGCATACTATTTGTCAGGTAAATCTCTTTAATATATGATATTTTAATCAAAATCGTAATAGCCGTTTTTGAGAAAATAAAACAATTCGAAAGAAGTTCCATGTAAAGGGTAGTTTGGTGTGGGGAGATATTTCTCAAAATCTTCGTGTCGCATCCCTGTAACTTAAATACCAACTTTGGTATTATATCGACTTTTCGTTTTTGAGTTATCGTGTTCACAGACACGTGGACACACGGACTCACACACTCGGACCGTTTTGTGAAAATGCTTTTTAGGATACAGGGGACCCTAAAATATATATTTCCGGTGAAATCTCGAATTTTTGGGTACCTTCTCAATACACTATGTACATAATACGTGTAGAGAAAGTAAAAAGTTAAAACTCCGGGCCCTAGTAATAAGACAAGAAGACTCATCGTTTAACAGTACATATATCCCGAATGTGTTCACAATAAATAGTTTGAATCAGCGATATTAATCGTTAATGACATACCTAGACTATGTGTTGCTAAGTATAAGTATGTTCAGATTAATACCGAAAATAGAATTACTTCTTGCAACATAAACGGCTTAAGGGTAATAAAATATGTACACCATTACTTTAATAACAGTGGAGACCGCGTACATATTTTTAGATGCTGTGATACTAAGTTTGGTTTCTAGTCCTTTCCCTGTTTAAATATAATCTTTATTCTGGTTAGGCTGTTTAAATCTTAAATCACTTAAACAGATAAAGTAATTTAACTTGCGGAACTGATTATGCGAGTTTCCACGCATCAAACCTCAGTCTCACTATTAACGAGGGCTATTAGTCTTGCGACTATCGAGACTCTCGTACGCTCGTTGGTCAAGCTATCTCTTATCAGCCGTGTTCAGCTGCATCTACTGGCTGCGAGAGGCGCGCTAAGCGGCAGCGAGACTGAAAACTAACTTGACCTGCTTTAGCTGCCACAGTTTAGAATGCATTTAACGCCACATTACTGCCAACATTCCTCACCTTCCGCTCTACAGTGTGACGTGGTTGCTAAGCACATGACCTTTACTTTAGCAACCTGGTTTTTTCATATGAGGGTCGGCCGATAATTCCCGGGCCTCACACAGATATGGCGCCATTAGACTAGTTAGACGGTAGCATCGTATAATTTAACTCTGGACTAGCTTGTATCCATAGTTACAGGTCAATAGCTTGTTTAGTTTTCCAATGACAGCACTTTAAACAAGAAAATTTTAGAGTTTTCACGAAAATGGAGAATTGGCAAAAACGAGCAGTGATTAAATACTTCTATTTGAAAGCCTTAACGCCTAAAGAAATCAAGGAGGAAATGAACAGTACATTGAAAGACTCTGCCCCTTCATATTCAATGATTAAAAGATGGGTTGCAGAGTTTAAAATGGGACGTACGAGCACTAGTGATGAGCCTCGCTCTGGACACCCTGTAGAAGTGACAACTCCAGAGATTATTGAAAAAACTCATCGTTTAGTACTGGAAGACCGCAGATTAAAGTTGCTTGTGATAGCAGAGGCACAACGTGCAGTAATATTTAAAGTAATGTTTTGGGCTTTCATAAGGCCTGTGCAAGATGGGTGCCGCGTTTGTTGACACCTGATCAAAAGTTGCAAAGAAAAACTGTTTCTGCTAAAAATGTGGAGCTCTACCGCAAACATCCCAGTGAATTTTTGAGACGGCTTATTACCAAAGATGAAATTCGGATATATCACCACACTCCAGAAAGTAAATCATAATCAAAACAGTGGATTGCACCAGGTGAACCAACTCCAAAAAAGGGAAAGTCAATTTTGTCAGCCAGTAAGGTTTTGGCGAGTGTTTTCTGGGATGCACAGGGAATTATTCTTATTGATTACTTGGAAAAGTATCACTGGTGACTACTACGCAAGCTTACTGCAACGTTTGAGTGATGAGATGAAAAGAAAAAGACGTCGTTTGGCAAAAAAAAAAAAAAAAAAAAAAAGTATTGTTTCATCATGACAATGCTCCAGCCCATCGTTCAGTCATTGCAATGGGGAAAATGAGCGAATTAAAGTTGGGATTGCTTGAACATCCACCCTATTCACCAGATCTAGCATCCAGTGACTACCATCTATTCCCAAACCTCAAAAAAATTCTTGGAGGAAGAAGATTTCACAGCAACGAGGAGGTCATTGATGCGGTAAACAGCTATATGGAGAACCTTGATAAATCGCACTACAGAGATGGTTTAATTAAATTAGAACACCGACATTGCAAATGTATTAGCCTTTCTGGATATTATATTGAATAATATAGCAACAACAAAAATGCTTTTAAATGCCGTTTTCATCGTTCGTTAAAACGGCATCGGACTGTATTTTTATTTCAACTCATGAGTTTGCCACATAAAAATATATTTGTTGTCGAGTTCTTTGGTTAATGTTATCTATATTGTAGTGTTTTATAAACAGCCACATCGGGCATATATTCTTCCATCGGGTCGATAGTTCAACACATCTGTATAAAACACACCTTCGCCTATCTATCAAGTATGTACCTACCTCCAAATATGGGGCGTGAACCCAGGACATTCTTCTCGACAAGTAAGGCATGGCTGTCCCTCGTCCACTTCCTGCACCAAGATACCCTGCAATAAAACAAAACACAACGTATAAAGTAACATTCCTGTTTAAATACGAAAATGTAACAATCTAATGTGTTCCATTCAGTTGACTCTCTTTATCCCTGTGATGTAACAAAAGCTTATTCTTCTATCTACTTTATGATAATAGAGATAAACATTAGCAGAAATTGTCATCATTTAGTTCCTTGTAATTAGAAGAGAAATCATCTAATGTGTCCCATTCACATGATGTCCTCTAGCTATTCGGTAAACAAACCTTTTATACAAAACATTAATCTGTTATCTACAGCATGCTGAGCAAGATAAACATAAGCAGACCTAAAATAAGAACTGAAGCTTTCCTGGCGACGTGTCAAGCAATGGTGTCAAGCCAAGTTTTTACCTGGCTAGAAGCCCGAGAAGATTTTGAATAAGCAGACCTATATCTCACTACTAGCTTCCGTGTAAGTAGAAGGGAAATAAGAAAATGCACAGGCTAAATTGATACTCTCGTCCTTTAAAATTTCAATCTTTTCATGTAGGAATAAACAAACGAGAAGAAAGACGTGTTCCTCTTTGAGAACGGTTTAACTGGCTTAAAATTAAAACCAATATTCCAGAATATCTCGAAAACTGTTAACTCAACCGGAATATATATATATAGTAAGTTTTTGCATCTTTTACGATTACCTAGTTAAACAAAAATAGTAGATATAGAAAGTGCATCCTGGCCCACATTTACATAATAATTAGAGCAATTAATTTGCATAATTAGTTTATTTGCATATTCAAACATTTTACATATAAAATTTCAATATCTGCATATCTGACATCTATCAGTTATTGATGCATATTAATGAGCCCGCGGACCACTCCCCCACCCCCCGCCAACGCGAAAAACCGCGTACTGCAACTATTGAGGTACATGGGCTTCGAGGGGTCATTTTCAATTGAAATTTAATGATTATTCTGATTATGCAATTGAATTTTCCCTATCATTGCACAATAAAAACTTTACACATTACACAGTTTGAATATTTACTATAATTAATTTAAATGTTGTATGAATAATCATTTCAGGGTATACGATCACTAGGCAGCAACACCTAGAACATCAGCGATTTATTTAGCGAAATCCCCATAAAATCCACCGAAAATCACCAAATGAGGGGAACATAAGGGGGACATATCTTCAAATATGTAACCTTAAATTTAGTAATGCAACTTATAACTAATAAAGGAATTACATGATTCAGGGAAACAGGAAAATAGGAATTATTTATTTATTATTTCATTGCAGAGCAGTGTATGAGGACGGAAATTAGACTTGTTGGGAGGCATTCATACAATTCTTCGAGTGTAAAATGTTGATAAGTAATCAGAATTATAGAATTCAAATATATGACAAAAGCATGAACAGACATGACATCGGGGGAAATCGAACCCTGGTCATCGAAACATACATATACAGATATGCACACACAAATATATACATTCATATACTCAATAAAATCATGACAATAGCGCTACGATGAACAAACATGACATCACCGGGAATGGAACCCTGGTCATCGGAACATACAGGCACATACATCTCAGATCTGTATTGATGTCGAAAATACATATTCATCAATGAAAACGAATCCACGACTCTGCTAAGGAACACACACTCACACACACACACACACACACACACACACACACACACACACACACACACACACAATGCTAATGCACGCTCACACAGACGAACTCCTTGAATTGATATAAGATGAATGCTACTTATTCACGTGAAATGAAGGATCACACTGAAACCTCTCTCAACCCCGCCAAGCGCATTGACCCTTCCTCAGACAGTGTGTTATACCGACATAGGAGGGGACTGGCATTCATTATAACGAAAGAAAATCCACCCTCAAGGTAGAACCTTTTCCCTGAGAACAGAGGTGTTTGTCAACTATAGAAAACCAAAGTGAAATACACTGCTCCTTCACAAATTACTTTAGCTGTTTTTCGACTATATTTTAAAAAACGAAGCTCTCCCAAAACTTCACCCAGCTGTCTTTAAGAGAAATGAGTGGCTTTTCAGAAGAAGAGCCTTAGAACCTTCACCATGCAAGTAAGAAAAATGTGACACACCTGCTTCATATATTACTTTAACAGTTTGCTACTATAGGTTAGATACAATATTATACAGAGTAAGCAAATCACACAAATTACGTTCAAGAATCAGCAGGTTCCACTCAGAAAAGATTTTCAAGAAAAGAAAACAGCCCCCAGGGCATAAATATATGCGAAAAATCTGTCTTCGAGCAGTCGCTTATTTGAAGCAGCTAGTGGAAACACAGTGCCAAATACACGTCATATAGCTATACATTTGTCTTTATCCAAGGTAAGATATCTAATTTAAACGTATAACAAATACAATATTTTCAGATTTTATTCAACTTTAGCATAAAACGCGCTACACTTACTGCTTCTAAGATTATCATATTAGAAATTTAAACAAATCAATTGCCTCCAAATAGACTTTAACAAATAATTCACACGTTTGCATACACCTCGATGCTCACACTGCAAATACCATACAGGCAAAATGCAAATACGAGGTTACTCAAACAAACACTCACATGGGCAAACCCAAAGTCGCGGGTTCAAATCCGGCGGAGGACAATGGCTTTTTTTCGGGTGTAAAAATCCTTAGCATGGCTTCCTTCGGAAGGGAAGTAAAGCCGTTAGTCCCGTGTCGTAGATTTATGGCACCTAAAAGAACCTCAAGCCTGATAGAGAGGCCTCTGAGTGAAATTAAGCGGTCTTTCACGCCCAATTTAGATTAGGACGCTAGTTAAAGAGCGTCCATAAATAACACGACATTTACATGAGCGAATTGAAATAGCCAATCTCATTAAAATACTGTCATGCAAAAATGCACACCATCAGACGATAGTATACTAGTAATGAAAAGACGCAAGTCATTACGGGCTCTCCAACACCTGAGAAACATCTATCTGGATTGAAAAAAAATACTTCAAGCCGCGGAATAAGGTTTTCACAGTATTTTCTCTAATAATGAGTAAATTATATTTACTTAATTAAATTATAAATGTATATTGTCACCTCTAAAAAAATAGGGAGACTTTCAGTTATCTCGCAATAATAGAAAGACATAATAACCATTGCTCATTTCTGAATTATATTCATTCATTTATATGTTTCTTTCAAGAGTTCTTTTTGAGCATCAGAAATCAGCAAAAATTGAGCATCAGAACTCAAGAGAACGGTATATAAAAATTTACAGAACACTTTAATGATTATAAATTGAGATAACATATACAAATTATATTATAATACCCGAACCTTCTCATTTCAGTAGGATCAAATCATGATGACTCTTCAAGCATCATTTACTTATCCTCGGACAATGGTAGGTAAAACAGACTAAACGTTTGTTTCATAATGATGAGTCTGAATATAGATTTTAATTTCAGTTCAAATACATAATTTTCATAGTTTCAGGAGAATCTTCATAGTATAACTCTATTCCTGCAAAAATAAGCATCAGAACTCAAGATAACGATACCTAAAAAAAAAAAAAAAAAAAAAGACGGAACACTTTAATAATTATAAGTGTAAATATAGATAGCGTCATATTCAAATTACATAATAATAACTCAAACTAGTCCACCTGGGTAGCGTGGTGGTAGCATGTCTGCCTCACGTTCAAAAGGTCGTGAGTTCGTACCTCGCTTAGGGTGAGTAACACGGGTAAGGTATTTTTCGGGGTTTTCCCTTATCCTGAGAAGACGAATGTCGAGTAACTTTAAGCTCCATGGACCCCGAGATCATTTGAGCATCATATCATCAATTGCATTCATCGTCCGATATGACCAAACCAGGTTAAAGGACGTTAAAAAAAAAATCCTCAAACTTCTCATTTCAGGAGGAATGAAATAATTATGCAAATTAATTGCTCTAATTATTAAGCAAATGTGGGCCAAGATGTACCTTCTATATCTACTAAAAGTGGTCCAGAATGAAGAGGTGTTCAAGAGGTGTTCCCAGAAAATTCAAGCTATACATTTTGATTGTCAAAAAAATATCCTATACATAAGGTATTTTAATCAAAATCATTAAGAGCCATTTTTGAGAAAATCAACATTCTCGAAATTGTTCCATATAAAAATAGTTCGGGGTGGGGTATTTTCCCCCAAAATCTGTGGTTAGTATGTTTGGAAGATATTAACTTAAATAAAAGTTTGAAATTTTACCGACTTTTCGTTTTTGGGTTGTTCATATACATACCGCGCGCATAGACCTTTTTCTAAAAATCCTTTTTTTTATTACATAAAACGAGTACCTCCGATGAAATTTAGTATCGAATTTTTGGGTGAAATGTAACACCTTCTCTACTTAATATGTACATTGTATAGACTTGCTGGAGAACGTAAAAATTGTTGATAAGTAAAGTGATGAGGTAATGTGTTATTTACCGAGGACAATATGGTGATGGTCGCTCCTAGCTGATCTCATCACCGGAGGACAAACCTTGCATGCACGGCCAAGCGTATTATAAAAACGTATTATTAAAATCGTGCAGCAATTCCTTCCGTCGGCTGTCACCTCTCTGGACACATTCAATGTAGCGTTACCATAACAACCATTTTATCTCAAGTGCTCAATTTTCTGACGCTGGACAAAACTCAACACTTATAGGGCTCTCACTACACAATCGTTTATTACTTTCTCAATACGTATATTATTATTATTATTATTATTATTATTATTATTATTATTTCTATTTTATTTATTTATTTTTTGTTCCATTTTTGTGGCTTAACGTTCTCTAACATGGTTGGTCATAACGGACGATAAATGAAATTGGTGAATTGATGCTCAAATAATCTCGGTGTCCATGGAGCTTAAAGTTACTCGACATTCGTCTTCTCAGGATAAGGGAAAACCCCGAGAAAAAAAAACTTATCCGAGTACCCTTAAGCGAGATTCGAACTCACGACCTTTTGAATGTAAGGCAGACACGGTACCCAGGCGGGCGGGGAATTATTATATTCCATAAAAAAATTCTGCTGTGATACATTCACATGACTTTCTCTGCGTAGCCTGTAACAAAACATTCCTACAAAAGTTATTCGTCTATGTACAGCATGCTAACGAGATAAACATTAACACACTTGCAAATTAGTTCCTTAAAAACAGAAATGAAATAAGAGAATTTATCAGGCTAAAGCGATAATCAAATTATTTAAAAGTTGGTCGATATGTGAACAATTGAAGTACGGTACAGTTCGCATTTCCAGAAAACAAGAGAGAGACATGAAACGGAAGCATTTGAGAATATGCGTAGTTTAAATTTGAAACCAATAACAAGGAATATCTTAGTCAACTTAATGAAAACATTTGGGTATGGGATCTAATTTCTGTGTTTTAACCATTTACATTATTTGTGCAGTACGTTTCTTTTCTGGCTCTTACGGTTTGCCACTTATGCAAAATTCATCCAGAATAAAGAGGTCTTCAGAGGCTACTCCCAGAAAATTTAAGATCATTTTATTTGTCATTTAAATATCTTTAATATACGGTATTTTAATCAAAATCGTTAGAGCCATTTTTGAGAAAATCATAATTTTCGATTTCTTTTTCCATGCAACGGGTAGTTTGAGTTGAGGGGATACTCCTCGAAATCTTCGTGTCGTATCCTTGGAAGATACTAAACTTATGTACCAAGTTTAGTATTAAGCGGTATTTTCGTTTTTCAGCTATTCTGTCCATAGGCGTGCGCAAACACACACACACACACACACACACACACACACACACACACACGCGCGCGTATTTCTAATAGTAATAAGACTATTTGTGCTAATTTTTTCTCGATTAGTGTGAAGTAAATAGAAGAATAAGCTTTTTAACAATGATTTGTTGTAGCAATGTAGAGAAAGTCATGTGAATGGAACACATCAGATTTTATTTTTTACTGTTCATTAATGATACAAGTATTATTATTATTAAAGAACACAACTAGCAAAATTTTTAGTATATAAATCATTGGTTTGAAAGTAACAACATTATATAACTTTTGAAAAAACTAACTGGGTACACCAAATCTTGCATTAAATAAAGACTTAAGGATAGAATATGAAATTATCAAATTAGAGAAGCTACTATTTAAAAATTCGTGGGTCTTATTATAGATCGCAATATGAAAGTAAAAATCGGATGTGGTCCATTCACATGACTTTCTCAACATATCTGTAGTCAATTATTATTAAATTCTTCGATCTACTTCGTGGTAATCCAAATAAAGATTAGCAGAAACGATAGTCAAATATTTTAAAAGCTGGTTGCCATGTGGATGAAAGCAGTTTGTATGCATTGCCAGGAGTTGAGAAGTTCCCGTATGTGAAAAGTTTCAAGTATTTTAAAACTGAAACCAATAACAAGGAATATCTACAAAATGGTGAACCCCCGAAAAGATTGTAAATAATATAAACTGAGGGGTTGAGAACCATAGTGGTCTAAGCACCATTTATTATAAATGGAGAAATAGAAGGTAATGTTTTTTCAATGTCACAATTTATTGAGCAAAGTTACACATAATAACTAAATGCCACAGCAATCTAGAATATATTTTCTATCTTATATTAGTACAACATTAATGTGGCTTCATGCAAAATTAGGTTTTACAGTTATTTATTGGCAGCTATTTTCCTTTGCTGGGATTTGGCTCAGCCTAAAGAAATGTAACTGGGCCATTTCCATACATCTAATCAATGTCCTGCTGATCATCATTACTGACTTGCACACGCAAACTCTTGTAAAAATCATGATTCACTGGAGCAATAAATGGTAGCATGGACATAGGATCATCATATGCGCTAGCGTGATTTGCTGCACAGAATTTGTAGTTTCATTTAGACCGATATTTTGATGCTCTGCTGTTTGTAAACGGGAAATGCTGGACATGGCCCATTGCGATATAAGATGCATAACCAGAAACTATACCGACAGATGGCAACAGCTCAATTTTGACCTCACATGGAGATTCAATTGTGTGTTTCAACGAGATCTACATATTTTGTGTATTAAGGTTTTCTCTATCTCTTAAGGTTCACTAGTCATGTAAAATCCGGAAAAATTCCTCCAGAATAAAGAGATCTTTAGAGGCTGTTTCCAGAAAATTCAAAATATAATTTCCGGCATTTTAATAAAAATCTTTATAGCCACTTTTGGGAAAATCAAAATTTACGAAAGATGTTCCATGTAAGAGTTAGTGCTTGGGGGATTTTCTTGAAAATCTTCGTGTTGCATCCTTGAAAGACACTAAACTTATATACCAAGTTTCGTATTTTACCAACTTTTCGTTTTTGAGTTATCGTGTTCAAAGACACACGAACCCAGGCTTTTTATAATTTTTACGTTCTCTAGCGCCATATAAACAATGTACATAGGAATACAGAAGTATTGTATTCCACCCAAGCATTCGATGCCGAAATTTCACCGGAAATACATGTTTTAGGACCTCCTGAATTAAAAAAAAAATATCAGAAGCAGGTTCGTGTGTGTGTGTGTGTGTGTGTGCGCGCGCGCGCGCGCGTGTGTGGACCACATAGCTCAAAAACGAAAAGACCGTTAAATGCCAAACTTGGTATTTAGGTTTGGTTACTTCCAAGGATGCGACACGACGATTTTCAAGAAAAAACACCCGCCACTAACTACCCCTTACATGAAAAAATTTTCGAAAATTTTGTTTTTCTTAAATGGCTCTAACGATTTTGATTAAAATACCGCATATTAAAGCCATTTCTATCGAAAATAAAATGTATAACATGAATTTTCTGGAATAGCTTCTAAAGACCTGTTTATTCGGGATGAATTTTGCTTAATTTGGTATAGCTAGTAAACCGTAAGAGATAGACAAAAACTTATTTTAAAAAAATGTAGATCTCGTCAAAATATACAATTTATGTCCTTTACGTTTTTGTTGTGGAGGTAACCGTTTCGGAGATATTGCTTGTTATTAGTTTCAATTGTGAAGTACTTGTATTTTTCTCAGAAGGAAGTGTCCGTTTTTCTTTTGTTCTACTCCTGGCTAAGCAAAGAAGCGACTTGCAATGACAATCGCATAACGATAGTTTTTAAAACATTTGACAATCACTTTACCATAGTACATTCCTTTAGTTCTATTCTACTTACAAGGAACCAAGTAATAAAATTCTGCTAATGTTCATCTCGATTAGCATGGTGTTGAATGAAGAATTATCTTTTGTAAGAACTTTGTTTGAGAGTAGCTAGAGAAAGTTATGTGAGTGTAACACACCCGATTTTTATATAGGGGACCGTAAATCGTGTATTTTCGGTAAAATCTCGACATGCAATTTTTGTATAGAATGCAATACTTCTCTATCCCTATGAACATTGTACATACGGGGCTAGAGAAAGTAAAAATCTGATGTGTTCCATTCACATGACTTTCTCTATATCTCTGCAACAAATTATTGTTAGAAAGCATGTACTTCTATTTACTTCATGCTAATCGAGAAAAAATTAGCAGAAATAGTCTTATAACTTGCTTCCTTAAAAGTAGAGGCGAAATAAGGGAGTAACATAGATTAAAGTGATAGTCAAAAGCTGGTTGCTACGTGACTGAAGTTCATTTGTTTGTGTGGACAGAATTTGACAAATTCCTGTATGAGAAAAATTTGTTTTTAAAGCTGAAACCAAAAACAAAGAATATTTAAAAAACGACCAACTCCATGAAAAAATGTATATAACATAAATTGTGTGTTTTAACGTGCTCTACATTTTTTGTAATGTAAATTTTTATCTATCTCTTACGGATTAGGAGCTATGCAAAATTCCATAAATTTCATCCAGAATAAAGTAAGCTTCCGAGGCTATTCCCAGATAATTGATGATATACATTTTATTTGTAAGGTAAATATCTTTAACATACGATATTTTAATCGCATTCGTTAGGGCCATTTTGAAGAAAATCAAAATTTTCGAAAATGTTCCATGCAAAGGGTAGTTTGGGGTGGGATTTTTCTCAAAATCTTCGTGTCGCATGCCTGGAAGATACTTAACTTAAATACTAAGTTTGGCATTTTACAGACTTTTCGTTTTTGAGTTATCGTGTTCACAGACACACGGACACACACACACGGACGTTTTTTTGAAAATGTTTTCTTTTTTGGATACAGGGGACCCTAAAACACGCATTTCGGTGAAATGTCGGCATCGAATTTTTGGGTGGAGTGTAATACCGTCTCTATACACTATGTACATAGTACGTATATAGAAAGTAAAAATAGTAAATATGACAAATTTTCCATTGCTATGGTCAAGTGTGTGTAGAGCCTGCAAGCTGCTAAACGTTTTGCTATCTAACATTATGAGAGCTGTAGCACCATACATCAACATTCTCTCGTAAATCACAAATACACGCATGCTTTAAATAACAGGATTTATATTTCGCTTCAAGATGTTTTTATCAAGTGTTTTATTTTCGCAGTGCATTAAACAGATCATAAGTCATTTATGAATGGTCAAATCGAAGTACATTTTCAGCTCAAAGCATTCCCAATACATTATTTGTTACATAAATGTACGCTCAGTAACAAGTTTTACTTTCTCTACCAGGTACAAAGCATATAGTAGGTAGAGAAGTTATTGCATTCCATCCAAAAGATCGCAATCCAAATTTCATGGAAATGCACGTTTTAGGTCCCCTATATCCAAAAAATCTTGTTACACTCACATGACTTTCTCTAGCAAATCTACAAATAAACTTCTTAAACCTACTTTCAACACAATGCTAATCGAGATAAACATTAGCAGAATTTTATTACTTATTTCCTTATAAGTAGAAGGGAATTAAGGGAATACACTAGGCTAAAGTGATAGACAAATGTTTTAAAAGCTGTCGTTATGCGATTGTCATTGCAAATCGCTTCTTTGCTTGGCTAGGAGTAGAACAAAAGAAAAACAGACACTTCAACTGTCTTTTCGTTTTTGATTTATGGTGTCCGCAGGCGGGCGGGCGGACATAGACAGTGACACAGACACAGACACACACACGGACTTTTTTTTTGAAAATGTTGCTTTTTATACAGGGGACCCTAAAACATATTTCCTATGAAATCTCCGTATCGATTTTTTGGGTGGAGTGCAATACGTTGTCTACACACTATGTGCATAGTACGTGTAGAGAAAGTAAAAATAGAAGTTGGCTCAGTCTGGCCTTACCGTTGAGAAGTCAAATTTCCATTGAAAATGCCCAACGAACATATGGGCGAAACATTGGGTGAACGTTCATCTGTTGGACCACGGCCTGTAAGTCCGGAATCTACATTTTATGGTCATGTATTTTAATCAAAATCGCTAGAGCAATTTTTGAAAAAAAAAAAATCCAACTTTCTCAATTTTTCCAAGTAAAGGGTAGTTTGAAGTGCGGGGGGGGGGGGATTCTCAAAGTCTTTGATGCATCGCTGGAAGAAACAAAACTTAAATATCAAGTTTGATATTTTGTGGAGCTTTCGTTTTTGAGTTATCGTGTTTCCGGACACACACACACATACACGCGCGCGCGTGAGCCTTTTCGTAAGAAGTTTTTTTTTTTTAAATACAGGGACCTTAAAACGAGAACTTTCCTATAACCTGGGTACCGAATTTATGGGTGGAGCGCAATACTTTTTGTACCTATGTACTATGCAAAGAAAGTAATATCTGATTTAATACAATTATTTATTAAAAGTATCTGTATAGATAATCCTGCCCCTTAATATTATTCTGGCTACGCTGCTGAAAGTATCGCAACTCGGAACGAGCGATTCGCGTAGACATGCCGGTAATGCAGAGCTCTGTACACCCTAGTGGTAAATGCAACAGGCTCGCTACTGCAGTAGCGCGCCATCTGTTGCCTTTAGGATACAGTTGCTGCGCAATCCTCCTACATAACACGATCGCTGCACTTGATTTTACTTTCTTCAGTACGTATTTAGTGAATAAAGAAAGCACTGCATTTCACCCAAAATTCCACCTATGGTATTCACCAGAAATTCACGATTTATGCTCCAGTATGTGTCCGAGAGCGATGATTCAACAATGAAAATTTGATCCAAATACGAGGGCCGTTTTTTTTTCAGCCTCCAATAGGCTATAAATAAAAGATAAGTTCATAGAAAACAATTATTTTATTACTAAAAGTTTTGTACACTAATGGTTACTTTTCAACATAATCACCGAAAATATTGAGACATTTATCGTACCTGTGCACAAGCTTTGCAATACCCGCTTCAAAAAATGTTGCCGCCAATGATTTCAAATGAGCATTGACGTCGTTTTGAAGATCTTCGTACTTTACGACTTTTGCGGAGAGCCATTCAAAACAAACGAAGAGGCATGCTGACTTCATGAATTGTGTTGATCCATGACAACGCTTGTGCACACACTGCTGGCACAACCCATCGGCTCCTTGAACAATTTCAATGGGACACTCCTGACCTGGCACCCAGCGACTTTCACCTTCTCCCTGAACTGAAGACGTGGCAAGGAGGGTAGCACTTTCAAACCAACGAAGATCTTCAAAACAACGTCAATGCTCATTTGAAATCATTGGCGGCAACATTTTTTGAAGCGGGTATTGCAAAGCTTGTGCACAGGTACGATAAATGTCTTAATCTTTTCGGTGATTATGTTGAAAAGTAACCATAAGTGTACAAAACTTTTAGTAAAAAAATAATTGTTTTGTATGAATTTGTCTTTTATTTATAGCCTATTGGAGGTTAAATTAAAAAAAAAAAAAAAAACTGTCCTCATATTATCCCACCCAAGTAGATATTTAAACAATGTCAGCGAACATTTTAAAATAAATTACTTTAACTACCCGTTTCCTGGGACACTGTAACTTTTGTTTGTTTTTCTATTTCTCTACATAGTAGAGAAGGTGTTGCACTCAAGCCAAAAATTCGATACCGAGATTTCACCGCAAATACATGTTTTGGTACCTCCTGAATTAAAAAATAGCATTTTAAGAAACGTGGCCGTGTGTGTGTGTGAGCAGCATAGCTCAAAAACGGAAGTTCATTAACTACCTAACTTGATATTTAACTTCAATATCTTTCAAGAATGCGATTCTAAAATTTTCAACAGAATACCCCCAACCTCAACTATCATTTACATGGGAAAAAGTGGAACTACCCTTTAACAGCAACAAATTTAGACAGAAATGCACAAAAAATGTAGATCTCGTTAAAAATCTCCTTAAAACATACAGTTCGGCATATACACTTTTTTCTTGGAGTAAACAGTTCTCGAAATATTCTTTATTATCAGTTTAAGTTTTAAAACCCTTAAAACTTTTCTCATAAGGGAAGTTGTCAATTACTGGCCACGCAAAGAAACGGATTTCAATCCCATAGCAACCACATTTTAAAACATTTGACTGTCGGTTTAGTCTACTGAATTCCTTTGTTTTCCTTCTACTTATAAGAAATATTTTTATTAAAATGGCATATGTTAATATATTTTAATGACAAACTAAATGAATATTTTGAATTTTCTGGGAATAGTCTTTGAAGACGTGTTCCTTCTGGATTAGTATTGTATAACCGGTAAACCGTATCAGATAGACAAAAGCAATTTAGATCTCGTTAACACACAAAATTTATTACATATACTACTTTTTTTTCTTTTTCTTTTAGTTAACCGTTTCCGAGATGTTCCTTGTTATTGATTTCAATTTTAAACTACTCAAACTGCTCTCAAGCGGGAAAAAATACACTTTAGTGTACTCCTTTTTTTCCTCCTGCTTACAAAGAAGCAAGTAATAAAATCATTTCAGCTATTGTTTATACTGATTAGCATGAAGTAGATGGAAGAATAAACTTTTGTAAAAAAAAGTTATATTGTGGAACTGCTAGACAAGATTATGGCAACGAAGACATTTGTACTACAAAAAATGTACACATTTGTATTACACATGATGTGTTCCATTCACATGACTTTCTCTACACCTCTGCACTGCATCAAATTATTGTTAAAAAGCTTATGCTTCTATTTACTCCATGATAATCGAGAAAAGTTAGCAGAAATAGTCTTATTTCTTGCTTTATTATAAGTAGAAGCGAAATAAGGGTGTAGCATAGGTTAAAGTGACAGTCAAAAGCTGGTTGCTATGTGACTGAAGTTCCTTTATTTGTAACGAGAGCAGTTGACAAATTCCTGTATGAGAAAAGTAAAATATTTGTAAAGTTGAAACCAATAACAAGGAATACCTCAAAAAAATCTGATGTGTTCCATTCACATGTCTTTCTCTATATCTCTGTAACAAATGATTGTTAGTAAGCTTATCTTTTATTTATTTCATGCTAATCACGAAAAATTAGCAGAAATAGTCTTATTTCTTGCTTTATTGTAAGTAGAAGCGAAATAAGGGAGTACCATAGGTTAAAGTCAAAGCCAAAAGCTGGTTGCTATGTGACTGATGTTCCTTTGTTTGTATGGACAGGAGTTGACGCATTCCTATATGAGAAAAGTATGTTTTTCAAAGCTGAAACCAAGAAAAAGGAATGTCTCAAAAACGATCAACTCCTTGAAAAAAATGTACATAACAAATTGTGTGTTTTAACGTGCTCTACATTTTTTGTGTGTTAAGTTTTTGTCCATCACTTACGGTTTAGTAGTTATGCAAAATTCATCCAGAATAAAGTAGTCTTCAGAGGCTATTCGCAGAAAATTCAAAATATACATTTTATTTGTCAGGTAAATACCTTTATTATATGATATTTTAATCAAAATCGTTAGAGCCATTTTTTTAAAAAATCAAAATTTTCGAAAAAAGTTTCATGTAAAGGGTATTTTGGGGTGGGGGGATTTTTCTCAAAATCTTCGTGTCGCCTCCCTGGAAGATACTAAACTTAAATACCAAGTTTGGTATTTTACCGACTTTTCGTTTTTGAGTTATCGTGTTCACAGACACACGGACTCACTGACACACGGGCACACATACACGGACCTTTTTCTGAAAATACTTTTTTTGGATACAGAGGACCCTAAAACATATATTTCCGGTGAAATCTCGGTATCGAATTTTTTGGTGGAGTGCAATACCTTCTCTATACACTATGTACATAGTACGTATAGAGAAAGTAAAAACGATCAATTCCACGGAAAAAAAATGTATATAATATAAATTGTGTGTTTTATCGTGATCTACATTTTTTGTAAAGTAAATTTGTCCATCTCTTATAGTTTGTGAGTTATGCAAAATTCAATAATCATTCAGAATAAAAGGTGCTATTCCCAGAAAATTAAATATATACACTTTATTGGCTTGTAAATATCTTAAATATAAGAGATTGTAATCAAAATTCTTAGATCCATTTTTGAGAAAATCAAAATTTTCGATTTTTTTTTCAAGAAAATCCCCCCACCCCCAACTACCCTTTATATGGAACCTTTTTCAAAAATATTTATTTTCTCAAAAATGGCTGTAACGATTTTGATTAAAATTCCACATATTAAAGAGATTTACTCGGCAAAATAAAATGTATATCTTGAATTTTCTGGGCATAGCCTCTGAAGACAACTTTATTCTGAATGAATTTCACGGAATTTTGCATAACTGCTAACTCGTAAGAGATGGTCAAAAACTTACCACACAGAAAATGTAGAGCTCATTAAAACACACAATTTATGTTATATTATTTTTTTTCTCGTGTAGTTGATGGTTTTTAAGATTTTCTTTGTTTTTCTTTTCTCATAAAGGAATTTGTCAACTTCTGCCCATACAAATAAAGGAACTTCAGTCACATAGCAACCAATTTTGACTATCACTTTAACCTATGGTACTCCCTTATTTAGCTTCTACTTACAAGGAAGCAAGTAATAAGACTATTTCTGATCATTTTTTCTCAATTAACACGAACTAAATAAAAACGTACGCTTTTCAAGTGTAATTTATTGCGGAGATGTAGAGAATGTCTTGTGAATGGAGCACATCAGCTTTTTTGGAGTAAAAATCTGCCAAGCTTAGTTTTTCGACTTTAGTCACCCCTGAGAGAATCTACGACATTTGAACTCCAAATCCGTTCTATTTTGAAGAGAATGTGCAGCGCATGAGATGCACATTACGTATAAAAGCTGATTTCATTTTTTTATATAATCGTGCAAAAGGGAAGGGGAACTATATTTAGAGTAACGGGTTGGTGCCAACGAACTTTGCACGAATCTTACTTTGACGCTACATTAAAGTTGGCAATTTGCTGCACTCCATACTTATAACAAGATTAATATGTATTTGTTTGGTTGGCAACATTGCGAAATTTTAACACAGTTACGCTTAGTTTATATTGTTAGGTGTTGCGGGTTTAAAACGACATTGTGGGTTACGTTCTTCAGTAAATCCCTTGAAAAAATATTTTGTGGCACATTCACATGACTTTCACTAACAATAAAAATCTCGCACACACACACTACATTCAAAAGGTTCCCGAAGTAGTATATATAGGTATTAAGAGCATGCTTTATTGGCGAGTTAAATCTAGTATTTTCTGGTAGTTTTCGTTGTTCTTTAGTTTTATTTTTAAAAAATTTTCTTGATATTTTTGCATTTTTTTGGAAATGTATATGTTTTTAACTGTAATTTTTGTTATATTTTTGAACTATTAATTGCGCACTTACGGAAACTAATAAATTACTAAAAGACGGCCTCCGTGGTCAGCGAGCTGACTTCTCACCCGGAGGTCCCGGGTTCGATTCCCGGCTGGGGTGGGGAATTTTTCTTTGACCAGAATTATTCCCTATCCCCCACAGAGTCTGGAAGTATGTATGTGAGAGTGAATGTGTGTGTTTGAGTAAATAAAATGATTTAAACCTACAGACAACGAGTTGACCTTAGATGTTAAAAGGGGGAACAAATGAATCAGAAAAAAAAAATACTATTTTTTTAATTTTGTTTTAATTAGTTTACGAATATATGTTATTTTATGACATTATTAAGTTATTATTATAATAAATTAAATAATTTACAGAGAGATCTTAAAATATAATTTTTACAAAAAGTAGTTTACAATATAATAATATAGTTTTTACAATAATATTAAAATATTTTTGTAGAGAGACAAAAATGTTAAAGATAAATTAAAACAAAAGTAAAAGGCTTCCAATCCGTTTTTTTTTTCATTGTTGATATTGTATGCCTGTTGCTGCTGTTATCGCTGCAGAAATTCCTGCTATGAGAATGGGTAGAAATATAGCTTTGTGGTTGGCTTTTAGTTGAATCAATGAGAGTCCCTTATCTTCTTCTTCTTCTTCTTCTTAGCTTCTCAATTCGACGGATTTGAGACATTGACTGAACAAGTTACCATAAAGCAATTTTCACAACATTTCCTTGAAAATAGTTCCCTTCCGCAGTGACCCACTTCTGCCACCACGTGTAAAGAGACTGGAAGGCATTTTCAGATACCCGTCGTATGTACCTATAGTAATTTTAAAATCTTGACTGAAACGTTTATGCCATTCGTGTATCTGAGTTTTCTTAATCGCTGCTTCACCATACGCTTCTTTCATCATTCTCAATAACTCTGAGGGAGATTTGTTTAACAAAACACAAAATGTTATGTTCTGTTGTCAACATTATGAAACGCGATAAAAGGAAATCACATACACAACAAAAGCTAGTTGTTAGCATAGACAACAATCATTATTAGCATGCCAATTTAAATGCAGACGTTTCCAGACACCGTCGTATACATTAAAGAGCAAATAAACGATTCCGGAGATTTTTTTAATATACATGATCTTTCAAAAGCAAGTTCAAACACTACACTGTACAAATATCTATCATAATATTTGACATAGGAAGAATACAAAAACGTCGAACTGTTGGGCAAAATATGAGTTTAAAAAGGATGTCTTTCGTTCTCTCCTTTAACGTATGGCATTCTGTCTACGACATTATGCACAGCATATTTCAGATGTCTTTGAATATTGACAATTTATTGCAAGAATGATTGACCTAATAGTGTTAACTATAACATCTGGTACCTAAGTACGTGCAAGTTTGTAAGTCGCCATTGTGGAATTACATAAATAATAATTTGAGATCTTCTTGTGATTTACTGGGAAATGCGCAGGTCAGTTGGAGAATTTGTTGTGGTCTGGACGGAAACCAGGAGATTTGTGGTTCAAATCCGGCTAAGTTATTGAATTTTTTAGTATAACTCTGCCTCCCCAAATTCTGTCCTACACGACTGGTGTAGAAGAAACAATTAATTCACATGTCATTAGTCGTCACTTCCCATCAATGTGGCCTCCACGATCTTCAGATCTCAATCCGGTCGACTTTTGATTGTGGGTTTACCTTAGAGAACGAACTTTCCTGATGCATTCAACAACCCCAGTGACACTGAGAGATGCCAACTCGCAATGAATTGTGCCAATATTCCAAAACATAATCTCAAAAACGATAAGTGTAGTGTCGCAGATGGAATGCTAAACGTTAAATAAGAGGTCGGCGAACATATTTTGTAAACCATACTATTTGCGCATCATTGATTTCCCCACCCCAATCTTCCGTATGTTTTGTCAACACCTATGTTACCGCAACGCTGTATGTATTTATTTATTTTTTTTTTTCTATTTCAAGTATTGTAATAATTACTATTTATGGTGGTTTAAGATTTGAAGTGACTTTTATAAATAAATAAGATTTTTAATCTATCTTAGGAGTTGTTACCATAGGTAAACTTTGAAAATATTTTTCCCTCTGTTGCATATGACTAAAATGACTTTCAAATGCGATGATGCCACCAGGACGGCAGCCAATCAGAGTGCTGCTGTGTTGACATATTAAATTCCCGCTTAACTGAGGAGTAACGTGCTAAGTGATTCCGTCTCTCATAAATACCTCTTGCGCTAAGACAAAATATTCAAATTTTGCAACAACAACAAAATTACGAGGAAGATAGGGAGTAATATTTGTAGCAGAACCGTAAAACCACAGATCAAATAGTTTTCATAATACACATCAATAAACATTAGTCACCCGGCAGATTTGCATGCTCAGTGTGCGAGTGAGAGGGAAAAATGAAAAGAACTGGCAACGCAGAGCACAATAACGCATCTCATTCGCTTCAGAGTAGAACTCTTCCCATTTTAAAAACAATATACTATTAAGTATTTAAATTGAAAGAATTCTTAGGTATAAATGTATTCTATGTAATTCTGCGAGGATAGGGGAATCACTTTTCTCTTTCTTTAGCACGCACAATAGATAAAGTACTGTATTCCACCCAAACATTCGATGTAAAGATTTCGCCAGAAAACAATGTTTTGAGGTCCCCGAGTCCGAAAACTGTTTTAGAAAAAGGTCCGTGTGTGTCTGTGGAGAGCCTAACTCAAAAAGTAAAAGATCGTAGAATACCAAAATTGGTATTTAAGTAAATATCTTCCAAGGATCCCACTAGGAGGTTTTCAAGAAAATACCCCCCACCAGAAACAAGGAACGTTTTTTGACATTTTCTTTTTTAAAGTCACTAACGATTTTGATTAAAATATCGTATATTAAAGATATGTACTTCACAAATAAAGTTAATATCTTGAAGATAGCGTCTGAAGACTTCTTCATTTGACTAATTTTATCAAAGTCTGCATAACTTGTAAACGTAAGAAATAAAAGAAAAGCGCATTACCCAAAAAATATACGTCTGGTTAAAACACATAATGTAATTTACGTGTTTGTTGTAGATTTCACCCTTTCCGAGATATCCGAGTTATTGGTTTCTTAAACGAAAGGTCATCGTTCTTTTGCCTGTCTTTTGTTTACTCCTGGTAAGCAAAGAGAATAGAATTTCAATAGTTTCACACAGTGAGTGCGTGAGTGAGTGAGTGAGTGAGTGAGTGAGTGAGTCTGTGGGCAGCATAGCTCAAAAACGAAAAGACCGTTAAAAGCCAAACTTGGTATTTGAGTTTGGTATCTTCCAAGGATGCGACACGAAGATTTTCAAGTAAATCCCCCCACCCCATACTACGCTTTAAATGGAAAAAATTTCGAAAATTTTTATTTTCTTAAAAATGACTAACGATTTTTATTAAAATCTCTTATATTTAAGATATTTACTTGCCAAATAAATTATATGTCTTGAATTTTTTGGGAATAGCCTCTAAAGACTTCTTTACTCTGGATGATTTTTACTGAATTTTGCATAACTGGTAAACCGTAAGAGACAGACAAAAATTTACTACACAAAAAATGTAAATCGCGATAAAACACACAATTTATGTTATATATAGTTTTTGGTGGAGTTGATCGTTTTTGAGATATTTCTTGTTATTGTTTTCAGCTTTAAAAATCATACTTTTCTCATACAGGAATTTGTCAACTGCTGTCCATACAAACAAAGGAGCTTCAGTCACATAGCAACCAGCTTTTGACTAACACTTTAACCTATGGTACTCCCTTATTTCACTTCTACTTACAAGGAAGCAAGTAATAAGACTATTTCTGCTATTTTTTTCTCAATTAGCAGTGAGTAAATAGAAGCCTGGAGCACATAAGATTTTTTACTTTTTAGCACACATTTTTAACATTTTTAGTGCATAAAAATAAATATTTTCCAGGGTTTTAGCACCTAAAAATCAGAGCTCTAGTCATTACATACCCAACACGTTCTCAATCCAAGGCAAGTCATGACGTCACACTTACACAGAAACAAAACACCAGCGTCACGTGAACACCGAGCAGAATCCGCAGTAAAACTGTGTGAATATTCAACGAAATAATTTGTGAAAATTGTTGAGCAACAGCCAAAGGAACAGCTGTGTGAGAATGCGCCGGCGAGAGTTGAGGAAGGGACGTATATGATGAATCTGACTGTCGACCCGACAACATCGGCGAACTGGAGTCGAGACCCGGCAGGTGATCACCATTTGTACAAATCAGACATTGGCGATCTTAAACCATGCATTCCTGAATTACGGTTTCTATCTGGCAAGGAAGTAGGATACGAAAACAGGATTTTCGATAAAATCTCCCCACTCCAAACTACTATTTACTAACAAAAAGGTTTAAATCCTTTTTATTTTCTCCACACGTCCTATGTACACAGTATACAGACTAGCCATTGTATTGCACTCAAAATTCATAACCAAGATTTGATATATGTTGTGGGACTCCTTGAATAGAAAACATCTGATGTGTTCCATTCACATGACTTTCTCTACATTTCTGCAACAAACTATTGTTAGAAAGCTTATGCTTCATGCTAATCGAGAAAAAATTAGCAGAAATAGTCTTATTGCGTGCTTCCTTGTAAGAAGCAGCGAAATAAGGGAGTACCATATGTTAAAGTGATAGTCAAGAGCTGGTTTCTATGTGACTGGAGTTCCTTTGTATGGACAGGAGTTGACAAATTCCTGTATGAGAAAAGTATAACTTTTTCAAAGCTGAAACTAAAAACAAGGAATATCTTAAAAACGATCCGCTCCAGGAAAAAAAAAACATATAACATAAATTGTGTGTTTCAATGAACTCTACATTTTCTGTCCAGTAATTTTTTGTCTATCTCTTACGGTTTGCCTGTTATGTAAAATTCTCTAAAATTCATCCAGAATAAAGTATTCTTTAGATGCTATTCCATGAAAATTCAAGATATACGTTTTATTTCTCGGGTAAATATCTTTAATATACGATATTTTAATCATAATTGTTAGAGCCGTTTTTGAGAATATCAAAATTTTCGAAATTTTTTCCATTGTTGGGGGTGGGGAGATTTTCTTGAAAATCCTCGTGTTTTGGAAGATGCTGAACTTAAATACCAAGTTTGGTATTTAAGGGACTTTTCGTTTTTGACCTATGCTATTCTCGTACATACACACGGACCTTTTCCAAAAAATGCTCTTTTGGGATTCAGGGGAACCCAAAACATGTATTTCCGGTGAAATCTCGGTTAGAATTTTTGGGTGCATTACAATACCTTCGCTATACACTATGTATATAGTACGTGTAGAGAAAGTAAAAATGTTTAATTTCTTACTTTTACTTGTTCTATGTGAACTATGTACCTACACAGTATATAGAGAAGGTATTGTAATGCACCAAAAATTCCAAACCAAGATTGCATATATGTTTTGGCACCCCCTGAATAGAAACAAAAAACAGTTTTAGAAAAATGCTTGTTTGCGTTTGTGTGTGTAGGGGGGATATTCAAGTTCATTATCTTCCAAGGATGCAACACGAAGATTTTCAAGAAAATCTCCCCACCCCCAAGCACTCTTTACATGGATTTTCTCAAAATTACTCTAACGAACTTGATTAAAAGCTCTTATATTTAAGATGGTTACATTACAAATAAATTGGTCAACTGTAAGAGATTGACATAAACTTACTGCACAAAAAATTTAGATTTCGTCAAAGCACACAAGTTATGGCACATAAGCTTTTTTGTTTGTTTGCTTAGAACTGGCCGTATCTGAGATATTGCCTTTGGTGTCAGCTTTAAAATATGTATACTTTTCTCAAATGGGACTATATAAAGCCAACCGAATATCAATTCTTTCACATACAGAAGAACTTTTAAAGCATTTGAATATCGCTTTAGCATAATATATTCGCTAATTTCCTTTCTACTTAAAAAAAAGAATGTAATAGACCAATCATGCTGATGCTTATCTTGATTAGAATGAGTTAGATAAGAGGCTAATATTTTATAAGAATACTTTGTTTTTGGAACAACTAGAGACAATTATGTGAGTGGAGCACATCAGATTTTTTTTTACTTTCTCTAGCACGTATACACAATGTAGCCTCAAATATAATAAAAATTTGATGTGTTCTATTCACATGACTTTCTCTATATCTCTGCAACAAATTATTGTTAAAAAGCTTATGCTTCTATTTACTTCATGCTAATCGAGAAAAAGGTAGCAGAAATAGTCTTATTACTTGCTTCCTTGTAAGTAGAAGCGTAATAACGGAGTACTATTGGTTAAAGTGATAGTCAAAAGTTGGTTGCTAAGTTACTGAAGTTCCTTATTTTGTATGGACAGGAGTTGACAAATTCCTGTGTGAGAAAAGTATGTTTTTTAAAGCTGAAACCAAAAACAGTGAGAATCTAAAAAACGATCAACTCCACGAAAAAAATGTATATAAGATAAATTGTGTGTTTTAATGTGCTCTACATTTTTTGTGTTGTAAGTTTCTGTCCATCTCTTACGGTTTAGCAGTTATGCGAAATACCGTAAAATTCCTCCAGAATAAAGTAGTCTTCAGAGGCTATTCCCAGAAAATTCAAGATATACATTTTATTTGTCAGGTAAATATCCTTAATATACGACATTTTAATCAAAATCGTTAGAGCCATTTTTGAGAAAATCAAAAATTTCGATTTTTTTCCATGTAAAGGGTAGTTTGGGGTGGGGGGATTTTTCTCAAAATATTCGTGTCGCATCCCTGGAAGATACTAAACTTAAATACCAACTTTGGTATTTTACCGACTTTTCTTTTAAGGTTATCATGTTCACAGACACACGGACCTTTTTCTGAAAATGCTTTTTTTTGGATTTAGGTGACCCTAAAACATATATTTCCGGTGAAATCTCGGTATCGAATTTTGGGTGTAATGCAATACCTTCTCTATGCACTATGTACATAGTACATATAGAGAAAGTAAAAATACGGCTGGCACTGTGACTTTGCTGAAAATGTGAAAGATTGAAGGGGACGATTTTCATTGGTACCATTCTGATACAACATACCGCGCAGTAAGAAAAGGCAAAATCGATTGGGCAATCCACCCTTTCATCCCTCAATCCAGCTCGACGCTCCCTCAGCATATCTTGAGTTGTCTAAGTAGTGTGTTAATTTACTTCAAGTGCGCGAATTACCTTGGCATTAGAACTTCAGTATGTAGCACGAGAAAAGATAATCTAATTTTATAACACCCAGTGATAGAGGTGGTTATTGTCCAACCAGAAAGTTTAGGGATCACCAATTTGCAACCCTTCCCCTTACTTTCGGTCTAAGGTGGCTTTTAAGAACATAGCAAACAGTTGGAAGACACGGGCGGGATCAGTGAAAAGACCCGTCCTTACGATAAGTATTTCCAGGCCTATTTTTAATGTCTTTGAGTGTATATAGTATATAGAGAAAGTATTGTACTCTACTCAAAAATTCGATACCGAGACATCACCGGAAATACATGTTTTGATGATTTCTGAAGAATAAAGAATGATAAATGATCCACATGGTGTGTGAGTGTGTGTGTGTAGGTGTGTGTGGAAAGTCCGTTAAATACCAAACTAGCTATGCAACAAATATGCAGCATAAAGATTTTCAAAAAAGTCCCCCTACCCCAGCTACCCTTTATATAGACAATGTTTTGAAACGTTTGTTTTTCTCAAATATGGGTCTTACGGTTTTGATTAAGATACCTTATGTTTTAAATATTTTATGATAAACGAAATCTATATCTTGAATTTTCTGGGAATAACCTCTAAAGACCTCTTTATTCAGGATCATTTTTTAACTTTGTATAACTATAATCCATAAAAGATAGAGAAAAACTTACTGAGCAAAAAATGTAGAGTTCGTTAAAACACACCATTCATGTTATATACATTATTTTCCCTGGAATTGATGGTTTTCGAGATATTCTTTTTTTTTGGGGGGGGGGGGGGTTAGTTTTAAAATATTTAAACTTTTCTGATACAGGAACTTAACTCCTGGCCATGCAAAGAAACGGATTTCAATCCCATAGCAACCACATTTTAAAACATTTGACTGTCGGTTTAGCCTAGTGTATTCCCTTATTTAGCTTCTACTTATAACTAAGTAATAAGACCGTTTCTGCCTGTGTTTATCTCGATTAGTATGAAGTAGATAGAAGAATAAGCTTATTAACTATAATTTGTTACAGAAATGTAGAGAAAGTCATGTGAATAGAACACATCAGATTTTTGTAGTAAGTTTTTGTACATCTGTTACTGCTTCTCATCTATACAACAGTTATCCAGAACAAAGATGTCTGGACTTACCAAACTTAGTATTTAGGTTTAGAGGATGTGACACGAAGATTTTCAAGAAAATCCCCCTACCACAAACTACCCTTTACATGGTAAAAGTTTCGAAAATTTTATATTTTTCAAAACTGGCTCTAACGATTTTATTAAAATCCCGTATAATCAATTTACATCCCAAATGTATGTCTTGAATTTTCTGGGAATAGCCTCTCAAGACATCTTTATTCTGGATGAATTTTGCTGAATTTTGCTTAACTGCTAAACGGTAACAGATAGATAAAAACTTAGTACACAAAAAATGTACGTCATGTCAAAACACACAATTTATGTCTTTACGGTTTTGTTGTGGAGGTAACGGTTTTCGAGATGTTACTCGTTATTGGTTTCAATTGTAAAATACTTTAATTACTTTTCTCAGACAGGTAGTGACCATTTTCTTTTGTTCTACTCCTGACCAAGCAAAGAAGCGATTTGCAATGACAATCGCATAATGACAGTTTTTAAAACACTTTACCATGGTACATTGCTTTAGTTCCCTTCTACGTATAAAGAACTAAGTACTAAGAACATTCTGCTAATGTTTATCTCGATAGCATGGTGTAGAAAGAAGAATAATGTTTTTAAGAAGTCTGTTTGTGGAGCAGCTAGAGAAAGTCATGCGAGTGTAACACATAAGAGATTTTGGATTCAGGGGGTGCTAAAACATGTATTTCCAGTGAAATCTCGGCATCAAATTTTTGGGTGCAATACAATACTTTCTCTATCCTGTAGCATAAGATCCTGTTCGCGTGCGCGCTAAATTTGAACTAAAGCTCTACTCGCGCTTATGCTTGGTTTGGAGTAGCAGTCAGGGTGTTTTAACGGGCTTCTTGGGCTTCACAGATCCTGGCGATTTCTTAAATAATAAACCACTAGGACTTTCTTTGTAGGATTGTAGTTTATTTTGTAATCATTTCGTACAATTCTAAAGTGAAACTGCAATCGCTCGATGTAATTTACGTGCTTTGTTGAATGCTGCAAATATTTGTACGCATACAATTCCACGCGAATACATTAATGTACGCATAATCTCCAAGTGGCCTTTTCCATACTTGTGAAAAAGTCTCTTTCTTTTTGATGACTGGCTTCACAAGCAAGAAGATCAACACTTTACTATGATACTTATTGTTGGAAAACAAAATCATATCTAGAAAATCAAAACACTTATACGCGACGAAAGCTCAAGGAATAATAAACATTGGCATGCAACGATTTCAGCTACGGAATGCAACAGAACAAAAACATCTGAACATCAAATACCTATTACAAAAATGACATGAAACTCACAAAATGTCGGTAAATTTTTTGATTAAGATATAAATAACGCCTCAATCCACTATGTACATTGTACATTTGGTCCAGAGAAAGTAAAACCCAGACGAACAGACGAAAAAGCCATTAGAGTGTTTATTTAATCATCAAATGTTATGTCGCATCGATGAACACAGAGTTGAAACTTTCAGGAAGTGGTTAATGTTCCGCACTGTCAACTTTTAGGTCATGGGTTTGATTCCTAAAGCGGACACGCAATTTCCAGCTAATTGCAAATTATATACACACGCTACAAATTCCAAACAGGAAGCAACAGATGTTCTTATTTACTTTTTTGGTGCGTTCGGGAGCCGTTATTGGCATCGTTTTACCGTCTGAATGCGTGATACTAACCAACATCGTGAATCGCTGCACTTTTTATTTTCTCTAGTCCTGTAGGTATGTACAATATACAGTGTGGATAGAGAAGGTATTCCAATATTCCACCGAGATTTCATCGGAAATATACGTTTTAGGACCCCCTGAAACTAAAAAAAGGCATTTTCAGGAAAGGGTTTGTGTGTGTGTGTGTGTGTGTGTGTGTGTGTGTGTGTGTGTGTGTGTGGTTGCACAGCATAGTTCAAAAACAAAAAGACGGTTAAATACCAAACTTGGTATTTAAGTTTATCTTCCAAGGATGCGACACGAAGATTTTCAGGAAAATCTCCCCCACCCCCAACTACCCTTTACATGTAAAATTTTACGAAAATTTTGTTTTTCTTAAAAATGGCTCTAGCAATTTTGATTAAAATGCTACATATTAATGCGATTTCTATCACAAATAAAATGTATATCCTGAATTTTCTGGGAATAGGTTCTAAAGAGCTGTTTATTCTGGATGAATTTTGTAGAACTGGTTAACCGTAAGAGATAGACAAAAACTAATTATACAAAAATATATATATATCTCGTTAAAATATAGAATTTATGTCGTATACTTTTTTTTTTTCGTGGAGTGTACCGTTTTCGAGATATTCCTTGTTATTAGTTTGAATTGTAAAATATTTATACTTTTCTCAGACAGGAAGTGCCCGTTTTTTACTTTGTCTATACCCACTATGTACATAGTGTATAGAGAAAGTGTTGCACTCCACCCAAAAATTCGATACCGAGATTTCACCGGAAATATATGTTTTAGCGTCCCCTTTATCTAAAAAAAGCATTTTCACAAAAAGGTCCGTGTGTGTGTGTGTGTGTGTGTGTGTGTGTGTGTGTGTCCGTGAACACGATAACTCAAAAACGAAAAGTCGGTAAAATATCAAACTTGGTATTTAAGTTCAGTATCTTCCAGGGATGCGACATGAAGATTTTGAGAAAAATCCCCCCACCCCAAACTACCCTTTACATGGAACTTTTTTCGAAAATTTCAATTTTCTCAAAAATGGCTCTAACGAATTTTGATGAAAGTTTTGTATATTAAAAATATTTACCTGACAAATAAAATGCATATCTTGAATTTTCTGGGAATAGCCTCTGAAGAGTAGTTTATGCTGGATGAATTTTACTGAATTTTGAATAACTGTTAAACCTTAAGAGATGGACAAAAACTTACTAACAAAAAATGTAGAACACGTTAAAACACACAATTTATGTTATATACATTTTGTCGTGGAGTTCGTCGTTTTTGAGACATTCCTTATTTTTGGTTTCTGCTATGAAAAACTTATACTTTTCTCCTATAGTAATTTGTCAACTGCGGTCCATACAAACAAAGGAACTTCAGTGTCATAGCAACCAGCTTTTAATTATCACTTTAACCTATGGTATTCCCTTATTTCACCTCTACTTACAAGGAAGAAAATAATATGGCTATTTCTGCTATTTTTATACTGATTAGCATGAAGTAAATAGAAGTATAAGCTTTTAACAATAATTTGTTGCAGAGATGTAGAGAAAGTCATGTGAATGGTACACATCAGATTTTACTTACATTTTTACTTTCTCTAGCACATACATACAATATACTTAGCAGAAAGAAAGTGTTATATGATATAAACAAATGGAACATCGAATATCACCGAAGATATGTTTTGAGGTCCCCTGAATAAAAAAAAAAGTTTTATAAAAATGTCCGTATGCGCATCTGTAAGTCTCTCTTTGGGCAGCATAACTAAAAATATATATAAAGATATTTACATCCCAAATTAAATGTATATCCTGAATTTTTTGGGAATAGCCTCTGAAGACCTCTTTATTCTGGATGAATTTTACGGCATTTTGCATAACTGCTAAACCGCAAGAGATGGACGAAAACTTACAACATAAAAATGAAGATATCTTTGAAAGACATAATTTATGTCATATACGTTTTTCTTGTAGATAGACCGTTTGCAAGATATTCCTAGTTTATGGTTTCAATTTTAAACTACTTGACTTTTTTAAGCAAAGAGAATCGACCTCAATTGTTTCACATAGCAACCAGGTTTAAAATGATTTGACCACCGTTTTAGCCCTGTGTATTCCTTTATTTGCTTTCTACTTGCAAAGAAGCAAGCAATAAGATCAATTCTGTTAATGTTTATATCGATTAGCATAATGTAGATAAAAAAATCTGATGTGTTCCATTCTCTACACTTCCATTCCTTTCTCTTCATCTTTGCAACAAATTATTGATAAAAACTTTATTCTTCTATTTACATCGTGTTAATCAGAAAAAATTAGCATAAATGGTCTTATTACTTGCTTTCTTGTAAGTAGAAGGAAAATAAGGGAAAATACTAGGCTAAACCGTTGGTCAAGTCTTTTAAAAACTGGTTGCTATGTGACTTAAGTTCCAATGTTTGTATGGCCAGGAGTGTAAACTTCCCGCTTGAGAAAAGGTAGTATTTTAAAACTGAAACCAATAACAATAAATATCTCGGAAACGCTCGATTGCAGAAAAAAATTTACATAAACTGTATTTTAACGATATCTATATTTTTGTGATGTTGTTGTCTATCTTTTACTCTTTACCAGTTATGGAAATTTCTGCAAGTGTCATCCAGAATAACGACGTCTTCAGAGGATATTTCCCGAAAAGTCAAGATATACATTTTATTTGTCATGAAAATATTTTAATATAAATATTTAAATGAAAATCGTTAGAAGCATTTTTGAGAAACTCAAACATTTTCGAAAAATTGTCCATGTAAAAGGAAGTTGGGGTGGGGGGATTTTTTTGACAAACACACGGACATTTTTCTAAAAATGTTTTTTTTGGATTCAGGGGGTCTCAAAACACGTATTTCCGGTGAAACCTCGGTATTGAATTTTTGAGTGCAATACAATACCTTCTCTATACACTATTTACAAAGTACATGTAGAGAAAGTAAAAATATTTTTATATGGAACATCTAGAGAAAGTCGTGTGAATGGAACACATCAGATTTTTTTTTTTTATTGAGGGGTATCAATAAAACCATGAAATCTCGTTATCGATTTTTTTTTACTTTCTCTATCCGTACTAAGTGGTCGTCTCCTTAGCGCGGTGGTAGCGCAGCTGCTTACCAAGCGGGAGACCTGGTTTCGATCCCCAGTACCGGCGTGGGGATTTTTCCCCCGCTGGGAGACCTGGACAGGGGTGCACTCAGCCTCGTAAGGTCCCTGGGGGGCCAATTGAGGAGCTACTTGATGGAGAAGTAGCGGCTCCAGGTCATGAGGACCGCATTAACCGGCCGGGAGATACTCGAGGCGCTGACCACGTCTCACCCTCCAGTACTGTACCCCATCCATGACGTCTGTAGTGGATCGAGATGGGGAACGCAGCGGCCGGGCGGTAGACCAAGGTTCCCCGTGAGCTGTCGTGCCATGGAGTTATACGTACTATGTAGTTAGTGTATAGAGAAGGTATTGTAATGCACCCAGAAATTCGATACCGAGATTTCACCGGAAATACATGTTTTGAGACTCCCTGAATCCAAAGAAAGCATTTTTGGAAAAATATCCGTGTGTGTATGTGTGTGGGCAGCACGGATCAAAAACGAAAAGTCCGTTAAAAACGAAACTCGGTATTTAGTTGTGGTATCTTCCAAGGAAGCGACACGAAGACTTTCAAGAAAATGCTCCCAACCCCAACTACCATTTACATGGAACTCTAACGATTTTGATTAAAATATCGTATATTAAAGATATTTACCTGACAAATAAAATGTATATCTTGAATTTTCTGGGAATAGCCTCTGAAGGCTACTTTATTCTGGATGAATTTTATGGAATTTTGCATAACTGCTAAACCGTAAGAGATGGACGAAAACTTACCACACTAAAAATGTAGTGCACGTTAAACACACAAGTTATGTAATAATCATTTTTTAAGTGGAGTTGATCGTTTTTGAGATATTTCTTGTTATTGGTTTCAGCTTTGAAAAAGTTGTTCCTTTCTCATACAGGAATTTGTCAACTTCTGTCCATATAAACAAAGGAACTTCAGTCACATAGCAACCAGCTTTTCACTATCACTTTAACCTATGGCACTCTCTTACTTCGCTTCTACTTACAAGGAAGCAAGTAATAAAACTATTTCTGCTAATTTTTTCTCGATTAGAATGAAGCAAATACAAGCACAAGATTTTTAATAAAAATTTTGCAGAAATATAGAGTAAGTCGTATGAATGGAACACATAAGATTTTTTTAGTGGAATGCATTACCCCTGAAACATAAGCACAGATCAGTGACGTAGAACTCTGAGCAGTGTGTTTTTCTTGCTACACTAATTTCACGCACGCGATTGCAGCTCTGCTGTGTAACTGAATACCGACGAGACGCAAATAATGCTACAGAAATAATAAGCCACCTGGCCTTGACTTCTATAATGTTCTTCAAAAATGTTTCCTTAGTTTTATATTACGATTATTCCTTAACTCAACACTGAGTTCGTTAGAATGTGGATGGAAGGGAAGCTTTGCATTTCTTCTAATATATACGTCATACAGGTTTTACAATTGTATGGGAAATTCTGATCTGTTACATTCACATAGCTTTCTCTACCTATTTTGCAATTCTTTCAAAAGTTTATTAGATTTTTAATTGTTTTTTCACACAAGCCGTGTGTAGGACAACATACTATGCTGGCATGTTGCCATGGTAGCTCAGTGGAAGAGCAACGGGCTAGATACCGGGTGATCCGTGGTTCAAATCCCGGCTATGGCATTGCCTTTTTCAGTCTGACTCCACCTATCCAAAAGCCTATTACTTTATCACATGTACAAAGTACATAAAAGATATAAAAAGTAGTATATTTCACCCAAGATTTCGATACTCACATTTCACCGGAACTACAGGTTTTGAGGATTCCTGAATAAAAAAAATTAGAAAGAAAATGTATTATGTGTGTCAAATAAATAAATTAATAATTTGAAACCTTATTTCATTCTTTTGTGTTGATTTTGATGTTAAAATGTAATTCTTGTTTTTCTTAATTTTAATTGCTTTCTATACACGTACTATATACATAGTGTGAACAGAAGGTACTGTAATGCATACAAAAATTCGATATTGAGGTTTCAGCAGAAATACTAGTATCAGGATTCCCTGAATAAAAAAAAATTAGAAACATGTCCGTATGTGTGTGTGAGTGTGAGTGTGTGTGAGTGTGAGTGAGTGTGTGTGAGTGTGTGTGAGTGTGTGTGAGTGTGTGTGCGAGTGTGTGAGTGTGTGTGTGCGAGTGTGAGTGTGTGTGAGTGTGAGTGTGTGTGAGTGTGTGTGAGTGTGTGTGTGAGTGTGTGTGAGTGTGAGTGTGTGTGAGTGTGTGTGCGAGTGTGTGTGAGTGTGTGTGAGTGTGTGTGAGTGTGTGTGAGTGTGTGTGCGAGTGTGTGAATGTGTGTGTGCGAGTGTGTGTGTGCGAGTGTGTGTGAGTGTGTGTGAGTGTGTGAGTGTGTGTGTGCGAGTGTGAGTGTGTGAGTGTGTGTGTGCGAGTGTGAGTGTGTGTGAGTGTGAGTGTGTGTGCGAGTGTGTGAGTTGTGAGTGTGAGTGTGAGTGAGAGTGAGTGTGTGAGTGTGTGTGAGTGTGTGTGTGTGAGTGTGCGAGTGAATGTGAGTGAGTGTGTGTGAGTGTGCGAGTGAATGTGAGTGAGTGTGTGTGTGAGTGTGCGAGTGTGCGAGTGTGTGTGTGCGTGTGTGCGTGTGTGCGTGTGTGCGAGTGTGAGTGTGCGAGTGTGTGAGTGTGCGAGTGTGCGTGTGTGAGTGTGCGAGTGTGCGAGTGTGCTTGTGTGAGAGTGTGTGAGTGTGAGTGTGTGTGCGAGTGTGTGTGCGAGTGTGCGAGTGTGTGTGTGAGTGTGTGAGTGTGTGTGAGTGTGTGTGAGTGTGTGTGTGTGAGTGTGTGTGCGAGTGTGTGTGTGAGTGTGTGTGAGTGTGTGTGCGAGTGTGTGTGTGTGTGAGTGTGTGTGTGAGTGTGTGAGTGTGTGAGTGTGTGTGTGAGTGTGCGTGTGTGTGTGTGCGAGTGTGTGTGCGAGTGTGTGTGTGAGTGTGTGTGCGAGTGTGTGTGTGAGTGTGCGAGTGTGTGTGCGAGTGTGTGCGAGTGAGTGTGTGAGTGTGTGTGTGAGTGTGAGTGTGTGAGTGAGTGTGTGAGTGTGTGTGAGTGTGCGAGTGTGTGTGTGAGTGTGCGAGTGTGTGTGCGAGTGTGTGTGTGAGTGTGCGAGTGTGTGTGAGTGTGTGTGTGTGAGTGTGTGTGCGAGTGTGTGTGCGAGTGTGTGTGTGAGTGTGTGTGTGAGTGTGTGTGTGAGTGTGCGAGTGTGTGTGCGAGTGTGTGCGAGTGAGTGTGTGAGTGTGTGTGCGAGTGTGTGTGTGTGAGTGTGTGAGTGTGCGAGTGTGTGTGCGAGTGTGTGCGAGTGAGTGTGCGAGTGTGTGTGTGCGAGTGAGTGTGTGTGTGAGTGTGTGAGTGTGCGAGTGTGTGTGCGAGTGAGTGTGTGAGTGTGTGTGCGAGTGAGTGTGTGAGTGAGTGTGTGAGTGTCCGAGTGTGTGTGCGAGTGTGTGCGAGTGTGTGTGCGAGTGAGTGTGTGTGTGAGTGTGTGAGTGTGCGAGTGTCTGTGCGAGTGTGTGCGAGTGAGTGTGCGAGTGTGTGTGCGAGTGTGTGTGTGAGTGTGTGTGTGTGAGTGTGTGAGTGTGTGAGTGTGTGTGCGAGTGTGTGTGTGAGTGTGTGTGTGTGAGTGTGCGAGTGTGTGTGCGAGTATGCGAGTGTGTGTGCGAGTGTGCGAGTGTGTGTGTGCGAGTGTGCGAGTGTGTGTGCGAGTGTGTGTGTGAGTGTGTGTGCGAGTGTGTGTGCGAGTGTGTGTGCGAGTGTGTGTGCGAGTGTGTGTGTGAGTGTGAGTGTGAGTGTGTGTGTGAGTATGTGAGTGTGCGAGTGTACGAGTGTGCGAGTGTGCGAGTGTGAGAGTGTGAGAGTGTGAGAGTGTGAGTGTGTGAGTGTGAGTGTGAGTGTGAGAGTGTGTGAGTGTGAGTGTGAGTGTGAGAGTGTGTGAGTGTGTGTGTGAGTGTGAGTGTGTGTGTGAGTGTGTGTGTGTAAGCAGCGTAATTCAAAAGACCGTTAAATAACAAATTCAATATTTTAGTTCAGTACCTTGCAAGGATGCAACACGAAGAGTTTCAAGCAAATCCCCCCTCCCCTAATTATCCTTTACTTGGAAAAATTTCGAAAATTTTAATTTTCTCATAAATGATCGTAACGCTTTTACTATCGTTAATTAAAGATACTTATATGAAAAATAAAATGTATTTCTTCAATTTTCTAGGAATAGCATCTCAAGACATTTTTATTCGAGCTAAATTTTTCTGAATTTTGCATAACTAGTAAACCGCAAGAGATACACCGAAACTTATATCTCATTAAATCACACACTTTATGTCAAAACACCTTTTTTCGTGAGTTGATCGTTTTCGACATATTCTTTGTTATTAGTTTGAGCTTTAAAATACTCATACGGGAATTTGTCAACACCTGGTCATGAAGAGAAACGGATTTCAGTACTATAGCAACCACATTTTAAAACATTTGACTGTCGGTTTAGACTAGTGTATATCCTTATTACCCTTCTAATTACAAGGAACTAAGTAATAAGGCCATTTCTGCTAATGTTTATCTCGATTAGCATGACGTAGATAGAAGAATACGTCTTTTAACAATAATTTGTTACTGAGATGTAGAGAAAGTTATTGTTTTACATTTCTTCTAATATGTACTTCAAAGGGGTATTACAAACTGACTCTGGTACATGACTTTCGCTACCTATTTCCCAACAAACTATTCTTACAAAAGCTAACAGTTCTCTATCACGTAAGTACAAGGTGCATAGAGGGTGGGGAAGGTACTGTTCTCCACACAAAAATTTGATTCCCAGATTTCACCGGAACTTCAAATTTTGAGGAACTGAAATCACGAAAAGCGTATTGTGTGTGTGAGAGAGTGTGTGTGTGTGTGTGTGTGTGTGTGTGTGTGTGTGTGTACAGCATAACACAAAAATGTTTGGTATTTAAGTTCAGTATCTTCCAAGGATGAGACATGAGAATTTTCAAGATAATTCCCCCCATCACAAAATATCCATCATATGGAAAGTTTTTCGAAATCCTCGAAGTCCTAAAATTTTTCTAATAATTATGATTAAAATTCCGAATAATAACAAATTCTAAATTCATAAAATTCTCTTATTTTAAACGTTATTAAAATAAGTTTGAAACATCTAATCCCTTTTAAAAATATTAAAGATATTTACATGGCAATTAAAATATATATGCAGAATTTATTGGAAAAAGCCTCTGAAGACCTCTTCATTCTGAACGACTTTTATATAACTGGTAAACCGTAAGAGATAGAGAAAAACTTACTGCACTAAAAATGTAGGTCGCGATGTAACATATAATTTATGTTATATACATTTGTTCTGTAGAGTTAACCGTTTCCAACGTTCTTGGTTCAATTATCAACTAATTAAACTTCTATCGATCGGGAAGTCACCTTTCGTTTCGCATCTATTTAGTTCTACTCCAGTCCATGCAAAGAGAACCGAGTTTCACCACTTAGCAACCCGCTTTAAAAGAGTTGACTATCACTTTAGCCTACTACATTCCCTTATTTCCCTGCTACTTACAAGGAAGCAAACAATAACATCGCTAATGTTAATGTTTATGTCGATTTGTATGAAATAGGAGGGCCTTTTTTTTTTTTCAAAACCGATAAGGTATAAATAAAAGAAAAATTAATATAAAACAAATATTTTATTACTAATAGTTTTTTACACTTATGGTTACTTTTCAACATAATCACTGATAAGATTGAGACATTTATCGTACCTGTGCGCAAACTTTGCAATACCCGCTTCAAAAAATGTTGCCTCAATGATTTCAAATGAGCATTGACGTTGTTTTGAAGATCTTCGTACTTTACGACGTCTGCGGAGAGCCATTCAAAACAAACGAAGAGGAATGCTGACTTCAGGAATTGTGTTGATCCATGACAACGCTCGTCCACACACTACTGGCACAACCCATCGGCTCCTTGGGACATTTTCGATCATCCGCCGAACAGTCCTGACCTGGCACCCAGCGACTTTCACCTTTTCCCTGAACTAAAGACGTGGCTAGGAGGGCAGCACTTTCAGACCAAGGAAGATCTTCAAAACAACGTCAATGCTGATTTGAAATCATTGGCGGCAACATTTTTGAAGCGGGTATTGCAAATCTTGTGCACAGGTGCGATAAATGTCTCAATCTTTTCGGTGATTATGTTGAAAAGGAACCAGAAGTGTACAAAACTTTTAGTTATAAAATAATTGTTTTCCATGAACTTGTCTTTTATTTATAGCCTATCAGAGGCCCTCGTAATACAAGACAATTTTTTGCAGGCCGCAGCAAGAATGCGAAAGACATAAATACAGCTGTACTAATTCCTTAGAGCTGGTGACTGACGGTCACAAAGAAGGTGATCAAGTCGAACAAATGTTACTTTCTCTTGCCAATGATTTAACGTGCATCTCGTTTAGACACGCTCACACCGAGACTAAATACCAACTTGTTACAATTAGGTTTGCTACTGAATCCTGCTCGTCTATCGGGGACAAACCTTCAGATACTCTTAAATCCTGTAGCAAGTGGCTATCACTGGTTTCCATAGCAACTTTTATATTTACATGAATGTTCACATCTAAATATAGTAAATTGCGTACTAAGAACTGTAAGTTATACTTATCAGGTCGAGAATGTATACGAAATCTAACAAATAACTTACAGTTCGTGGTTAACCAATTACTTTTAAAATCCAGATCGTTAAAAACCGAACTTGGTATTTGAGTTTGGTATCTTCCAAGGATGCGACACGGAGATTTACAAGAAAATCCCTCCACCCCATACTATCTTTTAAATGGAAAACAAAAATCGAAATTTATTTTCTTAAAAATGGCCTTAAAAATTTTGATTAAAGTCTCTTACATTTAAGATATTTATTTGCCGAATAAATTGTGTATCTTGAATTTTCTAGGAATAGCCTCTAAAGACTTCTTTACTCTGGATGATTTTTTACTGAATTTTGCATAACTGTTAACCGTAAGAGATAGACAAAAACACTACACAAAAAATATAGATCGCGATAAAACACACAATTTATGTCATATATAGTTTTTTTGTGGAGTTGATCGTTTTTGAGATATTCTTGTTATTGGTTTCAGCTTTAAAAACATACTTTTCTCTTACAGGAATGTGTCCATACAAAAATAGAACTTCAGTGACATAGCAACCAGCTTTTGACTATCACTTTAACCTATAGTACTCCCTTATTTCCATGCTACTTACAAGGAAGCAAGTAATAAGACTATTTCTGCTATTTTTTTCTTGATTAGCATGAAGTAAATAGAAGAATAAGCTGTTTAGCAATAATTTGTTGCGAAGAGTACAGAAAGTCATGCAAATGGAACACATCAGATTTTTTTTTTTTTTTTTTTTTTTATGTCAAGAAATCCTACACTAAAGTTGTGCTAGTTACTCAATGAAATCAATAGCCTGCCGGGTATCGACAGACAGACAGACGTGGGAGATGTTCACTTTTACTTTCTAACTCAGCTGTTTGTACACATGATGACTCTCTCGTGACTGCCAGTCCCTCCCGTCAAACAACATTTACATAAATACTCTATGTATTACCACAGCATTGCCCTACAGACTCACAATTGCTCGTCTCTACTTTAAACAAATGTGATTATTCCATTCATATTGTTTCCCAACTTGCTCGTCCTCAAACTTTTCTTAAAATGCTTATTACTATGTATATAGTGTACAGAGAAAGTATTGCATTCCACCCAAAAATTCGATACCTAGATTCCACCGGAAATATATATTTTGCGTCCCCTTGAATTCAAATAAAGCACTTTCAGAAAAACGTCCGTGTGTGTGTCTTTCTGTCTGCCTGGGTGTGTGAGTGTGTGTGTGTATCGGTCTGTGAATAGCATACCTCAAAAAAAATAAGTCCGTTAAATACCTTACTTGGTATTTAGGTTTGGTGTCTTCCAAGGATGCTACACGAAGATTTTCAAGAAAATCCCCCCACAAGTTTTTTCTATATCTTATTAAGGAAGCAGACCTGCCATTTTTTTTTGTTTGCAAAAATCAAGCCCATCAATCTTGTTTTACGTATTTCCCAACTTTTGTGGCCCTACAACACTTCTTTAATGAATTACGTCAGTTTTAGTTTCTCTTCACGTAATATGTAGGAAGTACTGTAAGATAGGCAATAAATAAAAGACAAGTTCATAGAAAACAATTATTTTTTTATTCAAAGTTTTGTACACTTATGGTTACTTTTCAACATAATCACTGAAAAGATTGAGACATTTATCGTACCTGTGTACAAGCTTTGCAATACCTGCTTCAAAAAATGTTGCCGCCAACGATTTCAAATGAGCATTGACGTTGTTTTGAAGATCTTCGTACTTTTCGACGTTTGCGGAGAGACATTCAAAACAAACGAAGAGGAATGCTGACTTCAGGAATTGTGATGATCCATGACAACGCTCGTCCACACACTGTGGAACAACCCATGCCTCCTTGAACAATTTCAATGGGACATTTTCGTTCATCCGAAGTACAGTCCTGAACAGCGACGTTCACCTTTTCCCTGAACTGAAGACGTAGCTAGAAGGGTAGCACTTTCAAAATAACGAAGATCTTCAAAACAACGTCAATGCTCATTTGAAATCATTGGCGGCAACATTTTTTGAAGCGGGTATTGTAAAACTTGTGCACAGGTACGATAAATGTCTCAATCTTTTCGGTGATTATGCTGAAAGTAACCGTAAGTGTACAAAACTTTTAGTAATAAATTAATTGTTTTCTATAAACTTGTATTTTATTTATAGCCTATCAGAGGTTGAAAAAAAAACGGTCCTCGTATTTCCAACCAAAAATGCCATACCGAGATTTCACCGCAAATATATGCTTTACGAAGCCCTAAGGGGAAAAGAATTTAGCAACATGTCCGAGTGTGTGTCTGTGGATATCATAGCTCAACAACTAAAAGACCGTTAAATACCAAACTTTGTATTTAAGTTTGGTATCTTCTAAGGATGCGTTACGAAGATTTTCAAAAAAATAAAAAAAAATTTTCCCCACCCCAAACTACTCTTTACATGGAAAAAGCTTTGAAATGTTTGTTTTTCTGAAAAATTGCTCTAAAGAGTTTGATTAAAGTCTCATATATTCAAGATATTTACATGACAAAATGCGTATGTTGAATTTTCTAGGAACAGCTTCTAAAGACCTCTTGATTCTGGATGAATTTTGCTTGACTAGTAAACTATAAGAAATAGACAAAAACTTATTACACAAAAAATATAGATCTGGTTAAAACATATAATTTATATCATATACGTTTTTTTTAGTAGAACTGGCCATTTCCAAGATATTCCTTGTTATTTGCTTGCAGATTTAATGTACTTAGTACTTTTCTCATACGGGAATTTATCAACTCGTGACCATACATACAAAGGAATTTCAATCACAAGTTGATAATGATTTTACTATCACTTAGCCTAGTATACTCCCTTCTACGTAAAAAGAAGCACATAATTTATCTCGACCAGCATGAAGTAGATAGAAGAATAACGTTTTTAATAACAATTTGTTACAGGGACGTAGAGAACGTCACGTAAATGGATTTTTACTTTTGTACAGTGTGTGTGTGGACAGCATAGCTCAAAAACGAAAAGACTGTTAAATACTAAAGTTGAGTTTAAGTTTGGTATCTTGCAAGGATGCGACACGAAGATTTTCAAGAAAATCCCCCCAATCTACCCTTTCATAGATTTCCTCAAAAATGGCTCTAATGATTTTGATTAAAATATCGTATATTAAAGATATTTACCTAACAAAATAAAATATATATTTTGAATTTTCTGGGAATAGCCTCTGAAGGGTACTTTATTCTGGATGAAATTTACGGAATTTTGCGTAACTGGTAAACCGTAAGAGATAGACAGAAACTTGCTACACAAAAAATGTAGATCACGATAAAACACATAACGTATGTCATATACATTTTTTTCGTGGAGTTGATCCATTTTGAGATATTCCTTGTTTTTTGTTTCAGTTTTAAAAAAACATACTTTTCGCATACAGGAATTTGTCAACTCATGTCCATACAAACAAAAGAACTTCAGCCACATAGCAACCAGCTTGAGTCCATTTTAGCCTATGGTACTCCCTTATTTTGCTACTACTTACAAGGAAGCAAGTAATAAGACTATTTCTGTTAATGTTTTCTCGATTAGCATTAAGTGAATAAAAGCATTAGCTTTCTTAGAATAATTTGTTGCAGAGATGTAGAGAAAATCATGTGAATGGCACACAACAATTTTTTTTATCCTGGTCAGCATTGTGAATTTCAATTCCATCATATAGCAACCGTTTTTAGCTTATTGTATGTATTTCCGCTGAATAAAGAAATTATATTTTAATGAAACCATTTCTGCTAATGCTTATCCTGATAAGCCTGAGGTAGATATAAAAATAATCTTGATATAAGAATAGACTCTTGCTGCATAGGTAAAGAAAGCTATGTGAGTATACCTGATCAATGTTGTTCTCATCAAGGAAAAAGAACAGAATTTCAAGGCCATCACATAGTGAAAATCTCTTAAAAGATATGACTACCCCTTAATGCTTAAGGGTGTAACAAGCAACTGTATCAGGTTTGAATAGCAGAATGCCACACCCACACGGTTTTGCTCGTCTACGTCATGACACACTCTATATACCACATGACAAGTTATATTGGAGCAACATCCGTGCATCGGTTAACTTCACTTTCGCTCTACCAATAAACAACCTATGAGTGTTTTCAAATTCCATGCTTTTTGTATTACAAGAAAAAAAATCTGATGTGTTCCATTCACATTCCATTCACTTTCTCTACATCTCTGTAACAAATTTTTGTTAAAAAGCTTATTCTTCTATTTCATGCTAATCGAGATGAACATTATCAGAAATACTTCCTTGTAAGTACAAGGGAAATAATGGAATACACTAGACTAAAACAACAGTCAAATCTTTTAAAAGCTAGTTGCCATGTGGATGAAATTCCTTTCTTTGCATTGCCAGGAGTTGACAAATTCCCGTATGTGAAACATTTGAAACATTTTAAAACTGGAACCAATAACAAGAAAATTCTCACAAATGGTCAACTCCACAAAAAAATTGTTTCAACATAATCTACATTTTTTGTGTAGTAAGTTTTTGTATATCTCTTACAGTTTTCCAGTTATACAAAACTCATCCGGAATGAAGAGGTCTTCAGAGGCCTTTCCCAGAAAATTCAAGATATACATTTTGTTTGTCATGTAAATATCTTAAATATAAGAGATTTTAATTAAAATCGTTACAGCTATTTTTAAAAAAAATCAAATTTTCGAGAACTTTCCATATAAAGGGTAGTTGGGGATGGCGAGATTTTCTTGAAAACTTTCGTGCTGTAATATTGGAAAGTTTGGTATTTAATGGGCTTTTCGTTTTTGAGCTATGCTTCACACAAGCGCGCGCACACGCACACACGAACATTTTCCTAAAAGTGTTTTTTTTTATTCAGGGGGTCCCAAAACATGTGTTTCCAGTACCGAATTTTTTGGTGCAATACAATACTTTCTCTATGCACTATGTACATAGTATGTGTAGAGAAAGTAAAAAAGAAAGCTCACTCTCAGGGTTCCTTAAAATATTCGCTGCAAATAATTTAGTTTTTACCAGTATGGCTTATGCACTTTAATATTGGTAGCTGGGAATACATTTAAAACAATAATTATACATTCGATTTGCAAGCGATTCTTTTTTTTTTTTTTTTTTTTTTTGTGGTTATGTGTGATATAATTGTGTATTTTAATTGCAATTATTGCGAATTTCCAACCCACAACGATAACTAAATAATGATTATTAGTTTTATTAAACTGGTGTTTTCGGCTTTGAGCTCTGTTACGGATTTCATTTCCGTCGGAAGCATACAAACCCCGTGACTGCATTCCCAATCAATGGCAGTCACTCAGCACCAACTGAAAACGATATACCTCGAGCGGCTTTTGTTAAAATGCAACTAGAACCAATATGTAGGAGATATATTCAAAGCTCACTTTAAGTTTAGTTTTTAAAGATTATTTGCGTGATTTGTTTTATATTTTAAATATCCACATGGCTTGAACAGCTAGATTATTTGTTTACTTTCTCTACGCGTCTAAGTACATAGTGTATAAAGAAGGAATTGCACTCCACCCAATAATTCGATACCGAATTTCACCGGAAATATATGTTTTAGGGCCCCCTGTATAAAAAAAAAGGCATTTTCAGATAAAGGTCCGCGCGCGCGCGCGCGCGCGCGCGTGTGTGTGTGTGTGTGTGTGTGTGTGTGTGTGTGTGTGTGCGTCAGTGTGTCCGCATGGTTGGGAACACGGTAACTCAAAAACGAAAAGTCGCTAAAATACCAAACATGGTATTTAAGTTTAGTATCTTCCAGGGATGCGACACGAAGATTTTGAGAAAAATACCCTTTAAGTGGAACTTTTTTTTGGAAAATTTTCATTTTCTCAAAAATGGCTCTAACGATTTTGATTAAAATATGTTACATTATATACATTTACCTGGCAAATAAAATGTATATCTTGAATTCTCTGGGAATAGCCTCTGAGGACTACTTTATTCTGGATGACCTTTATGGAATTCTGCTTAACTGCTAAACCGTAACAAATGGACAAAAACTTACCACACAAAAAATGTACAGTACGTTAAAACACACACTTTATGTCATATACATTTTTTTTCGTGGAGTTGATCGTTGTTGAGATATTCTTATTTTTTCGTTTCAGCTTTAAAAGCCCGTACTTTTCCCATGCAGGAATTTGTCAACTCTTGTCCATACAAACAAAGGCACTTCAGTCACATAGCAACCAGCTTTTGACTAACACTTTAACCCATGGTACTCCCTTATTTCGCTTCTACTTACAAGGAAGCAAGTAATAAGACTATTTCTGCTAATTTTCCCTCAATTAGCATGAAGTAAATAGAAGCATAAGCGTTTTAACTATAATTTGTTGCAGAGATTTAGAGAAAGTCATGTGAATGGAACACATCAGATTTTTGTACTACTTACCTGTAGCAAGTAGAGGAACTATTGAATTTCTCTAAAAAAAATTCAATGTCAGATTTTACCGGAAATGCCTATTTCAGATTCTTTATTATAAAATTCATTGTTATAAAAAAAGTTCTGATGTGCTACATTCACATGACTTTCTCTAGCTGGTCCATATAAGAATTACTCTTACTAAAGATTATTATTTTCTCTACTTCATCCTAATCGAGTTGAACATTAGCAGAAATTATCTTATTACTTAGTTCCTTATAAGGCAAAACACTAGACTAAACCGACAGTCAAATGTTTTAAAATGTGGTTGCTATGGGATTGAAATCCGTTTCTTTGCGTGGCCAAGAGTTGACAAGTTCCGGTATGAGAAAAGTTTTAAGTTTTTTAAAACTGAAACCAATAGCAAGTAATATCTCGAAAATGGTCAAATTCATGAAAAAAAAAAAACGTATATGACATACATCTTTTTTTTTTTTAAGGTGATCTACATTTATTGTGAAGTAAACTTTTGTCTATTTCTTACGGTTTACCAGTTATATAAAATTCCGAAATATTCATTAGAATAAAGAGGTCTTCAGAGGCTATTCCCAGGAAATTCAAGATATACATTTTTATTTGCTAAAAAAATACCTTTAATACAGGGTATTTTAATCAAAATCGCTGGAGCCATTTTTGAGAAAATCATTATTTTGGAATTTTTTCAAAGTAAAGGGTAGTTTTTGTTGGGCGGAGTTTTCTCAAAATCCCTGGAAGATACTAAACTAATGTGCCAAGTTTGGTATTTAACTGACTTTCGGTTTTTGTATTATCGTGTTCACAGACTCACACACACACACACACACACACACACACACACACACACACACACACACACACACACACAACGTTTTCTAAAAATTCTTTTTTGGATACAGGATAAAACATGTATTTCCGCGGTATCGAATTTTTGGGTGGAATTCAATTTTTTTTTTAAGTGTAAAGGATTGCCGATATATACCCTGTCATGGGATTTCAATTTTAAAATACTTTCCTCACCTGTTAAATGTCAATCGCTTATCTATAGCTTTTAAAAGGTTTGATTAATGGGTTTAGCCTAGTGTGTTCCCTTCTACTTACAAGGAGTCAAGTAATAAGACCGTTTCTGGTAATGTTTATCTCGATTAGCATGAAGTAAATAGATAGTTGTTTTTTTTTCATATGAGTAAAACACATCAGGTTTTTACATTAGTCAGTGTTAGTTGTAAAATAGGCCGAGCAAGGCGCATGTTAATAAGAGGCAACTCAGTTTGCCCGTTATGAGGTCCATTAGCCCCGCTCCTCACTCTGAATTAAGCTCCAAATAACGGCGCTTTCACAGCGGTGATAATTCGCGAGTAACATCTGCGAAACGTTACAATTAACAGTTCCTTCACCTCACTCAACACTTCACCAGAATCCTTGAGGTGCTTACAGTCTCTTGTTTTAGTAACCCTCGTCTTGGAAATATACAGGTGATTTATATAAAGCTGACACATTTCTTTTATTAATGGTTTCAAACGTGTTATGTTAGCGACAACTTATTATACCTAAATTGTAGAGGAATTTTGGGAGATTATTTACCTCTATAACAAATGTTGAAAATGTCCTCCATCCTGCATAAGGCACAACTCAACACGTTGTACTGGCCACTCGTTGGAGGACTCTGTTGTCAATAGCTTGAATCTCCTTTGTGATGTGCTTCAGATCGTCCAATATCTGGGGACGTGTGGCGTCAACCCTGTCTTTTAAGTAACCTCATAGAAAGAAGTCCGGCGATGTCAAATCCGGAGAGCTTGGTGGCCACAGGTTCCTGGAAATTATCCGGGCGTTTAAAGAAACTTGAAACAGGTTCATGGTTTCATTTGAGTATGGTATGTAGTGCCATCTTGCTGAAAATATCCTTGACTCAGCTCCACACCGTGCTGCATTTTCACGTTGACAACAAGAACAAAATGTCGAAACAGCTGCTAACAATGCAATTAGGAATAAAACATAAACATCTGCACATCTAGTGACAAGGAATCGAAACTCCAGAACATTCTGCTTAATTTGGTGCTAAAATTGGGTCATTGACTGAATTTCCAACGGAATAATTAAAGAAATAATGTGTCAGTTCTACATAAATCACTCTGTATTACTGCGCGCATTGCTACTGTGTTGTACCGCGGTCCACTGATCCACGTCGATCTGTTTTGGCGGAGATCAACCTTAGAATGAATACAAAATACCCGCTATGAATAAACAGCAGCTGTTAGTAATGTAATTGATAACTAATCTTTGTAGATTCATATGAAACATATCAAGGGGCTATACTGATATAGCTAATAAACAAAACAACTACATCTTGTTGTAATTATCACTTTCATATACCTTTAGGCAGCCTTTTATGGCAAGGGAACAACCGTTGTTCTGACAGTTTTGTGTTGGACTCTTTATCAAATACACCCACACAAAATATTCACAACTACCAGTTTCTGAAAAAGCTTCTAATGAATTAATATGTGCCAATAGAGGCCAACACTCTATCGCAACTGAACTGTTACGAGGGCCACTATAACCCCGCCGCTGAATCCTTGCACTTGACAGTTCGGGTGGCTATGCTGACTTTGTGGCGTCGCCAGAGTAACTAGCAAACAACAGCTGGTCAAGAATGTCTCTATCGTATGTAAAGACAAATATAAACATGTACATAATAAATGAATGCCGATGAATAATGAAATTAATTCGCTATTACTAATGTTGATTGAAAATAACAGTGATACTATAACGTATGTAGCATACATTACGTATTAACGGAAATATAGACAAATTAATGCAAAATAGCTCGTTACAATGTGAGAAAGGTATAACAAAATGATTTTCACCGGTTTAAATTTTTGTTGATTCAATTCCATTCAAGTCTCCCTCGAAAATCATTCTCGGAGACATCATCGTCTTTATCATCATCGTCACCATGACATGTCATTAGTGGTTCACATTCCTTAATGATTTCGTCTAATTCCCGTGCTTTCGTATCATTTTGTGCACATGATTCACTTTCTTCTTCCATGAAGCCGCGTCTACACCTTCCCACAAAAGTTTATCCACCTCTATAATTGTGAAAGTCTTGTTATGTTCCCTCGCGTACAAACAAACACCAAAACACTATCAACAAATATAAATATCAACGAATACAGCAGCTGAATGCACGTGTTAGGAGTTCACAACTGAGCACGCGGTTGGAAATAGCCAGATGTTGCAACGATCTGTTTCCATCGTCTGACCGGCCGACCGGAATGCTGTTTTGTGATTGACTCAGAAAATCAAACGGGTAAAGCTTTTCATCTGTTCTTTGCAGGTGTACCAACTTAACTCCCAACTGTCAAGTGCAAGGATTCAGCAGCGGGTGTATAGATAAGCATTGATACAGCAAATGCTTTGTTTATCCTAGTTACTCAAGGTATTCTCCCTGCCACTGTATGTAGCGTTCCACCCCCTGGAACCACTTCTGGAAGCATCCACAGCCCTGCAGATAATTGCTCTTTATATGCTGTAACAACTTCCTCAGGGCTAGAAAATCGGTACATCACTGCAGGGAACGGGAAGAAATCACATGGGGCAAAATACGGACTGGGTGGGTGAGTCAAAAGTTTTGAGTCAGTTTCTTGCAGAAGCTCCATAGCACTATCATGACTAAACATGTCCCTTAGTCATGCCTTTAGACGCTTTATTTTTGTTTTTGGAATGGCCAGAAGTGTTCGTTGGTTTGAAAGTGCTAACCCTCCTAGCCTCGACTTCAGTTCTGGAAAAGGGAGAAAGTCGCTGGGTGCCAGGTCCTAACTGTATGGCGGATGATCGAAAGTATCCCATTGAAATTGTTCAAGGAGCCGATGGGTTGTGCCAGCAGTGTGTGGACGAGAACACAATTCCTGAAGTCAGCATTCCTCTTCGTTTGTTTTGAATGGCTTTTCGCAGATCTTCAAAACAACGTCAATGCTCATTTGAAATCACTGGCGGCAACATTTTGAAGCGGGTATTGCAAAGCTTGTGCACAGGTATGATAAATGCCTCAATCTTTTCGGTGATTATCTTGAAAAGTAACCTTAAGTGTACAAAACTTATAGTAATAAAATAATTGTTTTCTATGAACTTGTCTTTTATTTATAGTCTATCGCAGGTTATGGCCCTCGTATATTGTAGCATATCTAAAATATATCTGCGACCAAGTATAGAGTTTCCCTATGTTTTTTTAAAATCGTCAGGCTTTTATGCATCAACCCTGTACGTTTATTCTAAAATTATTGAATTACAATAATTATCTGTATTTTGTAACAGTGACAGAGTAGCTAACAATACAGTTCTCACCTCGGTGTTGTACTCCACCTCCACTCTGGACGGCGTGAAGCCCACAGTGGGTCTCGAGTTATGATGCTCGTACCTCCCCCAGTTCCTCTGGTGCCTGTTGTAGTAGTAGTCTTCTTCGTCTTCCTCGTCGTCAGCCTCGGGCGAGGCCATTGCCGGGAGTATACCGTGTCTACCATTAGCGTGTAACCTGTGGTCTTCACTCCGGGATATCCCGTTGTAAGAGGACCGCACTGCATTGTGGGACCGGCCCCAAGAGTCTTCCCGGGGATCGAGAGTCAAGGATATCGTCGTCTTATGCGATCTCACTGGAAGACTGTTGGGGACTGCTTTTGTCTTGGGTCGCACTCCGTATCGGGACGCCATGTTCCTGGGGACGCAATGGGAAGGGGTAACATAGCGTGGCTAAATACAGAAGTGTGGACAATGTGACGTAATTTGGATGTAAAACCTTTCCGTTTGCTAATACAGATACACTTCTACAGTTCGTCTGCAATATACTATGTTCATTTAGAATAGGCGGTTCAAGGTCATATGGCGCACATGCAATAACCCCCACTCCGCAGCACTCTGTTTATGCATAGCCGTCTATAGTTTAGAAGCTGGAACCTCGTAAGTTTGGCAACATCTAGCGCAGGCTGTTTTGCCGGAGGTAAGCTTTCTTCTAGAGGCGAAACTAATATTGGTTATTTCTAGTGATAACGTAGAAACAATTTGAAATTTGTGTACTTTATAGCATGTACATGTAATGAGTAACATTTCAGTTAAGGGCGTTTTGTTGTTACTTTCTCTATCACGCATGCACAATGTACATAGTGTATAGAGAAGCTACTGTATACCATCCAAAAATTCGATACCGAGATTTCACTGGAAATATATATTTTGGGGTCTCCTGAGTCCGAAAGAAATCATTTTTACTTTCTACACGTATGTTGTACATAGTGTATGGAGAAGGTATTGCGCTCCACCAAAAATTCGATACCGAGATTTCACTGGAAATATATATTTTGGGGTCTCCTGAGTCCGATAAAATCATTTTTACTCTCTACACGTATTTTGTACATAGTGTATGGAGAAGGTATTGCACTCCACCAAAAATTCGATACCGAGATTTCACTGGAAATATATATTTTGGGGTCTCCTGAGTCCGAAAAAAATCATTTTTACTTTCTACACGTATTTTGTACATAGTGTATGGAGAAGGTATTGCACTCCACCAAAAATTCGATACCGAGATTTCACTGGAAATATATATTTTGGGGTCTCCTGAGTCCGAAAAAAATTATTTTTACTTTCTACACGTATTTTGTACATAGTGTATGGAGAAGGTATTGCACTCCACCAAAAATTCGATACCGAGATTTCACCGGAAATATATGTTTTAGGGTACCATGTAACCAAAAAAAGCATTTTCAGAAAAAGGTTCGTGTGTGTCTCTGAACACGATAACTCAAAAACGAAAAGTCGGTAAAATACTCAACTTGGTATTTAAGTTTAGTATCTTCCAGGGATGTGACACGAAGATTTTGATAAAAATCCCCAACCCCAAACTACCCTTTACATAGAACTGTTTTCGAAAATTTTAATTTTCTCAAAAATGATTTTCACGATTATGATTACAATTTTTTAAAAATAAGATATTTGCATGACAAATAAAATGTATATCTTGAAATTTATGGGAAGAGCCTCTGAAGACTACTTTACTGTGGATCAATTTTACAGAATTTTGTATAACTAGTAAACTGTAAAAGATAGACAAAAAGTTGCTATATAAAAAAAAAAAAACGTAGATCAAGATAAAACGCACAATTTACATTCTACACATTTCTTTCGTGGAGTTGCCCATTTCGAGATACTCCTTGTTAAACTTTTCTCATACTGGAACTTATCAACACCTAGCCACGCAGAGAAAGGGATTTCAAGCCCATAGCAACCAAATGTTAAAACATGTGACTCTCGGTTTAGTCTAGTGTATTCCCTTATTTCCCTTCTACTTATAAGGAACTAAGTAATAATGTTTCTGCTAGTGTTTTAACATGAAATAGAACAATAAACTTTCTAACAATAATTTGTTACAGGGATGTAGAAAAAGTCATGTGAATGGAACATATAAGATTTTTAGAAAAATCACCGTGTGTTTGTGTGTATCTGTGTGTCTGTGGGCAGCATAGCTTAAAAAACGAAAAGTTCATTAAATACCAAACTTGGTATTTATGTATCTTCCCTTTATATTGACAATTTTCGAAAATATAGATTTTCTCAAAAATGGCTCTAACGATTTTGATTAAAATATCATGACAAATAACATATAAATATTGAATTTTCTGGGAATAGCCTGTGAAGGCCTCCTTATTTTGGATGAATTTTGCTAAATTTTGCTTAACTGGTAAGCCGTAAGAGATAGAAAAAACTTACTACACAAAACATGTAGATGTCGTTAAAACATTCAATTTAAGTGATATACACACGCAGATTGTTCTAAAAATGTTTTTACTTTCTGTACAAGTACTATGCACACAATGTATACAGAAGGTATTATAATTCACCCAAAAATTTCAACGGAAATACATAGTTTGAGGTCCTGTGAATCCAAAAAAAGCATTTTTAGAAACATATCCGTGTGTGTGTGGGGGGGGGGGTAGCATAGCTCAAACACGAAAAGACTGTTAAAAACCAAACTTGGTATTTAGGTTTGGAAGCTTTCAAGGATGCGACACGAATATTTTCAAGAACACCCCCCCCCACCCACAACTACCCATATGGAACCTTTTTCGAAATTTTTTTGATATTCTTAAAAATGTTTCTAACGATTTTGATTAAAATCGTCATATATTAAAAATATTTACATGACAAATAAAATGTATATATTGAATTTTCTGGGAATAGCCTCTGATGACTACTTTATTCTGACTGATTTTTACGCAATTTTGCGTAACTGCTGAACCATAAGAAAAGGAGAAAAACTTACCACACAGAAAATGTAGAGCACATTAAAACACACAATTTATGTTATGTACATTTTTTCATGGAGTTGGTCGTTTTTAAGATATTCCTTGGTTTTAGTTTCAGCTTTGAAAAGCAAAATTTTCTCTTACAGGAATTTGTCAATTCCTGTCTATACAAACAACGGAACATCAGTCACATAGCAACCAGCTTAAACTTTTATAGAAGCATAAACTTTTTAACAATAATTTGTTGCAGAGATGTAGAGAAAGTCATGCGAATAGCACACACGCTTTTTTTTACTATTTCCAAAACATGTCTTTTGAGTGAAATTTCGGTATCGAATTTTTGGGTGCAATACAATACCTTGTGTATATAGTACATGAAGGGAAAGTGTTAGATTGGGTGGAGGAGTGATATGAGTGTAACAGGAATGTATGAATGTCACTTTCAAACAGTAAACCTGTTGGTCTGTCCTCCTCGGTTCACTTGCGACGGTATCGAACAAGTTAACGACCTTAGAGGCAGTCTTTTACATAATGTAGCCGCTCTTGGTCGTTTGTTTACTGTAACGCTAAACGTTAAACTGGAAAATTAAATCAGCGGCTCGTTGTCATGGTACCCACTGCGTCGCCTGTGTTTCAGAAAAAATTAGCAAAAATAGTCTTATTACTTGCTTCCTTGTAAGTAGAAACGAAAGAAGGGACTACTATTGGTTAAAGTGATAGTCAAAAGCTGGTTGCTATGTGACTGAAGTTCCTTTGTTTGTATGGACAACAGTTGACAAGTTCCTGTAGGAGAAAATTATAAGTTTTTTAAAGCTGAAATCTAAAACAAGGCATAACTCAAAAACGATCAACTCCACGAATATACATAACAAATAAAACATAAATTGTGTGTTTTAAAGTGCTCTACATTTTTTGTGTGGTAAGTTTTTGTCCATCTCTTATGGTTTAGCAGTTATATAAAATACCGTAAAATTCATCCAGAATAAAGTAGTCTTCAGAGGCTATTCCCAGAAAATTCAAAATATACATTTTATTTTTCAGGTAAATATCTTTAATATACGACATTTTCATCAAAATCGTTAGCCATTTTTAAGAAATCAAAATTTTCGAAAAACGTTCCATGTAAAGGGTTGGAGAGTTTTCTCAAAAGTTTCATGTCGCATCCCTGGAAGATATTAAACCTAAATACCAACTTAGGTATTTTACCGTGTTTTCGTTTTTGAGTTATCGTGTTCACACACACAAACACACACTGACCTTTTTTGAAAATGCTTATTTTGGATACAGCGGGCCCTAAAGCATATATTTCCGGTGAACTATCGGTACCGATTTTTTAGGTGGAGTGCAATACCTTCTCTATGCACTATGTACCTAGTACGTGTAGAGAAAGTAAACATCTAATATGTTCCATTCACATAATCTCCTCTTGCTGTACATTAAACAAGTCTTTTATTCAAAACATTAATCTGTTATTTACTAGCTTCCTTTAAGTATGAGGGCCGTTTTTTTTTTTCAACCTCTGATAGACTATAATTAAAAGACAAGTTCATAGAAAACAATTATTTTATTACTAAAAGTTTTGTACACTTATGGTTACTTTTCAACATAATCATCGAAAATATTGAGACATTTATCGTATCTGTGCACAAGCTTTGCAATACCCGCTTCAAAAAATGTTGCCGCCAATGATTTTAAATGAGCATTGACGTTGTTTTGTAGATCTTCGTACTTTACGACGTTTGCGGAGAGCCATTCAAAACAAACGAAGAGGAATGCTGACTTCAGGAATTTGTTGATCCATGACAACGCTCGTCCACATACTGCTGGCACAACCCATCGGCTCCTTAAACAATTTCAATGGGACATTTTCGTTCATCCGAAGTACAGTCCTGACCTGGCACACAGCGACTTTCACCTTTTCCGTGAACTGAAGTCGTGGCTAGGAGGACAGCACTTTCAAACCAACGAAGATCTTCAAAACAACGTCAATGCTCATTTAAAAGTATTGGCGGCAACATTTTTTGAAGCGCGTATTGCAAAGCTTGTGCACAGGTACGATAAATGTCTCAATCTTTTCGGTGATTATGTTGAAAAGCAACTATAAGTGTACAAAACGTTTAGTAATAAAATAATTGTTTTCTGTGAACTTGTCTTTTATTTATAGCCTATCGGAGGTTGAAAAAAAAGCAAAAAAAGGAGAAAAAAAAAAAGCAAAAAAAGGAGAAAAGAAGGAGAAAAAAAAGGCCCTCGTAGAAAAGAAATAAGAAAATTGCACAGACTAAGTCAATACTCTCGCCCTTTAAAAGCCGGTTACTATGTGAAACAATTGAAATTCAAATCTCTTTGTTTGCCAGGAGTAAACACACGAGAAACTAGAAGAAAGATGCCTTGCTGTTTGAAAAAAAATTTAAGGGGCTAAAATTGAAATTAATAATCCGGAGTATCTTGAAAACGTTAGCTCTACAAAAAAGAGAGACATATAACATTAATTGTGTGTTTTAATGAGAACTACATTTTTTGTGTAAGTGTTTTTGTCTCTCTCTTACAGTTTGCCAGTTATACAAAATTCATCCAGAATAAATATGTCTTCAGAGGCTATTCCCAAAAAAATTCAAGATACACATTTTGCCATGTAAATATCTTTAATATTCGATATTTTAATCAAAATTGATAGCTATTTTTGAGAAAGTGAAAATGTTCGGATATTTTTACAGTAAACAGCAGTGGTGAGTGGGTGGATTTTCTGAAAGTCTTCGTGTCGCATCCTTAAAAGATACTGAATTTGATGTTTAACGGACTTTTCGTTTTCGAGCTATGCTGTCCCTTCACGCACGGACCTTTTTCTAAAAATGATTTTTCGGGTAATGGTAATTCAAAACCCATTTCCAGTGAAATGTCAGTATCAAATTTTTGGGTGGAATACAATCCTTCTCTAGCTGTGGTAAAAATCTGACAATAGGTTTAGCGTGTAATAGTGGTTTGTAGAAGAAGGGTACAGTGTCGTATGAAGGTAACACAAAATATTGCTGCTGAAGAAGCTTGAACGTGTAGATTTACGACCTTGTTTGTGTTAGAAGCTGGTTGATGTTTTTCTGTTAATGGATGAAAGTTGCACTACAATGAACCATATGGTGCCAGCTAAACAATTAAATCTACTTTCTCTATCACTTATATTTAACGTGTACACTTTCTCCTCTGTATAAACATTCTTTGTTCCGCTTTACAAGTTCCAACAGCTGACGGTCAAAACCTCAGTACATGACTATCCCAGCAATTGATTGTGCGGCTTGAATTCGAGAGGTCCCTGGTTCGATATCCGGGAACCGTCAACTCCGATCCATGGGTTTACATGGTATTACCGGGTCGGCAGGCGAATGCTTTTTTGTTGACTTTTCTGTCCAGCATTTCCTGACTAACCACTACCCCTTTTTACTTTCTCTACTTCGTACATAAGTAGACAGGTGTTGCAATTCAGCTAAAAACTCGCTACTCATTTTACGGTCCCATTTTTTGTTGATGGGGGATGGTGGGGTTCGTGTGTGTGTGCATCTCGCATCCTTGGGAGATACTGAACCTAAATATCAAGTTCGGTATTTATCCTATTTTTCGTTATTGAGTTACGCTATCTATGCATACATACACGCGCGTGCAAGGATCTTTTTGTAAAATATTTTTCTTACTCATGGGTCCTCAAAGCACGTATTTTCGATGGCATTTTGACACTATTACAATACCTTCTCTGCCTACTACGTACATTGTTTAAGTGTTGGTTAGAGTATAACAATAATAATCATAAAAATGATAATAATAATAATAATAATAATGATAATAGTAATAATAATAGTAATAAAAGTGAAATAGATGTTGTACATATCCAATTTTTGGTTACAGCGATTTCATGTTTTAGATTTTCTCCGATACGCATAGATGATGATGATGATGATGATGATAATAATAATAATAATAATAATAATAATAATAATAATAATAATAATAATAATCATCATCATCATAGTACAGTTCTCTCGTGTGTGTATGATACCAATTTCATGTTTTGACTTCCTCTACTATCGTACGAGGTGTGATGAAAAAGTTTCCAGAATGACGTCATAAATACTGCACAACAATTTGTTTTGTCTAATCTGCAATGTCATCCTCGAAGTAGTCTCTTTAGGAGTTGATACACTTGTCCCAGCGCTTCTGCCACAGCCGGAAGTCCTCTTCTTTCAACATGTTCAGAGACTTCTGCGATTCGCGATGGATGACATCAATATCCTCAAAACAGTGTCCTCGGAGCCGCATATTAAGTCGCAGGAAAAGAAAAAACTCCACTAGTGCCAAATTTGGAAAATAGGCGGGATGGGGAACAGTATTCATCCTATTTTTATCCAAAAATTGGTGAACAGAAATTAGCTTTGTGCGCGGGCGCATTGTCATGATGCAGGTACCAGTCACCACTCCTCCATTTCTTCGGCCATTTGCTTCGCACATTCTCCCTTAATATTTGCAGACTTGCTTGTAGAACACTTGATTCAGTGTTTGACCCTGTGGCACAAATTCCTTCTGTACAATGCCTTTAATGTCAAAAAAACACAATCAACACTGACTTCACTTTGGATCGAACTTGTCTGGCGTGGAGATGATGACTCTTCCATTGTGAAGATGTTGCTTTGTTTGCGGATCTTACCCATAAATCCATGTTTCATCACCAGTAATAATTTTCTCCATAAACTGTGGTTCATTTTGTAGCTGTTCTTTAAGGTCTGTGTAGGCAATCCTTTTGGTCACTTGAAAGCAGGCGGGGTACGAACTTGGTGGCAAATTCTTCTCATGTCCAAATTATCTTTCAGAATGCTTTGAACACTTCCAAAGGAGAGTCCTAATGCGTCAGAAAGTTCTCTTACTGTAATGCGCCTATCATTTAAGACCATTTCCTCACCTGATTGATATTTTGCCCCGGACGATCTGCATTTTTAACTGACGTCACACCATTTTTAAATTTCGAAAACCACTGAAATGTTTGAGTTTTGCCCATAACTTCCTCCCCATAAGCTGTTCTTGCGAAATAATCGCAGCACATACAAAACACGTGTTCACTTGAGAGCGTCTTACTCGTCACTACATGGTCACAGGAAGTCACGTGATCTCTCAGTTTTTTCGGAAAGGAACGCTGGGTAATAATGAAAGAAATCTCAGCGTCAGCATTGTTGTGAAGCCATTGCGGAAACTTTTTGATCACACGTCGTATAGTGCGTGTTGATGTGACAGCCTTGCTCAGCCCGTAGCCGCTGCAGCTTTCTCAAGTCCGAAGAGGCCTTGGCATGCGATAAACACAGGAAGAGCGACGCGGCTTCTACTAGCTGTAATGGTTGTAACGATTTTGATTAAAATATCATATGTTTAAAGTACCTTTATGACAAACGAACTGTATCTCTTGAATTTTCTGGGAATATCTTCTGAAGACATCTTCATCCTGGATGCATTTTACATAACTGCCAAACTGCAGATCTCATTGAAACACAATTTATGTCAAACTTTTTTTACACAGCTGATGCTAAAGTACGTTTTTTACCAGATATCAGTAGTGCTAAAAGTAGAAAATTGTTATAAAATTATAACACTCCAATGTAGTCAACTTTGATTTACGCGTCCACGGCCTCATTCAAGTAGACTATGACTCTGAAAGCTCGTATCGATCCATAAAATGGCGGATGATTTTAATTTTATAAACATGGAATCTGCTGAACCAGACGAGAGAGCGGAGAGAGCAAAATTACAACTAATACACTATCTCCGTTGTATAGAGTGTTTTCGTTCAGTACGAGTTGTCAGCACTGATACTAAGCAAGGCAACAGCTGAATATCGCAGATCATTAACTATGAACTCCGTGAAATAAGTAAAACAATCTATTTATAATTATAATACACATGTGTATAAATATAGAGAACTGTCTAAGAACAGTGTATGACACACGTGTTATAATTGATTTATATTGTTGGTAGGATTACTGTGCTCGGTCTAGAGCCTCGTTTCGCAAGCTTCCTAATTACAATATAAAACACCATTTTTGCTTTTTCTACACGTGCTATGTACATGCATTTTTTTTTTATATAGGGGACCCTAAAACATATATTTCCGGTGAAATCTCGGTATTGGTGGAGTGCAATACCTTCCCTATATACTATGTACATAGTACGTGTAGAGAAAGTAGAAGCTGTGTGAACAGGGTTTTTCAATATTGTAATTATTACAGAATGTTGTACAGTGTAGGAGAAATTATCGCCTTCTCTCTTTAGTATACGTTCAACAATAATGAAAACGTTCAACTGTTCGTACTTTAAACGGATTTATGAGTCATACCGCGCGAACAGATGACTGACAAAGGCTGACATGAAAGCGGCAAGCCTCACGGCGGCACTATCGTTTTCTTTGATGACAATACCGCGTTCACAAACTTCTCTGTTAGGGATTTGCATCTCAACTTCAACACTTCACAGAAACTAATCTTGAACTCATGATAAACTTTCTGAAACCTTCAACCTTTATATACCTACAACGTCCAAACACTTGAGGTGAAACATTCACACGACTTTCTCTACATTTCTCTAACACATTATTGCCAATAAGCTTTTTATTCTATCCGCCTCATGCTAATCAAGATAAACATTAGCAGAAATAATCTTATTACTTAGTTCCTTGCAAGTAGAAGGGAAATAGGGAATACATTAGGTTAAAACGACAGTCAAATGTTTTAAAGTGTGGATGCTATGGGACTGGATGACCAGGAGTTGACAAGTTCCCGTATGAGAAAAGTTTTAAGTATTTTAAAACTGAAACCAATAACAAGGAATATCTCAAAGACTCAACTCCACGAAAAAACTGTATGTGACATAAATTGTGTGTTTTAACGAGCACTACATTTTTTGTGCAGTAAATTTTTATCTTTTTCATACGGTGTACTAGTTATGCAAAACTCAAAAATATTCATTCAGAATAAAGAGCTATTTAGAGGCTATCCCCAGAAAATTCAAGATGTACATTTTATTTGTTATGTAAATATCTTAAATGTAAGAGATTTTAATCAAAATCGTTAGAACCATTTTTGGGAGAACCAAAATTTTCGACTTTTTTTTCCATGTTAAGGGTACTTGGGGATGAGGAGTTTTCTTCAAAATATTCAAAATAACAGACTTGAGCTATAATGTCCACCCACCACACACACACACACACACACACACACACACACACACGGATATTTTTCTTAAAAAGTGCTTTGTTTTGGATTCAGGAGTCCCAAAACATGTATTTCCGGTATTGAATTTTTGCGTGCAATACAATGCCTTCTGTATACACTAAGTTCATAGTACGTGTAGAGAAAGTATGAAAAGTCGGTTAAATTCCAAACTTGGTATTTAAGTTCAGTATCTTCCAAGGATACAAAACGAAGATATACGAGAAATTCTCTCCATCCCTAACTACCCTATGCATAGAATATTTATCGACAATTTGGAATATCTCAAAAATTGACGATTTTGATTAAAATTTCATACACTTAAGATATTTTTATGACAAACTAAATATACACATTGACTTTTCTGGGAATAGCCTCTGAATACCTGTTCCTTCTGGATGTTTTTTGTATAACTGTAAGAGATAGACAAAAACTTACTACATAAAAATGTACATCTCATTAAAATAGACGGTTTAAGTTGTTACATTTTTGTAGAATTAATCATTTCCGAGATATTCTTTTTTTAACTCCTACCCTTGGAAGACAATGCATACCAAGAGCGTTCCCTTCTAAGCATGTATAAGACAATTTCTGCTAACATTTAGTAGACGTGGGTACTAATGTGAATGGAGCTCATCCTGGAAATTGTTTATGTCTTTAGCACGTTCTTGAAAAGCAAAACAACATCCTGGCAGTCACATTACTTTCTCAAGAGCATATTTACTAAAACTTCTATCAAATTCTTACTAAACGAGATAAGTTTTCAATACATTTCGTGTATCTTTAAAAAGAATACTTATGCTATAATCATATCACATTTCTAAACATTTCTGTGGTGGTACATTCACATGATTTCTTTACCAATTTTCCAAAACACACTTATCTTTAAAAAGCTTTGTTACTTCTTCACCATAATCAAAATAATCCTTAATATACAAGGAAATATTTCTTTGTATATAGACAGGGTTTATGGGAATATAGTAGGCTTAAGCCTAGCTCAAATCTTTTAAGATCTGGTCACTCTTTTATGTGTATGTAATGTCCTTATCTTTACTTGAATCGAATAAAGAAAAGCGAATAACGACTTCCCATTTAAAAAAAGATCAAATTAGACAAAACACGTAAAAAAAATTAAAAATATATAATATGAATTCCAAACTTTAAGAAAATATTTTGTTTTACTTGGTAAACAGCACAAAAATAGAGAAGGTAAATTTGATACCGAGGTTTCACCAGAGATACATGTTTTGGAGTCCCCTCTATCAAAAAACAGCATTTTTAGAAAAAGGGCCGTTTGTGTGACAGAGAGAGAGAGAGCGCGCGCACGTCTGTGATCACGATAACTGAGAAATGCCACACTTGGTAAGCTTAGTACCTTTCAAGGATGCGACCCTAGCATTTAAAAACTTTGATTTTCCCAAAAATTGCACCAAAAGCTTTGATTAAAATATGTATATTAATGATATTTACATGGCGAATAAAATGTATATCTTTAATGTTCAGTGAATGTTCTCTTTATACTGCATAACTGGTAAACTGTAAATGTAACTTACTACACAAAATTTGTAGATCTCGTAAAAAACACATTTTACCCCTCAAATTTTTGTTCTTGAATTAACCATTTCCGAGAGATTCCTTGTTATTGGTTTCGAATTTAAAATACTTAAACTTTTCGCAAACAGAAAGTCGTCCGTGTTTCTTTTGTTTTGCAAAGAAGCGAACTTCAATGACAATCGCATAGCGACAAGTGTTAAATAAAAGATTTGACTATCACTTGAGCCTAGTGTACTCCCTTCTACTTATAAGTAATACGATCATTTCTGTTAATGTTTTTCTCGATTAGTATAGCGTGGAAGGAAGAATTATATTTTATTGGAAGTTGGTAGAACAGGTAGAGAAGGTCATATGAATGTAATAAATTAGGGTTTTTCATCCTGTTCGCTACAGCAATTATTTTACTTTGAATATTTTATGTTGGTATTTATTGGTTGAGAATACAAACGGTAGGTAACTATGGCAACGCCGCCGGCGAGACTGCAGTAAATAAATCAAGCAGATGGTAGAAAGTGCATGTGAAATGTTTTACATCGGTGACGTAACGGGACAGATCGCCGACATTTGGGATTTCTGTGAGGTAACCGGATCTCAGTACTGCCAACCTACACTCACTCTTTTTTACATTCTCTTCCAAATACGTAGAGACGGAGAAAGTAATACATTCCACCAAAATCTTCCGTATCGACGTTTCACCTGTTTGTTCTTTGAGGTGCCTTGAATTTATTTATTTATTTATTCATTCATTTATTACTTTCTTTATACCTACTATGTACATAGTGTATAGAGGAAGTATTGTATTCACCCCAAAAATTCCATACGGAAATACACATGTTTTAGGACTCCCTGATTCCAAATAAAGCATTTTCAGAAAAAGGTCCCTGTGTGTCTTTGGACAGCATAGCTCAAAAATGAAAAGACCGTTGAATACCAAACTTGGTATCTTCCAATGATGCGACACGAAGATTTTCAAGAAATTCCCACCCTCTCCAACCACCCTTTTCATGGAACCTTTTTCGAAAAATTTTATTTTGTCAAAAATGGCTCTAACGATTTTGATTAAAATCTAGTATATTTAAGATATTTAATTGACAAATAAAATGTATATCTTGAATTTTCTGGGAATACCCTCTGAAGACGACTTTATTCTGAATGAATTTTAAGGAATTTTACATAACTGCTAAACCGTAAGAGATGGACAAAAACTTACCACACAAAAAATGTAAAGCACGTTAAAACATACAATTTATGTTACATACATTTTTTCGTGGAGTTGATTGTTTTTTTAGGTATTCCTTGTTTTTTTGGGTTCAGCTTTAAAAAACTTATACTTTTCTCATACAGGAATTTGTCAACTCCTGTCCATACAAACAAAGGAACTTCGGTCACATAGCAACCAGCTTTTGACTTTCACTTTAACCTATGGTACTCCCTTATTTCGCTTCTACTTACAAGGAAGCAAGTAATACAACTATTTCTGCCAAGTTTTTTCTCGAATAGCACGAAGTAAATAGCAGCCAAACGCTTTTAAAGAATAATTTGTTGCAGAGATGTAGAGAAAGTCATGTGAATGGAACACATACGATTTTTTATTTTTTTAGAATTAGATGACTGTATTAAATACCAAACTTATATATTTCAAAGATACACAAAAACAGTATAAAGTATCCCACTATATCAAACTATTCTTTATATGAAATATTTTGATATCTCAAAAACTGCTGCAACGATTTTAATTTAAAACATCGTATAATTAATATTTATATGACAAACAACATTTACAGATATTGAATTTAGTGGGAATAGTCCTTGAAGCACTCTTTATTCTAAAGCAATTGTATTACAATAATAAGTGATGCTTTAGTTCGTAGTAACTAGGCAACAAGTCATAAAATACAGACTCAACAAAAAGGTAAAATACACTTTAATGATGATCAGCTATATCTCAGTTTTACTTTGTCTACACGTACTATGTACATAGTGTATAGAGAAGGTATTGTATTGCACCCAAAAATTCCATACCGAAATTTAACCGGAAATATATGTTTTGGGTCCTCCTGAATCCAAAAGAAAGCATTTTCAGAAAAATGTCCGTGTGTGTGTGTGTCGTTGACAGCATAGCTCAAAAACGAAAAGACCGTTAAATATAAAACTTGGTATTTAAGTTCAGTATTTTCTAAGGATGCACACGAAGATTTTCGAGAACCACACGCCTCCAACTACCAAAATTTCGAAAATGTTTATTTTCTCTAAAATGGCTCTAACTATATTGATTAAACTGTCTTATATTTAAGACATGTACATGCAAAATAAAATGAATATCTTGATTTCTGTGAATAGCTTCTAAAAATCTCTTTCTTCTGGATGATTCTTTTTACTTTCTCTATACGTAATATAAACATAGTGTATAGAGAAAGTATTGCACTGCATACAAAAATTCGGTACCGAGATTTCATCGAAAATATCTGTTTCGTGTCACCCTGAGTAAAAAAAAAACAAAAAAAAAAAAAAAACAACAATTTTGGGAAAAGGTCCGTATGTGTGTGTGTCAGTGGGCAGAAAAACCGTTAAATATCCAACTTCGTATTGAAGTTCAGTACCTTCAAAGGATGCGACAAGTAAATCCCCCCCCCCACCCCCAACCAACTTTTATACCCAAAAATGTTCGAACTTTGTTATTTTCTCAAAAGTGCCTCTAAAGATCTTCATTAGAATAGCACACATTTAAGATACTTGCATGGTAAATAAACTGTATATCATAATTTTTTTTTTTTTTTTGGAAATAGGCTTTAAGGACCTCTTTATTCCGCATCAATATTTTTCAATGCTATATAACTAGTAAACCGTAAGAGATAGACAAAAACTTACAACACAAAAATGTAGACCTCATTAAAACACATAATTTATGTTATATACATATATTTTTTTTTTTCCCCTGGAGTTGACCGTTTTCGAGATATTCCTTGTTATTCGTTTCAGTTCTAAAAAAACTTAAAATTTTCTAATACAAGAACTTGTCAACTCTTAGCTACGCAAAGAAATGGATTTCAATCACATAGCAACCACATTTTAAAACATTTGACTGTCGGTAGAAGTAGATAGAAGAACAAGTTGTTTAACAATAATTTGTTACAGAGATGTAGAGATAGAGATCCATTAAAAATCTGACGTGTACTATTCACATGACTTTCTTTACACCTCTGCAACAAATTATTGTTAAAAACCTTATGCTTCTATTTACTTCATGCTAATCGAGAAAAAACTAGTAGAAATGCACTTATACCTTGCTTCACACGGTCATTTTTCTAAAAATGATTTTTTTTGGATTCAAGGGGTCTCAAAACATATATTTCCGGTGAAATCTCGGTATGGAATTTTAAGGTGAAATACAATACCTTCTCTATACACTATGTACATAGTACGTGTAGAGAAAGTAAAATGCATTTTCAGGAAAAGGTCCTTGTCTGTGTCCGTAAACACGATAATTCAAAAACGAGAAGTCAGTAAAATACCGAACTTGGCATTTACGAGCTCGTAAGCTTAGTATCTTCTAGGGATGCGACACAAAGATTTTGAGAAAAATTCTCCCATCCCCAACTACCCTTTACATGGAACTTTTTTCGCACATTTTGATTTTCTCAGAAATGGCTGTAACGATTTTGATTAAGATATCGCATATTAAAGACATTTACCTGACAACTAAAATGTATATCTTGAATTTTAGGGAATAGCCTCTGAGGACTACTTTATTCTGGATGAAATTTACGGAATTTCGCATAACTGCTAAACCGTAAGAGATGGAAAAAACCTACCACACAAAAAATGTGGAAGACGTTAAAACACACAATTTATGTTACATGCATTTTTTTCGTGGAGTTGATCGTTTTTTAAATATTCTTTGGTTTTGGTTTTTGCTTTGAAAACCTTGCTTTTCTCATACAGAAATTTGTGGACTCCTGTCCATACAAACAAAGGAACTTCAGTCACATAGGAACCAGTTTTTGCCTATCACTTTAACCTATGGTACTCCCTTATTTCGCTTCTACTTACAAGGAAGCAAGTAATAAGACTGTTTCTCATAATTTTTTCTCGATTAGGATTAATAAATAGAAGCACTAGCTTTTTAACAATAATTTGTTGCAGAGATGTAGAGAAAGTCATGTGAATGGAATACATTCTATTTTTTTTTTTTTTAGATAAAGGGGACCCTAAATATATGTTTCCGGTGAAATCTCAGTATCGAATTTTTGGGCGGAGTACAATATCCTTTTCCACACACTATGCACATAGTACGTGTAGAGAAAGTAAAAATGAAGCATCTTTTCAGCTGAAAGCTCTTTGTGTCAAGTTTGCGCGAGTAATTTAGAACTGTTGGACTGCGAGAGTGTTTTAATAACAAGAGACAGTCAGTCGCACTGAGAGATGTAGATAGTAACCCAGAAGGGTCCCACTAGGTGTGGGTTTGCTTCTTGCGCCCACAGCATTCCTTCAGGTCCGGGGCTACGCCCTCCCTACATCACACTATAACGCTATCTCTCAACTGTACCACTTTCCCAAATTGACTTCCAGGGGGATGCTTTTTATGTGAACAGTCTCCGACATCTAAGCCATCAAATCAATTACGATAAAAATCCACGGATATGTAAGGTTATGCATTCTTGAATAATTATCTGAAATTGCCTTAATCTCTCCCACTCTAACATAATCTCCTGTTTTTCTCTCTGTGCATGTTACATGTTAGTGTATGTTTGAAAACCAGCATTAACACTGTCTTTGCCCGGTAGTTAAATTTACAGTTTATGGCATAAAAGAATAAAATCGGATGTGTTCCAATCACATTATTTTCTCTATCTGTTCAGTAAAGGAAATTTGTTTCCAAAAGATTAATCTTTAGATAAAAGCTTCCTTGACGACTTTCAAGAAAAGTCCTTTATACTGGAAATTTTTCGAAAATGTTTATTTTCTCAAAAATAGCTTAACGATTTTTATTAAAATATGATACGTTTAAGATATTTTCAATACAAATGAAACGTATATCTTGAATTTTCTGGGAATAGCTTCTGAAGATCTCTTCATTCTGGATGAACACTTTCTTTTAGTTCTTTTCTGCTTATAAGGAACTAAGTAATAAGAACATTCTGCTAATGTTTATCTCGACGGTGTAGAAAGAAGATTTATCTTTTGTAAGAAGTTTGTAGAGTAGCCAGAGAAAGTCATGTGAGTGTAACTCATAACTTTTTTATGAACATTTTCTAGGAATAGTGTCTAAAATCATCTTCATTGTATATGACTATTGTATAACAAGTAACTTAATAAGAAAAAACAAATATTATACAAAACATATAGCTCTTAATATAACCCATAATTTATGTTCCTTAATTTTTATGGCATTAACATTCCCGGAATGTTCAATTCCTAGAAAGTAGAGAAACTATATAGGATTTACATAAAAAAAAATCTGATGTGTTCCATTCTGATGACTTTCTCTACATCTCTGCAACAAATTATTGTTAAAAAGCTTATGCTTCTATTTACTTCATGCTAATCGAGAAACATTAGCAGAAATAATCTTATTACTTGCTTCGTTGGAGCCATTTTTGAGAAAATCAATATTTTTGAAAATTGTTCCATCTGAAGGGTAGTTGGGGGTGGGGAATTTTGTTGGAAATCTTCGTGAAGCATCCTTGGAAGATACTGAACTTAAATACCAAGTTTGGTATTTAACGGACGTTTCGTTTTTGAGCTATGCTGTCCACAGACACATAAACACACACACACACACACACACACACACACACACACATGGACCATTTAGCAAAAATACTTCTTTTTTTTTTGGATTGAGAGGGACCCAAAGCATGTTATTCCAGTGAAATCTCAGTATCGAATATTTGGGTAGAATGCAATAACTTCTTTATACACTATGTACATAGTACGTATAGACAAACTAATTATATAGAGAAATTTAATCGAAAATATACCTTTTTGCGGCCCCTGAATAAATAAAATTAGTGCTCTTTTAGTTGGTATTTTAAAATCGACAAGAAGATTTTTAAACAACCCCCAACCCCAAGGTATTTTTTACAAGAAAACAATTTATTTTCGGTTTTTCCAAAAATATTCTGATTCTTTGATTAAAACAACATATATTTAAGACATTTTCACTACAAATATAATTTTCTGGAATAATCTCTATAGTCCTGTTCATTCGGAAGTGTTTTTGCATAACTGGTAAATCGTAGGAAATAGACAAAATCTTATTATACATAAAATGTAGATCTCGTTAATATTTTGTGGCAATGACCACTTCCTCTCATTGATTTAACTTTTAAAACATTTAATCCTTTTATACTTTCTCTACACGTACCATGTACATAGCACATAGAGAAGGTATTGTATTGCACTCCACCCAAAATTTCCATATCTAGATTTCACCGGAAATACATGCTTTGGGTGTGTGTGTGTGTGTGTGTGTGTGTGTGTGTGTGTGTGTGTGTGGACACATAGCTCAAATACGAAAAGACTGTTATATACCAAACTTGGTATTTAAGTTTGGTATCTTGCAAGGATGCGACACGACTATTTTCAAGAATATTCCCCCACCCCTAACTACGCTTTACATGGAATTGTTTTCGAAAATGTTGATTTTCTAAAAATGGTTCTAACGTTTTTGATTAAAATATCGTATATTAAAGACAAATAAAATGTATATCTTTAATTTTCTGGGAAGAGCCTCTGAAGAATACTTTATTCTGGAGGAATTTTACAGAACTTTGCATAACTGCGAAAACGTGAGAGAAGGACAAAGCTTACCACACAAAAAATGTAGAGCACATTAAAACAAACAATTTATTTGATATATATTTTCCTGGAGTTGATCGTTTTTTAGATATTCCCTGTTTTTTTGTTTCAGCTTTAAGAAACTTGTACATTTCTCATACAGGTATTTGTCAACTGCTGTCCATACAAACAAAGGAACTTCAGTCACATAGCAAACAGCTTTTGACTATCACTTTAACCTATGGTACTCCCTTATTTCGATTCTACTTACAAGGAAGCAAGTAATAAGAACATTTCTGCTATTTTTTTTCTCAATGAGCATGAAGTAAATAGAAGTCAGAGTTTTTTAACAATAATTTGTTGCAGAGATTTAGAGAAGGTCATGTGAATGGAGCACATCAGATTTTTTTAAGCACAAAGACAGCTTATGGGTATGCAACTTCAAAACTAGCATACGCCTTCTCTAATCAGGTGTTCCTAAAATGAAATTATTTCTGTTAATGCTTATCTCGATTAACATGTAGTGGCTAAAAAAGAATTTCCAAAGTGTTACATTCTCATGACTTCTCTTCCTATTCTACACCAAACTATTCTTACAAAAGTTTATTCTTCTATGTACTTCTACTACCGAAATAAACATTAGCAGAAACGACTGTTTCCTTGTAGATGAGGGAAATAAAAGGATACACTAGCATTAAGCGACAGTCATATCTTTTAAGGACGAGTTGCTACGTGTTGTGTCATTTCCCCTTTGTGAAGCATTGAACATTGATACCAATAAGAGGAAATACCTCGGAAACAGCTCCATAAAAACTGCATCGGGTATTATGTATATGGTTTAACCAGCCAGACCTATGGTGTTTGTGTAATACGGGTGTTAATGAATTGCGCCGAAATACTTTGCGAGATTGTGCACGTGACTGATATAAGTAATTTGCGATGCATGGTCCCCGGATAAACATAACGTGTGGGTATCAGGTGCTGATAAGTCGGTGTTAAAGCAAAGCAGGTTGAACAAATGGCTTAGAATGTCTTTAAAATTGCTGCTCGAGTATAGAAATATCGATTTTTAGCAGCTGTTACTAGCGTTGTCAAGATTTAATGTCGCAAAAATATGTAAAGTCTCGAACTAATCACTTGACAGTGCGTCACTGAGCATTCATTAACTATTTTCTTGAGTTTTGTAGCCTACTCTGGAGGCGTTTTTTCAACTGCTCTGGTGGCTTGATGCGTAACAGGGGAAGCTGCTATCCCAAAGGTCATGAGTTCGATTCCTGTCATAGAGTAAATGTTTTTTTCATTCCAGACGAAGTGCCGCGATACGTGAACGAGACCCGAACTCGGAAACTATCTTTCACTTGAAAGCCAGCATCATAACACTACGCTAGAGAGGTACGCTGTAATATGTCCCTTCGTTTTCCGAGTTATGCTCTCGAATGGTTGATAAATTAGCCAGTGGCGTACTGGCACTTCAGAAACTTATAGCCGTTACTTCGAAATTTCAATAAACAGACCATAAGTCTATCTCAATTTATTTAAGTAATCTACATATTCTGTGAACATATTTCGGTATAGTTCAGTAACACCTGAATAAAAGTATTCAGAATGAAGAGGTCTTTAGAGGCTAGTCCTAGAAAATTCAAGATATACATTTTATTTGTTATGTAAATATCTTATACAAACATTTTTTAATAAAAATCGTTTAAATAATTTTTATAAAACCAATACTTTCGAGAAATGTTCCACCTAAAGAATGGTTTGGAACAAGAGGAATTTTCTTGAAAAATATTCATGACGCATCCTTGGAAGATGAACTTAAATGTTTGAATTTAACGGAACTTTCGTTTGAATTATGTTTTCGCGCACACACACACACGCGCACGCGCACACACACACCACGCGTGAATCTTTTTCTAAAAAGCTGATAAGTTGTATTCACATGACTTTCTCAACATCTCTGTAACAAATGTTTGTTAAAGACCTTATTGTTCTATCTACTTCATGCTAATCGAAATAAACATTAACAGAAACGGTCTTATTACTTAGTTCCTTATAAGTAGAAGGGAAATAAGGGAATACACTAGGTTAAACCGACAGTCAAATGTTTTAAAATGTGGTTGCTATGGGATTGAAATCCGTTTCTTTGCGTGGCCAAGAGATGACAAGTTGCTGTATTAGGAAAGTTTAAGTTTTAAAACTGAAACCAATAACTCGGAATATCTGGAAAACGGCCAAAACCGTGGAAAATGTAAAGCCCTAAATTGTGTGATTTAACGTGATCTACACATTTTGTTCGGTAAGCTTTCCTCTGTCTTATGGTTTACCACTTATTCAAAATTAAAGATATACATTCTATTGTGCATATAAAATCTTAAATATAAGAGGTTTTAATCAATACAGTTACAGGTATTTTTGAAAAAATTAAAATTATCGAATTTTTTTCATGTAAATGGTAGTTGGGAGTTGGGGGAGTTTCTTGAAAATCTTCGTGTCGCATTGTGGGAAAATACTGACCTTAAATATGAAGTTTGGTATTTAACGGAGTTTTCGTTTTTGAGTTATGCTGCCAACACACACAGACACACACACACGGGCATTTTTACTAAAAATGCTTCTTTTTTTTTAATCAGGGGGTCCCAAAACATACATTCTCGGTAAAATCTCGGTATCGAATTTTGGGTGCAATACAATACTTTCTCTATGCATTATGTACATAGAACATGGTGAGAAAGTAAAAATGCCTTTGGAGTTTGGATAGCCTCAAAAAAAAAAAAAATCTGTTGTGAATCCTCGGTATCGAATTTTTAGGTGAAATGCAACACTTGCTATTGGTTTTAGCATAGGTCGTATGCCACGAGGTGAGGAAGGTTTTACATCCATGTTACCACAGACACACCTGCACTGAGAGCCACACACAAACACAGAAATCACGTCACCACGTGCGCGCACGGCCCGAAGCAACAGACAGACTGAGAGATATGGCACAGATACTCCCTCCCCCTTGCCAGACTGACGCGACTCATTGGTCAACAAGCCGCTATCAATTGCACACACCACCTGATGGTGCACTTTCCCTCTCGTGTGCAGCATTCACACTCCAACCGTCACGATCTTTGGGGGTGTTCATGCCAACAACCCGAGGTCAATAATAAACCAAATACACAGAATTTCGGATAAAAAATATATGACGAGTTTCATGCACATGACTTCCTTTACATCGCCTCGAACCTACACGGCCCGGGTTCCATCCCAAGCGACCTCATGTGAGATTTGTGGTGGACAAAGCGGCACAGGGTTCTCCGGTTTCCCCCGCCATCGCATTCCACTGGTGCTCCATCTTCATTTCATTAATCACCAGAGGCATCGCCTGCAGTGCCAAAAATAGTAAAAGCGGGCGTTAAACCCTGCCAAAAAAATAATCATTAGTACAAATGGTCTCTTATTACTTTCTTCCTTGTAAGTAGAAGGGGAAAAAATCTGATCTAATGTGTTCCATTCACATGATGTCCTCTAGCTGCTCGGTAAACACACCTTTATTCAAACAATTATTCTTTTATCTACACCATGCTAATCAAGATAAGCATAAGCAGAATTAGTCTTATTACTAATTTCTTGTAAGTAGAACGGAAATAAGAAAATGCACCGGCTAAAGCGACAGTCTCGTCCTTTAAAAGCCGGTAGCTATGTGAAACAATTGAAATTCCATTCTCTTTTTGCCAGCTGTAAACAAACGAGAAACGAGAAGAAAGATGTCTTCCCATTTGAGAAAAGTTTAAGGGGCAATAAATAAAAAATAAAAATCCGGAATATGTCGAAAACTTAAAAAATGTAAATGACATGAGATGTACATTTTTGTTCAGTAAATCCTTTACGGTTTGCCAATTACACAAAAGTCATCCAGAATGAAGAGGTAGGTCTTAAGAGGATATTCCCAGAAAATTCAAGATATGCAGTTCATTTGTCATTAAAATATCTTAAATATAAAGTATTTTAATCACAATCGTTAGTGACATTTTTAAGAAAATAAAAGCGTTCTAAAAATGTGCATGTGAAGGGTAGTTGGGGGTGGGCGACTTTTCTTGAAAATCTTCGTTTCGTATCCTTGGAATATACTAAATTTAAATAGCAAGTTTAGTATTTCATGTTCTTTTCGTGTTTGAGCAATGCTGTCCACAGAAACAAATACCTACTCACACACACGGAATTTTTTCTAATTTTTTTTGGGTGGGGGGATTCAGGGAGCCTCAAATCATATACTTCAAGTGAAATCTTAGTATCGAATTTTTAGGTGCAATATAATACTTTCTCTATACACTATGTACATGTACGTGTAGAGAAAGTAAAAATGTTTTTCTCGGACTCAGGGGGTCTCAAAACATATATTTGTGGTGAAATCTTGACGTCGAATTTTGGGTAGAGTAACCTTATAGATCCACTTTGTTCATTGTACATACGGACTAGAGAAAGTAAAATATCTGATGTGTTCCATTCACATGACTTTCTGTACATCTCTGCAACAAATTATTGTTAAACAGCTTATGCTTCTATTTACTTCATGCTAATCGAGAAAAAAAAAGAGGCAGAAATAGTCTTATTACTTGCTTCCTTGTAAGTAGAAGCGAAATAATGGAGTAGCATAGGTTAAACCAGTGATGGCCAATTAGTATTGCACTGAGGGCCAGAATGCGATAAGGACCTAACTTGAGGGCCAGAATGCGATAAGGACCTTACTTGAGGGCCAGAATGCGATAAGGACCTTACTTGAGGGCCAGAATGCGATAAGGACCTTACTTGAGGGCCAGAATGCGATAAGGACCTAACTTGAGGGCCAGAATGCGATAAGGACCTTACTTGAGGGCCAGAATGCGATAAGGACCTTACTTGAGGGCCAGAATGCGATAAGGACCTTACTTGAGGGCCAGAATGCGATAAGGACCTAACTTGAGGGCCAGAATGCGATAAGGACCTTACTTGAGGGTCAGAATGCGATAAGGACCTAACTTGAGGGCCAGAATGCGATAAGGACCTTACTTGAGGGTCAGAATGCGATAAGGACCTTACTTGAGGGCCAGAATGCGATAAGGACCTTACTTGAGGGCCAGAATGCGATAAGGACCTTACTTGAGGGCCAGAATGCGATAAGGACCTTACTTGAGGGCCAGAATGCGATAAGGACCTTACTTGAGGGCCAGAATGCGATAAGGACCTAACTTGAGGGTCAGAATGCGATAAGGACCTTACTTGAGGGCCAGAATGCGATAAGGACCTAACTTGAGGGCCAGAATGCGATAAGGGCCTTACTTGAGGGCCAGAATGCGATAAGGACCTTACTTGAGGGCCAGAATGCGATAAGGACCTAACTTGAGGGCCAGAATGCGATAAGGACCTTACTTGAGGGCCAGAATGCGATAAGGGCCTTACTTGAGGGCCAGAATGCGATAAGGACCTTACTTGAGGGCCAGAATGCGATAAGGACCTAACTTGAGGGCCAGAATGCGATAAGGACCTTACTTGAGGGCCAGAATGCGATAAGGACCTAACTTGAGGGCCAGAATGCGATAAGGACCTAACTTGAGGGCCAGAATGCGATAAGGACCTTACTTGAGGGCCAGAATGCGATAAGGACCTTACTTGAGGGCCAGAATGCGATAAGGACCTTACTTGAGGGCCAGAATGCGATAAGGACCTAACTTGAGGGCCAGAATGCGATAAGGACCTTACTTGAGGGCCAGAATGCGATAAGGACCTTACTTGAGGGCCAGAATGCGATAAGGACCTTACTTGAGGGCCAGAATGCGATAAGGACCTAACTTGAGGGCCAGGAAAGTTAATAACATGACTATGCAATAGCAACTTAAGAGCAGATTATTTTTAACATTATTACATGCACAGAGAGGGAAAAGTATTGCTTTTTACTAACAATAATGAGGTTTGTAAAATCTTTTACAAGATTTAACACCCACTTCCAGTTCTGATGTGTCAATTTTAAGAATATGAGATAACATTGAATCAGTTAATCTGTTTCTGGACTTTGAGTTCACTAGTTTCACAGCAGAGAAGGCAGTTTCACAAATGAAAGAACCACCAAATATGGAAGTAAGTTTTAAAACCCTGTTTCTAAGATGTGGAAAATGTTCCTTTGAAATGAGTGTCCAAAATCAACACCAGTTGCCTCTGTTATTTGAAGCGATGAATCACATTGGAGCTCACACAGTTCTAGCTGTAGATCCCCGGCTGCCACTCTACTTAACACCCCGTGGCATTGTTGAAAAGTTCCATCTGTGATCGAAATACTTCAAAATGTTCAAATTTTAAAATGACATCTATGCAGGAAGCTAAAAAAAGGAGTAATTCATATTTATTCGTGGGCCGGATGAAACATACTCGCGGGCCGCCATTTGGGCATCACTGGGTTAAATTATTAGTCAAAAGCTCGTTGCTCTGTGACTGAAGTTCCTTTGTTTCTATGGACAGGAGTTGACAAATTCCTGTATAATTTTTTTAAAGCTGAAACCAATAACAAGAAATATCTAAAAAACAGTAACTCCACGAAAAAAAAGTTATATAATATAAATTGTGTTCTAATGTGCTCTACATTTTTTGTGTGGCAAGTTTTTGTGTATCTCATACGTTTAGCAGTAAAATTTATCCACAGTAAAGTAGTCTTCAGAGGCTATCCCCAGAAAATTCAAGATATATATATATATATCATTTGTCAGGTAAATGTCTTTAGTATGCGATATTTTAATAAAAATCGTTACAGCCATTTTTAAGGAAATCAAAATTTTCGAATTTTTTTCCATGTAAAGAGAGTTTGTGATTCTTTTTGTTGAAAATCTTCCTGTGGCATCCTTGGAAGATACTAAACCTAAATACCAAATTTGGTATTTAGCGGTGTTTTCGTTTTGGGGCTATACACACACACACACACAGGCTTTTTTTTTAAAAATGCTTTTTTGGGACTCAAGGGACCCCAAAACATATATTTGCAGTGAAATGTCGACATTAAATTTTTGGATGCATTACAATAGCTTCTCTATCCCTATGTACATTGTACATATGGGGCTAGAGAAAGTAAAAACATGTTCACACGTCGTCAATTCTGAAGCAGACCTACCTGGAATTTACACACCAAGTTCACATTTGAAACAATAATAAGAATGTAATACAACTGCTTTTAATTTCAGAGCAGAGAAAGCAGCTTCGGTGACCATTGCAGCGTATTCTTCGTGACTGGGGAACAGATTTAATTGATGAAACTGAAGGGATCTTGAGAGTAATGGATCGCAGCACTGACATTGCACCAGCAAGGTACCCTTTTATCTGAAAACATTAACTAACCTCGGCCTGTCCGGCATCGTACAAAATGAAAAAAAAAAAATCTGATGTGTTCCATTCAATTACTTTCTCTACGTCTCTGTAAAAAAGTATTGTTAAAAGCTTATTCTTCCATTTACTTCATGCTAATTGAGAAAAAAATAGCAGAAATAGTCTTATTACTTGCTTCCTTGTAAGTAGAAGCGAAATAAGAGAGTACCATAGGTTAAAGTGATAGTCAAAAGCTGGTTGCTATGTGACTGAAGCTCCTTTGTATGAACAGGAGTTCACAAATTCCTGTATGACAAAAGTATGTTTTCCAAAGCCTGAAACCAATAACAATGAATATCACAAAAACGATCAACTCCACGAAACAAATGTATTGTTGTTTTAACGTGCTCTACATTTTTTGTGTGTGAAGTTTTTGTCCATCTCTTACAGTTTAGCAGTTGTGCAAAATTCCGTAAAATTCATTCAGAATAAAGTAGTCTTCAGAGGCTATTGCCAAAAAATTCAAGATATACATTTTATTTGGCAAGTAAATATCTTAATTATAAGAGAATTTAATCAAAATTGTTAGTTATTTTTAACAAATCAAAATTTTCGAAAAGGGTTCTATATAAAGGGTAATATGGGGTGGGGAGATTTTCTTGAAAATCTTCGTGTCGCATTCTTGGAAGATACGAAACTTAAATACCAAGTTTGGTATTCAACGGTCTTTTCGTTTTTGAGCTATGCTTCCACAGACAGACACACACACACACACACACACACACACACACACACACACACACACAGACACACACACGGACCTTTTTCTGAAAATGATTATTTTTTTATTCAGGGGGACCGAAAACATATTTTCGGTGAAATCTCGGTATTGAAATTTTGGGTATAATTTACTACCTTCTCTATACAAAACTTGATATTTAAGTTCAGTATCTTCCAAGAAAGTGACACGATTTTCAAGAAAATCTCCCCAATGCAAATTAACCTTCACATTGGAAACATTTCGAAAATGTGGATTTCTCAAAGATGGCTGCAACGATTTTTGATAAAATATCCAAGATACTTAAATGACAAATAAAATTTACTGGGAATAGCCTCTGATGACCTCTTCATTCTGAATGACTTTTGAATAAGTTGCCAGACGAAAAGTTATTATACAAGAGATGTAGAGTTCCTTAAAACACACAATTTATGTCATATAAATACAATTCTTTTGAGGATTTAACCATTTCCGAAATATCCTTGTTGTTGATTTACGTTTTAAAAAGCTTATACTTTTTTCATGAGAAATTGTCAACACTTGGCCACGCAAAGAAACTGATTTCAATCCCATAGCAACCACATTTTAAAACATTTGACTGTCGGTTTATCCTAGTGTATTCCTTTATTTTCCTTCTACTTACCTATAAGGAACTAAGTAATGAGGCAATTTCTGCCAATGTTTTCTCGATTAGCATGATGTAGATAAAAGAATAATCTTTTGTATAACTTGTTTGTAGGTACATAGAACAGCTAAACAAAGTTATGTGAAAGAAACGCAGCAGTTATTTTTCATCAGATAAAGCAGTAAAACATTATCAAAACCTGGTTTCAGAAGTGTCTCAGTAAGACTGGCATTTTTACTTTCTCTATACGCACTATGTACATAGTGTATAGAGAAGGTATTGCACTCCACCAAAAAATTCGATACCGAGATTTCACCGGAAATACTCGTATATGGCTTAGGGTCCCCTGTATCCAAAGAAAGGATTTTCAGAAAAAGGTCCGTGTGTGTCCGAGTGTCTGTGAACACGATAACTCAAAAACGAAAAGTCAGTAAAATACCAAACTTGGTATTTAAATTTAATATCTTCCAGGGATGCGACACGAAGATTTTGAGAAGAAACCCCCAACCCCAAACTACCCTTTGCATGGAACTTTTTTCGAAACTTTTGATTTTCTAAAAAATGGCTCTAAGGATTTTGATTAAAATATCGTATATTAAAAAGATATTTACCTGACAAATAAAATGTATATTTTGAATTTTCTGGGAATAGCCTCTGAAGACTACTTTATTCTGGGTCAATTTTACGGAAATTTGCATAACTGCTAAATCGTAAGAGATGGACAAAAACTTACCGCACTTTAAAACATACAATTTATGTTATACACATTGATTCTTTTTTTAGATATTCATTGTTTTTGGTTTCAGCTATAAAAAACATACTTTTCTCATACAGGACTTTGTGAACTCGTGTCCATACAAACAAAGGAACTTCAGTCACATAGCAACCAGCTTTTGACCATCATTTTAACCTATGGTACTCCCTTATTTCGCTTCTACTTACAAGGAAGCAAGTAATAAGACTATTTCTGCTAATTTTTTCTCGATTAGCAGGAAGTAAATAGAAACATAAGCTTTTTAACAATAATTTATTGCAGAGTTGTAGAGAAAGTCATGTGAATGGAACACATCAGATTTTTTTTAAGGACTACTTTCATCAAATACAAGAAAGTACCGATGATAAAGGAGAGTATTTAAAAAATACAAAAATCATAATTTTTACTTTTTCTGCTTAGTACATAGGTAGAGAAGGTATTGTATTCCATCAAATAATTCAATATTGAATTTTCACTGGATTTACTCGTTTTAGGGTCCGCTATATATAAACATTTTTAGAAAAAATAATGTGCATATGTGTGAGAGTGCGTGTCCGTTTGCATATATGATGTGAAAAACGATGACGTTAAATACCAATGGATCTTCCAAGGATGGGACACAAAGGTTTTCAAGAAAATCCCGCCAACCTAAACTATCCTTTACATTGGAAAAATTCCGAAAAAAGCTTATTTTCTGAAAAATGTCTGCAACGGTTTTGATTAAAGTAATCTATATTAAGGATGTTTAAATGACAAATAAAATGTATATTTTGAATTTACTGGGAATAGCCTTCATAATAAATTACTTTTGAATAAGTGGCAACCTGAAACAGATAGACCAAAAAATATAGCGCTCGTTATAATATACACTTTTTGTGGCGTTAACCATTTCCTTCTTGTTGTTTGTTTCAGTTTTAAAATACTTATACTTTTCTCATATGGGAATCTGTAAACTCCTGGCTATACAAAGAGAACGACTTTCAATCACATAGCAACCAGCTTTTAAAAATTTTGACTATCGCTTTAGCCTAGTGTTTTCTTATTTCCCTTCTACTTACAACGAAGCAAGAAATAACACAATTTCTACTAATGTTTATCTCGAATAGCATAAGTAGATAGAAGAATAAGATTTTTAACAATAACAGTGGCCAACAATGAAAAGGTTTCTAGCTCAAATGTAGTTAATTTTTGTTGGTTTCCATCTGCTGAATTAAGAATGACACATTAGCTCTTGCTTTGAGATAAAGTGACATTCCATTTTCATATCAACATTTTGTTTTCGGAGTTGGCGCTCCTGTGCAATAACAAAACACAAATGCTCTTAAGCTGTTTGTAAGTCATAAACAGAGATAGCGTTGCTGTGACTATGAGTTTAATATAGTTTCTGTTGTAATTGATGCAGAATTTCTGGATTAAGAGTGTTCCACACAGCAACGCAATCTGACGCCTGTTGTGAAGACTATCAACATTATCTCGGTATGAAAGTAGCGTACCAGGATAAGTCTTGGGCTCCACTTGTATGTTGCAATGCATGTTCAGTTACACTGCGAGAAAGACTGGAAAAAAAATCTGATGTGTTCCATTCACATGACTTTCTCTACATCTCTGCAACAAATTAGTTTTAAAAAGCTCATGTTTCTATTTACTTCATGCTAATGGACAAAAACTTCGCAGAAATAGTGTTATTACTTGTTTCCTTGAAGTAGAAGGGAAATAAGGGAGTAGTAAAGGTTAAAGCGATAGTCAAAAGCTGGTTGCTATGTGACTGAAGTTCCTTTGTTTGTATGTTCAGGAGTTCACAAATTTCCGTATGAGAAAAAGTTAAGCTTTTCGAACCTGAAAACGAAAACAAGGAATATTTCAAAAACGATCAACTCCACGAAAAAAATGTATACGACATATATTGTGACTTTTAATGCGCTCTACATTTTTCGTGCAGTACGTTTTTGTCCATTTCTTACGGTTTAGCAGTTTTAAATTTCCGTAAAATTCATCCAGAATAAAGTACTCTTCAGAGGCCATTCCCAGAAAATTCAAAATATACATTTTGTTTATCAGGTAAATATCTTTAATATACGATGTTTTAATCAAAATCGTTAGAGCCAATTTTTAGAAAATCAAAATTTTCGAAAAAAGTTCCATGTAAAGGGCAGTTGGGGGTGGGGGATTTTTCTCAAAATCTTCGTGTCGCATCCCTGGAAGATACTAAAATTAAATACCAAGTTTGGTATTTTACCGACTTTTCGTTTTTGAGTTATCGTGTTCACAGACACACGGACACACACACACGGACCTTTTTCCGAAAATCCTTTTTTTAGATAAAGGGGACCCTAAAACATATATTTCCGGTGATCTCGGTATATAATTTTTGGGTGGAGTGCAATACCTTCTCTATACCCTATGTACATAGTGCGTATAGAGAAAGTAATAAGAAACAATCTATGACTTTTGCTGTGCCTATGAAAAATTTTGTTAAACGTATGAACCAAGAAGGACGAGACTTTAAGTACAAAACAGAGAAATTTCCGAAATTAAGTGATGCAAAAATTAAGGAAATATTTTTGTCGGGCGACAAGTTCGAGAATTTGTAAAGGATGCTGCATTTGAGCACGTTTTGGAGGAGAAAGAAAAGGAAGGTTGGGAGGCCTTCAAGCGAGTTTTTCCTGGATATTTAGGCAACAAAAGAGATGATAACTATACTCAGTTGGTGGCAATCTCCTGCAAAAGTACCATAACCTTGGAGCAATATGTCCCTTAAAATCCATGTTCTCCACTCCCAACAAAACTTTTTCCCTCCTGGTTGTGCTGCTGTCAGTGATGAACATGGGGAAAGATTCCATCAGGACATTTCTGTTATAAAACAAAGGGTCATTGGAATGAAGCAATGCTTGCGGATTACTGTTGCTATTTGTGTAGAGATGCTCGGAACTCTCCTACAAGAGGCAAGCTCATGAAGCCACCCCATGATTCGCTTCAGACCCAACCCTCTGCGAGGTATTCTTTCGGAAAATTTAAAAGTCTTAGAATGTAACTACTGTTTAAACAATTCTGATGTGTTCCATTCACATCACTTTCTCTACATCTCTGCAACAAATTATTCTATTTACTTCATCTGATCGAGAAAAACTTAGCAGAAATAGTCTTATTACTTGCTTCCTTGTTAGTAGAACCGGAATAAGGGAGTAGCATAGGTTAAAGTGAAAGTCAAAAGCTGGTTGCTATGTGACTGAAGTTCCTTTGTTTGTATGGACAGGGGTTGACAATTTCCAGTATGAGAAAAATATGTTTTTCAAAACTGATACCAAAAACAAAGAATATCTCAAAAAGTTATATAACATAAATTGTGTGTTTTAAAGGGGCTCTACATTTTTTGTGTTTTAAGTTTTCGTCCATTCCTTACGGTTTAGCAGTTATGCAAAATTCCGTAAATTTGTTCAGAATAAAGTAGGCTTCAGAGGCTATTCCCAGAAAATTCAAAATATACATTTAATTTGACAAGTAAATAACTTAAATATAAGAGATTTTAATCAAAGTCATTAGAGCCATTTTTAAGAAAATCAAAATTTTCGAAAATGTTTTCATGTAAAAAATAAAAAGTAGTTTGGTGTGGGGGGATTTTCTTGAAAATCTTCGTGTCGTATCCTTGGAGGATACCAAACTTAAATACTAATTTTGGTTTTTAACGGTCTTTTCATTTTTGAGCTATGCTGCCCACCCACACATACACACACAGACATTTTTCTAAAAATGCCTTTTTTGGATTCAGGGGGTCTTAAAACATATATTTCCAGTGAAATCTCGGTATCGAACTTTTGAGTGCATTACAATACCTTCTCTATACACTATGTACATAGTACGTATAGAGAGTAAGCATTCAAATGCACTTTCAATGTTGTCAGCAAATGTATATTTTTCTCTTAATCCGGTAATATGAAATACTTCCATCTAGTGTGTATCACAGAAACTAGAGCTAAGAAAAAAATTAATTATCAAATTCGTTTTTCTCGACCCAAGCATTGACTCATGAAGTGCAGGAAACATTCAAAAAAGATGTTTTGTTGGCCAGTGTAATTTGTTACAGAGATGTAGTAGAGAAACTCATGTGAATGGAATACACCTAATTGCTATTACAACAATCCTAGTTTGACTTCTTAAAAATGTGCAGTGTCATCCAGGAATTGATATGAACAAGTATACACATTCCTTTGGAGACCCATAGTCGCCCTCCGTGGTGTAATGGTTACCATATACTCAAGGTCGCGGGTTCAAACCCGGCGTAGGACGATGGATTTTTTCGGGCGTAAAAATCCTTAGCATGGCTTCCTTCGGAAGGGAAGTAAAGCCGTGGGTCCCGTGTCGTAGATTTACGGCACGTAAAAGAACCTCAAGCCTGATAAGAGAGGCCTCTGAGCAAAATTAAGCGGTCTTTCACGCCCAGTATAGAATGGGACGCTGAGAACCAAAGCAGTTAAAGAGCGTCCATAAATAACACGCCATTTCATTTTTTGGAGACCCAGTCTTGATGACAGTGACGTCACGCACATCTGCCATTGCATTTTAACTTATCTATAAGCATAAACTGTAAAGCATGAGTAGGCTTGCACAAAACCGTGTATCTATTGTTTGAGACACAAATGAAAATACATTCAATCCCGCCACAATTCTGCGACTGCACTCTAAATTATATTTATAATGACAATTCAGCTCAACTATTAAAGCACCAATGCAATGGCGAGATTATTAGATTTCAACCAATCGCGGTCATCTGACTGGAGCGATATTGTCGCAGTTGATATTCATTTCTTTGAAATCTTGTCGCTCCTAACGTCCGTTTGTTTAATTTTCTGTCTTAGTTATTGGTAACAATGTGACTATCCAGGTACGGTCGGTCATATAATTCAGGAGGCAGCGAAGAAAGAAAAAAAGCTGATGTGTCCCATTCACATGACTTTCTCTACATCTCTGCAACAAATTATTGTTAAAAAGCTTATGCTTCTATTTACTTAATGCTAATTGAGAAAACATTAGCAGAAACAGTCTTATTACTTGCTTCCTTGTAAGTAGAAGCGAAATACGGGAGTACCATAGGTTAAAGTGATAGTCAAAAGCTGGTTGCTATGTGACTGAAGTTCCTTTGTATGGACACTGGTTGACAAATTCCTGTATGAGAAAAGAACACGTTTTTCAAAGCTGATACTATAAACAAGGAATATCTTTAAAACGTTCAACTCCACGAAAAAAATGTGTTTTTTAATGTGCTCTACATTTTCTGTGTGGTAAGTTTTGTCCATCTCTTACGGTTTAGCAGTTATGCAAAAATCAGTAAAATTCATCAAGAATAAAGTAGTCTTCAGAGGCTATTCCCAGAAAATTCAAGATAGACATTTTATTTGTCAAGTAAATAGGTACCTTAAATATACGAATTTTAATAAAAATCGTTAGAGACATTTTTAAAAAATCAAAAGCTATATAAAGGGTAGTTTGGGGTGGGGGATTTTCTTGAAAATCTTCGTGTCGCATCCTTGGAAGATACCAAACTTAAATACCAAGTTTGGTGTTTAACCGTCTTTCCGTTTTTAAGCTATGCTGCCCACAGGCTCACACACAGACAGACAGACAGACAGACAGACAGACAGACAGACAGACAGACAGACAGACAGACAGACAGACACACACGGACATTTTTCTAAATACGCTTTTCTTTTTTTTTTGATTAGGGTGGTCTGAAAACATGTATTTCCGGTGAAATCTCGGTATCGAATTTTTGGGTGCAATGCAATAGCTTATCTATATAGTATGCACATAGTACGTATCTATAGAGAAAGTAAAAATCGATAAATAAACATTGTTGAATGCGTCATCTACCATTTGAGAACTAATGTAAGTATTACAATGATAAAATCTCCCTTCCTATACATTATAAATTATTAATAGTCTATTTCGCTGAATTGTCTTATCAAATACAACTCGTGTTCCATCTCTTTTGACAATTCACTCCCGTCGTTAATTATCGAGAAGATGAAAACACTCCTGTTATTATTTATGATAATGTATTAAAGGTATAAAAAGTTACCAGACTCTATGCAACTCTATAAAAAATATTAACAGAAATAAATTACTTGCCCAAAAATACACCAAAGTTGAACTACTGTCATCAGATCAGACCACTCACCTGAAAAAGCGAAACAAACATATATTAAATTTTAAATTATTTTAAAAATTTGAATACTCTTCTTAATTTATTTTTGGGAGTGGTGTTCGGGAGCCCTCGAAACATATATTTCCGGTGAAATTTCGATATTAAATTTCTGAATCACTTGTAATATTTCCGCAATTTTCTCTACGCAGTAAAGAACAGTACTATGTTATAAACATTTTACCAAAAATACACGTTTTAAGGCTCCCTGAATAGCAACAAAACATATTTTAACAAAAAACTCCATATATGCGCCTGGGAAAGAATATATGATGTGTTCCATTCACATGACTTTCTCTACATCTCTGCAATAAATAATTGTTACAAAGCTTATGCTTCTATTTACTTCAAGCTAATCGAGAAAAAATTGGCACAAATAGCTTGCTTCCTTCGAAACACGGGAGTACCATAGGTTAAAGTGATAAAGCTGATTGCTATGTGACTGAAGTTCCTTTGTTTGCATGGACAAATTCCTGTATGCGAAAAGTATAAATCTTTTAAGCTAAAACCAAAAACAGGGAATATCTCAAGAACGATCAGCTCCACGAAAAAAATGCATATAACATAAATTGTGTGTTTTAACGTGCTCTACTTTCTTGTTTGATAAGTTTTTGTCCATCTCATACGGTTTAGAAGTTATGCAAAATTTCGTAAAATTCATACAGAATAGAGATAGACAACCGTAAGCGATAGACAAAAACTTACTATACAAAAGCGTAGATCTTGTTAAAACACAATTTATGTCATATACTTTTTTGTAGAGTCAGCCGTTTCCTAGATATTCCGAGTTATTGGTATCAATTTTGAATTACTTCAAATGTTTTCAAACGGAAAACCACCTTTCTTTTCGTTTCTCTTTTGTTTTCTCCTGGCCAGCAGAGAGAACCGAATTACAAATGTTTCACATAGCGAGAGCTATTAAAAGATTTGACTGTCGCTTTAGCCTAGAGTATTCTCTTGTGTATTTTTCTTCAATTTATAAATTTTCATATTTTCTCTTATAGGTAATAAGACCAATTCTGTCAATATTTAGCTAGATTGGCATGATCTAGATAAAAAAAATTTATGTGTTCCATTCACATAACTTTCTCTACATCTCTGTAACAAATTGTAGTTAAAAAGCTTATTCTTTTATCTACATTATAATAATCGAGATAAACATTAGCATAAATGGTCTTATTACTTGCTTCCTTGTAAGTAGAAGGTAAATAAGTGAATATCTTAGGCTAAAACGATAGGCAAATCTTTTTAAAAAACCTGGTCGCTATGGGATTGAAACCAGTTTTTTTTTTTTTTTTTTTTTTTTTTTTGCGCGGTCAGGAGTTGACACGTTCCCGTATCAGTAAAGTTAAGTATATACAACTCAAATCAATAACAAGAAATATCTCGAAAACGGTTAACTCCATGAAAAAAGTGTATGTGGCATGAATACTGTGTTTTAACGAGATCTACATATTTACTTTTTCTATACGCACGATGTACATAGTGTATAGAGAAGGTATTGCATTCCACCAAAATATTCGATACCGAATTTCACCGGAAATATACGTTTTAGGGTCCCCTGTATCCAAAAAAAGTATTTTCAGAAAAAGATCCGTGTGTGTGAGTCCGTGTGTCTGTGAACACGATAACTCAAAAACGAAAAGTCGGTAAAATACCAAACTTGGTATTTAAGTTTAGTATCTTCCAGGGATGCGACACGAAGATTTTGAGAAGAATCCCCCCACCCCAAACTACCATTTACATGGAACTTTTTTCGAAAATTTTGATTTTCTCAAAAATGGCTCCAACAATTTTGATTAAAATATCGTATATTAAAGATATTTACCTGACAAATAAAATGTATATTTTGAATTTTCTGGGAATAGCTTCTGAAGATTACTTCATTCTTGGTCAATTTTACGGAATTTTGCATAACTGCTAAACCGTAAGAGATGGGCAAAAACTTATCACATAACAAATGTAGAGCACTTTAGAACACACAATTTATGTTATATACAAATTTTTCGTGGAGATGATTGTTTTGAGATATTCCTTGTTTTTGGTTTCAGCTATAAAAAACATACTTTTCCCATACAGGTCTTTGTGAACTCGTGTCCATACAAACAAATGAACTTCAGTCACATAGCAACCAGCTTTTGACCATCATTTTAACCTATGATATTCGCTTATTTCGCTTCTACTCACAAGGAAGCAAGTAATAAGACTATTTCTGCTAATTTTTTCTCCATTAGCAGGAAGTAAATAGGAGCAAGCAGAGTATTCATTATTACATTTTAATGATGTAAATCACCAAACCTTTCAATACTATCACATGGAAAGGTTAACGAGTATAATAATGAGGTACTTTCAAACATGCATAAAATCTCGATTCAGCTGTCACGTTACCTTCGGTACCCAATCACCTTTCATCACGTGATGGCAAATCTCTTGGTTATTGCTAAGTACATTTTAATGATGTTTCACAAAAGTTATATCCGCTCTGAATGATCATCTCAACTAATGGTCTGTACGAAAAAGATAACTTGCACTAGTAAAACAAACCACTGCTGATTTATGACCAAGCCCTAAGCTTTTACTGTGTACATAGTGTATAGAGAAGGTTTTGTAATGCACATAACAATTCTCACCGGAAATATATGTTTTAGGGTCCCCTATTTCCAAAAAAAGTACTTCGTATTTAACTTTATCTTTCAGGGATGCGACACGAAGATTTTGGGGAAAAATCCATCACTCCAAATAACTCTTTGCATGGAACTTTTTTCGATTTTTTTTTTATTTTAACAATTTTCACTAAAATATCGTATATTAAACATAATTTACCTGACAAATAAAATGTATATTTTGAATTTCTGGGAATAGCCTCTGAAGAGTACTTTATTCTGGATCAATTTTACGGACTTTTGCATAGTTGCTAAACTGTAAGGATGGAGATAAACTTACACACAAAAAATGTAGAGCACGTTAAAATACACAATTTATGTAATATACATTTTTTTCGTGGAGTTGATCGTTTTTGAAATATTCATTGTTATTGATTTCAGCTTTGAAAAACTTAATACTTTTCTCATACAGGAATTTCTCAACTCCTGTCCATACAAACAAAGGAACTTCAGTGACATAGCAACCAACTTTTGACTATCACTTTAATCTATGGTACTCCCTTATTTCGTTTCTACTTACAAGAAAGCAAGTAATAAGACTATTTCTGCTAGCTTTTTGTCGATCAAACTGAAGTAAATAGAAGCATAAGCTTTTTAACAATAATGTTACGTTTTATATAAAAAAACTGTGATGTGTTCCATTGCCTTCAAGAAAAAGTAATCATGCGCTACAAGAATGCGGAAACATTAACGGTCCTGGGATTGAATCTCGATACAGTGAAAGTGGTTTATAAAACTGAAGCATGGCCTGCTTCCTGGTGTTGGTTTTCACCTCATCGATCACTATTGGTAGCAATGGAGTTTAAATACCATCTGATTAGTTTCAGCTGCAGCCGGCAGATGGCTCTGAAGGTTAATACAGCGTTTAGTCTTCAGTGCTAGTTTATGAACATAGTTTTAGCCCTAGATCTCCAATTATGTTTTCTCTTTCTCTAGCAAGTATTGCAATTATATTATAGGTAGGGAGGCTATTGTGCTCCACAAACAAAATTCAAAAACGAGATTTTCTGAGACCTCCTGAATAAAAAATAATTACAAAAATCTGATGTGCTCCATTCACATGACTTTCTCTGCATCTCTGCCACAAATATTGTTTAAAAGCTAACGCTTCTATATACTTCATGTTAATTGAGAAAAAGTTAGCAAAAATAGTCTTATTACTTGCTTCCTTGTAAGTAAAAGCGAAATAAGGGAGTACCATAGGTTAAAGTGAAGACAAAAGCTGGTTGCTATGTCACTGAAGTTCCTTTGTTTGTAAGGACAGCAGTTGACAAATTCCTGCATGAGAAAAGTATAAGTTTTTCGAAGCTGAAAACCAAAACAAGGAATATCTCAAAAAACGCTCAACTCCACGAAAATATGTATATAACTTAGACTGCATGTTTTATCCGCTCTACATTTTTTGTGTGTAAGTTTTTGTCCATCTCTTACAGTTTAGCGGTTATGCAAAATTCCGTAAAAACACCTTTAACATACGATGTTTCAATCAAAATCGTTAAGGCCATTTTTGAAAAAATCAAAATTTTCGAAAAAAGTTCCATGTATTTAGGATACTTTGGGGAGGGGGATTTTTCTCAAGTCTTCGAGTCGCATTTCTGGAAGATATTAAACTTAAATACCAAGTTTGGTATTTTACCGACTTTTCTTTTTTTGGGTTATCGGTTCACGGACACACGCACAGACTTTTTTCTGAAAATGCTTTTTTTGGATACAGGGGACCCTAAAACATGTATTTCCGGTGAAATCTGGATATCGAATTTTTGGGTGAAGTGCAATACCTTCTCTATACACTATGTAAATAATAAGTATAGAGAAAGTAAAAAGGTCTATGTGAACAAATAAGTCAAAAATAAAAGGTCGGTTATATACAACCCATGATACGAACGAGCGTTTAATAAGTCCTTAGAAAACAGAGAAAAACTAATTACTTTTGGTAATTATTATTATTGTTTTTTTAAACATAATCACACCTTAGCTCGATGCACTTTTCCCAAACTATCTCCAACCCTTTTAGGCCTTCCATAAAGTACCACAACGGAAGGTCCTCAAAATAGGCATCTTTTTGGAGGATGACCTCTTCGTTAGACTGAAAAGCTTTCCGCCGAGCCACTTTTTCAAGTTTGGAAATAAAAAAAGTCATTGGAGGCCGAATCTGGTGAATAAGGTGGATGTTGTAGTAATTTGAACCGTAATTCTACAATTTTCGCCATCGAAGCTGCACAGATGTGCACGCTTGCATTGTCTTGACGGAAGAGAGTATTTTTCTTTGCCAGATGAGGACGTTTTTTCTTGATCTCTCCGTTCAGCCACTGCAATAGCAATGCATAATATTCTTCATTTATCGTACTTCCTTTCTGCAAGTAATTAATGTAGATGGTTCCGCGTGTATCCCAAAAAACCGAGGCCATCACCTTGTCTGCAGATTTCAGCACCTTAACCTTCTTCGGTGTCGGTTCGCCTTTAAGACCCCACTGTTTCGAATGTACTTTTCTCTCTGAAGTGTAGTAGTATATCCATGTTTCGTCCACAGTTATGTATCGACGCAGAAACTCGTCAGGATTGCGACGGAAAAGTGCCAAAACAGCCTCCGAATCAATTACAGGATTACGTTTATTCTCCATTGAGAGTAAACGTTAGCTCGCGCCGTGCGCGAGTGGTTAGATCACTCGCCTCTCACCTAGACGGGCCGACCTGAAGCGACCGCATGTCGGAGGAGCGGATTTTCTCCGGGTTCTCCGGTTTCTCCATCGCATTTCACCGGTGCTCCATCTTCATTTCATGTATCACCAGTGTCATCGCCTGCGGTGCCACAAGTAGTAAAAGCGGGCGTTAAATACCATCAGGGAGAGAGAGAGAGCAAACGTGGAATTCTCCGATCACTCAAAGCCATATCCTGAATTATGTCAGTAATTTCCGAGGAAGTCACTTCTACTGGACGTCCGGAACGATGTTCATCATTTGTGGATGAACGGCCACGTTTAAATTCATTTATCCAATTGTAAATTGTTGCAAATGCAGGAGCCCGATACTCGTTTTCTAAAGAAGCCCAAGATTGTTGATTCAATCGCCTATGGAAATGAAAGCACGTAATAGATACAGCTGAAACTTGAACTTGAGGTGACGGTTACTACGAGTGTAATTTGTTGGTTTTCTAGCGCCTTACTTGTTTCCGTGTGAGCAGAAGAAACACTGGGCTAAAGAGAGATCTAGGAAGCTGGCTGCTATGCGATTATCAGTGCCATACAACACCAAACAAAATCCGATGACTTTTCTAGCTCTTACACAAACAACTTTCTTTAGAAAAGATTATTCTTTTATCTACGACATGCTAATCAAGGCAAACATTAGCAGAAGTTGTCTTATTACTTGCTTTCTTGCAAGTATGAAGCTAAAACGATACTCAAATCTTTAAACGCTGCTTTTCTGTGAAACAACTGAAGTTCGGTTCACTTTGCAAGCTTTGCAGTAAAACAAGAGAGATGAAAAAAAATGCCACGTACATTTGAGAAAAGTTAAAAGTACTTTAAAATTGAAACCAATAACAAGGAATACCTCAGAAACGGTCAGCTCTGCATAAAATAAATATGACAAATTATATGTTTTAAAAAGTTCTACATTGTTTCTGTGGTAAGTTTTTGTCTATCTCTTACGGTTTATCAGTTATGCAAAATTCTGTACTCATCCAGAAAACACGGGTCTTCAGAGGCTATTCCCAGAAAATTAAAAATACACATTTTATTTGTGATGTGAAACTCTTTAATATACGGTATTTTAATCAAAATCGGTAGAGTCATTTTTGAGAAAAACAATATTTTCAAAAATTGTCCATGTAAAGGTTAACCGGGGGTGGGGCGATTTTCTTGAAAACCTTCTTGTCGCATCCTTGACAGATCTCTCTCTTACGGTTTCAAACCTTACACAAAATTCTATAAAACTCATCCAGAATAAAGTAGTCTTCAGAGGCTATTCCAAGAAATAAATTTTACTTGTGATATAAACATGTTTAACATACGTTATTTTAATGAAAAACTTTAGAGCTATTTTTGAGAAAACCAAACTTTTCAAAAAAAGTCCATGTAAAAGGTAGATGGGGGTGAGGTGAATTTATTGATAATCTACGTGTCGTAACCCTGGAAGAAACCAAACTTAAATACCAAATTTGGTATTTTACCTACTTTTCTTTTTTGAGTTATCGTGTTCACAGACGCACGGACCTTTTTCCAAAAATACTTTTTTTTAATACAGCGGAACCTAAAAGGAGTATTTCCGATGAAATCTCTGTATCTAATTTTGGGTGTAATACGATACCTTCTCTATCCACAATGTACATTGTACATATGTGCTAGAGAAAGTAAAAAGCTTAATTTTGTACCTAATCTCATGAAATCTCGACATCGAAGTTTTTGGTGGAATCGACATCTTTTCTATGACGTGGTGAGGAGAGCGTGGAAGACACTGCACTTCGTAATGCGAACACTGAAGAAGGGGAGCGCAAAGTCCAGGGAAATTGCCTACAAGTCCTTAGTGCTGCCAGTTATGGCATATGGAGTAGCATGCTGGGACCTTAGTGCGGTCAGTTATGGAATATGGAGTAGCATGCTGGGACCTTAGTGCTGCCAGTTATGGAATATGGAGTAGCATGCTGGGACCTTAGTGCGGTCGGTTATGGAATATGGAGTAGCATGCTGGGACCTTAATGCGGTCAGTTATGGAATATGGAGTAGCATGCTGGGACCTTAGTGCGGTCAGTTATGGAATATGGAGTAGCATGCTGGGACCTTAGTGCGGTCAGTTATGGAATATGGAGTAGCATGCTGGGACCTTAGTGCGGCCAGTTATGGAATATGGAGTAGCATGCTGGGACCTTGGTGCGGCCAGAAATGGAATATGGAGTAGCATGCTGGGGACCTTAGTGCGGCCAGATATGGAATATGGAGTAGCATGCTGAGACCTTAGTGCGGCCAGTTATGGAATATGGAATAGCATGCTGGGACCTTAGTGCTGCCAGTTATGGAATATGGAGTAGCATGCTGGGACCTTAGTGCGGCCAGTTATGGAATATGGAGTAGCATGCTGCGACCAAACAGGGTTAATCAAACTGATACAGAGACGGGCGGTTAAAGTCATAAAGAGAGGTAAAGCTTTTGGGCTTACGAAAGGCAAGAGAATAAATGGGAGCAGCTAAAAGTTACGCGTAAAACACATAGGTTAGTGGCACTATTTAAAGCTTATACTGGTTTAAATACACAAGTGGACGTTAGAAAGAGGTTAGAAAACCCAAACATACTACGGAAGAAACGACATTTGTATAAAATTAAGGGTAGAAGGTACAGAATCGACGTAGGAAACTTTTCTTTGGTTAATAGGAATGAATTGCCTGTAGCAGCCTTTCAGGGCTGCCCTCTGACCTTAAAGAAGTTTAGGGATAATTTAAAGAGAATAGATGTTAGTTAATTTGAGTAAATATTGTGAAGTAATTAAGGATCTCAAAAACTAGCTTAGTGTTGTTATTAATCTATATATTAGTAATGTATAGTATTAATGTTGAGGCTTCATAATAACTGTTTATAAACATGCTGGTAATTGACATAAGTATTGTCATGCTAAATAATATGTAGTTAGGTCTTTAAAAAAAAACAAAAAAAAAATGTATATGTAATATGTTAGTTGTATTACTATTCTTAACATAACTTAAGATTAGGTATTATTGTAAGTGAATGTTGTACATTTAACTCTGCCACCGGGCAGTACCCAATTGCAGAGAATAAAATACATGATTGTTATCCAGTGAGCCATGTGGCTGGCCCATACAGCAGGCCAGTACTAGCCTGCCATCTGGCGGGGACACCTCCAACTGCCAGATTCCCAAGGTGAATGCAGCTCGTGGAGTTCAAGGTAATTGCATTAAATTATAGTGTACAGGAAAGTATTAATGAAGTCACACGTCAAGCCGGTCGGGTTCTGCACGCACGGGTGCTATTTTTGGATACCATAGCTCGCTTTATAGCTACACTTATCTAGCTGGAGGACAAACATCAAATATTACAGGACCAGGGTTAATGTCCACGTGGAGCAGTCACATGACTTTCATGTGTCTCTAAACACAGTATTACTACCAATAAATACCGAGCTTGCTATTCAAATTGAATATATTCCAAAGATACGACAAAATAATAAATAAATAAATAAATACAATGACATTCGAAGATTTTTTCCAACATGTGACGCGCGACTTTTACTTTCTCTACACGTACTATGTACATAGTGGATAGAGAAGGTATTGCATTACACGCAAACATTCAATACCCTGATTTCCCCGGACATATAGGTTTTGGGGTCCTCTGAGCCCGAAAAAAAGCATTTTTAGAAAAAGGTCCGTATGTGTGTGGACAGCATAGTTCAAAAACGAAAAGACCATTAAATACCAAACTTAGTATTTAAGTTTAGTATCTTCCAAGAATGCGACACGAACATTTTCATGAAAATCCCCCACCCCCAACTACCCCTTACATGGAACTTTTTTCGAAAATTTTAAGTTTCTCAAAAATGGCTCTAACCATTTTTTATTAAAATATCGTATATTAAAGACATTTGCCTGACAAATAATATGTATATCTTGAATTTTCTGGGAATATCCTCTGAAGAATACTTTATTCTGGATGAATTTTGCGGAAGTTTGCATAACTGGTAGCCCGTAAGAATTACACAAAAACTTACTATACTAAAAATGTATAACTCGTTAAAACACGTAATTTATGGTTTATACATTTCTTTTCTTGGAGTTGACCGTTCTATTTGTAACAGTTTTAAAATAAGTACTTGCATTTTCTCATGCGGGAACTTGTCAACAGCTTTCCATGCAAAGAATCGGATTTATATACCCTAACAACCACATTTTAGAGCATTTGACTGTAGGTTTAGCCTAGTGTATTCCCTTATTTCCCTTCTACTTACGTAATAACACCGTTTTTGCTAATGTTCATCTAAAATAGCATGAAGTAGATAGAATAGTAGGCTTATTAACAATAATTTGTTACAGAGATGTAGAGAAAGTCATGTGAATTTAGCACATCAGAATTTTTTCACTAATATTGATAGTTTGTAGTTGAAAAAGCTTAAGTTATGTATTTGATTATGATTTTTGATCATATGGGTTAGTCGCCTTCCGTGGTGTAATGGTTACCATGCTAACTTTTTTTTTTTAATTACGGTACTGGAGTCTGATCGGGACTCCGGCACTGTATACCCTACCTTTATTTACTTTTTTATTTTTTACCTTGTTTTTCTGTATTATTACTGGATTGCTGTTTTCTTACTTTTACAACACACACATAAACACAAACATATAACACCCATGCCCACGGCGGGAATCGAACCCACGATCCCCAGCGCTACGAAGCACCAAAGCGGGACGCCTCTGCGGGCGCGGCCATGGGGACCGGCGCATAAAAGAAACACTAAGTATGAGTTTCAATGTTTTAAATCATTATTTTATTTATTTATTTTTTTTTAAATACGGTACCGGAGTCTGATCGGGACTCCGGCACTGTATACCCTACCATTATTTCCTTTTTTTTACCTTGTTTTTCTGTATTATTACTGGATTGCTGTTTTCTTACTTTTACTACACACACATAAACACAAACATATAACACCCATGCCCAAGGCGTAACTCGAACCCACGATCCCCAGCGCTACGAAGCACCAAAGTGGGTGCCTTGGCGAGCGCGGCCATGGGGACCGGCAACTTCGTATACCCAAGGGAGTGGAGGACGATGGATTTTTACGTGAGTAAAAATCCTTATCATGGCTTCCTTCGGAAGAGAAGTAAAGCCGTTGGTCCCATGTCGTAGATAGAGAGGCCTCCGAGCAAAATTAAACGGTGTTTCCCGCCCAGTATAGAATGGGACGCTCAGAACCACAGGAGTTAAAGAGCGTCCATAAATAAAACGCCATTTCATTTTTCATATGAGTTAGTAATATTAAGATTTTGAACTTGTGACAACTTGTTGCTGCCGTTTTTTTCTTCTTCTTCTTTACACGTACTATGTACATAGTGTATATAGAAGGTATTGTAATGCACCCAAAAATTCGATACTGAGATTTCACCGGAAATATATGTTTTGTGATTCCCTGAATAAAAAAAAAAAGCATTTTAAGAAAAATGTCCGTGTGACTGCGTGTTTGTGCAGCATAGCTCAAAAACGAAAAGACCGTTAATAATCAAACTTGGTATTTAAGTTTGGTATCTTCTAAGGATGCGAAGCGAGGGTTTTCAAGAAGATCCCCCACCCCCAACTACCCTTTAAATGGAATAAATTTCGAAAATTTTTATTTTCTTAAAAATTGGCTATAACGATTTTGATTAAAATCTCTTATATTTAAGATGTTTACTTGCCAAATATATTGTATATCTTGAATATTTTGGGAACAGCCTTTAAATACCTCTTTATCGTGGATGATTTTTACTGAATTTTGTATAGCTGGTAAACCGTAATAGATAGACAAAAATTCACGACACAAGAAATGTAGACCACGATAAAACACACAATTTATGTTACAAACATTTTTTCGTGGAGCTGGTCGTTTTTGAGATATACCTGTTTTTTGGTTTCAGCTTTGAAAAAACTTATACTTTTCTCATACAGGAGTTTATCATCAACTGCTGTCTATACAAACAAAGGAACTTCAGTCACATAGCAAGCAGCTTTTGACTGTCACTTTAACCTATGGTACTCCCTTATTTTACTTCTACTTACCAGCTAGCAAGTAATAAAGCTATTTCTACTAATTTTTTTTCTTCGATTAGCATGAAATAAATAGAAGCATGAGCTTTTTAACAATAATTTGTTTCAGAGATGTAGAGAAAGTCGTGTGAATGGAACACATATTTTTTGGAGGGTTGTACATAGTAAACAAGAAGAAAAGCGTGAGCAGGATTTGAACCATATACCTGTGTCGCTGGTTATATAAGCAAAAGCAGAGGTACACCTTATAAAGCGAACTTCCCTCCTTACAGGAAGTTCAGTCTAATGCCGGCCGCGCTCTTCCGGTTCAAGTGTCTACACACACACACTTCGGATTTGCACGTCATCCGTTTCTGCGGAGAACTGCAATATAGTACTACAGAGAATTATTATCATCTTTAGGTGGCTTTGAGGCCCGCAACGGAGTGGGCTACGCTCGCAAATTCTGTATGGGATCCATAGCATTCTTTAGTAAATATACAACATTTCATGGCAATTTAACATGCGAATTTTGTCCATTAATATTTAACACAATTATATGTTTTTTGGTTATATTTCCTCTCGTTAAGGGACTGAAATTTGGACTAAAATGACAAACTTAAATTTGCTTGTTTACTTTCTCTACACGTACTATATACCTGCATAACTTATAGAGAAGGTATTGTATTGCATCCAAAAATGTTATATCGAGATTTCACTGGAAATACATGTTTTAGGACCTTTTGAATCCAAAAAAGCATTTTAAGAAATATGTCCGCGCGCGTGTGTGCGTGCGTGTGAGTGTGTGTGCATGTGTGCGTGCGTGTGTGCGCGCGTGTGTGGAACTACTAAAATAGTCATGTGAATGGAACAGATCAGATTTATGTTCGGGGTTTTCCCTTATCCCAAGAAGACGAATGTCGAGTAACTTTAAGCTCCATGGACCCCCGAGATCATTCTAGCACCAATTTCATTCATCGTCCGATATGACCAACCAGGTTAAAGTAGTTATTGAACAAATTATAATTTGTTTCTAATTATGTAGAAGTAGTCACGCAAAATGCATAAAGACCCTTTCAAAATAATTAGCCAAACATTTTTATGTACAATATAAAGTAATGCCAAGAATACTTTGTAGAATACAGGTAGAGAAATTCAAGTGAATGTAAACATTAGGGTTTTTTTTTTTTTTTGGTATATCCAGAGGCAAGATTTTTGTTCATAATTATTTTAAAAATCTAATGTGTCAATTCACATTACTTTCTCTACATCTCTGTAACAAATTATCATTAAAAATCAAATTCTAGTATTTACTACATGCTAATCTAGAAAAATTAGCAGTAATAGTCTTAATACTTGCTTCCTTATAAGTAGAAGGGAAATAAGGGAGTACCATAGGTTAAAGTGATAGTCAAAAGCTGGTTGCTATGTGAATGAAATTAATTTATTTGCATGACCAGGACTTGAAAATTCCGAGCATGAGAATAGTATTTTAAATCTAAAACCAATAATAAGAAACATCTCGAAAATTGTCAATTCAACAAAAAAAGTTATGCGACACTTCATTCACCCAAGTCGCGGGTTCAAACCCGGCGGAGGACGATGGATTTTTTCGGGTGTAAAAATCCTTAGCATGGAGATTTCCGTGTCGTAGATTTACGGCGCGTAAAAGAACCTCAAACCTGATAGAGATGCCTCTAAGCAAAATTTAACGGTATTTCACGCCCAGTATAGAATGGGACGCTGAGAACCACAGCAGTTAAAAAGCGTACATAAATAAAACGCATGGTTTTTTGTTTGTTTTTTTTCGAGATGTACAGTTTTTGTTTAGTAAGCGTTTGTCTATTTGTTACGGTTTACCAGTTGCACACAATTCATCGAGAATGTAAAACCCTTCAGAGGCTATTCCGATAATACACAAAATATACATTTTATTATTCATGTAAATATGTTTAACATACGGCATTTTAATCAAATCTTTGGAGCCGTTTTGCAAAAAATTAAAATGTTCGAAACTTTTTCTTTGTAAAAGGTGAGAGTGGGGGATTTTCTTCAAAATCTTCGTGTCACATCCCTGGAAGATACTAAACTTATATACCAAGTTTGATATTTTACCGACTTTTCGTTTTTGAGTTATCGTGTGCAACACACACACACACACACACACACACACACACACATACATACATACACACAGGGATTCCTAAAACGTGTACTTCAGGTGCAATCTCGGTAGCGAATTTTTGGGTGGAGTGCCCTGTGGAGTACCTATGTACCCTGTATTACGTAGAAAGTGAAAATTCCCGTACGTAATTTATTTGGTGGTGTTTTGTATTGAATATTTTACATAAATTCGCAAAAATGGCGTGCTTTTTTTACGGTAGAGTTGCTGTGCATTGATGTGATTGAAGTGAAAATGAACGGTTTACTAAAGTAGCTAAACCCTTTATTTCCAAATTCAAAACATTTTACTTCAAATAAATACATTCAAATATCATACATCAAACTGTAAAGTACAAGTTCATTTACATTTTTACTTTCTCTACACGTACTATGTACATTGCACTCCACACAAAAATTCGATGCCGAGATTTCACCGGAAATATATGTCTTAGGGTCCCCAGTATAAAAAAAAATCAGAAAAAGGTCCTTGTGTCTGTAAACACTATAACTCAAAAACGAAAAGTCGGTAAAATACAAAACTTGATGCGACACGAAGATTTTGAGAAAAATCCCCCCACCTCAAACTACCATTTACATGGAACTTGATCGAAAATTTTGATTTTTTCAAAAATGGCTCCAACGATTTTGATTAAAATATCGTATATTGAAGATATTTCCCTGACAAATAAAATATCTTGAATTTTCTGGGAATAGGATCTGAAGACTATTTTATTCTGCGTAAATTTTACGGGATTTTGCATAACTGCTAAACCGTAAGAAATGGACAAAAAATTAACAAAAAGAAAATGCAGAGCACATTAAAACACACAATTAATGTTATATGTATTTTTCTCGTGGAGTTGAGTTTTTGAGTTATTCATTGTTTTTGATTTCACCTTTAAAAACATACTTTTCTCATACAGGAATTTGTCAACTCCTGTCCATACAAACAAAGGAACTTCAGTCACATAGCAACCAGCTTTTGACTGTCACTTTAACCTACGGTACTCCCTTATTTCGCTTCTACTTACAAGGAAGCAAGTAATAAGAGTATTCCTGCATGAAGTAAATAGAAGAATAAGCTTTTTAACAATATTTTATTGCAGAGATATAGAGAAAGTCATGTGAATGGAACACATCAGATTTTTCATAGTAGTTCTCTATCACATATGTATAATGTACGTGGGCCGTATTTTTTTCAATCTCCGATAGGCTATAAACAAAACACAAGTCCATAGAAAAAAATAATTTTATTACTAAAAGTTTTGTACACCTATGTTAGTTTTCAACATAATCACCGAAAGATTGAGACATTTATCGTACCTGTGTACAAGCTTTGCAATACCCGCTTCAAAAAATGTTTCCACCAATGATTTCAAATGAGTATTGACGTTGTTTTGAAGATCTTCGTTATTTTTAAAGTGCTACCCTCCTAGCCACGTCTTCAGTTCAGGGAAAAGGTGAACGTCGCTGGGTGTCAGGTCAGGACTGTACGGCGGATGATCGAAAATGTCCCATTGAAATTGTTCAAGCAGCCGATGGGTTGTGCCAGCAGTGTGTGAACGAGCGTTGTCATGGATCAACACAATTCCTGAAGTCAGCATTCCTCTTCATTTGTTTTGAATGGCTCTCCGCAAACGTCGTAAAGTACGAAGACCTTCAAAACAACGGCCAATGCCCGTTTGAAATCATTGGCGGCAACATTTTTTGAAGCGGGTATTGCAAAGCTTGTACACAGGTACGATAAATGTCTCAATCTTTTCGGTGATTATGTTGAAAAGTAACCATAAGTGTACAAAACTTTTAGTAATAAAATAATTGTTTTCTATAAACTTGTCTTTTATTTATAGCCTATCGGAGGCTGAATAAAATGGCCCTCGTAATAATTCATAGAGAATATACTGTATTCCATCCAAACATTCGATACCGAAATTTCACCCGAAATACACGTTTTAATAGCCCCTGAATGAAAAACATAATTTTTAGAAAAAGGACTGTGTGTATCTGTGAACATCATAATTCAAAAACGAAAAGTTGGTTAAATACAAAATTTGATATTTAAGTTCATATCCTTCAAGGATGCGACAAGAAACATCGGTTCACTCCCAACTATTCTTTACACAAAAAGTTTTTAGAAAATTTTGGCTTTCTCAAAAAGGCTCTAACGATTTTTTTTTATCAAAATACCATATAATGGTTGGGTGGTCAGCGAGCTGACTTTTCACCCGGAGGTCCCGGGTTCGACTTCCGGCTGGGACGGGATATTTTTCTTTAACATGAAGTATTCCCTATCCCCCACAGAGTCTGGAAGTATGTATGAGAGAGTGAATGTGTGTGTCTGAGGAGAATAAAACGAGTTGTTTCTAATGCAAAGCCCCCGATGACCTTACATGTTAAAGGGGGCTATATAAATGTAACAATAAAAAAAAAAATATTACCTATATGTTTAAGATATTTTTAATTAAAAACGAAATGTAAAACTTGAATTTTCTGGGGATAGAAAGTAGTATTATTTTTAAACACTTTCTCTACCCCAGAAAATTCAAAATACATATTTAGTATTTAATTAAAAATATCTTAAACATATGGTATTTTGATGAAAATCGTTAGAGCCTTTTTGAGAAAGTCACATTTTTAAACTACTTACGCTTTTCAAAGAAGGAAATTTATCCTTCTTTAATCTCTCTTTTTACTTTCTCTACACGTACTATGTACATAGGTATAGAGAAGATATTGTATGCTCCCAAAAATTTGATACCGAGATTTCACCGTAAATACATGCTTTGGGTCCTCCTGAATCCAAAAAAGCATTTTTGGAAAAAGCTCCGTGTGTGCCTATCAGTCTGTCTGTCTGTCACATAGCAACCAGCTTTTGACTATCACTTTAACCTATGGTACTCCCTTATTTCGCTTCTACTTACAAGGAAACAAGTAATAAGACTATTTGTGCAATTTTTTTCTGCATGAAGTAAATAGAAGAATAAGCTTTTTAACAATAATTTGTTGCAGAAATGTAGAGAAAGTCATGTGAATGGAACATCACATTTTTTCTATTCAAAATAAAGGAGAAATAGATATCTCTTGTTTATCATTAAAAATCTCAAATATTCGAGGAAAAATAAGACTATATATGTTTTCAAATGCTAATGAAATATTTGTTTGAACTTTTAATTCAACATCTTTCTCATTTATTGATAAAACCAAAACTCCTTGCCTACGTGTACAACGAAAGCAGTCAGTGATTGAGGTTCCGTGAAGTTGGCGAAACTGCCTATTCATTACGATACTGGACTTGCTGCTGAGAAAAGTAATGACGTCAGCATCCGTTTCAAGACGCGCTTGCTTTATTCGTATATTTTACGATGCTAAGTCTTAGCTACAAGGTCATTTTGCAATACAGATCTTTACTTACCTCGAGCAAGTGGAAAAAGGATACTGACCTACATTAACATCGTGGCATACGACAAACACCTACTCACTTTATATGACCACCGAAATTTATCCTTAATAGAAATCACATACCTTTCTGTTTTCAAAAAAGTTATTACTATAAGGCAGCACGAGAAAAATCTGCATCTCTGCAACAAATTATTATTAAAAAACTCATGCTTCTATTTACTTCAGGCTAATCAAGAAAAAAATAACAGAAATAGTCTTGTTACCTGCTTCCTTGTAAGCAGAAGCGAAATAAGGGAGTAGCATAGGTTAAAGTAATAGTCAAAAGCTGGTTACTATGTGACTGAAATTCCTTTATTGGATGGACAGGAGTTGACAAATTCGAATATGAGAAAAGTAAGTTTTTCAAAGCTGAAACTAATAACAAGGTATATCTCCAAACCGTTCCACTCCACGAAAAAAATGCATATGACATAAATTGTGTGTTTTATCGTGATCTACAATTTCAGTATAATGAGGTTGGGTCTATCTCTTACGGTTTACCAGTTATGCAACATTTAATAAAAATCATTCAGAATAAAAAGATTTTTAGATGCTATTCCCAGAAAATTCAAAATATACATTTTATTTGTCAAGTAAATATCTTAAATATACGAGATGTTAATCCAAATCGTTTGAGCCATTTTTAAGAAAATAAAAAATTTCGAATTTTTTTCCATGTAAAGGGTAGTTTTGGGAGGGGGATTTTTTTGAAAATTTTCGTGTCGCATCCTTGGAAGATACCAAATCTAAGTACCAAGTTTGGTTTTTAAAGGTGTTTTCGTTTTTGAGCTATGTTGCACACACACACACACACACACACACACACGCAAACACACTCGCGGACATTTTTCTAAAGATGCTTTTTTTGGATTCAGGGAATCTCAAAACATATATTTCCAGTGAAATTTCGGTATGGAAATTTTGGGTGCATTACAATACCTTCTCTATACACTATGTACATAGTACGTGTAGAGAAAGTAAACACAGTGGTGATCAACGTTTTAGATTAACTTGTCTCTTTTAAAACTTCAAACGTTTGGTAAAGAAAAGCTCCAAAAATAAATATATAGGTGGTCGTTCTTCAGTAAATGTTATATATGGATACAGGTTGTCATTTTAGACAAGGTAGAACACTTTTACTTTCTCTATACGTACTATGTACATTGTGTGTAGAGAAAGTATTGCACTCCACCAAAACATTCCATACCGAGATTTCACCGGAAATATATGTTTTAGGGTCCCCTGTATCCAAAAAATGTATTTCCAGAAAAAGGTCCGTGTGTGTGTCCGTGTGTCCATGTGACTGAACACGATAACTCAAAAACGAAAAGTCGGTAAAATGCCGAACTTGGCATTTTATTTTAATATCTTCCAGGGATGCGACACGAAGATTTTGAGGAAAATCTCCCCACCGCAAACTACCCTTTACATGGAACTTTTTTTCGAAAATTTTGATTTTCCAAAAATGGCTGTAACGATTTTGATTAAAATATCGTATATAAAAGATATTTACCTGACAAATAAAATGTATATTTTGAATTTTCTGGGAATAGCCTCTGAAGAGTACTTCATTCTGAATCAATTTTACGGAATTTTGCATAACTACTAAACCGTAAGAGATGGACAAAAACTTGCCACACATAATATGTAGATGTTTTCGTAAACTTCCACGGCCAATATTAAAATTATCTTGGTCCAGAGTTTCCGGTGTAGACCGCGTCTTAAGGCTAAAATCTGCCGACGTTTCGCCCATCTTGTGATAAGGCTTCCTCAGGGCTAACTGCCCTGCAGTTAGCCCTGAGGAAGCCTTATCACAAGATGGGCGAAACGTCGGCAGATTTTAGCCTTAAGACGCGGTCTACACCGGAAACTCTGGACCAAGATAATTATAATATGTAGAGCACGTTAAAACACACAATTTATGTTATATACATTTTTTTCGTGGAGTTGATTGTTTTTGGGTTATTCCTTTGTTTTTTATTTTACCCTTAAGAAACATACTTTTCTAATACAAGAATTTGTGAACTCCTGTCCATACAAAGGAACTTCAGTAGCTTAGCAACCAGCTTTTGACTATCACTTTAACCTATGGTACTCCCTTATTTCGCTACTACTTACAAGGAAGCAAGTAATAAGACTATTTCTGCTAATTTTTTCTCGATAAGCTTGAAGTAAATAGAAGCCTAAGCATTTTAATAATAATTTGTTGGAGAGATGTAGAGAAAGTCATGTGAATGGAACACAGATTTTTTTAATTTTCATTTATGATATCCTTATGGTTAATACACATTTTACTTTCTCTAGCACGTATGTACACATAGTGTACCTAGCAGCTAGAGAAGGTATTGTATTCCACTCAAAAATGTGATGTCGATATTTCACCGGAAATATGTTTTGAGGGCACCTGAGTGCGAAAATAAACCGAAAGAGATGGACAAAGCTTACCACACAACAAATGTAGAGCACTTTAAAACACACAATGTATATTATATACATTTTTTTCGTGGAGGTGGTTGTTTTTGAGATATTCCTTGTTTTTGGTTTCAGCAATAAAAAACATACTTTTCTCACACAGGACTTTGTGAACTCGTGTCCATACAAACAAAAGAACTTGAGTCACATAGCAACCAGCCTTTGACTATCACTTTAACTTATGGTACTTCCTTATTTCGCTCCTACTTATACGGAAGTAAGTAATAAGTATATTTCTGCTAATTTTTTTCTCGATTAGTATGAAGTAAATAGAAGCACAAGCTTTTTAAAAATAATTTGTTGCAGAGATATAGAGAAAGTCATGTGAATGTAACACATCAGTGTATAGAGAGGGTATTGCATCCCATGCAAAACTTCGATACCGAGATTTCACCGGAAATAGAAATTTTAGGATCCCTCTGTGTCCAAAAAAAGTATTTTCAGAAAAAGGTCCCTGTGTGACCGTGTGTCTGTGAACACGATAACTCAAAAACGACAATTCGGTAAAATGCCAAACTTGGTATTTAAGTGTAGTATCTTCCTAGGAAGTGACACGAACAATTTGAGAAAAATCCCCCCACCCCAGAATACACTTTACAAGGAAAAATTTCGAAAATTTGTATTTTCTCAAAAATGGTTCCAACGATTTAGATTAAAATACCGTATATTAAAGATATATATGCAAATAGAATGTTTATCTTGAACTTTCTGGGAATATCCTCTAAAGACCTCTTTACTCTGAATGAATTTTGCGTAACTGGTAAACCCTAAGAGATAGACAAAAACTTACCACACCAAAAATGTAGACCTCGTTAAAAATCACAATTTATGTCATTTACGTTTTGAATTTTTTCTGAGATATTCCTTTTTATTTGCTTCAGATTTAAAATACACCGAAAGTTGTAAACTCCTGGCCCTGCATAGAAACGGATTTCATCCACATAGCTACCAGCTTTTAAAAAATTTGACTATCATTTTAGCCTAGTGCAATGCCTTATTTTCCTTCTAATTACAAGGAAGCAAGTATTTAAGACAATATCTCGATTATCACAAAGTACATAGAAGAATATGCTTTTCAACAGCGATGTAGAGAAAGCCATGTGAAGGAACACATCAAATTGTTTGTGTAGTAGGTTTTTGTTTATCACTTACAGTTTACCAGTTGTGCAAACGTCATCCATAGCCTCACAGGAAATTTATTATATATATTTATTTGTAATGACAATTCAGCTCAACTATTAAAGCGCCAATGGAATGATCGAGTTGATCAACTTCAACCAATCGCGGTCATCTAACTGGAGCGATATTATCGAAACATCTTATAGCAGCTGATGTTCATTTCTTTGAAATTTTGTCGCACCTGACATTCGCTTGTTTAATATCCCGTCTTGATTATTGGTAACAAGGTGACAGCCAACCTTCACTTTTAATAACTGTCAGTTCTACAATTGTACTTTCAATAAAATCAGTTACAAAGTTTATTGGAAGCTTTATCCAGTTCATAATGTATTTAGTTCTAAAAAGGAGTGAAAATAATAATTATTGTATGTATTTCTTATGTATGAGATGAGTGCAATGATCTCAAATAAAATGACGTTTCTTTCTATATCATGCATTAGTTATTAAAAATAACTGCGATAAAATAACTGTTTCCTATTTCTATTGTTGCTATCTATATTCGGATATTGGGTGTCGGCCATGTCATACTTCAGGAGGCAGTGAAGAAAGAAAAAAACATTGGGTAAATAAACATGGTCGAATGCGTCATCTACCATGAGAACTAATATTAGTATTACAATGATAAAATTTCCCTTCCTATATATTATAAATGATTAATAGTCTATTTCCCTGAATTGTCTTATCAAATACAACTCGTGTTCCATCTCTTAGGGCAAGATGAAAACACTCGTGGTGTTACTGAAGATAATGTCTTAAACATATCTTAATTAAGTTTTTTTATTTAATTTTAATATTTGAGAAATTAAATATCTTTGAACATATAACAATATAAATGGTAATTGGGGTGGAGGATTTTTACTTTCTCTACACGTACTATGTACACAGTATATAGAGAAGTCATTGTAATATACCCAAAATTTTGATACCGAGATTTCACACCGGAAATGTGTGTTTTGAGACCCCCTGAATCCAAAAAAAAAAAAGCGTTTTAGAATAATGTTCGTGTATGTGTGTGTCTGTGGGCAGCATTCCCCAAAAATGTAAAGTCCGTTAAATACCAAACGTGGTATTTAGGTTTGGTATCTTCCAAGGATGCGACACGAAGATTCAAGAAAATCCCCCCAGCCTCAACTACCCCAGAAATGGCTAATGATTTTTTATTCAAACACCGTATATTAAAGACATTTACATGCCAAAGAAAATATATATCTTGAATTTTCAGGGAATAGCATCTGAAAAATGTTGATACCTGGTAAGGGATAGACAAAACCTTATTTAACAAAATATGTAGAGCTTGTTAAAACACATAAGTTATGTTATATACACATTTTTCTAGAGGATGACCATTTTTGAGATATTCTCAGTTTTAAAATACTTCTACTTTTCCAATACGGGCATCTGGCCATACAAACAAAGCAACTTCAGCGTTTACACTATGGCAAACAGTAAGACCATTTCTGATATTTTTGCCTAGATTAGCATGAAGTGAATAGAAGATTAAGAGTTTTTTACAATAATATGTTGTAGAGATAGGCAAATGAATGGAACACATCAGATTTTCTAAAGAAATTTCGCATTGTATTGTTGGAAGATGGACCTATATTAAGTTTAGTAAATTTTAGTTTTTACTTTCTCCATAGGTGTTATGTACATAGTGTATAGAGTGTGTATTGCACTCCACCCAAAAATTCGATACCGATTTCACCGGAAAAATATGTTTTAGGGTCCTCTATATCAAAAAAAAAAAAGCATTTTCAGAAAAAGGTCCGTGTGTGTCCGTGTGTCTGTGAACATGATAACTCAAAAACGAAAAGTCGGTAAAATACCAACACACAAAAATTTTGAGAAAAATCCCCCCACCCCAAACTATCCTTTACATGGAGCTTTTTTCGAAAATTTTATTTTCTCAAAAATGGCTCTAACGATTTTGATTAAAATCTTGTCTATTAAAGCTATTTACCTGACAAATAAAATGTATTTCTTGAATTTTCTGGGAATAGCTTCTGAAGATTATTTTATTCTGGATGAATTTTATGGAATTTTGCATAACTGCGAAACCGTAAGAGATGGGCAAAAACCATACACACAAAAAATTTAGAGCATGTTATGACACACAATTTATGTCTTATACATTTTTTTTTTCGTGGAGTTGATTGTTTTTTAGATATTCCTTGTTTTTAGTTTCAGCTTCGAAAAATAAAATTTTCTCATACAGTAATTTGTCAACTCCTGTCCATATAAACAATGGAACTTCAGTCACATAGCAACCAGCTTTTGACTATCACTTTAACATACGGTACTCCCTTATTTCGCTTCTACTTTCAAGGAAGCAAGTAAACATATTATTTCTGCTAATTTTTCCTGGATTAGAATGAAATAAATGGAAGAATAAGCTTTTTAACAACAATTTGTTGCAAAGATGAGGAGAAAGTCATGTGAGTTGAGTACATAAGATTTTTGAGTTATTCTATTCTGACCACACACACACACACCACAGCGAGTTTTTGTTTGTTTGTTTAAATTCAGAGGATCTCATAACCTATTATTAAGTGATATGTGGATATCGAATTTTGGGGTGGAATGCAACAGTAGAGAAGGTGATATATAACACAGATAATTTTAGATTGGCAACACTGATGCTGTTCCTTCACCCAGCTCACTTCAACTTTGACAGTCACGTACCATAACAAAAGTGTTGAAGTAATTTCATCACTCGTGACACATTTTCATCTGGAACGTGACATTCCGCTACTACAGATGTGCTTTCTTTTCTGCCAGTCAGTCACACATGAACATCAACACCAAGTGGAGCAACAGCGTTTAAGTAAGAGGTTCCATTAACTTTTTACTTTCTCTACACGTACTATGTACACAGTGTATAGAGAAGGTATTGTAATGCACCCAAAAATTTCATACCGGGATTTCACCAGAAATAAATGGGTAACACTAACTAAATAAAAAAAAAACATTTTTGGAAAAAGGTCCGTGTGTGTCTGTGGACAGCACAGCTCAACAACGAGAAGTTCCTTAATATACCAAACTTTGTATTTGAGCTCAGTGTCTTCCAAGGATTCGACACAAAGATTTTCAAGAAAATCCCCCCGCCCCCAACTACCCTTTAAATGGAACATTTTTCCAAAATTTTAATTTTCTCACAAATGTTGATTAAAATATCGTATATTAAAGATATTTGCCTGACAAATAAAATGCATATCTTGAATTTTCTGTGAATAATCTCTGAAGACTACTTTATTCTGGATGAATTTTACGGAATTTCGAATAACTGCTAAACCTTAAGAGATGGACAAAAACTTACTACACAAAAAACGTAGAGCATGTTAAAACACACACTTTATGCTAAATATATTTTTTTCGTGAAGTTGATTGTTTTTTGAGATATTCCTTGTTTTTAGTTTGAGCTTTGAAAATGTTATACTTTTCCCATATAGGAGTTTGTGAACTTCTGTCCATACAAACAAAGGAACTTCAGTCACATAGCAACCAGCTTTTGACTATCACTTTAACCTATGGTACTCCCTTATTTCGCTTCTACTTACAAGGAAGCAAGTAATGAGACTATTTCGATTAGCATGAAGTAAATAGAAGCATAAGCTTTTTAACAATAATTTGTTAGAGATGTAGAGAAAGCCATGTGAATGGAACACATCAGGATTTTTCACTTGTTCATGCGCTCAAGCTAGAAAACTGAATTTCCTGCATTCAGTGCTGGTAACCTATTGGAGGCTTTGCTTATTTTACTGCACGAATGTGCACTTCCGTACGTAAAAGTTGGACCATTCTCCTAGATCGCAATAATGTGTTTTCCTGCGTAATTAGTCAAGTTTGATAGCATCCAATCGGTATCATTCATATAATACCGGCAATTATATTGTCTTTAACATAGAAATAGGTGTGTGTGTGTGTGTGTGTGTGTATATATATATTTATATATTTTTATACTTTCTCTACAAATACTATGCATATAGTACTTAGAAAAGATATTGTATTGCACCCAAAAATTGGATTCGCAGATTTTACAGGAATAAAGGCTTTTAGGTCCGAAACAGTCCGTTTGTTTGTGAATACCTAGCTTGATATTTAAGTTCAGCATCTTCCAAGAATACAAGAAGATTTTCAAGATAAACCTCCACGCTCCAAACTACCGTAAAGGTGAAACATTTCCAAAAATGTTATTTTTACTTTCTCTGGTGCTGTGTTTCACCCAAAAATTCATGTCGAAATTTCACCGGAAAAAGGTGTTTTGAGATCCCCTGAGTCTGAAAAAAGAATTTTAGAAAAAGGTCCATGACGTGTGTGTGTATGTGTGTGAGTGTGTTCCTGTGTCAGTGTGTCTGAACACGATAACTCAAAAACGAGAAGTTGGTAAAATACAAACTTGATACTTAAGGTTTAGTATCTTCCAAGAAGCGACACGAAGATTTTCAAGAAAATCCCCCACCCCAACTACCCTTTAAATGGGACGTTTTTTTCGAAAATTTTGATTTTTCAAAAATGGCTAATGATTTTGATTAAAATATCGTATATTAAAGATATTTACCTGACAAATAAAATGTATATCTTGAATTTTCAAGGAATAGCCTCTGAAGACTACTTTATTCTGGATAAATTTTACGGAATTTTGCATAACTGCTAAATCTTAAGAGATGGACAAAGGATTATCACACAAAACACGTAGAGCACGTTAAAAATCACAATTTATGTTATATACATTTTTTTTTTTTTTGTGGAGTTGATCCTTTTTGAGATATTCCTTATTTTTGTTTTCAGCTTTGAAAAACTTACACTTTCTCTTACAGGAATTTATTAACTCCTGTCCATACAAAGGTACTTCTGTCACATAGCAACCAGCTTTTGACTATCACTTTAACCTATGGTACTCCCTTATTTCGCTTCTACTTACAAGGAAGCAAGTAGCAAGACTATTTCTGCTAATTGTTTCTGGATTAGCATGAAATAAATAGAAGCATAAGCTTTTTAACTCATGTGAATGGGGCACATCGGATTTTTTTCTAATTGGTTTCAGTTTTAAAATAATCTATTCGCATACGGGGTTTTCTAAATTGCTGGCCATGCAAACAAACGGATGGCAACCAACTTTTAAAGGATTTGACTATCGTTTTATCCTAGTGTATTCACTTATTTCCCTCCTACTTAAAGGAAGCAAGTATTTAAGACCATTTCTGTTAATGTTTATCTCGATTAGCTTAAAGCAGATGGAAAAACAACTTTTATAACAATAATTTTTTTACGAGAAAGTCATGTTAGTTGAATGCACTGCAAAATTAACGCCTATATGAGAGTGGTCTGATAAGTTCTTGGCCTCACCCATAGATCGCGGCACTACTTGCATAATCTTTTTTTTTTTTCCCCTTACGTTGGTACGTGTTAATACACCTTATGTAAACTTACAAGTGATTCAAGGCAACTGTTGGCTGTAGGCAGTAGATTGAAGCAGTGGAAGTGCGCATTGCTTTGGAAATGGAGAAATTCGAGTATCATATTGTGGTAAAATCCTGCGTAAAAGAAGGTTTAACACCTAAAGAAATTCATTTGCGGATTTTAAAGTGTATGGTGACTCTTCACCTTCAGTTTTCACTGTGAAGAAATGGGCGGCCGATTTAAAACGTGGCCGTGAAAGCGTCCAAGACGATCCCCACCGGAAATCATTTGGAAGATCAGCGTACAAAGGTGCGTGCAACTGCTAATACTCTTGGAATTTCAAAGGTACGTACGTAATGGTCACATCTTGCATCAGGAATTAAACATGAAAAAGCTTTGCGCAAGGTGGGTGCCGCATATCCTCACTGTCAATAACAAACGCATTCGCACGACACATTTTCAGAAGAACAGAAGTGACTTTGTGCGCCGATACGTCACAATGGATGAAACGTGGATTCAGCACTACACTCCCGAATCCAAGCAGCGGTGGACAGAAGCTGGTTCTTCAGCTCCAAAGAAGGCGAGGATGGTGCCATCGGCGGGAATGATTATGGCGTCAATGTTTTAGGGTGCCAAAGGAATTTTGTTGATCGACTATCTCGAAAAAGGTAAAACCATTATTGGAGAATACTACTCTCAATTTCTAACCAAACTGAATGCAAACATTCGTGAAAACAGACCGGGATAAAATAGAAAAGAATTGTTTTCCATCAGGACAATGCACCTGCACACAAGTGTTTTGGCAATGGGGAAAAATTGAGAGATCTGCACCATGAAGTGCTGGAACATCCACCCTATTCCCCAGATTTGGCTGCCTCAGACTTCCATCTGTTTCCAAAACTGAAGAAATTCCTCGCAGGTAGGCGTTTTTCGTCCAATGAAGACGCAATTGCGGCTGTAAATGGGTACTTTTGCAGCACTTCCAGAGGAACACTACAGAGAGGGGATAGTGGCTTTGGAACTCTACTGCACAAAGTGTATTGATATTAGAGGAGATTATGTTGAAAAAAAATCTGGCTTCTCTACAAACAAACAAATTTCTTACAAAAGGTAATTCTTCTTTCAACACCATGCTAATCGAGATAAACAGCAGAATTTTACTACTAAGTTCCTTATAAGTAGAATGGAACTAAGGGAATGCACTATGCTAGAGTGATAATCAAATGTTTTAAAAGCTGTCGTTATGCGATTGCCATTGCAAATCGCTCCTTTGCTTGGCCAGGAGTAGAACAAAAGAAAAACGGACACTTCCGTCTGAGAAAAGTATAAGTACTTCACAATTGAAACTAATAACAAAGAATACTTCGAAAACGGTAAGCTCCACGAACAAAAAAAAAATGTATACGACATAAATTGTATATTTTAACAAGATCTAAATTTTATGCATTGTAAGTTTTTGTCTATCTGTTACGGTTTACTAGTTATGCCAAATTAAGAAAAATTCATCCAGAATAAACATGTCTTTAGAAACTATTCCCAGAAAATTCAAGATATATATCCTATTTGTGATAGAAATGACTTTAAATATGTGGTATTTTAATCAAAATCGTTAGAGCCATTTTTAAAAAACACATTTTCGAAAATTTTTCCATGTAAAGGGTTGTTAGGGATGGGGGGATTTTCTTGAAAATCTTCGTGTCGCATCTTTGGAAGATGCCAGCTTAAATACCAAGTTTGGTTTTTAAGCGTCTTTTCGTTTTTGAGCTATGCTCTTTCCGCGCTCGCGCGCACACACACACACACACACACACACACACACGGACCTATTTCTGAAAATTATTTTTTTGGATTCAGGCCGCTAAAACATGTATTTCCCGTGAAATCTCCACACCGAATTCTTGGGTGGAATACAATACTTCTAGAGAGGGTAATAAAATTGAATTGTCGTTTTTCAGTAATAGGTGGAGAAGTTTTCAGACCACCCTCATAGAGTGTATCTATACAAACAAAGGAATACAATAGACACATTCCGTCTCCCAGATGACAATTAATATGGACGTGAGGTCAATGCTTCAGTACGCGGAGTGATCCACAATCATATTCCTGGCAACAGACCAAGTAACTCTGCCAGACAGCTTAACAAACAATACACCAAAACAGCTTACAAAATAAAACCAGAACGAAATACATAATCCATCCACAGCTTGCACATTCAAATTTCCCCACAAATAAACATTTTAATATCCAATGAAGCTCTTCCATATACAAACTATTCTTACAAAATTTGATGTGTTCCATTCACATGACTTTCTCTATATCGCTATAACAAATTATTGTTAAAAATTAGCAGAAATAGTCTTATTACTTGCTTCCTTGTCAGTAAAAGCGAAATAAAGGAGCACAATAGGTTAAAGTGATAGTCAAAAGCTGGTTGCTATGTGACTGTTTGTATGGACAGGAATTGACAAAGTATAAGCTTCTCAATACTGTAACTAAAATAAGGAATATCTAAAATACGATCAACTCCACAAACAAAATGCATATAACATAAATTGTGTGTTTTAATGTGCTCTTCATTTTTTTTATTGTAAGTTTTTGTATTGTAAATTTATGCAAAATTCCGCACAATTTATCCAGAATAAAGAGGTCTTCAGGGGCTATTCCCAGAAAATTCACGAATATATTTTATTGGTCAGGTAAATATCTTTAATATACGATATTTTATTCAAACTCGTTGGAGCCATTTTTGAGAAAATCAAAAATTTCGAAAAAAGCTCCATGTAAAGGGTAGTTTAAGGTGGGGGGATTTTTCTCAAAATCTTCGTTTTGCATCCCTGGAAGATACTAAACTTAAATACCAAGTTTGGTATTTTACCGACTTTTGGTTTTTGAGTTACCGTGTTCACAGACACACGGATACACCACACGGACCTTTTTCTGAAAATGCTTTTTTTTTATATATATATATATATATATATATATATATATATATATAAAAGTGACCCTAAAACATATATTTCCGGCGAAATCTCGGTATCGAATTTTTAGTGGAGTGCAATACCTTCTCTATACACTATGTACATTGTACGTGTAGAGAAAGTAATAAACGAATATGGACAGAGAAAAACTTGTGATTGCAGCACCAGACTTGCTTTACACTCTAGAAAATCTATGTTTTGAGCACTTCATTATGGAAGAAACAAGTTCTTTATTCTAACAGGAGAAATCATATCTAGATTTGGAAAAACAGAAATAAAACGATTTCTGACGCATGAATGGATCCAGTGTACTCGGCAGATTATCGAGTTTCAGTTGTTCGTAAATTAGTAAGTAAATACCATCAGGAAGTGACTGGGTTCATTCTGAGCAAACATTACACTGATTCTAACGGTTTCAACGGTTTATTAACGCTAATGTGCAACAGGTGGAAAATAACAGCTTATAAATTCACTAACATTTGCGTGTCTTATACTCTCTAACATCTACCAGAATATGGTTATCTCGAGAACCGTTAGTTTTGTTTTGGCTTTCTGTTTCATTCAAACTGCTTCTTACTCTGAAAATGTTTCTTCCAGCTGATTACAAATAAAAAAAATCTGATGTGTTACACTCACATGACTTTCTCTAGCTGTTCCACAAACTTCATACATAAGATTGTTCTTCTTTCTGCACCTTGCTAATTGTGGCACTCATTAGCATAATGTTCTTATTATTTAGTTCCGTATAAGTAGGAAGAAAATAAGGGAATACATTAGGCTAAACCAATAGTCAAATGTTTTAAAAGCTGTCGTTATGCGATTGTCATTACAAATCGCTTCTTTTCTTGGCCAGGAGTAGAAGAAAATAAAAACGGACACTCCCGTCTAGGAAAAGTATAAGTACTTCACAACTGAAACTAATAACAATGAATACCTCGAAAACGGTAAGCTCCACGAGAAAAATGTATATGACATATCTTGTGTATTTTAACAAGACCTAAATTTTTTGTATAGTACGTTTTTGTTTATCTCTTACGGTTTACTAGTTATGCCAAATTAAGCAAAATTCATCCAGAATAAACAGGTCTTCAGAAGATATTCCCAGAAAATTCAAGATATACATTTTATTTGTTAGGTAAATGTCGTTAATATATGATATTTTAATCAAAATCGTTAGAGCCATTTTTAAGAAAATCAAAATTTTCGAAAAAAGTTTCATGTAAAGGGTAGTTTGGGGTGGGGGGATTTTTCTCAAAACCTTCGTGTCGCATCCCTGGAAGATAGTAAACTTAAATACCAAGTTTGGTATTTTAGCTACTTTTCCTTTTTGAGCTATCGTGTTCACGGACACACGGACACGCACACACACACACACGGACCTTTTTCTGAATATGCGTTTTTTGGATACAGGGGGTCCTAAAACATGTATTTCCGGTGAAATCTTGGTATCGAATTTTTGGGTGGAATACAATACTTCGCTATCCCTATGTACATTGTACATATGGGGCTAGAGAAAGTAAAAATCCGATGTATTCAATTCACATGACTTTCTGTACAGCTCTGTATCAAATTATTCATGGAAATGTTATTCTTCTATCTACTTCATGATAATCGACATAAACGTTAACAGAAATTGTCCTTGTTGCTTGGTTCCTTGTAAGTAGAAGGGAAAAAAGTCTGTGTTCCATTCGCATGATGTCCTGTAGCTGTTCGGTAAACAAACATTTTATTCAAAACATTAATCTGTTATCTACATCATGCTAATCAAGATAAAATAAGCAGAATTAGTCCTAATACTAGCTTCCTTGTAAGTAGAACGGAAATAAGAAAATACACAGGCTAAAGCGATAGTCTCGTCCTTTAAAAGCTGGTCGTATGTCAAGCAATTGAAATTACAATCTCTTTGCTTGCCAAGTATAAAGAAACGAGAACCGTGAAGAAGGAAGATGTCCTCCCGTTCGAGAAAAGTTGAAGTGGCTGAAATTTAAAACAATAATCCAGAAGATCTCGAAAACGGTTAACTCTACAAAAAAGTGCGTGTTTTAATGAGATCTACATTTTATGTACAGTATGTTTTTGTATATCTTTTACGGTTTGCCATTTATACAAAAGTCATCCAGAATGAAGAGGTCTTCAGAAGACATTCTAAGTAAATTCAAGATATACATTTCATTTGTCATAAAATATCTTAAACATAAACTATTTTAATAAAAATCGTTAGATCCATTTTGAGAAAATAAGTTGAGGGTGGGGGAATTTTCTTGAAAATCTTCGTGTCGTATCCTTGGAGATACCAAACTTAATATCAAGTTTGGTATTCAACGGTCTTTCTGTTTTTGAGGTATGCTGTCCAGACACACACACGGATTTTTTTAAATACCTTTTTTCGAACTCAGGGGACCTCAAAACGTGTTTACAGTTAAACCTCGACATCGAATTTTTGGGTGGAATACAATATCTTCTCTGGTTACTATGCACATGAAAAAGGTTTTGAAAATTTTGTTTTTCTCAAAAATGCCAATAAGGATTTTGATTAAAATGCCTTATGTTATACATATTTACATCACAAATAAAATGCATATCTTGAATTATTCGCGAAAAGCTTGTGAAGACCTGTTCGTTCTGGATAATTTATTCTGAATTTTGTATAATTATATATATATAATTAGTAAACCGTAAGAGATATAAAAAAACTAAAACACAAAATGTAGATCTCGTTAAAATACACAATTTATGTTATGTACACTTTTGTTGTAGAGTTGGCCGTTTTCGAGATATCCCTAGTTATTGCTTTCAATTTTAAAATACTTATAATTTTCTCAGACGTTTCGTTGTTGTTTTTTTTTTTTTTCTGTTCTTGGTCAAGTAAAGAAGCAAAATAATCTTTTGCAAGAAGTTTATTTGTAGAACAGTTAGAGAAAGTCATGTGACTGTAACACATCAGAATTTTTTTTTACTTTATCCCCACGTATTGTGTACATACTGTATAGAAAAGGTATTGTAAAGCATCTCGATACCGATATTTCACCGGAAATATATGTTTTGGGACCCCCTGAATAAAAAAAAGCATTTTTACAAAAATGTTCGTGTGTGTGTCTGTCTGTCTGTCTGTTTATGTGTGTGTATGTGTGTGTGTGTGTCTGTAGGCAGCATAGCTCAAAAACGAAAAGATCGTTAAAAACAAACTTGGTACTTCAGTTTCGTATCTTCCAAGGATGCGACACGAAGATTTCCAAGAGCATCCCCCTACCCCAACTACCCCTTTACATGGAACTTTTATTGAACATTTTGATTTTCTCAAAAATAAGCTAACGATTTTGATTAAAATATCGTATATAAAGATTTTTATCTGACAAATGAAATGTATATCTTTTATTTTACTGGGAATAGTGTCTGAAGACTACTTTATTCCGGATCAATTTCACGGAATTTTTCATAACTGCTAAATCGTAAGAGACGGAAACAAACTTGCCACACAAAATTTTAGAGCACATTAAAACACACAGTTTATGTCATAGATTTTTTTCTTGAAGTTGATCGTTTCTTTAGATATCCTTTGTTTTTGGTTGCAGCTTTGAAAAATTTATACTTTTCTCATGAAGGGATTTGTCAACTCCTGTCCATACAAACAAAGAAACTTCAGTCACATAGCAACCAACTTTTGACTATCACTTTAACCTATGATACTTCCTTATTTCGCTTCTACTTACAAGGAGGCAAGTAATAAGACTATTTCTGCTAATTTTTTTATGCTTTAAATTTTGAAGTAACATTCGAAAAAAGGATTCCAAAAATGGCTGCGCAAGGCACAAAAAAAGTGGCCGGTAGGTATTGTTTAATTAAAGATGGGTGGAATGCTACATCCATAGAGTCGCTCGCTTCTTTTGGAAATAATTTCTTGGCGGAGAGAGTAAAGTACCACTGCTATATTTGGTAAGAGACAACTGGCTAGGTTCTGACGTCACAAGAGCTTTTGACCACGTCACACAGCCTCGCTGTTAAAACTGTATTGTTTACGATGTGCTTATGTCTCATCAAGAGCTGCAGCATGGGTAGGGTCTTTGCTTTCGTAATATTTCCTTGTTTTTCCTCCTCATAGGTCTGTTCCACTCACATGGCTTTCTCTACATCGCTGTAACAAATTATTGTTAAAAAGCATATTCTTCTACCTACTTGCTCTCTTGTAAATACGAGAGCCGTTTTTTCTCAACCTCCGATAGGATATAAATAAGAGAAAAGTTCATAGAAAACAAGTATTTTATTACTAAAAGTTTTGTACACTTATGGTTACTTTTCAACATAATCACGAAAATATTGAGACATTTATCGTACCTGTGTACAGGCTTTGCAATACCCGCTTCAAAAAATGTTGCCGCCAATGATTTCAAATGAGCATTTACTTTGTTTTGAAGATCTTCGTTGGTTTGAAAATGCTGCCCTCCTAGCCACGTCTTCAGTTCAGGGAAAAGGTGAAAGTCGCTGGGTGCCAGGTCAGGACTGTACGGCGGATGATCGTAAATGTCCCACTGAAATTGTTCAAGGAGCCGATGGGTTGTGCCAGCAGTGTGTGAACGAGCGTTGTCATGGATCAACACAATTCCTGAAGTCAGCATTTCTCTTCGTTTGTTTTGAACGACTCCGCAAACGTCGTAAAGTACGAAGATCTTCAAAACAACGTCAATGCTCATTTGAAATCATTGGCGGCAACATTTTTTGAAGCTGGTATTGCAAAGCTTGTGCACAGGTACGATAAATGTCTCAATGTTTTCGGTGATTATATTGAAAAGTAACGATAAGTGTACAAAACTTTTAGTAATAAAATAATTGTTTTCTATGAACTTGTCTTTTATTCACAGCCAATTGAATGATGAAAAAAAAAAAAAAACTGTCCTCCTAGAACGGAAATAAAGGAATGCACTAGGCTAAAGCGATAGTCAAATCTTTTAAAAGCCGGTTGCCATGTGGATGAAATCCATTTCTATATATAGCCAGGAGCTTATAACTTTCAGTGTGAGAAAAGTTTATGTGTTTTACATCTGAAATAAATCAGGAATATCTCAGAAATGATAAATTCAAAGAAAAAAAGTATATGACATAAGTTGTGTGTTTTAACGTGATCTACATATTTTAAGAAGTAAGTGTTGGACTATATCTTACGGTTTACCAGTTAGAAAAAATTCAGCAAAATTCATTCAGAAGAAAGAGGTCTTTAGAGGATATTCCCAGAAAATTCAAGATATACATTTTATTTGTCATATAAATAGCTTCAATATACGCTATTGTAATAAAAGTCGTTAGAGCTGTTTTTAAGAAAATCAAAATTTTTGAAATTTTTTCCATGTAAAGGGTAATTTGGGGCGGACGTATTTTCTGTCACATCGCTGGAAGATACTAAACCTAAATAGCAAGTTTTACCGACTTTTCGTTTTTGAGTTATCATGTTCACAGACACATACGCGCGCGCGGATACAGGGGACTCTAAAACGTCTATTTCCAGTGATATCTCAGTATCGAATTTTTGGGTGGTATGCAACGTTGATTTAAAAATGGCTCTAGCAATTTTAATCAAAGTACCTTATGTTTAAGATGTTTTCATGTCAAACGAAATGTACATCTTGCATTTTCTGGGAATAGCCTCTGAAGACCTCTTCATTCTGGACGACTTTTATATAAGTGACAAACCGTAGGAGATATACAAAAACTGTAGATCTCATTAAAACACACAATTTATATCCTATATATTTATCTTCTTATTTATTTAATTTATTTATTTTGTAGAATTAAGCGTTTTCGAGATATTTCGGATTATTGGTTTCAATTTTAACCACAAACTTTTCTCAAACACTACATATTTCTGCTCGCTTCTCATTTGTTTACTCCTGGCAAGCAAAGCTACTGGAATTTTAATTGTTTCACAAAGCGACCAGCTTTTAAAGTACGAGACTATCGCTTTCGCCCGTGCATTTTATTTCCCTTATACTTACAAGGAGGCTAGTAATAAGACCAATTCACCTTATGTTTATCTTGATAAACATGATGTAGATTAATGTTTTTAATAAAAGATTTGTTAGCCGAACAGCTAGAGAACATCATGTGAATAGAACACATTAGATGTTTGCCCTTCTACTTACAAGGAAGCAAGTAATAAGGACAATTTCTGCTAATGTTTACTTCGAATAGCATGAAATAGAAGAATAAGCTTTTTAAAAATATTTTGTTACAGAGGCAGTCATGTGAATGGAACACAGATTTTTTTTTAAAAAATAATCTTATTTTATTTGTTAACATTTTTATTTTCTCTACTCGTACTATTTACAGTGTACAGAGAAGATATTGCACTCCACCCAAAAATTCGATACCGAGATTTCACCGGAAATATATGCTTTAGGGTCTCCTGAATCCAAAAAATCTTTTTCAGAAAAACGTACATGTTTGTGGGTGGGTCCGTGTGTGTGCCTGTGAATACGACAACTCAAAAACGAAAAGTCGGTAAAATGCCAAACTTGGTATTTAAGTTTAGTTCCAGGGATACGTCACAAAGATTTACCCCAAAATATCCTTTACATGGAACTTTTTTCGAGAATTTTTATTTTCTCCAAAATGGCCTTGATTTTGATTAAAATATCGTATATTAAAGACATTTACCTGATAAATAAAATGTATATCTTGAATTTTATGGGAATAGGTTCTGAAGACTAATTTAATTTCGATGATTTGTATTGAATTTTGCAAAACCGGTAAACGTTAAAACATAGACAAAAACTTACTATAAAAATGTAGATCTCGATAAAACACACAATTTATGCAATAAACATTTTTTTCGTCGAGTTGATCGTTTTTGAGATATTCCTTGTTAGTGGTTTAGTTTTTAAAAGACTTATACTTTTCTCATACATGAATTTGTCAACTCCTGTCCATACAAACAAAGGAACTTCAGTCACATAGCAACCAGCTTTTGACTATCACTTTAAACTATGATATTACCTTATTTCGTTTCTACTTACAAGGAAGCAAGTAATAAGACTATTTCTACTAATTTTTTCTCGATTAGCATGAAGTAAGTAGAAGCATAAGCTTTTTAACTATAATTTGTTACAGAGATGTAGAGAAAGTCATGTGAATGGATCATGTCAAAATTTTAAATGTAATTCTCCAATTTATATCAATGTATCTTTTGGAGACCGAATCTTGATGACAATGTCGTCACGCATATCCGCCATTGCATTTTAACTTATTTATAAGGATAAACGTAATGTATGATGGTAGGTTTGCATAAAACGTTAGAACATCTCGTATATATTGTTTTTGACACGGCAGTCGTTCCACAACCCTGCGATTCAATTTGGCTGCAAAAATTACTATTATATTTATGGCGATAATTTTAAAAGCATAAAAAAATCTGAAGTGTTCCATTCGTTTGACTTTCTCTATACCCCTGCAAAAAAAAAAAAAAAAAAAATATGCTTCTATTTATTTCAAGCCAATCGAGAAAAACTTAGCAGAAATAGTCTTATTACTTGCTTCCTTGTAAGTAGAAGGGAAATAAGGGAGTAGCATAGGTTAAAGTGATTGACAAAAGCTGGTTGCTATGTGACTGAAGTTCCTTTGTTTGTATGGCCACGAGTTGAGAAATTCCTGTATGAGAAAAGTGTAAGTTTTTTTAAAGCTGCAACCAAACAAAGGAAAAATCTCAAAACCGATCAACTCCACGAAAAAAAAAATTATATAACAAATTGTGTGTTTTAACGTGCACTAAATTTTTTGTGTGGCAAGTTTTTGTCTATCTCTTACGACTTAGCAGTTATGTAAAATTCTGTAAAATTCATCCAGAATAAAGTAGTCTTCAGAGGGTATTCCCAGAAAATTGAAGGTATACAATTTATTTGTCAGGTAAATATCTTTAATATACGATATTTCAATCAAAATCGTTACAGCCATTTTTTGAGAAAATGCAAATTTTAGAAAAAAAATTCCATGTAAAGGGTAGTTGGGGGTAGGGGGATTTTCTTGAAAATCTTTGTGTCGCATCCTTGGAGGATACCAAACTTAAGCACCAAGTTTGGTATTTAACGATCTATTGGTTTTTGAGCTATGCTCTATGCATACACACACGGACCTTTTTCCAGAAATGTTTTTTTTTCTATTCAGGGGGACCCAAAACATGTATTTCCGGTGAAATCTCGGTATGGAATTTTGAGTGCATTAGTGCATTACAATACCTTCTCTATACACTACATACATAGTACGTGTAGAGAAAGTAAAAATTATCAGTTCCAATATAACCATATCAAATATCAATATAAAACACTTGTCCATCGCCTGCAGTGCCATTTGCAGTTAAAGCGGGCGTTAAACACTAATCAAAAACAAAAGAAATACACTTGCCCAATTACGCCAAACTCGAAGCACTCGTCAGAATAGGCCAATGACTTACCTGAAAAAAAAACAACAAACAAATAATATTAAATTTAAGGTGATTTTAAAAATCTACAGAATCTTTTTCTTAATTTCTTACTGGAGGTGATGTTCAGGGTTCCTCGAAAAATATATTTCTGGTGAATTCTCGGTATCGAATTTTAGGGTGGACCACAATATAGAGGTAGAGAGGACGGACGGACGGACGGATGGATGGATGGACGGATGGTCGGATGGACGGACGGACGAATGGATGGACGGATGGACGGACGGACGAACGGATGGATGGACGGACGGATGAACGGATGGACGGACGGACGGACGCATGGACGGACGGACGGACGAATAGATGGATGGATGGATGGATGGACGGACGGACGAATAGATGGATGGATGGATGGACGGACGGATGGATGGATGGACGGACGGACGGACGGATGGACGGATAGATGGATGGATGGATGGATGGATGGATGGATGGATGGACGGACGAATAGATGGATGGATGTATGGACGGACGGACGGATGGACGGATGGACAGATGGATGGATGGACGGACGGATGGATGGATGGACGGATGGATGGATGGACGGACGGACGGACGGATGGATGTATGGATGGACGGACGGACGGATGGACGGATGGACGGACGGATGGATGGACGGACGGACGAATAGATGGATGGACGGACGGACGGACGGACGGATGGATGGACGGACGGACGGATTGACGGACGGACGGATTGACGGACGGACGAATGGATGGATGGATGGATGGACGGACGGATGGATGGACGGACGCATGGACGGACGGACGGGCGGACGAATAGATGGATGGATGGACGGACGGACGGACGGACGGACGGACGGATGGATGGATGGATGGATGGATGGATGGACGGACGGATGGATGGATGGACGGATGGATGGATGGATGGATGGATGGACGGACGGATGAATGGACGGATGGACGGATGGATGGATGGACGGATGGATGGATGGATGGATGGACGGACGGACGAATAGACGGATGGATGGATGGATGGTACTGTATTGCACCAAAAAAATTCGATACCGAGGATGCGACACGAAGATTTTCAAGAAAATTAATCACGCCCAACCACACTTTACATGGAAAAAAATTTCAAAATTTTGTTTTTCTCAAAAATGTCTTAACGATTTTGATTAAAATACCTATGTTAAAAGATATTTACATAGCAAATGAAATGTACATCTTGAATTTTCTGGGAATAGCAGCTCTGAGGACCACTTTATTCTGGATGAATTTTGTTAAATTGACATAACTGTAAACCATAAGAGAGATAAAAACTTACTACACAAAAATGTGGACCTTGTTAAAACACGTAATGTATGTCATATACGTTTGTGTGTTTTATAGAGCTGAGATATTATTTGTTTTGGTTTCAGCTTTAAAATACTTATACTCTTCTCGGGGTTCGTTAACTACTAGCCATACAAACAAAGGAATTTCAACCCTTGATGACAAGCTTTTAGCCTAGTGTACTCCCTTATTTCCTTAATAAGATAATTTCTGCTAATTTTAATCGATTAGCATGAAGTAAATAAAATAATGAGCTATTTAACAATACTTTGTAACTGAGATGTAGAGTAAGTCATGTAGAGTAATTCAGATTCGAAAAATAATTTTTTTGAAAAGCCAAAACAACGAAATATTTTCCATAAAAATGTTAATTAATGGTGTGGGAAAAGTTTGTAATCATCTTTGTACTAAATTATGTAATTATTCGACATTTTGGTGGAAGAGAGGCCTCAAAACGTGTATTTTTTGAAACCTGGATATCAAATTCGTGTGGTACAACTGGCACCAGCTACTATAAGATGGGGTTATATGTGTGATGCTAAAACATAAGACGATCAAATAGTGTCCAGAAAACAAACGACTCGTTACTAAGCAACCATATGTGAAAGCAGTATTCCGTAATGATGCAGACTGCCATTTTAGTCGAGCGCAATAAATTATAGGTTACGAAAGGTTTGCATGTCGTTATAAATAATTTTACAACCGGTAGCTGACACCTCGACACTATACGAGTTCCTTTTTCAGTCTGGCAACACCGTTATAGAGCATTCTGACTCACTTAATATGTTCAGTGCCTATCTGTTTAAATCGTGATATATTGTTAAGAACATTTAATGTCCAAAATTACACATTCAAACAAAGCTAGTGGTGGCTGATCCTATATTTACTTTCGCTACACATACTATGTTCATAATGTATAGAGAAGATATTGTTTTGCATCCAAAAATTCGATACCGAGATTTCACCGGAAATATATCTGTTTTGGGACCCCATGAATCAAAAAAAGCATTTTTAGAAAAAGCCCGTTAAAACCAAACTTGATATTCAACTTCAGTATCTTCTAAGGATGCGATTCGAAGATTTTCAAGAAAATCCCCCCACCCCCAACTACCTTGATTATGTAAAAATTTCGAAAATGTTTATTTTCTCAAAAACGACTAACGATTTTGATTAAAATCTCTTATATTTAAACTATTTACATGACAAATTAAATGTATAACTTGAATTTTCAGGGAATAGCCTAGGAAGACATGTTTATTCCGAATAAATTTTGCGGAATTTTGCATAACTGGTAAACCGTAAGAGATAGACAAAAACTTGCCGCACAAAAATGTAGAGCACTTTAAAACACACAATTTAAGTTACATGCACTTTTTTCATTGAGTTGATCGCTTTTGGGATATTCCTTGTTATTGGTTACAGCTTTAAAATATTTTTCTCTTTCGGGAATTTGTCAACTCGTGTCCATACAAACAAAGGAGCTTCAGTCACATAGCAACCAGCTTTTGCCTATCACTTTAACGTATGGTACTCCCTTATTCGCTTCTACTTACAAGGAAGCAAGTAATAAGACTATTTCTGCAATCTTTTCTCGATAAGCATTAAGTAAATAGAAGAATAAGCTTTTTAATAGTATTTTATTGTAGAGATGTAGAGAAAGTCATGAGAATGGAACACATCACATTTTTTGACAGTGATGATGGAGCACCGGTGGAATGCGATGGCGGGGGGAACTGGAGATCCCGGAGAAAACCCATCCCAGCGCACTTTGTCCACCACATGCGATCGCTTGGGATCGAACCTGGGCCACCTAGGTGAGAGGCAAGTGGTCTAACCCGGCTGATCCTACGTTGCATAGTTTTGTTTTTAAATTTGAATGATTAATTAATTTAATTTACGTTCTGAGTTTTTATGAAATTATTGTACAATTATCTCGAAGACTTTAGGGTGAATCCTTCCCTTAACACGTTATAATTGTGTCGAGTCTCGAGACGCAAGTGGGTTTAAATGCATGACGTCATTATTTGTTCAGTGAGCCTCTTATCTCACAGTGGGAACTTGAGCCTTGACTGCATGCATTGCCGACTTTGTCAACAGGTTGATGTACCGGGCGGTGCGTAAGTTTTTAACAATAATTGATTGAAAAGATGTAGAGAAAGTCATGTGAATGGCACATATAAGATTTTCTTAACATATTATGTGTAGGTAAGTTTTCATTATGTGCTGTAAGTGTTTATTCTAATGGGGAAGTTATGCCATTAAATCCCTCTATAGTAACCGTCCAATGATTTGAATTACCTATCAGTACAAATGCTGCAGTTGCGACTTTACGAGACACAAGCGAAACGTTCCAAATGCAATATTGGAACGGTACAATACAAGTTCCATTTCGCTAAGGCGGCCTCGAAACTGTTACATCCACCCCTTATATTCATCGTCCGCTAGTCCTCTACAAGAGGCAATGCGTGATAAACATGCTACCTACTATTGACGTAATACGTGGACAAACGACTGGAGGCCTACTAAATCTGAAGACCTATATTTCCGTACAAACCTCCATAAATATGCCAAAGGAGTGAAACATCCGGGGAACATACCACTTCTATAACATGAGAGCAGTAAATCCAATTTTCATACTGAATACAACAGCATTTTTTTAAAAATCTGACATAACTTTCTCTAGCTGTTCCATATACAAACTGCTGTTACTTAAGATCATTTTTACCTATGGGAACATCATGTTAATCGAGATAAACTTCAGCAGAATTGGTTTTCTTACTTGCTTCCTTGTAAGTAGAAGGGAAATAAAGGAATACCTCGACTATAGCGATAGCCAAATGTTTTAAAAGCTGGTGGCTATGTGAAACAATTGAAGTGCGGTTCGTTTTGCATTGCCAGCGGTAAAATAAGAGAGACGAAACGAAAGGAGTATTCCCGTTTGAGAAAGTTGGGTAGTTAAAATTGAAATCAATAACAAAGAAAATCTCGAAAACTGTCTCCATTCAAAAAAAAAAAAAAACTGTATATGATATAAATTATGTGTTATACGAGATCTACATTTTTTGTGTAGAATTTTTTGTCTGTATCTTATTTTCTTGAAAATCTTCGTGTCCCATCTTTGGAAGATACTAAACCTAAATACCAAGTTTGGTATTTAACGCTATGCTGACCATAGAAAACACACACATACGCACACACACACATACTACCCTTTTCTAAAAATATATTTTTTGTATTCAGGGGGTCCCGAAACTTATATTTCCGGTGAAATCTCGGAATGGAATTTTTGTGTGCAATACAATACCTTCTCTATACACTATGTACATGGTGGTATTTTGTCTGGTTTCAAGCTGTTGCAGTTATTACATTCTAATATAATGCAGCACAAAGTTTTGTTAATTTTTACTTTCTCTACACGTTTTAGGGTTTCCTGTATTAAAAAAAAATCTGCTATCTATTTACTTCATGCTAATTGAGAAAACAGCAGAAATAGTGTTATTACTTGCTTCCTTGTAAGTAGAAGCGAAATAAGGGAGTACCATAGGTTAAAGTGTTAGTCAAAAACTGGTTGCTATGTGACTGAAGTTCCTTTGTTTGTATGGACAGAAGTTGACAAATTCCTGTACGAGGAAAGTATACGTTTTTAAAGCTGAAACAAAAAACAAGGAATATCTAAAAAACGATCAACTCCACGAAGAAAAATTATATAACATAAATTGTGTGTTTTAAGGTGCTCTACATCTTTTGTTTGGTAGATTTTTGTCCATCTATTACGATTTAACAGTTATGTAAAATTACGTAAAATTCATCCAGAATAAATTAGTCTTCAGAGGCTATTCCCAGAACATTTAAGATACAGATATTATTTGTCATGTAAATATTTTTAATATACGGTATTTTAATCAAAATCGTTAGAGCCATTTTTGAGAAAGTCAACATTTTCGATAAAAGTTCCTTGTAAAGTGTAGTTGGGGGTAAGGGATTTTCTTAAAAATCTTCGTGTCGTATCCTTGTAAGATACCAAACTTAAACACACACACACACACGGCCCTTTTTCCAGAAATGCTTTTTATGGATTCAGGGGGACCCAAAACATGTATTTCCGGTGAAATATCGATATGTAATTTTTAGTGCAATACAACACCTTCTCTATACATTCTGTACATAGTACGTGTAGAGAAAGTAAAAATGTTGGAAAAAGGTCCGTGTGTGTGTGTATCTGTGAACACGATAACTCAAAAACGAAAAGTCGGTAAAGTACCAAACTTGGTATTTAAGCTTAGTATCTTCCAGGGATGCGACACGAAGATTTTGAGAAAAATTCCTCCACCCTAAACTACCCTTTACATATAAAACATTTCGAAATTTTTACTTTTCTTAAAAATGGCTCTAACGGTTTAAACCAAAATACCTTATATTAAAAATATTTACATGACAATTAAAACGTATATCTTTTTAATTTTCTGGCAATAGCCTCTAAGGACCTCTTTATTCTGGATGAATTTTGTTGAACTTTACATAACTGGAAAACCGTAAGAGATAGACAAGAACTTATTACATAAAGAAACGATCTCGTTAAAACACATAATTTATGTCATATATGCTTTTACTTTCTCTAGCTCCATACGTACTATGTATATAGTGTATAGAGAAGGTATTGTAATGCATCCTAAATTCCATACCGAGATTTCACCGGAAATACATGTCTTGGGGTCCCCTGAGTCCGATAAAAGCATTTAAAAAAAAAACGTGTGTGTCTGTGTACACCATAGCCCCAAAACGAAAAGACAGTAAATACCAAACTTGGTATTTAGGTTTAGTATCTTCCAAGGATGTATCACAGGATTTTCAAAAAAAAAAAATCCCCTCACCACAAATTACCCTTTACAGGGAAAAATGTATGAAAATTCTAATTTTCTTTAAAATGGCTGTAACGATTTTGATTAAAATCCCGTATATTAAAGATATTTATATCTGAAATAAAATGTATTTCTCGAATTTCCTGGGAATGGTCTCTGCAGACCTCTTTATTCTGGATGAATTTTCATTAACTGCTAAACCGTAAGAGATAGACAAAAACTCACTGCATAGAAAAATGTACGTAACGTAAAAACACACAATTTATGTTTTTGTTGTAGAGGTAACGGTTTTTAAAATATTCCTTGTCAATAGTTTCAATTGTGAAGTACTTAAACGTTTCTGAGTTTTGCTTTTGTTCTACTACTGGCCAATCAAAGAAGCCATTTGCAATGACATTTGTAAAACTATAGCTTTTTAAATCATTTAACTATCACTTTAGCCTAGTGCGTTACCTTAGTTCCCTTATAGTAATAAGAACATCCTGCTAATGTTTATCTCGATTAGTATTGTGTAGAAAGAAGAATAATGTTTTGTAAGAAGTTTGTAGAGCAGCTAGAGAAAGTCAGATTTGTTTTTCGTGGAATTGACCATTTCTGAGATATTTCAAGTTATTTGTTTCAGATTTAAAATACTTTAAGTTTTCTCACCCTTTTGTCCTGGTCCTGCATGGAAACGGATTTCAGCCTCATGGCAATCAGCTTTTAAAATATTTGACTAAATCTTCAGCCCAGTGTACTCCCTTATTTCCCTTCTATTTACAAGGAAGTAATAAGAGCATTTCTGCTAACGATAATCTCTATGTATATAGAAGAATATGCTTTTTAACAATAATGTGTTACAGTGATGTAGAGAAAGTCATGTGAATGGAACACATCAGATTTTTTAAGCGTGTTTGCATTTGACCAAACACAATAGCTGTTGTAATTTGGCCGCATTATTACTCTATGGTACCAGGTGGCTCAGGCATTCGAGAGATCTGTTCCCGTGGCCGACCTTTCTCACCCATCTTTTTCGGGGGTTTCCCGGGTCAATAGGCAAATGTTGGGGAGGTTACTTCATTCCGCCGGACTATCCGTCTCTTCATTTCATCCAATCGGTCTGTTTGAGGGTTGTGTCGGCCAGTACTGCAATCTGGCGCCCTTCCATCTGGAAATACAGCTGGCGTTGGAGGTCATCAGTAGACCCAGGGAGTTTATAGTCCCTAGCGCTCCCCGCGACGAGATGAAGAACTGCTTGGAATTAGTTAGGGACCCTTCACGGTGGCTCCCTCTCACCGTCCGGTTCTAGCATTATTCTCATCTCATCCTATCCTCCTGGGGTCTGACGTATAATAAGCCACTGACCGCAGTGCGGAATCCCCTCGGACATCACATACACTCTCTCTGATTAATACCAGAGAGGATATCATTCAAACATATATAAACTCGCTGTTCCTTTGTTATTTTGCCAGGCCACGAAAACCCAACTAGTTTGCTTATATTGCCAAACATCGAGCTATTACGATAATCGCTGTGAAAGATATAAATAGTCTTGTGAGCTTTTGAATGCATTACATGAAATTAAATAATTAATCCTATGAGATAGGACGGAATTTCGAATACTAAGCTAGACAATAATTTTCGCCTGGTGCCAAATTTGATCGAAAACGGTGCAAAGATGTAAAAATCTTTAAGAAACACACATCCATACACTGACTTTTCTCACGTTGGACGTGTGTGGCCTGCGGTACCATTTGTAGTAAAACTCAACACCATTAAAAATTATAACTAGAAGACTTTTCCGGGCTGAGAAGCCGTGGTGTGCTGGAGTTTTCAGGTCCAGATGTTTCATTCACGACTGCGGTGAACATCTTCAGTGGCGTGTTATAAGTGTTCTCGGTGAAGGTCATGAAACAGCCGTTCTCTCATCTGTGCTTTATTACCATGCTAACGTGAAGCAATAGAAATGTATAAACATCCCAATAACTTTAATAGGAAAGAAGAGACTCAAAAACTGGCATCCGCTACTAGAGAACAACAAACAGGCACAAACCCAACGAGATCATCCGAACCAATCAGGAATCAAAAGCACCGGAGTGGTTAACTCCCTCCCTCCACCACATGTAGCTCCAGCCGGACCAATCGCGTGAGAGCAGACTGAGTATAAATATTGCCGCTATTTCAGCCAACGAGGTGTTTTTTTTTTTTTGTTTTTTTTTGTTTTTTGTTTCTTTTTTTGGAAAAGGGAGACAGGAAGAGAGTTGGAAAAAGAATGGCTTATTACGCCACTGAGGGTGAGGTTTGTGCTGTTGTGGTATGGTTTATTTTATTTTGTACGGAAAGTAAGTTTTGTCCGGTTCCCTTGCGCACCCGAGTTTAAGTGATGAAAATGATAATAGTAGCCGGAGCGAGTCCGTATAGAGGGGTCATGGCAAGCCTTGACAATGACCATCGTCCAAACGGTGATTATAGTGCTTGAGGTGTTCAGTGTCCGTGTGTAGTGGTGAGTGATGGCGGAAATGTGTCTACGACCTCTGGAAGTTGGTGCGGGCTCAAAGAGTGTCTCGGTCTTGGCTTCGGCTGCTGGAAGGTGTCCTCCAACATCTTCAGCCGGACAACAAGTGTGTCCGTCTGGTCACGCAGGAGAGGTTCGAAATCTCTACGGACTTTGAACACCCTCTGGCTGTTGACGTATTCAACCAGCTTCTGCAGCTTGTCGGCTTTTTGGTGACGTACTTCTTGCAGTCCTGTGTTAATGATGCCCGGTAGTAGATCTATGATGCTAGTGAAGGTGCTGATGGAACTGGTGGCTTCTGAGAGGCAGTTTTCAAGTGTGCTTCGAGGCGGCTGATAAAGGCTTGTTCAAGGGAGTCTAGACGGTTGATGGTGACAGCTTGATGTGTGTGAAGTCGGTTGAGTAGTCCTGTGTTTGTTCCGGAATTGAATGTGCGGTGGAGATGCTGTTGTGTGTGTGTGTGTGTGTGTGTGTGTGTGTGTGTGGTTGTGTGTGTGTGTGTGTGTGATGTAGGCTCTGAAGTCGATTGTTGCTGAAGTGACAGCGCAGTTGCCACATTGGCAGCGGCTGCTATCGGTGGCGAGACTGTGTTAATGGTCGTTAGATTCTTCGGGTGGAATGGGCAACACCCCTGCCCAGTGAAATGGTCGCTCCTGCAACAGGTGGTGCAGAAGTGGCGTCGTTGTGAGTGTTGGTGGCGTCTGCATTCTGCTGTCAAGGTCAAAGATCCGCAGTAGTGACAGTGGAGAGGCGATGCGCAGCTTTTCGCGAGTGGCCTTGGAGACAGCAGCGGCGGCAAGGTGGCGTCCATGTTGTGCGATTGGGCTCGAAGCGAATTGACTGTCCCAGAAGTGTAGGCCGTTTGAGAGCGCAGCGTCGTAGTTCGCCTGGTCCCTAAAGAAAAGACGCACTCGACCGGTAGGCCCATGCCCAGTGCGGATTCGGTTGGCCTTGTAAGCCGTAGGCCAGTGTCGCTGGGCATACTCCAAAAAGAGTTGCTCGGGCAGTTGGTAATGTACCCCCACAGCTAAAGCTCCAAAATTGCCGTAGCGTTCGATGCGGGCGTCAACTGGTGGCGGTGTGGCAGCGTGGTCTCCATCGACGGTGTAGGCTGTGGGAGCTGTTGCTGAAGAGTCGGTGGGGTGCGGTGGAGGCTGGAAGCGGCTCGGTTGTCGGCTGCCGGTCTAGCAGGTTTCGGTACTCGTTGCTTCTTGCTGCCCTTGCCCATGTTGCTGAAGCTCCTTCCTCCTCGGCGATCCGAGACGAATCAGTTGCTACCAAACCTTTACCGAGAAGACTTAGACCACGCCACTGAAGATGTTCACCGCAGTCGTGAACGAAACGTCTGGACCTGAAAACTGTAGCAGACCACGGCTTCTCAGCCCGGAAAATTCTTCTAGTTATAATTTGGACTCCGGATGTGAAAGCTTACGACTACTGATGACTATTAAAAATTACTTTATTTTTTTATTCATTTATTACTTTGCTCAATTAGGGCTGTCATGCAGGCAAAGTGTAGATATACAATTAACAGTTTTACTTTCTCTACTTCGCACAAACTACATAGGTAGAGAAAACTTTGCATTCCACCCAAAAATTTGATATCGAGATTTCACCGGAAGTTTAAGGCTCCGCTGTATAAAAAAACATTTTTTTTTAAAAACGGTCCCGTAAGAGAAAAGTTTAAGTATTTTCAAACTGAAATCAATAACAAGGAATATCTCAAAAGCAGTGAACTCCACGAAAAAAATATATATTACATAAATAACTGTGTGTTTTATCCTGATCTACATTTTTTGTGTAGTAAGTTTTTGTCTATCACTTACGGTTTACCAGCTATGCAAAATTCAATAAAATCATTCAGAATAAAGGAGTCTCTAGAGCCTATTCCCAGAAAATTCAATATATACATTTTATTTGGATGTCTTGAATAAATGAGACTTTAATCAAAAGGTTAGAACCATTTTTGGGAAAATTAAAATTTTCGAAAAACGTTCCATGTAAGGGAAGTTGGGGATGGAGGAATTTTCTTGAAAATCTTCGTGTCGCATCCTTGAAAGTTGCTGAACATGATATCAAGTTTGGCATTTAACAGACTTTCGTTTTTAAGCTATGCTTTTCACACACACACACACACACACACACACACACAAACAACATCTTGTTTTTTGTATTCGGCGGGGGGGGGTTCTCAAACACGAATTTCTGGTGAAATCTCGGTATCGAATTTTTGTGTGCAATACAATACCTTCTCTATACACTATGTACATAGCACATGTTATCATAACATTCTAACATATTCTTGGACAACAACATTTAAATACCTATTAAGATTTTGAAAGCTCAGAGGTTTTGTAGACGTAAACTATTAGACAATTAAAACAGTTGAAGTATGAGAGATTAATCTTGTTGATAGGAATACACATGTTTACTCTGTGTAGCAAATAAATCTCCAGGACAAGAAGTGACTGAAGGAAAACAGGTTTAACTTCAATGAGGCTTCTTTTTAAGGAAGTGACAAATTATCACCTGCTCATGTCACATTTTCCACGCAAATTGCTACCTTCACATTGTCTTAACGCTCACATTCTGCTAACGAACTTGTTACGCGTTTTACAACGATGGAGTATCAATACTATTCTCGACAGTTATAAACCATTTACTAGCTGAAGATAGCCCCGATGGACATACGGGCATTTTCTTACAGCGGCTATTCATTTACTTCATACTAACAAATATAAATGTTTTCAGAAATGTTTCGATTAGTTAATTCTTTGTAGGTACACTCAAAGGCAATAAAAATATTCTCCTGGCGCTGTGAATTTTGTTAAAAGTGTATACGTTTGACAGGGACTTAGCTCTTTAAGACGATTTTCATTGGTGCTATTCTGGTACAACATGCCATGCAAGTAAAAATAATCTGATGTGTTCCATTCACATAACTTTCTCTACGTCTCTGCAACAAATTATTGTTCAAAAATCTTATGCTTCTATTTACTTCATGCTAATCGAGAAAAAAAAAATAGCAGAAATAGTCTTATTACTTGCTTTCTTGTAACTAGAAGCGAAACAAGGGAGTACCATATGTTAAAGTGATAGTCAACAGCTGGTTGCTATGTGACTGAAGTTCCTTTGTTTGTATGGACAAGAGTTGACAAATTCCTGTATGAGAAAAGTATAAGTTTTTTTTAAGCCAATAACAAGGAATATCTAAAAAAATGGTCCACTCTAAGAAAAAAATGTATATAACAAATTGTGTGTTTTAACGTGCTCTACATTTTTTGCGTGGCAAGTTTTTATCCATCTCTTACTGTTTAGCAGTTATGCAAAATTCCGTAAAATTCGTCCAGAATAAAGTAGTCTTCATAGGCTATTCCCTGAAAATTCAAAATATACATTTTATTCGTAATATAAATATCTTAAATATAAGAGATTGTAATCAGAATCGTTAGAGCCATTTTTTAAAAAATCAAAATATTGGAAAAAGTTCCATGTGAAGGGTAGTAAGGGGTGGGAGGATTTTCTTGAAAATCTGCGTGTCGCATCCTTGGAAGATACCAAACTTAAATACCATGTTTGGTATTCAACGGTTTTTTCGTTTTTGAGCTATGCTGTGCACAGACACACAAACGGACCTTTTTTTGGATACAGGGGAACCTAAAACATGTATTTCCAGTGTAACCTCGGTATCGAAATTTTGGGTATGTACTCTATGTACATAGTACGTGTAGAGAAAGTAAAAAGCGTCTTTCGGCGCAATTGAGATGTGACATTGTATATTTCCCTGCCTTGCACGATGGAAAAATCAAACAGCAGAATATATGAGGAGAGAGTTGAAATTTACCAGCAGCAAAACCCTGACAGGAAATCCTCACTGGATGGTTTCCGTCCATATCGAATATACATACTTTCTTGGTAGATAAGAACGAGCGAGAGAAAGAAGTCATGATATCGCTATAAAAAGATACAATGCAGTCTTTGTTATCCAGTTTCTGTACAGACGGGGACATAAATGGTTAGCTACTCAGACTTTCACGTGTGAGGTTTAACTCGTGTGTGAATCGCAATTCAACATTATAAAAATCTGATGTGTTCCATTTACATGACTTTCTCTACATCTCTGTAACAAATTATTGTATCTACTTCATGCTAATCGAGATAAACATTAGCAGAAATGTTATTACTTGCTTCCTTAAAATGTAAATGGCGTGTTATTTATGGATGTTCTTTAACTACTGTGGTTCTCAGCGTCCGATTCTAAATTTGGCATGAAAGACCACTTAGTTTTGCTCAGAGGCTTCTCTATCAGGCTTGAGGTTCTTTTACGTGCCGTAAACCTATAACACCGGACCAACGGCTTTACTTCCCTCCCGAAGGAAGCCATGCTAAGGGTTTTTACACCCATCCTCATCCATCGTCCTCAACCTTGGGTATATGAAGTTAGCATGGTAACCACTACACCAGAGGGCGACGTTTGCTTGCTTGCAAGTAGAAGGGAAATAAGGGAATACACTAGGCTAAACCGACAGTCACATGTTTTAAAATGTGGTTGCTAAGGGATTGAAATCCGTTTCTTTGCGTGGCCAGGGGTTGACAAGTTCCAGTATGAGAAAAGTTTAAGTACTTTAAAACCGAATCCAATAACAAGGAATATCTCCAAAACGCTCAACTCCAGGAAAAAAAGTATTTTATATAAATTGTGTATTTTAAGGCGTTTTACATTTGTTGTGTACTAAGTTTTTGACTATCTCTTACTAGTGCAAAATTCAAGAAATTTCAACCAGAATAAAGATGTCTTCAAAGGCTATTCCGAGAATATTCGCGATGTACATTTCGTGTCATGAAACTAACTTAAATATATGTTATTAGAGACAGCTTTGAGAAAATCAAAACTTTCAAAAAGTATTCCATGTAAAGGATAGTTAGGGTTGGGGGATTTACACACACATACATAATTTTTTTTTTAATTCAGGTGGTCCCAAAAATGTATTTCCGGTGAAATCTTGGTATCGAATTTTTGGGTGAAATGCAATACTTTCTTTATCTACTTGTATATTGTACATACGTTCTGGAGAATATAAAATAATCTCTTTATTCCTATTTTTTGTGCCTCAAATTATTTACGAGATATACTTATTAATGATTTGATTTGTTTATTATTTTGCGATTCTTTTAAATTCCTTTCCATATTTAGTTTTCTGCGATTGCTTTGAAACTATAGGTTTTTAAGAACAGCATAGAGATATACAGGGTGTTAATGAGCTACACCGAAATAATTTGCGAGATTGTACACGTGACTGATATAAGTAATTTGAGATCGGCGATGATGCATGGTCCCCGGATAAACATAACGTTAAACGTGTGGGTATCAGGTTCTGATAAGTCGGTGTTAAAGCAAAACAGGTTAAAAAAATGGCTTAGAATGTCTTTAAAACTGCTGCACGAGTATAGAAATATAGATTTTAGCAGCTCGTTACTAGCGTTGTCAAGATTTAATGTCACAAAAATCTGTAAAATCTAGAACTAATCACTTGACAGTGCGACACTGAGCATTCATTAATTACGTTCTTGAGTTATGTAGCCTACTCTGGAGGCGTTTCTTCATATGCTCTGGTGGCTTAACGCGCTACGCGGAAAGCTGCTATCCCAAAGGTCATTAGTTCGATTCCTGTCATAGAGGAAATGTTTTTATTGTTATTTTTTTCATTCCAGACGAAGTGCCGCGATACGTGAACGAGACCCGAACTCGGAAACTATCTTTCACTTGAAAGCCAGTATCATAACACTACGCTAGAGAGGTACGCTGTAATATGTCCCTTCGTTTTTCGTGTTATGCTCTCGAATGGTTGATAATTGGCCAGTGGCGTACTGGCACATCAGAAACTTATAGCCGTTATTTCGACATTTCAATAAACAGGCTATAAGTCTCCTATCTCAAATTACTTATTTAAGTAATCTACATATTCTGTGAAAATATTTCGGTATAGTTCATTAACACCCTGCATATATCTTCTTGTTAATAAATAGTATATCTATTCTCTTTGAACATGACGAAATGTGTTATGTGGCCACTTGTGCAAAGATTTAATTCAATTAAAGAGAACCAGAAGCCCTGAATTGCAACACATCGGAATTCTTTACTTTCTCTACCTCGTCCATGGCACACAGAGAAGGTATTGCATTCCACCCTAAAATCAACACCAGGATTTCACGGAAATGCAAATTTTAGGAAATTCTATATTGGAAAAAAAATTTTATAGACAAGTTCGTGAGTCTGTGTGTGTCTGTGTTTGTGAACAACTATAAAAGAAACCTCCTTTAAATACCAAACTACGAGGACCAAATTTTTTAAACCTCCCTTAGACTATAATTAAAGACAAGTCCATGCAAACAATTATTTTATTACTAAAAATGTAGTACACTTATGGTTACTTTTCAACATAATCACAGAAAAGATTGAGACATTTATCGTACCTGTACACAAGCTTTGCAATACCCGCTTCAAAAATGATGCCGCCAATGATTTCAAACGAGCATTGACGTTAGTTTGAAAGTGCTGTCCTCCTAGACACGTCTTCAGTTCAGGGAAAAGGTGAAAGTCGCTAGGTACAAGGTCAGGACTGTACGGCGGATGATCGAAAATGTCCCATTGAAATTGTTCAAGGAACCGATGGGTTGTGCCAGCAGTGTGTGGACGAGCGTTGTCATGGATCAACACAATTCCTGAAGTCAGCATTCCTCTTCGTTTGCTTTGAATGGCTCTCCGCAAACGTCGTAAAGTACGAAGATCTTCAAAACAACGTCAATGCTCATTTGAAATCATTGCAAAGCTTGTACACAGGTACGATAAATGTCTCAATCTTTTCGTGATTATGCTGAAAATTAACCTAAGTGTACAAAAGTTTTAATAATAAAATAATTGTTTTCTATGAACCTGTCTTTATTTATAGCCTATCGGAGGTTGAACAAAAAAAACGGCCCTCGTAGATGTTAGAAGTTCAGCATCTTCCAAGAATGGGTCACGAAAATTTTCAGGAAACTCCCCCCCTCCACCCTTAACTACCCGCTACATGGAACTATTCTCGATTTTGATAAAACCATGTATTACCGACATTTACATCACAAATATAATGTATTAAACCTGTTGGATTTTCTGGGCATGGCCCATAAGGTTAAATAGTAAGAGATAGACAAAAACTTACCACACAAAAAATGCAGATCTTCTTAAAACACATACTTTGTCATATACTTTTTTTTTAAGAGTTAAACATTTTCGAGATATTTGTTAGTAGTTTCAATTTTAAAATGCTTAACATTTTCTCATTTCAAATATATTTTGTTTTACTCGTGGCATGGAAAAAGAATCGAATTACCATTGTTTCACAAAACGACCAAATTACTGTCGCTTTAGCCTAGTATATTCCCTTATTTTCCTTTTACTTACAAGGAAGCAAGATCATTTCTGCTAATGTTTATCTCGATTATCTGCTCCTAGATAAAATAACTCTTCTGAAAGAACAAGCAGAAAAAGTCATGTGACTGAAACTCATCAGTTATTTTACAGTGGAGACGATTACAACAGTAAAACTGAACTTGGTCATAGCCTTCACGTATTCCAAGAAATGTGTAATCAGATTGTGATATCTTGGAACCGGAAACGGCTTTACCGTGTACATATTCATCCTGGCCTTTCCAGAGTGTAATAATTTTTGGAACCCAATCTACAGGCATTTGTCAACTCTAAATATATAAGTAGATATATTAATAAGAAAATAGTATATTGTTTATGGCAATCAATTCTAGCAAATACTGGATGGCAACGTACAAACACGAGGGTCATCCAAAAAGTAACAGAAGATTTGTCAAAACTAAACAATAACGAAAGTTATCAACACAAAACTTTATTTACAAAGTTACAGTACCTTACTCTATTTCTCAACGTAATCTCCATTCTGTCAAGGTATTTATTGTCACGTAGTACCAGTTTTTCAATGTCAATGTTATACTTTTCTAGCGCCAAAGAACTTATTCGTTTTTACTTTCTCTACAAGTACCATAGTGTATAGCGAAGGTATTGCATTCCACCCAAAATTTCGATACCGAGATTGCAACGGAAATATATGTTTTAGGGTCCCCTGTATCCAAAAAAAAAAGTATTTTCAGAAAAAGGTCCGTGTGTGTGTGGGCAGCACACCTCAAAAACGAAAAGACCCTTAAATACCAAACTTGGTATTTAAGTTTGTGTATCTTCCAAGGATGCGACACGAAGATTTTCAAGAAAATCCCCAAACTCTTAACTCCCCTTTACATTGAACTTTTTTCGAAAATTTTGCCTTTCTCAAAAATGGCTCTAACGATTTTGATTAAAATATCGTATTTTAAAGATATTTACCTGACAAATAATATGTATATCTTGAATTTTCTGGGAATAGCCTCTGAAGACTACTTTATTCTGGATGAATTTTATGGATTTTTGCATAACTGCTCAACCGTAACAGAAGGATAAAACCTTTCCATACACAAAATGTAGAGCACGTTAAAACACACAATTCATGTAATATACATTTGATCGTTTTTGAGATATTCCTTGTTTTGGTTTCACCTTTAAAAAACTTAACTGTTCTCATACGGCAGTTTGTCAACTTCTTGTCCATACAAACAAAGGAACTTTAGTCAATAGCAACCAGCTCTTGACTGTCACTTTAACCTATGGTACTCCCTTATTGCGCTTCTATTTACAAGGAAGCAAGTTATAAGACTATTTCTGCTAATTTTTTCTCGATTAAAATGAAGTAAATAGAAGCATAAGCTTTTTAACAATAAATTGTTACTGAGATGTAGAGAAAGTCATGTGAATGGAACACATCAGCTTTTTTGTTTTTGTTTTTGAATTCACAAAATGTTCGGCCAATCGAATTTTATAGGCAGATAATGCAAGTGTATAGTGTATAGTGATAATGCAATGAAAGATTTTTCAGAGAGGAAATGGCGCCTAATTTACGAGTAATCAAGGAAGAACCAATGTGTACGAAAAAGACCGGGTGGAAGTTGATCAATCGTTATGGAGGAGTTGAAAGCAAATGTTGATAAAAGAATTCAGAAAAACCGGAGTTTCACTTTGGACACCATACATGACTTTTTGGATGGAAAAGATTTCCCAGCCATGAAGACCTCAAAGTGACACTGACATCTTGGCTCATATTTTTAACAGTGGAAGAGTATAACATCTGTACCACGTGACAATAAATACCTTGATAGTAATGACGAATACGTTGAGAAATAGAGTAAGATATTGTAACTTAGTAAATAAAGTTTTGTGTTGATAACTTTCGTTATTATTTAGTTATGCCAAATATGCTGTTACTTTATGGATGGCCCTCTAAGGATATATTATTTTCTCTATCATGTATAAACCTACAATTTGCCTATTAGCTAGAGAAGGTATTGCATTCCACCCAAAAATTTGATATATGTTATGAGGTCCCCCGAGTCCGAAAAAAACAATTTTAGAAAAATGTTCATGTGTGTGTGAGAGTACTTCGTAGCTCAAAAATGAAAAGACCGTTTAATACCAAACTTGGTATTTATGCTTATTAACCTTCCAAGGTTGCGACATAAAGATTTTCAAGAAAATCCCCCCGTCCCAAACTACCCTTAACATTGAAACATTTTTGAAAATTTTGTTTTTCTCAAAAATTGCTCTACCGATTTTGATTAAAATACCGTATATTAAAGTTCTTCACAATACAAATAAAATGTATATTTTGAGTTTTCTGGGAATATACTCTGAAGCGCACTTTATTCTGGACGAGTTTTAAACAATTTTGCATAAGGTTAAACTGTAATAAATAGGGAATAGCTTCTAAAGACCTGTTTGTTCTGGATGAATTTTGCTGAATTTAGTATAACTAATGAGCCGTAAGAGATAGACAAATACTTTACAAAAAATGTAGATCTTGTTAAAATACACAAGTTATGTCATATACATTTTTTTTTTTTCCGTGGAGCTCACCGTTTTCGAGGTATTCCTTGTTATTACTTTCAATTGTGAAGTACCTATACTTTTCTCAGAAGGAAGTGTCCGTTTTTCTTTTGTTCTACTCCTGGCCAACAAAGAAGCGATTTGAAATGACAATCGCATAACGACAGCTTTTAAAACATTTGACTATCACTTTAGCCTAATGCATTCCCTTAGTTCCATTCTACTTATAAGGAACAAATTAATAAAATTCTGCTAATGTTTATCTCGATTAAAATGGTGTTGAAAGAAGAATTATCTTTTGTAAGATATTTGTTTGTAGAGTGGCTAGAGAAGGTCACGTGAGTGTAAAGAGGTAGATTTTTTTATACAGTTCTCTATATTTATAGACATATTTTAATTATAAATAGATTGTTTTACTTATTTCACGGAGTTCATGCTTAATGGTCTGCGATATTCAGTTGTTGCCTTGCTTAGCATCAGTGCTGAACACATAATGACTTACTCGTACAGAACGAAAACTTTCTATACAACGGAGGCAGTGTAGCAGTTGTAATTTTGCTCTCTCCACTGCTTGCATAATTTCGTCTGGTTCAGCAGATTCCATGTTCATGACATTCAGATCATCCACCATTTTATGGATCGATGCAATCTTTCAGTCAAAGCTCACTTGAATGAGGTCGTGGACACATAAACCAAAGTTACTTGCATTGGAGTGTTACAATTTTATAATTTTCTACTTTTAAACTACTGCCATCTGGTAAAAGATCCACTTTTAGTAACAATTGTCTAAAAGTATTTTTAACAACAATTTGTCACAGAGATACAGAAAATCACGTAAATAGGACACATCATATTTTTACTTTCTCTACACGTACCATGTACATAATTTATATAGAAGGTATTACATTGCACTAAAAAATTCGATACCGAGATTCACCGGAAATATACGTTTTGAAACCCCCTGAATCCAAAAAAACATTTCTAGAAAAATGTCCACGTGTGTGTGAACAACATAGCTCAAAAACGAAAAGTTCGTTAAAACCAAACTTGGTATTTAGGTTTGGCATCTTCAAAGGATGCTACACGAAGATTTTCAAGAAACTCCCCCCACATGGAACTTTTTGATTTTCTCAAAAGTGCTCTAACGATTTTGGTTAAAATATTGTATATTAAAGATATTTACCTGATAAATAAAATGTATATCTTGAATTTTCTGGGAATAGCCTCTGAAACCTACTTTATTTTGAATGAATTTTACAGAATTTTGCATAACCGCTACACCGTATGAGATACAGAAAAACTTACCACTCAAAAAATGTAGAGAACATTAAAACACACAATTTATGTTATATACATTTTTTCGTGGAGTTGATCATTTTTTAGTTATTCCTTGTTATTGAAAAACACACTTTTCTCATACAGTAATTTGTCAACTCGTGTCCAAACAAACAAAGGGACTTCACTCACATAGCAACCAGCTTTTGACTGTCACTTTAACCTATGGTACTTCCAGAGTGTATGAAAGGCAAGGAACGATCATAATTAAAGGAAGCAGTCCACCTCCGGACGGGAATCGATCCGGGACCTGCGGAGGCAGTCATTTAGAATGGTAGAGAATTCCCTGTGATGGTAAACAGCTAAATTGTCATGTAAACAATGCTTATGTCAAGTGAGTGAGGCAATGTTGTATTTATAAACATGAAGTCAAAATGGACACATCTGTTAGGTTTTCAGTTTCACAACATGGCTTGACAAGCGATAAATTAAACTCTCATGTGATTCGTCTCTGGCGTTAGTTGATTACTGTACCACTCACTTTTGTTAATTGTAATAGCTGTATTCTAGAACAGTCACACGTCATTATACCTACATCACTTGAAGGGGGACAGCCAACTGAAAAGCCCACCTTTTGGATAACATTTATATTTTAGTTTTCTACACGTACTGTATACATAGTGTATAGAGAAGGTATTGTAATGCACCCAAACATTCAATACCGAGATTCGAAAATTTTGATGTTTTCTAAAATGGCTCTAACGATTTTGATTAAAATATAGTATATTAAAGATATTTACCTGGCAAATAAAATGTATACTTTGAATTTTCTGCGAATAGCCTCTGAAGACTACTTTATTCTGGATGAATTTTACGGAATTTTGAATAACTGCTAAACCGTAAAAGATGGACAAAAACTTACAGCACAAGAAATATAGAGCATGTTAAAACACACAATTTATGATATATACATTTTTTTCGTGAGGTTGATCGTTTTTTAGATATTCCTCTTTTTTGGTTACAGCTTTAAAAAACCCAATACTTTCCTCTCACAGGAATTTGTCAACTCCTGTGCAAATAAACAAAGGAACTTCAGTCACATAGGAACCAGCTTTTGACTATCACATTAACCTATGGTACTCCCTTATTTCGCTTCTACATACAAGGAAGCAAGTAATTTTTGCTAACTTTTTCTCGATTGCCAAGAAGTTAATAGAAGCATACGCTTTTTAACAATAATTTGTTGCAGAGATGCAGAGAAAGTCATGTGAATGGAACACATCAGATTTTTTTTGTATGTATTACTAAATAAGTATTTGCTTCTTTCTTAATTTGAAATTGATATAATTTTTAATTTCTCTACACTTACTATGTTAAGTACATAGTAGGCAGACATGGCAATGTATTCATCAAACAATTCGATGTCGAAATTTCACCGAAAATACAGCTAACAGAAAAAACAAGCATTTTTACAAAAATGATCATATGTTTGTGTTTGTGTGTCTGTGTGAACGATAACTAAAAACGACAAGTCTGTAAAATACCAAATTTGGTATTTAAATTTAGTATCTTCCAACAATACGACTCAAAGGTTTTGAGAAAATGTCCCCACTCCAAACTACGTTTTACATGGAAAAGATGTCCAATATTTCCATTTTCTCAAAATGGCTCTGCCGGATAGAGAAGATATTTTACTCTACCCAAAAATTCGTTACCGAGATACCATCGGAAATATAAAACGACACCAAACAAGATAGCAGTCGATTAGCTTACACTTTGACTTGTCCGAAACTTGATGTCGCAACTTTCAAACTCTTCTATTTCAAGTTTTATGTGTGTTTAAAATTCGCACACAATTTGGGATTAGGCAGCGAAGGAACAACGGTTATCATACGCCACATAAACAACCTGAGAACGTGTTATACGAAACACATAACAAAACTCACATGCTACGTTTTCCAGGTGACCTGTGCCGCGCCGGCGTGTCTATCAAACCACGCCTACACCACGCGACTGGGACCTTCGCTAGCAACTGGCATCTCTCTTGGAGTGGGCCAGACACGTGCCATTTGGTTATGTACGACTGCAGTTATGGCAGTTTTTGTATGTACCGAATTTAGAGCTGAAAATTATATTCACGTAATACGTACGGTATGACCAACAAAGTCCACATCTTCGTTTGGTGCCATTTTGAAACGCCTGTATGCGTTTTGAGTCCCTAATCCGAAAAAAAATATTTTTAGAAAAAGGTCTGCATGTGTCTGTGTCTAAATACCAAGTTTGGTATTTAAGTTTAATATTTTCCAAGAATGCGACACAAAGATTTTCAAGAAAACTTCTCTACGCCGCAATTATGCTTTACACAGAACATTTTTCGCAACGGTTTTCAAAAGATATTTACATCACAAATAAAATGTATACATATTTGGAATTTTCTGGGAATAGCCTCTAAATACCTCTTTATTAAGGATGTATTTTGCATAACCGAGAGAGAGACAGAGGCAGAGAGAGACAGAGGCAGAGAGAGAGAGAAAATCTGATGTGTACCATTCACATGACTTTCTCTATATCCCTGCAACAAATTATTCTTAAAAAACTTATACTTCTATTTACTTCATGCTAATCAGTAAAACATTAGCAGAAATAGCCATATTACTTGCTTCCTTGTAAGTAGAGGTGAAATAAGGGATTACCATAGGTTAAAGTGATAATCAAAAGCTGGTTGCTATGTCACTGAAGTTCATTTGTTTGTATGGACAGCAGCTGACAAATTCCTGTATGAAAAATGTATGTTTCATAGCAGAAACCAAAAATAAGGAATGTCACAAAAACGTCGAACTCCACGAAAAAAATGTATATAACATAAATTGTGTGTTTTAACGTGCTCTACATTTTTTGTGTAGTAAGTTTTTGTCCATCTCTTTCGGTTTAGCAGTTATTCAAAATTCAGTAAAATTCATCCAGAATAAACTACTCTTCAGAGGCTATTCCCAGAAAATTCAAGATATACATTTTATTTGTCAGGTAAATATCTTTAATATACGAAATTTTAATCAAAACCGTTAGAGCCATTTTTGAAAAAATCAAAATTTTCGAAAAACGTTCCATGTAAAGGGTAGTTGGGGGTGGGGGGATTTTTCTCAAAATCTTCGTGTCGCATCCCTGGAAGATACTAAAGATACTAAACTTAAATACCAAGTATTTTACCTACTTTCGTTTTTGAGTTATCGTGTTCACAGACACACACACACGGACCTTTTTCCGAAAATGCTTTTTTTTTAGATAAAGGGGACCCTAAAACATATATTTCCGATGAAATCTCGGAATCGAATTTTTTGGTGTCTGTATACACTATATACATAGCACGTATAGAGAAAGTAATAAAAACTACTAAACAAAAAATGTATATGTCGTTAACACACAATTTGTAACTGGCGCAACAGATCTGGACATGTGAAAATCCTAATGAGAGCTAGGAAGTGAGTTGTACTTTCAGTTCACCAGTGGATTCCTGTCTGTCACAGTCAATGTCAAATATCTGTCACCTGCACCGATAAACATGTGTTATATTCATATCTATACAAATGGCCTACTATATAAACAATGTCAATCGTCTGCCTCCAATTCTTCCACACCTGACAGTCCTTCGTCTTCGCTCACGTCATTGTCACCATCAACGTTATCGCTACTTTCTGCACCTTTATCCTGGGTTAGAATTCTTTCTATTTGATTTGCTACAATTCTTTCTAATGATTTTCAATGTTCTCAACATGTCGACACACATTTTCACATTGTGACCTGCCAATTCCTTCAATTCGCTGGTGACACAACTGTTCCACATCTTTTAATTTAAAGGTGATATAATTAAGTTTTATTGTTCTGTCTTTCTTATTTGATTTTCTACAATTCTTTCTAATGATTTTCAATGTTCTCAACATGACGACATATATTTTCCCATTGTGGCCTGTCAATTTCTGCAATTCGCTGGCGACACAACTGTTCCACATCTTTTAATTTAAAGGTGATATAATTAAGTTTTATTGTTCTTTCTTTCTTATCTTAGAGAACGCTGGAAACGGAACTCAGTGAAATATCAGTTGCCTTGGCTACTCTTTCATTCACTTTCTACAGGCTTCTAAAGAACTCGGGGAACATACATTTTCTTCCTTCATCTCTGCCTCTTGTTTCATCAAGTCAAGGACATTTGCAATTATTTCTCTGCCCTAAGTAATACCTTGCCACTTAACTTTAAAAACGAAGGAGCCATGGTTAAAAAAATAAAATAAGTCAAATGTACACTATTTACTGCCCACTATGAATACAAACATATGCAGAACACTTTCAATACAGACTGTACAAAGTTTGCTCGCTGTGACTTTAAGTAAGCAAAGCATAAAAGCACAAACTCCGATAAGCTAGGCTCGGTAGCTAGGTTGGCAGTCAGGGTCACGATTCCAGAAGTTTTGCGCCGGCAATATGTCATGTGCGTTTTTCTTGTAAAGTTCACAGTTTCAGAGATATTCCATGTTATTTGTTTCAGCTTTAAAATACTTTTTCTCAAACGGTAACTTGTCAACATCTAAGACATACAAAACAAAAGAATTTCAATCATATAGCAACCTGTTTTTATAAATTTCTGACTATCGCTTTAGCCTTGTGCATTCCCTTATTTCCGTAGTACCTACAAGGAAATAAATAATAAGACTATTTGTATTAACGTTTTTTCTTCATTATCATGGAGTAGATACGTTAATTAATAAGCTCTTAGGAAAATAATCAATTGTAGAAAATAAATAGGAAATGAAATGTAAATGGAACATATCAAATATCTTTTGGTGTGCGAGAACCTCAAAATGGCGTATTTGTATGTCGATTGCAGAGAAAGTCTAATCATGCTCCTAATAAGATTCATAGCGATCCGAAGAGAGCACGATCGAAATGCAGAGATGAAGACGAGATTGCGGTCCGGGCCGCAAGTTCAGTCACACGACCATTATACTCAGATAATGACATCATTCCGCACCAGCGCACTCTGGTCGCCGCGGTAGACAGTAAAATCTCGGAACTCGCCATAGCTAAACGACATTTTGGATCAGCATTGACAAGAAGCGGCTGCTATATAAGAGCACAACAAAAACCTAATTACTTTCTCTACACGTACTATGTAGATAGTGTATACAGAAGGTATTGTATTGCAACCAAAAATTCGATACCGAGATCCTGTATCCAAAAAATCTGATGTGATCCATTCACATGACTTTCTCTACATCTCTGCAACAAAGTATTGCTAAGAAGCTTGTGCTTCTATCTACTTAATGCTAATTGAGAAAAAAATAACAGAAATAGTCTTATTATTTACTTCCTTGTAAGTAGAAGCGAAATAAGAGAGCACCATAGGTTAAAGTGATAATCAAAAGCTGGTTGCTATGTGACTGAAGTTCCTTTGTTTGTATGGACAGGGTTGACATATACCTGTATGAGAAAAGTATGTTTTCTAAAGGTGAAACTAAAAACAAGGAACTTCTCAAAAACGACCAACTCTACGACAGAAGTGTATATAACATAAACTGTGTGTTTTAACCTGCTCTACATTTTTTGTGTGTAAGTTTTCGTCCGTCTCTTACGGTTTAGCAGTTATGCAAATTCCGTAAAATTCATTCAGAATAAAGTAGTCTTTAGAGGCTATTCCCAGAAAATTCAAGATATAACTTTTATTTGTCAGGTAAATATCTTTAATATACGATATTTTAATCAAAATCGTTAGCCATTTTTGAGAAAATCTAAATTTTTGAAAAAAAAAAATGCCATGTAATGGGTAGTTTGGGGTGAGAGGATTTTCTTGACTTTGTGTCACATCCTTGGAATATACCAAACTTAAATACCAAGTTTGGTACGTAAAGGTCTTTTCGTTTTTGAGCTATGCTGTCCATAGACACACACTCACACTGACACACACACACACACACACATACACCCACGCACTCGCCGCTTTGACCACCGCATTTGCATGTCTAACCACTTGGCTCCGGCGCGGTCACCATTTTCTTTCTGCTTAGAAGGGAGGAAATGGAAGCACAATTTCTACTAATGTTTATTTCGATTAGAATGATTTAGATGAAAGAATAATCTTTCGTAAGAATAGTTTGTTTGCAGAGCTGGTAGAGAAAGTCATGTAAATGAAATATATAAGATTTTAAACGTCTATAGATGACTGAATTCCCCATTCATGTATAAATGGCCATCCGTGTAACGTGAATAAGTCAGCTAATTGCTATAAGTGAGAGAATTGAAAGTTAACGTTACCTAATGAAATTTGCATCTGTCACGTGCTTGTGAAACATATTCTTAAGTTGGCAAGAAGGTTTTTCAAGTCGCCACATTTCTCGGAACATTTCACAATTGTCTCACTTTCAAACTGTTGCCAAGAAATTCTTTCACCCACTCGGGCATTTCCGTCAATTTCTTCTTCCTGTTTGTGCTGCGTGTCGATTTGATGAGTGTGCAGGTCTGCGCATGTAAATATGTATGTGCTAAATGTTAATGTTTCTGTTAAAATGTAAGTAAAGCGTTCCAAGAGACACTTTAAACGGATCACACTCCCACTCATCCACCCTCTCACTTACCCACTCTCACTCTCACATATACACTCTCTCATACACTCTCACACCCACTCTTCTCACATACACATACACACTTTCACTCACACACACTCTATATATACACACTTTCAACAATCACGTAGAGCCAAAGAAATCGGTGCATTCAGTGCAGTGGTGGCTTATATGTTCAATATGAGTGAACGGCGAATGTTTAATCGGAACTGGGAGAAGAAATATATTTTCTTTTTCTTCAAGAAAAACCGCCACTGTTGCACACGTATCCTCTCCGCTTTTCTGCAAGGTGAAAGAAAATAGAAGAGCCGAATGTAGGGGTAGAGCATTTCACAATGCGATTGCTTATCTTGCACACACACACTCAAAAAGTGTTTACAAATAAGTCTTTAATTCACTGCTGCAAACAATTCATTTGACGCGCAGCCAGTCGTTGCATGCCGACACTCCATTCACGACTCTACTACGCCTGACTTGCCTTGCAGTCCTTCCTTCCTTTATATACTAGAAATGACGTCACAGAACATTCTGGAAAATTGTGGAAACCGAAGTTTCTGGAAGATTCTGGTCTCGCATTTCAAGGCTTCCGGCTACCAGCACGTCACTTACCAAGACTCGCATACCAAAGCGAACGTGAGAACGGTCGCGAACGGCAACAATAAAAAGGAAAAATGTACAGTATACAGGCAGCTTCAAAAATATTCTTACAAAGTTTAGAGACAGGTTTCTTATACCAAAACAAGAAAAAATATTCATATAAACAGATGCCCCAAAACCCTTCGTTCTCGATTTATGGAGGTACAAAATTCTATTAAACAAACCATCTTAAAGTGACACTATTATATTTTTGACATTTTCAGCTTGTTAGGAGATGTTCCACACAAACACCACTTACAGCAAATGATCCAAATGTCCTCCTCTTGCGTCTAGACACGCATGTACTCGTCGAAGCATGGAATGTCAAATACTCCCAGTTGGTGTTGCATGATTTCGCAGGCTTCCAAGACACATAGATTAAGAGTTTCTTCATTCGGGATGTCTGCTGCATATACCAATGGTTTAAGGTAAGATAAAGATCCAAAATATTGAGGTCGGAGCATTGAGCAGGCCATGGAAGTGGTCCCACTCTACCTATCCATTTCTCATACTAGATACCAGTCAGCACATCTCCAACAATGAGATTAAAATATGCTAGAGCATCATGCATAAATCATACGTTTCTTCTTATTTGCAGAGACACATTTTCTAATAAGTCTGGGAGAGTGTTCTGAATGAAGGCAGCACTTGTATGGTGTGCTGGGGGAATGTATTACACACTTGCTAAATGTTAACAAGTAGCCATGGCAACACAAGGCCAGCTCTGCAGGGTAACATGGATCAAAGCCTTCTGTTAATGAGTATATAAATAAGTTAAGTTATTAGACTGGATCCGGAAAACCGTTGAAGGTGACTTTCAAGGAACTAAGTAATGACACTATTTCAGCTAATCTTTTCTCGATTTGTGTCATTCCGGCCTAGACCATGACATGTTGCGGGTTGCGCTCGATTTCTTCGAAAAAATTTGGATTTTCTTTTCCCCAGAAATAAACATTGCGGTTGGATAGATTTTTACACGTCAGCACAAAGTCCAAGTCTGGTGGATGGTCTTGCACTTCTCGTCGCGTCGCCCGTTAAAAATGTTTTCCGTTCCCACGCTAACGTCTTCTTTGTCGGTGCTCTTTCACAAACAGTGCAAGGAAATCGTCCATGACATTTTCCATTGATTTGCCGTTAATTTGACGCTCATGAACCACACAGCGGACACTCAATTGTGTAATCTCTTGTATCAGCCTTTCTTTCTCAATATCAATTAATTTGATTCATAAGAATCAGCCATTCTTTCTCAGCATCAACCAATTTGATTCATAAGAATCAGTCATTGTTTCTCAACATCTCAGCGTCAACTAATTTGATTTATAAGAATCAGTCATTGTTTCTCAACATCTCAGCGTCAACCAATTTGATTCATAAGAATCAGTCATTGTTTCTCAACATCTCAGCGTCAACTAATTTGATTCATAAGAATGTCATTGTTTCTCAACATCTCAGCAGCAACCAATTTGATTCATAAGAATCAGTCATTTTTTCTCAACATCTCAGCATCAACCAATTTGATTCATAAGAATCAGTCATTGTTTCTCAACATCTCAGCGTCAACTAATTTGATTCATAAGAATCAGTCATTGTTTCTCAACATCTCAGCAGCAACCAATTTGATTCATAAGAATCAGTAATTTTTTCTCAACATCTCAGCATCAACCAATTTGATTCATAAGAATCAGTCATTGTTTCTCAACATCTCAGCGTCAACTAATTTGATGCATAAGAATCAGTCATTTTTTCTCAACATCTCAGTATCAACTAATTTGATTCATAAGAATCAGCCATTCTTTCTCAGCAGCAACCAATTTGATTCATAAGAATCAGTCATTTTTTCTCAACATCTCAGCATCAACTAATTTGATTCATAAGAATCAGTCATTTTTTCTCAACATCTCAGCATCAACTAATTTGATTCATAATAATCAGCCATTCTTTCTCAACATCTCAGCATCAACTAATTTGATTCATAAGAATCAGTCATTGTTTCAACATCTCAGCAGCAACCAATTTGATTCATAAGAATCAGTCATTTTTTCTCAACATCTCAGCATCAACTAATTTGATTCATAAGAATCAGCAATTCTTTCTGAATATCTCAGCATCAACTAATTTGATTCATAAGAATCAGTCATTCTTTCTTAATATCTCAGCATCTAAATAATTTGATTCATAAGAATCAGCCATTCTTTCTCAACATCTCAGCATCAACTAATTTGATTCATAAGGATCAGCCATTCTTTCTCAATATCTCAGCATCAACCAATTTGATTCATAAGAATCAGCCATTCTTTCTCAACATCTCAGCATCAACTAATTTGATTCATAAGGATCAGCCATTCTTTCTCAATATCTCAGCATCAACCAAATTGATTCATAAGGATCAGCCATTCTTTCTCAACATCTCAGCATCAACCAATTTGATTCATAAGGATCAGCCATTCTTTCTCAACATCTCAGCATCAACCAATTTGATTCATAAGGATCAGCCATTCTTTCTCAACATCTCAGCATCAACCAATTTGATTCATAAGGATCAGCCATTCTTTCTCAATATCTCAGCATCAACCAATTTGATTCATAAGAATCAGCCATTCTTTCTCAACATCTCAGCATCAACTAATTTGATTCATAAGGATTAGCCATTCTTTCTCAACATCTCAGCATCAACCAATTTGATTCATAAGGATCAGCCATTCTTTCTCAACATCTCAGCATCAACCAATTTGATTCATAAGGATCAGCCATTCTTTCTCAACATCTCAGCATCAACCAATTTGATTCATAAGGATCAGCCATTCTTTCTCAATATCTCAGCATCAACCAATTTGATTCATAAGAATCAGCCATTCTTTCTCAATATCTCAGCATCACCCAATTTGATTCATAAGGATCAGCCATTCTTTCTCAATATCTCAGCATCACCCAATTTGATTCATAAGGATCAGCCATTCTTTCTCAATATCTCAGCATCAACCAATTTGATTCATAAGAATCAGCCATTCTTTCTCAATATCTCAGCATCAACCAATTTGATTCATAAGGATCAGCCATTCTTTCTCAATATCTCAGCATCAACCAATTTGATTCATAAGAATCAGCCATTCTTTCTCAATATCTCAGCATCAACCAATTTGATTCATAAGAATCAGCCATTCTTTCTCAATATCTCAGCATCAACCAATTTGATTCATAAGAATCAGCCATTCTTTCTCAATATCTCAGCATCAACCAATTTGATTCATAAGAATCAGCCATTCTTTCTCAATATCTCAGCATCAACCAATTTGATTCATAAGAATCAGCCATTCTTTCTCAATATCTCAGCATCAACCAATTTGATTCATAAGAATCAGCCATTCTTTCTCAATATCTCAGCATCAACCAATTTGATTCATAAGAATCAGCCATTCTTTCTCAATATCTCAGCATCAACCAATTTGATTCATAAGAATCAGCCATTCTTTCTCAATATCTCAGCATCAACCAATTTGATTCATAACATCTGTTGATTTGTTGTCATAAGAGCAACAACAATCGAACAATCGAAGTCGTCAACAATGGGTATCTTGACAGGAGAATAATATGAATATATTCCAACCTCAAAAAAACATATTTACTCACGTAATTTTAAATTTAGTACAGGGGTATACGGACTTTGTGCGCACACTGTATAATCCCATGAAATTAGAAACTTGAGTAAATATACCATCATTATTCTTCTGTTATAGGTAGATTACCCTGGAAAGCAGAAAGACAAAGTCGGCCATATGCTACTCCCCTCTCTACACAGCACAGTCATTTGTCACTCTTCTGATAAGATATGTCACCTCACACCATACTTTGTGGGATACTGAATAAAGAAGGCCATGCTTGCTCTTCCTTCATACCGCGGGCGGCTTTCTACAGGATTTTACTTTCTGTACACAAACTATGTACATAGTGTATAGAGAAGGTATTGTATTCCACCCAAAACTCCATACCGAGATTTCACCATAAGTAGATGTTTTAGGGTCCCTTGTATCAAACAAAAGAGCATTTTTAGAAAAAGGTCCGTATGTGTGACCGTGTGTCTGTGAACTCGCTAACTCAAAAACGAAAAGTCGGTAAAATAACAAACTTCGTATATAAGTTTAGTATCCAGTGATGCGACACCAATATTTTGAAAACATACCTCCACCCCAAACAACATTTACATGTAAAAACTCAAAAAATGCCTCTAACGGTTTTGAATAAAATAGTGTATATTAAAGATATTTACACGATAAATAAAATGTATATCTTGAATTTTCTGGGAGTGGCTTCTGAAGACCTCTTTATTCTGGAAGAATTTTGCTTGATTTTGCTTAACAAGTAAACCCTAAGAGATACAAAAAAACTTACCACACAAAGTATATGGAGCTCTTTGAAACACACAATTTATATCATATACATTTTATTCGTAGAGTTGACTATTTTAAAAATATTTCTTGTTGTTAGTTTTAGTTTTAAAAAGTTTTGAGAAAATCGAAAATTCCGTAAAATGTTCCATGTAAAGGGTAGTTTGGGTTGGATTTTCCTGAAAATCTTCAGTCACTTTTTTGGGTTATATTGAACTTAAATACTAAGTAAACTTTTCACATACGGAAACCTGTCAACTCCTGGCAATGCAAAGAAACGGATTTTATCCACATGGCAACCAGCTTTTAAAAGATTTGACTGTCACTTTAGCCTTGTGTGTATTCTATAATTTCCCTTCTACTTACAAAAAAAAAAAAAAAAAAAAAAAAAAAAAAAACACTATGCTAATATTTATCTCGATTAGCATGAAGTGGATAGAAGAAAAAGCTTTTTAGCAATAATTTGTTACAAAGATGTAGAGAAAGTCATGTGAATGGAACGTATCAGAATTTTTGAGTTCTCACACAGTTACATATAGCAAGTACATAAAAAATCTGGTGTTCCTTTCACATGACTTTCTCTACATCTCCGCAAGAAATTATTGTTAAAAAGCTTATGTTTCTAATAATTTCATGCTAATCGACAAAAAATTAGCAGAACTGGCCTTATTAGTATTTTAAACCTGAAAGAAATAACAAGTAATATCTCAGAAACGTCAGTTCTACTAAAAATGTATATAATTATGTGTTTTAACGAGATATACATATATATGTAGTAAACATTTCTCTCTCTCTCTCTCTCTCTCTCTCTCTCTCTCTCTCTCTCTCTCTTTTTTACGCTTTAACCATTATGCAAAAGTCATCCAGAATAAAGTGGTCTTCAGAGGCTATTTCCAGAAAATTCAAGATATACATTTTATTTGTGATGTAAGTATCATTAATGTACGGTATTTGAATCAAAATCATTATAGTCCTTTTTTGAGAAAAACTAAATTTTCAAAAAAGTTTCCATATAAAGGATAGTTTGTGGTGGTGGGATTTTCTTGAATACCTTCTTGTCGTATGCTTGGAAGATATAATAAAATAAAGAAATAAAACAAATACCAAACTTGGTATTTAATGGTATTTTCGTTTTTGAGCTATGCTGTCCACACAGAGCGCGCGGACCTTTCTAAAAACCTGATGTGTTCCTTTCGCATAACGTTCTCTAGTTGTTCCACGAACAAACCTTTCTTACAAAAGATTATTCTTCTATCCACATCATGCTAAGCATTAGCATATTTTTTTTTTTTTTTTTTTTTTTTTTTGGTGGCTCAACGTCCTTTAACCTGGTAGGTCGTAACGGACGATGAATGAAATGTTGCTTAAATGATCTCTGGGACCTTGGAGCTTAAAGTTGCTCGTCATATGTCTTCTCAGGATACAGGGAAATCCTTATCCGGGTAACTCAGTCTAAGCAAGTTTCAAACTCGAAACCTATCTAATATGACTCAGACTCACACGGACCTTTTTCTAAAAATGCTTTTTCTCGGATTCAGGGGACCTCAAAAGATATATTTACGGTAAAATCTCGCTATCATAGTTGAGGTGGAATACAATAACTTCCGTATCTACTATGTACGAGGGCCATTGACAGACGATTTGGCAAAACTGAACAATAAAGGAAAGTTATCAACACAAAACTTTATTTACTAAGTTACAATATCTTACTCTATTTCTCAACGTATTCGTCATTGCTATCAACGTATTTATTGTCACATGGTACCTGATTTTCAAAGTCGATGTTATACATTTCTACCGTCAAGGAATTGATTCGTTTTTCTGAATGCACAAAATTTTCGGTTAAGGAATTTTATAGTCAAATAACGCAAGTGCATAGTGATAATGCAATGAACGAGTCTTCAGTGAGGAAATGGCGCATAATTTACGAGTAATCAAGGATAAAGACCAGAGTGGAAGTTCATCAATCGTTATGAAGGAGTTGAATGTTGATAAAAGAATTAAGAAAAACAGGTGTTACACTTTGGACACCGTACATGACTTTTTGGATGGAAAAATTTTCCCATATATGAAGACCTCAATATCTTTAGCGGTGGAAGAGTATGACATCTGCGTTGAAAAACCGGTACCACGTGACAATAAATACCTAGATAGCAATGACGAATACGTTGAGAAATAGAGTAAGATATTGTAACTTAGTAAATAAAGTTTTGTGTTGATAACTTTCGTTATTATTTATGGCAAATCGTCTGTTACATTCTGAATGGCCTTCGTATATTGTAATTACGACCTAGAGGAAGTAAAAATCTGATGCGTTGCAATCACATGACTTTCTCTCTACATCTCTGTAACAAATTATTCTTAAACAGCTTATGTTTCTATTTACTTCATGCTAAGCGAGAAAAATTAGCAGAAATAGTGTTATTACTTGCTTCCTTGAAAGTAGAAGCGAAATAAGGGAATACCATAAGTTAAAGTGATAGTCAAAAGCTGGTTGCTATGTGAATGAAGTTCCTTTGTTTGTATGGACAGGAGTTGACAAATTCCTGTATGAGAAAAGTTAACTTTTTCAAAGCTGAAACCAAAAACAAGCAATAACTCAAAAACGATCAGTTCCACTTAAAAATGTATACAACATAAATTGTGGGTTTTAATATGCTCTACATTTTTTATACAATAAGTTTTTGTCCATTTCTTTCCGTTTAGCAGTTACGCAAAATTCCGTAAAATTCACTCAGAATAGTCTTCAGAGGCTATTCCCAGAAAATTCAAAATATACATTTTATTTGTCAGGTAAATATCTTTAATATACGATGTTTTAATCAAAGTCTTTAGAGCAATTTTCGAAAAAAATTCCACGTAAAGGGTAGTTTGGGGTGGGGAGGTTTTTCTCAAAATCTTCGTGTCGCATCCCTGGAAAATACTTATCTTAAATACCAGTTTTGGTATTTTAGCGACTTTTCGTTTTTGAGTTATTGTGTTCACAGACACACACACACACACGGACCTTTTTTCTGAAAATGCTTTTTTTGGACGCAGAGGACCCTAAAACATATTTTTCCGGTGAAATCTCGGTATCGAATTTTTGGGTGGAGTGCAACACCTTCTCTATACACTATGTACATAGTACGTGTAGAGAAAGTAAAAACGTGAATGTAACCCGTTGCTATATTTCTTCAACTTACTAGAGAGAGTGAAGATGCCAGCCTGTGTATGTAGTATTTTCGAGTTTCCCAATGCGCGTGCGGGTTTTCTTCCGGTCCAATGAACGGGAAAGCTTAGTCATTTGTTTCTCCACACACATGTTGAGCAATAGCTTTCCCCCACCACCAGGTAATTACTATTGCATCACGACAAGGTGTTCACGTCCACAAATAGAACACCACCTCGGGGAGGTGCAAGTCCACGACCTCTACCGAGGACTATCGGAATGTAGTAGTAACTTTGAAATATCAGGCCTTTACACGAAACGAAATACACAAAAAGTTGCATTTGACATAAATCATGTTTCAACGAGATATATATTACCTTTTCTACCGAATGCTATGTACGTACTACTAGGTAAAAAAGTTATTGTATTCCTCACGGGAAATATGTTTTCAGACCCTCAATAAGAAAAAAGAATGTATTTTTAGGAGAGAGTCCGCACGTGCGTGTGCGTGTGCGTGTGTGTGTGTGTGTGTCCTTAGGCAGGATAGTTAAAAAACGAAAAGTGTGTTAAATATGTAACGAAGATTTTTAAGAAAGTTCTCTCACCACAAAAATTTCTTTACATGGAAAAATGTTCGAAAATTTACTAAATCTGATGTGTTCCATTCACTTGACTTTCTCTACATCTCTGCAAAACAAATTATTAAAAAGTTTATGCTTATATTTACTTCATGCTAATCGAGGAAAAAATTAGCAGAAATAGTCTTATTACTTGCTTCCTTGTAAGTAGAAGCGAAATAAGGGAGTGCCATAGGTTAAAGTGAGTGTCAAAAGCTGGTTGTTATGTGACTGAAGTTCTTTTGTTTGTATGGACAGTAGTTGATAAATTCCTATATGAGAAAAGTATAAGTTTTTCAAAGCTGAAACCTATAACAAGGAATATCTCAAAAACGACCAACTCCACGAAAAAAACATATATATTACATAAAATTGTGTGTTTTAACGTGCTCTACATTTTCTGTGTGGTAGTTTTGGTCCATCTCTTACGGTTTAGCAGTTTTGATAAATTACGCAAGATTCATCCCGAATAAAATAGTCTTCAGAGGCTATTCCCAGAAAATTCAAGCTATAGGTTTTATTTCTCAGGTAAATATCTTTAATATACGATATTTTAATCAAAATCGTTAGAGGCATTTTTGAGAAAATAAACATTTTCGAAAAAAGTTCCATGAAAGGGTAGTTGGGGGCTTTTCTTGAAAATCTTCGTGACACATCCTTGGAAGATACCAAACTTAAATACCTTGGTATTTAACGGTCTTTTCGTTTTTGAGCTATGCTGTCCACAGACACACAGCCAGAAAGACAGACTGACAGGCACACGCACACGGATCTTTTTCCAAAAATGTTTTTTTTTTTTGTGTAATCTCGGCATCGAATTTCTGGGTGCAATACAATACCTTCTCTATACACTATGTACATAGTACGTGTAGAGAAAGTAAAAATTATTAATTTTGATTGAAATACCGCAATATACTCAGGTGAGAAATAAAATGTAGGATTCTTGAATATTCTATCCTCTGAAGTACTCTTAATTCTGAATGACTTTTGCTTAACTGGCAAACCATAAGAGGTAGACAAAAACTTATTGCACAAGAAAAACAAATCTCGTTAAAACACACAATGTATATCATGTACATTTAAAACATTTCTTGTTATTCGTTTTTGTTTCTAAGTACTTAAGCTTTTCTGATACAGGAATTTGTGAACTCCTGAGAATGCAAAGAAACGGCTTTTAATCACATAGCAACCAGTTTTTAAAATTGTTGACTTTACTTTAACTTATGCTACTCCCTTATTTCACTTCTACTTACAAGGAAGCAAGTAATAAGACTATTTCTGCTAATTTTTTCTCGATTAGCATGAAGTGGGTAGAATAAGAATAAGCTTTGTAATAGATATGTAGTAAAAATCATGTGAATGGAACACATTCATTTTTACTTTCTATGGTACGTACGACAAAACACATATTAAACCGAAAGGTATTGTATTCCACCCAAAAATTCCACACAGAAGCTTCACCAGAAATACATTTTTACTTTCTATGGTAGGTACGACAAAACACATATTAAACCGAAAGGTATTGTATTCCACCCAAATATTCCACACAGAGGCTTCACCAGAAATACATTTTTGTGACACCCTGAATCAACAAATAATAACAATAATAATAACAATAATAATAAAAATGTATTTTTAGGAAACTATGCGTGTGAGTGTATCTATCTGTGTAGTAGGGTTCAAAAACGAAAAGGCGGTTAAATACCAAACTTAAGTGTTTAAGTTTAGTATCTTCCAAGGATTCGACACGATTTCAACTACCCAACTGCCCTTTGCATGAACAATTTTTGTAAATTTTAATTTTTTAAAAAATTGCTCTAATGATTTTGATTAAAATGCCAGCCATATTTTCAGATATTTTCATGTATAACTTGAATTCTCAGAGAATAGCCTCTGAAGACCTCTTTAATGTGGAAGAATATCAGAAACCGCAAGAGATGGACAAAAACTTACTGCACAAAAAATGTAGATCTCGTTAAAACACACAATTTATGTTACATACATTTTTTGCGGAGTTAGGCATGTTATTGACTTAAACTTTTCTCAAGCGAGAAGTTAACTTTTGCTTCATCTCTTTTGCGTTACTTGAGAATACGCAATTTTTTCACGTGATGATAGTTTTTAAAAGATTTGACTGTCGGAAGGAATAAGACCACTTCTGCTAACGCTTATGTAGAATACCATGGCCTAAATAAAAGAATATGCTTTTGTAAGGAAAGTTTGTTTGCGGAAAAGCTAGAGAAAGCCATGTGAATGGAACATATAAGATCTTTTTTGGTGTAATAAGTTTATGTATATCTTTTACTGTTTACCAGTAACACAAAATTCCTCCAGAATGAAGTCATCATACGCTATTACCATAAAATTCAAGATATAATTCCGTTTTTATGAAAAAATCATAAACAAATAGTATTTAATCAAAACGTTAGTGCCATTTTTGAGTAGATCAAAATTTTCGAAATGGTAGTTGGGTGAGAGGGATCTTAATGAAAATTTCGGGTCCTATCTTTGGAATATACTGAACTTAAAACACCAATTGTGGACCTTTTGTTTTTGACTTATGCTGTCAACAGATACACAGACACTGATTATCTAAAACTCCACTTTACTCTTTCTATACGTACCAAGTATATAGTGTATAGAGAAGGTATTTTATTGCACCCAAAAATTCGATACCAAGATTTCACCGGAAATATATGTTTTGAGACTTCCTGAATCTAGAAAAGAGCATTTTTAGAAAAATATCTGCCTGTATCGGTTAGAGTCGGTTAAAAACAAACAATAAACTATAAAAAATAATAATAAAACTTGGCATTTAAGTTCAGTATCTTCCAAGGATGCGACACGAAGATTTTAAGGAAAATCCTCCCACCCCCAACTACCCTTTACATGGAAAAATTATCGAAAATTTTTATTTTCTCAAAAATGGCCTTAATGATTCTGATTAAATACCGTATATTAAGTATATTTATATGAACAATTAAATATGTATATATCTTGAATTTTCTGGGAATATCCTCTGAAGACTTACTCCGTTGGAAATGCATTCAAAGACCCAATTTTAGTAGCAAATTAAACAGAATGTTCTGTAGTTTCAATTCCTTGTCACTAGATGCGCAGATGTTTATGTTTTATTCCTAATTGCATTGTTGGCAGCTATTTCGACATTTTGCTCTTGTAGTCAACGTGAATATGCAGTACGATGTAGAGCTGAGTGAATGATATTTTCAGCAAGATGGCGCTACATCAAATGAATCCATGAACCTAATTGGAAGTTTCTTTGCCGGCCGGATAGTTTCCAGGAACCTGTGGCCACCGGGATCTCCGGATTTGACATCACCGGACTTCTTTTTATGGGGTTGCTTAAGAGACAGGGTTTACGCCACACGTCCCCAGACATTCGACGATCTGAATCACATCAAAAAGGAGATTCAAGCTATTGACAACAGAGCCCTCCAACGAGTGGCCAGTACGGCGTGTTGAGTTGTGCCTTATGCAGGGTGGAGGACATTTTCAACATTTGCTATAGAGGTAAATAATCTCCCAAAATTCCTCTACAATTTAGGTATAATAAGTTGTCGATAGAATAACACGTTTTGAAACAATTAATGAAAGAAATGTCTCAGCTCTGTATAAAGCATCCTGCATATGCTAATCGTTTTCGAGATATTCGAGATTCTTGGTTTAAATTTTACTCAAACGGGAAGACATCTTACTTCTCATTTCTCGTTTGTTCCATCCTGACAAGCAAGGAGATTAGAATATCAATTGTTTCTCACAGCGACCGGCTTTTAAAGGACGAGACTATCGCTAGAGCCTGTGCATTTTCTTATTTCCATTTCAGTTACAAGAAGCTAGTAACAAAGGTAATTCTGCTTATGTTTATCTTGATTAGCATGATGTAGATAACAGATTAATGTTTTGGACGAAAGGTTTGTTTGCCGTACAGCTAGACAGTGTTACCAGATTGGGCGAAAAGTCGCCGATTGGGCTACTAAAAGCCGCTTTTTACGTCCAAATTAACGAAAGACAAATACTAACTCCTCTCTGACATGAGTAAGACTATTTATACAACCTTATTTTAAGCCTGCCAATAATTACATTTTTTTTTTTTTTTTTTGCGCGCGCTATATAGTTAATTTGCTATGCTTATTAATATTGTTAATGGATGGATCATAAATTGGCATTCACATTTGCAAAGTAAAATAAATTTCACTGTTGGTAGTTAATATTTCATTATACTTCTTATATATTAGAATTGTTGGTTTGGTTTTATCGATATTTTAACAATTAAATTTAATCGAGATCAAAAGCATTAGTGCGGGAAGCAAAACCATACGAATAAAAAGAATGTCCCCATAGCAAGACATCGGAGACTCGGCTCCTAAAATGTAACATTTATCGTTCTGTTAATAAGATTGTATGGTAATAAGTCTATAAGGCAACCCTCAACAGAGGGAAGTAAATAATAAAATAAATACTTGAGGTAATATTTCGGCGCAAACGCCTCGTATTTTCATACTCTTTCCTGAATCTGTATCAGCGCAGCTCACACTAGTTAGTATTCCAATATTATGATTGTGCTATACTTACAGAGATACCGGTTATAAGAATGTTTTGAAAATATTCCAAGAGTGTGTGTGTGTTTATAAAATAGTTAAACAAATTTATGTGTTACATTCAAATGAATTTCTCTACATCTCTGCAAAGAAAATGTTATTAAAAAGCTTATGCTTCTATTTACTTCATGCTAATCGAGAAAAAATTAGCAGAAATAGTTTTATTACTTGCTTCCTTGCAAGTAGAAGCGAAATAAGGGAGTACCATAAGTTAAAGTGATAGTCAAAAATTGGTTACTATGTGAATTGTTTGTATAGACAGGAGTTAAGAAATTCCTGTATGAGACGTTTTTTTCAAAGCTGAAGCCAATAACAAGGAATATTTAAAAAACGATCAACTTCACGAAAAAATGTATGTAACATAAATTGTGTGTTTTAACGTGTTCCACATTTTTTGGGCGTTAAAATTTTGTCCATCTCTTACGGTTTAGCAGTTATGCAAAATTCCGTAAAATTCATCCAGAGTAAAGTAGTCTTCAGAGGCTATTCCCAGAAAATTCAAGATAAACATTTTATTTGTCAGGTAAATATCTTTAATATACGATATTTTAATCAAAATCATTAGACCCATTTTTGAGAAAATATAAATTTTTGAAAAAGGTTCCATGTAAAGGGTAGTTGGGGGTGGGGGGATTTTCTTGAAAATGTTGTGTCGCATCCTAGGAAGATACTAAACTTAAATACCAAGTTTTTGGATACAGGTGACCCTAAAACATATATTTCCGGTGAATTCTCGGTATGGAATTTTTGGGTGCATTACAATGCCTTCTCTATACATTATGTACATAGTGCGTGTAGAGGAAGTAAAAGTATTGGGCGACTTCAACTGAACCTTTCCGATTTTTTTTATGATTCGGGTGAAATTTTGAGAAATGCTTCTGGCAACACTGCAGCTAGAGGACATCATGTGAATGAAACACATCAACAACACCTCCTCCACTCTGTAACGTGGGCTATAGAGGAAAGCTGGAAGTTACAAGATCACGATATCCATTAACTCTGTTCGGGCAAATCAGCAAGCAGAACTCAAGATGTTCACGCTCAAGAAACAATGCCTCTTGAACAAGGTCAGCCGTCAGTTGTAATGCTATTATCTTCTCTGGGTCATTCGCAATTTCATGGCCCACTGACAATTAATGAGCTTCCCTCATGGCCAACCTTGCATCTTCTGGATCTTCCTGCTTTACTTGCAACCTTTCTTCATAAAACAGATCATGTGTTAGTCATCAACTGCAAATACACTAATTGAAGTTCCATTGTATGTATGGACAGGATTTGATGAATTCCTGTATGAGAAAAGCATCAGTTTTTTAAAGCTGAAACCAAAAACAAGAAATATCTCAAAAACGACCAACTACATGAAAAAAATGTATAAAGATAAATTGTGTGTTTCAAGGTGCTCTTCATTTCTTGTGTTTCAAGTTTTTTCTATCTCTTACGGTTTAGCAGCTATGCAAAATTCCGTAAAATTCATCCAGCATAAAGTAGTCTTCAGAGGTTATTCGCAGAAAATTCAAGATATACATTTTATTTGTCAGGTAAATATCTTCAATATACGATATTAATCAAAATCGTTGGAGCCATTTTTGAGAAAATCAAAATTTTCGAAAAAAGTTCTATGTAAAGGGTAGTTTGGGGTGGGGGAGATTTTTCTCAAAATCTTTGTGTCCATGCCTGGAATATGCTAAACTTAAATACCAAATTTGGTATTTTACTGACTTTTCGTTTTTGAGTTATTGTGTTCACAGACACAGGGAACACACACACACACACACACACACACACACACACACACACACACGGACCTTTATCTGAAAATGCTTTTTTTTGGGTACAGGAGACCCTAAAACATATATTTCCGGTGAAATCTCGGTATCGAATTATTGGGTGGTGTGCAATATCTACTTTATACACTATGTGCATAGTACGTAGAGAAAGTAAAAATCTTGCTGCTCTACAATCTTCTTACAAAAGATTTTTCTTCTTTCTACACAATGCTAATCGAGATAAACATTAGCAGATTGTTCTTATTACTTAATTCCTTATAAGTAAGAGGGAACTAAGGGAATGCACTATGCTAAAGTGATAGTCATGTGTTTTAAAATAAATTGTTTTGCAAATTGCTCATTTGCTTGGCAAGGAGTAGAACAAAAGGAAAACGACACTTCCTGTCTAAGAAAATTATAACTGCTTTACAATTGAAACCAATTATAAAGAATATGTCGGAAACGGTTACCTCCAGCATAAATGGTGTGTTTTGACGAGATCTACATTTTTTGTGTCGTAAGTTTTTGTGTATCTCTTAAGGTTTAGCAGATAAGAAAAAATTGGCAAAATCCAACCAGAGTAAAGTAGTCTTCAGAGGCTATTCCCGAAAATCAAGATATACATTTTATTTGTCATGTAAATATCTTTAATATACGGTATTTTAATCAAAATCGTTGGAGCCATTTTTTGAGAAAATAAATATTTTCGAAAATTGTTGCATGTAAAGGGTAGTTTATGGTGGGGGGATTTTCTTGAAAATCTTCGTGTTGCATCTTTAGAAGATAGTATACTTAAATATCAGGTTTTTATTTAACTGTCTTTTCGTTTTTGAGCTATGATCTCCAACGACGCACACACGGACCTTTTTCTAAAAATACTTTTTTCGGCCTCAGGGGACCCCAAAAATATATATTTGCGGAGAAATCCCTATCCATTATGTACACTGTACATGCGGGCTTGAAAATGGCGGGTTGGTATGTGACAGTTTGAAATCAGTTTCTTTGTAGGAAAAAATCTGAAAAAGTCGGTAAAATACCAAACATGACATTTTAGTTCAGCATCTTCCAAGGATGGGACACGAACATTTTCCAGAAATCCCCCCACCGCCGCCGCAAACTACCCCTTACATGGGAAAATTTTAAAATATTGATTTTCTCAAAAATAACTAACGATTTTTTTAAAAATGTTCGTAGATTAAAGACATTTACATAACAAATAAACATGTATATTGCTTTTTTACTTTCTCTATATGTACTATTTACATAGCGTATAGAGAAGGTATTGCATTGCACCCAAAAATTCGATACCAAGATTTCACCGGAAATACATGTTTTGAGACCACCTGGATCCAAAAAAAAAACATTTTTAGAAAAATGCCCGTGTGTGTGTGTGTGTGCGTGGCTGTGTGTATGTGTGTGTCCGTGGGCAGCATAGCTCAAAAACGAAAAGATTGATAAATACCAGCCTTGGTATTTAAGTTCAGTATTTTCCAAGGATGCGACAAGAAGAAAATCCCCCCCACACCAAACTACCCTTCACATGGAACAATTTTCGAAAATTTTGATTTTCTAAAAAATGGCTCTAACGATTTTGATTAAAATATTGTATATTAAAGATATATACCTGACAAATAATATGTATATCTTGAACTTTCTGGGAATAGTCTCTGAAGACTACTTTAATCTGGATGAATTTTACGGAATTTTGTGTAACTGGTAAACCGTAAGAGATAGACAAAAATTGCAAACAAAAAATGTAGACTACATTAAAACACTCAATTTATGTTATATACATTTTTTCGTGGAGTTGATCGTTTTTTTAGATATTCCTTGTTTTTGGTTTCAGCTTTGAAAAACTTACTTTTGTCATACAGGAATGTATCAACTCCTGTCCATACCAAACTTGGTATTTAAGTTCAGTATCTTCCAAGGGTGCGACACAAAGACTTTTGAGAAAAATCCTCCACCCCCAACTACTAAATGTTTATTTTCTCAAAAATGCCTTTTACGTTTTTGATTAAAATAATACATATTAAAGCAATTTACATCACAAACGAAACGTATATCTTGAATTTTCTGGGAATAACTTCTGGAGACCTCCGTACTCTGGATGAATTTTGCTGAATTTTGCATAACTAGTAAAACCATAAGAGATATACAAAAACTTATTATATAAAAAATTTAGGTCACGTTAAAACACACAATTTATGCCATATATTTTTTTTTCGTGGACTTGACCGTTTTTGAGATATCCTTGTTATTGGTTTCAGTGTTTCAATCCCATAGCAACCACGTTTTAAAACGTGTGACTGTCAGTTTAGCCTAGTGTATTCCCTTATTTCCCTTCTACTTATAAGGAACTAAGTAATAAGAACGTTTCTGCTAATGTTTATCTCGATTAGCATGAAGTAGATAGAAGAATAAGCTTTTTAACAATACTTTGTTACAGAGATGTAGAGAAAGTGATGTGAGTGTAACAGATCAGATATTTTTATTCAGTGGGATTCAAAGCATATATTTCCAGTGAAATCTCAGTATCGAATTTTGGGTGGAATACAATACCTTCTCTATACACTATGTACATAGTACGTGTAGAGAAAGTAATTAGATACAAGGTAATATGAAGAGAGTATTGAGAAGTTTTTGTAACAGTAAATTCTCCAGTAGGTTGGAAGCCTGTTCTGCCTCCACACACCACACAATGAATGGTGACATGCGAGGCGAATGATCATGTCCCAACATAGGTCACCCCGCCCACTGTTACTCAACTGTCAGCTTTATTATCACAGGCCAAGAATAACGGTTAAAACTAGATTCCGCACCACACGGCCCTTTTATATAAGGATTTGTATCATAACACCAGCTTTATTATTTGTGACGCAACCAATACCCCGAAACATCACAACAATCATTAGCTTAATTTACCCGTGCAGTAGTGGAGAACTACCCTGGTGCTTCTTTAGCGAGCTTGATTAAAAGAATCTATAGTGTTACATTCAAATAAATTTTTCTAACAGTTCTAAAAAATGACTTCTTAGGAAAGATTATTCTTCTTTCTTTGTTTCTTTTTTTTTTAATGTTATTGTAGACAGATCACCATTTATGCTGTACAGTCCATTAGATAACAAAAAGATTAAATACATTAACATTTGAGGTTGACCATGTTGGTTCCTCTAACATAAACAGAAATAGTTATTAATAATATAACTTTACAAATAAATGTTAGAATTAAATGAAAGTATAAGTAATAACAATAATAAAGTTAAAACACGGAAGTAAATGATTATGATATTTATGAATAATTATTAGCAGGAGTCTGTGTCACTGGTTGAGAAATGTTGAGGTAGTTTTCTTTTTAGTCTTTTATGTGGAGTTTTGATACTCAGGTTAAATGCTTGAGCACCAGTAACGTTGTTGAATTTGTTGAAGAATGTCTTGGAGAGGTGTTTTTTATAGTGTTCTATTGGAAGGATGTTAAGTTTGTGTTGTATTTCTTACAAAACATAGTGCGTTTGTAGCTCTGCAGAGAAGCTTTTTTTTTTAGTTTAAAGTCCTTTAACCATATCGGACGATGAATGAAATTGGTGAAATGATGCTCAAATGATCTCGGGGTCCATGGAGCTTAAAGTTACTCGACATTCGTCTTCTCAGGATAACGGAAAACCCGAGAAAAACCTTATCTGGGCAACTCACCCCAAGCGAGATTCAAACTCACGACCTTTTGAATGTGAAGCAGGCACGCTACCACCACACTACCCAGGCGGGTAGAAATTTATTTTGTACAACTTACAGTTTATGAATATTAGTTTTATTTGTTATGGACCGTATAGAAGCTGCATAAGTAAGAAGAGGTCGAATTAAAGATTTGTAAAGCAGAATGGAGCAGTCCAGGCCAATCTTGGAGCGTTTGTTAATTAATGGATCAAGTTTGATGAACCTTGAGTTAGTTATGCGTGCAATGTGATCATTCCATGTCATTTTTGTGTCCCGTAGAACGCCAAGATAGTTAACTGAGGTTTGAGATGGCAACCAGGTTAGCTGATTATTCTGTAAATGTAAATAATCAAGGTTTTAACAAGGTCTTAGAAAAAACATTTTTGCTTGTGTCTTGTTGATGTTAAGTGAAATGCGCCAAACTGTAAGCCATTCAGCGAATAGTGAAAGAGATGTTTGCAGGTAATTGCTGTATTTAGTTTGGAGTGCGAATAAAAAGGAACAGTGTCGTCTGCGTACATGACGATGGAAGCTGGTTGTAAATCAGGAACATCATGAGTGAATATATTAAAACAGTAGCGGTGCAAGAACTGATCCTTGTGGTACTCCTGCGGCGATTGTTCGCACAGTTGATTTGAAGGCATCTATGCGGGCGGACTAGAAATTGCCATCCTGTTAAAAAGCTTCTTATTATCTGTATAAGATAATCTGGTATTCCTACTCTATACACTTTTACTAGTAAGCCTTCCTGCCATACTCTAATTCTTCTTTCTGCACCATGCTAATCGAGATAAGTTTTAACAGAAAACCACATATTAATTAGTTCCCTATAAGTAGAAGGGAACTAAAGGAATGCGCTATACTAAAGCGATAGTCAAAAGCTTTAAAAAGCTGTCGCTATGCAATTCTCGGTAAAATTGGCTTCTTTGCTTGGCCGGGAATAGAACAAAAGAAACACGGACACTTCCTGTCTGACAAAAGTATTTTAAAATTGATGTCAATAAATAACGAGGAATATCTTGGAAACAGTGAACTCTACAGCAAAAATGTATTTGAGATAAATTGTGTGTTTTAACGATCTATTTTTTTTTTTTGTAGTAAGTTTTTGTGTATCTCTTACGGTTTAACCGTTATGCAAAATTCTGCAAAAATCAGCAAGAATATAGTACTCTTGAGAGGCAATTCCAAAAAAATTAAAAATATATATTTTATTTGTGTTGTGAATAACTTTAATATACGGTATTTTAATCACAATTGTTAAAGCCATTTTTGAGGAAAACAAACATTTCAAAAAATTTTCCATGTAAAGGGTAGTTTGGGGCGGGGGATTTTCTTGAAAATCTTCGTGTCGAATCCCTGGGAAAGTTTGGTATTTAACGCTCGTTTAGTTTTTGAGCTATGCTGTCCACAGACAGATACACACACACACACATACACGGACTAATTTCTGAAAATGCTGTTTTTGGATTCAGGGGATCCTAAAACATGTATTTCCGGTGAAATCTCGGTATCGAATTTTTGGGTGCAATACAAAATATTCTCTTTCTGCTATATATGTTTACATACGTGTTAGAGAAAGTAAAAAAAGTTGTACTTACATTTAGCTCAATATCTGTAGAAGAAGAAAGATCTTGATTTTAGCTAACGAAGTCTAATAAATTAATATACGAGTGCCATCCAGAAAGTGACAGACGATTTTGGCACAACTAAATGATAACATAAGATATAAACACAAAACTTTATTTACAAAGTTACAGTATCTTACTCTATTTCTCAAATATCTCCATTCTGTCAAGACATTTACTGTCACGTGGTACCAGTTTTCAATGCATATTAGTTTTTTCAATGCATAAAATCTTCGGCCACCAATGGAATTTTATAGGTAAATAACGCAAGTGTATGATGATAATGAAATGAACGAGTCTTCAGTGAGGAAATGACACATAATCAAGGAAGAACCTGTGTGTACGATAAAGACCGGAGTGGGAAGTTCATCAATCGTTATAAAGGAACTAAAAGTAAACAAGCGTGCATAACCTGACTACTCAGGGATGCATGCCAACCCAGGGACAAGTCCGTTAGGCCAGTAGCTATTTTATACACTGAACCCCCTGCGTGCAATTACCGAAGTGCTTGTATACAGGGACGGAAGTGCATACCCGCGTCAACCCTGAGGGGAAGACTATCGGTAGAGCATACCTTTACCAGCTTAGGTCTACTAGCTTTCCAGGTTAGTGCCAGAGGAACACTAAGGCGCCTCACAACCCCGTCCAGACGTACCCACAGGTATCGGGCCACTGCCACGTCGAGTCCAACCGAATCCGAACAGGGGCTCAGATGTTTGGCCTGACTTCTTCTAGTAACGTCAGAAGTACCACGAGTGCTCGGGGTTCGCAGAGCTCGCACCGGAGTAGCTAAAGAGCAATATACATGTTTATTTGTTATGTAAATGTCTTTAATCTACGAAGTTAGTAAAAGTCACGTACTCCTTTATGCATGTGCATACAATAGAGTAACAAGTTAAAGTGAACTGGGGGAAGTCTCCAATATTCAAGAAATGAGTTTTTCTTCATTGTATAGAGGTAGTCACGTGGTGCATTATGGATAATAAGAACTGCATTATGGGACGCATAGACGCCAAGTTCGCGGTCTTTTTAACCAATAGAAATAAAGGAGCCATGACACAATATTGTTCTATATAAGTAGCATCTTGAAGACAGTTTGGCACACAATGTTAAGTTCAGTTGCGAGGCGTACACCGTGATCAGTTGTCGGAGATATACATGTAACGCTCAGTTGATATATTCGCACGGACGCACAGTTTAAGGATCAGTCGTCAGATACGCACGACTATAGGCATAGTTGTCAGATAGTCGCACATTTATGTTGTAAGTTTCAGGAAGTGCTAGGAAACGAAGTAACTTTAGTATTGAGGCAAAAGTGCTTATCCTGGTTCTAGTCACAAATACATTTAGATATACAAGTTAAAAGTGTGGTGTGACATTCATAAGTATAACTCCTAACTGCCCCACTTGTTACTCCAACCTGAGCAAGTCAATTTGTCAATTTCATGCTCACCGGCCGACGTCATCGGAGATTTGAGTCGAAGCTATAAACCGATACGTGAAGAGTGATCTGCTCTAAGTAATTAAACCCAGTTCCGCCTTAAGTTGGTCCTCGTCAAAACAACCCCAGGCGACCAGAGCCCCGTTGCAATGTGGCCTTCCGCCATTCGCGCCAGAAATACTGTCATGACCACGTGGCATATTGTAATGTAAAACGAACAGAGCTCTTATTCCGACAATTTAGATAGATACTTTATTTCACTGCTTAGGGCGTGACCCGGTGGCAGCGCTGTCAATGCAATAATACAATGAGTTAAATAAACAATAATGTGAATAATGCCCTGTTAAAATACCAATGACATCTGTTAAGTATAATGGTGATAAAATTGATAGTCGTATCAAAATAAATGTGTGCACATGCAATAACTTACATTTATTCGCTCTGTGGAAGCGGCTCTATTCCCTCCAGATCGGAATCGTCGTCTGAGCTGTTTGTGCTGCTGCTTTCAAATCCAAGTTTGTTAGCAACAACAATGACACTTACACTGTCCATCTCCCAAAACAACGCTTCTCCCTTCGTTACATGTTCGAACTGCAAGCAACCGTTACTGTGTAAACAATTTTCGGAAATCACGTGACTCATACGAATTGCATGCTGGGTCTTATTGCTGTTTTTAACGCTATAAATCGGCGTTTGTTAAATTCGTAGGTATTTGTATAAAATATTATACCATTTAAGAATAAATTTATTGTATCATTTAGATTATTAGAAATGGTATTACATTACTGCGCGCATTACTACTGTGTTGTACCGCGGTGCACTGACCACGTGGATCGGTTTTTGGCGGGGATCAACCTAAGAGTAAATACAAAATAGTAGGGGAGTACACACACACAGTGGGAAACGTGACGTACTTGGCCCCACGTGACCGACGCAAGCTTTAGAACAATAAGTTTTACAGAGAGATAGAGTGAATGGAACACATCATATTTGGGGGGAGGGGATAAGAGCCCAGGTATAACATTTCTCAATATAAAACTGTAAAATACCACGTTAAAGAATCTAAATGTAAGTTCTCCCCACTTTTTCTAATGCACCATTACTCGTAACTATTTAACAAAGTTAACGGCATCAAAAAATTGGTCGCGCAAACTTTCTGGATTCACGCACATGGCTTACTCGTTTCCTGGTTATCTGCCCAATTAGCCGCGCTTCTGACAGCCGTGGTAAACGAGAAACAAATCACTGGTAACTTACTGCACAAGTTTACAAAACAGAAAAATCCTTGTTACCAAACTTCTCCAGTGTTTTATGTCTGTTTGCAACACTGTCTTTTCAAATTACAATTAATTTCTCTACACGTACTCTGTACATAGTGTTTAGAGAAGGTATTGTATGCACCCGAAAATTCCATGCCAAAATGGAAACATTTTCAAAAATTTTGATTTTCTCAAAAATGGCTCTAACGATTTCGATTAAAATACTTTGTGATTAAGATATTTATATGACATATGAAATGCATATCTTGAATTTTTTGGGAATAGCCTTTGAAGACCTCTTCATTCTGAAACCAAAACTTACTACACAAACATTGTAGATCTCATTAAGGGGGGACGTAGGCAGAAATACCTCGACACAACAAAAATTCTACCATGGCAATAATTTTTGTCCTAAAGCAATGACATTTTACACAGTTAATTGTCTTGATATATTCTATGACTGTGCAGTTTTATAAGTAATTTTGTCAACAAATAAAGAAATTACACTACACTGGAATTTTCAAAACATCAAAAAGCTTATGAACCTTTTTCTTAGAATCCCTTTGGTGAAGTTGCTTGAAAACAAGTGTACATAAAGTATCAGAATTGTGCTATATTTTGGTGCAGAAGGTTTTTATCTCCCTTTAATGATTTTTAAAGTATTTTTCAAGGTATGGACTTTTTTTTATTTCAAATTATTATGCATTTTATAGCACAATTCCTATAGAATCTAAATCAAAAGAAAACTAGCTACCCCAAAATACTCATTGTGGACTGAAATATGCGTGTACAAAATTTCATTGCAATATCTCAAATAGTTTCCAAGAAAAAGGTACATAAGTGTGAAAAATTGTTTTATTTGGGGAATGATCTACATGCTTTAGATACTGCCTAAAATCCACCAGAACTGTACTCAGCGTCTTCTTCTTCCTGGTCAAAAACTAAAGAAACATACCTTCTAAATATGTATAACTATGTTTGCCTGTAAGAAATGTAGAGAAACAAGGGATCAAAGCTCAAAACCAAGCAAGCAGAAAAAGTGGGCGTGGCATACCAAGTCCTAACTTTTTAATTTATTTGGACCACAAAGAAATCGAATTCGGTTATGAAACTTTGGGAATATAAAGCTGAATGTATTAACAATTAGTGAAATAAAAAAATTGATGTGTTCCGTTCACATGACTTTCTCTATATCACTGCAACACATTATTCTATTTACTTCATCTAATCGAGAAAAAATTAGCGGAAATAGTCTTATTACTAGCTTCCTTATTAGTAGAAGCGAAATAAGGGAGTACCATAGGTTAAAGTGATAGTCAACAGCTGGTTGCTTTGTGACTGAAGTTCCTTTGTTTGTATGGATACGAGTTCACAAAGTACTGTATGAGAAAAGTATAAGTTTTTTAAAGCTGAAACCAAAAACAAGGAATACCTAAAAAACAATCAGTTATACGAATAAAATGTATATAACATAAATTGTGTGTTTTAAAGTGCACTACATTTGTTGTGTAGTAAGTTGTTGTCCATCTCTTACCGTTTAGCACTTATGCAAAATTCCGTAAAATTGACTCAGAATAAAGTAGTCTTCAGAGGCTATTCCCAGAAAATTCAAGATATACATCTTATTTGTGAGGTAAATATCTTTAATATACGATATTTTAATCAAAATCATTAAGAGCCATTTTTGATAAAATCAAAATTTTCGAAAAAAGTTTCATGTAACGGGTAGTTTGGGGGGGGATTTTTCTCAAAATCATCATGTCGCATCCCTGGAAGATACTAAACTTAAATACCAAGTTTGGTATTTTACCGACTTTTCGTTTTTCAGTTATCGTGTTCACAGACACACGGACCTTTTTCTGAAAATACCTTTTTTTGGATACAGGGGACCCTAAATCATATATTTCCGGTGAAATCTTGGTTTCGAATTTTTGGGTGGAGTGCAATACCTACTCTATACACTAGTTACATAGTACGTATAGAGAAAGTAAAAATTGAAAAATTCGCCATTTTTAGCCTACGTCTCCCATTAAAAAAAGAACACTATTTATATAATACACTTTCACCGTTAACCATTTTAGAGATAATCCGGATTACTGGTTTCAATTTTAAGGCACTTAAACTTTTTTCGAACGGGAAGACATCTTTCTTCTCGTTCCTCGTTTGTTTAAAGAAAACAGAATGGAATTTCAAATGCTTCACATAGAGGCCGGCTTTTAAAGGGCTTGACTGTCACTTTAGCCTGTGCATTTTCTTATTTCTCTTCTACTTAATAGCAAACAAGTAACAGACTAATCTTGATAGGCATGATGTAGCTAAAAGATTAATATTTAGAATAAAAGGTTTGTTTGCAGGACAACTAGAGAAAGTCATATGAATGGAGCACATCAGATTTCTAGGAAAATATCTGTGTGGTGTCTCTGTGTCACGGAAATCTGTCAACTGTTGGCCATACAAACATATAGCAACCAGATTTGACCATAGGTTTAGCCTAGTGCACTTTCTTATTTCACTTCTACTTACAAGGAAGAAAGATAAACCATTTCTGCTCTAATTTTTTCTCCATTAGTATGAAATACATAGAACAAGCTTTTTAATAATAATTTGTAACAGAGATGTGAATGGAACATAAAACATTTTGTATTTGTTTATTTTTTTTGCTTTCTAAACACCATTTACATATTAAGTAGGGAAGGTATTGAACTCCCAACTAAAATTACTTGTTACAGTGTTACTTTCTTTACTAAGTATTTATTATGTACATAAGGCAGAGAAGGTACTGTATTCCACCCTGAATTAAAAAAAACTCATTTATACTTTCTCTAGCACGTATTTAGAATGTTCATAGTAGGAAGAGAAGGTATTGTATTCCACCCAAAAAAACAGTTTTAGAAAAAGGTCAGGTGTGGGTCTGTGAGTTTGTGTACTTCCTGTCTGTTGATTCGTAACTCTTGTACGAAAATAACATTAAATACCAACCCAAAGTACCCCTTAAGCAACGTTTTTTGAAACATTTTATGTGCTGAAAAATGGCTTAATGATTTTGCATGAAGTAGCGTATATTAGAGATATTTACATGACAAATAAAATGTATATCTTGAACTTTCCGGGAATAGCCGCTAAAGATTTTTTGCATGACTGGTAAACCGTAAGCGATGCACAAAAACGTACTACATAACAAATGTAGAACTAGCTAAATGACCCAAAAAATGTATAATACATTTTTATATTTTAATGGTTAATGGTTTTAAAATTTCTAATACTCATAGTTTTTACTTTCTCAGCACGTACTATGTGCATAGTGTATAGAGGTGTTGTAATGCACCCAAAAATTCAATATCGAGATTTCACCCGAAATACATGTTTTGGGTGCCCCTGAAACAAACAAAAAACATTTTTGGAAAGAGGTCCGTGTGTGAGTGTGCGCGCGCGTGCGTGTGTCTGTGGACCACAAGGCTCAAAAACGAAAAGACCATTAAATACCAAACGTGGTATTTAAGCTCGGTATCTTACAAGGAAGCCACACCAAGATTTCAAGAAACCCCCCCCACCAACTACTCTTTACGTGGAACTTTTTTAGAACATTTTGATTTTCTCAAAAATGGCTGAAACGATTTTGATTAAAATATCGTATATTAAAGATATTAACCTGACAAATAATATGTATATGTTGAATTTTCTGGGAATAGCCTCTGAAGACTACTTTATTCTGGATGAATTTTACGGAATTTTGTATAACTGCTAAATCGTAAGAGATAGACAAAAACTTACCACACAAAAAATGTAGAGCAGGTTAAAACATACAATTTATGTTATATAATTTTTTTTTTCTCATGGAGTTGATTGTATTTGAGAGATTTCTTGCTATTGGTTTCAGCTTTAAAAAACTTATACTTTTCTCATACAGGAATTTGTCAACTCGTGTCCATACAAACAAAGGAACTTCAGTTACATAGCAACCAGCTTTTGACTATCACTTTAATTTATGGTATTCCCTTATTTCACTTCTACTTACTAGGAAGCAAGTAATAACACTAATTCTGCTAATTTTTCTCAATTAGCATGAAGTAAAGAGAAGCATAAGCTTCTTATCAATAATTTACTGCAGATGTACAGAAAGTCGTGTGAATGGAATACATCACATTTTTTTCAAATGGGAAGTCTAATTTCACGTTTCTTTTCATCCTGGATTTGCAAAGAGAAGGGGATTTCAATTGCATCACACAGGAAGTGGTTTTAAACAGAATTTACTATCGCTTTAGCCTAGTGTAGTCGCTTATTTTCCTTCTACTTACAAGGAAGCATGTAATAAGACCGTTTCTTTCCTCGATTAACACGAAGTAGATGTACAAATAAACTTTTGTGAGAATAATTTGGTTCAGAATAGCTAAAGAAAATCATGTGAATGCAAGAATAAGATTTTTTTAGAAAATCTATGTCAACAATGCCAGGTTATATTATCAACTTAAGGTAATTTATAATTTGGAGCGCTGCAAAGCAAAAATTCAGAAAAAAAATTATTGGAAGTTGCAAGGAATTATTCCAAACCACGGTACCAACATAAATGTTTAACGGAACACTTTAAGATTTATGCTAAATTTATTATTTTTGAAAAGCGGTCTATTTGCCTGGCCAGGAGTAAAACAAAACATTTATGAAACGAATGTGAGCTTCCATTTGAAAAAAGTTTAAGCATTTTACAATTGAAAGCAACAACAAGGAATATCTCGCAAATGGTTAGCTCTGGGGATAAAAAAAAAAAAAACTGAGGTGTTCCATTCACATAACTTTCTCCAGCTGTTCCACAAACAAAGTTTACTTACAAAAGATTATTATTTCATGTTAATCAAGATAAACATAAGCAGAAACGGTCTTATTACTTGCTTCCTTATAAGTTGAAGGGAAATAAAAGAATACACTAGGATAAATCGACAGTCAATTTTTTAAAAGATAGTCGCTATGTGAAACAATTGCGGCTCAATTCGCTTTGTATTGTCCCGTTTGAGAAAACTTAATTAGTTTAATATTGAGGCCAATACCAATGAATATCACTCTACCAGAAAAATGTATATTATATAAGTTATGTGGAATTTCAATCAAATGGCAACCAGCTTGTAAAAGATTTGACTGTCGGTTTAGCCTAGTGTATTCCCTTATTTCCCTTCTACTTATAAGGAACTAAGTAATAAGACCGTTTCTGATATTTTTATCTCGATTAGGTTGAAGCAGAAGGAAGAGCATGCTTTTTAACAGAGATGTAGAGAAAGTCATGTGAATGCAACACATCAGATTTTGTTTATATTAGACCTATTTAACGTAGAAAAATAACATTTTTTCCGCACTCTCCCAAAACTCTTGATTTTTCAAAATTTAAACATTTATTTATCAATATTGGGGCTTGTTTCGAAAAAGAAATATGGCTATTTTCTTTAATGTGCTTTTGAGAGATAACATAAAAATGTTTAAACAAATTACTTCAAAACTGCATCGCGTGGAACATTTTGAGTATGGAAAAGTGTTGGAAAAAAAGTTTCAGAGAAAATAAGGTTTAAATTTGGAATTGACTATTAATAAGCATGGATCTATCGGTCAATAACTTCTGTTAATTGGTAGTTAACTGCACCAAGTAAGGTAAACGATATATTTGCATGAAGTTCAGAATTCATATCATTTTATTGTGAAACAAAATAATTGTTTGTTTTTCATATTTTTACTTTGTCTACACGTACTAGGTACATAGTGTATACAGAAGGTAAAGTACTGTGCACAAAATTTCGACACCAAGATTTTGATTCCAGAAAAAAAAAACTTTTTAGAAACATGTCCCTGTTTACGACTGTAGACAGTATAGCTCAAAAACGAAAAGTCGGTTAAATACCAAACTTGATATTTAAGTTGAGTGTTTTCCAAGGACGCGACACGATGATTTTGAGGAAAATTCCCCCACCTCAAACTACGCTTTAAATGGATAAAAAAATCTCAAAAATGGCTAGAGATTTTTATTAAAATACCGTATATGAAAGATATTCTCATGTCAAATAATATGCATATCTTGAATTTTCTGGGAATAGACTCTGAAGACCTCTTTATTTTGGATGAATTTCGTTGAATTTTGCAAACCGTAAGAAAGAGACAAAAATTTACTACACAAAAATACTACATAATTTATTTCGCATCTGTTCTTACTTTCTCTACGCGTACTACGTACATAGTGTATAGAGAAGGTATTGCATCCCACCCAAAAATTCGATACCGAGATTTCACCGGAAATACAGGCTTTAGCCCCCCTGAATAAAAAAAAAACATTTTCAGAAAAAGATCCGTGTGCATGTGTGTGTGTGTGTGGACCGTTAGATACCAAACTTGGTATTTAAGATTGGTATCTTCCAAGGATGCGACACGAAGATTTTCAAGAAAATCTTCCCAACCCCAACTACCCTTTACATGGAACTTTATTCGAACATTTTGATTTTCTTAAAAATGGCTGTAACGATTTTGATTGAAACCTCGTATATTAAAGATATTTACCTGCCAAATGAAATGTACATCTTGAATTTTCTGGGAATAGCCTCTGAAGACTACTTTATTCTGGATCAATTTTACGGAATTTCGTATAACTGCTAAACCGTAAGAGATGGACCAAAACTTACCACACAAAAAATGTAGAGCACTTTAAAACACACTATTTATGTTATATTCATTTTTTTTTTTCGTGGAGTTGATCTTTCTTTAGATATTCCTTGATTTTGGTTTCAGCTTGGGAAAACTTCTACTTTTCCCATACAGGACTTTGTCAACTCCTGTCCATACAAACAAAGGAACTTCAGTCACATAGCAACCAGCTTTTGACTATCACTTTAACCTATTGTACTCTCTCATTTCGCTTCTACTTACAAGGAAGCAAGTAATAAGACTATTTCTGCTAATTTTTTCCCAATTAGCATGAAGTAAACAGAAGCCTAAGCTTTTTAACAATAATTTGTTGCAGAGGTGTAGAGAAAGTCATGTGAATGGAACACAAATTTTGGTTATCAGATGCATCAGCTTAATGTCATTAACTTATATCAAATTGAAAAAGGCTACCGGATTTTCTTTAAAAATGCAGCGCATTTTACGAGCTCTACCACTCGTACAGAAGTAGCGAACGCTCCTAAACCAGTAAGCTAGTGTCGACCGCTGGAATTTTGGGACATCCCATTTCACGATTGAATTGTACAGCTTGTGGCAAGGGACCATAAGCCCAAATTTTCATACCGATAGGTCAGTGGTTCGATCTTGGGAAATGAAATGCCAGATAGACAATTGGATTTGAAAGATTCATTTTGTAACGAGTGATTCAATTCGCTTGTCAGGTTGACATGTAAACACCGTGCGTGCAACACTGTTTAACTAGAGCTTAGAACAACACGTGCTAAAATATCAAACATTCACGTAACTTTCTCTACGTATTCTGTAACAAACTTTTCTTACAAAAGCTCATTCTATCTACTTCATGCTAATCGACAGAAACAGCCTTATTACTTAGTTCCTTATAAGTAGAAGGGAAACAAGCGAATACACCAGGCTAAACCGACAGTCATATGTTTTAAGAGCTGGTTGCCATGTGAATGAAATTCGTTTCTTTGCATGTCCAGTGAGTTTACAAATTCCCGTACGAGAAAAGATGAAGTATTTTAAAACTGAAGCCAATAAGAAATATCTCGGAAATGTTCAGTTCCACGAAAAAATGTAAATGACAAACTGTGTGTTTTAACGAGATCTACATTTTTGTGCTGTAAGTTTTGTCTATATCTTCGGTTTACCGGTTACATAAAACTCAACCAGAATGAAGAGGTTTTCACGGGCTATTCGCAGAAAATTAAGATAAATATTTTATTTGTCATATGCATATCGTGAATATGCGGTATTTTAATGAAAATCATTGGAGTCATTTTCAAGAATTTCTTTTTTTTTACACGTAAAGGGTATTTTGGTAGAGGGGTTTTCTCAAAATCAACGTGTCGCAGATACTAAACTTATATACAAAGTTTGATATTTTACAGAGTTTTTGCATTTGTGTTACCGTGTTCACAGAAACACGGACCTTTTTCTAAAAAAAATTAAGTCGATACAGGAGCCCGGTATTTCCAGTGAAATCTCAGCATCGAAGTTTTGGATGGAGTGCAATACCACCTCTACGTATGTAAAATGCAGAGAACGTAAAAGTTTAAGCTTTATTATGGCGGTGAGCCGTTAATATGACCTCAGTTGTAAAGAAGGAAAAAACGGAATTCTCTTTCACAAAATGTATTTTACGCTGCCGTTTATCATTGCTTGCGACCTGAGAAGATAAAAGTTATAAATCATGTGAATTTTATAGATACTGAATTGACACTTAACTTTCAAGTAGTTACATATTTACTATCAGTTGTCGATAGTAAGTATAATCCATCAAGATTAACTCCGGAAATACACTTATTCCTGGAGCAAAACTTCTGGAATCGTGACCCTGACCGCCAACCCAGCTACCGAGTCTAGCTTATCGGAGTTTGTGTTTTGATGCTTTGCTTACTTAAAGTCACAGCGAGCAAACGCTGTACAGTCTGTATCGAAAGTGTTCCGCATATGTTTGTATTCAAAACTGGGCAGTAAATAGTGTTCATTTTATTTAATTAATTTTTTAACCATGGCTCCTACGTTTTGAAAATTAAGTGGCAAGGTTTTACTTAAGTCAGAGCAGAGAAATAATTGCAAATGTCCTTGACTTTATGAAACAAGAAGCAGAGATGAAGGAAGAAAATGTATGTTCCCCGAGTTCTCCAAAAGCCTGTGGAAAGTGAATGAAAGAGTAGCCAAGACAACTGATATTTCACCGAGTTCCGTTTCTAGGGTTCTCAAAGATAAGAAAGAAAGAAAAATAAAGCTTAATATATCACTTTTAAATTAAAAGATGTGGAACAGTTGTGTCGCCAGCGAATTGCAGAAATTGGCAGGCCACAATGGGAAAATATATGTCGTCATGTTGAGAACATTGAAAATCATTAGAAAGAATCCTAGAAAATCAAATAGAAAGAATTCTAATCCAGGATAATGGTGCAGAAAGTAGCGATAACTTTGATGATGACAATGACGTGAGCGAAGACGAAGGACTGTCAGGTGTGGAAGAATTGGAGGCAGACGATTGACATTGTTTATATAGTAGGTCATTTGTATAGATATGAATATAACACATGTTTATCAGTGCAGGTGACAGACATGAATCGACTGCTTATCTGAAAGTACAACTCGCTTCCTAGCTCTCATTTAGATTTTCACGTGGCCAGATCTGTTGCGCCAGTTATAACTAAGTACATGGCGAACAACAACAGACAGTTGTTGTGAAGTTTTATTCATAGGAATTCAGAATGGATAAAATGTACAATTATTTTGGAACCCATGTTCATTCAATGTAATAGAGGCCCATTGAGATAGGATTACGAGAACAATTTGGGGGGGGGGGCGTTAAACGAGAACAATTTTGAAAACTTTGAAATTTGCTTTTTGTGGTTTATTGTTCAGAAGAGTGCTAACTAGCTTCCTGTCATTTTTTACCCACAAAAAGTAATTTTAATGCTTGGTTTTGGGCATTTAAAGTTTAAATGCCTTGCGTTTTAAAGAGCTGCAGTCAGGCAAGCTCACTGAGAAACATTGAGGTAAACAGTTTTGTATGAAAATTTTACCTGGCTGCATGGAATCACATTCAGAGGGCGCCTGTAGTGTTGTGACCGCATGGAGGAAGCAGGAAGGCTGCCAGAAAAACATCTATTTCCTTGTGTTGGTGTTTCTTTCAAAGAATATTACTCAATTATGGGTCGTAGTGACAAGCGAAGGTAAAAACGGGGGGGGGGGGAGATTTCATGGTTTAATACCTAAACATATGGGAAAAGAGGAGCAGCCAAGTCAAGAGAGGATACAGAAAGGGAGAAAGATGAGGATTATACATTAGAAGGTCAGAAATCACATTTGTACTTTACAGTTGCAGTGCTGTTGTTTTTTCCCATTTCCCGATATTTTAAATTTTGTTAACAGAATGTAACTTTTCTGTTAATCTGTTGGTCCAAAGGCCACGATTTTTTTTTCCTACTCAGTGTTTAATGTTTTACATTTTTCATATCTGTCCTAAATTATTTTTTAAAAAATAAGTAATTTTAGAAATGATTAAAACTTTTATAAGAATTTAAAAATATACATAATTCTTAATACTAGTTAAATAAAGAAGGTAATTGATTCAAAGTTTTCCTTTATCCTTCAAATACACATGAAAAATAATAATAATAATAATAATAATAATAATAATAATAATAATAATAATAATCAGCAAGTATTAAGCAGTTTTCCAGGAAAGGTACTTCCAAGTAGCATACATACAGAATTTGTTATAAATATATGTTAAAAAATATTATGTGTTACACTCACATGACTTTCTCTAGCTGCTCTACGAACAAACTTCTTAGAAAAGATGATTCTTCTTTCAACACCATACTAATCGAGATAAACATTAGCAGGAACATTAGAAGGGAACTAAAGGAATGCGCTATGCTAAAGTGATAGGCAAATGTTTTAAAAGCTGGCGTTATGCGATTGTCATTGCAAATCGCTTCTTTGCTTGGCCAGGAGTGCAACAAAAGAAAAACGGACACTTCCGTCTGAGAAAAATATAAGTACTTCCACAATTGAAACTAATAACAAGGAATACCTCGAAAAGGATAAACTCCACGAAAAAAATGTGTATGACATAACTTGTGTATTTTAACAAGATCTACATTTTTTGTGTAGTAAGTTTTTGTCTATCTCTTACGGTTTATTAGTTATGCAAAATTAAGCAAAATTCATGCAGAATAAACAGGTCTTTAGAAGCTATTCCCAGCAAATTCAAGATATACATTTTATTTGTGATACAGATGGCTTTAATATGTGGTATTTTAATCAAAATCGTTAAGAGTCATTTGTAAAAAAAAAAAAAGATTTTCGAAAATTTTTCCATATAAAGGGTAGTTAGGGGTGCGCGGATTTTCTTGAAAATCTTCGTGTCGCATCCTTGGAAAATACCAAACTTAAATACCAAGGCAGACAGACACACATACACGGACCTGTTTCTGAAAATACTTTTTTTGGATTCAGGATCCTAAAACATGTATTTCCGTGAAATCTCGACATCTAATTTTTGGGTGGAAATACATTACTTCTCTATCCCTATGCACATTGTACATACGGGGCTAGAGGAAGTAAAAAATAAAACATATATAGAATTTTGTGGACTCAAGGACATGAATGGAAAGAACAGCAAGTTTAGCAAGTGTACATAACATAGAGCATATAACGCCATCGTCACAAGGATTTTAAGAAAATGTGAGTACTTCATTTACCTAGCATGTAATGGCCCTTATCGGATCATCCTGCCACTCTTGTCATTGGTCAAAATCCTATGTTTATTGTAGCAACAGATCACTGGGAGCACTAGCAGTCTTTTGGGTCAGCCTGAGGCAGCGTTTACTCCGTAAAGGCTTCAAAAGTCGCTGATTTGTGGCAGGGCTACAGTGTTGGTACCAGCTGATAGTGGAAAGGTGCAAATGAAACACAAATTACACTCGTAGCGCTGAAAAAAGTTTGTATTCAGTAACCGTCATCTCTTACTAAAGTTTCAGCATCGCGTGGTTCCGTTGCCATAGGTGATCGAATCAACAATCTTGTGCTTCTTTAGAGAGATAGAAGAAAACGAGTTTCGTGCGGTGATTAAACACTTCCATTTAAAAGGCTTTACACTGAAAGAGTTAATAGCCGAACGCGAGTTGGATGAAGTTCATGGCACATCTGTTCCTGCGTTTGGAACAATTTACAATTGTATAAATGAATTTAAACGTGGCCGTACATCCACAAATGATCATCGTTCCGGAGTCAGTAGAAGTGACATTCTCCGAAATGGTTCACAAAATCCAGGATATGGTTTTGAGTGGTCGGCGAATCAAAGTTCACGAAATAACAGAGGCCACAGGCATATCACAAGATTTAATGTTCTCCATTTTGAACCAAAAATTAGGTCTGACAAAGGTTTCGGCAAGACGGGTGCCGCGTTTGCTCTCAATGGAGAATAAACGCAATCGTGTGACTGATTTGGAAGCTGGTTTAGCACTTTTCCTTCGGAATCCTGACGAGTATCTGCGTCTATACATAACTGTGGGTGAACATGGATACACTACTACATTCCAGAGACAAAAACTCAGTAGAAACAATGGGTTTTTAAAGGCAAACTGGTTCCGAAGAAGGCAAAGGTGGCGAAATCTGCACACAAGGTAATGGCCTCGGTTTTGAGAATGCACGCGGACTCATCTACATTGATTACCTGCAGAAGGAGAGTGTTGTACATCGTTATTGCACCGGTTGAACGGAGAAATCAAGACAAAAAAGATTCTCTTCTATCAAGACAATGCAACGGTGCTCACCTGCTCAGTTTCGATGGCAAAAATTATAGAATTAAGGGTCGAATTACTACATCTACCGCATTTATCAGATTTGGCTCCCAGTGACTTTTTTTTTCATTTCCAAATTTGAAAAAGTGGCTCTGCGGAAAACGATTCACATCTAACGAAGAGCTCATCTCCCAAACAGATGCCTATTTTGAGGACCTTCCAAAATCCTACTTTTCCTAAGGCATAAGACAGTTTGAGAAACGCTGGGAAAAGTGTATCGAACTAAAAAGAGGTTATGTTGGTAAAAAACATCTACCAAAAATAATGTGTTACTTTCTCTCTTCGTACTATGTACATAGTGTATAGAGAAGATATTGCACTCCACCCAAAAATTCGATACCAAGATTTCACCGGAAATATATGTTTTAGGGTCCACTGTATAAAAAAAAATTCACAAAAAGGTCTGTGTGTGTGTGTGTGTCCGTGTGTCTGTGAACACGATAACTCAAAAACGAAAAGTGGGTAAAATACCAAACTTGGTATTTAAGTTTAGTATCTTCCAGGGATGCGACACGAAGATTTTGAGAAAAATCCCTCCCCAGCCCTAACCACCCTTTACATGGAACTTTTTTCGAAATTTTTTATTTTCTCCAAAATGACTCCCACAATTTTGATTAAAATATCGTATATTAAAGATATTTATCTGACAAATAAAAGGTATATCTTTAATTTTCTGGGAATAGTCTTTGAAGAATTCGTTATTCTGAATGAAGTTTACGGAATTTTACATAACTGCTAAACCGTAAGAGATAGACAAAAAATTACCACACAAAAAATGTAGAGCATGTTAAAACACAATTTATGTTGTATACATTTTTTTCGTGGAGTTGGTCGTTCTTAAGATATTCCTTGTTTTAAGTTTCAGCTCTGAAAAGTTTATACCTTTCTCATACAGGAATTTGTCAACTCCTGTCCATACAAACAAAGGAACTTCAGTCACATACCAACCAGCTTTTGACTATCACTTTAACCTATGCCTTATTTCACTTCTACTTACAAGGAAGCAAGTAATAAGACAATTTCTGCTAATATTTTCTCGATTAGCATGAAGTAAATAGAAGTATAACTTTTTAACAATACTTTGTTGCAGAGAAAGTCATGTGAATGGAACATCAGATTTTGGTGAAGAGATTCCCCGGTTGTATTGTAAGGTTTATCCGCACTAATAAACCATAGTTGATCCGCGCCACAACGGACGCGTGTGTCTAGTGCACCGTGATACAAAACAGTAGCAATGCGCATAGCGAAGTAATCCCATGATAATAATCTACATCTCAGAATTAATTTGTTCTTAAGTGATGTAAAATGCTTAACAGTTTAGCAAATTCTGATTTGTGCCGTTAAACAGTCCGAACAGGTATTTCGTATCAGTCAGCTGATATGCGGAACGGTTGCTGTTTGTTGCCTTTTGGAATCATGGAGGACGGTTGCCGTGGATATGCTCTTGAGTCTTCACCGAGTTATGTAAAGCATTACGTTAGACCGACGTACAGGAGGTCAACATGACTCCTTCAAACCGCCTATATCTAATGTACATAAAGCATAAGGCTGGTAAACCATTGACTAGTTAAGACAAAAAAATAAACAATATTAATAAATAAAAATATAAAAGAAGAAATATTCATTGCTTTATCATACATTTGGTGAGAAATTTATGATCTCGTTAAGACACATAATTTATGTCATATACATTTTTTACTTTCTATAATCCGTATGTACAATGCACATAGGGGTAGAAAAAGTATTGTATTCCACCCGAAAATTTGATACCGAGATTTCACCCAAAATACATGTTTTGGGTCCCCCTAGATCCAAAAAAAGAAGAAGGATTTTTAGGAAAAGGTCCACGCGCGCGCGTATGTGTGTGCGTATGTATGTGTGTGTCTGTGGACAGCTTAGCTCAAAAACGAAATTTTTGATTTTCTCAAAAATGGTTCTAACGATTTTGATTAAAATATCGTATATTAAGATATATTAAAGTATATTTTGAATTTTCTGTGAATAGCCTCTCAAGACCTCTTTATTCTAGATGAGTTTTACAGAATTAAGTATGCAACACCGTAAGAGACAAAAACTTGCCACACAAAAAATGTAGAGCACGTTAAAACACACAATTTATGTCATATATATATTTTTGACGTGGTGTTGATCGTTTTTTGAGATATTGCCTGTTTCTGATTTCAGCTTTAAAAAGCTTATACTTTTCACTAACAAGAATTTGTCAACTCCTGCCCATACAAACAAAGGAACTACAGTGACACAGCAACCAGCTTTTGACTATCACTTTAACCCTTATTCCGCTTCTATTTACAAGGAAGCGAGTAATAAGACTAGGTCTGCTAATGTTTTCTCGATTAACACGAAGTAAATAGCAGCATGGGCTTTTTAGCAATAATTTGTTGTAGAGATGAAGAGAAAGTCATGTGAATGGAACAGATCAGATTTTTTTATATATGTATATAGATGCTGAGCTGACGCGGCTATAAATGATCGGAAATTAGGTAAGCTTGGCAAGGTATTGATCCAGAGGAGATATTTTTATTTATCTTCGGAGCCAACTGTCACCAGCGCATATTAATACACCGTAGCCTGCATAATTATAATATAGCGGATAATAAATTATCAACTGTCAACTCTATGTTACTTTCATAAGCCTTCTGGATACTCACGGACCCCTGCTATTCAGGACTCTGATGTTGCCATATACAGTGCGTTACGAAAGAATATTGTCGCTTCTGTAGCGTGACTGACACATTCACGTGACATTCAACAGGTCACGAGTTTATTTGTCTATCTAACCTGGTTGAGTTAAGGTAATAAGACCTTCTCTTCCACTCTACCAGGCAATACATTAAATTCAACACAGCAATGAAACAATGAATAAAACAATAAAGAACAAAAAGCTGATGTGTTCCTTTCACATGACTTTCTCTATATCTCTGTAACAAATTATTGTTAAAAAGCTTATGCTTCTATTTACTTCATGCTAATCGAGAAAAAAATAGCAGAAATAATCTTTATTACCTGCTTCCTTGCAGTAGAAGAGAAATAAGGGAGTACCTTATGTGACTAAAGTGCCTTTGTGTGGACAAGAGTTGACAAATCCCTGTATGGGAAAAGTATGTTTTTAAAAGTGAAACCAAAAACAAGGTATATCTCAAAAGCGATCAACTCCATAAAAAAAAATCCGTATAACATAAATTGTGTGTTTTAAAGTACTCTACAGTTTTTGTGTGTTGTTTTTTTTCCATCTCTTATGTTTTAGCAGTTATGCAAAATTTCGCAAAATTCGTCCAGGATAAACTACTCTTCAGAGGCTATTCCCAGAAAATTCAAGATATGCATATTATTTGTCAGGTAAATATCTTTAATAGATGACATTTTAATCAAAACCGTTAAGAGCTATTTTTGAGAAATACAAAATTTTCGAAAAAAATTCCATGTAAAGGGTGGTTAGGGCTGGGGAGGGATTTTTCTCAAAATCTTCGTGTCGCATCCCTGGAAGATACTAAACTTAAGTTTGGTAATTTACCGACTTTTCGTGTTTGACTTATCGTGTTCACACACGGACCTTTTTCTAAAAATACTTTTTTTGGATACAGGGGACGCTAAAACATATATTTCCGTTGAAATCTCGGTATCGAATTTTTTCCTGGATTGCAATACCTTCTCTATGCACCATGTACATAGTACGTGTAGAGAAAGTAAAAAGGTGCAACAAATATACTGAAATGAATAAAAAGTAAAAAACTGTAAACAAAATGATTTTAAAATGAAATATTCATGTAAGTGGAAACAACATTAGTGATATTTACAATAGAAATGCGCATTACGTGCCAGCACTTACAATATTAATAACAATAAATGAAATTAGTGATGTATTTATCATATTAACAGCAGCAGCAGATTATTACAAATGGTTGTACAGTATAACGTTCCGGCAGTCCCTTACGTCTTCAGGGAGGGAATTCCAAACACGAGCTAAGTCTATTGAATAGAAGGTTGTATGATGAGCAGGTATAGCAAAAAGGAAAGAGTGTCGTGAGCTAGTTTCTGCCAGAAAGACATTTGAAACCAACATTTAAATAGTTTGGAATGCAAGAATGGAGTTGATATAGAAATGATAAAGAATGAGAGTTCGAATCTCGTCTAGAGTGAGTTACCCGGATAAGCGTTTTTCCGGGGTTTTCCTTTATTCTAAGAAGACGTATGTGGAGTAATTTATGTTCCATGGACCCCGAGATCATTTGAGCTTCATTTCACCGATCTCATTCATCGTCCAATATAAACGACCAGGTTAAAAGGACGTTAAATTACAAAAAAAGCACTTCAAAATCTGATGTTTTCCATTCACATAATTTTCTGTAGCTGTTCCACAAACAACTTTTATTTACAAAAGAGTTATTTTGTTTACGTCATGCTAATCTAGATAAACATTAACAGAATTTGTACTTCACTTGCCTTCATAAGTAGAAGGGAATACACTAGGCTAAAGCGATAGTCAAATGCTTTAAAAGCTGTTGCTATGAGTTTCGTTTCTTTGTATGGCCAAGAGTTAGAGAAAAGTTTAAAGTATTTCAAAACTGAAAGCAATAACAAGGAATGACTCATATTACATAAATTATATGTTTTAACGAGATCTATGTTTTTGACTGTCTCTTACAGTTTACCCCTTATGCAACATTCTTCCAGAATAAAGAGGTCTTCAGAGGCTACTCCCAGAAAATTCAACATATACATTTATTTATAATGCAAATATCTTTATGTACGATATTTTAATCAAAATCGCCAGAAATATTTTTAAGGAAATAAGAAATTTCAAAAAAAAAATCTATGTAAAGGTTAGTTTGGGGAGGGGCAATTTTCTTGAAGATCTTCGTGTCACATCCTTGGGAGATACTTAGCATAAATAGCAAGTTTAATATTTAACGGACTTTTCGTTTTTGAGCTATACTATACACAGACACACACTAACTTTTTTTGGATTCAGGGAACTTCAAAATGTGTGTTTCCGTTGAAATCTCGGTCGCAAATGTTTGGGTGGAATACAATAACTTCTCTATATACTATTTACATAGTATGTGTAGAGAATGTAAAAATTGTTTTTGGATTCAGGGGTCCCGGTGAAATCTGGTTATCGAATTTTTGGGTGAAATGCAATGTTGCCTCCTAAGCAGAAGCAAAAACCTTGCGTGAATAGTTTCTACAAACTAAATAAAGATATCAGATAATTTGTATTACTCCGTTAATCATAAACTAACACACGATATTATTCTTGCTTGTTTGACTGCAGTTAACATTAAAATAGCTTTTAAGCTGTCGGTGTCAGTTCAGAGTTAACTTCTTCCATGACCCGAACGGTTTAACCCCATTTGATTTGTATTTGATAAGGTCAAGACGAAAACTTTGTGTACAAACAACAATTTGATTGTTAATGGTCTATGACATCATTGGGGGAAAATCATCCGATGTGTTCCATTCTCATGACTTTCGCTACATCTCTGCAACAAATTATTGTTAGAAAGATTATGCTTCTATTTATTTAATGCTAATCTAGAAAAAAATTAGCAGAAATAATCTTATTACTTGCTTTATTGTAAGTAGAAGTGAAATAAGGGAGTACCATATGTTAAAGTGATAGTCAAAAGCTGGTTGCTATGTGACTGAAGCTCCTTTGTTTGTATGGACACGAGTTGACTAAGGTATGAGATTAGTTTAAGTTTTTTGAAGCTGAAACCAATAACGATGAATATCTCAAAAACGATCAACCCCATGAAAAAAATAATGTATATGACATAATGTGTGTGTTTTATCGTGATCTACAGTTTTTGAGTAATACGTTTTTGTCCATCTCTTACCGTTAAAAACTTGATATTTTTTGTTTAGTATCTTCCTAAGGTGCGGTACGAAGATTTAAAAAACCTAATCCTTCACCATAGACTACCCATTATATCGAACAAATTTGGACATTTTGTTTTTCTTAAAAATTACTAACGATTCTGATTAAAATACCGTATATTATAGTTATTTACGTCACAAAGAAAATGTATCTTTTGAGTTTCGTGGAAATAGCACCCCTTTATTCTGGGTGAGTTTTGTATCTCACGGCTAAATCGTAAGAAATAGACAAAAACGTAAACAAAAAAAGTAGATCTCGTTAAAACACATAGTTTATGCCATAAATGTTTTTCTTGTAGAGTTTATTGCATTTAAGATAGTTCTTGTTATTGATTTCAGTTTTAATCTACTTTCTCAAATGGGACCACGCATTGCGAACCGAACTTCAATTGTTTCATATAGCGACCAGCTTTTAAAACATTTGATTATCGCTTTAGTCTAGTGTATTCTCTTATTAACCTTCTACTTACTAGGAAGCAAGTAATAAGACCATTTATGTTAATGTTTATCTCGATTAGCTTAGTACAGATAAAAGAGTAATCTCTTGTATTTGGAACAGCTGCAGAAAGTTAAGAGATTGGAACAAATCTGATTTTTACTTTCTCTACACGTACTATGTACATAGTGTATAGAGAAGGTATTGTAGTGCACCCAAAATTCAATACTGAGATTTAACTGGAAATATATGCTTTGGGACCCCCTGAATCCAAAAAAAGCATTTTTAGAAAAATGTCTGTGTCTGTGTGTGTGTGTGTGTGTTTGGGCAGCATATCTCAAAAACGAAAAGTACGTAAAATACCAAACTTGGTATTTAAATTTGGTGTATTCCAAGGATGCGACACGAAGATTTTCAAGAAAATCCCCCCGCCCCCAACTACCCTTTACATGGGAAAATTTTCGAAAAGTTTTATTTTCTCAAAAATGGCTCGAACGATTTTTATTAAAATATCGTATATTATAGATATTTACCTGACAAACAAAATGTATATCTTGAATTTTCTGGGAATAGCCTCTGAAGACTGCTTTATTCTGGATGAATTTTACGGAATTTGCATAACTGCTAAACTGTAAGAGATGAACAAAAACCTACCACACAAAAAATGTAGAGCACGTTAAAACACACAATTTATGTAATATACATTTTTTTTCGTGGAGTTGATCGTTTTTGAAATATTCATTGTTATTGATTTCAGCTTTGAAAAACTTTGGTACTCAATTATTTCCCTTCTACTTACAAGGAAGTAAGTAATAGGACTATTTCTGCTAGTTTTTTCTCGATTAGCATCAAGTAAATAGAAGTATAAGATTTTTAACAATAATTTGTTGTAGAGATGTAGAGAAAGTCATGTGAGTGGAAGACATCAGATTTTTCAAAAACAAAATGATCAATCTAAATGGTGATGGTACATGCCCTACGTGGCACGTGCGGGAAACAAAGTAAGGGCCCGGTTCGGCAACAGATGTTAGTCGACATTCAGGTTCTTGGAACGTGCTCATTACCAACTGTGTGGATAAGATACCAACCAGTTTCACAGAATAACGCCTACTTACTCACTTGCCCGAGCCTTCACTAGGTATGTATACACAGCTTTTCTTAACAAACTTTATTTTATGTACAGTAAGTCATTTGTTCCACCAGAAAGTTGGATATTGAAATTGCTTCGGAAATACAAGTTTTCGAAATTATAAAAAAAAATCTAATGTGTTCCATTTACATGACTTTTTCTACATCTCTGCAACAAATTGTTATGAAGGCCATGCTTCTATTTACTTCATGCTAATCTTGAAAAAAAAAAAAAAAAAAAAAAAAAAAAAAGCAGAAATAGTCCTATTACTTGCTTCCTTATAAATAGAAGCGAAATAAAAAAGTAGCATAGGTTAAAGTGATAGTCACAAGCTGGTTGCTATGTGACTGAAATTCCTTTGTATAGACAGGAGTTGACAAATTCCTGTATGAGAAAAGTAAGTTTTTAAAGCTGAAACCAGAAACAAGGGATATCTAAAAAACGATCTACACCACGAAAAAGATGAACATAACATAAATTGTTAATTTTAACGTGCCCTACATTTTTGTGTGGTCAGTTTTTGTCCATCTCTTACAGTTTAGCAGTTATGCAATATTCCTTAAAGTTCATCCAAAATAAAGTAATCTTCAAAGGCTATTCCCAGAAAATTCGAGATATACATTTTATTTATCAGGTAAATATCTTGAATATACGATATTTTAATCAAAATCGTTAGACCCGTTATTCAGAAAATCAAAATTTTCCAAATGTTTTCCATGTAAAGGGTAGTTGGGGGTGCGGGGATTTTTTGAAAATCTTTAGGTCGCATCCTTGGAAGATACCAAACTTAAATACCAAGTTTGGTATTTAATGATCTTTTCGTTTTTGAGCTATGCTGCACACAGGCATAGCCAGACAGATAGACACACACGGACAGTTTTCTAAAAATGCTTTTTCGGATTCAGGGGTAGCCAAAACATGTATTGCCGGTGAAATCTCGGTATTGAATTTTTGGGTGCATTACAATACCTTCTCTATACACTATATAGATAGTACGTGTATAGAAAAAGTAAAAAAATCTAATGTGTTCCATTCACATGACTTTCTCTACATCTCTGTAATACATTAAAATTGATAGTCTTTTAAAACTGGTCAGTATGTGAAACAATTGAGGTCGGTTTGCTTTGTATGGCCAGCAGTAAAACAAGGAACAAGAAATGTAATCAGGCTTCTCGTTTTAGAAAAGTTAGGTAATTTACAAGTGAAACCAATAACAAGGAATATCTCGAACACGGCCAACACAACAAGAAAAACGTATATGACAAATTGTGTGTTTTAACGATATCTACATTTTTGAGTAGTGAGTTTAAGTCGATCTCTTACGGTTTAACGGTTATACAAAATTCTGCTAAAATTCATTCAAAATAAAAAAGTGTTTAGAGGCTATTCCCAAAAAAGTCATAATATACAGTTTATTTGTAGTTTAAATATGTTTAATATACGGTATTTAATAAAAATAGTTAGGGTATTTTTGAGAAGAAAAAAAATTAATAAATTTTTCTGAGAACCACAGCAGTTAAAGAGCGTCCATAAATAGAACTACATTTCCATTTTTTTCTTTATTTAATATGTACATTGTACATAAGTAATAGAGAAAGTAGACAGTAATTTTTTAAATTTTACAAATGCATCGCCTTAAATCCTAATATTATGTGCACTCGTAGGAACATGATTAAGGCAATGTCTGCAACACGAAGTACCTGTTACAAGTATAGTATGTTAAAGAATTGATAGAAAGCGTCATTTACCCTGGGGGAATGATAGAGGGCCTTGACTTGCTGAGGTTATGTTGGAACTGGTTTTTAAGAATTGGCACCGGCTGTGATGTCATGCCGTGAAGCGTAGGCGAGTAGCGTGTCCTTGATGACGGGCTCTTTGACTCGCAGACTTGTCATTCAGTCTTCCTCCCAACTCGCCAAGTTACATATCATAGTAGGCAGTAGCAATCTATACCTCGTAATTCTAAGACCACTTTTAACAGGATGATGATGATGATGATGATGATGATGATGATAAAGACAATTCGGCGCCAGTGGAATGGCCGAGATTGGGATAATCGCGGTCATCTGATTGGAGCAATATTGTCCAAACATTTTATCGCAGCTGATGTTCATTTCTTTGAAATCTTGTCGCATCTGACATTCATTTGTTTAATCTCCTGTCTTGGTGACAATCCAGCCAGCCAACCTTCACTTTTAATAACTGTCAGTTTCACAATTGTTCTTTCAATGTCTATTTAAAGTTTTATCCACTTCAAAATGCATTTAGTTAAAAATAACCATTATTTATATCGTGTTCACAGACACACGGACTTTTTTCTAACTTATTTTTTGCATTCAGGCGACTTTAAAGCGTGTATTTCCGGTAAAATCTCGGTATCAAATTTTTGGGATGTAATACAATACCTTCTCTTACATAGTACATGTAGAGAAAGTAAAAATCCGGGCAATAGTGATCACATTGAAATTCCGTTGTCTCTCATGATTACGAGAAAAAACGAATAGCGTCTTACCACTTGAAAACTGGGCGAAGTGGTCCCGCGGTAACGCTTTCGGGAGGTGCCGTGTTCGATCCCCGGTGACCTATGGATTTTTCGCCAAGATGTATCGTTCTTGGTCTCCCTCTCATTCCTTTCCCAAGGGCCACGTTAACTTGCTCACGCTCCTGAAGCCAAGCGCTAACTTTTTTGCCACGCGAATGTTGTCAATACTGCCGGCGGAATGAGGACACAATGTATCCTTCCGGTGCGGCGGATTACCATGTTATACTCTTTTTGTGTGTAGAGGGCAGGAATTAGGTAACTCGCTTACAATCTGATCCAACATATTACTGTTAACTTCCCTTGCCTGCTTCTACAACGCTGTCAAAACGCATGCGTTTATAGCACCTTCTGTACTCGCTTTTCCAGATCTAGCTATCTTCTGTCTAGTTCATGCCAATCGAGATAAACATAACCAGTAATTGTCTTCTTAATTAAATTCTTTGTTTTTACTTTCTCTACGCGTACTATGTACATAGTGTATAGAGAAGGTAATGCATTCCACCCAAAATTCGATACCGAGATTTCACCGGAAATACATGTTCTGGGCCCCCCTGAATAAAAAAAAAAAGCATTTTTAGATAAAGGCCCATGTGTGTGTCTGTGTGTACGTGGACAGCAGAGCTCAAAAACGAAAAGACCGTAGAATATTTTGATTTTCTCGAAAATGGCTCAAACGATTTTTATTAAAATATCGTATATTAAAGATATTTACTTGACATATAAAATGTATATTTTGAATTTTCTGGGAATAGCCTCTGAAGACTACTTTGTTCTGAATGAATTTTACGGAATTTTGCATAACTGCTAAACCGTAAGGAATGGACAAAAACTTACCATACAAAAAATGTAGAGCAGTTAAAACACAAAATGTATGTTTTTTTCGTGGAGTTTGTCGTTTTTTAAATATTCCTTGTTATTGGTTTCAGCTTATACTTTTCTCATACAGGAATTTCTCATCTCCTGTCCATATAAACAAAGGAACTTCAGTCACATAGCAACCAGCTTTTCACTATCACTTTAACCTATGGTACTCCCTTATTTCGCTTCTACTTACAAGGAAACAAGTAATACGTCTATTTCTGCTAAAATTTTCTCGATTACCATGAAGTAAAAAAAAGTATAAGCTTTTTAACAATAATTTGTTACAGAGATGTAGAGAAAGTCATGTGAATGAACACATCAGTTTTTTTTTTCACACAAACCCTGTGTAGGACAGGAATTGCATAGATAAGAGTCAGACTGAAAAATGCAATGCCATAGTGGATTTGAGCCACGGATCTCCCGGTCTCTAACCTGTTGCTCTACCACTGAGTTACCATGGAAACATGCCAGGACGGCACTAAATTTCTAAACCAAATGGTTGGCTATTCTATAAGTCCTGGGACCTAAACTACTTACAACATTGTAAGTCGCCATTGGGGTTGTCATCTCAAAATAATTTGAGAATACATTGTGGTTTGCCGGGAAACATGCGAGTCAATTGAGAAATTCAACGCCATGCCGGCATGTTGTCATGGTAGCTCAGTGATCGGGAGATCCGTGGTTCAAATCCCGGCTGTGGTATTGCATTTTTCAGTCTGACTCTACCTATCCAGTATTTGCCTTATTACTCGCTTCCTTGTAAGTAGAAGGGAAATAAGGGGACACACTAGGCTAAAGCGATAGTCAATGTTTTAAAACCTGTTGCTGTGTGATTGAAATTCATTTATTTACATGGCCAACAGTTGACAAATTCCCATATGAAAAGAGCTTTAATTATTTTAATACTGAAACCAATAATATGGAAATGATCATCCGCACGAAAAAAATGACATAAACTGTGTGGTTTAACGAGATCTACATTTTTGTTGTAGTATTTGTCTATGAATAAAGAGGTCTTCAATGCTCAAATGATGTCGTGCTCCATGGAACTTAAAGATACTCGACATTTGTCTTCTCAGGATAAGGGGAAACCCCGAAAGAAAACCTTATCCGGGTAACTCACCCTAAGTGAGATTCGAACTCACGACCTTTTGAATGTGAGGCAGACACGCTACCACCACACTACCCAGGCTGGCAAATGGCTTTTATACAAAATCGCTACAGCGATTTTTGAGAAAACGAAAACTTTCGAAAATGTTTCATCTAAAAGGTAGTTTGAGGGGTTTTTCCTTAAAATCTTCAGTCACATCCTTCAAAATACTAAACTTAAATACCAAGTTTATTATTAAAAAGACTTTTGGTTTATGAGTTATGTTCACAAACCAAAATGCCTTTTTTTTTTCTTTCTTTTTATACAGGTCACAGTTGAAATCTTAGTATGGAATTGTTGGGTGCACTGCAATACCTTCTCCACCTATGTACTATGTAGAGAAAGTAAAAGATCTGATGTGTTCCATTCACATGACTTTCTCTACATCTCTGTAACAAATTATTGTTAAAAAGCTTGTGCTTGTATTTATTTCATGCTAATCGAGAAAAATTAGCAGAAATAGTCTTATTACTTGCTTACTTGTAAGTAGAAGCGAAACAAGGGAGTAACATAGGTTAAAGTGATAGTCAAAAGCTGGTTGCTATGTGACTGATGTTCCTTTGTTTGTATAGACACGAGTTGACAAATTCCTGTATGAGAAAAGTATTCGTTTTTTTAAGCTGAAACCAAAAACAAGGAATATCTCAAAAACGATCAACTCCACGAAAAAAATGTGTATAACATAAACTGTGTGTTTTAACGTGGTCTACATTTTTTGTGTGGTAAGTTTTTGTCTATCTCTTACGGTTTAGCAGTTATGCAAAATTTCGTAAAATTCATCTAGAATAAAGTAGTTTTCAGAGGCTATTCCCAGAAAATTCAAGATATACATTTTATTTGTGAGATAAATAGTATTAATGTACGATCTTTTTAATCAAAATCGTTAGGGCCATTTTTGAAAAAATAAAAATAAAAAAGTTCCATGTAAAGGGTAGTTTGGGGTGGGGGGGTTTCTCAAAATCTTCGTGTCGCATCCTTGAGGATACTGAAATTAAAATACTAAGTTTGGTATTTTACCCACTTTTAGCTTTTTAGTTTCTCTATACGTGCTATGTATATAGTGTATAGAGAAGGTATTGCACTCCACCAAAAAATTCGATACCGATGAAATATAATTCACCGGAAATATATGTTTTAGGGTCACCTGCATCCAAAAAAAAGTATTTTCAGAAAAAGGTCCGTGTGTGTGTCCGTGTATCCGTTGTCTGTGAACACGATAACTCAAAAAGGACAAGTCGGTAAAATGCCAAACTTGGTATTTAAGTTTAGTATCTTCCAGGGATGCGACACGAAGATTTTGAGAAAAAAAAACCATCCCAAACTACCCTTTACATGGAACTTTTTTTTTCGAAAATTTTGATTTTCTAAAAAATGGCTCTAACGATTTTGATTAAAATATCGTATATTAAAGATATTTACATGACAAATAAAATATATATTTTGAATTTTCTGGGAATATCCTCTGAAGACTACTTTATTCTCGGTCAATTTTACGGAATTTTAATAACTGTTAAACCGTAACAGATGGACAAAAACTTACCACACAACAAATGTAGAGCACCTTAAAACACACAATTTATGTTATATACATTTTTTCGTGGAGTTCATTGTTTTTTTAGACATTTCTTGTTTTTTTTTTTTTTTTTTTTCAGCTATAAAGACATACTTTTCTCATACAGGACTTTGTGAACTCGTGTCTATACAAACAAAGGAACTTCAGTCACTGAGCAACCAGCTTTTAACTATCACTTTAACCTATGGTACCCCCTTATGGTAATAAGACTATTTCTGCTAATTTTTGCTCCATTAGATGAAGTAAATAGAATAAATTGTTGAAGTGATATAGAGAAAGTCATGTGAATGGAAGACATCAGATTTTTTCTCGATTAGCATGAAGTAAATAGAAGCATAAGCTTTTTAACAATAATTTGTTGCAGAGATGTAGAGAAAGTCTTGTGAATGGAACACACAAGATTTTTAGTTATCGTGTTCACAGACACCCGGACCTTATTCTGAAAATGCTCTTTTTGGATACAGAGGATCGTATAACATATATTTCCGGTGAAATCTCGGTATCTAATTTTTGGGTGGAGTGCAATTCCTTCTCTATACAGTATGTGCATACTACGTGTAGAGAAAGTAAATCAGAAGATACTTCTCTGGCAGTGAAGGAATTCTTTTTAAGCGAACCGGGAAAATTAGTTAATCAGAGGGGTAAATTTGAAACTTGAAAAGTAGAGATAATAATATTTTGAAATAATAGTTTGTGGAATAGTGAGTAGAGAAAGTGCAGGTTGGTTTAACGTGTTGTTGCTTTAGGTTGAAGACAAAGGTTGTTTTACCGAGTTTGACCGTCCCTCTGGAGGCATAAGTTGTTTTCTCTGACGAAGTGTTTCCACTCGATGAATCACAGTCAACAGATGGAGTTAAAATGCAAATCAAACTTGCTCAGCCTCCAGGCTAGCGCCTCTTTATGCTACAGATTCTATTTCCGGTGCCAACAAAACCCTCCTCCTTCTTATTTCTTTGTTTTTACATTCGATCATCACCTCATAAACTTTTCCATAATTCTGATGTTGAAATTATGCAATCCTATATAATATAATCTCAAAAAATCTTATGTGTTCTGTTCACATAGCTTTCTCTACATCTCTGTAACACATCATTGTTAAAAAGCTTATTCCTCTATCTACCTCATGATCATTGAGATAAACATCAGCATAAACGGTTTTATTTGTTTTTTTAAGTTGAAGAAAAACAAGTGAATATACTAGACTAATGCGATAGTCAAATCTTTTAATTGCCATGTGAGTGAAAATCGTTTCTTTGCATGACCAATGACACACTTCCTTATGAAAAAAATCTGATGTGTTCCATTCACATGACTTTCTCTACATCTCTGAAACAAATTATTATTAAAAAGCTTTGCTTCAATTTACTTCATGCTAATCGAGAAAATAATTAGCTGGAATAGTCTTATTACTTGCTTCCTTGTAAGTAGAGGCGAAATAAGGGAGTACCATAAGATAAAGTGAAGTCAAAAGCTGGTTGCTATGTGACTGATGTTCCTTTGTTTGTATGGGCACGAGTTGACAAATTCCTGTGTGAGAAAAGTATGTTTTTCAAAGCTGAAACTAAAAACAAGGAACATCTTAAAAACGATCAACTCCACAAAAAAAATGTATATAACATAAACTGTGTGTTTTAATGTGTTCTTCTTTTTCTGTGTGGTAAGTTTTTGTCCATCTCTTACGGTTTAGCACTTATGCAAAATTCTATAAAATTCATCCAGAATAAAGTAGTCTTCAGAGGCTATTCCCAGAAAATTCAACATATACATTTTATTTGTCGAGTAAATATCTTTAATATATGACATTTTAATCAAAATAATTAGCGCCATTTTGAGAAAATAAAAAAATTCGAAAAAAGTTCCAAGTAAAGGGTGGTTGGGGTGGGGGGATTTTCTTGGAAATCTTCTTGTCGCATTCTTGAAAGATACCAAACCTAAAAACAAAGTTTGGTTTTTTCGTTTTTGAACTATACTGCCCACAGACACACACAGACAGACACACACACACGGACATGTTTCTAAAAATGTTTTTTTATGGATTCAGGGGGTATTTTATGTATTTCCGGTGAAATCTTGGTATGGAATTTTGGGATATTACAATACCTTCTCTATAAACTATGTACATAGTGTGTGTAGAGAAAGTAAACATACGACCATCCCCAACCCCACCCTTTACATTGAATACTTTTCGAAATTTTTGATTGTATCAAAAATGGCATATGTACATAGTGTATAGAGAAGGTATTTTAATGCACCAAAAAATTCCATATCAATATTTCACTGGAAATATATGTTTTGAGACCTTCTGGATCAAAAAAAAAGCAAAAATGTGTGTTTGTGTGTGTGTGTGTGTGTGTGTGTGTGTGTGTGTGTTTGTTTTGTGGACAGCATAGCTCAAAAACGAAAAGTGCGTTAAATACCGAACTTGATATTTAAAGTCAATACCTTTCAAGGTTGCAACACGAAGATTTTATAGAAAATTCCCCCACTTCAAATTAACATTTACATGGAACATTTTCCGAACATTACGATTTTCTCAAAATTGACTCATTTGAGTAGGAGTAAAATCTCTTATATTAAAGATATTTACATGACAAATAAAATGTATATCTTGAGTTTTCTGGGAATATCCTCTGAAGACATCTTTATTCTGGATGAATTTTGCATAACTGGTAAACCGTAAGAGATAGACAAAAACTTACATTACAAAAAAAAAAAATAAAAAAAAAATGTAGAGGTCGTTAAAACACACAATTTATGTTATTTACATTTTTCGCTGAGTTGATCGTTTTTGAGGTATTCCTTGTTATTAGTTTCAGCTTCAAAAAACTTATACTTTTCTCATACTGGAATTTGTCAACTGCTGTCCAGACAAACAAAGGAACTTCAGCCACATAGCAACCACCTGTTAAAACATTTGATGATCACTTTAGCCTAGTGTATTCGCTTATTTTCCTTCTACTTACAAGGAAGCAAGTAATAAGACCATTTCTGCTAGTGTTTATCTCGATTAGCATGAAGTAAATAGGGGAATAGGCTTTTTAACAGCAATATGTTACCGAGAAGTGGAGAAAAACATGTGAATGGAGCACATCAGAATATATTTCTGAAGCATTGCCTCTGCAAAATCTTAATTCGAAACATTAAAGAATTGAACAGAATGAAGGGAAAACGCGGAGTAATATTAACGTATGCCCGTATGTGTAGGTCATATTAAAAAATCCAGCAGTTATCGACAAGGAAAGGAAACCGGAAATTGCGTTTCCGAAAACGTATTTCCGATAGGTATTTTAAACATAAGCCTTCTGTCCGGCAGTGAAATTTAACGCTATGATTACGTTTATAATATTTAGAGTTTCAATTGTTTTGCTGTAAAACGAGCTTCACTGTCATTATGCCAACTTGTGTGTGTGTAACCACCATTGCGGTTTTCCGCGCGCTGCAATGGCTTTTTCATACGTCACAACTGAATAATACATCAATATTGGATTTGCAATCAGGCCTTATTGCGGCCAAGGATTATAGCATTTAAAATGTGCCCATGCTCGAGCGCACACAGACTCGGGTTCGATTCTACTTTCAAGATGTACAGATACGCGTAATAAAGAAAGTTGAAAAACGTGCAGTAATTTTGTATTTAGATGCAAACGTATTTGATTCCAACCTGAAAAATCTGACGTGTTCCATTCACACGACTTTTTCTACATCTCTACAAAAATTATTGTTAAAAAAACTTATTCTTCTACATACTTCATGCTAATTGAGAAAAAATAGCAGACACAGTCGTATTATTTGTTTCCATTTAAGTAGAAGAGAAATAAGGGAGTACCATAGGCTAAAGCGATAGTCAAAAGCTGGTTAATATGCACTTGAGGTTCCTTTGTATGGACAGGAGTTGACAAATTCCCGTATGAGAAAAGTATAAGTTTTTAAAATCTGAAACCAATAACAAGGAATATCTAAAACATGTGTTGTAACGAGATCTACGTTTTCTATCAAGTAGTTTTTGTCTATCTCTTACGGTTTACCAGTTATGCAAAATTCCGCAAAATAGTCTTCAGAAGCTATACAGAGAAAATTTAAAATGTACATTTTATTTGTCATGTAAATATTTTATAAGAGATTTTAATCAAAATCGTTAGAGCCAATTTTGAGAAAAACAAAATTTTCGGAAACTGTTCCATGTAAAGGGTAGTTGGGGGTGGGGGATATTTTTTTGAAAATCTGCGTGTCGCATCCTCGGAAGATACCGAACTTAAATCCCAAGTTTGGTATTTAACGGACTTTTCGTTTTGAGCTTTGCTGCACACAGACAGACAGACAGACAGACAGACACACACACACACACATACGGGTATTTTTCTAAAATGCTTTTTTTTTTTTTATTCAGGGGTCTCAAAACTTTTATTTCCCGGTGAAATCTCGGTATCGAATTTTTCGGTGCAATACAATACCTTCTCTAAACACGATGTACATAGTACGTATAGAGAAAGTAAAAATACGTCCTCTATAGCTCTACAGTAGACAACTATATTATTCAAACTATAACCTCTAGGTCATAATTTCACCGGAAATACAGGTTTTGAGACTCCGCGAATAAAAACATTTTTGGAAAAATGTCGGGTGTGTTCGTGTCTGTGAAGAACATAGCTCAAAAATGTGATGTGTTCCCTTCATACGACTCTGTAACTTATTGTTGTTAATAGGATTATTATTTTGTCTGCTTCATGGTAATCCAGATAAACATTAGCAGAAACGCTCTTATTACTTAGTTCCTTGTAAGAATGCACTAGGCTAGTAAAAGCTAGTTGCCATGTGGTTGAAATCCGTTTCTTTGTATTGCCAGGAATTGACAAATTGAAACCAATAACAAGGAATATCTAAAAAAGCTTACGTGTTCCATTCACATAACTTTCTCTGCATCTCTGTAACGCATTACTGTTAAAAAGATTATTTTCCTATTTGCTTCATGGTAATCGAGATAAACATTAGCAGAAATATCGCCCTCCGTGGTGTAATGGTTACCATGCTAACTTCATATACCCAAAGTCGCGGATGGATTTTTCCAGGCGTAAAAATCCTTAGAATGACTTCCTTAGGAAGGGAAATAAAGCCTTTGGTCCCGTGTCGTAAAAGAACCTCAAGCCTGATAGAGGGGTCTCTAAGCAAAATTAAGCGGTCTTTCACGCCCAGTATAGAAAGGGGAGCTGAAAACCACAGCAGTTAAAGAGCGTCCATAAATAAAACCCCATTTACATTTATTAGCAGGAATTGTCTTATTACGAAAAAAAAAAGAAGAAGAAAAAACAATGTATAAAGCTCTAGTGCTAAAAGCATGGGTTACAAAAACAGCAGAATAGACATATAATCACACCATTTGACTTTTGAGGCCTGTACGCCACTGCACTATACTTAATGTGATCTATAAAAACATATGTACTCCTTTTTTTTTTTTTTTTTTTTGCACATGAAAACAAAGAGTATCAAAATGAATGTTAAAATGTATAAATAAATATAATTTCATTATGTAACACTGATGTAATGTCAGATGATAGTTTTCTAATCATAAACATAATAGTTACTACTAGTAATTATATAAAACTAAAATATGATTATTGTATTATGTACTCTTCATAAATGTCAACAAATTACAATACATATTTACAAATATGTTATAGAATTTCTAATGCAAAAATTTACAGTTATGTACTAGAGTGTAAAATATCAAAGCATCAGGTTTACAGACCTTGTGTCATTGCTAAATCTGTCACGTATCGCGTTGAGCACGTACCGAAACTGCAAAACATTCAAGAACTTTAGGTTTTATATTTCCTGAAATCTTATGACATCAAAGAATACGTTCTCTCTTCGTTTCACAAGCACGACCACAAGGTCTTAACTTCAACCACGCAGTTCTAACAGCATTATTCAAGTACGGATGCTCCCCCTCCATAGTCCGTTATTATGCTTGCAAATAGACGAGTCAAGTTGCGCAGTTCAAGGAGTGCTGGAAGAGGCAGAGTCTTCAAGCGATAGCCATGCTGCACGATGATATCGGCTGCAGTCAGATCGTACCACTGCGCAGCATATTCATACTACTCTCGTATAATTGCACAGACAATACCAACGTAACCAAGTTTCAAACGTCCGAGTTTACTGCAGAGACACTTTTGAGACAACGTATATTAAAAGCTCACTGAATTACAGTGTGGCTTAACAGTGTTTTATGATAATGTAGCTCAACTATTAAAGCAATGACCGAGATTAGACAATTTCAACCAATCGCGGTCATCTGACTGGAGCGATATTGTCGAAACATCTTATCGCAGCTAATGTTCATTTCTTTGAAATCTTGTCGCACTTGACGTTCGTTTGTTTAATCTCCTCTCTTGGTTATTGGTAACAAGGTGACAATCCAGGCAGCCAATCTTCACTTTTAATAACTGTCAGTTCCACAATTATAGTTTCAAACAATTCAGTTACAATGTCTATTTAAAGTTTTATCCAGTTCATAATGTATTTAGTTAAAAAAAGGAGTGAAAATAATCATTATTTATATTTCTTACGTATGAGATAAGTGCAATAACCTCAAATACAAGAATGTTTGTTTCCATTACATGTATTAGTTATTAAAACCTGAAATAAAATAATTGTTCCCTATTTCTATTGTTGCTGGCGATATTCGTGCATTGGTTATAGGCACGGTCGGCCATATCATAACTCAGGAGGCAATGAAGAAAGATGGTCGAATGCGTCATGTACCATTTGAGAACTAAAGTATTACAATGATACAATCTCCCTTCCTATATATTATAAATTATTAATAGTCTATTTTGCTGAAATGTCTTATCAAATACAACTTGTGTTTTCGTCGTTTCGCTCGGGTCGTGAAGTATGGACAAGATGAAAACACTCGTGGTACTACTTATGACAATATTACGAAAAATGCAAGTTTTTTTTTTTTTTTTTTTTTTTTTTTAATGCAATGAGCACTTGTAAGTAGGAAATATGTTTGTTCATTATCATTTACAGATGGCTTATTCTATTGTAGAGGCATTTTCTTATGGAATAATTAATAGACACAATGTAAAAGTATTGCTTTAATGCATATATTTCACAGCAATCTCATCCCGGGCGTTCCTTTGACATTTTAACACAAAATACAAATAGATGTTTAACAGATGGAAATACACGTATTTATTTGAAGTCAATATTTACATTATCGCCACTGCCCTTCAAAATCAGGGGCGGGGAGTTCTCTATATTTCTGTAAGAAATTGTTAATAAGCTTATTCTTCAATCCACTTCATATTAATCGAGAAAATATGAAAAAATCGTCCTATTACTTGCTTCTTTATAAGTAGAAGCGAAACAAGGGAATACCATAGGCTAAAGCGATAGTTAAATGTTTTAAAAATGGTTGCCATATAATTGAAGTTCCTCTGTTTGTATGTCCAGGGGTTGACAAATTCCCGTGTGAGAAAAGTGCAAGTATTTTGAAGCTGAAACTAATAACAAGGAATATCTCAAAAACTGTCAACTCAAAGAAAAAAATGTATTTAACATAAATTGTGTGTTTTAACGAGCTCTAAATTTTTTGTGAAGTAAGCTTTTGTCTATCTCTTACAGTTGACCCGTTATGCAAAATTCCACAAAATCCATCCACAATAAATATGTCTATTCCCAGAAAACTCAGGACATATATTTTATTTTTCATGTAAATATGTTAAAATACGATATTATAATAAAAACATTTTTGAGAAAATCAAAATGTTTGAAACTTTTTTCATGTAAAGGGTAGCTGGGGTGGAGGAATTTTCTTGAAAATCTTCGTACCGCATCCTTGGAAGATACTAAACTTAAATACCAAATTTGGTGTTTTACAGTCTTTTAGTTTTTGAGCTCTGCTGTCCACAGAACACACATACATACGCGGGCGGACTTTCTTCTAAAAAATGTTTTTTGGGCTCATGGGACCTCAAAACATATTTATATGACGAATTTTTAGTGCAATACAATACCTACCTTCTCTATACACTATGTACATAGTGCGTGTAGAGAAAGTAAAAAACAATAACAACAAAAGTTCACAAATTTGGTCCAAAACTTGGAGTTTTCAGTTGACGTCTCCTGAAAGTTAGTTCTGTTATCCGGCAGAGAAAGAAACAAATACTTTTAAATTCGTCTTCTTTTTCTTCTTGTTTACCGATGCCTTTGGATACCACTTGTCTCCATATAAAGTCCGAAAATTAACCAGTTTGATTATATTTACTTTCTCTAGCACGTAGGAGCAATATAGAAGGTATTGTATTTTACCCACAAATTCAATGTGGAGATTTCATCGGAAATATGTGTTTTAAGGTCCCCTGAATCTAAAAAAGAAAAACCGTCTATGTATGTGTGTGGACAATAGAGCTCAAAAACGAAAATACCGTTGAATACCAAATTTGATATCTTCTAAGGATGCGACACGACGATTTTCAAGAAAATTCCCCACCCCAAACTACCCTTTACATGGGAAATATTTTTAATTTTTCTTTACTGAAAAATGACAATGATTCTGAATAAACTACCATATGTAAAAGATATTTACATAACAACGAAATTGAATAACTTGAACTTTCTGGGAATATGTTTAAGTCATCTTCATTCTAGATGCATTAGGCATATCTGGTAATCCGTAAGAGATAGACACACGCACACAAACTAAATGTAGATCTTGTGAAACCACGCAATTTATGTAGAGTTAACGTTTTCGAGATATTTCTTGTTTTTGGTTTCAATTTTAAGCTTTTCTCAAACGGAGATCATCTTTCGTTTATCCCTCTTTCGTTTTTTCTCCTCGCCGTGCAAAGCGAATCGAATTTTTGTTTCCCAAAGTAACTAGCTTTTAAAAGATTTGACTATCGCTTTAGCCTAGTGTATTCCCTTATTTGCCTTTTATTTACAAGGAACTATTAAGAACCTCGCAGCTAATGTTTATCTCGATTACCACGATATAGATAAAGGTAATGTTTTGTAGAGGAAGTTTTGTGATGGAACACATTACATTTTGTTATTCATTCCTAGTTGGTAGATATTCGTCAGTAGGGATGTGGCTTTTTTATTAAATTTATTTTTAAAGTTAAATCTGATGGTCATGTTTATGGCTATGAATAAACTGATACAAGTTATTTAATTTTACACTATATCCTCTTTTATGATTTATATGTAGATTGCAGCAATAACAAAAAAGTTTGTATGTTTCATTCATATGTCCTTCTCTACATATCTAACAAATAATTGTTGAAAAGTGTATTCCTCTTTCTACTTCATGATAAATGGACTTATACTTGCTGCCTTGTAAGAATAAGGGAATGCACTAGACTAACGTGATAGTCAAATGTTTTAAGAGAAATAATGGAGACCGAAGCTATGAAGACAGAAATCTGGAAGGGACCAAATTTCGAGTTGTGTACATAATTCGCTGTCCATGTGTTTCACGGGAGTGTCTGCAGGAACGCGTCCCACCTTGAACACAAGGAGGAATGAGTCCTAATGACCATCTAACCAAGTGTAAAATAAAATATGATGTGTCCCATTCACATGACTTTCTCTACATTTCTGCAACAAATTATTGTTAAAAAGATTATGCAGAAATAGTCTTATTGCTTGCTTCCTTGTAAGTAGAAGCGAAATAATGGACTACCATAGGTTAAAGTGATAGTCAAAAGCTGGTTGCTATGTGACTGAAGTTCCTTTCTTTGTATGGACAGGAGTTGACAAATTCCCATATGAGAAAAGTGCAAGTTTTTCAAAGCTAAAACCAAAAACAAAGAATATCTAAAAAACTATCAACTCCAAAAAAAAAAAAAAAAAAAAAAAAAAAAAATGTATATAGCATAAATTGTGTGTTTTAACAAGCTCTAAATTTTCTGTTAAGTAGGTTTTTGTCTATCTCTTACGCTTTACCAGTTATGCAAAATTCTGTAAAATTTATCCAGAGGCTATTCCCAGAAGATTCAATATATACATTTTATTTGTCGTGTAAATATATTTAATATACGATATTTTAATCAAAATCGTTAGAGCCATTTTTGAGAAAATCAAAATTGTTGAATTTTTTTTATGTAAAGGGTAGTTGGGGGTGGGGGAATTTTCTTGAAAATCTTCGTGTTGATACCACGTTTGGTATTTAACGGAGCTTTTGTTTTTGAGCTGTACTGTACACACACACACACACACACACACCGACATTTTTTAAAATTTTTTTTTTTTTTTTTTGATTCATCGGGTCGTAACATATATTTCCGGTAGAAATCTTGGTATCGAATTTTTGGGTGGAATACAATACTTCCTCTATACACTATGTACATAGTACGTGTAGAGAAAGTAAAAAGGCTCTTTTAAAAGTTGATTGCCATGTGGTTGAAATCCATTTCTTTGCATGTCCAAGAGTTGACAATTTCCCGTATGAGAGAAGCTCAAGTATTTTAAAGCTGAAAACAATAACAAAGTATCTCGAATTTGGTCAATTCGCGAAAAAATGGTATATGACATTGTTTTAACGAAATCTACATTTTTTGTGCAGTAAGTTTTTTTCTATCTGTTGCAGTGTACCAGTTATGCAAAATTCATCCAGAATGAAGAGGTCTTCCGAAGCTATTCTCAGAAAATTAAAAGTATGCATTTTATTTGTCATGTAAATATAGGTCTTTTAATCACAATAGTTAAGAGTTATTTTTGAGAAAAGCAACATTTTCGATTTTTTCTCATGTAAAGGATAGTTTAGGAGGGGGGGGGGATTTCCTCAAAATCTTCTTGTTGCATCCTTGGAAGATGCTTAACTTAAACACCACGGTTGGTATTTTATCGACTTTTCGTTTTTGAGTTATCGTGTCCAGAGACAGACGGACATACACCCAGACACACGGACCTTTCTCAAATTACTTTAATTACTCTAACACGTTTATTTGCGGTGAAATTTCGGTATCGAGTTTTTGAGACCTGTGCTAAAGCTATGCGATAGTTGCAGGGCGCGTCTTTAGAAGTAGTTTAAGTGACTTCTACTGGCGGTCCATATTTGAAGGTGTTGAAAATATTAAGTTGTTAGATGTGAAGTTCGCCAGATTGCCGAAGTTTTGGGATCATTGAGGTTTAGCTTCACAGATTCCTCAGCTATGCTTTGCGGCTTAGGACCCTAAACATTTATAACAGATCAGCAACTACAAAACGGCTCTAATGGCAGAATAACAAAAGCACCCACGTATTGCAGTAATACCAAGTAGTGTAACCATCGTATAGTAGTAATAAAATCACAAATTTGGTCTGAAACCTCGGGGTTTTCAAGTCCCCATATAAGTGAAGTTTTATTATCTGATTCTCCAAATGGTCTCTGGAGTTTAATGTTGATAGTTTCACCACTACATTTTGTTAATTACGTTCACACCTCATTCTGACCCCATTTGACGGGTCAAACGCACGATGACCTCAGAAAGCAGGTCTATTAAATTCCAGGTGTATTTGTCGAAGTATTCGCGCCGTACGAGATCCAGACAAGTGACAACACCGCCGTCTGCCCCCCTCCCTTGCCCGGCGCAAGCACAACTGCTGGAAAACAAGGTTTCTGACAGTTCCATGTGACATTTCAAGTAAATAAGTTAAACTCACCGATTCCTGGAAGACCTGGCGAGGTGTTCGTCTTACTCCGTTCATGTTTCAAATAACAGCGTCCTGGAGCAAGAGTAATCCATAGAAAGTTCACCACTAACACTACGTAAAACACGTCCGACTGCTTGGCCGCGGCACGCCGCTATGAGTGTGCCGCCATGACCACTCCAACAGGTGGTGACTATTGCCAACCTAACAACGTCACATGACACCAAACCCACTGGAGGACGGATTCGTGCACGTGGATACGCGCTCACACAAGCATAAAGATGCAGTTTTGGTGAAGTAACGAACTAACTAGCTGATGGATTCACCTCACGAGAGACAAGCGGATGGGCGGGGACACTTGTGACCTTCAAGTAACTTGCCCTTGTCCTACATCAGCTACCTGCATCCCAACGTCCTCTACCTATGTACACAGGAGGTAGAGAAGGTATTGCATTATTCCAACAATTAGATACAGAACTTCTACTGGATATATGTACATGTTTGAGACCAGATGGATAAAAATCTGGTGTGTTACACTCACATGACTTTCTCTAGCTGTTCTACAAATTTCTTACATAAGATAATTCTTCTTTCTGCTCCTTGCTAATCGAGGTACTCAGGACAATGTTCTTATTATTTAGTTCCTTATAAGTAGGAAGAAAATAAGGGAATACACTAGGTTAAACCAATAGTCAAATGTTTTAAAAGCTGTCGTTATGCGATTGTCATTACAAATCGCTTCTTTTCTTGGCCGCCAGGAGTAGAACAAAAGAAAAATGGACATTCCCGTCTGAGAAAAGTATAAGTACTTCACAACTGAAACTAATAACAATGAATACCTCGAAAACGGTAAGCTCCACGAGAAAAATGTATATGACATAACTTGTGTATTTTAAAAAAAAAAACTTACATTTTTTGTATAGCAAGTTTTTGTCTATCTCTTACGGTTTACTAGTTATGCCAAATTAAGCAAAATTCATCCGGAATAAACAGGTCTTCACAAGCTATTCCCAGAAAATTCAAGATATACACTTTATTTGCCAGGTAAATATCTTTAATATACAGTATTTTAATCAAAATCGTTAGAGCCATTTTTAAGAAAATAAAAATTTTCGAAAAAAGTTCCATGTAAAGGGTAGTTTGGGGTGGGGGGATTTTTCTCAAAATCTTCGTGTCGCATCCCTGTTCACAGACACACGGATATTTTTCTGAAAACGCTTTTTATGGATACAGGGGTCCTAAAACATGTATTTGCGGTGAAATCTCGGTATCGAATTTTCGGGTGCAATACAACCTCTTTATCCTGGATGACTGGCAAACTGTAAGAGATAAACGCAACCTCATTAAAGTAATGCAGTACACAATGTGTCCTTTTCTTTTTTTGATCTTGTAATATTTCTGGTTATTTGTTTCAATTTGAATGTTCAAATATTTATATTTCTCTTAAATTCGTTTGCTTTTCTCCTGGGTGTTCAAAAATAAGGGCATTTCAAAGTCATCTCATAACGACTAGCTCTTATATATAACATTCTCTATCAATGTACAATGCCGATACATGGTAGAGAGGGTTACTCAACAATTGGGATACCGCAATTTCACCGGATATACTTGTTTTGAGGTCTGATGAATTAAAAAACAGCATTTTAGAAAAACGCCCCTGTGTGTGAGTATTATTGTGCGCATGTCCAAGGATTTAGTACGAAGACTTTCAAGAAAAACCTCCCATCTCACACTACCCTTTACATGGAAATTTTTGAAAATTGAGTTTTTCTCAAAAAGGCATATTCATGGCAAACGAAACGTAAATCTCAAGTATTCTGGGTATACACCTACCTTCGTATAACCGGTGAATTATAACATATAATAGATACATGACTGCCACCGTGGTTGAGTGGTCAGCCCGGGTTCGATTCCCGGCTGGGGCGGGGAATTTTTCTTTAAATAGTGTTATTCCCTGTCCCCACAGAAGTATGTATGTGAGAGTAAATGTGTGTGTGTGTGTGTGTGTGTGTGTGTGTGTGTTTGAAGAAAATAAGTACACGATTGTAAGGAACCTACAGACAACGAGTTATTTCTAATATAAAGCCCCCGATATGACCATACATGTTAGAGGGGGTCATATAAATGAAACAATTAAAAGAAAAAAATAAGTTCACAAAATCTCAATGTACAAAAATATAGATCTGGTTAAAACACACAATATGACAAATATTTTATTCTTTCTTTATGGAGCTAATCGTTTTGAATTTGGTTTGAATTTTTAATATAACATTTTTCTTAAGTCATTAATCGTTTCTCTCTCTCTCTCTCTCTCTCTCTCTCTCTCTCTCTCGGTTCTTCAAAAAGGAGGGACACTTCAAAGCCATGACCAGCTCTGATTGTCCGTAATGAAGAAACATCTACTTTATAGCTCTAAGTGCAACATTTTACTATCTGATATTCTGCTAATATTTTCACACCTAATTCTGATCCCATTTGACGGTCAAACGTATTACGACCTCAGAAATGAAGACCATTCAAATCCAGGTGAATTTGTTGAAGAATTCGCGCCGTACGAGATCCAGACAATACAATTTCTCGATAGCATGAAGTAGATAAAAAAAATCTGATGTGTTCCATTCACATTACTTTCTCTACCTCTCTCTGTTAATAAGCTTATTCTTCTATCTACTTCATGCTAATCGAGATAAACATTAGCAGAATTTGCTTCCTTATAAGTAGAAGAGAAATAAGGGAATATACACTAGGCTAAACCGACAGTCAAAAGTTTTAAAATGTGGTTACTATGGGATTAAAATATGTTTCTTTGCGTGGTCAGGAGTTGACGAGTTCCCCTATGAGAAAAATAAGTTTTTTAAAACTAAAACCAATAACAAGGAATACCTCAAAAAAAAGGGCAAACTCCAGGAAAAAATGTATAATGTTTTAACGAGAGTTACGTTTTTGTCTATTTCTCGTGGTTTACCAGTTATGCAAAACCTATCCACAATAAAGACGTCTTCAGAGGCTATTCCCCGAAAATTCAACATATGCATTCTATTTGTCATTTTTAATATACGATATTTTAAATAAAATCGTTAGTCATTTTTGAGAGAGTCAAAATCTCGGTATGGAATTTTTGGGTGCAATACAATACCTTCTCTATACATTATGTACATATTACGTGTAGAGAAAGTAATATTCTTTCACGAGTATCTGAAGAATGGGTAGGGAAATCCACATGAATGTAACACATCAGCATTTAGTAATAATACTTCTTAAATATAATGCAAGGGATACTAACCAATGTTTATAAGAGTTTCCAATTTATTTTACACGTAACATTAACCAAGTACCAGGCCTTTTTTTTTTTTTTTTTTTTTTTTTTTTCAATCTCCGATAGGCTATAACTTAAAAGAAAAGTTCATAGAAAACAATTATTTTATTACTAAAAGTTGTGTATGGTTACTTTTCAACATAATCACTGAAAAGATGAAACATTTATCGCACCTGTGCACAAGCTTTGCAACACCCGCTTCAAAAAATGTTGCCGCCAATGATTTCAAATGAGCATTGACGTTGTTTTGAAGATCTTCGTTGGTTTGAAAGTGCTGCTCTCCTAGCCACGTCTTCAGTTCAGGGAAAAGGTGAAAGTCGCTGGGTGCCAGGTCAGGACTGTACGGCGGATGATCGAGAATGTCCCATTGAAATTGTTCAAGGAGTCAATGGGTTTTGCCAGCAGTGAGTGGACGAGCGTTGTCATGGTTCAACACAATTCCTGAAGTCAGCATTCCTCTTCGTTTGTTTTGAACGACTCTCCGCAAACGTCGTAAAGTACGAAGATCTTCAAAACAACGTCAATGCTCATTTGAAATCATTGGCGGCAACATTTTTTGAAGCGGGTGTTGCAAAGCTTGTGCACAGGTACGATAAATGTCTCAATCTTTTCGGCGATTATGTTGAAAAGTAACTCTAAGGGTACAAAACTTTTAGTAATAAAATAATTGTTTTCTATGAACTTGTCTTTTATTTATAGTCTATCAGAGGTTGAAAAAAAAAAAAAAAAAGGCCCTCGTATATACAACGAAACGACGATTTTCAGGAAAATCTCCCCAACCCCAAACTATCCTATACATGGAAAAATGTTGGAAAATTGTTATTTCTCAGAAACGTCTCTAACGAGTTTGATTCAAATACTATATATTAATGATATTTACATGGCAAATAAACTGTGTACCTATTTTATGGGAGGAACAGTCTTTGAATACCGCTTTTTTCTGGATAACGTTTGCAGAATTTTGCATGGCGGCTAAACCGTAAGAGCTGACAAAAACTTACTACACAAAACTGTAGATCTCGTTAAAACATATCATTTTATGTCATATAGGCACGTTCTTTATGCAGAGCTGACCGTTTCCGAGATATTCCTCGTTATTGGTTTCAGTTTTAGATTACTTCAACTTTTCTCAAAGGGGAAGTGACGTTTTGATTCATCTCTCCTGTTTTCCTGCAGGCCATGCAAAGCGAGTGGAACTTCATTTGTTTCACATAGGATGAACTTGTAAAATATATATCTATCGATTTATCCTAGTGTATTCCCCTGTGTCACTTGTAAATATAAGAAAGCAAGTAAAAGATACTTTCTGCTAATATTTTCTTGAATAGCACGTCGTAGATAACAGAATAATCTTTTTGAGAAAAGTTGTTTGTGTAACAGCTAGAGAAACCCATGTGAATGGAACGCATAAGATTTTTTACTTTCTGTACACGTACTATGTACATAGTGTATGGCGAAGGTATTGCATTCCACCCAAAAATTCGATACCGAGATTTCACCGGAAATATATGTTTTAGGGTCGCCTGTATCCAACAAAATTATTTTTACAAAAAGTTCCGGGTGTGTGTGTCCGTGTGTCTGTGAACACGATAACTCAAAAACGAAAAGTCGGTAAAGTACCAAACTTGGTATTTAAGTTTAGTATCTTCCAGGGATGCGACACGAAGATTTTGAGAAAAATACCCCCACCCCAAACTACGCTTTACATGGAACTTTTTTCGAAAATTTTGATTTTCTCAAAAATGGCTCTTAGCGATTTTGATTAAAATAGCATATAATAAAGATATTTACCTGACAAATAAAATGTATATCTTGAGTTTTCTGGGGATAGCCTCTGAAGACTTCTTTATTCTGGACGAATTTTACGGAATTTTGCATAACTGCTAAACCGTAAGAGATGGAACAAAACTTACCACACAAAAAATGTAGAGCACTTCAAAACTTACAATTTATGTTATATGCATTTTTTTCATGGAGTTGATCGTTTTTTAAATATTCCTTGTTTTTGGTTTCAGCTTTAAAAATTTATACTTTTCTCACACAGGACTTTATCAACTCCTGTCCATACAAATAAAGGAACTTCAGTCACATAGTAACCAGCTTTTGACTATCACTTTAACCTATGGTACTCCCATATTTCGCTTCTACCTACAAGGAAGCAAGTAATAAGACTATATCTGCTAATTTTTTTTCGATTAGCATGAAGTAAATAGAAGCATAAGCTTTTTAACAAGAATTTGTTGGGGAGATGTAGAGAAAGTCATGTGAATGGAACACACCACTTTTACTTTCTCTAGCGCGTACACATACGTACGTGTGTGTGCACTCTATTTCCTTACTTCCCTTCTATTTACAAGGAACTCAGTAATAAGACCAGTCCTAGTAATGTTTATCTTGATTACCAAATGTAGATAGAAGAATAAGTGTTTGTACGAACAGGTAGAGAAAGTAATGTGAATGTAACTCACCAGATATTTCATGTGTGTGTGTGTTTTCTTCTAAACATAAGCATTTATTAAAATCAATTCACAGTAATCTGTCTATATGCAATGCGTGTTTACACGAAATTTATGTAATTTAAAATGTAACCTAGCGAAAGCTGTATATTTCTTTTTGTAGCGAATGCAAGTTCTAGTTAATGAAATATTGGCGTTATTTTCTATACCACTTATATCCTGTAATAATGTGTACTAATATTACAATTTCTATCTGAGTATACAGTGGTTTTCTAGTAGTATTTTTATCGTGTTTAGCGCGCGCTTTAGACGCCGCAGGCGATGACACTGTGACAGTAGCGGCTCGTAGCCAAAATATCTGGTAGGGCACAATCTTAAGATTGACTAAAATTAAAACTAAACTGAATGTTATCTATGGACGCTCTTTAACTGCTACGGTTCTAAGCGTCCCATTCTATTTTGGACGCGAAACACCGCTTAAAATGTTCAGAGGCCTCTTAATCAGGCTTGAGGTTTTTTTACGTGCCGTAAATCTACGACACGATATCAACGACTTTACTTCCTTTATGAAGGAAGGGATTTAAAAAAAAAAAAAATCAGCCGGGTTTGAACCCGCGACCTTGAGAACCAGAGGCTAGCATGTTACCCCTAGATCACGGATGACAACAGACTAAAATTAGTGGATACTATATCAGTAGAAATGAAATGCTAATTTGTGTATTAGCACTAACCTTTCTGTTTGTAGATGAAGTCCATCCTTTGATCCTTTGCTTGAAAAAATATTTCCATAACTCTTTGATTTAAGTCAGAAACTGAACGCGACATGTTCCGAGAAATTTGAACACGAACCGTCACCTTCACTGTTTATCGTATGTCAACAAAATAATCAGAGAGGTGATCCTGCTGTAAATTGATGCATAGCTCGTGTTAACAGCTGATGCACTTGAGTTTAAGATTCCAGTCTTCAATACTACCTTACACAACTTTAATAGCTTATGCATGTCAATTAAAACGTTCATGATGTTTCTTTTCACCAACGAAGCTCGCTTTTCTCTCAGGAAATTATGGAAACTGCCCTATCGTGATCGTGATATTAATGTCTTAAGCATTTTCTTTATAAGTAATTGTAAACTTTACAAACCATCGCCTAACAGTGTATAGGATTTTCCCTCTTAAGGCAAGCTTTAACACAGCGGTTTCTTTGAACGCTAGCAACTGATAAATCGGCGTGTTTTCTGCAGTTAATTTCACCAAATTATTCTGCAGCGCATTCGGATTATGTTTCATAACACGTGAAATACATTCAAGGCATTGTTTCACACTTATCAGTTTACTCTTACTCAGCACTCATTCTCAAAACACTAGCCACTAACCAGCTCTCGCAAGTAACGTCCATATTTTCAATAACTGTTGGTTATTTGACCTTTTCCTGTTTCAAGTGAAGCTTCAAGTGTATCGTGAATATATTTCCTAGTAAACTTGGGCAATTACACAACACACTGCTTGTATGCCTTGAGCATTGGCGCGCGAGCGTACCTTGTCGTCTGCTTGACAGGGAGGAGAAATACCAAGTACCAACATTGTACATTTTTAGCATATAAGCTTCTTTTTGTATGTTTCGTTCGGGACGTTTATAGATCAACTTTGTTTTCAAATAAGAAGGCATTCAAACTTAAGAAACGTTTCTTATTATTTACTCTTACATGTGAAAATATCTTTGGCTAAATATTTTTGTCAGGGATTTGACTCAAACTTGAACCTTTGCTTATTGTCGGTTCTTATTTTCTCTTTGCGCATGCGCAGCAAATGACCACAGAGGCTTTCGTGTCCTAAGAGAACCTTTCCCTCTCGGTCCCTTGAACCCCGCACCCACAAATTAACTGCATCTGAAAGCATCGAATTCTTCTGCGCGTGCGCATAGGATGACCACAAAATCGCTTGTGTCCGAAAATGCGGCCGGTTACTATTTCCGACAGCCATCTTCACTACAACTGTCCAGTGTGCATAGTAGGTTTAAATTTATACAAAATGCGTTATAGATTATAGCATTTCACCTAATAACATAATGGAGAAATTATTCTCTGAAACTGTTGTAGGGAGGGCACGTGCCCCTGTGCCCCTAAAGGCCGGCCGCCACTGCACTGTGATACCTACATGTAATGAAGATGGAAACACCGGTGGAATGTGATGACAGGAGAAAACCGCCCTGCTTCGCTTTGATGTGTGGCGATAGCATGTCTGCCTCACATTCAAAAGGTCCCGAGTTTGAATCTCGATTAGAGGCAGGTGACATTTCAGATTGTGACAAGCGATTTTTTCGAAGTCCTACGCTTCAATCCCGTTTTTGTTTCGAAGTCAGGCATTAATATTTACCGTTTTATATCATCATATTGTCGTTTTCTAGTAAAAGTTCTACAGGAAATTTCCTTATATAAATTAAGCTTTATAATTGCTCATATTTTGACGATGTAAACCTTCGGATTTAGAAACATTAATTTTTCAATTTCGAAAGCTTTTCCTAGCACTTTATCTATTTTCGGAGACGCTAGCCACCCCTGGTAAAGTTACAAAAATCCTATACAACTATAATCTCTGAAGCTACTAAATTAAATAAAACTTGGATAAAGTGTGAAAATATTTTAGAATTGGTATGAAACTGAGGATAAGAATAGCATGGCTTATGTTGAGAGAGAGGAAAGTTCTTAAGATTGTTGACGATGCTGGTAGAAGGGTCTGCCCATTATGCGAGGAACAGGAAGACTGGGCGCATATATTGGCAGCTTGCGTGCAGGCGGAGAATGTTAGGAAAAAATATTATCTGAAGTATTTTTAGCTTTCAACAGACGGAAGACATGATTCTAAATAACCAAAACTTTGTGGCACATACTTAATGGAACTAGTTTGCTAAGAGATAAAGCGTTTGTGCTAAGCATTGCTTAGACATATTGGTATTTAAGTATAGAAGGGTGTTTTTATTGTTTGTGAATAAGGAAGGGTAGTTAAAGTTACCAAATCAAGTATTTTTCCAGAGGGCATGTACGGTGTTCTGACGATTTGATGCATTATTAATTTACCATTAAGCACCATCATCATCATCATCATCACCACCACCACCACTACTAACCGAACGAGATGGCGCCGCGGTAAAGTGTGCGACTGGCATTCGGGAGGTCGACCGCGCACTCTGACTTAAGGTTTCTATTAGTCCCCACTAGTCACTGAGGCGAACGCTGGGGTGTTTATTCCACACGAGTTCCTTTCCCTCATTCAGGTTTGAGTGCCCTTGGGCTAGTGGTGAGTGGTTGTCCTGGAAGGTGGCGCATTGTGCCAAACAGATATAGGTCCGCTGTTTAGCGTTTACTGTTGCTGAGGTAGAGATTGTAATATTAGTTCAAATTATTATAGGATATATGTAGTAGAGAAAATGACGCCAATTTTCCATCAACTTGGATAATTTCTAAACTTCCTCAAGGAATTTATTTTCCGAGATTTTATTCCTATCCTAGAATAATGTCTCGACACTTCATTCACTTCATTCTTTATATCGCTATAGGTTTCACTAGATTGCATTTCAAAATATTAAAAAATATAGATTTTGCTTTTAATATGCATTATATATACAGGTTGCTGTGAATTAAGTTTTTAATAAATGCTTATGTTTAAAAGAAAACACCCACACAAATTTAAAAATCTAATGAGTTATATTCTCATTACTTTCTCTACACATTCTGTAACAAGCTATTCTTACAAAAGCTTATTCTTCTATCTACAGTTGCAAATCAAAATAAACATTAGCAGAAATTGTGTTATTACTTAGTTTCTTATAAATAAAATCAAAATAAGGAAATACAATAGGCTAAAGTGATAGTCAAATTTTTTGAAGCTGTTGCTATGTGAAAAAATTGGAATTTGGTTCTCTTTGTAAAGGTCTGAAGTAAAACAAAAGAGAGCTGAAATGAATGATGAACTTCTATTTGAGAAATGTTTAACTAGTTTAAAATTGTAACCAAGAATAAGGAATATCTTGGAAATTGTTAACTCTATAAAAAAATGTATATGAGATAAATTGTGTGTTTTATTGAGATCCATATTTTTTGTGTTGCATTAAGTAAATACCAAGTTTATGAAAATTCTTTGTTTGAACTCGGGGGACCTAAAGGCATATCTTTCTGCTGAATTCTCGACATTGAATTTTTGGGTGGAATACAACACCTTCTCTAGCTAAAGGACTGCTGGAAGTTCAGTTGGTATGCAGAGATGATTGGAGCAGAGGGAGATGTAGATTTATGTAATAAAGCAGGGAGAGAAGGGGAAGAACAGGGGAGTCAAAACTAAGGGGGTTCAGAGGGGATTATGTCATTAATATATGCCCAGTGAGGAAGTGCTGCATTGTGTCGTTAAGTGCAAGAAAACAGTGTTATGGAGAAGTGAACTCAGATTTGATAAATGGGATAAGCTAGGGAAAGAGGAATTAGCAAAAAGAATGTTGGAAGACAATTTATTATAGCTTGTGGAAAATATTAGGGAAAGGTGCGTGAGAAATTGTATGGAATTGTAGGCAATGCAAGGAGGAGGAAGTGAGTAGAGAAGAGAATGGGATTATCTATTTATTTCTTCTATTTCTTTATTATCTCCATTTGTAATACATGATTTACAAGGATCATCAGAATGATTACAAAACTAAACATATAGTATAAATAATAGAATGAGAATATACACTTTACAAAAAACACAGGGAGAACCATTAGACAGCATAACTTATTTAACGTTTCTATCTAATATTCTTTACTCCACTATAGAGTAAAATACATTTTCTGAGAGATATTTTTTAATTGCTTTAAGTTTACATTTTTCTTCAGTTATCTGTTTTATTTGTTTAGGCAAATGATTGTACAAATCTTTGGTTTTACTTTCTATACTTTTGTTACTTAACATTCCTCTTAGTTTGTTTATGAAATAATTTTGTTTCGTTCTTGTGTCATGTTTATGTATGTGCATGTTTTTACTTTGATTGCTATGATTTTTTATTGAGTATTTAATGCATTCACATATATATATATATATATATATATATATATATACAGTGCCAGAAATGTTAATATATTTAGTTTTTTATACAAATTTCTACAAGTATCCATCTTCTTTAGTTTACATATTATTTGAATGGCATGTTTCTGTAGTCTTAATATTCTTTGCATTGTTTTTTTCTGTGCATTACCCCATAGCTCAAATGAGAATGTATGAAGGCATAGTATATTTGTATTAAGCTATATATTCATTTGTTGCGCTGATTGTTTTAAGATATATAGTCCCATATTTATTTTTTTGCTATTTTTTCAATATATTTTTTCCAGTTTAATCTGTTACCTATTATTAATCCTAAGAAGTTTGTTTCTGTTACTTGTTGTATTTGCTTATTGCCTAGGACTAATTGAATATGGGTGGGTTTTTCTTTTTTAAACTGATTTGCATCCATTCTGTTTTATTGTATTTATTATCATGCCTAGGTTTCCTAGCTCTTCCCTAATTTTACACCAATAACCAGGGTGTTAGTGTGTATAAAATCCAAAGGATAGAAACTTAGCTGAACATGTGTAAGGAAAAACAAAGGAAGAAAGCTATATTATTATATTAAATGTAACAAACGTTTGTATTGTCATTCTTTCCAACATGTATGATTGTGATTCTTTCCGACATGTATGCACAGTTTTTTCTAAGTCCAATGAGCAGAATACTTTTTCAAAATACAGCTTTAGAATGTTTTATCTAATATGTATTTAAAATCACTTTTTATTGATTTTGTGCTGCAGTAACATAACTTAAAGTTTATACGTCTTTATTTATTTACTTACCACTTATGTAGCCATACTGAAGAATGCACTGCAAACAAACTATCCATCTTAATTGGATATCATTGCCTTCAAAGATAAAACAGGATATATTATTGACCCCACTATTAGATTTGAGAATCACATTACTCAACCTGAAGAAGTATATAGCCCTACTTTCTAAATAAATACCAACTCAAAAGTCTAGAGGTTATAGGCCTGCTGGTCGGTGCCCAGGGACAATTTCGCGTTTCTTCGTTGACTTTTGGAAAATATTTTTGTTAAAAACTTCATTTATTTATGAAACAGTGTTTAGTGCTCTTAAGGGATCACTTGAAATTTTTAAAAACATTGTTTTTCATATTCTTGTGTATAATGCACTGTGCACATCTAACCATTTAATAGTTCACATGCATATTTATGACTTTTATTGTTAACCCTAAATTAATTTATGTAATTTCAGTTTATATTTATACTGTTTTGGTGTGCTTTGTCATTTTGGCAACCTATTAACTGTATGAGAGGCTGTTATTCTCTAGAATAAACAATCAATGCTGTCAAAATTCTTTGTCAGTAAACTGCTCTAACTGTATAACTTTGTACACTGTCTGTCCCTAAATTATAATGTTTTGATGAAATTAACTCACTTATTAATTAAACCTAGTGTCTATACCTAATAGCTGCACTATTATTATTATATTAACATCATCCAGACTTCATTCATCTGAAATCCATCATCTCAAGAATCCATACGATGCGCCCCCGATGGAATTTGCATCGTCCTATTTTTTTTTGGAGTTTAACGTTCTTTAACCTGGTTGGTCATATCAGACGATGAATGAAATCAGTGAAATTATGCTCAAATGATCTCAGGGTCCATGGAGCTTAAAGTTACTCGACATTCATCTTCACAGGATAAGGGAAAACCCCCAATAAAACCTTATCTGGGTAACTCACCCCAAGCGAGATTGGAACTCACGACCTGTTGAATATGAGGCAGACACACTACCCTATTTTACATTTGTTGATATGAACTATGTGACCAGGATGACTCTTGCAGATATTGCACACCTCACGGCAGCAACTGAAGCATTCAAGCTTCAACTCTACCCTCCACTACCTCATATAACTGCTTGTAATTGAGGAAAAGAATTTTCTCAAGCAAAAGCTTCACTTGCTCGAACCTTTGCAGACTGCGTGACTTTTTCATTACCTGTTCTATATGGAACAATAAATACAGTTAATTACTAGATAATTATTTATTTCAAAAGTCATAAGAGCAGAGCTCTATTTTAACATTCTTCTGCCTGCAGCAAAACTCGGCATATGTGCGGTTCCATCTATTAATGGGGTGTAGGACAACAATACATTTGGAACATAACATTCTTGTTAATTTAATTGTTTCTTCACACAAGCTGTATGTAGGACAGGAGTTGGGTAAGTAGAGTCAGACTGAAAAATTAAATACCATAGCTGGGATTTGAACCACAGATCTCTCAAGCTCTAGCAGTTGCTCTACCACTGAGTTGCTATAGCAACATTCAACTCCTGTCCTACTCGTGCGGAAAAACAATTAAGTTAACATTAATTGACCATAATAGTTGACTAAATTATGAAACCCGGGACTTAAAATACTTACAACATTGTAAGTTGCCATTGGGGTTGTCATGTCAAAATAATTTGAAGTCATCTTGCAGTATACCAGGAAGCATGAGAGTCAGTTGAGAAATTTAATGCCATTTAGCTCAAAGGTAGAGCAACTGGCTAGATATTGGGAGATCCGTGGTTCAAATCCTGACTATGGAATTAAATTTTCCAGTCTGACTCTACCTGTCCACAACATTTTTGTTCAGCAGACTTATTAATTGGATGAGCAATTTCTAAATCTTTAAGAATATTGACAAAAAACATACAACTTTTTCTTCTCACACTATAATAAATTCTGCCTGATTGCACCTGCATGTTTATTAACCCTGGTGAGGACCGGCTGTTAATCACTTACATGATATTGTATATCTGAGGATTATTTGCAGAGGTTGTTATGGTAGTTGGCTGCTACAGGGCTTGTAGTTATCAGTTTCTTCTTGGGCATGCACATTTGTGAACCTTTGCATTTACAAAAATCTGATGTGTTCCACTCACATGACTTTCACTACATCTCTGTAACAAATTATTGTTAATAAACTTATTCTTCTATCCACTTCATGGTAATCAAGATAAACATTAGCAGAAACGGTCTTATTACTTAGTTCCTTATATGTAAAAGGGAAATACACTAGGCTAAACCGACAGTCACATGTTTTAAAATGTGGTTGTTATGGGATTGAAAATCTGTTTCTCTGTGTGGCCAGGAGTTGATAAGTTCTCGTATAAGAAAAGTTTAAGCATTTTAAAATTGAAACAAATTACAAGGAATATCTCGAAAATGGTCAACTCCAGGAAAAAAATGTATGAAATAAATTGTGTGTTTTAAGGAGTTACATATTTTGTGTAGTAAAGCTTTGTCTATCTCTTACGGTTTACTAGCAGTGCAGAATTCAGAAATATTCATCAAGAATAAAGAGGTCTTTAGAGGCTGTTCCCAGAAAATTCAAGATATACATTTTGTTTGTCATGTAAATATCTTAAATATAAGATATTTTAATCAAAATCGTTTGAGCCATCTCTGAGAAAATCAAAATTTTAGAAATTTTTTTCACGTAAAGGGTAGTTGTGGGTCTTGAAAATCTTTTTATCACATCCTTGGGAGATACTGAACTTAAATATAAAGTTTAGTATTTAACTGACTTTTTGTTTTGAGCATACGCACACACACACGCGCAGACCTGTTTCTAAAAATTATTTTTTTGCATTCCAGGCATCCCAAAACATATGTTTCGGTGAAATCATTGTATCAAACTTTTTGGTGCAATACAATAGCTAATCTATACACTATGTACATAGTACGTGTAGAAAAAGTAAAAATTGCTCATCTACGCATATGATCCCCAATAAATTAATTCATTCAGGCAAACAGTAAAAAAAGTCTGATATGTGGCAAACTTGATTTTCACCAAGATGGAGCACACTAATGTTTATTTGTTCATTACCTGAGTCAATAAAGTTACAAAACCTGTCCTAACTAATTTTCTGGTATGTGGAGCAAATAGCATGTTTAATTTGTCTCAGCTGATAACTTGGTATTCAAGCTAACCATCTTTCAATGATAGGACAAAGATTTTCAACAAAATTCCTTATATACCTTGCAATATGCTTTGCAGGAAAATGTTTCATTTTTTATATTTTTACTTTCTCTAGCATGTATATACATACAGTGTACACCTGCGGACAAAAAAAATTACAAAAGTCATGTCTGGAATGCCATATTCATCTAAGTCCTATACGGCACAGCACCTTGTGTACACCATCCATGATACAGTTAAGTAATGGCAGCAACAATTGTCACAAGTTCCAAATTTTAATATTACTAACCCATATGTCAATAATTATAATCAAATATATAACTTAAGCTTCCTCAACAACAAATTATCAATATTAACTACAATATTTACACAAACCATGATACAGTTTGTATTGTATGGCATTACTAAACCTGCCACCTTCCATGTGTGCTCACTATAGATCCGTGGTAAAATGTAGGTTACTTCTCTTGTGAAGGTCACAGGTTCGCTTCTCACATGTAGTAAACATTTTTTTCCCTTCTCTTAATGATGTTGAATCAACACATAACAACTACTTGTTACATTCAGTACAGTTAATAATGTGATATAGTTATTATGATGCTTCTTTAAGTGTTTATTCTACTGAACAGCAATATGCTGCATACAAAAGCACATGGTGCATGAATGCATCAGGCATGAATAGTTCTCTCTCTCAATGGAGGGGGAAAAAAAAAAAAAAAAAAGGAAACTGTATAGTATGAAAAAATACTAGAAGTATTGTTTAGAAAACTAATGTTTTAAAATATTTTTAGGAATCCAATTTTGAGAAAATTTCTTTTTTTTTTTTTTTTTTTTTTTTTGGGAGGTAGGAACTTTGTTTTTACTGAACACGCTCTTCACAAACCAATCCAACAGGAAAATGTTCTGATACGATGCAAAATATACGACTTCACAATTCCATGGTTGCATATCTGTATCATGTTGGGGCTGGATGTCACAGAGCAGTCTAGGTGTGCTGAGCTTGACGATACAATGAATGATGTGCAGTACATGGTAAAACTCAATATATTTTTATTCCCTCTGTGAGGATGGGATATCCTGGAATTGTTGAATTTCTACAGGATAATCATCCGTCCACACATCTCTAAAGGTTTCAAATTGTTTTCAGAGAGGCGGGACTGGTAGACTGGCCTTTCTGTTTACCAGATTTGAACCCTATTGAGAATGTGGGGGCTGAGGTGAAAAGGGAGCTGTGCTCCAATGTACCTGTAGATGGGCAAAGGACAAATTCAAGAAGCCTCGGTTCTTGTAGATTCTCGTGGATCACTACTGCAGGCATTTAATTTTGTCTGTGCCCCTACGACTGAGGGTTCATACACCCAATATTATTTATGCTTATTTTTGGTATTTTATTTGCACATATTTTTTTTCAAGTTATTTAACATGAGTGTTAGTAGAATTATGTTTTTGCGTGCATAGATAGGTCCATAACTTCAAATGTCGAAGTTATATTAATGCAATTATATGTTCCACATATCCAGTAATAAAATTAAACATAAGCAACGTGAGATTTGAACCTAGGAACTTAAGAGTGGAAGCAAGGTTGTAATGTATTGTGATCTGTTTTTAGAACTCCTAAGTTAACCATTGCACAGTCAGATTGGTGTGGATTGTGAACACAACTTTTACAAAAGATGCACACGAAGCTCTTCCGTCAACACATGGAATCTGGGGATGACTCATTTTTTGTGTTCACAGTTGTACATAGTAGATAGAGAAGGTATTGCATTTCACCCAAAAATGTTATTCCTGGATTTCACTGCAAATAGATGTTTTGAGATCCCAGACGGGGAGGGGGGGCGAGCATTTATAGAAAAATGTCCTTGTGCATGTACATGGCTCCCAAGGATACGACACAAAGATTTCTAGGAAAATCCCCCCACCCCAACTAACTTTTGCATGGAACATTTTTCAAAAATAGCTCTAAATAATTTTGATAAAATACTCTTATCTTTAAGATATTTTCATGATAAATGAAATGTATGTCTTGAATTTTCTAGGAATAGGCTCTTAAGTCCTCTTCTTTCTGGATGATTGACTTGGATAACTGGACTTTTGGATTCCAAGCCAGGGTTTGTAAAAATCTTGATTCCTGTGAAAGCTTTCTTCTAGATTTCTTTGGAGTTTGGATTAATTTTTCTCTGAGTCATCAAATTTATTTTACAGTTACCATAAGTCTATTTACAAGATTATGAGCAATTCCTCTGTGAGGTCATGAACTGTAGGGAATCTGTGTCACTACTGTACAAGAACTTGCTGTCACATAGAACATAATGAAATTCTGCATGTCCAGGTATACAGTAGTTTGGTTAATAACACTAAAATTCAGTCTAACATGAATCAACCTCTGTGCTACACAGATTTTGCAGCAACTGAGTGTGCAGTGCTGGGCAAACAATTCCCTGTAATTTAGTTTACTGCATACAATAATAACATAAATGAGGAGGAGGAGGATTGAATTCCATATGCACATGTCACAGTAGCCCAATGGTTAGAGCAACTACACAGATAGAAGAAGCGTGTTCAAATCCAACTGTGCCATTCTTCAGCTGATGTTTCCTACATCTTCAGCTAGTCGACTGAGCCCGGTGAGAAATCACTTCCTCCTCTGGTAGTTGTTTGACCAATCTAACGTTTGCTTCTTCCATATTTATGTTGAGCTTCATTAATTGCTTTCATACTTCTGATAAATTTTGAAATTAAGTATAAGTTACACTAACATGCAAACTTTGTCTGAAAAAATCAGATGTGTTCCACTCACATGTCTTTCTCTACATCTCTACAACAAATTATTATTAAAAAGCTTATGCTTTGTTTTATTTCATGCTAATCGAGAAAAAATTAGCAGAAATAGTCTTATTACTTGCTTCCTTGTAAGTAGAAGTGAAATAAGGGAGTGCCATAGGTTAAAGTGATAGTCAAAAGCTGGTTGCTGTGTGACTGAAGTTCCTTTGTTTGTATGGACAGGAGTTGACAAATTCTTGTATGACAAAAGTATGAATTTTTTAAAGCTGAAACCAATAACGAATATCTCAAAAACGATCCACTCCACGAAAAAAATGTGTGTTTTAAAGAGCTCTACATTTTCTGTTTTTGTCTCTCTCTTACAATATGCCAGTGCAAAATTCCATAAAATTCATCCAAAATAAAGAAGTCTTCAGAAGCTATTCCCAGAAAATTCAAGATATACATTTTATATATCAGGTAAATATCTTGAATATACAATATTTTGATAAAAATCGTTAGAGCCATTTTTGAGAAAATTTTTCCATGTAAAGGGTAGTTGGGGATGGGGGAGATTTTCTTAAAAATCTTTGTTTTGTATACTTGAAAGATACCAAACTTAAAACCAAGTTTGGTATTTAACAGTCTTTTCGTTTTTGAGCTATGCTGTTCACAGACACACACACACTCACAGACCTTTTTCTAAAAATGCTTACTTTGGATTCAGGGGGTCCAAAAACATGTATTTCCAGTGAAATCTCGGTATGAAATTTTTCCTCTATACAGTACGTACATAGCACATGTAGAGAAAGAAAAGAAAAAAAAAATTCTGATATGTACATACAAATGCTGAGAGAAGCTTGGTTTATTTTCAGCTTGTTGTGTTGCACAATATGGCATATCATAACATCTTCAACCATGCAAGGCAAACTATATCATTCACATGCATAATAAACTGACTGATCACAAATGTGGTATGTTTGTTACAGAGAATGTCACAGCTTCCTACAGAGAAGCAAAATGGTGAATTTTCAACATTTTTACTTTCTCTACACATACTATGTATGTAGTGTATAGAGAAAGTATTGTAATGCACTCAAAAATTCAATACCCAGATTTCACCACAAATACACATTTTAGGGTTCCCTGTATATAAAAAAAAAATCAGAAAAAGGTCCATACACAAGCACGAGCGTGTGTTTATGTCTGTGACACGATAACTGAAAAACAAAAAGTTGACAAAATACCAAACTTGGTATTTAAGTTTTAGTATCTTCCAGGAATGTGACAAAGATTTTGAGAAAAACCACTCCACCCCAAACTTACTTTTACATGGAAAAAATTTAGTAAATTTTTATTTTATCAAAAATGGCTGTAACAATTTTGATTAAAATACTGTATGTTAACTATACTTACATGGCAAATAAAATGTATCACTTGAATTTTCTGGGAATAGCCTTTAAAGACACGTTTATTCAGAATGAATTTTGCACAAGTGGTAAACCATAACAGATAGACAAAACTTAGCACTCAAAAAATGTAGAGCTTGTTAATACACACAATTAATGTTATATACATTTTTTTCATGGACTTGATTGTTTTTTAAATATTGCTTGTCATTAGTTTTAGCTTTAAAAACATACTTTACTCATGCAGGAATTTGTAAACTCCTGTGCATACAAAGGAACTTCAATTACATAGCCACCAGCTTTTAAAATATTTGATTGTCGATTTAGACTATGGTATTTTTACTTCCTGTCTACTTACAAGTAAGCAAGTAATAAGACCCTTTCTGCTAATTTTTTCTCGATTAGCATTAAGTAAATAGAAGAATAAGCTTTACAGCAATAATTTATTGCAGAGATTTAGAGAAAGTCAAGTGAATGAATGGAACACATCAGATTTTTTTTAATAGAGTTTTAAACCAGTTTTTGTTTCATTACAGAAGATACAAATGTGGACTATGTGCACTCCTTTTCTTAGGTGCTGGTTTTATGGGGAAGCAAGGCCGGGGGAAAGAGGGCCCACCAGTCTGTCTCTCTGCAGTGTTGTCAGCCAAAGAAAGCTTCTTTGAGGCCCTCAGCAATTATGATGAATAGGTTATCCAATTTACGTGAACTAGCTGAATTATTAAGTGAAACACAATACATGCAATCTCTTTGTTGTTTGGCCAATGCTCCATGGTACATTACTAACACCACCTTACATAATAATCTGCGCATCCTCACAACAAAGAAAGAAATCACATCACATAGTCTTCGATAACAAGAGAGATTATGTAACCATCTGAAATCCCTTTACATCAATCTACTAGACAACAGTACTACTATTGACAGTTTACAGCACTGTAACGTTTTGGACCTACCATTCCGCTTTAGCTAACTTTAATGTTCCAGTGTTTGCTTGTAATATATTTACTGAATGTTTGTTAAGAACACATTGTAAATTAGCAGTTATTCTAATTAAAAAAAAAAAAAAAATAATATTAATGTGCATGTGCTTGATCTCTAGGATCTACAGACAGAATAAAACCTTAGCGTTGAAGCCACTAGTTGTGATGTATGACATACTTTATGACTCAATGTAGTCACCTTGCTCTTCTTCCGAAAGTGTGTGAAATCTACCGAATCAAGACTTAAGGAGCCAAGTGCCCAAGAAAACATGCGCACATAGTATTTACGAAACATGTTGGCTCATTTAACCATTTGAATATCTTACACTATTTATTAAGTTTCCATTTGCAGCTTGTGCAGGGTTTAAGTGGCCATCAGGAAGTTATATAAAATTCCCTTACCCCAACTGGAAATTGAACCGTGACACTGACCACAGAAGCAGTCTACAGAAGTTTGTCAACTCTGTTTACAAGAATGTTTTCTTTAAAAATAAATAGCATAATGAGTCACCTTAAACAAAATTTTCAACAGGTTTCAGCTTTACTTGAAGACAACATCAAGTTATTGACTGGTGGGTTTCCTCATTACTGGGAAACTCTGGTAGCATTTTCATGAATGCAAGTAATGTATGGCCTTGTGTCAGTAGATCCCTGGTAAAGGCCATGGAAATTGCCTACAAATAATGGAATATGGGACCCATACAGGGTTAATTAAACTGATTCGCTGAAAAGAATCAGAAGGGTCATAACATTTATAAAGAGAGGTAAAAATTTTGGGCTTATGAATAAATGGGAGCCACTAAAAGTTAGGTGTAAAGACTTAGGCTAGTTACACTATTTAAAGCTAATGCTCGTTTAAATGCATGGGTGGACGTTAGAAAACTCGGTATACTATGGACAGTATGGTCATTTGTATAAAATTAAGGGTAGAAGCTACAGAACCGACATACAAAAATGTTCTTTTATTAATAGGACCTTTGAAGAATACAATTAATTGCCTGTAGCAGCCTTTCAGGGCTGCCCTCTGACCTTAAAGAAGTTTAGGGATAATTTAAAGATAATAAATGTTAGATAATTAAAGTAAATATTTTGAAGTAATTAAGGAACTATTAATGTTGAGGCTTCATAGTAACCGTTTATAAATTTGCTGGTAATTGACATAAGTATTGCTCTACTGAATAATAAGTAGTTAGGTGTTTCAAAACCATGTGTATATATATATATATATATATATATATATATATATAGGATGTTAATTGTATTACTATCATTAATTTTGTATATTTAACTCTGCCAACAGGTAGTAGCCAATTGCAGAGAATAAATACATACATCCAAGTTCATTAAGTGGGACACAAACCTCTTCATTTAAAGTTTTTCCATGTATCTAATTCATTTACTGCTTTTAAAAGGTGTGCATCTTTCTTGATCTGGTGATGATTATTTAAAAGAGTGCTGCTACCGCATACTTGTCTAATTCCTTGTTGTTTATGTGCTTGTTATGTTTTTTGAATACCTGCTTTCTCTTCCAGGGCTACATGATCTGGATGGTGCACACACAATTTCCAGAATATCTTCAAAGAATTTAAAACAACGCTGGCACTAGTGAATAAATACATCAGAAACCTCCTTAAATGAACAAGCACTCCCAGAAAAGAAAGTAGATATTTACAAAACAAGTTGCTCTGACTGAGAAAAAAGTTTACATCAGAGGTAAATAAAATATAACAAAAATATTAAATAAACACTTCAGAAACATAAACAGCAAGGAATTAAAGTAAAAGCTGAAGCTTTCCTGGCGACGTATTAACTCTAAATGTTCTTGGGCTTCTAGCCAGGCAAGTGCATTGATTGACTCCAGCATTTCAAACATGTGATTCATCTTCGTCTTCAGGGTAAATTGATGACTTAAAAGTCTGAATTTGCGTATTTATAATGACAGAGAAGTTACATCTGATTGGTTCACATTATTTTTTAAATTTTTTTTGCACTGAAACAATTTAAAAAAAAAAAATGCTAACCAATCAGATGCTAGTTTCAATGACACTATAAATATACAAATCTGAACTTTCAAGACATCCGTTTACCCTGAAGACAAGATAATGCCCCTCTTTGAAACATTGCAGTCAATTTTGTTATAAACATACTGTACATTCAATATACTATTTATTCATTGTTATCCTTTGCTGCAGTCATAATTGCAAATATTATTAATTTAGAATTGTTTTTTTACTTCCTCTACACTTACTATGTACATAGTGTATACAGAAGGTATTGCACTCCACCCAAAAAATCGATACCAAGATTTCACCGGAAATATATGTTTTAGGGTCCCCTGTATCCAAAAATAAGCATTTTTATAAAAAGGTGTGTTTTTGTGTGTGAACACAATAACTCAAACGAAAAGTCGGTACAACACCAAACTTGGTATTTAAGTTTAGTATCTTCCAGGGATGCGATGCAAAGATTTTGAGAAAAATCCCCCCACCCCAAACTACCCTTTACATGGAACTTTTTTTGAAAATGTTGATATTCTTAAAAATGGCTCTAACGATTTTGATTAAAACTTTGTATATTAAAGATATTTACCTGACAAATGTATATCTTGAATTTTCTGGGAATAGCCTCTGAAGACTACTTTATTCTGGAAGAATTTTACGAAATTTTGCATAACTGCTAAACCATAAGAGATGGACAAAAACTTGCAACACAAAAAAATGTAGAGGACGTTTAAACACACAACTTATGTTGTATACATTTTTTTTTTTTTGTGGAGTTCATCAGTTTTGAGATATTTCTTGTTTTTGGTTTCAACTGTGAAAAACTATACTTTTCTCATACAGAAATTTGTCAACTCCTGTCCATACAAACAAAGGAACTTCACATAGAAACCAGCTTTTGACTATCACTTTAACCTATAGTACTCCCGTATTTCGCTTCTACTTACAAGGAAGCAAGTAATAAGACTAAATCTGCCAATTTTTCCTGGATTACCATGAAGTAAATAGAAGCATAAACTTTTTAACAATAATTTGTTGCAGAGATGTAGAGAAAGTCATGTGAATGGAACACATCAGATTTTTTTTATCTTTTCTTTGATGATGTGGACTCTCTTTAACTGTGTTGATGCAACTGTATTCAACTGTCAAATGTTTGTTATGCTGTTTGTATTGATGTAAAATAAACCTTCGGAGTTGAATGGGAGTTTTTGTCAAGTAAAAACCAGTATATAGGAATAGCACAAAAAATACTTGTAATCTTTCAAGTGAAGTTTCTGTACTTTACAGCTGAACATGAAAAACTACTAATATGTTACATCATTTTACATTCTATTTAAACATGAAGTTAAAATCTTGACAGCTACTTCAAATTTATTTTACAGTTTAAAATAAGCTTTTCAAGATTAAAGTCATTCAAGAAATTGATAAATTGAAATATCCAAAACGATTATCAGAAATCTGAATTTGGACTATTTTATTTTCATTCTTTCCAAAAAGGCATCAATCACTCATTCTTGCAAAACACTTGTTTTAATTATTGAAATGAACTACATTCTTTTGTACTTTCTAAGGAGCCTATTAAACCTGTGCACTGAGAGGAAGTGTCTTCAACATTAACTGGAAAGAGGTGAGGGTGGATGATAAACAACATACAAATTACAATTATTCAAAACATAATATTGTCACTCCCACAGTAGTCCATACATTTTGTTTCAACATCTTGCAAACTTCAGTCACATTTTCACAAGAAACAAACAAGGAGCTGCTTCAACCTGCACTACAAACTTCTTTACAAAATAACTCAAGAAAGTAAAAGACTGAGAAAAACCACCATGCTTTTAAGTTGAGATAAATTGCACTCTGCAAGCCTTCACAACATTAAACTCTTGCCTTCAAGATGTCCAAATAATAATCTTTACAGGCATGGTTCAATAATAATTCATTTTACAATTAACTGAAAACCAAACTTTACTTTTTTCTATTTAATTACTCCTTAAGCAGTAAGAAAAGTTTCTTAACAACACATTAACAATTCTAATAGAAAGGGTTCTAACAATCGTGGAGCATCTTTTGTTTACAAATGTGTAGAGAAAATGTTTACCTGCAAGAAAGACTCGTTGGAAAGAAAGAGGGGAGAGTTCTGCAAATAAAAACCAATGAAAAAGCTCGGTTTAGAAGAACATGTTATTGTTATTTTTACCCGCCTATGCTTGCTTTCATTATCACGGAAAATGAACTGCACTGTGAAGAGAACACTTGTGGTCTTTTTATTTGCTGTCATCACTGCCACCTCTTTCACTTCGCTTCATAGATTTCAATGCTCTTTCACGCAATCTTCGCTCTAATTCTTCTGTGTTTTCAACTTCACTAGCATCTGAATCCTAAAAATAAAAGCATGGAATAAGAAACATGAAAACTGTTTATGTAAAATTGAATAATGAGATGAGAAAATGATTTTACCCACATGCTGTAGATCATCTTCTCACTGTCAAAGAAACAACAATGGTTTAAGTTAGTAGCTGTAAGGTGTATTTGAATTAGTAACACTGTGATTTGCAAACCACAGACATCACAAAACATGAAACACAAACTCATATTCAAGGGCATTATACAACATCCAGATATTACAAACTCCAAAAAAATCCTTAAAAAATTCAACATAATATTAGCCTGCAAAAAATGCTATGCACAAACCTAAAATATTCTATACCAGAACACCAAAAATCTGACATTAAAAATAAAATTACAGACTGCAATAAAATCTACACAGGATAAACTGAGAGAAATTTGGAAACGATTGAAACAGCCTGGCCCTGTAGCTTGGTTGCCAGAGCACCTGTCTGCTGTGTAAGGTGTCCTGGGTTCAATTCCCAGCTAGGGGAATCCAGTACACTTTACAGGTGAAATGAAATGCACAACATTTTCTGTATATGTCAATCATAACCTCGCTTGGTCACGGCCATATCTGGAAGTTTAAACTTACTCTTTCCCTGCATGCTATTCAAAAAATATACTGCAAATAGGAGATGGACCCCCAATACTCTATATTTGTATTTTGGAAAAAAAAAAAAATTGTCTTGCATTTGGATAAGTATTGGGTTTCAAATAACCATTCAAATTAACATCAAAACAAGTATTTATGTATATCAGCAGCAAGATACACTTGGTTCACTGTTACTTAACTTGAATTCTTTTATATCAAGCTCTAATTCTTTGGGCTGGTTTCACCAACATTTGTTACTTTTAACAGCGTTAACAACTATGTTTTAAATTGTATAAAGCCCCAATGTTGTAATACAATAAATTATGTACTTGATGAGATCAATTGCAATGAGATCAACAGCTTAATAGTCAATAAACTTTATTCTTAAGTGATTTACACAAACTAACACAAATTCTGTTCCATCATATAATTAGCAGTATGCTGACACAGACTGTCATAAGTGGTTGTAAGCAGGGTTGCAGAGGAATTATGATAGAAGTTACAGAAGTATTTCTGTTTCTCCAATACCAGCTTCTATTTCTCCTATACCAGCTCATTTAAGGTAGTTTGATAGCATGGACAGACATCTCCAAAATTACTGTTTGTGGGTATTTCCATTGGTTTTCTGAAACAATTTTTTTTTTGTTAAGTGAACAGTATTTTTGTTGCCATTTGACCTTCAATCAATGATAATGCATTTTCCTGCACTTTAGTTTCAATGCAGTGTTGAACACCATTCTGGCATATTTGTGCTGCTGCATGTTTAACATATCATTGCTGGCTTATGGCCCTGGCAGAAACATGTGCACTGCAATTAAACATCTCACACATTTTCTCCCAGTTGCCATATTTCTCCTCTAATTTAAGTCTATCTCATTTTACTCAAGGGACCATGTCACATTGATGTTTCAGATCAAGCTGCAATTTTTTTTGTGAAAGTAGATGGAAAATAAAAACACCTGTCTCTTTTCTTTCTCTGCTATAGGTGCAGTTTGACAAGAAAAACATTTAAAAATTAAATAATTTACAAAAATGAACAAATTTTCTTAATTTTTTCTTCTTGGAGCCACCTATCACTGGGGAAAAAAATAAACTATCTGCAGCCAATATTTGCTAAATGAATTGTTGCTGGTAAGTTATCTTTAGCCTGCAGGTACTTGAAGCCTCAATGTGACTAAACTCATTACCAGCTCCTCGCTGTTATACGAGAGGTTTATGTTGAAACATAAACATTTTTCTGCTACTTGAAGACGGCCAGGGGGCTGGAAAACCCTGCCACAGTTATTCTTCACTGCCTATGACTCTCTCAATATCAGTTGTAATTGTGTTACCATTTGTACTGCTTTTTTGGGCAGTGAAATATGGAAAATATGCTCATATCTTTTGCCATTCTTTGTTTTCAAATTGTTCCAAGTGGGTGTAGGGGAATGAAGGAAACTGGAATGCCAAATGCTATGCAGAATATATTGCTACCCCTTTCTACTTACCATGTTTCAAGATAAAGCAAATACACAGTAGAAAGTTGATCACTGAGTGGAAGACAAACTTTAAAATCAGCTGTTACAACTTAAAACCTCATACCCTCCCCCCCCCACACAATAAACAGAGACAGAAAATATTCATGTCTCATGTATTTTCATTATTAAAAATTGTAGCTCAATCTGCAGCATCAATGTGTAATGGTCACTTGTTAGTAATAAGGTCTTTTCTAGCACAAAATGTTAGTTTGCTGCATTTAGACTTTCAGTTGAAACCTTAATTTTGGCATCAGTCAGGATATCCCGTGGCAATAATTGTCAGAGAGCCATGTGATATATGAAGCACATTCAGAAGCTGTGCAGTTCAGCCACTGCTGTTTATAGTTTGACTTTAACAAGATGTTAGCTAAGAATTCATTGTAAAAGCTTGATGAAACACTTGCCAAGCAGCAACATGATGGTACCCTCTTCTACACATGCAAACTCACAATGTACAATAGAAGTTCTTTAATCTCGCACATCCATGCCAAATTAGAGAATTTCCTATATTACCAAATGTCAATAATGGGAATATCAAAGATAAATCATTCTAGATAAAAAAAAAAAAAATACAAATGATTAAAATGTTTATTTCATCCAGTGTATAACTCCCTCCTAGGGCACATCTGTTAAAACCCGCAGTGTGAAATACTCTACCCCTACAATCACTCCTTCCTTTTTCCTTGCACCTGGCAGAGAAGCGGAGAGGTTCCGTGTGTAACAGTGACAGTTGTTCTTGAAGAACAAAACAATACTGGTTCTGCCAGTCCCAATTAAGCATTCGCCACTCACTCATTGCACATGTAAGCCACCACTGCACTGAATGAACCAGTTTCTTTGGCTCAATGTGACTGCTGAAAGAGAGTAGGGGGACGAAAGGGAGGGTAAGTTCCCACCTCTTGCGCTTTCCTTCTCAGACCTGTCTTAAGGTTAAAGCTTCTACCAAATCTAGCACCATATTTTGATGATCATCAGTCAAAAATGCACAACTATCCTAAAAAACCTAAATAGGGGTGGCTCAATTGGTGCAAAATGTGCCCAACTATAGAATGTCGGACTAAAGAGCTTCTATGTACTGTTAATATATAATTGCAAAACAACTAAATACTTTTTATAATTATGTTCACATAAGACATTCTAAAAATATAATTAACTGCCATCATCACTGCATATTTCCAAGATGCTAATAATTATATGTTCCATCATCAGGAATGATCTTTTGCATGTATCACAAAATCTTACTGGCCAGAAAAGGGCATACTTGGAAGCAGCAACTTACTATCTGTACAAAATATGAAAGAATCTGAAGTTGGTCCTAGTGCAAGAATAATTTGTGATTTGAGTTTTAGACACTTAATGCTTCATTACTGTTTATTTAAAATAGGACATGTTTCAAAAGCTGTTGCTTTTATCTTCAGCTGTAGTTTTTCGACTGGCATGGATGGCATTGTCTTCTCCATATCTATGGTTTGTAGATTGTGTAATGTACTTGATGCATACATCTGGTGGCAGTATTTCAAAATTCATGACCCGGTGCAGGTTTTGATAAACATTCTTTCCCACAGCTATAGGTCTATGGGGTGGTTCACAAGCTTTATTAACTCTGTGTTTTCGTTTATTTTGTGGTTGGAACTCCAAAAATATGCTGCAACTGCTGTCTTATCTGATTTTTATGTTGTACATATGTTCTTTGGTTTGGATGCTGAGTTTTCTTTTGGTTTTCCAATGTATACTTTATTGCTGTTTATCTGATAAATTCCTGGTTTTTATTTTTGGGGTATTGGATCCTTTGGAGGTGCTCTTAATGAATTTCTATGGTTATATCGACAACTACATTATGCCATCTGTAAGCCATAGAATGGAGAAGACAACACTATCCATGCCAGTCGAAAAACTACAGCTGAAGATAAACACAACAGCTTCTGAAACATGTTCTGTTTAAAAACACAGTAAGTGAAGCAATAAGTGTCTACACCTCGACTCACAGATTTAATTCAATTGTGCTTCACTGTCTCTAAGCCTCAACAATATTACTTTATGCATATTATCTATTCACTCTTTGGTTGAGCCACGCCAAAACAGAACTACATGGTGAGTGCACCGTAGTGTAACACAGTAGCAATGTACACATGAATAAAATAATAAACCTAATATCAGAATGAATTTATTCTTAAATGGTATAATGTTCTACACAAATACCTAGTAGTTTAATTAATGCGATTTATACCATTAAACAGAGCTTCAAGTGCCAACATGTGATTCTTATGGGTCACCTGCAATACTGTTTACATAGCTGCTGATGGTTGCTGTGAATTTCCCTTGCATCTCCATCAACTGAGTGAAGAATAAGACTGGTAAACCAATGACTGGTGGTGAAAAAACAATAGGATTGGATGTCATATTAAGTTTTATGAGAAATATCAAACTCTTCCTGTAAAAGAATCGGTGAAATTAACTTCTGAGCTCATTAGTGTTTTGGCTACAAGTATAAACAGTGCTTGTAAAGAAAACACTGAAACAGGAAAAGTGATTACACTTGGAGAAAAACAGGAAGCGTGTGAAATTTGCAATGCAAGAATGTGTTGAAATCTGTGCACAATTTTTTTTTTTTTTTAAATGAGCCACCAACTGATGATGTCTCGCTAATTCTTGCACAGGAAAATCGTGTAAGATTAAGGGGAACTTTTGTTCAGATGGTGGGAGAGCAGTTTGCCAGACTGTTGGAGCAATCCATCTTCATTACGTGAACTACCTATATAAAGAAATATTTAAATTAACCTAGCTAACTTGATAGTACTATGCACCTTAAAATAAATTAAGCATCCACTGTCATGTTTACATTACTATTACTGCCTTACTTTGAAAGGTAAGGCAATGCTGGGAGAAGGAAGAAAAAATAAATAAATAAATAAAAAGAAAGAAAAAAAAAAAAGCATGTAACTCTCATGAAAAATTTAGTCACGGTTGAAACGTGTCATTGAGGCACATAGAATTTGTCTTACATGTTTTTTACAAATAAGAATAAGAAAATTTGTCTTCTAAGAGATATTAGAAGGTGATTTTTTTGCAATTTTGCAACATTATTGCAGTATGCCTATCAAGGTTTACACAATTGCACTTTTCTGCCACTCTGATATTGTTGTAATTCCATACTGAGCATTGTTGTGATTCTAAACAGATCATATCACAAATATTGAATGTTCATCCTTTTTTTCTGTAGTGTTTCTGAGATTTTGTTCTCTGAGAAATGTAAAAATCAAAAACTAAACTGAAGACATGTTTCCTAAATGGAAATGAAATAAACAGTATACATCTTGCTTTGAAATAAACATTAACATTTGAATATAAATTGTTTATTTGCTCGAATGTATGTTTTACTCCAACAGAAGATTATATATCAATTTATCAAATAACTTCTGAAGCATTAACAAGAAAATTGTAAGTGTTACACTTTTTCTGCGGCAGTGTATGTATGAAAGAATGCTCCTGGACTGACTGTAAAAATGATCAGGTACACATTAAAACATTAATGCTTATATGTTTGCTCTTTGTCACAACTGACACCACAGTTCCCAATTGGCTTCCTTCTTGTTTCATTCAGACATGTAAAAGCATGATGTTGCACACATGAATGCACCTTATTAGCATGCTCGGAGCCATTTTTAAACTACCTATATGATTAATATTTAACCCATTTTTTGCATGCACTGCAGACAGATCAAAATTTATAAATTTTTTGAACTGAGATTATTACATAAAACTTGAAAAATACACCCAATTTAAATTACCAAAAACTATCTCTCTGTAAAAAATTATAAAATGTTCTTTTGGATTTCTAAATAAATAATAAATAATTGTGAAAATATGTTAAAAGTTATTTTCTAAAATTAAACATTTTCTTACAACTTCCTAAAATAGATACTGGGCTTTAGCTACAGAGATTTGCAGACCATTCTCATTCCAAAAATTTATGAATAAAATTCGATAATTAAAGAAACTACCAATACCTTTATTTGAAATACTGTATTCAATACATTTTTCTTCAAAATTTTGGGGTCTCAGGGCCCGGTTTTTACAAATCTTTGCTACATGCTTTCTACTTCTAGGATGCACATATTTGGCGGAGAAGGGGTCAGACTATCCTTGGCCCTTAACTAAAACTGGGCCTAAATGCTCCAAATATCTGTTTTAAGCCAGTGAAATGCCATTAAAGCAATACTATAAAACTCAATTCCTTTTTTACTTGTGTTAATAACAGCTAGGTTTAATACAACATGAATGGAATGAAATGCCACACAAGTGTCAACATACAATATTCATCTCAAAACAAGAGCACATAATAAATTAATTTTAATTAACATATTATGACAAAATTAGGATACACTTAAGTTAAATGTCCTTTTTGTTTTGTTTTGATGGTTGCGTTATTGCTATGAAATTCACATAATGTGTGGGAGAAAGTGGGTGGACAATGGAAAGGTATCACTGTGGATGGCAATGATAATGGTTAAGACTTTCTATTTAGACAATATACCAACATAACATATTGTTTTTGTTTTTGTATTCCCTTTAACCTGGGTGGTAATATTGGACGATAAATGAAATTGGTGAAATGATGCTCAAATGATCTCGGGGTCCATGGAGCTTAAAGTTACTCGACATTCATCTTCTCAGGATAAGGAAAACCCCCGAAAAAAAACCTTATTCAGGTAACTCACCCTTAGCGAGATTTGAACTCACGACCTGTTGAATATGAGGCAGACACGCTACCACCACACTACCCAAGCAGGCTAACACATTGTTATTAACAGTTTTACCTTATTTGGGTTTACATGGGGATTCCCGTAATGGACCAGAGAAGGGAGAAGTAATGTTTAGTGTGTGATAAGTAACGATAACAAACTAGAATGACATTATGGAAAAGTTTCTATTTAGACAAGTCTGCTATGAAACGCAACTGAACTTCTCTTTCTGTTTGACCACTGACTCCCAAAACATTAGGCTCAACCACCAATGTGAAAGGAAATCCTTTATTTTTACTTTCTCTGTGTACATAGTGTATTGTATTGTACCCAAAAATTCGATACCAAGATTTCACCAGGAATTCATGTTCTAGAATGATCTGTATTAGAAAAAAAAAAAAAAAGTTCTGCACATATACATGTGTTTATGTGTCTGTGAACACAACTCAAAAACGAAATGTTGGTAAAATACTAAACTTCGTATTTAAGTTTAGTATCTTCCAGGGATTCAACATAAAGATTTTGAAAAACATGGGGGTATTGGGGGGAATCCCAAACTAGCCTTTACATTGAAAAAATGTTGAAAATTTGATTTTCTCAAAAATGTCTTTAATGATTTTGATTAAAATACTGTATACTAAAGAAATGGAAAAATGAAAGTGCATTTTATTTATGGATGCTATTTAACTGCTATGGGTCTCAGCATCCCATTCTATATTTGGCATAAAAGACTGCTAAATTTTGCTCAGAGGCCTCTCTATCAGGCTTGAGTTTCTTTTATGTGCTGTATACTAAAGATATTTTCATGGTAAATAAAATGAATATCTTGAATTGCCCGCCTGGGTAGCGTGGTGGTAGCATGTCTGCCTCACGTTCAAAAGGTCGTGAGTTCGAATCTCGCAAGCTCCATGGACCCCGAGATCATATCATCAATTGCATTCATCGTCCAATATGACCAAACCAGGTTAAAGGACGTTAAACTACAAAAAGAAAAATCTTGAATTTTCTGGGAAAAGCCTCTAAATACCTCTTTATTCTGGATGAATTTTGCATATCTGGTGAACTGTAAGAGATAGACAAAAATGTAGATCTCGTTAAAACACACAATTTATATCATATGTTTTTTTTTTTTTTTTTTTTTTTTTTTTTTCATGGAGTTGATCATTTCTGCGATATTCCCTTTTATTTGTATCATATTTATTATACATAAAGCTTTTTCACACAGAAATTTGTAAACTCCTGGCCATGCATAAAAATGGATTTCAAGATCTGACTATCACTTTAGCCTAGTGTATTCCCTTATTTTCCTTTTACTAACAAGGAAGTAAGTAATAAGACCATTCTGATAATGATCATCTTAATTATCGCAAAGTAGATATAAGAAAAAGCTGTTTAATAAAATTTGTTACAGCAATGTAGAGTTTATACTCTTAGGTCTGTTAACATGAGCCTCACAGCCTTGGTGGTAATCTTTACCATTTCCCCCAGGCTTTGCTACTCCTGCACTCACAAAATTTAAAACTTGCATCTTTACCTGCATACCATTCAGAAAATATATATTGCAAATGCAAGATGACCCCATAGTTCTCAACATTAATATTTTGGAAAAAATTGTCTTGTATTTGGACAAATACAATTCTAATTTAAGATTTGCAGTTCTGACACATCAGAATCACAAAATTGAAAAACATGCCCCTTTGTACAGTGCCTTATTTTTGACTTGTGGCTGGCTGGTGGGAGGTAGCTGCGTGCGCACATTGGCTCCGCGTCAGTGCACGTGTAACCGTTGCTAGAGCGAGTTCTTATTTTGTGGTTAAATTGTGATAGTTGTGTTATAATGCTAAGAAGTGAGTATACTTTAGCACACTGCATATTCTTGTACGTGTGAACAAAGTGACACGGCTATTTACAGACAGATTCCCTGGTGTACCTGAACCTCACAGAGAGACACTTTGAACTTGTAAACATATTTAGAGAAACAGGTTCTGTACTTGATAAGAAACTAAAACCAACTCGCCCTGTGTTTACAGAGGAAGAACTTTATAAGACAAAGCAAAAGTTAGAACATATCCTAAGAAAATTTCTGGGTAGCTTACCACTGGAAACAGTAGTTTTACAATTCTCTGCTTGGAAAGCCACTAAATTTTTTAAATTAAAACCTTGTAAAGTAAGCATAGTTCAGGAATTGCAATCATGTGATACTGTGAGTAGAATAAATTTCTGCAACTGGGTGTCGGGTAAAGCTAATGATGCCTCTATAGACCCAAAGTAAATTTTTTTCCCAGACGAAACATAGTTTTGTTTGAATGGCCATGTATTGACACAAACCAACAGATATTGGAGTGCAGAAAAACCTGTTATTGTACACGAAATGCCCTTGCATGACCAGAAAATTGGGGTTTGGTGTGCTGTGATGGGTTCCAAATTATAGGGCCTATATTCTTTGACGATACAGGGATACAATAACCAAACCATTCCTGGAATATTTGTGTGACATTGAGTGCACACAGGCATATTTTCACCAAGACTCTGCTACAGCACATACAGCTCATCTCTGTTGAACTTAATGAGGAATTTTTTTTATGATAGGGTCATCAGTAAAGGTGCACTTCCCAGAACTTAAATTATGAGACTTTTATCTATGGGGGAGCTTAAAAAATAAAAAATAAAGTGTATTGGAACAACCTGCATACTTTGGAAGAATTGAAAGACATCAGAAGAGAAATTACTGCAATTTCAGATGCATTAATGCATGTTAATGTAAATTTTCTTAAAATGTGTGAAATGCACGGCAGCACAAGAATATATTTCCAACACCTTCTGTGCTGAAGTTCTGTGGTTATTTATGCATTAAATCAATGCGCTTGAGTTCAGGGCCTGTGAACATTCAACTCACCTGGCAGCTGCAGGCCCCAGAGCAGGGTGCCACGAGCTGGAAATAAGGTACTGTAAATATTACTTCACCATGAACAATGCTGGCTATTTTAAAAAGGCCAAACTTTCCAGGACATTACAGTGCTCTTCTGGGCAACGACACTTGTGGTAACATTTTTTCCAATTTTGCAACAATCAACTATATCTGAATTAACAACAATAACTTGCAGTGCTACTTGCCTTAACTTACCTCACTTTCTTCTACTTTGCGTTTTTTATGTTTCTTATGCTTCTTGTGTTTTTTGTGTTTCTTGTGCTTCTTTTCTTTTTTCTTTTTCTTCCCTTCAGTTTCTGCATCACTATCCTGCAAACGAAATAAAAACATGAAATCAGTCTTAAAGGAGACATACTGTGGAGCTTTGATGAAAGCAATATCCAGTCAGATAACTAAGTCTTCCACATTGCAATGTTGTTTAGTTACGTTACATTATGTTTCAGTCTGTGGATCCTGTTTTGAGATTAGATACACAGTCCAACTCTAGGATGTACATCAAGTCAGATTACTCTTATTCATTACTCTTCATTTACAATTAAAATAAATTCATTGAATTATTGCATTTTTCTGAGGTGCTAATTTTGCACAATTTATAATTACATTTTTGTTTTCATAAACCAATCCATACAATATGCATTCTTAGATATTCATGTACATTATATTTGCAACACTGCATTAATTATTACTAGTATTTTTTGATTGAATGGCACCCTGCTCTGCACAGAAAGTAATGAGGTATCTTTTTAATTATATTTCAATTGTTTTTATTCATATGCAATTCCTTTATAGGAGACGGAAGTGAATTAAATAAAACTATACCGTTATAGTATGTCCATTTTTGGAATGTTTGCAAATTATTTGTTGGTCTATTTAAGTCCTGTCTTGTAAACTTGTCTTGTTTATTACAAATAACAATGCAGCTAGAATATATTTGCAGGCTATGGCAAAATTCCATACATTTTGAATAGTAGTTTGCAGTGTGTTGTCTTGCCCCTACCAAGACTTTTTTTGTTGCTGCATAACAAACACTTTTTGGCCAGAATTTGCCCCGAATATTATTCCATAAGTCATCAATGAATGAAAATAAGCATAATAGGCTGTTTTTAGAATGCTGTTATTCATAAACTGAATTAATGATCTCACTGCAAAGCCTGCAGGGCTCAGGTTGGGTAAGATATAATCAAAATAGTGTTTCCAATTCATAATAAGATCTATAATAAGACACAGAAATTTTACATTGGTAGTTTTTGCAATCTGATTACTTTCATATTCTATGTTTAAGTCGGAAATAGTTAATGATTTACGCTCTTTTTTGATTGCATCATAAGATGAAATAACAGATAAAGAAATTGTTTAAATTATTTAGATCACAACAATTAAAATAAACAAAGGCCGTACCATGAGATTTTGTTGAAAACATGAAAACAAAATTTCAAATTATTATAAGTGTCTCATATAGGCAAACGAGGACAGACATTTCAACTAAAAAGAAATTAATATTTGAAATAATTATTATTTTAAGAACACTGTGGCATATAATAAAACTTTCATTATGCTGAATACATCAGTTCCCACAGCACTAATATTCAAGTTATCATTTATTCTCTACAGCAACGTTCACGGCAAGTAGGCATGCACCACAGTTTGAGAACTACTGCATCAGGTCATTGATCTACAGTTTTGATTTGGATAATGTAATTATTCTATTTCTAAATAACCTTATAAAATAAATATATTCATGTGCACGCTGTTAACATTTTCAAGCTAACAAGAAAATAATAAAGAGCTTGCTATTGAATACTTACAGGTTCTGAATCACTGGAAGAATCCTTCTGCTTCTTCTTTTTCTTCTTTTTTGCTTTAGTATCTTCCTCTGAACTTGAAGTCCTTCGCTTCTTCTTCACTACCTTTGTTCTTTCCTCCTCTTCTGAATCTTCTGATTCAGACGTATCTGGTTTCCTTGAGCGACTCTATAACATAAAAAAAAAAAATTGAAATTATCTCCAATGCTTTTCTTTCCTTTTCCCAAATCTGAAGAAATGGCTAACTGGAGAAACAATTTTATGCAAGATTTATAAAGGTAAGAGTTGATAGGCAATTATGTTGAAAAATAAAAAGTTGGGTTCAAAATCTTGGTGATGATGAATGGTATTTACTTTGACCACCAACATTTTGAAGTCTTACACTTACTTGTTTATCCTGTGATACAGATTTACGTCGCTTCGGTGAAGGAGAATCAGAACTCTCAGAAATTTTTCTTTTCTTGTCATCTGCCTTCTTATCCTTTATAGTTGGTGGTGGTGGGGATTCTGAATGTTTCTTGCCTCCTTTGCGGTCTCTGCAAAACAAATGTATGTTATGGAATTATAGCACAAAATAGTAATTCAAGAAAGCACTGCTCTCTGTTCCAAGTCACATGTTTACGACAGCTTTAGACCTGGTTGAAGTCTTGATCAAGGAGCAAATGACACATATTTGTGTAACACATCATAATTAACCAAATTAAGAATGGGAATCTACAAAACGAAGCTTGAAAATTAAACTAGAAAATGAGTAAAACTTTATTATCTTAACAATTGAAAGTTATATTGAGTCGATTTTGTAACACTACATCACTTACTTTTTATTTTGGAAAACATGTTTCAGAAGCCATGTGCTTCCATTGTCAATTCCTTTGGTCGACTGCCAGCATTGCTTGCTGCGGTGGTTATCTCTGTCCCTGGTGGTGGTTTGATGAACCTCTGAATGAGTAGATCGCCTGGCGAGATTTCAAAATTGAAAACGCAGTTCTTGTTTTTCCAAATATATATGTTTTCCCAAACTTTTAATTCTGTCTTCCTTGTGATGTTTTTGAGGATTTTTGGGCAAAAACATCATAAGGAAGACAGAATTAAAAGTTTGGGAAAACACATATATTTGGAAAAACAAGAACCGCATTTTCCATTTTGAAATCCCGCCAGGTGATCTACTCATTCACAGGTTCATCAAACCACCACCAGGGACAGAGACAACCACCACAGCAAGCAATACCGGCAGTTGACCAAAGGAATTGACAATGGAAGCACATGGCTTCTGAAGTGATGTAGTGTTACAAAATCGACTCAATACTAACTTTCAATTGTTAAAACACATCACTGTCACAAAGTCCACCATATAACAGGATAATTTACATTCTTAAGCTTCGTTAATTAAATATTTACCTAGAACATGTTTCAGAGGATGTCTCCCGCATCTTCAGCTAGCCTGGTGAGAAACTGGGGTTGGAAATTACGCCCTACTCTGCTGGTGGTTTGATTAACCTACAGTTAGGATATTCTTAAATATTTATTTCTAAGTTCATTAATTGCTGAATATCACTGAAATCAGAAGCTGATCATTTTTTAAATTTGAAGAAAATAACTAATTGAAGCTATGCAATTTTAATTCCTTGATTTTTTTCAATCAGCTGCCACAATTTCCATAGCTGTCTTAATGCATCTTTCATATTTTTTGTGATATATTTGACAACATTACAAATAACATACAAAATTGTTTTCAATGAGTCTTAACTATGTAACACTTATGTTAAATCAGAGTAAATCCGTAAAACTAATGTATTTTTAAACAGTTTCAATGAATCTGCATCTGTGTGTTTATCATTTTCGGAATACCTACAAAAAGAGGATCACTGTGAAAAAATCCCCCAAATTTCCCTGACTTTTCATTAATGTGAACCATGTCATAGCAATACAAGATACATTCAATGAAACATCGCCAGAAGGTGCCTCTTATGTAAGATAACAACTAGAGCTTTTTGCTTACTTAAAAGTGAGAATAGTTTACCTTTCCCTCGCAGGTGGTGAGTCCTCTGGATCTGGTTTCATTTTGCGAGCACCCTTGTCATCTCTAGCAACTAAACTTGAAGTTTTCTTCACATTTTTATCTATAGATATGGGCTCTGGAATCTTCTCCTTTGTCTTTGCCTTACTCTTGTCAGGTGAGAGAGAAGGTGGTCGCTGTGGCACTTTTTTACGACTAGCTGCTGCAGAAGACTCCCTTTCCTCAGAAGGTGACCTAAACAATCCAACAATTATGGTTAAGTAGGTGCTTTGTGTATCTGAAAAATTAATGTGCCTTTAATTAACATTCTCACTTTTTTTTATAAGATTGCAGACAGAGGTATAATTTATTAGTTTGGGAGAAGTCTGACAGGCTTATTGAACATTATGCATCAAATACAGTGGTGGAGCTAGGTTCTCAAAGGTCCAAATGGGGCCCCTAGTTACAATTGCCAAACGTAAATATAGGATTTTTATAAACACTATATAGTTATATTTAAACTCACATAAAACAATTATGCATATAATATTTTAACTGAGCTGGGTTTGTAACACTTAAGTATCACTTACATATAGTTTTGTCAGACCTGTTTTTAAACCAATGTAAAATTTGTTGCAACTTATTCTGTAGATTCCTCATTTTTTGTGAATCTACAGAATCAATTGTGCAGATTGCAACAAATTTTACATTGGTAAAACAAAAAGATACCTTGAAACAAGACTTAAAGAACACTTGAGAGCAGTAAAATACAAACAAACTGACAAATCAGCCATTGCACACCACTTTTGGTTTACTAACCATGAAATAGTACCTAACATACACCCAATAAAACCCACCAGAAATGCAGCAGAGCTTGAAGTCTAGAAAAAAATCCACATTGTTAAAAACCAATGACACATATTAAAACTTTGAATTGCCATCACAAAACATATTGTGGAGGTTCATCACTCAGCCACCAGGGATCAACACACCTCAACATAGAACATCCTGTGGAAATTCAGTTGGAAACCATCTACAATGAAGTCCACATGGCTTCAAAACCGTTTGGCACAATTACACTTAAGTGTGACAAATCCAACTCCGTTTAAATATTCTATTCATACGTATCACTGTTCCAAAAACATCCTTTCATTAAAATTGTTGTTAAATTATGCATATGTTGCTTTTCCAAATCTGAAGAACAATCTATAAAATAATAAGATCTTAGAGGTTTGTTTTAGCTTTGTATTTGTCAAAAAGGTTACGCCAATTGGTATTTACTATTACTACAGGATAACAGATATTTTGGACTAAAGGTCTTACCAAACTAAACTAACATGATGCTTTACAGAATAAAAATAACTCAAGTCTTGTGTGGATGATAAATGAAATTATATTATAAATATAAATTAAATTAAGTTTTTTATAAAATTAAAAAAGCTAAATGTTATTAACTTATGTCAATATAAGGGATTATTGTAAAATCAATCAATTAATCACTCTCTCTCACTCTGTGTGTGTGTGTGCATGTTGACGGGCGTACTCACGTGCGTGTGTGTATAATTTATCCTTTCAAAAGATAATTTCAAGTACCTAATAAAAAGACAAGACTGTTTTCTAGTGAAGTCTGATATAGGCTTCAGATGCTCTTAAAAGTACTTTTTGAAAATTAGTAATTAACAGGAGGTTTCCAGAATGTTATTAAATATGTTACCAACATTATTAAAACAAGACAAAGTTCTGTATTCATCTGAATGCAAGATGACCCCATTTTTAAATAACTTAATTTTGGAATTTAGCATATCATCTATATAAAACACATGATAACTTAAGATTGAAACATGTACTTAGATCAAATCAAGTACCCCCCTCCTCCTTTCTTTGGTAAAATTACCTGGAAATTCATGTGATGCATTGGAGAGGAAAACAGAAATGTATTGGTATATAAGAGGTGATGGCAATAGCAGCAAAGTTTCAAAAACTATGATGGATACGATTTTCTATTTAGGTATCATACCTAACATAACATTGTAAACAGTTTTACATTATTTAAATTTGCACCGAAAGTCCACATGATTGGGAGAGGGGAGAATTTACCCGGTATATCTTTTGCAAAGAGCAAGCACAACTAAACCTCCCCCTTTCTGTTTGGACATTGGATCCTAACATATTAGGGGCAACCACTGATTGAAAGGAAATCCTCTATTAGTCTCAGAGAGAAATCTTTTTTACAATCCTCGGTCTGCTAACAGCTAACCTTAAAGCTTAAAATAAAATGTACAAACACTGCAGTATATGTTATAACCTTGGCAGTAATCTTTAGTTTTTACTACTTCTCCCCAGGCTTTGGCACGGCTGCATCTGCAAAATTTGAAATTTGTCTTTTCTCACATGCTACTCATATATCAATATTTTGGAAAAAAAAAAAGCATTGTCTTGTATTCAGATAATTAAGGGAAGTGAAGTAGTTTCACTATTTGACTCAACAATGCTTTCTAATTATTGTTCACTTTACTGCTTCCAACTTCTAAATTTCCGAATTAAGAATAGCTTTTGTTTGCATCACACAGGGTCAATTTCAGCCAGAGAAATTGTAATATGAAGTTCACTCTTTGCGATACAGTGAAATTCACTTAGTTGCACTTTCTGAGGTTCATTTGGGTAGTTTAGTCTCAAATGTGAACTTCACCTTGCAGTTATAATTGGTTAGAAATTACCCTACATGGCTGTTGCCACATTTACTCACTATCTGCAGAGGCACACATTCCACTGCTTCCTCTAAAATGCTTTCTTCTTTCCATACACTTCTTGTATGATATAACCACTTTTCCCTATTTCTCACTAGTTACCTCATCTGCCCTTTCAACATGGGGTCCTATATTTCACTAGATCTTTAGGTTTTATTACTTTGGCTCATAATCTCAACTTATTTATCATGGCTGTAAGACATTTTCAAATCAGTGTCACTTGTGGTAGTTCTAGGATGAGAACGAGAGCAATGTCTGCGACATATAAAAGGTAATAACGATTATAAATGCAAAACCTTACAGAATCACTTTGTTAAATACAACCAAATGAAATCAAACAATCAGATCAGTCATGCATGAGCAAGTGCACGTAAATTTCCACTGAAGCTGTAGGTGTTACCATGCCAATAACATGACCTCTCTGACGGTTATGTATTCTTACACTATGATTGGTCAGCAACCTGACGAACACACCCTGAAAGTGTCAATCACAAGGAAATTTCTCACCGACGTAATTGTGAGACAATTGTTGGAAATCATATTTGTTTACATATTTAAATGGCATGTACCACATCATTAATGAGCTCCTCTGCTTCATGCCGTTCAATTCCTGTTATAGTTTTAGGTGAATCATTCTTCCACTATCATCACTACGTTATTCATGATACGTGGTACAACTTCAACCCTGCAACACTTTATGAGGTTTCATCCAGCAATCACATTTATAAGTCCTTAACCTATTATTCCAGAAAAATGCTATTTTTAAAAGAATCTCACCTCCGTGGTTTAATTTTGCCAGATCTTTTCTCTGCATTGCTATCTTGATCTTTCTCCAGAGTTTTCCTGAATGGAGAAGGTGTCCGAGATAAACTTCTTGAAAACTGTAACATACAACAACACCTTATCGTAATGTGCAACAATAAATATGTATGATTTCTATGATTTTTAAAAACATTTAGGCTCTAGTATCTATCCAGCCCTACTTCACTGGCAATGTAAGCAAACCAGAATGTACGCTACCATACATTTATAAAACTGCATACCTGCATTTCACTAATTTGAAGGAAAAGAAACAGCTATCAGATAATGATTAGCTCCATGAAATGTGTAATAATAAAAACAACAAGAGGTCAAATTGTTATTCAGTATGAAATGTGATATTCTTCCCATAAATTATAAAATGTACCCATGCTGTTTGAATTATTGCATACGTTCATCATTCCAGCTTTTTGTAAATATTGCCAGAGTGCAGTGACTTAAGCAGAAAAGCTAATCTGAGGATGGAAGTGATTACACTCCTCCTATATTACAGTTACACTCCAACTGATTCATCAATAATACACATTCCCTGCTGTATCTTGTTGAAAGCTGCTTGCACAACATGTCGCACCTTGGCTAATTTGAAAGTTTTACGCACATCAAATACTTGTCCCAACCTCCCTACAGTCCAGAATTGGACTATTCCCCAAAATAAAATACAACGTTTGAAGTCAACGATTTAAACCACTTGAAACTGCAGTAGTTGCTTGCATTCTCTCCAAAGAAGAATGTAGTTCAGCATTGGAAAATGGTTTGAAAGGGTGAGACACTGTATGGAGAATACTCTAAATAGATTGATCAAATCTAAATTTTTAAGATTTAACCCATTCATTCTAAAACTCTCAGAGTGACCCTCGTAATTAAACATTTAAGATGCATCCAGGTTGGTTATAGATAATCAATGATTATGGCAGAGAAGGAAAATGATGGCTGAACTCATTGCAATTTCATTTTCAATGTTAATATAATAACAAATATATGACAATGGCTTATAACAGTTGAGCAGTACTAGTAGAATATGGTTTTAGGGTTATTAGCACCCTGGGGTGAACAAAACAACTAAAATGACTAAATCAGGAGTACTACACAAGTGTTAAAACCAGGAAGACAACGTAAAAGGCTACCACGGCCAGACTACAACCGAGGGATTGGAATGACATATATAGCATACTGATGAGTCGGTAAAAAGATAGAACCTCAAGATAAAATTAAACCTGACTGTACATCCTACAGCGGCGAAGTCACCTAGCAGTGTGGGAGACCAGTTGGCAGACACAGCACATTACAGGGAGCGGGTTCTGCTCATGGCAAGTTTATTACCACCCAACCTGGACAATTCCGCACACCAGTGTGAAAAAATGGCCTGGTGCACGTTAACACAAACACCATCTGAAGAAATCTAATCGGCAATAAAATGCCTGGAATCGATCCGGAATACACTGTATCAAAGGATGTGATGGACACAGCTCATGAAGGCCTTGTAGTGCACTGAGGCAATTGATAAAACTGCTTGAAGCTCTGTACCTGGATAAAAAGAAGAGTTTGCAGGAACTAAAAAGTTTGGCAGTAAAAATTGAACACTGACCCCAAAAGATGAAATGCATAATTCAGCAAATTAACAAGAAAAGTACATCCCACACCACAGTCTTCCTTTGTTGAAGTGCCTCTTTGGTATATAGCTTGCCTTATTTCTCTGGTTATATGTCTAGTGACTCAAGTTAGAATGTTGACACCATGACACCCATCATCAAACATCAGTTTTTTTAGTAATCTCTCATAGATTCCATTTCCTTTAAATAGTACAATACAGGAAGACTGATTTTTAAATGGTTATAATGTTACTAATTCTAACTCAGAACAATTTCTAATTCAAATATGCATCACAGTTGCTAACTTCAGTATACCATTTAAATTGGACTTGATGTTTTACTATTTAAAATTTAAATATACTCTACCTTCTGTTTGCCACGCAGCGGCGGTGTAGGTGAAACACTGCGTGATTCAGAACGCCGTCTCCTCTTCTTTTCATCCTGGGAAATAGAAGGCCTCCTATCCGGTGAAATGTGACTTCGCTAAAAAGTAAAAGTGTTCATCAGCAGAGCTATCATTATTTCATACATTTTCTGCACATTTTTTAAGCCCAAAAAATCCATTATCCTCCTCCAGGTTTAAACCTGCGAACTTGCATATATGAAGGTCATGGTAACCATTGCACCATATAGAGCAATGTCTATACAGAGGCAGCATTTAAAGGGTATATTTGATGCTCATATTTATGGTGGCATAATTACAAAAAATCTGATGTGTTCCATTCACATGACTTTCTCTACATCTCTGCAACAAATTATTGTTAAAAAACTTATGCTTCTATTTATTTCATTTTAATCCAGAAAAAAATAGCAGATATTGTCTTATTACTTGCTACCTTGTAACTAGAAGAGAAATAAGGGAGTACTATAGGCTAAACTGATAATCAAAAGCTGGTAGCTATGTGACTGAAGTTCCTTGTTTGTATGGACAGGAGTTGACAAATTCCTGTATATGAGAAAAGTATAAGTTTTTCATAGCTCAAACCAAAAACAAGGAATATGTAAAAAAACGATCAACTCCATGAAAAAAATGTATATGACATAAATTGTGTGTTTTAATATGCTCTACATTTTTTGTGTGTTAAGTTTTTGCCCATCTCTAACAGTTTAGCAGTTATGCAAAATTCCGTAAAGTTCATCCAGAATAAAGTAGTCTTCAGAGGCTATTCCCAGAAAATTCAAGATATACATTTTATTTGCCAGGTAAATATCTTTAACATTTGACATTTTAATCAAAATTGTTAGAGCCATTTTTGAGAAAATCAAAATTTTCGAAAAAAGTTCTATGTAAAGGGTAGTTGGTGGTGGGAGGATGTTCTTGAAAATCTTTGTGTCGCATCCTTGGAAGATACCACACACCCACACGGGCCTTTTTGTAAAAATGTTTTTTTTTTTTATTCAGGGGGACCCAAAACGCGTATTTCCGGTGAAATGTCAGTATCAAATTTTTGGGTGCATTACAATACCTTCTCTATGCACTATGTACATATACATGTAGAGAAAGTAAAAATCGTTCAGTAGATCCTTTCCAAGAACTTGTTAAAGACAGTGATCAGGTTTAGTAACACAGTTAGTGTAACTTATTGAAGAAAAAGATGGTTGGCAGCACTGCATTAAGTGATACACAATGGATAATTTGACTGTACTGCATTCCTCAGAATGGTTACATGAGCAGAAAGTAAATAAAGGACTATAAACCTTAAGTTATGTTAAAAAAGATTTCATGGCATGAAATCATAGTTAAAAGTGGTTTTAAATACATATTAGATGAAAAAATTGTGTTACAATCACATGCCTTTCTCTACACCTATGTAACAAATTATTGTTAAAAAGCTTATTCTTCTATCTACTTCATGCTAATTGAGATAAACATTAGCAGAAATTATCCTTATTACTAGGTCCCTTGTAAGTAGAAGGGAAAAAATCTAATGCGTTCCATTCACATCATGTCCTATAGTTATTCGGCAAACAATCCTTTTATTCAAAACATTAATCTGTTATCTCCATCATGCTAATCAAGATAAACATAAGCAGAATTAGTCCTATTACTAGCTCTTTGTAAGTAGAAAGGAAATAAGAAAATACACAGGCTAATGCGAGTCTCGTCCTTTAAAAGCTGATCACTATGTGAAACAATTGAAATTTCAATCCCTCTGCTTTCTGGGAGTAAACAAATGAGAAACAAGAGGAAAGATGTCCTCCCGAATAAGAAAAGTTCAAGTGGCAAAAATTGAAACTAATAATCCCAAATATCTCAAAAATGGTCAACTCTACCAATAAAAAAAAAAAGAAAGAAAAAAAAAAGGGGGGGGAGAGAGAAAAAGGTATATAACAAAAATTGTGTGTTTTAATGAGATCTACATTTTTTGTGTAGTAAGTTTTTGTGCAACTCTTACGATTTGCCAGTTGTAAGTTTTTGTGCAACTCTTACTATTTGCCAGTTATGCAGAAGTCATCCAGAATGAAGAGGTTTTAAGAGTCTATTCCCATAAAATCCAAATCCAAGTTATAGTCGGTTGGTATCTAATGTTGAACTGTTGGCAGTGAAGCCATTCGCTCTCTTGCATTCCAGTATTTTGATGTCATATTATCATGTCGACTCAAGGTTGGGTAGTGCAGTAGATGGTTTCCATCCATATCTTCTTTAAGTGTACAGAAAGGACACAGAGGAGATCTCACTATACCTGTTCTATATATTCTTTCCTGTCCATACCTTTCTTTTTTTAGGTGATGTAACCACCATTTATGGTGCCTAATTTTAAACGGTTACAAAATGTTGAATAAAACCATTCCAGATAAAATTCAAATTATACATTTTGTTCGTCACAAAAAGATCTTAAACATATGACATTTGAGTCAAAATCATTAGAGCTATTTTTGAGAAAATTAAAATTTTTGAAAAATGTTCCAAAGGGTAGTTTGGGGAGGGGGGATTTTCTTAAAATCTTTGAGTTGCATTCTTGGAAGATACTAAATTTAAATACCAAGTTTGGTATTTAAGTCTTTTTGTTTTTGAGCTACGGACATTTTTCTATAAATGCTTTTTTTTTTTAATTTAGGGGAACTCAAAACATGTATTTCTGGTGAAATCTCTATATCAAATTTTTGGGTGCAATACAATACCTTCTCTATGCACTATGTACATAGTGTGTGTAGAGAAAGTAAAAATAATCTCCACACGATGGCCTTGCATATCACGTGTTTGAAAGAAGTCATAATTTTGCATAATGTTTTTATAAATAACTTTTAAAAATCCTGCATTCATGTTTGGCTTGTAGCTAGGTGCCCCTGTCTGTACTACTGTATATGATGTGTAATATTCAATAAGACTATTAGGCTTTTCCCATATTATTAAATTACATCTCTATTTTTAATCTTATAAAAATAAGTAAGAATATTTAGTGTTTACAGATGCACAAAGCACCTTATTTCCCCTCCATTTATACAGAAGTAATGTTTATCTCGGTTAGTGTGATGTAGATAAAAGAATAATCTTTTGTAAGAATAGTTTGTGGAACAGCTAGAGAAATTCATATTTTTTCCTTTTCTTACACTATTTTATTCAGTATACTTACAGCATGTGGAGAACGTGAACGGCGCAATGGTGGTGATGATGATCTGTGGCTACGGCTCCTTCGTGGCGTGATTCTTGGACTTCTTTTGCAAAATGAAATAGAAAAGCGTTAATTGTATTTAGAAGTAGAATACATTTCAATACTCTCATTTTCAATTTTATTTAAAATATTCATAATTCTATTTTTTTCATTTAAAATATCTGTAAAGTTAAAAAGAGTGTGATTATACCTTCTTCCTGAAGGTGGTCTTCTTACGGAAGGTGGAGGCATTCTGAGGCGCTCTCTCTCCCTCATTCTGTTCCGTTCTCTGTCTCGGTCCCTATCCCTTTCCATGGAACGACGGTAACGATTTGTTCTCCTATCTCTTTCCCTCTCTCTCTCCCTCTCTCTTTCTCGCTCCCTATCTCTATCTCTTTCTCTATCTCGGTCTCTCTCTCTTTCACGATCTCGACCTAGAATTGGATGTCTTCGATGTGGAGACCGTGAACTTGAGCGGCCTCTCTTCTCCTGTGGAACAATTACAACAACAAATTACATTAATTTAAAGCAACAGATAAAAAGTTAGTAAAAAAAAGTACGAGGGCCATCCAGAAAGAGACGATTTCGCATAACTAAATGATAATGAAAGTTATCAACACAAAACTTTATTTACAAAATTACAGTACCTTACTCTATTTCTCAATGTCTACAAAGACATTTGCTATCACATGGTACCAGGTTTTCAATGCCTATGTTATACTTTTCTACCGCCAAAGAACTTATTCGCTTTTTGTTCAGCCAATCAAGTTTAATAGGCAAATAACACAAGTGTATAGTGATAATACAATTAATAAATCTTCAGAGAGGAAATGGCGCATAATTTAGGAGTAATCAAGGAAGGGCCAGTGTGCATGACAACAACTGGAGCAGAAGTTCATCAATCGTTGTGGAAGAGTTGAAAGCAAATATTAATAAAAGAATTAAGAAAAACTGGTATTTCACACTTTAGACACTATACATGACTTTTTGGATAGAAAAAATTTCCAAGCCATGAAGACCTCAAAGCGGCAGTGACATGTTTGCTCATACCTTTAGTGGTAGAAGAGTATAACATCTGCACTGAAAAACTAATACTATGTGACAATAAATACCTTGATAGCAATGAAAATTACGTTGAGAAATAGAGTAAGGTAGTGTAACTTTGTAAATAAAGTTTTGTGTTGATAACTTTCGTTATTGTTTAGTTATGCCAAATTGTCTATCACTTCCTGCATGGCTCTAATACAGTGTTTCCCAACCTTTTGAAGTTCACGGCACCCTTGGGAATAACATTAAACACTAGGGGCACCCTTCCTTGAATTAAAAGAAAATTAAGCTTAATATGTTAATTTATTGAAATATTATATAATAATAACGTACACCATAACATAATACAGTAAACTTTACTACAATCACTGAGTAAAAATACATCAATAAATTTTGTTCGATTAATGTGAAACTTGTGATTGATGCTTAGAGCACAGATATGTGATGTTGGGTCTTACAGTTGACAGTGAAACACGCAAATCATCCTCAAGGTTATTCAGTCTATTTCTTGCTTTGCATTTTATTGTCACCATAACAGAGAAGGCTTGCTCGCATAGATAGGATGTTGAAAAGGGCAAAAGTGCATTAATTGCTTTCTTCATTAGGTTAGGGTACTCCTCTCTCCGTTGAAGCCAAAAACTAGCCGCCGACGCCTCACTCTTGGTGAACTTACCTTTGAGTATGGAATCATCGCAAAGATCAATAAATTCATCTCGTTCGCAAGCAGTGAAATCTATTTCCTCTGCACTATCTACTAAATCAAATGGTGAGACAACCCAGTCGAGATTCGTAGTGGAAATAGTTGGAAAGTACGCATCTATTGCATCTTGTAATCTTGATAAGTGATCACAAATGCGGTCTTTCAGCTTACCCAGATCTTTATTTCCTGCCACATTAAGAAGAGATGGAAAGTTCGACAAATCTCCTTTTTGGACTGCAGACTTCCAAGAACTAAGTTTTCTTTTAAAACCTTTCATTTTATTGGTTGAGGAGATTATTGTTTCATGTCGACCCTGCATCGAAACATTCAGTTCATTCAGCTTATGAAAAATATCTGCCAGATACGACAGTTCAAAACACCAAGAATCACTTAGTAAGAGCTCATGAAATGTGTCTTGATTTTCATCCTTAAAAAAAGTTTTTAGCTGTTCATTAAGTTCGAGAAACCGGTTCAATACACGACCCCGCGACAACCACCTTACTTCTGTGTGAAGTAACAAAGAGGTATGAGCTGCATCCGTTGCGAGACATAACTGTTCAAAAATTCTGCACTTTAAAGGTCGAGACTTCATATAGTTCACCATTTTCACAACTTGGTTAAACACTTCAGCAAAATCTTCATTACACGCTTTCACGACTAATGCCTCTCTATGCAGAAAACAGTGAGTTATAATAATGGATGGATTTTCATTGAGAGCTCTGGCAGCAAAACCTTTAATTTTCCCAGACATAGATGGTGCACCATCTGTACATATACCACAACAGTCTTTCCATGAAAGATCATCGTCATTGAGATAGGAATTAATAGAAACGAAAATATCATGGCCTGTGGTTGTAGTTTCCAGCGGTCTACAGAACAGAAACTGTTCACTAATATCTTTTTCATCAATATATCTGATAAAACCAAGGAGTTGCGGTTTGTCACCAATATCGAGACCCTCATCTACTTGCAAAGCAAATGTTCTCTAAGTTTTTATTTTCTCCGTGACTTGTTTGTTGATATTGCATGACATTTCAGATATCCTGCAGCTGATTGTGTTGTTGGACAGAGGAACTTTCGAAACTTGATTAGCTGCTCCTTCGCCAAGTATTGTTGAAACTATAACTTGACATGCAGGGCCAATGATTTCCTCTCCAAGAGTATGAGGTTTCTTTTTTTTAGCTATCAGTTCTACTACTTTAAATGAGGCTTCAAGAGCAGTATCACCTATGGTCATTCTCTTTACCATTCGCACAGCTGTTTTCTTCTCCCATTCTAATATATGTTAAAAATACACTACACTTTTCTGTGACACACTAGGATGCTTTGTTGTAAAATGCCGCTTCAATTTGCTAGGTACCATGGCCTCGTTGCTAAGTGTTTCGCCACAAACTAAACACACAGGGATAGGGTTTTCCTCGTTATTCCACTTAAATCCATATGCTAAGTAACTGTCCTGGTATGTTCTTTTCTTTCATTTGTCTTCTTTATGTGGTGAATTCGACGGTCAGGGAGAAACTGTAAGATTTGGCTTCTTAAAGCAAGCAGTAGGAGCCGACTGTTCACTTTCACGTTTAACAATGAACTTATCCATAGCTAAACACTGTGAATCAACGCGAGGAAGACAACTGAAAGCGCCAAGTGACGTACAATTTTATATATTCATCTGTCGAAGTCTCGGGAATGTTCGTGAGGAAGCGAGTAGTCTCGGGAATGTTCGGCAGGGTATAGCTGTAATGCCATCTGTGGGATACTAGTATAACTGAATTATTGAAATGAATCGACCACTATCACCATCTGCCGTGCATGAGAGTAATTGATTTGACTTATTTTATTTCAAGACCTTACAAGGCTTAAGGCTTCAGTAGAAGGTACTTTTTGTTTTGTTTATCTCAATATCTCGCGGCACCCCTTAGCCAATCACACGGCACCCTAGGGTGCCGGGGCACACCGGTTGGGAACCGTTGCTCTAATATGTTACCACAATTACTATTAAATAGGGACCCTAGGAAACAGTGAATAAAACTTAAAAGTTGCTAAAAAAAAAAGTAATGAATGATATAAAAGCTCATGTAGGTGAAATCGTTTAATTTGAAACAGTTTTAATATGCATGTGTAATAGCTTAAAAAATGGATGCTACATAAACCTAAAATACAGTTGCATTAATGCTCTTTTAACATGAGAGAATGCAGAAATGGACCAACTGAATTTGCTACTATATTTGTTCATGAAATAATTTATTTCCTGTACGAGTTCTTTCACATGCCAGTATATCTGTTGGCATGGGGCTGTCACATATGCACACTTAAAAACCATCCTTCTGGGCCAAAGTTTTGCTTGGCAATATTAAAAAAAATTAGGAGTCAAGTTTCCTTCAGTTGAAAATGTCCCCAGGTTCTATCAGCTCTTGTCATCTTCCACAGTTTTTCTGCTAACTACAATTATTGACTGCCTCTGTGGTTAAGTGGTCAGGGTTCTGGATTTCTGGGTTCAATTCTGGCTGCCATCATTTCCCTATCCCCCACAGTGTCTGGAGGTATGCTTGTGAGAGTGAATGTGTATATGTTTAATAGTATAATACTGAAAAAAAAACCTAACATTTATAAACCCTATATTTTCCACAGCAAGAAAACACCAGCAATTAAAGCCCCTGATATGACCATTGAAGTTGCAGGGGACTGTATAATGAAACATGTCGTCCGCCATGTCTAGCAGTAATATGCTAGCAAAGGTCGCGCGGGTTCTAACCAGGCAGAAGGCAATGGATTTATTTGGGCATACAAATCCTTAGCATGACTTCCATTCAAAGGGAAGTTAGAAAGGTGGTCCTGTGTCGTAAAAGAACCTCAAGTCTGATAAAATAGGCATTAGACCAAAATTAGGCCATCTTTCATGCCCAATATAGAATGAGACACTGAGAACCACAGCAGTTACAGTGTCCATAAATAAAACTCAATTTCATTTATAAATGAAGGGAAAAACTCGGGTCCTCTACAAATACCTGTTATACCTCTTCTTAAATTGAACAATTAAACCAATGAATGAGCTAAAATTATGAATGGCAAGAATGCTGACCACCTTAAAGATGGATTATGATGAACTTAACATAACATGGAAGTCTTAACACACTGGCAATATTTAGGGTTGATGCAACTAGAGTTTGGCTGCTAAATTCCTTCCCATTATGTTAAGGTATTTAGAAGCAATTGTGTGAAGAGCGTAGTAGCAACAAGTGATAAAAACATGAGCCATTACACACATGGGACGCACTTGTTAACTTAACGCCATGTCCCATCATGTTAATAAGCTCATCGTAATCCTGATGTGCCTTTTCTCCACACCATCATTTGATTAGCCTTCTGCTCTTGAAGTTTCAAACCAGATTTTTACTATTTCTTCCAGTTCCTTATATTTTGAATATTGAATATTTTCATTTTGGGAGTTGGGCTGCATCCTGAAGCATGGGATGTAGTGCTTTCTCTCTTTTTGACCATTGATTTCTATGTGGACACAGAAATTAGTAGATCATGTATGGTGATATGGGAGCTCTGGGTGCCCATGTATGGAGAGCACACAATGTGGACACAGCTCTAGCATCTAGAACCTATCAAACTCGGCAGCTTGAATTTCAGCTGCACGGTCAACTGGCAGTCGAATTATACCATAGAGTGCACTAACATTGTGTTATACTGCATCCTACAAATTATACCAATCAGCTGAATGGTCAATTGGCAGTATAATTATACCAGAGAGCGCACTAACATTGTGTTATACTGCACTCTACGAATTATACCAATTAGCTAAATGGTCAATTGGCAGTATAATTACCATAGAGCACTAACATTGTGTTATACTGCATTCTACGTATTATACCAATTAGCTAAATGGTCAACTGGCAATATAATTACCATAGAGCACACTAACATTGTGTTATACTGCACCCTACGAATTATACCAATTAGTTAAATGGTCAACTGGCAGTATAATTACCATAGAGCACACTAACATTGTGCTATACTGCACCCTACGAATTATACCAATTATTTAAATGGTTAACTGGCAGTATAATTACCATAGAGCACTAACATTGTGTTGTACTGCACTCTACGAATTATACCAATTAGCTGAATGGTCAACTGGCAGTCTAATTATATCATAGAGCACTAACATTGTGTTATAATGCACCCTAAGAATTATACCAATTAACTGAATGGTCAACTGGCAGTATATTATACCATAGAGCGCACTAACATAGTGTTATACTGCACCCTACAAATTATACCAATTAGCCGAATGGTCAACTGGCAGTATATCATAGAGCACTAACATGGTGTTATAATGCACTCTACGAATTATACCAATTAGCTGAATGGTCAACTAGCAGTATATTATACCATAGAGCGCACTAACATTGTGCTATACTGCACCCTACGAACTATACCAATTAGCTGAATGGTCAACTGGCGGTATAATTATATCATAGAGCACTAACATTGTGTTATAATGCACTCTACGAATTATACCAATTAGCTGAATGGTCAACTGGTAGTATAATTATGTCATAGAGCACTAACATTGTGTTATACTGCACCATACGAATTATACCAATTAGCTGAATGGTCAACTGGCAGTATAATTATATCATAGGGCACTAACATTGTGTTATACTGCATCCTACAAATTATACCAATTAGCTGAATGGTCAACTGGTAGTCTAATTATACCATAGACCGCACTAACATTGTGTTATAATGCACTCTACCAATTAGCTGAATGATCAACTGGCAGTATAATTGCCATGTACTACTACAGATGACAAAAGTCTGAAGATTTCCAAGACACCTGACCGCCTTTGATGCTGAGAATGAAAATGGACATCAGTGTCTATTATTGGTGAGAAATTACCTTGTGATTGACACTCCTGCTAATATGGGGCTGTCTCAGTGCGCTATTGCGATAGTTACTCGTCTGTCTGCAGCGCCACTGCTTCCTCTAAAATGCCTTCTTTCCATGCATTTTCTATCACAGTTCTTGTATGTTGAACTGCTTTCCCCATTTCTCACTAGTTACATCATCTATACCTTTTAATATTGGGTCCTATATTTCACTGAACATAAAGTCTTATTATTTCGGTTAACATAACCTCAACTCGTTTATCATGACTGTAAGACATTTAAAAATCACGGTGTCACTTGTGATAGTCCTAGAAGAGAACAAGAGCAATGTCCGTGATATATAAAAGATAGTAACAATTATAAATATAAACCCTTAGGGAATCACTGTGTATAACACAACCTAACTTTTTTATAGAATGAAATCCTACAATCAGATCAGTCATGCATGAGAATAGGCGCATTAATTTCCACTTAACCTGTAGGTGTTGCAATGCTGATACATGCCTCTAATGGTTATGCCTTCTTGCACTATGATTGGTCAGTAACCTGATGAGCCCCTGCCAACAGACGACACACCCCACAAGTGTCAATCACAAGGAAATTTCTCACCAATATAGATGCTCGTGCATAGCATCTAATATTGCCTGGCACTTTGCTTGCCCTCTTTTCAAGAATTCTGCTTTGTTTGCCTTGTGTTCTGTTGTCACAAGTTTCTTATGAGTATCCAGCCTACTCTAATTCATAATGGAGTTGCAGAATTTATGCAACGCATTTGTGATTAAAAAATATCCTTGTCAAAACTTGTCTATACTACTCTGAACTGTCATTACTTTTGGCATTTTAGAAAAAGAAATTGCACTCGCAGACTCCCCCTTCCTGTCCAAGTCTCAAAGAAATTCTCGTCTAGTGCTTTATTCACTGTTTCAAACAAATATAAGATCTTGTAATTCAACAAGAAAACCAACTTTTCACTCATTTGGTAATGGTGCCAGTGGCAAAACCAATTGCACTAATTTTGAATTCTATTGTTGAACTGAAAGCAAAAGTGATGTGATCTCACAATATTGCGGCTTCTTTTTCCAGATGGCACATTATGAAAATCAAATATACTTTCTTGATTTTTACTTCCTTTTTAAGCTTTCATTGAAAATATGTTTGGAGGCCCTATATATAAAAAATGTATATGTGACAGTCTGTGAATGTACAATACACTTATGAAAAGGCATATAAATACCACATTTTCAGCACCTTTCAAGGATGCAACCAAAGATTTCCAAGAAATCCTCCCTTAGCAATCCAAAACTATTCAATACAAGGGAAACTTTAACTATTTTTTATTTTCTCAAAAGCTCTCAATTGGTTTTAAAAGCAGACATTTATGAAATAAATAAAATGTCTATCTTAGGTTTTCTAAGAGTAGCTTGTTAAGTCCTCTTCATTCAAATGAAACTTTCAAAAATATCCTTTTTATTGGTTTGAATTTTCAATACTTTGTGTCATTTTTTGAAGTAGTGTCACATTCAGTCTTTTTGTGCAATGCCTTAAAAAATTATAGAATTTCAAGGCCAATATATAAAGACATGCAAACATTTGACTATTGCTTTGATTTACTCTGTCTTATGGCTCTGTGCACCATTATTGATTGTAATTTTACCATAATAAAAGTACTGGTTTTATTCTGATAAACGATCACTTGTGGAGCATCAGTGATTGTATAGTTTTTTGAGGATTTTACCATGATCAAATCTGATTGGCTGGTTTTCTTTGATTTCTCTATAAACTTACGTTGTAATGGCAGAATTGTAGAGGTTAGTACCACATTGCTCCATTACAACAAAGTAATATAAATAAATCCAATGCTCCCCAATGTGTGAAAGAGTTGAACGAAATCTTAAAACAGTTATTACTTACTTTCTTTATATGCTCAGCCTCTGAGTCACTTCCGGATGAATCATCCTTATTATTACGATAGTGACGCTTCTTCTGCACACTATCCTCTTTCTTATGAATTTCAAAGTCATCTTCTTTATCTTTTTCTGAAACAAAATAAAAAACATTAAACTAGTTTTGCATACCGTTACAAACTGGTTATCACCTAAAACAGTACCTTCAATTATTCCTGATATATGGTGGACTTTGTGACAGTGATGTGTTTTAACAATTGAAAATTAGATGAGTCGATTTTGTAACACTACATCACTTACTTTTTATTTCGGAAAACATGTTTCAGAAGCCATGTGCTTCCATTGGCAATTCCTTTGATCGGCTGCCGGCATTGCTTGCTGTGGTGGTTGTCTCTGTCCCCGGTGGTGGTTTGATGAACCCCTGAATCAATAGATCACCTGGTGGGATTTCAAAATTGAAAACACCATTCTTGTTTTTCCAAATATATGTTTTCCCGAACTTTTAATTCTGTCTTCCTTGTGATGTTTTTGAGGATTTTTGGGTTTCGTTTATGGTGTGTTTCTCTTCCCAAAAATGCCAAGCTACTGCAGATTTGTTAGGGAAGGAAGAGAATCTGATTGTGAACCATTTTGCTAGATTATATATTAATGGTTAACAATCAGATTCTCTTCCTTCCCTAAATTTGAAACAGCCAGCATAAAAAACTCTCTGGATCTAATCCATAAAATTAAAGATATGAAATTAGAAAAAACTGATGTTAAGTTTCCTTTGATGTTACTGCTCTGTTTCCAAGCATTCCTACAGAAAGCATATAATCCCACATCAAAAACTGGTTACTTGCAATTGGGAAAACAACAGAAGAAGTTCAAGAATACATCATATTAACAAATCTTTGCATAAATCAAATTTTTTTCACATTTAACAGGAAATATTACAAACAAGCATCTGGTTTAGCTATGGGCACCCAGCTGTCACCAATATTAGCAGATCTCTTCATGAGCACTTTGGAAACTAGGATTAAAAAGGCATTCCCCTGGATGTTCAAAGTATGGTACCGCTATGTAGATGATATCTTTGCAATAGTCCAGAAAAACACCTAGAAGATGCACTGAAACTCCTAAATATGCAAGAAAAGGCTATAAAGTTCACAATGGAGAAGGAATGTGATGGACAACTACCATTCCTCGACCTAAAAATCATCAAAAATAAAAATCACCTAACATTTGGCATTTACAGAAAACCTACCCACACCAACAGCTATATAAAACAAAAGAGTTACAATCCCATTCCCCATCAGCATGCTTTACTCAACAACCTTACACACAGATTGGTAAATATACCAATGGGCAAAACAGAATACCAATGTGAACTTGCTAAAATATTGGACATAGCTACAGAGAATGGATTCCGGGCAGAACTGGTGAACAGAAAAGTTATTAAGGCCAAAAATAGGAAGAGAAGTCAGCACACTCACTCAAAACCAGAAATAAAACAAGATCTACAAGAAGTTTACATACCACCCTACAACTTTCTACAAATTCCAGAGGATCTTCAAACAACATAACATCATTTTAGCCCCTAAAAACAAGTACTCTATAAAAAACATTTTAAATTCTAAATTAAAAGATGATATCCCACAAGAAAACAAACCAGGAATACATCAGTTCAGCTGCAATGACTGTGAAAAAATGTACATCAGCCAAACAAAAAGAAATATTAAACTCAAACAAGAAGACAAATTTGCAGTAGTTTGGCATTTTTGGAAAGAGAAACACATTAAATAGAAACCCAAAAATCCTCAAAAACATCACAAGGAAGATAGAATTAAAAATTTGGGAAAACAAGAACCGCGTTTTCAATTTCGAAATCCCACCAGGCAATCTACTGATTCAGAGGTTCATCAAACCACCACCAGGGACAGAGACAACCACCACAGCAAGCAATGCCGGCAGTCAACCAAAGGAATTGACAGTGGAAGCACATGGCTTCTGAAACTTGTTTTCTGAAATAAAAAGTAAGTGATGTAGTGTTAAAAAATCGACTCAACTAATTTTCAACAGTACCTTCAATTTGGTATATTTAAAGTTATAGGGAACATGGTCTTAGTTTCCAAACAAAGATTTGTAATGCCACATGTTAAAGCAACCATTATTTTAACTTAAGTCACTACATATATATATATATATATACACACAGGATGGCGTATGAAAAACTGATCCTAAGCAGATACAACAACAAATAGAAAAACATGTAATAATTAGATAAATTAGCTAATGCCAATGTCTATAAATATTAATATAAAAATAATAGTTGCAACAAATCTTCACTTATCTTTTGGAATCCTTGCCTGGACTAGTTTCGCAACAATTTCATTGCATTATCAACATATCCTTTTGGTCTCTTTTTTGATGATGTTTATTTACACATCAAAAAAGAGACCAAAAGGATATGTTGATAATGCAATGAAATCGTTGCAAAACTAGTCCGGGCAAGGATTCCAAAAGATAAGTGAAGATTTGTTGCAACTATTATTTTTATATTAATATTTGTGTTATTCTTCACTGTTACTAGCTTCTTTTTACATTTATAAGCCAATGTCTATATTTACTGAATTGATTTTACATTACTTTAGGTGCAGAAAATGACCTACTTGTGCTTCAATGCACTTTTTTGCATGCCCTAACATGGTAATATATGTTGCCCTCCATGGTGTAATGATTATCATGTTAATTTCGTTTACATAAGGTCGCAGGTTCAAATCCGGCAGAGGACAATAGATTTTTTCATGTGTAAAAATCCTTAGCATGGCTTCCTTCGGAAGGGAAGTAAAATCGTTAGTACAGTGTTGTAGATTTACAGCAAGTAAAAGAACCTTAAGCCTGATAAAGAGGCCTCTGAGCAAAATTAAGCAGTCCTTCACGCCTGGTATAGAATGGGACACTGAGAGCCGCAGCAGTTAAAGAGCATCCATAAATATAACACTCCGTTTCATATTTTTGTTAATACACACTTTGCACAACAGTGCCACATCAATTCTCAAAATTTTATTATGATTAGTGTCCTCAAGTCTTCTAACTTTTGGGGTTATTTGCATACATTATTCCCTTTAGACAGCACCACAGATAAAAGTCACAAGTGGTTAGGTCCGGCGAACACGATAGCTACAGTCCTTTCTTCAGTGAATCATGAATTTGAGTTGCGTGAAGCCTCACATACATTCATGGGAGGGGGGTCACCTGTGCTAAAATTTAGCATGGCGTATTCCTTTAGTTCCTTTCCACTTATAAGATACAAGTATTAAGACCATTTTGCTAATACTTATCTTCATTAGTATGGAGTAAAAAGACATAAAAAGTTTATAGACTAGGTAGAGAAAGTTGTGTGAATGGAACAAATCAGATTTTTAAAACCTGTTTTATTTTGAGTTTATTTTTGGTTAAAAGTTGTGTAGTTATCTGTAGAACAACTGTATAAAAATTGTAGATAAAAAATTGAAAATAAATAGCAAGATCTGCAATATTAGCCCTGGTTAAGCATAGACATTTTATTTTATTTTCATTTTTGTTGACCTGCCACACATATACTGGTACATTTCTGCCTCCCTGTGCTGCCCCAATGTGAATTTACACTAAAATTTGATTAGGTAAAACATTTTATAATATAAAGTGTGTTGTCTTAATAAAAAATTACATCCATAATTGTCGTTACACCATCACCACCAAGCAGACATACTGGTACATTTCCATTCTTCCTTCTTCATCTCTCTCCTACTCAAAATGTGAATTTCTGCGCAAATTAAATTTTTACAATGTGTTACATTAAAAATGTTGTCTACATAGAAAATGATATTAATTATCGTTCTTTCAGTTGTTTGCTGCACATATCTCTGATTGCACACATATCAAGTCATTGTTTCCATTCTCCCCTCTCCTACTTACCACATGAACTTCTGCACAAATTCAAATTAAATATTACATACACAAAAGGGGAAAAAGGGACCTAATCAGCTTAAGCATCCCTTAGTTTGTTCATAATACATGTCAACACTTTAAATTTCATTTTAAAAAAATCTTATGTTACTCTTACATGACTTTCTCTGTTCTACAGACTTCTTACAAAAGATTATTCTTCTTTCTACACATGCTAATCAAGATAAACTAGTTATTTAGTTCCTTATACGTAGAAGGTGCTATGCTAAAGTGATAGTCAAATGTTTTAAAAGCTATCATTATGCAATTGTCATTGAAATTGGCTTCTTTGCTTAACCAGGAGTAGAAGATAAAAACAAACACTTTCTGTCTGAGAAAAATGTAAGTATTTTAAAATTGAAACCAATATCAAGGCATATCTTGGAAACAGTCAACTCTACAACAAAACTGCATATGACATAAATTGTGTGTTTTAATATACTCTACATTTTTTGTGCAGTAAGTTTTTGTCTATTTCTTACAGTTTAACCGTTATGCAAAAATCAATCAGAATAAAGTGCTCTTTAGGGGCTATTCCTGAAAATTCAAAATATTCAGTTCGTGTTGTGAATAGCTTTAATATACAGTATTTTAATCAAAATCATTAGAGCAACTTTTGAGGGAAAAAAAAAAAAAAAAAAAAAAAAAAAAAAAAAAAAAAAAAAAAAAAAAAAAAAAAAACATTTTCAAACATTTTTCCATGTAAAGGGTAGTTTGGGATGGGGTGATTTTCTTGAAAATCTTTGTGTTGCATCCTTGGAAAACAATAAACTTAAATACAAAAACTTTTTGTTTTTGAGCTATGCTGTCTCCATACACGCATGCGCTTTTTTCTAAAAAGGTTCTTTTTTGGATTCAGGAGGTTCCAAAACATATATTTCCGGTGAAATCTTGGTATCGAATTTGGGTGCAATACAATACCTTATCTATTCACTATGTACACAGTACGTGTAGAAAAAATAATTAGGTTAACACATCTTTTTATATAGACGATAGATATGCTACATTTCAAAATGAAGTTCTGAAAAAAAGTGGTCATCTCTTAACAATGTACCTTTATCAGAATGGTCAGATGACGACGAAGCACTCCTGCTGCTGCCACTGTCTGAGCTCTGAGCTCTCTTTTCACCTTTGGAAGTAGATTTACTCAACGATCTTGATCTTCGCTTAGCTGGAGATCTAGACCTCATTTTCGCTGGTGATCTTGATGTAGACTTAGCAGGAGATCTCGACTTGGAATGTGACCTTGACTTTGAATGGTGATGGTTTGATTTAGCTGTTTGAGATGGCTTGCCACTTTTGCTTTTATGTGATTCTGAAGCAGAAGAGGAGGAACTGGACCTCGATCTTGAACGTGATTTTGATTCTGTCTTCTTCTTGCGAGCTCTGTCTGGGGACTTCTTAGATGACCTGAAAAACAAACAATTTCAATCAACTAAATGCCATTACTTTAATCCTTTTTACAACAAAGATTATAAATCTGCCAATACTATCAGACTAGAACAAAGGAATTCTGAAGAAAATTGTTATTAGTAGAGCATTGGAACAGAGTAAATTATGGATCTTCTCTTCCAAGGCCTCTAAAATCTGGTGCGCATTTGCCTAGGAACAAAAACAAAAACCTGAACAGAATATAAATATGCCATGCATAATCCATCGGAGAGAAATAGCAATCCTAGCCTCAATTTGATAACTGTTATTTTGTATTTCTCAGTTAATAAGCATTGAGCAAGAGTTGACATTGGAAGTGCATAGTTTTCGAAACAAGTCTTCTAGCTAAAAAGTAATAAGTGATGTAGTGTTACAAAACTCTACTCACTACTTGAATTCAATAATTAGAGCACATCACTTCCATATATTGTAATTTGTTTGTTTGTAGAATAGATAATCTAATGTGAATGGAACACATCAGATTTTTTTAGTAACCATTAAGTTATTTTCTGTCCATACCTGCTGTATGTTAAAACACATAGTACAGTATTTTGCAGAACATGACAAACTTCTTCCAAAGTTTGCCAGTAGGGGGTTTGCAGTTGAAAACAACCATCGCTGTTGCCAAGTCTTTCACTTACTGGTCCCTTGACTGAGGTGCGATTCACAACTTGCAAGCAGTATCTCTAGGAAACAGATTTTACTATGCTGCCTCTCACTCCTAGTACAGGCTTGTCTTTTGTTTGCTAATGGTCACTGCCCAGTGGTAGTGGGAGCAGTCCCGTTTGAGGGCCATCAAATTTTGGAGAAAACTTTAAGAAATGTTTTGTTGTTCTTTATTATGGATACCATTTTGAGATTTACCACACCTACAATCATATTAGACCATAAAAATCGATGAGGCAATACTTCAGTATAATGCATGTATAATTGCAAGGAAGATATAGCACTTGGTTTTATGAGAATTTTTAAACTTTACAATGCATCAGTGCAGCTCTACACAGGTTTAAATACAATTCCTGAGGTAGCTATGCATATTCAAATGGGTTAATCCATTACATAGTCTTGTAAGTTAGTGTTTAATATTTTGTTTACATTAACTTTGTTAACATTTTCAAAACTGATTTCAATGCATAGTTTGTCATAGTTACATGTAGAAGCATACACGACACGAATACAACAGAATCCAACTATTTGGAAGGTTGCTCTATGTATGCTGGACTTAATATTTTGAATATGGGGTCATTTTAAGTAACTCCTCTCGTGCTTTTGACCCCTCCCTTTTCCCTTGCTATCTACTGGGACTTCAAACAGCCAATTCCTGACTCTGCGGTGCAGTAGCAACGTATCGCACTCATATTGTTGAGTCAGTCAGTCCAGTCAGGTGCTCTATTGTTACATTGAACACTTATTTGTGTGTTTATATGCAAAGTTTACTTTAATCATAATCTGCTCGCCATGTACGACGAACATTCAATAAGGCCTTAGAAAATCCAAGAAATTACACTCATAGCATAGAAAAAAGTTTCTATTTAGTAACCGTCATCTCTTACTAGATGAGTTAACGTTTCAGCTATATCCATCACGTGGTTTCGTTGCCATAGGCAATTGAATCAACAAATTTGTGCTTCTTTAGAAAGATGGAAAAAAACAAGTTTTGTGTGACGGTTCTATTTAAAAGGTTTAACACCGAAAGATAAAAGCTGAGTTGGATGAAGTTCATGACACATCTGCCTCTGCGTTTGCCACAATTTACAATTGGATAAATGAATTTAAATGTGGGCGTACATCCACAAATGATGAACATTCCAGATGGCCAGTAGAAGTGACTTCGTCGAAAATGATATGGTTTTGAGTGATTGATGAATCAAAGTTTAGGAAATAGTAGAGGCCACAGCATATCACAAGGTACAGTGCTCACAATTTTGCACCAAAAGTTAGGTCCGGGCAAGATGAGTGCCGTGTTTGCTCTCAATGGAAAATAATTGCAATCATGTGATCGATTTGAAAGCAATTTGGCACTTTTCCGTCGCAATGCTGATAGATTTCTACGTCGCTACATAATTGTGGATGAAACATGTATACACTACTATACTCCAGAGACAAAAGTACAGTTGAAACAGTGGGTCTTTAAAGGTAAACCTGCTCCTAAGACGGCAAAGGTAGTGAAATCTACAGACAAGGTGATGGCCTTGGTTTTTTGGGATGCATGCGGAATCATCCACATTCATTACCTGCAGAAAGGAAGAACGATAAATATTGAGTATTATGCGTCGTACTGAACAGAGAAATCAAGGAAAAAATGCCCTCATCTGAAAAGAAAAAGATTCTCTTCGATCAAGACAATGCAAGGGTGAACACCTGCTCAGTTTCTATGGCAAAAATTGTAGAATTAAGGTTCAGATTACAACATCCACCATGTTCACCAGATTTGGCCTCCAGTGACTTTTTTTATTTCCAAACTTGAAAAAGTGGCTTGGCAGAAAATGATTCACGTCTAACAAAGAGATCATCTCACACTCAGATGCCTATTTTGAGGACCTTCCGAAATCTTACCTTTTGGAAGGCTTAAAACAGTTGGAGTAACACTGGGAAAAGTGTATCAAGCTAAATGGAGATTATGTTGAAAAGTAAAACAAAAATCTACCTAGCCCGCCTAGGTAGTGTGGTGGTAGCATGTCTGCCTCACATTCAACTGGTCGCAAGTTTGAATCTCACTTAGGATGAGTTACCTAGATAAGGCTTTTTATCGGGGGTTTCCCTTGTTCTGAGAAGACAAATACTGGGTAATTTTAACCTCCATGAACCCAATATATCCCTCCAGGCTAAAGGATGTAAAACTACAAAAAAAATTCTACCAAAAGTAATTTGTTTTTCTGGCCTTTTCTAAGGACTTATTGAATGCCCCTTGTATGCAGGGAGTTGTAGTAAGGTTTCCAAACCCTGTACCACCTGCTAGCAAAACTATACATGCAATCAAAGCTCTGGGTTCAGTGTTGGACAAGAAACACAGTTTAACAGAAAATAAACTACTAGTTTAGAGCAATGGCCTCTAAAACTTTCATTTCTTTGAAAGACAAAGTGCATGTTCTAACTCTTTGTACACTACAGCTTATATAGCTTGAATATTGGTAAATTCCAACCAACAGCAGGAAATATCTGGTATATGATTACAGCTTAAAACAAAAGCAAAAATAAATAAGGTATTTCAAATGGATCATAACATCATCAGTTTTGAATGGAGTTTCGATCTCCTGCCAAAAATTTTCTATCTCTCAACCACAAGATCACCATATACAATTTAATCTTTATCATGGACAACTACTGAGGATGGAGACATGTACAAGTAAGCAAAACTTGAGTGATGCTTGTGTTAGGAATGTCAACTCATTATTTTCTAATGATCAACACATCACTGTCTCTAACTGTATGCCTGATGATTTAATTAAAGACTTGTTGTTTTTCCCATACATTAAATGTTAAACCAAATCCTCCTTGTTTTAATGGTTTCCTTAAACTCTTATACAAAAATACCCATTTTATGTTATTTATTCTCTTGGATGCTTCAAAAGAAAAATCTGATGGTTATAATGCAGTGTAACTTGAAACAAATCATTTTTAGAGGGAAAATCACATACAGAAAACAAAGTGAAGCTATTAAGGGCTCGCAGAATTGGTAATATGGGAAAAAGTGTTCATAAAACAATATGGATGAATTACTGAAAAGACAAGGTTTTGCAAAATGTCCATTAGAGTCATCAATGCTTCCATGAAGTCAGACAATCAACAAGTAGCCAATAATGCAGAAGTAGGTCTAGGGAACTAGTTCCACATAATTGTAATGTATGAGAAAATTGATACACAATTTCAATGTATTAACTTCATTGTGGTTGTTCCAATAACATTCTTGTTACTTTTTCTACATATACTATGTTCAGAGCGTATAGTGAAAATATTGTATTCCACCCAAAAATATGATACTAAGATTTCACCAGCAATATGTTTTGAGGTACCCTGAGTAAAAATAATTTTTAGGAAAAGGTATGCGTGCATGCGTGTGTGGATAGAATAGCTCCAAAACTAAAAGACTGTTAAATACCAAACTTGGTAATTAAGTTTATCTTCCAAGGATGCGACACAAAGATTTTCAAGAAAATACCCCCACCCATCTATCTTTTACATGGAAAAATTTTCGAAAATGATGGTTTTCTCTCAAAAATGGCTCTAACGATTTTGATTAAAATATTGTATACAAAGATATTTACATCGCAAATAAATCTTGAATTTTCTGGGAATGGCCTCTGAAGACCTCTTTATTCTGGATGAATTTAGCTTAACTGGTAAACTGTAAGAGATAGACAAAAACTTTTACATAAAATTTTTTTTTTTTTTTTTTTTTTTTTTTTTTTTTTTTTTTTTTTTTTTTAAGTAGAGATGGTCATTTCTGAAATATTCCTTGTTTTCAGGTTTAAAATGTTTCTACTTTTCTCACATGGAAATTTGTCAACTCCTGGCCATACAAACAAATACATTTCAATCACAGAGCACCAGCTTTTAAAAGATTTGACTATTGCTTTAGCCTATGGTACTGCCTTATTTCCCTTCTATTTAAGGACACAAATAATAAGACCATTTCTGCTAATTTTATCTTGATTAGAATAGTGTACAGGTATAGAAGAATAAGCTTTTTAACTTTATTTGTTATAGAGATGTAGAGAAAGTCATGTGAATGGAACATGTCAGATTTTTAATTCCTACCAAACTACGTACTTTCTATGCCATTCTTAATGCATAGCTGTTCAGTTTAGAAAGCAACTATGGCTTCCAAAATCAAGCCAATCCAAATACAAACATACTTTCTATGCCATTCTTAATGCATAGCTGTTCAGTTTAGAAAGCAACTATGGCTTCCAAAATCAAGCCAATCCAAATATTCCAAAACAAGATAAAGTAACTGAATGGGTGGCCCAGATGGTTACACCAGGTTCAGGAGGCTGTGGGTTCAAATCCTATGGGCTGGTTTTATTTTTGATTTCCCTGTTGTCAAGTTAAATACAGGATAGTTAAATACCCAAAATAAAGTAAAACTGAAAATAGATGTTGCAAATGAAATGGAGTTTGATTTATGGATGATTTTAACTGCTGTGGTTCTCAGCATCCCATTCTATATTGGGTGTGAAAGACCACTTATATTTTGTTCAGAGGCCAGAATCTTTTACGTGCCATAAATCTACAACATGGGACCAATGGCTTTACTTCTCTTCTGAAGGAACAAGGCTAAGGACTTTTACACCCAAAATAATCCATTGTCCTCTGTTGGGTTTGAACCCACAACCTTAAACGAAATTAGCATGGTAGCCATTATACTACAGAGGGCGACTGTACAAGAGATGTTGCGCTGCCATCTATCCATTGAGTCAAAGTAGTTGACTGGACAGCCCCATCGGCTTGACGTAGAGCTCAATGGTATGGTATAGAATGGTGGAGGGTTAGACCTTGAAGGCTGGCTGTACTTTGCCATCTGGCTACAGATGGTATGGATAGATTTCTCGCATCATCTGCTTGACATGAACAAAAAGTAGTGAGCTTGAAGGCTCATACGTCAACGAGATATCTTATCGAACAGTTCCGTTGTGATATGACCAAGTGTGTGTGCCTCGCAGTCAAGAAATTGTGAGTTTGAATCTTGCTTACTTGAATAAGGTATCTCTGGCGTTTCCTCTTATCCAGAGAAGGTAAATGTTGAGTAATTTTTAAGTTCCAATGGACCCCAAGATTATTTGACCATCGTTTCAAAGATTTCATTCATTGTTAAATATGACCTATCAGGAAGGATGTTATAAAAGATTCTATGCATCTCAACCGATACTCTGTGGTTTGTAATAGGCAAATCACAGAGAAATTGGGATCAACAGCATCCAACAGTCAATTTCTTTGCAAGCAGAACAATTCTACAGCAACCTAGAAACTATTTACTTTTCTCTCTTGGCAAAAAAATATCTTCCCAAACTCACATCAGCAGCAGTGGCAGTTCTGGTGGAGCAGCTTTTAAAGACTTGTTAAAATGAATGGATACTGAGAACTGTGTCGATTTGGGATGACAAATGGCAGTCGGTCTAAATATTGACCGCCAGAGGAACATGTTCTGCATTTATTTTCTCGCCCAAATAATCCACAAGTCGAGTCTACTTTTCATGTAGAAACTGGTACTTGGTTGGGTGTGGCATATATGGTGTGTGCTGTTCTCTCTCAGCCAGAGACATTCTGGGCAAGTCCAACCATGATGTGGGGCCTTACTTCTCTAAGTGCTTATTATTCTTGGTATTTTCTGAAGACCACATTGGAATTGTTGTGCTGTAAATTACATTTTACCTGTTTGCCGATTGTAATATGCTTCCAAGTTGTCGGTTTCGTGAACAAATAGACGGCAAGTTGAAGACACATAAAAACACGTACGAGGCTTTTACAAATTCAATAAGAAACTGTTATGGTATGAAAGCAGTGCATTTCACGAAGAATTTATACAAGGGCTTTTCCAATGTTGTAAGTTACTGTTATGCTATTATTATGTGGATAACAGTCCTGTATTTAATTTTGTTACTCTCTCTATAGTGTTGAGTAGGTAAATTTGTTATAAAGTTTATTAATCGTTAGTTCTCTTATTGTAAGGCGCATAATAATTTATTGCATTAAATAAAATTAATATAATTGAGAAGAAAATTAAAATAAATATAAATGTGGATCCTTTATTAATTTTTTTCTTTCCATTTAAAAGTTTTAATTCGTGATAATTTATATTTTTGTGAGAGGTAACAGGTGTAACACTGTTACAAATTTATTCTGTGAAACATGAAATGTGTTGTTGTTAATAAAACTAATGATGTTCCACGGTCAAATATTTTGGTCCAATACTATTCAAACTACAAATTGGACCGTGGGACATCGAATAATTTCATTGCATACAATTTCCATTCTATTTTGGTCCAATTCCAGTTTACTACAACAGGATACAGCAGTTTCTAATTTCTGGTCCAAACGTATGAAATCAACCAATGAGCGACCTGGTGGTAATGGAGTAATAAGATGGCAGCCAGCGCTGGGTCTTCCTTCCTGCCAACGTGATTGTTTGAGTGAAACATGGCTGTATCTTGTAGACTTTGTCCTAAAATAGTAGCTGAGCAATGGTTGAAATACACAATTTTTTTTGTGCAGCAGAGATTTATGAAATACTGACTCGGGTATTTATAACCCCTGCAAATGTATTTTATCGGATCCATTTGTACCTAACCTCCTTTTCTCAAAAAAATATAAAAATGCTACCTTTGATTTGCTGGTATGGACTGCCTCATATTTGTGTCTTGGCCAGTGATTTTTTCTTCAACTAAGGACAGCAACTTTCCAAACAAATTGTCGTCCATTCTAAGGAAGTTAAAATAATTTAAAGGGTCAGAAACGAGTTCATTTTGCAGCATATGTAGTACACTTCTTCCTTGGCCTGCATTCCTACGTTCCACCAACACCTCTTTATTGATTTTTGCTTTCTATTATAATATCCTCTTGCAATGGATACATAAACTAAGCTTGCTATAGCGAACGTAAATAATTGTGGATCAATACCCTCCACCATTTTCTATCAGCTATTCATGTGCATGCGAGAAATATTTGGACCAATACACACTCCCGTAGAAATGGTATGGAGAAATTGTACACAACATTCATGTTGTATAAAAAATGTTCGACCAAATTTTGACCGTGGGACATCGGCTTTAGTAATGATAATGCCGAGGGCTTTATTTGAGAATAAGAGGAACATCTGAATTACCTCTATCTTTTGTTGTAACCTTTGGTGAGATCCGAATATGTAGAGGCAATACTTGTTATTTGGCTCATTGGGATTCTTTTGCCACTTCGTATCAGTTTCCTCCTAGGACGGTTTTTGTTAACTCTCAACTCTCATTTTCACAATGCATCACTTACCACTTCTCGCAAGTAAGGTACAATTTTACTTACTTGCAGCTGCCATGGCACCTGACGGGCATAAGCCATGCTATTGTGCATGTTGATGTCATTAATTTCAATACTTACAGAGTACCAACATTGTAAATGTTTACCACATAAGGCTCTTTTTATTCAATGCGATCCATATAAGCCTGAACCATTTTAATAGACCATAATTTTTGTCTGAAAGCTCATAGAAATGTGAAATTTGTTAAATGATCTCAGTGTCTCAGGGAAAATCAACAACAATCATGGCAACACTCCATCAATGCCATTTGTTGACTATATTGATGATTTCGATGGAAATTACGAGCATTTTCATGGCATTGTAGACAGTTGCAGCTCTTTGACATGTGCCAAATGAATAGCCTGATTCCAGGCTCAATCGACGCAACAATTATTTTGGAGAGTTCACTAGCCTTTTCGAACATTTGTAACAGTCTACACTCAGTGGTGGTCTATGTTTACCACTCTCACTAACGAGTACGGCAGTTGTCTCCAGTTTTCTTGCTAGTAATAAAATTGTTGCCTTTGTCGGAACATCCTAAAGTCTTCCAATATGTTTTCACAATGAAAACACACTCTCGAGTGTGAGTACTGAATGTTGCTCTTATGACTAAACTAAAGACTGTCTTCAATGCCATGAAAGTGCTCGTAATTTCCATCCAAATCATCAATATAGTCAACAGATGATATTGGCCGATTGCCATTATTGTTGTTGATTCTCCCTGAGCCACTGAGATCATTAAAACAAATTTCACATTTCTATGAGCTTCCAGAGAGAAATTATGGCCTAGTAAAATGGTTAAGGTTTATATGGATCACACTGTATTTCATCCAGGAGGTTAATTATCAACTTTGCTTTCAAATAAAGGAGACATTGAAACTACAGATTAGTTTGTTATTATTTAATTTATATGTGGAGAGGTATTTTGTTAAATATTTTGTTAGGGACTTGATTCAAATTTTAATTTTTGCTAGTTGTTGGTTCATATTTTCTCTTTGTGAATGCTTGGCAAATGACTACATAGGCTGCATGCCCGAAGAGACGCTTCCTTTCTCGTACCCCACATTTGCAAACCACTGTCGGTGAGAAATTTCCTTGTGCTCAGCACTTGTGGGGTGTGTCGTCTGCAGGCAGGTTGCTATAAATCATAGTGTAATAATGCTCAACTATCAAAGAGATCATGTCATCAACATTGCAACATTTATTAACGCGTTCTCATGCATGACTGATGTGGAAATTTACACGCATTCTCATGTTAGAGTGATTAATTGTTTGCAATCTGACTGTTTGATTGTTGTGTTATACACAGCGATTTTGTAACGATTTACATTTATAATTACCTTCTATATCTTGTTCTCATCCTAGAAATATCATGAGTGACACTGTGATTTGAAAATATCTTACAGCCATAATGAACAAGTGAGGCTACTTTAGCTGAAATAATACTTTTACGTTTAGTGAAGTACAGGAACAGGACCCAATGTGGAAAGGAATAGATGAGGTAGCTAGTGAGAAATGGGGAGAAATACTTCAACATACAAGAAGTGTGTTAGAAAATGCATGGATAGAAGAAGTATTATTGAAAAAAATGAAAATAATAAAAATCAATTGAAAGGTATTATTTGTGGAATAAAGAAATATTAATAATTTTAATGTGACATATTAATGTCATTTTAGAGGAAGCAGTGGAATGTGTGCCACTCAGGCAGACAAGTAAATATGGCAACTGTACGGAGATGGCCACTTGTCAGTAGAATGTCAATCACAAGGTAATAACTACATCTAAAAGTACCAAGTTCTTCTCTGCATGCACACAGAATGACCACAAAATCATGTGTGCCTGAGAAATATGGCTATTGCATGTGCACAGAATGACCACAAAACCATGTCTGCCTGAGAAATGTGGCTACTTAACTTAGAGACAGTCACTTTACTACAACTGTGCAATGCTCAAAGTATTCACAATAGGTTCAAATTTGTACAAAATCTTGTTATATATTAAAACATTTTACGTGATACTATGGAAAAATTTTTAAGGGAAGGACATGTGCCCTTGTGCTCCTTAAGGCCGACAGCCCTCATCAGGAGTCACCTAACATGGGATCAGTTCTTAAAACAAGACCTGTAATAATTTTAATTATTAATGAGGGGTCCAACTGAGTTCACCTTGTTTCAATGTTATTTGGATACTATGTACATACATATCCATCGAATGCAAGTACAATGATCAACAAATCATTTACTTAAAAACTTAAAAAGGTTAATACAGTATTTGTAACATCAGAGGCACTATTTATATTTTGAGCCTTAGCAACACTGATTGCTGTAGGTACCATCTGATGTCTCAGCTGGAAAAACTTGACATTGTTGACCTTACCCTACTACAGATATTTGGGTTGTTTACACTGACTTTAAAATTGTGTCTCGGCAACTTATCAAAATGTTGGTGCAATGCTTTATTATGATTTTCGACGTGGATTATCATCAACTTACTACTACATTTGGCGATGAAGCTCCATCCTTTGCCATGCTCGTGTAATGAGCCTGGCCATCATTTGCTAACTGACAAAATTCATGAAGGTTGCCCAAAATCAATTGTTGTGCCAGAAAACATTGATGCTGTGCAAAAGTGATAGTGCAAGATTGTCATTTCACATACTGTGAGATAGAGGTAACCCTCGACATTAGTTCCACCAGCATATATAAGACATTGCATCATCATTTAGCTGACAAAAAGATTTGCTTAATTTGATGCAATCTCAAAAAGTTACTTGTGTCGATTGGCACACAAAATGCTCAAGAAATACATTGGTGGGGCTTCAAAAGATGTATAAGATTGTAATAGGTGACAAATGATGGGTCTATGCATATGAGCTGTAACACAAACAGCAGTTGAATGTATGGGTTTTCAAGATGAACCGAATCCAACAAAAGTTGTTCGCACTCGAAGCATTTTGAAACAAATGGCCATTTGTTTTTTAAAAAGAAAACTGGTCATGTGGCAACAGGGCCTTTAGAGGAATGTTAAACAGTACACAACCATTTGTTAGCTGGAAGTTTATGGTGAAATAAGGAAAATAAACAAATCGTTTATCAAGACAATTTGAGCGCTCACGGATATAATTTAACAACCAACTATTTCAACACCCAAAAATCAAATTGATTCCTTATCTACCATACAGTCCCAATTAGGCATCCAATGACTGCATTTTGTTCTGGATCAAGAATAAAATGTGTAGATGATTTTCATTGACAGAAGCTGTTGATATGTTCAAAAACCATGTTTTGGAGGTGTCTCAAGCAGAATGGAAAAAATGCTAAAATAAATAGTTTGAACACAAGCAAAAATGTATTGATCATAAAGGAGAATATTTTGAGAAACGATAGAGCAATTAAAGACTTGAAGCTTTCTCGGTGTTGATCATTACAGATGACTTCACCGGATAGCAATTTTCAATGACAAATTACTGTTTTTTATTATTAGTCTCAAAATATAAATAGTGTCCCTTGTAACCAATTTGCAACTATACGGGAAAAAGAACATGCAATCACTTTCCTGACAGGCCTGCATTTACCTGTCAACTGCAGTTTTCACGAACACCTGCATAGGTAAATGCATTGTTGCAAATATCTCTGCATTTCAAAGCATTTTTCTACAAACCTATGAAAAATACAACAAAACTTTAATTCTATGTATCCACTATGTTCTAACTCTGGCATAAAAGATTACAATATTCATCATCCTGTACAACAGCATCACACACATTCTTCTGCACTACTGCAATTGCTACAGAAATTCCAAGTGACTACATACAACTAAAACCTTAAAGTAGATATAAAATCAGCGAACAAGTGCTTGAGTGAAAATTCAATCAGCACATTTTGTTTAAAAGCTATTACAGTGCTGAGTTAATAGGATGGAACTAAGAAAAATAAAGCAGACATGCATACTGCAGTACTTTTATTCAGCAGTTAGTATATAACATTTCAAAAGCATATTAAACACTACTTTTAAACAACTTCATATTTATTAAGAGGCACATTTTGTTTTCTGTTCAGAGCGCTGTGAGTGTGAGTCTTTCTTCTTCTTCTTCACATAAATCTCCAAGCTGTAGAAAATTCCATTACCACGCCTGCAGTTTTAGTACTTGGATGTCGTGCAAAATCTTGACCAGATCTGTGTTATACATGCTTAAAGGAGCATCCAGTGTAAAATCATATAAACCTTGAATAATGAAATGTCTGTAAAAATCAAAGTATTCATTTTTGAGATACAGAGCTTGGTATCCGACATTATGACATCACTTTTCAGTTCTAACAAGGGGCCATTATCACATTGATACAAGTGTGAATCCAATACAAAGAGTAACTGAGCTAGAGTGGGATGGTGGAGGGCAAACCAGCTTGGTTGGCTGCTTTAATAGATTTTGGCAACAGTACAGTCATGAGCGAACAAGAGGTTCCTTCGCCTATTGTTAAATACATTGTTATAAAGTTTTAAACCACTGAAGGGGTAAAACCCTTGAAGATTTTAACTCATTTGAAGGCACAGTTTGGGGACGCTACAGTCCTAAAATCTAGTGTTTATCTGGGCCTGTTAATTTAGGGGCAGTCGAGAAATAGTACAAAATGAAGGTCATGCTCAGTACTCAAGGTCAAGTCTCTGCTTCTCAGCCAGGCAAGTCCCTGGAAATGGAAATTTATTTATAGACACTCTCTAACTAATATGGTTCTCAGCATCCCGTCCCATACTGGGTAGGAAAGACTGCTTAATTTTGCTCAGAGCCCCCTTATCAGGCTTGAGGTTCTTTTACATGCCATAAATCTATGACATGAGACCAACAGCTATTCTTCCTTTAAAGGAAGCCACGCTAAGGATTTTTACGCCTGAAAAAATCATTGTCCTCCACCAGGTTTGAACCTGTGACCTTGGGTATATTACACCATGGAGGGCAACAGAAAAGTTCTTGTAATGGTGTATTTTGACTATATAGGAGTTTTACTCTATTTTCTTCACAATCATTGTACTGTGAATGCAGCTTACCATTGCTAAACGCTGCCTATTGAAACCAGACCTTATGCTCCTCAGACATGTCTCCCTTCTCCACAGCAATGCTAAGCCTCACACCACAAATTTGACAAGGCACAGATTGGAGGACATGCAATGGAAAACCCTCCCTGCAGTCCAGATCCCCCAAAACTACTTCTTTGTGTCCTTGACAGAATCGCTTAGAGGAGAACAATTTCTAACCAATGACAACGAGGAACAGTGATAACCAGTGCCCTCAAACCTATTTTGAACAGGGAATCTTCAAGCTTTCAAAATTGTTGGCAGAAGTACATAGAGCGTGAGGAGGCTAAATACAGAAGATGTCTCTTATGTATATGTTTAACCAATAAATATATTTTAAAAACAATTGCTGTTTATGTTTGAACCATCCTCCTATTACATACTGAGTTGAGGTTTCTTTCAGGGAAAGTAGATAAAAATACAAAGACCTGTGTCTGTGATTGTTCCTCCATTGGCAAAGTTTTACAAGTAAAAAGTTATCACAAGATATGATTATCAAATTATTTATACAGTGAAAATTTTAAATTACAAAAGTAATTTGAGTTGATTGTGGACAGTATAGTTTCACTTAATTATTTCCCAGAGCCAAAAAGAACGATAATCAAAGGCAAATGGAGCAAATTATGATGGAAGACAAATCCACTAAAAACAAAAGTACATACCTACACAAATTAATAAAAGGTTGAGCAAACATTTGTACATTTAAAGTCAGAGAGAGATAACAACAATGTAAGAAGGATGACAACACAAACAGGGTAAACAGACTTATCCAACAAGGGGAATATGAAGTAGTTCCACACAATCGACTGCGAAGCAAGCCTGCGTTAACTTCTGGTGCCATAGGAGGCGGTTGCCACCGATTCATCAACTCGGTCCAGATTTACTCCTATTTGCAGATGAGGCGAGATTTGATTCGAAACTTTGCTGGTCACCATATATAGCACAGCTGAAAGTGTGATGTGACCGTTCTCTGAATATTTTACGGATACTAGGTGACAAATCTTGGGGAGTGGATTGGACAGTGTTGCTACATTTTTACTGTGCACTGATCCAATCCAAGCTAGACTATGAATGCTTTGTTTACTCTTCAGCATGACTATCTGTGCTGAGCAAAATAGACATTATCAACCGTTAGGGCATCAGTGTGGCTGTTGGAGCTCTTCAGACTAGCCCAGTTGTTAGCCTTTATGTTGAATTGCTAGAAGCCTCTTTGCAAATGTCGATAGAAGGTCCTGTTCGGTAACTATGGCTGTGGGCTTAAGTGCAAGCCTTCACTTGCAACGTTTACCAACTGGACATACATTATAGAAACTTGCCACTCAGTTCCAGGCCTGCCAGTTTTTGTTTCCGCGAGTTTCTTCAGAAATACGATATTGCAGTCTCACATGTTTTCCAAGGGGCAGAGGGTGTATTACATCCCATGTTGATCTCGGGATGATGGCTTAAGCGAAATCTACTATGCCTGTGTCTAGTATCCGTACTTGTTTTTTAGAATTTTTATGAAATTACAGTGGCCACATTTGTATGTAAACTGATGGCAGTAAGTGCCCCTATGATGTTGGATGTGCCTTTGATACTGGGACTGAGCCTTATACTTTGGTTTGCCTAAAAGCACATATATTTATTCTCCAGAGCTGTATGCTATTTACTGATCCATTCAGTATATTTGCTGTCAAAAATTCAGCAACTGCTTTATTTGAGTGATTCCCTTAGTGCACTTCAGAGCATTCGTGAGCTGTACAATTGCCATCCTTTGGTGCAGTGCATTCAGGACACTCTCCACATTTTATATGCTTCCGACAATGTGGAGTATGCATAGATTCCTGGACACGTTGGATTGCCGGGGAATGAACTAGCAGATTTGACAGCAAAATCGGCAGTCACAGAGCTGTGTTACTGTTACTAGTGCATCAGCAGACGACTTTAGAGTGGTTGTGCAGAGAGCATTACTTTCGGGCTGGTATGCAGAGTGGTCGGCTCTCTGTGGTAACAAGCTTAGGAGGTGAAACACCTCCCTATAACCTGGGCAAGCTCCTCATGTCCTTGTCGAGAGTAGGTCATATTAGGGGTTGCGAATTGGCCATTGTAGTTTTACCCATAGTTACCTTTTTAAGAGAGATCCTGCTCCTGTCTGCCTGCTCATACACATTCACCAGCATCCCAACAGAGAAAATACTAAAAATAGCTAAAAAATTGGCTAAAATCTGCAGAATACAGGAAACACAAACAGAAGAATTGATCAATTGACAAACATATGTATAAAACAAACCTACTTTAGTTTTGACAATAATTTCTATGGAAAACTTACAGGACTTGCTATGGGAAATCTGTTATTATTGGCTGATCTATTCATGAGTGACCTAGAAATATGAGTAACAAGAGCCTTCCCACATATATTCCAAACTTGGGTGAGATATCTGGATGACATCTTTGCCATTATCCTAAAAAACTCATAGATGATGCTTTAAAGTTATTAAATCTACAAAACTAAGCAATAAAATTCACTCTAGAAATATAAAAATAAAGTTGACTATTAGTTTTGGACCTAAATATCATCAGATGTAAAAACAAAATAGATTTTGGGATATAAGAAAACCCACACACATTGACAGCTACATCAAGAAAAACTTCACCCTAAAATTGCATCAGCATGCAATTTTCCAATGACTGACATATAGATTATTATACACGCCACTACAAAAAAGTTATACGAACAATGTCAACACATATAAAGGTTGCAACAGAATTAGTGAACATATTAATATGAAAACACAAGAAACAAAACTAGAATAAGAATATCTCCATACTAGCACAGAAGCCAATTCAAATCTAAAATACAGTGAGTTCATGTTCCACCCACAGATGCACATCAAATTCAAAAAGTCTGATGTGTTACACTCACATGCCTTTTTCTAGCTGTTCTGAAACAAGTTTTTCTTACAAAAGATTATTCTTTTATCTACATCATGATAAACATTAGCAGAATTGTCTTATGGCTTGCTTCTTTGTACGTAGAAGGGAATGCACAGGCAAAAGTGAAAGTGAAATCTTTTGAAAGCTGATCCCATGTGAAACAATTGAAATTCAGTTCTCTTTGCGTACTAAGGATAATCAAAAGAGAGACAAAGAGAAAGATACTTCCAGTTTGAGAAAATTTTAAAGTAGCTTAAAACTGTAACCAATAACTCGGAATATCTCGAAAATGATTAACTTTATGAAAAAAATGTATTTCACATAAATTGTGGATTTAACAATATCTATATTTTTGTGCTGGAAAGTCTTTGTCCATTTCTTATGGTTTACTAGTTATACAAAACTTATACAGAAGTCATCTAGAATGAAGAGGTGATCAGGGGCTATTCTGAGAAAATTAAAATATACCTTTTGTTTGTCATGAAAATATCTTAAAAACATATGACATTTTAATCAAAATCGTTTGCGCCATTTTTGAGAAAATGTTCGTATAAAAGGTAGTTGGGGGTGAATAATTTTATTGAAAATCTTCGTTCACATCCTTGGAAGATACTAATATACCAAGCTTTGTATTTATCCGACTTTTCGCTTTTGATACATGCATGCACACACATGGATATGTTTCTAAAAATAGTTTTATGGGTTCAGGAAGTCTCAAAACATATATTTCCATGATATCTCGGTGCAATTTGGATGCAATATACCTTTCCTATCCAATATGTACATTATACATACGTGCTAGAGAAAGTAAAACAATTTGTGTGTGCGACCTGCACAGCTTAACTACAATTGAGAAGTCTATTAATACTAAACTTAGTATTTAAGTTCATCTTCCAAGAATGCCACAAGATTTTCAAGAAAATCTATCCGCCCCAAACTGCCCTTTATATGGAAAAATTTCTGAAAATTTTGATTTTTTTCAAAAAGGGCTTTCTAACGATTTTGATGAAAATACCATATATTAAACTCATTTACATGATAAATAAAATGTATATCTTATATTTTCTGGAAATAGCCACTGAAGACCTTTAAAGTTTGGATGAGATATATAAAAACTTCCTACAGCAAAATCTAGATCTTGTTAAAACCAATTTAATGTCATATACATTTCCAAGATATTATTGTTTTCAATTTTAATACTTAAAACTTTTCTCATATGGTAATTTGCCATTCCTGCTTCTTTTGTTTTACTCCTGACCATGCAAAGAGAACAAAATTTTAATCACATGGCAACCAGCTTTTAAAAGATTTGACTATCCCTTTAGCCTAGTGTATTCCCTAAATCCTTTCTACTTATAAAGAACTAAATAATAAGGCAATTTCTGCTAAGGTTTATCTTGATTAGCACATGAAATACATAGAAGAATAAGTTTTAGAGCTTTCATAACAAAAGTTGTTACTGAATAGGTAAATAAAATCATGTGAATGGAACATATAAGGTCATGCAAATAGAATGGACTTTCAGGGTCATCACATTCGACTAGCTATTACAACTATCTTTAGCATAGTGCAGTCCCTTGTTTCGCTTGAACCTATACAAAAATATGTAGCAAAACCATTTCTTGATTAACATGAAGTAAATAGAAGAAAACGCTTTTATAAGAATAATTTGTCTCACAATTGGCTGAGGTCATGTGAATTGAACATCTAAGACTTTTTGTCTTTCCCTTCTTTTTGCACTGATTCAAGTTCCATTTAGCTTAGTTGACCCTAGCCTTCCAAAGGAGAGAGACATAAAAAAGAAAATTACAAGGATTTATTCAGTGTACCCTTTATTTCTACATTGCCCTTGAAAATATGATTCAAGTAATATAGGAACATTACATTACATATTAACCCATTCGCGCCCTTTCACTATTCCTCTGCCATCTGCCAGTACTTCTGACTACCAATTCCCACTCAAAAATGCATTGTTGCTGAGTGAGGTGCACATGCAGTCAATCATTGTCAGTTAGGTGCTCTGTCGCTGCAGTAAACATGATACGTCACTTAACGTGAAAGAATGCATGTTTATTTTAAGCATAAACCTGCTCACCATTGTGTGGGCGTGGGGGTATGTGTGTGTGTGTGTGTGTGTGTGTGCGCGCCAGGAGTTTGCTGAAAAGTTTAAAAACTCTGTACCACCTGCAAGAAAAGCTATACATGTGGTCATCAATAAATTTGAATCTTTGGGTTCAGTGTTGGACAAGAAACATTCTAGGAGAAGGTCAGTGTTAACAGAAAGTAAACGAAATCGGTGCCACTTTGGAGCGTTCGCTTAAAAAATCGCTGAGCAAATTAGCACAGCAAAACCATCTGTTGAAACCAAAACCTTATCGCTACACACGAGTGGAAATGACCCCAGTAAATGCGTGAACTACTGAAATTGGTTTTTCCAATCTGTAGAAAGAGGTTTTATTGACCCACAGCTTTTGTTTATCTCCAATGAATCTTGGTTTCACTTAAATGGGTGTGTGAATACTCACAACAGTCGATACTGGGCTTCTAGCAGTAATTGCTAGAAGAATAATGTGCCATATTTTCTTTGATGAAACAATAAATGTAGAGCGATATTAGAGACTAATTCTCAAACCATTTTTTGACTGCTTGACAGAAGAAGAGAAATCATATAGTTGGTTCCAGCAAGATTCTGCAACAGCACACATGCTGCTATATCATTATATACAGTAAGGGTTTGGTGACACAATTATTAGTGTTGATTTGTGGCCCCCTTGTTCTCCTGACCTAGCGAGTTATGATATTTATGGGGTTCTTTAAAAGACAAAAATATATAGTTCCATTCCACACACACTAGAGGAACTTGGAGATAATATCGTGCAGAAAATCGCAGCAATTCATGCTGATGAGCATCAGCAAGTGAGTGACATTTTTAAGAGATACAATGCTTGTTTTAGCAGAAGCTCAACATTTCCAGCATGTATTATAGGGTAACTATTTTAGTCTGTCTCTGCCCACAGAGTTATCCTAGCAACTCCCAGCTCTCTCACACCTTGTTAGAGAGTGCGCAAGTGAGTTACCATATAAAACAATGACCCTGTATATTCAGGATATTTAATACTGTGATTGTGTAGATTTTTGTTATATAAGGATATTTAAGGCACCAGTAACATAAATAGCTGTAAGGCATTAAAAACTACAAGCGCCAGACATGCTGTGACATTATCAGATGTATTTGTTGGCAAACATGAAGTTTCATTTTGCTCTAAACCATTCCATCATTTTAAAATTACCACAAATGAAGTGGGACATAAATGAAAATGTCCTATTCATGGCCAGTCAGATTTAATTGCGTGAAATCCTCCATAAACATTAACAATTATCAATACATTACAAATGGCCGTTAACTGTAATAGTATTTTACCATGGAAAAATCTTGATTGAGAATGGCTATAAGGGCACAATCTATAAACCCCTTGATACCATTGTATTTCATTTCATATCACTTTCTCTATCTGTTCTACAAACAACTATTTTTAAAAATGATATTCTTTTATCTACATCAAGTTAATGGAGATAAAAATTAGCAGAGTTGGTCTTCTTACTTAGTTCCTTCTAAGCAGAAGGTAATAAGGAAATAGGAAATACATTAGGTTAAAGCAAAAGTCAAGTTTCTAAGTTTTTACTTTCTCTACACATGCTATATACATAGTGTATAGAAAAGGTATTGTATTCCACACAAAAATTCGATATCGAAATCCCACTGGAAATAAAAGTTTTGTGTCCCCGTGCAGAAGAGGAAAAAAAAAAAAAAAAAAAAAAAAAAAAAAAAAAAAAAAAAAAAAAAAAAAAAAGAAGGGAAAAAGGAAAAAGGGGGAAAAAAAGGAAAAAAAAAAAAAAAAAAAGCACTTTTAAAGGTAGGGTGTGTGTGTGTGAGGGGGGGGGACCTCATAGCTCAAAAATGAAAAGACCATTAAATACCAAACTTGGTATTTAAGTTTGGTATCTTCCTAGGATGCAACATGAAGATTTTCAAGAAAATCTCCCCACCCCAAACTATCCTTCACGTGGAAAAAATGTTGAAAACTTTGATTTTCTCAAAAATGGCTGTAACGATTTTGATTAAAATCTCTTATATTTAAGATTTTTACATGCCAAATAAAATGTAAATCTTGAATTTTCTGGGAATTGCCTCTTAAGACTTTTATTCTGGATGATTTTTATTGACTTTTGCATAACTAGTAAACCTTAAGAGATAGACAAAAACATGAAAAATGTTTATCACAATAAAACACGCATTTTATGTCATATACATTTTTTTTTGTGGAGTTGATCGTTTTTGAGATATTCCTTGTTATTGGTTTCAGCTTTAAAAAACTTATATTTTCTCATACAGTAATGTCAACTCCTATACATATAAACAAAGGAACTTCAGCCACATAGCAACCAGCTTTTGACTATCACTTAAACCTATGGTACTCCCTTATTTTGTTTCTACTTTGAAGGAAGCAAGTAACAAGACCATTTCTGCTAATTGTCCTCAATTAGCATGAAATAAATAGAAGCATAAGCTTTTTAACAATAATTTGTTGCAGAGATGTAGAGAAAGTCGAGTGAATGGAACACATCAGATTTTTTAAAACAGAAACCATTAACAACGAATATCTTGGAAAGCTTTTCTCTATCTCTTTAAGTTTGCCAGTTATACAAAAGTCTTCCAGAATGAAGTGCTCTTCAGAAGCTTTTCCCACAAAATTCAAGTTATACATTTTATTATCATTATACATCTTTAATATGTGGTATTTTAATCAAAATTGTTATAGCTATTTTTGAAAAAATAAAACTATTTGAAAAATATTCTATCTAAAGGGTAGTTTGGAGCTTGGGGTGGATTTTTTTCTGAAAATTTTTGTGTTGCATCCTTGGAAGATGGTGAATTTAGATATCAAGTTTAGTATTAGCCGCTTTTCATTCTTGGGTTATTGTGATCTCAGACACACAAGGACATTTTTCTAAAAATACCTTTTTTTTATTCACATTCTTGGAAGATGGTGAATTTAAATAGCAAGTTTGGTATTTAGCTGACTTTTCATTTTTGGGTTATTTAGTTAAAAGACATTTCAGTATCTTTTTCTAAAAATACTTTTTTGGATTCATGCAACCTTAAAACGTGTATTTCCGTTGAAATATTGGTATCAAATTTTTGGATGGATTACAATACCTTCTCTATTCATGTACTAAGTAGAAAAAGTAAATATAAGCATAAGCTATAAGGATATTTTTTTTAAACAAATGAACCGAACCTGAACCTCATAAAATGTTTTTGTTTTAAAATAAAAGTTTCATATTTTGGCTGTCTCTACATATCATGCAAAACGTCAAAAGCCAGAAAAAAACAAAAAAAAAAACAGGCTGCTTCATCTCAAAGCAACCAGGCTGTACTTGATAGAAAAGTAAAAGCTCCATCTCAAAGCAGTCAGGCTAGCTTGATGGAAAAGTAAACACTTAATCTCAAAGTAGTCACAAGCTATCCTTGATGGAAAAGTAAAAACTCCATCTCAATGCAGTCAGGCTATGCTTGATGGAAAAGTAAACGCTCCATCTCAAAGCAGTCACAAGCTATCCTTGATGGAAAAGTAAAAGCTCCATCTCAAAGCAGTCAGGCTATACTTGATGGAAAAGTAAAAGCTCCATCTCAAAGCAGTCAGGCTATACTTGATGGAAAAGTAAAAGCTCCATCTCAAAGCAGTCAGGCTATACTTGATGGAAAAGTAAAAGCTCCATCTCAAAGCAGTCAGGCTATGCTTGATGGAAAAGTAAAAGCTCCATCTCAAAGCAGTCAGGCTATGCTTGATGGAAAAGTAAAACCTCCATCTCAAAGCAGTCATGCTATGCTTGATGGAAAAGTAAAAGCTCCATCTCAAAGCAGTCAGGCTATGCTTGATGGAAAAGTAAAAGCTCCATCTCAAAGCAGTCAGGCTATGCTTGATGGAAAAGTAAAACCTCCATCTCAAAGCAGTCATGCTATGCTTGATGGAAAAGTAAAAGCTCCATCTCAAAGCAGTCATGCTGTACTTTATGGAAAAATAAAAGCTCCATCTCAAAGCAGTCACACTGTACTTTATGGAAAAATAAAAGTTCCCTCTCAAAACAGTCACAAGCTATACTTGATGGGAAAAGTAAAAGCTTCAACTCAAAGCAGGCAGGGTATGCTTGATAAAAAAGTAAAAGCTCCATCACAAAGCAGTCAGGCTGTGCTTGATGGGAAAAGTAAAAGCTTCAACTCAAAGCAGGCAGGCAGGCAGGCAGGCAGGCAGGATATGCTTGATGGAAAAGTAAAAGCTCCATCACAAAGCAGTCAGGCTGTGCTTGATGGGAAAAGTAAAAGCTTCAACTCAAAGCAGGCAGGCTATGCTTGATGGAAAAGTAAAAGCTCCATCACAAAGCAGTCAGATTGTGCTAGATGAAAAAGTAAAAGCTCCATCTCAAAGAAGTCACATGTGCTTGATGAAAAAGTTAAAACCTTCATTTCAAAGCAACCAGGCTGTGTTTGATGAAAAAGTAAATGCTCCATCTCAAAGTCAGACTGTGCTTGATGGAAAAGTAAAACCACCATCTCAAAGCAGTCAGGCTGTGTTTGACGAAAAAGAGCCAAGGGACTCTATGCTGAGAACATGTCTCCTATCGTTCAATTCTCCATGATGTCCTTAGTGGATTGAGGCAGAGGATGCAGCAGCCATCCAATAAACCTTGGTTACGAGTTTAAATTAACTTAGTATAAGTGATGTCACACATGTCCTGTTAAGCTCTGTATTCTCACTTCACACGTTATTGAAAGTCTTATGATTTTTCTAGATAAACTGAAAGCGATTTTATATCGGACTGCTCCTTTAAAATAAGATTTACCTTTCTGTATCTGACCTTGAATGTGAGGGTGATCGGCTAGCATCTCGACTAGAAGAGCGTTTTCTGCCAGTTGAACGCTTGGTTGATCTGGATCGAGATCTTGACCTAGACCTTGACCTGGATCTCGACCTAGAGGAAGATGATCTATCATTGGTTTCTGAAGGCTTCACTTTAGGCCCACCTGCCAGGCTCAGTAGTTTTGCTTGTACACTCGACATAGCACGTGGAGCTTCTCTGAAATTTCATCAAACTCAAGTTCCATATTTGACAGATCACGCACAACAGCTTTCAACTTGGAGGAGGGTGGTCATTTTTATACTTACGTTTTTCCTGAGTCCTGCTTCTTCTTAGCATCAGGTGAGCGTTCTGGAGAGGAAGAAGAATCTCTATCATTTCTTTCTTCCTTGCCATCTGTCTTGTCCTCTGTTTTTACTGATGGTGAAACGGATCTATATTTCATAAAACATCAAAGTATTAAATAATGTATGAAAAGAAAAGAGCTACACCAATCTTATTTGTTTTACACTTTAATGATTTTTTCAACAAGACTTGAAATGCAAAGATATTCTAATTAGTGTTATTAGTGAAGGGTATATAGTGAGTTCCAATCGATGAAATTCATACGATTTTCATAACTTGAATAACTTTATGACTTTTAGGCAGCACATAGCTATTCCACAATACACGTTGGGACTGTATTACCATGCAAATGTATAGTTTCTTCCCGTGATTATATGGTTTTAACAAAATTGGTATTTAGGTAAGTACTTTCCAACAATTCTGTGTAAGCAAAGTATGAACACTGCTTCTTCAATTCCTTCTTCAAAGGAATTAAAAAATGTGGCATGAGCTTCACCATAAAGGCAGAGATGTACGCCTTTTTGACGAGTGTTGTAAAATTAACAGCTTGATCTCCACTCTTCATTGCAATAGACAGACAACATTAAAATGAATTGTACGTTTGCTGCTGTAGGAACCATCCTGGGCAGAAGATGAGAATGGAGCGCTCCAACATGTAGTTTCTTTTGTAGAAGGGATGAACTTATTCACAAACAAACGACATAGACTAAGATGTGCCATAGCTGTTTGTCTTTGAGATCTAAATAAATACAGTGTTTATAAGTATGTATCAAAGGAGCCCATAAATGAGTGGACATAGTTGTCATCAACCACGATGGATAAGCGATCCAACCATAAGATTTGAGATTAACAAAGACCAAGCTAGGCAAATCTCATTATGAGGCATGAAAGAAAAATCTAATGTGTTCCATTCAGATCATTTTCTCTAGCTGTTCCACAAACTTTCCATACAAAATCTTATTCTTCTATATACTTCATGTTAAACGAGATAAACATTATCAGAAATGCCCTCATTGTTTGCTTCCTTGTAAGTAGAAGGGAAATAAGGGAATACATTAGGCTAAAGTGATAGTCAAATCATTTAAAATTCATTGCTATGTGAAACAATTGAAATTTGGTTCTCTTTTGCATTCCCGAGAGTAAGACAAGAGATAGAATGAATAATGACAATCATTTATGGTTTACAAGTTGTACAGAAGCCCCCCAGAATGAAAAGGTTTTCAGGGGATATTCCCAGAAAATTCAAGACATTTAGCATCATGAAAGTATCTTAAACATATGACTTTTTAATCAAAATGATTAAGAACCATTTTTGAGAAAATCAAATTTTCGAAAAATGTTGCACATGAAGGGTAGATGGGAGTGGGAGGTTTTCTTGAAAATTCCTGGTCGCATACTTGGAAAATGCGGAACTTAACTTTTTTTTTTTGAGCTATGCAAAAACAGCGTGCATACACACACACACATACAAAACATGTTTCTAAAAATGATTTTTCTGGTTTCAGGGGCCTCAAATCATGTATTTTTTGGTAAACTCTCGGAATTAGATTTTGTGGTAGAATACAATACCTTCTCTATCTACTATGTACATTGCACATATATGCTAGAGAAAATAAAAAAATATGACTTTTTAAACTGGAAAATAATTGGTTTATTTCTTGGAGCTCAAGAAACAATTACAAAATTTACACTAAATGTATTTAACAAATTCAATATTGATTCTTCAAAATTACAAACTATATTCCCTAAATACCCTCAAAGATTCATTACGCTCTATAATTAATAAATTTCTCCAGAAGGTCTGGTCGTTAGGCAATACATTTTAACAATTATTATTATAAGCAACATGCTACAATTTCAAAGAATAATTCTACCTTGTGTTAACTATTGTCAATTTGGATTAAGTGTATCCTTGACTTATCCTTCTTGAGTTTTTCTCTCTGCAAAGAGCTTCTTTGATTCCTTCTGTAATAATTGGTAAACCAATTAACAACACATCATATGTATGGGATTTCTTTAAATTTGTTTTTGTTGCATTACCAATTTCTGAGATAATTATATTTAGTTTGAATTTACAAATACTTTTTACATGTTTACTTTCTGTACATGTACAGTGTACATAGTGTATAGAGTGGGTATTGTGATGCACCCAAAAATTTGAATCAGAGATTTCACCAGAAATACATGTTTTAGGACCCCCAGAATAAAATAAAGAAAAAAAAAAAAAGAAAAAAGAAAAGAAAGAAAGCATTTTTAGAAAAATGTTCAGTGTATGTGGATGTTTCTCTGTGTGGGTGTGTATGTGTAGCATACTCAAAAACGAAAAGCCTGTTAATTGCCAAACTTGGTATTTAAGTTCACAATCTTCTAAGGATGTGACACAAAAATTTCCAAGAAAATCACCCACCCCCAAAAAATGAAAAAAATTTAAGAAAAATTTTGATTTTCACAAAAATGGGTCTAAATTTTTATTAAAATATTGTATATTACAGATGTTTTCATGACAAAATGTATCTTCAATTTTCCAGGAATAGCCTCTAGATATGTTTATTCTGGATGAATTTTGTGGAATTTTGCATAAGTGGTAAACTGTAAGAGATAGACAAAAACTTACTTACATAAAATGTAGAGCTCATTAAAACATACAATTTATGTTATATATATTTTTTTCTTGGAGTTGACTATTTTTGAAATGTTCCTTCCAGCTTTAAAATACTTATATTTTTCTCATACAGGAATTTCGCAACTCCTGCCCATATAAACAAAGAAACTTCAATGACATGGCAACCAAATTTTAAAAGATTTGTCTATCGTTTTTGGCTATTATACTCCTTATTTCCTGTCTACTTATGTGGAAGCAAGTAATCAAACCCTTTCTACTAACTTTTTCTTTAGTTAAGTAAATAGAAGAATAAGCTTTTTAACAGCAATTTATTACAGGCATGTAGAGAAAAGTCATGTGAATGGAACACATTAGATTTTTTTGAAGTGCTAAGGCTGTATTGTTTTATTTTTGTATGTCGTGCAAAGTATGAACTTTCTCCAGCATGTGGTGAGCTTCAAGTTGCCTTGACAACCTATACCAGTACCAGATCCCCCTGCTCCATTCTCAACTGGATTCAGTTGACAAAATTAACTCAGAATTAAAACAAATGTTCTTAAAAATATTTTGTATTTTGGAGCAGTAATGCCAATAGTTTCTGAGATAACAGGTCATTTATATCAGAAAATATCATTCAGAGATAGTAAACTAGGAGTGGGGTGGGGGAAATATACATATTTATCAAGCAAAAAATAACATGCTTAGAAGTGGTATCAAATTGTTAAAAAAATCTTCATATAAAAGAAGAACATAAATCTTCTCCACTCCACAGAGCATAAAGTTATGACTGAAGTGATGCAAAATTCATATTACAAAATGATAAATACACTAGCATTTTAAAAAGATTCAAAAATAAGTGTTATGCCTACAATGATAAAATACATATCAAAAAGAGGAAACACCAATTTGCACAAAAAGCTAAAAATGTCACTTTGTGGCAATCTTCGACATTTAATCCACTTTTAACTAAAGAATTTAACTTTACAATATAGGCTTTGATGTCTATATTTAGTCTTTTTTATATGCTTCAAAATGGAACCTTGCTTTTTATTTTTTTTATTCTAATTTAACTTAGTTTTAAAGTATTTATGAGTTGCTGTTCACATTTCAACATTACTTTCTTCTAGATGTAAAATCTTGGAACATTCATCTCTATCAACATGAACTGCTGCCATCTGGCACTGAACTTAATATTGCTGACTGGCAGGATTTTTGAAATTTAACTCACAATTATTTAAAATGAGGGTCTTTTCCTGAGTGGTAACAAACACTGGCAGCCACATAAAAACTCACCACTTGGGAAAACACATTTATTTTAAAAAATTCCAAGAGAGTTTTAAAATTTTAAATCCCACTAATCAGCAATGTTATGAAGTGTATCACCAGATGGCAGCAGTTAGATGCTCATGCTGAGCAAAGAGGAAGAATAGAAAACCAACTTCAGTTGTCATCATGCTGAGGATGGCGACAGATAATTTATTTTTTTGTTTCAATTACAAATTTCATTCATGCATAATTACTTTCCTGGAGTTGCTGTTTAATATCATATACAGTTAATACCCTGATTATTTATATAGAAGTACCTTTCCCTCTATTTATACATGTTTATACCCTACCAACTTAATCTATTTATCTTTTTATACTTACAACCTCAAGATCCTCTCTTAGTTTGGAGATTTTTCTCGCACATTTCTTTCTTACCTTCCCTGTATAATTACCTAGTTATTTCAAAAATTCTTTATTGTTTCCAAAAAGTTTTTAAGTATACTATCTCTGTCTAACTTTTCCCAATTTGTATTCCATATTATCTCTCTCCACACATCAGTTTACACAGTGTAAATTGTTATCTACATTGCCACATAGTGAGCATAAATCTTTATCTACTTTTAGACCTTTTAGGATGGATATATATATATATATATATATATATATATATATATATATATATATATATATATATACATCTGAAAATGTTTCTAGATTTTACAACCTCACTAAATTAAAGTTACATGAGAGAATATATTCATTAATTTTTAAAAGTAAATCAAATTATTGATTACTGAAAAGAACTCCACAGTTGATAGTGTTTCTGTTATTTATAAAAGTTATTTTCTTTTGTCTGTTAACAATTAAATTCAATCTTGAATTTCCCAATCTAATCTTATCTGGGAATTTCCATTTTCAATCAAATCTTCCTCAATGCTTTCGAATGGAATATCTGAAGTAAACCTTATATTTATAAACAATTGAATTATTCTTAAATGAGTATGACAAAGATCTCTATTGTATGCCATCTATTCTATAATATAATAAAAGCTTTCATATTGAAGTTTAAGTTAAATTACCTCTTTGGAGATCTGGACGGAGATCTGTGGTTATTCTCCTTCTCTTTTCTTTCCCTATCTTTATCCTTATCCCTCTCACGTTCTTTCTCTCTTTCCTTTTCTCGTTCTCGATCCTTATCTCGCTCTCTGTCCCTATCTTTATCTCTATCTCTCCTGTCTTTATCACGGTCTCTGTCACGATCTCTATCCCTATGTCGGTCTCGTGATCTGCTTCTCTTCCTGCAACAAATCCAATAATTCAAAAAACTTTTGTAATGGCATATCTAAAAGCTTTTTATTTTTAGAAATTAAGAGTGAAATTGTATGAACCTAGAGTAACCTCTACTTCCACAGTAAACTATTATTTAAGTCAACAGCAGCAACTTCCACAGTATTTTACGCCTTTCATATACATCTGGAATTACTAAAAAATGATCGCAAAAGCACCATTATATAACACAATGAAAGCTGTCTAAAGTGTCTTGAGAAAAGTGGATGTTAGTACTGGCAATGTCGTAGTAAACAAACCATCACCTAGTGGCAGTAACTGTAACGTAATTACACAAGAAAGAAGCTGAAGATGCAATTAAATGAGGATTAAATGATGTAACAGAAACTCTCTTTGTCTGCCTCACATTCAACAGACTGCGAGTTCGAATCTTGCTTAGGGTGAGTTACCTGGATAAGGTTTTATTTCTTTGGTGTTTTCCCTTGTTCTGAGAAGATGAATGTCAAGTCACTTAAAGCTCCATGGACCCTGAGAACATTTCATCAATTTCATCCATTGTCTGATAAGACCAACCAAGTTAAAGGTTAAGCTAGACAAAAAACTCTTTTATTTCTTCCACAAACTGATTACAATCAGAATCTGCTCACAAACTCACTCAGGTGTAACAATGTGGGCTTCGATGTCAAAGAACCTTCTGATAACACACATGTCCACAATGGATGCCAAAAAATCAGCTATGACTTGGACAGCAAGCTGTACACACATGATCAGAGATTCCGGCCGCAGGATGTAGCACACTATTATATTCATAAAGGTACAAGTTAAATTTTGTTAAAATTATTTGTTATATTTACGTTTATGTTGCTTCACTATTACTACCTTCAGTTTTCATGTATTATGATCTAGTATATTAAAATTAATGAACATAATACCTAATGTTTAGTTTATGCACAGTACAATATGTGAAATCAATACACACAATATGCCATCTACCTTATGTACTCTTATGTCTATTGCTGTAATAAGACATGCCCCCTATATGTAAATAGATGAAATTGAATGTGTAAAAGAGAAGAAAGTACTAAATCATAAACTAATAAAACAAAGAAAAAACTATGAACTGTGTAAAGCAATATTTGTCACAAGGAGGCAAAACATTCAGATATTCTAGGGGATGGATTTTCAAGTTAGCTGTAACAATAAGAATATAAAGAAGCTCACACAGTTGAACTAAAGTAGACACATGATGCAAATGTTGGCTCTAAACTATACATATAGCACAATAAACCTCAGGCTGAAGTGTGCCTGGAGAAATGATGGGAATGTGTGTCTTAAAGACGAAGAAAGTAGACTCACAATTGACAAAATACCTAATTTGCTCACATAAACTCAATTCAATTTTCCATCAGGCCATGTCGGAATATATTGGGCCATGTTTACAGTCGTTTCTTGACCAAGGAATTTCTACATAGAGACAAGGGATCAACTCAATGTCTATAGATGCCACAATGTCATATGACTTGTGGATGTGAAATATGGCAAATTAACCCAGGGACCTTTTCTTTCAAGGTATGCAAATAAACATTAAATGAGACCAATAGCTTTACTTTCCTTCCAAAGGAAGCCACACTAAGGATTTTTCGGTCCAGGGAGAAAGAAAGAAAAAAAAAAAAAATCCACTCACAGCCAGATTTGAACTAAAAACTTGGGTTTTAGAGGCTAGCATAGTAACCACTACCCTACAGAGGGCAACCAGATGCACTCAAATGAACAAAAAATACACTGTTAATAATGTGAAAACAGTGTAACACAGATGCTACAAATTTAGAAAAGAAAATAAGTTTATTCACTTGCATCCTGCTGCATTTGAAAGTGTTGGAGGTATTCTTGCAGAGATTTCTTTCTTACTTTCAAGAATACTTTTTCTTCTTTTTTCCACTGTTAAAATAGCCCTTGTCTTATAAAACTTTGTGATCTTCCTTATATATTCATGACTCAATATGATGAATGAATTAATGAACACAAGCAGTTGCTTAACAAGGGTAAAACACCATACCTACAACTGAATGCCATCCTTCACACTGATTAGCAGAACACTATCATTTCCTTATCCTTGAAAATCAGCAGAACCCCTTTAGCTTCATGTGGAGAAAAGGGACAGAAGGCAACTCATCCGCCACCACTTATCCTTATCCAAAAGTTTTATACTGTGTCATTCCAGGTTTCCAGATTTTCAATCTCTCTTATCAATTTTATTAAGTTTCCATGGGGAATTGAAATTGATTTTGAGTCCAATTCCATCTCAGTTCACATGTTAAATTCAATACAAATTGAGATCGTTTTGAATATGTAAGCTTTGAGAATAATTTTATTCATGTTGGTCAACTTTTAATTGCATTGGTGAACCTGTTAAACATATATTGTGTATTCCTTGCAAGTTTTAAAGTTAATAAGTATATTGAGAATTCAATGCAATTTATAGAAACCATAGAAGTAGTTCAGAGCAATTTAAAAAATATATATTAACAAATGACTACCATACTCAACGAGTATAGCAGAAGAAAACACATTCAAAATGATTTGATTGGAAACATGGTAATTACAACATTTACCTTATTCAGTGCACCCCTCCCCCTTTTTCATATAGCATTTAATGCTTCGAGAAAACCATTCGAACAAAATGCTCCGAGAGCAAAGAACTACTTTTATTGTAATAATTACAATGGACAAATTGTATTTGAGCTCTGTGACATTACTTCAGGAATAAATTACTCCCATTGTGCATATTCATTTAATAGGCATTATATCCAAATTTCCTTCAACGTGATGCTAAAAGATAACACACACCTGTCTCTATCTCGTTTTCTATCCTTATCATCTTTTTCTTTTCCCTTCTCCAACTTATTTTTCAGCGCCTCCTGTATCCGGTCCTGCTCCTCCTGCAACAATAATTAAGACAAGTAATTAACATATCATCTTAAAAAGTATATGATAAAAGGTATGCATCTGATGCAAAAGTATTTTACTTTTACCACCTTTTTTTTATTTTGTGTTTAATGCCTGCTTTTACTACTATGGCACTGCAGGCAATAACACTGATGTGTTACAGAAGATGATGGAGCACTAGTAGTATGCTATGGTGGGAGAAACCGGAGACTACGCACCCCTGCAATCTTCTCTCTGGATAAGAACTCTCAAAAGAAATTATGTTGTTATCCCTAAGGTAATTTAATATTTCAATAATTATTTATGGATCCTAAAACTAATTATAATATTAAATTTTAAAGAGAGTTTCTTTTATCTTTTAAAATACATCCTTCCAGCGCAAATCCCAGGCCACTAACCACTCAGCCACAGCGTGGCCTACTTTCACTAGTACTGCTTACATATGGTAGATTGAGGAATATTCCACCCAAAAATATTACACTAAAAAATTAAACTGAATTAAATTATGGATGCTCTTCAACTGCTGCGGTTCTCGGTGTTGCATTACATATAGGGTATGAAAGAGCCCTTATCAAGCTTGAGAAAGTGCTGTAAATCTATGATACATGACCACCTTCTTTACTTCCCTTCTAAAGGAAGCCATGCTATAGATTATTACATCCAAAAAAAAAAAAATCCATTGCCCTCCACCAGGTTTGAACCCACAGCCTTGAGAACCAGAGGTTAGCGTATTACCCCATGACCATGGAAGATGACATATTAAGAGATAAAAAAAAAATCAGCATTTTCAGGTCCACAAATAAAAATAAAAGAAGCCTCTTGTCTGAACGTGTCAACTGGATAACTCAAAAACCAGAAATTGGATGAGTATCAGCATAGTAACTTCCTTGGATGTCACACAAAAGATTTTAACAAAATTTCCTTTCCCCAAACTACAGTTATTGTCAGAAATGAAGGCGGTAATTAACATTATGTATGTGGATAGGGGAACTGTTGAGTTGTAACATTTTTCTAGAGACGGAGAAAGGAAGGAAAAATTTGCAAGCAAATTGGCAGTTGGCGCAAATTTTTGCAACTACAATGTCACTGCTTTCTGTTATTAATTTTCTTCCATCTCAGCATTTCCTGTAACAAAATCCCATTTTCCTCAAAATGTGCAGCATAGAAGATTCACTGCTATCAAAGTCTGTGTCTTGTTTTATTTTGATCACAAACTTTTGCGCTGTAGGAATTCTTGTCGATATTGTCAGCTGTTACCTTAATGGGTGTTTTAAATTTCTCTGCACAAAATGTTTCATTCTGAACCAAACTGTTCATGCAGAGGAAGAGATGATGTAGTTTGCCCACCATCCAATGAGGCAGTCTCTTGTAAAGTGGTTTTGTTTATTCTCAAAATGAAACCATTTTACAGAGAGTGCTGCAACATGTAGACAGAGCACTTTCAGAAGCTGGAGAGTCCAGTTGCTATCTTCTCAAAAGTCTTTGTTTGCAGTGGTGCTAACATGAGGTCACAATAAACAAACTTATCTTTTCAAATTCAAGGACTAGTTTCATAATATAAGCCTATTGCATTATCAGTTTCTTGGTGTCTGCTTGAATCATTATGGTTACTGCCACTGGAACAATGGTGTACTAACTTATGTAATAACTGTACTTAATGGTTTTAATGCTAATTTATAAACAAACAAAAAAATTGAGAATTTAAATACCAGAAAGCTTTCCAGTTTATATATAAAAAGATTTGTGTACTTTAATTAATGGTTTTAATATGGATTTTATAAGTAAAAAATTTGAGAAGTAAAACATGAGAAATCACTTAAGGAGATAACTACTTTTTAAAGCATTTGCTTATCATGAGAGAACGTAGGTTTTCACAGCTGGAGTCATTATAAATTGGAGTTACTTCCAGGCTGTTTTACCGTGGTCTGCTGGATGTTCCAGATGTTTCGTCCAAAACTGCAGTGGACATCTTCATTGGCACAGTCAGTTTCCTCAGAGAAGGTTTTGCTGCATCTGAAGCACTGACTGACAGAGTTGCTGTTGGTTGGGGGCAGGGCTTGGCCTCTCTGGTGCAGGTGCTTTCTGATATACCTGCTTCGACATGCCAGTTTTATCATGTTTCCTGCCCTCGATGATGGATTGCCAGTTTCTGTTGAGCTTTAAGGCCTCTCCTTTTTTGTTGAAATTGTTAGGATGCTTGTAAATGTCTATGGCTTCTCGCTGTAGTAGGACATGGTAATGTACTGTGGATGAAAGGATGCTGGTGTCCTGGAATTTAATGTGTTCAGTGATCACAGACTTTCCTGTGTGGCTCAGTTGACATTTGTCTTTTATTCCTTGATTCTGGTGTTAACACTGCGTTGTGTGGCTAAAATGTATACCAAGTCGCAAGAACAGAAAATACACTGCTGATGACAGAGGCTCCTGGGGTTTTTTAGCTGAGATGTGTTTCAGATGTGTAAGGTCTTCCTGTACTGGAAGAGTGAGATGATGTCTAAGCTAATAAGAAGATCATCTGGCTATAAAGTGATACTTTGCAGCTTCTAGATAAAATGAGTAGTCTTCGATGTAGGAGTCCGTTGAGCCAACATGGGGTTGTAACAAGCTACATGTTCGGCTATGGTTGATCATCTGGCTATAAAGTGATACTTTGCAGCTTCTAGATAAAATGAGTAGTCTTCGATGTAGGAGTCTGTTGAGCCAACATGGGGTTGTAACAAGCTACATGTTCGGCTATGGTTTAAGTGGGAGAACCAATGACGCTGATGATGGGCCTTAGAGGAACTTCAAATTTTGGAAGGCCGTAAAGTATAGGAGGTGATATGATGATGTCGTGTTTATCTTCTGTTGGCAGGGAGGAATTCTTAATTAGCAGATTGGTCTTGCGTAGAATCCAAGCTGTGGGATCGCACAGATGGCACAGTTTTTCTGCCATACTTTAATAGTATCACCGACCGGACTGAGCGCATATTGCTGCACCACAATGTTAAAACTGTTTTCAAGCCCATGAGACAACTGAACAATTTACTACGCTCAGCTAAAGAACCCCAAGAGCCTCTATCACCAGCAGTGTGTACCACATTCCCTCTTCTTGCGGCTTGGTATACATTGTAACCACACAATGCAACTGTCAACTGAGCCACACAAGAAAGTCCGTGGTCACCGATCACACAATTGAGGAGGAAGGCAAACACATCATAAAATTCAAGCACACCAGCATCCTGTCATCCACTGAACATTACCATGCCTGACTACAAAGAGAAGCCATAGACATTTACAAGCATCCTAATAATTTCAACAAAAAAAAGGAGAGGCCTCAAAGCTCAACAGAAACTGGCAATCCATCATCGAGGGCAGGAAACATGATAAAACTGGCATGTAGAAACAGGTATATCAGAAAGCGCCTGCACCAGAGAGGCCAAGCCCCACCCCCAACCAACAGCAACTTTGTCAGTCAGTGCTTCAGACGCAGCAAAACCTTCTCTAAGGACACTGGCCGCACCAAAAGATGTCCACTGTAGTTGTGGACGAAACATCTGGAACATCTTACTCCAGCAGACCACGGTAAAACAGCCTGGAATTAACTCCAAGTTATTTGCTTAACACCCTTGGTCAAATAAAAACATTCACAGACATTTTTAAAGAATGTGATTTAAAATTAGGTCCTCAAAATAAATAAAACATGTTGTTGGCTTCTTGAAAAAAAGATGAAATTTCAAAAAAATAATAAAATCTGGCATTTATCAATTAAATTGTGACCTTGTTTACATTGGTAATTTGCAAACCAGTGTCAAGGAGCACTTCAACAAGAACAAGAAGTTGGTAATGCAATAGAATTAATTATATAGTCCTTGAATTTGAAAATAAGTAAAGTTTTGTTACTATTTATTTATTGTAGTATTCGTATTTGTGTTGATTCCAAGTTACTACACGCCACTGAAACCTTGCATTTGGCAATTGGGAGTCAAGTTGGTACATCCACAAAAAACAGACGAAAAGCTTTATCCGTTTGATTTTCTGAAACAATCACAAAGTAGCATTATGGTCGATTGGTCGATCAGACAATGGAAATGGGTCTAGATGTCTCACTGTTGCAATATGTGGCTATTTCCAACCATGTGCTCAGTTTGTGAACTCCTAACATGTGTGTTAAGTTGTTCTGTGCAAGCTACATATAATTGTTATTTATATTTGCTATTGTTGATAGTGTTGTTGGAGTTTGTTTTATTTATATATAGATATATTTATCTCTATATTTCATTACTGTATATCATATTATTTACACAAGAGTTGAGGTGCGATAATACCTCCAAAGTGACGCCAATCACTGAGTGATTCGCGAAGTGTAAATCCTTAGCATAAAGGTGTGCCACTTAATAGCCAGGCATTGGAGCTATTAAGAAGGGTCTGGAAATTCATTGAAAGTGAGAAGAAGTATGTGAAAGTTAATGGACATCCTTCTATTCCTGATGATAAACCCATGGAGCGAAATGCAGCAACTACGAGAACTGTAATTAGCAAGGGGCTGAAACTTTAAGAGCAAGAAGACAAAATTCCTGAAATATCTGGAATGCAGCAGGTATTTCTGTCAATGTCAGGGAAGAAATAAAAAAAAGCCTCATCTGGTCATTTATCTTGATGCTTTCCAATTAGATGCCATACGTAGGCACATATATGCCTTTTGTAGTGGGAAGGAGTGTCCGACCATATCAAAGCTCCTTATTTCTCTTAAAGGAGCACAGCTTTTCACTGGAGGTATTACGCCACTGAAAGCAGTTTTGAAAGAAATTGCTTTTGATATAAAACACTTAATGGACAAAAGGTGTTGCTGAAAAGGACTCACATTGTTGTGCACAAAGCATGTTTTTACAAAATACTGGACAAAGATCTCAACAAAATAGTATGGCCGGACGAGATGTGGGTCAATGCTGGAAAAGCCGTGACAAAGTGCTGGACAGACGGCACCCCAGATAGTAGCGGCCATCAGCCGAACAGAGAAAGGAGCCCAGTTAATTCTGACCACACCGGTTCTTTGGATGGGTTTATTGAAGATGGCCTGGTCTTCAAATCGAAGAAAACCGGTGATTATCATACTCACTTCCTGGAGTGGTTGAGGAAACTGTTGGAGCAGCTGGACCGTCTAACAATTATAGTGATGGACTATGTGCCATATCATTCAGCAAAGGTCCAACGATAGAAAAGAGGTTATGGTAGAGTGGCTGAACGAAAGGAGTGTTGCTGCAGACATGAGCATGACCAAGCTCCTTTTACATTTGCTGGTGAAAGAAAATAAACTGGTCACACCAAGGTATGTTGCAGATGAAGTAGCCAGGGAAGTTGGCCATGAAGTGGTTAGATTACCGCTGTATCACATCGTTTTAATCCCACTGAATTAGTATGGAACAACATTAAAGACTTATGTGAGAGAAAATAACAATTATAGAGGGGATAGACTTTTGTGGGAAGGTGTAGTGAGGGTGTATGCGGTTTCATGTAGGAAGAAAGTGAATCATGTGCACAAAATAATATGAAAAGCACAGGAATTAGAACGGAGTCATCAGTGAATGTGAACCACTAATGACATGTCTTGGTGACGACAACAGCATCGATGATGACAATGGCGCTTCTGAGAATGATGACGGAGACTTGCGTAGAACTGAGTCATTAAAATTCTAAACTGGCGAGAAAAATCACTTTATTACACATTTTTCTCATTGTAACAAATTATTTTGCATTAATTTGTTCAATATTGTCGTAAATATGTACTTTAAGCTGCATATGTTATAGTGTCACTTATTTTCAATTAACATCAATGTTACGGAAATAGTTTCATTATTCATTAGCATTCTTTTAATATGTGCATTGTTTATATTCATTTTTATACACAATAGACACATTTGTAATCAGCTGTTGTTGTTTACTAGTTACTCTGGCAATGCTGCCATTGCCTTACAAGAAACCACCAAAACTGTCAAGTGCAAGGATTCAGCGGCAGGGTATAGCTTAATTTTTACATATTATGAGGTCACCCACCTTCTCAAAAGCTGATGTTCGTAGAGGTCTTTGATATTAACATATGAACTATCAATTTACTGCAAATGAAATGTAGGAGCCTTAAGATTATATTAAACTTTTACCATAATGTTAATATTTAATATTTGTTGATGCAACTGGCCCAGTGAAGCAGTGCAGACAATAAAAAACTGATATGTTCCATTCACATGACTTTCTCTACATCTTGGAAACAAATTATTGTTAAAAAGCTTATTCTTTTATCTACTTCATGATAATTGAGATAAACATTAGCAGAAATGGTCTTATTACTTGCTTTCTTGTAAGCAGAAGGGAAATAAGAGAACATACTATGCTAAAGCGAGTCAAATCTTTTAAAGCTAGCTGGGATCTGTTTCCTTGCATTGCCAGGAGTTGACAAATTCTTGCATATGTATTTTAAAACTGAAACTAATAACAAGGAACATCTCAAAAACGGTATAAGTCACAAAAAATGTACATGACATAAATTGTGTGTGAAGAGCTCTTCAGAGGCTATTCCCAGAAAATTTAAGATATACATTTCATTTTTCATGCAAATATCTTTAATATACAGCATTTTAATCAAAATCATTAGGGGCATATTTTAGAAAATAAAAAAAATTAGAAAATTTTTCCATGTAAAGAATAGTATGAGGTGTCCTCAAAATCTTTATCTTGCATCCTTGAAAGATACCAAGTTTGGTATTTTACTGACTTTTCATGTTCACACATGCATGCATACACACACTGACCTTTTTCTTAAAATACCTTTTTTTTTTGGATACAGGACCCTAAAAACGCATTTCCAGTGAAATTTTGGTATCAAACTTTTGGGGAGTACAATACCTTCTCTACTGATGTACCATGTACTATGCAGTGAAAGTAAAATCTTTAAGTGTTACATTGAATGGACTTTTATCTATTCCGCAACAAACATTCTTAAGCTGGGTCTCCAGTGGCTCAGCAACTAACTTGAAAAAGATGTTGAGCTGAAACATGTTGATTCATGCATATAGCTGCAATTCCTACCAATATTCTGTCTCCACTGTATAAGCAAGTGAGACTGAACTCTATGGATTCAGATAATCAAGTTGTGGCAACAAACATCTTTACACTGCATGACTTTCTCTACCCTCTATTGTTACACTGGTTTCCTATACAAACTATTCATATGAAAGCTTATTTTCTTGTGTACTTCATTTTAATAAAAATAAACTTTTACGGAAACAGCTACATTACACATTTCTTAGAAAGTAGCTAGAGTGTCAAATGTTTAAGAACTGGAAGTAATAGGCTGGCCTTAAAATTCCATTCTTTTTCCATGTCTTTGCGAGAAACAACTGAACATCTACAGGAACTTACATAATGGCAAACTATTGTACAATTCAAACCATTAGTACATCTCTCGGAAACGATTTATGTCACAATAAGGATATTTGCAAGTTTTAAAGATCTCTGTTTTTTTTGTAATACTTTTTTTTTGTATCATTTAACCTACCAGTTATATCTACAAGAGTGTACAAAATTCCTTCTGAATGAAATAAGGCATTCCCTGAAAATTCAAAATATATAATATGCCATTAAATATCTTTAACCTATGGTTTTAATTGCATTATTTATTGCCGCTTTGACATCTGGTCTTATCTGACACCTTTAAGTTGCATTTAATGTGAGATTACTATATCAACATAAATTATTTTAAAATATAGCAATAGTGTACATAGAAAAAGCAGAACAGTTAAGTTAATGAATACAAAAGAAAATCAAGTATGTAACAAAGAATATACATAATATAAAGAATTATATGAATTGGTGTAGTAAACTATGGATGTTGAGTGCCTGGATGTGGATGTGGGGATGTTGTAGTATTTTCTGCATTCATTTGCATTTTTTGTTTGTTTTGTTTTTATTGTATATCGGACAATGGATGACATTGGCACAATGATGCTCAAAATGATCCTGGGGTCCATGGAGCTTAAAATTATTCGACATTCATCTTCTCAGGAAAAAAACCTTATTTGGGTAACTCACCCTAAGCACTTGCATTATTTTTATAGATCTGCTGGAATTGATACAGAGATATTGATAGTACTGCATTAGGATATGCTGATGACATTACCATTATAATTAAACGATCTTCGGACAAGGAAGTCGAAGGGAAAGCAAATGAAATTCTAAAAGTAGTAAGTTGGATGAATTTTGAGCCTAAAAAATTTCGGAACATGACAATTAGTATTGGTGGTGAGAGTATTCTGGAGACATGTCAAACAACTTTCTTGGGGTCGTAATTTGATAGACACTTTAGCTGCAAGCAACACATAGAACACATAACTAAAAAAATAAACAAAGATATATGTGTAATGAGACAAACTAAGAGAATCATGGGGAGTGAAGCCTTAAAACATTTATTATGCTCTGGTCTACTCACATATAAAATATAGAATTTCTTTATGGGGAAAAATAAATCATAAGACATATTGTTGATGGAACAACCAGCTGCAGACATGCATTTAAGACACTCAATATTCTGTTCCATGCATGTATATATGTGCAAGATTAACATTTAGAATAAAAAAGGACATATGTAAAACAATTGTAACATGCATTCATATAATGTAAGAAATAAACATATTATTTTAGAAACACTTAGAGGAACATTAAATAGAATAGAAAGTATAGGGAAAGACTTGTACAATAGACTGCCTAAAAATATAAAACACAGTATCATTAGGGTCATAAAAAGATACATAACAGAGCAGGTATTTTTATAGTATTGGGGAGTACAAAAATGTAAATGATGTATAATGTAATAGATTTCTAAGCAATTGTAAATAGTAATCTTTTATGTATTAATTTTTATGATATGACATATCCTTTGTATGTACATCTGAAGGATGAAATGAAAATAACATATACTTCAGATGAATCTCATTAACCGCTGTAATGTCAACTCTTTTGTCCAATCCATTTCCTCGCTAGTAGACAAGCAGTAAGCATGAGGCAGTTATCTACATGTCTGCATGAAGTGCTACGAATACATTGTGTACTCAACAGGTTTTGATTGAGGCAGTGGAGACCTGCCTCTACAAAAACTCAATCTTCTATCTGTTTCATGCTAATTAAGATAAACATTCACAAAAATGGTTTTACTGCTTATTTTCTTGTAGGTACAAGAGAAATAAAAGAATTCACTAGGCTTTTTAAGAGCTAGTCACTATGTGATTACACTCACATTCATTTATTTTTGTCTAGCTATAAGTTCCCAATAGAGAAAAGTAAAAGCACTGGAAAATTTAAACCAATAACAAGGAACATCTTGGAAATGTTAAATGAAAAATGAAAAAAAAACCACACACACACACACACAACAACAACAACATTGTGTGTTTTAAGGTGACAGTAAAGTGAAAATCTTAAACTCTATATTTTTAAAGATAAATTTTTCAAATATGCATACTTATTTCACTGATTGATTTGCTATCTCTGCAAAATTTCAGCTAGCTACTCTATATAGTTTCCATCTAATTCATTTTTAATTGAGAATTCAATTGTTAAATATAAAATGTTCCTTGAGAACCAAATTTTATTTTTAATGTATAATATTCTTAATGTACAAAAATGAAATGGCCTGTACTTTATGTACGCTTTTAACTGCTTTGGTTCTCAGCGTCCCATTCCATATTGGGCGTGAAAGATCGCTTAATTTTGCTCAGAGGCCTCTCTTATCAGGCTTGAGGTTCTTTTACGTGCCATAAAGCTACGACACGGGACCCACAGCTTTACTTCCCTTCCGAAGGAAGCCATGCTAAGGATTTTTACGCCCGAAAAAATCCATCATCCTCCGTCAAGTTTGAACCCGCGACCTTGGGTATATGAAGTTAGCATGGTAACCCATTACACCACAGAGGGCGACAATCTCTTAATGTACAAGTCTCATCTTGATTTTGCTGTATAATGAAAAGAAAAGATACAGGAAATGTTTTGTATCTGCAATTTTTAATACAAATAAAATTTATTGTCACAAAAATGCTATCAATTCTCATCTCAATCTAAACAAATTATAAAACAAAGATTCTAAAGAGCTTATATTCCAAATTTTTTAATAATCTGGTCAAAACTGCTCTACAAGGGACTTAAAAAAGTAGTTTTCAGAAAAGAAGCTGAATGGGATGCATCACTAGAAATGCTGCGCACTTTCATGGCAAAATGGCACAGGGTAAAAAAATATGCCACTTTGAAATAGAGAAAGAAACAAAGAATTTTTCAGTGAATAATAATAATAATAATAATAATAATAATAATAATAATAATAATAATATAACATCCAAAACCTCAGGTTTTGTGTATCTCTTATGGTTTACCGGCTAATAAAAAATCATCCAGAATGAAGAGGATTATTCAGAGACTATTCCCTGAGAATTCATTTGTCATTAAAATATCTCCCACCCACACACACACATTTCTGTAAGAAGAGAGGAGTTTTGATAGCAATGACTCACCATTCTTTTCTTTATTTCCTCTTTCTTTTGCTCAAGAAACTGTCCAGGAATACCACTAACTGAATCTTGTGCTGATAGCAGCAGTTCCCATAGGTCAGACATGAAGAGTCGGGCATTCTTTCCGTTCAGAAATCCTGTCAGATTGATCTGCATCTTCTTTGGATCTGGATGCTGTATGCAAACACACAGGTGGGAAGCAAACACAGGTTTAACCAAAAGATCATCTCACCACAATAATTATTATACATTTATTTTAAAAATTATAAAAACAGAAAAAAATATTCAATTTCTTTCATCATAAATACTAACTTACAAACAAATGAAAAAACATTTCACATCATTTTCTTTGCAAAGTTTAGGATTCCTTTTTTAACAAAGTGATGATTAAAAGGCTGTTTAGGGATGATTGTGGGGAACACTTAGCTGCAATACTTAGCATGTATTTCTGCAATGAAAACTTCATCATGAGAATTTTTCCTGTCATTTTTTTTTCACAACTGAAGACATGGTAGGAAAAACTAATGTGTTATGACTGACATTTTGTGTACTTGAAAACTTGGTGGACTTCTATCATTTACATTCACATTTGGTTTGAAGAGTCTGTGTCTATTGGTGTGGCAGTAGTGACATGTATGTTATTCCATTTCATTCAAACAAAAAATGCTAGTAATAATCAATGCAGTGTTACAAATATAATACATGAATATTCTATGAATACATACTGTACGAATTGGTCTTTGGAAATAGATATGTTTTCTCAAAACATTTTTTCTTCTAGATCTTTAAAGATCTGATTTAGATGTCTATAATTATCTAACTCACTATCTTTGAGATGCTCTAATAAAAAAGTTCTGCACAATGCTTCTGGTAGTTCAACATAAATAACCTGTTTTCTCAATTTAAAGATGTGATTTTTATCATTTAAATCAACAGTTGATATAACACCAGTGTTAACTTATGTTAATGTAATGCAATAACGGAATAAACAGATTAAGAAAATAAATGATGCATTAATGCAATAATAAAGATCAGCAAATTTGGCCATGAATAATTTAGTACTAGGAAACAAAAGATATTATAAATAACAAAATGGTACTGTCCTATCAAACTGGAAGCAAATAAATACAGGACTCCCACTGTACATAATATACACTGAGTGACCTTTTAACTACATATAGGCTATGTATACACAGCCTGTAACATGCAAGACTCCTGATTTTTCTAGCAGTGGAGTGAGTCAGAAAGGAGGCCCTACTAGGCTCTTCATTTGTAATGATGACCAGTAAAAATGATAAACTAGCATGGAATTCTCCTGAGACGCCATGCAAACTCCAAATATTATACAGCACAGTGCTATCAAGACTTTCTAACCAGTGTAAAATGCATCCACTACTGAATTCTGCATACTGTACTCCTTTTTAAAAAATATTTTCTCATTAAAGGGCTCAAAGCAGTATTTAGTGACATCAGCATTATTTTTTCCTTCCATGTCTTCAGCTAGAAACTTGAATTAAATAAAATAACTTCCATTAAGAGTGGATGCAAAAACATAACTCATGGGAGCTGGCAGTTGCCATCAAAAATAAAAATAATTATTTAAAAAGTATGTTTTTGCATTCTTGATTAAGTGACACAATTTATACCTAACATTGATGATAAATAATTTGTTTCAGAAGGTAAGGCAGTGATTGTCTTCAAATTATGTTCTAACATCACACATTTTGTGATATTTAATAACATTGCATACAGTGAATCAGCAGTTGTCTTAAATTTAAAGATTCTGTATTTATGCCAGCATAATCATTAACCTTAAGTATATGCTTTGTATGTGAGGGATGGAGATAGCAGCATTTAAATCATGGAGGAAAAGGGGCATAAAAGTGCGGTGTATCTTCAGAGATGGGAAGAAATGGAAGCAAGGAGAAACTGAGGAACTTATTGCTAGCTAACAAATGCATTGCTTTATGTCCATGCTAGTCCTAGTTGCAAACAAAAAGTTTATAGAACATGTTATGTTATAACAAGGGGTCATTGCAACATCTATGTTGTGGATTCAATTACAGCATTTTCCAGAGAAAATACACAAAATGACAATACCCGTGAATTGGTTTTCTCTCCAATAGAAAACAATTCTGATGTGTTCCATTTACTTTTCTGAACAAACTATTCTTACAAATGCTTATTCTTCTATCCTCTTCATGCTAATCAAAATGGTCTTGTTACTTATTTCCCTATAAGTAGAAGGGAAATAACAGAATGCACTAGGCTAAAGCAATAGTCAAGTCTTTTTAAAGCTGGTTGCTGCATGGTTGAAATTTGGTTCTCTTTGCATGGCCAAGAGTAAAACAAAAGAAACAGGAATGACAAATTTCTGCTTGAGAAAAGTTTAAGTATTTTAAAATTGAAACTAATAACAAGTAATATCTCAGAAACTGTTATCTCCACAGGAAAAAAAAAAGTAATTTCATAAATTTGTGTGTTTTAAGGAGATCTGCATTTTTGTCTAGTAAGTTTTTGTCCATCTTATATTGTTTATCAGTTATTCAAAAGTCATTCAGAATGAAGAGGTTGTCAGAGACCATTCCCAGAAAATTCAAGGTTTACATTTTATTTGTCATGTAAATATCTTTAATATGTGGTATTTTAATCAAAATCATTAGAACTATTTTTGGGAAAATCAAAATCTTTGATAATTGTTCCATTAAGGAGTAGTTTCTTTATTTTCTTTTTTTAATCTTAATGCAGCATCATTGGAATGTCCCACTGTATCAAGTTTGGCATTTAAACAACTTTTCTTTTTGAGTTATTGAGCATGCACACAAGATCCTTTTTCTAAAAATGTTTTCAAGGGACTCTAAAACATGAAATTTCCAGTGAAATCTTAAATTGATTGCTTTTCGGGTGGAATGCTATACTTCCTCTACTTATGTGCTCTGTATGAATTGGAGAAAGTAAAAATTATAAAGTTTTCAGTTGTCATGGCTGACTTTAGGTTAACAATCAGCTGATAATATGGCAGAACTTTGCCCACGCTGAAGCTACTAGTACCAGCATGCAAGAACACAACCAAGAGTTCAATTAGTGAAGAGAATGCCAGCCAGATAGTGTTTCATTTTTTTTGCCAGTGATGGGTGCTTCAAGATAAAAAATACTGAGATAAACATTCCTCATTTTTGTAAGTTCTCTTATTTAATACCTTTTAAATACTGATGTATGTGAGGAACTCAAATGTATTAGTGAATCATTCTAATTTGCACATAATTTTTTCTTGTCAAACCTGGATGTATGAGAGAGAGGGCTGAGACATGGGTATTTTTTTTTATCCACTTTCACTAAAAAAATCCGTTTGATCTGTAACATCACTGTCACAATTGCCCTAGTTAATGTAATAGTTTGCAAGTTATAACTGTAAAGGTTTACACCAGTGAAAAGGTGCAATACTGCAGGTAACCTGACCTTTAAGTAGGTGGCCAGACCAGCCCACATAGAGGTTAACAGCAGCTGGCAAATGCATAGTGCTAATTTGTGATGTCTTGTGTTTTTCTTGGTTATGGTTTTAAAGCTATAATTTGCTAACTATTAAACTTAGAAAATGCTCCATAAACTTTTTGTTTCCAATTTGTTCACAGAATAGAATTTTAGTTGATGTGCAAATTTGTGTAGAATTTTATGGTGTGTTCATAAAAGAAAATTATTGCAAAATTTAGACTTGTGCTTAACAGCTCAAAAAACATAACATATCAAATTCTTTTGTAAATATATGATAAACATTATTATACCTTTCTTGTTGTCATATGGGGTAATACCACTTAAGTACAGTAAAATAATAAATAACTCAAGTAATAAGTTTACTAATATGTACTTCTACACCACTTTTTTCCCCTTGTTCATATTCCAGTGTGTTTAAAACAACAGAATTTCCCAGCATTTGAAGTTTAGGAATGGTTACTTTTAAAAATACTATATAAGCTTGAACAATTTTCTATTTTCCTCACTTTCCAACTTTCTCAAAGTTATAAAACTTATTTAATGTTCTGTATGTGAGTAATGCAGTCATGCATTTTGCTTTATGTTGTTTGCCTCCCCTACCTTCCCAAACTGTTATGCTATCAATTATCACATCTACAAATAGAGAGTTGCAAGGATTAATGAAAATCAATAATCATTTTAAAATAAAGACCTAAAGTTTTGTCCTTATGATGTTAATATGCTACTACTGATAACTCTATCCTGTTTGTTTATGCCCTTTATAATGGTCACAGAAGATCAAGTTGAACACTAATGCCTTCTTAAAACACCAGGGAATGCTAGAGAATACTGAAGCAATGGAATTAATTGTGGAGTTATACTGATTGTATCCAAAAGTCAAATTAGGCAACAGTGAAGAAGATAAATAGATAGTAGAAATTTAAAAGTCCTTAATGCAGGACACTGCATGCTCAGATATCAATGTGTTCTGTAGCACTTGAAGTCCAGCCTTCTTTCTATCTCCAACTATACCGTACGTAAAGTGACAGACATTGCCAATCTGTACTGCTTTCAATGTATATGAAATATCAATGCCTGTCAGGAATGCAGCTTTCATAAATGGGTATATTACTACAGTTAACCATAAATAACAAAAGCATGCCAAATCAAAGAAAACTTTTTAAGTCATTGTTTTTCACAGAACAAGACAGACGGGAATAGGACCAGTGATTGACACTAGCAGACAATTTTTACCCTTGATGGGCAAGTCTTCCAGTATTGCAAACCATGGCTTAATTCTTCTGCATGCAACAGGGTTCAAATCTAGCAGCAGCAAACCATTGTTATTAAAAATACTGCTAGAAACAGAACAACAGTGCCAAATATGAGTAATCTTCAATAAACACCTTCATTTTGTGTAGAATTTAAACAAGCTATTCACATCCTAGATTGGAATTGCTGATATCCATCTTCTCATTTTATTTTCACAAAACATCCAGGGCAGAGAAATAGTGGTAAAACTATGTTTCCTTAACAAAATTTGCATGTTGGAGAAAGAACTACCGTATTTATCTGAATACAAGACACTGTTTTCCCCCAAAATATTAAGTTTGAAAACTGGCAGTCATCTTGTACTAGCAATGTTTTCTAAATAACAGTGGGAAAATTAAGTTTCAATTTCGCAGGTATGACAGTGGAAAACCCTGAGGGCAATGGTTAAGATTTTTATCAAGGTCTGACATATGCAGAAGATTCAATGCATTTCCTTTTGTGTCAAAAATTTAGCTGATAATGGCCTATAAGCTTCTCATTAGAAAAAATACTTCTCTCTGAGACTAAAATATAAACAGAAGACTTCTTTTTGCATTGGTGATTACATATAATGTGTTTGGAGTCAACGGTCAAGCAAAAAGAGAAGATGTTTAGCTGGGCATTTCCCTTCTCCTGCATCACATACACCATACCTTTTAGTTGACCCCTTTGCAGTACAAATTTGAATTAGCGAAAACTTTTTATAGTGATAAACTATGTTGTCTTAATAGAACATTGTATACAACATTGTTGTTACAGCTAAGCTGCTGCTGCTGCTGCCACCACCCAGATACATTCCCATTCTCTGTCCCTCTCCCACTCACAATTCCAAAATTCAACGATACGTTATATTTGGTGTGTTCTCTAGATAGAGAATTGCATTCATCATTGTGATTACAGCTACACTGCTGCCACTCTCACTATTGTTCCACTGCATACGCACCAGTACATTTCCATATTCCTCTCTCGTCTCTCTTCAGCTCAAAATGTATTATCCCTGATTGCACACATACCACTGCACCATTTTCATTCTTCTTCACTTCTACCCACCATGTAAATTTCCACACAAATACAAATTAAGTAAAAGAAAAGAAAAAAAATAGTTTGTGTACCTTAGTTTGTTCAAAATATATGGCAAAACTTTCAATTTAATTTAAAAATTATGTCTTCTGTTTATATAACTGATATGCTAAATTCCAAAATTAAGTTCTGAAAAATGCATTTGAGGTCTTGTATTCAGATAAATACAGTAAACACAATCTTTTTATTAGGCTTAGAAATGTGATTCAAAGGCTGGGCTTTTACAATAATTTGTCACCTAGAAGAAGGCAAAATGGCGTTTCCAAAGATTATTGTGACTAATTGAGCTATAGCTTTTTATTCACCTTTATTATCCTTATCCCTCCATGTGCACCAATATGCCATAGTAATGTGTGCACATTGCCAGTTAATGACCCCTCTTTGGTTTTATTTCAGAGAAAAATAATATGAATCATAAATATTAAAACATCCAGATGTTAATGAAAAGGGTTACAAATTTTAATAAACAGTAAAACTTTAAGATATTTGGGTTCATTTAAATATGACAGAGGCTGGTAAGGGATACTGGGAAAGTTTAAGTGTTCTCAGTGATCATTTTAAGATCCGATGGTCATTTGAAGTTCTCTGATTGATGCACAAAATGATACCACAGACATCAATATCAGATTCCTCCAGGCCTGCTCACCACATGAACATTTCTTTCCTTCTCCACAAAATTTTTTCAGTTTAGAGAACACGTGCAGTGGTTGTTTCATAGAGCTCACAGAGAGAAGTCATCCACTCTCCTGACTTTCCCTCCCTCAGTTAAGAAACAAAATTAAATTTAATGATTAACTGCAAATGGTCAAATTATAAATAAGACAGTTTAGAATGTCCCTTAAAAGGCAATCTTTTGTATCAATGAATAACACTTCATACCATCCACTTATGGCTTTTTTGAGTAACTGGTATTAAAATAATAATATTCACAGATGCAGAATTTTTACAGCAATATGTGTCAAAATTCCAGACTTTTTTAACCTCCAGTAACTAATTTTTCATACAACTTCCCTCTACAAGTTGAGTTGCAAATCTTACTCCGTGCTAGCTCTCTACAAGAATTCATTACAGAAGTTATTTCTAATCCATACTTTGTTTTACATCAATTATCTCAGTGATTAATGTTTGTTTCTTTGGATTTGTTCGAAGCTACTAATAGAGGCAAAGGCAAAGGTGGAAAGTAGTATTGGTTAGTGGAAACCTCATGAAAGAAAATGAACTATTGCAATCTAGAGGAATGGGCATTTTTTCTGCTTTCAAGTGTTTAAAATTAGTTTTTAAGCATTTGTCTGAGGAAAAAAGTAAAGCTGTTACCTCCCTTCCCACTCCACAAAGAGCAATTTACACCATAATTGTTGGTACATGCTGAAACTACATTAAACAATGTCTATTACTGGAAGCTATAGTAAAGAATTACCAATTGCTTTTTAGGCACAAATACCAATTTGATTTCTCTAAAAACTGCTTTAAATGCAACTCTCTTACTTGACTGAATAGTTATGCCCTGAGTGACTGACATGATTACTCAAAACAGAAGAGTATATTATTTAGGCATTTCAAATAGAATGGAGATTTCTGACAATTTATTAAAGCTTTGAGTGCTTGGAAAAGATGATCTGGAATAAAACCTAAATAATGTAGCTTTTACATTTTAGCCGCACTGATAAACATATATGCACTATACGCCTTTTTCCAAATTGCAGGTTTTTCTGATGCAAAAAATGTTGCATATCTTGAAGAAATGCTAATGTAAAATTGTTAATCACTGGCCTATCATGAGCAAAATGGAAATTTGCATTTGAAAGCACATTGTTCAGAACACTGAATATAAACAAGAACAGCAGCAGGAGGTACAACGTGATATTTTAGTTCCTCCATGGTACAGGATGTCAGTACACTTCCAAGCTAATGTCCATGAGGTTGTCAGTGTCCGGTAGTCCTTATAAGTTTGCTTTCATTTTAAAATGTTTTCAACTGAACAGCATGTACTTTTAGCACGCTTATTTTTATAGGTGACTAATATACAGAAAAATCTGATGTGTTCTATTCACATAACCTTCTCTAGCTAATCCACATACAAACTATTAGTATAAAAGATTATTCTTTTATTCTACATCATGCTAATTGAGATACACATTAGCAGAATTGGTCTTATTACATGCTTCCTTGTAAGTACATGGGAAATAAGGGAATATATTAGGTTAAAGTGATAGTCACATCTTTTAAAAACTGGTTGCTATGTGAAACAATTGAAGTTTGGTACACTTAGCATGGCCTAATCTGATAAAAGTTAGGTATTTTAAAATTGAAACAAATAACCATGTCAACTCTACAAGAAAAACGTATATACATAAATTACATGTTTTAACGAGATCTACATTTTTTGTGTGGTAAGTTTTTGTCTATCTCTTATGGTTAAACCATTATGCAAAATTCTGCAAAACCATCCAGAATAAAGTGGTCTTCAGAGGCTATTCCCAGAAAATTCAAAATATACACTTTATTAAAGATGTAAATATCTTTAATATACAGTATTTTAATCAAAATTGTTAGCCATTTTTGGGAAAAACAAAATTTCCAAAAAGTTCTCCATGTAAAGGGTAGTTTGTGGTGGGGGATTCTTTTTAAAATCTTCAAGCAGGGGCACACATACACACACCCATGGACGTTTTTCTAAAAACTTTTTTTTTGGACTAAGTGGACCTCAAAACATACATATCCAGTGAAATCTTGATATCAAATTTTTTGGGTGGAATGCAATACCTTCTTTAGCTATCGTGTTCAATTATATACATATGTGTTGAGAAAGTAAAACATGAAACAAAAATTTTGCTTTTCGTATAATATTTGAATAAGTTAGAAACAGTGATCTGAAATTTGCATTTTAGAGAAAGTTTGAGTCTGCATATAAGCACATGCTATGTATGCATCTTTTCTTGGGTGCTCAGCTCCCTAGTCTTCATTTGGAAGGTTTCATGCAGAGCAGAGTGACAATATTGAAATATGAAGTACTATATACATCTTGGTATCTTGCGACTTCAATGCTTAAGTTTCGTCTGTTTGTAGATCTTTGAGTTCACGCACATACACTGTTTTATTTACATTTTTAATTGCTTTGTTGTATATTAGATAACCTAATCACTATAAATAGCTGAAGGCCTCAAAGAAAGAAACTTTCTTTGTTGACAACATTGCAGAAAGACAAGTTCTTCTTCCCCCTCACACTTACTTTCCCGTAAAACTAGCGCCCAAAAAATGGTGCATTTATTGTACAGTTCTTACAAATTTTGTGTGCCTTATAACTATTTGCTCTCATCCTCAGAAGAAACTGATGGTTCGTGTCTTAAGAATCCTTTTTTATGTTGACATTTAGTGATGGGGTGAGGCACTTCCATAGCTGATTGAGTGGCAGCAATTCAAAATTCATAAAGCAGTGTTTATGTTTTTTAATGAAAATCTTTAATTAAGTAACTAACACTGCTGTGTATTTTGTATGTTTTAGGAGTGTAATGTTCAGAAGATGTGATTCGTGTGAAAATGCAGAAGAGGTGTGAAACTGCATATATGTGATACAAGTTTCTAATATCACTCACACAATTTAACAATAATTTAATAAACACATTTTCATGAGACTTGTTTGTTCAAGAAGCTGCAAAAAGTATAGACTTTGATTATTTCTCTTGGGTGCTCCAAAGTATAAAGCTAATGCAAAAACAACACGTGAATCTGTGGCTTCAAAGAATGGGGGATATTTAACAATCTTGTGTGAATGGTAAATGGTTATAAGATTTATTAATATCTATGGTCATTGAGAAATTTCCTTGTGATTAACACTTGAGGGGTGTGTCATCTACTGGCAGGGGCTTGTCAGGTTGCTGACCAATCGTAGTGTAAGAATACATAACTGTCAAAGACATCATGTCATCGGTGTTGCAACTTCTACAGGTTCAGTGGAAATTTACGCATGTTCTCATGCATGACTGATCTGATTGTTTGATCTAATTCTGTGAAAAGTTTGGTTGTGTTATACACTGTGAATCCGTAAGGATTTAATTTATCTTTACTACCATTTATATATTGCGGACATTGTTCTCGTTCTCATCCTAGAACTGTCACAAGTGACACTGTGATTTGAAAATGTCTTACAGCTGATGAACAAATTGAGGTTATATTGGCCGAAATAATGCAAATTTTTGGTTTAGTGTAGTACAGGACCCAATACTAAAAGAATGAGGTACTAGTAAGAAATGGGGAAAAATAGTTCAACATACAAGAGGTGTGATGGAAAATGCATGGAAAGAAGGCATTTTAGAGGAAGTAGTGGAACATGTGGCGCTGCAGATGGACAGCGAGTAAGTATGGCAACAGAGTACCGAGATAGCCAGGTGTCAGCAGGAATGTCCATTACAAGGTAATTTCTCACCAATTATGTTTTCTCCAATAATTTCAACCATTTCAGAGTCAGGGTTACCACCACATTACCAAATCTCCCTCATTCCATCCTGTGGAGGAATTTATAGATCACTGTACAAAAATATTTAACTTAATGTAACTGTTTTACTAACAACAGAGATTCCATCAATTTTGCTCATCATTAATGCATCTAGACATTTTCAACAAGTTTTCTCTTTGTAGACCTACTAGAATAAACTAAACTAATTGCTCAAATTTAATTTATTTTAAGTAGTTTTGATGTAGGATTTTCCTGTAATAAACACAATCTGAAACATAACCATATCTACAAACTTCCTGAAATTGAAAACTGTATAACTTTCCCTCATTAGGTGTGATAATTTTGCAATGACATTTTGTGCAGCCCAGTTAATAGGAAGCAGAATGGAGGATAGATGCACAGATATGCTCTGGCCTATGATAGCATTGTATATAGTCTTACATTACTATATAAAATTTATATATAATATGCAACAGAAATTAACATTTGGTCATGAACATGATGAAAATTTACAGCACAAAACCATAAAACCATTACCTTCTAACGTCCATAGATATCATGATACCTGAGGTTTCAGATTTTACTCATTGAGCAAGTCAAAGATGACAGCCAATGGTGTCATGTTCGATGCACTGTGCACTGCATGCTAACATTTATTTCATCTCTGTCTGCTGTGTGTTGATAGTTGAATTAAAAAAAGCCATACAATCCTGAAGCGCCCTCTATGATAGTATTTTTTTATGCAAATTTGTTATACTTCAAACCATAGAAACAAAACTGTCTGATTTGATCTTAGGACTCTAAACCTATGTCCTATAAAGCCTCCTTATCCTATAAATTTTACAAGCAAACCGTAAAATCCAGCAAGAATGCAATATGCATATGACTAACAGAAATTTTCCATTTCACTCATGATAAGCTGGTGTGCGTCAATCCTGGAATCAAAAGGTTGTTCTGAAAAAAGTAGTTATCTGTAAGGGACCTGCTTCCCAATACTTTTTCAAACACATATATTACACATTGTTAAACTTAAGTATATATCTTATACACAAAATAATTATCAATCTTAATTACATAGTTAGAAAGAATAATTTCTGTGCAACTGATGGGATGGATGACAGGGTGGGCAAATAGGTTGTTGAGTAGCTGCAAAATGAAGGCACAAAAGAGTCACCTATTTCATTAGGTGTACAGTCATCACTGAGAATTTCCGAACTGCTTAAAGCTTTCAAAAACCTTACACATTATTGGTACAAGCCTTGCAATACAAGAGTAACTTTAACAATGAATAATAAAATACATTTATAAACCTGTATGTAACTTATGTGGATATATTTTCTATTCACATTGCACAATGTTGCATCTAATTCGATCACTTCTCAATACCCGATATAAAATATCATTCATGCTTTTACAAGGGTTTCGATAAGTAATGAATAAGCAGATAAAGCTAAAATTAAGCCATTTAAAAAAAAAAATGCTTGGACATTCAAATTAAATACTTTGAAAATAAATTTTGCAAAAAAGAAACAAAATTTTCACTAATTATTGTACATATAATGGTATCATATAGACAAAAATTCTAAAAAGGTAGCATATTAATTTTACATTTTTGTTATTTCTTTTCTGAAAGCCCAGAAAAAATTCAACTATTTCATACCAAGAGGTTTAGTTCCATTTTTTCTTTTTTTCTTTTTGGCTTGCCATCCTTTAACCTGGTTGGTCATATTGGATGATGAATGATGGCGAAATGATGCTCCAATGATCTTGGGATCCATTGAGCTTAAAGTTACTCGACATTCGTTTTCTCAGGATAAGGGAAAGCCCCCCCAAAACCCTTATTGGGTAACTCACCCTCAGTGAGATTCAAACTCACGATCTGTTGAATGTGAGGCAGACATGCTACCACCACTCTATCCAGGCGAGCTAGGTTTGATTGTTATGGGCACAATTTAATTGTTGACTTATTAAACAATTTTCTACACTGCTTTAACAAAATAAAACTCTAATTACTCAATAATATATTAAATTGATTTAAATGCTCTCCATTTACAACCTAGCAGTGGTTATTAACATTTTCAATCACCTCTGATCCTTTATCTCTGATCCTCATTTTTAAGTCTTACATATTAGCAAGTCCCTCCCCATTAGCACAGGAGCCTGGGTTCGATTCCCAGCACCCAGTGTGGGGAATTTCTATCCTGCTGGTGAGACTTCATCATCACAGCCTGCGGAAGGAAAATGGCAACATCACTGCAGTATCATCAGGGTTTGAATGTTGAGGCTGAGTTATGGTCTCTCCCACAATTCTGTCCGGCTATTGATGGACCTTTGGATTGAATACTCATTAGCAGGCCTCTAACAAAGAATGCATTTCTATAATCCATCAAGGGGAGATTTGTTCCCATAGCAACCAAAACTTTTGTAACAAATTGTTCATGCAACTAATAAAGTAACTTACTTTGAATCATTGAAAATAAAAAAATAAATACATTTAAAAATGTTATTTCAAGTTTTTGTCAATGTCAAACCATGTAAAATAACATTTTCAACCTTTTGTAAATTTTGCTTTCAAAATATTAAATCTATGTGTATGACCATTTCTTAGAAGAAGGAAAAAAAAAAAAAAAAGTTAATTTTAGTCCTATTTGCATCATTTCTGTTGAAAACAATGTATTTTAGTACTATACATACACTTCTCCATACTTGTACCATTAATGTGTAATATTTACATGAAAAGAATAACCATAATGATTGCATTTTAATGAATTAGGTTTCTTTTATGACTTAAAAGTTAATAACCCTAAAAAGGATGGACTGTAAATGGAAGATAAGAAATACCGGCTACCATTGGAGGTTGAGTGTGTGTTTATACCACCTGTCATAGGTCCGCCATTGCAACACCTTCGAGGATCTTCCCTCCTCTTCTGCTAGAAGACTGAATTGAACCACAGTATAAGTTCACTGATAAAACATTAGACAATCCACACCCTTCAACATATCACTTGTGCATTTTAAGCCAATTCAAATTTCATCTGCATTTTATATGCATAATACTGTGCTGGCAATGTTAGAACATTTTAAACACACATACACTACACTATTACAAACAGGTGACAACAAAAATAAAGGTAAAATGTTCTAACTTCTTTGGTATTCTGCACCATAAACAGATGAAATTCTGCTTCAGAAACATCACAGGTGAATGCCTCTCCACATTGTGGAAATGGGTGGGATTTGTCTCAAACAATAACTTGTAAATAATGTCAAAAAGCCTGCTTAGATTATCAGACGAGAATCTCACTAACAATCTTACAATAACAAATAACAGCACATGAGAGAAAACATAATTATAATATTACTCATGTGCAATTGCACGACTATAACTTAAAAAGCTTAAGATGGAACTTTATAAGGTACCAACCTTTCCATAATGCTTTCGTTTTAGCGACTCAATGATGTTGAGGGGATGACCTAAGAAGGCAACTTGGTTTGAAGCACCAGCAAACTGGTGCCAGCAAAGGATGAATCACAGAAGAATCAGCTACAAGTGAGAAGGAGCCACGGCCCGAGCAAGCGAACCGAGCGAATTCGCACTCCGAGTGAGGTGAAGTGACAAGTTTACAACGTAACTGTCTGATTGGGCGGAAGAAACCGGTAACAATCAGTTCTAATTCAATTTTCCACTTATCAAAAATACCTTTCTTTCCCTGCCATAAAATTTCATTCAAAACTTAAAGAAAGGAAAAAAAAAAAAAAAGAAAAAAAAAAAAAAAGAAAGAAAGAAAAGAAAAAAAAAAAAAAAAAACTTAAAATTTCTGGCTTCAAATAATATTTAGAAGCAATTTACAATAATTTCCTTTGCCTTTTAGATTTCAAACTGAAACTCTGCCAGAAAAATTTTATATGATATTATTCATACTATTATGGTTTTCCTTATTAAAAAAAAGAAATATACATATTAAATTCCCATATCTAGAAAACATTATTAAACAACACACTAATATACAAAATGAAAAACATGCCCACTATCCCGTTATCAGATATTCAAACGAGGATAATGGGCAACAGATTCATGAAAATGGATCAGTGTAATTTTAGATCCATTATCATGTACAATAAAAGTAAAGTAATGCATACACTAAATATATCAGGAGTAAAGTAGGATTCTATTGTAATTCCAGTACCTTTTCTGCTTCAAGCTGATTGAAGACAAATTCCACCACGACATCATCTTCTATTCCAAGAATATCTGTGATCTTCTGTGCAATCCAAGGTTTGATCACATCCAGCTTCACTTTGGACATATCCACCTGCAGGGAAACACACACACCCATCCATATTAATATTATAAAAGGAAAAATGGGACTTTTAATGTAAAAAATCACTGAACTATTTTATAACTCTTTCTTCATTATAAAGCCCAAGTTTTTCTTATGTAGCTGAGGCTATAAAACACTTAGAATACGTGAGGTGGATTTGTAACACTTTAAGTATCGCTTACATTTGTTTTATCAAACCGGTTTTGAAGCCATGTGGGTTCATTGTTGAGGTTGTCGGTCCCTGGTAACAGAGTGATGGACTTCCACATGAGTTTTGTGGCAGTAATTCAAAGTTGAATTTGTGCTGTTGGTGTTTAACAATTGGATTTTCTCCCAGATGTCAAGCTCTGCAACCACTTCTGGACTACTAACCATGAAATATCGCCAAACATATTCCTTAAAAAAAAAAAAAAAAAAAAAAAAACCACCAGATATGCAGCAGAGCTTGGCATCTGGGAGAAAATCCACTTGTTAAAAATAAACATTACACATTCAACTTTGAATTACAGCCACAAAACAAGCTGTGGAAGTTCATCACTTGGTTGCCAGGGATCAACACACCTCAACATAGAACCTCCTGTAGAGATTCAGTTGAAGACCATCAACAATGAAGCCCATATGGCTTTGAAACCAGTCTGGTAAAACAATACATAAGTGATACTTAAAGAGTTACAAAAACACCTTTTCATAAAAAATTTGGTATAAAATACTTTTTTTTTTTTTTTTTTTTTTTTTTGGTGGGTTAATATCCTTTAACTTGGTTGGTTGTATCGGATGATGAATAAAATCAGTAATGTTGCTCAAATGATTTTGGGGTCCATGGAGTTTAAAGTTACTAGCATTTGTCTTCTCAGGATAAGGAAAAAAAAAAAAAAAAAAAACCAAAAAACCTTTTATCTGGGTAACTCACCCTAAGTGAGATTCAAACTTGCAGTCTCTTGACTGTGAAACAAGACATGCTACCCACATATTACCGAGGTGTGAACACACAAGAGCAGGGGTTCACAATCTTATTATTTTGATGGCTCCCTTTTGGGATGTGGCAAGTAGTTTCATGCAAAACATGCCCCTGTGTTCAATGCTTCTCAAGCAGGCTGCTATCACAGTTTGCTTTTTGGAGAGGAGCCCAAGCCATGTTTCTTAGACTTTGCCTATTATTTACTGGATGGATTGTTTCTCTACATGATGACTCAGTCAGAGGTAGAGAAAGAGGTAATCAAGCTCATGGGCAGCCTCACATATTTTTGGCGTCCTCATGTATAAGCTATACATTTCTCTACTGGTCACACTGAAGATGTATTTTACAAGGGTCACTCCAAAAGCTTTGAGCACAGATGCAATAAGATATTAAAAATTTAGATCTGATCAATGCATCTTTTCAAAATATATTCCACTGCATATTATACACTGTCCCGTCCTTTCCTTTCCTTTGCATGGGACCAGATCTGGATTGTCAGAAGGATGGCACAAATATCTGACTCCTGTAGAAATTGGGTTGCTTCTGGTGCAGTGTGGGCAGAGCCACTGTCATGGTGACCAGTCTTGGAACGTTTTCTTCTAGTTCAATGAACACCTGCAGCAGACATTTTGTGGTGTACCATACAGCAGTAACAGTCTTTTGTCCCTCATGTGGAATTGTCATATGTGGTCATTTGCTGAGGAGGAGAAACAGATCATCTTCCTGCAATCCTTCTTGTTTGTTTTATTTTCTTCTCCTGGGAAGACCCAGATCAATGACAGTCATTTAGTTTCTGGATAATACTGGTAAATCCAGCTTTCTTCACCTGTTACAAGGCTAAACATGTTTTCTGAATCTTTCTCCATTGAATTTTTCAACCATTTCCTGGCACCATTGCACAAGCGCTTGTTTCTGTTAATTTATGAGATGGTGGAGATCCAGTGATTGCAAAGCTTCGTGACATCAATTTTTCTTTCAGGATTTTTTCCACTGCTACTGATCCAATATTTAGAGCTGCTTGAATCTGACTGTATGTACAACAATAATCTTCCTGCAACATGCACTCTGCTTTCACCTCATTTTCATCCACTGTTGCTGTAGCTGCTTTACCTTCAAGGGAATCCCTTCCTCTTCTAAATTCTGTTTACCATCACTAAATGATGGACTGTGAAGGACAAAGATCCCCAAATACACCATGCAGTCTTTCAAGGCATTCTCTCACCTGTAAATTCATAGAAAATCATAGCATGGAAACACTCTCACTCTGAACATTCATAAAAATATAAATACAAAAGGTGAGGTAAGTCCATGTTACGGAAAATGTAGACATTTGCCTAAGATCTGCTATCTAATTATGACTGTGCATCCTGGAAGTGGTGTACTGCAGCAGCTATCTGTTTGTGTGTATTTGATGTTGCTTAAATCTAGTATTCTAAGTTCTGTATGATATGGTGCTTTTAGGTGGTTAACTCAACACATTGCTCAAGCTATGTTTATTCTGTGGAGGTATCTGATGTTACCAAACAAAAACACAAAGAAGAAAAAAAGAAAGAATAATCAAATTTTTTAAAAGACCCTGGATGGAAAATGAAGTTAGGCATTTCCATGTATTTGATGAAATATCTTGCTTTACTTTCTTTCACTTAATATATTCTTCAATTATTTTAATTACGTAAACCGGTTCAAACCGTTATCTAATTTAGCGTGATCTCTGGTCTCCACCTTAGCAGTGAAGCCACTATATGTCAAAGTGTGTGGCATACATGTCTCAAAATGGTCGGTCAGTCGCATTGCTCTTCTTTGGAAATTATCCGACACCTAGGGAGCCAAGCCCCCAAGAAAGCATGTGCACTTAATTGTAAAGTGATGATGTTACAGAAATTAACTCCCCAGTTGATCTCAAAGATTAGAATACAATACTGTCACAAAGTTCCACCATACTAAAGTACAATTTTAATTTAAGTTCTGAAGAAAACTTTTGAGATCGAGTCAGTCAATGAACTTTGCAAACCTTTTGTTTGTCAGATGATTTAGTTCATGAGGGCATGGCCTATTTCCCACATAAATGCTCAAATTTTTGCTGCATTACTTGATAAAAGATGTACATATTACCACATTAAATAAAGTAATTAAAATATTACATGTAGACTGTTAAGTAGCTTTGGAAAATCTGTAGTTTTGTAAGGAGAGATCACACATTTCTGTGCATACTGATTATGTGAACTGTTACTGTTTTCTCCAAAACTTGATAGCCCTAAAACTGGACTGCTCCCTGCTGCCACTGAGCAATAACCATTATCAAACAAAAGGCAACCCACTGCTAGGGGTAAGAGGCAATATAGCAAAACCTCAAGTTTCCTGTAGACTCTGTAGGCTATTCAGTTTCATATTTTGTGCTAGTATGTGTCCAAACCAGTGAGTTACTGCACATGTTAAAGGACCAAGAAGTGGAAGACTTGACAATTGCACGGGTTGGTTTCTAGCCACACATTTTGTAATCCCAAACTTGAAAGTCACACCACTTCTGCCAGAAGAGGAGTGGGGCAGATTATCATGTTCTGAAAATCACTTTAAGTTTATTCCTACAAGCACTTTTAACTTATGTTACATGTAATATAAAAATTATTTATTTAAAGTTTGCTGTCCTCAACATTTGATATCTGTAACAAAATATTGATATATTTGACATATGTGATTAATGATTATAAAAACAGAAACAAAAGACTGCAAATATATTAAAACGTAGAGGTATATGAAGCGAAGGATATACTGTGAATGGTGTGAGGAATAAATTAAGTAACTGAGAAGCCTATATTTAGAACATGAATGCTATTATTACAACTATTTAATTACATTTGAATGCCATCTTTGTTATTAATACTCATAAATGCATTATTAACATTCTTTAAGAACTTGTCTTTCTGATATTAAGTTTTAGGTGAGGCTATGTGAAGTAGTTGTGCATGAATGTAATAAAACGCTATTATAGTAAAATTTTTTATAATTATTAAATATGACATAACACACATTCTAAATAGAATGATAAGAGTCATCATTACAGCTCATGGTGTCAAATATTGGGTATACTCGTCAAACGTGGATAAAAGATGTGATCAATCATTTGACATAGTGTAATATACCCAACAGCTTTAAATGTGTTCACATTCTGTCACACAGAAATATGATAATGTAATATAGGCTTGAGACAAGGCTCTCTGATTTGAATTCTTAGAAGACAGTGATTGCGACGATGACAAACACAAGGAAAGTAACGCAAAATGTGATTCTTCAACTGCAGTAATGCTTCTATGGCATTTCTATGTTCTAAACATTGTTAATGCAGTGTTGTCCTTTCTTTTGACTCAACAATGTCAAAGAGAGTATTTTAAAACTGAAACGAATAACAGGGAATATGTCAAAAATGATAAACTCCACGAAAAAAAAAGTATATGAATTAAATTGTATTTTAAGGAGATCTACATTTTTTGTCTGCCTCTTACAGTTTACCAGTTATGCAAAAGTCATCCAGAATGAATAGGTCTTCAGAAGCTACTTCCAGATATGCATTTTATTTGTCCGGTAAATATCTTCAATATACAGTATTTTAATCAAAACGTTTCAGCCATTTTTGAGAAAATCAAATTTTCCTAAACTTTTTCCATGTAAAGGATAGTTGGAGGTGGAAATTTTCTTGAAGGTCTTTGTGTCGCATCCTTGGAAGATAATCAACTTAAATACCATTTTTATTTTCTCTACTTAGTACATAGAACATAGGGAAGGAATTGCACACAACCAAAAATTGATACCGAGATTTCACCAGAAATACACACTTTATGGTCCCCTGTACACACACACATATATAAAGCAAATTTTTAGAAGAAGGGTCCATGTGTGTGAATGTCTGTACATCTGTGAACATAACTCAAAAATGAAAAGTTGGTAAAATACAAAACTTGGTATATAAGTTTAATAGCTTCTGAGGATGCGATTCAAGATTTTAAGAAAATCTTCCTACCTCAAACTACCATATACATGGAAAAACATTTGAAATTTTGATTTTCACAATTTTATTAAAAATACCATATATTAAAGATATTTACATGACAAACAAATTTTTATCTTGAATTTTCTGGGAACAGACTCTGAAGGCTTTTTCATTCTGGATGACTTTTGCATAACTGGAAAACTGTAAGAGAAGGACAAAAACTTGTGCACAGAAAATGTAAATCTCCTTAAAACACACAATTTAATTCATATATATATATATTTTTTTTATTTTTTTTTGTGGAGTAAACCATTCATGAGATATTCCTTATTATTGGTTTCAGTTCTAAATACTTTTACTTTTCTCATACAAGGCTTTGTTAACTGCTGACCACACAAAGAAATGAATTTCAAACATATAGGAACCAGATTTTAAAAGATTTGACTAATGCTTTAGCCTAGTATACTCCCTTACTTCTCTTTTAATTACAAGGAAGACCATTTCTGCTAATATTTATCTTGATTATCGTGAAGTACATAGAAGAATAAGCTTTGTAACAATGATTTGCTACAGAGATGTAGAGAAATCATATGAAAAGTGCACACTGTTTATGTTCAAAGCTATAATTATCCTCCAGTTGGTCATCATTGTTCCACAAACAAACTGTACTTGACTATGCAACCTGCCCACAACTTCAAAGACAGCGAAGTCAACACATTTTGCTAATGTTTCACTTCCTTTTGCCTGAATATCAGGGCATTTTTCCACCTGTTATTAACAATAGCTAGGTTGTATGAAATTACAATTGAAATGATTGGAACTAAAAAGCATTTGTCAGTTTTTAAAACTTTTCAGGAGAAAGAAAAACAAACTGAGATTTTTATATAAATTAGAGATGTATTCTCTTAAATAGAGTACTATGAGATACTGCATATTATATGCTGAAAAAAGTTTAGACTTGATAGTTTTTAACATTATTAACTGTTCATAAAATTTACAAAATGCTTTTTAGCACTGAAAAGGATTACAAATCATTTAAATTTGGAATTTAATATAACACCATAGGGTGGTAAGAGAATGTATTGGGTAGCTAAATTATATTCAAACCCACTCGCGACCTTGCTCTGTGTGGTCAGCAGTCGCCGGTAAAATTACATTGGCAGAGGCGGACTAAAATCCTTATCTTATTATAGATGCTGGAAATGTTGAGCTTCTGCTCTCAAACAGGCAGCATATCTCGTGTAAATATCCTCGCTCACTCTCCAAAGCTCAGCAGCAGGAATTCTTGTGATCTCTTAAGTTCTTGTATTATGTGAGGATTGGAACGATACATTTTGTCTTTTAAAGAACCCCATAAATAAAAATCACAACTCGTTGGGTCAGAAAAATGAGGCGGTCACAAGTTAACAATTATTTTGTCATCAATCACCTCTCTTACTGGATTTAATGATTCAGCAGCCATATGTGCTGTTGCAGAAACTTGCTGGAACCAACCACACGATTTTTCTTCTGTCGAGCGATTGAAAAATGGCCTCAGAATTAACCTCTGATATCGCTCTGCATTTATTGTTTCATCAAAGAATATGGGCCCAATTATTCTTCTGGAACTTATTGCACACCACACTCCAATTTTCTGATCATATGAGGCGCTTCATCCAGTAGCACCCAGCTAAGGATTTTAGTCCACTCTGCCGGCCATCTCATGCAGTAGAGAGAGGCAGCGAATGGGTTTCAATATAATTTATCTAGGAGTTAAAATAGACAGTGGTGGCAATTGGGATAAACAAAGGAAATTTGTATTGGCAAAAGAAAAAGGAGCTATATAGCTACCAGAAGTTTCAAAAACAAAGTACCTAGTATAAATATTAGATGGTTAGAAAAAGTGTACAATATGATGGTTGAGGCAAAATGCTACATGGAATAGAAGTATGGGGATTTGGAGGAGGATTAGAAGTCATAGCCAAATGCAACTGTTAGGTAGGTAGCACAAATAGAGATGGGTAGAGTGGCAAGTAAAAAAAGATTATGGCAAGGGCATTCAAATTTTGGTACAGAATATTGAACTTGGAAGAAAGGAATTTTGTTAAAACGGTGTTTAGTATATCAAGAGAAAAGTTTACAGAACAAGGGATGGGTAGACTGTATCAGAAATAACTTGGAAGGTAGTGGATTAGGGAAAATGTGGAGAAGAGAAAATAATGTGAACAACTTCTGGAAATTGGGCAAGGAAAAGAATTGAGCATATAGAAATACAAAATATATTTAGTGGCATAACTGAAAAGAAATCCTGACTTTTCTATATACCAATGTTGCCCTCCATGGTGTAATGGTTACCATGCTAACTTCCTATACCCAAGGTCACGGGTTCAAACCCAGTGGAAGTCAATGGATTTTTTCGGGTGTAAAAATCCTTAGCATGGCTTCCTTCGGAAGGGAAGTAAAGCCGTTGGTCCTGTGTCGTAGATTAACAGCACATAAAAGCACCTCAAGCCTGATAGAGAGGCCTCTGAGCAAAATTAAGCAGTCTTTCATGCACAGTTTAGAATGGGACGCTGAGAACCACAGTAGTTAAAAAGCATCCATAAATAGCACGCCATTTCCATTTATATACCAATGAGAGAACCATGGGGAAGGGAAAAGTGCATAGATGCAACAAATAAAGAGGAGCAAGAAAGTATTGTACGGGTGAAAAGGTTTAAGGAAGGGTGTTCCACAAAATCAATCCTATATGTGGCAGAAATGAAGACTTTGAACATAATATTTAAATGTAAAAGAACTGAAGTTGTAGAACAGAGTATATTAATAAGAAATGGTTTAACAAAGATAAAAACATAGCTGTAGTTGAAGCATTTCAAAAAGACAGAAGATTGGATAATTCTTATATAAAGTGAAAAATAAATGGGTATGGACAGTAAGTAGTCTGAACAATGCTGTAACAAAATAGAATTGAGAAACTATAGTAAAATATGAGTATGACTAGTAAAGAGCCAGGTCTGAACACCAACCATATTCACTGTATAGAAAATAAATAAATAACACCACATAAAAATAACAATACTGGCTTTCCATGTATCAAGTATTATAAAAATCAGAATAAGAAAATTTTAAATGCAATGCGTTACCCTCTTTGCCCATTGCTACCTGAATGTTCTTATAAAGCAACATTATCACAAGTAGGTCATTTCAAAATGTCTCCATAAAAGCATCACGTTTTAATATCCTAGATCCTTTTAGGATTGATGAGGACTTTACCACCATAACATGCCCTCACGAGGCATTGTACAGAGAGGTTGGTGTCAACTGAAACTTTACAAGATAAAAAGTTTGCTTTATTGGAGAATTTATGACACACAATTTTAACTACATCTGTTCTATCACGGAAATATTTAAATCTTTACAAGAAGTTGTGGTGAATACTTGCTTATTCTTTCGTTCAATATAATGGGCAATTTTGTTTTGTTTTTTTAATGTTTTAGGCCACTGGCATCAAAATTCAAAAATTCATCTTGCACTATAATGTGGAGAGCATCCATTTTGCTATTTGCATAAACTCGAGTTAACCCTTTTAGAGCCAACCATGATCTAACTGTATAAAAAAATTACGCGAGAATTGCCTATCATGATGAAATCGTGATGCCATTTTCCAGTGGGAAAGCTTTCTACGAACCTCCATTATGCAGCTCAGTGCTCAAGAAAAAAATTGTGAGAACCTCAGGGCTAATTCAGTAAATCATTAAGAAAGTGCTAAAATCCTCAGTGTTTTTTTAAACAAGCAATTAAAATGGGACGATCCTATCCATTATTTGTCCAAAACACCATCTAGTGCATGCTTTAATATGAGCTGCATAGCCAAAATAACAAACCTCGAAACAAGAAAAGTAGTTTACTTTAGTTACTTTCACTTGATGACACATGGAATAATACTATGGGCAATCTCAACAGGATGGGAAACAATCTTTAAAAGTTAAAAGAAAATAATCCGTATGACACAAACAGTGGCAGAAATCCGTTCAAAAAATTGAAAATTCTAACCCTACCATCCCAATTCCTATATGAAATAAATAAATACATACACACAAGCTTTGATGTCATGTATAACTCGCAAACACAGCATAACCATGGAACAAGAACTAAAAATAAGTTGAGTTTCACCCATGCATAGGTTAGCATTATATGAAAAAAGTCCACTGTATGCCAGAATAAAAGCTTATAACAAACTACCAACTAAAATCAGGGAAATAAAAAAAATATAGATTGTTTCAACAAAGCATTGAAAAACGCATTAATTGATAAAGTGTACCTCTCAAGTCGCTGAATACATGAATGGCAAATGATTTTAACTTTTTTTCATTCTGTAAGCTACATATTACACTATTGTTCCTAGGTTAGAACCATCACAGTTAAACACTGTTTGTATATATACTGTACATTGGCAATTTATATTTATTGTAATTTAACTGTTAATTGTTCTTCATACTTGACGAGTCACCTGTTTATGGAGTCTTTGACTCATTTATTGTAAGCGTATATGACAATAACGCATCTTATCTATGTTATAGCCATAGAGAAAGGTTTCCTGGAGCGTTTCAGGACCTTAGCTTCACACTCCAAAGCGGTAAATTAGCTCCAAATTTAATTTCTCTAGCTGATGTTTGTATATGTTGGTTGAAACATGGTGACGTCTAGCTCAAGGTTACAAGCCAGAGGAAAAAAATGCTGCAGTTCGCAATATATTAGAAGAAAGCGAGTGTTTTTGAATTTTCAGACTTTGATGAAAGCATTTCTGACATCGATGTAAGAGATGTGATGTGCAGTTTTATTTATGAACACTCTTTAACTGCTGTGGTTCTCAGCATCCCGTTCCATACAGGGCATGAAAGACTGCTTTATTTCCTCAGAGGCCTCTTTATCAGGCTTGATGTTCTCTTACATGCTGTGAATCTACGACACGGGACTCACGGCTTTACTTCCCTTCTGAAGGAAGCCATGCTACAGATTTTTACGCCCGAAAAAAATCCATCATCCTCCGCCAGGATCGACGTAAGAGAGGAAGATATATGTTCTAGCTTCAGTAATGAAAATGCATCCAATAACGGCCCTCATATGCATACAAATAATCAGTGTACTTATCAAAATGGATTTAATGAGATGTACAATGTGAATCAACCATTCAGCTATACAACAATACAAGTGCTAATTGTACAGTAATCTACGCTACATTTGTATCTTATTGCTTTATGCCATTTTCATTAACAGTGGTATCATGTGGTTTTGATGATGTTTTTCTCTCTCCAGTTTTCAGCTTCAGGTTATATGAATTTGTTTAAATAGGATGTTGTTTTAGTAAAGAAATGTCTATACTTTCATTTAATTAGTCTGAACTTTCTGTGTAGTAAGGTTTTGTATGCCTAATTATTGATTATTTTGGGATTTTTAATTTTGTCAAATTTTTCTTTTGTTTTATAATTTTTTTTATAAATATTGAAGAGACTTCTCATACATATAATGCATATTATACAGTAGACAAAAGGGTTTACTAAAAATTAAAAATCTGATGTGTTAGACCCACATGACTTTCTCTAGCTGCTCTACAAACCTCCTACAAAACATTATTCTTCTTTGTACACAATGCTAATTGAGATAAATATTAGCAGAATGTTATTACTTAGTCCCTAATAAGTAGAAGAGAATAAGGGAATGCAGTATGCTAAAATGATTGTCAAATGTTTTAAAAGCTATCGTTATGGGATTGTCATTGCAAATCACTTCTTTGCTTGTCCAGGAGTAGAACAAAAGAAAAACGGACACTTCCTGTCTGAGAAAAGTATTAGTACTTCACAATTGAAACCAATAACAAGGAATATCTCTTAAACGGTTACCTCCACAACAAAAACGTAAAGGACATAAATTGTGTGTTTTGTCTTTATGTAATTTTTTGTGTAGCGAGTTTTTTTTTTCTATCTCTTACGGTTCAGCAATTAAGCAAAATTCATCCAGAATAAAGAGGTCTTAAGAAGCTATTCCCCAAAAATTCGAGATATACATTTTATTTTGGACATAAATAGCTTTAATATACAAGATTTTAATCAAAATCGTTAAGAGCCATTTTTAAGAAAATCAAAATTTTCGAAATTTGTTCCATGTAAAGGGTAGTTTTTAGTGGGGGGATTTTTTTGAAAATCTTTGTGTTGCATCCTTGGAAGATATTAAACCTAAATACCAAGTTTGGTGTTTAATGGTCTTTTTGTTTTGGGGCTATGCTGTCCACAGACACACACATACACCTTTTTTTAAAAATGCTTTTTTTGGACTCAGGGGACCCCAAAACATATATTTCCGGTGAAATCTTGGTATCAAATTTTTGGGTGCATTACAATACCTTCTATATCCCTATGTACATTGTACATATGGGACTAGAGAAAATAAAAAAGATTCATCTCTCTATGTCATTTTATTACTAATAATTTAACTCCCTGCATTCTCCTCTAAAATTGCATGGCACTTTTCGGACAGCATTTTGCTATTCTGGCTGGTACTAAAAGTGTTAAACTTGGAGTGTACTTTTCTTAAAACATCAAAATTCTTGTCAGAAGGCAGGTAAGAGAGCCTGTATTGTGTTATGGTTTGGAATGTTAATGCCATGCAGAACCTAACCTTCCTGTGTTTTTTGTTACAGTCATCAGAAAATAAGTTCGGCTCCTTGATACTCTATGGAATGAAGTGCTGCATATAGTGACACAAAAGGAAGAAACTTCATTAGCACCCTTTTTTGCCTTGTCCTTCAGAATTCCCGCATTGTAAATCCAATATACTGAAAACATTCATTCACAGCTGATTAGATAGCAACTTTGCACATGCAAAAATAAAATTGTCATGTTTTTTGTTTTCTTTTTTGTTTTTTGGATAGTGTTTAATGCCCACTTTTTACTACCATGGCACCACAAACGATGAGGCAGGTGATACACTGAATGAAGATAGAGCACCGGTGGAATACGATGGTGGGGGAAACTAGAGAACCTGGAGAAAACCTGGCCCTGCACCACTTTGTCCAACACAAATCTTGCATGCGGTCACTTGGGATTGAACCCAGGCTGTCTAGCGAGTGGCGAGTGTCTAACCACTCGGCCACGGTGCGACGTAAATTGTCATGGTGATTCCACCATTCTCTCCATATCACTGGTTTGGCAAATGGCATTGCTTTCCATTTTCCTTCATACCAATAATGTACTTGTAAAGCCTCAGAGGGTGTCAGTCCTAAAACCATGAAACCAAATCAAACCAATAATGTAATCCCTGAACACAACTGTTACATGCAATATGAGCTATGACTGAATTATCCTCATCGCCAACATTCTCTTTGAAATATGAATAATTTAACTTATTTATTTCTGAGTCTATTTTACATATGTTCCAATTGAGAGTATAACGCCCACAAATGTAACAAAGCTGAGAATTTTGTATACACTGTCTCCTACATAATCTTGATGTAGAATCCACACCCAAAACTTTTATTTTAGCTCTACTCATATAGAAGATGAATGTGCGTATACCATGTTTTCAGCTCAACTGAAGTTGAGAGCTATAACAGATGTATATGTAAACATAAATATTTCAAGAGGGCAGACATGACCCTAGGACAAAACTGATAAGTGCTGGGAACGTACACATCTGAGTGATAAGGGAGGAAGGAAGTGAGCCAATTAGGAACAAAATAAACAACAGATTTAGAATAGCAGTGAGCTGTAGAAACTGAATGAATTTAGCCCTATACACATACATACACAACAAAAAAAACTGATGTGTTCCATTCACATGACTGTCTCTACAACAAATTGTTAAAAAGCTTATTCTTCTATTTACTTCATGCTAATCGAGAAACAAATAGCAGAAATTGTCTTATTACTTGCTTCCTTGTAAGTAGAAGCAAAATAAGGGAGTACCATAGGTTAAAGTGATAGTCAAAAGCTGGTTGCTATGTGACTGAAGTTCCTTTGTATGAGCAGGAGTTGACAAATTCCTGTATGAGAAAAGTTAAGTTTTTCAAAGCTGAAACCAATAACAAGGAATACCTCTAAAACGATTAACTCCACAAAAAAAAGTTATATGATATAAATTGTGTGTTTTATTGTGGTCTACATTTTTTATGTAGTAAGTTTTTTCTATTTCTTATGGATTGCCAGTTATGCAAACTTCAATAAAAATCATCCAGAATAAAGAGGTCTTTACAGGCTATTCCCAGAAAATTCAAGATATACATTTTATTTGACATGTAAATATCTTTAATATACAACATTTTAATGAAAACCATTGCAGCCATTTTTGAGAAAATCAAAATAATTTGAAATTTTTCCATGTAACAGGTAATAGGGGGTGGGGGTTCTTGAAAATCTTTTTGTCACATCTTTGGAAAATACCAAACTTAAATACACACTTTGGCATTTAATGAACTTTTCATTTTTGAGCTATGTCACACCCTCCCATGGACATTTGTCTAAAAATATTTTTTTGGATTCAAGTGGTCTCAAAACATATAGTTCTGGTGAAATCTTGGTATCAAATTTTTAGTGCAATACAATACCTTTTCTATACACTATGTACATTGTACGCTAGAGAAAATAACCAGATGTGATAGCCAAAAGAGGATTTCATTTTTACTTTCTCTAGCCCGTATACAACACACATAGTGGATAGAGAAGATGTTCTATTCCACAAAAAAAAATGTGATGTTGAGATTTCACCGGAAATATATTTTGATGTCCCCTGAGCACAAAAAAGGCTTCTTAGAAAAAGGAATGCAGACTGTGTGTGTGCACGTGTGTGTGTGCGCGCGCAGCTTAGCTCAAAAATGAAATGACTGTTAAAAATCAATGTGGTACTTAAGTTTAGTATCTTCCAAGGATGCGACACTAAGATTTTCAAGAAAATCCCCTACACACCAAACCACTCTTTACATGGAAAAATGTTTGAAAATTGAGTTTTCTCAAAATGGTGCTAATGATTTGATTAAAATACCATGTATTAAAGACATTTACATCACAAATAAACTGTACATTTTGAATTTTTTGGGAATAGCTTTTGAATACCCCTTTATTCTGGATGAATTTTGCATACTGGTTAAACTGTAAGAGATAGACAAAAACTTACTACACACCTTGATTAGCATGTCGTAGATAAAATATAATGTTTTGTAAGAAACATAGTTTGTGTAACAGCTAGAGAAAGTCATGTGAATAGAACACGTCAGATTTTTTTAAATCAGGGCACTGATTTCCATTAGTCACATACAGCAGATTCAATGCTGACCAGTGTAATCTGGGGCTTCAAATTATTCACAACATAATTGCTTTGAACATATGAAAAAAAAAAAATTCAATTTTTGTGTCAACTGGAATCAATTTTCCCGACTTTTAAATACTACACATAATTTGTGACTTTCCCTGTGAAATGTTCATTTATCAGATTTTACCCGACTTTCAAAGTCCTGTGTGAACCATTAACGTAAAACTTATTTGGGAAATGTTACTGTTTGCTGTGTGAAGTCAACTAAAAAACACAGTGACCTGCATCATGGAGTTGGTACCATACTCCGTTTTCTTCCTCAATCAATGCCAAGGAAACATGCCCGATTATGGAGTTAATGACCCAAGATAACAGTCAAATTCAGACTATTTTTATGTCCATGCTAATGTTCCCTTGCTCATATCATTTAAAATAAAGAAATAGAACAATACTTATTTCATGTATAAAGTATGTTTTATTGCTACAATGCTTGCACATTAACCAATAAACCTTCTTGGAAGCTGACCTGATGGGACCTGTCAGGTCAACGTACTTATTGCTGATGGTTATTTGAGGTTATATTGTACTTGAACTAGCTAAAGGTGATAAAGATACCCCCCCATCACTGTTGCACTGCAATTGGGGCTGTCTTAATATACTTGGTCAACCGATATTTTGAGTTAAATGGAGAGATTTAATGCAGAAGCAAATAAAAAATTATCAATTAGTTTGTTCATTACTGTTAACAAACACACAGCAGCTAACAGTAATAATAATTTTTTTCATAGTCAACTTACCCTCCCCTTCTGTAGGACTTACAAGTGGGTGCCTAGGAATAAGAAGCCTGTCAGGGAGCCACAGAATGTAAAAAGGCATGAGCATGAGGAAGTGGAGGATATGAAATGCAAGTGAAATGGATGATAAGAAAGGTGATAATGGAGCAACTGGTGGAACGAAGGAAACTGGAGGGCCCAGAGGAAACCCACCCAGATGCCATTTTCTCCACCACAAATTCCACATGTGGGCACTTGGGATCGATACTGGGCTGCCTAGATGGGAGGTGAGCACTCAAAAAATGTGCATCTTCTTAAAACACACAATTTATGTCAAACACAATTCTTTTGTGGAACTAACAATTTCTGAGATATTCCTTATTTGTTTCAGTTCTACATTACTTTTAATTTTTCTCAAATGGAAAGTCACCATTAGTTTCTTTTTTCTCTTATTCATGTTGCATCTACAAGAAAATAAACAATATAAGCATATGTGTGTCAATATTTATCTCAAAGTATTTAGAAAAATAGGCTTTTTTAAGAATAATTTATTGAATAAAGGCTAGAGACTAGGGGCGGTCATTCCATGGAAAAAATTGATCTTAAAGTGAAATAATTTATTGTATTCAATTCAACAGCCCTTCCAAGCCGGATGGATGAGAAAGGGAATACATTGAGAAATTCATTCCATAAAGAGGCAGGTAGAATTATGGTAACAAAGTGAGTGCAATAGGTGAGAGAAGTAGTGGTGTGCATCACTGTGAATGTGCACTGCAATCTTACGCTAAATATTTGGCATAAGAAGTTTTGAAGAGAAGAAAACTATTATCACAAATGCAAGACCAACTCCTGACTTCCCAAAGTTAAAACTATTACAAAAAGATGTGTTCATCACTTTAATTCTGAATGGTATAAAAAATTAAGTGTCTGTGGGGAAGTAGAATGACATCCAGACTGTGTTTCTGGCCCTGTATATTGTTCTCCAATTAAATGGCATGTGGGTTTCTGCAAGATTTGAAGGCATTGAGAATCTTCTGAAAGCGGTAATCATCATCAGCAATCAAGTCTCATCTCAAGCTCAAATGTCATTCACATTTGGTACTTCCCGAATTACAGCTCAGCAGCATAAGCAGTGAGAAATAGAGCTTATAAAGCAATGAATTAATAAAAGAAAATAGCAAAGTAGTGAAATACTTGATACACATAGTTACCTTGCTGTACAAGAATTGTCATTCCAAGGTGATGCAAACGATAAAAATCTTGCAAATCAGGAAAATATACCATTAGTTTCACTGTCAAGTAAATATGACAATTCATTAAGGCAAGTGTTTTTGGGTCTGTCCAGCAATGTTCAACAACAGTTTCAAATGAAATTAAAAGGAAATTTGTGTTGTACAGTTTGTTGCTAATATTTTGGATGAAACTGGTGACATATCTGCACACTCACAACTATGTTTCTGTCAATAGGGAGGTTGACAAATGATTTCTGGGTTTCATAGATGTAAGTGGCAATTGCAACACAATTTCTCTGGAAAACCACATCTTTGTTGCATTGCAAACGTATCTTTGTGGATCCAAACTAGCACACAGAGCTACGATGGTACTCAAGTAATGATAGGTGAAGTAAATAGTCTCCACAGTAAAGTGAAAGATAAGCATCCAGATGCAACATTCAAACACTTCCTTGCTCATGGGCTGGCTTGTGCTTTCACATTTGGTATCATACATATAACAATGTAAGGTATTTTTCATGGCATTTAGTAGTTTCCCTTTTTTTTCCTTTCCAAATCCACAAAAGGAACTCTGACTTTGCAAGGTAGTAAACAAAACAAAAAAAACAGTCCCTGAAGATATGTCCTGTATGTAGGAGCTACAATAGAAGTCTTACTAAAACAGTGAGAGAACATAAAGATCTTTCTCAGCTGTTTGATGAAATTTTAGATAATCCTGAACAATGGGACACTCAAACCTATCATGAGGTTTCAGCAACATCCTTGAGGAATTTTAATCCTCAGCAAGTGTTTGTTTTTACTGATGTGTTTTGATATTTTGCAAACAAAAATGTTTGATATCGCCTTATGTACCAAGTCTTGTCATAAATTGTCACATGAATTCTAATACAAAGATCAGATAAGTTACTCAAAGTGTCCTCCTTTTGAGGCCTCACAGGCTTTCAAACAGTGCAGCTAATCATCTATAGCAGCTAGTATGACATTTATGTCCAAATTCTGCACTGTTCTCTTCAAATCTCGTTTTAGGGCCTCTAGATTTCTATGTCATGCCGAGCAGGCTTTATTTCCGATGTGTCACAGTTGGTAATCCAGCGGATGACCAATCTTGGTGTGCTATAAATTATGGAACAATCTCCTTAAGGCAAGAGTTTAGCCCTAAGGGATGGTGCAGAGTCTTGCTGAAAAACCCAGTGTTTATTCTTGAACATGTCTGATTCAGGGCTTTACAATCAACTCTTAAGATGGTATTTTTGTAGACTTCAGCATTTGTCTTTAAATCTTTCTCACAAGACACCCCCAACTACACCATCACAGATGATGGGTGATGACCTCGCTGAACAGGGGGAGCAACTTCAGGTGCTTTTTACTGTTGCTGGCATACACTCTATAATTTTGTTTGTTCAGTTTCTGTTCAATATCATTTTCTCACCTATAAACAACATGTGACTGTTTTGAGCATGCCAGTGAAGGAGGTTCTTTGATCTCTGCCACCTAACTGGCTTAGTCGAGATGTAAGCAGTTGACCAGTCTGGCAACAATAGGCTCAGAGTCCAAGGTCTTTGTTCAACACTCTTGAAATACTGATTCTTGAAGTGTTTATCCAGCGTGCAATGATTTTCTGTTTTCGGATGGATTTCTGCAAATTCTTTCACTGCTGCAAGGGTTTGAACTGAACATAGTCAACCAGATCTCTCTCTGTTCTCCACACGTCCAAGTTCCTCATATCGATTTATGGTATGATATAGTAATCTTAAGGTGATTCGTCGCCCTCCGTGGTGTAATGGTTACCATGCTGACTTTATATACCCACGGTTGCAGGTTCAAACCCAGCGGAGGACGATGGATTTTTTTGGGCGTAAAAATCCTTAGCATGGCTTCCTTGGGAAGGGAAGTAAAGCTGTTGGTCCCGTGCCGTAGATTTACGGCACGTAAAAGAACCTCAAGCCTGATTGAGAGGCTTCTGAGCAAAATTAAGCGGTCTTTCGCGCCCAATTGAGAATGGGACACTGAGAACCACAGCAGTTAAAGAGCGTCCATAAATAACACAACATTTATTTTTAAGGTGATTCCTAGCTGTTTCAGCAGCTTAAATATTGTGGTAGCTGAATTGTTGCTGTTTTCTTTTGCCGACCACTCCATTCTATTGCTATGTGCAGACTATCTGTGCTGCAATGTTCCCTCCAATACTCCCCCACCAACTCACAGCCAAGCACAAGAAGTGCTTTGCTTGTTCACAAGTCAAGGGCAAATGCAGTGACAGAATGTATGATAAGACTGGGTATGGCTAAAATAAACAAGACTAAACCATTCATGAGATGAATGTGGACATATCTTCAAGATGCAGTGTGGACCACTGTGAGAAAAGCATCAGAATAGCTAATAAAATATGTAAAAATGATTAAATTAACATCAGGACAAGTGACTTTATAATGACTTTTATCACATATTATGTAGCCAATTCAAAATCTGTTTCAATAGCCTGGAAAGGCTGAAATCCCAAAAGAGAAAAGCAGAGTAATTTTCTTGAGACTTTCAATTCCTTAGAGGTTTATTATAGATTCCATTTTGAGTTTGCTCATCTCAGAAGTGAACTCACTGTGGCATATTTGACAGATGAACATCTTTCAATGCAAATTCCTGAACATCTCTCCTACTTACAAGGATCCGATACGCCTGCTTACGCCTTTACGGAATTCTATAAGCTGTATATCCTTGTTTTAACAACATCAGTGCTAGTGTTGAATGCTCTTTCTATGCTCCAAAGGATTCACACTTGAAGCAGGAATACACAGGGATAGAATGGACTTTCAAACCTGTCAATCTTTCCATGGAGGAAAAACTGAAGATATGTGCTGAAAATGAGTTTTACTAACTAGTTATTGGGGAATTCCAAAGAAAGAATGAAGACTTGAATTAACATTCAAATAAAACTATTCACACTACTTAAAAAAATCTGCTATGTTCCATTCATATGACTTTCTCTACATCCCTGTAATAAATTATTATTAATAAGCTTATTCTTCTATCTACTTTGTGCTAATCAAGCTAAACATTAGCAGAAACGATCTTATTACTTAGTTCCTTATAAGTACAAGGGAAATAAGGGAATACACTAGGCTAAACCAACAGTCAAATGTTTTAAAATGTGGTAGCTATGGGATTGAAATCCATTTCTTTACATGGCCAGAAGATGACAGGTTCCTGTATGAGAAAAGCTTAGTATCTTCCAAGGACAAGACACAAAGATTTTCAAGAAAATACTCCCACCTCAAACTAACCTTAACATCAAAAATTTTTTTTTCTCAAAAATGCTGTATATTAATGATATTTACATGAGAAATAAAATGTATATCTTGAAATAGCCTCTGAAGACCTCTCATTTTAGATGCATTTTACATAACTGGTAAACCATAAAAGATAGATGAAAACTAACTACATAAAATATGTACATCTCATGAAAATACACAGTTTACATCAAATACTTTTTTTTTTTGTAGAGTTAAACGCTTCCGACATATTTCTTGTTATTGTTTTAATTTTAAGCTACTTAACATTTTCTCAAATGGAGGTCATATTTCTCTGGTTTCACTCCTGGTTGTGCAAGCAAGCTGAATTTCAATCAGCTTTTGAAAGATTTGAAGATCATTTTAGCCTAATGTATTATCTTATTTCCTTTCTACTTATAAGGAACTAATTCAACCATTTCTGCTAATGTTTATCTCGATTACCACAAGGTAGCAATAGTTTGTAGAGAAACCCATGTCAATGGAACACTTTTCTACCACATGTTGAACAATTGTAAAACAAAAGGTTTTAGGATCAAATATAGAGCAATATGAAAATTTTAATATGTTTAAAATTTCCTACATAATGGCATTCACCTTGCCAAGGGGTGTTGCTCGAAGGGAAATAACCTTTCCCAGACTCCCCCAGCATTACACTCTGACATGACCAGCAATGCCACAACGAATGAGTTAGTGGCGGATACTTGATAGCATTTAAGAATTGTAATGATTTTTTTATCGTCTTTAATGCCTGTGTTTACTATTATGGCACTACAGGTGATGACACTGATAATGCATGAAATGAAGATGGAGCACGGTGGGAGGAACGAGAAACCAGCCCTTGTGCCGCTTTATCCACCACAAATCCCATATGCATTCACTTGGGATCAAACCGGGCCACCTAGGCTAGAGGGGAGTGGCTTAACCACTCGGCCACAGTGCAGTCTGTATTAATGATGTTGACAAGCCATGTTTTATTTTCATTATTTGATTAAACTGAAATATGAATACTACAGCATATCAATCTTGTTCTTTTCTGGTCATGATTTGGAGATCTTTGCAGCTACAAGCCTGAGAATGTCATCAGCTTTTAAACAACTAGGTTATAATCAATCTGTATTTGTTTTTTATGTTTATCATTACTGGAAGAACTGCTAGCAGATGTAACTTCCTCGAGAGAGATTAGGACACAACTTGTATTCACTATTTTCCAATCCTAGTTTCCTGCTTCTGCACAGTCACAATCTCCAGTTTCTTTAGGCTTGACTCTTAAGGATATTCAGACTCATGTCATTCAGGTCATGAAATGTTTTTCAAACTCCACCAAATGAATTCCAGAACATATTGGTACCGCATAATAACCTGACTATTTTGACTTAATGATGACTGCAGATGGAAAATTATGCAATTTTGACTTCTGCAGATGATGCAACCATAGCTTGGGTTTACTCTTAAACTATTTATGACATCAGCCATATTTTTCCCTTGTAGCAAAATACATATTTAACTGATTTAAATGATCACACATATCAATTAAGAAAGCAAGATACATAATACACTTATTGCATATTTCAGGGCTGGCAATATTGTGTTCCATTAACAAGCAAGTCTTTTGCAAATTCCCCATCTCAGAAGGTCTTATTCTTTTCCACTATCAGTTTAACAACTTTATAGCTAACACACAAAATATTGGTTGGCACTGTATATCTGGCAAAACAGCAAAAACCATGTTATTTGGATTGGCTACCCTTCAAAGTCTAATTATATTGCAGCCTGATAGTACATTCAGCATTCAGTATGAATCACGAAAAAGAATTTATTCTCCCATTCAATTCGAAACTGAGAAGTGGACATGTTTACAAAATGCTACTGAAGTTTTATCACTACTCTTCTGATCTGGCTGAATAATAAACGTAAGTCCATGGTTGCCAATCAACTCCTACACAAGAGTGTGCCAAAAGGCATGTCTCACCTGGTCAAAATGTCACCAATTGCCACTGGTAGAGGAAGTCAAATTTTTTCCACATGGGTTCATTAATATATCAGAAAACTGACTTACAACACCTGGACAGTCCATATGTAACCACCATGTAACCAATCCATATTGCTTAGTTTGAGTGAGTTCTAGTTGAAAAACTATGAGTAACATAATGTGATTAGAACAATAACATTTTGTATACATACTATAAGGGTTAATTTGTTGAGTTGGTATTTTTAACACTACGTCATTTACATTTTTATTATGAGGGACTAGTTTTGAAAGCCTATGCTTCCATTTTCAACGTCACGGGTCCAACCCTCATAATAAAAATGTGACGCAGTGTTAAACATACAAACTCAACAAATTAATATCACATACAATTTGACCACCACTGTTACTAACTTCCTCCAAACATCAATAAAATACTATAAGGGACCTAGCTACCTTTGATATGGACAGTACATTTTAAGCAAATACCTATTCTATTTCTTTACACAGACTTGCTTTACCTTTGGTATTTACATGTTTATGTATATTTACTTCTAAATAAAGAAGATTTATACTGCCTAAAAATGTTTATTTTCTACTCTTTAATCTATTTCAAGCACTAATTTTCCATTTAACCTGTTTTTCCTGTAAAACATTTGTATTTCTGTTTTATTTGTGTTGATTTTTCGTTATTACATTCCCATTTCTGTTTTATTTGTGATGTTAGAGAATTCATAGAATCATAATCATGACAAAGATATACTGTGATTCTTAAAGACATATACCATTAAACACAGCAAGACAAGAAACTCTTAAAGACCAACTTCCACTACGAGATATGCAGAAGCCATTTTAGTCACTCTCGGTGTACAAATTATTATTTGTGATAAGCACTATATCTTTTCTATGTAACTGCCAATAATATTGAAGGTATGAAACCATATTTTGCGGCATTGATACTTTGTAAGTTCTTTCCCATAAAGAACTTCATGCTTCAGTGAAGGCCAATGTTATCTTTTCTGAATCATTTTATGGTACATGCAATTCTTCGAAGAGACAGGTTATGTAGTGAGTCCAGCAAAGGTATTAAGTAATGCAGTGGTATGAAAGGACATAACTACCATGTTTCTATGGGGAATTGAAATCGATCAGAGTCCAATTCCATTTCAAAACAATCCATGTTTCACACGTTAAATTCAATACGAATTGAAATGGTTTTGAATAAGTAAGTTTTGAGAATAATTTTATTTATCCATTAATATTGTTCAACTTTTAATTGCATTGGCAAACCTGTTAAACGTATATTTGTTATCTGTGTATTACTTGCAGGTTTTGAAGTTAAATAATTACATTTGAGAATACATTACAAACTGAAGACACCATAAAGGTGGTTCTGTTATTATCTACCACAGAGCAATTTAAAAATATATATTAACAAATGACTACCACGTACAAGTATAGCAGAAGAGTTTCTTTGTTGTACTCAAAATGATTTGAATATGGAGCTGTTTCCATACAAGATATTTTAAAATAATCTCATTCTGACCCCACTTTTTAACAGGGTTGGATCCAAGAGTCAATACGATATGTGTACTCAAACTGATTTCAATTCCCATGAAAACATGGTAAATGAACTAAATGAGACACACAAGTTCAAGAGTATCAAGGTTTGAAAAGCAAACCAAGTAGTTTTTGAGGTTCTGATGTGCTTCAATTTTTCACAGGTGTTTTGCATGTTGGCTAAGTCATCAGAGTCTACATATTCATGCTTCCTAGTAAAATATGAAAGGTCATTTTACAATGTCCTATATACAGGGTTATCCACTATTACATCCCTATTTTTATTTCACTGTCATCCACTCATTAACAATGTTATATGGTTGCTTTCAATTTTATTATGTATTATGGTCCTTGCCATTTCATATTTCAACATAGGCACCAGCATTAGTACCAGTCTCGGTTTGCAACATTCCTTACCGACTGTTGCAACATATCGTTTGCTACCTGCGCACATTCTTCCCTGATGTGTTCATGTCGAACGATTTTCTGACATACTCTTTCTCTTTCAAATATCCAATGGATCAACTCTGGACTTCTTGGTGGCTACAACTATTTCTGCCAACGTCCAATAACTTGGCCTGGGAAAGCATTATCAAGCCATTCTCGCAAAATCAACGCAAAATGGAGGTTGTTTTCATATCCAGAGTTGTGTGTCTCCACCATTACAGGCGACTGTCATACTTCCATTCAAGCACGGTCAGAAATGTGTAGTCTCTGTCCATCTTCACTTAATTCCTGGTTAGAGCATCAACAAACAACCAATGGCATGTAATTGCATAGAATACAGCATAATATAACAGTAGAGTTATTGATATTACTTCATTTGTGATAGAATAGCAGGAAAATAAAAATAGGAACATAGTAGTGGCTCATCCTGTAGTGATGAAACTTTGTCCAGTTTCTGATCAAAAGCATTTGTCAGAGATTTATGATCTTTTAAATCTGAGATTTGTCTTCCTTCCTGACATAAGCTGCCAGGATTTCATGGTCATATGCGCTACACTGAACCTAGGCTGCTAAAAGTGTTCACATTAGCTCAGTTTGAATTTCAATGAATTTATTTGTACCACATTTCTTTACAAAGTAATTATTGCCGGCGCAAAACTTGTGGAATCGTGACCCTGACCACCAACCCAGCTACCGAGCCTAGCTTATCGGGGTTTGTGATATGATACTTTACTTACTTAAAGTCACAGCAAACAAACTTGTACAGTCTGTTTCGAAAATGTTCCACATATGTTTGTATTCAAAGTAGGCAATAAATAGTGTTCGTTTTATTTATTCTATTTTTTAACCATGGCTCCTACATTTTCAAAGTTAAGTAGCAAGGTATTAATCAGAGGAGAGAAGTAATTGCAAATGTCCTTTACTTCATGAAATAAGAGGCAGAGATAAAGAAAGAAAATGTACGCTCCCCGAGTTCTTCAAAAGCCTGTAGAAAGTGAATTAAAGAGTAGCCAAAGCAACTGATATTTCATTGAGTTCCATTTCCAGGGTTTTCAAAGATAAGAAAGAAAGAAAGAAAGGTATGTGTAGAGAGAGTAAAAAGCAGCTACTAGTATATAAAATACAGTGGAACTTGGATAATTCAAAGCTGAAGGGACAAGAAAAAAAATTGTAATATCCAAAAGTTATGTCTAAAATTGACATTTTAGCAATTCACGTAAAATAAGTCCACTTAAGCTGGCCTGTCCTCGACTTATCAATGAATTTCACACAGATGACAAAGTGCCTTCGATGATGTGGGAATTGGCATTTCTTGTTCTTGCTTAAAACTCTTTAACACGCATTCATCAACATCAGGATTTTCTGACTGTCTCACTCTTTTTCTATTCTTTCCATTTTCACTTAAAATTTTCTCCTTATTCTTAAGATATGCTGACAAAGTGTTCGGTGGTTACCTGTATTCTTTCGCATTTTCAGATTGTTGAGTGACAGTGACTTTTTCTGCAAAAGTTGAGTCTTTTATTGGATACACGGTTTACTGAGATATAGTGGCATTGATTTGAATATACCAAATGACAACTATAGGAACATGTGTTTTAAAAAATAGGATGCGGGAGCAGGTATAGAAGCTCAAGGCTGGCAGCTAGGAACGCTATTCCATCCCCCAAACTGTATTTCGACAAAATAAACAACCCTTGAGTAATGACCACTTTTGCAGAATCATGTGGACAAAGTTATCATTTTAAATTTCCACATTTAGATTAATTTTCGACTGACATTTCTGAGCAAAAACCATGAATTAAAGAAAATAAAATTTGAATTACATATAATGTTTTACACTGATTTAATACAAAATTCAAAGGACCAAGGAAATCTTCAATTTTTCAAGTCCCATTGTATTGCTTTTAGACTAGGGGTATTTCATACTATATAAGCAATTAGAAGTTAACACATACACAAAGACCTAATACAAGAGAATTTCAATCCAAAAGTTAACGTTTGTTGAATTTTATTTTCTCCAGCATCTGAATAACTTTGGGCAACTATCAACATTAATTTACAATATTCCCACTTGTACGAATTTAGAGCATTAATGCAAAAATTGTCAACAAAAATATAAACAAGAATTGTTAAAAGTGTCTCTGCAGTAAAGCAGTAAAAATGCTGAATTAAAAATGTAAAGTATGCCGAGTTCGATTCTAGGCTGCTGAAGGAATTATCATTATTCTGCTCCCCCAAGAGCCTGGAAATATGAATGCGATATCACTTACCAATGGAAAAACATCTCAGAATCATTTTTCCAGCAGTTGTGCAGGAATGCACCATGTTAATTATTAAACACTTAAACACTAATTACCTTTACACCATCCCATTTTTAAAGCCATTTAAGTGTTCCAAGCATATGGCAAAAAGCACCTTCTACCCTCCAGATGCACAGTGCATGAGGTTTCAACTTACGACAGCAACACTAGCACCATGTCTAGGTCATTAGTTCCAAAGTCTTTGCCACAAATAAAAAAGTGGGTACGCTTTGACCCCAAATAGTTCTGGACGTCACAGAAAACATAACGTGGTGTTTGTTGAGGTTAAAAATCATGATGGACACATCCGTTTTCTGGAAGTAATAAGGTTTTAGCATCACCCATGCTGTTAGCATTCGATTCCGGATTCAGGATCTATCTTCCTTTGTTATGATTTATGCAAGACATACAAAGCTAAGTAATACTTCAGCAAAATTCAATATGCAGCCTATTGTTTTCACTATTGCGAACTGAGCAGAATCTTGTGCCTATTGTTTTAGGTACATTTATTATATTTGGAAAACAGAAATAAAGTACAGTATCATAAACCTTGTGTTATAGTTCTATGGTACATACTAAAACTGATCTACTAAGCGTCCATGATGATGCCTAAAGTTATTTACACAGAACTTTGCAAAAATGAATTTAGGGCCAATGGACTTCATGCAAATGATGGAAAAACTGCAATGAAGAATAGAATTTGATATTGCAATGTGACTGTATCATGGGAAAGAAAGGACAGTTGCATAAAACACGAGGAAAGCAATAAGCATCAGACAAATACCAATAAGAACACTGCATTTGAACAACAGGCATCAATATAAGCATTGTATCAAATTGCCCCCAAAAAAAGAAAGATGCTTCTCAGGAGTTGGCCTGAGAGAATAGATGCTTTGCTCTAGGCAAATATACCTTTGAAAAAGTGGACGATCTCAACATATGGAAATGGTTGGACAAGTATATTGAAGATACAGTGCCTAGTCTTCTATGAACTATTATATCCCAGTAAATATTTAACTGCCTGCCCCTAAACGCTTGTGATTTTGTTCCAAATTCTTCTTTAATTCTCTTCTACAGGGGCAAGATAATTTACCTCTTTGCAAAAAAAAAAAATATGTAGGGGATTTGGCAAGTTCCTGGATTAAAGATGTGAAAGGAAAAGTAGAGGGGAAAGACATGAGATGCTTTTTGTGACGAAACAGCCGACAAAATGAGATGTGTGTTTTTTTGCCTTTTTCATTCTTGAACCCTTCGTCTAGCCTTCACTTTTTGGACAGTGAGAATGCCACTCACTGTGCTCAGGCCATTCTAGAATTACTTAAAATACATAATGTAAATTACGACGTAGCCTGCCTGGGTAGTGTGGTGGTAGCATGTCTGCCTCACATTCAAAAAGTCATGAGTTCGAATCTTGTTTAGGGTGAGTTACCCGGATATGTTTTTTTTTCTCGGGATTTTCCCTTATTCTGAGAAGACAAATGTCGAGTAACTTTAAGCTCCATGGACCCCGAGATCATTTGAGCATCATTTCACCAATTTCATTCATCATATGACCAAACAGGTTAAAGGACGTTAAGCTACAAAAAATTACGATGTGAAGAGTGTGGCTATAGACTTGGTGACGTACATGACCAAATGTGGTGATTGATTAAAACTTGTGTGTGGCAAAAACTTGAAGCACATTCAGTGTTGGGCTCATAAGCTGAACATCACTGGCAATATTTGGGCTCAGTATTTATAGGAACTAAACACTGCTATTTCAAATTAGTATGTTCCTCCACACCAGAAAAAGGAAGCAATTATTTGCTCAGATTTTGGCAGACAACATGGGGAAGGATTGTCCCTTGTATCAATGCCAGTGGTAAAATGCAAACTGAAATGGCATGTTATTTATGGATGCTCTTTAACTGCTGTGGTTCTCGAGTCCCGTTCTATACTGGGTGTGAAAGAACACTTAATTTTGCTCAGAGGCCTCTGTCGGGCTTGAGGTTCTTTTACGTGCTGTAAATCTACAACACGGGACCAACGACTTTACTTCCCTTCTGAAGGATGCCATGCTAAGGAATTTTACACCTGAAAAAAATCCATCGTCCTCCACCGGGTTTAAACCTGCCACCTTGGGCATATGAAGTTAGTATGGTAACCATTACACCAAGGAGGGCGGCAAGGTCAGTGGTCACCTATTGGAATTTGTGGTTTGAAAGTGAGTTCTATCTTGCAAAATTCTTTTTCTTTTGTTGCCTTTGCTAACATGGATGAAATGAAGACAATTCATTGTTCTCATTGACATTGCATACTTATGCTCCCTAAGTGAAAAAGACAAAGCACAATAAAATGCCAGGCTGTGTCCGTAAAAGTACATGGAAAGTGGATGGTTAACCGTCTTACAAAACTGGAAGCTTCAAGTTATCCTCTAGCTCACATTTTGAATTGGGAGCTTCAAAGTCAGAGAATTTTTTTTATGGTAGAACACAATTATTAACTAAAATGACTGCTACTAGGTCAGCTAAGTACTATTATAAAAATCTGATGTGTTCCATTCATATAACTTTCTCTACATCTCTGCAACAAATTATTGTTAAAAAACTTATGCTTCTATTTACTTCAGGCTAATCGAGAAAAAATTAGCAGAAATAATCTTATTACTTGTTTCCTTGTAAGTAGAAGCAAAATAAGGGAGTACCATAGGTTAAAGTGATACTCAAAAGCTGGTTGCTATGTGACTGAAGTTCCTTTGTTTGTGTGGACAGGAGTCGACAAATTCCTTTATGAGAAAAGTATATGTTTTTTAAAACTGAAACCAAAAACAAGGAATACCTCAAAAACTATCAACTCCACGAAAACATGTATATAACATAAAATGTGTGTTTTAACGTGCTCTACATTTTTTGTGTGGAAAGTTTTTTTCCATCTCTTATGGTTTAGCAGTTATGCAAAATTCCATAAAATTCATCCAGAATAAAGTAGTCTTCAGAAGCTATTCCCAGAAAATTCAGGATATACATTTTATTTGTCAGATAAATATCTTTAATATATGATATGTTAATCAAAATTGTTAGTGATTTTTGAGAAAACAAACACTTTTTTTAAAAAAGTTCCATGTAAAGGGTAGTTTGGGTGGGGGGATTTTACTCAAAATCTTCATGTCATATCCCTGGAAGATACTAAACTTAAATTTTTGAGTTATCGTCGCTCTCTCTCTTGCCCACACCGACCTTTTTTTTTTTTTTTTTTTTTATGAAAATGCTATTTTTTGATACAGGGGACCCTAAAAGCATACATTTCCAGTGAAACCTCGGTATCAAAATTTGGGAGGGGGGGGTTGTGGGCCTCAAAATATATTTTGTGAAACCTCGGTCTCTAATTTTGGGTGCAATACAATACCTTCTCTATACACTATGTACATAGTACGTATAGAGAAAGTAAAAATGGTATTACACACTCATTGAAACTTAACTCTTTACTATCAGTTGATCCAAGCAATCTATATTTGAGGAGCTTGGTAGTTGCTGTTACAGACATGAACCCTGGGATACTTAAAAACTTCAAATATTCCTGATCTGCAGAGTATGGACACCCAGGATATGCTTTCAGGTTTTGGAGAGTTTTGCAAGCAGCTGTCGCAGAGCAACACTGATATTGTGGAAGCCCTTCATGTTGTCAACCTTTCACATCCTATGTTTGCAGAAAAGTGTCTAAAAGCAATATGGAACCCGTGTTCCAAAGTAGGCTCTGAAAGGTTTCTTTCCTGCAACAACAATGTTCTCACTGACAGGAGAACAAACTTAAAAGAGGGGAATTTGGCTATAATGGCTATTTTTTCATTTTAAAATTAAAAAATCAGATTTGTTCCATTCACATGACTTTCTCTAGATCTCTGCAGCTAAGTATTGTTAAAAAACTTATTCTTCTATTTACTTCATGTTAATTGAAAAAAAATAGCAGAAAGGGTCTTATGACTTGCTTCCTTGTAAGTTGAAGGGAAATCAGGGAGTACCATAACTAAAGCGATAGTCAAATCTTTTAAAAGCTGGTTGCTATGTGTTGAAGTCGATTTGTTTGTATGGACAGGGCTGGACAAATTCCTCTAAGAGAAAAATATAAGTATTTTAGAGCTGAAAAGAATAACAAGGAATATTTCAACTGTCAACTCCAAGAAAAACATTCATATAACATAAATTGTGTGTTTTAACAAGCTCTATATGTTTTGTTAAGTAAGCTTTTGTCCATATCTTACAGTTTACCAATTATTGAAAATTCCGCAAAATTCATCCAGAATAAACACTATTCCCAGAAAATTCAAGCTATACATTTTATTTGTCATGTAAATAACTCTAATATACAATTTTTTAATCAAAATCGTTAGAGCCATTTTTGAGAAAATCAAAATTTTCCAGAAAATTTTCCACATAAAGGGTAGTTGGGGGTGAGGAGATTTTCTTGAAAATGTTTGTGTCGCATCCTTGGAACATACTAAACTTAAATACCACATTTGGTACTTAACGAACTTTTCATTTTTGAGCTATGCTGCCCACAGACACACACACAGACAGACAGAGACATTTTTCTAAAAATACTTTTCTTGGATTCAGGGGGGTCTCAAAACATATTTTCAGTGAAATCTCGGTATGAAATTTTTGGTTGCATTACAATACCCTCTCTATACACTATGTACATAGTGTATATAGAGAAAGTAAAAATAATCTAAGATGTCAAATACTTACTTTGTTGGTTTTCAGTCCCCTTTTGTTTGTCTGTATTTTTGCTAGTGTATGTATAAATTGAGTGCATCGATACTGTACACAGGTATGTAGCATTTTTCTTAGTTTGGAATATTATACTGCATTACTACATGTTTCAATATTTACATTATGTAGCTTAATTGACTTTCTATTTACAAATGTGTATGCAATTAATAGTATAGACTGAAATAGTTGAATAATGGTTTGTTTTTTAACTTGTTTAACTCTACAATTAGTAAAATTGTATTAAATATAACACTGCTTTAGGGATAATATAACACAGCTTTCGACCAAATAATAATCACATGTTTTACATGTATATATGTTTCCATTACATTGATAACACTCTTCTGGCAAATGGCACAGTGTGTTTATGGACAGGATTAAACTATAGCTGGATCCAGTATGAATGGTCAATTAAAATTTGTGAACTGTTTTGTTAATTACTTTTTCCACGCAAGCTGTGCACAGGAAAAGAACTGGCACTAACATCATTATTGACTAATAATTATTAAAATATAAAGCTTAAAAAAAAAAAAAAAACAAACACACACAAAATAAATTATTTTTTTTATAAGCCTACATTTCATGACTTATTTTGCTCTGCCTCTAATTCACAAACTGGTACTTATATCCCTTTCACCGGCACCGTAACTGAAACGACTTGAATACATGATTGTTGGTGTGATATGTAGTGGACTGGTCATCCATTCAAAGCCGAACATCGCGAGTTCAAGTCCCAGCGACTGCAGTCAAATATGCCTGTGGGGGAGGATGGGGAGGGTCCAAGTAAAATAATCGGTGTGATATGTTTAGATGCTGACGGTGTTACATTTGACTGTAGTTGCATGGATTTTGTACTTTATTATTAAAAAAAACACTACAGTTTTATTGCAAAAATATTAACATTTTTACAACATAAAACAGCTATAAAGCTTAATTTCATTGTTCAAAGTGTAATACGAAATTAGAAAAGCCTACTAAAAATAATAAAACCTTTGATTAATAATTTTTGTTGCCAAATGGCAACACCATGGAGTGTAGGATGCAATTGCCAGTATCACAAGTGCTGCCGATGTGCCAGAGCTTCATCATACAAAATGCTTTTAAATGGCAGTAAATTTACTGATTGAACCTGTGACCTTGGGATCAGAAAGCCAGTGCCTAACCAACTGAGCCACCCAGATCAACTTATACATTGTAAGTCCTCTGTATCTTCTCAAAATGAATTTGAGCTCTCATTATTTAGAGGGAGGAAAACGCTTTCCAATTATTTTTTTCATGTTTAAATTGATACAAGAAATTAATAATCAGTAATTATTACTTTGTTATTGCTTAATATAAAAAAAGCCTCACATGATGCTTTCTTAAAGGCTGGTTCACAATAATAGAGAATGGAATGAAACAAACAGCAAAGTTAAACTACATCTGCTATAATGGGTTTGCAATTAAAGGTAAGCTTTCCGAGGTAAGAGAACCAGGTAACTTTCTCGTTCTTGGGGATGCCATATTAGATACATATTGTAATATTACACTCTTCATTGAAACTATTGTGAATACACCCTGCTTCGTAAGTCATGGTTGATTGTTGGCATCCATTACTACAAGTGTGTTAGTGAACACCTGTGCCAGCAACAAGTTCTTTTGATGTCGTAGCTGTGACCCATGTTCTGTCAGAAGACTCTTTGCGCTGGAATAAGTCTGTTAACACCTGCTGTGTACTGCACATGTGACAGCTTCTGGAAATGCCCAGTCACTTGAACAACAGATATAAAAAGGGCAACAAAGCCCTGCCCAACATTCAGTTTTCACTGGGAATGTATCGCATGTTTAGTGAGTTCAACAGGAATTTTTATCGAGCTGTATTGTTGTTGCAGTGAATGTCGAAAAGAAACTACATATAAGGCAGAATTGTTACAAAAGACACTTATTTATGAGTAGATTCTGATTGTTATCAGCTGGTGGAAGAAATATATTGTGGGCACAGATGCCAGCAACACAAGCATTGGAGGCATTCTATCACAGATCCAGGATGGCCTGTAGCATGTTATAGCCCACTACAGCAAGATGCACTCTAAGGCAGAAAAGTACTGCATTACCTGGCAAGAACTTCTGGCAGTAGTGAAGGTACTGGAGCACTTCCACAAGTACCTGTAGTGTCAGCCATTCCACCTGAGGACTGACTATTCTGCCCTCACCTGGCTGTTGAGCTTCAAGAACTTGGAGGGCCAGACAGCCCATTGTGTCCAGATGCTCCAACATTAGAGCATTGGAAAAGAAGGAGCCACAACAAGGAAACCAAATCACGATGACCATGTCAGAAGAGTGTGGCCACTGCACTAAGGAAAGAGCACACCACAGCTATGTGCCATTTTGGCGGTGCCTGCAGCTGGGTGGGATAGCGCAGGCCTGAGGAGAGAGCAGATGTAGGATGCTGATTTTGGGGCCACTACTTGAGAGAAGTGGAGGCAGGGACTAGACCAAGCTGGGAAGACATCACATCCAAGGGTACTGTGAACAAGTCCTACTGGGCCCAATGGGACTCATTGAAGACCAAGGAAGGAGTAGTGTTCAGAGTATGGGAGTCACCTGAAGCAAAGACACAGAGAGAGCAGCTCAGCCTCCCTTGGAACAAGGTCACAGTAAGTCCTTGAACTACACGCAGGGACTTCAGGACAACATTTGGGACCTAACCAATCATCAACAAGCTCCATCAACAGTTCTGCTGGCTGAAGCTATGGGCAGATGCTGAAAGGTGGTGCTGCTAATGTCATGTGTATGCAGCAAGTTGCTGCCCACAGATCAGAAGCAGGCCACTTTTCTTTCTGGCTTACTGCTCAACACAGATCACCAGGTTGAAACCAGCCAGCTTGGAATTTGACAGAGAGCTGTTGTGCCATGCAACCTAATATTTGGAAGTCCTCCTGGAGCAGAACCAGCAGTTGACTACTTGGAGAGCTGCATACACCATCTTCATGCAGCTCTGATTGTTACACCCCTGAAACTAAACACATGTTCTTTGATGTCAAAGCCTGCATTATTACACCAGAGTGAGTCTATGAACACTTGAGATGTACTGCATGTGCGATAGCTTAAGGAAATTTCTAGTCACATGACCAACAGATATAAAAAGGTCAACAAAGCCCCGCCCAACATTTAGTTTTCACCGAGAATGCATGGCATGTAACAGTCGAGTGATTTTGCCGGGAGTTTCGTATCAAGCTGTATCATCGCTGTAGCAAACAAAGAAATTCTAAGGCCAAATTGTTACAAAAAACAGCTATTTGTGAGCAGATTCCGTTATAATCAGTTTGTGAAAGAAATAAAAAGTTGTTGGAGAGAAAAAGAGAGTTTTTATTACATTATTTAGGGTGACCATAACAGTAAGACACTAATGTCAAGTTTAGAAAATGAAATACGAAGAAATTCCAATAAATGTGTGTCTTTGCCCAGATTGATTGAGTGTTGATTTTACTACTGTTAACTGTAACTTGTAGTTTATGTGCAACTTAGAACTGGCTATTACCTCAAAAAACAACAGCATAAAAAAATAATTAGAAAGTAACAGAGAACAATGAAGAACACATAGTTGTAATGTATGCTATTATACTTCAATTAGCATTACTTCTGAATTCTGACAATTGGCTTCCTGCCACATACAGAACATGCAGTGTTGACAGTCCATCAGTCGTTCGTCAGGCAAGCGAAAGAGAAGATGTAAACCAGTAAACTTTTGATGTTAATTTATTGTGTTGTGAGAATAAATGCGTATTCCATTCTATTTCTATACCTTTATAAATGCTGCCACATGATTTAAATGTTTGTCTGCAATATTATATGTAATACCTGATGCTATTTCAAAAATAATAGTATACTACTATAATAGATAATACTATTTAAAAAATTTCAGCATAGAAGCAATAATGTTTCCCTCTTCCATCTTATTACCATATTACAGGTTATGTTTAGGTACTCTCTGAAAATAAATGACAGATTGAAAGCTATAGTTCCATTATGTATTATTTCCGGGATCAGATAATATCACTCACACAGGAATTGCAGCAGAGGATTTAAAATCTAAAATATTTCTAAGTCCTTAGAAATAGAAAAACAAATTCTTTTTGGTAGGTTTTTTTTTATTTTTCAACATAATCTGCTTTTAACTTGATAGACTTTTCCTACTATTTCTCTAATGGTTTTAAGCCTTCCAAAAAGTAGGTGTTTGGAAAGTCCACAAAAGGTCTGTTGGGGAGATGACCTCTTTGTTAGACAATGTTTTCTGCCAAGCTATTTTTTCAGATTTGGCAATAATTACTGTGGGGGGGGGGAGACAGTGAATATGGTGGATGTTGTAATTCAAACCTTATTCTACAATTTTTGCCATTGAAACTGTGTAGGTGCGCACACCTTTGCATTGTCTTGATGGAAGAGAATATTTTTCTTTACTAGAAGATGGCATTTTTTCTTGATATTCTCTGTTTAACTGCTGCAATAACATGCACAATACTCTCCATTTATCATATGATTCTGCATGCATCCTGGAAAAGCGACGCCATCAGCTTGTCTGCAGATTTCACCACCTTTGCCTTCTTTGGAGTCAGCTCACCTTTAAAAACCTACTGTTTTGACCATACTTTTGTCTCTGGAGTGAAGTAGTGTATCCACAGTTGTGTATAAAGAATAGATGCAGAAGCTCATCAGGATTATGACAGAAAAGTGCCAAACCAGCTTCCGAATCAATCACATGGATAAATTCATCTCCATTGAGAACACTGTACCTTCTGATATGCCTGTGACCTCTACAAGTTTGCAAACTTCGATTCGTCGATCACTCAAAACCATATTCTGGATTAATCATTTCTGAGGAAGTCACTTCTATTGGACGTCTTGAATGATGTTCATCATTTGTGGATGTATGACAAGTTTAAATTCATTTATCCAGTTGTAAATTGTTGCAAACACAGAAGCAAATGTGCCATAAGCTTCATCCAGCTCGGTTTTTATCTCTTTCGATGTTAAGCATTTTAAATAGAAGTGTTTAATCACCACACAATTCCCCTTCCCCCCATCTTTCTAAAGAAGTTCAAGATTGCTAATTCAATTACCTATGGCAATAAAAACACATGATAGATATAGCTGAAACTTTAACTGCCATCTAGTAAGAGACAATGGTTAGTAAATACAAACTTTTTTTAATGCCTACGAGTATAATTTCTTAGATTTTCTAGGGCCTTATTGTACACCACTAGTGATTCCCACAATATCTGCCATTCACTATTGTGTAACTGCCCATTTAGCACTTGAAAAATTATGATCACAGTCAACCGAATTGTATGCTTACACATAATATTGTACCTCAGTGGAACAATACAAGAACACTGGTAAAGCAAACAAAACATTGTCATGTGGCCATCTTTGCTGTGGCAACACTACCTCTTGAGCTTGGGTGAAGGGGTTTTAAAGGTAATTGGCTATTTTAAGGTTAAACCTGGTTGTCATGAGTCAGAATTCAGAAGTAATTTAATTCAATTTGAATAAAGGAATGAGGCTTGGTACAGCAAGAGGAATCAAAAATAGTAATGGATATGCATTTAGAAAACAAATGTTGACTTTAACTAGCCTGCATTATGCTGGCTGAATTGGAAGCTGGGAAAAAACAAGACTACCCATAGTGTAAAACTAACTTTCAATATGGTCAATGTGCACACCCATTCTCAACCCCAGGATACTGGAACCAAAATGTTGCAGTTTTGCTTCACATTCTCAGACTATTGTGAATCAGCCTTATAGGTAAGAGAAATGTTAAGAGGTTAGCAAAATTTTGTTTCCTTACTTTTCTGCTGAGACTGTCACCAAATTTCATCTGCTTCAACAACTTCTTCTCCTTATCACTGAAGCGGTTGTCCTGCTCTGCAGAAGTCCCCTGAAGATTAAAATAAGTAACATTGAGAACATATAATCATTACCTTACTTCTACAGCTGAAAAAAAGTAGAACAATAAATACACTAAACTTTACATTATAACGTAGCTCAGTCCTTTGTATGGAAGACTTGCACGTATCAGAGTCAAAATTTTAAAACTTGGAAAAGAACTTGCTTACCGTTCCTGGGGCCTGGGAAGGCCTCCTGTCAATTCTGAGCGCATCCACTTAAATACATGTATTTCAATGTTCTCATTCTGGTTACTATTACCATTGTTGCGAACCAGCCTTTATATTCACACAACTTTCTGTGCCTATTCTACAACAGGCTTATCTGCAAAACCCTAATAGGCTAAAGTATTAGTCAAATCTTTTAGAGTTTGTCACTATACAATGGAATTGAAATTCCATTCTCTTTGCATGGCCAGGATGGGGCAGCAAAAACAAAGTTCCCATTTGAGAAAAAGTTAAGTAATGGAGAATTTAAACCACCAACAAGGAATATCTTAGAAATGATTAATTCATAACAGAGAGGAAGAATAAACAGTGACATAAATTGTATGCTGTAACAAAATCTTTAGTTTTTGTGACCCAGATTTTGCTTGCTAGCAATATTGAAGACATCCAGAATGAAAAGGCTATTTCCAATAATTCAAGGTATACATTTCATGTAAACATGTGTTATCTTAGTCAAAAATAAAAATTGTTTAAAAATGCTCACAAATGTGCACACACAAGCCTTTTTATTAGATTCAGGGGTCCACAAAACATGTATTTCTGGTAAAAGCTTGTAAAATATATTTTTATTGTATGTTATAGCTCTAAGAGGGACTAGGATCATTAAATTATAAGGTAATCCCTTTTGCAGCCTCTCCCTACTGTGCAACAGAACAGAGAATCACCTGCAGACACACACAAAATCCTCACCTTATAGTAAATGCATTGACCGAACGTTGAACGTGTCTTCAAACAGGCAGCATATCTCACAATCATATCAAATGTTCTCACTCACTTGCCTAAGCTTAGCAACAGGAATCATTGCAATTTCTTGCAAAGCTTAGGCAAAAGAGAAAGATAACTTTCTGTTTGAGAGCAGAAGGTCAACGTGTCCAGTATTTACTAAAAGGTAAGGATTTTAGTACGTCTCTACTGGCAACTCTTGCCCAATCTTGAAAGGCTACAAGAGGGGTTACCTTACAATTTAATGACTATTTATATAAAGAGAGAGAGAGAAAATGTGCTCAAAATTTTGGAGTTTTGTCTGTTTTATCTATTTTTTCTTTCACTTCCTCCTCTGAAATGAAAGGCACCATGAGAAACCTCTTTCTCATTGCAATTTTATTCCATTCAAATAACTTTTCACAGCAATGTCCCTAACTGTTTGAAGCTTTCCACTGCTTTCTATTCTTAGATATGGAAGAAGTGTGCAATTATGTACTTAATACACTTATATGCTAATCATTTAATTAAGTTTATTTAGCCGGTTATATTCTAAATACATTCATTTACAATCTCATGCATAAGATTTCAACATCCTAATACATAAAAAATACAATACAGCAAAGCAGCAGATGATGTTAAAGAGTTCCTAGCTGAAATGGATATTAAAGAAACAAAAACTACAGGAATTAGAAGACTCAAGAGTGATTAAAATCCTCAAATGGTACAATTATGCATTAAATACTCCCATCCATCCTAAAGATTACAAAACATTCATGAAAATCTTCAGGTAACACAACATAATGTACCACCACTGAATCTGTCAGAAGTTTCTTCAGGATAAAATAAGACATACAACATGTTTCAAATGAAAGAGAAGAGTTCATTTTTATATTATGAAAAAATTATCAAAGATGGAAACACATTGTGCGTGTCACTGGGAAGGTTCAAACTTTCATACAGGTACCATATGCTCAACATGAGCATCACTTGATGCATGAGAAACATTGAGTTGCATTCGATATACATACTAAATAGTCCCTGTTTATTGAATTGACAGCTACCATAATTTGATTTCTCAGGTCTTGAAGAGAGTTGCCATTGGAGGGACAAACACTTTGTTTTTATGTATCCCCACGGATAAAAATTGCAGGAAGTTTAGTTCTGGTGATCTTGGAGGCCAAAACAATGAACAAGATCTTGTTGATTTCCTCTTCCAATCCAACGGTGTCGTTCAGGTAACTCTGCAATTTAAGGTGAAAGTGAGATGGGTTACCATCTTGCATGAAAATGAAATTGTTTGAAGTTTCGTGAAGTTGAGGTAACAACCAATTTTGCAGCATGTCCAGATATGACATTGTCACAAGATGTGCAAGTCTGCAAACACAACCTATTTCCATAAATTTTTTATGGCAGTCATAAATCTGCTTGTGAAGAGGTGGCTTTTTGTTGAATTGATGGTAGCAAGCATGTTGCACTTGAACAATGGACTGAGATCTTGCAAATTCCTGTGGTGTAGTTGCCACATTGCTATAAACAAACAGCAGCAAAACTGCGACCAAACTTTGAACCTTCCTCCATTCAGTGATATGCACAATGTGTTTCTATCTTTGACAGTTTTTCTGTAATACAAAATTGAAATCTGTTCTATCATTTAAAAAAACATACTGTATATACAGGGCGATCCATTTAACATGAGACTGTAGAATATCTCCAAAACTAAGCATTGTAGAAAGAAACGTCTCAAATAAAAGTTGTTTGATATAATGGGAGAAAGTAAGTGCCACTTGGAGGTTTGGATGCTAATTTGAGGGTCAAGGTACATTTTTTAAATGGGAATCCACATTATTTATTTTTGTTTCCTTATTCCTCATCAAAAAAAACTTTTGTTTAAACCATTGTCTTGTACAGGGTTCTTTTACTGGTGCAAACATTTAAATATTGACGAAAGGCAGATGCACAGAGTATCACCACTGCACCGGTTGTTGTACAGTATTATTTCACTGTACCTTAGTGCAATAAATGTTCAAATGTCCCCTTCTACCTCAATGCATTTTCCATCTCTGTGAATAAACAATTGCTGAGACCAGAAAAGCATGTCTCTTCCAATAGTGGCACAAGCATTTCGTATGCGCACCTTCACCAGACCATATGACAACTGTTAATGTGTTGTGTAACTTTATTTGCAATGTCACATAAATTTACTTACAAACAACTCACTATTTGCAATTCAATTACAGTGGAAGTTTCAAAAAGTAACTGCCAGAATTCACACCAACTTGGGAACATTTGTGGAAACTCAACATGGAATTTAAAAAACAGTGAACAATGCAGATGGTTATGAAGAAAATGCTTGGTTAGTTGCACAAGCATTGGTAGCCAGTAATTACAAGTCAACCAGGATGGTATCTGCTTAGTTTGGTATCTTGAAGGAGCCGAGATACTTAAAAGATGTAAAATTCAAGGCATTTTGCCCAAACATTGCAATAAGATGAAAGATGACTTAAAGTTGTTTTTAGTACTCAAGCAGATACTAATTTTTGGCAGTAAATGTTTTGGACAGATGAGGCAAATTTCAAACTAATGTGTTAATTGCCATTTTTGTGTTTATTGGTCTGACACAAACCCCTGTGAGATAATGGATAAAGACTCAATCTTCCAGGGGAAAATTTCAAGTACCGGGTTACTTTGCAGTAAAATGGAAATGGAGTTTTATTTATGGACGCTCTTTAACTGCTACGGTTCTCAGCATCTCATTCTATACTGGGCGTGAAAGACTACTTAATTTTGCTCAGAGGTCTCTTTATCAGGCTTGAGGTTCTTTTACGTGCCGTAAATCTACAACACGGGACAACGGCTTTACTTTCTTCTGAAGGAAGTTATGCTAAGGATCTTTATGCCTGAAAAAAATCCACCTTGGGTATATGAAGTCAGCATGGTAACCATTACACCAAGGAGGACAACTACTTTGCAGTACCTGAGCTGGCAAAATACCATTTGACAACATGATGGAGCTCCACCACACTTTAGAATCAACATCTGCAATTTTTGGAATAACGCTTGGATGCCATGGGAGTTTTGATAAAGCTTTACAATAATCTGCATAGCAATTTTAGGGCCAGTTTAAGCCATAGTCAAGGCTTTAGTAAGGTTCAGATGCCAAACTTGTGCTTTGGTTTAAGCTTTACAAGTTTCAAGTAGGGCAACCAGGTTGAGCTTTACTGAGCTAAACAACTCCATGGATGGTAAAGCACCTGCCTGCTATGTGAGGGGTCCAGGGTTTCATTCCCATTGGGGGTGGTAATTTTTTCTAGCCAAGATTATGCGTGCGCATGTGTGTGTGTGTGTGTGTGTGTGTGTGTGTGTGTGTGTGTGTGTGTGTGTGTGTGAGAGTTATATAACGAATCTGTTAAATACCAGTTTAGTTTATGTAAAGTATGCAACACAAATATTTTCAGGAAAAATCCCCCCACCCCCAACTGCCCTTTCACAAGGAACAATTTTTCAAAAAGTTTGATTTTCTTAAAAATGGCTTAAACAATTTTGATTAAAAACCACATGTTTAAGATATTTTTATTACAAACTAAATGTATATAATCAATTTTATGGGAATAGCCTCTGAAGACCTCTTGATTCTGGATGATTTGTATAACTGGTAAACTATAAAAGCTAGACAAAAACTTACTACACAAAAAATGTAGATCTCGTTTTAACACACAATTTATGTCTTTGTTTTATCTTTGAGTTTGTTTCCGAGACATATTTGTTATTGGTTTCAATTTTAAACTGCTTAAACTTTTCCCAAACATGAAATTATCTTTTGTTTCATCTCTCTCTCTCTTATTTCATCCCTGGCCTTGGAAAGAGAACCGAATTTCAATGACAAATACAAAGCAACAGCTTTTAAAATATTTGGCTATCACTTTGGCCTAATGTATTCCTTATTTCCCTTTTACTTACAAGGAAGCAAGTAATAAGACAATTTCTGTTAATGTTTATCTCAATTAGCACAATGTAGATTAAAAAAAGTACCCTTTTGTAAGAATTTTGTTTGCAGAAGAGTAAGCAAAAGTCATGCAAATGGAACACATCATATACTGGTTATAATGTTGCAGTTACAGTGTGTTAACAGTTACATGTAATGGTTACTATATAATAATGGGGGGGGGGAGATCATTGCAGGAATCTGTTGAGAATGGACTATACTCAGGAGAGCAGAAAATATAAAATTTGAATTGGTCACCTTTAAAACTTTGGGCTATCAAAATCTATATTTTTCAGATGTGAAACTCTAAGTTTTCAAGATAGACACATTGACAGTCTTAAATTATGCTTAATTTTATTTAAACACTACATATAAGCTCACAATTGAACTGAAGCAATATTTTCAGAATTTTACATCAAAAGTTGAATATCAGACAAAAAGATATCTTCATCTGACTTTAAAGTGTCTTAAAAGGTACCAACTATTCAATTTTCCAACATATCTTCTGAACTGACATCTATTGCGAGTTTCTGTTCCCAGTAGTTCGCTTTATTGTGTGAGAGAGAGAGAGTGTGTGAGAGAGAGAGTGAGTGAGTGCGTGTGTGTGTGTGTGTGTGTGTGTGTGTGTGTGTGTTGGGAGTACTCAGAATAGGGGCAGTGTGGCCAATATTTCACAGAATTACCAATAAATTGCAACAATGCAAATTTTCTAAGCATTCTATTACAAAATCCCAAATGATGCACTCTTTGTACGTGTGCATAATTTAACCATTTGTTTTTACACTCAATCTGCTTTGACACTTCCTTCTGCAATTTTTTATGATTCTCAAGGAAATTCCCTCCCCCCAATTACTCCTTACAAGCAAAAATTTTGATTTTCTCAAAAATGTCTCTAACCATTTTGATTAAAATATTTACATTACAAATAAAATGTATATCTTGAATTTTCTGAGAGTAGCCTCTAAAGATCTCTTTATTTATTCCAGATTACTTTTTTTAATTTTGCATAACCAATAAACCACAAGAGATGCACAAAAACTTACAACGCAAAAAATGTAGAACTCCTTAAAACACACACTTTATGTCATATACGTTTATTTCGTGGAGTTGCAAAAAATGCAGAGCTCCTTAAAACACACACTTTGTCATATACATTTACTTCGTGGAGTTGGCCTTTTTCGAGATATTCCTTGTTATTTGGTTTCAGTTTTAAAATATTTAACTTTTCTCATACAGGGACTTGTCAACTCCTGGTCATGCAAAGAAATGGATTTCAATCCCATAGCAACCACAATTTAAATAATGGGACTGTCAGTTTAGCCTAGCGTATTCCCTTATTTCCCTTCTTCTTATAAGGAACTAAGTAATAATGTTTCTGCTGTTTATCTCGATTAGCATGAAGTATATAGAATAATGAGCTTATTAACAAAATTTTGTTACAGAGTTGTAAAGAAAGTCCTGTGAATGGAAGACATCTGATTTTTCTATTTTGGCAACTAGTTACAGCTGTGCCATTTCTAAAGTGTTTAACTTGGTGACCAGAGAGTGCGGAATCTTCATATTCATAGCTTCATCTATATTTCTTTGTACATACCTTTTCTAGCTGCAAGTTTTGTTGTAACATTTTTTATATATACTACATATAATAAGTATTGTATTCCATTCAAAAATTCAATACAGAGATTTTTCAAAAAAAGAAAAGACTCCCTGAATCTAAAAAGAGCATTTTTCGAAAAAGGTCCTATTTTTGAACAGCATAAATCACTAAATCAATTATACATCAAAATTGGTCTAATGTTTAGTATCTTCCAAAGATACAACACAAAGATTTTTATGATAACCCCCAACCTCAAACAACCCTTTACATGGAATGTTTTTCAAAAATGTTGATTTCTTCAAAAATAGCTAACGATTTTCATAAAATACCACACGTTTGATATATTTTCTTGACAAATGAAATGTAGCCTATCTTGAACTTTCTGGGGAATGGCCTCTGAAGTTCTCTTTATTTTGTATACTTTTTGCATAACTGATAAACCGTAACAGAGACAAAAAATGCAGATCTGGTTAAAGCAGACAATTTTGTCACATACATTTTTTTTTGTGGAGTTCACCATTTCCAAGATGTCCCTTTTTATTGGTTTTCCAATACTTTTCTCAATTGGAAGGACTTTTTTTTCCAGTCCTGGTCAAGCAAAGAGAAGTAATTTTAAATCCATCACTTAGTGACCAGCTCTTAAGATTTGATTATCATTTTAACCTAGTGTATTCCCTTATTTCCCTTGTACCTACATGAAAATATATAACAACATCATTTATGTAAATGTTTATTTTAATTAGCATGAAGTGTACAAAGAATAAGCTTTAATAAGAATAGTATGCTGCAAAATATGAGGTGTGTTTAAAAATGTGGATGGGGCACAACAGGAATGTAATGTTTTGCTAGATAGCTGCAGACAAGGAGCAACATGTGAGCTGGCACAATGTCATGATGTTGGTTTTCCCACAATTCAGACAAATTCATAGTGAACAATGCCTCTTATTCAAAAAAATCTGATGTGTTCCATTCACATAATTTTCTCTACATTTCTGTAACAAATTATTGTTAATAAGCTTATTCTTCTAACCATTTCATGCTAATCGAGATGCCACTCTCTGTGGTGTAATTTTTTTTGTAGTGTAATGGTTATCATGATAACTTCATATGCGCAAGGTTGTGGGTTCAAACCCGGCAGCGGACAATATATTTTTTCAGGTGTAAAAATCTTGAGCATGGCTTCCTTTGGAAGGGAAGTAAAGCCATTGGTCCTGTGTCATAGATTTATGGCATGTAAAAGAACCTCAATCCTGATAGAGGGGACTCTGAGAAAAATTAAAAAAATTTGATGTGTTCCATTCACGTGACTTTCTCTACATCTCTGTAACAAATTATCGTTAAAAAGCATATGCTTCTATTTACTTCATGCTAAGTGAGAAAAAATTAGCAGAAGTAGTCTTATTACTTGCATCCCTGTAAGTAGAAGCGAAATAAGGGAGCAACATAGTTTAAAGTGATAGCAAAAAATGGTTGTTATGTGACTGAAGTTCCTTTGTTTGTATGGACACGAGTTCACAAAGTCCTGTATGAGAAAAGTATAAGTTTTTATAGCTAAAACCAAAAACAAAGAATATCTTAAAAACAATCAACTCCAAGAAATAAATGTATATAACATAAATTGTGTGTTTTAAGGTGCTCTACATTTGTTGTGTGGTAAGTTTTTGTCCATCTCTTACAGTTTATCAGTTATGCAAAATTCTGTAAAATTCATCCAGAATAAAGTAGTCTTCAGAGGCTATTCCCAGAAAATTCAAAATATAAATTTTATTTGTCAGGTAAACATCTTTAATATACAATATTTTAATCAAAATCTTTAGAGTCATTTCTTAGAAAAACAAAATTTCGAAAAAGTTCCATGTAAAAGGTAGTTGGGGTTGAGGGGATTTTTCTCAAAATCTTCATGTCGCATCCCTGGAAGATACTAAACTTAAATACCAAGTTTGGTATTTTACCAACTTTTCGTTTTTGAGTTATCGTGTTCACAGACACATGGACGTGCGTGCGCGCACGCACACACACACACGGACCTTTTTCTGAAAATACTTTTTTTCTGATACAGGGGACCCTAAAACATATATTTCCGGTGAAATCTTGGTATCAAATTTTTCAGTGGAGTGCAATACCTTTTCTGTACACTATGTACATAGTACGTATAGAGAAAGTAAAAATGGTCTTTCATGCCCAGTGTAGAATGGGAAGTGGAGAACCACAAGTTAAAGAACATCCATAAATAAAACTCCATTTCCATTATAAATGAGATAAATATTAGCAAAAACGGTGTTATTACTTTGTTCCTTACAAGTAGAATAGAAATAAGGGAATACACTAGGCTCAGTCGGCAGTCAAATGCTTTAAATGATTGGTTATGGGATTGAAATCTGTTTCTTTGGTGACCAGGAACTGACAAGTTCCCATATGAGAAAATTACAGGTATTTTAATATCTCAAAAATAGTCAACTCCACAAAAAAAAAAAGAATGTCACCTAAATTGTGTGTTTTAATGAGATCTAAATTTTTTGTACAGTAAGTTTTTGGCTAACTCTTATGGTTTACTAGTTATGCAAAATCCTGCCAAATTCATCGAGAACGAAGAAGTCTTCACAAGCTATTCCCAGCAAAATCAAGATATACATTATATTTGACATGTAAATATCAATATGAAAGTCTTAAAGAGCCATTTTTGAGAAAATAAAATGTTCAATTTTTTTTCCATATAAAGGGTAGTTTAGGGTAGGGGGATCTTTCTCAAAATCTTCATGACGCATAACTGGAATGTAATAAACTTAAATACCAAGTTTGATATTTAAGAGTCTTTTCATTTTTGAGCTATGCTGTCCACAGACACACAGACCTTTTTCTAAAAAGTGTTTTTTTTATATAAGGGGATCTTAAAACATGTATTTCTGGTGAAATATGGGTATCAAATTTTTGGGTGGAATACAATACTTCCTCTATACACTATGTGCATAGTATGTGTAGAGAAAGTAAAAAAGCGAGAATTTATAGTAGTTGAATATTTAGTGGTGGTGGTTAAAATGATTATGTGGCATGAATTTCTAAATTTGGTTTTCTGTATGACATGTTCAATGTCCCCAAACTTTGCTCGATGGTGGGATTAAACAAACAAAACTAATGAGACATACTATTAAAAGATCCTTTCTGCTATTTATGATTCTAAAATGCTTAACTTAAATCAAGTTGTTGCAGGGAATTATCCAAAATTGGTAAATAAGTCATCATTATGTGGCACTACCAGCATATTACATTCCAATGTTTGTGTAGATGTCAACAAACTATCTTACAAGTACTATTAACTAGACATTATATAGCGTGACTTCTGATTTATTTTTTATTGGTGGCAGATATATTAGTGTTCATATTCATGACATTTCCTGTGTTTAGGTGTATAGTATGGTGACAGGTTTTGCTGATTTTTGGAAATACAGGCTACTCCATTCTCCCTCACTAACAAAAGGGCTGATCAACAGAACATAAGCAGCTCGCAGACCATTGTCACAAATCAAAAGCTTGCCACTAAAGTCGGAGAGATCCCTGACAGCCTCTCAGAGGTGCCGATAGATTCATGCTACGTAAGCCATTCTTGTTGCGAGAAGTAACAAACTTTCCTCAATGCAGTTTCAGTTGACGGGAGTATCAGTTTGTACTGAGCTATTTTGCTTTGTTACAGACTGTTTCTATTGTGTTGTGTGAGACTGTGCTAGTGTTTTAGTTAGTTTGAAAATGGTACGAAGTAGCAACAATGTGACGGAGCGGCCACTGTCTGGGATCACTATGGATCTCTCCGACTTTAATGTGTAGCATAAACACTTGTTTGGAAGGTTTACTGCTTTATCCATGTGGGTACATAGTAAGCTCAACTTTTAGTTATTTCTGGTTAGTACAGTTTCTCAGATTTAATGTTACTGCTGTGTTGAGTTTGTGCCAGTGAAATATTGAATGTGAAGAAAAGACAATAAATATGTCAATAGAAATTAAATTGGTTATGTTAAAGAGACTAGACAAAGGGGAAAATATTAGTAAAAATGCCATGGGTTTAGGAGTTGGATGAGCTACTGTAATAGGGTGAAAAATAGGTCTGAAATAAGTGTCTTGGTATGTGAAAAGTGCGTGTACTGACACAAGCTTATCCATTACATAAATGTAATTTGCAGTACATATATTATGAGTTGTGAATAACAGTCCCCTTATTCCGTAAAACTAGAAATTTCAGTAATCCGACATCTCTCTGTGCATATTAGGTTGAATTATAAGGATTCTACTGTACTTCACATTTTATTGCATCAGTGGTAATTTAATCTTATTACATCACACAACTCTTTTCGTTATTTATTTTTAACCTTAGTGCAACAACAAAGCAAATTGGCTTTACAATTCTATCATGACCAGCTTTAATCACCAGGTGATTTAGTTGCCTTCACAGCGATACAAATTTCACTCGTCATTGTCAGCAATGCTGAGCTATAATTTCTAGACTATTGTCACAGAGTGAATAGGTACTGATATAAACAAAGGCACATGCACAAAAGCAAACCAAGTGTACTTCATTGGCTGATGCCGCGTAGTACAAGGTGCATCAGTTACAAAGTAGTTTGCTGAGTACTAACAAAAACTAATGGGTCTCTTCTGAATCATGTAACGACGGTATATTTAGCATATGATTATGTAGAGTTGCAGTAAAATAAATCTAAAGTAAACAATCAAATTAGACATAATTAGAAAATGAGTAAACAGGATTACACAGACTGCCTTCTGCTGGTGAGCTTTGGAAACAAGAAGATGAAGCCATTAGTACATAAACCATCATGGCCCAACAAATGTAGTTTGTAAAACATCACAGAGGTATGCCTTTTAAGGAGTAGTGAGAAAGGTTTAATTCTGAATTGTGCCACAAACCATATAAGAAATATCTCACGTTGACCATCAAGAATATTGTCAACTTGAACAGAGTTTACAGGTATGTAAGTGTGCATTAAGTATAAATTCCCTGCACAGTGAAATGTTAAAGACACGCAAGATAACCACACTTGGAAAATCAAGGAAACGTAAAAAGCCAGTGCTAGAAGTTCAGAGTGGCGAATTTATTAGAAGTGCAGTGCATCAAAAAGTTAATCATTTCTTCCACATTAATGGGCCACTTACAATAAAAAAAACGACTTACATTTGTGAACGTTAACTACAACCTTCCAATCTTCAAACAAATATCTTTATAAGTTGTTAATTGACATTGATTTCAAATTCCAGAAAAAAAACTGTAAGAATATCATTGTTTATCGTGGAGATGTATTGTTAAATTCCCATGTACAGACAGCAAAGGTGGAAATATGGGTAGAAGGCCACGCAATTTCCTTGGTATGGATACACACCACCATTAAGAGTAAAACACAAGTAGAAGATCACTACAACTCCAATCTTAATGGAATACAACCTCTCTGATTCAGATTAGGTTGGTATGTTTTTCATATTTATTTTTGTATTGTGATTTTTATATTTCTTATTTACCTATATCTAGTTTGGAGAGCTATACACAATTGTTATCCAATCAGTAATATGTTTCTAAACTAACCATGAAGAACGGGTAGAAGAAAAGCGATGTCAGTTCCAAGGTTCCACATGGTTATCTCCCTTGGCACCATGTGGTTATGAAAGTGGTTCCATTACCCCTCCAATTAGATCAAATAAGCCCAGTACATTTTGTGCTTTGTTTATATGAGGACAAATTCATCCCATGAAAAGGGTCTAGTGCTGTAATTTAAGTCAGCTTGAACCACTCAAGCTGCCATTCATGCATACTGAGATCTAGCAGTGTTTATTACTATTTGTTTGATATTTCAGAGCATATTGCAGCAAAATGTCTTACAGACATGAGTTTAGTTTTCAAAACATGTATCAAAACTTCTAACAAGTAAGTTTTAATATGTATGATATAATGTATTAGCATAGATCTGTTAAGTTTGTTTGCTTGTATTAAATAGTTTCCAGTAACTAATTACATCTAATTCATCGTCGGACAAAATAGCTCCGATGGTTCTGAACTAAAGACTTCGTTTCAGATATGGCCCAGGTCATTGTTTAGTTTATGAGTGAAAAATCATAAATCTGCATGTGCTTTTCCTCTATGAAGTATAAAACCGGAATAATTACCAAATCTGATTAATACAATCTATGTTATTTCTAACTGATATAATTTCAAAATCATAATCATACACTAGTTTTACACCATCAGCAGATCATATTGTTTACATTGTTTGAATTAGAAAGCTAATACACATAGTTAATTTCTGCAAATTCAATAAAAACTTTATTTTCAATGAACAACTACTGAGACATCTGAAGTTCCTGAGAATGTTGCACCTCACGTTACATCATGACCTGAGCACTCGAGTGTCACACAGTATCAAGATGTGCCACATATTCGGAACTGCTCGAACCTGCATTATCATTTGCCCACCCTTATTAATGGTTTGTGCTGTATAATTGTTTGCTGTATTTGTTTGCAATTTGTTTCATAACTTACAGTGCTCTTATGGTTAGATAAAAATTGTTGTATTTGTATACAAGATGGCACACAATGCATTTACCAAGTTTGCTTAGTATTCCTGTTCATGAATCAAAAATGATTATGCGGCTACAATGTTCGCAATTGTCGGCTCATACAGACAAGGATTGCAGCTGTAGAAGCCTTCATTGTTACGCGTTCCCTAACTGAAACGCACCTCCACCCGTATCAACACTGGCACAGATGGCTGCTTAACCAACAGTTCAAGTTAGATGAAGCCAGCTTCTTCTTCAGAGAGTTTGAGAACGAACAAACAAAACCAAAATCCTCGCATAGTTTTATGTTCTGGTGTGGTGTGCAATTGGAATGTGTGGGATTATTGATCCATATTTTTTCTGAGGATTGTGCTGGTCACGCACTAACTGTAAATTCCGACCTCCATGTTCGAAATTTGCAAAATTTTGTCATGTCAGAACACCACAAACAACAGTTGAACAACATTTGGTTTTAGCAGCATGGTGCTATGCCACATACTGTACTTCAAAGCATGGATTTTCCCTGGGTGTTCCCCAATCAACTGATTTCTTGCTTTGGAGATTTAACTTGGCCATCCCAATCTACAGATTTAATAGTTCTGGAATCATTTCTGAGGGGATAATTGAAAGGAAAAGTATTCTCGCACCATTTGCAAACAATTAGGAGTTGAAAGATATCAAGGAAATCAATGCCATTCCACGGGAAATGGTGTGATATGCCATGGAGGCATCTCTGCGCCATCTTCAAGAATGTATAAATGTTGATGGGGGCCACTGATCTGACATTATATTCAAGTAGTGTTGATGCAAGTGTAATATCCATGAATGCAAATGTATATTGTTTCACTTTTTGACAAATTAAGTAGCTTCACTTTTATTTAGTAATGCTATTTGTCAACCAAAATTGCTGGACATATTACGCACCACCCTGTAGGATAAAATCAAATATTTCTACAACCTGAAGTTAATATGCAGTTAATCAAGTAAATTAACCACAAATAGAATGGTGGATACAACTGCCAAGACATCTGGATATATTTATATCACCTTTGTATAGTTTTCAAATTGCTTGGTGGTGGTTTGAAAATGCAATGCCAATCAAAATATTTAAAATGCTATCAATCCCTAACCTAAAGCAATATAACCTACTTGCATGGTATCTCCAAACACATCTCCGTGTGCACACTTATTTACTCTTTATATGGTGCTGCCAAATGCTTCACAAAAGTTTTACTTCACCTTTGACCTTAAAAAATAAAATCTTATGTGTTCCATTCTCATGACTTTCTCTACATATCTGAAACAAATTATTGTTAAAAAGCTTATGCTTCTATTTACTTCATGCTTGTAAAGAAAAAATTAACAGAAATAGTCTTTATTACCTGCTTCCTTGTAAATAGAAGCGAAATAAAGGAGTACCAAAGGTTAAAGTGATAGTCAAAAGCTGGTTGCTATGTGAAGTTCCTTTGTTTGTATGGACAGGAGTTGACAAATTCCTGTTTGAGAAAAGTGTAAGTTTTTCAAGGCTGAAACCAACAACAAGGAATATCTAAAAAATGATCTACTCTACGACAAAAATGTATATGACATAAATTGTGTGTTTTAATGTGCTGTACAATTGTTATGTGGTAAGATTTTGTCTATCTCTTACGGTTTACCAGTTATACACAATTCTGTAAAATTCATCCAGAATAAAGTAGTCTTCAGAGGCTATTCCCAGAAAATTCAAGATATACATATTATTTGTCAGGTATATATCTTTAATATACAATATTTTAATCAAAATCGTTAAGAGCCATTTTTAGAAAATCAAAATTTTCGAAAACTTTTCCATGTGAAGGATAGTTTGGGGGGGGGGGGGGGCGGGTATTTTCTTGAAAACCTTCATGTCTCATCCCTGGAAGATACTGAACTTAAATACAAAGTTTGGTATTTAACGGTCTTTCCGTTTTTGAGCTATGCTGCCCACAGACAGACAGACAGACGTCGCTCTCCTTAGTGTAATGGTTACCATGCTAACTTCATATACCCAAGGTCGAAGTTCAAACCTGGCAGAGGATGATGGCTTCCTTCGGAAGGGAAGTAAAGCCATTGGTTCTGTGTCATAGATTTACAGCATGTAAAAGAACCTCAAGCCTGAAAGAGAGGTCTCTGAGCAAAATTAAGTGGTCTTTCATGCCCAATTTAGAATGGGACGATGAGAACCATATTAGTTTAAGAGCATCCATAAATAACATACAATTTACATTTTTTTAGACAGACAGACACACACACGGGCATTTTTCTAAAAATGCTTTTTTTGTATTCAGGGTGTCTTAAAACATGCATTTCCTGTGAAATCTCGGTATCAAATTTTTGGGTGCATTACAATACCTTCTCTATACACTATGTACATAGTATGTATAGAGAAAGTAAAAATCTGATGTGTTCCATTCATATGACTCTCTAGTTGATCCGCAAACCTTTCTTGAAGTAAGATTATTCTTTTATCTACATCATACTAATCAAAACATACATTAGCAGAACTGGAACATTTTTAATACACTTATTGCCCTTCAGACATGACCTATTGGCCATATGAGGAGAAAGAACAACTGACATAAAACACATATACAAAACATCCATGCCCAAAGCATGATTCGAACCAGCAATCCTTTCACAACAGAACATCAACGCCAAATAGGTCAATGACTACCGCTACTGGAATCGGCCAGAATTGTTATTGATTTCTTTTTAAGTAGAATGGGCATAAGGAAATGCACAGGCTAAAGTGACTGTCAAGTCTTTAAAAGCTGGTCGCTATGCGAAACAATTAAAATTCAGTTCTTTTTGCTTTCTAGGCGTAAACAAAAAAGATTCAAAAAGAGAGGTCTTCCCATTTGAGAAAAGTTTTAAGTAGCTCAATAACAATAGCTCTGAATATTTTGAGAACTGTTAACTCTACAAATAAAATGTATATGACATAAATGTGTGTTTTAATAGATCTCTACAATTTTTGTGTACTAAGTTTTTATCTATCTCTTACAGTTTACCAGTTATAGAGAAGTCATCCAAAATGATGAGGTCTTCAGAGGATATTCGCAGAATATTCAAGATATATATTTAATTTGTCATGAAAATATCTTAAATATTTTATTCAAAATCATTAGAGCCATTTTTGAGAAAATTAAAATTTTTGATAAATATTCCATGTAAAGGGTAGTTGAGGGTCTGGAAGTTTTCTTGAAAATCTTTATGTTGCATCCTTGGAAGATACTTGGTATTTAACCAAATTTTCATTTTTGAACTATGCAGCCTACAGACACGCATGGATGGGCGGACATGTTTCTAAAAATGTGGTTTTTTTTTTTTTCTTTCTTTTTAGATTTAGGGGGTCTCAAAACAAATATTTCTGATGAAATCTCAGTATAAAAATTTTAGGTGGAATACAATACCTTCTCTTTCCACTATGCACACTGTACATACATGCTAGAGAAAATAAAACAATAAAATTATAGTTAATGAGATTTGAAATACAATAAAAAATTTTTCCTGTGTAATCATTTATCATAAAGAAATTGATAAAATTTCACTGTAGCAGAGTTAGTTTGCAGCTATTCTATATTTTAATGCATATCCCAAAACGTAGTTTGCTATAACAATGTTAAAAACATGCAAAATTGAGTAAATAATGAAATATCTTATAGGAGGTATAAGTAACATATACATTTTATTTCTGAAACATTATATGAAGATGCCAACATTCTCCCACACTTGTCCACGATTAAGCCGCACACACTACTTTCATGGCAAATGGTGCATATGGCATCTATTGAATAAAGTTGCCATCATATGACTACCAAATATTTTGAGGCAGTGGCACACCAACATTCAGGACCCTAAGCTGCAAAGCATAGTTCAATGTCATAACTGACTGTGTTTTAGAAGAGGTGGAGAGGATGACACAGCATAGCCGAGGGATCTGTGCCACTAAATTTCCAGTCAAGACGAGAGCCAGTCTAGTAGATTTCTATCCTTACATTAGGTTGGCAAGATGTCAGGTTTTCGGTTGAACTTTAATTAAAGAAAACAAGGTAATTCTGCATGACGACTATTCTGGCAAGTGCTACAAGTAGTACCAACTTCAGAAGAGTGTAGACAAACAAGGATGTGTTCTTATAAGGGGAAATGAAACAAATTAAATAAACATGACTGTATAACATGTAAATATGTGTGGATTCTCATTAATATTTTGACTTTTTTTATTTAGGATTAAACATTTTCTTTTAAATGTTTGGTTAAGGATATAAACGTTTCAGAAACACAGAAATGAAAAGTAATACCAGGAAACACACAGATAAAACAAAACATAAGTAATGTTTAAAGCAAAGCATACACAAACTGCAGAATAAATATCCACCAAAGACTCGAAAAATATTAAGGATTTCTGAAATTTTGAAAGAAATGTTGCAAATTACTCCATATAAAGTGTGTCTGGGGTGAAGGAATATTCTTGAAAATCTTCATAAAAATCAAAGCTTTGAAAGATACTGAACTTAAATACTAAATTCAATATGTATTGGTTTATCGTTTTTGAGATATTCTATTCATACACAATTATTAGCAGCTGGCATCCAGCAAATACTCTCGTCTGACATTGGTACTTCATTTAGCACTTGCCAGAATTACCAGAAATCTACCTTTTTAGAGTGGGTGGGTGGGTTATAAGCTCCTGGGGTGTCAACAGCTACTCCTGACTAAAATACAAAGGTAATTTGATAATTTCATTTTCTTAACACTTCAAATCATGAACAAATAACAGAGTTTCTCCAAAGGTGCTAGCTGTAACACTCTTGACTGCATAAAATATCTAAGAAATCTCTACAGAAGGCTTAAGCCCTCTAATATTACACTTCTGCAATATTATGTTAATTTCATTAACTACATCACAGTTTGTCATGCACATAAGTATATATGTTTGCCTATATTATGAAATAGCAAGAGAAAAATGATATATTCAAGAAGACCCAAAACCGTATCGTTTTAATGAAATGAAGGTACTTAATCTTGCCAAAAAATGCATACATTTATAGACCTTTTCATAACACAAACGTTTATCTGAATATTGAATACAGTAGTAAGAAAGTAAGGTATACCTAATGTTGCACAGGTACATAGAACTGAATTAAATAGCTTAGCATATTGAATACTAATGTATATTCTTCAAGGCTATCATGCTGCAACATTATAAACTAAGAATAGCCCCTATTCTATTTGTAAGCATACAGCTTTGGAAAACTCAAGAATTCTTTCCTTCACCTACATAAATTATCATACACCAATGCCTAAATTTCTATTAACTATACTTTTACTTTATGCATACCATTGAGCTTTCATACACAACGTTTACCAAGCATTTGTTACTGCTCAAAGCCGATGCTTATTACGTAGTTAGCTAGGAGTTTCTACATTTTGAAGGACCAAAATAACCAATTTCGAGTTCCATACACTTAAATAGCTCTGAAAGTCGATTCCTCACTATAAACATCTACCATATGTACTCTAGAAATTAAAAAATTAACTTACAGTATACATCATGGTTAGACCGTGTGTGGATGCTTCCTCTTTCCTCAAATGTGTAACTTTAATTTATAAGCCAACTATTTTAAGAGTTCAAAATCCTGTTTTATGCCCATTAATTGTAAACGGAGCGACGATAAATATGTGCTCGCATATAACCTGCCTCACAAGCGCGTCGCTGTGTTTCGGTTGCACCGCAAAACCTGTCTACTTATTGGATGCGGTGGGTCCGAAGGATTCGAAACACGGCCTTCGATATATTCTGCAACTACAATTCGCACTGCATATATAGCTACGTTAAACTAATTTACGGTAATACATCTACAATGGAAAGTAAACATTACCCGAAAAAAGCCTGCATCCGTCATTTTGCAGCGGATTTTAGTGTAACCAATTTTTATTTCACTACCATGCTAATAAAGATGGCGTTTATTTGGCATGGCACTAGCAGCGCACTGAAAAAGGCTGCTAGAGTTAATATTGATCAAATAAGTGTTAAGTGCATAGGTTAACTTGGATGGTTTATGTATATCACTTTACACTGATAATAAACCAGCGAGTTTACAGTTCAACCAATATCGTTTTTTATTTCATTAAAGAAACTTCAACTTTACAATGTTCAATCTCATTTCAACCACTATCGTCCAGCGCCCACTATATGATGCAGACCCTAGCGGCATCACGAATTAATACAAAATGAACACGGAAATGATCGAAAATAACAGCAGTACATTAAAAAAATCGGTTTACTCTAAAGAATGATATAATTTTGATAATTTAATACATTAAGGTTATAAACTGATAACCTGCATACTTTCCTGTAGAAATTAAGCACTGCCACACATTTTTTTCCTACTACGTATGTATGCATAGTAAGAAATTAATGAAATATAGCATTGGTTTCCAGCCATAAATTTGATATCGATATTTCACCGGAAATCAACGCTTTAATGAATCCTAAATATGAGAATAATAACTCATGTGCTATGTTTATATTACCTACTTTAACTATTCTTCAACAAAGTAGGTATTCGTACAAAAGCTTTTACTTGTATACGGGTTACCCGAGGTAAACATTTGCAAACATTGTTGTTTTGTTACATATTTCCTTTCGTTACGATGGTAATAAGATAATACAGTCAAAATTTTGAGAGCTAATTGCTATCCGATGGCTTTGAAATTCCGTTCTCTTCGCATGACCAGGGGGGGGGGGTAAGCGCCTCTATTAAAGAAACATTCAAACCGATAGCAAGTAATACACCGACTACCTCTGTGGCGTGGGAGGTAACGTATCCGACTCACGTTCAACAAAACCTCAAGCCCCCACCACCCCATCATCAAAAGAGGAATATATCGGAAACGGTTAACTCAAAAAAAAAAATTGTTTTACATAAATTTAACAAGAACTACATTTTTGTTTAGAAAGCTTTAGTCTCTCTGTTACGGTTTACCAGTTATACAAAAGTTATCCAGAATGAAGAGTTCTTCATTCCTTATTCTTGGAAAATTCTATAATTAGGTATTTTATTTTTTATGAAAATATTTTAAACATATGGGATTTTAATCTAAATTATAAAACCAATTACTTAAAAAATTTACATTTTCGACAAAAAAAATCATGTAATGGGTAGTTTGGTCTCGGCGGGGTTTAGTTGAAAATCTTTGTGTCGTGTCATTGGAATATGGAGAACTCAAATACTAGGTTTGGATTTAACCGACTTTTGAGTTATACTGTGCAAAGACATTACACACACGCACACGGCCCTTTTTCTAAAAATTCTTGTTTCGGGGTATATGGGGTGGGGGGCTGATGTGAATGTAACACAACTATGTATAGTATACAGCGGAAGTTATGTATTACTGTATTCCATCTAAAATTTGAACAGTGAGATTTAACTGAAAGAAAGAGAGCAATAAAAACCCATTTTTAGAAAAATATCCATATGTGTGTGTGTGTGTATGTGTGTGTGTGTGTGTGTGTATGTGTATGTATGTATGTACAATGGCGGCTCGTAGCGAAATTATCTGGTGGGGCACAATTTTAAGATTGACTAAAATTAAAACTAAATTGAATGTTATTTATGGATGCTCTTTACTGTTACGGTTCTAAGCGTACCATTCTATTTTGAGCGCGAAAGACCCGTTAATATTGCTCAAAGGCCTCTTTATCAGGCTTGAGGGTTTTTTTACGTGCCGTAAATCTACGACACGGTATCAGCGACTTTACTTCCCTTATGAAGGAAGGGATTTTTACGCCTGAAAAAAATCGGCTGGATTGAACCCACGACCTTGAGAACCAGAGGCTAGCATGTTACCCCTTGATCACGGATGACAGACTAAAATTAGTGGATACTAAACGCTATCTGTAGAAATGAAATGCTAATCTTTCTGTTTGTAGATGATCGATCCTTTGCTTGAAAAATGCTTCCATAACTCTTTGATATAAGTGAGAAACAGAACGCGACATGTTCCGATAAATTTGAACACGAACCGCCAACTTCACTGTTTACGCTATGTCAACAACGTTATCAGAGAGGTGATCCTGCTGCAAATTGATGCACAGCTCGTCTTAACAGCTGATGCACTTGAGTTTAAGATTCCAGTCTTCAATACTACCTTAATAGCTTATGTATGTCAATTACAATGTTCACGATGTTTCTTTTCACAACAAAGCTCGCTTTTCTCTCAGAAAATTTTGGAAACTACTCTTATATTAAAGTAGATCGCGATCGTGATATTAATGTCTTAAGCATTTTCTTTATAAGCAATTGTACACCTCACAAACTACCGCCTTTCTTTCGTAACAGTGTTTAGGGTTTTGCCTCATAGAGCGAGTTTTAACACTGCCGTTTCTTTGAACGCTAACAAGTAGCAACTGATAAATCGGCATATTATTCTGCAGTTAATTTCATCAAATTATTTTCCAGCGTATTCGGATTATGTCTCATAACACGTGAAATACATTAAAGGCACAGTTTCACACGTATCAGTTTACTCTTAAGGTGTATATTCTAACTCAGCACTCATTCTCTAACCACTAATCACCTCTCGCAAGTAAGGTCCATTTTTGTTCACGTCCATAATTTCAATAACTATTGGTTATTTGACTTTTTCCTGTTTTCAAGTGAAGCTTCAAATGTATCACGAATCTATTTCCTAGTAAACTTAGTGTAATTACACAACACACTGCTTGTACTCCTTGCGCTTTGGGCGCGAGCGTACCTTGTCGTCTACTTGGCAGGGAGGGGAGAATACCAAGTACCAACATTGTACATTTTCATCGCTCAAGCTTCTTTTTGTATATTTCGTTCTGGAGGTTTATAGATCAACTTTGTTTTCAAATAAGAAGACATTCAAACTTAAGAAATGCTCCTTATCATTTACTCTTACACGTGAAGCAATCTTTGGCTAAACATTTTTGTCAAGGTTTGGACTCAAACTTTAATGTTTGCTTATTGTCAGTTCTTATTTTCTCTTTGCGCATGCGCAGCAAATGACCACAGAGGCTTTCGTGTCCTAAGAGAACCTTTCCCTCTCGGTCCCTTGAACCCCGCACCCACAAATTAACTGCATCTGAAAGCATTGAATTCTTCTGCGCGTGCGCATAGGATGACCACAAAATCGCTTGTGTCCGAAAATGCGGCCGGTTACTATTTCCGACAGCCATCTTCACTACAACTGTCCAGTGTGCTTAGTAGGTTTAAATTTATACAAAATGCGTTATAGATTATAGCATTTCACCTAATAACATAATGGAGAAATTATTGTCTGAAATTGTTGTAGGGAGGGCACGTGCCCCTGTGCCCCTAAAGGCCGTCCGCCACTATGTATGTATGTATGTATGTATGTATGTATGTATGTATGTATGTATGTATGTATGTATGTATGCATGCATGCATGCATGTATGTATGTATGTATGTATGTATGTATGTATGTATGTATGTATGTATGTATGTATGTATGTATGTATGTATGTATGTATGTATGTATGTATGTATGTATGTATGTATGTATGTATGTATGTATGTATGTATGTATGAACAGCATGACTGAAAAACGAAAATCTCGCTAAATACCAATCTTGAAACACTTTAATTCATCATCTTCCAAGCATACGGCACGAAGATTTGTAGGAAAATCCCCCAAAACTATATTTTGCATGGAACATTTTTCGAATATTTTGAGTTTCTCAAACATGTCTCTCGCGATTTCTGTTTTAAAAATCCTATGTTTAGGATATTTTCATGACAAACGAAATATAGATAACCGTGAATGTTATAGGTATAGCCTCGCAAGTTCTCTTCTATCTGGATGGCCCTTGTAAACCATAAGATATAAACAAAATCTTACTAGGCCATCCAAAAAAAAAAAAAAAAAAAAAAAAAAAAAAAAAAAAAAAAAAAAAAACGTAATTTATGTGATGTAAATGTAGATATTATTTTTGTTATAGTGTTAATCATTTAAAAGATACTCCCTGATATTATTTTGCATTTTCAAATAATCGTTTATTCATTTCTTAACTGGGGTACCATTCGTTTTTTACTTTTTCTACTGCTTATGTATAGTAAGTAGAGGAAGTATTGCATTCCACCCACAACTTTTATACCCATGCTTCATTGAAAATGCACGTTTTGAGATTCGCTGAATGGAAAAAATACCTTCTTTACTACGCACAATAAGTAGGGGGAAGTATTGTATTTCACGCAAAAATTCGTTGTTGGAATTTCATCGTAAATATATGTTTTGAGGCCACTTGAATCCATAAAAACATTTTCAGGAAAAGGCTCGTGTGTGTGTGTGCGCCTTTGAGAGGCATAATTGAAAAAAAAAACAAAAAAAAAACGAAAAACGGTTATTTATATATATATATATATATATATATATATATATATATATATATATATATATATATATAACCCTCTCAGACCCAATTACACGTCTCTGGTTCCAAAATACACGCCTTAGAAAAAAAAACTATAATTATAATTTGCAAATTATGTAGCTGGGATTGAACCTTGAAAACCCTCACAATGATATAAATTCATCTTATTAACTCGTTAAAAGAAGTTGTGGCCTTTGACGAAGGTTTTCTGTCCAGATATTAGCACTTAAAGTTAAGTGGTTCCAATTATACGGAATTCCCCTACCTTTTTACAAGAACATTTTTTTGTAAACTTTTCAGTGTCTCAAAAAAGGACTTTAATGATTTCTATTAAAATACTAAATAAAATATCACATATGTACACAGAGTAGGTGTCCTGGTATCATATTTGAACAGGTTGACTCTTTATAATGAATTGCAGTTTTAAAGTAGATTTTAAGAAGAAAGCGAAAACTGCTTAATATTAACTCTATTTTAAATAAAGATTTTACAAAACTTAAATACTTTTCCAAATATTTCTTAAGGGAGATTGAAAGTTTAATATTTTTTGCGAGTTTAATTAGACACGTACCTATTTAATAAAATAATTACCAGTCGTACAATTACTTAGTCTCAGGTGAATCTCCATCGTTAATTACAAAGATAACATCATGACAACACCGTAAGATGGAAAGAAATGCACTTCAGCTCTTTGTTTATTGCGCTTATGGCTTGCTTTCGAAACAGTGGATTATCAATTACAAAATGGCTGACTTTACTAATGCTGTGTACCCTGAAGCGTCACAAAGCGAAACGCAACTGTCGTAATGCGGTAGCTGTGGCAATAATTTGTCGATAAAAGTTTCCAACTAGACGAGCATCATATCATAGGATATTTCTTTTCATCTGTCAAAAAAAGTTCTAGATATAGGAAGTCTAAATGAAATGTAAATTGCGTGTTATTTATGGACGCTCTTTAATTACTGTGGTTCTCAGCGTCCCATTCTAAATTGGGTAGGAAGTCTATCCCCTCATGTTGAAGGAGTTGGCCAAAGAAAGGAGAAGAAGATGGTGATGATGTTGATTGTTGTGAAATAATCCTTCATTTGGTGGAAGAAGATCCTGAAGCAGCAACTGCGACACTATTGTTATACCCCACTGAAGTGTTTTGAGAGCAGTAAAAGAAGTTTTTGATTTTCTCTTGTCTTGCTTTAATCAGGCATTCACAGAATTTTATAATTCCCAGAGAAAGGAAGCATAATTGTGTAACTTAGAAACCAATGTTTTGTATTCTTACTTTCTCTATACGTACTATGTATACATTGCATAGAGAAGGCATTATATTCGATACCGGGATTTCTACGGAAATCCTTGTTTTGAGACCCCTTGAATCCAAAAAAAAATATTTTTATAAAATTGTCCGCGCGCGTGTGTGTGACTGTGGGCACAGCATAGCTCAAAACGAAAATACCGTTAAATACCAAACTTGGTATTTAAGTTTGGTATCTTCCAAGGAGGCAACACGAAGAAGATTTTCAAGAAAATTCCCCCATCCTCAATTACCTTTTACATGGAACATTTGTTGAAAATTTTAATTTTCTCAAAAATGGCTCTAAAGATTCTTATTAACATATTGTATGTTTAGGATACTTCTATGGCAAACGAAATATATATCTTGAATTTTCTGGGAATAGTATCTCAAGACCTCTTTATTCTAATGATTTTTATTGTATTTGTATAAATGGTAAACTGTAAGAGATAGACAAAAACTTATTACACAAAAATGTAGATCACGATAAGACACACAATTTATCTCATATACATTTCTTTCGAGGAGTTGGCCGTTTTCGAGATACTACTTGTTATTGATTTCAGTTTTAAAATACTTAAAACTCTTCTCATACTTGTAAACTCCTGGCTACGCAAAGAAACGGATGGGGCACATCAGATTTTTTAAAGAAATGGCATTTTGGGCAAAATTCTGCTTTAGGTTTCTTAAGGTTTTATTTAACCTTTATAAACAACGTCCCTATCAATAATTTGCATAACGTAGTAAATGCTTCTCCAGCTCCATATTTCGTATGATATTTACGTTTAAACCATGTGTAGTTTTCTGTTTATTTACATACTGGAAGTATTTGCTTGTTCACTGGCATAGCAGCAGAAGCTGAAGAAGTTGCCCCAGCACCGCCCATTGCCAACTGCATTCTTCTAATTGTCTTTACTGTCCACTTTACCCTACCATGCCTGCCACTCTTTCACTGATCCGTCTCTTCAAACAGGCGCTTTTTTTTTTTTTTTTTTTTTTTTGTAGCTTAACGCCCTTTAACCTGGTTGAAATTGGTGAAATGATGCTCAAATGATCTCGGGGTCCATGGAACTTAAAGTTACTCGACATTCGTCTTCTCGGGATAAGGGAAAATCCCGAAAAAAATCTTACCCGGGTAACTCACCCTAAGCGAGATTCGAACTCACGACCTGTTAAATGTGAGGCAGACACGCTACCACCACACTGCCCAGGCGAGCTCAAACAGGCGCTAGTCGGCCACTTACACTCGTATACGTTCCATATAACGACAGAGCCGGAGGTTCTAGTCGAATTCACGAGACGCTGTCAAAAGGAACGGTCCAGAAAGTAACTATCCAAACAACAGAGAATGGGACAATGTCTTTGTGCGGTTATTCTGTTTGGTACACGCTATTGTCAAGAGAAGACGATCGGAACAATAGCTGCGCTAGCCGGCCAGGTAGGACTGATGTCACTTGCCGGCAGGTTGGCAGTGACGCAGTTACACTGCTCCCTCCTCATAGCGAGGAAGACGCTGTAGGTGTAAATGAAATGAAATTACGTTTTATTTATGGACGCTCTTTAACTGTTGTGACTCTCAGCGTCCCATTCTATACTATGTGTGAGGTTGAGGTTCTTTTACGTGACGTAAATCTACGACACGAGAACAACGGCTTTATTTCACTTCCGAAGGAAGCCACGCTAAGGAATTTTACGCCCAAAAAAATCCATTGTCCTCCGCCGGCTTTGAATTCGCGACCTTGGGTCTATGAAGTTAGCATAGTAACTATTACACCAAGGAGGGTGACATCTAGGCATGTCACAAGCTTGTTCCTTCGGGACGGATGCGGTAGACTACATCACTGATCCTTTTCAAGTTTTTACCCTGCAGAAAGGTTCTCACCATGTCTTTTGAAGCCTGGGTCAACGCCCCTTGATTCGGATATAGGATACAACAAACCAGATCTGCCTGCCTAAAAACTTTGTTGCTGGTTTGCCAGTCGTAGCAGGTCTCCACATATTCGCTCGTTTCCTGAAGAATCGTCTTGTGAACATCGTGAATGCCGTTCACGAGACTACTCGGCCACTAGTCTTTTGGACGCTTTCACCACCTAGTAGCTACTTTCAGGTATACCCCTGCAGACTTCAGAATGTTCGTGGAAACTTCGGTGTGCCACCTCGTCCCCACCGGGTTGCAGGGTTTTCCTGCCGACGTCAACCGTCGCTTCGTGGTTACTGAGGGCATTTAATTCCAGGATCACTTCCTCGGCAACCTTGCGGCGAACATATAAAGAAGACTTGTGACGCTCCGTCCCAGGATCGATTCTATCAAGACAAGATCTTTTCCACAGGTAATACATATGTCGCCCGATGCCATCAATATTCTGTTAAGGCCGATTCGATTTCCTGACGGCAGTCCTCCGTCATATCAGGTCTGATTATCCACTAGTATCCGACACCTCCCTCATCCACGGGTATCCCGCATATCCGGCCGTCCACGACGAGACAGTCATCTATTCTTCTGTCCAAGGCGTAACGCGAGAGGCTGGTGATTACGGTTCCATTGTGCCCCTCCCCGCTGAGTCTTATTGGTTTCTCGCCTTCTCGTCAGTTTGGGTGTGGACAATCACTTACTAGGCGCCCTGGCCACCCATATCCCCAATACTCATCGCTTGACGCTCTTAGGTTTATTTGTGTACCTGTAGTCCTTCACCAGGTTTCATGGCAGGCTGCACTTCCGTTACAACCACTGGAAGGTCATCGTCAAGTGGGTCGGGGATTGATTCTCTGTCTCTGTGGCACCAAATACCTTTGATATCTACGTTGGAAGCACTTCTTACCGGCTGCTCCTTCCTCAGGTCATTGGTATCCTGCCAGCAGGTACCCTCTGTTCGTCAGTTTGGTATGGACAGTCCCAACACAAACCGCTGCAAGAGCTTAGCTGATGTTCCTGGCTTGAGCCTCTCTCCCTGCTGAATGGGATATCCCCGATCTTCCAGGTGGGTACTGCTGTTATCTTGGTCACCTCTATTCCTCAACGCCGCCGTTAGCGCCCCCGAAAATGGTCTTGTAGTTTCCGAGCATAAGCGCTGTCATACATCGATGTTGCACACACCGTCGACAAAGGAAGACATAACCTGGTGCACATAACTGGGCAGAAGGTACACTCTAGCCTTGTTCACTGGATGCTTGATGGCCAAGACGAACTCTTTCATCATCTCTCCTGGTTGTTGCTGCATTGACTTGAGCTGACGCCAAACTGGCGTTTCCGAACCGATTTTCAAGGGCCTCCTAGATATCTCAGTTCAATGCCGAAGTCGGAATCGCAATCATAGCTTCTGTCGCCCATCCGGAGGTTAACTGTGAGTTGCGCAGCTTCCTCAACTGCTGAACAACGGTTGTGGGAGGTGACTATGAAGAATTGTTGGCAAAAGACATTGAAGTTCAACGTTCTTTGATGGTTTGACTTGCAGATGTGTCACGTCCAGCAATTAGCTTGGCATTCAAGTCATTAAACCGCCAGTTAAGCATTTCTTCCTTCATGGCCTTCAGTTCCTTGGCATTGCCGTCAACTCTTCCTCTCCGGGAAGCTTCTGAAGTTAACGCGTTAGCCAAGGTCCTTCACTTTTCCGCCGAACTCTTTCACAATTTCCTAACGTCGGTAATTTGTTCGTCAATTTCTTACTTTCTCTATACGCACTATGTACATAGTGTATAGAGAATGTATTGCACTCCACCAAAAAATTCAATACCGAGATTTCACCGGAAATATATGTTTTGGGGTCCCTGAATACAAAAAGTATTTTCAGAAAAAGGTCCGTGTGTCCGTGTGTCAGTGTGTCCGTGTGTCTGTGAACACGATAACTCAAAAACGAAAAGTCGGTAAAATACCAAACTTGGTATTTAAGTTTAGTATATTCCAGGGATGCGACATGAAGATTTTGAGAAAAATCCCACCACCCGAAGCTACCCCTTACATGGAACTTTTTTCGAAAATTTTGATTTTCTAAAAAATGGCTCTAACGATTTTGATTAAAATATCATATATTAAAGATATTTAACTGACAAATAAAATGTATATTTTGAATTTTCTGGGAATAGCCACTAAATACTACTTTATTCTGGATGAATTTTGCATAACTACTAAACCGTAAGAGATGGACAAAAGCTTAACACACAAAAAATGTAGATAACGTTAAAACACACAATTTATGTTATATACATTTTTTTCGTGGAGTTGATTGTTTTTTTAGATATTCCTTTTTCTTGGTTTCAGCTTTGAAAAACATATTTTTACTTTCTCCATACGCACTATGTACATAGTGTATAGAGAAAGTATTGCACTCCACCCAAAAATTCGATACCGAGATTTCACCGGAAATATATGTTTTAGGGTCCCCAATATCCAAAAAAAGCATTTTGACTAAAAGGTCCGTGTGTGTGTGTGTGTGTGTGTCCGTGTGTCTGTGAACACGATAACTCAAAACGAAAAGTCGGTAAAATACCAAACTTGGTATTTAAGTTTAGTATCTTCCAGTGATGCGACACGAAGATTTTGAGAAAAATCCTCCCACCCCAACTACCCTTTACATGGAACTTTTTTCGAAAATTTTGATTTTCTCAAAAATGGGTCTAACGTATTTGATTAAAATTTCGTATATTAAAGATATTTACCTGACAAATAAAATGTATATCTTGAATTTTCTGGGAATAGCCTCTGAAGAGTAGTTTATTCTGGTTGAATTTTACTAAATTTTGAATAACTGCTAAATCTTAAGAGATGGACAAAAACTTACTGCACAAAAAATGTAGAGCATACTAAAGCACACAATTTATGTTTAACACATTTTTTTCGTGGAGTTCGTCGTTTTTGTGACATTACTTATTTTTGGTTTCTGCTATGAAAAACGTATACTTTTCTGATACAGGAACTTGTGAACTCCTATCCATATAAACAAAGGAACTTCATTGACATAGCAACCAGCTTTTGATTATCACTTTAACCTACGGTTGTCCTTTATTTCGCTTCTACTTACAAGGAAGCGAGTAATTAGACTATTTCTGCTAATTTTTTCTGATTAGCATAAGGTAAATAGAAGTAAGAATTATTTGATGCAGGGATATGGAGAAAGTCATGTGAATGGTACACATCGGATTTTTTTTCGTGGAGTTCGTCGTTTTTGTGACATTCCTTATTTTTAGTTTCTGCTATGAAAAACGTATACCTTTCTCATATTTTAACTTGTCAACTCCTATCCATATAGACAAAGGAACTTCATTGACATAGCAACCAGCTTTTGACTATCATTTTAACCTACGGTTTCCCTTATTTCGCTTCCTCTTACAAGGAAGCGAGTAATTAGACTATTTCTACTATTTTTTTCTGATTAGCATAAAGTAAATAGAAGTATAAGCTTTTTAAGAATTATTTGTTGCAGGGATATGGAGAAAGTCATGTGAATGGTGCACATCAGATTTTTACTTTCTCTATACTCACAATGTACATAGTGTACAGAGAATGTATTGCACTCCACCAAAAAATTCGATACCGAGATTTCACCGGAAATATATGTTTTAGAGTCCCCTGTATCCAAAAAAAGTATTTGCAGAAAAAGGTCCGTGTGTGTGTGTCCGTGTGTCTGTGAACACGATAACTCAAAAACGAAAAGTCGGTAAAATACCAAACTTCGTATTTAAGTTTAGTATCTTCCAGGGATGCGACACGAAGATTTTGAGAAAAATCCCCCCACCCCAAACTACCCTTTACATGGAACTTTTTTCGTAAATTTCGATTTTCTCAAAAATGGCTCTAACGATTTTGATTAAAATATCGTATATCAAAGATATTTACCTGAAAAATAAAATGTATATTTTGAATTTTCTGGGAGTAGCCTCTGAAGACTACTTTATTCTGGATGAATTTTTCATAACTACTAAACCGTAAGAGATGGACAAAAACTTAACACACAAAAAATGTAGAGCACATTAAAACACACAATTAATGTTACATACATTTTTTCGTGGAGTTGATCGTTTTTGAGATATTCCTTTTTCTTGGTTTCGGCTTTGAAAAACTTTTCTCATACAGGAATTTGTAAACTCCTGTTCAAACAAACAAAGAAACATCAGTCACATAGCAACCAGCCTTTGGCTTTCACTTTAACGTATGGTACTCCCTTATTTCGCTTCTACTTACAATAAAGTAAGAAATAAGACTATTTCTGCTAATTTTTCTCGATTAGCATGAAATAAATAAAAAATAATCTTATTAAAAATAATAATTTACAGAGATATAGATAATGTCATGTGAATGGAACACATCAGATTTTTATTTCTTTGTATCCTGTATTTATGTCTGCATCTTTCCATTCCGAAATTTACATTATTCAATTCAGATTTCACAATCTGCATTCACTTAATAGTTCTTAAAGTAGTTGATCCATTGCGGCGATTTATTTCCTCCAGTCTGCACTTCATAGATTTCACTTCAGTTCATAAATTATTTGTTCCATCGTGGCGATTTATTTCCTCCAGTCTGCACTTCATAGCTTTCACTTCAGTTAATAAATTATTTGTTCCATCGTGGCGTTTAAATCCCACTCTTGACACCAGAGTGACTGTCCAGTTTCACAATTGCTTCACCAAGTACTTCACTTTTCCTAGCGAAGTGCGACTAGCAACATAATGAAATACTAAAAAGGAGTCTCTTCCGCTCCACACGCTGGTTAGTCGAACACAACGCTTTTCTAACCTCTCGCATTCACAGCACTCACTGATGTCACAACCTCACAAGAAGAACGAAATGAATAACCAGCACTTTAGGCTCCATTAAAGTACTCTAACTCACTGAATAATTAACTGCCTCACTCGAGAGTATGCTCATTCACACAGCCGCTGGAATTTGCCACAGATTTCTAGAATGCTCGGCACTTGAATTGACTTCATTTTTCATAAAGGTGTCGGGTTATTTGCCCTTTGCACTGAAACCCGTGGGTTTATTGTTATATCTCCTTGCGTTATAGTTTTAATTAAATAGTCTTGCATCTCTAATAAGAGACAGAAGGTTATTAACTAAATTTTCTTTAAGAATATAATCTTCTGGGTTTATTAAACCCAGTAATTCATATCTTTTCATACCCAGAGCTTCCATTTGAGGATTATCTGAGAGGTAATTTCATCCTCTACATTATACATCCTACATGATGGTTTCCCTTTGAAGGTTCCCATTGTACGAGGTTTCCTTATTCTACATGTCCAGTTCAATAACTTATCAGATTTATTTGGGATCTGTTAACTTTAAGAACGCTTTCAGTCAATAAGGAAGATGCTCTATTCATCATTCTCTTACTGTGTTTGCATTCTTCTGTTCGCACCCATTTTTTATTGGTGGTTGTATTTAATCCACTCATCAATGGTTTTTCGAATATAATTTATAAGGATGCCAAAAATTGGTGCAGGACCAGTAAATGATTGTGCAGAGCATGTTCTTGCTAAGGCATCTGCTTTATCATTGCCTAAAATCCCCCTGTGTCCCGGCACTCACCCAAGAGTTTTTGCAGACTTAGTAATTTGTAAATTATGATTATAAATTATTAGCGAGGATATTAGCAAGACCTCTTGCTTGATAGTTTAATAAAATTCATCCAGCACAGATATGTGAAGACGAGCAGTTGCCAGGCCTTAAATCTACGACACGGGACCCACGGCTTTGCTTCCTTTCCGAAGGGCTTTTACGCCCCAAAAAATGCATCGTCCTCCACTGGGTTTGAACCCGCGACCTTGAAGTTAGCATGGTAACCATTACACCACGGAGGGCGACTTCGTTATATGATGCGGCGGTATATTATAGGTGTGGGGACAATTTGCTGAAGACTGTATGCAGAAAGTCATGTAACACATCAGAGTTTTAGAACTGCTACTTGTAAATCAAGATGATCAAGTAGAACCAAATACATTTATTGCTCCATGAAGACACTTTTGTGGAGTGTAAGCGATTCTACTACTCTAGGTTTATACTGCTCTTATTCCAAACGAAAACACGTTGTAACACAGAGAAGCATAAAGTAGGCAGTGTATGTTGTTTAGATTTTGTTTTTTGTTTTCTGAATAGCTATATTTTAAACTTTTATGGGTTTTCATGGCAGGTGTACTACAACAGGGTAAGTTAGCTTGTTTATGTGTCTGGTTTAAAATTGTGGGTATAAAAGCCCAATTTCATTCAGCCCAAATATCCCTGCCTATGTTTCACTTCTAACGTAGTCATAAGATGTTGGCTACGCCATAGTCGTTAAAGTTGCTGTTATTATTCACAGGTACATCCGTCATGGACTGAACTATGCGTGAAATAAACAAATTTTGAGTATTAGTAAGATACAGCCAAATGCATGTCATGACAAGTCTTAATTAACCCAGTACAGTACAGGTATGTTTTTCTGTAGTCTAACAGAGGATACCGAACTTCTGTTCTAGTTCATAGTTGGGCTATTTTTCCGTATGCAGTCATGATTGGACCCCCCCCCCCCAAGATGCTGTAATTCGTTTTGTGATGCATTACTTTTAACAATAAAAGGAATTAAATCGCGCGTTTTATTGACCTGAGAAATTATTAACGCTTTTAGATGGCATAAACCGTGCCAGCCATATCTGAAGGAAGAGTGTGTGCGCTGAAATCATGACATGTTCCATATACATGTCTTTCTAGCCGTTACACAAACAACTTCGGTCTTTATTCCTTTGGGGATCCAAAATTTAGTAGTATATTAGTAGTGTATTGTTCGGCCGTTAGGAGCGCTTATGTAGTTGTTTCTGTCTCTATGATTCATTATGCCGGTGGCAGCCTACATAAACATAAGACAAGTTGCCATATATACTGGCATTTAGGGGCTTTGTGACTGTTGAATAGTTTTAAGCACGGAGAAGAAATGCGATTCTGTGGGTTACAGGTATGCGCTTTAAGCAATAATGCTTTACTTATAGAATTTCTCTGCTATTAGTTTTAATTTAGACATTTTTAATGAACTGATTATAGTAGGGTGTATGTGTAAGTAGAGAGGTTTTGTGTCAATTTTAGTGATTTCCAGGGCTCGTTAGGTGAAGGTTAGTGTGGTGTAAATGGGTGTTTTTAATTTGTTTTATTTTTAGCATTTTTTTTTTAAAAAAAAAGCATGCAAGTGAAGCGAGCATGCGCTCGGCTAGCTCTAGATTAATGCGTGTAAATAAACTGATTTTCGTGTAATTTGATTTTAGTAGATTAGAATAGATTAGAAAGCATTCTGTAGGTTCGTTTAGGCCAGGAAGCCAATGAACATAGAGCTTGTCAAGACATTTATTTACATGTATACATATGTTTATATACAATGGAGAAAAAAAATGTATAAAGCTCATGCTTAAAGCTTGGGTTACAAAAATAGCAGAATAGACATATAATCACACCATTTGTGTTTGAGGCCTCTACTATACTTAATGTGCTCTATAAAAACACATAAAAACAAAGAGTATAAAAAATTAGTGTTAAAATGTATAAATAAATATAATTTCATTATATTAACACTAATGTAATGTCAGATAGCCTTCTAATTATCGACATAATTGTTACTACTAGTAATTATATAAAACTAAAATATGATTATTGTATTATGTACTCTTCATAAATGTCAACAAATTACAATACATATTTACAAATATGTTATAGAATTCCCAATGCAAAAATTTACAGTTATGCACTAGAGTGTAAAATATCAAAGCATCAGGCTTTACAGACCTTGTGTCATTGCTAAATATTAAAAATTCGTTTGACACATTCGTGCAAGAATACATCAATTTAATTTGAATATAATTTCCATTGCATTTATCAAAGCATGCTCGCACGCTAGCTTAGCTGTACGTTTACTGTGTGTGTGTGTGTGTGTGTGTGTGTGTGTTGTGTGTGTGTGTGTAGATAAACTGATTTTCGTGGATTTGCTTTTAGTAACTTCCAACTTTTTGTAGCCCAATATAAAATGGGACGCTGAGAACCACAGCAGTTAAAGAGCGTTCATAAATAACGGGACATTTCATTTCCCTTGATAACCTATAACCAATAAATAACATGGATGCGATTCAGATGTTAAATTGAGCCTTGAACCGTCCTATTGACTTTATTTATGCAACTTGCATATATCATTAAGATTTACAGTTATTTATTGTACTTAATACAGTGAAGAACTACTCAACAGATCTCAAAACACGCATTTTCGGTGAAATCTCGGTATCGAACTTTTGGGGTGGAATACAACACTATCTCTACCTATTATGTACAGTGTACGCGGTAGAGAAAATACAAATGTACCGATTTACCTACTGTATCGTACAAAAATGTGTTAAAGTTAAGAAGGTTTAGAATAATACACTCATATAAGAGTAGTTGTAGCAAAGCGAGTAGAGAAAATGTGAACGCAACGCAAAATATACAAGGGTCACCCAATAAATAACCAAAAACATTTTTTGTTAATTTTTACTTTCTCTAGCCCCGTAAGTACCATGTACAAGGTGGATAGAGAAGACATTTTATTGCACCCAAAAGGTTGATGTCGAGATTTTACCGGAAATATATTTGGGATCCCTTGAGTCCGAAAAAAACATTTTTAGAAAAAGATCCGTGTGTGTCTGTGAACAGCATAGCTCAAAAACGAAAGGACCGTTAAATAACAAACGTGGTGTTTAGGGTGTTCCAAGGAAGTGACACAAACATTTCAAGAAAATCCCCCCACCACAAACTATCCTTTACTGGAAAAATGTTCGAACATTTTGATTTTTTACTTTCCCTACACGTACTATGTACACAGTGTCTAGAGAAGGAATTCCACTCCACCCAAAAATTCGATACCGAGATTTCAACGGAAATATATGTTTTAGGGTCCCTTGTATCCAAAAAAGCATTTACACAAAAAGGTGTGTGTGTTGTGTGTGTGTGTGTGTGTGTGTGTGTGTGTGTGTGTCCGTGTGTCAGCGTGTCCCTGTGTCTGTGAACACGGTAACTCAAAAACGAAAAGTCGGTCAAATACTTGGTATTTAAGTTTAGATGCGACACGAAGATTTTGAGAAAAATCCTCCCACCCTAAACTACCCTTTACATGGAACTTTTTTCGAAAATTTTGATTTTCGCAAAAATGGCTAACGATTTTGATTAAAATATATATTAAAGATATTTACCTGACAAACAAAATGTATATCTTGAACTTTCTGGGAATAGCCTCTGAAGACTACTTTATTCTGGACGAATTTTACGGAATTTTGCGTAACTGCTAAACCGTAAGACTTAGATAAAAACTTGCTAACAAGAAATGTAGAGCACGTTAAAACATACAATTTATGTTATATACATTTTTTTCGTGGATTTGATCGTTTTTTAGATATTCCTTGCTTCTGGTTTCAGCTATGAAAATCTTACCTTTCTCATATAGGAATTTGTCAACTCCTGTCCATACAAACAAAGTAACTTCAGTCACATAGCAACCAGCTTTTGACTAACATGTTAACCTATGGTACTCCCTTATTTCCCTTCTACTTACAAGAAAGTAAGTAATAAGACTATTTCTGCTAATTTTTTCTTGATTAGCGTGAAGTAAATTTAAGCATAAGGTTTTTAACAATAATTTGGATCTTTATTAATAATGAAGGATATTTACTAGTTGTATCGTGTACCTGGGCTCATATTGGATCTTATTCACTATGCGTTTCCTTTGTTATTAAGAATCATCGAAAATGTCCATCTCGCCTGAAGACTTGGGTGTGGAAGATGATTGTGATCCAGACTGCGGTGCGGAGCCACCGTCGGATTCCGAATTTGAAGAAGAATTTGATCAAGTAAGTTTCTTTAATTGCAACATTTTACAAACTGGTTCCCAAGGTCGCGGGTTCAAATCCCGCGGAGGGTGATGTGTTTTTTCGGACGTAAAAATTCTTAGCATGGCTTTCTTCGGAAGAGAAGTAAAGCCGTTGGTCCCGTGTCGTAGATTTACGGCACGTAAAATAAGCTCATATCTGATAAAGAGGCCTCTGAGCAAAATTAAGCTGCTTTCACACCCAGTATAGAATGGGATGCCGAGAACCGCAGCAGGTAAGGACATCCATAAATAAAAGTCAATTTAATTAATCTTAATTCCTCAATCCCAAACCACCTGTCACATAATAAATTTTCTGTTAAACGTTAAAGACATTTACATCACAAATAAAATATATATCTTAATTTTCTGGGAACTGCCTTTGAATCCTCTTCATTCTAGATGACTTTGCATAATTGATAAACCATAAGATATAAACTAAACCTTACGACACAAAAAAATAGACTACGCTAACGGACACAATTTATATATAAAAAAACTTTGTGACGTTAAAGACTTCTAATATATATTCTTTATATGGTTTTAATTTTAAGTAATTTCTTTTTTAAAAAAAAAAATATCACAACAAGCATGAAAAAATAAGTGCAATCATTTAGATAAAGAAATATTAATTAGAAAAATGTACAATGTAAAAGTAAAGAAAGTTATAAACATAATTGATAACTCCACTGGTGTCCAAAAGTTAAACATTTTATTACCAAAGTATCACAAGCGTACAAAAGTTAATCATAATGCAATATGTTGTTACCAATGCATCTGGAAATAGCTCGCAATTTTGACCTCGAGACACCTTAATACGCAAGCACAAAATCTGACGACCATGTCCACAATGACAATGATGGTGCTGGGTGGTTAAAACGGACGTTGTGATCCCTCATGGCACAGGCCTCGCAGCGGCTTGGCATGCTCTCTATAAGGTGGTTCAAGAGTTCTGCAGGCAACAGTTCCAATTCCTCACGGAGAGCACGTCGGAGGTCAGGAAGTGTCCTTGGTGGGGGCTGGCAGGCTGCAACTCTCTTCCTAATGGATCCCAGGCATGCTCTCTATAAGGTGGTTCAAGAGTTCTGCAGGCAACAGTTCCCATTCCTCACGGAGAGTACGCCGGAGGTCAGGAAGTGTCCTCAGTGGGGGCTGGCAGGCTGCAACTCTCTTCCTAGCGGATCCCAGGCATGCTCTCTATAAGGTGGTTCAAGAGTTCTGCAGGCAACAGTTCCCATTCCTCACGGAGAGCATGTCGGAGGTCAGGAAGTGTCCTTGGTGGGGGCTGGCAGGCTGCAACTCTTTTCCTAATGGATCCCAGGCATGCTCTCTATAAGGTGGTTCAAAAGTTCTGCAGGCAACAGTTCCCATTCCTCACGGAGAGCACGTCGGAGGTCAGGAAGTGTCCTCAGTGCGGGCTGGCAGGCTGCAACTCTCTTCCTAATGGATCCCAGGCATGCTCTATAGGGTTCATATCCGGGGACATCGCTGGCAAGTCCATGCGCTGAATATCTTCCCTCTCGAGATAGTCGTCTACCAGGTGCGCACTATACGGACGTGCATTATCGTCCACTAAGATGCAGTGTGGATCAACTGCACCTATGAAAAGTCGCACTTGTGGTTTCAGCTCTTCGTCTTTGTACCTTTGAGTATTCACAGTGCCACCATTGAAGATGTGCAGATCTGTACGTCCATTGAACATTATGCCTGCTCGCACGAGTACGCTACCACCACCAAATGGGCGTGTTTCCACGATGTTGGTGGGATGAAACCGGGTTCCACGTTCTCTTAGATTATTTTGCGTTGAGAATCATTGTTCAAGCTGAATCTGGACTCATTTGTAAACAACACGTTCCTCCATTCATTCAAGGTCCAATGTTGACATTGCTGACTTCATTGTAAACGGGACCGTATGTGTATTTGGTGGGACACACTCTGCTGGACGTCTGGCATGAAGGCTGACTGCCCTCAGCCTCCGGTATACAGTTTGCCTCGAAACTTAAACGCCTGAGGCGGCTAAAAGCTCAGAAGACATTGTCTCGCGGCATCCTCTGATGTCGTCGTGCTGTTGTGGTCAAACATTGGTCCTGTTGCGGCGTGGGTGACCATCTACAGGATCTGATGAACACGTCTGTTTCTTGGAACCGTCGCCAAAGCCTGGAGATGACACTTTGAGGCACATCCAAAGCCCGAGAGACTGTGGTTTGTGTCTGACCTACCTCTAGACGTCCGATGTTGGTCCTGTCTTGTAAACATTTTGCGAAGCAACTTCTCTCTGTTCATAATGGGAGAACAATATCGAATCAGCCACACACTGGGTCTGATACTCAGCTCTGGTTTTGTTGACCTTAGAAGCGTGAACCCGTTTACCTATTAGAGACCACAGTAAGGGGAGGCACACACTATGATAATCTTTAATGGCGCTCGATCACCGTTTTCCTCTTCAGTTCCCTACTTTCCGAATTATGCTTAACTTATGGACACTAGTATATTTGGGCAAGATTAGAAATGGATAAGAGTGATGAAGGAGAAGACAGTCGTATAGAACCGATAGGCTACGTAATGAGATACAAGTATTATAACGCAGTAATAATTCGATAGTCACCATTCACTAATAACCAGAAATTGCGAGTAATTTGAAATAGGTAATCTATGTTTCTTACGTTTGTATAAGTATTATACACGTTTTACATTGTTATTTATATATTTTATGACATGAGCACATGTTCATAGGTTTATTAGTCGTAACATAAATAACTATAAACAATAATGACAATTATTATAGTATTAACAGAGTAAAATAACAAGATTCTTAACTTGGTCAGTACCAATGTAACCACATTGTAACGCTAACAGTAAGCGAATTACGGATTGCCTTCAACAAGGCCCTAAAAAGGCAGATATAAATGCTTTTAGTAGTTTTTTTCAACATAATCTCCTTCTAGCTCAATACACTTTTCCCAGCGTTTCTTCAAATGTTTTAAGCCTTCCAAAAGGTAGGTTTCGGAAGGACCTCAAAATAGGTATCTGTTTGGGAAATGACCCCTTCGTTATACGTGAGTCGTCTTAAGCCGATCCTCTCTTTCAAGTTTGGAAATAAAAGAAATCGCTGGGGGCCAAATCTGGTGAATACGGTGGATGTTGCAGTAATTCAAACCTTAATTCTACAATTTCAAAACTGAGCTGGTGTGCACCCTTGCATTGTCTTGATGGAAGAGAATCCTTTTCTTTGCCAGATGATGGCGTTTATTCTTGATTTCTCCGTTCAACCGGTGCAATAACAATGCATAATACGCTCCATTTATCCTTCTTCATTTCTGCAAGTAATCAATGAAAATGATGCCGCGTACATTCCATAAACCCGAGACCTTCATCTTGTCTGCAAATTTCACCACCTTTGCTTTCTTCGGAGCCGGTTCGCTTTTAAAAACGCACTGTTACGACTGTACTTTTGTCTCTAGTAGTGTTCATCCACAGTTATGTATCGACGCAGAAACTCGTCAGGATTGCGACGGAAAATTGCTAAACTTCCTTTCGAATCGATCACACAATTGCGTTTATTCTTATTAAGAGAAAACGCGGCACTCATCTTGCCAAAACCTTTGTCAGACCTAATTTTTGGTGCAAACTTGAGAACGCTGTACCTTTTGATATGCCTGACGCCTCTACTATTTCGCTAACTTTGATTCATCGATCACTCAAAACATATCTTTGATTTTGTCAATCATTTCGGAGGAAGTAACGTCTCTTTGGACGCCTGGAACAATGCTCATCATTTGTGGATGTACCTACTCCACGTTTAAACGAATTAACTGTGTTTTTTTTTTCTTTCTAAAGAACTACTAGATTGTTGATTTAGTCGCCTATGGCAACGAAACCACGTGATGGATATAGCTGAAACTTTAACTGCCATCTAGTAAGAGACGATGGTTATTAAACACAACCTTTTTTCAATGCTCCGAGTTTAATTTCTTGGATTTACTAAGGACTAATTGAGAGCCCCCAGAATTTTCTTTCATAAATACATTCCTATGCGTTTCTAATTTTTAATATTAAATATAATAGTAGTACATTTTTACTTTCTCTAGCCCCGTATGTACAACGTGATAGTGGATAGAACAAGTATTGTATTCCACCTAAAATTCGAAAACAAGATTTCACCGGAAATACATGATTTAGGACCCCCTGAATCCAAAAAAAGCATTTTCAGAAAAAGGTCCGTTTGTGTCTGTCTGTGTCTGTTGACAGCATAGCTCGAAAACGAAAAGACGGTTAAATATCAAACTTGGTATTTAAGTTTGGTGTCTTCCAAGGATGCGACACCCCTAACTACCCTTTAAATGGAAACATTTTCGAAAATTCTGTTTTTCTTAAAAATGACTCCTAACGATTTTTATTAAAATCCTACATATTAAAGCTATTTCCATCACAAATAAAATGGATATCTTGAATTTTCTGGCAATAGCTTCTGAAGACCTGTCTATTCTGGATGCATTTTGCTGAGTTTTGCATAACTAGTAACCGTAAGATACACAAAAACTTACACACAAAAAAGTTAGATCTTGTTAAAATAATAAAATTTTGTCATGTACATTTTTACTTTCTCTACACGTACTATGTACATAGTGTATAGAAAAGGTATTGTAAGGCACCCAAAAATTCCATACCGAGATTTCACCGGAAGTACATATTTTGTGTCCCTCCCCCTGAATCCAAAAAAAAGTATTTTTGAAAAAAGGTCCGTGTGTGTGTCCGTGTGTGTGTGCGTGTCTGTGGACAGCATAGCTCAAAAATCTGATGTGTTCCATTCACATGACTTTCTCTACAACTCAATAAGGAAGTACCATAGGTTAAAGTGATGGTCAAAAGCTGGTTGCTGTGACTGAAGTTCCTTTGTAGGGACACGAGTTCACAAAGTCTTGTATGAGAAAAGTATGTGTTTTATAGCTGAAATCAAAAACAATGAGTATCTCAAAAGCAATCAACTCTATGAAAAAAAGGTATATGACATAAATTGTGTGTTTTAAAGTGCTCTACATTTGTTGTGTGGTAAGTTTTTGTCCATCTCTTACAGTGTAGCAGTTATGCAAAATTCCATAAAATTGACCCAGAATAAGGTAATCTTCAGAGGCTATTCCCAGAAAATTCCAAATATATATTTTATTTTTCAGGTAAATATCTTTAATACACGACATTTTAATCAAAACGTTAGAGCCATTTTTTAGAAAATCAAAATATTCGAAAAAAGTTCCATGTAAAGGGTAGTTTGAGGTGGGGGGATTTTTCTCAAAATCTTCGTGTCGCATCCCTGGAAGATACTAAACTTAAATACCAAGTTTGGTTTTTTACCGACTTTTCGTTTTTGAGTTATCGTGTTCACAGACACACGGACACACGGACACACTGACACACGGACACACACACAAACACGGACCTTTTTCTGAAAATACTTTTTTTTTGGATACAGGGGACCCTAAAACATATGTATCTCGGTATCGAATTTTTTGTTGGAGTGCAATACCTTCTCTATACACTATGTACATAATGCGTATAGAGAAAGTAAAAACGAAAAGACCATTGGTATTCAAGTTTGGTATCTTCCAAGGATGAAATCTCGGTATGGAATTTTTGGGTGCAATACAATACATTCTCTATACACTATTTACATAGTACTTGTAGAGAAATTAAAAACATCGATTTTTTTGTTATTATTTTCTCTATAGGCACTATGTACATAGTGTATAGAGAATGTATTGCACTCCACCAAAAAATTCGATACCAAGATTTCACCGGAAATATATGTTTTAGGGTCCCCTTTATCTAAGAAAAGCATTTTCGGAAAAAGGTCCGTGTGTGTGTGTGTGTGTGTGTGTGTGTCCGTGTGTCTGTGAACACGATAACCCAAAAACGAAAAATAGGTAAAATACCAAACTTGGTATTTAAGTTTAGTATCTTCCAGGGATGCAACACGAAGATTTTGAGAAAAATCCCCCCACCCCCAATTACCCTTTACATGGAACTTTTTTCGAAAATTTTGATTTTCTCAAAAATGGCTCTAACGATTTTGATTAAAATTTCGTATATTAAAGATATTTACCTGACAAATAAAATGTATATCTTGAATTTTCTGGGAATAGCCTCTGAAGAGTAGTTTATTCTGGATGAACTTTACTAAATTTTGAATAACTGCTAAACCGTAAGAGATGGACAAAAACTTACTATACAAAAAATGTAGAGCATGTTAAAACACACAATTTATGTTATATACATTTTTTTCGTGGAGTTCGTCGTTTTTGTGACATTCCTTATTTTTGGTTTCTGCTATGAATAACATACTTTTCTCATACAGGAATTTGTCAACTGCTGTCCATACAAACAAAGGAACTTCAGTGACATAGCAACCAGCTTTTGATTATCACTTTAAGCTATGGTACTCCCTTATTTCATCTCTGCTCACAAGAAAGCAAGTAATATGGCTATTTCTGCTAATGTTTTTCTGATTAGCATAAAGTAAATAGAAGTATAAGCTTTTTAAGAATAATTTTTGCAGGGATATAGAGAAAGTCATGTGAATGGTACACATCAGATTTTTTTTCATGAAATTGCAGTCTTAAACAAATGTATATTGCAAAACTCGTATAACATCCTAATATACTGATAGAAAGAAGCTAAATTTAGATTTTTACATTACACTCAATTGTATTGTATTGAGTGTCCAATTACTATGTCGCCCTCCATGGTGTGGTGGTTACCTGTTAACTTCGTATACCCAAGATCGCGGGTTCAGATCCGACGAGGACGTAAAAATCCTTAGCATGGCTTCCTTCGGAAAGGAAGTAAAGCCGTTGGTCCCGTGTCGTAGATTTACAGCACGTAAAAGAACCTCAAACCTGAGCAAAATTAAGCAGTCTTTCACTCCCGAGTATAGAATATGACGCTGAGAAGCACAGCAGTTAAAGAGCGTCCATGAATAAAACCCTATTTTATTTCATTTCCAGGTAGTAAGGAATATTATACTTTGACTATTACAGGGCGAAATGGATCCTTTTGAATTTGAGGGAGGATGTCCTTCTAGAAGAGCAACTATACAGTATCCACCTCGGCGGCAGTCAGAGTTGCTAGGAGCGTCTTCTGGAAGAAGAAAATCAGCACCAGCAGGGGCATGTTTTCCAAGAAGGGCTTCTGTAATACAAGCACCTCCTGCCCCGTGTCCATCAAGGGCCAGAAGCCTCTGCTCGGATCCTTCTACATCACAAGCATACATAGTGGAGGAACCCGAAACAGATGTTGAGGAGGGACCCAATGTGGAGGAGATAAGTCCCGAGAATAGGATTGTAGCACGAAGGACCATCAGACCCCCCCAAAAGTCCGGCCCTCTTCTGCAACTTGGTCCAAGTAAGAATGTTTTAAAGTCACTCAAATTTCAACAAACAATTGAAGAAACAAATTAAAAAAATAATGTTTCATGATAAAACAATGCGGTTTTCTTAATTGATATAAAATAAAAATGGCTCTAACGATTTTGATTAAAATATCGTGTATTAAAGATATTTACCTGACAAATAAAATGTATATCTTGAATTTTCTGGGAATAGCTTCTGAAGACTACTTTATTCTGAATGAATTTTACGGAGTTTTGCATAACTGCTAAACCATAAGAGATTGACAAAAAATAACCACACAAAAAACGTAGAGCACGTTAAACACATAATTTATGATACATAATTTTTTTTTCGTGGAGTTGATCGTTTTTAGATGTTCCTTGTTTTTGGTTTCACCTTTGAAAAACTTGTACCTTTCTCATACAGGAATTTGTCAACTCCTGTCCATACTATCAAGGAACTTCAGTCACATAGCAACCAGCTTTTGAATATCACTTTAACCTATGCTACTCCCTTATTTCCCTTCTACTTACAAATAATCAAGTAATACTTTTTTCTCTATTAGCTTGAAGTAAATAGAAGCATAAGCTTTTTTTTTAACAATTGTTTGTTACAGAGATGTAGAGAAAGTCATGTGTGTGGACCACATCAGATTTTGATTTTTTGATTTTATAGAGCTCATCATTTCCAAAGTATTCCTTGTTATTGGTTTCCGTTTTGAGCGACATATAATTTTCTGAAACGGGAATTCTTCATTCGTATCATATTTCTTTTGTTTTACTCTGGTCATGCAAAGAGAACGTATTTCAATCACTTAGCGATAGCTTTTTAAACATCTGACTATCGCTTTAGCCCAGTACAGAGCCAGTAAAAGATATGCACCCCAGTGTGAAATGCTCTACCCCTACAATCGCCCCTTCCTTTTTCCGTCCACCTGGCAGAGAAGCGGAGAGGTTACGTGTGCAACAGTGGCAGTTGTTCTCGAAGAACAAAAATAAACTTGTTCTCTCAGTCCCAATTAAACATTCGCCGTTCACTCATATTGCACACGCAAGCCACCACTGCACTGAATGGACCGGTTTCTTTGGTCAATGTGACTGTTGAAAGAGAGTAGTGGGGACTAAAGGGAGGGTAAGTTCACACCTCTTGCGCTTTCCTTCCCAAGCTTAGCTTAGTGTATCCCTTAATTACCTTCTACTTACAAGGAACTAAGTCATAAGACCACTTTTGCTAGTGTTTATCTCATGAAGTGAGTAATATTTTAAGAATAGTTTGCAAAGTTTCGTTTTTACTTTCTCTACACGTACTATGTACATAGTGTATAGAGAAGGCATTGTAATGCACCCAAAAATTTCATACCGAGATTTCACCCAAAATATATGTTTTGAGATTCCTTGAATCCCCCCAAAAACAATTTTTAGAAAAATGTCCGTGTGTGTGTCTGTGGGCAGCATAGCTCAAAAACGAAAAGTCCGTTAAATACCAAACTTGGTATTTAAGTTCAGTATCTTCCAAGGATACGACACGAAGATTTTCAAGAAAATCCCCCTACCCCCAAATACCATTTACATGAACAAATTTTCGGAAATTTTGATTTTCTAAAAAATGGCTCCAATGATTTTGATTAAAATAGCATATATTAAAGATGTTTATATTGCAAATAAAATGTGTATCTTGAATTTTCTGGGAATAGCCTCTAAAGACGGAAGTATCCGTTTTTCTTTTGTTCTATTACTGGCCAAGCAAAGAAGGGATTTGAAATGACAATTGAATATTGATAGCTTTTAAAACATTTAACTATCACTTTAGCCTAGTGCATTCCTTTAGTTCCCTTCTACTTATAAGGAACTAAGTAATAAGAACATTCTGTTAATGTTTATCTGAATTAGCATTGTGTAGAAAGAAGAATAATCTTTTGTAAGAAGCTTGTAGAGCAAGAAAGTCATGTGAGTGTAACACTTCATATTTTTTTTAGTTACGCTGCTTACACACACCTAGACACGCGCGCGTGCGGGGCGGATCTTTTCTTACCTCTGATGTTTTTGGATCCAGGGAGACTCAACACGTGTACTTACAGTGAAATCTCGATAGAAAATTGGGAGTAAAATGAAATACTTCCTCAAAATACTAGGTACGTGAATCATAAAGTAACAACTCCAAGTTATATTATCACCAAACTTGGTATTTAAATTCAGCATCTTCTAAAGACGCGAAAAGAATATTTCAAGAAAATCACCCTCCGAAATCAACATTTTATATGGAACTATTCTGTTCATGACACGTGATTTTTTTTTTTTTTTTACAAATGGCACGTGCCTGGCCCACTCCAAGAAAGATGCAGGTTGGTAGCGATGGTCCCAGTCGCGTGGTATTTTTTTTCTTCCTTTTTTTTAATTTATTTATTCATTTTGTTAATTACAAAAGGTATAAGTTATATTATAAATACAGTATATCAGTTCACAATGTTTTATATATATAGTTATGAACAATGTTGTCTGTGCGTTTAAATTAAACATGTGCAGGAAGATGGTAACAAAATGAGAAGGTGTTGTAAGTGCTATAGAATGAGCAAGGCAAAAGCTGTTTCCGACTGCCGTGAAAGACGCCTATGTTTTTGCAGATCTTCTCTTGCTGCTCTAAGATGACAACGTAAACCGTCGACGCTGGGACGCGTTTCAGACAGCATATAATGCTGAAAGCCACACCTGTGCGAAGCGGTCGGTAGTACTTCGAGTCTCTAGTTGTAGTAACGTGCGAGCATAATCGTTGGGATTTTGCGAAGGAGCAAGACGGTGAAATTGCGAAACAACCCAGTGCCAGATCTGTCGTGCTGTTGTGCAGGTAACAAAACGATGGCGTAGAGTATCCCGCACACCGCAAATGTTGCATGTGGGGGTCCTCACCATGTTGTATCGGAATTTTTTATCCTCTGTAGCCACAGCATCATTGATGACCAAATATGCGCATGTAGTCCACTCCATAGATATGTTGCGCAAATGGATGTTCCGCCATACCTGGCACCAGGGTCTGTTGGGCATCCTATCCACCACATGAATTGGTGCAAGCAGCCGTGCTTTTATAACACCCATGCCCAAGGCGGGACTCGCACCCACGATCCCCAGCGCTACGAAGCACCAAAGCGGGACGCCTTGGCGAGCGCGGCCATGGGGACCGGCTGATCGTAGGAAGTGGTCAGTCCAGTACATTGGTGCGTAAAACTCCAACCAATCGGAACTCATTATCTCTGCATTGTAATCGTTTTTTTATCACAACCATGTGCAATCGTTTTTCTAAATTTATCGCACCCACGTGCATTTGTTTTCTCTCTGAATATCAGTGTGTAGTGATATTCCCGTACATAATGGCGTAAGTTCCAATAGATATATTAATTTCAATCATGCTTTACTAAGCTAAAATAATAGAATATAGCAATACAAAGAGATCTGAAATGTATGATATGGACATCAAGTTGCAAATATACGTCAAGACAAATGGGAGTTTAGGAATATTATTCTCGTGTCCATATAGGCTAATCATTGTTAACAGTTTTATTAAATACAACTCGAGCTAAACTTTTCTCTAGATAAAAGTTGAAACTCTCTTTACATTACTGAAAAACTTCTTTATCACTAAAAATTCTTAGTATAGTGTATTTTAATGAGATGTATCCTAATGCTGGTTTATTGTGTTTATATGCAGATGTAAATAAACTTCTTCCAGTGAAATCAATAGTCAGACGAGTATTTGCGGAATATACACTTCCACCAGCGTAAGTATTTTTAATTTCCATTAATAAATCTGAAATCAGATGCTTATAAAATAGATAATACATTCAGTATAAACAGTAATTTTCATTAAAAGCGCAGCGAATTATTTGGATGCCTGTCTTTTGCTTTAAGAGAAAAACTGTAAAGAAAACCACAGCTTGGCAATTCTGTTTGAACTCGGCTTGTGGCAGGTATCGGTTTGAGAACATCAATTGCAATAGCTTAGCTCTTTGTTTGGGAGAATGAAAATGGCGTGTGTTATTGTGTCAGGTTTTGCTCGAACGTAGGCTGTAAAATGCCCTGTCTGGCGTCGCCGTTTCTAACAAGCATACAATTGAAAGCTTGTGAAACAGACTGAGTTGATGTTAGACAAAAATAAACATATACAATAACGAGGAAGAACTAGACAAGACAGAAGCTGTCGTGGAAACAAGTGCAAGAAAATCGCTGCCTTGTATGCCTTTGATGACAGACTGGTTATTATTGGCTCCCTCTCCTCATCTAAATGCACGTGAGGAATTGTGTTAAATAAATGCTCACAAGGTCGACGAATTACTCTTGTATAATTGAGAGAGTGGTCGTCTCCTTATGGAGGTGGTAGCGTTGATGCTTGCCAAGCGAGAGACCTTGGTTCGATTCCCAGTACCGGCGTGGAGATTTTTCCCCCGCTGGGAGACCTGGACCGGGGTGAACTCAGCCTCGTAAGGTCCCTGGGGGGCCAATTGAAGAGCTACTTGATGGAGAAGTAGCGGCTCCAGGTCATGAGGACCGCATTAACCGGCCGGGGGGTTCGAGGTGCTGACCACGTCTCACCCTCCAATACTGCACCCCGTCCCTGACGTATGTCATGGACCGAGATGGGGGACGCAGCGGCCGGGCGGTAGGCCAAGGTTCCTTGTAAGCTGTCGTGCCATGGAGTTATAGTTATAAATTGAAGAGTGCAACCCAAAAGTCTGCTATGTGCCAAAAAGTTGTTTAGGAGATATAGTGAAACAATGATATTTCATTTTAGATTTTACTATTTAATATAGTGTACATTAACTAGAAAGATAATTATTGTAATTAGATTGTTATGTATAGTTAATAAAATGTAAATGGAGTTTTATTTAAGGACGCTCTTTAACTGCGTGGTTCTCAGCGTCCCATTCTATACTGCGTGTGAAAGACCGCTTAATTTTGCTGGGAGGTCTCTCTATCAGGCTTGGGATTCTTTTACATGGCGTAAATCTACGACACGGGACCAACGGCTTTACTTCCCTTCCGAAGGAAGCCATGCTAAGGATTTTTACACCCGAAAAAATCGATTGTCCTACCTTGGGTATATGAAGTTAGCATGGTAACCACTACACCACGGAGGGCGACGTTTTATGTTACATGAAACGTATCACTTGTTAAAGTCAGAAGTACTAAACATAGAAAAGTGCCAAGGTAGTTTTATTCTTGGTACCGATAGGCTATTGCGCGGAAACTCACAAATAAATCAGTCCACATTATAACGACACAAGTTCTCATAAAATGGCCTGTATTTTACATCCAACTATGGCATTCATAATATATATATATTTTTTTTTTAATTTGCTAAGTATTCTTTGACCTTCGATTCCATGGAATATTGATGTCAGAAAGCTTCATTCCCTTTGTCTGTGGACAGCATAGCTCAAGAATGAAAGACGGTTAAATACCAAACTTCCTTTATAAGTTTGGCATCTTCCAAGGATGCGACACGAAGGTTTTCAAGAAAATCCCCCCACCCCAATTACCCTTCACATTTCGAAAATTTGTTTTTCTTAAAAATGGCTCTAACGATTTTCATTAAATCAGCACACATTGAAGCCATTTCCATCACAAATAAAACGTATATCTTGAATTTTCTGGGAATAGCTTCTGAAGAAATGTTTATTCTGGATGTTGCATAACTAGTAAACCGTAAGAGATAGACGAAAACTTACAGCACAAAAAATGCAGATTTCGTTAAAATACACAATTTATGTCATACACATTTTTTCGTGTAGTTTACCGTTTTCAGATATTTCTTGTTATTAGCTTCAATTTTAAAATCTTGATACTTTTCTCACTCAGGAAGCGTCGGGTTTTCTTTTGTTCTACTCCTGGCCAAGCAAAGAAGCGACTTGCAATCACAATCCCTCACGACAGCTTTTAAAATATTTGACTATCACTTTAGCATAGCTCATTCCATTTGTTTTAAATACTTCTAAATATCGTGCTCTAACCATTGGATCTCCGATATTTACCCTAACTTACTAAACAAGGTGTACGAAAAGAAAATTCAAACTCATTCGTGTTTGATCAATACAGTTTCATTATTGCTGCTTCAATAGTTTTTAAAGTGTTATTCAATTTGAAACTAAATATCAAATAAATATTTCTTTGGAGGTGGGGTTCTCAATTCTATTTCTTTTTGGTATTTAATTTATACTTCTAAGTAAAAAGCTAAATAAAAATATTGATTGAGGAGAAAAATGTGCTACTGCCACAATATTTGCTACTGCCATGAGAGGGTGAAATCATACAATGCCATATCAAATAGATTCTGACCTTTTTGATAGCAACAATGTGATAGGGCTAAATTTTAGTACACTTTGCATAAAATAAATGTCCATTTACGGATAGGTACCTAATCACACTTCAGAATCTAAAGCATAATTTAGCTACTCATTAAGATGAAAGCACAAAAACAACACATGTACCCATTCTGAACTTATGTAGCAATGGATGCAAGCCTCACTTGAAACAAAATGTATTTAACCTCTCAACTACCACTAACGTTAAGATTTTAATTTTGTTTTAATAATTCTTCTAAAGAGTGGAGCTCTAGAGGTTCACAATTTATTGTGTGAATAATAAAGTAACTAGCAACAGCACACCACTTGTCTCATGTCAGCATCTTCGTTCGTCGCCTACCTTGGAGTCGGTCCGAATTAGTGCCAGTGATAAACCAGCTGCCCGCCCCAGCTTCGCACGGGTGTGTACCTAATGAAAAACACTCAGACAACATTTTTCATCCAATGGAATAAAATTACCATGAAATAATTTCACAATCCTTTATTGTAATACCTTATAATGTACAATTTTTCTTCCAGAGAGAGAGAGAGAGGAAATCGCGCTGATGGTTTGCCGACTCTCGAACACGCAACGTACAATTGCCCATGCGAAAAACACGACAATTCAAGGTATATTTCACCCATTTCTAACGATTGACCTTGGGATTTATTGTCATTGCGAATGCAAGGCGCACCGGAAACAACATGCTTAAATTCAAAAGTAAAGTCCGTTGGCATTTGTGGTATTCTCGGAATAAGTATATCTTCGCCTTTGTACTTTTTTATGCTATAGTAGCTTAAATACAAATTTTCATAGTTTTTTTAACAGCGAGTTTTGTTCCACTGCATAATTTCGACTGATTGAGATTGCGTAGCATAATTATCAGCGGGTCAACCTTGAGCTGTAAATTGTGTGGCAGCAATCCTGGCAAACCCAATGAATTTAGGAATTCAGAAAGATAATCGACGACTTAGTTTTGGATTGATAATGGAACCGATCGACTTAAATGAATGAATTTGTCCATGAATTTTACTCTGAATTTTTGTATTCAAATCATCTACATTCTTATTAGTTGCTGCTTAAATGGCTCGTTCGTTCAACCAAGCTTAGTTTTTGTAATTTGCACCGATATTTGGAAACACTTTCGATATTAATTCTTCCTTTCTTTAATATACGATAATTTAATCAAAATCATCAGAGCCATTTTTCAGAAAATCAAAATTTGCCATGTAAAGTGTAGTTGGGGTGGGGGAATTTTCTTAAAATTCTTCATGTCGCATCCTCGGAAGATTCTGAACTTAAATACCAAGATTTGGCATTTAACGGACTTTTCATTTTTGAGCTATGCTATCCAGAGACACATACACTCACACACACGCGCTCACACACACGTGCGTGGACCTAGTAAGAGAAATGCTTTCTTTTGGATTCAGGTGGTCCCAAAACATGTATTTCCTGTGAAATCTCGGTATGGAATTTTTGGGTGCAATAAATACCCTCTCTGTACATAGCACGTGTAGAGAAAGTAAAAATCATGACTTCCTCTACATATGTGTAACAAATTATTGTTAATAAGCTTGTTCTTCTTTCTACTTCATGCTAATCGAGATAAACATAAGGAAATGCTTTCTAGTAAGTAGGAGGTAAATAATGGAGTGCCTAGGCTAAAATGACAGTCATATCTTTTAAAAGATGATAAACCTGCGGATGAAGTCCGTTTCTTTGCATTTTCATGAGTTGAAAAATTCCCGTTTGTGAAAAGTTTAAGTACTTTAAAACTGAAACCAATAACAATGAATATCCTATAAATAGACAGCTCCACGAAGAAAATTTATATGACATAAATTATGTTTTAACCAGTTCTACATTTTTTGCGTAGTAATCTTTAATCGATCTCTTACGCTTTACCAGCTTTGCAAGATCCAACAAAATTTAGACCAAATAAAAAGTGTTCAGAGATAATTCCCAGAAAATTCAAAAGATACATTTTGTCACATAAATATATTTAATATACGGTAAAAAATCAACGTCATAAGCGATTTTTGAGAAAATTAAAATTTTAGACATTTTTCCAAGTAAAGGGTAGTTTGGAGTTGGGGATTTTCCCTCAAAATCATCGTATCTAACTTTTCGTTTTTGAGTTATGCTCACAGACACACACCTTTTTCTAAAAATGTCTTTTTTTAGATACAGGGGACCCTAAAATGTGAATTTTCCGGTGAAATATCGGTATCGAATTTTTGGGTGAAATGCAAAAATGTAAATGGCTTGTTATTTATGGGCGCTCTTTGCTGTGATTCTCAGCGTCCCATTCTATACTGGGCGTGAAATACCGCTTAATTTTGCTCAGAGGCCTCTCTATCAGAAGAGAGGTTCTTAAATCTACGACACGGGACCAACGGCTTTACTTCCTTTCCGAAGGAAGCCATGCTAAGGAAAAAATCCATCGTCCTCCGCGGGGTTTGAACCCGCTACCTTGGGTGTATGAAATTAGAATGGTAACCATTACACCACGGAGGGCAACGGGTGATATGTAATACCTTCTATATGCACCTGTATAAGGTACTTAGTGTAGAGAAAGTAAAAATTACGCTATTTTTATGTAGAGAGGGAAACATTTTTAATTGTAAAAACTAGAATCACAAAGTTGATCCATAACCTAGGACTTTCACTTGACTAATTTTATCGAAACTCGTGATTATTAATCTTTTTGAAAAACTTGATATGTAAGTTAATCATTCTGAACACATATTTGGTAATTTAAGCTAAATTTACAATTCATTTATTAATTGCCATGCCAACAAACACTGTAAGTACTTACAGTAAGAGTTTGAGAGGTCATTAATACTTACAGTACAATTAGGAAATGACGTAACATGTGCTACTTCAAGTAAAGAATCTATTGCAAAATGCATTAACAAAAGAGTGTATAAGAAGGCTTTGTCCATATAATTTAGATGTAGCCTTTCATTTGTTCATATCGAGAATCCATTTTTATTTTCTCTACGCGTACTATGTATATAGTGTATAGAGAAGGTATTGATCGCATTACACCCAAACATTTGATGACGAGATTTCACCGGAAATAGCGTTTTAAGGTCCTCTGTAATTAAAAAAAGCATTTTCATAAAAAGGTCCGTGTGCTTGTCCATGTGCCTGTGAACACGATAAATCAAAAACGAAAAGTCGGTAAAATACCAAGCTTGGTATTTACGTTTAGTATTCTCCAGAGATGAGAAACGAAGATTTTGAGAAAAATCCCCTCGTGGGATTTTTTTTTACATGAAAAAAATTTCGAAAATTGTAATTTTCTCAAAAATGGCTAACGATTTTGATTAAAATACTGTATACTAAAATATTTATATGGCAAATAAAATGCATATCTTGAATGTTCTGTGAATAGCCTCTAAAGATCTCTTTATTATGAATGATTTTTTCTGAATTTTGCGTAACTGGTAAACTGTAAGGGATAGACAAAAACTTACTACACAAAAAATGTAGATCACGATAAAACACACAATTTATGTCTTTTAAGTTTTTTTCCCCCATGGAATTGACATTTCTGAGATATTTCTTGTTGTTGGTTTCGGATTTAAAATACTTAAAACTTTTCTCACACGGAAAGTTGTAAATTCCTGACCCTACGTAGCAACGGGTTTCAATCACATGGCAAATAGCTTTTAAAAGATTTGACTATCGTTTTAGCCTAGTGTAGTCCCTTACTTTCCTTCTACTTACAAGGAAGTAAGTAATTAAGACAATTTCTGCTAATGTTTACTTCGATTATCATAAAATAGAAGAATATGCTCTTTAATAATAATTGTTACAGCATTGTAGAGAAAGTCAGAGTTTTTCTTGATGTTCAATAAAATATTGAAAAGAAATTTCGATTTTTTGTTTATTTTTTGATTGCTAAAAACAAACAGTATTTTAGTATTTCAAAAGGTATTTCAAATCTAACCACGCTAACCACGCACTGTAAGTTACTCATCAGATCTCGTATTCCCAATATACATTCTCGATCGGATAGTATAACTTACAGTTCTTAGTACGCAATGTACTATTGATTAATAAGGTTTCACTTTTTTGTTATAGTTGTTAACATGTGTGTGTTGTATATTCACAGAAGTGAAGCAGTTTCACCAGCAGTGGTGTTTGAGTCGTATGTAGAGGTGTACAAGCCAACCCCTAAAGACTGAATCAACACTGGTGCAACGAAATTACTGCATACATATCAAGTTTTTGTACATTAAACCTTTGAAGAATTATATTAAAACGTCTTTAAGCAGAAAACATGTTGCATGTTGGTAATGATTATAAAACTCTTATACAGACTGGAAGCATTTTTATTCCGGGGTTCATTATCATTATTATTATAATGAACTGCCATGTCAACAGCTTTCATGTGTTCCATTCACAACATTTTTTTACCTGGTCTGCATGCAAACTGTTCTTACAAAAGATTATTACTTCCTCTTCATCAAGCTAATCGAAATAAATATTAGCAGAAATTCTTTTTTTACTTGCTTCCTTATAAGTAGAACGGAAAAAGGGAATACACTATCTTCACATACTTTAAAAGTTGCCAATATATGATGCAGTTGCATTTCGTTTCCCTTTGCATTGGCAGGAGTAAAACAAAAGATATGGGAAACAGATGAGGAACTTCCCGTTTGAGATAAGTTTAAGTTGTTTAAAACTGATACCAATAGCAAATAATATGTCGAATATCGTTAACTCTACCAAAAATGTTAATGATTTAAGTTGTATGAGAAAAAAATAAGAACATCTCGGAAATGGTTAACTCTACTAATAATGTCATTATATTCCATCAGCTGTGTGTTTTACCGAGATCTACCTTTTTACTTTCTCTACACTTGCTATGTACATAAAGTATAGAGAAGGTATTGCACTCCACCCAAAAATTCGATACGGATATTTCACCGGAAATATATGTTTCAGGGTCCCCTTTATCCAAAAATAGCATTTTCACACGTGTGTGTGTATGTGTGTGTGTGTGTGTGTGTGTCCGTGTGTCAGTGAGCACGATAACTCAAAAACGAAAAGTCGATAAAATACCAAACTTGGTATTTAAGTTTAGATTCTTCCAGAGATGCGACACGAAGACTTTGAGAAAAATTCCCCCACCCCAAACTACCCTTTACATGGAACTTTTTTGGAAAATTTCGATTTTCTCAAAAATGGCTCTAACGATTTTGATTAAAATATCATACATTACAGATTTTGATTAAAATATCATACATTACTCTAACGATTTTGATTAAAATATCATACATTACCTTACAAATAAAATGTATATCTTGTATTTTCTGGGAATATTCTCTGAAGACTACTATATTCTGGATGAATTTTACGGAAGCTTGCATAACTGCTAAACCGATAGAGATGGACAAAACTTACTACACAAAAAATATAGAGCACGTTAAAACACACAATTTATGTTATATACATTTTTTCGTGGAGTTCATCGTTTTTGAGACATTCCTTGCTTTTGGTTTCTGTTATGAAAAACTGCTGTCCATACAAACAAAGGAACTTCAATGACATAGTAACCAGCTTTTCACTATCACTTTAACCTATGCTACTCCCTTATTTCGCTTCTACGTACAAGGAAGCAAGTAATAAGACTATTTCTGCTAATTGTTTCTCGATTAGTATGAAGTAAATAGAAGCATAAACTTTTTAACAATAATTTGTTGGAGAGATGTAGGGAAAGTCATGTGAATGGAACACATACGATTTTTCAGTTATGTTATCCATAGACAGACACACACATACCATTTTATAAAAGTGTTTTTTTTTTCTTATTTTTGGATCAGGATATCTCAATACATGTATTTCCGTGAAATCTCGGTATCGAATTTCTGAGTGGAATACAATAGCTTCTCTACCTAGTACATGTAGATAAAGTACAAATGCAATCGACAGGAACAGCAAAATCTGTTGCAAACGTTTTACTTTCTCTACACGTACTATGTAGTTAGTATATGGAAAAGGTATTGCACCTAATAATTCCATACCGAGATTCCAACGGAAGTACATGTTTTGAGACCCCATGAATATAAAAAAGCATTTTTAGAAAAATGTCCGTGTGTGAGTCTGTGGGCAGCATAACTCAAAAACGAAAAGGCTGTTAAATACCAAACTTAGTATTTAAGTTCAATATATTTCAAGGATGCGACACGAAGATTTTCAAGAAAATCCCCCAACTCCAACTACCCTCCTAAATTTTGTTTTTCTCAAAATTGGCTATAACGTTTTGATTAAAACATCACGTATTAAAGATATTTACATGGCAAATAAAATGTATATCTTGAATTTTCTGGGAATAGCCTCTGAAGACATCTTTATACTGGATGAATTTTGAGGAATTTTGCATAACTTGTAAACCGTAAGAGATAAATAAAAAATCTTACTAGATGAAAAATGTACAGCTCATTAAAACACATAATACCATTTCTTAATGACTGTGACAAAGTTAACAAAAGTTCCTTAAAAGAAAAATTACAGCTACCTATGGATGTACCAGATCACATGCTATATTCTGACATGAAATGTAAAGGTCTTTAAAGCAGCGTGGGAGGCATACCTGCAACACATAAACTCGTGCAAAACTTTAATTCAATCCTCCAATCCATACGTACAGACCTGTCGAGACCTTACTGCTGAGATGAATAAATCCTTGAAGATTTTAAATTTAACAGAAGACGATTCAATGAAGAATGTTTTGACGTTCGACGTGTCAGGAGGACACTTGGGGAAAGAGAGGTAGACGCCTGGGCCAAACTTCTTCAGATAGGACTCGGCGTGGAGTTATTCAAAGAATACAAGCCAGCGAATTGTTGGATTCAAAACCGTGTTGGCTAACATAGAGTGAATGGCGTGAATCTATAAAAATGACGGCTAGTGTATCCGCGGTGCCGGGCAGATCGCAAGACGACAGCCTCTGTCGGCGATGCCACAGAAACACTTGCTTACGTCTTGGCATCTTGCCCTCATGGAGAACTCTCGCCATCACAAAATTCGCTCAATGATCGCCGACGAACGAACAACTTCTTTGAAGAAGTCCATGAACTGGAAACTAACGGTAGCACTAGACGAATTGACGTGATTGCAATTTGAAAAGACACAAAAATAGGATTTATCATCGACCCTAGCGTTAGGTTTGAAAAGCTCAAAGGACAACCAGAGGAAGTCGACAAAGAGAAAAGGGGCATTTACACACCCACCATCTCATACTTCAAGACAAAATACGATCTACATATCATAGAGGTAATTAATCTGATGGTCGGAGTTCGAGGCATCATTCCTTTACATTATTTTCAATACCTGGAAGAAGTTTGGACTGAAGAAGGGAAAAATAAAAGAAATATCCATATCTGCAATAAGAGGTTCATTTTCTCTTCTTCGAAATCATATGTTTAATAACCATTTTTGGTATTTCCACGGTCTATAGTTCTTATATCAATTATTTATTGTATGTTAATTTTATATTATTTATGTCTAATAATCCTTTTGCTGCTTTTAGTTTCCTTTTCGATTGATATATAATGAAAACTACAGATATTTCATTATCTTTATAGAAGGGTTTGAAGTTTTTTTTTTTCGTTTTTTTTAGAAAGTTAATTTCTAATTTGTCTGCTTTACTCTGTCCTTGTTGGCAGCCCATAAATATGGGAGTTGTTATTGTTATTGTTTCAATAAATAAATAATATCTTATATCCTTTTTTTTCGTGGACTTGGCCGTTTTTGAGATATCCATTATTGTTGTTTTCATTTATCAAACAAATATACTTTATCCTATCCAATAAACTTCATGTATACTTTTCATATAGTCTAGGAAACAACAAAAAATTAGTTTTTATTTTATCGTGAAATAAAGTAAGTACTTTATTTCATTGTAAATTATTTTCACTCCTTTGCCAGCTCCCCATTCTTTAAATAATGAAAATTCCTTGTCATAGGGTCCTTCGAGTTACCGGGTAACAAACTAGGTACAGCTTTTTAACATAATCTAAAACGTCTTCGGGAATATCCATTTTCATTCATATATTGATTCCTTTGGTGCAGTTTAAAGAACCAGAACTGAAACTGTTTATTCTGGCGGGGTTACGTAGCAACGAACAAACACGTCACAACTAAAAGTCTATCCCTCGCAATGACCACTCTAATGATATTAATAAATATAAGAATATTTCACTTAATATTAGGTTAGGATAAAACGTGGAAATTACACGTGGCTTATTGGACTATTATTTTCTCACGAGAAATTAGAAGACTCGTGTACTAAACATCCCACTCACAAATAGTAGTCTATTTAAGAAACTTATAACATAAATATGTATTTCTCATACGGGAATTTGTCAACTCCTGGACACATAAAGGAACTCCAACTAGCTTTTAAAACATTTCACTATCGCCTTAGCCTAGTGTACTCCCTTATTTCCCTTCTACTTACATAGAAGCAAGTAATAAGACAATTCTGCTAATTTTTACTTTCTCTACTCGTACTATCTATTTAGTATATAGAGAAGGTACTGCACTCCATCCAAAAACTCGATACCGAAATTTCACCGGAAATAGATGTTTTAGGGTCCTCTGTATAAAAAAAAGTATTTTTAGAAAAAGGTCCTTATATATTAGTGTGTCCGTGTGTCTGTGAACACGATAACTCAAAAACGAAAAGTCGATGAAATACCTAACTTGGTATTTACGAGGGCTGATCAACAACGACTGAGACTGTTTTTTTTTTTTTCACAGATGTTTATTCTCCAATTCAATGCTTACATGATCTTTTTCAAAGCAGTCCCCTCCTACTTCAATGCACTTTTTATAGTGTGTCTGCCAGTCCTTGAACACGTGCTGCAGACCATTCTTTGTCAGATCCTTGAGAATCGTCTCACTTTTCTTGAGCACTGCTTCAGAGTTCTCAAATCGAATACCCCTAGGCTTTGCCTTTAGTGATGGGAATAAAAAAAGTCACAGGGTGCAAGATCGGGGCTATAAGGTGGATGTGGTACACAGGTAATGTTGAATCGAGCCAGAAACTGCATGACTTGATTTGCGACGTGAGGCCGTGCATTGTCATGATGAAGTCGCCACCCAGTCTTTGCAATGTGCTTCCTCAGTGTAGCCAATACTGACGTGTAGTGTGCTGCTGTAACAGTAGTGTGAGGAGGAATTGCATGCTGGTAAATCACTCCATTACAGTCAAAAAATGTGATCACCATCACTTTCCCTGCAGATGGAACAACTTTTGCCTTTTTTGGTGTTGGAGAACCTGGCGACGTGCAATGTGCTTCCTCAGTGTAGCCAATACTGACGTGTAGTATGCTGCTGTAACAGTAGTGTGAGGGGGAACTGCGTTCTGGTAAATCATTCCATTACAGTCAAAAAATGTGATCAACATCACTTTCCCTGCAGATGGAACAACTTTTGCCCTTTTTGGTGTTGGAGAACCTGGCGATATCCACACTGTGCTGGCTTGTTTTCCTTCAGGATCATAAAGATGCACCATGACTCATCACCGGTGATAATCGATTTAAAAAATGCATCCCCTCCACCAGCAAACAGACGCAGCACCTCACGGCTTGTCTCCATTCGCACAACCTTTTGTTTGGGATTCAACAGACGTGGCACCCAACGAGCACAAACTCGGGTCATATGGAGATGGTCGTGCATAATTGTAAACACACTGCCATATGAAATTCTCAACACTTTACTGAGGTTACGTTATGTTATACGCCGATCCTCTTGGACAATCACAGCAGCTGTGTTGATCTTGACTTCAGTCACAGCAGAAGCCGAAACACCAGGTCCACCTTGCTTAACATTGACAAGTCGGGCTTCTTTGGCGTCCTTGAACCACCTAAACACTGTTGCACGAGGTAGTGCATCTTCACTGTACGCTTGCTTCAGCTTTTCATAAGTTTCGGTGGCTGTATGGTTTAAACGAAAACAGAATTTGATTGCACTGTACTGCTCCTCTCGCGTCACCTCCACTGTCTGGTATGCGAAATGCACGTAGGATCTACAAAATAGAGCATTACTACCAACCTACCGATACGAGAGTGCTGCCGCCTACCAACATTATACATAAAAACCCGCTCTTTTCAAATATTTATGTTACAGATACGAAACTATCACGGAAGCTACAGGAAAAAATCAGTCTCAGTCTTTGTTGATCAGCCCTCGTAAGTTTAGTATCTCCCAGGGGTGCGAACGAAGATTTTGAGAAAAATTCCCTCACCCCAAACTATCACTTTACGTGGAAAAAGTTTCAAAAATGTTAATTTCCCAAATATGATTAACGATTTTGATTAACATGCCGTATATTAAGGATGTTTATATGTCAAATAAAAGGTATATCTTGAATTTTCTGGAATTAGCTTCTAAAGACCACTATATTCTGAATAAAGTTTGCTGAATTTTGCGTAACTGGTAAACCGTAACACATAGATAAATACTTACTACACAAAAATGTAGATCACGTTAAAACACACAATTTATGTCATATACGTTTTTTTCGTGGAGTGGACCATTTCTGAGATATTCCTTGTTATTGTTTCAGATTCAAATACTTAAAATTTTCTCACGCGCAAAGTTGTAAACATCTGGCCACGCATAAAAGCGGATTTCAACCACATGACAACCAGCTTTTAAAGGATTTGACTGTCGTTTTAAGCTAGTGTATTCCCTTCTACTTACAAGGAAGCAAGTAATTAAGCGAATTTCTGCTAATGTTTAACTTGATTATTGTAAAATGGGTAGAAGAATATGCTTTTTAACAATAATTTGTAACAGATGTAGAGAAAGTCATGTGAATGGAACACATGAGATTTTTACTTTCTCAGTGCGAACTATGTTCATAGTGTATAGAGAAGCTATTGTATTGCACCCAACAATTCGATACCGAGATTTCTCCGGAATTCAAACAAAAAAATAAAATCATTTTTAGAAAAATGTCCGTGTGTGTGTGTCTGTCTGTCTCTATGTGTATGTGTGTGTGAGAGAGAGAGAGAGAGAGAGAGAGAGAGAGAGACAGCCTGGACAGCATAGCTCAAAAAAAAAACGAAAAGTCCGTAAAATACCAAGCCTGGCATTTAATTTCAGTATCTTCCAAGGATGTGACAAGAAGATTTTCAAAAAATTCCCTCACACCAACTACCCTTTACATGGAAGATTTTTCGAAAATTTTGATTTTCTAAAAATTGGCTCTAACGATTTTTTATTAAAATATCATACATTAAAGATATTTACCTGAAAAATAAAATGTATATCATGAATTTTCTGAGAATAGCCTCTGAAGACTACTTTATTCTGGATGAATTTTACGGATTTTGTATAACTGGTTAACCGTAAGAGATAGACAAAAACTTACCACCCAAAAAACGTAGAACACATTAAAACACACAGTTTATGTTATATAAATTTTTTTCGTGGAGTTTATCGTTTTTTGTTGTTGTTTTTTTAGATGTTCCTTGTTTTTTGTTTCAACCTTAAAAAACTTATACTTTTCTCATACAGGAGTTTGTCAACTCCTGTCCATACAAACAAAGGAACTTCAGTTACACAGCAACCAGCTTTTGACTATCACTTCAACCTATGGTACTCCCTTATTTCGCTTCTATTTACAAGGAAGCAAGTAATAAGACTATTTCTGCTAATGCTTTCTCACTTAGCATGAAGTAAATAGAAGCATAAGCTTTTTAAAAAAAATTATTGCAGAGATATAGAGAAAGTCATGTGAATGGAATACATCAGAATTTTTTACATGTAAAGGGTAGTTTGGTGTGGGGGAAGTTACTTAAAAATCTTCGTGTCGTATCCTCGGAACACACGGTCTTTTCGTTTTTGATCTATGCTGTTTTTACACACACACACACACACACACACATGGACCTTTTGATCTATGCTGTTTTTAGACACACACACACACACACATGGACCTTTTGCCAAAAATGCTTTTTCTGGATTCATGGGGATCCAAAATACGTGTTTCCGGTATTGAATGACTGGGTGCAACACAATACCTTTTCTATACACTATGTACATAGTACGTATAGAGAAAGTAAAAATTAGACATTTTTTACTTTCTCAAAAATGGCTCAAATAATTTTGATTAAAATCTCTTATGTTTAAGATATTTACATCACAAATAGGATGTATATCTTCAATTTTCTGGGAATAACCTCTGAAGACATGTTTATTCTGTATGAATTTTTCGGAATTTTGCATAACTGGTAAACTGTAAGAGATAGACAAAAATTTACCACACAACAAATGTAGAGCTCGTTAAAACACACAATTTATGATACATAGATTTCTTTTGTGAGGTTGGCCGTTTTTGAGATATTCTTGTTATTAGTTACAGATTTAAAAAAAAACTTATACTTTTCTTATACAGAAATTTATCAACTCCTGTCCGAACAAACAAAGGAACTTCAGTCTCATAGCAACCAGCTTTTGACTATCACTTTAACCTATAGTACTCCCTTATTTACCTTCTACTTACAAGGAAGGTAGTAATAAGACTATTTCTGCTAATGTTTATCTCGATTAGCATGAAGTAAATAGAAACATAAGCAGTGATGTAGAGGAAGTCATTCAAGTAGAACACACATCAGATTTCTTTTACTTTATTTATTTATTTTTTTTTTGTAGTTTTAACGTCCTTTAACCTGGTTTGGTCATATCGGACGATGAATGCAATTGATGATATGATACTCAAATGATCTTGGAGTCCATGGAGCTTAAAGTTATTTGACATTCGTCTTCTCAGGATAAGGGAAAACTCCGAAAAAAACCTTACCCGGGTAACTCACCCTAAGCGAGATTCGAACTTACGACATGCTACCACCACGCTACCCAGGCGGACTTTTACTTTATTATAAAGTTCATTAATCTCTCGTTTCTCAATTTTTCCGCTGAGTTTGCCTGTTTGCGGAGTTGAACAGGGTTCGCGTGGATGTCACTAGTAGTAGACTGAAAAGGGCATAGCCCTGTGATGCTTTTCTGATTGGTAAGCTATTGCCGCTACAACATGCTATTATACTCTCTATAAATATTCCAAGTCTCGTGTGGAATACGCGATGACAATGCACGCAAACCACGTACAGACGATACAAAATGTCCTGGCTGTTACAGCACGGAAAAGAAATGTAAATGGCGTGTTATTTATGGATGCTCTTTAACTGCTGTGGTTCTCAGCGTCCCATTCTATACTGGGCGTGAAAGACCGCTTAATTTTGTTCAGAAGCCTCTCTATCAAGCTTAAGGTTCTTTTACGTGCCGTAAATCTACAACACGGGACCCACGGCTGTACTTCGCTTCCGAAGGAAGTCAAGCTAAGGATTTTTATGCCCGAAAAAAACCCATCTTCCTCCGCCGGGTTTGAACCCGCGACCTGTATATGAAGTTGGCATGGTAACAATTACTTCACGGAGGGCGACTACAACCTTGAAATGGAATGCAAATAATCTGATGTGTTCCACTCACATGACTTTCTCTTTACGCATTATCAAATTAAAAACCTTATTCTTCTATCTAATTCATTCTAATCGAGCTAAATATTAGCAAAAGTGGTTTTATTACTTTGTTCCTTATACATAGAAGGGAAAAATGGAGTACACTAGGCTAAGCCGTCAAATGGTTTAAAATGTGGTTGCTTATGGCATTGCAAATCACTTCTTTGCTTGACCAGGAGTAGAACAAAAGAAGCACACACACACTTCCGTCTGAGAAAAGTAGAGGTACCTCACAATTGGAACTAGTAATAAGGAATACCTCGAAAACGGTAAGCTCCACGAAAAAAAATGTATATGACATAACTTGTGTATTTTAACAAGATGTACATTTTTTGTGTAGTAAGTTTTTGTCTATCTCTTACGGTTTACTAGTTATGATTAAGCAAAATTCATTCAGAATAAACAGGTCTTTAGAAGCTATTCCCAGAAAATGCAATATACACATTTTATTTGTAATAGAAATGGCTTTAATATATGGTATTTTAATTAAAATCGTTAGAGCCATTTTAAGAAAAACAAGATTTTCGAAAATGTTGCCATGTAAAGGGTAGTTAGGGGGGGGGATTTTCTTGAAAATCTTCGTGTCGCATCCTTCGAAGATACCAAACTTAAATACCAAGTTTGGTATTTAACTGCCCTTTCGTTTTTGGGATATGCTGGCCACAGACACACACACACGGACCTGTTTCTAAAAATGCTTTTTTTGGATTCAGGTGGTCCTAAAACATGTCTTTCCGGTGAAATCTCGACATCGATTTTTTAGGTGGATTATAATACTTCTCTATTCTTATGTACATTGTACATACGGGGCTAGAGAAAGTAAAAAAATCTGATGTGTTACACTCACATGACTTTCTCTAGCTGTTCTACAAACTTCTTACAAAAGATTATTCTTCTTTCTGCATCTTGCTAATTGAGATAGTCATTAGCACAATGTTCTTATTACTTAGTTCCTTATAAGTAGGAAAAAATAAGAGGCTAAAGCCATATTAAGTGTTTTAAAAGCTGTCGTTATGCGATTGTCATTACAAATCCTTTCTTTTCTTGGCCAGGAGTAGAACTCCCATGTGAGAAAAGTGTAAGTACTTCACAACTGAAAATAATAACATTGAATACCTCGAAAACTGCAAGCTCCACGAGAGAAATATATATGACATAACTTGTGTATTTTAGCAAGTCCTACATTTTTTGTAGAGTAAGTTTTTGTCTATCTCTTACAGTTTACTAGTTATACCAAATTAAGCAAAATTCATCCAGAATAAACAGGTCTTTAGAAGCTATTCCCGGATAATTCAAGATATACATATTATTTGTCAGCTAAATATCTTTAATATAGGACTTTTTAATCCAAATCGTTAGAGCCATTTTAAGAAAATCAAAATTTTCGAAAAACTTCCGTGTAAAGGGTAGTTTGGGGTGACGGGATTTTTCTCAAAATCGTGTCGCATCCCTGGAAGATACTAAACTTAAATACCAAGTTTGGTGCTTTACCGACTTTTCGTTTTTGAGTTATCGTGTTCACGGATACACTGTAACACGGACACACACACACACACACACAGGGACCTTTTTGTGAAAATGCTTCTTTTGGATATAGGGAGTCCTAAAACGTATTTCCGGTAATATCTCCGTATCGAATTTTTTGCTGGAATACAATACTTCTCTATTATTATGTACATTGTACATACGGGGCTAGAGAAAGTAAAAATGCATATGACATAAATTGTGTGTGTTTAAGGAGCTCTACATTTTTTGAGCAGTAAGTGTTTGTCTATTTCTTACGGTTTACTACTAGTTATGCAAAATACAACAAAATTCATTCAGAATGAATAGGTCTTCAGAAGCGATTCTCAGAATATTCAAGATGCACATTTTATTTGTCATGTAAAAATCTTAAATATAAGAGATTTAATCCAAATAGCTGGAGCCATTTTTGAGAAAAAACAAAGTTTCGCAAATTTTTTCACGTAAACGGTAGTTGGGGGTGCGACAATTTTCTTGAAAATCTTCGTGTCGTATCCTTAGAAGATACCAGGCATAAATTTCCCACACCCACTTTACGTGGAAAAAAAGTTCGAAAATGTTGTTTATTTCAAAAATGGCTCTAACAATTTGATTAAAATCTCGTATATTAAAGATATTTACATGACAAATTAAACGTATATATTCAATTTTCTGGGAGTAGCTTCTGAAGACCTCTTTGTCAGGGATGAATTTTGCCGAACTTTGCATAAGTGATAAACCGTAAATGATAGACAAAATCTTACTTAATAGAACATATAGAGCTCGTCAAAATACAATTTATGTTATATACATTTTTTTCGTAGAGTTGACTGTTTTTTAGATATTCCTTGTGATTAGTTTCAGCTTTAAAATACTTATACTTTTCTCATACGGGAATTTGTCAACTCGTGTCCATACAAACAAAGGAACTTTAATCACATAACAACCAGCTTTTGACCATAAGTGATAAACCGTAAATGATAGACAAAATCTTACTTAATAGAACATATAGAGCTCGTCAAAATACAATTTATGTTATATACATTTTTTTCGTAGAGTTGACTGTTTTTTAGATATTCCTTGTGATTAGTTTCAGCTTTAAAATACTTATACTTTTCTCATACGGGAATTTGTCAACTCGTGTCCATACAAACAAAGGAACTTTAATCACATAACAACCAGCTTTTGACCATCGCTTTAGCCTATGGTACTCCCTTATTTTGCTTCTACATGGAAACAAGTTATAAGGCTATTTCTTCTAATTTTTTCGATTAGCATGAAGTAAAAAGAGGAATAAGCGTTTTAACAATGATTTGTTACAGAGAGGTAGAGAAATTCATGTGAATGGAGCACGTCAGATTTTTATTCAGAGGGTCCAAAAATATGTATTTCCAGTGAAACCTCGGTATCGAATTTTTGGGTGCGGTACAATACCTTCTTCATACACTGTACATAGAGAAAGTAAATTTTTTTTTTCAAAGAGGCACCCTGAAACGCGTATTTCCGGTGAAACCTCGCTATTGAATTTTTGGACGGAATGCAATACCTTCTCTATACACTATGTGCATAGTCTGTAGAGAAAGTGAAAAGGCTTTTCTTTCAATAAAATAGAGCGTGCACTGATCGGTATTCAGATGTTTAAATTACAGAAATAATTTTACTCATTATTTGGACACAGGTAATAGAATAAAAATCGCATGAATGTGTTCTGAAAGTTTCATTTGTGTATTTCTATTTGCCTCATGACTACTTCTTTACCGTTATGTTGTTGTTAGTAAATTTGTTTGTGTTTATTTCACAGGTCCGCTACCAAGAGCTGAACCATGCTCGGGTTATAAATTTCAGGTTCGTTTTTCCAACTAACAGATTCACATGCAGAAGATGATAGCGCGGAGGCCAACATAACTAAGGTATGCTTCCTTTACTGGTTACAAACTTGAAGATTTGCCTCTGGATTTTTCCAAGCTTTGAGTGACTCGCCACCAAAATCAAACATATGATATGCTACATTTCCATTATTTTCTCCATCTATCGTTGCCATACTGCTAGAAAGCTAATTACTTGTAGGAGGGCCATCTAGAAAGTAACAGACAATTTGGTATAACTAAATAATAACGTAAGACATCAGCATGTCTTGACAGAATGGAGATGACGTTGAAAAATAGAGTAAGGTGCTGTAACTTTATAAATAAACTTTTGTGTTGATATGTTTCGTTATTATTTAGTTATGACAAATCGTCGCTACTTTCTGGATGACCCTCGTATAAGCAGGAGAATACTATTAGATTAGATTAGAAAGCGTTCTGTAGGTTCGTTTAGGCCAGAAAGCCACTGAACATAGAACTTGTCAAGGCATATACATGTATACATATGTTTATATACTATATACTATGAAAAAAAAATGTATAAAGCTCTAGTGCTAAAAGCATAGGTTACAAAAACAACAGAATCCTTTTTTGCATACACATAAAAACAAAGAGTATCAAAATATAGTGTTAAAGTGTATAAATAAATATAATTTCATTATATGTAAAACTAATGTTATGTCAGATGATAGTTTTCAAATTATCGATATAATAGTTACTATATAGTAGGTAATTATATAAACTAAATATGATTATTGTATTATGTACTAAAATATGATTATTGTATTATGTACTCTTCATAAATGTCAACAAATTACAATACATATTTACAAATATGTTATAGAATTTCCAATGCAAAGATTTACAATTATGTACTAGAGTGTAAAATATCAAAACATGAGGCTTTACAGACCTTGTGTCATTGCTAAATACTAAAACACAGACAAAACTCGAAGTCAACATTTCAACTTAGACGATTTCTAATTTACAAAGGTAACATCACGGTCTTTATTTCTTTGGCGATCCAGATTTCGTAGTGTATTATTCGACCGTTAGGAGCGCTTATGTAGTTGTTTTCAAGGTTTTCGCTGATTTCGTCTATGATTCATTATGACGATGGCTGCCAACTTAATAAACATTATACCGCGAGATGACAAACTGTCGTATTTCTGACATCTAGGGGCTTTGAGAACTATTGCACATTTTTAAGTACAGAGGAAGAACTGCGATGTATAGAAATTCTGTGGGTTACGGGTGTGCACTTTAAGCAATAATGCTTTACTTAAAAAATTACTTATAGAACTTCTCTGGTGATGGTTTTAAAGTTGATTATAGTAGTATGTATGTGTGTATTAAATATATATATATATATATATATATATATATATATATATGTGTGTGTGTGTGTATGTGTGTAAACTGATGTTTGTAATATTTTTTATTTCTAGAATTTTTAAAAAAGCATGCGAGCGAAGCTAGCGTGAGCTAAGTTAGCTCTAGGTCAGTGTGTGTGTGTGTGCGTGCGTGTAAATAAACTAATTTTTGAGTTATATGATTTTAGTAATTTTCAATTTTTATCAAAACAAGCCAGCGAAGTGAGCATGCGTTCGGTTATGGCTAGGTTAATGTGTGTGTATGTATGTGTAAATAAACTGTTTTTTTTTAATAATTTGATTTTACTAATTTCCACTGTGTTTATCAAAGCATGCTCGCATGTGCTCGCTTAGAAATTCGTTAGTGTGTGTATGTAACTAAACTGATTTTCATGAATTTACATTTAATAACTTCCACTGCGTTCACCTAAGTATGCGAACGAAAGCAGTGTTCTCTCTATTATGTTAGATTCAGTTAATGTGTAAATTTATATTATTGTTATTATTATTTATAATTATATTTTAGGCATTTCCAGTGGTTTCGCCAAAGCATACGAGCAACAGAAGACTTGCGGATTTCGTGAAAAATATTGGTTGGCAGATAATGTTGTGTGTTCGTAGAAATTACAAAGTGGAGTATGTGGTTTACATTTAGCGATGAGTTTTGTATCTGCATTTGTTCAGCATTTTCAATCTGGACGTCCTGCGAAACCTTTACCACCAGCACTAAAACACTTTTGCTCAGCATAATGAGTTAGTACAACTCTTTAATAATTTCTAAAGTCTACGTTTTGTTTTTAAGGTTGAATAAAACACGCGATTTATTTACTTCCATCGCGTCCTTGCACCTTTAAATTGATGTATTACAACACGCGTTATAACATGGCGGCTTCTAGACGCCCAGCAGTGGACAATCAATTCTAAAACAGGTTAAAAAACACACTTTATGTGGGGGGGGGGAGTTAATATTTCTGATATGTTCCTTGTTATTGGTTTCATTTTAAAATATTTAAGTTTTTCTCAATAGAAATTTGTCATCCTTTTTTCTTTTCTTTTACTCCTGGTCATGCATAGAACGAATTTCAATCACATGACAACCAGCTTTTAAAACATTTGACTATCACTTTAGCTGGTGCATTCTCTTATTTCTCTTCTACTTATGAGGACGCAAGTAATAAAAACATTTCTATTAATATTGAAATAATTGTTTTTTCACACAAGCCGTGTGTAGGACAGGGATTTGTACTACGGAACTCCCGGTCTCTAAACGGTTGCTCTACCACTGAGCTACCATGCCACCATAGCATTGACATTTCTAAACTGACTAGAAACCGAGAGATCCGTGGTTCAAATCCCGGCTACAGTCTGACTCTACAGTCTATTAATGTTTATCTTGATTAGCATAAAGCAGATACAAGAATGGGCTTTGGTAAGAATATTTTATAGCAGAAGTGGTAAAGAAAATCGTGTGAATGGAACACATTAGATTTGCACTTTCTCTAGCCCGTATGCACATTGCACATACTGGTTAGAGAAGATATTGTATTCCACCCAAAAATTCCATGCCAAGATTTCAACGGAGATACGTGTTTTGACGTCCCCTGAGTTCAAACAATTTATTTTAGAAAAAGGTTCGTGTGTGTCTTTGGACATGATAGCTAAAAAGTGAAGGACCATTAAATACCAAACTTGGTATTTAGCTTTGGTATCTTCCAAGGATGGGGCACGAAGATTTTCAATAAATTCACTCAATCCAAACTGCCCTTTACGTAGATAAAATGTTGACATTTTTGATTTTTTCAAAAATGGCTGTAGTGACTTCTATTAAAATGTTATACATTATAGATATTTTCATGACAAACGAAATGCATATCTGGAAATAACCTTTCAAAAATGTTATTCTGGATGACTTACGCTGAATTTTGCATAACTGATATATTATAAGAGATTGAAAAAAACTTACTAGCCCGCCTGGGTAGTGTGGTGGTAGCGTGTCTGCCTCATATTCAACAGGTTGTGAGTTCAAATCTCGCTTAGGGTGAGTTACCCGGATAAGGTTTTATTCGGGTTTTCCTTTATCTGAGAAGACGAATGTCGAGTAACTTTAAGTTCCATGGACTCCGAGATCATTTGAGCATCATTTCACCGATTTCATCCATCGCCCGATATGACCAACCAGGTTAAAGGACGTTAAGCTACATTAAAAAAATATAGATCTCGTTAAAATTCACATTTTTGCTGTAGAGTTTACGGTTCCCAAGGTATTACTTCTTAATGGTTTCACTTTTTAACTAAGCATCTTCTCTCTCTCTTTTGTTCTTCCGGAAATACAAAGCGAACCGACCTTCAATTGTTCACATACGACCGGCTTTTAAAACATTTAGCCATAGCCTAGAGTATTCTCTTATTTCGCTTCTACTTCTAAGGAAGCAAGTAAAAACACAATGTTTATCTCGATTAGTGTGATGCAAATAAAGGAATCATATTTTGTAACATTCTGCAGAACAGGTAAAGAAAGTTATGTGAATCAAACACATCATACTATGTACATTATGTTTAGAGAAGGTATTATATTGCACCCAAAAATTTCATACCGGAAATACATGTTTTGGGTCCTCCTGAATCCCCCAAAAAAAAATTTTGGAAAAAAAAATCCGCGAGCGCGCGCTCGTGCGTGTGTGTGTGTGTGTGTGTGTGTGTGTGTGTGTGTGTGTGTGTGTGTGGACAGCATGACTCAAAAACGAAAATATTGTTATATACCAAACCTGGTACTTAAGTTTGATACCTTCCAAGGATGCAAATAAAATGCAAATGGCGTGTTATTTATGTCTGCCTCATATCCGAACAGGCCGTGAGTTCGAATCTCGCTTAGGGCGAGTTATTCGGGTAAGGTTTTTTTCGGGGGTTTTCCCTTATCCTGAGAAGATGAATGTCAAGTAACTCTAATCTCCTGGACCACGAGATCGTTTAAGCATCATTTCACCAATTTCATTCATCGTCCGATATGGCTAACCAGGTTAAGGACGTTAAGTTACGGAAAACAAAATGGTCAACTCCACGAAAAAATGCAAGTGACATAAATTGTGGCTTTTAATGAGATATAAATTTTTTTTGTGCAATAAGTTTTTGTCTATCTCTTACGGTTTACCAGTTCCGCAAAATTCAGCAAAATTCACTCAGGATAAACATGTCTTCAGAGGCTATTCCCAGAAAATTCGCCATATACATTTTATTTTTCGTATACATATCTTTAATATACGGTATTTTAATCAAAATCGTTAGAGCCATTTTTTAGAAAATCAAAATTTTCGAAAATTCCATGTAAAGAGTAGTTTGGAATGGGGCGATTTTCCTCAAAATACTTGTGTCGCATCCTTGTGTCGCATCATATTTTAAAACTGAAGTCAATAACAAGGAATATTTCAAAATCGGTCAACCCCACGAAAAAGATGCATCCAACATAAATTATATGTTTTAACGAGCTCTACTTTTTCTGTTAAGTCTGTCTCTTACGGTTGACCAGTATTGCAAAATTCCGCAAAATTCTTCCAGAATGAAGATGTCTTTAGTGGCTATTCCCAGAAAATTGAAGATATACATTTTGTTTGTCATGTAATAAATATCTTTAATATGCGATATTTTAATAAAAACCATTAGAACCATAAAATAAGAACTGAAGCTTTCCTGGCGACGTGTTAATTCAAAATCTTCTCGGGCTTCTAGCCAGGTGAAAACTTGGCTTGACACCAACGTTTCGAAGAAGTGCATCTTCCTCGTCTTCAGGGTGAAGATGCACTTCTTCGAAACGTTGGTGTCAAGCCAAGTTTTCACCTGGCTAGAAGCCCGAGAAGATTTTGAATTAACATTAGAACCATTTTTGAGAAAATTAAATTTTTCGAAAATTTTTCCATGTAAAGGGCAGTTGCGGATGGGGCGATTTTCTTGAAAATCTTCGTGTCACATCCTTGATACTGAACTTAAATACCAAGTTTGGTATTTAACAGCCTTTTCGTTTTTGAGCTATGCTGCCCCCCCACACACACAGAGGGACATTTTTCTAAAAAGCCTTTTTTTGGATTCAGGGGGTCTCAAAACATGTATTTCCGATGAAATCTCGGTATCGAATTTTTGGCTGCATTACAATACCTTCTCTATACACTATGTACATAGTACGTGTAGAGAGAGTAAAATTTCTGTTTTATGAATACAGGAACCCTAAAACGTGTATTTCCGGTAAATCTTGACATGAAATTTTTGGGTGGAATGCAATACCTTCTCTATACTCTATGTACATAGTACGTGCAGAGAAAGTAAAATTGCTGTTTTTTAATACAGGAACCCTAAAACGTGTATTTCCGGTAAATCTTGACATGGAATTTTTGGGCGGAATTCAATACCTTCTTTATACACTATCTCCATGGTACGTGAAGAGAAAGTACAAATCTGATGTGTTCAATTCATATGATTTTCTGTACCTGTTGTGCTACAAAATATTCTTATAAAAGCGCGTTCTTGTATCTAATAAAATAGCATTAAGATATATATATATATATATAAATAAATACGTGTAAAATAAAAATGTATAAATAATAAATTATTTATGAAAAAAATACATAAATTATTTAAATAGTAAAATTTAATAAATAGATAATTAAATATGTAAACAAAAGATTGTACACATTAATAAATAAATTGTAAAATTAATAACTGATAACAATTATTATATAACTACGAGTGCCCGCCTCGGCTTCGCACGGGTGGTGTATTTAATGAAAAAAACCTCAGTCAAGATCTTCCGTTTACAGTACGAATATGCAATGAAGTAAAATTACAATTACATAATTGGACAATACTTTATTGTAATGCCTTGTCATGTACAATTTTCCTTCCGGAGAGAAAACAAATAGCGCCGATGATTTGCCTTTGAGCTTTCCTATGTTATAGTAGCTTAAATCAAAGTTTCCATACTTTTTTTAACAGTTTTGTTCCGCTGCATAATTTTGACTGATTGAGATTGCGCAGCATAATTATCACTGAGTCAACCTTGAGCTGTAAATTGTGTGGCGGTAATCCTGCTGGCAAATTCAATGAATTTAGGAATTCGGTAAGATAATTGACGACATCATTTGGATTAGCAATGGAATCGATCGACTTAAATGAATGCATTTGTCCATCATTTTAAACCTGAGTTTTTATATTCAAATAATCTACATTCTTATTAGTTGCTGCTAAAATGGCTCGTTCGCTCAACCAAGCATAGTTTTGTAATTTGCACAAATATTTGGAAACACTTTCCATATTAATTCTTCCTTTGACGTTGTGAAGTGGCAAAAATGTGATGGAAACGAGGCCAGTAGAAGTGTCAACAGAAATTAGCCATTGCAAATGTCTAATAATGCCGTTGCAATTGAAAAGTGCAATGAAGCGCTATGATCGGCGCAATGTAGCATAAATGGTTGGTATTGCGAAAAGAACGAACTCAGCGCACCCATAAGGTATTGTGGAAAGGATGACATGCGGTTAACAGCGTGGGTAAGCAAGGATGTCATTGGCATAACAGTAATGGCAGCCCTTTCACAGTGTGGCGGGTAAACGCTGACAAGATAATAAATTACATTAAGGAGACAGTCACAATAACACTCAGGCTTCTTCCGAATCCTTTCTTTCCTTTACTCCTAATGTTTTCTACCTCTTGCTCTATTTTCTTCTATGTCAAAACAGCCATTTTAAGGCTAACAATGACATAACTAAAGAGCAAGTAGATCTGGTAGGGCAATTCATAAGTTTTTATTTGATGATAGCTTTGTGTAATTCTCCAGTTAACCCAAAATACTACTTGATCAAATGTATTAAGAGCACCACGTTTGCAGTGTAACGGTGACGCGGGTATCTTCATGTTCTTTAGCTAGCTCATGTACCACATAACGTTAAATAACCAACATCTGCAATAGGAAGTTAAACCTAAAACGGGTCCCGTCATTTCTCCGCCATTTTCAGATTCCAAGAAGGGTTAATGGTTATGTGCATAGTTTACAACTTATTCATTTTAAAGGATTAAAACAAAAATATACTTATGTCATTATGATGTGACCAGGGGAACATTAGTTAATACATAAGAAATATATTTGATTTTCACAGTTATCTTGCGTCAATGTCTCATCTGGTGGCAAATAATAAGTACGTATTTTAAGTGTTCGTCACCAGGAAATCTTCTTTATTTTGAACGATGGGAGTAAGGAAAGGACAGTTAATACATAAAAATGTATTTGAATTTCACTGCTGCGTTGTGTCATCTCGATAAACTGTTGCGTTACCGTAAAATTGACTGGGCAGGGAAAATACCACTATGGCCATCTATTGACAAATAAATAAGTACTTACTCCAGCTGTTAGTTGCCATAAAAGCTTCTTTGCTGCTGTATTTTAAACGATAAGAGTAAGGAAAGGACAGTTAATATATAACAATGTATTTGAATTTCACTGTTGCGTTGCGTCATTGTGTCGATAAACTGGTGTGATACCTTAACATTGAATAGGGAGAGGAAAATGTAGCAGTACTACGATCATTTAGCAACAAATAACCGTGATACCGCTGCCATCTGGTGGCTATTAACCAAAATGCGCTCGCTTGGCACGGTTTTTATTCGTTTTATGAGATTTTAAATATTTTCCCGTACTATTTTTAATCATTTTCTTCTCCACAAACCTTGTGACAATAACGAACACAACAACAGAAAAAGAATTGCTCAATTTGATGCAGTCGTTCGGAATTGATAAGCGTACATACATTTCAGCGATTCATTTTTATATATTCATAGATATAAATAATAAATAAAAGGTAGAAGATAAATTATAGCTTATTATATTTTAATAAAAATGAAAAATAAGGATAAATACATTTTGTAATTTAATTTTATAAATTTGTTATTGTTGTTTAGAAGTAGTAATAGTAATTATTGGTGTTAATTATAAATGTAAATATGTTGTGTGTTTGATGTTTTAGTTTATTATTTATTATATTTATTTATTTAAAGTTGTATTTGTATTTTTAAATGTTTACTTTTATATTTACAATTTATATTTATAATTATGTTAGCTTAAACGTATCTGTAAATAATGATGGATGTATAAATGTGAAGTTTAATAAGTATTAAAAGTCTGGCATATTAAGCCGCCCTCCGTGGCGTAGTGGTTACCGTGCTAACTTCCTATACCCAAGGTCGCGGATTCAAACCCGTGGGGTGTAAAACTCCTTAGTATGGCTTCCTTTGGAAGGGAAGTAAAGCCGCACATAAAAGAACCCAATCCTGATAAAGAGGCCTCTGAGCAAAATTAAGCGGTCTTCCACACCAGTATAGAATAAGACGCTGAGAAGAGCGTCCATAAATAACACGCTATTTCCCTGGTTTAGTAAATAGTTAGCAAAATTAAGCGGTCTTCCACACCCAGTATAGAATAAGACGCTGAGAAGAGCGTCCATAAATAACACGCTATTTCCCTGGTTTAGTAATTAGTTAGCAAGGTTGTTATACAGATCCTTATTTTACTTTTAGTAGGTAAAACGGACATGAGGAATGTTTACTATTTCAGGTAGAAGAGAATGATTCCTAGAGAAACTGGATATGCCAACATTCCTGGCCCGAGCGGGAAAGTAAGGCAAAAAGCCCGGGGAACTCGATTACAACCACCAAAAACATATGGTCAAAGGACAGCACCTCCAATAAGCTTTTCATCAACACCGCTGAGAACCCCGGAACCCCAGGTACAACACTTTTATTTTCTCTACACGTACTATGTTAAAGGTATGTGTCTAATCTAGCAGTGCAATCTATTTTTTAAGTTCTGCTTTTATTAATTCATTGAACATTTTATTTATCACAATTTATAGGGCACCCACTAGTAAACATGACATTTTAAATTTTGTTTTTAATAAGTTTGTAAATGTTAAAGTTATTCTCACTGCTGATTTTAATATTGACTTCCTTATGAATAGTAATGAACTTAAAGACCCTTTTAATTTATTCAACGCTTTGGATTACATGACACAATTAATGAAATAACTCGTCCTGGTCCAGTTGGAACATGTATTGATAACAATGTAACTACTATTCATGTCGACAAATATAAAGTTGTCCCTACCATTGTTTCTGACCACGACGCTTTACGTTTCAAAACTAATACATGCAACACGTCACCAGTTGTGTTACTAAACATAATTTTAATATTATCAGGCCTCTCAATATTTTCATTATGTGCCAATTTATTAACGTATTAATTAGCGTAAACTGGTTTTGTGTATATAGTTTAAAGAATATTAATGACAAAGTGAATCTTTTTTTCTCTACTTTACTTGCGGCTATTGATAGTGCTTTCCCGCGTACTTGTATTAAGAAATCTAAAGAAGGATGATGTGGTATATTGGTGGACTCCATATTCAAACCCGGCGGAGGACGAAGGATTTTTTCGGGGGTAAAAATCCTTAGCATGGCTTCCTTCGGAAGGGAAGTAAAGCCGTTGGCCCCGTGTCGTAGATTTACGGCACGTAAAAGAACCTCAAGCCTGATAGAGAGGCCTCTGAGCTAAATTAATCGGTCTTTCACGCCCAGTATAGATTGGGACGCTGAGAACCACAGCAGTTAAAGAGCGTCCATAAATAAAACGCCATTTCCATTTCCATTGGTGGACTCCATAATTTTGAACAAAAATTCCTATTTTATTATGACTTAAGTAAACATCTTGGAACAGTTGAATATAAAACTAAGTACTGTGAACTTAAAAAATGTATAAACACTTAGTCATTACCACTAAAGCAATTTTTTATTCCAACTTATTAATTCTACAAATAAAACGAAAGCTAGTAGGTCAGTTATAAATAGAATCACGAACAGTTACAAATCTAATGAAATTCCAGATGAATTAAATGCTGAAGGCTTAAATACTTTTTTCATGAACAAAGTTAATGACATCGTAGATTCAATACCAGACGAATATGTCAATACAATGTCTTAAAAACTTTCTTAAACCCAACAAACCTAATAACAATTTCATAATTCAGTGTTTTAAAGTTGAAGATGTTTATTCAGCGATACATTTATTTAGTAATAGTTCTTGTTTAGATATATTTGGTATACATTCTGAAATTCTTAAAATTGCTTCTCCTTACATTTGTGAATGCCTAACCCATACTTTTAATTGTTGTTTAGACTCTTGCACTTTTCCTGACGCTTTCAAATATGCCAAAGTAATTCCAGTTTATAAGAAAGGTAATAAAAATGACAATGAGAATTATAGGCTAACCAGCATTATATCAAGTATATCAAAAGTGTTTGAGGTCTTAATTAACAAACAAATAATAGATTACTTTGAGAGAAATTCTCGTTTTTCTAACTGCCAGCATGGTTTCAGGGCTTCTCGTAGTACTATTGAAGCCGTAACTGGATTTATAAAGTGATGGTTTGATTGTTTTGAAAGACGTAGCAAAGTCTTCAGCCGTTTTTCGATCTTAATAAGGCCTTTGACACAGTTTCGCATGATGTTCTTATAGAAAAACTTCAATTTTAAGGCTTTCATAAATACAGTGTACAGTTGTTATACTCTTATCTCCAAAATAGGTATCAGTTAGTATCTTTAAATGGCAAAATATCCAGTTTTAGGCCCGTGAAGTATGGTGTTCCACAGGGGTCTATACTTGGACCTGTTCTTTTTCTCATATATATTAATGATCTACCTACCAGTATCGATGATGAATGTCTAGAGACTTAACTGTTTGCAGATGATCTGGCTACTGGCCTTTCTCACGATAATCAAGATGTTATTTCTGTTAAAAGTCACAATTTATCCTGTAATCTGCAGAAATGGTGTAATGCCAATAAACTTTGTATTAATCATAATAAAACTGTAGACGCTATTTTCTCTATAAATGCTTCCTCCCTGTCATCAGTTAGGTTTCTGGGCATCCATATCGAAAGTGGCTTGGGTTGGCAGACTCATATTAACTACCTATCAAGTAAAACAAATAAAAGCTTATTCTTATTAAGGTCACTTAGATACAGTGTCTCCCGTTGTACTCTTGTTACAGTGCATTATGCTCATGAGCATAGTTACCTAAGTTATGTTACTCTGTTATGGGGCAACCATACCTCGGCCGGTCAGTTTTGATTCTTCAAAAGAAATCTGTACGTATCATATTTGGAGCTTCACCAAGAACTCACTGTAAACCACTTTTTATGCAACTTGGTATACTGGCATTGCCTTCAATGTGTGTCCTGGATTCCCTCCTATATATTAAAAACAATATCATCCTTTTCTCAATATGTTCTTCTGTCCATAATTATCCCACTCAAAATGCTCTGATATTTATATTAACAAAAGTAAATATAGTAAAACCCTTAACAGTTTCTCATGTATGTCAGATAAAATTTTCAACACCTTATCTCAGAATATCAAGGTTTCCCCTTTGTTAAACTTTAAGAGGAGGATCAAAACAATCTTGAATGCAAATCCTCTTTAAAGTATTTCAGAAATTTATGACCTGAAGTGCGCTTAATCTTATCTATTTTTAATTGTATTCTTGTAACATTATTGTATATATAATGTTTAATTTTTATTCTCTCATGACGTAGCCTATGTAGATTTTATCCTTAATGACTGAAAATAAACTATCTATGAATCTGTCTATTGCACTCAAAAATTCAATATTGAGATTTCACCGGAAATACATGTTTTGGGCCCTCCTAAATAAAAAAAAATTAGAAAAAGGCCCGTGTGTGTGTGTGTGGACAGCATATCTTAGACAAAACACCGTTAAAACCAAACTTGGTATTTATGTTTAGTATCTTCCAAGGATACAGCTCGCATATTGTTTAAAAAAAATCTGATATGTACCATTCACATGACTTTCTCCATATCCCTGCAACAAATAATTCTTAAAAAGCTTATACTTCTATTTACTTTATGCTAATCAGAAAAAAATTAGCAGAAATAGTCTTATTACTCGCATCCTTGTAAGTAGAAGCGAAATAAGGGACAACCGTAGGTTAAAGTGATAGTCAAAAGCTGGTTGCTATGTCAATGAAGTTCCTTTGTTTATATGGATAGGAGTTGACAAGTTCCAGTATGAGAAAAGTATACGTTTTTCATAGCAGAAACCAAAAATAAGTAATGTCACAAAAACGACGAACTCCACGAAAAAAATGTATATAACATAAATTGTGTGTTTTAATGTGCTCTACATTTTTTGGATAGTAAGTTATTGTCTATCTCTTACGGTTTAGCAGTTATTCAAAATTTAGTAAAATCCATCCAGATTAAACTACTCTTCAGAGGCTATTCCCAGAAAATTCAAGATATACATTTCATTTGTCAGGTAAATATGTTTAATATCCGAAATTTTAATCAAAATCGTTAGAGCCATTTTTGAGAAAATCAAAATTTTCGAAAAAAGTTCCATGTAAAGGGTAGTTGGGGTGGAGGGATTTTTCTCAAAATCTTCGTGTCGCATCCCTGGAAGATACTAAACTTAAATACCAAGTTTGGTATTTTACCGACTTTTCGTTTTTGAGTTATCGTGTTCACAGACACACGGACACACGGACACACACACACACACACACACACACACACACACACACACACACACACGGACCTTTTTGTGAAAATGTTTTTTTTGGATATTGGGGACCCTAAAACATATATTTCCGGTGAAATCTCGGTATCGAATTTTTGGTGGAGTGCAATACTTTCTCTATACACTATGTACATAGTGCGTATGGAGAAAGTAAAAATCCCGTCCATAAACTACCCTTAACATTAGGAATTTTTTGAAAATGTTTTTCCCAAAAATGCCCTTAACGATTTTGATTAAAATATCGTACGTATACTAAAGATATGTACACACAAATAAAATGTATATTTTGAAATTTATGGGAAGAGCTCTTTACTTTGTCTACAGGTGTACGTAGTGTATAGAGAAGGTTTCTCGATACCGAGATTTCACCGGAAATATATGTTTTAGGATCCCCTTTGTCCAAAAAAAATCATTTTCAGAAAAAGGTCCGAGTGTGTGTGTGTCCGTGTGCCTGTGAACACGATAACTCAAAAACAAAAAATCGGTAAAATACCAAACTTGGCATTTAAGTTTAGCGTCTTCCAGGGATGCTACCCGAAGATTTTGAGAAAAATTCCCCCAACCTCAAACTACCCTTTACATGGAACTTTTTTCGATATTTTTTAATTTTTTAAAAATGAATCTAACGATTTTGATTAAAATATCGTATATTAAAGATATTTACCTACCAAACAAAATGCATATCTTGAATTTTCTGGGAATATCCTCTGAAGACAACTTTATTCTGGATGAAGTTTACGAAATTTTACATAACTGCTAAATCGTAATAGACAAAAAACTACCAGAAAAAAGAATGAAGAGCAAGTTAAAACGCACAATTTATATTATATACACTTTTTTATGAAGCTGATCATTTTTTAGATATTCCTTATTTTTTGTTTCATATTTAAAAACTTATTTTTTCTTTCAGGAATTTGTCAACTCCTGTTCATATAAACAAAGGAATTTCAGTCAAATAGCAACTAGCTTTTGACTAATACTTTAATCTGTGGTATTCCCTTATTTTGCTTCTACTTGCGTGGAAGCAAGTAATGAGACTATTTCTGCTAAGTTTTTCTCGATTAACATGAAGAAAATAGAAGCATAAGCCTTTTAACAATAAGTTGTTGCAGAAATGTAGAGAAGGTCATGTGAATGGAACACATCAGATTTTTACTTTCTGTAGCCCATATGTACAATGCAAATAATAAATAGAGAAGGTATTGTATTCCACCCAAAATGGATACCGAGATTGCAATATATTTTGAAGTCCCGTGAGCCGAAAAAAAATTAGAAAAAAGGCCCGTGTGTGAGTGTATCTCTCTGTCTGTGGGTAGCATAGCTCGAAAACGAAAAGTCGTTTAAATACCATACTTGGTATTTAAGTACAGTATCTTACAGGATGCGAAGCGAACATTTTCAAAAAAATCCCCCACCCCCAATTACCCTTTACATGGGACATTTTTCGAAAATTGTGATTTTCTTAAAAATGGCTCTAACGATTTTGATTAGAATACTGTGTATTAAAGATATACACATCACAAATAAAATATATATTTTGAATTTTCTCGGAATAACATCTGAAGACATTTTTATTGTGGAAGAATTTTGTATAAATGGTAAACCGTAAGTGATATAGAAAAACTTACTACACAAAAGATGTAGATCTCGTTAAAGCACGCAAGTTACGTAATATACCATTTTTTTCCTGGAGTTGAGCGTTTTCGAGACACTTCTTGACATGGTTATAATACTTAAAAGTTTTCGTAAGGGAACTTGTAAAATGCTGGTCACGCAAAGTATCGGGTTTCAATCCCATAGCAAGCACTTTTTGAAACATCTGACTGTCGGGCTAGCCTAGTGTATTCTCGTATTTGCCTTTATTTACAAGGAAGCAAATAATAAGACCGTTACTGCTAATGCTTTTAGATTTACATGAATTGGACAGTAGACAAATCTTATGTGTTCCATTCACATGCCTTTCTCTACGACAAATATTGTTAAAAAGCTTATTCTTCTATTTACTTAATGCTAATCGAGAAAAATTACCAGAAATCGTCTTATTACTTGCTTCCATGTAAGTAGAAGGGAAATAAAGGAGAACCATAGGCTAAAGTGATAGTCAAAAGCTGGTTACTATGTGACTGAAGTTCCTTTGTTTGTATGGACAGAAGTTGACAAATTCCCGTATAAGAAATGTTGAAGTATTTTAAAGTGAACCAATATCAATAAATATCTCAAAAACGAACAAATCTACGAAAAAAATTATATGTAACATAAATTGTGTGTTTTAACGAGCTCTACATTTTCTATTAGTAAGTTTTTTTCTATCTCTTACGGTTTACCAGCTATGTAAACTTTCGCAAAATTCATCCAGAATAAACATGTTTTGAGAGGCCATTCCCAGAATATTGAAGATATACATTTTATTTGTCATGTAAATATATTTAATATAAAATATTTTAATAAAAATCGTCAGAGCATTTTTTGAGAAAATCAAAACGTTCGAAAATGTTATCATGTAAAGGATAGTTGGGGTGGGGGGATTTTCTTGAACATTTTCGTGTCGCATCCCTGGAAGATACTGAATTTAAATAGCAAGTTTGGTATTTAAAGGACTTTTCGTTTATGACCTGTGCTGCCCACACACACCCACACAGTACGCATTGAGACAGCAACACAGATGTAGAGCAAACCTGTGAATGGAACACATCAGATTTTGTCTGTCTGTAAATAGCATACCTCAAAAACAGAAAGTCGGTGAAACACCAACCTTGGTATTTAAGTTCAGTATCTTCCAGGATGCGAAGCCAAGATTTTCAAGAAAGCCTCACCCCTAACTACCCTTTACTAGGAATATTTCTCAAAAATTGTGATTTTCTCAAAAATGCCGCAAACGATTTTGATTAAAATACCGTATAATAAAGATATTCACATCACAAATAAAATATATATTTTAAATTTTCTGGGAATAGCCTTTGTAGAGCTCTCTGGTCTGGTTGAACTTTGCTGAATTTTGAATAACTGTTACACCGTAAGAGATAGATAAAAATGAACTAAACAAATATATAAACCTCCTTAAAACAGATCATTTATGTCATATACGTTTTTATTGCAGATTGGGCCGGTTTTGAGATATTCATTGTTATTGGTTTCAGTTTTAAACTAATGAACTTTTCTCAAATGAGACCATGCAAAGTTATACGGACTTATTTTTTACTTTCTCTACACGTACTACGTACATAGTGTATAGAGAAAGTATTGTAATGCACCCAAAAATTCCATACCGAGATTTCACCGGAAATATATGTTTTAAGGTCCCCTGTATCCAAAAAAAAGCATTTGCAGAAAAAGGGTCGTGTGTGTGTCCGTGTGTCTGTGAACACGATAACTTAAAAACGAAAAGTTGGTAAAATATCAAACTTAGTATTTAAGTTTAGTATCTTCCAGGGATGTGAGAGAAAGATTTTGAGAAAAATCCCCCCATCCCAAACTGCCCTTTACATGGAACTTTTTTAAAAAAAGTTTGATTTTCTCAAAAATGGCACATAGATTTTTATTAAAATATCATATATCTACTATAGATATTTACCTGACAAATAAAATGCATATCTTGAATTTTCTGGGAATAGCCTCTGAAGACTGCTTTATTCTAGATGTATTTTACGGAATTTTGCAAACTGCTAAACCGTAAGAGATGGACAAAGACTTACCACACAAAAAATGTAGAACACGATAAAACACACAATTTATGTTATATAATTTTTTTCGTGGAGTTGATCGTTTTTGTGATATTATTTGTTATTGGTTTCAGATTTAAAAGACTTTTCTCATACGGAAATTGTCAACTCCTGTCCATACAAACAAAGGAACTTCAGTCACATAGCAACCAGCTTTTAACTATCACTTTAGCCTATGGTACTCCCTTATTTCTCTTCTACTTACAAGGAAGCAAGTAATAAGACTATTTCTGCTATTTTTTTCTCGATTAGCTTGAAGTAAATAGAAGCATAAGCTTTTTAACAATAATTTGTTTCAGATGGAACACATCAGATTTTTATCACAGTGACCAGCTTTTAAAATATTTGTCTATCGCTTTGGCTTAATGTATTCGCGTATTTCCCATGTACTGACAAGGAAGTAAGTTTTAAGTCCAATTATGCTAATATTTATCTTGATTAGCATTACATAGTTAAACAAAAATCTTATGCAATAAAAATTTGTTAATGTAACAGGTAGAGAAAGTCATGTGAATGGAACACATCCAATTTTTTATATTAGCCCTAATTATTCTGAGGGAGTTGAATAAGTAAATGTAAATTAATGTTTGCCCTCAAAATAAAATCAAACTTAAAACTCATTACTTTTTGCACTCTTCAAAATTTATGATTTTTCAAAAGTATATAACTTATTTCGCAAAATTGGAGCATAATTTTGAATAGAAATATATATTCAATGTATTTTGAAATGCAGTACAAGAATTTTTGTGGCAATTACTTCGTGTGGAACATTTCAGCATGGAGAGATGCTAAAACTTCTGATGTGATCCGTCTCCGTCACAAATGAGTGTTAACAAGCTTCATGTTAATCGAGATAAATATTAGCAGAAATGCTCTCTTGTAAGTAGAAGTGAAATAATGCAATACACTAGGCTAAAACGCAAGTCACATCTTTTAAAAGCTGGTTGCCATGTGGATGAAATCCCTTTCTTTGTAATGCCAGGAGTTGACAAATACCCGTATTTGAAACGTTTTTACTATTTTAAAACTGAAACCAATAACAAGGAATATTTAAAAAATGGTCAAATTCACGAAAAAAATATAAATTATATAAATTGTGTGTTTCAACGAGATCTACATATTATGTGTAGTATGTTTTTATTTATTTCTTACGGTTTGCCAGTAATGCAAAATTCAGCAAAGTCCATCCAGAATAGAGGCTATAATTTAGAGGCTATTCCCAGAAAATTCAAGATATATATTTTATTTTTAATATCTTTAATATATGGTATTTTTATCAAAATCATTAGAACCATTTTGAGACAGCCAACATTTTAGAAAATTTGTCCATGTAAAGGGTAGTTTGGGGTGGGAGCATTTTCCTCAAAATCTTGTGTCGCATCCCTAGAAGATATAAACGTATATACCAAGTTTGGTATTATACTAACTTTTCGTTTTTGAGTTTCGTGTCACAAACGTGGACACACGCACCCAGTGACACATGGAACTTTTTCTAAAAATTATTTTTTGTTGTATATAGGGGACCCTAAAGCAATTATTTTCGGTGAAATCTCGGTATCGAATTTTTGGGTGCAATCCAATACCTTCTCTGTACACTTTGTATATAGTACGTGTAGAGAAAGTAAAAAAAATACGCGAGAAAACAAGATCTAATGCTGGGTGTGTCTATTAATGAGCACGAGTCTGCTATAATGAACTGAAACTGTGCATCCTCTTAGAGTGTAAGTGCGTGCGTGTGTAAGTATGTGTGTGTGCGTGTGTGTGAGTGTGTGAGGGTGTGAATATGTGAGTGTGTGTGAGAGTGTGAGGGTGTGTGAATGTGTGAGAGTGAGAGTGTGAGGGTGTGTGAGGGTCTATGACAGTGTGAGGGTGTGTGAGAGTGTGAGGGTGTGTGCATGTGTGAGGGTCTATGACAGTGTGAGGGTGTGTGAATGTGTGAGAGTGAGAGTGTGTGGGGGTGTGTGAGAGTGTGACTGTGTTGAATGTGTGAGGGTCTATGACAGTGTGAGGGTGTGTGAGAGTGTGAGGGTGTGTGCATGTGTGAGGGTGTGTGAGAGTGTGAGGGTGTGTGAATGTGTGAGAGTGAGAGTGTGTGGGGGTGTGTGAGAGTGTGACTGTGTTGAATGTGTGAGGGTCTATGACAGTGTGAGGGTGTGTGAAAGTGTGAGGGTGTGTGCATGTGTGAGGGTGTGTGAGAGTGTGAGGGTGTGTGAATGTGTGAGGATGTGTGAGAGTGTGAGGGTGTGTGAGAGTGTGACTGTGTATGAGAGTGTGACTGTGTGTGAATGTGTGAGAGTGAGAGTGTGAGGGTGTGTGAGAGTGTGACGGTGTTGAATGTGTGAGGGTCTATGACAGTGTGAGGGTGTGTGGGGGTGTGTGAGAGTGTGACTGTGTTGAATGTGTGAGGGTCTATGACAGTGTGAGGGTGTGTGAGAGTGTGAGGGTGTGTGCATGTGTGAGGGTGTGTGAGAGTGTGAGGGTGTGTGAATGTGTGAGGATGTGTGAGAGTGTGAAGTTGTGTGGCAGTGTGTGGGTGAATGAGGTTGTGATGGTCTGTGACAGTGTGAGGGTGTGTGAGAGTGTGTGGGGGTGTGTGAGAGTGTGACTGTGTTGAATGTGTGAGGGTCTATGACAGTGTGAGGGTGTGTGAGAGTGTGAGGGTGTGTGCATGTGTGAGGGTGTGTGAGAGTGTGAGGGTGTGTGAATGTGTGAGGATGTGTGAGAGTGTGAGGGTGTGTGAGAGTGTGACTGTGTATGAGAGTGTGACTGTGTGTGAATGTGTGCGGGTGTGTGAGAGTGTGAGTGTGTGTGAATGTGTGAGGGTGTGTGAGAGTTTGATTAGGTGTAAATATGTGAGGGTGTGTGAGAGTGAGGGTGTGTGAATGTGTGAGGGAGTGTGAGAATGTGAGTGTGTGTGGATGTGTGAGTGTGTGTATGAGTGTGAGGGTATGTGAATGTGTGAGGGTGTGTGAGAGTTTGAGTGTGTGTGAATTTGTGAGTGTGTGTGAGTGTGTGTATCAGTGTGAGTGTGTGTGAATGTGTGAGGGTGTGTGTCAGTGTGAGTGTGCGTGAATGTGTGTGGGTGTGTGTCAGTGTGAGTGTGTGTGAATGTGTGAGGGTGTGTATCAGTGTGAGTGTGTGTGAATGTGTGAGGGTGTGTATCAGTGTGAGTGTGTGTGAATGTGTGAGGGTGTGTGGATGTGTGAGGGTGTGTATCAGTGAGAGTGTGTGTGAATGTGTGAGGGTGTGTATCAGTGTGAGTGTGTGTGAATGTGTGAGGGTGTGTATCAGTGTGAGTGTGTGTGAATGTGTGAGGGTGTGTGAATGTGTGAGGGTGTGTATCAGTGAGAGTGTGTGTGAATGTGTGAGGGTGTGTATCAGTGAGAGTGTGTGTGGATGTGCGAGGGTGTGTATCAGTGTGACTGTGTGTGAATGTGTGAGGGTGTGTATCAGTGTGAGTGTGTGTGGATGTGTGAGGATGTGTATCAGTGTGACTGTGTGTGAATGTGTGAGGATGTGTATCAGTGTGACTGTGTGTGAATGTGTGAGGGTGTGTATCAGTGAGAGTGTGTGTGGATGTGTGAGGGTGTGTATCAGTGTGAGTGTGTGTGAATGTGTGAGGGTGTGTATCAGTGAGAGTGTGTGTGGATGTGTGAGGGTGTGTATCAGTGTGAGGGTGTGTGAATGTGTGAGGGTGTGTATCAGTGTGAGTGTGTGTGAATGTGTGAGGGTGTGTATCAGTGTGAGTGTGTATGAATGTATGAGTGTGTATGAATGTATGAGTGTGTATGAATGTATGAGTGTGTATGAATGTATGAGTGTGTATGAATGTATGTGTGTGTATGAATGTATGTGTGTATGAATGTATGTGTGTGTATGAATGTATGTGTGTGTATGAATGTATGTGTGTGTATGAATGTATGTGTGTGTATGAATGTATGAGTGTGTATGAATGTATGAGTGTGTATGAATGTATGAGTGTGTATGAATGTGTGAGGGTGTGTGAATGTATGAGTGTGTATGAATGTATGAGTGTGTATGAATGTATGAGTGTGTATGAATGTATGAGTGTGTATGAATGTATGAGTGTGTATGAATGTATGTGTGTGTGAATGTGTGAGGGTGTGTGAATGTATGAGTGTGTATGAATGTATGAGTGTGTATGAATGTATGAGTGTGTATGAATGTATGAGTGTGTATGAATGTATGAGTGTGTATGAATGTATGAGTGTGTATGAATGTATGTGTGTGTGAATGTGTGAGGGTGTGTGAATGTATGTGTGTGAATGTATGAGTGTGTATGAATGTATGTGTGTGTGAATGTGTGAGGGTGTGTATCAGTGTGAGTGTGTGTGAATGTATGAGTGTGTATGAATGTATGAGTGTGTATGAATGTATGTGTGTGTGAATGTGTGAGGGTGTGTATCAGTGAGAGTGTGTGTGGATGTGCGAGGGTGTGTATCAGTGTGACTGTGTGTGAATGTGTGAGGGTGTGTATCAGTGTGAGTGTGTATGAATGTATGAGTGTGTGTGAATGTGTGAGGGTGTGTATCAGTGAGAATGTGTGTGGATGTGCGAGGGTGTGTATCAGTGTGACTGTGTGTGAATGTGTGAGGGTGTGTATCAGTGTGAGTGTGTGTGAATGTGTGAGGGCGTGTGTCAGTGTGAGGGTGTGTGAATGTGTGAAGGTGTGTGAGATTGTGTGAATATGTGAGGGTGTGTGAGAGCGTAAGGGTGTGTGAGATTGTGTGTGTGAGAGTGAGAATGTGTGTGAATGTGAGAGTGTGTGACAGTGTGAGGGTTTATGAGAGAGTGAGCGTGTGTGAATGTGTGTGAAGATGTGTGAATGTGTGAGGGTATGTGAGAGTGTAAGGGTGTGTGAGAGTGTGAGAGTGTGAGTGGGTGTGAGAGTGTGTGAGAGTGTGAGTGTGTGTGAATGTGTGAGTGTGTGTGAGTGTGTGTGAGAGTGTGCGTGTGTGTTAATGTGTGAGGGTGTGTGAGGGTGTGCGTGTGTGTGAATGTGTGAGGGTTGTGAGAATGTTCGGGTGTGTGAATTTGTAAGGGTGTGTGATAGTGTGAGTGTGTGTGTGAGAGTGTCAGGGTGTATGAGAGTGTGAGTGTGTGTGAGGGTGTTTGAGGGTGTGTTTGAGTGTGAGTTTGTGTGAGACTGTGAGTGTGTGTGTCATATTGCTGTTGCCATAAAGGGCCTATTGAGCATCAAATTGCTGGGGGTAGGATGATAAGAGACGGGGGTCTAACATAATACAAGCACGCTAAGAGCCCGCCCACGCCAAAACGGAACGGCACCAGTCCTGGTCGCCTACAATCACGAGAGACCAGTTGGATGAAATGGAGGTGAAAGGAAAGGGCAGGAAGTTCTGGGGAATGAAGAACGATCCCCGCCCACCAGGAAAAACCTCCGAGAATAAAAAAAGTGGCTTAGAGAGGTTGCCCACGGGTATCGAACCCACGACGTGAAGAGTGCCAACTGCAGACGATACGTTTGTGCCAGGCTTGGTTGCCTAAATTATAAGTCATATTTTTTATTGTGAAGAAAATTAATTTTTTAATTTTTCACCATTTTCATACAAATTTCACAAGTACAGTTCTCTTAGAGATTTTGCTGTCTCTTATGGGTTTTGCTTTCTGTACAATGTACATAGTGGATGGAAAATATATTGTATTCCACCGAAAAATTCGAAGTCGAGGTTTCACCGAAAATATATGTTTTGGCGTCCGTTGTGCCCGAAAAAAGCATTTTTAGAAAAAGATCCGTGTGTGTAGTCAGCATAGCTCAAACCGTTAAATACCAAACTTGGTATTTTGCTTTAGTATCTTCGAATGATGCGACATTAATTTTTTCAAGAAAATCCCGCTACAACAAACTACCCTTTACGTTGAAAAGTTTTCGAAAATTTTAATATTCTCAAAAATAGTTCTAACGATTTTTATTAAAATATCGTGTATTAAAGCTATTTATAAGCGAAATTAAATGTATATCTTGAATTATCTGGGAAGAGCTTCTGAAAACCTATTATTTCTGGATAAATTTTGTGGAATTTTGCTTAACTTCTAAACCATAGGATATTGCCAAAATCTTACTGCATAAAACATATAGATTTCATCAAATTACACAATATATGTCCTTTACCTTTTTTATGTGGAAGAAACCGTTTCCGAGATATTCCTAGTTATCAGTTTCAGTTGTAAAGTACTTATACTTTTCTCAGATAGGAAGATAAGTTTTCTTTTGTTTTACTCCTAGCCAAGCAAAGAAGCGATTTGCAATGATAATCACATAACGAAAGCTTTTAAAACATTTGACTGTTGGTATAGCCTAGCGCAATCTCTTAGTTCCCTTCTGCTTGTAAGAAACTAAGTAATAAGAACATTCTGCTAATTTTTATTTCGTGTAGTGTTATGTAAAAAGAATAATAATCTTTTGTAATAAGTTTGTAGAGCAGTTAGGGAGCGCCACGTGAGTGAAACACGTCAGATTTTTTTACTTTCTATATAAGCACTATGTAAATAGTGTATAGAGAATGTATTTCACTCCACCAAAAAATTCGATACCGAAATTTCACCGGAAATATATGTTTTAGGGCCCCCTGTATGCAAAAAAAGTATTTTTAGAAAAAAGTCCATTGTGTGCGTGTCCGTGTGTCAGTGTGTCCGTGGGTCTCTGAACACGATACTCATAAACGAAAAGTCGGTAAAATACCAAACTTGGTATTTAAGTTTAGCATCTTTCGGGGATGCGACACGAAGATTTTGAGAAAAATCCCCCCACTCCAAACTACCCTTTACATGGATTTTTTTTCGAAAATTTTGATTTTCTAAAAATGGCTCTAACAATTTTGATTAAAATATCATATATTAAAGATATTTACCTGACAAATAAAATGTATATTTTGAATTTTCTGGGAATAGCCTCTGAAGACTACTTTATTCTGAGTGAATTTTACGGAATTTTGCATAAGTACTAAACCGTAAGAGAGAGACAAAACTTACCACACAAAAAATGTAGAGCACATTAAAACACACAATTTATGTTGTACACATTTTTTTCGTGGAGTTTATTGTTTTTGAGATATTCCTTGTTTTTGGTTTAAGCCATAAAAACTTATATTTTTCTCATTCAGGACTTTGTGAACTCGTGTCCATACAAACAAAGAAACCTCAGTCACATAGCAACCAGCTTTTGACTATCACTTTAACCTATGGTACTCCCTTATTTCGCTTCTACTTACAAGGAAGTAAGAAATAAGACTATTTCTGCTAATTTTTTCTCGATTAGCAAGAAGTAAATAGAAGCACAAGCTTTTTAAAAATAATTTGTTACAGAGATATAGAGAAAGTCCTGTGAATGGAACACATCAGATTTTTGTAGTATGTTTTTGTCTATCTCTTATGGTTTAATCGATTTGCAAAACTCATCGAGAATAAACAGAGCTTCATAGTGTATTTCCAGAAAGTTCAAAACATACATTTTATTTGTGATGTGAAGTACTTGTACTTTTATCAGACCGGAAGTGTCCGTTTTTCTTTTGTTCTACTCCTGGCCAAGCAAAGAAGTGATTTGCAATGACAATCGCATAACGACAGCTTTTAAAACATTTGACTATCAGTTTAGTCTTGTGCAATCCCTTAGTTGCCGTCTACTTATAAGAATATTCTGATAATGTTTATCTCGATTAGCATTGTGCAGATAGATGAGTTAGCTTTTGTAAAAAGTTTGTTTGTAGAACAGGTAGAGAAAATGATGTGAATGTAAGACATGATATTTTTCTTGTCTGTGTTTAGGCTTTGGCTCAAGAGATGCCCTATATGTTTGATCCAACTACGACTTCTACTCCGATGTCACGGAGACCTGCAGCGCCTCGGAGTGCTTTACAACAGGAGTTGGATCAGTTTGATCCGTTTACACCCATAAAGACGACCCCACCGCAGTATACATCTTTATACACCACTCCAAAAACTTCTCTTAAGTATACCATTTCAAACACACCGTCGTTGGTTACTCCTTCATTTGAACGTAGCGCAGAGGTAGTTCCCGATATGATAGGTCTTGATGAAGCAACTCCTCCGTGTCCTTCATATGAGTGTGCCCCAGAAGAAGAGCAAGTTGCCAAAACTCCACGTGCACGCGCTTCTGTCAAAATGACCGTGCCAACAGACGATCAGCGAACGCCAAAAGTGATTCCATCATATGAACGGACTCCAGAGGAGATGTTGCCTCCTGTGGAATCTGATCGTCCTCCTAGAAAGCGCCACACCACTGCCGCAGATCCGAGGTACTCACTTGGTGGCATGTCGTATATATATCGTTTTTTACCGCAGAATCGCAAAGGGCGTGGAGTGCGCCATTCGTTTGAAACGGATGAAGAACCCGAACCTCCTCCTTTCCCCCCACCGCCACATCTAGCTCCTGTTCCACGTTCTCCTTGTGCTCAACCACAGCCTACACCTCGTGCCAAGCCCCAAAGGCCAACTGCTACTCAAAAAAGTCGAGTTGGTGTTCCAAAACGCGCGACAGTTGCAGTGCCGTCCAGACCAAAAAAACAGCCTCCCAGAGTTGAAGTAACACCAGAAGAGAAAACCGAAAACTGGAACCCCCTGCAAAAGCATGTACCCTGCCTACAAATAGGCTCAAGTAAGTTCAGAGAAGAAACTCTCTTTTGAAAGTAGATAACCTATAAAAGGTTATAGTTTATAGTGATAGAAATACTAAAATAAAAAATCGCATGGGTTATAAATGCATGATTTTTTCTACATTTCTATGACAAATTATTAAAAAGCTTATTCTTCTATTTACGCATGTTAATAAAGAAAGAATTAGCAGAAATAGTATTATTACTTGCTTCCTTGTAAGTAGAAGCGAAATAAGGGAGTTCTACTGGTTAAAGTGATAGTCAAAAGCTGGTTGCCATGTGACTGAAGTTCCTTTGTTTATATGGACAGCAGTTGACAAATTCCTGTATGAGAAAAGTATAAGTATATTATAGCAGAAATCAATAACAAGGAATGTATAAAAACGATCAATTTCATGTATATAATATAAACTGTGTGTATTTTTTTTTTTTTTTTTTTTTTTTTTTTTTTTTTTTGTAGTTTTAACGTTCTTTAACCTGGTTTGGTCATATCGGACGATGAATCCTATTGATGATATGATGCTCAAATGATCTCGGGGTCCGTGGAGCTTAAAGTTACTCGACATTCGTCTTCTCAGGATAAGGGAAAACCCCGAAAAAACCTTACCTGGGTAACTCACCCTAAGCGAGATTCGAACTCACGACCTTTTGAACGTGAGGCAGACATGCTACCACCACGCTACCCAGGCGGGCAAACTGTGTGTATTAATGGTGTCTACATTTTCTATTAGGTACGCTTGTGTCTATCTCTTACGGTTTACCACTTATGCAAAATTCGTCCGGAAAAAAGGATGCCTTCAGAGGCTGTTCCCAGAAAAATCAAGATATACATTTTATTTGTAATGTAAATATCTCTAAAATACGACATTTTAATAAAAATCGTTAGATCCATTTTTGAGAAAATCATAATTTTCGAAAATTTTTCCATGTAAAGGGTAGTTGGGGTGGGAGGATTTTCTTGAAAATCTTCGTGTCGCATCCTTGGTATGAAGTAAAGAGAAGCATAAGATACTGAATTTCGATACGAAGTTCGGCAAACGGAATCTTTTGTTTTTGAACTATTCTGCCCTTAGATACTGACAAACACACACGGATATTTTTCTAAAAATGTCCCAAGTAAAGTGTAATTGGGGGGAGATTTTCTTCAATATCTTCCTGTCATATCCTTGGAAGATACCAAACTTAAATTCCAAGTTTGCTGTTCAACTATATTTTAGTTTTTGAGATATGCTGCCCACAAACACACCAAGCACACACATATACAGACAGACACAACCACGGACATTTTTCTAAAAATGCTTTCTTTGGATTCAGGGGATGCCAAAATATATATTTCCGTTGACATCTCGGTAGGTATCGAATTTTTGGGTGCAATACAAAACCTTCCCTATCCACTATGTACATAGTACGTGTAGAGAAAGTAAAAATGCATAAACTGTATGTTTCAATGAGATCTACATTTTTATGTAGTAAGTTTTTGTATATCTCTTACCAGTTATACAAAAATCACCCAGAATGAAGAGGTCTTCAGAAAATTTCCAGAAAATCCAAGATATACATTTCGTTTGTTATAAAAATATTATAAACATACGTAATTTAATCAAAATCGTTAAAGCCATTTCTAAGAAAATCAACATTTTCGAAAAATGTATCGTGTAAATGGTAGTTGGTGGGGGGAATTTTTTGAAATTCTTTGGTCGTATACTTGGAATATACCAAGCTTAAATATCAAATTTGGTACTTAACGGTCTTTACGTTTTTGAGCTAATCTGCACCCCTCCCCACACACACACACATAAAGAGATAGAGAGAGAGAGAGAGAGAGAGAGAGAGAGAGAGTCGCACACGGGCATTTTTCTAAAAATACTTTTTGGATTCAGGGGATTTCAAAATATATATTTCCGATGAAATCTCGAATTTTTGGGTGCAATACAGTACCTTCTCTATAAACATAGTACCTACGTGTAGAGAAAGTAAACATGTGGTGTGACTTTGTGTGCAGCAAATTATTGTTCTCTTTACTTCATTAAAGGAGTTGACCATCGCTTTAGCCATCTCCCGTTACTTACAAGAAGCTTGTAATAATGTTTATCTTCATTTTTGTTGTAGAGCTAACCGTTTCCGATATATTCCGGTTATTGGTTTCAACTTTAAAATATTTATACTTTGCTCAAACAGTAAGTTGCGCGTGCTTCTTTTGTTTTACTCCTAGCCATGCAAAGAAGCGAATTTCAATGACAATCGCATAGCGACAGCTTTTAAAACATTTGGCCATCGCTTTAGCCTAGTGTATTCCCTTAATGCTCTTCTACCTACAAGGAACTAAGTAATGAGACCATTTCTGCTAATGTTTGGAAAGAAGAGTCAAGTTTTGTACGATTTTTTACTTTCTCTGCACGTATTATGTACATACTGTATAGAGAAGGTATTGTAATGCACCCAAAATTCGATAGCGAGATTTCACCGGAAATACATGTTTTGAGACTCCCTGAATACACAAAAAAACAGTTTTAAAAAATGTCCGTGTGTGTGACTGTCTGTCTGTCTGTCTGTGTGTGTGTCTGTGTGTATGTGGGCAGCATAGCTAAAAACGAAAAGTCCATTAAAAACCAAACTTGGTATTTAGGTTTAGTATCTTCCAAGGATGCGACATGAAGATTTTCAAGAAAATCCCCCATCCACAACTACCCTTTACAATTTAACTTTTTTCGAAAATTTTGATTTTCTCAAAAATGGCTCTAATGATTTTGATTAAAATATCGTATATTAAAGATATTTACCTGACAAATAAAATGTATATCTTGAAAATTCTCGAAATAGTCTCTGAAGTCTACTTTATTCTGGATGAATTATACGGAATTTTACATAACTGCTAAACCGTGAGAGATGGACAAAAACTTTACATTCAAAAAATGTAGAACACGTTAAAACACACATTTTATGTTATATACGTTTTTTTCGTGGAGTTGATCGTTTTTAGTTTCAGCTTTGAAAAACTTATACTTTTCTCGTAGAGGAGCTTGTCAACTCCTGTCCATACAAGCAAAAGAACTTCAGTCACATAGCAACCAGCTTTTGACTACCACTTTAACCTATGCTACTCCCTTATTTCGCTTCTACTTACTAGGAAGCAAGTAATAAGACTATTTCTGCTAATTTTTTCTCGATTGGCATAAAGTAAATAGAATCAAAAGCTTTTAAATAATATTTTTTGCAGAGATGTAGAGAAAGTCATGTGAATGGAACACACCATATTCTTTTTGTAGAACAGGTAGAAAAAACCATGTGAATTTAACACATCAAATTTGTTTTGAGTAATTCTGTCCAATTTGCATCCATTTGCTCCGCTAACCGAAAGCTAGATTTTCAAGTATAATTGCATGTGTGGTACAAAATGTTTGGTTTCATTTTTGACAGGCCTTGTCGGTGTGAAGCCACCAGTAGCATGCGCCAGGTCCTTGGAGTCCTCCTACGTTTCCCACCCACAGTAAGTAAGGAGTAATCATAGAACTGTAAAAAGAAGCTAGTAACACAAATATCAATATAATAATTAATAATTGTAACAATTCTCCACTTATTTTTTTTGGAATCCAAGGACTAGTTTCGCAATAAAATGGTCTATTGCATCGTCAGCCCAGTTTCTTTTTGATCTATGTCATTATGGTTACTGCCACTAGATAGATTGTGTACTAAAGCATTGCTAACTACTGCAATCAAAACAAATTTGGTGAGAGAATCAATTGGTGGTATATCAAAATTCATGGCATGATTTTTATTCTTGAATATATATACCTTCTTCCAAACCATTAAGTCTGTGGGTCCATTTAAGTGTTTTAATAATTTAACTTCTGCATTTATTTCATGCTTAAATTTCCAAAAATGTTCTGCCACAGCTGACTTATCAATTTGTTTGTATTTAATATTCCTAAAGTGTTCTTTTTCTCTGGTTTCTAAATGACGTTTAGTCTTACCAATATAAATAAGGTCACAATTTAAACAATTTAATTGATAAATGCCAGATTTTTATTTTTTTTGAAATGTCATCTTATTTAGAAAAGTCTAAAAAGTTTTTTATACTGTGCTTATTTTGAGGAACCAATATTATACCATGCTCTTTGAAAATATTTGTGAATTTAAATATGTTATATTAAAATTTTGAATTTTATATTAAAATATGAAAATCATGCAATGAAATTTGATAATTGATTCTGTCACTAAATTTGTTTTGATTCTAGTAGTTAGCAATGCTTTAGTACACAATCCATCTAGTAGCAGTAACCACAACAATGTAAATAAACAGATCAAAAAGAATCTGAGCTGACGATGCAATAGATCCTTTTATTGCGAAACTAGTCCTTGGATTTCAAAAAGATAAGTGGAGAATTGTTACAGTTATTAATAATAATACTAATGAGTTATCAGATTAGATTATACAGTGTGTTCCGTTGAATCGTTACCACAAAAGAAACCTTAATATCTCCTAAACTAATCGACACAGAATTAGTTTCAATAAATCTTATATGTGGCCCGAGGAATATCAAGACGGAACTCTATATCCTCCATGCGTCTATTGTCAATCAGGTCCTGTACTGCAGATCGGTATTTGTGAGATGCATATGCCCCTGCCGCTGAATCCTTGCACTTGACAGTTACGAGTTAGGTTGGCGCACCCACAGAAAACAGATGAAAAGTATTACCCGTTTGACTTTTTGAACCAATCACAAAGCAGCATTCCAGTCGGTCAGTCAGACAACGGAAACGAATCTAGATGCCGCACCGTTGCTATTTCCAACTATGTGCTCAGTTTGTGGATTCCTAACACGTGCATAGAGTTGTTCTGTACAAGCTACGTATTATTCGTTGTTATTTATATTTATTGTTGTTGCTGATAATGTTGTTGGTGTTTGTTTGTACGTGAGGGAACATAAGACTTTCCAAATTATAAAGGTGGATAGACTTTTGCGAAAGGTGAGGCGGCTTCATAGAAGAAGAAAGTGAATCATGTGCACAAAATAATACGAAAAGCACAGGCATTAGACGGAAACATCAGTGAATGTGAACCACTAATATGTCTTGGTGACGACGATGTTGATGATGACAATGACGATGATACTTCCGAGAATGATGACCACGGACTGTTGGATGGAATTGAGCCATTAACAGTCTAAACCAGTGAAAATCACTTTGTTATATTTTTCTCTCATTGTAACAAGCTATTTTGCATTTTTGTTAAATATTGTGTAAATATGTGCGTATGCTACATGTGTTATAGTATCACTGTTATTTTAAATTAACAACAATAATAACGAATTAGTTTCATTATTCATCGGCATTCATTTACTATGTACACTGTTTATATTCGTCTTTGCACACGATAGAGACATTTGTAATCAGCTGTTGTTGTTTACTAGATACTCAGGCAACACCGCAAAGGCAGCATAGCCAATCTTACACGAAACCAACCGAACTGTCAAGTGCAAGGATTCAGCGGCGGGGGTATAGTTCAACATATCTAGGTCTGTAGTCCCTATTTCTGTGCTTTCGGCGAAGTGTCGTGCAGGCGAAAGGTTGCGATGCGATTGAGGAATTCACTGTCATCATTAGAGACCGGATTATAGACAACATAAAATATACATGAAAAGTGTCAAAATATGTAACATCAAATAATACAAACAGAGTAATGATTATATTATTTCTAAACAACATACAATCGGCAATTTTTATTATTTACTTCGTCAGAAAAAAGTATGGATAGTAAATTCTTTTACATTTTGCTGCTATGGTAAACAGAAACGATCAGGTACTCTTCCAAATGTTCAGCAGTAAGATTGTGTCGTTGATTGCTCAAAACGTTTTATAAGCAGAAAAGGACCGTTCTACATCAACTGAGGTCACTGGACAGTTGTTTCTGGTAAAAGTTCACCCATCCCATTAATGAAACTACTAGTTTGTCACAAAGGCTCACAGCTTGGGTTATTACTCAAAATGTTTGCAAACTCATCATTAAGTTTCCTCAGGAATACCTCGAGCAAGGGGGAGTTCACTAGATGAATTTTACTCATAGATTCAGTAAACGCCAAAACTCGAGTTTCCATGTTTTTAATATTTACAGGTATATGGGAAAATGAGTGCAATTACAGCAATGTTTTTCTGAATACTGACAACCTGCCACTATCAAAGTAGTTTACAGCTTCGACCCAGGTACCCCAACTAGGGAGGTAAAGGCACATTTTGTAGTTTTTCTCTGTAGGCCTTGGTGTGAGCAGACACCTTAAGAAACACTTTCCCTGTTGATGAAATCAGTTTGTTTATATTCCCAAAAATAAAATTAAATACCACAACGAGAACAAGCCAGTAGCATGCAAATGCATATAAACCGGTCTCTAGATAACAGTGCAGTGGCGATCTCGGCCCGTTTGGGTTTATCATTCCGCTACATAAGTTGGTTTTTGTATGCTTTAATTCGCAGTATTTTATGGACAAGCCTGTGAGCAGTAGTCTTGGAATACCTAGCTCTGAACTGGCCCGTCGATTTGACTTCCTTGGGCTGCGTTGTCTTACATCCTCAACTGGTTTTCTGCCGTTTCAGCACCGATCCGGTTTCCAACAGGATTGTACCATTTCACAATGGTATGACGATCTGGAACATTTGTACCATATTCCTGCCTAAATCTTCTTTGTACTGCAGTTGGGGACTTCAATTCGGCTTACCAATAACAACACTTCACTTTCTGCTCTACCCTGAATTCCGCCATTTTAACTCTTGTGTGTTGTCAATGACATGGGGCGATCCATGAACGAATCGTTCATATGAACGATTGAAAGGAAAGAATCATATGAATCGTGTTAATCTTGGCATGAATCGTTGTTCAAAAAGAGAGTCGTATGAATCGTATCAACCATAGCAGGTATCGTCGTTCAAAAAGAATCGCGAGAATCGTTCTAGTCTCAACATGAATCGTTGTTCAAAAAGAATCGAAAAGAATTGTGTCAACCATAGCAGGTATCATCGTTAAAAAAGAATCGCAGATTTGAAAAATCGTGATCATGTATTGGGGTTTGTTTTTCTTTTGATTCCACCTTTCGAAGTACCAAGCCGAGCTTCGTCGAAAACTGCCGAGCGCGTACAGGGATTTATAACAATTTATTTTATTATGAACAAATAAATAGTGCTGTGGCCATGAGGCTAAATATAAGAATATATAAAATTATAAAATATATAAAATATATAATTTACAGATGTATATATAAAATAAAATAAATAATATATATTTATATACAATATGCATAAGAAAAGGAACACTACCGATCATTTCCAAAGCCACTTTATATTCTTTAGGGATGTGTTATTGTAAACTTGAAAGCAAGCGTTAGAATTTACAGCTGTTTTAATATATATAGCAGTATCTTAAATATAATATATTCACATCTAAATTACCGCCTGCGGTGCCATAAGTAGTTAAAGCGAGCGTTAAACGCTACAAAAAACAACAGTTAAATCATCACTACATTAGATTAGATTAGAAAGCATTCTGTAGGTTCGTTTAGGCCAGGAAGCCCCTTAACATAGAACTTGTCAAGGCATATACATGTATACATATGTTTATGTACTATGAAGAAAAAAAAAACAATGTATAAAGCTCTAGTGCTAACAGCATGGGTTACAAAAACAACAGAATAGACATATAATCACAGCATTTGCTTTTGAGGACTGTATGCCACTGCACTATACTTAATGTGATCTATAAAAGCATGTGTACTTCCTTTTTTTTATTTGCATGCACATAAAAATAAAGAGTATAAAAATTAGTGTTAAAATGTATAAATAAATATAATTTCATTATATGTAACACTGATATAATGTCAGATGATAGTTTTCTAATTATCGACATAATAGTTACTACTAGTAATTATATAAAACTAAAATATGATTATTGTATTATGTACTCTTCATAAATGTCAACAAATTACAATACATATTTACAAATATGTTATAGAATTTCCAATGCAAAACTTTACAATTATGTACTAGAGTGTAAAATAACAAAGCATAAGGTTTTACAGACCTTGTATCATTGCTAAATACTAAAAAAATAATTTAAGCAAGACAAAGTATACATCAGTTTAATTTGAATATAAAACACACACACACACGCTAATATACTCAAAATGCAATACATTATAATACTTATATATATACAATGATTGTTAACGGTAGTAGGATGCTGGCTTTGAAATGCAATACTCTTTGAATATCATTACAAAAAACAAAAGAATGATGACTTTCTACTAAAAATAAGTTTTGCAATCTGCAGATTAATAAAAATGATTATTTTATAAATCACAAATACCACAAAAAGTATGACATTAATTCTCTGTTTTAATAAGAAGTGTCATTGACTTGTGCCTCTGTTTAAGTTCCGAATTACAAAAATTGGTCCAAATACATCGAAAATGAAGAAGACTTCATAGGCAACATATATAACTTCAGAAACAAAATTTTACCACAAATAAAGGAATTATGCTCCAACATAATAGTATAGAAACATACTATTCTAATACATTAAAATTACCTCGAATATTCCTGAAGAAAATAATAATTATTCTGGGTACTAGCGTTGTTTATAATGACACATTTATAAAAATTACACGATTTACTGGCGTGCAACCGCGGCGGTGGTGGATAATAATTACTCTGCGTATTGACACTACACAAATACCGCCACGGAGTCTAGGACAGTTTATGAAACATGTTTGCAATAGATGGAAAAGAGTAGGACGTTTGTATATCAATTACTGTATTTATGCTAAAGGAGCTACCACAAGACTATCTTCCCTGTGAATAATATAACTCAATCCAGAGGCTATTAATGAATCGTGAACGAATCGTATGAATCGATTCATATTGCATGAATGAATCGCATGAATCGATTACTGAAAATGAATCGCAGGACCCAACTCTAGTTGTCATACCACGCGCATGCGCAGTAGTGTCATTGAGCTTGGAGATTTCCCTCACAAGATAAGGGGAAAAGTATATTTATAACTTGACTGTGAGGAGATATTTACACTTCTTACTGGTAACACACTGTATATGACGAGACTCAAAAAGTCGTTGATTGCTGAAAGAATCCATGTGTATATCTTCATCGTGATTCTGTGTCAGATTTAATTACTAAATTCCAAACTTCCCGAAACAGAATGAAAAGCTTTTAAACTGGACGAAATATCTGAGATCCACTAAACGAATGGAGAAATTAGCACAGGAAACAGCTGTTTCTGTACAGGCACAACTTAGAGGTGTTACTGCATCCCTATACATGTATAGTTGTCCCGAAATGGAATGATGAACCCAAGGAAATCACAAATTTAGATAGATAGATAGATAGATAGATAGATAGATAGATAGATAGATAGATAGATAGATAGATAGATAGATAGATAGATAGATAGATAGATAGATAGATAGATAGATAGATAGATAGATAGATAGATAGATAGATAGATAGATAGATAGATAGATAGATAGATAGATAGATAGATAGATAGATAGATAGATAGATAGATAGATAGATAGATAGATAGATAGATAGATAGATAGATAGATAGATAGATAGATAGATAGATAGATAGATAGATAGATAGATAGATAGATAGATAGATAGATAGATAGATAGATAGATAGATAGATAGATAGATAGATAGATAGATAGATAGATAGATAGATAGATAGATAGATAGATAGATAGATAGATAGATAGATAGATAGATAGATAGATAGATAGATAGATAGATAGATAGATAGATAGATAGATAGATAGATAGATAGATAGATAGATAGATAGATAGATAGATAGATAGATAGATAGATAGATAGATAGATAGATAGATAGATAGATAGATAGATAGATAGATAGATAGATAGATAGATAGATAGATAGATAGATAGATAGATAGATAGATAGATAGATAGATAGATAGATAGATAGATAGATAGATAGATAGATAGATAGATAGATAGATAGATAGATAGATAGATAGATAGATAGATAGATAGATAGATAGATAGATAGATAGATAGATAGATAGATAGATAGATAGATAGATAGATAGATAGATAGATAGATAGATAGATAGATAGATAGATAGATAGATAGATAGATAGATAGATAGATAGATAGATAGATAGATAGATAGATAGATAGATAGATAGATAGATAGATAGATAGATAGATAGATAGATAGATAGATAGATAGATAGATAGATAGATAGATAGATAGATAGATAGATAGATAGATAGATAGATAGATAGATAGATAGATAGATAGATAGATAGATAGATAGATAGATAGATAGATAGATAGATAGATAGATAGATAGATAGATAGATAGATAGATAGATAGATAGATAGATAGATAGATAGATAGATAGATAGATAGATAGATAGATAGATAGATAGATAGATAGATAGATAGATAGATAGATAGATAGATAGATAGATAGATAGATAGATAGATAGATAGATAGATAGATAGATAGATAGATAGATAGATAGATAGATAGATAGATAGATAGATAGATAGATAGATAGATAGATAGATAGATAGATAGATAGATAGATAGATAGATAGATAGATAGATAGATAGATAGATAGATAGATAGATAGATAGATAGATAGATAGATAGATAGATAGATAGATAGATAGATAGATAGATAGATAGATAGATAGATAGATAGATAGATAGATAGATAGATAGATAGATAGATAGATAGATAGATAGATAGATAGATAGATAGATAGATAGATAGATAGATAGATAGATAGATAGATAGATAGATAGATAGATAGATAGATAGATAGATAGATAGATAGATAGATAGATAGATAGATAGATAGATAGATAGATAGATAGATAGATAGATAGATAGATAGATAGATAGATAGATAGATAGATAGATAGATAGATAGATAGATAGATAGATAGATAGATAGATAGATAGATAGATAGATAGATAGATAGATAGATAGATAGATAGATAGATAGATAGATAGATAGATAGATAGATAGATAGATAGATAGATAGATAGATAGATAGATAGATAGATAGATAGATAGATAGATAGATAGATAGATAGATAGATAGATAGATAGATAGATAGATAGATAGATAGATAGATAGATAGATAGATAGATAGATAGATAGATAGATAGATAGATAGATAGATAGATAGATAGATAGATAGATAGATAGATAGATAGATAGATAGATAGATAGATAGATAGATAGATAGATAGATAGATAGATAGATAGATAGATAGATAGATAGATAGATAGATAGATAGATAGATAGATAGATAGATAGATAGATAGATAGATAGATAGATAGATAGATAGATAGATAGATAGATAGATAGATAGATAGATAGATAGATAGATAGATAGATAGATAGATAGATAGATAGATAGATAGATAGATAGATAGATAGATAGATAGATAGATAGATAGATAGATAGATAGATAGATAGATAGATAGATAGATAGATAGATAGATAGATAGATAGATAGATAGATAGATAGATAGATAGATAGATAGATAGATAGATAGATAGATAGATAGATAGATAGATAGATAGATAGATAGATAGATAGATAGATAGATAGATAGATAGATAGATAGATAGATAGATAGATAGATAGATAGATAGATAGATAGATAGATAGATAGATAGATAGATAGATAGATAGATAGATAGATAGATAGATAGATAGATAGATAGATAGATAGATAGATAGATAGATAGATAGATAGATAGATAGATAGATAGATAGATAGATAGATAGATAGATAGATAGATAGATAGATAGATAGATAGATAGATAGATAGATAGATAGATAGATAGATAGATAGATAGATAGATAGATAGATAGATAGATAGATAGATAGATAGATAGATAGATAGATAGATAGATAGATAGATAGATAGATAGATATTTTATTTCACTGCTCTAGGCATGGCCCGGTGGCAGCGCAGTGTAGTTTTATTTATGGACGTTCTTTAACTGCTGTGGTTCTCAGCGTCCCATTCTATACTGGGCGTGAAAGACCGCTTAATTTTGCTCAGAGGCCTCTCTATCAGGCTTGAGGTAAATCTATGACCGGGACCAACTTCCCTTCCGAAGGATTTTCACCCGCGACCTTGGGTAATAATACAATGTACAATATAATTAAATGACTAATATGATAATGTAATGACAATACATCACAGTGTACCACCAAAATAATAATACAAAATTAAAATTGTATAATACTAGTGATAACGCTATTTTATATTTACTATCCCGAGTATAAATCACTCTTGTTTAGTCTCTTTATACGCGATAAACCCTTCAGCACAGCAATGCTATGACTGTGGTAAGAAGTAATATAAGCTTCATTTGCAATAAAAACTAGCGTGATCTGTTACCAACCGAACTTGATAGTGAGCATGCTAGGGCATTCACCTCACTGCGGAGAAACATTTGAGACACCTGTTATTTAAAGAATTGTTTAAGAAATTTTAATATATATAATATATTAGATAATATAAAGAAAATTATTCTATTTTATCCCCAGTAGCAGTGCCGTTGTTAGTGTTATGAGAGGCGTTCAACAAGTCCTTACAAAAAGACAAAAAAGAACAACATAAAACTAGTTTTGGTAGATTTTTTACTTTCTCTACACGGACTATGTACATAGTTTAAGAAGAGGGTACTGCAATGCACCCAAAAATTCGATACCGAGATTTCACCGAAAACACGTTTTGGGTCCCCCTGAATCCAAAAAAACATTTTTGGAAAAAGGGTTGTGTGTGTGTGTGTGTCGGTCTGTGTGTGTTTGTGTGTGTGTGCGTGTGTGAATGGACAGTATAGTTAAAAATGCAGACAGGTGAATACCGAACTTGGTATTTAAGTTTGATATTTTCCAAGGATGTGACACGAACATTTTCAAGAAAAGCATCCCACTCCCAACTACCTTTTACATGGAACTTTTTTTCGAGAATTTTGATTTTCTCAAAAATGGCTCTAATGATTTTGATTACAATATTTACTTGACAAATAATATATATATATATATATATATGATGAAATGATGCTCAAATGATCTCGGTGTCCATGGAGCTTAAAGTTACTCGACATTTGTCTTAGGATAAGGGGAAACCTCGAAAGAAACCTTATCCGGGTAACTTACCCTAAGCGAGATACGAACTCACGACCTTTTGAATGTGAGGCAGACACGCTACCACCACACTACCCAGGTGGGCGCAACCAACTTATGACTATCACTTTAACCTATGGTGCTCCCTTATTTCGCTTCCACTTACAAGGAAGCAAGTAATAAGACTATTTCTGCTAATTTTTTCTCGATGAGCATGAAGTAGGTAAATAGAAACATAAGCTTTTCAACAATAATTTGTTGCAGAGATGTAGAGAAAGTTTTGTGAATGGAACGCATCATTTTTTGCAACATTATTTCCTTTTAGCTCCATACATATTTCTCAGCATTTCTCCAACTTTTTAAGTAGGAATTTGGAAAGTCCTCAAAATAGGCATCTGTGTGCGAGATGACTTCTTTGTTAGTTGTTAATCGTTTTCCGCCGAGTCACTTTTTCGAGTGTGGAAATAAGAAAATTCTCTGGGGGCCAAATCTGATGAGTAAGGTGGATGTTTTAGTAAATCGATCCTTAATTCTACATTTTTCGCCATCTAAACTGCGCGAAGATGTGCACTCTTGCATTGCCTTGATGGAAGAAACTCCTTTTCTCTGCCAGACAAGGGCGGTTTTTTTTTAATTTCTCCGTTCAAACGGTGCAATAACGGTGCATAATAATATCCATTTATCATCCTTCCTTTCTGAAAGTAATATAAATGATTCTGAGCGCATCCCAAAAAAACCGACATCATCACCTTGTCTGTAAATTTCAGCACATTCTCCTTCTTCAGAGCTTTTAAAAACTCACGGCTTCGACTGTACTTTTGTATCTGGAGTATAGCAGTGTATCCATGTTTCATCCACAGCTATGTATCAACGCAGAAACTCGTCAGGATTGCGACGAAAAGGTGCTAAACCAGCTTCCCAATATATCATACGATTGCGTTTATTCTCCATTGAGAGCAAACGCGGCACTCATGTTGTCGAGACCTTTGTCAAACCTAATTTTTGGTGCAAAATTGAGAACACTGCACCTTGTGATATGCCTGTGGCCCTGCTATTTCGTGAATTTTATTCGTCGATCATTCACAACCATATTCCGGATTTTATCAATAATTTCGGAGGAAGTCACTTCTACTGGACGTTTGGAACGATGTTCATCATTTGTGGATGTACGACCGCGTTTAAATGCATTTATCCAATTGTAGTCGTAAACGCAGGAGCAGATGTGCCATGAACTTTAACCAACTCAGCTTTTATCTCTTTCGGTATTAAGCCTTTTAAATAAAAGTGTTAAATCACACACGAAAATCGTCCCCCCCCCCCAATATTTTAAATAAGCACAAAATTGTTGATTCAATCGCCTATGACAACGAAACCACGTGATGGACATAGCTGAAACTGAACTGCCACCTAGTAAGACACTAGCTACTAAAAACAGGTTTTTTCGATGCTATGAGTGTAATTTCTTGGATTTTCTAAGGTCTTATTAATTGCCGCCAGTAACTTGTAAAGTACAATATGCAGCTATAATCAGTTAACGTTATTTATTTACAGACAAAAAGGTGGATCCTTTGCAAAGGTTCATGAGGAAATAATGGAGGTGCACGGTGATCCCGCAAAAATACTGAACCTAAAACCTTTGTTAAAACCAAAACCTCAGCCAGGTAAGTAAACTATCGGTTATATGACCATCTGTAACCATTTACTCAGGTTATCTCTCAGAGGTGGACCAAACTCTCATGGGATAACCTCATTGAAAAGTTGGCTATAGTTCGCGTCAAATCTGCTGCATATGGCAGTAGCCAATGGGAGCGCGCTACAACGTAGCCATATCGTGCGCTTGTGCGTTAGAGAGCTGGAGATAGTAGCATACAGCGCTGGGTGTTATGCAGGGCTGTGGAACTGCAGAGTAAACTTCTAAGTAAAATTTTGCTATTTCATAAAACTAAATAAATAGTAATAAAAATTAACGTACGTGCTTATTCCAGAGGGATGGCCAGGGGCTCAGCGACACTGCGTCCGAGAGCTGGTAGACTCGTGGTGAGTCTAGGTGTAGCTTCTGTGTACCTACTCTGGTAATGGCTTAACCACAGGAATGATGAGGATGGTTAATTTTTGGTAATTTGAGGTTTCGGGTGATGATGTTAAGGAGGTAGCGCTAGATAGACTCCTGAAACGGTTGCATTTTTTCGGGAGCAGCATCCTTTCCTCTACTCCGCTAGTGTTTAAGTTAATGAAAAATTGTTTTTGTTGGAGAAATTTGATTGACCACTGCCAATGTTGGGAGGGGGGGTACTTAGTTAAGCTAATTTGCTGTTGGCTGGTTTGAAGCCATGATTACCGCGGATGTCCGCAGGCCATGTCGCCTGTATGAACGTTCAGGATGTAAGTATTCCCCCAGCGATCGAACAAGTGCGTTCGCCCAATCTGGCGTAGAATTTCTGAGCCCGGCGCCTAATGACATCTTCCAATATGGGAGAGCCGAAGCTTCCTGTAGTAGCCTCAAAGGGAAACGTCGACATACAGATTAGATTGACCGGAGTCCTTTATTCTGTATCCGCCTTAACCAGAGAAGCCAGGAGTCTGCTGTCATGCCCCACACTTCGCAGGTGTAGAGTATCAGAGGGACTATGAGCCCCTTGAAAAGACGTAACTTTAAGTGGACAGGCATTTGGGAGGCCAGAACAGGGTAAAGGGCGGCCACGAAAGGTTATCAAGAGTGACGCCTAGGTATTTTACACTGATAGACTACGTAAAACACTAAATTTTGGTTCTCTTCTTTCACTAACACAGTCGTTGCTTTACTTAGTGACATGTTGCAAGCTTCAACTTCATAGAACTGCACATTAACTCTCTGTTTTGTCTCCTGGTCAGAGTATTTAGGAATGTATTAGGAGAAAATGGAAGCGTAATGGTATATTAGCACAAAGGCTAATCACATCTCTGTAAACATTTATATCGAAAGGCTGAAGCTAAGATTACGCTCTTTTTACTTTCTCTAGACCACATGTGCAATGTATTGTATTCCACCCAAAAATTCCATGACGAGATTTCACTGGAAATATGTTTTTGGGGTCACCTGAGTCGAAAAAATGTATTTTTAGAAAAAGGCCCGTGTCTGAATGTGTGTTATATGTGGACAGCATAGCTCAAAAACGAAAATACCGTTAAATACTAAATTTGGTATTTCGGTTAAGTATCTTCTAAGGATGCGACACGAAGATTTTCAAGAAAATCCCCCCACCACAAACTACCCTTTACATGGACATTTTTCGAAAATTTTAATTTTCTCAAAAATGGCTCTAGCGATTTTGATTACAACTCCGTATATTACAGCCATTTATATCCTAAATAAAATGCATATATAGGGAATAGCCTCTGAAGACCTCTGTATTCTGGATGACACGATACGGACGTACAGACATAACATTCACACGGATCTTTTTCTAAAAATTACTTTTTTGGACTGAGAGTACTTCAAAGCATATACTTTCGATGAATTCTTGACATCAAATGTTTTTATGGAATAGACTCAAGGTGACCTGAAAACATATATTTCCGGTTCAATCTAGATATATAATTTTTGGGTTGAATACAACACGTTCTCCACCTACTGTGTACATAGTAAGTGCAGAGAAAGACAAAATAAAACAGTTTATCAAATATGTGTATAGTGTTAATCAAATACATTCTAATGTCACAAGTCTGTGGAGAATAAGAGAAAAATATTTATTCGTGCACTTTGCACATTCAAGTACTTTTTAGAATGCAGAGATTGTATATTGTGTACTAAGAACTGTAAGGTATACTTATCAGGTCAAGAATGCATATTGGGAATACGAGTTCTGATAAGTAACTTACAGTTCGTAGTTAGCCAATTACCTTTGAAATACTTGAAAAAAATGGAAAAAAAAAATAATAAATCAAAATTGCTTTTCGATATTTTATTGAACATTAAGAAAAAATGAATTCTCGATGTGGACAAATGAAAGGTTACATCTAAATTATATGGACAAAGCCTTCTTATACACTCTTTTGTTAATAAATTTTGCAATAGATTCTTTACTTGAAGCAACACATGTCTTGAGTGTTACGTCATTTCCTAATTGTACTGAAGTATTAATGACCTCTCAAACTCTTACTGTAAGTATTTAAAGTGTTTGTTGGCATGGCAGTTAATAAATGAATTGTAAATTTAGCTTACATTACTAAATGTGTGCTCGGAATTATTAACTTACATATCAAGTATTTAAGATATATATATATATATATATATATTTGAATACCAAAGACATTAACCTGATGGTTTATTCCACAGGAATGTTGGCAAAGACACCAAAACGGCCGATTGGAGGGCTGGCGCCACCACCTGCAATTGATTACTCAGCGTATGTATTGTATATATTATATATTTTACTAATACATGTTGTGTGTGTGTGTGTGCAGAGAATTTTAGATTCCGACAGCTCTGAAAATGTGAAATACAGTAACTTGGTCGTCAGGCGCACGGTCCGATTCTATTTTTTTAAACTTATTTTACATAATACCCCTCGAAGGTTCCCTCCTCCGCCGCCCCAGTGGCAATCCGAAAGAATCTACATCGCTTCCTCTACCATGCACGAACCACTGTCTAGGGGATAGTCAGGAAGCAGGTAACGGTTAAGTCATGTACCGCCGTAGCAACCTGAGATTTGTGGGTGACTATACAAAAATGCCCTTAACACACGAGAGTGTCTCGGGCAATCAGTGGGCTAGGATCTGGACTTGGCGTCGAGCCCAGAGCTCGGTGGTGATATGCGGGCTCATGGTAGCAGGGAATTAGCTCAGGGTTTCGGGCAATCGGTGGACTAGGACCTGGGCTTGGCGTCGAGCCCAGAGCTCGATGGTGATATGCGGGCTCATGGTAGCAGGGAATTAGCTCAGGGTCTCGGGCAATCGGTGGGCTAGGACCTGGACTTGGCGTCGAGCCCAGAGCTCGGTGGTGATATGCGGGCTCATGGTAGCAGGGAATAAGCTCAGGGTCTCGGGCAATCAGTGGGCTAGGACCTGGACTAGGCGTCGAGCCCAGAGCTCGGTGGTGATATGCGGGCTCATGGTAGCAGGGAATTAGCTCAGAGTCTCGGGCAATCGGTGGACTAGGACCTGGACTTGGCGTCGAGCCCAGAGCTCGGTGGTGATATGCGGGCTCATGGTAGCAGGGAATTAGCTCAGAGTCTCGGGCAATCGGTGGACTAGGACCTGGACTTGGCGTCGAGCCCAGAGCTCGGTGGTGATATGCGGGCTCATGGTAGCAGGGAATAAGCTCAGTCTCGGGCAATCGGTGGACTAGGACCTGGACTAGGCGCCGAACCCAGAGCTCAGTGGTGATATGCGGGCTCATGGTAGCAGGGAATTAGCTCAGAGTCTCGGGCAATCGGTGGACTAGGACCTGGACTTGGCGTCGAGCCCAGAGCTCGGTGGTGATATGCGGGCTCATGGTAGCAGGGAATTAGCTCAGGGTTTCGGGCAATCGGTGGACTAGGGCCTGGACTTGGCGTCGAGCCCAGAGCTCGGTGGTGATATGCGGGCTCATGGTAGCAGGGAATAAGCTCAGTCTCGGGCAATCAGTGGGCTAGGACCTGGACTAGGCGCCGAACCCAGAGCTCAGTGGTGATATGCGGTCTCCTGGTAGCAGGGAATAAGCTCAGGGTCTCGGGCAATCGGTGGGCTAGGACCTGGACTTGGCGTCGAGCCCAGAGCTCGGTGGTGATATGCGAGCTCATGGTAGCAGGGAATTAGCTCAGAGTCTCGGGCAATCAGTGGGCTAGGACGTGGACTTGGCGTCGAGCCCAGAGCTCAGTGGTGATATGCGGGCTCCTGGTAGCAGGGAATAAGCTCAGGATCTCGGGCAATCAGTGGGCTAGGACCTGGACTTGGCGTCGAGCCCAGAGCTCGGTGGTGATATGCGGGCTCATGGTAGCAGGGAATTAGCTCAGGGTCTCGGGCAATCGGTGGACTAGGACCTGGACTTGGCGTCGAGCCCAGAGCTCGGTGGTGATATGCGGGCTCATGGTAGCAGGGAATAAGCTCAGGGTCTCGGGCAATCAGTGGGCTAGGACCTGGACTAGGCGCCGAACCCAGAGCTCGGTGGTGATATGCGGGCTCATGGTAGCAGGGAATAAGCTCAGGGTCTCGGGCAATCAGTGGGCTAGGACCTGGACTTGGCGTCGAGCCCAGATCTCGGTGGTGAGATGCGGGCTTATGATAGCAGGGAATAAGCTCAGGGTCTCGGGCAACAGTGGGCTAGGAGCTGGACTTGGCGTCGAGCCCAGAGCTCGGTGGTGACATGCGGGCTCATGGTAGCAGGGAATAAGCTCAGGATCTCGGGCAATCGGTGGGTTAGGACCTGGACTTGGCGTCGAGCCCAGAGATCGGTGGTGACTTGCGAGCTCATGGTAGCAGGGAATAAGCTCAGGGTCTCGGGCAATCGATGGGCTAGGACCTGAACTTGACGTCGAGCCCAGAGCTCGGTGGTGACATGCGGGCTCATGATAGCAGGGAATAAGCTCAGGGTCTCGGGCAATCAATGGGCTAGGACCTGGACTTGGCGTCGAGCCCAGAGCTCGGTGGTGACATGCGGGCTCATGATAGCAGGGAATAAGCTCAGGATCTCGGGCAATCAGTGGGCTAGGACCTGACTTGGCGTCAAACCCAGAGCCAGGACCCAGACCTCGGTGATGACTTGTGGGCTCATGGTAACAGGGAATAAGGTGAGGGTGTCGTGCAATCAGTGGGCTAGGACTTGGACTTGGCGTGGAACCCAGAGCCAGGACCTAGAGCTCGGTGGTGACATGCGGGCTCATGGTAAGAGGGAATAAGGTGAAGGTCTCGGGCAATCAGTGAGCTAGGTCCTGGATTTGGCTTCGAACCCAGAGCCAGGACCTAGAGTTCGGTGGTGACATGCAGGCTCATGGTATCAGGGAATAAGGTGAGGGTCTCGTGCAATCAGTGGGCTAGGACTTGGACTTGGCGAGGAACCCAGAGCCAGGACCTAGAGCTCGATGGTGACATGCGGGCTCATAATAACAGGGAATAAGGTGAGGGTCCTGTGCAATCAGTGGGCTAGGTCTTGGATTTGGCTTCGAACACAGAGCCAGGACCTAGAGCTCGGTGGTGACATGCAGGCTCATGGTATCAGGGAATAAGGTGAGGGTCTCGTGCAATCAGTGGGCTAGGACTTGGACTTGGCGAGGAACCCAGAGCCAGGACCTAGAGCTCGGTGGTGACATGCGGGCTCATGGTAACAGGGCTTAAGTTAAGGGTCTCATGCAGTGGCGCCGTCAGCAATTAGTTGCTCTGCCCTGGCTGCCAGATGACCTGTCCGAAACATAGAAACACTGTGCACAGTGCTTGTCAATATTAATATTCTGTGGCATTTCTGGCAGAGTTACAGGTGTAGAGTAGAGAACACGCCGAGTTAATTGAGACATAGACACACACTTAAACATTTACATACAGTCATACCAATATATTGTAAACTCCCGTGGTAGTTATGATTATAAGCTATGGTTAGTTATTTCCTATTAATATTATAATTACTGTTTTAAATGCTAAGCTATGGTACTGTGACCTTGATCAGCTACCTATTCCATGACCAGCCTACCCAAATCTCCCAGTCACGTATTGTACACTTGGCGCCAGTCACACGACACGTCACCCAGTCACACATGCGTGGATGTCAAATAAAATCTTAAATCATATTGACAATTCTCAGAATAAACACATATCATATCTCAGGAGTTACTGCAAATGCAGTCCATCTACATCAATACATCTACGGCATCTTCTGAGCAAAGTTTCATTCACACGCATTAGCTCAGCTTCCGAAATTGCATTAATTTCTATCTTGATATTTCATTTTAATTCTTCTAATGTATGGAGATCAGTTTTGTATACTTTATTTTTCAAGTTGCCCCACAAATATAAATCATATGCCGAAATATCAGGGGAGCGACCGGGCTATAAACCCTTACTAGTGATTCTATCCTCAACAGTTTCCGCAATAAACTGTAATGATTTATCAGCTGTATGCGCTGTGGCAGAATCCTGCTGGAAATATCCACACCAACACTTTTAATGCTCATCAACTATTCGAAACATGGTTCCAGTAGATTATTTCTGTACCTTTCTGCAGTTATGGTACACTCATAAAAAAGGGCTTTATTATTGTGTTCTATTTATTGCGCACCATATCCCGAGTATTTGATCATGCAAGGCAGTTTCATGAAAGAAATTGGGTTTGTCTGTAGCACAATATCGGTTGTAATGACACATGACCTTGTGTCATCACTGAATCGATTGTTCCATCATTAACATTCCTCAAAATCCAGTTACCTGACTCTCGTCGTCACGTGGTAGCAATTCTAGGACAGCAGTAAGCTTCTTTGGTTTGAGTTTTATAAGTTTTGTTACTTTCCATGCTAAAGCTTTCGAAATGTCAGTTTCTTATGTACTGTATAGTGCTTTTTAAAGCACTTTAAGCAAATTAAACACTTCTAAACATTCCTAATGTTATTCACGTGTTAACTGGACTAGACCAGAAGTAAGACTGACGCACATGTGACGATAGAGCGGATGTAGGATGCGCGCGCTGAGCAAGGCGGTAAAGGTCACACGGGCCGTTTCCTGGCGGCCCAGTTTTGTAACAAATGTACTGTAGATCTACTGCATAATGGTTATGATTACAAAGAATTGACATAACTGCTATTGTTCTCAACGATGAAGAACAATAGTAATAATAGTATATAATTTGTCTGACGTAAGAAAGGTTTGTTTTTGTTAACTTTTATTGTTTTGCACGTAATTAAGTACAGTTTAGGGCAAGAACGAAGTAGTCTGTAAAGTTTAGCTACCCTCTGTTTGCATCTTTTCGTCAGCAAATGTTACCTATTATATAATTATTACCATACACCAAGTTTTTCACTTTCTCTACACGTATTATACACATGGTGTATAGAGAAGGTAATGCATTCCACCCAAAAATTCAATACCGAGATTTCGCCGGAAATATATGTTTGGGTCCTCCTGAATCCAAAGAAAAAAACATTTTTAGAAAAAGGTGCGTGTGTGCGTGAGTATATATTGTGTCTGTGGGTAGCATAGCTTAAAAACGAAAACTCCGTTAAATGCCAAATTTGATATTTAAGTTTAGTATCTTCCAGGGATGCGACACGAAGATTTTGAGAAAAATTCCCTCACCCCAAAGTACCCTTTACGTGGAACCTTTTTCGAAATTTTTTATTTTCTCTAAAATGGGTGTAACGATTTTGATTAAAATATCATATATTAAACATATTTACCCGACAAATAAAATGTATATCTTGAATTTTCTGGGAATAACCTCTGAAAACTACTTTATTCTGGATGAATTTTACGGAATTTTACATAACTGCTGAGCCGTAAGAGACGGAGAAAAACTTACCTAACAAAATTGTAGAGCACTTTAAAACACACAATTTATGCTATATGCATTTTTTCGTGGAGTTGATCGTTTTTTAGTTATTTCTTGTTATTGGTTTCAGCTTTGAAAAACTTATGCTTTTCTCATACAAGAATTTGTCAGCTTCTGTCCATACAAACAAAAGAACTTCAGTCACATAGCAACCAGCTTTTGACTATCACTTTAACCTATGGTACTCCCTTATTTCGCTTTTACTTACAAGGAAGCAAGTAATGAGACTATTTCTGCTATTTTTCTCTCAATTAGCGTGAAGTAAATAGTAAAAATAATTTGTTGCAGAGATGTAGAGAAAGTCATGTGAATGGAACACATCTACTTTATGATAATCGAGATAAACATTAGCAGTAAGTAAGAGGAAAATAAGGGAATACTTTAGGCAAAAACGATATCCAAATCCTTTAAAATCTGGTTGTCTTGTGGTTGAAATCTGTTTCTATGCAGGGCCAGGAGTTTACAACTTTCCGTGGGAGAAAAGTTTAGGAACTTTGAATCTGAAACAAATAACAAGGAACATCTCAGTAATTACCAATTCAACGAAAAAAAGCGTATATAACAAATTGTATTTTTTAACGTGATTTACATTTTTGTGTAAGTTTGTGCCTATTTCTGACTGTTTCCCAGTTACGCAAAATTCACAAAAGTCATTCAGAATAAATAGATCTTCAGAGGCTGTCCGAGAAAATTAAAGATATACATTTTATTTGCCGTATAAATATCTTTAAAATACGGTGTTTTAATCAAAATCGTTAGAGCTCTTTTTGAGAAAAACAAAATTTTCGAACTTTTTCCATGTAAAAGGTAGTTTGGGGTGGGGAATTTTTCTCCAAATCTTCGTGTCGCATCTCTGAAAGATACTAAAATTAAATACCAAGTTTGGTATTTTACCAACTTTACGCTTTCGAGTTATCGTGTTCATACACACGGACTTTTTCTACAAATGTTTTTTTTTTTTTTTTTTTGATAGCGGGGACCCTAAAACATATTTCCAGTGAAATCTTGGTATGGAATTTTTGGGTGCATTACATTACCTTCTCTATATTCTATGTACGTGTAGAGAAAATAACAAACTAACGTTTATGGAAGTGGTTGACATGAAATAACAGTTGCCACGTATCCATGGAGAATTGAAATCCACTGAGTCCAATTCCATCTGAATGGGATCCTTGTTCCAAAAAGCATTTTTGGAAAAACAAGTGTTTATGCCTGTGTGTCTGTGGCCAGCGCAGCTCAAACACGAAAAGTACGAAGTCGATATCTTCCAAAGATGCGACACAAGCTTTTCAAGAAAACACCCCCACTCCAACTACTCTTTTCATGAAACAATTTTCGAAAATTTTTATTTTCTAAGAAATTGTTCTATCGATTTTGATTAAAATGCCATATATTAAAGATATTTACAAGACAAATGAAATGTATATCTTGAATTTTCCAGGAATAGCCTCTGAAGACTACTTTATTCTGAATAAATGTTGCGGAAATTTGCATTACTGCTAAACCGTAAGAGATGGACAAAACTTACCGCACAAAACATGTAGAGCTCGTTATATACAATTTATTTTATATGCATTTTTTTCGTGAGGTTGACCGTGTTTAAGATATGTCTTGTTATTAGTTTCAGCTTTAAAATACTTATAGTTTTCTCATACGGGAATTTGTCAACTCATGTCCATACAAACAAAGGGACTTCAGTCACATAGCAACCAGCTTTTCACTATCACTTTAGTCTATGGTACTCCCTTATTTCCCTTCTACTTACATGGTAGCAAGTAATAAGACGATTTCTGCTAATTTTTTTCTCGATTAGCATGAAGTAAATAGAAGAATAAGCTTTCTAACAATAATTTGTTGTAGAGATGTAGAGAAAGTCATGTGAATGAACGCATCACATTTTTTTCGGAGTTTTTCCTTATCCTGAGAACACCAATGTTGAGTAACTTTAAGCTCCATGGACCCCCGAGATCATTTTAAAACTCGTTCATTGTCCGATATAACCAACCAGAGTAAAGGTCGTTAAACCACATTAAAACATCTTATATGTTCCATTCACATGACTTTCTCTACATCTCTGCTACAAACTATAGTTAAAAAACTTGTTCTTCTATTTACTTCACGCTAATCGAAAAAAATAGCAGAAATTATCATATTGCTAGTTTCCATTTAAGTAGAAGAGAAATAAGGCTAAAGCGATAGTCAAAAGAGGTTGCTATGTAATTGAAGTTCCTTTATTTGTACGGATAGGAGTTGACAAATTCTGAAATGAGAAAAGTATAATTATTTTATAACTGGGAACATCTCAAAAACATCAGCTCCACGAAAAAAAATGTATACATCATGGAAAATCTACATTTTCTATTAGGTAAGTTTTTTTTCTATCTCTCACGGTTTATCAGTTATGCAAAATTCCGGAAAATTCATCCAGAATAAAGATGTCTTCAGAGGCTATTCCCAGAAATTTCAATATATACATATTATTTTTTATGCAATTATCTTTAATATATGATATTTTAATCAAACTCGTTAAGAGTCTTTTTTGAGATCAAATTTTTCAAAAATTGTTGCTTGTAAAGCGTAGTTTGTGGTGGGGGTATTTTCTTGACATCTTCGTGTCGCATCCTTGGAAGATACTGAAATTAAATACCGAGTTTGGTATTTAAAGGACTTTTTGTTTTTGAACTAAGATGTCCACAGACAGATACATAGACACGGATATTTTCCGATTCAGGGAGTCTCAAAACATATATTTCCGGTGAAATCTCGGAATACGAAAATTGGCAAGGTTTTCGCTGCTGGGTTAACCCACACATGGACTTTCTCCTGTACGCGGAGCATGTAATGTCAATAGTTGTTTGCCTTAGCCAATTGAAGTTGGTGCTGTTTTTTGTGCGAGTGTGATTTAGTGGGTTATCCTTGTCACAGTTATTCTTAAAGTTGTCGTTACTGCTACAGTTAGCGTTCCTTGTGTATTTTGCTAAGAAATGACACAGATGAACACAGTAGTTGCAAGAGGTGGCAACTGCTCTTCGGTCAGAGCCGGGTGGGAGGACAGTAATGATATTTTGGGTCCCTGTCAAAGATGTTTGAGGGGTTTTCCCTCTTCAGCTAGTTAATTATTTGTATTAGCTAATTTGTCGTGTGTTTAAACTCGCGGGCGCCCCATCTGTTCCGACTAGCAGGCTCCTTCTTCTTCTTTCTTCATTTATTTCAAAATTAGTACAATACATTTGTCCTGGAGGGTATTTTTGTCATCTTTTTGTTTGTGTTTTGTTATTTCTAGGAGTTGTTCGTGTATTGTGGTGTTGTCTTGTTTCAGTAGTTGGAAGCCATTGCATTATCTTGTGTGCGTGATGCTGATTTTATGTGCGAGTTGCTTGTAGAGTGGGGCGCTTAGATCTTTGATGCTGTCTGTTTCTTTCGTGGGGCTCTTTAGGGTTCCAGTTTGGTGTTCTGTTAGTCCGTTGAATTTGTTGATTGCAGTCTTTAATGCTGTTTTGTATATCCCTGATGCTTTTGTAGATTCCGTGTAGTGCTGTTAGTAAACCTTCTTTACAGTTGGTGTCGATGTCTTTCGTAATTTCGGTTTCTTTGTTGTTGGAGTGCTGCATTTTATGTTCCCATGATGGTTATTTGCTGATTGGTTGTGGTTTTTGTGGAGTCGGCGTTGATTGGTTCAGATGTGTGGATGTTTTTGTTGTGTATGCTTCCTGTCTTATAAATGTACATCGTTGATTTCTTGTGGTGTTCGCATGGTGATATGGACCGCAGGTCTGGCCAGGGTAGTGATCATATCGTGTCTGGAGAGGTAGAGGTGTTAGATTTGGGGCATCACAGTAGTGGTAACGTGGTTTTGAAGTGTGTGCATTGACAGTATCTTCTACATTGTGGTATCCAGGTTGTGTGGATTTCCTCTATTCTTACCTCTTTTCCAAGAAACGCCATTCTGGTTTGCAATGCTGCAGTGTGTTGCTCTTTGTCCTGGAAGATGAGACGGATGAGTGGTGTTGATCCTCTGGCCCTCACAAGCACAGGCCAGATATACTGAGCCTGCTCTAGGAAGAATTGAGGATACATGCCGACCTCAAAAGCACTTAAGTGCCCGAATAGACTAGGGAAATCCCCCGCTGATGGTGTCGTGGTGGTCGATGCGGTGTTCATCTGTGTTGTGTTTGTGAAGGTCGATGTGGTGTTATGGTGTGGTTTTCGCTGGGTGTCGATATTCCGGTAGTAGGAGTATAGATTTGGGCGTAGTTAGTAGGTGTTGTGACTCTTGGTGTGGTGGTCATTGATGATGTGCTTCCATGTCTGAGTGTTGTGATTCGTCGAATAAATTTCTCGTTGTCACTGCAGTGTGTTTATCCTCTTTCCCATCTTGGTGTTACGTTTTGCTCCCCTCGGTGTCTTCCAGCAAACTCTCAGAGCCGGAGATAATATAGTCACTTTGTCAATACCTCCTTGACCTTTGGGATCGACAACCTCGATGTTAAGGCCTTGGTTCTCATTAAGCTCAAATGATACTGTCGGTAAGCATTTTGAATGAATTAATTGTTTATTTCACCCCAGTCGTGAATGGGACAGAAGCAGGAAAGATAGAGCCAGACTGAAAATATCATTACCATTGCCGGGATTTAGACATGGATTTCCTGTTCCCCCCAGTTGCTCTGAATGCTGAGCTACTATGACAATATGCCATCACGGCACTAAATTTTCCAACTGACTCACGTTTTAACAGGTAAGCCACAAGATCTTAAATTATTTTGAGATATCATACCTCAATGGCGACTTACAATCTCCTAAAACACTTAAGTTTCCGGCTTTATAGCTAACCAACTATTAGGTCATTTAATGCGAATTAATTGTTCTTTTTTCTGTAGGACAGAAGTTGGAGGGGTAGAGTCAGGAGATCCTTAGTTCAAACCCCGGCTATGGCAACGCATTGTTTGGTTTGGTTATACCTCTCCATTTGTTTTGACCAAATGTAGTATACCCAAATTTAGGGTGCATACTACTAATGCAATTCGCTCCTACACACGAGCAAACATCCCCTGATATTTCCTTTAACCAACTGTTCACTTCAAAACGTACTTTCAGTGTAAAAATCTTATGTGTTCCATTCACATGATTTTCTCTACACACCTGCAACAAATTATCGTTAAAAAACTTATGCTTCTATTTACTTCATGATAATCATGATAATCGAGAAATAGTCTTATTACTTGTTTCCTTTTAAATAGAAGGGAAATAGGGGAGTACCATAGGTTAAAGTAATAGTCAAAATCTGGTTGATCTGTGACTGTAGTTCCTTTGTATGGACAAGAGTTAACAACTTTCTGAATGAGAAAAGTACAAGTTATAAACGACTAACTCCACGAAAAAAATTTATAATACATAAATTGTGTGTTTTAACGTGCTCTACATTTTTCGTGTGGTAAGTTTTGTCCATCTCTTACGGTTTAGCAGTTGTGCAAAATTCCATAAAATTTGTCCAGAATAAAGTAGTCTTCAGATGCTATTCCCAGAGAATTCAATATATACATTTTATTTGTAAATATCTTTAATACATGATATTTTAATCAAATAAATATCTTCAATATATGACATTTTAATCAAAATCGTTAGAGCCATTTTTGAGAAAATCAAAATTTTCGAAAGGAGTTCCATGTAAAGGTTAGTTTGGGGTGGAAGATTTTCTTGAAAATTGCATCCTTGGAAGGTTTGGTATTTAACAGTCTTTTCGTTTTTGAGCTATGCTGCCCACAGACACACACACACACACTCACAGACATTCACGGACATTTTTCTAAAATTGCTCTTTTTTGGATTCAAGGGGTCTCAAAACAATCTTAGTACTCAACTTTTGGGTGCCATACATACCTTCTCTATCCCTATGTACACTGCACGTATGTACAATGGGGCTAGAGAAAGTAAAAATTACATACTAACAACTGACGCTCGCGGTAGTGATGTCACAATAATTGCTCATTCAAAATGATTGAAAATAATAGAAGCACAGAGACTGCAGAAAATGTTAAAGCTACATATTTAATGAACTAAGAATTATCTCCCTGCGCCTTTGATTTATGAGAACCAAGAAATCTAGACCTAAATGATAGTTATATCAGAGGAGGATTCGCAAGGAGACTGTCATAACCTCTTGAGGGAGATCAGAGATGGCGCGGCACTGCACGGCCAAATAGAAGAGCATGCATGTACAACAGATCCTGTAAAATCTTGCAGTGCGATCGTTTGTTGTTGAATTCATAGGCAAAGCATAAAGAAAGAGAGGCAGAATTCCTCCTCTTTGCATGCAATGCAAGGATAAAGTTTGGAGTTTGCAAAATTTTGCATTGTGTAGCGTCTTGCGTATTTCTGGGTTGATGCCTACATTAAATAACATGAGTACAAAGTCTTGCATTTACGTTACGTCTGTGCTTGTATCTCATTGTGAATGTAACATTAGATTGCGTATTATGGCAGAGAAAATACTCATCGACATATTCTTTAATTTGAATTGTTCCCTTTCTTATGCTTCCTAGATGATCTGAAACCCGCAGGTTCATAACGCAGAATGGTTATAGCAATTATGCATGCTATATAAAATCTATTCTTTGCACTTTTTTATGTAATTACAACAAATACTAATGCTATAGCTGAAGGAAATGGCATTGCAAGCCTACCTTGGAAAGGAAAGAACGCTAGCGCAGTCATGCGGCTATTGTGACATTTGTGCGGACATCCAATACAACACACTCACAGTAAATGAGCAAGTCATTTATAGCACTTATAGGTTAGGGTTGCAACTCCTTGAATAGTATAGCAAAAAAATAATTAATCGTTATTTATTCACAGGAGAAAACAGTTACCAGGAATTAAGCCGAAAGTATTTAAGGCACCTAAAAAGGAGGAGTTAGGTAAGTAAACCATCTCTTTTGAAATAAAGCTGCTTTACCTATTATAGAAAAGCCGTATTTTACTGCGTGGGAATGAATTTCATTTTCAGAGGAAGACTTGAGTAATATAATGAATCCTATATTACAACGGTAAAAGTCCCAAGTTATTCACCTAAATGTAACTTCAGCTAACCATTGTTTTTCATTAGTTATAATCAAAATTCTCTATCCACTGTGTACATAGAAGGTATAAAGAAATTAAAAGCTTTTAATACCAAAAATATTAACTTTATGCTTTATTCTATAGACATGATGGCATTGGCACGACAACGCTACAAGGAAGCTGCCGCGCAGAGAGGCGTGCCATCTACTCCAGGGTATGTACTTTATTTTTAATGAATAATACCTACCTGTTACTACTTCTGGCGCAGTATTAATACAGTAACTATACTTCGTAGTTCTTTTTGCAAGGTGGCGTGAATATGTATAGCATGGGTATCTTCTACGTGTTGCTTTGAGTTCGTAAAATCTTTGCTTAGCGATAAACTGTGATTTGTCTCGGCATAGCTTAATCGGCGGACTAATTGAGATTCTTTTTATAATAACTCAAACACTGGTCATTATTTGTATTGTTACTATCTCAAAATGGCCGCAAGTGAGTGAATAAATTACAGATAATAATATACTTATAAATGATAAACACTGATTTCACTGGTATGATGTTCTTTTATATTCTTCAATACCACTGGATAGAACTATTAACACTGTACGATGGCACTGATAAATTATGATGACAAGCTGATATCACTGTAATTCCCTAGAGAGTAGCCAGGGGAGGGGGTTAGCTGCGGACATCTTGCTACATGCTAGCTGTCCCAGTCCATGGGTTCCAAGGAAGCTGATGTCACTGTAATTCCCTAGAGAGTAGCCAGGGGATGGTGTTAGCTGCGGACATCTTGCTACATGCTAGCTGTCCCAGTCCATGGGTTCCGAGGAAGCTGATGTCACTGTAATTCCCTAGAGAGTAGCCAGGGAAGGGGTTAGCTGCGGATATCTTGCTACATGCTAGCTGTCCCAGTCCATGGGTTCCAAGGAAGCTGATGTCACTGTAGTTCCCTAGAGAGTAGCCAGGGGAAGATATTAGCTGCGGACATCTTGCTACATGCTAGCTGTCCCAGTCCATGGGTTCCAAGGAAGCTGATGTCACTGTAATTCCCTAGAGAGTAGCCAGGGAAGGGTTTAGCTGCGGACATCCTGCTACATGCTAGCTGTCCCAGTCCACGTGTTCCAAGGAAGCTGATGTCACTGTAATTCCGTAGAGAGTAGCAAGGGGAAGGGGTTAGCTGCGGACATCCTGCTACATGCTAGCTGTCCCAGTCCACGTGTTCCAAGGAAGCTGATGCCACTGTAATTCCCTAGAGGGTAGCCAGGGGAGGGCGTTAGCTACGGGCATCTTGCTACATGCTAGCTGTCACAGTCCATGGCTTCCGAGGAACCTGATGTCAGTGTAATGCCCTAGAGAGTAGCCAGGGGAGGGGGTTAGCTGCGGATATCTTGCTACATGCTAGCTGTCCCAGTCCATGGGTTCCGAGGAAGCTGATGTCACTGTAATTCCCTAGAGAGTAGCTAGGGGAGGGAGTTAGCTGCGGGCATCTTGCTACATGCTAGCTGTCCCAGTCCACGTGTTCCAAGGAAGCTAATGTCAGTGTAATTCCCTAGAGAGTAGCCAGGTGAGGGGGTTAGCTGCGGACATCTTGCTACATGCTAGCTGTTCCAGTCCACGTGTTCCAAGGAAGCTGATGTCACTGTAATTCCCTAGAGAGTAGCCAGGGGAACGGGTTAGCTGTGTGCATCTTGCTACATGCTAGCTGTCCCAGTCCACGTGTTCCAAGGAAGCTGATGTCACTGTAATTCCCTAGAGAGTAGCCAGGGGAGGGGGTTAGCTGCGGATATCTTGCTACATGCTAGCTGTCCCAGTCCATGGGTTCCAAGGAAGCTGATGTCACTGTAATTCCCTAGAGGGTAGCCAGCGGAGGGTGTTAGCTGCGGACATCTTGCTACATGATAGCTGTCCCAGTCCTAGAGAGTAGCCAGGGGAAGCGGTTAGCCGCGGGCATCCTGCTACATGCTAGCTGTCCCAGTCCATGGGTTCCAAGGAAGCTGATGTCACTGTAATTCCCTAGAGAGTAGCCAGGGGAAGGGGTTAGCCGCAGACATCTTGCTACATGCTAGCTGTCCCAGTCCATGGGTTCCAAGGAAGCTGATGTCACTGCAATTCCCTAGAGAGTAGCCAGGGGAAGGGGTTAGCTGCGGATATCTTGCTACATGCTAGCTGTCCCAGTCCATGGGTTCCGAGGAAGCTGATGTCACTGTAATTCCCTAGAGAGTAGCCAGGGGAAGGGGTTAGCCGCGGACATCTTGCTACATGCTAGGTGTCCCAGTCCATGGGTTCCAAGGAAGCTGATGTCACTGTAATTCCCTAGAGAGTATCCAGGGGAAGGGGTTAGCCGCGGACATCTTGCAACATGCTAGCTGTCCCAGTCCATGGGTTCCAAGGAAGCTGATGTCACTGTAATTCCCTAGAGAGTAGCCAGGGGAAGGGGTTAGCCGCGGACATCTTGCTACATGCTAGCTGTCCCAGTCCATGGGTTCCAAGAAACCTGATGTCACTGTAATTCCCTAGAGAGTAGCTAGGGGAATATTTTAGCTGCAGACATCTTGCTACAAGCTAGCTGTCCCAGTCCATGGGTTCCAAGGAAGCTGATGTCACTGTAATTCCCTAGAGAGTAGCCAGGGGAAGGGGTTAGCTGCGGACATCTTGCTACATGCTAGCTGTCCCAGTCCATGGGTTCCAAGGAAGCTGATGTCACTGTAATTCCCTAGGGAGTAGCCAGGGGAAGGGGTTAGCTGCGGACATCCTGTTACATGCTAGCTGTCCCAGTCCATGAGTTCCAAGGAAGCTGATGTCACTGTAATTCCCTAGAGGGTAGCCAGCGGAGGGTGTTAGCTGCGGACATCTTGCTACATGCTAGCTGTCTCAGTCCATGGGTTCCAAGGAAGCTGATGTCACTGTAAATCCCTAGAGAGGAGCCAGGGGAGGGCGTTAGCCGCGGACATCTTGCTACATGCTAGCTGTCCCAGTCCATGGGTTCCAAGGAAGCTGATGTCACTGTAATTCCCTAGAGAGTAGCCAGGGGAAGATGTTAGCTGTGTGCATCTTGCTACATGCTAGCTGTCCCAGTCCATGGGTCCCGAGGAAGCTGATGTCACTGTAATTCCCTAGAGAGTAGCCAGGGGAGGGCGTTAGCCGCGGACATCTTGCTACATGCTAGCTGTCCCAGGACTAGAGAGTAGCCAGGGGAGGAGGTTAGCTGCGGATATCTTGCTACATGATAGCTGTCCCAGTCCATGGGTTCCAAGGAAGCTGATGTCACTGTAATTCCCTAGAGAGTAGCCAGGGAAGGGGTTAGCTGCGGATATCTTGCTACATGCTAGCTGTCCCAGTCCATGGGTTCCAAGGAAGTTGAGGTCACTGTAATTCCCTAGAGAGTAGCCAGGGAAGGGTTTAGCTGCGGACATCCTGCTACATGCTAGCTGTCCCAGTCCACGTGTTCCAAGGAAGCTGATGTCAGTGTAATTACCTAGAAAGTAGCCAGGGAAGGGTTTAGCTGCGGATATCTTGCTACATGCTAGCTCTCCCAGTCCATGGGTTCCAAGGAAGCTGATGTCAGTGTAATTACCTAGAGAGTAGCCAGGGAGGGGGTTAGCTGCGGATATCTTGCTACATGCTAGCTGTCCCAGTCCACGTGTTCCAAGGAAGCTGATGTCACTGTAATTCCCTAGAGAGTAGCCAGGAGAAGGGGTTAGCTGCGGATATCTTGCTACATGCTAGCTGTCCCAGTCCACGTGTTCCAAGGAAGCTGATGTCACTGTAATTACCTAGAGAGTAGCCAGGGATGGGGTTAGCTGCGGATATCTTGCTACATGCTAGCTGTCCCAGTCCATGGGTTCCGAGGAAGCTGATGTCACTGTAATTCCCTAGAGAGTAGCCAGGGAAGGGGTTACCTGCGGATATCTTGCTACATGCTAGCTGTCCCAGTCCATGGGTTCCGAGGAAGCTGATGTCACTGTAATTCCCTAGGGAGTAGCCAGGGGAAGGCGTTAGCCGCGGACATCTTACTACATGCTAGCTGTCCCAGTCCATGGGTCCCAAGGAAGCTGATGTCACTGTAATTCCCTAGAGAGTAGCCAGGGGAGGGGGTTAGCCGCGGACATCTTGCTACATGCTAGCTGTCCCAGTCCATGGGTTCCGAGGAAGCTGATGTCACTGTAATTCCCTAGAGAGTAGCCCGGGGAAGGGGTTAGCTGCGGACATCTTGCTACATGATAGCTGTCCCAGTCCTAGAGAGTAGCCAGGGGAAGGGGTTAGCTGCGTATATCTTGCTACATGATAGCTGTCCCAGTCCTAGAGAGTAGCCAGGGGAAGGGGTTAGCTGCGGATATCTTGCTACATGATAGCTGTCCCAGTCCTAGAGAGTAGCCAGGGGAAGGGGTTAGCTGCGGATATCTTGCTACATGCTAGCTGTCCCAGTCCATGGGTTCCAAGGAAGCTGATGTCAGTGTAATTACCTAGAGAGTAGCCAGGGAGGGGGTTAGCTGCGGATATCTTGCTACATGCTAGCTGTCCCAGTCCACGTGTTCCGAGGAAGCTGATGTCAGTGTAATTCCCTAGAGAGTAGGCAGGGGAAGGGGTTAGCTGCGGATATCTTGCTACATGCTAGCTGTCCCAGTCCATGGGTTCCGAGGAAGCTGATGTCACTGTAATTCCCTAGAGAGTAGCCAGGGGAAGGGGTTAGCTGCGGGCATCTTGCTACATGCTAGCTGTGTCGATCCATGCTCCAGGAAGTTTATGAAACGTAGAAGGGTTGTTTTTTTAGAAAAACGTTTAATTCATTCTAAAATAAAGAAGTGTCCAAAAATGCATGTACGATTCCTCCCGAGCATTCTTGCGTTCCTCAATAGTAACCGTGACAATATTTCCATATTTGATATTTTATGTCTATTAAAACGATTTGGATGTACCAAAACCCAAAACAGAAGAGGTAAATTGCTGGTGAAAAATAAATTTGTACAATAGCCTTAAATGGCAGTGCAGATAGTTCGCTATTTGGTGAAGCGTAATTCTCAAGAATACATTGAATTGTTAGACCTATTGCAGCTGAGCCAAGTTCTAACGTACATATGGAACATATGACAACATTCTGCTACATACAACGTGTACTGTCTTCTAAGCTTGAGGCGTGCCTCAGTTAATATCATTACTAGTGATAGCATCTTGTGGACCGATAGCGGGACATATGCGGATACCAGTTGCGTAACTACCGAGCAGAGACCGACTTGCATTGACTACTGCATGCGCCGCATGTAATCAGCCTGTAGTAACGCGTTGGGGAGCGTGACTCCACGCAACAGCATACTATGCAGTGATGAATGCCTTTGATGATAATGCATGCTCTTCAATCAAGATTGTAAAAGCTCTTCCTTCAAATATATTGCAATAAGATTTGCAATTCATATAGAAGAACTTTGCAGATATATTCACGACAATAATTCATATTTGGAAACACCGAACATTGAAAAGCCTCGAGCCCTGAAGGCTGTCGATGAACTTGTGCAAGTAAGTAATCAGAGACCCGTGACACCTCTTTTAGACCGCGTGAAAAAGAAAGTGAAGACAGTGTTTGGAAAGAACGTCAGATTTTCAATAATGCGTGAAATACGAAATGTGCTACGAGGTGATGCTGCGGAAATAATTGCTGATGGAGTATCTTAGAGTCGATGATGCTTGCTATTTCCGTTTCGCTCCAATCGCATGTTGTGATGTTGAGCGAAGTTTTTCACAATATAAAGCATGTGTACGTGCCAATCGGAGACGATTCACTTTTGAGACATTACGAATGTACGTTGTGTGCATTGTAATCTATGTACCTTGAGAGAAAATGAAACGGATAAAGATGCTGATGACTTGTTGCAGGAAACAATTGAATTATGTAAATATTACAATTGTTAGTTTCCGTAACTCAGTGCTATTTATGTTTACCACCCTCCCAACCTCAATCACCTTGCACTACCCCAATTTTCCTTCTATTAGTACCAATGCGAACACACTGCATTGTCAACACTTCACAACTATATACCAAGATGCTATCCCTAACGATTACTATTATAATTTATTGTATTTACATTATTTATTGTCATTTATTAATTATTTCTAATGAATATAAATTGAATATGTCTTGAGGTACAGATTATAGTAACAGATAAGTATTATTTATTACAGAACACCTTGTGCACGAATTCAAGAGCTACCCGAGTCAACAAGACGTAAGTAAACTATCAATGTTTAAATAAAACTGTTTATTCACTAAATAGAGGACTGTTTCAATCCTCAGGAATACATCCCCTTTGAAAATACAAAGGAAAATGTCGAATCACTCCTTCAGGATTATAACAACTGTAAACTTCACAAATTACTCACTTAGATACACCGTCGGGAGGTAGAAAGAAATTGGGTAATCGACATTTTCGATTATGAACATTTACGACTGAAAGTTTGAAATTCCAAACTAATAATTTATACCGTATACGTAATATAACGCAAATAAGTTATAGTGCAAACTTCATACATGTTGCTCTAATGGTTTGGAAGTTATGGTCAAATTTATTTATGTTTCGTCATGTCACAAAAAAGCTCCTTGCAACAAGAAAAGTAAAAATGTGTTATAATATTTTAACCCTAGGCTCACAATAGATCTACTTTTTGAAAATTTCCTAGGTTTTTCTGTGTCTTCTATGATTTAGATCCAACATTTTTTAAAGTTACTAATCTGCTTTTTTGTTATGAAAATATAATTTTTATGTTTGAAAACTGAAACAAATGCTTAAATCTGACAGCAAAACCTAGGACAAATCTTATTCATTGTATCTCTGTGAACATGAACAGCACATTTTCTTTGTGTAACAGAAAAACTGCTCCGCAATGAGCATTTTACAGGAAGGAAAATGATGAAAATATCAATAGCGAGAAAACAGCGAAAGATTTGAATGCATTGCCCACGTTAAAATCCATCATGTTGGTAGGTTGGACCCTAGGCTTTCCTTTTCTTTTCCTCTGCTGCAGTCGCTTCTGTTCTTTCTTCTTGCATTGCTGTTTTTTTTCTACACAACTTCGTTTTCTATTTTGGCTGGTACGACTGAGATCTCGTCGAACTGAAGTTTTTCTTGCTCAGTGCAGTACAGCTTCACCTCTAATGTTTCACTAAAGGCATTTAAAATGGCGCCTGGTGCCCAATTATAACTTTTTACTTTAGCTACACGTACTAGTAGGTATATAGTATATAGAGAAGGTATTCTATTACACCAAAAAATCCATACCGAGATTTCACCGGAAATACATGTTTTGAGACCCCTGAATCTAAAAAAAAAAGCCTTTTTAGAAAAATTCACCTGAGTGTGTGTGTGTGTGTACTTGTGGGCAGCATAGCTCAAAACAAAAACACCTTTAAATACCAAACTTGGTGTTAGGTTTGGTATCTTTCAAGGATGCGACACGAAGATTTACAAGAAAACCCCCCCACCTCCAACTACCCTTTACATGGAAAAAAAATCGAAAATTGTTATTTTCTCAAAAATGGCTCTAACAATTTTGATTAAAATCTCTTATACCTATTTAAGATCTTTACGTGACAAATAAAATGTATATCTTCAATTTTCTGGAATAATCTCTGTTAATTTTGGATGCATTTTGCGGAATTTTGCTTAACTGGTAAACAGTAAAGATAGAAAAAAACTTACCACAGAAAAAAAAATGCAGATCTCTTAAAATACACAATTTATGATAGATACATTATTTTCGTGGAGTCAACCGTTTTTGAGATATTCCTTATTTAAGTTTTGAAACACTTATACTTTTCTCATACGGGAATTTACCAACTCCAGGCAATGCAAGGAGACGGACTTCAACCACATGGCAACCAGCTTTTAAAAGATTTGACTATCGTTTTAGTCTAGTGTATTTCCTTAATTCCCTTCTACTAAAAAGAAAGTATTTCTGCTAATGTTTATCTCGATTAGCATGAAGTAGATGGAAGTATAAGCTTTTTGGCAATAATGTACATACAAATATGTAGAGAAAGTCATGTAAATGGAACACATGAGACTTTTGTATTAAAAATTACATTATTTTATGGAATTAAAATTAAAAAAAATCATTTTTGTGATTTTTCAGGAAATTTCAATCACAATATCCTGAAAGTGAAATTGTTTTTTTTTTTTTTTTTATGTATGCTCTTTAACTGCATGGTTCTCAGCGTCCCATTCTCTAGAGTCTTTCAAAACCCACTGCATAATTTAAAACGTTATAAATATTATAATTTACAAGCATACATTGGCCCAATTGGGTTTCATAAAACATTATGAAGATGTCCTCCGTTCTCTTATTCAAGGTGCAGAATTGTTTCTGCGACTCCATGCACAGCATTTTACAGGTGATATATTGGGAGATATATTTCAGTTAGTGCCGGGTTGGTGAATGTGTCAGGAAAACTCGCTCTTTACGGTAACCCCAGAACCAAAGCCGGTCGCATTTAGATCTGGAGATCACGGCGGCCAGTTTGTTGGAACTTTAGAAAAGGAACATGGTTCTGCTCTTAAAGTGTTAAAGAGTTCTACACGTTTCAGACCTTGCGAAATACCCCTCTTGTATCATAATAGCATTGAATCAAATGTATCCTATCATTTAGTGTTAGACACATGATTTCTAACTTACAAATTTTTATAGTAGAATGAATAAAATTGCTAATATTTTATTCAGCAAAACTGTAACGTTTAGGTAAAAAAAAAAAAAAAAATAGAAAAAAATAAAAAATCTGATGTGTTCCATGCACATGGCTTTCTCTACGTCTCTGTAATAAGCTTATTCTTCTATCTACTTCATGTCAATCGATATAAACATTAGCAGAAGCGGTCTTATTACTTGCACCTTGTATGTAGAAATAAGGGAATACACTAGTCTAAACCGACAGTCACATGTTTAAAATGTCGTTACCATGGGATTGAAACCCATTTCTTTGCGTGGCCAGGAATTGACAAGTTCCTGAATAAGTACAAGTATTTTAAAACTGAAACCAATAACAAGGAATATCTCAAAAACCGCCAACTCCACGAAATCTCTTACGGTTTACCAGTTACGCAAAATTCATCAGGAATTAAGACGTCTTTAGATGTTACTCCCAGAAAATTCAAGATATTCATTTTATTTAAAATCGCTAGAGCTATTTTTGAAACAAAAAAAAAAAATTCCACCTCTTTCCCATGTAAAGCCTAGTTTAGGCTGGGGAATATTCTTCAAAATTTCGTGCCGCATCCTTGGGAAATGCTGAAGTTAAATATAAAATTTGATATTTAACGGACTTTCCGTCTTTGAGCTATGTTGCCCACATACACACGGAGCTTTTTTCTTTTCTTTTTTTCTTTTTTTTTTTGATTCAGGATGTCCCGACGCATGTATCTCCGGTGAAATCTCGGTATCGAATTTTTGGGCGCAATACAATGCCTTCCCTGTACACAGTGCACATAGTACGTGTAGAGAAAGTAACAAAGGAAAAGAAAACCGAACCCTGTGGCTGCCTAGTATGTGCAAATTATAGATATTATATAATCGATTAATTATAAACCAAAGTTTTATATCAATGAACGAAACGCAGACAATATTTCCCAATATTTCACAAATGAGTCACCCTCCGTGGTATAATGGTTACCATATGCCCAAAGTCGCGGGTTCAAACCCGGCGGAGGACGATGCATTTTTTCGCGCGTAAAAATCCTTAACATGGCTTCCTTCGGAAGGTAAGTAATGCCGTTGGTCCCGTGTCATAGAAGTTATAGCCGTGTAAAAGAACATCAAGCCTGAAAAAGAGTCATCTGAGAAAAATTAAGCGGTGTTTCACGCCCAGTATAGAATAGGACGCTGAGAACCGCAGCAGTTAAAGAGCGTCCATAAGTAAAACGCCATTTCATTTCATTTCCCAAATGAGAGTTCAAGGCAAAAATGTTGTGAACAGTGCAAGATCTAGTTTCACAGCCTCCTTTTCAGAACAAACTACCGACATTTCTCCAAGGGTACATCTAAAAATCTGATGTCACATGACTTTCTTTGCATCTCTGTAAATACATTATTGTTAAAAACCTTAGTCCACTATCTACTTCATGCTAATCGAGATAACGTTAGCAGAAACGTCTTTTTACTTAGTTCCTTAGAAGTACAGGGGAAATAAGGGAATACACTCGGCTAAACGGATATTCAAATCTTTAAAATGGCCCGCCTGGGTAGCGTGGTGGTAGCATGTCTGCCTCACATTCGAAAGGTCGCGAGTTCGAATCTCGCTTAGGGTGAGTTACCCGGGTAAGGTTTTTTTCGGGGTTTTCCCTTATCCTGAGAAGACGAACTTTAAGCTACATGGACCTCGAGATCATTTGAGCATCATATCATCAATTTCATTCGTCGTCCGATATGACCAAACCAGGTTAAAGGACGTTAAACTACCAAAAAAAAAATCTTTAAAAATCTGGTCTCTATGGGAACAATTCAAATTAGGTACACTTTGCATTACTAACAGAAAAACAAAAGAGAAGCGAAATGAAAGGGATTCCTTATGAGTAAAGTATATCTAATTTAAAAAAAAAACAATATCAAAGAGTAACTTGGAAATGTAAGCTCTATAGCGTAAATGTATATGACATAAATTGCATGTTTTAACGAGATCTACATTTTTTTTTTTTTTTGTGAAACAAAATTGCGTCTATCTTTTATGGTTTGACCGTTATGCAAAATTCTGCAAAACTCATCCAGAATAAAGAGGTTTAAAGAGGCTATTTTCAGAAAATTCAAATTATACATTTTATTTGCCATTTACATATCTTAAATATAAACAAAAACAAAAGATATAGATCTCGTTAAAAACACACATTTTTAGTCATATACATTTTTACTTTCTCTACACGCACTATGTACATAGTGTATAGAGAAGGTATTGCATTCCACCCAAAAATTCTATATGTGTATGTGGACAGCATAGCCCAAAAACGAAAAAACCGTTGAATACCAAACTTTGTATTTAGTTTTGGTATCTTCCGAAGATGCGATACGAAGACTTTTAAGAAAATCCCCCACTCCAACTACCCTTTACATGGAAACTTTTTTTAAAATTTGATTTTCTCAAAAATGACTAAGATATTGGTTAAAATACTTTATGTTTAAGATATTTTTATCAAAATGAAATGCATATCTTGAATTTTCTGGGAATAGCCTCTGAAGACCTCTTCATTCTGGATGAGTTTTGTATAACTGGAAAACCGTAACAAATATACAAAAACTTAATGCACAAAAATGTCGATCTCATTAAAATACACAATTTATTTTATAAACATTTTCCGTTTCGGAGATATCGTAGATTGTTGGTTTCTATTTTAGCCACTTAACTTTCCGAAACGAGAAGACACCTTTTTTTCTCGTTTGTTTACTCTGGCAAGCAAAGAAATTCGAATTTCAATTTTTCATATAGCGACCGGCTTTTAAAGGACGACACTATCGCTTTAACCTGTGCATTTTCTTATTTCCCTTCTACTTACAAGGAGCTAAGTAATAAGACAATTTCTGTTAATGTTTATCTGAAGTAGATAGAGGAATTAGTTTTTTAACAATAATTTGTTACAGAGATGTAGAGTAACATGATGTTATTAACTTGATGCTTTGTTCCACAGCTGCGACAGGACGCCGACCTCCTGGTTCTACTGCGCCATCTGTGCGGCAACCGTAAGTATTATATTAATATAAGAGGGTCACTCTGAAAATTTAAAGCAAGAACAAGAAGGAGAAATCCATCCGCAAATTTTCAGCTATATACCCTTGAAGGATTGTATAGGATCTTCAGATTTATTGGTGCTTTGACCGCTCATGACGTGAATACTAGGTAGCGAATTTATCACGCATTGCCTCTTACAGAGGACTAGCGAACGATCAGTAGAAGGGGTGGATGTAAACAATTTTGAGTTCACCTTAATGAAATGTGGCTTGTATCCCTCCTTTCTAATATTTACATTTGGAGCATTTGCTTGCGTCTTGTAAACTCGCAATCGCAGCCTGTATGTTGATAGCTCGGAAGTAGCAATCAACCATGCAAATATTGTGATCGGTGGTCACTGCCTTCTTGACTGAGAAAAATGCACAAAATATCCTGGTGAAAAACAGTTGTGCACCGCCCAGTACATCAACTTATTTACAAAGTCAGCAATGCATGCAGTGCAAGGCTCAATGCCATACCTCCCCCTTGAGACTGAATTAATAATGATATTAATCATTTAAAGCCACTGGCGCTAAAGGACGAATACATCTGAAGACCCAGTATATTTGTCCCTTTCAAGTGGTACAGTGCTTCCGTAATTAATTTAAGAATATCATGTGTTACACTCATATGACTTACTCTAGCTGCTTTATAAACAATCTTAAAACAGATTCTTCTTCTTTCTACACCATGCTATTCGAGATAAACATTAGCAGAATGTTCTTATTAGTTCCTTATAAGATGGAGACCAAAGGAATGCCTTATACAAAACCGATAGTCAAATGTTATAAAATATCGTTATTCGATTGTCATTGCAATTCGCTTCTTTGCTTGGCCAGGAGTACAACAAAAGAAAAACGAACTCTTCCTGTCTGAGAAAAGTATAAGTACAATTGAAAGCAATAACAAGGAATATCTCGGAAACGGTTACATCCACAACAAAAACATGTTTTGACGAGATCTACATTTTTTGTGTGGTAGGTTTTGTCTATCTCTTACGGTTTAGCAGTTAAGTAAAATTCAGCAAAATTCATCCAGAATAAAGAGGTCTTCGGAGGCTATTCCCAGAAAATTCAAGATATACATTTTATTTGGGATGTAAATATCATTAATATACGGCATTTTAATCAAAATCGTTAGAGCTATTTTTTAGAAATTTAAATTCTCGAAAAAATTTCCATGTAAAGGGTAGTCTGTCGTGAGGGGATTTTCTTTAAAATATTCGTGTCGCATCCTTGGAAGATGCCAAACATAAGTATCAAGTTTGGTATTTAACGGTCTTTTCGTTTTTGAGCAATGCTGTCCACACACACACATACACACGCACGCACGCACGCACGAGCATTTTTGTAAAAAGGACTTTTTTGAACTCGGGAGATCTCAAAACATACATTTCCGGTGAAATCTCGGCATCGAGTTTTTGGGTGGAATACAGTATGTACATTGTAATGCAGATTTAAATAGATTTATTAATTACTATATTAATAAGAGTGTTTTAATATTTCAGGAAAACTTATCGGCGGTTCTGAGGCCTCCAGATGTACAGAAGACATACACCTCAAGCTATTCATTGTTCTGCTGTATTGGTATTTAAAACACAACATTTTTATATTTCATTTTACAATTTGCAATAAAGGAGACAATCAGACAGAAATGTTTCTTATGATGTGAAATTCTTGCTTTACAACAGGGTCCTCGGTATAAAAGCTGACCGCTCGCACAGGGGTTTGAGTCTGGGTAGCACGACATGTCAATACTTCATCTGTCCTTCTTAAATCTGAACAAAAATATAACAACATTAATTCTTAGCTCATAGCAAATACTAGAAATATCTTTATGCAACTAAACAAGCATTGTACAGACAGCGAATTTAGTAAGATGCAAGATTATTTGGCATGAATGACTGAAAGTTTGAAATTCCAAATTAATAATGATAGCTTTTTGAAATTTACACCACATGAGTAATATAATACAAATAAGTTACATTGCAAAATGTATCCATTTTGTTTAGAAGTTTTGTTTAGAATTTGTTTATGTTTTTGTCACGTTACAAAAAAGTCCCTTGCGACAAAAAAAAAATTAAAATTTTGGTGTAATATTTTAACCCTATTTTCACATTGCAGCCACATTTTTAAATTGCTCTAGGTTTTTCTGTGTCTTTTTTGGTATACGCTCCAAACAATTTTAAAGTAATGAATCTACTTTATATGTCATAAAATATATTTGTGTTTGAAAGTGGAAAAAGTATGCTTAAAAACATCTGATAGTAAAACCTAATGCAATTCTTATTTATTGTCCCTTTGTGAACATGAACAGCAAATTTTATTTGTGTAACAGAAAAACTGCTCCGCAAGGAAATTTTACAGAAACAAAAACTACTGAAAATATCAATAGCGAGAAAACAAGTAGAGATTTGAATGCCTGACCCACATTCAAATCCACCAGTTGGTAGGTTGGACCCTCAGCTTTCCTTTTCCTCTCCTCTGTTTCTGTCCTTTTTTTTTTTTTTTTCTTGAATTGCTGCTTTTCTTCTGCACTACTTCGTTTTTAATTTCCATGATGCGAATGAGATCTCGTCGAACTGAAGTTTTTCTTGACAATTCCATTACAGTCACGGAGGCTATACAAGCGCCGGGAGGCCGAAAGGACGCTTCTAAAACGGCACCTAGCCTTAACCAGTGCAACCAGGGGGAAGAGAGTTTTACTCGGAGCAAGCAACCGTGCCATCTGCCTGCAAAGTCTCCACACCAGCGTCAACCTGAAAGATAAAGAAGGGAACTGAAATGAAGGAATCAAAGGGAAAGGACTAAACGATGACTTTTTTCAATAATCTCTGGAGTTGTCACTTCTACAGGGCGTCCAGAGCGAGGCTCATCACTAGTGCTCGTAGTCCCATTTTAAACTCTGCAACCCAACTTTTAATCATTGAATATGAAGGGGCAGAGTCTTTCAATGTACTGTCCATTTACTCCTTGATTACTTTAGATGTTAAGCCTTTCAAATGGAAGTATTTAATCACTGCTCGTTTTTGCAAATTCTCTATTTTCGTGAAAACTCTAAAGTCGTCTTGTTTAAAATGCTGACATTCGAAAACTAAACAAGCTATTGACCTGTAACTATGGATACAAGCTAGTCTAGAGTTAACCTATAAGATGCTATCATCTAACTGGCCTAGTGGAGCCATGTCTGTTTGAGGTCCCGTTTCAAAAGCAGGCCATTAATTGATACAAAAAAAAAAAAAAAAAGAAAGAATATCTCAACCACGATCAACTTTACGAAAAAAAATTATATAACATAAATTATGTGTTTTAATGTGCTATACATTTGTATGGTAAGTTTTTGTCTATCTCTTACGGTTTAGCAGTTATGCAAAATTCGTAAAATTCGTCCAGAATAAAGCAGTCTTCAGAGGTTATTTCCAGAAAATTTAAGATATACATTTCATTTAACACGTAAATATATGTAATATACGATATTTTAATCAAAATCGTTAGAGCTATTTTTGAGAAAATCAAAATTTTGGAAAAAAGTTCCATTAAAGGGTAGTTGGGGGTGGGGGGATTTTCGTGAAAATGTTCGTGTCGCATCCTTGGAAGATCTAAACACAAATGCCAAATTTGGTATTTAACGATGTTTTCTTTCTGAGCTATACTGTCCACAACACACACGGATCTTTTTCTAAAAATGCTTTTACCGGACTCAAGGCTCCCACACCATATATTTCCAGCGAAATCTCGACATCGGAATTTTTGGGAGGAATACAATATCTTCTCTATCCACTATGTACATTGTACATATGGCGCTAGAGAAAGTAAAAATGCGTTTTATTCTCTCCAGCACGTATTTACATATGATGTACATAGTGTGTGTCTTTGTGTGTGTGTGTGTGTGTGTGTGTGTGGACAGCATAGCTCAAAATCGAAAAGATCGTGTAATAACATGATGCGCTAAAATTTTGGGCATTTCAATTGGCTGTAATACAATGAAACCAATGTCCAAATCGGACAGAAAAAGGATTAGCGCCTCTAATAAAGCATTTCGAGCAGTAGCGTAGAGGGCAAGGCAGCACAGAAGAGGTTGCTAGAGGAAACTGGCGGATGAAGCGGAGGATGACCCTACATATGGATCAGGAATACACTGAAATCTTCAGAGGTCTTTTCCTGTAAGTTATAATGTTTTCAAATATAAAATAGTTTTTCTCGACTTCCAGAATATACCGGGTGGAAGGGAACTGAGCCAATATTTATATCCTAACCACAAAATCTGCCGACATTTTGTGAATTTCATGTCAGTTTTGTAATACTTGATGTTCAAATGTTTTTGTTCTGTTGTATTCCGAAGTTGAAATCGCTGGATGCAAATGTTTATTATTCCTTGTGCTTTCGTCGCGTATAAGTGTTTTAATATTCTAGATGCGATTTTGTTTTCCAACAATAAGTATCATAGTTACGTGTTGATTTTCTTGCTTGTGAAGCCAGTTATCAAAAAGAAAGAGGCTTTTTCACAAGTATGGAAAAGGCCACTTGGAGAATACGCGTATATTAATGCATTCGTGTAGAATTATTTGCGTACCAATATTTGCAGCATTCAACAAAGCACATAAATTGCATCGAGCGATTGCAGTTTCACTTTAGAATTGTACGAAATGATTACGAAATAAACTACAATTCTACAAAGAAAATCCTGGTGGTTTATTATTGAAGAAGTCGCCAGGTCTGTGAAGCCCAACAAGCCCGTTAAAACGCCCTGAGAAGAGTCGATTGCTACTCCAAACCAAGCAGTAGCGCGAGTACACTTTTAGTTCAAATTTAGCGCGCACGCGAAGAGGATCTCATGCTAAAGAACTTACTGCATTCCTTCTAATATGTGCCACATAAAAGCACCGCAAACAAACAAGTCTAATAGCATTTTGTTCTTTCATCAGCCGATGTTTTTTTGTTCTAATTCGATGCGTAATTCCACAAGAATGTAGGAATGTTGGTTACTTGTAAGATGCGCAGAGAAACGTATTTCTGAAAGTTTCGGTAGGAATTATGGAACAACACACAGAGTTTCGAAATAATTTATCACTTAAAAGAATTAAAGGAATATTCGGGTGTGGAGTAACTCGGCAGCGTTTCGTTGAGGTTGGTCAGCATCTACCGACTTCTGGATGTAAACACGGCGGTTGCTTGTAAACACGACGCAGGGTGGGGGTTAACGAGAGCTGTGAGGCGTTTTTGTTTATGTACTGGCCTAGTGCAAGTGTCACCTACACAACCTGCAGCATTGCTAGCTTGTCTGTTTCTTGTTTTTGAAAACATTAAATTATCTCCAAAGACAAAAACGTAAGCTACAAAATATGTTCCAAATACCGAGATCTATTACTGGTTTAAATTAACCAGGTATATTACTTTGAAACTTTCAGGATATATGCATTACAATACTTTAACACAAGGGTTTTTGAGAAACAAACTATTTCCTGGATTGCACCAAAAACATATTAAATGTAGTAAAAAGTAGGTATATATTAATCAAAAGCTGATGAGTGACATTCACATAACTTTCTCTACATCGCTGTAACAAATTATTGTTAAACAGCTTATGCTTCTATCCACTTTATGATAATCGAGATAGACAACAGCAGAAATTCTCTGAATTACATGTTTCCTTGTAAGTAGAAGGTAAATAACGGAATAACTAGACTAAAACGATATTCGAATCTTTTAAAAGATGTGATTGTAATCCGTTTCTATGCATGGCTAGGAGTTTACAAATTTCCATGTGAGAAAAGTTGTTAGTATTTTAAATCTGAATCAAATAACAAGGAAGCCCGTCTGGGTAGTGCGGAGGTAGCGTGTCTGCCTCAATTCAAAATGTCGTGAGTTCGAATCTCGCTTAGGGTGAGTTACCCGGACAAGGGTTTTTCGGTGTTTTCCCTTATCCTGAGAAGGCGAATGTCGAGCAACTTTAAGCTCCATGGACCCCGAGATCATTTGAGCATCATTTCACCAATTTCATTCATTGTCCGATATTACCAATAGGGTTAAAGGACAAACTACAAAAAAGGGGGGGGGGGAAGATCTAAAAAATGATCAACTCCACGAATGACATAAATTGTGTGTTTTAACGAGATCTACATTTTTTTTTCTGTAGTAATAGTACGTTTTTGTCTATTTCCTACGGTTTACCAGTTACGTGATATTCAGCAACATTTATGCAGAATAAAGAGGTCTTTAAAGGTCATTCCAGTTATTCAAGATATACATTTATTTACCATGTACATGTGTTAAATATAAGAGATTTTAATAAAAAGCGTTAGAAACAGTTTTGAGAGAGTAAAAATTTAAATGCAAAGGGTAGTTTAAGGTGGGGGAATTTTTCTCAAAATCTTCGTGCAGCATCCCTGGAAAATACCAAACCTAAATACCAAGTTTGGTATTTAACGGACTTTTAGTTTTTAAGATATGCCGCCAACAGACAGTCACACACTCATGAACCATTTTTTTATTGATTCAGGGGACCCAAAACGTATATTGCTGGTGAAATCTAACATTTGGGTGCAATACTATACCTTCTCTATACACTATGTACATAGTACGTAAAGAGAAAGGGAAAATACAATATCCCAAAATCTCAGTGTTAAAAAGTAAACTTTTCAGCAATATATTCCTAACAGCTTAAGAGGAAAGCTATATTGAATATGACTACTTTAGCATTGCAAGAATAGGTGTTTACGGAGTGCCTTCAATTGTCATCAAAACAATGTAAAACAGGCATGCAAGTTAGCTTTGTTGCGTCATTTGTTATTTCTACATGTTAAATTCAAACAAAGTGCTGATAAAACTAATTTGCCAGTATTTAAATGTTAACTGAAATGAGTTTGTACAATAAATTTGGTGTTCCTGGAGCGTGATGTGCAGTGGCGCCGTTGTGGAGTAAGTATAAACTATTTCAACGTATTGTTGATTATGGGAGTGCAGAAATTTAGTGGCATTATGAAATGGAATATCCGTATAAGTAATTCAGTAAAGGTGAGTTACGTATTATTCAAATTTTAAAATTAATACAATTGAGAATAAGCACGATTATTACTATATCTTGGGTCCACCGCTTAAACTGCTACTAAAGCTTATTTAGATATTAGTTTTTTCACTTTTACTCACCGTAACGTTGTATTACTAACTTTTAAAAACATATATTGTTTATTTTTGGACTTTAAATTTCAACAAAGTACGCGATTTACATTAAAATATACCAAAAGTATTCGCTTGCTTAACTTTTTTACAATTTCTATTGTTTCACTAGCTAACAGACAGGTGGTATCTAAATCGTGCATAGTTGACGTTCATGTTGCAAAATTCAGAACTACCAATATTTGAAAACTGCTTATCACTAGCCATTAAAAGGTTGTGGAACCATCATTGGTGGTTTGTTATTAGATCACTAGAGTCGCTTTATAATTGATTTTAAGGCATGAGCTGTCTTTTTTTACATCATGACAATGATTTGCAACATTTTTTACACAAAATACCGCGATGTGCCATCCTGCTGATTCTAAAAGTGATTTTGTGCTTTTAGAGTTCTGAATCCATTATTGTTGTGTAAATACGTGATTTTCGTATAACTTGTTTTTAGTAGTTTTCAGTGGTATCACCAAAGCTTACGAACGAAGCGAGCATGCGCTGTAATAGGTTTAGGTTAGTGTGTAAAGAAACTGATTTTCCTGTACTTTGATTTCAATAATTTCCACTGGTTTCACCAAAGCATGCGAGCGAAGCGAGCGTGCGCTGTGTTAGGTTTAGGTTAGTGTGTGTGTGTGTGTGTGTGTGTGTGTGTGTGTGTAAATGCACTGATTTTCATGTACTTTGGTTTTAATAATTGTCACTGGTGTCACAAAAGCATGCGAGCGGAGCGAGCATGCACTGTCTTAGGTTTAGGTCAGTGTATTAAATAAACTACTTAGTTTTCGTCTAATTTGGTTTTAATCATTTCGATTGTTCCAACCAAAACATGCGAGCGAAGGAAGTATTAGGTGTGTTAGGTTTAGATTAGTGTGTATCAACAAACTGACTTTCCTGTACTTTGGTTTTAATAATTTCTACCGGTTTCACCAACTGAGCCTTAGCACTCCATTGTTAATGTGTGAGTGTTGGTGACTTTTGAGCTTCACTTTTTTTCTTTCTTGTTTGGTGACTATGTTGGTAGCGTACATATTTCATTGTTTCTAGACCATAAATACTTACTTCCCGCCTAGCAACAGCTGTTAAATCTTCCCCCACCATGATAATTTTCGTGAATTTTGCTATTTAAGAAAGAGTATTTACAGGGGGATATTCCAATTCTAGATGGAAACATATTAGCTCCTTGATGCTCTGAAGTGGATTATAAGGTTAGTTTCAATTCTTACGGATATATTTATATGATGGTACTCTCGTATAGCTTTTGTACAGAGATGTACAGAAAGTCATGACACTGCATATGAACATTTAGCTGGAAAAATCAACGCCAAATGGATCTGTGGGTGTCAGGGTTTGAAGTTAGATATATTTGAGTTTCTTTCAGTTTCATTTTAACAGCTTTCGACAAGAGAGAGCTTTACTGACTGTTGAATATCACAGCCACCTACAGAAAATGGTCTCTATATTGAGTCTAATATGCATGGTCCGAATCTAACGGGCCGAGCGCAGGAATGACATATTATATGAATAAAATTTAATGAAAAATTACAAAAAATATACTTTTTTATTTTAATTTCATCAGATAATTTAAACATTCCGGAATACAAAAAAAGTACAATTGGCTCCCAGGCGCCATTTTTAATTACCTTAAGTCAAAGCAAGGCATTAAAAATGAAATTGGAAATCGGCAAGAAAACCCTCAGTTCAACGAGATCTAATTCGCATCATGCAAAGTAAAAAACGAAATTATGCAGAAGCTAAGCAGCACTGCAAGAAGAAAAGGACAGAAAAGAGAGCAGCAGAGGAAAAGGAAAGCTGAGGGCCCAACCTACCAACCTAGTGAATTTTAATGTGAGTCAAGCATTCAAATCTTTCCTTGTTTTCTCGCTACTGATATTTTCAGCATTTTTCTTCCTGTAAAATCCTCCTTGTAGAGCAGATTTTCTGTCACAAAATAACATTTCTGTAAACGTTCACAGAGGAGCAATAACTTAGAATTGTTCTAGAACTGTCTAGAATTGTCTAAGAACTGTCACAGGTATTTAAGCATATGTTTTCAATTTTCAGACACAAAAATTATAGTTTTATGACAAAAGAGAACATTCATAACTTTAAAACATTTTGGAGCCTAAACTAAAGGAGACACAGAGAAACCTAGGGCAATTTCAAAAAGTAGATGTATTGTGAATCTACGGTTAAAATATTAGACCATTTTTTTGTCGCAAGGAACCTTTTTAGTGACAAAAACATAGACAAATTTTACCATAACCTCCAAACCATTAGAGCAAAATGGATTAAATTTGCACTGTAACTTATTTGTCATTTATTACATTCGTGGTATTGGTTTGGAATTTCAAACTTTGAGTCATACATGTCCGTAAAACTTGACCTGGTGATTTTCCCATTCTAGTGACCCGGGAGTGCTTCCAGATAATTGTCAGTGTTCAAATTATGATATACCTAATATGTTTTATTTTATTTACATAGAATGTCCCAATGAGTATGTTGTCCTCTGGTGAGGCGCTAAGCAACATAATAAACATATATAAAAAGAAGTGGATAAGTATAAATTATATCTTAACCTATTTTGTGTGGGTGTGTGATTAAACTTAATGCAATATTATACAAACAACATAAGGATTTTCAGTTGTCAAATTTTTAGGAATTACAGTTTTGCTCAAGTAGATATTTAAAGAGTTTGATTTTAAATTGGGATAAGTTGGGTGATTCTTTGATGTTATGTGGGAGACCTGTATGTTTTGGTGGCACTATGTAATATATATCATATTCTACATTTGGTAGAGTTAACTGATTCTATGAAGATTTTACTGGCTGATACTTTTTTGTACGAATGAATATCTTTTTTGTGTTTGATTACCGTGTTGGTATATAGGAGGTTATTTTCAGTTTTGTACATGAATAGAGATTCACTGTATTCACAGAGATAGGAAAAATGGCGGTATGCTTGTTTCCTTAAGTACTTCTACAGAAGGCTTTAAAATATTATATCCATAATGTTTTTATTAAATGGATGGATGGACAGACGGACGGACGGACGGATTGTTGGATGACTAGATTAGATTAGAAAGCATTCTGTAGGTTCGTTTTGGCCAGGAAGCCACTGAACATAGAACTTGTCAAGACATACATATGTTTATATACTATGGAAAATAAAAAAAAACAATGTATAAAGCTCGTGCTTAAAGCTTGGGTTACAAAAACAGCAGAATAGACATATAATCACACCATTTGTATTTGAGGCCTCTACTATACTTAATGTGCTCATGGACTTCATATAAAAACAAAGAGTATCAAAAATTAGTGTTAAAATGTATAAATAAATATAATTTCATTATCTGTATCACTGATGCAGTGTCAGATGATAGTTTTCTAATTATCGACGTAGGTAATAGTTACTACTAGTAATTATATAAAACTAAAATATGATTATTGTATTATGTACTCTTCATAAATGTCAACAAATTACAATACATATTTACAAATATGTTATAGAATTTCCAATGCAAAAAATTACAATTATGCACGAGAGTGTAAAATATCAAAGCATTAGGCTTTACAGACCTTGTATCTTTGCTAACTATTAAAAAATTCTTTTGACACATTCGCCAAGTCAAAGTATACTTCAGTTTAATTTGAATATAAAGCACATACATTAATATACACAAAATGCAATTCATTATAATACTTATAAATACAATGATTTTACGGTATTGTCAGACAGATTTGTCACTTAAATATTCATCTACAGAGTAAAATGATTTATTACAAAGGTACTCCTTCAGAGAGGCCTTAAAAGCCCTGAAATTCCCAACATTTTCTTTGAGATTACTGGGGAGAGCATTAAATATCTTGATTGTTTCATAACATACACCTTTCTGAAAGCAACGAAGATTGGCATTGGGACGATGAATCAGTCCCTTTTGTCTAGTATTAATGTTATGAATTTCCATGTTTGTTATAAAACTATTTCGATTAACTGCATAGAATTTTAAAATGGATACTATATAAACACAAGGTAAGGTGAGGATGCCCAATTTTTTAAATAGTTCTTTGCATGACTGTCTGCTATAAACATTACAGATTATTCGTATAGCTTTCTTCTGTATCCGGAATATGCATTTACTATCTACTGATTACCCCAGAATATTATTCCATACTCGATGATGGAGTTAAAGTAGGCAAAATACACCAACTTATGTGTATCGATTAAGTGAAATTTAACCAGTGCACGGAGAGCATAACATGCTGAACTAAGTTTAGGTATGATGTAGCTAATATGTGACTTCCAGTCCAAATGCTTATCTACCTGAAGGCCAAGAAATTTGACTTCATTTAGCTGTTCTAACAATGTATCATTAATTCCTATTTCTATGTGCGTTTGTGGTGAGCGAGTAGTTATAAATGTAATTGTTTTTGTTTTTTCAAGGTTTACTGAGAGTTTGTTTGCTTTGAACCAATTTGACATACAATTTAGAACATAGTTTAATTTAACTACACATTCAATGAAATATTTACTTGTTACTAGAACACTAGTGTCATCTGCGAATAAATAAATACTTGCAAAACTGTTAATGTATAATGAGAGGTCATTTATGTAAACCAAGAACAAAAGAGGCTCTAAGATTGATCCCTGGGGAACACCGTGTTTTACTGACTTCCATTCTGAGGCACTATTTTGATACCCATTGGAGTTATTAATTTCGACCCTTTGTTTTCTCTTCTCTAGGTATGAAATGAACCAATCTAATATGTTATTCTTTATTCCATAGAAATTTAGTTTAGCTATCAGAATCTCATGATTCACACAGTCAAAAGCCTTCGCTAGGTCGCAAAAGATTCCACCGACATGTTCCTTTTCATTTAACGCTGTTAACATTTTATGTGTGAGCTTGTAGGTTGCATTATCTGTCGCTACTCCTTTTCTAAAGCCAAACTGTTCTTTGGCAAATAAGTTGTTCTTTTCCAAGTAATTATAGAGCCTATTGAACATTACTTTCTCAAATACTTTTGAGAAAACAGACAAGAGAGATATAGGTCTATAATTGTATATATTATCTTGTTTTCCTTTTTTAAAAAGTGGTTTGACAATAGAGTACTTTATTCTGTCAGGAAATATTCCACTCTTTAGTGATTCGTTACATAAATAGCTAAGGGGAATGCATATTAGGTCAGAACATGCTTTTAGGATTTTAATTGATATTTCATCATATGCAGAGGAATTTTTGGTCTTGAGCAAATTTATTACATTTTTTATTTCAAATGGTGTAATCATTTTTACTGTAAATTCAGGGACTTTGTTTACAAAAGAAGTTTTCAAAAATGTTATTGCTGATTCTTTACATCCATAGTTTATTTTTAATTTGTCTGTTACATTCAAAAAGAAATTGTTGAAAATCGTGTGAAATGTCTGGGAAAGAGTGAGGATATAATCTGTTAATAAGGGGAAGGAAAGATCACGATGGATGCCTTGGTTGGGGATGTACCAGTTGGCATTTACTACAATACGAGGGAGTTTGTTTTGGAGTATTTGAAGACGGGATTTAGCCGCGATGCCCTTGACTTGACATCCTTAGGTCAACACAGGTCGGAGAACCTGTTTGTACAGTAACACCTTGTTATGAACAGACATAGATGATTTTCGTGAATTCAATGGATATTACATCGCCACTTGACGACTAATTCTTTTGGACAGTTCTTCAATGTGAGGTGTCCTGGTCAGTTTATAGACCAGTATCACGCCGCGGTACTTGGTTTGAGACTCCCAGGTAACATCAGCATGTGGAAGTTTTCGGCGAGTGACTTGCTGGCGTTGATCTTTAAGCGCCATGAACCACATTGGCACCGTGGTGGTGGTGCTCCTAAGGGTGTCGTTGCGTTGTTTCCTCAATCGGACGTTAATTTCTAGTTCGTGAGTTCGCCATGGTGACGAGGGATGAGCTCGTCAAAATGAAATAGCGTGTTATTTATGGACGCTCTTTAAGTGCTGTGCTTCTCAGCGCCCCATTACTATACTGGGTGTGAAAGACCGCTCAGAGACCTCTTTTATCAGGCTTGACGTTCTTTTACATGTACATTAATGTACGACACGCGTATAACGGCTTTACTTCCCTTCCGAAGGAAACCTGCTAAGATTTTCACGCCCGAAAAAATTCATCGTCCTCCGCTGGATTTGAACCCGAGACCTTGGGTATATGAAGCATTATAACCATTACACCACGGAGATTTGTGGTGTAAAAAGCGGCCCAGGGGCGGGTTTTTTCCCCCGCCATCGCATTCCACCGAGGTTCCATCTTCATTCCATGTATCACCAGTGTCATCGCCTGCGGTGCCACAAGTAGTAAAAGTGGACGTTAAACACTATCCAAAAAAATTACACCACGGATGGCACAGTATGACGAAATCTAGACATGTGAACGCGAAATGGAACTTTCTTCTTTCAAGGTATGGGGTTCTTTTACGTGATAAAAAAATCTGATGTGTTCCATTCACATGACTTTCTCTACATCTCTGCAACAAATTATTGTTAAAAAGCTAATGCTTTTATTTACTTCTTGCTAATCGAGAAAAAAATTAGCAGAAATAGTCTTATTACTTGCTTCCTTGTAAGTGGAAGGGAAAAAGGGAGTAGCATAGGTTAAAGTGATAGTCAAAAGCTGGTTGCTATGTGACTGAAGTTCCTCTGTTTTTATGGACAGGAGTTGACAAATTCCTGTGTGAGAAAACTATGTTTTTAAAGTTGAAACCAAAAACAAGGAATATCTCACAAACGATCAACTCCAGGAAAAAAATGTATATAACATAAATTGTGTGCTTTAATGTGCTCTACACTTTTTATATGGTAAGTTTTTTTCTATATCTTGCGGTTTAGCAGAAGAAAGTAGTCTTCAGAGCTATTCCCAGAAAACTCAAGGTATACATTTCATTTGTCAGGTAAATATCTTTAATAGGTATATGATATTTTAATCAAAATCGTTAGAGCCATTTTTGAGAAATCACAATTTTCCATGTAAAGGGTAGTTGGGGGAGAGGGGATTTTCTTGGAAATATTCGTGTCGCATCCTTGGAAGAAACCAAACTTAAATACCAAGTTTAGTATTCAACGGTCTTTTCGTTTTTGAGCTATTCTGTCCACACGCACACACACACACACGGACACACACATACACAATCACACACAGACCTTTTTATAAAAATGCTTTTTTTTTTTTTGGATTCAGGGGGACCTAAAACATGTATTTCCGGTGAAATCTCGGTGTCGAATTTTTGGGTGGAATGCATATACCTTCTCTATACACTATGTACATAGTAGTGTAGAGAAAGTAAAAAGACATTCTAAAAGAATTCAAATCAAATTCTGCTGTTAAAATAGGGTAGGCAATGCTCATATTTCAGATGTTTATATGGCGTTAATTTATATAAACAATTTTACTCATTATTGGAGGTTAAGCATTTAAGGGCACAGGTAATAAAGTAAAGATGTCATAAAGGTGTATTAAACATTTTATTAACATGTTCATTTTTGTCGCTTTACCTTATATCTATTCGCTATTCTATTATGTTGTTTTATAAATATGTTTATTTTAATTTCACAGGTCCGCCATCAAGAACTGGACCATGCTCTGAATATAAATTTCAAGTTCATTTACACAACTAACACATGCGGAATATGATAGCAAAGAGGCCACATTGTATTTGACCAAAGAAAATAAAGGTATGCTTTCTTTGAAAGTTAAAAGGTGAACAAGTTACTTCTGTAGTATTCAACGCAAATTAACTGCCTATTATATCTGTTTGTTTGTGTCCCCATCAGTAGGAGAAAAATGTTGACGCTTGTCGACTGGTAACTACTATAAAACTTGAGAGCTAAATCGGTTAAAACGGACAGTACAACGTAAGGTTCAGTTGATGTCGAAATTCAGTCCAAGGTAAGGTTAGGTTATGACATCTAGGTAAGTGTGTATAGGAACTGGATGACTGCAGAATCGAAATTCAGCCCAAGATTAGATTAAAATGCCTAGATTATAATGTGTATATGAACTAAACGGTAGGGTCCTGTAGAAACGAAAATCCAAGGTTAGGTTACGATGACTAGGTTAGTATGTGCATATAAACAGAGTCCTGTGTTACCGAAATTTAGCTCTAGGTCTTCTCACGACTTCACACCTTGCAATGAACGGCATAGGTATAGACATTTAGACCGACAGCTAGGTTAGTGTGTGTGCGTATGTGTAGGAAAGGAATGGCGTGGTGTCGTTATTACCCTGAAGTTAGGGTACGACGCTTAGGTTACCAACTTACTGCAGTATATGAACGGCATGTCAGATTCCCTAAGTATCGACATTTATGCCGAGGTTAGCGTGTATAGATGTCCTTTGGCAATATTAGATAATGTTACTCTGATAATTAAAATAAATATTTACTTAACCTAAATGCGCTCTATTATCATTTCATACTAAGTTCAAAGTAGAATAAAACAAAGCGTAATATATCACTCCGCCGAGCACATGGCAACACCACGTGGAGATATGGCGGGAACACGGAAGTCGTGATAACAGATAAAATATAGTCGTTACCAGTTTCAAATATAATCAAATATTGAATGTCGAAAAAACAAAAGCGATTTTTGAAAGGCTGGCTGTGATTTATTTTTAATCTATTGACTAAAAAATATTGCTATATTGAAAATAATTGAGTTGTATTAATAGCGATAAATATTCTATTTAAGCAGTTATATGTAATAATTTCCTCTCCGCCCCTTCCACATTACCCATGTTAATGTCTTTCCTTTTACTGTCGTCGCGAGCCCTCGACAATGCGATAAAACAAAAATATTCCTCTGCCATATTCAAACTTAAGAAAAGATGTTTACTTTCTGTACATAGGGATAGAGAAGTATTGTATTCCACCCAAAAAATCGATGTTGGGATTTCGCCGGAAATATATGTTTTGGGGGTCTCCTGAGTCCGAAAAAACGCATTTTTAGAAAAAGGACCGCGCGCGCGCGTGTGTGTGTGTGAGAGCAACACAGCTCAAAATCGAAACGACTGTTAAATACCAAATTTGGTATTTAAGTTTAGTAACTTCCAGGGATGCGACACGAAGGCTTTCAAGAAAATCTTCCCACCACAAACTACCCTTTATATGGAACAATTTTCGAAAATTTTGATTTTGTCAAAAATGGCTTTAACGTTTTTGATTAAAATTTCCTATATTTAAGATATTTACATGGCAAATAAAATGTGGGTATATCTTGAATTTTCTGGGAATACCTCTTTATTTTGGATGAATTTTTCCGAATTTTGCTTAACTACTAAACCCTAAGAGATAGACAAAAATTTACTGTACAACAATTTAAGATCTCGTCAAACTACACAATGTATGTCTTTTACACTTTTGTTGTGGAGGTAACCTCCCCGAGATATGTCTTGCTATTAGTTTCAATTGTAAAGTACTTATACTTTACTCAGACGGAAGTGTCCATTTTTCTTTTGTTCTATTCCTGGCCAAGCAAAGAAGCGATTTGCAATGACAATCGCATAACGACAGCTTTTATAACATTTGACTATCACTTTAGCCTAGTGCATTCCTTTAGTTCCATTCTACTTATAAGGAACTAAGAATAAAATTCTGCTAATGTTTATCTCGATTAGCATGGTGTAGAAAGAAGAATTATCTTTTGTAAGGAGTTTGTTTGTAGAATAGCTAGAGAAAGTCATGTGAGTGCAATACATTAGATTTTTTAAAAATAAAAATTACAGTATAAAAAAAAATCAGAAATATAGGGGAAATACCGCCCCCCCCACCCCTGAAAATTGCAGCCCTAAGCTTAAATCCGGCTGCCCATTCGGCAGCTTGCTATGCAATCATTAGTTTTTTACTTTCTCTACACGTACTATGTACATAGTGTATAGATAAGATATTGTGTTGCACCCACAAATTCTATATCGAGATTTAACCGGAAATACATGTTTTTGGTCCTCGTGAATCCAAAAAAAACATTTCTGGAAAAAGGTCCGTGTGTGTGTTAGTGTGCGTGTATGCGCGTGTGTGTCAGTCCTACAAACCCGGGGAGGGTAAGCCTATTTAGAAATGAAACTACCGTGTGGCATGTGCTCAATTTGCTCAATTTGTCAAATCCGTTAACCGGAATGAAATTATTGTTGTTGTTATTACTATTAACGGAACGCATAGCTGGCAGGAGAGAGCTTGACCAGCGAGCGTACGGGAGTCTCGATTCTCGCCTGACTCCTGAGTCTCGCTGGTAGCAAGACTGCGGTGTAATGCCCGAAAACTCGCACTTGCAAGTTGTATTATTCCATCTGTTTAAGATTTAAATAGCCTACCAGAAAAAGGATGGTATTTAAATAACCATACTAGGGAAAGTGTTAAAAGGGAAATGCGATGTCACAGAATCTGAAGATATGTGTACTGGTCTCCTCTTTTATTAAAATAAGTGTGTAGGTATATATTTTATTACTCCTAAGACGTTTGTGTTGCAAGAAGTAATTCTATTACCGGTTTTAATCTGAACATGTTTATACATAGCAACACAAAGTCTAGGTATGTCATAAACGATTAATATCGCTGACTCAAACCGTTTACTGAGAACGCATTTGGGATATATGTACTGTTAAACGATGACTAATTTTGTGTTATTACTTGTGCCCGGATTTCAGCTTTTTATAAATGCAGTTTTAGCCTTTAATTAACTTTTTAGGTTTTTTAATAATTCTCTTAGCTTTCCAACAACGTTCCTAAGCTCCTTTTTTTTTCTTTTTTTTTTTCTTTCTGTTAGGGTTTTATAGAATTTCCTACCTATTTAAGGAAGTTGACGACAAACGTCTTTTATAAAATAATATAGATAAATATATGAAAACTATTTTACTTCACGAAAACATGCTATTAATATGTACTGTAATTTATTACACAGTATACTTGTGCTCGAACATTTTAACTAAATATTTAGCACGTATTTTTAATATATAACACTGATTTAAAACATACTTCACATTTCAGTAGTTTTGCTGTATCCAACTAGCCACATTGGCAAATTTTCTGTTTTTTTTTTTTTTTTTTTTTTTTTTTTAATATATTCCTATAGGCAGAAAAGATTTTTCAACAGCACAAGATGTCGCTGGTGTATGTCTCATACATGCAATTTCTACCAAGATAAAAAATTCGTGATAAATTCTTTCCCTGGCTAATACCACATGCACACTCACAATAAAACTAAACAAATTGTTAAATAAAAATTGTAATTCAAATGAATTGAAGAAAAGGTTGATACATTTTCTACCGAGGTTAAAAAAAATAAAACTCAAGTTTAGCAAATTTTAAGTCTTAATGTCCCATTTAGTTTTGTTTATTAGGCAGAATGAGATTCACAACTTAGCATCCAAACGGCTTCAAACATAGAAGTACTTTGAAACTTTATAAGGGAAAAAATAGGTTAAAACCTAAAAATCCGGGCCCTAGTTATTAAGTAACCAGTTTATCTATGGATCATACGTGAACCTACTTCGCCTGTAGTTAGGAGAATACTTGAGTTGCACTAGTTCTCGATACACGAGATTCTCGCCACACTCTCGAGAAGAAGCGTGGCTTACGAGACGAGTGGCACAGGTTCTGACCGCCTCTAATTGTTTCATTTATATAGCGCTCTTTAACATCTAAGGTCACATCGGAGGCTTTGTATTAGAAACAACTCGTCTGTAGGTTCTTTTATGTTGGGTTTAAATTGTTTTATTACTTTCTCTACACGTACTATGTTCACAGTGCATGGAGAAGGTATTACAGTTCACTAAAAAGTTCGATACCGAGATTTCACCTGAAATAGACGTTTTAGGGTCCCCTGTATCCAAAAAGTATGTTCAGAAAATGGTCCGTGTGTGTGTCCGTATGTCTGTGAACACGATAACGAAAAGTCGGTAAAATACCAAACTTGGTATTTCAGTTTAATTAAAGATACGTATATGGCAAATAAGATGATATCTTGAATGTTCTGGGAATAGCCTATGAAGAACTCTTTATTCTACATGAATTTTTCTAAATTTTACGTAACTGGTAAACTGTAAGAGAAGACAAAAATTCACTACATAAAAATGAAGATCACGTTAAAATGTCATATACCTACTTTTTTCATGGAATTGACCATTTCTGAGATATTCTTTGTTATTTGTTTCAGATTCAAAATATTTAAACTTTTCTCACACGGAAAGTTGTAAACCTGCATTCAAAGGAATTTCATCCACATGACTACCAGCTTTTAAAGGATTTGACTATCGTTTTAGTCTAGTGCATTCCCTTATTTTTCTTCTACTTACAGGGAAGCAGTAATTAAGACAATTTCTGCTAATGTTTATCTCGATTATCAAAGTATATACAAGGATATGCTTTTTAACAATAATTTGTTACAGAGTTGTAGAGAAAGTCATGTGAGTGGAACACATCATATTTTTTCCCTCAAACACACGCACATTCCCATTGTGTATCCCACTCCAGCTGGGAATAGAAGCCGTAACCTCCGGGTGAGAAGTCAGCTCGCTGACCACTCGACCACGGAAGCAGTCCGCAAAGAACTTGTTAAAACCCTGAGGTGAGAAGAGAAGTAGATATAACTAGTCAAGAAACTCGAGACTAGCAGAAATGGCTGGCTTCGCAATATGAACAGTGTTAATACTTCCTGTTCTAACAGCTATAATGTATGTATTGTGTAATTTGTTGAGAACAATAGTAATAATTATTTACTTATGCTAAGCTGTATACAGGTGAACCTGACCGGTGTTCAGCCCTGGCTCTTTACCGGTCATACTCATATTTTACAATAATATATTAATTCTGGTTTATGCCACCTTTTTGTCTCTATTTTCTGTCCATAGCCATTTATTTTTACTTTCTCTACACGTACTATGTACATAGTGTATAGAGAAGGTATTGTAATGCACCCAAAAATTCGATATCGAGATTTCACCGGAAATACATGTTTTGGGTCCCCCTGAATCCAAAAAAAAACATTTTTAGAAAAATGTCCGTGTGTGTGTGTGTGTGTGTGTCCGTGTGTCCGTGAACACGATAACTCAAAAACGAAAAGTAGGTAAAATACCAAACTTGGTATTTAAATTTAGTATCTTCCAGGGATGCGATACGAAGATTTTCAGAAAAATCCCCCCACCTCCAACTACCCTTTACATGGAACTTTTTTCGAGCATTTTGATTTTCTTAAAAATGGCTCTAACGATTTTGATTAAAATATCGTATATTAAAAATATTTACCTGAAAAAAAAATTATATCTTGAATTTTTAGGAAATAGCCTCTGAAAACTACTTTATTCTGGATGAATTTTACGGAATTTTGCATAACTGCTAAACCGTAAGAGATGAACAAAAACTTACTATACAAAACGTTAAAACACACAATTTATGTAATATACATTTTTTTTCGTGAGTTGGTCGTTCTTTAGATATTCCTTGTTTTTGTTTTCAGCTTTGAAAAACCTATACATTTCTCCTACAGGAATGTGTCAACTCCTGTTCATACAAACAAAGGAACTTCAGTCACATAGCAATCAGATTTTGACCAACACTTTAACCTATGGTACTCACTTATTTTGCTTCTACTTACAAGTAATAAGACTATTTCTGCTAATTTTTTATTCATTAGCATGATATATAGAAGCATAAGCTTTTTAACAATAATCTGTTGCAGAGATGTAGAGAACACGTCAGATTTTTCACTTTGTATAAGAATTGTCCAATCTTCTTACTGGCTTTTTGAAATTTTTCAACTACTGCTACATTTCTATCTATTTTAAACCATTTCTTATTAATATACTCTTGTCTCCAAACTTCAGTCCCTTTACATTTAAATGTTATATGTTCCAAATCTTCATTTTCGCCATATATAGATTTTGTGGAATACCTTTTCTTAAACCTGTTAACCTCCATACTGCTGCTTGCAGCCATGCAATACCTTCTCGCTCCTTTTTTATTTGTCGCATCTCCGAGGGCCTTTTTTTTTCAACCTCCGATGGGCTATAAGTAAAAGACAAGTTCATAGAAAACAATTATTTTATTACTAAAAGTTTTCTATACTTATGTTTACTTTTCAACATAATCACCGAAAAGATTGAGACATTTATCGTATCTGGGCATAAGGTTTGCAATACCCTCTTCAAAAATGTTTGCCGCCAATGATTTCAAATGAGCATTGACGTTGTTTTGAAGATCTTCGTACTTTACGACGTTTGCGGAGAGCCATTCAAAACAAACGAAGAGGAATGCTGACTTCAGGAATTGTGTTGATCCATGACAACGCTCGTCCACACTCTGCTGGCACAACCCATCGGCTCCTTGAACAATTTCAATGGGACATTTTCGATCATCCGCCTTACAGTCCTGACCTGGCACCCAGCGACTTTCACCTTTTCCCTGAACTGCAGACGTGACTAGGAGAGCAGCACTTTCAAGCCAACGAAGATCTTCAAAACAACGTCAATGCTCATTTGAAATCATTGGCGGCAACATTTTTTGAAGCGCGTATTGCAAAGATTGTGCACAGGTACGATAAATGTCTCAATCTTTTCGGTGATTATGTTGAAAACTAACCTTAAGTGTACAAAGTTTTAGTAATAAAATAATTGTTTTCTATGAACTTGTCTTTTATTTATAGCCTATGGGAGTTTGAAAAAAAAAACGGCCCTTGTATATACTTTTCCCTTCCCCATGAATCTTTCATTGGTATATAGAAAACTAAAGATATCTTTTCAGTTATTCACTAAATATTTTTGTATTTCTATGTTCTCAGATCTTTTCCTTGGCAGCTTCCAGAAATTATTCACATTATTTTCTCTTCTTCTCTACATTTCCTCTAACCCACAACTTTCCGAGTTATTTCTGACAGAGTCTAGTCTACCCATCCCTTGTTCTTTAAACTTTTCTCTTGATATACTAAACACTGTTTTAACATATTTCTTTCTTCCAAGTTTAGAATATTCTGTACCAAAACTTGATTGCCCTTGCCATAATATTTTTTTACTTGCCTCTCTATTTGGCAACTCAAGCATTTCTCTACAGAATTTCCTATGCAACTCATCTAAAACTTCTAATCCGCCTCCAAATCCCCATACTTCTATTCCATATAGCATTTTGCCTCAACCATCATATTGTACACTTTTTCTAACCATCTAATATTTATACTAGGTACTTTGTACGAAACTTTGGATAGCTGATGTAGCCCCTTTTCCTTTTGCCAATGCAAATTTCCTTTGTTTTTCCCAATTGCCACAATTGTCTATTTTAACTCTTAGATAAATACATTCTCTCACTACCCTGTACTCTTTTTTTGAACACTACAATCTGGTTGCAGTTAAAGTTGGCAATCCTACTTCCCCTATCAGCTTTTGTTTACTAAGTGAATTGCGCAAGTATGTATTCAGGTTCCGAACAGCCTTAAAACTCTTTGTGAGCCAGCAGATGTCTCTGGCACAAGAAGTCTAGGAATATTTGGGAGGAACTGAGGCTCTAGATGGCAGTTCATTTGTTTTCCATTTTCAAACTCAGGCTTTGTTTCAACAACCGAACATAGTAAATCAGCCATCATAGCTTCTGGAATGTTCCCCTTCGAACACCCAACACATTGTTTTGGAACCAGCATTTGAAGTATGAACCGCGAAATGTTAAAAGAAAAAAGTATTTCTGCAAAGATTTATCTAAATTTAAATGAAGTCGATAGAAAAAAAATCTGATGTGTTCCATTCACATGATTTTCTCTACATCTCTGTAACAAATTATTCTTAATCAACTTATTCTTCTATCCAATCTATCCTAATCGAGATAAACATAAGGAGAAACGGTTATTACTTAGTTCCTTATAAGTAAAAGGGAAATAAGCGAATACACGAGGCTAAACCGACAGTCAAATGCTTTAAAATGTGGTTGCTATGGGATTGAAATCCTTTCTTTGCGTGACCAGGAGTTGACAAATTGCTATATGAGAAAAGTTTTAAGTATTTTAAAACTGAAACCAATACAAGAAATATCTCGAAAATGGTCAACTCCAGGAAAAGTATATGACATAAATTGTGTGTTTAAAGGAACTCTACATTTTTTTTTTTTGTAGTAAGTTTTTGTATATCATTTACGGTTTACTAGCTATGCAAGATTAAACCAAAACTCATCCAGAATAAAGAGTTCTTTAGAGGATATTCCCAGAAAATTAAAGGCATACCTTTCATTTGTCATGTAGATATCTTAAACATAAGAGATTTTATCCAAATTCGTTAAAGCCATTTTTGAGAAAACTATTTTTTTTTTTTTAAGTTTTTTCCATGTAAAGGGTGTTTGGGGATGGGGAGATATTCTTGAAAATCTTCATGTCGCATCCTTGAGAGATACTAAACTTAAATATAAAGTTTGGTATTTAATAGACTTTTCGTTTTTGAACTATGCTGCCCACAAACACACACCAACCTTTTTGTAAAACTCTGATGTGTTCCATTTACATTACTTCCTCTACATCACTTTAACACATTATTGTTAAAAAGCATATTCTTCTCTGTAGTATATGTTAATAGAGGTTAATTTGTCTTAATTAATTACCTGCTTGTAGTAGGAGGAATACATTAGGCTAAAGTGAAGTAAAATTTTTTAAAAGCTCGTTGCCATTCAGTTTCTATGCATGACCAGGAGAAAAGTGTGAGAAAAGTTGAAGTGTTTTAAAAGTGAAACAAATAACTTGAAATGACTCAGAAACGCCCAATTCCACACAAAAAAAAACATATGACATAAATTGTGTGTTTTAACGATATTTACATTATTTATGTAGTAAGTTTTTGTCTATCTCTTGCGGTTTACCAGTCATGCGAAATTCAGCAAAATTCATCTGAAATAAAGAGGTCTTTAGAGGCTCTTCCCAGAAAAGTCAAGACATACACTTTATTTGTCATGTAAATGTCTTTAATAAACGATAATTTAATCAAAATCGTTAAAACCATTTTTGAGAAAATCAACATTTTCGATTTTTTCTTTTTCAATTTAAAGGGTTTCTCAAAAGTTTGTTTGGCATCCCTGGAAGATACAAAGTGTTTTTGTATATCTGTTACGGTTTGGTGTTTAACCGACTTTTCGTTTCTGAGCTATCGTGTTCACAGACACACGGACACACACACACAAACACACACACCTTTTTCCAAAAATGCTTGTTTTTTTGGATATAGGGACCCTAAAAGGTATATTTCCGGTGAAATCGTAGTATCGAAGTTTTGGGTGAATAACTTCTCTATACACTAAGTACATAGTGCGTGTAGAGAAAGTAAAAATCTGATGTGTTCCAGTTACATGACTTTCTCTACTTCTGTGTAACAAATTATTGTTAATAAGCTTATTCTTCTATTAACTCCGTGCTAATCGAGAAAAAAATTAGCAGAAATAGTCTTATTACTTGCTTCCTTGTAAGTAGAAGAAAAATATGGGAGTATCATAGGTTAAAGTGAAGTCAAAAGCTGGTTACTAAGTGACTGAAGTTCCTTTGTTTGTATGGATACGAGTTGAGAAATTCCTGTATGAGAAAAGTACAAGTTTTTCAAAGCTGAAACCAAAAACAAGGAATATCTCAAAAACGATCAACTCCTCGAAAAGAATTTATATAACATAAATTATGTATTTTAATGTGCTCTACATTTTTGTGTGGTAAATTTATGTCCATTTCTTACGGTTTAGCAGTTATGCAAAATGTCGTAAAATTGATCCAGAATAAAGTAGTCTTCAGAGGCTATTCCCAGAAAATTCAAGATATACATATTATTTGTCAGGTAAATATCTTTAATATACGATATTTTAATCAAAATCGTTAGAGCCATTTTTGAGAAAATCAAAATTTTCGAAAAAATTCCATGTAAAGTGTAGTTGGGGTGGGGGGATTTTCTTGAAAATCTTCGTGTCGCAGCCTTGGAAGATACCAAACTCAAATACCAAGTTTGGTTTTTAACGGTCTTTTCATTTTTGAGCTATGCTGCCCGCAGACACACACACAGACAGACAGACACACACGGACAGTTTTCTGAAAATGCCTTTTTTTGGATTCAGGGGGCCTCAAAACATATATTTCCAGTGAAATCTCGGTATCGAATTTTTTGGTGCAATACAATACCTTCTCTATACACTATGTACATGGTACGTATAGAGAAAGTTATTTTTTTCAGGGGGTCCCAAAACATATATTTCCGGTGAAATCTCAGTATCGAATTTTTGGGTGCAATAGAATACCTTCTCTGTGTACTATGTAGTACGTGTAGAGAAAGCAACAAGTCTGTGTAAGAATTGTTTGTATATTCACTAATAAACTATATAGAGTGGAGAGAGCCATGTGAATATAGAACCAGATGTTTTGTTTTTACTGTTTCAGTAAGGAGAGCAGGTTGAACGTGGACACAGAATGGACCGGCCAGCGAGAGACGCGTGTCAGGACTCTAAATGTTCAACTTCTCGCTCACCATCGCCTATTCTGACTGGCACGAATGTGTGTGATGAAGTAAGTTTCAGAAGGTTGGTTTGCTTTACCAAATATCTACATTATGGCTTATAAAATTGTAATTCCATGAAAGGACTTCCCGAATAATCCAAACCCGGAGAATGTGTTGAACAGTAAGCGAGTCATAAGTGATCATAAGGGGTAGCATCTTGGGGACAGAAAGCGGGACAGAACCGAAGTTAGAGCAGCATGGTGTAGAGTTGTGATGTGTAGTTGTACTAATAGAAAGAAGATGGGGCAGTAGTAGACTGTGATGTTTTCACTAGCAGTGGAAGGCCATTGAGGTCGGGTGGGTAAACATAAATACCATTCATTTACAGAACTAACAATTTTAATATTTACATACATTCAATTGCTGTTGTGCAACAAGTCATTAGCATCATTATCCGTTTCATTTTCTCTCAAGATGCATAGATTACAATACACAACAACATAATTAGTAACGTTCCAAATGTGAATCCTCTCCGATTGGCACGCAAACAGGCTTTATATTGTGAAAGACTTCGCTCCACACCACAAGTTGTGATTGGAGCAAAACGAAAATAGGACACATCATCGACTAATTCCATCAGCAATTATTTCCGTAGCAACGCCTCGTAGCATATTTCACGTATTACTGAAAATCCGACATTTTTTCAAAATATTGTCTTCACTTTCTTTTTCACACGGTCTAAAACAGGCGTCACGGGTCTCTGATTAATTGCTTGCACAAGTTCATCGGCAGCCTTCAGGGCTCGAGGCATTTCGGTGTTCGATGTTTCCAAATATGTGTTTATGTTGTAGATATATCTGCAAAGTTCTTTTGTAGGAACTTCATATCTTCTTTGAAGCAAGAGATTTTACAATCTTGATTGAAGAGCATGCACTATCATCAAAGGCCTGTGATTGTAATATACAGCATAGTATACTGCTGCGTCGAGCCACGTTCCCTAACGCGTTACTACAGGTTGTTTTCATGTCGCCAAACCAGGCCAGTCTCTACTCGGTAGGTACGCAACTGGCATGCGTATGGGTCCCTAGTGGTTAGGATTGTGGAGAGATGGGTACCCAGATCCACCAGGACCCTGTTGTGTTTTTCCGAAAAGGGGCTGTGAAACGTAAAAGTATTACTCAGGATATTAGGAATGTCCTTGGTGCAAGAGCGCTGTTATCAGGTTTATGTGTAGCGGCCGGGAAGGGAGGCGAACAATACGCCACAAAAGTCAGTACACCATTGTCGGCACCACAGATAGAGATTAAATTGAAAATGCAGAGTTTTCGCGCAGCCGCCATAGTTAGCCACTACACATTTGAGGGGCTGAGCGCCAGAGGGAGCTAACCAAGAAACATCTAAATTTGAGAAAAAAGGAGTTTTATTAGAGTTCTTGATTTGGTGAAAAATGTAATATTAAGGTACAATTTTTTTTTAAATCCAGTATTTGATCCACATTTTGAAATGTCCTAGAAAATACAAAAAAGTTATATTTAACAGTTTTTTATTTATTTAGCACTGCAAACCGTATTATTTACTAAAAAATTTATTTATGCAGAGAGAGAAACTAAACATGATGCTATTCATATTCCTCACCATTGTTTCTTTTTCGTTTAGCAACATCTTTTTTCCATGTGTTTTGCTTGCATATTCGTTTCTTTCCTTCACTAACTATACTATTTACCTCTATTCTGAAAAACATAATAATCTGCAGCATAGTATAATGCCTAAAATTTCAACTATTTACACAATATTCTTAAGGTTTAATAATAATAATTTTACATATTATTCTGTTTCACGTATTAAGGCCTAAGATCATTATTTCTTGGCCTATAGTTTAAACAATACTATTAAAATAGTTAAATTTCTGTAAGTTTGATGGCATTGTTCTTTAAATAGCAGGCAACTTCATAGTGGGATATCCCCATCTGGCACAAACTTTCTCACTTTGGAAAATGACTCAGTTTCTGTAAGTCACTCTAAAACAGTTAATATTACCAAGATTTCTACAAACATGAGAGACGGCAGAAGCTGTCTAAAACAAAAAAATCTCATTTTTTCACAATGTGTGGGATAGCTCCCTCTGGCATTGAGCCCCCCATTTGAGAAGAGCACGCCTTGTGTAGGTTAAAAGTGAAAAAAAAAAAAAAAAAAAAAAATTGTGGTGTTAAATGTTCGATTAAACAAAAAATTTAGATTGTAAGTTTAAACCAGTATAATGGTCAACAGGTGTGAACTATTTGGTTGTAGTTTCTCGAATAGCAGCAGCAGAAACAAGGAAAGGGAAATGCTTCAATACAGAGGTCCCTGTGCTTGTTTAAGTGATTTTTCGATGGTATACCTAGTGAAATATGTTATTCATTATCAACGGAATGATTCTGCATAGTTTGTTAAATTTTAAATTTCCAACTCGGAAAGACCTTACAGAAGCTTGGGTAAAGGCAGACAAAATTGGCAACCTACGCTGGTTTATAAGAAACCTCTTACTAATTCGCCCATTTAGCAGCTGCAGCGAGACATAATTAGTATTAAATTATGTGGTTATGATAGCAAAATAGTGAGAATAGGAAGCGTGTATCTCGGACTCGGAATGCAATGTTAAGTATCGCAGTGTTCCTCGACCGAAATTCTTGATTAATATCACACATTCTACTAAAGCCGTAAACCAATGCTGTAATATATGATACAGTCTTTTGTTACATTAACAGTAGCCGTTACGTCGGCTAAATAAGGGAATGCACTAGCCTAAAGTGACAGTCAAATCTTTTAAAATAGTAGCTATGCGATTGTCGTGGTCAGGAGAAAAATAAAAATCGATGTATTACACTCGCATGACTTTCTTTAGTTGTTCTTCAAACAAACTTCTTACAAAAGATTATTCTTCTTTCTAAAAAATACTAATTGTGATAAACATTAGCAGAATGTTCTTATTGCTTAGTTCCTTATAATGTTAAACTGGTAGTCAAATGTTTTAAAAGCTATCGTTATGCGATTGTCATTGCAGATCTCTTCTTCAGTAGAACAAAAGAAAAACGGACACTTCATGTCTGAGAAAAGTATAAATACTTTACAATTGAAACTAATAATGAGGGATATCTCGAAAACGGTAAACTCCACGAAAAAGAAGTATAATTATGTATTTTAACGAGATATAGGTACATTTTTTGTGTAGTGAGCTTTTGTCTAACTCTTATGGCTTACTAGTTATGCAAAAGTCAGTAACATTCATTCAGAATAAACAGATTGACAGCTTTGCCGAGAAAATTCAAGATGTTAATGGCCTAGAGAAGTTCTTTTATTATAAGTTACATAATAATTTATTATATTAAATAGAACTAGTATGATAATACGTGGTATTTTAATCAAAATCGTTAGAGCCATTTTTAAGAAAAACAAAATTTTCGAATTTTGTCCATGTAACGGATAGTTTGGGGTGGGGCAATTTTCTTAAAAATCTTCGTGTCGCATCCTTGGAAGACACCAAACTTAAATACCGAGTTTGGTATTTAACCACCGCTTCGTTTTTGAGCTATGCTGTCCACAGACACACAGACAGACACATACACGGGCCTTTTTCTGAAAATCCTTTTCTTTTTTTCTTTTTTTTTGGATTCAGAGGTTCTCAAAACATATATATCCGGTGAAATCTCGGTTTCGAGTTTTTGAGTGCAATACAATACCTTCTCTACACACTATGTACATAGTACGTGTAGAAAAAGTAAAAATTTCATATGACAAATTGTGTATTTTAACGAGAAGTAAACTTTGTATAGTAACTTTTTGCCCAACTCTTGCGGTTTGTCAGTTAATCAGAAGTCATCCAGAATAAAGAAGTCTTCAGAGCCGATTATCAGAAAAATCAAGATATACATATTATTTGTAATGCAAGTATCTTTAATATGCGGCTTTTTAATCAATATGATAGAGCCATTTTTGAGAATGACAAAACGTTCGAAAATTTTTCCAATAAAAGGGTACTTTTGAGTGAAAGAATTTTCCTTAAAAACTTCGTCTCGCATCCTTGAACTTAGATTTATAAAGTTTGGCATTCAACCGAATTTTCGATTTTGATCTATCATGTTCACAGACATATCCTATGAACGTCCGGACCTTTTTACTTTCTCTATACGTACTATATACATAGTGTATAGAGAAGGTATTGTATTGCACCCAAAAATTCCATACCGAGATTTCACCGGAAATATATGTTTTAGGGTCCCCTGTATCCAAAAAAAAAAAAAAAAAAAAAAGCATTTTCACAAAAAGGTCCGGTATATAAGTTTAGTATCCTCCGCGGATGCGACACGAGGATTTTGAGAAAAATCCCCCCACCCCAAACTACCCTTTACATGAAAATTTTTTCGAAAATATTGATTTGCTCACAAATGGCTAACGATTTCGATTAAAACATCATATATTAAAAATATTTACTGACAAATAAAATGTAAATCTATCTTGAATTTTCTGGGAATAGCCTCTGAAGACTATTTTATTTTGGACGCATTTTACGTATTTTTCAAACCGTAAGAGATGGAGAAAACCTTACCACACAAAAAATGTAGAGCACCTTAAAGCACACAATTTATGTAACATGCAGTTTTTTTCAAAGAGTTGATCGTTTTTTTTTTTACATCCTCCTTGTTTTTGGTTTTAGCTTTAAAAATTACACTTTTCTCACACAGGAATTTGTCAGCCCGTGTCCATACAAACAAAGGAACTTCAGTCACACAGCAACCAGCTTTTGACTATCACTTTAACCTATGCTACTCCCTTATTTCGCTTTTGCTTACAAGGAAGCAAGTAATAAGACTATTTATGCCAATATTTTCTCGATTAGCATTAAGTAAATACAACAATAAACCTTTTAGCAATAATTTGTTGCAGAGATGTGAGAAAGTCATGTGAATGGAACGATGTGTCCGTTCACTTGACTTTCTCTACCTAATCTAAAATGAAATATTATGTGTTGTATTCACATGACTTTCTCTACATCGCTGCAAGAAATGATTGTTAAAAACTTATGCTTCTATTTACTTCATGCTAAACCAGAAAAAATTAGCAGTAATGGCTTTATTACTTGCTTCCTGGAAAATGAGAGGGGAATACCATAGGCTAAAGCGATAGTCAAATATTTTATTAGCTGGTTGCTATGTAATTGAAGTTCCTCTCTTTGTATGGCCAGGATTGACAATTCTCGTATGTATTTTAAAAGTGAAACCAATAGCAATGTATATGACGTTAATTGTGTGTTAAGGAGCTCTACGTTTTTTGTACAGCAACTTTTTGTCTATCTCTTGCGGTTTGCTAGCTATGCAAAATCAAAAGAACAATCATCCAGAATAAAGAGGTCTTTAGAAGCTATTCAAAGAAAATCCATTATATACATTTCATTTGTTATGTAATTATTTGAAACATAAAAGATTTTAATCAAAATCGTTTCAATCATTTTTGAGGAAATCAAAATTTTGGAAACGTTTTCCATGTAAAGGGTATTGGGTGTGGGGGATGTTCGTGAAATTCTTCGTGTCACATTATTGGGAGATACTGAACTTAAATATCTAGTACGAACTTTTCTTCTTTTTTTTCTAAAACATGTATCTCCAGTGAAATCTCGGTATCGGATATTTAGGTGCAATACAATATGTGAATAGTACGTGTAGGTAAAATAAAAAAAGACTACTTTGCTATAGTTAAACTGAAACCGACTGTAACACAAGCATACCCTTTACTGGTCTTCAACAACTTGTATCACTTTTATGGTCTCAGAAGTGTTACAAAGTAATTTCAAGCAGACTAAGACAGTACGACAGAAAACAACTTGATAATACATTATTAAATGTTTGAAGTGAAGAAAACAAAGTAAATGGCGTGTTGTTTATGGACGCTCTTTAACTGCTGTGGTTCTCAGCGTCCCATTCTATACTGGGCGTATAGACCGCTTAATTTTGCTCAGAGGTTCTTTTACGTGCCGTAAATCTGCAACACGGGACCAACGGCTTTACTTCCCTTCCGAAGGAAACCATGCTGAAGATTTTTACGCCCGAAAAGTCCTCCGACGGGTTTGAACCCGCGACCTTGGGTATATGAAGTTAGCATGGTAACCACTACACCACGGAGGGCAACAGTATGAAGTGAAGAGGAAGGGATATAAGAAATGTGTGAGGTCAAGAGGAAGGGATATAAGAAATGTGTGAAGTGAAGATGAAGGGGGATAAGAAATGTGTGAGGTCAAGAGGAAGGGATATAAGAAATGTGTGAGGTCAAGAGGAAGGGATATAAGAAATGTGTGAAGTGAAGATGAAGGGATATAAGAAATGTGTGAGGTCAAGAGGAAGGGATATAAGAAATGTGTGAAGTGAAGATGAAGGGGGATAAGAAATGTGTGAATTCAAGAGGAAGGGATATAAGAAATGTGTGAGGTCAAGAGGAAGGGATATAAGAAATGTGTGAGGTCAGGAGGAAGAGATATAAGAAATGTGTGAGGTCAAGAGAAAGGGATATAAGAAATGTGTGAGGTCAGGAGGAAGAGATATAAGAAATGTGTGAGGTCAAGAGAAAGGGATATAAGAAATGTGTGAGGTCAGGAGGAAGAGATATAAGAAATGTGTGAGGTCAAGAGAAAGGGATATAAGAAATGTGTGAGGTCAGGAGGAAGGGCTATAAGAAATGTGTGAGGTCAAGAGAAAGGGATATAAGAAATGTGTGAGGCCAGGAGGAAGAGATATAAGAAGTGTGTGAGGTCAGGAGGAAGAGATATAAGAAGTGTGTGAAGTCAGGAGGAAGAGATATAAGAAATGTGTGAGGTCAGGAGGAAGAGATATAAGAAATATGTAAAGTCAGGAGGAAGAGATATAAGAAGTGTGTGAAGTCAGGAGGAAGACATATAAGAAATGTGTAAAGTCAGGAGGAAGAGATATAAGAAGTGTGTGAGGTCAGGAGGAAAAGATATAAGAAATGTGTAAAGTCAGGAGGAAGAGATATAAGAAGTGTGTGAAGTCAGGAGGAAGAGATATAAGAAATGTGTGAGGTCAGGAGGAAGAGATATAAGAAATGTGTGAGGTCAGGAGGAAGAGATATAAGAAATGTGTAAAGTCAGGAGGAAGAGATATAAGAAATGTGTGAGGTCAGGAGGAAGAGATATAAGAAATGTGTAAAGTCAGGAGGAAGAGATATAAGAAATGTGTGAGGTCAGGAGGAAGAGATATAAGAAGTGTGTGAAGTCAGGAGGAAGAGATATAAGAAATGTGTGAGGTCAGGAGGAAAAGATATAAGAAATATGTGAAGTCAGGAGGAAGAGATATAAGAAATGTGTGAGGTCAGGAGGAAGAGATATAAGAAATGTGTAAAGTCAGGAGGAAGAGATATAAGAAATGTGTGAAGTCAGGAGGAAGAGATATAAGAAGTGTGTGAAGTCAGGAGGAAGAGATATAAGAAATATGTGAAGTCAGGAGGAAGAGATATAAGAAATATGTAAAGTCAGGAGGAAGAGATATAAGAAGTGTGTGAAGTCAGAAGGAAGAGATATAAGAAATATGTGAAGTCAGGAGGAAGAGATATAAGAAGTGTGTGAAGTCAGGAGGAAGAGATATAAGAAATATGTGAAGTCAGGAGGAAGAGATATAAGAAATGTGTGAGGTCAGGAGGAAGAGATATAAGAAATTTGTGAGGTCAGGAGGAAAAGATATAAGAAGTGTGTGAGGTCAGGAGGAAGAGATATAAGAAATATGTGAGGTCAGGAGGAAGAGATATAAGAAATGTGTGAAGTCAAGAGAAAGGGATATAAAATGTGTGAGGTCAGGAGTAAGGGATATAAGAAATGTGTGAGGTTCAGAGGAAGGGATATAAAAATGTGTGAGGTCAAGAGGAAAGGATATAAAAATGTGTGAGGTCAAGAGGAAGGGATATACGAAATGTGTGAGGTCAAGAGGAAAGGATATAAAAATGTGTGAGGTTCAGAGGAAGGGATATAAAAATGTGTGAGGTTAAGAGGAAGGGATATAAGAAATGTGTGAGGCCAAGAGGAAGAGGGTTAAAATTATTAACGTCTAGAGGAAGGGGATAAGAAATATGTGAAGTCAGGAGGAAAGGGGATAAGAAATATGTGAAGTCAGGAGGAAAGGGGATAAGAAATATGTGAAGTCAGGAGGAAAGGGGATAAGAGATATATGAAGTCAGGAGGAAAGGGGATAAGAAATGTGTGAAGTCAGGGGGAAAGGGGGTGAGAATTTTGTAAATGCAAGAGGATAGGGGGATAAGGAATGTGTGAAGTCAAAATGAAAGTGGCAAACAAATGTGTAAAGTGAAGAGTAAGGGGAATTAGAAATGTTTGAAGTCAAGAGGAAGGGGAATGAGAAATGTGTGAAGTCAAGAGGAAAGGGGATAGGAAATTTTTGAAGTCAAGAGGAAAGGGGGATAAGAAATGTGTGAATTCAAGAGGAAGGGATATAAGAAATGTGTGAAGTGAAGATGAAGGGGGATAAGAAATGTGTGAATTCAAGAGGAAGGGATATAAGAAATGTGTGAGGTCAGGAGGAAGAGAAATAAGAAATGTGTGAAGTGAAGATGAAGGGGGATAAGAAATGTGTGAATTCAAGAGGAAGGGAAATAAGAAATGTGTGAGGTCAAGAGAAAGGGATATAAGAAATGTGTGAGGTCAGGAGGAAGAGATATAAGAAGTGTGTGAGGTCAGAGGAAGGGAGATAAGAAATGTATTCAGTCAAGAGGAAAAGGGATTAAAAATGTGTGAAGTCGAGAGGAAATTGATAAGGAACGTTTTAAGTCAAGAGGAAGTTAATAATAAAAATGTGAGATCAAGAGGAAGGGAAATAAGAAATATTTGAATTTAAGAGGAAAGGAGATAGGAAATTTATGAGGTCAGTAGGAAGAGGGTAAGAAATGTATGAGGTCCAAGGAAGGGGGTTAGAAATTTGTGAGATCTAGAGGAAGGGTTTAAGAAATGAATGAGGTCAAGAGGAAGGGGGTAAGAAATTTGTGAAGTCAAGAAGAAGGGGGATAAGAATTATGTGATGTGATGTCAAGAAGATGGGTGATAAAAAATGTGTGAATTGAAGAGGACGGGGGTAATGAAATGTGTGAAGAGAAGCAGAAGGGGGATAAGAAATTTGTGAAATCAAGGGGATGGGCTGGGAGATAGAAAATATGTGTGCTCAACGGGAAGGGTCTTAAGGAATATATGAAATCTGGGAAAAGGTCCTAAGAAGTATTTGAGGTCTAGAGGAAGGGGATAAGTAATATGTAAGGTCAAGAGGAAGGGACATAAGAAGTGTGAGAAGTCAAGGGAAGGGGAAAAGAAGTTTGTTAACGTCAAGAGCAAGGGGGATAAGGAAGGTGTGAAGTCGAAAGGAAGGGGTTTAGAAATGTGTCACGTGAGGATGAAGAGGGATTAGAAGCGTGTGATGTTAAGAGGAAGGGTATAAGAAATGTGGGTAATCAAGAGGAAGGGGTTAAGAAATATAGTAGGTCAAGAGGATGGAGAATAAGAAATATGTTAGATCATGAGAAAGAGGATAAGAAATTTGTGAGTTCAAGAGGAAGGGAATAAGAAGTGTGTGAAGTCAAGACGAAGGGGTTAAGAAGTGTGTAATGAAGACTAGAGGAAGAGGGTTGGAAATGCGGAGGTGAAGTTTTAGATTGTTGTTTTGTAGCATAGGTATTAAGGATATATGACACGCTTAACTTTGTGCTTATTTATTGTAGAATGTTGCGGACCTTCCCAGTACGTTTGATCCAGGCTGCTATTCCACTCCCAGAAGGAGGCGAATTTTATCGGCAGGTAGAACTCCATTTAGAAGAACAGATCAATATGCGGACATGAGTTGTTCAGATAGTACACCTATAGCTGAAGATACGTTTGATGCCTATCGAAATGAATCGCCTATTGAGGAAACTGATATCGTGGAGGATGCAGCGTCTCTGACACCAAGGAGAATGTATACTCCCAAACATGCTCCGAAAATTCGTCGACGGCTATTTGAACCTGGCCAGGTGGATATTCCTTCGTCTGCATGGCGTGTGATATATAAAAATCCATCAAGGAGGCCATCTACTCCTGCCAAACTCCGCCATCGTCGGCAGTCACAGGTGGATCCTTCATTTGAACTGACTGAAGAGGATACATTTCATGATATATTACCAGAGGACATCCAGAAAGAGGATCCACGGTACCTGTCTTACACTGATCCATCAAGGTTATCCGAGGTACGTCCTCCGTGTGCCACTGCAAAAAAACAGACGCACCGAACTCCATATTCCGAGGATCAGGTGCCACCTCCTCCATGTGCCATTGTAGAAAACCAGTGGTATACATTACCAGTTTCTGGGGAAAATCAAGAAGACCAGGAAACATCTCCTCCGTGTGGCGATGCAGCAAACCAGTGGTATACATTAGCAGATTCTGACAAACATCTAAAAGGTCAGAAAGCACCTCCGTGTGCCGATGCAACAAACCAGTGGTATACATTATCAGATTCTGGGGAAGATATACTAGATCGGGAAACATCTACTCCGTGTGCTGCTGCAGCAGACCAGTGGTATACATTATCAGATTCTAAGAAACGTCAGAAAGTACCTCCGTGTGCCGATGCAACAAACCAGTGGTATACATTATCAGATTCTGGGGAAGATATACTAGATCAGGAAACATCTACTCCGTATGCTGCTGCAGCAAACCAGTGGTATACATTATCAGACTCTAAGAAACGTCAGAAAGTACCTCCGTGTGCCGATGCAGCAAACCAGTGGTATACATTAACAGATTCTGAAGAATATCTAGAAGATCAGAAAGCACCTCCGTGTGCCGATGCAGCAAATCAGTGGTATACATTAACAGATTCTGAAGAATATCTAGAAGATCAAGAAATACCTCTTCCATGTGCCTCTGCAGCAAACCAATGGTATACATTACCAGATTCTGGGGAGTATCTAGAAGATGAAGAAACACCTCCTCCATCTGCCACTGTACTAAACCAGACGTATAGAGTATCAGATTCTGATGAATATCAATACGTAACACCTCCTTCGTATATATATGAAGAAAACAGGACACCTTCAGAACTATCACCCACATCTTCTGGAGGTGAGGTAAACGACTTTTTTCCTCCGGATGAACATGTACGGCGCAAGACGTATCCAATATACGACTCGAACAAGACTCCTGCTTTAGAAGATCAGCTATCTGCTCCTCTTAGACTTCCTCTATGGACTCCAGCTTCGAGACGTATGACTAGTCCAAGATTGCAGAGAGTGTCTTCCCCTAAACCTCCTTGTCAATTCGTTCCATTGACTCCAGTTTATGGGAGTCCTGTGTTTCGGAGACAGTTCTCCCCTGATACAACTCCTTCTCCTTCAACCCCTAGATTGACTTTCGATATTTATCAAGATGCATCTCCCCCTGCACCTTCTTCTCCTCCACCTACTCTATCTCCTGAACAGGTTTCAGGTCCGAAATTATGTACTCAACCTAGATTACGGGAGGTGCCTTCCCCGACTGCATATCCTTATATTCCTCCTAAACAACCCTCTCCACGGATTGAACCCAGAAAGATACCTCGACCTAAATTGCGGGAGGTCTCTCCCTGTGCAACTTCTGCTCTCCCTCCTCAAGCTCCTTCATTGACTGAACCTTCAAGATGCCTTACTCGTCCTAGATTGCAGGAGACGTCTCCCTGTGCCTCTCCGCCTCCTCCGCCTCAATCCTCGTGCTGCATGTCAGGTTCAAGGTTCCGTTCAAATCTACCTAAGGCAACGGAGCAGAAACTAGGCACAGTTTTACAAATTGGCCAAGGTAAGTTAACATATATAATCGACTAGAAGCACATTAGTTACTCCCAAATCAGGAGAGGCGCAAGGAGTGATAGTAACAGTAGGGGATAGTTGTGAGTGTGATTATAGAGCTAGTGTTTATGATGATAGTAGAAGTGATAGTAGGAATGCTGATTATGTAGTGATAGACTTATAGTGTAATGATTCCGTTAGTAATACAGGGTTCTTCGTTTAAAATCTAACGGAGCATACAGCGTTTGCCTCTCCCGAGACCTTCCTTGATTCCCTCACTACCGGCTGCCTTTGTGCGCGGGCAAACGTCGGTAGTATTGTACCGGCCACCAACATGACTCTAGAGCAACGCATTTTTGTGTATACAAGTTATTATAAATGGGAATCACCAAGCCGTGTTTGCACAGAGTAATTTCAAAAGTTCCCTGGTGAAGTGACTCCTTTCAGATTTACAATTCACGAGATTGTGAAGAAATTCTAAACCACTCGTTCTGTGGTTAACAAAGAACAAAAGCGTAAACGTACAGTTGTAACAGATGAAAAGTTAGACGACATAGGCGCAAGTCTTGAACGTTCACGAACAAAATCCATCCCAAAATTAGCACAACAGGAGGGAATTTCAGAGTCTTCTGCACATAAAGTAACTAAATTATTATAACTAAAACCTATAAGTGTCCATTCTTTAAAACAAGGTGACCCAGTATCACGAATGATTTACTGTTAATGGTTTCTTTCATCAGTGAATGACGGTTTAATTGATCCACAGATCCTATTTTTTTACGACGAGGCATGGATCCACCATGGATACACTCAAAACATAGAACTGGGCCTCTGAAAATCCACAACACATTCAAGAAATGCCTCATTATGATCGGAAAGTTGGAGCTTGGTGTCGGGTTAGCGCTACAGGCATATTCGGTCCAATATTTTACGAGCAGACTGTAAATGCAGTGTTATACATGCTTTACGGACGGAGCTTCTGTAGGAGCAAACCCGGCTATGGCACAACCAAACGCACAGGTGAAATGCTGTACGCCCGTTAGGCTTTAAATGAAGAACCCTGTAATAGGAAAGGATATTATAGTCATATTGATAATAGTATTTATAATATAGTTGTGGCGGTGAAAGAAATATTAACCATAAAACAAGTATTTGTTATAATCGTGGCATTGGATATAAAAACATTTGTTAATTACGCTGTCAAATGTCATATCAGCGCCGCCCGTTTACTGGAATTTTATCCTGTAGAAATGTATTTTAAATGCCAGTAAATCTACTAACATGGGGCTGTCGGTTTTGATCACACTTAAAAATCTTTCGGTCTAGGGCCGGGTTTGAATCCGTGACCTTGAGATCAGATGGCCAGTAACTAAACAATTGAGCTACACAGACTGACAGTGAGTGTAAAATATCTGATGTGTTCCATTCACATGACTTTCTCTACATCTCTGTAACGAATGATTGTTAACACACTTATTTTTCTATTTATTCATGCTAATCGAGAAAAAATTAGAAACAATCTTATTACTTGCTTCCTTGTAAGTAGAAGCGAAATAAGGGAGTATCATAGGTTAAAATTATAGTCAAAAGCTGGCTGCTATGTGACTGAAGTTCCTTTGTTTGTATGAACAGAGTTGACAAATTGTTGTATGAGAAAATTGTAAGCTTTTTAAAGCTGAAACCAAAAACAAGGAATATCTCAAAAACGATCAATACCACGAAACAAATGTATATAAATAGACTGTGTGTTTTAATGTGCTTTACATGTTTCGTGAGGTAAGTTTTTTGTCTATCCCTTACGGTTTAACAGTTTTGCAAAATTCCGTAAAATTCATCCAGAATAAAGTAGCCTTCAGAGGCTATTCTCAGAAAATTCAAAATATACATTTTATTTGTGAGGTAAATATCTTTAATATACGAGATTTTAATTAAAATCGTTACAGCCATTTTTTGAGAAAATAAAAATTTTCGAAAAAAATCCATATAAAGGGTAGTTGGAAGTGGGGGGATTTTCTTTAAAATCTTCGTGTCGCATCCTTTTAAGATACTAAACTTAAATACCAAGTTTGGTATTCAACGGTCTTTTCGTTTTTGAGCTATGCTGTTCACACACACACACACACACACACACGGACCTTTTTGTGAAAATGCTTTTTTTGGATTCAAGGGGTCCTAAAACATGTATTTCCTGTGAAATCTCGGTATGGAATTTTGGGTGCATTACAATACCTTCTCTATACTCTATGTACATAGTACGTTTAGAGAAAGTAAAAATATCCAGTGAAGACTGTGCTAGTGATGCTTGACTAGAGATAGTGATAGTGAATATAGTGTTCTGATACTGATAGTTTTAAAAGTGATAGTAGGTGTACCAGTGGCGGCTCGTGCCTTATAGGGTAGGTGAAGAAGTTAGCTTAGACATGGTGAAATACAACGTATGCCTACCATAAAATAAACATCTGTTTCTTGTAAATTAAATCAATCCTCCTAGCTTTAGAGCGGCAAATCTGTCGATAATGACGTCATGTTATTTTTGTTACTCAAAAGCAAACAAGGCCATTACAACTGCAATTGCAAATTACGGCTAGTGCACAACCAAGAAAAGTTATCAAACCAAGAGTCTTTGGATTTACGAGGGCGATTCGCGAATTCTTTTGCAAAAAAAAAAAAAAAACTTAATAATTTAAAAAAAAAATCACAAATGAATTTACTACTTGGACCTACTTTTCGACATAGTCACCAACTTTCTCAACACATTTGTCCCATCATGATACCAGTTTCAAATACACATCACGGGACCAACGGCTTTACTTCCTTTTCGAAGGAAGCCATGTTAAGCATTTCACACCCATCGCCCTCCGCCGGGTTTGAACCCGAGACCTTAGGCACTAGAGACTAGCATGTTACAATAATTTTGGACAAATATGGAGCATGTAACTGATTCATATTATTTTATAAAAGTTAAAAATTGAGTAAACAAATCACAAAGTTTGGATCAACAGATTAAGAGAAAAGGCACATTATGTTAACATTTAAACTATTGGAGAGTCACGAAAAATAAAAACACTGCAATTGTAAAGTGTAAATGTAATAAACTTCACATGAAGTAAATTAGGAGTCTTCTGAATAATAATTCATAAAACAGAAATTTCAAAATATTCAAAATTTTCTCGTTTAACGAACGTAGCAACAGCGTTCATTAGCATCTCAAGAAGGGTGAAGGTCAAATTTGCAAGAGTAACTTAGCCAACTATTATAGTCAATTAGAGTTAATTTAATTATTCTTTCACACAAGCCGTGTGTAGGACAGGAGTTGGATACGTAGAGTCAGACTGAAAAGTTCAGTCATAGCTGGCATTTGAACCACGGATCTCCGGTCTCTGGCCGGTACTTACGACATTGTAAGTTACCATTGGGATGTGCCTGTTAATACACCTTTCATAGTTCAATATATCTACTGTAGGTTCAAGATTGGTAGATTAATTGTTCTTACATTAGCATTTATTAGAGCCGGTCAAGTCAGCTTTCAATCTCACTTGTTTCTCGCTGTTGCTAAGCGCGCCTCTCGCAGCCAGAAGACGGAACTGAACACACAGCTGGCAGGAGAGAGCTTAACCAATGAGCGTACGGGACTCTCGACAACTCTCAAGACTCATAAGTCTCAAGACTGCAGTGAAATGCGCACAAACTCGAATAATCCTTTAAGTGATATTAGTTCATCTGTTTAAATGCATTAAGATTTAAATAGCCTACCAGGATAAGGATAATATTTAAATAACCCACGCTAGGGAAAGGGTTAAAAATGAAATGTGGTATCACAGAATCTGCAAATATATGTACTTGCTCTCCACTTTTATTACAAATAAGTGTATATATATATTTTATTAGTCATATACTTTTATTTGTTTATTTGTGTATAAGAAAAGTTATATACATAGCAACAAAAATTATAGATGTCATTGATAGATAATATCGCTGATTCAAACTATTTACTGTGAACGCATTTGGTATAAATGTACTGTTAAACTTGTGTTATTATTAGGGCCCGGACTTTTAGTTTTTTATAGTTGCAGTTTTGGCCTTTTATTATCTCCTGCTAGCTCTTTAGGTTTTTCAACAATTTCGCTAGCTCTTTTTAAGCTTTTAAACAATGTTCATAAGCTTTTTTAAAGGGTTTTAAACAATATTCCCACCTATTTAAGGAAGTTGACCTTTTATTATCTCCTGCTAGCTCTTTAGGTTTTTTCAACAATTTTAATAGCTCTTTTTAAGCTTTTAAACAATGTTCCTAGCTTTTTTAAAGGGTTTTAAACAATGTTCCCACCTATTTAAGGAAGTTGACAACAAACGCCTCTTATAACATTATACACACAAAAATATGTGTTCCATTCACATGACTTTCTCTAGATCTATGCTACAAATTATTGTTAAAAAGCCCATTCTTCCATTTACTTAAGCTAATCGAGAAAAAATTAGCAGAAAGAGTCTTATTATTTACTTCAATGTAAGTAGACCGGAAATAGGCTAAATCGATAGTCAATTTTTTAAAGCTGGTTGCTATGTGATTGAAGTGCATTTATTTGTATGGACAGGAGTTGACAAATTTCCGTATGAGAAAAGTATAAGTATTTTAAAACTGAAACTAATAATAAGGAATATTTAAAAAACGGTCAGCTCCACGAAAAAAAAATGTATATAACATAAATTGCGTGTTTTAACGAGCTCTACATTTTTTTGACAAGCAAGTTTTTGTCTATCTCTTACAGTTTAACAGTTATGCAAAATTCCGCAAAATTCATCCAGAATAAACATGTCTTCAGAGGCTATTCCCAGAAAGTTGAAGATATGCATTATGTTTGTCATGTAAATATCTTAAATATATGAGATTTTAATCAAAATTGTTGGAGCCATTTTTGAAAAAATCAAAATGTTCGAAATTTTTTCTATGTAAAGGATAGTCGGAGGTTGGGGGATTTTCTTGAAAATCTTAGTGACACAATATTGGAAGATACAGAACTTAAATATCCAGTTTGGTATTTAACGAAATTTTCGTTTTTGAGCAATGCTGCCCACAGACACACACGGACCTTTTTCTTTCTTTTTTTTTGTTTTGTTTCAGGGGGTGCCAAAACATGTATTTCCAATGAAATAACGGTATCGAATTTCGGGTGCAATACAATACCTTCTCTTTACACCATATATAGTACGTGTAGAGAACACAGAAATATGAAAACTATTTTACTTCATGGAAGAATGCTATTAACATGTATTATAATTTAAAGAAATATATTACACTGTGTACTCGTGGTAGAACATTTCAACTAAAAAATGCAGCATATATTTTTAATGTACAGTACTCGCAAAAACCAAACTTCGCATTTCAACAGTTTTGCTGTACTGAAGCAGCCACATTTCGAACTTTTCTGTTGTTTTTTTAATATATTCCTATAGGCAGAAAAATATCTATAAACATTGCAAGATTTCATTGGGGATATTTCATGCATGCAATTCCTATACCAAGATAAAAATCGTAATACCTTTTTCACTGGCTAACCCCACATGTACACTCAAAACAAAACTAAACGAATTCAAATAAGAAATTGAAACATTTTCTACTGAGATTAATATAAAAAGAAAGAAAGAAATCTGATGTGTTCCATTCATATGCCGTTCTCTACATCTCTGCAACACATTTGTAAAAAGCTTAAGCTTCTATTTACTTCATGCTAAGCGAGAAAAAATTAGCAGAAACAGTCTTATTACTTGCTTCCATGTAAGTAGAAGCGAAATAAGGGAGTACCATAGGTTAAAGTGATAGTCAAAAGCGGCTGCTAAGTTCCTTTGTTTCTATGGACAGGAGTTGGCAAATTCCTGTATGAAAAAAGTATGTTTTTCAATGCTGAAACCAATAACAAAGAATACTTAAAAAACGATCAACTCAACGAAAAAAATCTGATGTGTTACACTCACATGACTTTCTCTAGCTCTTCTACAAACTTATTACATAAGATTATTCTTCTTTCTGCACCTTGCTAATCGAGATAATCATTAGCAGAATGTTTCTTATTATTTAGCTCCTTATAAGTAGAAAGAAAATAAGGGAATACACTAGGCTAAACCGATAGTCAAATGTTTTAAAACCTGTCATCATTCAATTGCAAATCGCTTCTTTGCTTGGCCAGGAGTAGAACAAAAGGAAAACGGACACTTCCTGTCTGAGAAAAGTATAAATACTCACAACTGAAACCAAAAACAAGGAATATCTCGGAAACGGTTACCTCCACAACAAAAATATAGAGGGCATATATTGTGTGTTTTTATCAGATCAACATTTTCTGTGCGGTCAGTTTTTGTCTATCTCTTACTGTTTAGCAGTTAAGCAACATTTAGCAAAATTCATCCAGAATAAAATGCTCTTCAGAAGCTATTCCCAGAAAATTTATTTGGTATGTAAATATCTTTAATATACGGGATTTTAATCAAAACCGTTAGAGCCATTTTTAGAAAAACAAAATTTTCGAAAATATTTCCATGTAATGGGTATTTTGGGGTGGGGGGCTTTTCTTGTAAATCTTCGTGTCACATCTCTGAAAGATACCAAACTTAAATGCCAAGTTTGGTATTTAACAGTCTTTTCGTTTTTGAGCTATGCTGCCCACAGACGAACACACATACACATAGACACACACACTGACATTTTTCTAAAAATGCTTTTTTTTTCATTCAGGAGGTTCCAAAATGTATATTTCCGGTGAAATCTCGGTATCGATTTTTGGGTGCATTACAATACCTTCTCTATACACTATGTACATAGTACGTGTAGAGAAAGTAAAAAAGAGCTTGGAAGTTCAACAAGTTTGGTCCTAATGTCCCATTCAGCTTTTTTTTATGTTGAATCAGATTTACATATTAGCACCCAAAGGGTTTGAAGCATGAAAGTATTTTGAAACGTTCTAACTTACAAGGGGAAAAAATACATAGGTTAAAACCTAAATATCTGGCCCCATTTATTGGCAAACAGCTTATACTATGAATCATACGTCAACCTACTTCGCCTGAAGTTAGGAGAATATACAAGATTCTCGTTGCCACACTCTCGAGTAGTGGCTTACGAGTAACGAGCGAGAGTGACAAGGGTTTTCACCGCCTCTACATTTTTATTGCTGATATAAACATAAGTATATTTTCATACGTTTGGTGGTCGCAACATAAATAATTGCAAAAAACAATGACAATTACAATACATATAGTAAACCAACAAGTCCATGCTCCGTGCACGGAGCAAGCCTGTTGTCTCTGACAAAAAATCAAGCGAGTTGATGACACCTAATTTATATAGAAAAAGTGAAAATGGAGTTTTATTTATAGAAGCTCTTAGACTTGTAGTTTTCAGCGTCCCATTATAAACTGGGCGAGAAAATTTTGCTCAGAGGTCTCTTTATCAGACCTGAAGTTCTTTTACGTGCTGTAGATCTACGACACGGGATCAACGGCTTTACTTCCTTTCCGAAGGAAGCAATGCTAAGGATTTTTACGCCCACCCAAAAACATCGGCCTCCGCCGGTTCTGAACCCGCGACTTTGGGTATATGAAGTTAGTATGGTAACCATTACAGCATGGAGGGAGATTTTATATCAAGAACCCCAGGGTAATACAAAACTATTTCCTATGTATCTTTAGGGCACATAAATAGAAATCTTAATTTTTCAGTACAACGTATGTGTCATTCTAAAACTTTTTCTGTAATTTTCACTTAGGTGTAACCGGCGGCCGACCACCAGACGAACTTGTCAGACAGATAACGTCGGTATATTTCACTAACCCACCGTAAGTAGTGACTCATCAACTTAGATAAGAATGGTCATGAGTAGGGATAGCACCTTGGAACCGATAGCGGGACCAATTGCATACCAACCGAGTAGAGATCGACCTGCATTGGCGACTGTACGCGCCGCATGTAAATTACTTGTAACGCGTTGGGGATCGTGGCTCGACGCAGCAGTATACCATGCTGTATATTACAATACTGATGTCAGGTAATTGCTGCCTTTGATGATAAACACGATTGTAAAATGTCTTGCTTCAAATGGAATGCATGAACATTTGCTATTAACACAGAAGAATTTGGCAGATATATCTACGACAATAACACATATTAGAAAACATCGTAATGCCTCTAGCTCCGAAAGTTATCCATAAACTTGTGCAAACAATTAATCAGAGAGAGGCCTGTTGTCAAAAAGTGAAGGCAGCGTTTTCAAAAAATAAATAAATAAAAATGGATCAGATTTGCAATAATGCGTGAAATACGAAATGTGCTACAAAATGTTACTACGGAAATAAATGCTGATGACGTATCTCACTCGATAGTCGATGATGTGTTCTATTTTGCTCCAATCACATTTTGTGTTGCGGAGCGAAGTTTTTCACAATATAAAGCCTGTTTACGTGCCAATCGGGGAGGATTCACATTTGGGACGTTACTAATTATGTTGTTGTGCATTGTAATCTATGCATCTTGAGAGAAAATGAAACGGATAATGATGCTGATGACTTGTTGCACAACAGCAATTGAATGTATGTAAATATTAAAATTGTTAGTTCCCGTAAATGAATGGTATTTATGTTTACCACCCACCCGACCTCAATGGCCTTCCACTGCTAGTGAGAACATCACAGTCTACCACTGCCCCATCTTCCTTCTGTTAGTACACACTGCATTGTCAACACATCACAACTATATACCACGTTGCGCTAACTTAGATACTACCCCGCTATCGGTCCCCAAGATGCTATCCCTAGTCACGACACCAGCTTACATTTAGGAGCAGAAAGCGTGTCCCATTTCGAAACGGGGGGATTTTACGAGGCGCTTCGAGAAAGTAAGGCATCAATGTTTATTTTCACAACATTTAATTGTACATGAAAGAGTAATCCTTCATATAGTTTTACTTTTTCTAGCCCGCATGCACAATGTACATAGTGTATAGGGAAGGTATTGTATTGCGCCCAAAAATTCGATACTGAGATTTAACCGGAAATATGTTTTGAGGTCCCCTGAGTCAGAAAAAAGAAATAGTCTGTGTGTGGACAGTATAGCTCAAAAATGAAAGGTCGGTCAAACACCAAACTTGGTATTTAAGTTCAGTATGTTTGTGGAACAGCTAAAGAAAGTTATGTGAATGGAACACATCAGATTTTCTAACATAGTTGCCAGCATTGTTCATGCATGTGTCTTAGCGGGGAATCAACTTGTGTATGTCATCTTCAGAGAAAGCTGCCGCCAGTGAAGACAGCCACTGCTGAACACCGTCTTTTGTGGAAACATATCGCAAAGCATTCTTATCGTGAACCTCTGTGTTTACGAATGTCCTCATTCTTTTGTTCAATCAAAACATCAGTGACAACAGAAGCAGCCGTGCTTTGTCACGAACATTGGATCGTTCATCACTGAATTGCCTAACCCACGTCTTCATCCTGTCATTCCATTTTCACGTAAATATCTACGAGTTCACGATGAATTTCAGCTGGCTTAACGTCCCTTGCTTAAAAGCCGTATTACAGATCACTTCACAGTCGGCGACATCTGAAATTGTCTTAAACATTTGGAACGATCTCTAACAACTGTAAACACAACACAATCCGGCTGTAACAGACAATGAGTGTAATCCCATGCTAACAATCTAAATTATTACCTGTCTGAAGGATGAATGCAGACGGCCACGAGTGAAATCTTGCGTAAACTCAAACACACGAGCTGTATTACGTCATCACTCCCGGTGCATGGTCTGTACATTTCGGCAATACTGGAATGCAGCAGTACAGTCTCTTACAGTGGACGGGTTCGGATCAAGTCAAAATGTAAACACCGTCACACTTAGTCATACGCTCACAAAGTAGAAAATTAATATTCATTGGTGATAAAGAAAACAGCAAGTTTAACCTGTTGTGGATCGTTTATTTTATTCCTGTTTATTTACGCTATGCTGATGTTTTGATAGCCAGACTGTGCTGCACCATATTCCAGCCTTCTCCGACCGCTCTAAACGGTGCCATGCTACACCAGCGACCTCCCCTAACAACTGCATTTTTCGTAAGGCAGTACAAAATGTATTTATTCTTAAATTGTATAAGAGTGAAGCTGACGCCGATTTGTACCGTTGAGAGCTACAAGAGACGCGCTCCGTGGTGTAATGGTTACCATGCTAACTTCATATACCCAAGGTCGCAGGTTCAAACCCGGCGGAGGACGATGGATTTTTATGGGTGTAAAAATCCTTAGCATGGGAAGTAAAGCCGTTGGTCCCGTGTCGTAGATATACGGCACGTAAAAGAACCTCAAGCCTGATAGAGAGGCCTCTGAGCAAAATAAAGCGGTCTTTCACGCCCAATTTAGAATGGGACGCTGAGAACCACAGTAGTTAAAGACCACTAAATTTACACAAATACAAGTTGACTCATGCTGGTGTGTTCACTAAATTTATGAGTATTATGTTAGAGCCAGTTAAAATCTTGAGCACAGCCAACTAGCAAACAAGTATAATTGTAACCAAATTTAAAAACTCTCGTAGAAATTGAACTAACAGTGCTAGAAACACGGGGTGTGATCTCTCGTTATAAAACGGTAGTTTTCCCGAAACATTACACATTTTCCGCACACATATAAACTTTAATAACTTCGTTCAAAGGACCTATTTAAGTAGGCAACACTGGAGAATCAGAGTGGCTAAAGAGAGTTTAAGGGGGGCGTATGCAGTAATGCAGCCACATACAAATTTTAACATAATCTCATTTCTGTTTTAGATATCCTTACCAAATGTTGTACCCAGTTACAAATATGTTTGCAGAATATATCTAGAAAGTCAGAACACATTTTATTAATTTGTATTTAATTTATACCATTTGCAACATTGGAAATGCAGGGTCAAGCTAAGTTACATTGATCTTGAAAACTACTGAAGCAATCCTTTTAAGATTTTTTTCAAAAGCTACAAACAGATGAATGAGAAAAGTTGTGGAACAGAATTTGTCTAAAGGTCTTAGTTTTTTGCTAAAATATTTTATTATTTTGAAAAAACTTTAACCACATATATATGTATATGTATCTTACCTTCTATAGAATTTATGAAACTTATCTTCCACAGAAAATGTATTCTTGATTCAAGAACAATTATGGAAAGTTTCATTACAATACCTTACATACTTTTGGGGAAACAGTACCTTATCTAGTGAAAAGTAAATTTCGGAAAACTAAAAGAGAAAATTCTGGAAAAAGTGTTTAATATTGACCACAACAATACTCCTATTACAGGCACTTGTTTCTTCAGCACTTTTTTTGCTTACTGGTTACACATATCTTTTACTAAGTCTCTTGTAAGCTGTTAGACCTTGTCTTGGCATTTTTGACAATAAATACAAAACAGCCTAAAATTGTGACTAGAAAAACCAAATTCCAAACAAAAACTTTGATTGTCTGTTTACAAATAGAACACGCATACCGCCATCTTCTTACAGCCTTATTGAACCAGGTGTCAAAGTTTTCTGAAAGATTTGCCTGCCTAAATAGGAGAAAGTTGAGTGACCGTTCTTTAGCAATGATCTCTGACAGAACGTGGGCGTAACCCGGTGCAGCCCTTTATACAAAAACTTTTTAACACAGTTCTAGATGGAATTTAAATCTGAAACTAAAGCATAATATTCTTATAAAGCCACACTAATTTAAGAGCTAATAAACAGAAAATTGATTTTTTTTTTTTTTTTACCACGTACTTAAGTGAGAAACAGACCATGCCCTCGTGAAGTAAGTCGTTTGACAGAATGGTAGTGAGGTTGAGGCGTGCAAATGTGGTAGTTTTCATTTTACAGTCTTACCACACACTCGCTAGCCTTGACTATCAATAAAACAGTGGCGCCCTCACAGAAACTCATCAACTAATATAAGTATTGAAATGCGACGACAATAATTTTAGATTCGTTTCCAAGTCTACTTCACATAAATATTGTTGTGCATTTCAGCGCTGCAGGTAACTCATTTCACAGCCACACCCTCTTCTATAAGATCCTAGAACGACAGAAGGATACACTTCGAGGAAAAACTGCAATCTGTGACGTCACGAATTCGTAGTTCATGTAACCCTCACCAGATTGTGCTAAGCCAAAAAACCCGGTAAAGATCGAAGTCATTCGTAAATATTCGATTATTTCCATGCGTCTTTAATAAACGCTCCATGGAAACGAACCAGGCTTTTTCGGGGTTTTACACTTATTTACTGCTTATTTTCACATTCACAACTTCCCACGAAAAGTTATATGAATTGATATAGTGAATGAGCACGTTTTATCTGGAAAGAAAATTGCCTTTATGTAATTAAAACCTTTAAAATTGTCCTTTGACAAAATTAACTACGACTATTGAAAAAAAAAACAACACCTTTTTGTGTTCGTTTACCTGTTTGTACGTATGAAACTATTCATCAATCGCTTTAAGTACAAGGTATATTTTAATATAGAATTTGAAGATTTACCGATACATTTAATATGTGTTTACAGATCAGTGGTTTGAGTCCAAGATGTGGTAACTAAAATGATTTTCGTTTACATTTAGCGGAAACAGTGAAAACAGATGTTAAATTACTCTTGAATTTGCCATTTCAGGTCGATACAACTTACAGAAGGAACGCTTAATTTTAGTAACTTTCATTGGACAAGTAGGCAACCAATCAGAATACGATACTCCAAAGCATAGCGCGGTTACAGGAATGACAATCCTCTATAACATAGAAAGGATAGGGAATGAATCCCTCTGTTGGTCTAGGTCGCTAATTTTTTTTTTTTCTTTTTTTTTTAAAAATACAGTACCGGAGTCTGATCAGGACTCCGGCACTGTATACCCTACTTTTATTTACCTTTTTCTTTTTACTTTGTTTTGCCGTATTATTACTGTTTATTACTGTTTTCTTACTTTTACAACACACACATATACACAAACATATAACACCCATGCCCAAGGCGGGACTCGAACCCACGATCCCCAGCGCTACGAAGCACCAAAGCGGGACGCCTTGGCGAGCGCGGCCATGGGGACCGGCTCTAATCGTGTTACACTGGGCTATCCACCTCTTTTTGTTTATACGAATCAGAGTAGCATTAATTAAGAGCCCTGCTAAGTTCCATATTGCTCATATTTGTTTAGTTAGAGAAAGAAATGATAAAGGATCTGAGTGTGGAAATCTTACATGAGAAGAAGCACTAACGTGATATAATAACATCAAGTCGCTTCTCTTCTACCTCTCCAACTCTTGTCCTACACACGACTGGAGTGAAAGAAACAATTAATTTACATTAACTGACCTAACAGTGGATTAAACTTATAAAGCCCGGGACTAACCGACATTGCATGAATTATTTTGTTACATAAATCGCTCTTCCTCTAATTCACAAGCCGATATTTATACCCCTTTCACAGGCACCATAATTGAAGCGAACTGAATACTCGTGATCGTTAGTGCGATACGAAGTGGTCTGACTATGTATTAAAAGCTGCGAAGTTCTAGACCCAGCGATAGCAGTCAAATGTGCCTTTGGTAAAGGATGGGGAGGGCCCAAGTAAAATAACCGGAGTGATGACACACTTGGATACTGAAGGGGTTATATTGAGTGCAGTTGCATGGATTTTGCATTTTATGCATGACTTTCTATACATATCTGCAACAACTTACTGTTAAAAAGTTTATGCTTCTATTCATCTATTCCATGCTAATGGAGAAAAAATTATCAGAAATAGCCTTATAATTTGCTTCCAAGTAAGCAGAAACGAAATAAGGAAGTAGCATAGGCTAAACGGATAGTCAAAAGCTGGTTGCAATGTGACTGAAGGTCCTTTGTTTGTATGGACAGGAGTTGTCAGATTCCTGTATGAGAAAAGTATAACTATTTTATAGCAGAAACAAATAACAAGGAATTTATCAAACACGATCAACTTCACGAAGAAAATGTATATAATATAAATTGTGTGTTTTAACGAGCTCTACAATTTCTAATAAGTAAGTTTTTGTCTATCTCTTACGGTTTACCAATTATGCAAAAATCAACAAAATTTATTCAGAATAAACATGTCTTCAGAGGCTATTCCCAGAAAATTTAAGATATTCAATTTATTTGTCATGTAAATATCTTATATATTACGATATTTTAATCAAAATCGTTTTTGAGAAAATCAAAATTTTCGAAAATTTTTCCATGTAAAGTGTAGTTTGTGGTGGGGGGATTTTCTTGTAAATCTTCGTGTCTCATCCTTGAAGGATACCACACTTGAATATATATTTAACGGTCTCTTCGTTTTTGAGCTATGCTGCCCACATACAAACACATACAGACACACACGGTCCTTTTTCTAAAACCACTTTTTTCCGACAGAGGGGACCCCAAAACATATATTTCCGGTGAAATCTCGGTATCGAATTTATGGGTAGAATGCAATACCTTCTTTACACACTATGCGCATTGTAATGTAGAGAAAGTAAAAAACACTGAAGTTTTATTGTAAAAGTATTAACATTTTTATAATACAAAACAGCTATAAATAGACTAATTTTATTGTGAAAGGTTATTGTAATACGAAATTAGAAAAAAAAACCCACTAAAAGTTCTGATTAATTATTTTTGTTGATAAAATGGCAACACCATATTTTTACTTTCTCTATAGGAACTATATACATAATGTATAGAAAATGTATTGTATTGCACCTAAAAATTCGATACCGAGATTTCAACGGAAATACTTGTTTTGAGACTCCTTTAATCCAAAAAACGCATTTTTAGAAAAATGTCCGTGTGTCTGTCTGTTTATGTGTGTGCGTGTCTGGGGGCAGCATAGCTCAAAAACGTAAGGACCGTTAAAGCCCAAACTTGGTATTTAGTTTGGTATCCTCCAAGGATGCGACAGGCTGATTTTCAGGAAAATTCTCCCACCCCAATCTACCCTTTACATGGAACTTTTTTCGAAAATTTTGATTTTCTAAAATATGGCTCTAACGTTTTTGATTAAAATATCGTATATTAAACATATTTACCTGACAAATAAAATGTATAACTTGAATTTTCTGGGAATAGCCTCTGAAGACTACTTTATTCTGGATGAATTTTACGGAATTGTGCATAACTGCTAAACCGTAAAAGATGGACCAAAACTTACTACACAGAAAATGTAGCTCACGTTAAAACACACAATTTATGTCATGTACATTTTCTCGTGGAGTTGATAATTTTTAACATATTCCTGGTTTTTCGTTTCAGCTTTGAAAAACATACTTTTCTCATAAAGGAATTTGTTAACTCCTGTCCATACAAACAAAGGAACTTCAGTTACATAGCAACCAGCTTTTGGCTATCATTTTAACCTATGGTACTCCCTCATTTCGCTTGTACTTACAAGGAAAAAAATAATAAGACTATTTCTACTAATTTTTCTCGATTAGCATGAAGTAAATGGTAGCATAAGCTTTTTAACAATAATTTGTTGCAGAGATTAGAGAAAGTCATGTGAATGAAACACATCAGATTTTTTGTAGAGTTTAACGCCCGCTTTTACTGCTCTAGCACCGCAGGCGGTGACACTAATGCTACATGAAGACGGAGCCCCGGTGGAATGTGATGGCGGGGGAAACCGGAGAAGAAGGAGAAAACCCGCTCCTGCGCCGGTTTGTCCACCACAAATCTCACATGCGGTCGCTTGGGATCGAACCCAGTCCGTCTAGGTGAGAGGCGAGTGGTTTGACCACTCGGCCACGGCAACACCATACAATGTAGGATTAGGTTTGTAAGTTGTCATGAGGTATGTCATCTCAAAACAGTTTCAGATATCCTTGTGCTTTAACGGAAGGATGGATCCGTGGTTCAAAACTCGGCTATGGCATTGCATTTTTCAGTCTGACCCTAACTCTCCAGCTCCATTTGTAGTTCCTCTGTGCACCAATAATTCGCCGACCTCCAAAATAGTTACTTAAGTTATGGTTTTTGATTCAGCAAAAGTCATCCAGAAAAGTCAAGATATACATTTGATTTTAAATGTAAAATTCTTTAATATACGGTAAATTAATGAAAATCGCTAGACATTTTTCAGAGAATCAAAATTATCCATGTAAAGGGTGGTTAGGGGAAGGGAGATTTTCTTGAAAATCTTTGTATCGCATCCTCGGAAGATACTGAACTTAAATGTCAAGTTTGGTATTCAATGAACTTTTCGTATTTGAGCTATGCCCCCCCCCCACACAGACGTTTTTCTAAAAATAAATTATTCAAGGGTCTCAAAACCTGTATGTCCGGTGAAATCTCAGTATCGAATTTTTCGGTGCAATACAATACTTTTTCTATACACTGTGTACATAGTGCGTGTAGAGAAAGTGAAAAACAAAAAATATCCGGATAGCTCAAACTAACCGAGATGCGAACTTGGGAACTCATAAGAGACAGTTAATTGTAATCAGAATTTGAAGAAATAAAGAGATTTTGTTACAAAACTTTCACATATCAGTTCATTTTCAGTGATATATAGCTTTAATACATATATGCATTTTGTTATAAACACAACAATGACTTTCAAATAACATGAGAAAATAAAAACTGAAGCTTTCCTGGCGACGTATTAATTCAAAATCTTTTCGGGCTTCTAGCCAGGTAAAAACTTGGCTTGACACCAACGTTTCGAAGAAGTGCATCTTCCTCGCCTTCAGTTCACCCTGAAGACGAGGAAGATGCACTTCCTCGAAACGTTGGTGTCAAGCCAAGTTTTTACCTGGCTAGAAGCCCGAGAAGATTTTGAATTAACATGAGAAAAGTCCCATCAATTGACTCCATTTAGTACTTCTTTACTGTTTCTATGCAGTTTTCACCACTTTTTTGCTTTCTCTACACGTACTATGTACATAGTGTATAGGGAAGGTATTGTATTGCACCCAAACATTCGAGAGAGAGAGAGAGAGAGAGAGAGAGAGAGAGAGAGATGTATCTAAAATGTCTATTTTTATTTGGGAGGTCTCAAAACATATATTTCCGGTGAAATCACGGTATGGAACTTTGGGTGGAATACAATACCTTCTCTATAGTACGTCTGAAGAAAGTTAAAACGTGCATTAGCGATGGAAAATCTGAAGTGTGACAATGATCACGTGATGATAATCTGATGCGTGACAGCAGAATGATCACATAATGATAATCTCATGTGTGACAACAGAATGATCACATAATGATAATCTAATGTGTGACGGGAGAAAGATCACGTGATGAGATTCTTATGTGTGACAGCAGAATGATCACATAATGACAATCTTATGCGTAACAGCAGAATGATAACGTAATGAGAATCTGATGTGTGCCAGGAGAATGATCACATGAGAATCTTGTGTGTGATAGGAGAATGAACACATGAGAATCTTATGTGTGACGGGAGAATGATCACATGAGAATCTTATGTGTTACGGGAGAATGATCACATGATGAGAATCTGGTGTGTGACAGCAGAATGATCGAATGATGAGAATCTGATGTGTGACAGCAGAATGATCACATAATGAGAATCTTATGTGTGACAGCAGAATGAACACGTGATGAGAATCTTATGTGTGACAGCAGAATGATCACATAATGAGAATCTTATGTGTGACAGCAGAATGAACACGTGATGAGAATCTTATGTGTGACAGCAGAATGATCGAATGATGAGAATCTGATGTGTGACGGGAGAATGATCACGTGATGAGAATCTGATATGTGAGAGCAGAATGGTCACATGATGAGAATCTGATGCGTGACGGGAGAATGATCACATGATGAGAATCTGATGTGTGACAGCAGAATGATCACATGATGAGAATCTGATGTGTGACAGGAGAATGATCACATGATGAGAATCTAATGTGTGACAGCAGAATGAACACGTGATGAGAATCTTATGTGTGACAGGAGAATGATCACATGATGAGAATCTAATGTGTGACAGCAGAATGAACACGTGATGAGAATCTTATGTGTGACAGGAGAATGATCACATGATGAGAATCTGATGTGTGACAGGAGAATGATCACGTGATGAGAATCTGTGGTGTGACGGGAGAATGATCACGTGATGAGGATCTGATGTGTGACGGGAGAATGATCGTGTAATCAGAATCTGATGTGTGACGGGCGAATGATCGTGTGATGAGAATCTGATGTGTAACGGGAGAATGATCACGTGATGAGATTCTGATATGTGACGGGAGAATGATCACATGATGAGAATCTGATGTGACTGCAAAATGATCACATGATGAGAATCTTATGTGTGACAGCAGAATGAACACACGAGAATCTAATGTGTGACGGGAGAATGATCAGGTGATGAGAATCTGATGTGTGACGGGAGAATGATCACATGATAAGAATCTTATGTGTGACAGCAGAATGATCACGTGATGATAATCTGATGTGTGACGGTAGAATGATCACGTGATGAGAATCTGATGTGTGACGGGAGAATGTTGACATGATGAGAATCTGATGTGTGACGGGAGATCACGTGATGATAATCTGATGTGTGACTTTAGAATGATCACGTGATGAGAATCTGATGTGTGACTTTAGAATGATCACGTGATGAGAATCTGATGTATGACGAGATAATGATCGTGTGATGAGAATCTGATGTGTGACGGGAGAATGATCGTGAGATGAGAATCTGATGTGTGACGGGAGAATGATCACGTGATGAGAATCTGATATGTGAGAGCAGAATGGTCACATGATGAGAATCTGATGCGTGACGGGAGAATGATCACATGATGAGAATCTGATGTGTGACAGCAGAATGATCACATGATGGGAATCTTATGTGTGACGGGAGAATGATCACATGATGAGAATCTGATGTGCCAGCAAAATGATCACATGATGAGAATCTTATGTTTGACAGCAGAATGAACACATGAGAATCTGATGTGTGACGGGAGAATGATCACGTGATGAGAATCTTATGTGACGGGAGAATGATCACATGATGAGAATCTGATGTGTGACGGGAGAATGATCAGATGATGAGAATCTGATGTGTGACGGGAGAATGATCAGGTGATGAGAATCTGATGTGTGGCAGCAGAATGATCACGTGATGATAATCTGATGTGTGACGGTAGAATGATCACGTGATGATAATCTGATGTGTGACGGGAGAATGTTGACGTGGTGAGAATCTGATGTGTGACAGCAGAATGATCACGTGATGATAATCTGATGTGTGACGGTAGAATGATCACGTGATGATAATCTGATGTGTGAGAGTAGAATGATCACGTGATGATAATCTGATGTGTGACGGTAGAATGATCACGTGATGAGAATCTGATGTGTGACGGGAGAATGTTGACGTGATGAGAATCTGATGTGTGACGGGAGAATGATCACGTGATGAGAATCTGATGTGTGACGGGAGTGATCACATGATGAGATTCTTATTTGTGACAGCAGAATGATCACGTGATGATAATCTGATGTATGATGGGAGGATGATCACGTGATGAGAGTCTGATGTGTAACGATAGAATGATCACGTAATGAGAATCTGATGTGTGACGGGAGAATAATCCCGTGATGACAATCTGATGTTTGATGGGAGGATGATCACGTGATGAGAATCTTATGTGTGACGGGAGAATGATCACTTGATGAGAATCTGATGTGTGACAGTAGAATGACCGTGTGATGAGAATCGCTCTGTAATTTTCTAATTTCTTATGCTTGACGTAGAGAAACTTACAGGCTTAGACCGTACAAGCATCTATGTTTAGTCTAACTGAATAATTATTTTTATGTTTACATGTTTCATTGTGAATGGTTCCATTGCAACATATACGCTCTAACTTCTAAGTTTATGTTATTCTTACGATTAATTCTTATTATGAATGAGACCTGGTGGTATCTATTCACAGACAAGAGGACGCCTCGTGTTCGAAAGTAGTTGAACAAATAATAGAGTGGCGCAAATCTTTGGGACCAAGGAGAAGAGGAGGAGGTAAGTAAACTAGTGGTTTACAATATGCTAAAGCGTTTGATCGTTTGCAGCTTTGCCTGAAAGTTTCAGGTTACCCAAACAAAATACAAATACATTGTAATTTATATGTTGGAGGTAAAAAAGGTGTCTAGATGTCGACAATAAGTGTGGTTCTGCAGCGACTAACACTAACCCATAGATAGAGAGAGATTAGATTGGAAATCTCTATTATGCAACTCTTTGTTTGTCACGCAAGTCAGATGTTCCCACCTCAACATCTTTAAGCTTCATCGCCCAACGACGCACAGTGCTCACATCAACACCATCACCACAAACTCCTTTCATTCTCTGGTGAATCTCCTTTGGGGTGACACCTTCTGGTGTCAAGAATTCAATGACTATACGTTGCTTAGATCTCAGGGTTCCATACTTTACACTGTATCAACACAACCGTTCAATGCTAAGGCTTCCCGCCAACTGGAGCTGTGGAGAAAAGGCTACGGAACAAGCCAAGGTCGATAGGCCGTGTCAAGGTGTCGGGAAAACCATTCCTGAAATCTCCCTTATTTTCAGTTAGAAAGCCTAGCAACCCTAAGTGCAATATCCTGGACAGCTTTAATGCGATCACATCAGGTTCTATCACATTCTGTGACACGGACATGTGATAGTGTAATATAGGCCTTAGACTCCACAGTCAATTGTGACTAACTTTACCACCAGTTTCTGTGCAAACACCAAAGAGTAGTAAGCTCTTTCTCAAGTGGGAAATAAGCTAATCAACAACCAGTGTTAACATGCAGGTCTACAGAGGAAGAATAGCTGTGTTTAGCATGGAAGCAATCACAAGACAGCAAAACTAAATTGAACTTTATTTAATGTTATTTCGCATACCACAACCGGGAATAGAACTTGGAACCCTTGGAAAATAAGCTGGAATACATACGCTCTTTCAGAGGCAATATACTATTTTTAAGGCAATTTAACTTTAGTGTACTTGAGGATGAAGATTAGGGTCTGATAATGACAAAGTAGCGAGGATATTAACAGAATAATACTAAAGCATTGTACATAAAGCTAAACAATAATACATTTCTTTTGCAGAGAGACAAGTTTATTTTAGCTGACATCTCACCCGGAGGTACCGGGTTCGATTCTCGACTAGGGCAGGGAATTTTTCTTTAACCAGAATTATTCCCTATCTCCCACATGGTCTGGAAGTATGTACCTGAGAGTGAATGTGTGTGTGTGTGTGTGTGTGTGTTTAATGATGTAAAATGGCAGTAACCTGTGATCAGACGAGTTGTTTCACAAGTCAAAGCCCCCGATATGACTATTATAGTTAAAGGGACTATACAATTGAAATAATTATAAAAAACTTTATTTTACTGTCTCTCGTAATACTAAATGCTAAGTTTCTACATTGAACACGTTTGTTGGTATTTACAGTTTAATTACAGGATAATTACAAAATGATTAGAATAGTAAAACAGATGCTCGTGGTTAAGGTAAATTACTTTTGTTTCGCAACCTCAAAACCCTCCGAGTCATAAGCAATCCTTTGGATAGATGGGAGGAGGTACATTCGTCAGATGGCACTACTTTTTTTTTTTTTTTTTTTTTTTATGTGGCTTAACGTTCTTTACCTTAATTAGTCATATCGGACGATGAATGAAATTGGTGAAATGATGCTCAAATGATCTCGGGGTCCATGGAGCTTAAAGTTACTCGACATTCGTCTTCTCAGGACAAGGAAAACCCCCGAAAAAAACCTTATCCGGGTAACTCACCCTAAGCGAGATTTGAACTCACGACCTTTTGAATGTGAGTTAGACACGCTACCACCACACTACCCAGGCGGGCAGAACTACTTATTTGTTTATAATCTGATATTTAAACTCTTGCGCCTACCTCCTTAAAGTGGAACATGTTCCTTCTCATCCTATCCAGACTTAGGACTTGCGAGAGGCATGAATAAAAAACATTATTATGCAAAGAAAACATTTCAATGCAAACTAGCATGGACACATTTATCTTTAATTAAGATAATAAGGCGTAATTTTAATAAAATCTAGCTTGGGCAAATTCCGTGGTTTATAATTTTCAGGGGTTTTTCTTACACGCAAGTGGTTTATTCCTGGTATCTCGTTTAACTCTTCTCTGTGTATTTATACTTTGATATAGATCTCTAAGTGAAATGTTTTAAAACATTGAAAAAATCGAAAATGAATGGATGAGTAGTATTAAAATTCTCGTTAAAATTTACATTTAAAATTCACATGCATCAGTTGTGTGGCAAACGCTATTGCAGTTAGCTCATATGTCTTGTGACGATGCTGTCCGGTATGTGATTGATCTTTGGTGTCAGGAGTGGGATAGAGAAGTCAAGGTGGAAGAGATGCTTCAAAAAGATTAGTGATGGAGCAGATGTACAAAATGGGAAGTGAAATAACTGCAGTGAGGACGGAAACAAGACCGTAATGAAAACCGCAGTGGAGAAGATGGAAGAGAAACTAATAACCCGAATGGAAGAAATGGAATTCGGAACAGAGAAAATTGAGAAGATGCAGCGGAAATGAATACGGAAATGTCTACGGTGAAAACGGAACTTTCTGCAAAAATCGAGAAAGAGCTAGCTGGAAGAACTTCGAGAAAAACTGGCAGATCTCGAGGAAAAGGTGGAAGAGCTTGGTGGAACGATTAAAGACCACGACCAACGCCTTAATACCCTGGAAGTAAGAGCCGAAAGCAGCACCACGGAATTGAACGCAATGGCGCAAAGGATGCTCCATATGAGGATTAAGGATTTGAAGATCGATAAACAGAATGCGAAACAATACCTCAACGGTTGACAGAAGTACAAAATGCTATCCCAACGCCGGCAAAGTCCGGAGAGATACGCCAGGCCCTCGAAAACCGCTTCGGGAACCATGCCTTGGTTGCAGCTTACCGTAGTCAGACTAAAGTGAGACTGCAACAGCCAGGTAAAACAATGCAGGAGTTGCCCTAGCTATAGAACAACTTGCGAACAAAGTCCTGGTGAATATACCCCTTAGGTGTCCCAAGAAGTGGCCTACTCCTTTGTCGACGGGGTAGTGACGCCGAAAGACAGCGCCTGATGCTCGACGATCCAAGAGGTGTTAACGGCAGCACTCAGAATGGCAGCTACCAAGACCACAGCTGCACCCACCTCAAGGACCAGGAGTATCCGTTATGACAGGGAGAGCGAAGCAACCCAGAGACAACGACGACCATCAGCCGGTGTGTGCTGGCGAACCAGATCATCTAATGAAGGACTGTCCACACCAAGACAACGAGCAGGAGTAAAACGAAGGCGGTTCGAAGGGCAAGGAATGCAAAGGAAGCTACGCCAGATACTCATAGACACAGGTGCAGCTGTGGCCGTGATCAGGTCTTATGAGACAAAGCGCTTGCCGACACGAACACCCAGTTGGCCTTAACAACTAGTGATGGCGTCGGTCGACATCTTACCTGTGGAAAAGCAACGCTGTGAGCATGTGTGTTCATCGCGAGGGTGACTTGAGGGTTTGAACTGGGATTAGATGCACTTCGGAGCCACGAAGCGACAGTCCACTTCGGTCGGAGGATTTTTCGACTCGACCGAGATAAGGTGTTGCTCCGGAGCCCACACGAACATCCAGGGATCCGTAGGGCGATCTTGAAGAACGATTTAGTTGTGGTCACAAGAAACGAAGTGGTGGTGAAGTCGCATCTGGAGGGTGAACGGTCAAGGAGTTGGTATTAGACCGGAAGACATCATTACACGGACTATGTGTTGCCCGAGCCGTATCCGGAAAGAAGTACCCGTGAGGCTGCTGAACCCGAAGGACACCACCCAGGACATCCAGGCCGGAACGGAGTTAGGGAAGTGCGAGCCAACTGTCAGTATAACGCCGTGCGACGAATCCGAACAGCCAGTATGGGTCCATTAATGTAAAAGAAATAGTGAACTTTTTGACGCACTGCAAAATTCGCCACACCGAACTTCTAGCACCACCTTTTTACGGTTTCTTATTTTTCAAGTGTGGTTGACTTGCGTATGTTTAACCTTTCATTGCGCGCTGAATTTTTACTTAATGCACACGCACGCACATACACCTGAAAACTCCGCTTTCACGTTAACAATATCCTGGATGGTCAACGTGGAATATTTCTTATATAGTTTGTGAAACAATTCAAAATTGCAACCTTCTCACCACTCGTTATTTAGGCTTACTTCTACGATGTTTTAAAAACTGCAATCTTTTCGGCCATGATGGTTTAGATAGGTACTAACGGTCTCAGCTTTTCGCTTCCAAAGCTCACCAGTAGAAGGCAGTCTGGGCAAGCTGTTCGCACACTATCTAATTAACTCCAATTTGATTCCTTACTTAGATTCATTTTGCTGCAACTTTGCATAACAACTCGTTAAACACACCGCTGTTACATAATACAGAGGAGATCTAATAATTTTTGTTAGTACTCAGCGAACTACCTTGTAACCGAAATACCTTGTAATACACGCAACAGCCAATCAACGTATACTTGATTCGCTTTTATGACATGTCTTTGTTTACATGCGGTGAAACTGGTTCAGTAGCCGACCGCGTGTCCAAGTTCCGTTGGAATAATGCTGAGTGCTAAACAGAACAATAAGTTAACATCAAATTCCTCAAAAAACTCTGCCACAGAAACTAACAACATTGTTGACAAAACTTTATGGCGATCATTGTTTGTTTTTAATGCAAGTTTTCAAATATCTAAAGAAATTTAAGGAGGGTACGGAAAATGTCATGGAACATCCAAATTTGGGTCCTCCTTTCACTGCGGAAGCTGAACAGAATGTGATGAAGGAGCTACAATTATTCGAGGAGACTGCCCTTTGAGCATTCGAGGAGTTGTTTATCATACCAACATCAATAAAGAAAGTGTTAGATAAGATGTGGGCATGAAAAAGGTGTTGTTAAATTCTTTATCCCCACACGGGCGTAAAAATCCTGGAAGCCTACCAGCAATTCAATAACATCTCGTGTTTATGCAATACATATTCAATAAGAAACTAGTGCACCATAGAATGTGTTTAATTCTAATGATTTTAAGAGTATTGATGTTGTCTTGTTGCTTTATTCCACAGTGAGGATAGTATCGCTACCACCGAGCCCGGTTGCACGTCCTAAGTCACCGCTTCCACGACTTCAACAACCGTATGTACACATACAAATATATGTTAACCTGAGATATTCCAAATCAAGCTTGCTATTCTTGTGGGCATTATTCAAAAGCGCGCAGTGCGAACCTCAGGAGGTGTAAACCAACTCATAATGTATTCTCCGTCCAGTCTTACTTCACCGGTAATGTAAACAAAAGCAACAGGTTGCAATGGCTATGATTGGTTGCTCAACGTTTTACTGCTTACAAAATAGCTCCTCTTAAGTTGCTGAGTGAGTACAGAAATATTGCATTACACTATGCAATGTTGTCTAAATAATATGTAATATGAATGATTAAGGAACAAAATGTACTGAGCATTTAATCATTCTTTTTTTATGTAACAATGTATGTATATATATATATATATATATATATATTATGTATTGTATCTAACAGTTGCTTCTAGTCAGTAATGGCGGAAACTTGTAATACCCGTGTAGTGAAATATAATCAAGGAAAGAGTTATTAATAGTGCACATATAATAAGATTTGTGAAAATGTCTTACTTTTTCATTAAACAATGTTCTTAACTTAACGGTGGAATTTAATGGTGTTTCCAAAAGCAGCTAAAGTGTGCAAAACTTTTCAATTAGCCGGTGCGACATCTTGTGCCAGTAGCTTTACGAGTGACAGTCGAAAGTGCAGTGAATATGTGTCATACATTGTTCGGGAATAACAAACAAATTGAGATTTGGGGGGAATGGTGGACACCAACTAAATATCAATCTCAGTGATTATTCACACAATTCGATTTAGAGTTGAGTCGAGCGATTCATTTTCAGTAATCAATTCATATTCGTTCATGCAATATGAATCGATTCATGAATCGTCGCCATGTCTTCTGTGTTTGACATATTATACACAGGGATGGTAGTGATATGGTAGCTCCTTTATCATAAAACAGTAATTATATAAAAATGTCCTACTCTTTTCCAACTATTGCAAACAATTTAATAAAATTTCCTCCATTATTCGAGAAAAACAACATAAAAAGTTTATCTAAAATTGACATTTGCGGTCTTTGTGTAATGTTAATACACAGAGTAATTATTATTCATCACTGTCGCGGTTGCGCGCCACTAAGTCATGTAATTTTTATAAATACAAAACATTTTAAGGCAACAGTAATACCCAGAATCATTATTATTTTCTTCAGGAATATTTCAGCTAATTTTAATGTATTAGAATTATATGTTCCTATACTTATTATGTTTGAGCACAGTTGCTTTGTCGTAAAATTTTGTTCTGAAGTTGTATATCTTGCTAATGTAGTGACAATTTAGCTGTGCATATATTCTATTTAAAATACCTCAATAAATAAATATATATATATATATATATATATATATATATATATATATATATATTCTAACGCTAAACAATATAAAGACGCTCGTGGTAGCTTCGGCAATGATCGGCAGTGTTCGTTTTATATTTTTATGTATTCTTATATTTAGCCTCATGGCCTCAGCACTATTTATTTTCTCACAATAACATAAATGGTTGAAAATCCCTGTAAAGATTATCGTGCACACTCGACAGTTTTCGTCGAAGCTCGGTGGAAGCAAAAGAAAAACAAACCCCAATACCTGATCACGATTCTTTTTGAACGACTATACCTGCTATGGGTCGACACGATTCATTTTTTTTTTGTAGTGTTTAACGCCTGCTTTTACTGCTCTGACACCGCAGGCGATGACACTGATGATACATGAATGACATGGCGGGGGAAACCGGTGAACCCGGAGAAAACCCGCCCCTGCGCCGCTTTGTCCACCTCAAATCTCACATGCGGTCGCTTGGGATCGAACCCGGCCCGTCTAGGTGAGAGGCGAATGGTCTGACCACTCGGCCACGGCGCGGCCGGCACGATTCATGCTATCCTTTTCGACTCATAAGATCCTTTTCGATTCATTCGATTCTTTTTTAACTGCGATTTATGTTGAGACTAGCACGATTCTCGCGATTCTTTTTGAACGACGATTCAAGCCAAGATTGACGCGCTTCATGCGACTCTTTCCTTGTAATCGTTCATGAACAATTCATTCATGAATGGCCCCATGTCTAGTTCGATTGCAACTGCAGCAAAAGACTCGTGTCTTGAAGGAGTGGAACCAGTTCCATCTTCAGGTTAGCTCCTCTGGTAAGTCACTGCATTATGACACTGTATTAAAGAAATGTGCACTGTATGGTTGTCCACACGTGAATGCTAAAATTCGCAAAAACAGTTGCAGTGGTGTACGTACGCAATACTTCAGCAAACTTTCAAAATAATATTTTATAGTTTTTACAGGAGAGTTTTACATATCGTACCAAACATAACGACTCGCCTGCCTATTTTATTGTGTTTTATTTATTATACATTTAACAGAGTTAATCATTATCTGTGAATAGTGAAAGTTATTGCACTTGCGTTCGCGGAAGAATACATTCTGATTTTTTTACATTGCCGGTGAAGTAAGATTGGACAGATAACAGGAATTTGTTCAAGCAATTTCATATCCTTCCCTTATACGAGGTGTGATCAAAAAGTGACGCTGAGATTTCTTTAATTCTTACCCAAACAATACATGCAGCGTTCCTTCCTGATAAAAATGAGAGGTCACGTGACTTCCTGTGACCATGCAAAGACGAGTAGGACGCTCTGAAGTGAACACGTGTTTTGCAAGTGCTGCGATTTTTCAGCGTAGCAAAAATGTCACATTACGAAGAACAAAGAACGAACATAAAATTTTGCTTTAAACTCGGTAAAACTGCAACAGAAGCCTATGAAATATTAAGAACAACTTATGGGGAGGAAGTTATGGCCAAAACTCAAGCATTTGAGTGCTTTTCAAAATTTAAAAGTGGTGTGACATCAGTTAAAGATGCAAATCGTTCGGGGTAAAACTGATGAAAATATCAATCAGGTGAGGGAAATGGTCTTAAGTGATAGGCGCATTACAATAAGATAACTTTGACTCATTAGAACTCTCCTTTGGAATTGTTCAAAGAATTTTGAAAGACAATTTGGACATGAGAAGAATTGCCGCCAAGTTTCAAATGACCAAAAGGAAAGCCGTGTGATTGCTTGCACAGATCTTAAAGAACAGCTACAAAAGGAATCACAGTCTATGGAGAAAATTATTACTGGTGATGAAACATGGATTTATGGGTACGATCTAGTTACGAAGCAACAATCTTCACAAGGGAATAGTCCTTCATTTCCACGCCCCAAAAAAGCCAGACAAGTCCGATCCAAGTGAAGTCAATGATGATTGTATTTTTTGACATTAAAGGCATTGTACATAAGGAATTTGTGCCACAGGGTAAAACAGTGAATCAAGTGTTCTACAAGCAAGTGCTGCAAAGATTAAGGGAGAATGTGCGACGCAAATGGCCGAAGAAATGGAGGAGTGGTGACTGGTACCTGCGTCATAACAATGCGCCCGTGCACAAAGCCCTTTCTGTTCGGCAATTATTGGATAAAATAGGATGAATACTGTTCCCTATCCCGCCTATTCTCCAAATTTGGCACTAGTGGAGTTTTTTCTTTTCCCGCGACTTAAAATGCGGCCCCGAGGACACCGTCTTGAGGACATTGATGTCATCCATCGCGAATCGGAGAAGTCTCTGAACATGTTGAAAGAAGAGGACTTCCGGCAGTGGCAGAAGCGCTGGGACAAGTGTATCAACTCCTAAAGAGACTACTTCGAGGATGACATTGCAGATTAGACAGAACAAACTGTTGTGCGTATTTATGACGTCATTCTGGAAACTTTTTGATCACACATCGTATATTAGAATTAAAGCTGATTTATACATTCACATAAACACAAAATGGTAGAAAATAGATACGAGGGCCGTTCGGAAAGTAGCCTCCGGTTGATTGCAAGAAATTCACCAAGTTAAATAAAATATTTTAATATATACATCTTACAACTACATCTTTGCACTATTTTTCTACATAGTTTCCATAACGATTGAGGCACTTATCGTATCTGTTCACAAGCTTTGAAATTCCTTCTGCATAAAAATCACCCGCTTGTGCCTGGAGCCAGCCTGTGACCGCATCTTTGAGCTCTTCGTCGTCATCAAACCGCTGGGACCCGAGCCATTTCTTCATATGCATGAAGAGGTGATAATCGCTTGGCGCCAGATCTGGGCTGTAAGGTGGATGGTTGACAACGTCCCACTTGAAGGACTCAAGAAGGGCTGTTGTTCTGCGAGCAGAGTGAGGACGGGCGTTATCGTGCAAAAAAACGATACCGGAAGTCAGCATACCACGGCGTTTGTTCTGTATAGCCCGTCGTAATTGTTTTAGTGTTTCACAGTACACGTCTTGATTAATGGTCGTCCCACGTTCCATGAATTCAACCAACAACACCCCTTTTGCATCCCAAAACACTGTTGCCATCAATTTTCGGGCAGAAAAATCTTGCCGGGCTTTTATTGGTTTGGTAGGCGAATTTGAATGTGCCCACATCTTTGATTGTTCTTTTGCCTCAGGGTTCACGTACTTAATCCAGGTTTCGTCCCCGGTCACGATTCTGTTTAACAATGGTTCACCTTCGGCCTCATAACGTGACAGAAAGTCTAATGCAGAGGCCATTCTTTGAGTTTTGTGGTGGTCGGTAAGAATTTTGGGCATCCATCGTGCACAGAACTTACGGTAACCCAATCTTGCTGTCACTATCTCGTACAAGAGAGTCTTAGAAATCTGTGGAAAATCAGTAGACAACTCCGACATTGTGAAACGTCGGTTTTCACGAACTTTTGCATCAACTGTCTGAACGAGTTCGTCCGTGACCAATGATGGTCTACCACTCCTCTCTTCATCATGAACGTTTTCTCGTCCACTTTTAAATAAACGTACCCATTCACGGACCACTCCTTCACTCATAACTCTTGGTCCATACACGGCACAAAGCTCACGATGAATAGCTGCTGCAGAATATCCTTTGGCTGTAAAAAACCTTATAACAGCACGCACTTCACATTTGGCGGGGTTTTCTATTGCAGTACACATTTCAAACGGCCACAAACACTAAACTAACGCAGGTACGACTTTCACTCGACCACGGCTTGATGCCGACTGACCTGCTGAGTGCGTGAATGCACAGATGGCGTCGCTACTCCCCCCACTACCCGCACTGTGACCGATCGGAGGTTACTTTCTGAACGGCCCTCGTATATCCACAACCACCAAACTAGACAATACGCTTTTCATATACAGTACTGCAGAACTAACAGATTTTAAAATGGCATAAATATAGGATCAAAATTATGCAATAAATCCCTAGCAATCTCAGAATCATTATAATAATATTCAACGCTTTAAAAACAAACTAAAGCCCCTTCTATTAGAGCATACCTTCTCCTTCATAAATTTGTTGGTGCATGAATTATTTAGCTTTATTTTGTGCTACAGAATGTCAGATGGCAAATATAAACATGCATATTTTAGTTTTATTATGTAAATATTGTGTTCTTATATAATGCTGTTTCATCTCTATTCTCGTTTGTGTTCACAAATCCATATCATATAAAATAATTATGGTGGAAATGAAATGAATAATATTCACATACCAATCAGTCATCTTTAATACTGTACATACACATAGTCGACAGGTCATGTGTATATTGTTATTGTGTTTAACTTTCTCTACACATACTATGTATTTCGTGTATAGAGAAGGTATTGTATTCCACCCAAAAATTCGATAACAAGATTTCACCTGAAATGCGTGTATTTTTGGAAAAAGGTATTGTGTGTGTATGTGTGTGTGTCTGTGGACAGTATAGCTCAATAACGAAAAGACCGCTAAATCCAAGCTCCCACCACAAACTGCCCTTTACATGGAAAAAATTTCGAAATTTTTGATTTTCTCAAAAATGAACATAACGATTTGATTAAACCTCTTATATTTAAGATATTTACATGCAAAGTGAAATGTATATCTTGAATTTTATGGGAATAACCTCTAAAATCCTCTTCATTTTGGATGATTTTTATTGAATTTTGCATAATTGGTAAGCCACAAAAGATAGACAAAAACTTACTACACACAAAATGTAAATCCGATAAAATACACAATTTATGTCATATACGTTTTTTTCGTGGAGTTAGCCGTTTTAGAGATATTCTTTGTTATTCATTTCAGTTTTAAAATACTTTTCTCATACGGGAACTTGTGAACGCTTGACCACGCAAAGAAATGGATTTCAGTCCCATAGCAACCACATTTTAAAACATTTGACTGTCGGTTTAGCCTATGAACTCCCTTATTTCCCTTCTACTTGTAAAGGAACTAAGTAATAAGATCGTTTCTGCTAATGTTCTAGCATTGAAGATATAGAAGAATAAGCTTATTAACAATAATTTGTTACAGAGATGTAGAGAAAGTCGTGTAAATGGGGCACATCAGATTTTTTTTATTATGTTTGTAATTATTGTAATTAAAAAATGGGTCCCATAACATGTATGTTTCAGAATATGAAGTAAATAAATAATATTAGATAATAAAAACAACAAAAAGGGCAAAAACTGAATATGGAAATAAGATGGGAAATGCAATAGGCAGTGAATTGCGCGATGGAGAAAATTTATCATACGGAATAAAGACGAATGAGAAATAAAATAACTCAGCGATTGAGAAGGTGTAGGATAAAATGGAACCTGAAATGGAGAAAATGGGAAATAAAATAGTGACAGTGAATCCCACGATGGAGAATATTGAAGAGAGGATGGAATCTGGGATAGAGGAGAAGCTGAAACCGCAATGAAGATGAACACGAAGTTTTCACCAAAAATGACGAACTGACCGATGTGAAAAACGACATGTAAGAACTCGATGGAGGGGAGGAAAACCTTGGTCGCCGCGTTAACACCCTTGAGGACGTCGGCGAATGAGTTGGCGTCCTGGAGGGAAGAGACGACGACAGTGCCAAGGAACTGAATGCCATCGTGTAAAAAATGCTCGGTCTAAGACTTAAGGGCTTAAGATTGAGACGCCAGGACGCAAATTACACAAATCACCCCAAAAAGAAGTTACGTCAACCTTCGGTCTTCTGACGATATTTCTCCGTCAGACTCCAAGCTTTAAATGCGATTCCGATGTCTGTTGTGTTCGTAGACATCTGGGAGGCCCTCAAGCTCGGTTCGGGAACCATCGCTTGTCATTGGTTGACTTCCTCGCCTGCCTGCTATACCTGTTACCAGCAACGTCAGGACCATCTCGAGAACCTGACTAAGCGGTATTGTCACATGCGCGAATGGTGAGTGCTATAACATATTATTTGGAGAAGAGTTTATTCGGGACAATCTAGATTAAATTGGAATTTCATTTTATAAGTTTCTTCAAGTACAGAAGCTTTGTTAGATTGCGTAGGGACTGCAGTCTCTTCTTTCCGATGGCAAATCCCGTGGAAATTCCCCTGGTCTACAGAGCTTTTCTTATAAGGGATGTTCTGGAACAATGCTAATGCGTTATACTGATTGGCTGCTTCAATTTGAGATTAGGGCGAGGCAGGCTATAGCGCTTCCTGAAATGCCTAAAAGTGAACATGAGGGCTGACTCGGGGGGCTGTCTCACTCTGATTGGCACCTTCGGCATGGCATCCCCGAACTCGACCATTCACTCGCTTGCTCATTGTCGATACATCTCTCAAGGTAAGACCTACGAGTTATGTAAGATTCACAACGGAAGCAATACTGGCGACGCGACATGGGTCTCATCGCGACGCCGCATTGGTCATGGAAATTGGTGTTCTCAATAGGACGGTACAATTTGACATTACTGAGCGGTGCCACTTAAGCAATACTTCGGGTTTAAAACAAGCTCTTGCTCTGTATCTTCTAAAACGAGGAAACAACAGAAACAATCGACAAAGAAGACAACAGAAGCTCCGTCGTTGGTGGGTTTGACCTATATTCAAGGAGCATAGCCCATTTGGGGGTTTTCTACCCTAATCCCGTATATAATAATGTCGGATCTCGAATCATATTGCAATTACATGTGAATGACACCACTACAATTTGATGATCTTTTGCACATCATTGATCCTCCTCATATAGAGAAACAGACAATTCGAAAGCCAATATCTTCAGCAGAGCGCCTTAGTGTAACTTTGGGGTTAATATGGGCTTATTTATTATTCAGTCAACAGCATAGACGTGATTTTAATTAGGTGGCAAGATTATTCTGGAATGAAGGTATAATTTTGGTTGTCCAAGACAGTTTCGGGAGGCAGCCTCACCATTCTAATAAGGATTTCTTTTGAAAACGAATGGGCTTCCCTTGATGTTGACGCAGTCTTTAACAACTTTAACAAGGACCTCAGAATATCAAACAACAGGAATTCTGCGGATGACGCCCCTGCCGCGCGGTAAAAGTTAAATCCAATTCAACTTTCTTCGCACGGATTTCGTCGCGTCATTTCTGAATTCCTATTGCTTAATCATTTTGCCGCGCGTGCCGTGTAGCCAATATTGCTCCATTGTGGATCTGGCATTACAATCAACTCAGTCATAATAATGTTGTTAGTATTTAACTTAGGAAGCTCCTCTGTTTGTAAACAAACAACCGCACAAATATGTGCAAGTTCTTCATTATACAGGGTGTATATAAATGAATATCGGGGTTTTAACTATTTCTAATATTTATTACATTCAACTTAGTTATAAATGATATGTAAAATGAAAAAGCAACTCAAACAGTTTTGTTTGTGGCACAAGTGCGCATGTGCGTGCAATGTTTCTGCCGCAATCCAATAGATAGCGGTAGTAGCAAAGATGGCGACTAGTAAACAGAAAGCGTTGTGTGTTTTGGAGTTTGCAAAGACCGAATCTGTAGTTACTGTGCAACGTGCGTTCCGTAGTAAGTTCGGTTGTGATCCTCCTAGTGATAAAAACATTCGTAGATGGTATAATCAGTTTGAAGATTGCAAAGGGAAGAGCACGGGACGACCAGGAGTACGTGAAGAGACTGTTGAGCGAGTGAGAGAGTCGTTCACTCGTAGCCCAAAGAAATAAGTCCGGAAGGCTAGTCGTGAATTACAAGTTCCTGTGTCGACTGTTTGGAAAGTTGTAAGAAAACGCTTAGAGCTACGTCCTTACCGTTTACAGTTATTACAGGCTATAAAGCCGACAGACCACGGATTAAGTGCCAAATTCGCAAACGACATGTTGTTTCATGACGATTTTGTGGATCGTGTTGTCTTCAGTGATGAATCGACCTTTCACCTTAGTGGACATGTTAACACTCATAATGTGCGCATCTGGGGCTCAGAAAATCCTCACGAGATGGTACAAATGCAACGAGATTCCCCTAAAGTGAATGTTTTTTGTGACGTATCCCGGCGAAAAGTTTATGGGCCTTTCGTTTTTGGTGAACCTAATGTAACTGGCACTTCTTACCTTGATACACTAGAGCAATGGCTCTTCCCTCAGTTGGAAGAAAATGAGCCAGAGAACTTCATTTTCCAGCAGGATGCTGCGCCACCTCACTGGCATAACGAAGTACGCGATTAGTTGAACGTCACTGTACCCGAGCGCTGGATAGGCCGCAAGGGCCCCAATGACAGGGCTTGCTATGCATAGCCTCCAACGTTCTCCTGCCATGCGATTTTTACCTTGGGGGCTTCATCAAGGATCGTGTGTACGTGCCTCCGCTACCAGCTGACCTCCCTGAATTAAAAAACCGGATTGAAGCAGCTGTTGCTACAATTACTGAATACACACTTATCAACGTTTGGGAAGACCTCGGCTATAGACTTGGTGTGTGACGTGTGACAAAGGGTAGTCATATTGAACATTTATAAGCTTCTTGGTAAAACTGTTTGATTTGCTTTTTCATTTGACATATCATTCATAACTATAAGATGAATGTAATAAATATTATAAAGAGTTAAAACCCTGATATTCATTTATATACACCCTGTATTGTTATTGTTAAACCAAGCTATTCCCCTAGTCACCACAACCTTAGTCATGACATTATGCAACTAATCTGAAGCTATCACCCTCCGTGATGTAATGGTTACCATGCCAACTTCATATACCCAAGGTTGAGGGTTCAAACCCAGTGGAGGATGATGTATTTTTTCAGGCGTCAAAATCCTTAGTATGGCTTCCTTCGGAGGGGAAGTAAAGCCGTTGGTCCTGTGTCGTAGATTTACGGCACATTAAAGAACCTTAAGCCTGAGAAAAGAGGCCTCTGAGGAAAATTAAGCTATCTTTCACACCCAATATAGAATGGGATGCTGAGAACCACAGCAGTTAAAGAGCGTCCATAAATAAAACTCAATTTCATTACTGAAGAAATCATTGAAAAAATCCACAATATGTTTCTCACTTATGGGTGACTGAAGCTCCCAAAATGGCAGGTGAGTAGAGGGGAGCAGCCATGCTTATTTCACATAAGTTGGATATGAAAAAATTGTCAGTCTGATGGGTGCTGCAGTGAACAATAAGCGCATATGAGCCTCAAATTCAGAGTTGTGTTTGGAGTTATTTAAATACTTTTTGTGGCATTAGCGTCGAGATCTGGATCCATCATTATACTCTGGAAACCAAGCAACAATCCAAAAAATGGGTTGCTTCTGGTGAATCTGCTCCAAAGGAGGCAAAGACAGTGCCTCAGCTGGAAAAGTTCTGGAGACAATTTTTGGGGATACAAAAGGAAATAAGATTACTGGACAATACTACAGAGAGCTATTGACCCAATTCAACAAAAAGTTGAAAGAAACATGGCCCCATTTCGTGGAGAAAAAAGTGTTTTTTCTACTACAACTAATCCTCGGCATATTTATCTGGAGCTGTCATTGCCAAACTGCATCAATTACTGCCCCTTATTTGCTGGCCTGGTTCCCTGTGATGTCCTTTTGTTCCCAAACATAAAGAAATGTCTCATTAGAACAAATTGTTGACCAAATAAAGTCAACATTGAGACAGAGGCATATTTTGCAGAGCTTTACAATTCCCATTTTTTGGAGGGGTTAAAAATAGCAGGAGCTTGAAAGAACTGAATATCCCTAAAAAGGAACTATGTAGAAAAATATATAGTTTGTGTTGGATAAAAAATCTGATGTGTCCACTCACATGACTTTCTCCATATCTCTGTAACAAATTATTGTTAATAAGCTAATTCTTTTACTCACATCATGTTAATCTAGATAAACATCAGCAGAAAAGATTTTCTTACTTAGTTCCTTGTAAGTAGAAGGGAAATAAGAGAATACACTAGGCTAAACCGACAGTCAAATGTTTTAAAATGTGGTTGCTATGGGATTAAAATCCGTTTCTTTGTGTGGCCAGGAGTTGGCCAGTTCCCATGATATGAGAAAAGTAACCTGAAACTAATAACAAGGAATATCTTGAAAACTGTCAACTTCAGGAAGAAAATGTATGACATAAACTGTGTGTTTTAAGGAGCTCTACATTTTTTATGCAATACGTTTTTACTTATCTCTTGCACTTTATTAGTTATGCAAAATTCAAAAAAAAATCATCCAGAATAAAGAGGTATTTAGAGGCTATTCCCAGAAAATTTGGCATGCGAATAACTTAAATATAAGAAAGATCCTTTAATCAAAACTGTTACGCATTTCTGAAAAAATCAAAATTTTCGAAATATTTTCCATGTAAAGGGTAGTTTGGGGTGGGGGGCATTTTTCTCAAAATCTTTGTGTCACATCCTTGGAAGATACTTGAATTAAATATCAAGTTTGATATTTAACAGACTTTTGGTTTTTGAGCTCTGCTGCCCACAGACACACACACACACATGGAACTTATTAAAAAAAAATCTGATATGTTCCATTCACATGACTTTCTCTACACTTCTGCAACAAATTATTGTTAAAAGCTTATGCTTCTTTTTGCTTCATGATAATCGAGAAAAAATTAGCAGAAATAGTCTTATTACTTGCTTCCTTGTAAGTAGAAGTGAAATAAGGGAGTACCATAGGTTAAAGTGATACTCAAAAGCTGGTTGCTATGTCACTGAAGCTCCTTTGTTTGCATGGACAGGAGTTCATAAATTCCTGTATGAGAAAAGTATAAGCTTTTTACAGCTGAAACGAATAACAAGGAACATCTCAAAAACAACCCATTCTGCGAAAAAAAAAAAGTGTACATAACATAAATTGTCTGTTTTAACGAGCTCTATGTTTTCTGTTAAGTAAGTTTTTGTCTATCTCTTACGGTTTGCCAGTTAGGCAAAATTCCGTAAAACTCATCCAGAATAAAAGTCTTCAGGGGCTTTTACCAGAAATTTCAAGACATACAGTTTGTTTGTCAGGTAAATATATTTAACATACAATATTTTAATCAAAATCGTTAGCCATTTTTGAGAAAATCAAAATTTTCAAAAAAAGTTCCATGTAAAGGGTAGTTGGGGGTGGGGGGATTTTCTTGAAAATCTTCGTGTTGCATCCTTGGAAGATACTGCACTGAAATACCAAGTTTGGTATTTAACAGACTTTTTGTTTTTGAGCTATGCTGTCCACAGACACATACACACACAGATATGGACCTTTTTCCAAAAATGCTTTTTTTGGATTCAGGGTGACCCAAAACATGTATTTCCGGTGAAATCTGGTGTCAAATTTTTGGGTGCAATACAATACCTTCTCTATACACCGTGTACATAGTATGTGTAGAGAAAATAAAATGGCTTTTTTTGGACTTAAGGGACCTCAAAAAATGTTTCCACCAAAATTTCGGTATTGAATTTTTTGGTACAATACAGTATCTCCTCTATACACTATGTACATAGTGAGTGTAGAGAAAGTAAAAACATAGGTTCTTATTGAACAACCTCATACATATTGAGATGTGATGAATTTAACAGCTCTCCTCTCTACCCAGATGATGAATAAAAAAGTATGTTTGAGCAGATTTATAAATTACTGTGTTCAGGAAGCTTGTGCTTTAATTTTTCAGGAAATCACCCACACAAAAGATTGAAAAATTTCGGCGTCAACGTTTTTGATGAGTGCCTCCAGATCTGTAAGAAGAAACTGCTTAAATCTGTTTACTATTCTGTAATGTTAGTAATCAAAGTGTGTATTTTTGTATTTTACTTTACAACTGTCAATAAAAAAGTACATCAAAACTTAAGATATAATATAATTTTAAGAGCATGGTGTAGCCCAGTTAACAAAATGATTTGTGTGAAGTGTGCCAAGTAATTTAGAGCAGAATGCAGGATTTTACATTATTAGTAATAAAATGTGTACCAAATGGCATAAAGAGCTGAATCTTTGTTTTTATTTTTATTTTGTATAAACCATTTTGTCTACTGTGTAATATGTATTAAAGGATGAGCAGTTTCTTAAAATATTTAAAAAATTAAAAACAAAGTAAACATTTAAAAAAAAAATAAAAATATCAAATTAATTAATAATTAGACATACAAAACCTTACTATACAGTAAGTACAGACTAACGAAATGAAAGTACAGCTATTTATTTACTAAAACAGAATCTGTTTTGGTCTCTTGTTTTATTTTTTAAAATACAAAAAATGAATTCATATAACTACAACTGAAACACAGAACATCAAGAAAACGACCAACTCCACGAAACAAATGTATATAACATAAATTGTGTGTTTTAACGTGCTCTACATTTTTGTGTGTAAGTTTTTGTCCATCTCTTACAGTTTACCAGTTATGCGAAATTCCGTAAAATTCATCCAGAATAAAGTAGTCTTCAGAGGCTATTCCCAGAAAATTTAAGATATACATTTTATTTGTCAGGTAATTATCTTTATTTGTCAAGTAAATATCTTTAATATACAATATTTTAATCAAAATCGTTAGCCATTTTTTACAAAATCAAAATTTTAGAAAAAAGTTCCATGTAAAGGATAGTTGGGAGTGGGGGGATTTTCTTGAAAATCTTCGTGTCACATCCTTGGGAGATACCAAACCTAAATACCAAGTTTGGTTTTTAACGGACTTTTCGTTTTTGAGCAGCTGCCCACAGACACACACATACATACGCACAGACAGACACACAGACAGACACACAGACATTTTTCTAAAAATGCTTTTTTTGGAATCAGAAGGTCTCAAAACATATATTTCCGGTGAAATCTGGGTATCAAATTTTTGGGTGCATTACAATACCTTCTCTACACACTAAGTACATAGTACGTATAGAGAAAGTAAAAATGAATTTGATACAAATTGTGTGATTTAAGAAGGTCTAAATTTTTTCTGTAGTTAGTTTTTAGCTCATCGTTTACCAGTTAAGCAAAAATCATCCAAATAGAAGAGGATTTCATAGGCTAAACTCAGAGAATCCAAGATATTTAATTGATTTGCAATTAAAAATATCTTAACAATCATTTTAATCAAAATCGGTACAGCCATTTTTGAGAAAATCAAAATGTAATAAAAAGGTTCCATGTTTTTTGTTTTGGTAGTGTTTAACGCCTGCTTTAGTTACTTATGGCACAGCAGACGGTGACACTGATGATGCATGAATGTTGGAGCACCGGTGGAATGCGATGGCTGAGGAAACCGGAGCACCCAGAGAAAACCCGCCCCAGCGCCGCTTTGTCCACCACAAATCTCACATGCGGCCGCTTGGGATTGAGCCCTGGCCGTCTAGGTGAGAGGCTAGTGGTCTAACCAGATGGCGACGGCGCGACTCAGGGTTCCATGTAAAGGGTAGTTTGAAAATCTTCGTGTCGCATCCTTGGAAGATACTAAACCTAGTTTGGTTTTTATCGGACTTTTCGTTTTTGAGCTATACTGCATACATGCACGCACACACACACACACAGACACACACACACACAGACATAGAGACTCATACACGGACATTTTTCTAAAAATGCTTATTTTGGATTTCGGGGGCCTCAAAACATTTATTTCCGGTGAAATCTCGGAATTGAATTTTTGGATGCATTACGATACCTTCTCTACACACTATGTGCATAGTACGTGTAGAGAAAGTAAAAAGGAGGTACATAGGAGAGAAATGCTACTTTGCACAATAGTGTGGAAAATTTCTCAGTGTGTAAAGTGAAGTTTTGTAATGTGTATGAATAAAAACAGCAAGTTGTAACTTTAAGCACTATCGTGAAAAATACAATATATAACATACATTTGTTTCAATACAATTGTAACAAATCTCCTATAGTAAGTTTTGTTACATAATATATTTGCACTAAATTATATCTGTATTGAAAAATCTTCTAAATGAGAAAGGTTTTTTTTTGAATTATTCATTGTTTATTGAAACAAGTACCTAAGCAAAGTAATTGATCTCAGGCCTTAGAATTGTTATGGCCATGTTTATTCAACTATTTCCAATGTTTTTTCAAACAAATATGGCCACTTACATAATTAGTTGTACAAAAAATGGTAACTCCTTTGTAATATTTATTTTATTCTAAATTCATATTGCCAAACCGGGGTGCACTCAGCCTCGTAAGGTCCCTGGGGGGGGCCAATTGAGGAGCTACTTGATTGAGAAGTAGCGGCTCCAGGTCATGAAGACCGCATTAACCAGCCGGGAGGGGCTCGAGGCACTGACCATGTCTCACCCTCCAATACTGCCCCCCATCAATGACGTCTGTAGTGGACCGAGATGGGGGATGCAGCGGCCGGGCGGTAGGTCAAGGTTCCCCGTGAGCTGTCGTGCCATGGAGTTATATTCATATTGCCAAGCAAAAATCACTGTGTGATACAACTGTATGATTCTCGCGTGGTTATGAAACTCAGGTATGCATCATTTCATAAAATCCACCCTTGATTAAAAAAAACACTTTACATACTGTATCATAAATATTACTTTTCTAAAAAATTTAGTCAAAATCAATTTTATGTATCAGTCAGTGTTGTGACACCCTGCTGGTCATGTATGTGGTCCCCTGTATTCAAAAAAACAGTTTTAGAAAAACGTTTGCGTGGATGTATGCTATTTGTTTTTGATAGTGTTTAACGTCTGCTTTTGCTACTTGTGGCACTGCAGGCGATGACACTGGTGAAATATGAAATGAAGATGGAGCACCGGTGTAATGCGATCGCAAGGAAAACCGGAGAACCTGCAGTAATTCTACCCGTGCCATTTTGTCCACCACAAATCTCACATGCAATCGCTTGGGATCAAACCCAGGCCATCTAGGTGAGAGGCAAGTGTTCTAACCACAGCATAGCTCGGATGCGTGGAGGGGGGGGGGAGAGAGAGAGAGAGAGAGAGAGAGAGAGAGAGAGAGAGAGAGAGAGAGAGAGAGAGAGAGAGAGCACAGTAACTCAAAAACGAAAAGTCAGTAAAATACCAAACTTGGTATTTAGGATGTGACTCAAACATTTTGAGAGAAATCCCCATTTCCTAAATTACCCCTTACATGGAAAAACTTTTGGAATTTTTTATTTTCTCAAAAATGGCTCTAAGGGTTTTGATTAAAACCCTATATTAAAGATACTTATATTACACATAAAATGTACATCTTGAATTTTCTGGGAATAGTTTCTGGAGACTTCTTTATCCTGGATGAAATTTGCAATAACTGGCAAACCATAAGAGATAGACAAAAACATACCAAATAAAAAATATAGATCTCGTTAAAACACATAATTTATGTTATACACAGTTTTTTGCAGAGTTAACCAATTTTTATTTATTTATTGTAATTGGTTTGTTATAAAAAACGTTTACAATGGGAATTTGTCAACCCCTGACAATACAAAGAAACACATTTCAACCACATGGCAACCAGCTTTTAAAAGATTTGACTATCACTTTAGCCTAGTGTATTCCCTTATTTATCTTCTATTTACAAGTAATAAGACCATTTCTGTTAATGTTTATCTTGATTAGCATGAAGTAGATGAAAGAATAAGTTTTTTAACAATAATTTGTTAGCAAGAAGTAGAGAAAGTCATATGAATGGAACACATCAGATTTTTTTTTTTTTTTCTTTTTGTAGTTTAATGTCCTTTAACCTGGTTGGTCTTATCAATGAATGAAGTCAGTAAATTTATACTCACATTAATCTGGGGTCCATAGAGCTTAAAGTTACTCAACATTCATCTTCTCAGAATAAGGAAAAGCCCCAGAAAAAACCTTAGCTGGGTAGCCTGCTCTAATCGAGACTCAAACTGGCAGTTCTTGAACAGAGGTAGGCCTTTTCATAGTTGCATTGCTACTGTCACATGTGTTCAAGAGATAGCACCAGCACCACCTTAAAGCCTGGGCATAATGGGAAGTTTGGAGCGTGTACTTGCAGCTGCAGCAGTACGGTTGCCAACTGTCCTGGAATGACCAGGAGTCTCCTAGAATTGAATGGGATCTCTTGACTCCCAAAGAAAATTAAATCTCCCAGAATTATATATCTCCTTTATTATTATTATTATTATTATTATTAGTATAAAATACAAATAATTCAACTATTGGCAGTGCATAGCAGGAAATAGCAGTGTTTTGATTTGTGTGCTGGCCACAGTGTTGAAGTCAGGAGGGAGAATTGTTGCATCAACGTCAAGTCAGCCAACCTGGGTAGCGTGGTGGTAGCGTGTCTGTCTTACATTCAACTGGTTGCAAGTTCCAATCTCGCTTAGGGTGAGTACCCAGATAAGGCTTTTTTTGCGGTTCTCCCTTATCTTGAGAAGACGAATGTCAAATAACTTTAACTTCATAGACCCTGAGATTATTAGAGCATCATTCCACTATTCATCGTCCGATATGATCAGGCAAGTTAAAGGACGTTAAGCTACAAAGAAAGAAAGAAAAGAACATCAAGCCACCAGTCTTGCTATATTTATAAATAGAAATCACAAAATCAGTAACTATTAGCATGAGACGAGGACAGTGGTCGTCATTGCAAGTTGGTTATTATAATAGCTAGTTAATCAGGAGTACAAATGAAAAAGAAATACTATTCCACATTTAACGATGCCTAGAAAAAATTCATATGAGTAGCTTTTTTATCACTTTTTCTAGCTTTACTGTTATATCTAATTTTCTCCCGGAATTCAGAGTTCAGAAGTTGGTAAACCTAGGCAGCAGGCTTTGAGAGAAAAACTGTAGTGCAGAATCGTTGCGAAAACATGTGATAAAAGATCATTTTTAATCAGATTTTCATGTAATAAAGAGAGTTTCATTACAGTATTCAATTTTTGTTGAGTAAAATACTTACTACATTTCTTCATTCGCTATTTATGCTCCTCGTATGGAGGACTTACAAGCCACCACCTGTTGAGGATCAGAAAGTGTAGCCAGGATAGGTGATCAGCTGAGGTTGGTATGAAATGATGGTGAAATAGATAAAAGGAAAGAAGATTATTAAGCAGTTAGTGGAATGAACTAAATCACATAGCAGTGACCTAATAACTCAAGTGTGACAGGCAACCTAATTTCCATGAGGTTTTCATTAGGCCAGTACCTATTTTATAAACCGAACCCCCTTGCTCCTGCCAGAAGGGAAATGGATATGCCACCTCTGCGTGGATGGCTACTAAATACCTCAGTGGGGGTGACAGTTATCAGCTTCTGTCTCCTAAGCTCTCCAGGTTAGGGTTGGAGGATGTTAAGGTGTCTCACAATATACTACTACCCTGCCGAGTCCAACCCAATCTGAACCCTTACGGGAGGGGCTCAGATGTTAATAATAACAATACCATAAATCAAACCTCTATTTGTTTGATCAGTGGGAATCACTACAATTTTTGTTATTATAATTATTATTATCATTGCCATTATCATCATCATCCCTTCAATGCTGGAGATATCACTATATCTTTAACTGAACGAAATCTTAATACATATTTTTTTGATCCAGCAGGAGATGGAAACTCAATTCTTTACCACCACTTATTTAAATTTTTTAGCAAATAAACAGAAGCAATTCTAAGACACGTGAACTTTATTTAGCTGCAACCAAAGAATCACACAACATTTTACAAATATTTTTGTATTCCTCAGTTGTACTTCTTTGTTAAATATAATGTAAATTATATCACTGCCTGGTTTCAAATAATTATTATGACTAGAGGCAGACATATTAGGAAGAAAAATTCACTAAAATATGAAAATATTTTTTTCCAAAATGTCAACATATGAAGAAAAAACCCAAAAATCTTATTATGGGTTTGGAACAGGCACTTCTATTAGTTTAAAAAATATATGTTTTTTCATTTTTGCCCATGGTTAATAAAATATAAAATAAAATACAACAAATTACATGGAATTTATTTCTAGATTTTATTGATTCTAAAAACCTTAAAATTAGAAGAAGTTATCGGTTGCATCGTCCTTGCTTAATACTAATTACACAAATGATACAAAGATGACCAAATGTATACTTCTATATTTTTGTGGAAGATTCCAATGGTTCTATCTGTGAGTGCTCTCATGATTGAGTGCATTTCTGGAGAGCAAAAGGTGCTGTTCTCCGAGTGAGTTTGTGCCGACTGCTGTGATATGCAGTAAGTGTTGCTACTGCAAGAGATTAGAGAGGTCTCATGTTCCATTCTCCAGCGAATGAACCTCTAAAGACAAAAATAAGAGCAAAAAGAAATGGCTAGATGAGAGCCTTATAAAAGATGATAAAATGTGAAGGAAAGCTAGAGGATAATGGACACCATAACAGTTAACAGTGAAGCTGTGCCATGACCTGGAAGCTAAGATCCATGCCAAAGGTGTGGAGAGTCCAACGACTACCAATTAACAAGGCAAAAAGTGAAGCCACCGAAATTCGAAGGTAAGTTTTCCCTGCCATCACATTCCAGTGCTCCATCTTCATTCCATGTATCATCAATGTCATCGCCTGCAGTGCCACAAGTAGTAAAAGTGGGCGTTAAACACTAAAAAAGAAAAATCCCCCAGCCACTGTTGAAGGGAAGAGTGCAACACCAAATAAGATATTACAAGAATTTACCTGGAGCTTATAAATGTAAAAAGAAGCTAGTAACAGCAAAGTAATAACACAAATATTAATATAAAAATAATAGTTGCAACAAATCTTCACTTATCTTTTGGAATCCTTGCAAATTTACTGCTAGATTGCTTATATTTCTGGAGACAGCCCTGCTTCATCAGTGGTGTAAGAGACTCAAGGTGATACAACAGCTGCTCCTATTGGAACAACTAACGTCAATGTGTTCTTCAGTCAGCTGCATTTAAGTATCAAAGATGACGACTGGAGGAGTCACCACTGGTACCAGTCTTGGAGTTAAGGAGAGCCCACACACTTGGCAGGAGGATCAGGAAAACGGCTAAAGGCCAGCATGTCACCGTTCACGTGAACAGTGGTAGTGCACTAGACCCTTCCTCATGGTGTTGATACACTCATTGAGTATTGCCACATATAGGAGCATATACCAAATGCACACAAAGCAATATAAAAGTAGAATTGAACATAATATTATAACTGTAAAGAAAGCAATGTTAAAACAGTTGAGAATATTTAGAAGTAGAAACATGCATAAAACCAAGTTGTAACTTAGAGGCGAGCTAGCTTAATTCCAGGTAACAGTTCACCAACCACCTCTTGGTAATGAGCACATGCTTAGGCTAAATAATGTAAAATAGAAAAGGAAAGAGATAGGAATGAGTGAGGCAAAAGTAGTGACTTGTCTTCCAGGAAGTTAGAGAGGGAAACATTGGGTTTTCCCAGATGTGTCATGTGGACGCAATGCTTACAAAACTTGACACAACTCATTCTCATAGCATGTAATGTGATGCTACCAAGGGACCAATCAAAGATGCTGTTACATTTTATGGCCCGAAGGTTGGCATCACCCAGTGGCAGTATAAAAGAGAGAACTTATTCTCTTCATTCTGTAGATCTGTGTTGTGAGCATAACGTGTGTAAGACGACGAAGGCATGTTCATGTGCTTAAGGAGTGGGAAATGATGTGCTGATGGATAGATTAGGCTCCTTGTAAATTTCTTGAAGTGGTGGGAAGATTATTAATGTAAATATATTGTAAGGAAACAAGCTAGTCACCTGTTAAGCCTTTTAAAGTATCCTATTCAAGTATTAAGGGAAATGTAGTGTTGTTCAATATTTGCCTCACCCACGAGATATAATTAGCTAGGCAACATTAGGAGTGAAATTTTCACCAGCTGCTGAGCCGAGGACAACCATTGAACCACTGTGCAACCCCGCTACACAGGTCCAATATTGTCAGGTAGAGTTGCTTCTGACATTTAAAACAATTTACCTTGCATACTTCATAAGCATAGAATACTTGTAAGCAATTTAACAGCCGACAGTGTAGCATCACAGAGCAGTTTTGTCAATCTATTGAAATGAAACACAACCAATGTAAATCTTGATAAATGGCAAACGGCAATGATCATACATTGTTTCATGATATTTATGAAGGAAATCTCAAAGTGTGACCATCATGCAATTGCACAATAATATTAAGTAGTCAGATTTACTGTATTTATCCGAATACAAGACAATGTTTTTTTCCAATATATTAATGTTCAGAACTGGGGGGGGGGTTCTAGCATTCATGATATATGTTTTCTGAATACCATGCGGGGAAAAACTAAGTTTCAACTTCGCAGGTATGGCAGTTGCAAAGTCTAGGGGAAATGGTATAAGTTACTACCTTGGTCGTGATGAAAGCGGCAGATTTTGTGCATTTCATTTCACACCAGAAATTAGCTGTTAATGGTAGCCTATATTGTTTTGATAGAAAATAGGATCCATAATCATTATATGTAGGTATGCTCCCACCACCGTCGCCGTCAGATTCTACCATCTGTAATAGCTTATCTACACTATCATTGCACATATTCTGCACATCTCTGCACTCCCCTCTCCCACTCAAAACATAAATTTATGGGTAAATTTGAATTAGGCAAAATGTTTTATGATATATTACGATATATTGGGTATATTATGTCTTAACTGTAAATTGTATCCACAATGGTCATTACACTAGCTGCCATTGTTACCGCTGAACACAAACATACCAGTACATTTCTGTTCTCCATCTCTCTCCTGCTCACAATTTGAATTTCTGTACAAATTATAATTAAGTAAAAAATTTAGCATGTATTATATTAAGTATGTTGTCTAAAGAGAAAATCAAATCCAAAATCATCATCATTACAGTTACACTGCTGCCACCGCCACCTTCAGACAATACTGTGCATTTCCATTCTGCCTTCTCCATCTTTCCTGCTCACAACATGAATGTCTGCGTGAATTCAAATTAGGTAAAAATCATTGTGTATGTGGTCTAAACACAAAATTGTATCAGCATCATCATCATCATCACACTGCTACCAACATCACATCACATTGCCCTATCGCACCCATGTCATACATTTACAAACTCCGTCAACTGCTCAAAATGTGAATTTCAGCACAAATTCAAATAAAACACAACAAATATATAATAATCATTATAATAATAACATCAACAATAATAAATGGACTTAATCAGCGTAAGTGTGCAAGTTTGTTCAAAATATATGGCAAACCTTTAAATTTCATTTAAACATTAAGCTGTCTTTTTAAATACATGATAATGATAAGTTCCAAAATTAAGTTCTGAAAAATATATGATCGTGTTATATTTGTATAAGTACGGTAGCAAATTGCTGGCAATGTCTTACTTGATTTATTGTCAGTAAGTTAGTGCTGCTACAATTAGTGTTAGAAAATTATGTACTCACTGTAGAGCCAAACACATGGCGAGTTGAGTCGCTCCTCCTTACTGTTTACAACAGGATCATTCTAGTCTGAGACAGAGTATACACAGATATTGCAAGTTTGCCTGTGAAGATGACATCACAAAGCCTGCTACTGTACTAAACTACTAAAAAATCTACTTGAGCAATAAAACACACTGTGCTTTTAAACAGTCCCTTAAATGAACAGAAGTAATACTTCACTAAACTAAGAATAAGTCTTTAACAAGTAACAAAATTTGGTAATAAAGTCAGAAGTCATCATCGCTGCGCTCCTGCTTATCCTTCACTGCTACATCAAGCCCTAATTCCAATTCTTCATCTTCTTCCTCACTTCCAAGTTCCGAACCTTCACCATCCAAGAGCAGATCTGAATCAGAGTCCAAGCTGCCGCTGTCATCCTCATCAGGAGGGGCATTCATGCTCCCAAACACTCGCCTCTGGTGGTCTCTGGCTGCCGAAGCTTTCTGCATTGCTACAATCAATGTTATGTATAATCTACAACATTTATTTCTCTCTAATTTCAAAACGCATCTTTGTTATTGCAGTTTATTTAATTATTAATACAGAATATATTATTATTATTATTATTGTTGTTTCATTTATATAGTCCACTTTAACTTCTAAGCTCATATCAGGGCTTTGCATTAGAAACAACTCATCTGTAGGTTCTTTAAGTTGTGTTTAAATTGTTTTATTTTCCTCAAACACACACACATACTTCCAGACTCTGTGGGAGATAGGGAATAATTCTGGTTAAAGAAACATTCCCCGCCCCAGCTGGGAATCTAACCTGAGACCTCACTGACCACTCAACCACGGAGAAACTCTAACAAAATGTATTGTAGCTAGTCAGAGTTATTGGGAACAAATTTAAACTAACTTTCAGTATGCAAGTTACTAGGTGGAAAGAAATTCTCATGTAATGAACACTTAAATTGTCAATAAATTGTCCTTGTAGGCCTGGAGCAATGTAATGGGATAAAATCCTGGACCTACAGCATTAAGTCAAAAAAAAAAAAGTTTAAAAGTAAGAGAAATGTTAAAAGCCTGTAGCATCATTTTGTGCTCATTCCAAGAAGTATTCAATGCCCCTTTATATGTTCCCTCTTAATAATATCAGTAAGAGTGTTTTGTTCATGTCGCTAAATGTGCCACTTACCATTTGATGCTGTTTTGATGCGCACACGACTTGACTTGCCTGCACCTTCCAGTTTACTCCCTCCTTCTATACCTTCTTTTATATCACCAACTTCAAAAAGATCACCAGAGCCATCTAGTAAACGGTCTTCTTGTCGCATCCTTTCCAACAGTCTCTTTGTTTGTGCCTGTGAATAAAATATCAAGTAAAACTATTCTTACAAAGACATTATTCTTTAAACAACCTTTTCTTTATCTATTTTATTTTACGTTGTTTTAACTTATATGTCATATTATGCTGGATCTAGCTGTTCTGTGAGATACCTCACTGACAGTATGCCTTTTACAGTTTGATCCATTTGCAATGTCAGAAAAGCAAAATGTTATATTTATGAAGATAATGTACATATCTAGAGCAATTTTCTGCAATGTAAGAGAAAAGGATGGGAGTTAACAATGAATGATATTTCCAGTGTCATGGTAATGCTATCGTGCAAAGATACAAAAGAAAACAAAATGGTCATAACGCCACAACAGCATATTCAGTATGTTGTATGCCAGCAACATTTTCAGTATAATAGCTGGGTTGGACACCGTTATATATCAACAGGCTGACGCTCCATTGCATTGGGCTCTCATACTACCGAATCGATTAAATCAGCTATTCAATGATCACTGTTGCAGCCGTGGTGGACCCATCCCATGGCCTCCTAATAGCCCAGACTTAACACTTCCACATTTTTTTGTGTGGGGCTACATCAACAGTGTATGCAAAAAAAACACTGAATCAAGCCAACCTGCGGAGGAAGATTACAGCGGCCTTTCAGCAAATACTCCAGAAATGCTGCAAGCTGTGTGGCACTGGCAAGTATGAGCGTAACAGTGGTCAGATCGAGTGCTAATAAGCTGGACACAAAACTCCTGACTTTCCTACACAAATGTATGCCATTGTGAACTAATAAATTCTATAGTTTGTTTTATATAAGGTGTTACTTTTCTGACATCTCAAACAGACCATCCTGTAGAACTATCTCCGTACTATACCACTTTCCCTTCCTGCCAAAGTCTGCTTCTGTAATGACTAATACCAAAAGCTGGGTTGGAAAGGCTTCTTTTTTTTTTTAATTTTATTTTTTGTCACCACTTTAACAACTTGGTGATATGGTGACAGATCTGCTCAGCAAGATAGCTTGTTGTGGACAGTAACCTTTTAAGGTCTCATCCCCATACCACACTACCTTTGCTTCATGTCCAGCAGATGGTGCAAGTGTGTCATCCAATCTAGCTGCTCTACCGTCCATAGCTAAGTGCAGCTGGCCTTTCAAGGTCTTGTCTCCTACATTATACACACCACTTCCATAACAAGCAGATGGGGTTAGGGTGCTGCCCAGTCTATTACTTTCACTATCTGTGGATAGATGGCAGCTCAAAGTCAATTATCATCTATTTTCACATTTTACTATTATTTTAGACCAAAGATGGAACTTTGGTTTGTTATATTACATATCTAAACCAGTAATCACCTTGGCAACTGGGGGAAGCCATGAAAAAATTTGAGCCAGATGGTCAGTACACAGGTTTGTATCCAGGACCTCCCAAATGTGGGGCACAGACATAACAACCTGAGCCAACCTGCTCAGCTTAGAAATGTTGTTTTCTTTCTCCAGTCAAGAGCTTTGTCAAGAACCCTTGTAAACAATGGACATTAAAATTATAACTAACCTTAGGTATTTTTAGCAATACTGTAACAGCTTTAGCATACCATAACAAATACTACTGGCTCTACAGCATTACAAATTTCAACCGGCTAGTAAACCTACAGATATACAGGTAGCAGTCATTTCACAAATACAACTTTAGGCCTATATTACACTACCACATTTCTGTGTCACAGAACTGTGATCAAATAGATATGATAAAACCTTTCACGGTGTAATATAGCATCTAGCCGTGACATACTTCTGTGTTTAAACTTACACACCTTTGATCACATCTGGGATTAGAAAAGAAAATGGCATTCAAGTGCACATGGTCAATGGCTATAACCAAACTGTTTATTTCTAATTATGAATCATGAAACGCTGTGCCATTCAAAACATAAACAAAAGACTGGAAATATATAAAAGCACAGCAGAAGATATTAGTGAAGTACATGTAGGATATACAGCAAATGATGTAGGAAAAAGTTAAATGGATTGGGAAGCCAATATTTAGAAGAACAAATTGTTATTACAACTATTAATTAGTATTTTTGCTGCTGTCTTTGTTAATTAATACTCATTCATCAACTTCTTTGAGAAATTGTCTTATTGGGGTTAAGTTTTAGGTTAGATTATATGAAAATGTTGCGCATAATGTAATAGAAAGTTAAAGTAAATTTATTTATAAATATTCAAAATAATGATACTACTCACAACCTAAACAGAATGAAATAGGAACCATTGCTATAGCTCATGCTAGTAATTTTATATCCTTCGCAAAAAAAGGTTTTAAAAAGGATAACCTAAGTTAAATAGCTGTAGCAGAAGTTCCTATTTTGTTATGTTTAGGATATGAGTGTGTCATTATAGTGAAGATTAATAAATAAATTTACTTTTATTTTCTATTACATTAGTCTGCAACATTTTCTATAACATAACCTTAAACTTAACCTCAATAAGACAATTTCTTAAAAAAGTTGATGAATGCTACATGAATGAGTATTAATATCAAAGACAGCAGCAAAAACACTAATTCATGGTTGTCATAATAACTTTTATTTTCTGCTTCTAAATAGTGGCTTCCCAATGCATTTAATTATTTCCTCACATCAATTGCTGCATATTCTTCATGTGCTTCACTAATGCCTTCTGCTATGCTTTTATATATTTTCATTGTTTTGTTTCTGTTTTTAAATAATTATGTTTTGAATGGTGAAGCATTTCATATGATTCATTTCCTATTATGAATCACATGAAATGCTTAGCTGTAGCCACTGAACATGTGTAATATCTGCCATTTTCTTTTTTAATCCCTGATGTGATCAAAGGTGGGGTAACTTTTATCACAGAAGTATGTCACAGCTAGATGTGATCAAAGATTCTACATTACACTGTGAAAGGTTTTATCATATGTAATGTAACGGGAAGTCCAACTTTTATTAATACTTCTATAACTTGTTGCTAGTGAATTTATTGAAAGAAAAGCTGTAGCTCGAGTTGTATTTACCAAGACTATTTTGTGAATAAAATAACAATGATTAGCCTATATGGACATGCAGAATAATATTCCTAAAATCCCATTTGTCTTGACATGTATCTGCACCGAAATCACTGTAACTTGATGTCCATATCATAACCTTCACATCTCTCTGTATTGCTACATTATATTATAAACATAGATCTCTTGCTACATCCTATTATTTTGGCATAAAATGAACACATTTTGGAACCTCTGCCATTATGTATAGGAATATCACTGTACATGATGCTATTATTATGAGATGAACATTAGTTCAGACAGAAAACAAATGCACTTGGGTGCGATAAATTTAGAAAAACAATTACATGTGGGTGTGATAAAAAAAAATTCTGATGTGTTCCATTCACATGACTTTCTCTACTTCTCTGTAATAAATTATTGTTAATAAGCTTATTCTTCAATTTACTTCATACTAATCGAAAAAAATTAGCAGAAATAGTCTTATTACTTGCTTCCTTGTAAGTAGAAGTGAAATAAGGGAGTATCATAGGTTTAAGTGATAGTCAAAAGCTGGTTACTAGGTGAATGAAGTTTCTTTGTTTGTATGGACACGAGTTAACAAATTCCTGTATCAGAAAAGTACAAGTTTTTCAAAGCTGCAACTAAAAGCAAGAAATATCTCAACTCCTCGAAAAAAATTTATATAACATTAATTGTGTGTTTTAATGTGCTCTACATTTTTTGTGTGGTAAGTTTTTGTCCATTTCTTACGGTTTAGCAGTTATGAAAAATTCCGTAAAATTCATCCAGAATAAAGTAGTCTTCAGAGGCTATTCCCAGAAAATTCAAGATATACACATTATTTGTAAGGTAAATATCTTTAATATACAATATTTTAGTCAAAATGATTAGAGCCATTTTTAAGAAAATCAAAATTTTCAAAAAAAGTTCCATGTAAAGGGTAGTTGGGAGTAGGGGGATTTCCTTGAAAATCCTTGTGTCGCATCCTTGGAAGGTACCAAACTTGTTTGGTATTTAACAGCCTTTTCATTTTTGAGCTATGCTGTCCACAGACACACACACATGGACCTTTTTCCAAAAATGCTTTTTTTGGATTCAGGGGCACCCAAAACATGTATTTCCGGTGAAATCTCAGTATCAATTTTTTAGGTGCAATACAATACCTTCTCTATACACTCTGTACATAGTACGTGTAGAAAAAGAAAAAAACAATTAAAATGCAGAGATAGTGAGTTCCGTTTGGTTGGACTTTTACATGCCAATGTACTGGATTGACACATGATCTTACAAGCATGTGTCACGAGCGAAATAGTCATATATATTTGATCATGCCTTAGTGCCTTAGTGAGATTAAGTATTTGCATTTAATGACTTCCCAGCTTTTGTGGAAAAACAATTTTTAAACTAGGTTTAACCTTACAGGAATAAAAGGATGTACAGTTAATGTCATATTATGAACATGAGTGAGTTTTTGCTTCCTCTATCTCTGCTTTCAACCAAAGCAATTGGCTACTTATTACATTGTAACAATTTCATTTTATTTCATATGGTAAGCATAAGTTCAAACGACACAATACAACTATAAGTCAAGCAATGATAATGCAGTTATACAAATACTGTTCTTATTCATTTGATCTGCAACAATTTAGCAAACTATTTCCTTCCCAATAGTTTAAGCCAAAGCATTTGCTTTACAATAATTTCTAACCTTCCGTTTTCTTGTGTCACCATAGCACATAAAATCCATCTCACCTGGCGACCTCCTTCTCTGAACCTGGCAAATGGGACAGTAATTTGATACTTTAATATGTGCATTCATATTACTTTGAGAATTGGAAAAAAAACAAAACACAAAAAACTGTGATTCATTCACATGACTTTCTCTACCCATTCTGACAAGGCTTATTCTTCTATTTGCTAATTGAGAAAAATAAATGGTGCTTTTACATATTTTTTTGTAGGTACAATGGTAAAAACAGAATGGAATATGCTAAAGCTATACTCAAATTTAAGCTATAATCAAACCTGAGAGGTTATCACTGTGTCATGACATTTGGAATTTCATTATCTTTACAAAACCAAAAGTTGAAGAAAAAAAAATGACGACTTCCCATTTGAGAAAAGTATAAGTATTAGAAAATTTAAAACAATACCAAGTAGTATCTCAGAAAGTGGTTAATTCTACAAAACAAATGTATTTGACCTAAACTATGCCCTTTAATAAGATGTACATATTTTGTGTAGTAAGATTTTTATCTATCTCTAATGGTTTACCAGTTATGCAAAATAATGAATCCAGAATGAAGAGGACATCAACGCTATTCCCAGAAAATTCAGCATATAAATTTCATTTGTCATGGAAATATCTTAAACATGTGGTATTCTAACCAAAGTCATTAGAGCCATTTTTGAGAAATTCAAACTTTTTTAAATTTACCATATAAAGAGTAGTTTGGATCTTTGTGTGCATTCTTGGAAGATCCTGAAGCTAGTTCCAAGATTGGTATTTGGCTGACATTTTCTTTTTGGGTTTGCTGTTCACACACACACACACCTCCAAACTGAATTCAAACAACTTCAACTGAAGAACACTCTTGAAACATGTGTTTTGTGTAATTTCATTTTAAGTGAGATGAGTGTCAATATTCTGACTCATATTAATATACTTAAACCTCTTCACTTGTCTCAAACTTCTGAGTCATTTCACTTCATTTTATCTATGTCTAATGCTTTACCAATTTTGTAATAAGTCATTCACAATGACTATTTCCAGAAAATTCAAAATACACATTTTACTTGTCATGCAAATATATTAAACATATGGTATTTTAATAAAAATTGTTAGAACCAAATAAAGAGTTGTTCTGAATGGGGGATTATCTTGAAAATCTTTGTGTCAAATCTGCTGAACTTAAATTCAATGCTTGGTATTTAATTCACTTTTCGTTTTTACTTTCTCTACTAAGTACTATGCACAGAGTAGGTAGAGAAGGTATTGCTTCTACCCAATAATTTGATACCAATATTTTACCAGAAATACATGTCATGAGAACCCCTGAATAAATAAAATTTAGAAAAATGTCTGTGTGTGCTTGTGTGTGTCTGTGTGCAGTATAACTCAAAAGCAAAATATCTCTTATTTTCCAAACTTAGTATTTAAGTTTAGTATCTTCCAAGGATGTGACACAAAGATTTTGAGGAAAATCCCCCCCCCACATCAAACTACCTTTTACAGAATAATGATAAAAAATTTGTATTTTATAAAAATGGCACCAATATTTACATAATAAATAAAAGGTATATCTCAAATTTTCTGGGAATAGAAGGAATAAAACCAACCTGTCGTTCTTCCATTCTTTCTTGCTCAGCTTGCTCTGAATCTTCCTGTTGCTGTTCCAGATATGCCAGACATCGAAACCGGACCAAATAGTCCTCATAAAGCTGCCCTAACTCAACTTCAAGTTTCTCAAATTCCTCTAAAAATGCTGGTCTGAAATTACAGAAAATGCATTGGCTATTTAATGTGAGCACAGGAACTATAAATCTTGTAACTGTTTATGGATACTTGAGGAGCATCTGAACAAAATACAGTAATTTCAACTCCACTCACAAATGAAGTGCTTTTTGACTTGGATTGCCTCGCTTTCATGCCGCTGAATCAATCTGCTCAATCCATATTTTTCAATTAGTACACTTTCATAACACAAAATGGTTTCTACACTCACTATGTCAACCAAGGCAAAAGATAAAAGATATTCTGATGTTCCATTCACATAACTTTCTCTACATCTTTGTAAGAAATTATTGTCAATATGCTTATTCTTATATTATTTCATGCTGATCGAGATAAACATTAGCAGAAACGATCTTATTATTTAGTTCCTTTATAAGCAGTAGGGAAATAAGTGAATACGCTAGGCTAAACTGACAGTCGCATGTTTTAAAATGTGGTTGATATGGGATTGAAATCAGTTTCTTTGCGTGACCAGGAGTTAACAAGTTCCCTTATGAGAAAAGTATAAGTATTTTAAAACTGAAAAAAACAAAAACACAAGGAATATCTGGAAAACGGTCAACTCCATGACAAAAATGTACATGATATAAATTGTGTTTTAAGTAGAGCTACATTTTTTGTGTTGTAAGTTTTTGCCTATCTCTTACGGTTTACTAATCATGCAAAAATCAGAAAAAATTCATCCAGAATAAAGAGGTCTTCAAAGGCTATTCCCAGAAAAATCAATATATACACTTTGTTTGTCACGTAAATATCTTAAATGTAAGAGATTTTAATCATAATCATTAGAACTATTTTTGAGAAATACAAAAGTTTAGAAATTTTTTATCATATATTTTCTTTTCTCCATATCTCAGTTTTCTTACAATCAAAATTATATGTTGAACATCTTCCTTTCCTCCATAATGGACATTTGCCTTGTGGATGCCCGTTTCGTTGTCTCTTTAGCCTCATATTCTTGCTCTTAGGCATGCTATCCCCCTCCTTTCTTCTTGACTAGTGTTATCTGCATGTCTTTCTCTTTCCCATCCATTTTTGAGACCCCATATTTCAATACCACATAACATCCTAGCCTCAACTACTGAATTATATACTCTTTCTAACCATTTCACTTCCATCTCTGGTGTTTTATATAAACAACTTCTCACCCATCATTGCTGCTTTTCCTTTTGCTAATACTACTTTCTTTTGTTTCTCCCCTTTACCTTCTGCATCTATTTTTATTCCCAAATTAGTGCAATCATGCACTATTTTATGTTCTTTACTGCCTTTTTGCCATTTCTCATAATTACTCAATTTAAATCCTCTCTTAAACACTACAATTTGGGTTTTTTCTATGTTTACATTTAGTCCCCATTCTATACAGTAATTATCAATTTTAGGCCATTTACAGTAAATTCCATTAGTTAGCAATGCCTTAGTACCCAATCCACCTGGTAGCAGTAACCATAGCAATATAATTAAACAAGAGTAAAGAGAAATTTTAGCTGATGGTGCGATCTTTTGATTGTAAAACTAGTCCTGTGGATTTGAAACAGATAAGTGAGGAATTTTTACTATCATTAATTGTTATATTAATATTTCTCTTACCTTACTTTCTTGAGTGTTTGAAGACGTTTCTGATTTCTCTCCAGCTCCAATCGTTTCTTCTCAATCTTACTGTCCAGATTTGCTTCACTTGCAGACACATTTTCCATGAGCTGTTTTGTGTTAGCAATTTCTAACTTAACAGCTTCCAGAGCTTGTCTGACAGATGTCTCTACTTCTGACATCTCCAGCTGTCTGCTTACTCTCATGTTGCGAAGCTCCTATATCAAGATGACATTCAACATTTTTAGAAGCCTTGTTTCTAAAACCAAATAAAATGTTTATCCACAGTTATGAAGGGTGTTCTTAGAAAAAAATAGAAAAGCAAATTATTTTATGTAGATTTTATTTTATTTTTCAAAATAATCTTCATTTAGCTCAATACATTTTCCCAGTGTTTCTCCACCTGTTTTAAGCTATCCAAAAAATAGGATTTTGGAAAGTCCTCAAAGTAGGTATCTGTTTGGGAGGTGAACTTGTTATATACAAATCGTTTTCCACCAAGAAAACAAAAAAGATAAAATGAAAGTTGACTTCCTGCTTGAGAAAAGTTTAAGTAGTTTAAATTTGAAATGAAGCCAATAAGGAATATTTCGGTAACGATTAACTCTATAAAAAAGACATAAATTGTGTCATACAATACTTTCATTTGAAATGTCTTAGTCCGATTAACATTAAAGTTGAGCTAGATTGTACTTTGATGGAGTCTGCTGCTTTGTTTACAATGGTGAAATATTCAAATTATTGTTAAAACGCTTATGCTTCTATTTACTTCATGCTAATCCAGAAAAAAATAGCGGAAATAGTCTTATTACTTGCTTCCTTGTACGTAGAAGATAAATAAGGGAGTACCATAAGTTAAAGTGGTAATCAAAAGCAGTTTGCTATGTGACTGAAGTTCCTTTGTTTGTATGGACAAGAGTTGACAAGTATAAGTTTTTTAAAGCTGAAACCAAAAACAAGGAATATCTCAAAAACACTCAACTCCATGAAAAAATGCATATAACATATATTGTGTGCTTTAAAGTGCTCTACATTTTTCGTGTGATAAGTTTTTCTCCATCTCTTATGGTTTAGCAGTTATACAAAATTCCGTAAAATTCTTTAAGAATAATGTAGTCTTCAGAGGCTGTTCCCAGAAAATTCAAGATATACATTTTATTTGCCAGGTAAATATCTGTAGTATATGATATTTTAATTAAAATCGTTTAAAATCAAAATTTTCGAAAAAAAGTTCTATATAAAGGGTAGTTTGGGATTAGGGGGATTTTTCTCAAAATCTTTGTGTTGCATCCCTGGAAGATACTAAACGTAAATACCAAGTTTGGTGATTTACCGACTTTTCGTTCTTGAGTTATCGTGTTCTCAAACACACGGACACACACACACATGCACACACACACACACACACACACACACACACATGGACCTTTTTGTGAAAATGCTTTTTTTGAATACAGGGGACTCTAAAACATTTATTTCCGATGAAATCTTGGTATCAAATTTTTGGGTGGAGTGCAATAATGTCTCTATACACTATGTACATAGTACGTGTAGAGAGAAAGTAAAAATGGTATTTTACATTGTGAGTAGGAAGCTTGCGAAACGAGGCCATAGGCTGAGAACAGTAATCCTACGAACAATATAAAAAAATTTTAACACGTGTGTCATACACTATCCTTAGACAGTTCTATTTATAGACTTATTATAATTATAGATAGATTGTTTTACTATTTCACAGAGTTCATGTTTAATGGTCTGTGATATTCAGTTGTTACCTTGCTTAGCATCAGTGCTGACAACATGATGACTTACTCGTACAGAACAAAAACATTCTATACAACAGAGGCAGTGTAGCAGTTGTAATTTTGCTCTCTCCGCTGCTTGCATACTTCCGTCTGGTTCAGCAGATTCCATGTTCATGTCACTCAAATCATGCACCATTTTATGGATCGATACAAGCTTTCACAGTCATAGCCTACTTAAATGAGGATATGGACACATAAACCACAGTGGGCTACATTGGAGTGTCATAATTTTGTTACACTGAGTGACAAAATTTTCCACTTTAAACAGTACTGACATCTGGTAAAGACCTACTTTTAGTATCAACTGTAGACAAAGGAGATGATGATATACTTACCCTCATTTGTACCTCCTTGCCAAGGAGGTCATAGAGTGCAGCACCTTTACTAGTAATCTGTGAAGCCAGCTGTCTGGTCTGTTTCAGCTCGTGAACCTGCACAATCAAATTATAACAATTCTGAAGAATAAGCTACAGTATAACTTAGACCTATGCTACACAATCACACTTCTGTGTTACAGAATGTGATAAAACCTTTGATCACATGTTATGAGTACATTTACGCTGTCGAGTATATTACACTACGTCAAACCTTTTATCACATCTTTTATTGCAAATTTAACAGTTAACACCATCAGCTGTAATAATGGTTCCTATTTTGTTCGGTTTAGGATGAATATTATATTGAATATTTATAATTAAATTTACTTTTAAGTTTCTGTTACATTTAACTGCAACATTTTTATATAACCTAACCTAAAACTTAACCTCAGTAAGTCCATTTCTTAAAGAACGTTAAATAATGCTAAATGTTTGAGTATGAATAACAAAGCCATAGTAATTAATGGCTGTCATAATAACTTTACCGGAGGTCCCGGGTTCGATTACCGGCTGGGGTGGTGAATTTTTCTATAACCAGAATTATTCCCTATCCCCAACAGATTAAATATGTATGTGAGAGTGAATATGTGTTTGAGGGAGGGGGGATTATTTAAACCCAACGTAAAGAACATACAGACGAGTAATTTGAGACAGGAGACCTATGGCCTGTTTATTGAAATTTCGAAGTAACGGCTATCATTTCTTGAAGTGCCAGTACGCCACGTATCGTGGCACTTCGTCTGGAATGAAAAACATAATAATCAAAAACATTTACTCTATGACAGGAATCGAACTCATGACCTTTGGGATAGCAGCTTCCCGGGTTATGCATTAAGCCACCAGAGCAGTTGAAAAAATGCCTCCAAAGTAGGCTACATAACTCAAAGAATTTAGTTAATGAATCCTCAGTGTTGCACAGTTAAGTGATTAGTTTTGAGATTTTACAGATTTTTCCGACATTAAATCTTAAGCGCTAGTAACAAGCTGCTAAAAATCGATATTTCTATATTTGGACAGCAGTTTTAAAGACATTCTGAGCCATTTTTTTCAACCTGCTTTACTTTAACACTGACTTATCAGCACCTGATAACCACACATTTAACGCTATGTAGCTGCATTATGTTTATCCGGGGACCATGCTTTGCTGATCTCAAATTACTTATATCAGTCTCGTGCACAATCTCGCAAATTATTTTGGTGTAGTTCCTTAATACCCTGTATATATGAAACAATAAAAATAATAACTTTCATTTTATTCTTCTAAATATTGGTTCCCCAATGCATTTAAGTTTTTCCTCATATCATTATCCATATACGCTTCATGTGCTTCACCAATGCCTGCTTCTATGCTTCTATATATTTACGGTGTTTTGTTTCTGTTTTTATAATAATTTGGATTGTGAAGCATTTCATGTTATTCATAATAGGAAATGAGCGGTTTGGCTGTCGCTACTGAACATGTGTAATGCCTGCCATTTTATTTTCCAATCACAGATGTAATCAAAGCTTGATGGATATAACTTTTATCACAGAAGTATGTCATGGCTAGATATGGTCCAAGATGCTATATTACCCTGTAAAAGGTTTTATCATATCTATATGTGTATTATAGGCCTTAGTCAGGTTGGCAAGACTCAATGTTCATAAAATGAATTTAACTCAAGTACTGGCAGAAATGATATAGTTTTTCAGCTTGTTAAAATTACCATATTTTATATTTTATGACTATAAGATGCACCATAATTATTAAGCAATTTTACTTAACTTTTTCCAACTGTTCCACAAACAGCTTTTCTTTCTAAAGATTACTTTGTTAATTTAAAATCTTCTCGGGCTTCTAGCTAGGTAAAAACTTGGTTTGACACCAACGTTTCGAAGAAGTGCATCTTCCTCGTCTTCAGGGTGAACTGATGGTTTGAGCTTGCGGAGACTGATATTTATAAGAGCTGGGATGAAGCTAACATCTGATTGGTTCGCGTGATATTATGGCCTGGTATTTAAGATGACTGAGACATGGGCACGGACTTCGTAGAAAACTATTTATAGCAGTTATTCGGCTAATGTTTTGTGTTTGAGAACGCACCTGCTAGAAAATAAGTCTTGGAAGATTGCAGGTAGAGGATTAGGTATTAAGGCTCTTTAACATTGGTGTCCATGCTGAACTTAATTGTAGGCCAGAATCGCGATTTAGATTATTTGTTTCATATGAGATGGCTAAAGCTTCTTTTACTCTCCTTTCCCAGTAGTTCGAACATCTTTATTTCTCTACATAATTTCCTTTCAGCTCGATACACTTTTCCCGGCGATGTTCAATAGCTTCGATACCCTGTTTATAGTGAGAACTATCGAGGTCTGCAGTTGTAAGAGGAAGCAATTCTAACTTTAATCCATTGATTTTGGCCATGGCGATAATGATCGTGTGAATTGGTGCATTGTCTTGATGAAACAAAACATTCTTTTTTGCTAAATGCGACCGTTTTTGCCTGATTTTATCACTCAAACGCTGTAAAAAGTTTGCATAATATTCGCCATTGATTACTTTTCCTTTTTTGAGATAATCAATGAAAATTATCCCGCATGCATCACAGAAAACTAACCTCATGGCCTTGCTTGCGGATGTGTGGTATTAATTTGTTGAGTCTGTATTTTTAACACTACGTCACTTACAATTTTATTATGAGGGACTAGTTTCGGAAGCCTATGCTTCCATTTTCAACCTCACAGATCCAAAGCCACATTGGGTCCAACTGTCGTTGCTGGTTGCGTTTGCTTGTGCTCTCTTCTCTGGCGGAGAAATGATGATGTGGACTGGCGGGATTTCAAAGTATATTAGGTGATCTGCTGCCACTGCTAGTCATATTACTTGCTTCCTTGTAAGTAAAAGCGAAATAAGGGAGTACCATAGGTTAAAGTGATAGTCAAATGCTGGTTGCTATGTGACTGAAGTTCCTTTGTTGTATGGACAGAAGTAGACAAATTCCCGTATGTGATAAGTACCTATACGGATATTATACTAATATTTAATACCAGAGTCCTCAGTGCAACTGACACTACATACATCAATATTATAAAATAATCCTAGTGACTGTTATTTGCACTAAATAACCTCATGGAAATTATATTCTTGCATCTGTTTCAAAGATTTCCTGTTGCCAATATACTTAAGGCTACTACTGGTAATAAAATAAAAACAAGATTCATTAAAACTTTAATTCAAATAGTTTGTGTTGAACATTTTTACAATCACCTAACATTTGTGCTAATTAGTAAGCTGAATTACTCCTTAACAATACGATTGAAATAGAATTGATGGTAAACTAAAGTCATATTCACATTAAAGCTTGTTTTCAAATATAGAATTCCCTATTTCTAATCACTCTAATATACTTATACCTAACAATGAATAATTTATAACTTATTGTTATTCTTTCATTTATTGATAGTAACTGCTGAAGTTCCACCCCCCCCCCCGTTGAAGACTTAACCATTATTCGACTTTTAACTTCATTGTGTAAAAAATGAATATACGAAGTGAAAAGTTCTATGTTCGTAACTTGAAATATATGCATACCAGTATACTCAAACTAGAAACAAATTGGCATTTTCTTAGTTTTATTTCCGATAAATTTAAGTAAACATATATTGATTGTTGTGTTTTTGTTCCTTATATCTTGTTGTTAAGCTCTGATTTCAGACGTGCGCTCTATTGCTTATATTCCCTCACCTGTGATTGGTACGAGCTTAGGAATAATGTGATGGTCGGTGATAAGTGATTATGCCAAATATGATGACTATGATTGTCTTTTCCGAGTTATTTCTTTCAAAAAGGTAACTTATCTCTATCTTTCCTTTTTTTGTGTGTGTTCCATTACTGTATTTATCTGGTATGCGTAATGGCATCTTGCTTTGGATTTTCTGGCAGTGGCTGTTACCAAGTCCTGTCGTCAGTGGTTAAATGCCTGCAGATGTCATATTTTCTAGATTGTCTGTTTAATACAATAAAAACACTGAAAGAATTTGCTCCTATATGTCTGCTCATTAGGAACTGTTAAGAGTTTTTGTCGCTATCGTTTTTCAATTTCAGAGAGCTTTGCCATGTGACCCTCTCCATGATTTTATAGTTGAGAATATATGATAAGGATTATTTTCTTTATGGTTAAAGCTGCAAGACTCCCTGAAGAGATAATTTATATGAGATTACAGTTAATAGATGTCATAGTACAATTATTCCCTTTCTTGAGTAAACCGTAAGGTCTCATGAAACATTAATCAATGTGGAAAATAACCTTGGAATAGGTTATATTTTGTAGTGAAATATAAAAATTATTTTATTTGCTGGGAAAACTGCAGCTATTCCCCTAGGCACTACAACCTTAGCCGTGACAATATTTACATGACAAATAAAATGTACAATTGAAATGGATGCTCTTTAACTGCTGTGGTTCTCAGCGTCCCATTCTATACTGGGCATGAAAAAATGTAAGTGGCGTGTTATTTATGGATGCTCTTTAACTACTGCGGTTCTCAGCGTCCCATTCTAAATTTGGCATTAAAGACCGCTTAATTTTGCTCAGAGGCCTTTCAATTAGGCTTGAGGTTCTTTTACGTGCCTAAATCTACAACGCGGGACCAATGGCTTTACTTCCCTTCCAAAGGAAGCCATGCTAAGGATTTTTACGCCTGAAAAAATCCATCGTCCTCCGCTGGGTTTTAACCTACAACCTTGGGTATATGAAGTTAGCATGGTAACCATTACACCACAGAGGGCGACAAAAAAAAAAAAAACTATAAGAGATAGACAAAATAGATATGGTAAAACACACAATTTAAGTCTTGTTCGTGGAGATGACCATTTCCAAGATATTCCTTGTTATTGGTTCCAGTTTTAAAAAACTTAAAACTTTTCCCACACAGGAATTTATAAAGTCCTGGCCATGCAAAGAAACAAATTTCAATCCCATAGCAACAGCTTTTAAAAAATTTGACTGTTGATTTAGCTCAGTGTATTCCCTTATTTTCCTTCTACTTACAAGGAAACAAGTAAAAAGGTAACTTCTTTATGTTTATTTTGATTAGCATGAAGTAAGTAGAAGATTAAGCATTTTAGCAATAACTTTTACAGAGATGAAGAGAAAGTCATTTGAATGGACTATAACAGATTTTTTTTCTTGTCAATCAGGTGGTAAACAACTTCCAGAAGTAATGCTTATTGTTGCACCACCACAGGTGTCACAAACTGTCACACAGGTGTAACAATGCATTAGCTAATGAAAGGAAGCCATAAGTGGATGACAATAATCAGCTGTGGGTTAAAAAAAAAAAAAAAAACAACAGCTGTATTACATTCACATGACTTTCTCTACATCTCTGTAACAAATTATTGTTAAAAAGCTTATTCTTCTATCTTCTTCATGATAATCAAGATAAAATTCCCAGAAATGGTCTTATTAGTTGCTTTCTTGTAAGTAGAAAGAAACTAAGGGAATTCACTAGGCTAAAGTGATAATCATTTCATTTAAAAGCTGTTGTTATGTGATTGAAATCTGTTTCATCCCATGGCCAGTAGTTGACAAATTCCTGTATTTTATCACTGAAACCAATAACTGAGAAGATTTAAAAAATGGAGAACTCCACAAAAAACTGTATATGACATAAATTGTTTGCTTTAACAACAGATATATTTTCTGTGTAGTAAGTTTTTGTCTATCTCTTATTGTTTTACTGCTATGCAAAATTCTACAAAATTCATCCAGAATAAAGAGGTCTTCAGAGCCATTCCCAGAAAATTCAAAATATACATTTTATTATCTTTAATATTTGGTGTTTTAATCAAAATCATTAGAACTAATTTTGAGAAAATCAAAATTTTCAAAGTTCTATACAGTAAAGGTAGTTTGAGGTGGGAGGAGTTTCTTCAAAATCTTTGTGTCACATCCTTGGAAGATACTAATTTAAATACCAAGTTAGTGACTTTGTTTTTGAGTCATTGTCTCTGTCTCTCTCTTGCTCTGTCTCACACTCAGATATTTTGGATAAAGGGGACCCTAAAACATGTACTTCTGGCGAAATCTTGGTATAGAATTTTTGGGTGGAGCGCTATGTACCATGTATTATGTAGAGAAAGTAAAACCAACTCACACACATGTGCTGATTATGGCCAGTTGTGCGGCGTAGTCACACTATTATATTGTTGGTTATATTCTTAAATTTGAAACTGGTGGTGTGCTTGGAGTATTTCCAAATGTAATGTACAACTTCTTGTATATCACTAATCATTTCTTCCCTGGATGTCAGCCAGGTAAGTGTTGGATTAATTTCTCAGCTTTCAACGACATACTCAGTCACTATCATCCACAAAGTAATAGAAAAATCTATCAGATATTATGACAGACTAATAAAAAAAAAGCAATATACATAAAAACAAACAAAAGTAATTTTAACAAAGAAGGTCTTCAAATAAGTAAAACATGGCTACCTATAATTCACAACTGCTCGCCCCATCCTCCACAATCCCCATTGGCCAGCACCAACCAATGACAGTGTATGAATCAGTCCCTTGTCCTTCCGCTCCAGGTATAAATACTGCCACCAGAGCAGCTTGCCTCCAGTTCTCTGATAATGGTGACACAGTACATTGATGAAAGCTTGGAAATTAATCCAACACTTACCTGGCTGACATCCCAAGAAGAATATTAATAACCAACTCCAGGAAAATTTCAAGTCTTTGATTTCTTACATTATGCTTACAACTGCAATGAGAATACTCCTTCCTCACACTGCGCCTATACTGCATTACATAGCACTGTGATTTCATTGTGAATGTAACTGAAGTAAAGTAACATAAGACAACTTAGCTTTCAAGAATTGAAACACAATATTTTTTCAGCTCACCTTGGACGAAATATCTATCTGTGATGAAATGGAGGCTTCTTCATCTGCAAGGGCAGCTGTATTCACTCGCAAAGCATTGTATAAAACTGATGTTGCTTTTAAAAGTTCACGAACTGCGTAGCCATCTGCTTGATAGATGCGTTTGGTGTTAACTTTAATATTTGCTTTTGATGCCTGAAATACATTTTATATTGATGCTTTACATTCTAAAATATTTTGTTTACTTTCTTGCTGTAATACAGCAATTAATTTCAGGAAATAGAAATATAAAATCAATACTCACCATAAACTGTGCAGCAGTACGAACAAGTATTACTCTATCCTGCTCGGAGTCATATTCCTCTGGTATATCAGCATCTGGATCAAAGCGTTTAACTAGCCATATCAAAATCTCAGCTACAAGCTTGAAATTTGGACTGCGGAAATTCTCCATTGAAATGAGGCGTGTATACCCCAATGCCCTCATCATTTCTGTAAAATCTAAAATATACAAGGGTCATTTCAGAAGTCATGGCTACTAAGTTTGAGGACAGATTCCTCAAAACAAGAAAAAATGCTTCATATAAACACATATCCCAAACCCCTTCATTCTCGATTTATGGAGGTTCAAAATGATATTAATCAAAACATTTTAAAGTTTCACTTTATTTTATTGTTGTCAGCTTGTTAGGAGATGCTGCACACAAACACTACTTATAGAAAATGATCCAAATGTCCACCTCTTGCATCTAGACACGCATGTGCTCGTCGAAGCATGGGATGTCAAATACTCCCTGTCAGTGTCGTATGTTTTAGCACGCTTATATGACATGTAGATTAAAAATTTCTTCATTTAGGAAGTCTGCTGTATAAACCAATGGTTTAAGGTGTCCCCAAAAGATAAAAATCCAAAAGATTGAGGTCGAGGGAATGTGCAGGATATAGAACTGGTCACCCTCCACCCTTCCATCTGTTATGCTAGATACCAGCCAGTGCATCTCAAACAATGAGACTAAAATGTGCTAGAACATCATGCATAAACCACATTTTCTTCTTATTTGCAGAGTCACATTTTCTAATAAGACTGGGAGAGTGTTCTGAATGAAGACAGCACTTGTAAGGCGTGCTGGGGGAATGTATTACACATCTGATAAATGTTAACAAGTAGCCATGGCAACACAAGGAAATGGAAATGGAATTTTATTTATGGAAGCTCTTTAACTGCTGTGGTTCTTAGTGTCCCATTTTATATTGGTCATGAAAGACCACTTAATTTTGCTCAGAGGCCTCTCTATCTGAGGTTCTTTTACATACTGCAAATCTATGACACGGGACCAATGGCTTTACTTCCCTTCTGAAGGAAGCCATGTAAAGATTTTTACGCCCGAAAAAATCCACCATCCTCCACCAGGTTTGAACCTGCGACCTTGGGTATATGAAGTTAGCATGGTAACCATTACCACAGAGGGCAATGGGTAAAATGGGTCAAAGCCTTCTATGAATGAGTGCATAAGTTAATGAAGTTATTAGGTTGGACACCAAAAGCTGTTGAAGGTGGCTTTCATTAATAAATTGATAATGCAAAAATGATGACGCATTTTAGAGCATATGTTTATATAAACATATTTTCTTGTTTTGATGTCAGGAATCCATCTCCAAATGTTGTAAAAGTATTTATGAATCAGCCTGTATATTCCAAATTACTGAATAAGCAGGTATTGTAATATATACATTTGAAAACATGTTGTACACAGCAAGGGATGCCACCACCAGATGATGTCTGAGTGCATTGGTAGGTGTTAGTAGACACATGCAAATGCTAGTATCCTAGAGACTGTGTTCTAAAATGGATGTCACTAAAATTGATGGTATTCAGCACCTTCCTCATCATTAGCAAATATGTGTGGAAGCTCTGGGGGATTATTTTGAAGGTCTTAAGCTCTTAGAGTATTATGTACACACTTTTTTTGTGCATATGTAATACGAATTAAACAAGGATCACTATTTACACATCTTACAATATTCCAGATATTACATTCAATTGTATTTGGATCCCAGTTTAGTAGCAGGATTGCGAAGAATGTTCCAGCAACTTTCAATTGTATATCTGATTCTATTTCCTGCAGCTTTATTGACTCATAAAAATAGTTTCCATGACTTTTGAAATGACCCTCGTATATATATATATACACACACACACACACATATACCAATTTATATATATAGACCAATTTCATTGGTCAAAATTGAGAAAGTACACTACCAGACAAAACAAGTGTAGCACTCATTAAAAATATAGTTACAGTTAAAATGATGATGATGGTGTTTAAGGGCGCTCAACTGCCGAGGTCATAAGCGCCCTTACAGTTAAAATGTATTATCATTTAGAACATTAGGATTTTCTTTCATGTGCAACTTTCAAACGTGAAGAAGGAAATTAGACCCTTAAGAGATATTCTTTGGTTCATTTAGAAGGTTCTTGCTGCTTTGCACATCATTGTTGCAGCACTATTAAGCTTCACAAATTTGGCTTTTCCTCTATTCCAACATTTTTGTGATTTCACACTTAAAAATCTGATGTGATTTTCCTACAAAAGATTATTCTTCTATTTAGTTCATGTTAACTGAGATAAACATTCAATAGAAATTATCTTATTACTTGTTCCTTAGAAGTAAAAGGGAAATATGGGAGCACCTTAGGCTAAGGCAATAGTCAAATCTTTTAAAAGTTGATTGCTATGTGATTAACAATAAAAATGTGGGTTTCTCTGTATTACCAGGAGTAAAACAAAACAAATAAATAAATATATGACAACTTCCTGTTTGAAAAAAGTATAAAAATTAAACCAATAACAAAAAATAGCAAGGATGGTTTATGCAGTGGAGATCTGGGGGCCACAAACATAAATAGGAAGGTGGATCATATGTATAGAATGTTTTGCATAGAATTATTGGGGTTACCAAGATCAGCGCCCAACAGAAGTTGCCTTGGTAGAACTTGAGAAAACAAGGAATGGAATAATAATGGAGAAAATAATAAACTTTTGATAAAAGAAGAAGAAAAAATATTAAAGTTATGTATGAAGCAATAAAATAATCTGGAGCATACAAATAGTTGGTGGGGAGCAGTTGGACAAATTATGGAGAAAATAGGAATGGGAGATATATGGAGGCTTGAAGAAAGAATTGAAAGTAATCTGGGTAAACTAGTTAAAGGCAAGATAGAAGACATAGAAAGACAGGAGATATTGTGAAGTTTAGAAAACAATGAATCTGTAACACTTCTCTAAAGACATAAAAAGAGACTGGGGACGAGAATCATATGTAAGAGGCAAGACAAAGAAGGACTAGCTTGGATGAGAACAGGAACAATATTTATAAGAGGGATAAGATGTAGTGAAAAGGAATATGTGAAATGAAATGGGTTTTATTTATGGACACTCTTTAACTTCTGTGGTTCTCAGTATACCATTCTATACTGGGCGTGAAAGACCGCTTAATTTTGCTCGGAGACCTCTCCATCAGGCTTGAGGTTCTTTTACGTGTCGTAAATCTATTGCACGAGACCAACGGCTTTACTTCCCTTCTGAAGGAAGCAATGCTAAGGATTTTTACACCCAAAAAAATCCATCGTCCTCTTCCGGGCTTGAATCCGTAACCTTAGGTATATGAAGTTAGCATGGTAACCATTACACCATGGAGGGCGACGTGAAATGTGTGGTGAGAAAGAAAGTATAGAACATTATTTGATAGAATGCAAGGAACTAACAATATGGAGAAACAAGGTTGGGAGAAAAAGTGCCAAAAAATAGAGAGGAAATTGTAGCTATAAAAATGTTAACAGGGAAGGAAGAAAAGAAGATGAAAAGCATACGTGGATTCTTGCAGAAAGCAATAAAAAGTAAGGAGTGCAAAAGAAGAAGATAAAGAAGGAAGGATTGGGAGGCTAACAGCCTGGTGCCATGCAAACCGAAGGCAATTAAAATGTGTACATAGTTTAGATTAGAGTAAGAAAAATGTAAAAGTTATGTAAAAGAAACTGTACAAATAAATTTTAGAAATGGTTAACTCCACAACAAAAATGTATAGGACATTGGTGCACAAAGAGCGTTAACGCTCGGTAGGAGCGGCCGAGCCACAATGACAGCTGACTGTGTCATAGAGAAGAATGACGTAGGGCAGTTGTGTTGCTAATGCTCTTCTATAATGGAGGAGTCTAAAAGCGGAAAAGTGACCATCAGGCAAATACTTGGTGGGAAAGTGATTACTTTTTCATAGCAGCTGCAACAAATTCTCAGTGACTTACAAAGTACTTGTGATGGAGCGGTGTTCAGTGATTACATTGAAATTCTAGATTTCAAAACCTTGATTCACTTGAGAAGGAATTTCAAATTCTCAACATCAGTTGAAACGGTGTCTCGTGATTTGCAGTTTGAACTTATTGATCTTCAGTGTGATATCAGAGCTAAAGATCATTTCCACAATACCACTAATCTGAATGATTTTTACAAGACTGCACCTCAACAAAAATATTGACTACACAGGTTAATGATCTCAATGTTTGGTTCGACATACGCCTGTAAACAACTGTTTTCTACCATGAACTTAAATAAAAACAGGTAGCAAACATCTATGACTGACATTAATATTAATATAAAAATAATAGTTGTAACAAATCTTCACTTATCTTTTGGAATCCTTGCTTGGACTAGTTTCGCAATGAATTCATTGCATTATCAACATATCCTTTTGGTCTCTTTTTTGATGTCTTTTTTTTGGTCTCTTTGATCCACCTAGTAGCAGTAACCATAACAGTGTAAATAAACAACATCAAAAAAGAGACCAAAAGGATATGTTGATAATGCAATGAAATCATTGCGAAACTAGTCCAAGCAAGGATTCCAAAAGATAAGTGAAGATTTGTTGCAACTATTATTTTTATATTAATATTTGTATTATTCTTCACTGTTACTAGCTTCTTTTTACATTTATAAATCTATGACTGACGTTTCATTCAGGTCACTACTTTTTCTTTCAGCTGCCAATCACATAAGACTAGTTTGTATGCGGATTTAATCTGCTATAGAAGGCAATAATTTGTTTAAAATAAATATTTTTCCTAACCATAAATTAGAAAAATAATATTTTGGGAAATCATTTATTAAAGCTTGCACTTCTTTTCGTGTACATACTGCACGATACCTCTCCTCTCTGTCCACTTGCAAACAAGAGTGCTGCCAGTACCTGTACTCCACTCACGAACTGCATACTAGCTTCGGGAGCACAAACCTTGTGCAGGACTGGTATAGGATATACATTTTCTGTGTTGACAAGATTTACATTTTTTGTGCAGTAAGTTTTTGTCTATCTTTTATGGTTTACCAGTTATATAAAAATATTCAGAATGAAGAGCACCTCAAGAGCTATTCCCAAGAAATTCAGAATATACTTGCCATATAAATATCCTTAATATACAGAATTTTAATCCTTAGAGCTATTTTTTAGAAAATTAAAAATTTCAAAAAATGTTCCTTTTAAAAGATCAGTTTGGGGTGGAGGATTTTCCAGAAAACCTTCATGTCACATCCTTGGAAGATACTAAACTTAAATAGCAAGTTTGGTATTTAATCGACTTTTCATTTTTCTGGTATGCTGTCCACAGACATACAAGACCTTTTTCTAATAATCTTTTTCTTTTTTTTATTCAAGGTTCCTCAAAACTATGCAAGTGAAATCTTGGTACCAAACATTTGGGTGGAATACAATACCTTTTCTATGTACATTGTACATACATGCTAGAGAAAGTAAAAATAAAATATTGTTATATGTATTAGTGATAATAAAGAAAATACAATTAGTTGTCCCTCAGCTATGCTTTGTGGCTTAGGGCTTGACATGTTGGCAGCGCCACCACCTGTTTGGACATAAAAAATCCTTAATATGCTTCCTTAGGAAGAAAAATACAGCCGGTGATCCCATAATGAAGAATTATAGCATATAAAATAACTCAAACCTGATTAAGCAGCCTCTGAGAAAAATTAAGCAACCGTTCACACCCAATTTACAGTGGGACATGTGAATCACAGCAATTACAGAGCATCCATAAGTGAATGGTAAAACTTCCACAGGTTATCCTGATTTGAGAGTGTTGAAAACATTAACATGCTCATATTTGAAATCTGCTAGATTGTCAAGATTATGATTTTTTCTCGGGATCATTGCGGTTTTAGCTTCACAGTTTGCTATGCCCTATTGCTCCACAGTTGCAGTCTTGCTCCATTCTTCTGAGCATATAAAAATTATCCCTCGGATATGCTATGCCACTTAGGACCATTTATTTTAGGCTATGCTTTGCGGCTTAGGGCCCTAAAAGCTCATAACGACCAGTAAGTAACTACAAAGCTGCTCTAATGGCTGAATAACAAAAGTACCAAATCTGGATCACGTATGGAAGTCATGTTAAATAAATGTTAAAAAAATACAAAGAATCTCAAACAGAACCAGCACCATATACTCGGCTAGTGTATGTTAGAGTGTCAAAATGGATTCCCCATGTAGAACATTGTTACCTTATAGGTTTAGATTTTATTAGATACCTGGACAAGTAAAACACGAAGCTGTTGAGAATGTCCAGCCATCTGTCAAATTTTTAGGAATTGTTATTTATCAGAAATTATCATAGAATAATCATATTAATGAAATGCGTATAAGACTCTCAAAGTTATCTAAGTCTTGAGAAGTTTAAAATATTGTGTACCAAAGGGTTTTCTCAGAGCATTTTATTATGCTTTTTTCAACAGCATTATTAGTTATGGTATTCACCTATGGGGAAATTGTTCTAATATATATAAGGTACTATTTTTACAACAACAAAAAAGAAGGTTGTACACATACTATCAGGAGCAAATTATGATGCTGACTGCCGTCCTCTTGTTTATTTATGAGAAAATCTTGGCAGTCATAAATTTGTATATATTTAAATGTTTAATGGATGTTAAATGTAACTATAATAGTTTAATTAACAACAGTGATATCCATCATTATTCCAGACCTACTTGTCACAACAAGGGTTAGGCTAACCAAATACCAATGCTGGTATAAATCGTATTTGTTTCTTTGTTCCACAAATTACCACATGAGATACATGTTTTAAATATTGATGTTTTCAAGAAAAGGATCAAGGATTGGTTAACCAATAATCTTTTTTATGACCTAAGAGATTTTATACATCCTCTTTAAATGTATGATTAATTAAGCTTTGACTATGTGTATGTGCCATCTTGTCACCACGACTGTTTAGCAATAAATTAAAAAATATTATTTCACACATTAGGTTAGGTTGTTTCGGAGCAAGACTGTCCTATAAACGTGCATTCCGTTTACATAAAATGGTTCGAGAAGCTTCTGTAATCTAGTTAAAGTAAAGGTGTTATATTAATGGTAAAATAAATCCAGAGAATAAGAATTCCGATGAAAGTAATGTATGTTTACTTACTTCTTAAATCCCTATAAGACATGCTGACTACATAAAGCACTCCAAGTACGATAACTTTATTCACTTTAGTATCAGTGTTTCCAAGTTAAAACTTTTAAACGCATTTTTTGCCATAGTCTAATGCAATGTTTTATACGCTCTTTATTGTCCACAAGCAAATATTTTGCTCGTCCTCGCTGTTTCTTGTTTTGATCGTGCGGCATTTTGGTTGCTAAGCAACCTTTCAGTTCTCTATTTCACGTACAGAGGGTAGGCATTGCGAAACTGTAGTGGCGGCCTTCGACCATGTTGAGAGGGGGTGACAATTGAGACATTAAAATTAAACAAAGAGAAAATAAACTTTTGCAATATAATTTACAGTATGTAGAGAATAAACCATTGCTTTATGTCTTTCAGTACCACATAATTATTGTTCCCTTTACTTGACACTGGATTCCCGAACATGGTGATTGGGTGGGTCCCAGCAAGTAGAGGGAGAACTTGGCACTAATCCATATGACATTACGGTGAAGGCAGCGTGGAAAAAAATAGAAGACAGTAAAGCTAGACATAACTGAAGTGATGGACAAAGTGTTCGTAAATTAATATATATTAAGCAGGTAACAGTTATTAACATATTAATTGTGTGTCACTACAGATAATGATTACATTTTATTTTGGAAGTTGTGACAGATTTTGGCTTAAAGTATTCTTAGCTATAATGGCAATATTAAATCGAAGCTGATACTTAAATAATAGATTTTATGAAATATATTACTCCTGCTTGATACTCAGTTTTGTTATTTCCAGTATTTTAACTATTTACAAAATTCTATATGGTTACGTGTTACAGCTAGACTGAATGTTGTCTGATTTTTTGCCGGTCCCTGAGGCCGCGCTCGCTGAAGCGCTTAGCTTTGATGCTTCGTGGCGCACGGGATCGTGGGTTCGAGTCCCGGGCATGGGTGTGCTTGTTAATGTGTGTATGTATGTGTCTAGGAAGCAAAAAGTATACGGTAAATCAAATAGGTAAACAAAAAAGAAAAAGAAAAAAAGTTATGTATGTAACAAGCGATTACTAACTGTGAGCATTTGAGGTCTACAACACAGCCAACAATAGAGTCGATATTTCTAACCACGGTTACTTTCATTGAAATGAAAAAGAATAGAGTTTTATCTGTGGACGCTCTTTAACTACAACAGTTCTCAGTATCCCATTCTATATTGGCCGTGAAAGACCACTTAATTTTGCTCAGAGTCTTGTCTATCAGGCTTGAAGTTCTTTTACATGCCGTAATTGTACAACGCGGGACCAACGGCTTTACTTCCCTTCCGAAGGAAGCCATGGAAATCTCAGTGCCCGAAAAAATCCATCGTCCTCCGCCGGGTTTGAACCCGCGACCTTGGGTATATGGTAACCACTTTCATTCCATAAGTATGTACCTTGATTATCGTTACAGATAATTTGGTAGAAACTGCACAATACACATAGGTCTTTATGGGCAAAGTAAGATAAACTGATGTTCAGTTGGTTCGTCGGGTCAGCGGGTAAAAAGTCTGTAGCGGGAGAGTATAATCACATTAGCGCCTTCTACTTTCTTAAAGATACTCAATGTATTTTTAATAAAATTTCGTAAAAAGTAACTTTTTTCACAGAAAAAAAACATCCTCAAAGATTTGTAGAAACGCGTCCAATTGCGGATATATTCTTCTAAATATTTTAAGTTATAGACACGGTATTTAAATGGATGAATGAATGGGTGTTTAAATAGGACATAGGATTTTAAAATTGATTATCTTAAATATTTATTTGCTTACATTTTTGCTGTTTAAAGACGCTTCTTATGTAATTTTTGTTTCATTCTTTAAACACGATGTGACATGATATATATTTTTCTTAATATCAAGACAGAATCCGATGTCAAAATTAGTGATGTTTAGAAGGCGCTTTTCAATGTTTGGGAGAACTGCTGTAATTCAGATTTTACTTATAATGATACGGAAAATAATTATTTCATAGCTACATATGTCATGTGTCTGTTAATGATATAATTAAAATTTAAATAGTCGTCGAATTTATTTGTACACATCTGATATATCCCCTTTTGCCAGCTTTCGTTTTGTTAAGACATGTACTTGCCGTGCGAGCGTAAACCTGAATATACAGTAAGTCGCAAAGTAATGAACAATATGTATACAATAAAACAATATAGTTGATTTTATTACGTTACACGCCAGTTTAAGAATATAAAATCACATTTCAGTTTCATCTTCCAAAAACACTGCTATAGATCGTGAGGCGCGGCATGAGCAAACCTTGAGCATACGGGAAGTTGCTTGCCTTCCCTCCCTCTCTGTAGCGGCTAGAGAGGAGTAATAGAGATCCCAGCTTGGCGAGAATAACACAACCACAACAGCGTGCAGCGTTAAACAATTATTGCAGTTCACATGAAAGTAATTGTTGGCACATAACCATAGTTATAGAAAATCACTTTGTTATAAAGCTAATTTTTATATATTGATAGAGCATGAGACGGAGTGTTTTGCTTGACGGAATGACGATATGTTTATTACTTTCTCTACACGTAATACGAGGTACGTCCAGAAAGTAAGTTCCGTTTTGTAATAAAATTAAATTGTGTACAGATACAGAATAATTATTTATTGCACAAAATTCTACAACTCTTAAACTACTTTTCCACATAGCTGCCAAAATTTTGCAGGCATTTGTCATAGCGTGGCACAAGTTTTTATATACTTTCTTCGTATAAGTTTGCCGCCTGTGTCTTCAAAAAGTTGGAAACATTTTCTTTCAGCTCTTCGTCATTGTTGAAGTGTTGACCGCCAAGGAAAGACTTGAGCTGTAAGAACAGATGAAAGTCGCTAGGAGCGAGGTCAGGGCTGTACAGAGGATGGTGAAACACGTCCCAGCCAAATCCCTGTAGGAGGCTTTTCTTCACATTTGCGGTGTGTGGTCGTGCGTTGTCGTGAAGAAAAACAGCACCTTTTGACAGCAATCCTCGGCGCTTATTCTGTATTGCGCGGCACAATTTCCTAAGTGTCTCGCAATAAACACTTGCTTTGATTGTTTGACCACGCGGTAAGAAATCAATGAGTAAGATGCCTTTCCAGTCCCAGAACACTGTGCACATCATTTTTCGAGGTGTCAAGATTTGCTTCGGCTTAACCTTTGCTGAGGATGAAGTGTGCCTCCATTCCATTGATTGCCGCTTACTTTCAGGGTTGTCGTAAGAAACCCAAGTCTCATCTCCTGTGACTATCTGTGTCAGAAATTCTACGCCGTCTTCATCATAACGGGTTAAAAACTGAAGTGCACTACCCATCCGTTTTGTTTTGTTACTCAGTAAGAATCTTTGGTACCCAACGTGAGCAAAGTTTACGAAATTTCAATTTTTCGGTAACAATTTCATGAATTAGTGATCGTGAGCTTTGGAGAAATTCCATAGCGAGAGCACTAATTGTAAACTTGCGGTTTTCCTGGATCTTGTCATCAATCGCGTGAACCAGTTCTTCTGTAACCAAAGATGGACGCCGACTTCGTTCTTCATCGTGCACTTCACTACATCCTTCATTGAACTGTCGGACCTATCTTCTCAACATTTTTTTTTTTTTTTTTTTAACGGAGTCTGATCAGGACTCTGGTACTGTATCCCTATTTACATTTCCCCCCGTAGGTTTTACTGATTACTGGTTTACTGTTTCTTTTACAAACATATACACATGCACAAACATATAACATCCATGCCCAAGGCGGGACTCGAACCCACGATCCCCTGCCCACGAAGCACCAAAGCGAGACGCTTAGCGAGCGCGGCCATGGGGACCGGCTCGGCAAATTTCAATTGGTTTCACTTTCCTAGCATTCAGAAAACGAATCACAGATCTGATTTCACAAGCGGCGGGATTTTCAATCAACACCGACATTGTAAACAAGCACAACAAAGCGTATGTGGCTGACAGCGATCTCAAAATGGCGCACGTTTCTTCTCCTTGATACAGAGCGTCTACCGCATGTGCGGAACTGCGTTCGCAGCGCTGCAGCGGAGATAAATTGAAACGGAACTTACTTTCTGGACGTACCTCGTATGTACCTACATAGTGTATAGAGAAGGTATTGTATTCCACCCAAAATTCGATACCGAGATTTCACCAGAAATATATGTCTTAGGCCCCCCTAAATAAAAAAACGCATTTTCAGAAAAAGGTCCGTCCGTGTGCGTGTCTATCTGTGTGTGGACAGCATAGCTCAAAAACGAAAAAAAAAACCGTTAAATACCAAACTTGGTATTTAAGTTTGGTATCTTCCAAGACGCGACACGAAGATTATCACTATCTAACGTTTATATGGGAAAAAATTCGATTTTTTTTGTTTTTCTTAAAAATGGCTCTAACTATTTTGATTAAAATACCACATATTAAAGCCGTTTCAATAACAAATAAAATGTATATCTTGAATTTTCTGGGAATAGCCTCTGAAGAATACTTTATTCTGGATGATTTTTATTGAAATTCGTATAACTGGTAAACCGTAAGAGATAGACAAAAACTTTTATACAAAAAATGCAGACCACAATAAAACACAGAACTTGTGTCATATACACTTTTTTCGTGGAGTTGATCGTTTTCGAGATATTCATTGTTATTGATTTCAGTTTTAAAATATTTAAACTTTTCTCATACGGGAACTTGTCAACGCTTTGGCCACGCAAAGAGGAAGAAAGAAAAAAGAAAAATCAGTGCATAACAACCACATTTTAAAACATCTGACTGTCGGTTTAGCCTAGTGTATTTTCTTATAAGGAATTTAGCAATAAGAGCATTTCTGCTAATGTTTTAGCATTGAGTAGATAGAAGAGTAAGCTTTGAATTTCTTGCAAAGGATTCAGGCTTCGCGGAAGAACTAGACAAAATGGACACTAGCCTCCGAAGCTTACTCAAAAATATGGTATATTAAAGATATTTACCTGACGTATAAAATATCTCTGAAGACTACTTTATTCTGGATGAATTTAACGAATTTCGCATAACTGCTAAACCGTAAGAGATGGACCAAAACTTAGCACACAAAAATGTACAGCACGTCAAAACACATAATTTATGTTATAATCATTTTTAAGATATTCCTTGTTTTTGGTTTCAGCTTTTTAAAAATTTACTTTTCTCATACAGGAATTTGTTAACTGCTGTCCATACAAACAAAGGAACATTCAGTCACATGGCAACCAGCTTTTGACTACCACTTTAACCTATGGTACTCCCTTATTTCGCTTCTACTTGCAAGGAATCAAGTAATAAGACTATTTCTGCTATTTTTTTTTTTTTTTTTTTTTTTTTCAATTAGCATGAAGTAAATAGAAGCACGGGCTTTTTAACAATAATTTGTTGCAGAGATGTAGAGAAAGTCATGTGAATGGAGCACATCAGATTTTTTTATTTTTTTTATTTAGGGAGTTCCAAAACATATACAAAATTTCTGATGAAATCATTATACACTATATACATAGTATGTGTAGAGAAAGTAATAGTAAACATATTTTGTTCTAACAGTTGTATAGAATTACTGGCTAAATTAAATGAGAAGGAAGTGATGGGTGTGAATAACATGTCACAAGACTTCGCAAGTACCTCTACGAGAAATCAGTGAGACATTTGATAATTTCGAAGCTTGTGTATTGGTCTTTCCTTACCATTGATTTTCTCCTCTACAAACAATGGTTTAAATGAGGTCAAGTTTGTGTGTATTCAGCCTCCAGCGGCGTTCGTGCCACGCGAAACTCGGAGACGTTTTCGCCCGGCACCTGTTGATAGTGTTACAGAGTTGTTTAATCCCATGAATTCTACACATACTACGTATATAGAGAAAGTATTGTATTCCACCCAAAAAGTCCATACCGAGATTTCAGGGTTACACTCACATGGCTTTTCTCTAGCTGCTCTACAAACAAACTTCTTACAAAATATTATTCTCCTTTCTACACCATTCTAATCGAGATAAACATTAGCAGAATGTTCTTATTAGTTATAAGTACAAGGGAACTAAAGGAATGCGCTATGCTAAAGTGATAGTCAAATGTTTTGAAAGCTATCCTTATGCGACTGTCATTGCAAATCGCTTCTTTGCTTGGCCAGGTGTAGAACAAAAGAAAACGGACACTTACTGTCTGAGAGAAGTATAAGTACTTTACAATTGAAACTAATAACAAGGAATACCTCGAAAACGGCGAACTTCACGAAAAATATGTATATGATATAAACTGTGTTGTTTTAGCGAGGTCTACATTTTTTGTGGAGTAAGATTTTGTCTATCTCTTACGGTTTACTAATTATGCAAATTTCATTCCAGAATAAAGTAGTCTTTAGAAGCTATTCCCAGAAAATTCAAGATACACATTTTATTTGTCATGGAAATGGGTTTAATATGTGGTATTTTAATCAAAATCTTTAGAGCCATTTTAAGAAAAACAAAATTTTCGAAAATTTGTTGCATGTAAAGGCGGTTAAGGGTGGGAGGATTTTCTTGAAAATCTTCGTGTCGCATCCTTGGAAGACACTAAATTTAATACCAAGTTTGGTATTTAACCGTCTTTTCGTTTTTGAGCTATGCTATTCACAGAAACAGACAGATAGACAGACACACATACACACACGGACCTTTTTCTGAAAATGTGTTTTTTTTTGGGGGGGGGTTCAGAGGTTCCTAAAACATGTATTTCCGATGAAATCTCGGTCGAATTTTTGGATGTAATACAATACTTTTTCTATCCACTATGTGCATTGTACATACGGATCTGTAAAAAGTATAAAAGCAATTTTAGAAACATGTTCGTCTGTATATGTGGACAGCATAGCTCAGTAACGAAAACTTGGTATTTAAATTGAGTATCTTCTAAGGATGCGACACGAAGATTTTCAAGAAAGTCCCCCATCTCTTAGGTTTTCTCAAAATGGTTCCTATGTTTTTGATTAACATTCCTTAGGTTTAAAATATTTTTATCAAAATCGTAGGAGCCATCTATATCTTGAATTTTCTGCGAATAGCCTCTGAAGACCTCATCATTCTGGATGGCTTTTGTATAGCTGGCAAACCATAAGATACCATAAACATACTGCACAAACGTTGTAGATCTTATTAAAACACACAATTAATGTTATATATTTACATATGTTTTTGTAGAGCTAACCATTTTTTAGATAATCCGGACTATTGGTTTCAGTTTTAAACCACTTAAAGTTTTCTCAAACGGGAAGACGTCTTTTTTCTCGTTTGTTTACTTCTGGCAAGAAGAGATGGATTTTCAATTGTTTCACAGAGCGACCGGCTTTTAAAGGACTTTTAACCTGTGCATTTTCTTATTTCCCTTCTACTTACAAGGAAGCTAGTAATAAGACTAATTCCTCTTATGTTTACCTTGATGCAGATAAAAGATTCATGTTTTGAGTAAAAGGTTTGTTTGTGGAGGACATCATGTGAATGGAACACATCACATTTTTTAGTTTCATTTGACACTGATTATCTTACAATCTTATTGCTATTGAAGAACTTGCAATAAAAATATGGAAGAGGGGCAAGATATTGTGGTTCGGTTGAAGTGTTGTCCGTCGTCTAGGGGTAACATGGTAGCCTCTGGTTCAAACCCGGCGAAGGGCAATGACTTTTTTTTTTGGAGCGTTAAGGTCTCTAGTATGGCTTCCTTTGGAAGGGAAGTAAAGCCGTTGTCCCGTGTCGTAGATTATCGGCACGTAAAAGAACCTCAAGCCTGACAGAGAGGCCTCTGAGCAAAATTAAGCGGTCTTTTACGCCCAGTATAGAATGGGACGCTGAGAACCAAAGCAGTTAAAGAGCGTCCATAAATAACACGCCATTTCATTTTTTCATAAATGCGGGGGGCTAGAGAAATTAAAAACCTGATGTGTTCCATTCACATGACTTTCTCTACATATCTGCAACAAATTATTGTTAGAAAGCTTATGCCTCTATTTACTTTATGCTAATCGAGAAAAAATTAGCCGAAACAGTCTTATCACTCGTTTCCTTGTAAGTAGAAGTGAAATAAGGGAGTACCATAGGTTAAAGTGATAGTCAAAAGCTAGTTGCTATGTGACTGAAGTTCCTTTATTTGTATGGACAGGAGTTCACAAATTTCTGTATTATTTTCAAAGCTGAAACTAAAAACAAGAAATATCATAAAAACGATCAACTACACAAAAAAAATGTATATAACTTACATTATGTGTTTTAACGTGCTCTACAGATTTTGTGGGAAAAGTTTTTGTCCATCTCTTACGGTTTAGCAGTTATGCAAAATTCCGTAAAATTGATCCTGAATAAAGTAGTCTTAAGAGGCTATTCCCAGAAGATTGAAGATATACATTTTATTTGTCAGGTAAATATATTTAATATACGATATTTTAATCAAAATCGTTAGAGCCATTTTTTAGAAAATCAACATTTTCGAAATTGTTTCCATATAAAGGATAGTTCGAGGTGGGGAGATTTTTCTCAAAATCTTCGTGTCGCATCCCTGGAATATACTAAACTTAAATACCAAGTTTGGTATTTTACCGACTTTTCGTTTTTGAGTTATCGTGTTCACAGACACACACACACACACACACGGACCTTTTTGTGAAAATGCTTTTTATGGATATAAGGGATCTTAAAACATATTTCTGGTGAAATCTCGGTATCGAATTTTTGGGTGGAGTGTAATACCTTCTCTATACACTATGGACATAGTGCGTGTGGAGAAAGTAAAAATGTATATGACATATATTGTCTTTTAATGATATCTACATTTCATGTTTAGTAATTTTTACTTTCTCCATACGCACTATGTACATAGTGTATAGAGAAAGTATTGCACTCCACCAAAAATTCGATACCGAGATTTCACCGGAAATATATGTTTTAGGGTCCCCAATATTCAAAAAAAGCATTTTCACAAAAAGGTCCGTGTGTGTGTGTGTGTGTGTGTGTGTGTGTGTGTGTGTGAACACGATAACTCAAACACGAAAAGTCGGTAAAATACCAAACTTGGTATTTAAGTTTAGTATCTTCCAGGGATGCGACACGAAGATTTTGAGAAAGATACCCCCACCCCCAACTACCCTTTACATGGAACTTTTTTCGAAAATTTTGATTTTCTCAAAAATGGCTCTAACGATTTTGATTAAAATTTCGTATATTAAACATATTTACCTGCCAAATAAAATGTATATCTTGAATTTTCTAGGAATAGCCTCTGAAGAGTAGTTTATTCTGGATGAATTTTACTAAATTTTGAATAACTGCTAAACCGTAAGAGATGGACAAAAACTTACTACACAAAAAATGTAGAGCACATTAGAACACACAATTTATGTTATATACATTTTTTTCGTGGAGTTCGTCGTTTTTGTGACATTCCTTATTTTTGGTTTCTGCTAAGAAAAACGTATACTTTTCTCATCTAGAAACTTGTCAACTCCTATCCATATAAACAAAGGAACTTCATTGACATAGCAACCAGCTTTTGACTATTACTTTAACCTACGGTTGTCCCTTATTTCGCTTCTACTTACAAGGAAGCGAGTAATTAGACTATTTCTGCTATTTTTTTCTGATTAGCATAAAGTAAATAGAAGTATAAGCTTTTTAAGAATTATTTGTTGCAGGGATATGGAGAAAGTCATGTGAATGGTACACATCAGATTTTTGTATATCTCTTACGGTTTACCAATTAGCAAAATTCATCCAGAATGAACAGAACTTCAGAAGCTATTACCAGAAAACTCAAGATAGACAATTTATTTGCGATGCAAATATCTTTAATACACAGTATTTTAAACAAAAACGTTAGAGCTGTTATTGAGAAAATATTGTTTTTTAAAAAATGTTTCATATAAAGGGTAGTTGAGGGAGGGGGATTTTCTTGAAAATCTTCATGTCGCATCGTTGGAAGATTAACTACCAAGTTTAACGGACTTTTCATTTTTGAGCTATGCTGTCCACAGACACTAACGAACCTTTTTCTTAAAATGCTTTTTCTGACTCGGGGTGTCTCAATACAAACATTTCCGGTGCAATTTCGGAATCCATTTTAGGTGGAATGCAATATCTTCTCTATCCACCATGTACTCAGTACATACGGACTAGAGAAGTTAAAAAACTCAATGTAATCGGTTGAAACAAAAACCATTTATTTTATCTAAATTTAGAGATAATTTAGAATAATATTATTCAGAATAGAATAATTGCCTTTCGTTACTAAATTCTACATCAAATGTTACGTAAAGAATAACTTATGACTGTTACAAGTGGACAATTGTTACTCAATATAATTATTACGTTAGTTCGTATTGTGATTGCACCCTGCGGTCGTAATCGCCGAACGTGTGTGAACGGCTTGCGTCGTAAGTCATAGCTGATTGTTGGTATACAGTGTTACACCTGCTTTATTGGGCACGTGTGCCGGCGGCAAGTTCTTTTCACATCTCAGCTGTAATTGTGTTGTCGGAAGGTTCTTTGGCGCCGAAACTCAGCATTGTTACACTTGAAACAGGAGAAAAAGTAATAATACATTTTCATAAGAATAGTTTGCAGAAGAAATTTAAAAAAAACATTATCATGTTATTTTCACATGGATTTCTCAGGTTTCTTCTTCTCTATTTCGTGCTCTTTGAGATGAACATTAGCGGAAATTGTCTTATTACTTAGTTCCCTGTAAGTAAGAGAGAAATAAGGGAATACAGTAGGCTAAAGCGATTGTCAAATGTTTTAAAAGCTGTTACTATGTGGTTGAAATTTCCCTCTCTTTGCATGACCAGGATTACAACAGAAACAGCAATTATGTTTGAGAAAAGTTGAAGTACTTCAAAATTCAAACCGATAAGAAAGAATATCTCAGAAATTGTTTGCTATATAAAAAAAAAAAAAAAAAAAAAAAGGAAATTACATAAATTGTGCGTTTTAATGAGATCTGTATTTTTTGTGTAGTAAGTTTTTAACTATCTCTTATGGTCTAGTTTTGTAATACTCATTGAGAATGAAGGGGACCTCAGAGGTGATTCCCGCGGAATTCAAGATATTTAATATTGTGACCACGCCCTGCAGCTGTAATCTCCGAACATGCTTAGTCACAGCTGATTGTTGGCATCATTGTTACACCTGTGTTAGTGCACACATTAATGTCAGAAAGCTCTTCGACATCAAAATCGGGCATTATTACACCTGAAACTCACTTGAAGTGCATGTGCGATTGTTTCAGGGTTTCTTGCCACGTAATCCTCCCATGGAAATTCGTAGCGAGCATTAGTAGTCGCCACAGCGAATGTAAAAATAAAACTATATGGCAGACTGTTACGAAAGTATAGAAGAAAGAGCAGATTGTGGAAGAAATAAAATAGTTATTTGGTGTAGATACAAAACAGAGTTTTTGTTACAGTATATAGTATTTCAATCAAACTCATCACAGCCAGTTTTGAGAAAATCAAAACTGTTAACATTTTCTTCAATGCAAAGGGTTGTTTGGTGTGGCGGCATTTCTTGAAAATCTTCCTGACGTATTCTTGAAAGATACTAACATTAAGTCTGACAAAGGTCTCAACAAAATGGTTGCCGCGTTTGCTCTCAAAGGAGAATAAACGCAATCGTGTGATCGATTCGGAAGTTGGTTTGGCACTTTTCTGACGCAAAGATGACGAGTTTCTGCATTGATACATAACTGTGGATGAAACATGAATACACCACTACACTCCAGAGATAAAAGTATAGTCGAAACAGTGGGTTTTTAAAGCGAACCGGCTCCGAAGAAGGCAAAGGATTGCCTCCGTTTTTGGGATGCACGCCTAATCATCTTCATTGTTTGCTTGCAGAAAGGAAGAACATATATGGAGAGTATCATTATTGCACCGGTTGAACGGAGAAATTAAGAAAATAAATGCCCTCGTTGGCAAAGAAAACGATTCACTTCCATCAAGGCAATACAAGGCTGCACACCTGCGCAGTTTCAATGGCGAAAATTGTAGAATTAAGGTTCGAATTACTACATCCACCGCATTCACCAGATTTGGCTCCCAATGACTCTATTCTTTTTATTATTTCCAAACTCGAAAAAGTGGGCTTTGTGGAAAACAATTCATGTCTAACGAAGAGGTCATCTCCCAAACAGATGCCTATTTTTGAGCATCTTTTAAAATCCTACTTTTTGGAAGGCTTAAATTAGTTGGAGAAACACTGGATAAATTGTATCGAGCTAAAAGGAGATCATGTTAAAAAAAAATCTACCAAAAATAATTTGTTTTTTTAAGGACTTATGGAATGTCCCTGTAAATTTAATATCAAGTTTGTTAATTAACAAACTTTTTTGTTATTTAAATTTTTTTGAGACATTGTATTCACATACACACATATGGACCTTTTATAAAAATAATTTTTCTGGGCTTGGGGAATCTCAAAATATGTATTTCTGGTCAAATCTTGACGATTATTTGGGTAGAATACAATACTGTGTACATAGTATGTGTAGAGAAAGTAAGAAACAATAGTGTGTAAGGAAAAGCATATGATTAAGAAATAAGGGTTTTCATAATAATATTAATGTTTTAACAATATTTTTGGTAAATTCTTCAAACAGTAATCAATTTTTTTTCTTTTTATTTTTAGGGCATCTGGAAAACCTTGTTTTGGAATCGAAGCATTCAATATGGCCTCTCAGACAGCTGTTCCAATAGAGGAAAATCATAACATCTTCACTTCACCTACAGAAAACAATGCTAATGATCAAGTAGACATTCCAAAGAGTAATGAAGGACTGCCAAATACTAATGTTCCAGAGAATATTTGGGGAAAGTCCTTGCAAATTTTTATAGCACTTTTGATATCTGGGTTAGGAATTGTGGGTGCTGGCTTTGTTTTGGATGCAGTACAGGACTGGACTGTATACCAGAAAACCTTGCAGCTAATTATTTTGCTGCCAGCTCTTCTGGGGCTTAAAGGCAATTTGGAAATGACCCTAGCTTCAAGACTGTCCACCAAAGCAAATTTAGGGGAGATGGATAACTCCACTAAAAAAAGAAATTTAATAATTGGGAACCTTGCCCTAATTCAGTGCCAGGCAATATTGGCAGGGTTTTTAGCTGCATTTGTTGCAGAATTACTTTGTTGGTTTTATTTAAAAGAGTTCACATTTAAAAGCACATTATTGTTGTGCTCTTGCAGCACATTCACGGCATCATTCGTAAGTTTGGTTCTAAGTGCATTTGTGATTGGTGTTATCATTGAATCCAAGTATTGCCACATAAACCCTGATAATGTTGCTGTACTAATAGTGGCAAGCGTGGGAGATGTAACCACCATTGGTGTGCTTTCTTTGGCTTCAACAGCGCTGTATAAGCTCCGAGACACTTCACAGTGGATTGTTGTATTTCCAATTGTTGCAAACGCAGTTCTGACTTTGAAATGGGGTTTTGTTGCCTGGCGTAATCACCATACAAGGCAAGTTATGAAAACAGGATGGATCCCAATCGTTTCAGCATTGCTTATCAGCACCATTAGTGGTCTTATACTTGACGCAACTATTTCAAGCTCTGAAGCTATTACTGTCTTCCATCCAGTTATTACTGCTATAGGTGGTAACCTGGTGGCAGTACAGGCTTGTAGGATATGCACTTCGCTTCATCGAGTTTGTAATTCTGGACAGCTGCCCTCTGACATGATGTCAATTCCGTTAAGTCCTCGTTATATCTTTTGGAGTGGAAGTCATGCCAACACAGCAAAAATACTTCTAGTGATGGTCATTCCCGGCCATCTGGCATTTATTTACCTGATCAATTATTTTCGACCAGGGCATTCAGCCTTTTCTCCTCTCTTCTTGGCATTGTACATGTGTGCTGCATTGTTGCAAATAATTCTTTTGTTGTACATATGCCATGTGATGATTTATTGGATGTGGACAATGAAAATGAATCCAAATAACTGGGCTATACCTTACTTGATAGCCTTGGGGGACCTACTAGGGTGTACTTTACTGGCGATTTGCTTTAAGCTCTCCAACATGAGATGGTGACATCGGGGAATAAAACAGGTGTGCAGTGCATGCAAGTGTGACCATGTGTCTTGCTGCTTGTGTTTCAAACCATGTGTGCCTTTGCAACCCTAAAAAGCTATCTAAAATATTCTTTCTTGTTTGAGGCCCATCTTAACTTGTTCGATTTAATCCATTCAAGGATGCCCAATAATGGAGGTGAGGTGTTAAAATTTAATCTTTTATAGCCTGGTGTATATTTCAGTCTTGGAGCATATATAGACAGAGAGCGCACCTCTCCCTAGCTGAGAGTTGAAACCAACATCAAAGTCACATGACTAAGGTAGAAAAGTGCTAGATCTCCCATAAGCTATAATGGAAAAGTCTGATAAAAATTTACAAACTGAGGCTTTCACGGCCAGCATCTTGAATAAAGAAAGTATTTTCCGGGCTTGTAGGCTGTGGTCCATTGGGTTTTGAAGTTCCTGACGTTTCACCAAGGGCTGCGCTTGACATCTTCACAGGTGATCCAGTGGATGGTCAGAGCTCGAATGAATTCTTGTTTTTTTTTAATTTCGAGTGGAGGGGAAAAATCCACCTTAAGGACTAACCCAGGCAAGCCCGGAGTGTCGGGGTCTCCCATGTGGGCATACCGACTAAAAAACCCCTCCACCGGTATTAGAAGGAAGAAAGGAGAGGCGGTACCGCATGATTGGACCTGCAGATTCAGGGTGCAGTCAGAGGGGTGAAATGAGGACCAGGAGACAGACTTGACCGAGGTCCAGACTGTCACCGCCAGACCAGAAAATTTAGGGAGAGGAGTGAAGGCATTAGAGGGTGAAGGATTGTGCTGGAGTTAGTGTTGGTTCTTCTCCATTTGTAATTGCGCGAAGAATCCAAGACTCGGCGCCAGTTTTTGGAACAGTCCGGTTGTGTAATTGCCCCTGGAGTGGGGCCGCTCGGCGGAGTGGAGCTGCTGCGGCTGAACACTGGCTATCCGGTTGGACAGCTCAGCGGTGGTGGACTGTAGTGTGGAGATTGCGGCGGTGGTGGCAGCTTGAAGGTCCTGTAGATTTTCGTCGAAGCCACTGCACAGCTCTTCAAGGGCAGCTAAACGAGCGCCGACGTTCAGGATCTCCGCGTGGAGGTCCTGAATGGGATCCCGTGTCGCTGCGTCTGTCGAGGGTGCAGGTGGTGTGGTGTCGATGATGATGGTCGGCGGTGGTGTAGTCCGGGCGGGTGGTGTTGGTGGTCTGCTCCTGGGGTAGAGAGGGCACTGGGCTTGCCCGGACAGGTGGCACAGAACCGGCGGCGACGGCGGAGATTGTGTCCAGTGCACTCGGCGGTGGTGGTGTTGGTACCACAGTAGTGGCACCGCGGCGGCGAGGAGCAGACGTCAGCTGAGTGTCCGAAGGCACAACAGCGTTGGCAGGGCCGGTGGCGTTCTTGTCGGCTAGCCTCGACGACCAGAAGACACCCTAATAAGGGCAACCCTGACGCCAAGGTAGCTTCCAAGTCAGCCTGGTCCTGCATCTCCACACGAACAAGTGGCGTTGGCCCCCGGTCGCAGTATATGCGGATAGCCCTCAAGCAAGAAGGCCACCGCGACTGCACAGCGGGGAGCAGATGCCGGGTGGAAAGGTCCCGAGGGACCCCCCGTACCACGGTACTGAGACTGCGGTGGCGGCCGGCGGCGAAGCAGGGTTTGCCGCGACCGGTGGCGACGGAGGTGCTGCCTCCTCGGCGGCTGCCGGGGAGGAGGCGACGGTTACTGCCTTAGCAGCGGCCGTTCTGCGGGGTCTCTTCTTAACCGCCTTCACAGTTTGAAGAAAAAGCTCCGAATCTCTCGAATTCTTGCCGCGGGGAGCGCGTTTTTATACATGGCCGGTGGGCGGAGCCTGTTACTCTCTGTGCTGTGATTGGCCCGCATGCATTGTGGGCTGTCTTGTGTTTTGCTTTTGTTCGTGCCATTACGTTTGATTTCCAACACAGGTATCCAGGCCTTGTTAAGGCGCATTGAAAAACATGTGCCACGTGACAATAAATACCTTAAATAGCAATGCTGATTACATTGAGAAATAGAGTAAGGTACTGTAACTTTGTAAATAACGTTTTGTGTTGATAACTTTCGTTATTGTTTACTTATGCCAAATCGTCTGTTACTTTCTAGATGACTTGCATTAATATTTTTGCAATAAAACTGTGGTGCCTTTTTTTAAATAATAATAAAGAGCAAAATCCATGCAACTGCAGTCAATGTAATCCGGTCAGCACCCAAGCATGCCAATACACTGGTTATTTCACTTGGGATCTCCCCATCCTTTACCACAGGTATATTTGATTGCAGTCGCTGGGACTCAAATGCACAACATTCAGTTTTTAATGGTCAGTCCACTTTGTATTGCACTAACAATCACGGCTATTCAAATCGCTTCAGTTGTGGTGCTGGTGAAAGGGATATAAAAACCAGTTTGCAAATTAGAGGAAGAACAGCATATGTAACAAATCATTCATGCAATAAAGGGTTCTGTGGAACATGAACCTCCAACCATGGTCAACTCTCACATACCGTGTCTTAACACAGCACAGCCATTTGGAAACATGATTGCTGAAGTATTATCTGTTCTTAAAATCTTATAATGCTGCAACATAATGGTATGAATGATTTTTACTCTCTCTAACCTGTATGTACAATGATCATAGTGGATAGAGAAGGTATGGTATTCCACCCAAAACTTTGATATCAAGATTTCACCAAAAATACACATTTTGAGACCCCTGAAACCAAATAAAGATATTTAGAAACATGTCCACATGTGTGTGTCTGTAGACAGCATCGTTAAAAAACGAAGTCTGTTAAATACCAAATTTGGTAGTTAAGTTCATTATCTTCCAAGGATGCGATGACGAAGATTTTTAAGAGATTCTCCCACCAACTACCCTTTACATGGAACATTTTTAGAAAATTTTGACTATCTCAAAAATGGCTCTAACGGTTATTATTAAAATGTCATATTTTTAAGATTTTATAGGACAAATGAAATGCAAAGCTTGGATTTTCTGATGATAACCTCTAAAGGTCTCTTCATTCTGGGTGACTTCTGCATAACTTTTATATAACTGGAAACCTCTTGAATCTCTATTCGTGTACAAAACTGAAAATAACCTCCCATGTACCAACTCAGTAATCAAACACAAAAAAGATATTAACTCCTACAAAAACGATCAGCCAATAAAATCTTCGTAGAATCAAACTCTACCAAATGTGGAATAAAAAGTATGTATATTACATAGTGCCACCAAAACATACAACAATCCCCCACTTAACATCAAAGAATCACTAAACTTATCCCAATTTAAAAACAAACTCTTCAAATACCTCCTTGAGCAATACTGTAATTCCTAAAAATTTGACAACAGAAAAGCCAAGTTGCATAACTTCCATGTAACATTCATTACATAAAGAAATTCACTTGCACATCACCAACAGATATTTGTGAATTCTGTTGAACACAAGAAATGGTCCAGCTATGTTGATGGGGATCCATTCAAAGGGTGCTCCCACATTACACTGCTGCATTAACTTGGTTCCTAGTCTATTGGCCCCAAGCCCCTACCTCATGCCTGCACAGACCAGTGCAATTGTCATGAATTGAAGAACTGGAGTGGAGGGCAAAAGACATCAAAGGTTGTGCACAATACATTGGTTGTAATGAGGAAACAGTGTCATTTAAAACAGCCATAATTACATCATAAGGATACCTGAGTAGGAAATAATAGCGACAGCACATTCTTTATGATCATCAGCATCTATGCACAGAGATTGGACCTTGAAGTCCTGTTGGAAATTGAATAAAATCAGTCCACTGACAAGATGGAATTTCATCCAACTGAACAAAATAAAAGTAATATTGTCAATGAACTTGAAAATCCCATTCCTGCATTTAAAGTGTTTTACAAACAGAATGTAAGCATCACAGTGAGCATAATTTAACTTCAGTTCAATTTTCGCAGTTTCTTCTCAGTGATTCCATGTATACTTTCTGCTCTTTACTTTAATGCACAAAGTCGTCATGAATTATAAAGAGGGTTCGTTAAGAGTGTCTGCAGTGAAGCTGTTCAAAATGCTGAATTAAAAATGCAGAATATGCTAGGTTCAATTCTAGGCTAATGAAGCAATTTTTATTTCACAATCATTATTCCCCACCCTCAAGAGCCGGGAAATATGAATACAATCCTGAATGAGTTAATCGAGAAGTACAGTTTTAATGTACACCTCAACAATTTTAGTGGTTGTTATAGAGGTCAAATAAGGTGGTATGTAAATAAAAGCAAACAAATAAATAAAATGATTTAGCAGAAAAGAAACAGATATGAAACTAAATTTTCAGAGATGGTATGTGCAGTATAAAAATAAAATAAACACGAAAACAGGTACCTGTATTCCTCTTCAGCAAACTATATTCAAGGCGTTCAGTAAACATTTTCTATCAGTATTTGTTGTATATTTGAGTTAGTTAAGTTAGGTATATTAATATGTGCACCACGAGAGAGTATGGTCTAGGCTACCTGAAATGATTTATTAACAAAGCTAAAATTGGAATCGATTACTACTTAATGCTCTTTATGTTCTAATACTTTTGCAAAATTCCTTTTTAAAATCCTGTGGGGTTTTGCCTCAGACTGACATTACAGATTTGAAAAACTAAGTTAATTGAGATTTCGGGTAATTTAAATTTAGGACAAATTATAACACTGAATCTAATATTTTAGCACTGTCTTCTAATGCTAATGAACATACAAAAAATAGTTATAAGAACTAAATTAGCATTCTCATTACCAAGATGAGAAAAGAAACTGAATATCAAAGGAACTGTGTCAGGGTTTAGCACCATCCTGCCTTTATTCTTGTGGAAACAATTTTTCGCAAAATGCAATGAATAGTCTGTTGTATTTTGAAGGCACAAATATGTCACGCCTCAGAGCAGCTAACGACCTACTCAGTAATTCTGGTTTATGTATTGCAAATCTAAAATAATTATCATTCGCTTAGTGACTGAGGAAACCCCCCAAAATAAGTAAAAATGAATTTGAAACACACTTACAAATGTTACAATTTATTCTTACTGATGGAAAATGATTGGAATCATTTTGCCGGAGGTTGGTGCAGTTATGCAGCTTTGGAATGCACCATGTTAATTATTAAACCCTAATACCTCTAAGCCATCTCACTTTTAAAGCCTTTTAAGTGTACTGAACATATAACAAAAAGCATGTTCTGCCCTTCAGATGCCTATGCGCGAGAGATTTCAATTAGCGACAGCAACATTAGCACCAGTGGTGTGTCTAGCTAATATAATTCCAAGGTCTTTGATTGCCCACAACTGGTTGCACACACATTGGCAACACCACCTCTTATCATCTGCCCATAGCCTCAAGCAGTAGCACTGTGATTGATTATTCAGTTGAGTTCAAGATGTCCTCTCAAAGTCTCTGCATGTTCTTTCTCCATCACTTTATTCCGACAGAGGATCAACTTCTCACTTCAGGTGATTCCCAAACTTTAACAGTACACCTTCCTTGGACTTCAGTGAGTCCCATTGAATCAGTAAATATAAATTAATCAAGGACTTGAAACTTTCCCGGTGCTGGTTATGAATGATTTCTTCTTGGGATGTCAGCCAGGTAAGTGTTGTATTAATTTCCAAGTTTTCAACAATGTACTCTGTTGCCATCATCAGGGAACTGGAGACAAGTCGCTCAGAAGGCGAAGGCGGAGGCACAACACACTTACTGGCCATAAGATCAATTTTTCATCCATCAAAATAGAAAAATCTACCCAGGTATCATGACAGACTGATAAAAGAAGCAATACACATAAAAATAAAGCAAAATACTTTTAACAAAGATGAATGTCTGCAAATAGGTCCTTCATCCTTCCTCTCCTGGTATAAATACCACTGCCAGAGCAGCTTGCCTCCAGTTCCCTGATGATGGCGACAGAGTACGTCGTTGAAAGCTTGGAAATTAATCAAACACTGGCTGACATTCCGAGAAGAAATAATATAAACTAATCCTGGGTGCAATGTCTTCCCAGGCAGTACTAGTCCCTGACCCCACTCAGCATCTGCCAGCTGCTCCCTCTTCAAGCCTGTGCTATTCCATCTATCTGCAGGCCAAAATCACACTCACAGCTGCAGCATATTCCTTCTGCTCCACCTTGGAAAAGTGACTGCTCTCCTCTGGGATAATAGAGCATCTGTACTGGATTGGCTCCTTCGTGACATTCTGATAAGTTGTATTGCTGGAATCTCTCGACCCAAAGGGCTCACCGACCCTCTAGTTCTTGAAGCTCAACAGCCAAGTGAAGGTGGAATGGTCAGTCACTCCTCAGATGAAATGCAGTTACTTGTGGAAGTGTTCCAGTGACTCCACTACTGTCAGGAGCTTCCACCAGTTCTGTTCTGCTTTATTTGGAAAGCATCTAGCTGTAGTAGGCTAATGCCTGCTCCTGACTATCCTGGACCTTGGATATTATGTCATTGTTGCTGGCATCAGTATCCACTATAAAATCTCCACTTGGTTGTGGAAAACCTAGGCACAGTTCGTGCTGACTTACGAGGGCTGTCCCAGAAGTACTCGACCTAACGTATCGCAAAAAGGACCAACCTTAGAAAGCTTAAGTTTGAAAATTTTACATTATTTAGCATTTGTTTGGCAACCATCATTAGTGAATGCTCTCAGCGAATTTGTAAACATTGATAAAACTGGTCATCGTTATGTGATACAATACTTTCATTTGAAAGATCTTAGTCCAACTAATATTAAAGCTGAGCTAGATTTTACTTTGGGGGAGTCTGCTCCTTTATTTAAAACAGTGAACATTAGATGGCAGAGTTTAAACATGGCCGTACGAGCTTCCAAGATGAACATTGCAGTGGTCGACCAAATGAGGTTACCAGTCCAGAAATTGTAAAGAAAATCCAAAAAAAAGTATTTGATGACCGTTAACTTAAAGAACATGAGCTAGCAGACATTTCAAAAAGTTCTGTATATTGCATACTAATTGAAAATTTGGATATGAGAAAGTTGTGTGCAAGGTGGGTGCCGCGTTTGCTCACAATAGAACAAAAACAGCGTGTTGAGGATGTTTCAGTTGAGTGTTTGGCAATGTTTCGCTGCAATAAAGCTGCGTCGATTCATAACAATGGATGAAACCTGGGTCCATCACTTCACATCTGAGATGAAGGAACAATCAAAACAGTGGATTGGAGGGGGAGAATCAGCTCCAGAAAAAGGCAAAGATAGTTTCATCTGCAGACAAGGTCATGGTCTGGGACGCACAGGGATAATTTTCATTGATCATCTCAAAAAAGGAAAAGCAATCAATGACGAATATTATGCAAACTTGTTACAGTGTTTGAGAGATGAAATCAAGCAAAAATGGCTGCATTTAGCTAAAAAGAAAGTTTTGTTTCACCAAGACAATGCACCAGTTCACTTATCCATTATCACCATGGCCAGAATCAATGAATTGCTTCCTCATGCACCCTATTCACCAGATTTAGCACCCTCTGATTGTTTTCTGTTTCCAAACTTGAATCTGTCAATGAAGAGGTGGAGTCTGCAGTTGATGGCTATATTGCAGACCTCGATAGTTCTCACTATAAACAGTTATTAAAGCTATTGAACATCGCTAGTAAAAGTGTATCGAGCTGAAAGGAGACTATGTAGAGAAATAAAGCTGTTTTTCCCAAAATTGTTGTGCTTTCTTTGATAGGTTGGGTACTTTTGGGATAGCCCTTGTAAGTGCCTTGGCCTCTTCTGTCCACAAGAGGGTTTCAGAGTTGGAGAAACCTCTGACAAATTGGCAGTAGTAGCTGTATAGCCCTAGAAAGCTTGCAACTCTTGTTTATCTCCTGAGCAAGGCCAATCTCTCACTGCATAATCTTCCTCTGGAGCCGGCTACCTCGGTTTGTGAGACTTTTGATCCAAGTTTTTACCTCCTTGCAGAAGAGTGGGCACTCCCACACATTCAGCTCAGGTTAGCTGTCTGCAGCCTCTGCTCTGGAGTGGGCACTTGAACTGTTACTATTTATTATAAGTTTATATTAACCGTTTTAGTGCCAGCCCGAATAGCAAAATGCTATCTGAAAAGTGCCAAGTATGCAGAGTTTTAAACTATTAGTAATACAATGAGTACCAAATGACATACACAACTGAATATTTTTTGACTTTTAGTAAATCTTTTTGTCTACTGTATAATATGCATTATATGATGTATGAGAAACCTCTTCATTATTTTAAAAAAATTAAAAACAAAAGAAAAACTTAAACTAAAAATCCCAAAATAATCAATAATTAGGCATATAAAAGCTTACTACACAGAAAATTCAGGCTAATGAAACGAAAGAACAGATTTTTTTTAATAAAACAGCATCCTGTTTTGGTCTGGCGTTTTAGTTTTTAAAATACAAAAAAATGAATTCACGTAACCTGAAGGCCGGAAGAAAAAAAAAAACTCACACACACACATAAGCATAATACCACTTAATGAAAATGGCATTAATCAATTGCATACAAATGTAAGGTACATTACTGAACAATTTAGCATTTGGGTGTTGAATAGCTGATTCACACTGTATGTGACATCTGTAAATCCATTTTGGTAAGTACTCCAATTATTTGCATGCCTAAAAGGGCAATTGTTATCTGATGCATTTTCATCGCTGAAGCTAAAATGGTTGGTGTCAGATAATCTTTCATCAAGTTCTGAAAATTCAAAATCCCTCGCTTTCTTCTAATACATCGTGAACTGCAGCTCTTATTTCCTCTTTGGTTCGTAACCTTTGGCTAGGTGACACCATGTTTCAACCAACATAAACAAACACCGGCTAGAGAAATTAAATATGGAGCTAATTTAGTGCTTTGAAATGAAGATAAGGTCCAGAAAACCTTTCTCTAGGGCTATGACATAGAAAGAATACAGACTTTCCTGCTGGAAGGAGTTAAAACATCATGATTAGATCATGATTGGCATTCTTGCACAATTTTTGGAACACAATTAGATTATGATTGACAGCAAAAGGTTAATTTCTATTTGGGCATTCAGGTTTGGATTAAAATCCTGTGGTGTCTTTAATTCTCTTATTGGCTTAATCATGTGCTGAATAACGTCTGTAAAGCTATGTCTATACTGAGTAACATTTAACAAAAATTGTCAAGTGTACCATGTTGGCTGAATTTCATCACAGGATTGACTTAGCATAACCAAGAGTATTGAGCTTGACACTTAATATGTTGTTTTTTATGTTTTTCATTAGAAAATTTGTTAAGTCAATTTGCTCTTTGTATGTGATTGGAAGCTTCAAAAGTTTCTGAGCTGTAACACAGATTTGCCCCATGGTTTACACCATGTCGTGTAATGGAAAGGATGAAAGAAAAAACACTTTCATGAATTAATTATGTTTATTGAGACCATCATTGTGGGATATTTTGCACAAGAAATACAGGGGCAAGATAAAAGGAACAGAAATTAAATTAAACTATGTGCAATTAATTGGTGTTCCAGAGAGGATATCAAAAAAACAAAGATTGCTTTGCTTCACTCACAATACATTAAAGAAATGCATAAAGGCTCCAAATCTGGCTCTTGGGAAATTTTTGAAGCTAATCCTGCCTTCCATTTACAGGTGAGCAAAAAGTCCGTAACCCACTGGGATAAATAAGAAATCAACGGTTAGGTATTAAAATAACATTATTATTTTCAATATTTTCCCATTTCACAATGCTTACATGATTAGGGCTCCAAAACATCTGTGTGCATCCCATCAGTATCAACGCATGGTTGGATTTGGCATCAAGTTCATTTATTCATCCTCTTCAACATGTCTGGTGTGACTGTTGTAAACAGTCATCATTGTGGTGCACCTCTTCTTTAATAATACCCCAGAGTGCATTGTCTGGTGTGGTGAGGTCAGAGCTTCTTGGAGGCCAAGGCAATGGGGCAGGAGCATTCCTTGACCAATCCTGCAGTTTGGAAAAACTTGGTTAAGGCACCTTTCAACTGACAATGCAAAATGTGGGGTAGCATGTCCTGCTAAAACGTAATGGTTTCCATTAATCCTCTGACTCTCAGCTGTGGGAACAACCACTCGTTCAGCATCCTCAGATAAGTTTCTTGATTTACAGACCCATCCAAAAATACGGGTCAAACATATGTTTACCGGTCACTCCTGCCCTAATCATCACATGTGGTGCATTGTTCTCAATTTCTTCATAAATGTGCACTCTGGGCTTATTATTAAAGAAGAGGTGCAGAAACATCGGTACACCACAAATGATGACCCTCAAGGAAGCAGTTCATGCTGCCTTACAATGTGAAAAAATAATAATTTTATTTTAATACATAACAGTTGATTTATTATTTTCCGCAGTGGGTAGGGACTTTGCACCCAACCTGTAGTTAATTCAAAATATCATAACTCCTGTGCTGATTAACCATACAGGGTCTCAACCACATTCCTATTTTGCGCTTTTGAGTGAGTGATTCCGTTATCCCAGCCAGTCAACTGGTGTGGATGAAATGTTAAAAGCTCATAGTACATGAGGAACATCATCTCAAATCATATTATGTCCAAAAATGAAGTTTTAGATGGGAAGCAGAGTTTTTCACAAATTGTAAAATGTGAAGTAATTGTGTTTGTGACTTACTTCTAGAAATATGAAAAAATGAAATCAATTTACAATTGTGTTCTTCAAATTTTAGGAAAATGTGTTGGGTTTATTATGCTTCTATCCAATAAGTAGTAAACTAATCAAATAAAAATGATTAATAAGACAAATACATAATTAATCAATTGTTTATGTTGTTAATATCATAGAAAAACATTAGCCATTAATACATAATTAAATTTTTCACAACATATATTTGAATACATAGCGCATTCATAACATCGTTCTTGCTGCCAATTAAGGGTTTTTTTTTTTTTTTGTTTTGTTTTTTTAAGCTTAACATACTTAACCTGGTTGGTCATATCAGCCGATGAATGAAATCGGTGAAATGATCTCGGGGTCCATGGAGCTTAAAGTTACTAGACATTTGTATTCTCAGAATAAGGAAAACCCCCAAAAAGCCTTATCCAAGTAACTCACCCTAAGCGAGATTCGAACTCATGACCTGCTGAATGTGAGGTAGACACGCTACCACCACACTACCCTGGTGGGCCCCAATTGTCTTAATACAATTTATATAAAACTAACATATTATTGGAAATCATATTATCAAATAATATAAGTATTTGATAACCATTTTGATATACAATATCTTTCTGTTGTATTTCTTTAATGATATATACTGTATTATTTAATTACCTGTTTGTGTTATTATTTAACAAAATCTTCATCAAATATTTTGATTTAGAGAATATTCAGAATGCTCATGCTCTTGGTTTCTCTTCAAATTTGATTCAATCTGCCTTCTTTTAAGCAATCACAAGCTTTCTCATTGCAAGCTACCATAGCAACTGCATCGATGACGTCAGTAGAGAAATCTCAGTCTCCAATCATCCCCAAAACATTTACGCATGGCTGGTTGTCAGTATAACCAACCGAGCAAAGTAACCAATCAGTTTCATGTAGTATTAATGTTGGACATAATATCATTTTATAAACAAACTATAGAAGACTGAGTACAAGCTTTTAGCAGCTATTTACACTGTTAGTGAGGTAATCAAAAAGCTGAGTTTTTGGCAAAGAAAGGAACCCATAGTAAACAAAGAACTATGAAAAAATTTCCTTATGAATCAAACTCATTGTAAAAGGAAAAATAGATACAAATTATATAAATAAAATAATACAAGAAAATATAAATTCAAAGTGGCTACAAATTGTACAAAACTAATTTAATTCCAAGGTTACCAAAGAAATCAGCAGTTGCCAACTTTCGTCTCATAACTGGACATTGTCTGAATAATCATCTATCTCACCAGACTGCCCATTATGTACCAAAGAAGAAATTATGAATATGGAACACCTAGAATCATGCCAAGCTTTGAAGATGTATCCTATTGTCGCCAAATACTGGGAAGCTAGAAGGAGAATGACTTCATTGTCAACTCTAACTCTCTGTCGCTCGCACGCACACACAGAGTTAGTGAATACGATTTGTAAAAACCTGACTTTGCAGTACGAAAGAGTGCTTTGGAAACTGCACAAAAATGTATCAAACTAAAATTGTCTATTGGCAGATATAACATGATTTGAGAAGATGCCCCTCACATGTTCAAGACATTTAATATGTTGAATGAACATTTTGTTAATTGTTGACCTGTTGTGTAGTGTGAAACCACCCTAACTTTAACAATGTCTAACTATTTTTAGTACATCAGAGAATCAGTAATACCCAGGAATTAATTATTGTCAGTTCAGCTAAATGGAAAGCAGTTTCAGTAACTCATTAAACAAATGTGTTCTCATCATGTATACTATAAGGTAACAAGAGCCTGAAAACCAATTCCTATGATCTATTCTGCCTTAAGTTGATCCTCGCCAAAACAAAACCCAGGTGACCAGTGCACCGTTATAATGTAGCCATCCGCCATTCACGCCAGAAATGCTGTCATACTTTCATGACCACGTGGCACGTACACGTAGCATATTGTAATGTAAAACAAACAGAGCCCTTATTCCGACAACTTAAACAGTGATTAAAATGTTCTAATAGGTATAATGGTGATAATACTGATAGTTATAACAAAATAAATGGGTGCATTTTATTTTATTTAACTCTAAAAAATATGAGCGAAAAACTAAATAACATGTATGTGATAACTAGACCTCAAATTTTAGGTTATATGCCTATTTTTTTTCCTGAAGCAACAAACAAAAAGCACTTACATATGTTCAACTTTCATGACAAATTGCACCTACAGTAGAAGTTTTATTGTATCCAACAGTGCCTATTTTATTCCAATGTACCTATTTTTAAGCCTAAAAATCCCTATTTATATTAAAATTATTTTGAAGCAAATTTTCAAATCCTTCATAGCTTGACTACCATATTAAAATAAAACATTTCAAACATTGCATGCATAAAGCTGAGAAGACTGGCCAACACATTACTGACCACACATAACTGTAAATAAAAATCTGATGTGTTAGACTCATAGACTCACATGACTTTCTCTAGCTGCTCTACAAACTTCCTACAAAAGATTATTCTTCTTTCTACACGGTGCTAATCGAAATAAACACTAGCAGAATGCTCTTATCAATTAGTTCGCATAAGTAAAAGGGAACTGAGGTAATGCACTAGGCTAAAGTGATAGTCAAATGTTTTAAAAGCTTTTGTTGTGTGATTGTCATTGCAATTTGAGTCTTTGCTTGGCCAGGAGCAGAACTAAAGAAAAACGGACACTTCCTGTCTGAGAAAAGTATAAGTGCTTTACAATTAAAATCAATAAGGAATATCTCGGAAACGGTTATCTCCACAACAAAAACGTAAAGGACATAAATTGTGTTTTGACGTGATGTACATTTTCTGTGTAGTGCGTTTTTGTCTATCTCTTACGGTTTAGCAGCTAAGCAAAATTCATCCAGAATAAAGAGGTCTTCAGAGGCTATTCTCAGATATAAATTTTATTTCGGATATAAATAGCTTTAATATATGGGATTTTAATAAAACTTGTTAGAGCCATTTTTAAGAAAATCAAAATTTTAAAATTTTTTTCCATGTAAAGGGTAGTTTGTGATGGGGGATTTTTTTTTAAAATCTTTGTGTAGCACCCTTGGAAGATACTTAACCTAAATACCAAGTTTGGTATTTAATGGTCTTTTCGTTTTGGGGCTATGCTGTCCACAGACTTTTTTTAAAAATGCTTTTTTCGGACTCAGGGCATTGGGTTCATTACAATACCTTCTCTAAGTAAAAAGGGATGGGTTAATAGCCTGGAGTGCCTACATTGAAAGAAATTTTGCTGTTAACAAACTCGTGATTTCTACCAACCCTCCTTGTAACATAAAAGCATCACCTTGGGATACTAAAGGAGGAATCCCTAACACCCCTCTAGAAAGTAATTCTTGTTTGTTCATATGCAGTTGCAGTAAAGCAATGGTGAAAATATTGAAGTGAAAGACAAACAGAACATTGCATTAAATTACATTAAAAACAAAATTATTCATTTTTTGTATCATTGTTATGTTACTACTCTTTATTTCCTTATCTGGTAGTTCTTTTGTAATTAATAAAATAACTAGGATATTAACATGTTTTTATAAAGCTATGTACATTTAATTAAAGGCCAAGTGTTTATTATTGTTTATTACTTTCTCTACACGTACTATGTTTTTAGTGCAATGTCTTCTTTTTTGTAGTTTTAGATAAACAATAGGCCTATAACATTTGTGTACACTTTTTATTTCTTATTTGAAGTCTTAATAAAATTGAAAAGCCTAAAATGGTTTTTTAAGAACGTGTTTTAATATTTTTAAAGCCTTTTTAGGTGCCTAAAGGTTCATTTTTAGGGCCTAAATATCCCGAGGTCTAGTGATAACTTACATTTGTTCACTTTCTGGAAGCAGTTCTATTCCCTCCAGATCATAATTGTCTGAGCTGTTTGTGCTGCTGCTTTCCACTCCAAGCTTGAAAACCATATAGCAATGGTATCACTTAAACTATCCTTCTCCCAAAAAACAGTGCTTCTTTTGTATAATGTAGCCTTCATCAACTGTTAGCAGCTCATTTTTAAAAATAAAAACATTACTATTGTGTTGTACCAGGATGCACTGTCCATGTGGATCTGTTTTAGCGTGCATCAACCTAAGAGTGAATAGATAACACCACATAAACTGGAAGCACTTAAATGAAACTGCAAGAAGCATTTGTCACTTGCAGTAAAACAAACATTTTGCTTTATGTTATCATCCCTAAAACATTGTAAACAAACTTTTGTAACTTCCCACAAGTTGAGTGATCTACCGTTTTAAGGCCACCTAGTGGAAAAAGGTACACCTGTCAAATTTTGTCTAATAAAAGTATGTTTATATTTACAAACTGCTTATCTATACTGAACTCTTAAAAGTTGTTAAGTTTTAAGTTTTTCTCAATAAATTATCCTTAATTTTGTTCTGATTTCAACCAATCCAAAATGCGATGGCAAATACCTCTCATACTTACATATAATGATGCACATAAACAATGTGCAGAAAATTACATAAACTGGTCACAAAGTTCCAATACCCCTTTTGTGTCCACATATTCAGAGATAGTTGCAGTATATTATTGCGAGTCCAATAACTGAGGTAGTGTGATTATTCTTTATTAATTATTTCAGTGTGTGTCTGTGTGTACATCATTGTTTTTTTAGAAGAGTATGATTCTCCTCCACATACAATGTGAAATTCTCAACATTACTTGTATGTTGGCACAAAATGCACGTCGAACAGCATCTTTATGTTTGTCAACTGTCTCATAATGTGTGGCATTAACCTTCTACTTAAAGATTCCCCAAAACTATGACAGATCAGGACTTCAGGGTGGCAGACAAATGAACAGAACCATGTACAAGGATCTCCTTAGGAAAGTCTCTTAATGCCAATATCATAATGGGCTGGTACTCCATCTTGCTGGAACCACACATGACTATGCACTCCTCAATCTTCCAGATGTGGAATACACCTAACATGTAACATGGTGAGATACATACTTTGATTCACAGCACCCAAATAAAGGTTTATAAGCCTTTAACTTAGAATCCTCCTTCACATATGGGGGTTTTGCAAAAGATTTCAGCCACTCTTAAGGTGGAAGTCTGGCAACAGTGGGATTCCTTTAGTTTTAAAGAGTAATGCTTTTTGAGCTTGGAAGATGCAAGCAAAAGTTCCCCCACTACAGAATTTCACACAACACTGCATACAGTCAGTGAAGATGCATTAATTACTGAGTCAGCCACAGTGCAAGATGGATCTCTCTTGACATGCAGTGAATGATATATTATGACTATAAAAAACATTAAATGAAGAGGAATGCTACTCGGCTGCCAAAGAGGCAACATCTTGGTCTCGTACGCTCCAGTTTTTGTGACCAAAGATGTGCCTAATTGTTTTGTGCCACGTTCCGTGCTCATTACACGATGAACTAGTAAGTGTGAATTACATATGATCAATAATAGTGTACTGACTTTATATATTGTTTCAGTATGTGTCATGTGTGGCTGTGTAAATAAGTGTAACTATGAATAGATAATGTATTAATAGTGAACATAGTGAGTGCTTTTTAATATACAGAAAGTGTTGTGGAGTGAGTGTACATGAGATAACATTTAAAAATTACAGCACAAAGCTTGGGCCCCTGTACCGCACAACAGGGCGTGTTCCTATGCCTAGGCACTGCCCATGAGCCTCAATGCACCGGAGCACAGCGTTGCAGCAGACCCCAACCACCAACTAAAACATGGCAACCTGCCCAGCAGTGGTGGGAGCTGCTAGCAGTGGAGAAGTAAACGAAGATACCAATCGGCCAGCTACTAATGTAGCAGCGGGGAGCAGAGACATCTCTCTGCTAGTATAGCCCGGTGAGCAGTCATTAACCTCACCGGTGGATGATGTAATGGGCACCAAGGAGGAGGCGTGTTATGCTACCCTCTCCAGAAAGTCCGGAACATCGAGGGTGAAATTGGTTACTACAGAGACATGCTCCCAGATCTTTCCCGGGGTACACCACACCATCAGTGTTGTTCTACACCAAACTCACTGCTATTGAGAGCACACCCTTAAAAAATGCATTTTTTTTTGCAATGGACGAGGGATGGCACATGGGTGGCTGCCGAAATGATGCCTCCGCCGCAACTCAGGTCTGTCCAGTGTCACCAACTCTGAAAAGTAGCGCTCCTCCCAAGGGAAGAAGACATGGAATGAATGACACTACACCCATCACTGCCACAAGCATTAAATTCACTGTCCTCACGTCAACGGGGGCCAAGGAGAATGCGACCTAAGAGCTACAGCAGCCCAGCGATACCGACTGGAGCATTGGAGCCATAGACCCAGCACCCCAGAGGTAGGCAGCCTCCATGGAAGCTCCCTCTTTCACGCAATGCCAGATGGTACCCCGAGGAACTGGGTCAGTGCAGAGCTCAGCAAACAAAACAACAACTGGCAGAAATCCACCTCCACCACCATCTATATCATAGCCACCCCAACAACTTTTTCCCAACCTACACCAACAAATCTTGAAAACCAAAAACCACTCAGGCTTATTATTCCAAGCCTGACGTTAAAAATTCTCCTGATCCTTTGCAACAGCCTACCAGCTGATGTCTTCAAATTGCAGGTAACAAGAGAATGCATCAAATTGTTCCTGTAAAAAAGCCTGACACCAAGCCAACAATGAAGATACTCGCCGCAGCAGGCATTCAACATTACAGCTTTGCGCCGTGGAGTGATCAACTCCTGCGCTTCATGGTGAAGCGGCTTCCAGTCAACCTTGACAAGACAAAGACTACACCAGAGTGCAAGTGCACTAACTAAAACCACGAGGGTGGCCCCTGCCAAATTTTCAGGCAACACTTTCCCATACTACCCAACACCAAAACATAATTAACAAGCAGGTCATCTGTAATATGATGGTCACCGTGGAGGTTTTGAAAACCAATAACAATATTACACAGTGCTATAACTAGGTTATACTTTCAAATTTTGTAATCTGACCTCCTAGTGCATCCTATGCAGTGGCCTCCACCGCCTAAAGAAGGCAAAGGATGACACAATACCATACTGTGCCAACTGCAGCAATAAACATCCAGCCAGCTACAGAGGGTGTGAAATATTTGTAAATGAATGCCACCATCGGGCTGCAATAGTCAGGACAACCTCCATCTCACATCCGGCCCTGGTACGCTCAGGGCTGTCCTTATCAGAGGCAGCCAAAGAGAAAAGTGCGACTCAGCCGCCACATACTGGCTCCCCTCCTCCCAGGTGTCAACTCACCTGGGAGGCATTTTGGACCTTTTCGCCCTCTTCAAGGAATTTAATCTACCAGGTCTCCTGCCAAAAATTCAACTCTTCTTAGTGAAATTCAGGAGTTGCACGAGCACTTGGGACAAAATAGAAGCAATCATACTTCTCCTTACTTCTGTACTGAACTAAATGGCTACCATAAGAGGAGAATATTGTAAACAAGAGCTCTGCTGTGGAATGCGATGGCATCTGCAGAGAGCAACACGAACTTGAAAACTACAGAGACACAACAAAATTGAAGTCTCATTCATTTGTGAAACAAAATTAAAACTAGTGTTCAGTTTTAAATTCCAGGGTTTAACATTTTTCGGACAGATAGAATTGGCAGAAAGGGGGGAGGCACATCCATTTTATTAATAAACACTGTTGCTCATGCTTTTGTAACACTTTCAGTGATGGAAGCACTAGAGTGCACAGCACTAAAAAGACAATCTACAACAAAGTGGTGGTATTGGTAGCACTTTACCAGCCCCCAAACAACCCCCTCTTTTTAATAAGCCTCAAAAAATCCTCAATTTAGGAGTGCAAGTAATAATCGCAGGAGATTTCAACACTCGGCACACATGATGGCACTCACGTTGAGCAAACACAGCCATAAATCTCCTGACAGAATTTATTATTGAAAATGATAAAGTTGAAGCACACAGCCCCCTTGACCCCACTTTTTGGCATCACTCAGGTCATTTTGACCCCGAGATTTTGGACTTTATTGTTACAAAAAATGCGGCTATTTCAGAAAATTTTAACATGCATCATAGCTTGGACTCTGCCCATCTTCCTGTGCATTTTGAGATCTGCTGTGTCATCTCTTCCCAGGTGCCAAGGGGAACTCATCGTGTAGTAACAGACTGGGAGAAATACAAAATGGAGATACACAGGATGGCACAGCCCAGGCTATCATACTCCAGCGAGGTGGAAATTGATACCACCATTGAAAACTTTACCACCTCGCTACAGATGGCCAAGTGTAACGCTACCACATACATCACAAGCCAACATGTACCCTGAGGTGGAGTACCTCATTGCCAGGTGGAGGCAAACCTGCCAGCCTGAGTATAAAGTGCTAGCACAATGGCTAAGCAACATCATTCTGTGTCAAGTTAATTTAAACAAAATGCTGGGTACCATCCATTCGGACACTTCCTTGTGGAAATTATTAAAGGTATTTAAGACCTCATTGAGCATTAATACTGGTACTGAAGTGCTCCACACTCACTTCGGTCTGCACTTCTCCCTGAGGAGAAAGCCGAGATCTTCATAGAATGTCTTGAAGAGAGGTTCTCGGAGAATCAACCTACTAACATGGCACTACAACAAGATGTACAGATTTGGATGCAAACTTGGGTGGCACAGAAGCAAGAGGAACCACTTACACGCATCACAACTCAGCAAGTTTTCAAACTTACTAGAACACTGCCTAATGGGAAAGCCACATGCCCAGACAAGGTGACAAATGAATTAAAAACATCCCGAGAAAAGCCCTGGTGCAAATTACAAAGATTTTCAATGGTTGCTTAAAATATAATTTATTATTCCCCCTCACTTGGAAACAGGCCAAGTTCATAATTCTACCAAAGCCAGGGAAGAGCACCTCAAAATTACCACTCCATTAGTCTGCTGTCCAACATTGGAAAATTGCTTGAACAGCTTTTGACTAAAAACGAATTTCAAAGATGCATGAGATCTCCTCAGCACAGTTTAGTTTAATTAAAAGGACATTCAACAGAATTACAGCTCTTGACGCTTATTGATGATATCGCCGAACAATTCAACATTAGTGCTAATTTTGGACGTAGAAGCTGCATTAGACCGGTGGCCTTATTTGTTTAGGACCGGAACTTTTCCGGACTTCAAATTATTTGTTCATATCACGCAGCTTCTTGGAAAACTGGCACTTCTATGTGCAGATGTACCGAATTGTGACCTGGTTTATATTTGTAAGACTAAACGTCATTTGGAAACCAGAGTAAAAGAACACTTAGGAATATTAAATACAAACAAATTGATAAATCAGCTGTAGCAGAACATTTTTGGAAATTTAATCATGAAATAAATCCAGATGTTAAATTATTAAAACACTTAAATGGGCCCATAGATTTAATGGTTTGGGAGAAAATATTTATATTAAAGTATAGAAATCATGCAATGAATTTTGATATAGCTCCAATTGACACTCTTACCAAATTTGTTTTGATTCCAGTAGTTAGCAATGCATTAGTACACAATCCACCTAGTAGCAGTAACCATAACAGTGTAAATAAACAACATCAAAAAAGAGACCAAAAGGATATGTTGTTAATGCAATGAAATCGTTGCGAAACTAGTCCAGGCAAGGATTCCAAAAGATAAGTGAAGATTTGTTGCAACTATTATTTTTATATTAATATTTGTGTTATTCTTCACTGTTACTAGCTTCTTTTTACATTTATAAGTTTATTTGTTTTGAAGCATTCCTTAGTTTCAGTACATTTTAGGTTATTGCTTATGATGGATGTGATGGAATATAACAATTAAAGGTTTAATCTAAATTTTAATAATACTAAACATGAAATTAAGCTATATTTGAAATTACAAGAAAAAAGAAGACATATTCTTGCAGATATACATTTCTTAAACCTGTGTTTAAAACGTAAAGTAACTCCTATTTTTGTTAGAAAAACTGTTAAATTTGACAATAATAGTATTCATCAAAAAGCAGCAGAGAAGAAAGTAATTGAAGTTGAAAGAAGTTTGCATTTTAAAAACTTAAATAACATTGAATTGAAATTATATAATTTGCATCTTAAACTTAAAAATGTTTTAGGTGATTCAATTTGGCTAAATTTGGAATATAAATTGTTTGAAAATTTGAACTTTAGCATGAAAAATAAAACAAATAAACTGAAAAATAAGTTAAATAAATTATGCTTAAAACAAAATAAATTGAAACCAACTAAAGGGAATAACCCTAAAGATAATGTAATTAACCTTTCAAATTGTAATTTCAATGAGAAGGAAATTAATCTTTTGAATAAAGGTTTAAAAACCTGTGTAGATTTTTCAAAAAATATAGATGATTATGTAGCAGATATAGAAATTGCTAGTCAGGATTTAAATGAAAATAATAAATTATTGGTTAAAGAAAAATGTAGTAAAATATTACAGAATTTGAATAAAAATCACCCTAAAGTAAATCACAATAACCAAATTATTAAATCATTAAAAGAAAAAGATGTAATCTATACTAAAGCTGATAAAGGTAACAGCATTGTAATTTTAAATAAAATTGATTACATTAACAGAATGGAACTCTTACTTCAAGGTGAAGATTACAAAAGCATTGATATTAACCCTTTAAAATCCTGCATTTCAATTTATAATAAGACCCTTAATGAAATTAAAAGTATTACAAATAAAGAAAAGCAAATTATAAAAATCAGTAATCCAATTTTACCCAGAATATATGCTCTTCCCAAAATTCATAAACCTGGAAATAAAATGAGACCTATTGTAAATTGCATAAATTCACCTACTTACAGCCTAGCTAAATGGTTAAATAAAAAATTCACTACTAATTTTGAAAAATTTGAGAGTTTAAGTATTAAAAAGTCTTTTGAGCTAGTTGAAAGGATCAGCAATATTACATTATCTACTAATGATAAACTTGTTTCTTTTGATGTAACTGCTTTGTTTCCAAGCATTCCTAGAGAAAAACTTTTGACATTTTTAAAAAAATGGTCAAGTTCTATTGAACTGAATGAAAATTTAATAAATTAATTTGTTATCCTTACTAATCTTTGTTTGGATCAAAATTTTTTCAGCTTTAATGACAAATTCTATCAACAAACTTCTGGTTTAGCAATGGGTAGTCCACTTTCACCTTTTCTTGCTGATCTTTTCATGAGCTATTTTGAAATACAGGTCACTAAAGCATTCCCTCTAATTTTTAAAACTTGGTATAGATATGTAGATGATATATTTGCTATTGTTCCTGATAAACATGTAAATGATGCTTTAAAACTTTTAAATTTACAAGATAAGGCTATAAAATTCACATTAGAAACTGAAAGTGATGGGTATCTCCCTTTCCTGGATTTAAAAATAATAAAAAAAGACAATAAATTGAATTTTGGAATATACAGAAAGCAAACCCACACTGATAATTATATAAAAAATAGTGGCTTTAACCCTTTTTCACATAAATTTGCTGTTTTTAATAGTTTAATTTATAGGTTAATTAATTTACCCCTTAATAAAGATGAATTCTGTAAAGAATATAAACACATTATTAACATTGCTTTAATTAACGGTTTTAATACTGATTTTATAAATAAAAAAATTGAGAAGTTTAAATATCAAAAAGCTATTAAAGATATTTCTACGCTTAAGAAAATAAAAGATAATTACATTTTTAAAAAATTTACTTATCACCCTTGGGCAAATAAAAAATTCACAAATATTTTCAAAGAGCATGGCATAATATTGGTTCCTCAAAATAAATCCAGTATAAAAAATTTTTTAGGCTTTTCTAAAAAGGATGAAATTTCAAAAAATAAAAAATCTGGCATTTATCAATTAAACTGTTTAAATTGTGACCTTTTTTATATTGGTAAGACTAAACGTCATTTGGAAACCAGAGTAAAAGAACACTTAAGGAATATTAAATACAGACAAATTGATAAATCAGCTGTAGCAGAACATTTTTGGAAATTTAATCATGAAATAAATCCAGATGTTAAATTATTAAAACACTTAAATGGGCCCATAGATTTAATGGTTTGGGAGAAAATATTTATATTAAAGTATAGAAATCATGCAATGAATTTTGATATACCTCCAATTGACACTCTTACCAAATTTGTTTTGATTCCAGTAGTTAGCAATGCATTAGTACACAATCCACCTAGTAGCAGTAACCATAACAGTGTAAATAAACAACATCAAAAAAGAGACCAAAAGGAAATGTTGATAATGCAATGAAATCGTTGCGAAACTAGTCCAGGCAAGGATTCCAAAAGATAAGTGAAGATTAGTTGCAACTATTATTTTTATATTAATATTAAATAAGACAAATTACATGCAGTTTCAAACTCCACAGAACAGGTGAACATCAAATACAAAGACAGTTATTGAAAACAGGAAAGTAAATGTAGTTGACAGTGCAAATTTTCTAGGAGTAATATTGGATAAAAATCTGACATGGGACAAACACATTGACTATATATGTAACAAATTGAGTTCAGGACTATTCATAATGAAAAAAATGACAAATATAGTGGATGTTAACACACAAATAATGTTACATTATGGATTAATCTACCTGCATCTTTCATATGGGATAACTGTGTGGGGACGTTGTGCTAAAAAATACACTAACCGAGTATTCCTTCTCCAGAAAAGAGCAATAAGACTAATTTTGAGGATGAAACAAACGGATTCATGTAGGCAAACCTTCAGAGACCTAAACATTTTAACAGTATATTCACTATACATTTATGAAGTAATAGTACAATTGTTCAACAGACAAGATATAGGTAAAACAAACAAACAAATGCATAAACATTACACTAGAGGATATACAAATTTTCATATACAATCACATAGACTAGAAAAGTATAAAACCAAACCTACTGCTGCAGCTCATGAACTGTATAATACACTCCCTGCTTATCTGAAAAATGTTAATGGCTAAGATATTGAAGAAAAATTTAAAGACATTTTGTATTGAAGGATGTTATTATTCAATTGTCGAATATCTTAACTAATACTAACAAAATAAATAGTATTTATATAATACAGCAGGTAATTATGAATTGTAAAATGTTATTTTAAAAGCCGTTTCTGTATATATTAAACTGTATGTGTTATTGTACATATTTAACCTGATGATGTTTTGAATATAGTTGTATTCTTTTAAGCAGATAATGAATGAATGAATGAATGGAACTCCCAATCCCAGTGACCACTTATGAATGGACTTTTTTTGGCAAACATTCAACAGATGCTGCAGCCTCCACAGATATTTCCAGTTGAGTTGGTGTTCATCCTGATCTTATATGCAACCACTGTAAGAAGGTTGGCTGATTTTCCTGTATGGGGTTGTTTGTGAGCCCATGGCTCATTATGATCCATTCCTCCATGGTGTAAGTGATTCATCAGCCATGATTTAGATGTATATCAACACCTACAACAATAAGAAACAACAATTCATTAACATCTATGCAACTGATAGGGAGTAATGGGACTCGGCTATCAGTATGGATAGTATCTTGGGGACAGATAGCAGGACACATGGAGGTGCCAGTTGCACACCTACCGAGTAGAGACTGCACGCACCACATGTAAACAACCTGTAGTAATGCAATGGGGAATGTGGCTTGATGCAGCAGTATATAATATTGTATATTACTACAATGCTCTTGTAAAATTTCTTGCTTTAAATGGATTGCATGAAGATTTGCAATTCATTCAGAAGAACTTGCAGATATATCTACGACAATAACTCATATTTGGAAACATCAAACATTGAAATGCCTCGAGACCTGAAAGCTGTCAAACTTGGGCAAGCAATTAATCAGAGACCTGACACCTGTTTTAGATCATGTGAAAAAGATCATGAAGACGATATTTGGAAAAAATGTTGGTTTTTCAATAATGCATGAAATACGAAATGTACTACGAGATGTTGCTGCGGAAATAATTGCTGATGGAGTATCTTAACCAATAATTGGTGATGTGTCCTATTTCCGCTTTGCTTCAATCACATCTTGTGATGCGCAGCAAAGTTTTTCACAATATAAAGCCTGTTTACGTGGCAAATGGAGATGTTACAAATGTTTGTTGTTGTGTATTGAAGTTTATGTATCTTGAGAGAAACTGAAACGCTAATGATGCTAATGACTTGTTGCACAGCAGCAATTAAATATATGTAAATATTACTTGTTAGTTGCCATAAATCAGTAGTATTTATGTTTACCATCCACCCATTCACTGCTAGTGAAAACACCACAGTCTACCACTGCCCCATTGTCCTTCTATTAATATCATTGCATTATCAACACATCACAACTATACACCATGCTGTGCTAACCTTGATTCTGCCCCGATATCGATCCCCTAGTGATCAGCCTGTCGAGTTCAAAGGTGCCAAGGTGATCATTTTGAGATTGGGAACCAGAAGCTCTTTCTCTACCCTATTACCTGTATCATGATAGACATGAAACCTATTTGTGATGTAAATAAAATACACTCTTCAAATATACAGTAACTGTTACTGTGTTATGCTTAGTGTTACCAGATGGCAGCCTTCAAAATAGTCAACATTTTTAGATTCATACAAAAATTTACAAAAGCATACAATATTAACTATCCTGAAATTTTGTCTGTCCCCTTAATACAGTGGTAGTGCACCTACCTCTGGCGCAGGAGACCCAAGTTTGACTCCCAGTAGCAGCGTAGGGACTTTCTCCCCTACTGGGTGTGTGAGTGCTTTCATCATTACCATCCTGCAGCACGGAAATGGCAACACCACTGCAGTATCATCCTTGCCTCAACACCAAGGTCGGGGTGGTCTCTCTCTAATTCCATCTTGGCTGCTGACCAACCTTCGGATTGAATACTTTTCATCATCTTCGTAAACAATCTGAATCATTACAAAAATTATTTGGTTGTTCATTTCCTAAAAATGGCATTGTTATTGTTGATACTCAGCTTACTTACAATAAAGGCAAGTGCTTTAAAAATACAAAAGTAATTAAATGTAAATGTTTTATGTTTCTTGTTGCCTTGACTGCATCTTTTTATTGCAAATTCAATAATGTTGTATGCAATTAATCATGTTGTCAACTATAATGGTAATAGAAATAACTGTATTCAGTGTTGAGTTGATCCTTGCCAAAACAAAACACAGGCAACCAGTGCACCATTATAATGAAGCCTTCAGCCATTCGCGCCAGAAATACTGTCATACTTTCATGACCACGTGGTGCATACACATGCAATATTCTAATGTAGAACGAACAGATCTCTTATTCCAGCTACTCAAACAGTGAATGAAATATTCTGTTAGGATAATAATGATAATATTGATAGTCATAACAAAATCAATGGGTACACATGTAATAATTAACTCTAAAAACATGAGCAAAAAACTAAAAATCATGTATGTGAACTTACATTTATTCGCTCTCTGGAAGCGATTCTATCCCCTCCAGATCAGAATTGGCGTCTGAGCTGTTTATGCTGCTAACTTCCACCCCAAGGTTATCAACAATAATGTCACAATCTCCCAATGTACATACGGGGAAGTGTTGTATTCCATCCAAAAATTTGAGACCGAGATTTCATCGGAAATATACATTTTGGGGTCCCCTGAGTCCGAAAAAAGCATTTTTAGAAAAAAAGATTGTGTGTGCGTGGGTGGACAACACAGCTCAAAAACAAAATCACCGTTAAATACCAAAGTTGGTATTTAAGTTTAGTATCTTCCAAGGATGTGATACGAAGATTTTCAGGAAAATTCCCCAACCACAAACCACCCTTTATATGGAAAAACTTTCGAAAAGTTTAAAAATTCTTTTTTAAAAAATGATTCTAATGATTTTGATTAAAATCCTGCATATTAAAGCTATTTACATCCCAGATAAAATGTATATCTTGAATTTTCTGGGAATAGCATCTGAAGACCACTTTACTCTGGATGAATTTTGCTTAACTGCTAAACTGTTGTAAGAGATAGACAAAAACTTACTACACAAAAATGTAGATCTTGTCAAAACGCACAATTTATAGCGTTTTTGTTGTGGATTTAACTGTTTCCGAGATATTCCTTGTTATTGCTTTCAATTGTGAAGAACTTATACTTATACTTTTCTCAGTGAGTGTTTTTCTTTTGTTCTACTCCTGGCCAAACAAAGTGACAATGCAATGACAACAGCTTTTAAGTATTTGACTATCACTTTAGCATAGCACATTCCTTTAATTCCCTTCTGCTTATGAGGAACTAAGTAATAAGAACATTCTGCTAATGTTTATTTTGATTAACATTGTGTAGAAAGAAGAATAATCTTTTGCAAGAAGCTTGCAGAGCAGCTAGAGAAAGTTACGTGATTGCACATCAGATTATTAAAAAAGAAACTGTGCACTATTATGCCAATTGCATTCTTGACAAAATCATCACACAGGCTTTCTTTTATTTCCTGGACATAACCACTTTTCCGGTTTCAGATTTTTCTTTGCGAGCACTTTTATACTTGTAGCTGAAACACGTGAACTCAGAAGTTAATTTCACCACTTCTTCTACGGGAAGTGTTGGAGATTTCTTACAAAACTTAAAATAAACATATTGGCTGGAGTATAATCCGGGCTTGTGGATTATATTCCAGCCAGTATTGACACCGGCCGTGAAAGCCTAAGAATTTTGATTAAAATAAACATTCAGCACAATAATTTTTTCACCACTAGTCAATGGTTTACCAGCCTTATGCTTTATGTAACTTACAAAGATGCAGGAGTAAATTCACAGCGACCATCCTCCATGATTCTAAACAGCAAGAACCAGCAACCGCCTCTGTTGTAAACAATATTGCAGAAGTCAGGTGACTCGTACGAATAGCATATTGGGACTTATAGCTCTATTTAGCAGTATAAATCAGCGTCAATTTAACTCTTAGTAATTTGTATAGAGTATCATACCATTTAAGAATTAATTCTTTCTGTAATTTAGATTGTTGGCATGAGATTACATTCTTGCACAGACTATTACTGTGTTCTACCATGGTGCACTGGCCACTTGGATCCATTTTCGCACGTATCTACCTAAGAGTGAATAGATATGGCTGGTTAAAAGGATTATAAAGTCAAGCATTTGTCTATATCACAAAGATCTAAACATTGTTCTATACCATTTTAATGCTATGGTCTAATCTGCAAACCATTCTAGTAATTTTACAGAAGAAACAAACAAGCTTTAAAAACTATTTTCTATCATATGATTCTGAAATACACCTCCATAACTCTCCTGAAAATCTTTTTTTCTTTATCTTTTTTAATAGCAACTTGTAATCAAAAATGTTTAAAAAATCTCATGTTTATAGATTATGATTTTAATGATGCAAATATTTTGAACTGCTCAATGGTTCATAGATTAGGCTAATTGCATATAAATTTTATTTTGTTAAGATTTTTACTTACATTACTTTGTGAAATATTCTCTATTTATACAATTGTTAACATTGTTTAATGGTATTTTATATGAATAAAATTGTAATATTGAACAAAAGATTATTCGTAAATAACATAAAAGAACATTTGTTACAACTTTCCATTTCAGATTTCAAACACCACTAGGTTATATAGCATGAGTTGGGATAGTGACCCTCGCCTCACATAAAATGAAATTTACAAAACATGTGTTTCAAGGGCATTCGTCCTCTTCTTCAATTAGTCTGACTGATGGCTGGAACTTGTGCTCTGTGGTCCGTTATGGTGGAGACCTCTGGTGTTCTCAGCAGAAGCTCGTACTCATGTGGCAGTATTTCAAAATTCATGAGCCGGTTTTTATGCTATCTGATGAAAATATTCTCCCAAACTGTGAGTGCTGCCGGGTTGTTTACAACTTTATATCACCAACAATCTTTAAGAAAGGGTGTTTTGGAAAATGGAAACGGCGTGTTATTTATGGATGCTCTTTAACTGCTGTGGTTCTCAGCGTCCCATTCTACATTGGGCCTGAAAGACCACTTAATTTTGCTCAGAGGCCTCTTTATCAGGCTTGAGGTTCTTTTATGTGCCGTAAATCTACGACATGGGACCAACGGCTTTACTTCCCTTCCGAAGGAAGCCATGCTAAGGATTTTTACACCCGAAAAAATCCATTGTCCTCCATCGGGTTTGAACCCGCGACCTTGGGGGGGTGTTTTGGAACAGTGATATGTATGAATAGAATATTTTTGATTTGGATTTGTAATTGAATTAATTAAAGTGGTACTGTTAACACACACTTCACTTACTTTTATTGAGTAGGACAATTGTTTCGCAGACCGTTGCCTGCATCCTCAGCCATTGAACCACTACTGAATGAAGTGTATGTTAACAGTACCACTTTAATAATTCAATTTGATTATGTCTTCACTGTAAGCAGCTTCAAAATTATACATTTATGGATTTGTAATACTTACAGTATCTGTTTTACCAGACTGATTTTGAAGCCATGTGGGCTTCTTTGTTGATGGTTTCCAACTGAATTTCTAAAGGATGTTCTGTTTTGAGGTGTGTTGGTCCCTGGTGACTGAGAGATAAACTTCCACAATGTGTTTTGTGGCAGCAATTCAAAGTTAAAAGTGTAGCAATGGTTTTTAATGATGTAGATTTTCTCCCAGGCATCAAGCTCTGCCACATATCTGGCGGGTTTTATAAGGTAGAGAAGTAAGATATAAACAAACTGACAAATCAGCCATTGCACACCATTTTTGGTCTACTGATCATGAAATAGCACCAAACAAATACCTAATAAAACCCACTAGATATGCAGCAGAGCTTGGTATCTGGCAGAAAAGCTACATTGTTAAAAACTACCACCACACTTTTAACTTTGAATTGCCACCACAAAACACATTGTGGAAGTTCATCTCTCAGTCACCAGGGACCAACACACCTCAACATAGAACCTCCTGCAGAGATTCAGTTGGAAACCATCAACAATGAAGCCCACATGACTTTGAAACCAGTCTGGCAAAACAATACATAAGTGATACTTAAAGTGTTATAAATCCAACTCAAAAATATTCTAACCTTATATTATTTTCTATTTCATGGTGTGATGTCCAAAAATGGTGTGCCACAGGTGATTTATCTGTCTGTTTTTGTTTGATGTGTCTGATATGTTGTTTTAACCTTGTTTTGAAATACTGCCACATGAGTATGAGCTTCTGCTGAGAACACCAGATGTCTCCATCATAACAGACCACAGAGTACAACTTCCAGCCTTCAACTGAAGAAGAGGGCAAACACCCTTGAAACATATGTTTTGAAAATGTCATTTTAAGTGAGGTGAGTGTCACTATCTGGACTCACGCTATTATACTTGAACTACTTCACTTGTCTCAAACTTCTGAGTTTTTTTCATTTACCAAACTTCAGTAAAGCATTTTATAATCCTATAAGGTTATTTTCAAACCAGCACTGTTGAAATTCAGAGAAAATCAGCAACATGATATTTTTTGAACTCATGTCTCTTAATTATGTTTTGATAAAATTAAGCCACCTTTTTATTCTTTAACTCTATTTCCCATTCAATCGGAAAGACTGTTTCAGGGTGCCTTTACGCTATCTTCAGTTCTGTGGTCAACTGACATTGTAACAGTTGGTTGAGTTTGGCCTGGTGTTGTGCTGCCCTCTGTTCTTCTTGTCAGTAGGATGATATCATCCATGGCAAGAACTTCAACATTTATAAGAGTATCTTTTTACTTGGCGAAGAAGAACCTAACCCAAATTTCTAGTTCCAAACATTTCTTTGCACATTTTATCAACTCTGTTTCTTATGATTCTCAGACTGAAAGTGATGTTACTGCACTTGTATCAAATGCCCCTCAAGTGTTCTTTCATCCAGTTTCCAAATTTCTCTTTGTCTTCCCGATATAAATCTTATTACAGTCTTGGTAACTCATTTTATAAATCCCTAATTGATGAGTTTTCAGTGCGCTATCTTTCAAAAGGTGAATTCACAAGTTCTGGATATTATATATATTTTGAGGGGCTAGTACCTCTATTGGAGAGGCGCGCTTTATGGTAAAATTAATGCCATGCGGCCATTGTCACATTAATGTCGCAGATTGAGCTGCAATTTTTATAGTGAAAATACATCAAAAACAAAAATACCCACTTTCTTTTCCTTAGTATCCCTAACCATCAAAGAAAATAATAAACTTTTAAGTTGTAATGGCTGTAGTGTCATCTGTCCAGCAATCAGTTGCCTTGTAGCTGAAAGTGAGCTTTGCTTGCACCAAGGCTACAAGCAATGTGCACAAGACCACACTAAAGATAGCATTCAATCAAGATTTCACGTCACCTAGACAATAAGTTTCATTTTTCATTCACGATTGTGTTTCATTTTTACTTTCTCTACATGTATGATGTAAATAGTGTATAGAGAAGGTATTGTATTGTGCCCAAACATTCAATATCGAGATTTCACCAGAAATATATGTTTTAGGGTCTCCTGTATCCAAAAAAAAGCATTTTTAGAAAAAGATCCCGAGCACAAGTATCCATGAATTCAATAATTCAAAAACAAAAAGTCAGTAAAATACCAAACTTGGTATATAAGTTAAGTATCTTCCAAGGAAGTGACATGAAGATTTTGAGAAAAATTTTCCCAGCCCAAAACACCTTTACATGCAAACATTTTCAAAAATTTTGATTTTCTAAAAAATGGCTGTAACAATTTTGATTAAAATACTGTATATTAAAGATATTTACACAGCAAATAAAATATATATCTTGAATATTCTGGGAATAGCCTCTGAAGACCTCTTTATTCTGAATAAATTTTGGTGGATTTTGCATAAGTAGTTAATCGTAAGAGATAAACAAAAACTTACTACACAAAATATGTATATCTCATTGAAACACACAATTTATGTCATATAGATTTTTTTGTGGAGTTGGCCATTTTTCAGATATTCCTTGTTATTGGTTTCAGTTTTAAAATACTAAAACTTTTCACATACGGGTTTGTCAACTCCTGGCGATGCAAAGAAATGGATTTCTTCCACATGGCAACCATCTTTTAAAAGATTTGACTATCGTTTTAGCCTAGTGTATTCCATTATTTTCCTTCTTCTTACAAGAAAGCATTTCTGCTAAAGTTTATCTGAATTGGCATGAAGTAGACGAATAAGCTGTTTACAATAATTTGTTACAGAGATGTAGAGAAAGTTATGTGAATGGAACACATTAGATTTTTCTTCCCAGCATTGTGCCTCTAAGAAAAATACTAAGAATTGTGTATCTATGTATGTCATTTTTCATAATTGGCTTATCCTCCCAATAGGTAGGACTGACACACCCCTAGGATTTACAAGCAGATGCCTAGGGGTCAGAAGCCTGTTGGGGTGCCAATGGCACGTAACCACAGAATGCAGAACCTAGCCCGTAGCCAGGCACAAGCCTGAGGAAACGCATGATATGAAATGCAAGCAAAATGGATAATAGGAAAGGTCATGATGGAGCAATTGTTGGAATGAGTGGTGAGGGAAACTGGAGGACCCAGAGAATACCTGCCCAGATGCCTCTTTGTCCACCACAAATCCCACATGCAGGTGCTTGGGATCGAACCTGGACCATCTAGCTGGGAGGTAAGTGGTCTAACCACTCAGCTATGGTGCCACTTTTAATAATTATAAAACTATAATATATGCAAGGAATTTAATATTATTATAATTCTAATTTGTAAATAATGGGTAACTCCCAAACCAGGGGCCGCTACAAATCAATATTTCTTCACTTTAAATGTAAAATAAGAGCTTAAATTTTCCCCTACATTTTACTTTTGAAAATTACAGGAAGCCCTCAATATTTTTTTGGCTTGGCACGCTATGGCACAAGAATAGGGAGAGGATTTCATCACTGCGACAAAGCTAGGACTACTGCATCTCTGGGAGGAAGAGATGTGCAAGAGTAGCCAGAACTGATAACAGCAATCGACCACATGTGAGATTTGTGGTGGACAAAGTGCCACAGGGAGGGTTTTCTCTGGTCCGCCCCCATAGTATTCCAATGGTGCTCCATCCTCATTCCATGTATCACCAGTCATTGCCTGAGGTGTCACAAATAGTAAAAGCAGGCATTAATTACTATAATCTGATGTGTTCCATTCATATGACTTTCTGTGCAATGCAGCAACAAATTATTGTTAAAAAGCTTATTCTTCTATTTACTTCATGCCAATCAAGAAAAAATTAGCAAAAATAGTCTTATTACTTGCTTCCTTGTAAGTAGAAAGGAAATAAGGGAGTAGCATAGGCTAAAGTGACAGTCTTTAAGTCTTAAAAGCTGGTTGTCATGTGATTGAAGTTCCTTTATTTGTATGGCCAGGAGCTGACAAATTCCTGTATGAGAAAAAGATGAAACCAATAACAACAAAAACAGTCAACTCCACATAAAACATGTATATAACATAAACTGTATGCTTTAACAAGCTCTGAATTTTTTTTGTGGAATAAGTTTTTGTCTATCTCTTACAGTTTACCAGTTATGCAAAATTCTGCAAAATTCATCCAGAATAAAGATATCATCTTCAGAGGATATTCCCATAAAACACAAGACACACATTTTATTTATGTAAATATCTTTAATATATAACATTTTAATCAAAATCGTTAAAGCGATTTTTTAGAAAATTTTTCCATGTGAAGTTTAGTTGGGGATGGGGGGATTTTCTTGAAAATCTTCGTTTGATAGCCTTGGAAGATACTGAACTTAAATACCAAGTTTGGTATTTAATGGACTTTTCATTTTTGAGCTATGCTGCACACAGACACACACACACACACACACACACATTGACAGACAGTCACACAGGCAAGATATTTTTCTAAAAATGCTTTCTTTGGATTCAGAGGGTCTCAAAACAATATATTTCCGGTGAAATATTGGTATCAAATTTTTGGCTGCAATACAATACCTTCTCTATACACTAGGCACATGGTACGTGTAGAGAAAGTAAAAATGATAACAGCAAGTGCAATGGGGTGTCTAACATTTCCAGACTGAGCATCATCGATCACTCCTTAATGGACCCCTATCTTCAAGGACAGCTTTGTGCAGATGGTTTCACACAAGAGATAGTTCTTACCTCACTGTTCCTTACTACGATGAAACCCAATGTCAGCCTGGTAAATTGAGCTCAGGCTGCTCAAGGGCCATTCTTCTCTGTACCTTTGTTGCAAGGTTACTCTAACAACTAAAGGTTGGGCCAGGATCAAACAGTCTGTTGGCATGACGGCACCAAGAGCATGAGAGCAGACAACTGAAACTAACATAGCAAGCATGCTTTGAAATATACAACTTTTTAAGCATGAAAACATTCTTGCATTGTAAATTAATACAATAAATAATATAAAAATATTGTCCGATATGACCAAACCAGGTTAAAGGATGTTTCGTTTAACCACAAAAAAAAAAAAAAAAAAAAAAACATATATATATATATATATATATATATATATATATATATATATACATACAGGTTTCTGAAAATGTAATATGCTGGTTGCCTAGATACGAGGACTGTCCCAGAAGTACCAGACCTAACAATGAAAGCACAAAAATTTGAGGGAAAAACATCTTTATTTCTCTACACAGTCTCCTTTCAGCTTGATGTACTTTTCCCAGTGATGTTCAATAGCTTGGATACCATATTTATAGTGAAAACTATCAAGGCCTGCAATAAATCCATCAACTGCAAACTGCATCTCTTCAGTTTGACAAATCTTCTACCACCAAGCCATTTCTTCAAGTTTGGAAATAGAAAATACTCAGAGGGGCCTAAATCTAGCGAATAGGGTGCATACGGAAGCAATTTAAACTTTAACTCATTGATTTTGAACATGGCGATAATGGACTTGTGAGCTGGTGCACTGTCTTGATGAAACAAAACTTTCTTTTTCGCTAAATGTTGCTGCTTTTGGTCAATTTCATCACTCAAACGCTGTAACAAGTTCGCATAATATTTGTCATTGATTACTTTTCCTTTTTTGAGATAATCAATGAAAATTATTCTGCATGCATCCTAGAAAACTGACGCCATGACCTTGCCTGCAGATGGAACTGTCTTCACCTTCTTTGGAGCCAATTCTCCCCTTCCAATTCACTGTTTTGATTGTTCCTTCATCTCAGGTGTGAAGTGATGGACCCAGCTTTTATCCATTATTATGAATTGACACAAAAACTCAGCTTTCCCAAACACTTGACTGAACTTCATCACAATGTTGTTTTTGTTCTATCATGAGCAAACGCTGCACCCACTTTGCACACAACTTTCTCACGTCCAGATTTTCATTCAGTATGCAATGTACAGAACTTTTTGATTTCTGGACTGGTAACCTCATTTGGTTGACCACTGTGATGTTCGTCTTGGCAGCTCATACGGCTGCGCTTAAACTCTGCCACCCAATATTTCACTGTTGTAAACGAAGGAACAGACTCCTCCAAATTAGAATCTAGCTCAGCTTTAATATTAGTTGGACTAACACCTCTCGAGTGAAAGTATTGTATCACATAACAATGACCAGTTTTATCCATGTTTACAAATTTGCTAAGAACATTCACTAATGTTGGCTGCCATACAAATGCTAAACAATGTAAAATTGTCAAACTTCTAACTTAAGCTTTCTAAAGTTGATACTTTTTACCATGTTGTTGTTTGAAACAACAACCGCTATCTATACATCAGCTCAGGTACTTCTGGTACAGCCCTTGTATATCATAATTACACATCATGATAAATTTAATTTTAACATCTATTTATAATTTTTATCACCAAAAATACTCAGCCCGCCTGGGTAGCGTGGTGGTAGCATGTCTGCCTCACGTTCAAAAGGTCGTGAGTTCGAATCTCACTTAGGGTGAGTTACCTGGGTAAGGTGTTTTTCGGGGTTTTCCCTTATCCTGAGAAGACGAATGTCGAGTAACTTTAAGCTCCATGGACCCCGAGATCATTTGAGCATCATATCATCAATTGCATTCATCATCCGATATGACCAAACCAGGTTAAAGGATGTTAAACTAAAAAAACACTCCTACAATGTAAATTGGCACAACAATAATATGAGATTTCTGAGAATGTAATAATGATTCCCTAGAAATATTGTAATTATCACAACATGAGAAAAATAGATTTAATGTTATCTACCGAGTGAGTCAAAAACTTCCAAACCATCTGCACTGTGGTTTTCCATTGGGCGTGTGGATACATGATTCTGCACTGCTGCTGTAAACAAGTTCATGCTTCTGCTCTGGAAATGCAGTATTGAGTTGGCAGTGATATCGTGTGGTTCAGTTATTACGTTGTCCTGTACTTAGTGACAAAGTGCATTATAGCTCAGCATTTCGTTTTTACTTTGTATGTGGTAACACATTTTGTGCTCTCAATAGTGTATACAATAGCGAAGTGACCCACATTTAATGTTTTTCACGGACGAGGCTTGATTCCCCCTTCATGGATATGTGTGTATACAAAGCTCTGAGAAACCTGATATTGTTCATGAAGTACCCATTAGCAGAGAATGAGTAATAGGGCCAACTTTTTCAAGTCAACAGTTGATGCCCATGCATGCATAATTACATTTTTGTCCCTATTCTTTAAAGAATTAACAAACAGGTAGTGTGATTTTGCCTTTTTTTCAACAAGACTCTGGAATAGCTCATATAATGAGAACAATTGAAAGTGTGTTTCAGGATAGAATTATTAGTAGAGATTTGGGGCAGCCTTGGGCCTCCGCCATAACCCCCTGTGATTTCTATCTTTGGGGTAACTTAAAACAAAATGTACAAGACAAACCCTCACACCCTGGAAGAATTAAAACAAAATATCCGCCAGGAAGTTGCCAACATTTCTCAACGTGAACTACAGCGAGTGATGGACAGTTTCCTAAAGAGGTGCCAAAAATGTATGGACAACAGCAGAGGACAGTTTCAGCATCTCCTTTCAATTGGTAAGTAAAGCCTTTAAAAGTAGTTTTAAAAATGTTGTATGGTTTCATCTTCATCGTTCTATGATATTGGCAGAGAGAAACGACCATTGAGGATGTTGACAGACAAAACACTGCACAGCCAGTTCATACTTTTTTGACTCACTCGTTATTTGTAATCAGAGCAATATGCCCTGTAATATAATTTTCAAAATAAAGAGTTATCACATACCTCCATCTGCTCCTTTATTTTGCATGCAGCATAAAGGTTGCCTGTAACTGACAAGACCTCCTCTTCCGGGCTGCTACTCCTTTTGTTATCACACCTTTGATTCAATTACATTTAGGCATATAAATATCCTTTTTCTCACATGCATTTTTACAATTTCTGCTTGGAAATTTTTTTTTTGAGATGTTCTTCCATTGGCCTCCCTGAATATTGGCTCAAATTGTTACATTTTACTCAGCCAGTCAACTGATGGCACAATTAGACCTCCACAGGATTAGGCTTCAATCCAACCTTTATTTACCATTTCAGTCTTCGCTAGAAAAATCAGTTTAGATGAAGTATCCAACGTTCTGTCATACTTTCTTCCACAGTAAGATATATGACCTGCCAGATATCTAAAACAGTCTAATGCACATGAATTAGGAGATGCTTCAGATACAGTGTCAAATTGAAATTCAATGTCTTCAATTTCTTTTTCTCCTTCAATCATCGATAGCATTCGGACATATCAGGTAAAAGACAAGATGTCAGAATAGTTATCTATCTTCTTCCTCTTGCAGCACAATAGATTTATTTGACAGAGGGATGTCATTTGTATTTTTACCAAAGAATAGCAAATTCAGGTAGAATTTCACCTCTTCTCTGATGGGTTCTGGTGGAAACAACCAAGTCCTCTAAGTTGGGAAAATAAATTTTCCAAACTGCCTACACATTAAAATGTTGAAGGTCGGAAAACATACCAAATAGCGAACAAATTGTCATATGAAAACCTTTCTGGAATGGAAAATGTTTTTGACTTTCCAACATACAATTTTTCCACAGCACACAAACATTTTTCTCAGAATTTTCTCTTGTACATCTTTACTAGTGCCATATCCACATGCTAACAACTTCCTATTATCTTTCTTTCATTTAAGACGTCAAGTGTACCTGCGAAGCATGCGGTCATACACACGTCCCATGAGACCTGGTGTGTGTTCTATAATGTAAGCTGCTGCCAGAACTCGTGCAACAAGATCTTCTTCCGACTCTACAGGAGTCTCATAAACAAGGCTCTTCATGTGGCCCCAAAGGAAGTCAAGACGAGTTAAATCTGATGACCATGAAATTGGACCACATCGACCTATCCATTTCCTTGAATGTTTGGTGGAGATGTTCGCAGACTTCAAGTGCAAAGTGCGCCATCATGTTGGTACCACATTTGCTGACATAGTGCCAATGGCCAATCTTCACAGAACTCTACCAGTACCTCTGCAGGAAGATCAAATACCTGAGACCTGTTGGGCAGTACGGCCCAATCATATGACCATCAAAGATAGCAGCCCATACATTGAAGCCCAACCATTGCTGAAATGCACGTGACTGTATGGCTTACAGTTTCTTCAGCCCAAAAAACAGCCTCTCTGGTAAAGTGAGCTTCATCTGTGAAAAAAACTTGACTCACCACTGTTGTAAACAGAAGACATACTGCATGACTTCAAGAACTGCAGAGGATGCCCTCAGAAAATCTTATTTGTGTTCCACGCAGCAGGAAATTTAAAATCAAATTGATTTTGTATTGAGGCAATACAATTTTGGACCAAGGGTTCTAATTAACCCCCAGAAATTTGTAATAGGAATTATTAATCACTCTGTATACACATTGACTCTCTTTCCATAATACTGTGTCAGCTTCAGGCATAACTTCATTTCACCACTAACCAAAATAAGTTCATTTTCAATACTGGCTTTGGTGATTAATTTTCCCTCTGGCAGTGGGAAACCATCAAGAGATAATTCCTCTAGAACTTGAATAAGTGTGAAACATCTGCAAAAAACCATACTCTTTTGTCACGACCTCTTGGTTTGGTGAAGCATGTATTCGTGTTTATAATATTAAAGTCCTTCTAAGCAGCCCTATTCTTGGGTCCTAAATCAGCAACAGTAACCAGCATCCTCTAAGTTACATACAATAGATTTAGATTTTAGATAATTTATTTCATCTTTTCAAACTTCATACATATATAGTTATTTTCCTGGAGTTGCTGAATTTGGTATCACATACAGTTAACACCCTGGTTATTTATGTATAGGTCTTTCCCTCTATTTGTACATTTTTATACACTACCAACTTAATCTGTTTATCTCTTTATTACTTACAACCTAATTAGTTTTATTATTAAGATCCTATCTTTCTTTGGTGATTTTCCTCCTCCGTTTCTCTGTTACTTCTCTTTCTTCACTTCCTGGTTTAGGCACGGATTACCTGTTCAGTCTTCACAAATACTTCTAAGACCATCTCTTCTTCCTCTCAGAAAATAATGTAAAATTTTCTTTGGTAATCTACTCTCTTCCATTTTTTCTACATGTTATTTCCACTGTTTCTTGTTACTAGCTATCTTTCCTTTTATGGAGTAGATCTGCAGTTCTTCACGGACATCATCTTTTCTTATCTGGTCCATTCTAGTACACCCTTCTACTGTTCTTAAAAATTTCATCTCAGCTGCTTGTGCTTTACTTTCTTGTTTGGTAGCAATAATCCAAGATTTGCTTCCATATAAAGGTATAGGGACTGTCATTGTTTTATAACATTTTAATTTTGTTTGTTTATGGGCTTTGTTATTTAATGTTCTATTTATTGTGTCACATATGGAATTGTTAAGTTTTTCCCTGTGTAATTATCTAGTTGTTTCAGAAGCTCTTTCTGTTTCCAAAAAGTCTTAAGTACAATATCTCTGGCAGCAACTTTTCCCAGTTTTTATTCCATATTTTCTCCCTCCACATTTTAATTTCCTTGCACTCAATTATACAGTGTAAATGCATATAATAGAATTAAGTAATGCTGGTGTTATCTGTATGTTGAAACCATAATAATCAGGCTGTTTCCATCTTGCAAACAGGCCACAAATCATGCCAAAATATCCATTAGTGCATAGTCCTACATGTCCATGTTCAGTATCAGAAAGTGTTTCTACCCTTTATTTCATTAGCTTTATTAATTCAGACAAAATGCCTGGAACATGTGGGAAGGATGGCAAACCATCTTTTTAAACTAGAGATGCCTGGAAAAGGATAACCAAGCTTAATCCTCGAGTAAGTATAACACTTTTTTAAATGGCATGTAACGTCATGGTTCTGCAGATACCCTCAATATTCCATTTTATTTTATTTTTGGAAAATAGAATACCTAAAATGTTGTGCATCTTCTGGGTAACCGTCCTCTGACATTGGTGTTGGATTGTTTTATTTTCTTCAAATAAGCTATATTCTGCTTCCTCAGGTTTCTGTTCCTAATCATTAGCTGAAAACATTTTGATTCCAAAAATTTATTTCTTTCCTGAACCTCAATATATTTTACTTTTAATTGTTCCAGCTCCTGGATTTCATTGCAGAGCATTTCGATGGAACTGAACAGATCAATTTTTCTTTTTTGGGGTGAAATATTCTCTACAGTTTCAGAGATATTTTTCAGAATACAGCTAGAACAGTGTCTTTTTATTTGATTAGGTGTTGGATTCTGAGGTGCAACATCTGATATGGGAACATCCAAAGTAATGGCTTTGAAAAGATTAATATTTGGAACTGCATCTGGCTTTAACGTTTTCCTGGGAGGAATTTTTAACAATTCTGCACGTAAGTCGCGCATATAATCTTCTGGCCTAAAGTGCTTTGAACATACAGTTGAGGTCAAAATATTGAATGTATCTTTACGTTGACAGCTGTGAATCCAAGCTTTCTGCAGTTTAAGGTCTTTTGGAAAGCTGTGATAGACGATGTCTGTGCCTTTTGTTTTTCTGCTGTATGACAGACATCCTGCCACTGCACATCCTGGCATTTTGTTATCCTAAAAATATAAATGACAACTCTAACATTCAGACCCATACGGTTTCTTAGTATAGAGTGGTATCTCATCTTTCACTATTGAATATTTAATAATTTTAATGTACTTCAATAATGTAAATTAAGATAATTACATTGCTTAAGAATAAAATAAAAATGTGTTAATGTAAACACATGAAATGCACTAACTTGCCTTTTAAATTCCCTCTTATTATATAAATGAATTAACATTTAAATGCATCCTGGTAACTTATTCATCATTTTTGAGTCGAAAGACATGATGAAAAGATTAACTATTATAGTTTAGAAGCAGTTGCAAATATACAATTTCATTAAATTAGGTTAATTACCTCAGAACTAGTTTCAAGGAATCACTTCCTCATCATCAGTTGCTTGCAACTGGTAGAAGGGAACTAAAGAAATGTGCTATGCTAAAGTGATAGTCAAATGTTTTAAAAATTGTCGTTATGTGATTGCCATTGCAAATTGCTTCTTTGCTTGGCCAGGAGTAGAACAAAAGAAAAACAGACACTTCCTGTCTGAGAAAAGTATTAGTACTTCACAATTTAAACCAATAACAAGGAATATCTTGGCAACGGTTACCTCCACAACAAAAACGTAAATGACATAAATTGTGTGTTTTGATGAGATCCATATTTTTGTATAGTAAGTTTTTGTTTATCTTTTATGGTTTAGCAGTTAAGCAAAATTTAGCAAAATTCACCCAGAATAAACATGTATTTCCGGTGAAATCTCAGTATCAAATTTTTGGGTGGAATACAATACTTCCTCTATACACTAAGTACATAACTCATGTACAGAAAGTAAAAAAGAATAAAGAGGAAGAAAAATCAAAGAAAGAAAAGAAAAAAATGCCAGCTCATAAAAAAACATTTCTTTGGAAATTTCGTCCTAGATTAATAAACTTTGAGATCCCAATGGAAGAAAATCTGATCAAATTTAATTGCCACTGCCAGAGGGACTAAGAGACAAACATAACCACCAAAGGACAGCCAACCAGTTGCAATGAGCTAAGATAAGGAAGTGATTCCTTGAAACTAGTTCTGAGGTAGTTTCACCTAATTTAATGAAATTGTGTATTTGCAACTGCAACTAATTATTGCTGTCCCAACTGGAATTAAAATTTTCAGTTGACTTGTAACACTATATGGCTCAAAAATTAATTTTAGCCCTGCATCAAGTTTAATTTCCTTTTCACAATTGTAGGATTAATAGGTGCAATCTTAAGGAAGAAATTAATATCACAAAACATAAAATTATAAAGATATTTGATCCAATAATAAAGCTATTAAAATTGATGAAGATCGTAATCTAACTTCCAAACCATAGCTTTGTATAGCGAGAGAGGCTTGTATAGATTACCTACAGAAACAAACTTTTTATTAACATATAAAAGAAAAGTTCTATGTTTGTGCCATTTGTGTATGAGGTTTGCTGAGCTCTTATGCAGTCTCCACTTCTTACCAGCATTTACATTACACGTTAACTACTAATGATGATGATTATGCAATTTTATACTGAAATTGTAATTAATCTGCTTTCAGCACTGCTGATAAAAATTCATGTCACCATTCAGAACACCATACACAGTACAAGCACATTACTTTACAGAAATGAAGCATTAAAATGCCTTGTTGCTATACAAATAACATAGAGTATCTTAGACTATTTTTATGGCCAGTGTTGTTATGTGCATTTCCCAGGCTGCTGTGCTGTGGTTGTTGTTTAAAATGTGAACCATTTTTACGTTTTGCCAACTTCTATGGTCAGCTTCTTTCAGTGGCAGTCAATGTAATGCTGGCTATTTATTCTCTCCATTTAGGAGGGCAAAATGGGTGATAGGTATCGCGCAAATGTGTCCAGCAGGCAAGAGAAGGGAAACCAGCTGTTTGTTTATTAATAGCGGTTTCCAGGTGTTGCTTATTCAGTAAACACCGCCTTTGTTCCAGTTGTTTAACTGCTGTTCTATTTCAATAGCTTCTCTCCTGAGAGCATTGAAATATCCTTTTGTTTTTGCCAGCACCTAATATCTTGAAATGTCATTCTATGGCCCTCTGTAAATACGTGCTCTGCAACTGCTAAATGTTCTGGCTGCATTAGGCATATATGACATTCACATTTTAACCTACAGCATAACAGCCCGGAAAATACACTTTTTACATATAACAAATAACATCATTCATTGCCAAATATGCTCTATCAGATTAAGACGTTAAACTATAAATAAATAAATCTTTATAACACATGGTATAAAGCACATAACATATACTTTCTGTTTTATTCAATGATAAAGGCAAACATTTGCAGTACAAAAGTACAAAATAATAACCTACTTTTCCAACTAAAGTAGATGAAAATAGTTTTCCTTTTAAAATGTTATTTAAAGTTCTTTTCTCTTTTAACAGCCTGTTCGCTCATTCTAAAATCTTCCACTTTATTGAGTTTGTCCGAAATATTTCATGGATATTCCAAAAAACCATAAATTAAAACTGTCATTATATTTATTGTACTCCAAAGTGTTTTAGGATTACTGATTTTGAAAGAAACAGTAAATGTATTAAAAAGTAGAAACATACAATAATTGCTAACACAAACATATTTCAGTACCTCACAACCAGTCGGCGGGAGGTAGCTGAGTGCGCACAGTGATTCCAACCAGTCCTGGTTACCAGTTTTCTCCACATCAGTGTGCTTACAGAGGAAAAACATGATGAGATAGGACAAACGGAACATATCCCAAGAAAATCTCTGACTAGGTTATCACAGGAAACTGGAGTTTCACAATTCTTGGCTTGGAAAGCCACTAAACTTTTGAATTAAAAACTCCTAAAATAACTGTAGTTCAGGCACACGTGATACTGTAAGTAGAGTTAATTTCTGCAATTGGGTGTAGGATAAAGTTAATGATGCCTCTAAGGACCCAAAGTTAATTTTTTTCACAGACAAAGCATGGTTTTATTTAAATGGCCATGTATTGACACAAAACAACAGATATTGGAGTACAGAAAAACCTGATATTGTACACAAAATGCCATTGCATGATCAGAAATTTGGTTTTTGATGTGCTATGAATGCCTACTAAATTATAGGACCTATATTCTTTGAGGATACAGTTAATGAACACAGATACAGGGATAAAATAACCAAACCATTGCTGGAATATTTCTGTGATATTGAGTACACAGGTTTATTTTCAACAAGACTCTGCTACAGCATATACAGCTGATCTCTCGTTGAAATTAATGAGGAAATTTCAGAAGATAGGGTCATCAGTCAAGAACTATGGCCACCACGCTCCCCAAACCTTACAGTACACGACTTTTATTTATGGGGGAGCTTAAAAAACATATTGGAACAACCTGCATAAGTTGGAAGAACTGAAAGACAATATCAGAAGAGAAATTACTGCAATTTCAAAAGAAGAATTAATTAGTGTGGGTATTAATAGAAAATTTCTTAAAGGGAGTGAGACATGCATGGAGTGCAAGGATATCATTTCCAACATCTTCTGTGATACAAATATGTGGTTATTGTATGCAAGTAAATCTATGTGCTTGAGTTCAGGGTCTGCAAATATTCAACTCGGCCAGTAGCAACTACCTTCCACCAGCCGGCCAACCGCGAGTCAAAAAAAATCTAATGTATTACACTCACGTGACTTTCTCTAACTGTTCTACAAACAAGCTTCTACAAAAGATTATTTTTCTTGCTACAGCATGCTAATCAAGATAAACATTAGCAGCATGTTCTTATTACTTGATTCCTTATAAGTAGAAGAGAACTAAGGGAATACATTAGGATAAACTGGCAGTCAAATGTTTTAAAAACTATTGTCATTGCAAATGGCTTTTTTGCTTGGGCAGGAGTAGCACAAACGAAAAACGGATGCTTCCTGTCTGAGAAAAGTATAAGTACTTTACAATTGAAACCAATAACAAGAAATATCTTAGAAATGGTTACCTCACCAACAAAAATGTAAAGGACATATATTGAGTTTTGACGAGATCTATACATTTTTTCTGCAGTAAGTTTTTATCTATCTCTTACAGTTTAGCAAAATTTGGCAAAAATCATCCTGAATAAAGATGTTTTCAGAAGCTGTTCTCAGAAAATTCAAGATATACATTTTATTTGGGATTTAAATATTTTTAATATACAGTATTTTAATCAAAATCATTAAGAGCCATTTTTGAGAAAATCAAAGTTTTCGAACATTTTTCCACGTAAAAGGTAGTTTATGGTGCGGGAGATTTTCTTGAAAATCTTTGTCGTATCCTTGGAAGATACCTAAATACCAAATTTGGCATTTAACGTCTTTTCGTTTTAGAGGCTATGCCGTCCAGACACATGGACCTTTTTCTAAAAATGCTTTTTTTTTTGGACTCAGGGGACCCTAAAACATATATTTCCCCTGAAATCTTGACACTTAATTTTAGGTGGAATACAATACTTCTCTATCCACTATGTACATTGTACATATGGGGCTAGAGAAAGTAATAAGGTATTGTATGTGAAATAGTGCTAATTTATATATTTTTTGTAGTTCAATATCCTTTGACAAGGTAGTTCATTCAATGTAAATAGAATATGATTGATAAAGAGGTTGGGCTAAGCTCATGTCGTAACTCCATGGCACGACAGCTCACAAGGAACCTTGGCCTACCACCTGGCCGCTGCATGCCCCATTGTATTAGAGGGTCAGACGTGGTCAGCACCTCAAACCCCTCTGGCTGGTTAATGCGGTCCTCATACCTGGAGCTGCTACTTCTCCATCAAGTAGCCCCCCCCCCAAGGACCTCATGAGGCTGAGTGCACCCCGGCCCAGACCTCCCAGCGGCGGAAAATTCCCCATGCCAGTACTGGGAATCAAAGCCAGGTCTCCCACTTGGCAAGCAGCAATGCTACCACCACATTAAGGAGCCGACCAGCTCATGTCATAACAGAATGCAATTTGCTTAGCATGAAATAAATAGATAACCAAAACCAGTTGGTTCATATCAGAAATTGAATGAAATTGGTGAAATGGGGTTTAGGTCCAAAAATCTTAAAGTTACTCAATATTTGCCTTCTCAGGGGTAACTCACCCTAATTGAGATTAGATCCCAGGACACCTTGAATGTGACACGTTACTGCCGCAGGATAGTTTAGTGTGCAATCAAGAGAATGACATGGTCATTTAAATGGAAATTGATTTTAAATTCCATCATTGCAATATATTTTGGCATAAGTCCATGAACTCCATTTTTAAAGAAAGCAGTTGCAGAAGCTATCAAAATAAAATTTAAGGTGATGCTTCGGTGAAATTCGATCAAAAAGTGTGAAAATAAAACAAAATATATATAGGGTCATTAAATTATAAGGTGATCCCTGTCGCAGCCTCTCTCCACTGTGCAAGAAATCTGAGTCGCCAGGAAAGTGGTGCCTGCAAAGAAGCACTAAAATATATATTGTAAGATAATTTATGGAAATGTTGACCTTCTGCTTACATATGGGCAGAAAATACTCTCGCTCACTCGTCCCAAGCTTAGCATTAGAAATCCTGCATGATGTTATCACTAAGTTTATGTAGATTACACAGGGATTTCTGCTGCTGAGCAAGAACATCTTTAACTTGTTATACTGCCTGTTTGGGAGCAGATGCTCAACATTTTCAATATTTACTTAAGGTAAGGAATCCAGTGCAGCTTTGCCAGCACCACTTTCCCAGTAACTTTTGGATCTCTCGTGCAGTGGAGAGAGGCCGTGACAGGGGTTACCTTATAATTTAATGACCCTATATATATTCTTTTTTATCATAGTAAAACAATATCAATTCCAAACATTGGTGCACTTCATTATTAATTAACTGAAGCTATAAATGGACAGGTGCATGTTTATTAGAATGCATGCTCAACTTTAAATCTTTTCACCCAAACCTTTTTCAACACATTTCCCTACTCAAAATGCTCCAAACAATGCAATTTTTACTAATTTGTTACAAAACTGTTAGTGTGTCTATAAAAAGCAAAGTAAAAAAAAAATACTTTTTCAAAATAAACTACAATTTATTAAAATATATTAAATATTGAAAAATCAAGAGTTCTAGAGAGTATAATGTGTAATCATTTTACTACAATAATTAGTGCTAATATAAAAATAATTGTAAACTCGTTTACGTAAAACTTAATTTTAATGTGAATATTTTTAAAAATACATCACATGGCTCATAATGAATTTACACTGTAAACATTATTATTAAAATTATCATGCAAGCTTGAATTTTGATACATGGCAGAAATATCACTATTGTCCTATACAATAACTGGCATAAATTTCAATAAGATATTTTACATGCTGTGGGTATTGCAAATTTCACACATGCATAACCTTAAACTCTTAAATGTCGTTGGTGATAAATTATGGTTACATTTTCAGTTACTCTGAAGAAACTTTTATGAAAGCGTGCTGCATTCTGCTAATACGTTGCCTTTTTCAGGTAAAAATGGAAATGAACATGTTAAAATAACTCAAGAATTCAAAAATTACATAATTACAATATACGAACATACTGCGTTGTAGATGTTGTTGTATTGTTTACAGTACTTATAATATATATATATATATATATATATATATATATATATATATATATATATATATATATATATGTGTGTGTGTTTTTTTTTTGTTTTTTTTTAATATTCAAAATATCTAAGTACATATTTACCTGATATGGAAAACAAGATTCTCAAAATAATCTAGAAAAGAAGTTTACACGTTGTTGTAGTTGTTGCGGATAGAGTCCAAGCGAGCACTTTCCTCTAAATTTGGCGGATTTTACATGCCACCATCGGGTAAAATTTTGCATTTCTCAGTCAATGGATTTTTTAAAGGATTTATGGACTGTTGTCCACAAAAATATTTGGCAATTCTGCGCAACGGCTCTAAATATTATTCCGTCTGCTAGGCGGAGTACCAACAGCGGAATACTGTGTCCGCTATATCCGCTGGGTGCCAGCCGCTACCAACATTAAATAAATCATAGATGGGACTACAAATTGAATTCCCCTCTGCCCATTTCGGTCACGAAACGTGCAAACTGCACATATCACGTGAAACATGACTTGTCCTGCAAGAAATGTTTTATATGTAATGAATTAAACATATAAACGTGATTAATGCAATATAAGTCGGTTATTTATATTTCAGTAGATGTTATTGGTTTGCGGTCTTATCGCTTATGCTCAACCTTGCTGCATATATTCTGTTACAACTATTATACTTTTAATTCAAAATCTTCTCGGGCTTCTAGCCAGGTAAAAACTTGGCTTGACACCAACGTTTCGAAGAAGTGCATCTTCCTCGTCTGAACTGATCACCCTGAAGACGAGGAAGATGCACTTCTTCGAAACGTTGGTGTCAAGCCAAGTTTTTACCTGGCTAGAAGCCCGAGAAGATTTTGAATTAACACGTCGCCAGGAAAGCTTTAGTTCTTATATTATACTTTTCTCTACCCGCTATGTTTCCTATTGCACAGATCCGTGAGATCAGAATGTAACAAACATGTAGCAAATGAGCAAGAACCGTCAGATTCAGATTACTGCTCAGTGCTTTAGTTTCATTCTCCGATTCCTTCTTACGAGTAAGTTTTTTAATTTTTTTATTTATCCTTTTAGAAAAATTTACATTATGATTCGGACATGTCAATCGTATAAATCTTTCACTAACTTTATACATGTGTACAGTAGTACAGTAGCCAAATGATAAGACAATAAGTAATTTTCAATTACACATCATTAAGTTATAAAGAGCTAGTAATTCATATTATATTTTGAAAACACACTATAACACAATTTATTAACTCATGGTATTTATACAATATGATACATACTCATCTATGGAATAAAATGTGTGCAGTAGTAGGAACGATTTTAAACGTTTTGAAAATGGTGATTTTTAGTAATTACTTTGATATTCTGAGGCAATATGTTAAATAGTCTAATACCCAAATTCTTTATATTATTTTTAGTTATGTTGGTGCTACAGAATTGAATATGCAGTGGATTCTTTTGTCGAGTGCTATATTGATTGAGGTTTTGATTCCCTTCAAGCTGATTGTACATTTTTTAACATAAGTTAAAGTCTCTAATATCAATACGTAAATATGAGGCAATATTTTTTGTTCTTTGAAAAGTTATGAGAATGTACCTAATTTAGCATACCCGTCTTTGTTTCGATATTATTATTTGATGAACCTGGGTGCTGTTTAATAATCAGACTTCGATGTAGTGCGACTCCTTACGCAACAGAACTATCTTTCGTAGTTCTTGGCTTTTTTAGTATACTGCTAGGTCTACATTACTAGTTGCCTTGGTCATGCCTTGGACCGAAGTTGAACTGGCGCATCGGTACAGTGCATAGCGTTAAAACATTACGTAAATAAATAAATACTTTTATTCACCTTCAAAATTACTATAGACTTTATGGCTTCGTCAAAAGGTATAAAACAAATTCTAAGCATTGACTACATTCTTAAACGGATGCGTACGCTTCCACGACCTGTGTCTTGATGTGTTTTCTTATCTTCCGGAGAGGGCCGCGTTATCTTACATGAGAATACCGACGTTTCGCTCATCTTGCCGTGAGCTTCTTCTGGGCTCTTCTCTGCACAAAAGCCCAGAAGAAGCTCACGGCAAAATGATCGAAACGTCCGCATTCTCATGCAAGATAACGCGGCCTTCTCCGGGAGCTAAGAAGACATACATTCTTAAACATTTACATTTAATAATAACATTGGACTTAATATTAAATTTGAAAAAGTGCGATCCTGGTCTTAGCGCCGTCATCAAACTTCCCCTTTCTTAGTGGAGGTGCCTCCCTCAGGTGGACAGGAACCATGAAACAAACAAGCATTCAAGGTAGTATATTTAATGAAGTTAATATGGTGCAGTGCTATAATGTTAGCAGGCTTCTAAATCTAAATAATCACAATTGTTTAAAAGTATATTTGTAACTTTTCTCATAAATACATAGTTTACATTTACCCCTTACAGTATTCAACATATTCATTTAAGGAGTAAAACTGTTTCTTTTTTAGTAAAAACTTGTGTTTCTCTGCCTTGTATTTATTTATAGAGGATATATTTTTTAAGTTCCCTGGTAAATAATTATATACTTTTAAGCTATTATACTTGAAGGAAGTTTCAAATAGTTTGGTGTTGGGTGAGGTGTAATGTAGCTTGTTCTCATTGCGTGTATTGTGAGCATAAATTTCCCCATTAGTGCTGTAATTTGCAGCATTTATTTTCATGTAGACTAATAACTATTTTATATACAAACAAGGTAACGTCAGAATACTGAGATTTGGGAAATGTTCCCTACAACTTTAGTTTTTTGGAATACCAACTAGGATTCTTAATGCCCTTTTTTGAAGTTTAAACATTATATTGCTATTCAAAGCACTTCCCCATAAGGCTAAACCATACAGCTGTAATGAATGAAAGTAAGCAAAATAACAAGTTTTCAGAACCATAAATGATAATCGAAGTTTTAGTTGATGAACAAAACAAACTCGACTAGTTTCCCTGATAGTTTTTCTATGTGTTTCTCCAACTTAGATTTTTATCCACCCATAATCCTAGAAATTTTGTTTCCTGTTCAAAAGTTACTAATTTAGGACTTATTCTGATGCTGGGATTCCCTGCTTTTCGACAAGCTTTATGCTGAAAACTTAAGTGCTATTGATTTCTCTTTATTTACAAGCAGTTTGTTGGCTTTAAACCAATCAATGATTTTCTTCACAACCACAGTTGACAGTTGGAGATTTACATCATCCTTTCCTGCGATAAAAATGCTTGTATCAGGTGCAAAAATTGTGGCTTCTGTTATATTTTCAAGATATAAAGGTAGATCATTAATGTACAACAGAAACAGTAGAGGACCAAGAATAGAGCCCTGTGGATCTCCTGATATTACAACTCTTTTTTTCTGAGAGTTCCTTTCTAATTTCCTTGAGTTTTGCATCTACAGCATCAATTTCTACCACCTACTCTCTTGTTTGTAAGTATGATTTAAACCAGTTGAAAGCAATTCCTCTCACACCGTATTTATATAACTTGTTCAGCAGAATTTTGTGATCCACCGTGTCAAAAGCTTTAGATAAATCCAAAAATAGTCCTATACCACCCTCACTTTTGTCTAGTACATCATAAATACTATCAACAAAATTTATCACTGCTAAGCTAGTTGATTTATTACTTTGGAATCCATACTGACAACTGGTAATTATATTATGTTTAGTAAGGAATTTCATGAATGATGATGATAATGGTGTATAAGGGCGCTCAACTGCCGAGGTCATAAGCGCCCTTATGATTAAAACTTGGCAATAGGCAGTAAGAAAATACCAAACAAAAAAGTAAACACAAGTAAAAGAGCTAACACAGTTGAAACGGAAGTAACAGAACTGTCCAGCCCTCTAACCAGAGCTGGATATAAAACTCCATCTAAAATCAACACATTAAAACCAAAAGAGTTTAAAAAACCGCTATCACACTAAAACGGCAAGGTAAAAGAAACTTTTGCTAAAAATTTAAAAACCCTGTCCACTGCTCTTGGGTCATCTGCCAGGACCTCAGCAAGAGAGGCCGGCATGCCCATAGATGACCGAATGTGTACCAGGTGACCACACTCCAGCAACACATGACGAACTGTCTGTGCCTCCCCACAGAGCGCACAGACAGGAGCAGGTTCACGTTTAAAAAGGTAACTGTGAGTAAAAATACAGTGGCCAATTCTTAGCCGAGCTAGTACTACCTCCTCCCGGCGGAATAAACGAGAGGAGGTTACCCAGTTGACAGGGAGGTCCTTCACCTCTCGCAGCTTATTACCACGGAGAGCCGACCACTCCGCATGCCAAGTCGAAAAAACGGCTCTCCATACAGCCACTCTAAAATCTTCTGCTGTTGAATGGGTAATCGTAACACTGGGCGCTGTGACTGCCGATTTCGCTGCCAAATCCGCCGTGTCATTCCCTGGCAAGCCAACGTGTCCAGGAATCCATGCGCACTCCACATTAAAACCAGAAGCGTGCAAAATGTGGAGAACGTCCTGGATGCGCTGCACCAAAGGATGGTAATTGTACAGCTCACGAATGCTCTGAAGGGCACTAAGGGAATCACTAAGAATAAGGCAGTCACCTAATTTTCGACGTCGAATATACAGAAGGGCTTGATAAATAGCATATAGCTCGGCAGAATATACAGATGTGCAACTAGGCAAACCGTAAGTAGAAGTTGCGGTGCCAGTGACAAAGGCACAGCCAATACCGTCGGGGCTCTTACTACCATCGGTGTAAATACAAATACGGCCACTGTATTTGGATAAAAATTCTAAAAAGCAACGACGAATACTATCAAGAGGCGTAACAGATTTCCCGTAGAGCGTCATCCCGAGATCGACATGGGAGGTAGCGCGTAACCAAGGGGGGGTGTATGCTCTCTCCTTTGGATAACAGCCGAGGAATGTCAACATGGTGCTGGCGTAGAAGCTCACGGAAACGAAAACCTGCTGGCCTGGGGCTCAGAGAGCGGAGGCAGTATCGCTCGTGCAGCTCAGGGGAGAAAAACGCGTGATAAGTTGGATGCCCAGGCATACACTTCAGCCCACAGCCATAATTAGCAAGCAGGACATCACGCCGACAACGCAGAGGAGGTTCTCCCGATTCGGCGTAGAGGCTAACAACTGGGCTCGTTGGAAAAGCTCCAACGGCCACACGGATGCCCTGGTTATGGACTGTGTCTAACCTTCTGAGCACTGAAGGTCGAGCTGAAGAATACACAATGCTGCCATAGTCCAACTTCGAACGAATCACAGCACGATAAAGACGAAGCAATGCCGTCCGATCCGCACCCCAAGATTTGCCACTTAGTATCCGTAAAAAATTTAGAGAACGGTCACATCGTGCTCTAAGCTGTGCTATTTGTGGTGCCCAACAAAGTTTGCGATCGAAGATCAAACCAAGGAATCTCGCCTCGTCTGCGAAAGGAAGTAAATCTGGCCCGAGTCGAAGAGACGGCGGCATTTGCCACTTACGGCGCCAGAAGTTAACGCAGACTGTCTTCTCAGCGGAGAAACGAAAACCGTGTTTCGAGCTCCAAGCATAGAGATTGTCCAAACACCGCTGGAGACGGCGTTCCAAAAACGGTGTACGCTGAGAAGTACAGAAGATGGCAAAGTCGTCCACGAATAAACAGGAAGAGACACCTTGAGGCACACATAGTGATATGGAATTTATCGCAATAGCAAATAGAGTCACGCTGAGTACCGAGCCCTGCGGCACTCCGTTCTCTTGAATAAAATGGTTAGAAAAATCCGAGCCCACCCTCACTCGAAAAACGCGGTCCCGCATAAACTCCTGAATGACCAACGGTAGGCGTCCACGTATGTTCCAGTTGTGCAGAGAACACAATATTCCCGCACGCCAACACGTGTCGTAGGCCTTCTCGAGGTCAAAAAATATCCCAACTGTGGGGCTGTTCTTAAGAAACCCGTCCATAATCTGAGTTGACAGAGAGACAAGGTGGTCAGCAGTTGAACGTCGTCGTCGAAAACCACACTGGATGTTCGTCAGAAGATTGTGGGATTCCAGCCACCACACCAACCGTCCATTGATCATGCGTTCCATCACCTTGCACACGCAACTGGTGAGGGAAATAGGACGTAAACTGGAAGGAAGATGGCGGTCCTTTCCAGGTTTAAGAATGGGTATGATGGTGGCCTCCCGCCACTTGTCTGGGAAAATGCCATCAACCCAGACACGATTATAGACCTCGAGTAGGAATTCTTTGCCATCAGGAGAGAGATGTTGCAACATTTGAACGTGGATACCATCTGGACCTGGTGCTGAGTGTCGTGAAGAGGAGAGTGGATTGTCTAGCTCTGCCAGAGTGAAAAGGCGATTATAATGCTCAAGGTTGCCAGAAAGAAACGAGAATTCTTGAGATTTCACCTGATTCTTAACTGTAAGAAACTCAGGGGAATAATTGCCTGAGCTAGACACCTGAGCGAAAGCACTGCCTAAAGTATTCGCCACGTCAAATGTATTAACAACAGCTCCGGTAGGTGTTTTGAGACCGGCGATGGGCATATGGTTCGGTTTCCCAGCCACACGTCTTAACTTATCCCATACGACAGAGGAAGGTGTATGTCGATTAAAGGAACCCACGAATTTATTCCATGACATCTTTTTGCTATCCTTAATAACCCGCCTAGAATGTGCACGCATCCGTTTATAGTGTATCAGGTTATCCAGTGTAGAAAAACGCTGGAAAACCCATAGAGCTCGTCTGCGAGCGCGAATAGCATCCCGACAGTCATCGGTCCACCAAGGTACCGGAAATCGACGGCTGTAGCCAGTCGAACGCGGAATGGATTGCTCAGCAGCAGAAAGAATGGTCCCTGTGAGATGTTCGACCAAGTGGTTCACAGAGTCGTGCTCTTCGTAGCTAAATTCAGCCAAGTGGAAGTACAGTTCCCAGCTGGCGTGGTCTAGGCGCCAACTAGGTAAACGGGTGGAACATACAACGGGTGTCAAGACACTAATACGACAAGGAAAGTGGTCACTAGAATGCAAATCCGAGATGATATTCCAGCATAAGGTGACTGCTAGCTGAGGGGAACAAATTGCAATGTCAATGTGTGAAAAACTATGAAATGCGTCAGAAAGAAAGGTGGGCTATCCGGTGTTCAAGAGAGCAAGATTCTGACTATCCAAGAAGTCTTTAAGTAGCGTACCTCTCGCACAAGCCCGAGGAGAGCCCCAAAGAGGGTGATGGGCATTCACGTCGCCTACCAATAAAAAGGGTGGTGGCACCTGCGAAATGAGGTGTTCTAAGTCGCTCTGCGAGAGGTCCTCAGATGGAGGCAAATAGATACTGCAAATGGTGAATAAAGCGGAGGGTAGCTTAAAGCTGACAGCAACGGACTGGATTGCAGATTGTATGGGTACGGAGTTGGCAAAAATATCATCTCGAATAAGCATCATAGTGCCCCCATGTGCCGGGACACCGTCCTACGGGGATAAATCACATCGTACGGAGGAGTAATGTCTGATGGTAACGGTGTCCTGTGGACGGAGCTTCGTCTCTTGTAAGCATACAGCCAAGGGTTCGTGCTGGCGTAGCAACAAGTCAAGCTCTGGTCGATGTGGTCGAATTCCGCGTATGTTCCAATGGAGGATAGCCATTGGGTATATTATGGGATAAGTTTCAAATCGAAAGACGCTTCTGCAGATTGGGATTAGCTGGTCGGTTCAATTTGTTCTTCTTAGGCGTTGGGCTAGTACTATTTTCAGGAGCACGATCCTGCCGTTTCCGCACTGTCCCTCTGGCAGTGGCGGCAGAATCCTCCTGGTCCATCTCCTCCACAAGGGAGGTCCCTTTTTCAAGAGCAAATTTCGGTCCGAGAAGTTCGAACCGATTGGATGTGCTGATCGGCGAAGACGGCCGTCGCCGATTCACGCCCTCCTCGCCAGATGACCCTTCAGAGGAGGATACACGTGTGGAGTTGCGTGTACTTTTCTTACCCTTAGATGACTTGGTAATAGATTGCACATTCTCTTTCAAGAAGTCTTGTGGTACATACTTGGTCTTAAACTGTTTTTCCGGGGCAGAAGACGTCGTGAATTTACCAGCTTTAGTTCCCGAGGTCGAGGCTTTCGGTGACAAGTGTGCAGGACTATTCTGTAAGCTGGCGGATTTGGCAGATGTTGATACCAACTTGGGTGTAGGTGCCGAAGGCTTTGGCAGCGCTTGGGCTAAAATAACCTTTTCCGCAATTGTAGCCCCGTTCATATCGCCGGTCGGTGTTGCGATTTCCCGACGCGGTACCGGTTTAGCTGCAACTGAGCTATAGGTACCGGACCTCGGGGCAGAGGGTTGGCGGAGTCGCAGGAGCTTCCGGGCTTCCAAGAAGGACACCTTCTCTTTCACCCGTATCTCCTGGATCGCTCGTTCCTCTGCAAAACGGGGGCAGTCTCGGGAACTAGATGGGTGTTCCCCGTTACAGTTCACACACGATGGAGCTGAAGCACAAGCCCCATCGTGGGAGATGTCACCGCAGTGGACGCAGGTGGAGTTGCCGGTACACACCTCACTAGTGTGACCATAACTTTTGGCATTTAAAGCACCTCAGCGGATTGGGTATATAAGGCCTAACTTCGATGGCTTCATACCCTGCCCTAATCTTTTGAGGGAGGTCAACCCGATCAAAAGTAAGAAACAGGGTACGAGTAGGCAGGAATTCACCGTTGATCTTACGTTGTACCCGATAAACAGATGAGACACCCTGAGTCGCAAGATTTTCTTGGATCTCCTCAATGGACAAACCGTCCAACGCGCGGGTTGTTACTACACCGCGGGAGGAGTTCAGCGACTTGTGCACCTCGACCTTCACTGGATAGCTGGCTAACATGGTGGCTTTAAGTATCCTTGCGGCTTGCGAGGCGGAGTTGGCTTCGACAAGAAGTGTACCATTGCGAGCTCGAACGCAGGATTTAATCGGACCAGCAATGGCATCGAGACCCTTTTGGATAGTAAAAGGGCTCACCGTAAGGAACTTCTTACCTTCCTCTGTCCTATGAATAACCAAGTAGCGAGGACCACATGACTCGACTACTTCCTTTCCAACGTCTTTATTTGCATTAAGGGGGTTTAGTTTTGGTGCCATAGAAAAAATGGTATAAATTCATCCCCCAGTGCTCCCCACCCACCACGGAGCCCAACGAGGGGTCACCCCACTGGGGTGACAGGGCTACACAGGGGATATAGCGGGCTCGCCGTCCCACTCACCCTGGAGTTCGGTATAATACCTAGTCCTGGCCGATTGACTAGGGGTGGGTTAGTCCCTAGCCTCCCGTTTAGGCAAATCAGAAACCAAAGCGGTGTATTAGGCTGCGCACCCTCCCCAGTTACTGAAAGACAGAAGCCCAGGCTCAGGTATGCAACCCTCAACCAACCAGGATATTCCTTTTCACCGACACGGGTCTCCACGTACGGCCTACACGTGGGTGGGCATTTTGACCTTCTGACTCCCTCACCACTCTGAGGTTGCCCACAGAGGGAGTCAAGGTGGCTCGGGACCCCGGGTGCGCCTAACCCGTACCTACCGTAGTAGGCCCCTGGGGGGAATTTCATGAATATACAATTTTTCTAATATTTTGGAGAAGGCTGAAAGTAATGCTATTGGCCTGTAATTGTTTGGGTCCTGCGCTTCACCTTTCTTGAATAATGGTTTTATTTTTGCTATCTTGAGCTCACTCGGAAATGTACCACTTTAAAGTGATTAATTTACAACGTAGCATAAGGGTTTTATGATGTTTATACTGCATTTTGAATTAGATAACTCTAACTCCCATCCATTGCTTTAGATTTCTTGCTTTTTAGTTCTCCTATTATACTTAACAATTCATTTACGCATACAGGAGCAAGGAATAAAGATTTGTCATTGAAACAACGAATGACTTCATTATCAATACTTATAAGATAATTTTTGCTTTATAAGTTTTTCGTGATTTCTACAAAGTGTTTGTTAAATATATTTGCTATTTCTCTAGGGTTGGTTACCACGCTGTGTTTATGTTTAAATTGGATATTTCCTTGAATTGAAGTTTTTGAGTTAGTTTCCATTTTTATAATGACCCACATAGTTTTCTGTTTGTTTTCCGATTTACTTATCTTTCTGCTATTCTCCAGTACTTTGGCTGCTTGAATTACCCTTCTGTAAACTGATTTGTACCTTTTGTAGTAATTTTTTAATTCCTCTGATGCACTTCCATTTCTGATTAAGTTATTTAGGAGCTGTAATTTGTTTCCAGAAATTCTTATACCTTTGATTATCCAGAAAGATTTTTTGTTTTTGTTTTTTGTTTTAACCAGAGGGAAACCTACGTCATAGTAGTAATTGAAGGTTTTTAGGAATCTAGAGTAAGCAACATCTACTGGTATTTTCTCATAAATGTCTTCCCAGCTTTCCCGTTCTAGCAAATAATTAAAGTAATCAATATTTTCTGCTGTAACCTGACCCTTTCATAATTTGCACTTGGTTCCCCTAGCTTCTTTCTGCTTGGCCTGCTTATGAGCTAGTGATTGAGCAAAATGGTCCGATAGACAAGTATCATAAACTTTGATATTTCTGACGCAGCTGATTAAATCTCATGACCATCTGATCTATTACGGTTTTTGTAGTATCAGTAACTCTTGTTGGTACATCTATCATTGGTTGTAGACCATAGATATTTAATAGTGTGAATAACTTTAACCTTTCATTGCTGTGTACTAAAAAAAATATATTTATGTCCCCCAGTAAACTTATGGTTTTGTTTAGCTTTTGCATGTGATTTAGAATAATATCAAGCGTTTCAATGAAGATATTTATACCAGACGGATTCCTGTAAATACATATTATAATCAGTTTATTGGCAACTTCTATTATGCTGACTTCGAAATGTTCTTCCAGGTTTAGTCACTGAAACACTGTTATAGGTTTCGCAAATAAAGAGTTTTTTTTTTACTAAGATTCATGACCCTCCATTTCTTTTAATCAATCTACTATACCCTTGAATTATATTAAAGCCTAGTGTTCTTAGTTCAGTTAATTCACTATCGGTTAACATAATTGCTCTGTTATGCAAATTATGTCTTGGTGTTTTAACTCCCCCTCTATTAATACTTCAAGTTCCAAAATTTTGTTCCTGATGCACTCTATGTTTTGATGAAAAACACCCAATGAATATTTATTATGAGTTGCCTTAAGTTTTACGCTTACATTTCTAAGATTACATCCAAAGGTATTGTTGATTGATGTTGCAATCGGTGGTTTCCTTTGATGATGATGATGTGTACATTGAAATTGCACTTTAAGAGGGCAAACAATAAACATTTAGCGGATTTTGGAAATTTAAACTTCAGTTAAACGGAAAAAACATTTTTGTATTGGTAACACTGCTTGGACTAATCTATTATTTGGACTAATGTCCGGTCAGGTTCCGCCCTGGACAACACGTTGTTAAATAACATCCAACAACAATAACAACAAATAGGGTTGTAAAGAATACCCGTCCCATGATTCTTGTTTCCAAATAGGGATTTTGGCAGCATTATTCAATAAATGTTAAAGGGAGGGGCATATTTTAGATGCAATTGATTTTTTTTACAAATTGAGCGCATTCCCATGCAATCCGGAAAAGAGAATTTAAAAGATTTTAGGCATTACCATATGAAATATAATTTGCAAATTCGTATTTTCTCTTGCTATTCTTCTCCCTTGTGCATTTGTACCTTCCTTATCTGCGAAATTCACTAGAACGGTTCAAGGGTTACATGCAATAGAGAAAAGATAACTAGTGCAACTATATATATTTGCAAGGTCATTTGTAGGCAAAGGTTTTAATTCCGTATTTGAAGCTTAGTATAAAGCAATAAAGTTAATCAGTCCGTTACGTTAGGTTTGATATGGCCTCAAATGCCTTACAGCTCGTCAAGTCTGCAGCGAAATTTATGGTTTCAAATAAAGGCTTCGACAAAATACTGGAAAAGGTGAGATTCCGAACCTAACCTAAATCAACTTTTGTTCTAATTGTAAATCTAACCATTTCGACTAAAAAAAAACAAACAATTTGAACATCTCAGTGTTTTCGAAAATGCTCAAGAGTTATTTGAGGGAACCTTTTCTCTGTAGGTCAGCGCCATGAAGCGGGGAAAGAAAGAAAGAGAAAAAGAGGACAAATTGTCTTCTACTGCGGTTGAAGCTTATTTCGATTCGGAAATCATAATTCTGTAGCAATGGGCAGAATCGTGTGGTTATGCAGTGTTGCCAGATAGGTTCACTCCAATACACGATTTCTTCCATTTTACATTTTATTCTTTCCCCTATTATTGCACATTTTTCAATTATTTGTACCTGTGTATGTCAACTAGAGTAATTTTATACGTAAATCATAATATTTAGTAAAAAATGCCCCCTAATTCCCCCTCTGTTTTTAATTGTAAATGGCATGGTAGCTACTATGTATTTTTATATGCCCATATATGAATTCACAAAAAATTCAAATTTTTGAAACTTTAAATAATGCTTAAATGAGTATAGTATTGACATTTGAAAGGCTGTTTTTTGGAATGGTAGATAGTTTAATTATAAGAGAAAGAAAAGAAAAAAAGGCTTCAAAGCAATATGTAAGTATTGGTGGCATTTAAATGTCACTAATTGAAGTAATTTGACTCGGTAAGGAACAGAATACCAATTTATTTCTCTCAAATGTATGCACATGGAATTAAAAGCCCTACGCTTTGGACTAACAAAACTAAATGGGGGAATGATGGTTGAGTTGGGGAAAGGGGATTCAAGGTATCTTAAAACATGTTTTCAGTGTATTTTAATTCTGAACTTTTGAGTGTGCCTATCATAGGAGGTCTTATTGTTTTACAGGTAGAGTTCCTGTCCGCAGGAGCAGGGAAATGTACAGCTCAGTTAATTGTTGCCCAAGAACATCTAAACAAAGGAGATACCCTACATGGAGGAATGACTGCAACTTTAGTAGATATCATCTCCACTTTAGCTCTCATGACAAATGACAAAGCCCTGCCAGGCGTTTCAGTTGACATTCATGTAACGTAAGTATAGATAACATTAAAACTGCACAATAGTCTGCTTTGTTTACAGTTCCATCATAGTTCCTTCCTCTTTCATACTAATTTATTTTAATGATCATAATTTTAAGAAATTTTTGAACAGTTTGAGGAAAATGTGCCTATTATAGACATCTCTGAGCCTTTAACCCTAGACAGGTAAAGGTATATTGGGCATGCAGGAGAGGTAAATGCCTCTACACTTTAATACACATTAAAAACACTGCAAAATCTAACTAAAAGAAACTTTTTTAGTATGGAGGCATTATTCATTATTGCAGTTGACCCTGATACAGCACAATATTTTCAGAAGCTCTGTTGCTAGTTCACCTTTTGTCCATGTGTGTTTGGAAAGAATTTAGCCAAACATTATATGTAATGTTCTGAAAGATGTAAACCATCTTGGTGGATTTGCCAAGGTTTGGTGAAGCATCACCATAAGGTAAAACAACATGAAACAGTGAAATTTAACTTATTTTGACTCATAGTGGAGTAAGCTTCACCTTAGGCAAATGTTTGTAATATTTATGAGTGAGGTCCAGAAATAAGGTAAATATAAACTCTTGTTTGTTTATTTGTTGATTTGGTCCCACTGCAAGCAAGAGCCAGGGACATTGAACACGTCATACAAACAGAACATGCATCATGACCAATAGAACACCCATCACCAATAATACTATTATTTCTTTCTATCTTTCTAATAAAAAAGGAAGAGAATTAATAATATATTTTTTTAAGCATCACCACTGCAAGAGTAAACCTACATAACATGCTATAAATTATCATCATGTATTATCTGCCATATATTTAATATTTACTTGTAGGAATATTAAGGAATTTTTCAACAGTATATGGGAGTGAGTATATATGTAAGAAAATTTTAAAATTTTTCTAAAAGATTTTATGTTGACTATGATTGCCTAATAGCTTGAGATCACTTGGAGGGTCATTATATATTTTTATTGCAGAGTAGTAACATCCTTTTTGATAAAACTTTAAGTTATTTACTGATCAGTGTAAATCACCTGCCTGCCTTGTACTGTGATCGTGCACCGCAAGGTTTGTTGTGAAGTTATCATGATTGTCTGCAAGATAGTCCAGCAGAGAATATATGTATTCACCTGCAAGAATAAGACTTTTTTGGGCTCTAAATAATGGCCTACAAGAATGACGGGAAGCAACGTCACAAATAATACATATGGCCCTTTTTTGTAATATAAACACTTGCCTGCTGTGTGCTGAATTGCCCCACAAGATAATTCCCTATTTCATCAGCGAGTGGTGTGTGCTGAATTGCCCCACAAGATAATTCCCTATTTCATCAGTGAGTGGAAGTATGCACTGGAGCACTGCAACAAGTGTATTGATGATTCATCACTCTGCAGGATTGAACTAGTTGTACATGTACGATTATGTCCAGAAACCACAACCAATGCACATGTGAAAGTCGTCACTGGTGGGCTGAGTGACAAAATGTAGTCTTCATGGCATACATAGATACATAACAGTGCAATCTGTAGATCCTATTTTGAGATTAGACTCTATGCTCAAACTCTAGGATGTAGATCATGTCAACAATTACATTTATTCATACTTATTAATACATTTATCTACAAATAATAGCTCTTACAATGAATTTTCAGAGGTGTCAGTTTTGCATTATTTACAATTACATGTCTGTTTCCAAAAACCTACCTGTACATATGCACTCTTAGAATATTCATGTTTATTATATTTAAAATGTTACATTATTACCAGTATTTTTTGATTGAATGAAATCCTCCTCTGTGTAGGAGAAGGAAGTGAATTAAACAAAACTATTCCTTTGTAATAAATCCTTTTTTGAAATGACTGCAAGCGCAAACAGAAGATGTGCATTGTTGAGTGGCATAGTGGACAAACACCAAGTATGATGGTTTGGAGCCCATTGTTACAACAGCTGATCTCACCTCCTATGAATTGAGGGCAATCTGAACAGACATTGATACACAAGGGAAGTTTTAGAGCCCAAGGTACTCCCCCTGCTTCAGGCAACTCCACTGGCCACATTTCAGCAAGACAATGCCCAACCATATGTTGGGAGAAATGTACAAAACATGGAAATGAAGTTTTATTTATGGACCCTGTTTAACCACTGTGGTTTTCAGCATCCCATTCTATACTGGGCATGTGCTCAGAGACCTCTTTTATCAGGCTTGAAGTTCTTTTACATGCCATAAATCTACGACATGGGATCAACAGCTTTACTTTTCTTCCAAAGGAAGCCATACTAAGGATTTTTATGCCCAAAAACATCCATCGGCCTCTGCCAGGTTTGAACTTGTGAAGTTAGCATGGTAACCATTACACCGCAAATGTATAAACCTTCGGAGAACAATGGGTACCATTACTTTCCTGGCCTGACATGTTGCCCATCGAACATGTCTGGAATATGATTAGTTGACAACTTGTTTATCATGGTCCTCCAGTCACTGGTCTGTGGGCTCACATATAAACTGCGGAGAGAAAGATTACTAAGGAACATGTGCAAAACCCTTTTGGTTCCATACCACAGTGTTTAGCGACTCCAATTGTAGCACATGGACAATACACAAAATACAGAATATTAAGGCTCAAAGACATATTTGTAAATTTAATCATTTGTTTCCTTTTTGATGTTGCAATTTTCATAAACAGAGTGTATACTAAGAACCAATTTGATATTAAGCATCTTATTTATGAGCGTTATATATCCTGTATGTTTCCAGGTATATGAATGCTGCTAAAGTAGGAGAAACTCTGTTGATAGATGCCAGCACTTTGAAATCAGGCAAGTCGTTGGCGTATCTTGATGTCAACATCACAGAGAAGATTACAGGCAAGATCATTGCCAAAGGATCTCATACCAAATATATTGGACAAAAGACTTGGTCTACTGAGCAATAAAAGCACAGATCTGTTAGTGTAATTGTGAAATATACTATAGCAACATTTGTTCTGAGTTCTCAATGACTGTCCACTTTCCTTGTAAACATTTTAGTTCATAGAATGGGTGAGTTGGATTTATAACACTTTAAATATCACATATATATTGTTATACCAGACTGGTTTTGAACCATGTGGGCTTCATTGTCGATGGTTTCCACCGAATCTCTACAGGATGTTCTATGTCGGTCCCTGGTGATTGAGTGATGAACTTCTACAATGTGTTTTGTGGTGGCAAGTCAAGGTTTTATAAGGAATATGTTTGGTGATATTTCATGGTTAGAAGTTCAGAAGTGGTGTGTGACAGCTCATTTGTTTGTTTGTTTATATTTTACAGCTCTTAAGTGTTCTTTTAATCTAATTAAGAACAGTAAAATATAAACAAACTGACAAATCAGCTGTTGCTCACTGCTTATGGACTTCTAACCATGAAGTATCACCAAACCTATTTCATATAAAACCTGCCAGATATGCAGCAGAGTTTGATATCTGGGAGACAATGCAGATTGTTAAAAACCAACACCAAAACAACATTTTTCAAACTAAAAGCTTTTTTCCCCACAATAGCTTGTAGGCAGAATGAATTCAGTTGCACTGATGCAAAGAATGAAGATGACAAAACAAAATAAGGTAGAGTGGCATATCCTCTATGTGTGTGGCCCACATGTACTGTTGAGTAGTAAAAAAAGAAAAAGATTAAGAAATAAGTGCTGCATTCTTACTCATGCTGCACAATTTGCTGTTGGTTTTCTGAATTTACACATACAGTAAAGTATGATTAACAGAAAAGTGGTTCTGCCACTTTTGGTTTCTTATGGCAGACTTTGTAGCCAGTGGGTTTCAGATTTACATATTTCTGCGTGTAATAGTTGGCGTTTGCTAGGTGCAATATACAAAGGTTTTACTTGACAATATATGCTGTTTTTTTTCAGCTCTTCCTTCTTTGTAGTACACAATATATCAGCTGATCGCACAACAATTTCAGTAAATGTGTCCCTACAGCTTTTATTGTCATTAACACTGTTTAGTGAACTTCAAAACTGTTAAATACAATAGCTGCAGATATTTTGATAAATTGTAACATAACATGTATTCAATTCAGTGTGTTAGTTTTTTTACTTTCTCTAGCCCCACATGTACAATGCACATAGGATAGAGAAGGTATTGTATTGCACCCAAAAATTCATTGTCGAGATTTCACCGGAAATATATGTTTTGGGGGTTCCCTGAGTCCGAAAAAAGAATTTTTTAAAATAAGGTCCGTGTTTGTCTGTGGTCAGCATAGCCCCAAAACAAAAATACTGTTAAATACCAAACTTGGTATTTAGGTTTAGTATCTTCCAGGGATGCAATACAAAGATTTTGAGAAAAATCCCCCCACCCCAAACTACCCTTTACATGGAACTTTTTTCGAAAATTTTGATTTTCTCAAAAATGGCTCTAATGATTTGATTAAAATATCATATATTAAAGATATTTACCTCACAAATGGAATGTATATCTTGAATTTTCTGGGAATAGCCTCTGAAAACTACTTTATTCTGGATGAATTTTGCGGAATTTTGCATAACTGCTTAACCGTAAGAGATGGAGAAAAACTTACCACACAAAAATGTAGAGCACTTTAAAACACACAATTTATGTTATATGCATTTTTTCGTGTAGTTTATCGGTTTTTAGATATTCCTTGTTTTTGGTTTCAGCTTTAAAAAACATACTTTGCTCACACAGGACTTTGTCAACTTGTGTCCATACAAACAAAGTAACTTCAATCACATAGCAACCAGCTTTTGACTATCACTTTAACCTATGAAACTCCCTTATTTCGTTTCTACTTACAAGGAAGCAAGTAATAAGACTATTTCTGCTATTTTTTTCTCTATTAGCATGAAGTAAATACAGAGTGGTCCAAAAAATGTATACACTGTTTAACAGTCCATAACTTGCAAACTAATGGGCGAAAACCTCTCATTTTTGGTAGTGTAATATTTTGTAGTTCTGGCAATCGCCACATAAGCGGTGTCTGATGACAGTCGCCAGATACATAAGCATTCTTTTGCTGTTAGTTACTTGAATAAACATGACTGGCACAAGGTTTACATTCGATGAACGGAAGTCAGTTTTGAAGTGGTACATTACGTACAAAAACATCAGTGAGGTTCAATGCCAGTGGTGAAATGAGTATCAAACAGAGCCACCAACACGTTTAACAATTGCACACATTTGAGGCAAGTTTGAAGTTGATAGCTGTGTTACAGATGTACAGAAAAATTGATCTGGACGACCTGTAACAGCAACAAGTCCAGCGAAAGGTTTTACTTCCAACAAGATGGTGCACCAGCCCACTATCATAATCGTGTCAGGGAGTATCTCAATGCATGATGGATAGGCTGAAGAGGTGCTGTAGAGTATCCACCATGTTCCCCAGACTTAACGCCTCTTGATTTTTACCTATGGGGAACACTAAAGGATGTCGTTTATGGACAAAAGCCATACACATTGGATAATCTACGAGAATGTATCGTACACTCCTGTGCTGATATCCAACTGAACACGTTGCAGTCGGTAGTTCGTGCTGCAGTTTGGCGGCAGCGTCTGTGTATGGAAGTTAATGGTGACCATTTCGAACACCTACAGTAATATCTGTAAGTTGGTCTTTAAGCTACACTTTTACAAAAAGTGAGACATTTCTGCCAATTAGTTTGCAAGTTATGGACTGTTAAGCAGTGTATACATTTTTTTGGGCCACTCTGTAGAAGCATAAGCTTTTTAACAATAATTTGTTGCAGAGATGTAGACAAAGTCATGTGAATGGGACACATCAGATTTTTTTCTGCATCTAACACTTTTTCACAAACTAGTCCCATAGTTTACTACATGATGTTTCTTGCTTGATCTAACCGCGCTGCAAAATGAACACCTGTGAGTTTAAACTATCCATTTGCTTCCACATGTTCTCACCTTAATGTGATCTCTGGCCTACGGTCTGTGAGAAATTTCCTTGTGCTTGGTGTGTCGTCTGCTGACAGGGGCTCATCAGGTTGCTGACCAATCATAGTGTAAGAATACATAACCATCACAGAGGTCATGTTATTGGCATGGTAACATCTACGGGTTCAGTGGAAATTTACACGCGCCTTCTCATGCATTACTGATCTGATTGTTTGAATTCATTCTGTTAAAAGTCGTATACACAGTGATTCTGTGAGGATTTACAGTTATAATTGTTGCTACCTTTTATATATCGCGGACATTGCTCTTGGTCTCATCCTAGTGCTATCACGAGTGACACTGTGATTTGAATATATCTTACTGCCGTGATAAACAAGTTGAGATTACATTAGCCAAAATTATAAAACTTTTATGTTTAGTGAAGTACAGTACCTAATGTTGAAAGGAATAAATGTGGTAACTAGTGAGCAATGGGGAAAAGTAGTTCAACATACGAAAAGTGTGTATAAAATGCATGGAAAGAGGGCAATTTAGAGGAAGCAGTGGAACCTCTGATGCTGCAGAGGGACGAGTAAACATGGCAACAGCATACCAACAGCCACGTGTCAGCAGGAATGTCAACCACAAGGTAATTTCTCACCAATTACAGGTAGCGCGAGATCATTGGCCTTGCAGAAAACACTTGAATTCACTTCTGACATTGCAATCATTATCATAAGGCCTGCCCACTCTATGTTATGCCTTTTGCCCTAGGTGAAAATGATCATGTATGGCTTGTGTGTGCCACGCCTTCTTGGAGGCACTGTCCAATCTAAAAACATGCTACTCTTAATAAGTAAAGTTATAAGTCTGTAAATGAAGCAATTATTGGTGTAATGTTGTTCATTACACTGTTCTTATATACCAATACAAATTTCAGTATTTATTATCTTTTAACACCTGTATGCTGCTTAAAACTACTTAAATAAAACAATGTTATTAGTAATATAAAGCTGTTTAAATGTGGTCAGCATGCAAACTTGAAAGCATAAAATTTCTCTTCTAGCATTTGGTTAAAATTTTATGGTTATAAGAGTGGCAAACTGCTGCATTTATAGCTTGGCAAGGAAATTAAAAACACTACCATTTTTAGGTTTGCACAGCTCAAACCTTTAACTCCTTCCCCTCTTCCCACTTCAGCTGACAGTGTTCAGTTCAGAGAAGGTAGGCATAGAGGGAGTTTGCCATCACTGCTATATATGTGCGTGCATGGCTGAATGTAAGATGAGAACACATTTTTGTTTTCTCAAGTAAGTGGCAACATTGTAAACAATCTCCCTAGGCTGTCCTCTAAGGGACTTTCCAGAGGAGAACTTAAGTGTTGAAGGAACTGACATTACTGTTAATAGTTCTCAGTTTATAACCTCTTACAATAAGCAATATGCTATGATTTTCAAGATCACTCACTGCTGCTTGCAATGCCCTCTCCCACCACTGATAAAAACCTTGCAATGCATATGCATGTCTGATGTCACATGGACATGCAGAAGAAGGGAAAATGGCATAGTTATGCTCACTATGTTCTCCTCAGTTTTTTTAGGTAATAACAAACGCACAAGTACAAATCAATTGATGATGACAATGAAATGAGTGGCTTCTTTCGAAGTCCTCTATGCCTCTTAATTTAAGCTTTCAATCAAATGCAATGCTTCCAATAAAATGGACATCATATTTAATATTTGCCCTTCTTATATCCTTAAGTTCCAAGAAAAAGGAGCCTAAAATACCTATCTGTACATGACAAAACATTAACACTGGCATAGTCTATTTGAAAGATTTCATTTTCCCCATCCACTTTTCCTGCATAAAGGCTTTTTATCCTCTAGTGTCCATAGGTATCATGTACAGGGTGGACCAAAAGTTTCTCACCCCCCAAACATTTCAGCGCGCCATTTGCTTTGCTTCTCAGTTTTAAATTCAATCGCCTTCAATATACCTCTTGTAAGACAACAATGTGTGTTGTAGTGATTCCAGTTACTGTTACTTCCATTGTTCATGCAGTGTGAGTGTGACCTTTAGATGTGCTAGATGTTACATTCAATATAAGTTTTTTCTTACTCTCCAAGGGAAGCTGGTTATTGTGAAGCTTAAAGGTGAGTTAAAGAATGGAATTTCAGGAGGTATTTATCTTCAAGTATCTGTGATCTGCATTCAATTAAGAAATGTTTACAGAGATATTGATTTGCATATCACAGCATGGTTAAAATAAACCATAAATTTCTCACCCATGTGAGAAACTTTCAGATCCTTTAGAGTTCTTTTGTCTTTATTATTGTTAATTTATCAATGGGTATAGGGTCTTAAATCATTTTTTGTTTTGTTTTCAACAGATGTTGCCCAAAGCAAAGGAATATTTATGCACAAAAATTCAAGTTCTTAATGCACAAGGAGTGTCAATAAAAGAAATTATATGACGTCTGAAGGTTGACAGAAAAACTGTGAAAAAGTGGGCTAGAAAAGAGAAGGGTGATGTCCTGGACAAAAAACGAAGTGGTAGACCATCTAAAATTATTCCAAATACAAAAAGAAGGATCTGTAAGGATAAAGTTGGGGGCATACGAAGCGTTATCAAGAAACTGAACTTTTCGACTGAATTCCAAGACAGTGGGAAGAAAATTGGGGTCACGATAGTGAGGCGCTATGTAAGGTCCACTGATTGGGCTAAAACTGCATATAAGGAACCAGTCAAGCCTTTGCTCAGTGAAAAGAAATATCAATGATCGAATGTAATTTTGTGAAAGATTAATCGGGGAAGGTTTTGTTGACGACACTCTGGAAGGACGTGTAAAAAGGGCACATATCCTTTTTACAGATGAAAACCCCATTGAACTCAACCCCAAACCAAACAGACAAAATCGTAGGATCCTTACGAATGATCCTTTCTGTATTTCACCAGTCCTTGTTCCAAAATTTTCCCTGAAAATCATGGTCGCAGGTGGCATATCACGGTATGGGAAAACAAGAGTTGCACATTGTCCCACAAAATCAGACTGTGAATGGTGAATATTACAGACTGTCAATATTCCAGAAGACTATGGATGACATATGGGTGTTTTGATGCAGGATGGAGCAACAGCTCATACTACGAAGACAGCTATGAAGGTATAAAGGAACACTTCAACAACGTTTGGACTGACTGGCCAGGAAATTCGCCTGATCTCAATGTCATTGAGTACTTGTGAGCCAAACTTCAAGATAGTGTTTTTAGACAACCCAGACCATGACACAGGGATCAATTAATCACCAGGGTTCAAGAGGAATGGGAAAGCACCGACCAGAACACCACCAAGGATTTCGTGGAAAGTTTCACTCGACGCATTATTGCATGCCATGCCAACAACAGCAGACATATAAAGTTCTAAATTTGGTGTGTGCTAGACAGATACATGAAGTTTATGATGTTGACAAAATAAATTGCCTAATTATTATTTAAAGGGCGTTATTTCTTAAAGCTGGGGGGGGGGTGAGTTCACTTTGTATATAATTCGAGGTTTGGATTATTTTCTTTAAGCGAGTCAAAGTAATGATGGGCAATTTGATACATTTTACACTGCATGCTAACATTTTTTTTTTTAAATCTCGATCTGCTGAGTATCAATGACTAAATTTAAAAAAAAATGTAAAAACTTAAATATATAGTTATTAGACAGTTTATATATATACATATATGAGGATTGGCTGATAAGTCTGGGCCTCGCACAGATATGGCACCACTAGGCCAGTTAGACAGTAGCATTGTATAGTTTAACTCTAGACTAGTTTGTATCCATAGTTACAGGTCAATAGCTTGTTTAGTTTTCGAATGACAGCATTTTAAATCAGACAACTTTAGAGTTTTCACGAAAATGGAGGATTTGGAAAAACGAGCAGTGATCAAATACTTCCATTTGAAAGGCTTAACGCCTAAAAAATCAAATAGGAAATGGACAGTAGAATGAAAGACTCTGCCCCTTCATATTCAATGAATGAAAGGTTGGTTGCAGAATTTAAAATGGGACGTACGAGCACTAGCGATGAGCCTCGCTCTGGATGCCCTGTAGAAGTGACAACTCCAGAGATCATTGAAAAAATTCATCGTTTAGTACTGGAAGACCGCAGATTAAAGTTGTTTGAGATAGCAGAGGCTGTAAACATATCAAAAGAATGTGCAGGTAATATTTTAAGTAATGTTTTGGTCTTTCACAAGATGGGTGCCGCGTTTGTTGACACCTGATCAAAGGTTGCAAAGAAAAACTGTTTCTGTTAAGAATGTGAAGCTGTACCGTAAAAATCCCAGTGAATTTTTGAGACTGCTTATTACCATGGATGAAATTTGGATACATCACTCCACTCCAGAAAGTAAATCACAGTTAAAACAGTGGATTGTGCCAGGTGAACCAACTCCAAAAAAGGCAAAGTCAGTTTAGCCAGTTAACAAGGTAATGGCAAGTGTTTCCTGGGATTCACAGAGAATTATTTTTATTGATTAATTGGAAAAGGGTAAAAATATCACTGGTGACTAAAAAAAAAAAGTCTTGTTTCATCACGACAATGCTCTGGCCCATCGTTCAGTTATTGCAATGGGAAAAATGTGCAAATTAAAGTTGGAATTGCTTGAACATCCAACCTATTTGCCAGATCTAGCACCCAGTGACTACCACCTGTTCCCAAACCTAAAAAATTTCTTGGAGGACAAAGATTTCACAGCAACAGGGAGGTTATTGATGGGGTAAACAGTTATTTTGAGGACCTTGATAAATCGCACTACAGAGATGGTTTAATTAAATTAGAACACTGATATGACAAATGTATTAGCCTTTCTGGAGATTATGTTGAGAAATAAAGCAAAAAAAAAATGTTTAAATGTTGTTTTCATTGAGAGCCCCGGGAATTGTCAGCCAACCCTTCTATAAATATTATGTAGTTGTTATATTTATTATATTCCCTAACTGATCCACTGAGCTAATAAAACTGACTAATGCTGTGCTGGCATGGTAAGTCAGAGTAACCAGCTAGAGTCTGGGAGAACCATGGTTCAAATCCCAGCTATGGCACTTAATTTTTCAGTCTGACTTTACCTACCCAACTTGTATCCTACACAGGGCTTGTGGAAAAAACAATTAATTAGATTCATTTAGCTGTCTTGATTTTTCCCAAATATCTCATTGCATTGTGCGTCTGTAACATAGTCGGCTCACCCTCCCCATATTAAGAACTGACACCCCCCCGAGGACTTCCAAGTGGATGCCTAGGGGTCAGAAGTCTGTTGGGAAGAAAACTTGCCCAGACTCTTGTTTCGTCCACCATGCGGGTGTTGGGGATCGAACCTGGGCCACCTAGGTGGGAGGCCAGTGGTCTACCCACTCTGCAATGGTGACATTAGCTGTGTATCCCAAGTGATATGTTCTGATTTATTTCATGACCAGAAATGGTGTGCAGTGGCAGACTGTTTGTCTGTCTGTTTTTGGTTGTTATCCATTCTAGCATATGGTGTAGCAACACATGCTATATACAGGGTGTTAGTGAACTACACCTGCGAGATTGTGCACGTGACTGATATAAGTAATTTGAGACCGGCGTTGCATTGTCCCCTAATAAACATAACGCAGCTACATAGCATTAAACATGTGGGCATCAGGTGCTGATAAGTCGGTGTTAAAGCAAAGTAAGTTGAAAAAAATGGCTTAGAATGTCTTTAAAACTGTTGCCCGAGTATAGAAATATCAATTTTTAGCAGCTCGTTACTGGCATTCTCAAGATTTAATGCCGCAAAAATGTGTAAAATCTCGAACTAATCACTTGACAGTGTGACACTGAGCATTCATTAACTACGTTCTTAAGTTATGTAGTCTACTCTGGAGGAATTTTTTCAACTGCTCATGTGGCTTAATGCATAACACGGGAAGTTGCTATCCCAAAGGTTATGAGTTTGATTCCTGTCATAGAGTAAATGTTTTTTATTATTTTTTTCTTCATTCCAGATGAAGTGCCGTGATACGTAGTCTCCTGGCACTTCAGGAACTTATACCGTTACTTCAAAATTTCAATAAACATGCCATAAGTCTCCTATCTCAAATTACTTATTTAAGTAATTTGCATATTCTGTGAAAATATTTCGGTATAGTTCATTAACACCCTGTATATGTGGTGCTGATGATACACATTGACTTAAATTGTTGATCTTGAGTCACTTGAAGCTGCAGTAGCTTCAGAATATATTTGCACTCATGTGGCAATATCGATAACAATTTACACTGTATAATTGAGTGCAAAGAAACTAAAATGTGGAGAGTAAAAATATGGAATAAAACTGGGAAAAGTTACCAACTGAGATAGTGCCCTTAAAACTTTTCGGAAACAATAAGAGAGAATTTCTGAAACAACTATCTAAGATAAAAGTTAGAGAAAAATGGGGGAGGAAAATTGCCAAAGAAAGAGAGCATCTTAAACAGATTAAGTTGGTAGGGTATAAAAATGTACAAATAGAGGGAAAGGTACAATATACATAAATAACCAGGTTGTTAACTGTATATGATACCAAATTCAGCAACTCCAGTAAAGTAACTATATATATATATATATATATATGAAGTTTGTAACTGGAAAAGATGAAATAAATTATCTAAAAAAAAATATTTGCACTCTCTCCAAAGAACAATGGCGTTCAACACTTGAAAATTAGTTTGAAGAGATGAGATGGTGTATAAAATGCAAAGGAGAATATTTTGAAAATAAGCAATGATAACACCTAAATTCTTAATATTTTATTGCAACCATACTCAAAACTTTAGGATTGACCCTTGTAATGCCTGTGTTGCCAATATTACAAGACTCTGTCCATATCTTTATCACCCGTTACAGTGCAGCCGCAGGGCGGTTCAGTTGCTCAGGGAACGCACTGTATTTTAGGAATAGTTGCTGGTGTTGATATCACTAAACAGACAGCTCCACTAAAAGCAACAAGAGCACTATGTGCCACTGTTGGCTTTTGGTGGCTTCCATTCTCTCAATTTTCTATGTGGTTGATACAATATATTTACATTTAAAAGTCCAGTAGCAGCAGCAATCATAATTGGAGGATTAAAGAAAGCATAAGCAGCAACAGAAAAATACTGCAAAAAAATAGGTTTTAAAAATATGATTTGTATTTATGGGAATAAATTCAGCAGAGAAGAGATATGGTGGTTAGAGGGGAGTGAATTAAAAGTAATTGTAAACAAGTTTAATTACTTAGGAGTAAGACTAATGAGAATATATTGGCTAGAGGGAATATATACAGAAACATGGAATTACGAATGATGCTTGGAATAGAGATCTGTGGGACTGAAAAACAGTGGGAATGTAAACATCAAATTCAAGGCCGTTTTGCAAAATGATGTTGGTATTACCAAGAATAGCTCCAAGTGGGGAGAAGAGCTGGGAGGAAGTAGTCAAATGGATAGTGACATATTAGAACAGGATCCAAACACTAGAGGAAGGAAATATTGTCAAAGACACAAGAATCAACAAAATGGGAAAGAAATTGTATATGTCAATTAAAGGAAATTGTAAGAGAAATTGGATTAGTGAGCTAGCCAATCAACGGACAATAGGGGAGGATGGAAGATATAGAGAAACAAGAAATAATAGGTAGCTTAAGGGATAAGAGATTTTAATACAGGGTGATTTATATAGAGCTGACACATTTCTTTCATTAATTGTTTCAAAACATGATATGCTAGCGACAACTTATTATACCTAAATTGTAGAGGAATTTTGGGAGATTATTAACCTCTATAGCAAATGTTGAAAATATCCTCCATCCTGCATAAGGCACAACTCAACACGTCGTTCCACGTTGTTGGCCACTCGGAGGACCTTGTTGTCAATAGCTTGAATCTTCTTTGTGATGTTGTGCTTCAGAATGTCCAATGTCTGGGGACGTGTGGCGTAAACCCTGTCTTTTAAGTAACACCATAGAAAGAAGACCAGCGATGTCAAATCCGGAGATCTCGGTGGCCACAGGTTCCTGGAAATTATCCGGTTGTCAAAGAAACTTGTAATTAGGTTCATGGATTCATTTGACGTATGGCATGTAGCACCATCTTGCTGAAAATATCCTTGACTCAGCTCTACATCGTACTGCACTTTCACGTTGACTACAAGAACAAAATGTCAAAACAACTGCCAAAAATGCAATTAGGAATAAAACAAACATCTGCGCATCTAGTGACAAGGAATCGAAACTCCTGAACATTCTGCTTAATTTTGTGCTAAAATTAGGTCATTGAATGAATTTCCAATGGAATAATTAAAGAAAGAAATGTGTCAGTTCTACATAAATCACTCTGTATTATATAGGAATATTAAGAAAGAATGGGGATGTTCATGTTTGTGATAAAATGGAAAGAGAGGGTCTGGTATGGGCAAGAACAGGAAAAATGTTATTAAAAGGTCTAAAAGTTGATAAAGATCTATACCCACTATTGGCAATATTGATAACAATTTACACTGCACAACTGAATGCAAGGAAATCAAAATGTGGAGAAAAAGATATGGAACAAAAACTGGGAAAAGTTACTACCAGAGATATTGTACTTAAAACTTTTTGGAAACAATAAGAAAGAATTTCTGTAACTAGGTAATTATACAGGGAAAGTAAGAGAAATGGAGGAGTAAAATCACCAAAGAAAGAGAAGATCTTGATAATAAAACTAATGTAGTTATGAGTATAAAATAGATAAACAGATTAAGTTGGTAGGGTATAAAAATGTACAAATATAGGGAAAAGTTCATGTACATAAATAACCATGCGTTAACTGTATGATACCAAATTCAGCAACTCCAGGAAAGTAACTAAGTATGTAGAAGTTTGTAACTTGAACAGCTGTAATAAATCATCTATCTATCTACATTCTAAAGTTGGCTACCTGACTGTAATAAGGAAAGAGGAGGAAAAGGGATTTTTTATTAACTAAAAACTATTAAGACCATGGATCAAGTTTCATTTCCATATTTATATATGCATTTACATTATCTTTGTCCTTAGAATTTTCTACAATTACTTTTTGAAAACCTTTGTACAAATCTTAGAACCACTTTAAAAGACTAAAAGGGTTCAAAATGAACAGTTTTAGATTTTAATCATTAGGCTTGAATGTTGTCCATCATAAAGCATTTTTTCATAAAACTGCATCATTACATATGAGTACATTTTCTACTTTTGTGCACAAAAAGTGTTTGTACAATGTTGACAATGATGCATTGCCAGTAAAACAGCTCCAATTCTTAACAACATGTGCATGCAATGTTACATATATCTGCATATTTAAGTATTTGCAATCTCCTAAAGCACATTAAGGAACAATACAATGCTCTATAATTGTGCTGTTATCTTTTCTGGCAGCAAACTCCATTTGTGGGATGACTTATATAGGGTCGTTAAATTATAAGGTAACCTCTCTTGTGGCTTCTCTCCACTGAGCGACAGATCTGAGAGTTGGTGCTGGCACAGGCGCACTAAATTACATATTGACCTTCTACTCACATACAGGAAAAAAATATTCTCGCTCACTCGTCTAAGCTTAGCAGCAGGAATCCTTGTTATGTTATCACTAAGTTTCTGTAGATTTCTGCTGCTGAGTGAGAACATATTTAACTTGTTATACTACTGCCTGTTTGGGAGCAGATGCTCAATATTTTCAGCATTTATTTAAGGTCAGGACTGCAGTGCATCTTTCCCAGCAACTCTCAGATCTCTCGTGCGGTGGAGAGAGGCCACGGCAGGGGTTAGCTTATAATTAAATGGCCCTACATAAATTAAATTGGTTGAACAAACAAGTGTTATATTGCAACTGAAGGGCTCAGTAGTAAACAGGGACATTCCAGTAAGTTAGCAAACATAATATTATCTGGAAGAAATCTTCCTTCTAAACATGAAAGACCATAAGACTTTTTCTTTTAAGGTTCAGCTTTAAAAAGAAATATTTCCAAGTACCTCCAGCCAGGACTTCCCTTGAAATTGTTCAACTGCTTTGTTATCAGTGCAAAAGCAAATGTTAACTGTTAGTTTTACATGCTGCCAGCAGTGGTGGCTCATGAGTTGTTCACACTGAAATCTATGAAAAAACCTTGTGAGCAGATTCAAATTAAATATTTATAGATGTAAGTTTATATATAAGAATTCATAATGCATCCAAAGCAGATTGATTCAAATCAAATATCAACAAGGTGTATAAGAAGTGATTTATAGAGTGAAACTTTTAAATTATTGTGTAACTAATTTGAGTAAAATATGGACACTATAGTTTCATTTAGTTTTTTCCCCCAAAATGCATTTCAAAGACATTCATCTTCATTGTCAGTGGGTGTTTGACTGGCTTCAGAAGGGGTAATTTCATCTATGGTCCCTACTGTGTGCCGCTTTTTCATAATACATGGTTATGTAAGAGTCTAAAAAAGTTACAGTAGAAAGTAAATAAAGTCATTTTTCAATTCAAAATCTTCTCGGGCTTCTAACCAGGTAAAAACTTGGCTTGATACCAACGTTTCAAAGAAGTGCAGCTTCCTCGTCTTCAGGGTGAACTGATGGATTGAGCTTGCAGAGACTGGTATTTATAAGAGCTGGAATGAAGCTAACATCTGATTGGTTGAAGATTTTGAATTAATATGTCACCAGGAAAGCTTCAGTTCTTATTTTAAAGTAATTTTTCAAGTTAACATGCTTTCATTTTTTGATTCATTCTAATTGCAGAAGGGCGAGAGTGTGACAGAGCTTGAAACTTTGATATGTTCTTTCCATAAGTTCAGTTCTATGGGGTTATACCAGTGGCACGTGCTGATAATTTATAATATGGAAGTAATAATTCAGAAAAATCTGATTTGTTCCTTCACATGACTTCCTCTACCTGCTCTGCAAACAATCAATTCTTATAAACGTTCATTCTCTTATCCACATCATGCTAATCAAAATAAGCATTAACAGAAATTGCCTTATTAATTGCTTCCATGTAAGTAGAAGAAATACACTTGGCTAAAACAAATCTTTTATAAGCTGGTCACTGTGTAAAACAAATGAAATTCAGTTCTCTTTATATGGCCAGAAGTAAAACAAAAGAGATATGAATTGAAAAATGACTGTGTTTAAGAAAAGCTTAAGTGTTTTAAAATTGAAATCAATGACAAGGAATATCCCGGATATAGCTAATTCTACAATAAATATGTAATGAAAAATTGTGTGTTTTAATGCAATCTATAATTTTTGTGTAATAAATTTTGGTCCATCTCTTATGGTTTACTAGTTATACAAAAGTCATCCAGAATGAAGAGATCTTCAAAGGATATATCTAGAAATCTCTAGATATGTTTTGTTTGTGATTAAAATATCTTAAGCATATGGTATTTTAATAAAAATGGTTAGAGTAATTTTTGAGAAAATCAACATTTAAAAAAAAAATATTCCATGTGAAGGTAGTTGCAGATGAGGGGATTTTCCTGAACATTAACCAACTTTTATTTTTGAGTGATGCTGCGCGCACACACACAGGCAGACCTTTTTCCAAAAATGGCCAAAACATGTATTTCTAATGAAATCTCAGTATCAAAATTTTGAGAGGAATACAATACCTTCTCTGCCTGATATGTGCATTGTAAATTTGTGGTTGAGGAAGTAAAAAGTGTTTTTATAGGGCATACCTGTTATTTATAGCCTGGAAGGATTCTTTTCCTTTCTGCTCAAAATCAGCAATGACACTCATAAAATTTGGGCCTTCCACTCAAATTTATAATTCATGCCTTTTCTATAGTTAAAACAGCCAGATGTGAGAATCTCTCGTGATGATCCACTGAGACAATGGCCTGTCTAATTTCATTAGTTCAAACATTCAGCTGCTACCTTCCATAACTTTCATTTGGAATTTCATACATTCTTTTAAAACATTGTGATCACTAATTTCAAAATCCAGTACACACTATTTTAAGATTCTCTCCATCAGCAAATCCTTGCTCCCTGTTCTCCCTAACTCAGCTTGCCACAAAAGCAGTACCAGAAAAACCAAGACTAAAAGATTAGAAAACTCAAGACACAGTGAATCACTTCTGAGAACAAAATCAATATGTTGTACTAAAAGTTAATATACTAAAAATCAGAGCATTACCACATAAATGTTATGGGAAAGAACATATACCTAAGGTTTTGAACATTGAATTATGAATTAAAACATTAATAGGAATGAGAGAATGTAGGCTTTCACGGCCGGAGTCAGTGTAACTAAGAAATGTTTCCGGGCTGTTTTGCCGTGGTCTGCTGGTGTTAGAAGTCCCAGACTGGGCCACACAGAAAAGACCGCGGTCGCTCTACACGCTATTGAGGCAGAGGGCGAGCATATTATAAATTTCCAAGACACCTCTATCCTCTCATCTACAACACACTACCATGCACGACTACAGCAAGAGGCCATAGAGATTTATAAGCATCTGAGCAATTTTAATAAAAAAGAAGAGGCACTAAAACTCAACAGGCATCCCGTCATTGAAAGCAGGAAACGTCATCAAACGAGAAGCAACAAAGCAGTCCAATCAGAAGCCACGTACGCTGGAGAGCCCAAGCCCCGCCCCCCACTTGCCAGTATAAAAGTAGCAATCCCGACAGTCAACGCTTCAGATGCAGCGAAACCTTCTCCAAGAAAACTTCGACCGTGCCACTGAAGATGTCCACCGTAGTTGTGGACGAAACGTCTGGGACTTCTAACACCAGCAGACCACGGCAAAACAGCCTGGAAACATTTCTTAGTTACAGTAATAGGAACGTACAGTTTTTTTTTTTTTTTGGTTGTGTTTAGTGTCCACTTTTGCTACTTGTGGTACTGCAGGCGAGGACACTGGTGATACATGGAATGAAGATGGAGCACCAGTGGAATGCAATGGTGGGGGGGAAATGGGAGAACCCGGAAAAAAACCTACCCCTGCGCCGCTTTGTCCACCACAAATCTCACATGTGGTCACTTGGGATCGAGGTGAGAGGTGAATGCTGTAACCATTTGGCCACGGTGCAGCCGGAATGCACAGTGAAGTAACTAATAAATCACAGCATGACACTCAAACTTCACTAGTTGAAATAAGTAACTTACTTTGGACATGTTTTGGTGGCTATTGCTTCAGAGATTCACTGATGAACTTGTGGTAGCGGCCTGCAGAGGTCCCTCTTCTGGGTAGATGGATTTTGAGATGAGGCCATTTGTTTGTGGTATATCAAAATTTATGACTGTTTTTGTTTTTTAGATGAACATTTTGGGAAAATCTAACCCATGAGTTTTTTGTAATTTTCCTTGGGACACTGCGTTGGCTTCTCATCTACCACAATTTTCTTTCCATCATTTCCCCTCCATCCTGTCTTCCTCTCATTTTTCAGGTGTTCTTCCAGTTCATGGTGTATGGCAGTGTGGGCAGATGGTGTGGATGCATGTGCAATGGAAATATTACTCTCCATGGACACTAGGTTGCTCCCAGGTGGCAATGTGTCACTTGCATGCCCTCAGGCGGTTTGGCGCTGGGATGGACCATTAGGCTTTGAAAGGTTAGGGACTTCTCCATGTCTCTAGTGGCCTGTCTGCTAGGTGGTCTCCTGTGGTTTCTTTATCTCATCTCATCCTCCTGCTTAGGTTGCAGTGCTCACCTCCGATATCTATCCTTTACCCTTTACATACCTATTATAGATATTATTAGCGCATTGTCAAAACCATTAAACAGATCCCCTTCTACGAAACCAGTGTTCAGGGAGTTTCACATACTACCATTATGTTGCATTTACACTTTAGAAACTCTTCTTTTCATCCATACAAATCTGCCATATTTCAATAAGAATTCTGATTACCATTCCTACAGTACCAGGGGATCACAAAACTTGCATCTCCATCATCAAAACAGTAAAGGCTGCCTTCAGGTTTCTCCCTGTACAACACATTACCAGATTATTAAACCATAAACAGCTCAAACATCAAGTCAAGCAACACTTATTAAATCATATATTTTATAGTGTTGATGAGTTCATGTCCACTTCATTTTAGGCTCATGTCTTTGTTTTTTTTTTTTTTAAAAAAAAGGAATGTAATATATTAGTTCTCTAGTTAAAATCTTCTATTTTGTGAATAGTGTACATTTTAGTATAAGTGGTGACATAATGTAAATAGTGAGTGTGTTGTTAATGTGTTACTTGACGAAGCCTCCGAATTTTTGTAATTCTTTTGGTGAATAAAACATCCACCTATCTATCTTCTGGACATATTTTCTTTCTACTCTTGTATGCAGTGCTGTTAAAATTTATGGTGACTTGATACAGTTAAATATTTGAAAATGAATACAATTTAATTGCTGCTATGGCTTTTATGTTACATGAAAGTATGCAGTTTTATTTAAAACTTTTGATAAGTGTTACTTTATATAAAATATGGCCAGCCCACAGCTCTAACTTTATTCTTTACGAGTTTTATCTATGGAGAGTGTTTAAAATGCAGTACCTATAAAAAATTGAAAGAAAGCATTCTTCAGTATTTTTCTTAATTTCTGAAGATAAACTGTGTCAACTCAATGGAAATGTTATTTGTATGCGTTAGCAGTGACTGCAAGTTGAGGGTTTCCAGAACCTTCTGAAGATATAAGAACCAGGTACCTATATTATGGTTTCTATCATGTCTCATGTCAGCCCACCTGCTCAGAGATAGTCATAGTTGGTTGCCTAAGCCATTATGGTTGACAAAATGGATTCTGTATTCAATAATATAATCTGAACTTATTTCAAAATTCAGCAAGGCAAAGGTACACTTGTCAGGTTATATTAGCAGGTTTTCATTATAATCCGCACTATTGTTTCAAGCTGAAAAGAACATTTAAAATTAAAATATTACTAAGATTTAAATTACATATAATTTTTATGTCACCAATAGGCACAAGTGTAAACCATATTAAGAGCGAGAGGATTTCTGTCTGGCAAAGCGAGGCTTATATCATAACTTCAGTGTTTGTCTATACAACTTCTGACACTGTGTTGAGTGAAGGAAACAACGAATGATGCATTTGATAATTTGTTTTAGTGAATTCAGGATAAACCATATTAAAGTTTGAATTAAGTATACATGAGCCAGATACTGTAAGATAAAAAAGGCTTAACTGATAGCCAAAGCTTAAAGCTTTGCAGTGTTTTGGAAAAGGTTTACTTTGCGCCATTTAAGTTCAAACAAAGAAATCTGTCTTGCAATCAGCCTAAGGTGTAGTGATTGTATAACATTACTTTCTTTCCAATAATCTACCCTTTCTTATATTCTCTAAACTTTAATAGAAAATAACTTAGCTTTAAGACCATAAGTTTTATTGCTGTTTTGAAATGGATTTGAATCCATTTTCCATAATAAATATAAAGCACTTTCACATGTAAAACTGAAAGCAAAATATTTGGATTCCATTCTGTCTCACCCAAGAATATTAAGTACTTAAAGCAAGTTGCCTGTTACATTATTTTAATTTACCAATGCATATCTTGAATTTAATGATCCACTGAGCATTACTCACAGAGAAAAATTAGTTGTGTTTATTCATTAATGTTTGAATAATTTCAATGAAACTTGAGTATGAGATATGTGTAGAGACAGTATTGAATGTGAAACTGGTTTTAATCCGCTTCTCTTACAGGATTGGATTTGGGATTGCGTTGAAACTAAATTTGTGTTTACATATTGTAAAGTATAAAAAGCAGACTCAGATCAACTTAATTACGTTTATCATATATACCACATTACTATGGGGAATTGAAATCAATTTGAGTACATTTACCATACTGAATATTGCATGGAAACACAGATTCAAATTGTATTGAATTTTAGAAGGAATCCTTTTAGAAAGTGGGATTGGAATGAGACCAGATTGAAATATATGGCATGGAAACACCTCCATACTCAAATCATTTTGAATACAGTAATGAAACTCTCCTTCTGCTATACTGTTTTTTTTTTGATAGTGTTGAACGTCTGCGTTTACTACAAATGGCATCGCAGGCAATGACCCTGATGATACAGGGAATGAAGATGGAGCACCGGTGGAATGTGATGGTAGGAGTAACAGGAGAACCTGGAGAAAACCTGCTCCTGCGCTGTTTTATCCTCCAAGTCCCACATGCTGTCGCTTGGTATCAAACCCAGGCCATCTAGAGGCAAGTGATCTAACCACTATACTTGTTGCATGCAGTAATCGTATGTTAATGCTTTTCATTTATTGCTGTATGGCAGATTATAAAAGGACCACTTTAATAATTTCTATAATTTGTAATGTGTTCTTAAACATAATTATTAGCTTCAAAAACTGCTTATAATAGACATAGTAACAAATAATATGTTTAACAGGTTTGCCAATGCAATTCCAAGTTGACCAACATGAAACACTGAACACATGTTCTTGGAGCTTGCATATTCCAAGCGATTTCAATTTCCCATGAAAATGTGGTAATATCACCACAAAATTAAATTCTTCTATTAATTTGTGACACAATATTTATTGAAATGTGAGGAACTATCCAATAATGGTGCCCAGCATATGGCACTGATCATTTCACCTTTTGCTGCAAATGAAACAGTACCAACACATCTTGTGTGAGAATTTAAATAATAAAACTGTAATATGATATATTGGTTACAAGAATTGAGTGCACCCTTATAACATTAATTAACCTACAGGGTGGTGCATAATGTATCTACCAATTTTGATTGAGAAATAGAACTACTAAATAAAATTGAAACTACTTTATTTGTGAAAAAGTGAAACAATATACATTTGCATTTATGGATATTACACTTATGTCAACACTACTTGAATATGATGTCAGATCAGTTGCCCCATCTTCACAGCGGGAAATCAGTTGATTGGGAACACTCGGAGAAGTGCAGTATGTGGCATAGCACCATGCTGCTAGTTGTTCAACTGCAGTTCTGGCATGACAAAATTTTCTAAATTTCAACATGCAACTTACAGTTAGTGCGTGACCAGAAGGACTGATAATCCCACGCATTCCAATTGCACACCACAATATAAACTGTGCCAGTGTTGATGAAGGCGGAGCTGCAATCCTTTTCTGTGTGAGCCAACAATCCATGTACATGCGTACCTCAAGTTGAACAAGCAAAATTGGTAGATACATTATGTGCCACCCTGTACATTATAATTACATTAGCTCAATGCTTGTGAATTACCAGTTTATATTCGTCAAGGCTGACTCACTGGGACCTTTAACCTCTCTGGCCGTGCTGTCTGTTGAGAAGAAGCCTATGGCAATATCAGATTAAACTGAGAAACTCTACTCACACTTTTTCTCTTCAATTTGCATGTCCCTTAGCATTAACCATTGCTGAGCTCTTCATTCACAACAGACACTTGTACTGTCTGTGCAACTAATTTAAAGAAACACAGTTAATTTTACAGCCAGACAAAATAACAGCAACATAGTAAGTGAGGATGAAATCTATGTGATATAAAATGTTTAATGAAAAATAATTTTATACAGTTAACAAACAAGGATAAAGAAATTACACATCTATCACACCAAAATACTGCTGCAAAAGATTTTCTGGACATTTATTTGTAACCTAAAATTGTTCATTTTATTCCCTAAAGGTATTAACTACAAACAGTGGAAACTTTTAAATAATGAATCTTAACTGCTATTACATTGTTACTCTTACTGTAAGTGAAATACATGTTCATTACAAATTCTAAGAAATGTCCCACTTTCCAGAGTTATATAATCTCAAGTACTGAAGTAGAATAATTAATATATGGCAAGCTCCTGTGAAATAAAGAATGTATATAAATACAATATGAGAGTTTACTATGATAAAACTAGGTTAATTTCATGTCATGGCAGTGTTCTTTTGTCATAGCTAACCACACCTTATTCCAACACCATGTCAAGTACACAATCAGTCATTTTTTACTGTGGCATACAGGGTCTGTATTTAATATGGTACCCAACTGGTAGTTTTCAAAACAAGAGAAGTGATATCAATGGTGAAATGGTGAATAGTCAAATCCCTGCTGAAAAATATGTCCTTCCTCACTTAAATAAGCAGCATCTGTACATTCTAATGGATATATCACATTTTAGTGAGAAATGAGACAAAGATATCAATTTGATTCTAACATTTAAAGACCTCTACAATTTTAATATAATGTTAAATAAATTTCTTCTTGTAGTGGTTCTACTGCCATTTTGCAGCCTTGACCCCCCCCCCCACTACTTTCCTCTATTTATTCCTGTCTGTGGCTATTCTTTTCCTAATGCCCACTCTGCTATTTAATGTCAGGCTCTACACTTTGCAACCACCTAATTGGGGTGGTACCATAGATAGTACTAAAAGTTGCCATCTCCGTAGGATCTTGCTCATCAGCTGTATAAAGGTGTCCTAACATCTTACTCTTCTTGCTGTCACTTCTCTCTGACATCAGCATCTCTGAAGCTGTTGTACAGTTCATTCTTATGTCTTACTCTCCATCTTAGGTCCACATATTCTTCTCAGGATCTTCCTTTCGAATATTTCTAACTTGTTTTTCATTATTTTATCAATAGCCCAGGTTTCTGACCCAAATAATAATACTGGGAATGAGAGTCTTATAGAGTTTAATTTTGGTCGATGAATTTAGATTTCATTTGTCTTATCAGCCCAAAGTAGCTTTTATTGGCCAGGGATATTCAGTGCTTGATTTCTTCATTCAGTTCCTATCACTGGTAATTTTACTGCCAAGATATTTAAATTCCTCCACTCTCTGGAATTTATAGTGACCGCACTGAAATACTCAGAACTGGAGCAAGTTTCCATATATTTAGTCTCATCTTCATTTATGTTCTGTGCTGATGTTTCTAGTTTACTAAAAGTTTCCCTTAAATCTCTTGTTGATCAACTTATTATATCCAAATCACCAGCATATCCCAGAATTTGTGTTAATTTAGTATAGATTGTGGCTCTCTTGTCAAGGTTAAGAGTCTCTAATTACTTTTTCCAGGGCTATATTAAAAAGGAGACATTGCTTTTCCAGAAATACATTTAAAAGACTTAAAACCAATATATTGTGATGGACACAATTGGCTGCTTGCCTCACTTTGGACAGAGCATGGTTTTGGTGCTGGTTGGCATGTGGTTGGTTGGAGAGGTACTCTCAGCTTATTAAACTGTACATATTTCTATAGGGATGCAGGTCAAGATCCCAGTTCCCTTTCCTGGTCTTATGAGAACTTTCTAGAACAGTCCTGTCCAAAGGTAACTCTTGTGAGGTAATGTCATCAAAACTCAACTCCTTAATACCAATCAAGGCAGAGAATACAATCACATATACTGTCATATATGTGTATGGTGCTTGGTAGTGAATGTGCTGCTTTTAAATACACAAACATAATGTAAGCTTTGAAACATGGGAAGTATCATTTTCATAACATTTTCAGAGGCTCCACACAAACTGCAAATGGAATTACTTGCTCTACAAAATTATACAAACATAAAATGCTCAAAAGAAAGAGGTTGGGAGTTACTTAAATTACTGCCTAAAGATTCATTCTCCAAATTGCAATTATTTGCAACACATTCAATGACATTGTTTGCCTCCACAAATATTTGCGAGGAAAACTTCTCTAAAATTAATTATACTAAAAACCAGCATCGCCTTAGACTACGTGATGATTATTAGATTCATCTATTAAGGCTCTGATCATCATCCTTAGCAGCAGATATTGATGAACTATGCTTCTCATGGAGTGGAATTAGTTACTGTGACTTGCCTTCTGGTCCTTCAATATGGACATGCCTGTTCTAAAAGGTTCTACTCGAGTATGAAACAAAGCTGACTGCAAGGTCTGATTTTGATTGTGTTGAATGATTATGTTTGATTTTTAGTTTGGTGTATGTCTTACAAAATTATCATTTCATATATAATTAAGGAGAGACTGAAAGTGTTTCACAAGCAGAACTTCATATTTAGTGCAGAAGCCTACACAATTTGAGGTTATGTCACTCTTGAAAAGAAACTCAGATGAGTTACAAGATGATGTAGCAACACGCACCTCAACACCCATAGTCTTACCAGGAGTCTTAAACCTATATCATTTCAAGGTGTTAACTTATACAATCACCTCCCAAATAATGTTAAACAATTCAATAACAAAAGATCTAAAACAGCTGTGAAAAATTTTCTCTTAAGTAATGATAATGATAATTTATTTCACCATTTGTTATACATACAATGCAATAGGTTTTGTCAGCAAGTCTTTAAAATGCATCTATATTTAAATATTCTTGTATGATGTAAAAATTAAGTTGCTAAGTTTTATTTTTAACACTAAAGGTACCTAGTTTATTATATAATTTCACTCCCAGATAAAGATGAGAATCAAGAGATTTTTGTAAGTGAAATTTAGGTGGTACCATGTCATTTCTATTCCTTGTATCATGGGTATGCAAGTCAAAAAAAAAATACATCTGTCTTTTGGAGATGAACAAAATTTAAGCATGCAAATACATACAAAGATTTAATTTCGCAAGTTGATTAATTCACTAAAGAACACTTACTTAGGATTTTTGCCAAAAAAGTGAACATACAAAGATGCCTACAGTTAAAATTGCAAATTCTTTTAAAAATAGGTCGACAATGTTGGTGAGAATCACAATTTTTTGTTATTCTGAGAGCCTTCTTCTGGATACTTGGTTGGCTTATCCACTGATATTCAAATTTAATGTAACTTACCATCCTCAGTCAATGATTATATGGGTATATAATTTTAATCTCAAGATGTAAACATTTTATTTTGAACACTTTTATAATTTATATGTATATAAAATACAATTAATTGTATTCTGGCATTGCCACAGAATGCTTAATAAATGAACCTTAAGTTGATTTTATTAGTAATGAACCATAGTTACTATTTTGTGAACTTGTTTGTTTCATGCATCCTGCATCTGGGGGATGCACTTCAGCTTCAGAGGAAGACTGACGACTATCCTCATGACTTAAAGTTACACTTAATCTCAGTTAGATTTACTTACCACATTTATTTCAATACAAGACAATGTTTTTTTCCAAAATATTAATTTTGAAAACTGGGGGTCATCTTGTATTCGTGATATATGTTTTCCAAATAGCATGCAGGAAAAGTAGGTTTCAAACTTGGCAGGTATGTCAGTGGTGAACCCTGCCAAGATCATCATGTATGCAGCAGATTGGTGGTTGTATTGGAGCCAAGCAGAAAGACTAGAGCTGCATGTTTCCCTCCTCCCGCTCCAAATATGCTGTACATTTTGGATCACCCCTCTGCCGCCCATATCATGATTTTATGTGCAAATTCAAATTAGGTAAAACTTTTTATAATGTTGTATCATATTATGTATGTTGTCTCAATAGAAAATCATATCTATCATGATCGTTATTACAGCTATGCTGTCTCTCCCAGTCAAAACATCTATTTCCACACAAATTCAAATTATTAACTAAGGTTAAACTTTTTACAATGGTGTCTTATGTTAGATGTGTTTCTCTGATAGCATCGTTTTGGTTCTACTCTCTCCCTCACTCCTACCCACCACGTGAATTAAGCAAGCCTGAGTGTCTCTCAGTTTCTTCAAATTATATAGCAAAAATTTTTATTTCATTTAAAACTTATGTCTTCTGTTTATGTAGTTGATATGCTAAATTACAAAATTAAGTTTTGAAAAATGGGCATCATCTTGCATTTGAGGTCATCTTGTATTCAGATAAATACAATATTTATTTTGATCATTATTGTAAAGTATAATGCAGATGGAAGCGAAGTCTTTACATTAATTTAAACCAGTGATAGATTTCGGTATTTGAAACACATTTTGTATCTTACATTTTTGTTTCTGACCATTTCCTACGAAGAGACAGACAAACTGGCAACGCTGCAGGTTGTGTGGGTGTCACTTGTACTAGGCGAGTACATAAACAAACACACCTCACTACTGGTATCACAACATGTAGGCCCCCCCCTACATCGTGTTTGCAAGCGACTGACGTGTTTACATCCAGAGGCCAGTTCAAAAACCTGACCAACCTCAACACAAAGTTGCCGAGTTACTTCTCGTCTGACAAAGCTACTCAAAATATTCCTTTAATTCTTTTAAGTGATTAATTATTTGGAAGCTTTGTGTATTCTCCCATAATTCCTACCGACACTACTGTCAGAAATACGTTACTCCATGCATCTTACAAGTAACAAACTATTATCTTTGTACATTCTTGTGGAATTACGCATCCAATTTGGAACAAAAACAATTTATTTTTTCGATATTGGCTGATCAAAGAACAAAATGCTATTAGATTTTTTTGTTTGTAATGCTTCTATGAAACACACATGTAATCAGTTCCCTTCTACCGGGTATATAGAAATGTAATCAATTTGTTAAATTATGCATTATTTCTTTTGACAAAGCCATGAAGTCATTGTATTTCTTAAGGTGAATAAAGTCTATTCATGCTAAGAATTTTTGCACCCAAACAAATTCAGCATCCTCCACTGGGACCCTGGGAACTAGAGGCTAACATGGTACTCCTAGACAATGGAGGATGCTCTGACCTTGGTATGCACATGGTACAGGAAGGTAACTTATGCACTATGTCTGTGGTGAAGTTACTAACCTACAGAAACTTTTTTATTTTTAATGTTAACATTCTTTAAGCTGGTATGTATATCAGATGATGAATAAAACTGATAAAATGATGCTGAAAAAACCTTATCCAGGTAGCACACCCTGACTATAGTAAATGTTGCAACAGTAAAACAACAATGACTGGTTACCATATTAAATATTGACCCTGAAGTTGCAAGAAAGGAAGTATAATTAACTAAAATGAACCGATATATAAAGTAAACAGAAAATGCAACTGGTAAAGAATTCCTTAAGCAGAGTGAGCTTAAAAAATTAATAAAATCAATATAAATATCATTACAGAACCTTTCCTAATTAGCAGCAGATTAACATATAGCTACATGGTATTTTGTGACATTTACCTTTTCCAGGGTTCTCATCTCTAACATTAGCTGCTCTAATAAATGTATAATCATTACACTTCTGTTTTTTTTTTTTTTTTTTTTTTATACAGGTAACGATAACAGCACCTACTTAGGAAACGAAATTCCAATAGTATTTACTCAAAAAATCTAATGATTACTTTCCTGCCAATGCTAAGTGATACTACAGACATCATCAAGCCATTAGTTGTAACAAGAATTGAATTAGAAACCCTCACACCATTAGGTGGTTTAGATACCACTTCATATTGAAACTGAAAGACAGCAATGGGCTGAGAATCAAACAGACTACTCTTTTCCTTTAAGCAGTACATTGGCACAGAAGCTACAACAAATTTAAAAAGACAATTTACATTAAAACACTTAAAACCGTAACTGTACAGTTAACGACAGTTAGTATACACATAGATAAACACGCACGTTAAAGAGTCATTCTCTTCTCCATTAGCTGACCTAACCTCACTTTCCAGCACTCTGCAGAAATGTCTTATAACAAAGAGTTTTTTTTTTGATTGACTAGTAAAATTGTCCTTTCTGATGTACAACCTAATAAAACAACTTCCTTATCATCGCCGTTGGATGAGGGGAAGCCAGTCTGTTTCGTCACTTGAGCACTGCTGCCACAGTTCATGCACAGTATGGGCAACATTCATCTCGTTGGACTGGCGATGTACATGTGATGGGTGGGCATCTCTCAGTTGTGCAAGTAACTTGCTTTTCCTGTTGCAAAAACATACAATTAGTTCAAGTAGTGCAGCAGTTAGCATATATAATGACTTCATTAGGCAGGAACCATTCTCTTCATCACTACATGGACATAACACAAGCAACAATTTTGATTTCCACAAGCATAATTTAAACAAAGGTACGAGGGCTGTACCAGAAGTACCCGACCTGACATAGATAGCGGCTGTTGTTTCAAACAACAACAATGGTAAAAAGTACCAACCTTAAAAAGTTTAAGTTTGAAGTTTGACGACCTTACATTGTTTAGCATTTGTTTGGCAACCATCATTAGTAAATGCTCTCAGCGACTTTGTAAACATGGATAAAACTAATCATCATTATGTGTTACAATACTTTCATTTAAAGGTCTTAGTCCAACTAGTATTAAAGCTGAGCTAGATTTTACCTTGAGGGAGTAATTTACTCTCAATCTTTTACTTTCCTTCCTTTGAAGTAGTTATATTTTTGTAAGGGAAGTAAAAAACATTTTATTAGGAAAGCAAGACATGACAGTAAACATTATTTTAAATAACTGCCACTACCAGATTTCATTAAGCAAAGTCTAGATATACTATTGTATGTGAATACTTCAGATTTGCTGGATTAAAATAAAATTATTATTCATTTACCAAGTTATAAAAACTCAAGATAAAGTGGCTGCTTCATATATGGCAAGAAAAGTGATTGAAGAATAGCAGACATGCAATTGTAAGTTATGCAAATTTGACTCCTGTGAATTAATGTTGTAAACAGATGTATTAATAATTATCAAGAACAATCAATAAATGTAATTTCTGACATTAACTTCATCACAGAGTTGGACTAATGAGTCTTATCTTACGAGGGCCCTTCAATAAGCCCTTAGAAAAACAAATTATTTTAGTAGATTTTTTTTTTATTTTTCAATAAATCTGCTTTTAGCTTACACATTTTCCCCAGCATTTCTCCAACTTTTAAGCTTTCCAAAAAGTAGGATTTTGGAAGGTCCTCAAAATATGCATCTGTTTGGGAGATGACTTCTTTGTTAGACATGAATCGTTTTTTGCTGAGCCACTTTTTCAAGTATGGAAATAAAAAAAGTCAATGGGGTCCAAATCTGGTGAATACGGTGGATGTTGTAATAATTCAAAGCTTAATTCTACAATTTATGCCATCGAAACTACGCAGGTTTGCATCCTTGTACTGTCTCAATGGAAGAGAATCTCTTTCTTTGCCAGATAAGGGTGTTTTTCTTTATTTCTCTGTTTAACCAGTGCAATAACGAAGCATAATACTCTCCATTTATTGTTCTTCCTTTCTGCAAGTAATCAATGCGTGCATCCCAAAAAACTGAGGCCATTACCTTGTCTGCAGATTTCACCACCTTTGCCTTCTTCAGACCCATTTCACCTTTAAAACCTCATTGTTTCAACTGTACTTTTGTCTCTGTAGAGTAGTATAGTGTATCCATTTTTCATTCACAGTTATGTATAAACACAGAAGCTCATCAGGATTGCAATGGAAAAGTGCCAAATTAGGTTTCAAATTGATCACACATTTGTGTTTATTCTCCATTGAGAGCAAACATGGCACCCATTTTACTGATACTTTTGTCACACCTAATTTTTGGTGCAAAATTGAGAACACTATACCTTGTAATATGCCTTGTGAACTTTGATTCACTGATCACTCAAAACCATATCCTGGATTTGTCAACCATTTTGGAGGAAGTCACTTCTACTGGACATCCGGAATGATGTTCATCATTTGTGGACGTACGGCCACGTTTAAATTCATGTATCTAATTTTAAATTGTTGCAAACACAAGAGCAGATGTGTCATGAATTTCATCCAACTCAGCTTTTATGACTTCCAGTGTTAAGTCTTTTAAATAGAAGATTTTAATCACCACAGAAAACTTGTTTTTTTCCCGTCTTTCTAAATAAGCATAAGATTGTTGATTCAATCGTCTGTGGCAACAAAACCACGTGATGGATATAGCTGAAACTTTAACTGTCATCTAGTAAGAGTCGACGGTTTCTAAATACAAACTTTTCTCAATGCTACAAGTGTAATTTCTTGGATTTTCTAACGACTTATTGAATCATTGTAGTTAAATAGGTTCCACAGATTGCAATCTTGTGCATGTGTGTACATTTGTAAGTTATGTACCTTTGATATTTTTATTGCTTTCATAAACAAATAAAGCTAATTAGATGTGAAGAAGTTAAATCTAATTTATAAATTAATGACTTACCTTGCAGATACATTGAGTGCAATTGTTTTTTTTCCAAGTCTCACCGCTCTTTCTCCAGTTCCCTTCTGCATCCAGACATTTGTTACCGTTATTGTTATGTTTCCCACTGATCTGACAGTGGTGCTCTAGCTTCCTGATTTTCCTCCTCAGTTGCTTGATGGTCTTCTGGAATTCCTCTAGAGCAGTTTCAATGCCCTCTATTCTCTCCTCGTCTATCTCGTTGGTGTCGGGTGCGATAGGGTCCGAGGTTGAGTAAGGGTGGTCTGGAGACTCTGTATTTAGAGGGCTCTGTGTGCTGAGGGTGTGGTTGCTGTAAACTGGGGTGGTGAGGGTAGCAGGCTTGTCACTGGGGTAGGAGTACTCTAGGGCTCGACGAGACCGTCCAGCAGTCAGCGACGGCAGCTGTGTAAGACTGTTGAACTGTCCTGATTGGCTGCAGTCTGGGGCACACAAACAGTTTCATGTTAATCAGCATGCAAGATGCAGGGTAAAACCTTCTTTCTCTTGGATTTTTATCCTATCCTTGAACACAAAACTATTTCATAATTACTTAAGAGAATCAGAACCAGCAGCACCTAATATCAGTTATTTTTATGCACTTAACATGTTTTTAGAATGCTATGCCGGCATGTTACCATGGTAGCTCATTGGTAGAGCAATCAGCTAGAGACCGTGTTTCAAATCCCAGCTATGGCATTGTATTTTTCAGTCTGACTCTACCTATCCAACTCATGTCCTACACACGGCTTGTGTGAAAAAACAATTAATCCAATACCAGTTGACCATAATAGTTGGCTATATTATGAGTCCTGGGACTACTTACAACATTGTAAGTCGCCATTGGGGTTGTCATCTCAAAATAATTTGAGATCACCTTGTGGTTTACCGGGAAACATGCGAGTCAGTTGAAAAATTCAATGCTATGCCAGCATGTTGCCATGGTAGCTCAGTAGTAGAGCAACCTGCTAGAGACTGGGATATCCGTGGTTCAAATCCTGGTTATGGCATTGAATTTTTCAGTCTGATTCTACTTATCCAACTCACATTTTGAGAAATATGCTGGAGCAATATGAGTGGTTATGTAGACACTTTACGTTTCACTTACTTTATATTACTTGGGCATCTTTCGAGGAACCATTTTGTCCAAATAACAATTAGTGAAACTTAAAGTGTCTACAAAACAACTCAAAATACTCCAGCATATTTCAGTTTCATCGTTTAAAACACTTTTTACACCATGTGCATGTTTTGAGCAACCGTTGTTTCCATCTTCAAAAGGTTTCCAAGTGTTGGTGCCTCTATTGTGTTGGTTATCTTGTACAGGTGAAATGTACTTCCAGAAGAGACTTGATGTGAAAATCAAAATTTATTAACTGTGGATTGTGTTTTAAAATGAAGATGTAATTTTGCTGCATATCTGGCTGATTTAATTAGTATGATATTAAATTTAAGGTGTGGTTCATCATCCAGAAACAGTTGAAGCTGCATATTTCTCCATTTGTTTGTATTTTAAGCATCTTATACGTTCCTTTTGCTGTTTCCAAATTTGTTCTACTCTATCTCTGATTTCTTGGAATGTCCTAAGTATGACCAATGATAAGTTTGCTTCTTGTGTCTTACAAATCTGGTAGCTAGAGTCTGTTCCACCTAAGTTTGTCCTGTAGCTCTTAACTGTCACGTGACTGGTCACCTTTCCTTGGCTGACATGGTGGAATAGGCTTCGCATTCTTCGCTTTAATGGATGACAAAAGAATGTATGTGCCATCATGACAGAGTGTTAATATCGGCATAGGGTTTGTATATTGCATTCAAAGGTGAACTTGCCAATCAGGGGAATGGGGGAGGGACTTGTGAATTTTGCAAATATGCAAATAAGCTTGTAACAGTGATGTGATTGATATTAATTTAAAAAAATTTGAGTCGATTTGAGCTTGTTTTAACAGTTTTATATTAGGAGTGATTTAATGTCCTGATTTCATCCAGAAATAGCCATCAGGACATGAAATCACATCTAATATAAAACTGTTAAAACCACTTATAAATATTAAGGGTTGAAAATAGGAATAAGTGTTCCTGAAACCGGTCCCAGTAATTACTAAGTGGTTCGTGTTACAAAAACCGACTCAAATTCTTTTAAATTAAAACAAATTATATGTATATTAACGAACATCTTATAAGAAACAAGGATTAGTTCATGTGACCGTTAGCGATACAGGCTTTAAGCAAAAGGAACACATGAGATGCTTAAAATACAAAAAAGGGACAAACCTACAGTTTCACACCATTTCTGGACAACCAACCACAACATGATACTAATTAATCAGCCAGATATGCAGCAGAATTACACACTTGGGAGAAGATCTTCATTTTAAAACAGTCCACAGTTAATGAATTTTGCTTTGCCACCACCAAGTTCCATCTGGAAATACATTTCACCACCAAAAGAATGCTGTTACAAAAGACAACCAACTCAATAGAAACACAGGCCAGTTGGACACCTTCTGAAGATGTGAATAAAAATAAATGATGTCAGTGTTCCAACTCACCTTAAGTAGATTTCAATAATGCATCACTGTTTCTAGCTTCTTTTCATCTATATCTGCATAATGTTTCAGGACTTTTTCAACTCTTATTAGCTGCTGCAAAAATTCTACTGTTTCTATAATGTATTAGAAAATTGTTGGGTGTAACACCTAAAATTGCAGTGAAATAGATTTTTTCTTACACAGGAAAAATTTATCAACGTTTTTACGGAAAGTCATTCTTAATTGCTACAGGAATATTACTTCTGCATGTAATACACCTTATACTTGAATTGCTTAAACAATAACTTTGTGAGCTCCCAAAATAAAATTTTCTTCAATACTGAATGTCATACACAGAAATATGAGGGCCATCCAGAAAAATTACAGACATTTCAGCATAACTAAATAATAACCAAAGATATCAACACAAAACTTCATTTACAAAGTTACAGTACCTTACTCTATTTCTCAATGTAATTATCATTACTATCAAGTATTTATTGTCACATGGTACCATTTTTTCAATACAGATGTTATACTGTTCCACTGTTAAAGATCTGAGCCAAGATGTCACTGCCACTTTGAGATCTTCATGGCAGGGAAATCTTTTCCATCCAAAAAGACATGTACGATATTCAAAATGAAACACTGGTTCTTCTGAATTTTTTTATCAACATTTGCTTTCAACTCCTCCATAATGATTGATGAACTTCCACTCCAGTTTTCATCGTACATACTGGTTCTTCCTTGATTACTTGTAAATTATGCGTCATTTCCTCATTGAAGATTCGTTCATTGCATTATCACCATACACTTACATTATTTACCTATAAAATTTGATTGGCTGAACATTTTGTGCATTAAATAATGAATAAGTTCTTTGGCGGTAGAAAAGCATAACATCTGCATTGAAAAACTGGTACCACGTAGCAATAAATGTCTTGACAGAATGGAGGTTGCATTGAGAAATAAAGTAAGATACTGAAACTTTATAAATAAAGTTTTGTGTTGATATCTTTTGTTATCATTTAGTTATGCCAAATCGTGTATCACTTTCTGGATGGCTCTCATATCACAACCCTTGTACGAAGGAGTAAATATGTATAAATAATTTGAAAATATGTACAACTATGGCCTAATAAACTTTTGTGTTAAAGGGCCAATTTGTTAGTAAAAGTTCATTAACATGGAATGAAGGATTCTGCAAAGCTTTGTCCCAAAAATATATTGCAAAAAAAAAAAAAAAGGGAAAAATGGACAAAATTAAGGTTAAATATAGGTGCACAAAGTTACTCTAAAATTGATGATACGTTTCTTACCATGGCAGCATTCAGTCCAAAAACGAAGATCCACGTGTGGTATATCATTGCAAGACAGAAACGCAGGCGTCTGTTTCTGAGGCAATATAAAGACGTCACGTGTAACATCAGTGATGTCATCACCATTATCACAAAGGACACGTGACAGTGTAGCTTGTTTGATTTGTGTCAACTGCTCTGGCTTGAATACAGAAGGATTCTCGTACCAGAACCTACAACAAATTCACACATCCAGAATTTTCAGCAAGTTTCCAAGAAGTTTGTGACATCATTTTCCAGCTATAAAAGGAGGAAGGATTGCTGTTGTGTTGTGAATTATACTGAGTGACTGGAGTGCTGGCGCAGGAGCCACGGACTGCATGCAGCTGTAAACTGTCTATGCATAGAAATGTCAAGTGATTTATTTGCAGCAGTGCATTTAAGACTTCATTTGTAAAGACATCTGTTACAATAATATATTAAATATATTGTATTTTAATAGATCTTTTAATCAGCCGGTAATCATGCTGGAAAAAGAATTTGAGCACTTTTTGTTACTCCCACCAAAACAATATGTTGCATCCTTGCAAGATGTTGAACTTAAATATTTAACAGACCAGTTTAACTGCTAGATCATATAGCGACAGTTCCGTTTGTGATACTCGTTTGATCTTTATGATGGACAGTAGTCTTCATGGTCTTTTGTCTGTATCCTTTGCACCAAGCAGGTAGTATTAGGATACCATCCAGTCTGGCTGCTTTTTCACCATCTGTACTCAGATAGTATACAATCAGTCTTCTAGGTCTCATGCTTATGCACCATTCTACTTTTCTCTACAAATGGCACTGCAGTACCATCCAGTCTAGCTGCTTTCACTATCTGTGGATATGGCAACATAATCACAATTACTATATATTTATTAGTTTTACTACTCTTTTAGACAGAAGGTGGAACTTATGGCGGTATTAAGTATTCAATTAGGGTTGCCAACTCTCCTGGAATTGAATGGAATCTCCTGGCTCCCGGAAGTGAAATTAAATATCCTGGAGCTATGTGATATCTCCTTATTCCTTTATTATTATTAACATTATTATTATTATTATTATTATTATTATTATTATTATTATTATTATTATAATAATAATAATAATAATAATAATAATAATAATAAAATACAAGTATTTCATGTATTATATGCAAGGGTTGGCAGTGCATAGAAGGAAATAGCAGTGTTTTGATTTGTGTGCTGGCAGTGTTGAAGACAGGAGGGAGAAGGGAAACCAATTGTTGCATCAACATCAAGTCTATATGTGCTATATTTACAAATAGAAATCACAAAATCAGTAATTATTAGCAGTTTGAGGTCTTTGAGTCGAGGACTTTGACAGTGGTCGTAGTTGTAAGTTGGTTATTGTATTGGCTAGTTCATTGGGAGTAGATATGAAAAAGAAATACTATTACATCTTTAACGATGCCTGGACCGGTATGCATGACCGGTTTTTTTAGCAATTTTTCTAGAGTTACTGTTATATCTAATTTTCTCCTAGGAATTCAGAGTTCATAAGTTGGTAAGCCTATATCCAATCCGGTATTTATCTGGGGAACTGAGGGAAACCATGAAAAAACCACAGCAATTGGTTGGCCCACAGGATTTGAACTGAGGATCTTTGTTTGCAGGCCACAGATGTTACCACCTGAGCCATCCCACTTATTAGAAAAAATATTAGAAATATACAGTGCAGTTTACTAATTTTGCAAAACATTAATTCAAAATATATAAAAAAATTAAAACATTTTAACAAGCTAAAAGTTCTGCTACTAAGCACTAAGATTTTATTAAATTTGAACAAATATTATTATGTTTTAACTGTAATAATTACTACTTGTGTTACATAAACAAACTTTCAAGAATCAGTCAAATGAGCATGTTTATTCTAATAATTTGGCCATGTCCGTATTGGTTTTAATTGACAATATGACTGTGACCAGGTTGGCTACTTACCTATCTCCATCTCTCAGCCGCTTAAACTGCTCCACCAACAAACACCTAAATGTTGGACCAACTTTAGCTCCTTCCAGCTGGTCTTCTAGGATTCCTGCTACCCAAACATCAAGGTTGCCTATACACAGCAAAATCAAACATTTAGATTTTGAATTATTGCAGAAACGGAAACATAAGATTTAAACTCTTTAACACAAACCAACAGCAGCTCCTGGAAGGGTGAGTATTATACAGGCTGGGGAGTTGGTCTCATTGCTACCACTGCCTTAACACTGTGCATGCTTAGCTGTGTACATGACGAATAACAACACAACGTGACGTTTCCTTGAGGATGGCATGTAAGTATGCTAGATACAAATTTTGCATAGAATGGGAAATTGATTATTTCTGTGTTCAGAATGGCAAAAAATGGAAATGGAAATGGCGTGTTATTTATGGACGCTCTTTAACTGCTGTGGTTCTCAGCGTCCCATTCTAAATTGGGCATGAAAGACCGCTTAATTTTGCTCAGAGGCCTCTCCTATCAGGATTGAGGTTCTTTTACGTGCCGTAAATCTACGCTTTACTTCCTTTCCGAAGGAAGCCATGCTCAGGATTTTTACACCCGAAGAAATCCATCGTCCTCTTCTGGGTTTGAACCTGCGACCTTGGGTATATGAAGTTAGCATGGTAACCATTACACCACGGAGGGCAACTGGAATGGCAAAAAGGTTGTACATTTACTGTGTTATAAACATTCTGCTACATGAAAAGTTATACCATTAGACAACACTTTAATTCCGCATAGCTAATCAGTATGGAAAAGCTAAACTTTCAGGTATGATCATAAAATATTGAACTGTACTAAGAGTGATAATGTTCCAGTTAATATGAAGATACCCTTCTATCAATACTGCTTCTCTCTGTGTCTACCACTAAGCCTGAATTGATAAACTTATGTGAATAAAAAGATGTCAGTGCTCTACTATACATCTGAGAAAAGTCTCATTGAGGAAGAAAAATTGCCAGACATATTTTGGTACTCAGCCAATCACCTTTAAAATTGGCTAGCTCTGCCACTGCTGTACTTTACATGCTGTGTAACACTCTCTATAACAACTCCAGGTGGAATGTGGAGATGTCATACTTCCCCTTCGTTTACCAGCTCCCCAGGGTCATGCTATACATTTCACATCATCTTTATTTCACGTAAGATCATGGTACATGATATGGCTTCATCAAAGTTTTATTTATATAACTTACTTTATCTATAATTTACCTCTGACACTTATTCACTGAGTAAAGTGTATGTTGTAATAGAAACGTTTTAATTTCTAGTAAACCCTACTCAGCAACAATGGTTATTAAAATACTCTCAAGTAAAGATACGTACTCATTTTACATCAGTAATAGACCGACTGTTGTTGTAGATGGTAGATACTCTACTGTAGTGAGCCCATCTGTGTCATGTTAATTTTAAAGTGTTCCTTCCCATAGTGCATGTCCCTGACATGGAAAAACTTCTTTAAAATATATGTTTTTGCAATTTGAAATGTTTGCACATATATGTACATATAACTCAGACATGTACTATATTGTTCTTTTATTTATTTTTAACCATTACTGTGTTCATTAAACATTTCCTTATGATTTACCAATCAATTTTGTAAAATTTCCATATAATCGAAGTTTTTTGTAATTTGAAGTAGCCTAAGTCCAAATTAGGCTGAATTATTGGGCTTTATTGCATTTCAAAATATTGGCTTGTTTAACTATACTTGTAGTATTATTTCATTTTACACAGATTGCATTAAAATAATCATCATCATTATTTCCTTATCAAACCTGGGCTTATGGAAGAGAAAGCAGAGACATGCATACTTTTATTTTTCATCTACTTTCACTAAAAAATTCCAGCTCGATTTTTAACATCATTTACCATGTTTCCATGGGGAATTCAATTTGATTTGAGTCCAATTCCATCTCAATACAATCCACATTTCACATGTTACATTCAATATGAATTGAGATCATTTTGAATATGCAAGCTCTAAGAATAAATTTATTCAATGTTTTATGTTGGTCAACTTGGAATAGCATTGGCAAACCTGTTAAACATATTATTTGTTACTCTGTTATTATAGGTAGAGTTTGAAATTAAATAACTATGCTTGATAGCACACTGCAAATTATAGAAACCATAAAAGTCATTTCCTTATATTTACCACAGAGCAATAAATAAAAAGCATTAACATCTGACTACCACATGCAACAAGTAAAGCAGAACAAGAGGCACTTCCATGTAACCAATCTCATTACAATCCCACTTTTTAAGAGGATCAGATCCAAGATTCAATACAATTTGAATCCACGTTTCCATGCAGTATTCAATATGGTAAGTGTGCTCAAATTGATTTCAATTCTCTATGGAAATGTGGTAAATGTGACAATGAATTTTTAAGTCAAAGAACTTTGAATGCCATAAGCATTATGAAGGAAGCAGGAAATAAATATTATGCACTGTACCTGGATGCCCATAAAGTTCCTTAAGGCTATCTCGAAGGGCCTGGCTTCGAATCTCTTTGCGCAGATCATCAAAAGTATTTGCCTCGCTCATGTTACAGTACTGCCTCCAGGCGTCATACCCTGGCAGTCCATGATCACGCCCTCTCTGAACGTTAATGGCAGCCAAATCAAGAGCCACAGCATGAGCTACTTCAAACAGATGTTCCGTGAGATCGGTGTTGAGCGTCTGATGAGGCAGTTTGAGCTTGGCAGGAGAAGCAAATAATCCCCGCATCAATGGATCAACGCCACCTTCCTCCACAAGACGCCATGGCGAAAAGAAGGCTTTGTGCAGAGGTATGTCACCTTCTGGGATGGTGCCAAAAGTTTTGTTGAGGCGTGCAAGAATGGGGTTGATGAGAGAATGTCCAAATCTTAAGGCTGCAGTTGCAAACACATTTGATATTCCTGGGTTGATGTTAGGATTGTATCCTTGGTATTCTCCCAGCATCTTCATCCCCTCTGGTCCAAGGATGTGAGGCAACCAAAGTTTGTAGGTTATGTGTTGCACCTAAAACAATGTAGATAGTGGCAATCACAAGCTCTAATATCTAATGTTTTCTTTGGCTGCTCATATAACAAATATGACATATTATATCCACAAGGATTTCTCTACCCGCTATCATTTATTTACTTTCTTTACTTTGTACATAATATGAAGGTAGAATCAGTAGTCAAATGGATAGTGAAATATTGGAACAGGATCCAAAGTACTGCAGGAAGAAAATATTATCAAAGACTGTTTAGGGCACAAAAATCAGCAAAATGGGAAAGAAATGGGATATGTCAATTAATAGAGATTCTAAGACAAGTTGCATTGGGCGAGCTAACCAATCAACAGAAAATAGGCGGACAAAAATTATGGAATAAAGTGAAAGCTAGGATAGATGATATAGAGAAACAAGAAATAATAGGCAGCTTAAGGGATAAGAATACTTTATTATTATTAATTATTAATTATTATTAATTATTATTATTATTATTATTATTATTAAGGTATGTTAAGAAAGAGTGGGGAAGAGAAAAACACATAGATGTCTGTGTAAAAATGGAAAGAGAGGCCTGTCATGGGCAAGAACAGGAACAATGTTATTAAAAGTTGATAAAGATCTGTGCTCAGTAAGTGGTAATGTTGATAACAATTTACACTGTATAACTGAATGTGAGGAAACCAAACTTAAAACATTTTGGAAACAATAAGAAAAATTCTAAAACAACTATCTAAGGTAATTAATTATACAAGGAAAGTAAGAGAGAAATGGCAGAGGAAAGTCACCAAACAAAGAGAAGATCTTAATAATAGAACTGATGAGCTTGTAACTTATAAAAGAGGTAAACAGATTAAGTTGGTAGTATATAGAAATGTACAAACAGAGGGAAAGGTACATATACATTAATAACCAGGGTGTTAACTGTATGTGATACCAAATTCAGCAACTCCAGCAAAATAACTATATATGTATGAAGTTTGTAGCTTGAAAAGATGAAATAAATTATCTATCTATGTATTGCATTCCACTAAAAAATTTTACACAGATATTTCACTGCAATACATGTTTTAGGATCCTTTGTATCCAAAAAAAAATATTTTTAGAAAAAGCTCTGTGTGTCTGTGAACATAATATCTGAAAAGCAAAAAGTTTGTTAAATACCAAACCTTATAGTTATGTTCAGCATCTTCCAAGGATGTGATACAAAGACTTTCAGGAAAATCCCCCCACCAACTACCCTTTACATGGAAAAATGTTACATCACAAATGAAATGTATATCTAATTTTCTGGGAATATATATAACTTACTAATGTCACAAGTACTTCAGGTAATGGACTTCTTAGTTAACCAACTATATGTCAATTAATGGTAATTAATTGCCCCTTCCAACCTTGATGTATACATGGCTTGTGTGAAAAAACAATTCTATTAGTTTCAGAAAGTATTTGCTAAGATTCACAAGAAGTAGAGCCTGCCTCGGTAGTGTGTGGGTAGCGCGTCTGCCTCACATCCAATCTCACTTAAGGCAAGTTACCCAGATAAGGCTTTTTTCAGGGTTTTGCCCTATTCTGAGACCACAGTGCACAGTGTTGAGTATCTTTAAGCTTCATGGATCCTGAGGTCACTTGATCATCATTTCACTGATTTTATTCAGTTTCGGTTACATTATCTTAAAACAAAATAAAAAAAAAGGTAGAAAAACAAACTTTTCATCTGTAATTCATAGAATTAGTTATGAAAGAAAATTATAAAAGAAGTTGTATGATTACAAAAGTTCTGATTTTTTTCAATGTGCAAGACACAATGATAATGATCATAATTACAATGACAGTAACACAAGAATGGTAATAACCAAAACAAAAATAAGAACAGGAAGTCATACAGAGCGCAAGATTTTGGTTCACAACACCCTGGTGACAAAAATGGGAATGCAGTGTTGTGCATTTGTTTTTTCACTGACCAACGTTATGTTCTCTCCAATTCAGCCAACATAATGCGAGTTAGCTAACGTCATAATTCAAAAGAATTGTGACTAGAGTGAGCTCTAGCAACTGGTTTATATCATGGTCACCTAGAGTAATTTCTACAACAAAGAGTCTAATATGCACAATACAGAACTAATATGCTCCTGTGAACAAGAATGTAAAACACATTGGATAAAATGAGTTGAATTTACACTTGAATTGCTTCACTAAGTAATAAATTACCTGGACATGTTGAAATCTGTTGATGATGTAGGCAACATACGCCTTCAAAACATGTCCAGGTAATTTATTACTTAGTGAAGCAATTCAAGTGTAAATTCGACGCATTTTATCCAATGTGTAATTATGCTTCACTGTGTACCACTTCCAGGATTTGGATTCTTTTGAAGAATGTGAAAGCTAAACTTGGCCATCTGGCTTCCGTTTCTGAGGCCTGGGAACGTTTTCTGTGACTTATGAAAGCTCCCATTCAAATATATATATTTCAACCTTGTCATTCTGGTTACTGTTACCGGTTGTTGTTAACCAGTCATAAAGACAACAATGATGATAACAATAATAATTTTACTATAATCATATATTATAATTTTGATTACTGGAAATGGTATACTGTGAAGCTAGCATTAGTAATTTTAATTGGAGTCGAGTATACACACATGTGCTTCACAAAAACTAGTTCTGCATAAACAAATTTTTGTGAAGCACATGTGTACATACTTGACTCCAATTACAATTACTAATAAGTTTACTGTTTAGAATTATGTTGGTACTATGGTTATATCAATGCCCTATAAAGAGAGTGTTTTACTCTTAAACCAGCTCAAAAATTCAATGGCACAGCTGGGGTTTGAACAAGGATCTCCTGCTCTCCATGTGGTTGCTCCAACCATTAGGCTAAGGTGACAACATGCCAGTATCACATTCAATCCTCCAACTGTATTAGGTTTTTTTTATTTTTATTGGTGGAGTATTAACATAACTATACTACTAAACTAATAAATACAAATAATAATAATCATCATCATCTTGCTGCCAGCATTAGGTCTAGAGGCCTGTTACAGTCTCATTCCATGGCCCAACAGATCTCACTTATTTTGTTATGAGACTTGCAAGCAATTTTCAAGTCCTTTCAATTGGTTGCTAACCAAGTGGTGTGGTTATCAGCTTTAGCCCCTGGGCACAGTACTTCCTCTGCATCTGTTGGAATGGTTATACCGCCGTGACTTGGTCCCCAGAGCCTGTTCAGTAGAAGCAGGGAGTGCCACAAGCAGGCAAAGCTTTCGAATTTGGTAGGGCAGGTTGTGACATACCATTCTCATACATTTATTTTGTGTTCGCGGGCTTTGTGGTTATTCTATTCCCCATTGGCACTTTTCCACAATTCCATATTTTGCTGCAAGGGCTGACTATCGCTGGCAGGTTTTGCTGGGCCCTCGTGGGGACACATAGACTTGTATCAGCTTTTTATCTCTGGTGAGGCACACTGGGCATCGTTTGCTGATTTATCTAATCCTGTAAGGGTTTTTTGATTACTGGAATTATTGCATGGCATAGCTCGCTATGTTAATTTCACAATGCATAACTGTAGGAATCGTGCAGCTAACTGCTAAATTTATATTTTTCTATTTTGTGATAGCCTGTAGCATTGTGAAGTTGTTTAAACTGTATTCTAAATTTCTTGATTCCTGTTGCCAAGCATGCCAAGTTTCACTGCTGCATTTCTGCCATATAGTAGTGCATATTTCTTTGATGTATTTTGTTATTGTACATCGGTGTCTAATGCTATAAGATGCTATTAAGACTTTTGGGTGTTGCCAGCAAAATTTGGGGATTGTGTCAAAGGGAAATGTATTAAATTTTGGATGTGGGACTATTTTAAATTGTTTGTTAAGCATTATTATTGAAGGCATTATTTTTAAAACATATATGCTATATTGTTGCTGCCTCTTATAATTTATTTCATTTTTTGTTGTTGTAGTTTTTAAGATCCTTTAACCTGGTTGATCATATCGGACGATGAATGAAATTGGTGAAATGATGCTCAAATGATCTCGGGGTCCATGGAGCTTAAAGTTACTCACATTTGTTTTCTCTGGATAAGGGAAAGCCCTGAAAAAAACATTATCCGGTTAACTCACTCTAAGTGAGATTCGAACTCACAGCCTTTTGAATGTGAGGCAGACATGCTACCACCACACTACCTAAGTGGGCTTCCATTTTGTTATTTGACCATTCAGGATTGTTATTGTTTAATATTATTGATGTAATAAATAAGAGTTTAATGGAAACCATATTCAGTGCCATGAGAGAACATAGGCTTTCACAGCCAGAGTCAATATAAAGGAGCTATTTCCAGGCTGTTTTATCATAGTCTAACTGGAGTAAGATATTCCAGATGTTTTGTCCACGACTGTGGTGAACATCTTCAATGGCGAGGTCAAAGTTACAAGGTTTCACAGCGAAACCTCTGGAACATCTTACTACAGCAGACCACAGCCAAACAATCAAGTTATACTTAGTCACTGTGTTTTCACAATTTGGCATCACAGTATCTGACGTTTCTAGACAAGGATCCTGACTTCCATGGAACCACTGATTAAGCCATTCTGCACTATATGTGTGAGCATTGTATGTCAGTACAATGAAATGCATTTCACTACCCCATGCAATAATAGTAATAAAATAATAATAAGAGAAAAATATTATTTACAAAAACAGTGAGGTTATGAGAAGAGAAGTGAGGTTATGGGCATGGACTTGACCTACCTGGGCTCCAACAACTTTCCTAGCTTCGTGGTAGATCATATCGCCGTCCCAGTGAGGATTGATGTGACGCAGCTCCTTTGCTATACGGTTATGTTCTCTAAACCATATGGTGTGCATCGCTAGCAGTCCAAGTTGTTCATTGGATCGGATATCTCCAGCCAAGAAGCAGCCAATGTCACTTTCCTGTGGATCTCTTCGACAGTCATTTGGCTGATTATCTGCTAAAGGTAGCAGTGGCTTCTTTCCTGGTAGTCTGATTCCTTCTCGAAGCAGACCGTAATTTCTTTGTAAGTCACGTAAGTCCTGAGCAACTTCATTTGAAAACCCATAAACCTGAAAATGAACATTTGCAGTCAATGTCACTTCTATTTCTTAATGGGAAAAAGGCATTTTAAGAAGATAGATAGATAGATTTATTATCAGCCTGAAGAAATACGGATTCTATGGCATCGTCAAAATACAATGAAATTTTGTTACACTTGAGTTTAAATATATACAAAAATTGCAAAAAGAATAATCCAAAATTAAAAAGAATAATCCAAAATAGTTTTGTGCCAGTGCCAGGCTCCTTCCTACTTCTGCAGAATGGGACCTGTAATGACAAATAAAATGCGGCAGTATCTGCACAAGAGAAATATGGTTGCAAACATGATAATAATGATAATGACAACAACAACAACAACAACAATAATAATAATAATAATTATTTATAGTTATTTAATTTGCATTCTGTGGAACAAGTATTGAAGTATTCATTAATAGTGAGTGGTAAATGACTTTTGAGATGGTTGTATAAATTTACACCCTGATGTGATATAGACTTAGACACCTGGTGAGTGTTGAGATGTATATTACCACAGGCTCTTGTATTGTGGTCATGTGGGGCTGAGTTTCTTTTAAAGAGATCCAAATTTCGATGTGAGCATCAATTATAATTATACCTTGGAATTTGCATATTTTATTTGTTTAGAATTGTAGATTTTGTATACATATGAGGGTTGCCCAATAAATAATGCCCCACAATTTATTTTGCAGTGTAAAACATTTTTGAGAAATGTACAGATTTAGATGCAACTTACTTGAAGTATACTCCAAAAGTTTCAGTTTCTTCCAACTGAAAGCTTAGATGTAGGAATGTTTTAAAATGGCTTCTGTAAGTAACATTTGTCATAAACAATGTGCTGTGATTGAATTTCTTGTAGCAGAGAAAGAAACCTTGGGGAATATTCATAAACACTTGTGCAAAGTCTACAGAACATCTGCAGTTAATAGGAACTTACTAGTTAGCATTCACTTCACTGATGGTGCCCTCTGATGCTGGGGTGATGAATCTCAAAAGGGTGCTGGGTGGCGGTAATTCAAAATTCATTAAGTGGTCTTTGTGCTTTTATACAAATTTGTTCAATTCATAGTAATTCTGTATTGGTTATAAAAGCTATATGTTGAAATGATTTGCCACTGCTGATTTAGCTTTTTGTTTTTAGTACAAACATCTCACATGCTGATGAGTCTTGTTTCCAGGTTTCTCTTGGTTCTGCCTTGGTATACAAGGTTACAGACATTGCATGCTGTTTGGTAATTTCCAGCCATCTTGGGTCTTTTGTTTTATTGCAAATCAGTTTTTTTAGACTATGGTGATTTTGTGCAGCTAAGGTTATTACAATTTCTGAAGATCTTTTGAAATTTTTGGTGTGTCCAGAGGTGCGTGCATGCGTGCGTGTGTGTGTGCATGTGTGTGTGTGAGAGAGAGAAATGAAAATTCAGTAAAATACCAAACCTGGTACTTAGTGTAATATCTTCTCAACAAAAATATGTTGAGGAAAATCCCCCCACCCCAAACTACCCTTTACATGGAAATAATTTTGGAAATTTTGATTTTATCAAAAATGGTTAACGATTTTGATTAAAATGTTGCATATTAAAGGTATTCACATGACAAATAAAATGTATATCTTGAATTTTCTGGGAATAGCCTCTGGGTGACTTTTGCTGGATTTTGTTTGCACAACTAGTAAATGTAAGAGATAGGTAAAAGCTTACTATACAAATAATGTAGGGCTTTAAAACACACAATTTATGTCATATATATTTTTCCCAAGCAGTTACCATTTTTGACATACTACTTATTATTGGTTTCAGTTTGAAAGTAATTAAACTTTTCTCACACAGGAATTTGTCAACTTCTACAGTGCAAAGAAACAGATTTTATCCACATGGCAACAGGTTTTTAAAAGATTTCTGTCCTTTTAGCCTTGTGTATTCCCTTATTTCCCTTCTACTTACAATGAAGCAAGTAATAAGACCGTTTCTGCTAGTATTTATCTCGATTAGCATGAAGCAGATAGAAGAATAATCTTTTTAACAATAATTCTTTATAGAGCTGTAGAGAAAATCATGTGAATGGAACACATCAGATTTTTTTTGTTATTTCATAGCTTCTTTTATTGTAATGTTGCCTCATGGAAAAAACCTATGTGTTGTTGGTGGTTATTATGGTTACATGCTAGTATTCATCTTTCTCCACTGTGCATTGTGTTTAAGATAGCCACCAGCCAACACCCTTTCAGATTCATCACCTTAGCACTACAGATCACCATAAAAATACCCATTTGCAGCCCACAACAGAACCAGCATTAACAGTGGAAACATGCTGAAGATGGAACAAGCCAATGTTCCTGAAATGCGTTCAAGTAAGTGTTTATCTGTGATGTAGCGTAACAACTTCCCAATTCATTTATTTAAATTATTTCACATCATGGTTATAAGCTTCTTAATCTTTAAAAATTATTGATAGTAATTTGTTAATAATGGCAAACTAGTACTGCTCCACTGAACTAAAAGGGTAGAGCTGTATTGGATAAGCATTGGTAATAATTTTTTTAAGAAGGGAAAGGCAAAAATATTGTATTCCAAATGCATGTAATAATGCTTCATAAAAACTACTGCTATATTATTGATACAGAATTAAAACATGCATTACAGAATCTATAAAGACTGTTTCATAAAATTAGTAATTTTTTTCTGAATTTTATTTTTGCAATGCTTGCAAACAAATATATCATATCACTGTTTTATAAACATTATTTCTGTTAATAATTTGCTGCTTTGTTAAAAATGCAAAGCAACATAAAAACAAAAACTTTTGTGTTATTCATAGTGCTATAATTTAATATTTCCTGTTAAGATTGAATATCAATTTGTACTGGCATGTACGTTTTCTTGGGTACCTACTTGGCTTTCTATTTAGGTTTTGTACAATTGAAGAAGAACAAGATGACCACATTGAGACATGAGGTATGCTATATACCTTGATATCTAGTAGCTTCTATCCTAAGGTTGTATTCTGTCTGTAGATCCCAGAGTTCATGCACAAGCTCGTGCGCTGTGTTTCATTTAATAATTTGCAGTAAATTAGATAACTTATTCACACAATGGCTGAGGACCTCAACAAAAGAAATTTTCTTTGGTTAACAAACTGTGGAAAGACAGGTGGGGAGGCTGTCTCTTCTTCCCCCCCTGCTCTTGCTTCCTTGTAAAATTGGCACTCAAGAAAAGGTGTGTACAAAGAGCCTCTAAGGCTAGAAATTCTTCATCCAGTGCAACATATTTTTTTTTGCTGACCTCTTAATCAATCACAAATAAACCACCAGCAGTAAAATAACAGTGCATCTCTGCACTGAATGTGTTTGCAGGTAGTTAACACTTGTTATAATGGTACAGTATTTCTTTGAAGTGAGGTAGGGAGGAGGTATAATTGCGTGCAATACCAAGTACCCGTATTCAAATTTAGGGTTAGGGCAAAAAAAAAAAAAAAAAAAAAAAAAAACATTGCCAAGTTCTGCAATGCTTCTGTTGAAAATTGGAGCACCTTATATTTCTTCATTTATTTTTTATTTATTAGTTTTCTTTCCTCCCTGTTTTGGTTAAACCAGGTATCATAGTTCAGTTAAGCAGGGTTCTACTGCACTGTATTAAATAGTTCTCTACAGTACATTAGTAATTATATGGCCTCATGGTTAAAATAGAAGTTACCTGAGATGCATCAATATATGAAGTAAGTTGATTGATTTGTTCTCGAGGCATCACTGTGTTGAAGAAAACAGATGTCTGTCCTGATCCACAAATAGCACTACTGCGGAAAAAGTCAATGCACCTCCTGTTTTTGATTCGTGGATCATTTGGTGGGATTTCAATTGGATAACATGGGGCAGCATACTCACATGACCTGTGTTACAAATATCAATTTAATTAATGCAAATTCATACAGAAGATGAAAATATTCCAAGTACAAATTTTACCATGTTTCTTAGTAAGTCTATATGCTTAACATTTAGGAGAATAGGCTATGTACCTGTAGACGATCATTCTATGTACAAAGATAAATTAACAACAATATTAACAACAGCAACATCAATAATAACAATAACAATGATGATGATAATAATGATACAGCACCAAAAAAGTTTCCCATGTTTTTAATTCCATTATAATTCAAATAGAACCATTAAGGCAAGTATTTGCAATCTTTGGTTTCTACCTTAAGTGCCTTGTTTCACCATAATTTAGCATTTTTGTTTTGTGCAAATTGTAATTTATGTCAAAGCCACAATCTTGCAATTGTGGCTAAATAGTTGACCTATACATACTTCACATGGTTAATTTTTACACACTTGTAATGAGGCATTCATTTTTTTGGCATAAACATTTTTATAAATACTGAACATGATTTCTATTTCCTTTTAATGAATGCTTAAATAAAGTTGCATACTTTATTCTATTGCATCCTTAAACGATGAATATAAATACAGATCTGCTCAAAAAATTCTGGAACATTTTGTAATTTTGTTGGAGAGAAATGTGATTGGCATCCCTACACAGGCCTGTGTTTATTGTAAAACTACCACAAGTTTCATTATTCTATGTTCAGTGCTGTATTGAGTTGAACGTTGTGTCACACAGTTAGCAAATTCCGAGATGGTAAAGTTAGAGGAGCAATGTGTCTGCATTAAATTTTGTGTGAAACTCAAGAAAACCTTTACAGAGACACAGGAAGCCTATGGTGATGAGTGCTTAAGCCACACTCTGTGCTATGAATGGTTTAAAATTGGCCAGACAGAAGTTAAAGATGACCCTCGTTCAGGACAACCTTGATGTCTACCGCCAAAACACATGCCAGGAACGTCAACGAAATTGTGCGTGCCAATCGAAGACTGACTGTCCAAGAGATTGCAGAAGAATGTAACATTTCCACAGAATCTTGGAATGCACCGTGCTGCCGTCCAGTTGGTCCCACGGCTCAGTGAGTCTAGACCAGAAAGACTGTCGCCTTGCAATCTGTGAAGAGCTTTTGAATCACGAAAATGAGAAATAGATGTTCCTTCAGAGAATAATTGGTGATGAGACGTAATTCTATAGTTATGATGTTGAGACCAAGGTTCAGTCTTCACAATGGGTTGGCAAAGATTCTCCAAGTCCAATTGATGGTACTATCTGGATGTGTTGTGATGCCACAAGTAAATGTGAAAAGGAAACAGTCTGAAATGTGGTGAGACAATTCATGGCTCTTGCGTTATGATAACGCACCCACACACTCATCCCTGTTGCTGTGTGATTATTGCACAAAAACCGATATCACTGTACTGTCTCATTCTCCAGACCTGGCCCCTGCAACATCGTTTTTATTTCCAAAGTTTAAAACCCCATTGAAAGGATGAAGATTTGCAATGATAGGAAAGATAAAAGAAAATTTGCAGATGGCACTTTGCGTGATCCGGAAAGAGGTGTACCAAGACTGCTTTCACAAGCAGAAATGGCATTGGGAGCGGTGTATTCATTGTGGAGGAGACCATGCACAATAAGTAGTAAAAGGCAAGCGTAGAAAAATGTTGTGGACAAAGTTCCAGAATTTTTCAACAGACCTTGTATTGCAACAAAAACTCTCCTTTTCTGCAACAAAAATTCTTTATTTATTATTCCAACTGATTACAAACAGAATCTGCTCACAAATAACTTTTTTAATCTTTTGTAACAATTCTGCTGTAATGTTTCTTTTTGATGTTCATAGCCGCAGCTCTGCACTAAGAATTTCCCATCAAAACTCACTCAACTGCTCGCTATGAGCTCCCAGTGAAAATGAACCCTGGGCAAGGTTTTGTGCCCCAATTTATATTTGATCAAGTAACAGGAAATTTCCAGAAGCCATTGCACATGCAAAAACACTGCAGGTGTTCACAAAATCCACTTTGGTGTAACAATGCAGGCTTTCATGTCAAAGAACCTCCCAACACCATGCATGTCCACTCACACTGGTGTATCAGTCACAGCTGCAATGTCAAAAGAACTTGCTGCCAGCACAGGTGTCCACTCATGCACATGTAATAATAGATCCCAATAATCAGCTATGAGTTATGAAAGAAGGATACTGTACACACACGTTTGGCAATTATGGCTGCAGGATGCAGTTACAATATGATATAAGTGCAGTTGTATGTTTTGAAAGTAAGACAGCTAAACTAATGTATAAATGAGAAAGAGCAAAAGTGAATTTTTTTGTGAAACTGAAATGTTTTACAAGATTATTACTCAAAACTATATTTTCAAAATATTACCACACCTGTTGCTTTGTATCATTAATTCTGTATCACTTTACAGAAAAATTATAACTCTATACACTTTAGAGTAGGCAGATATATGTTGGACCATCTTTTAGGGGAAGTTTTGCTTAGTACAGCACCTTCATTTTATGGCAAGGCTGCAGAACGTACAAGTGCACATACTCCACACATAATACTGCAGGGTTTTCCATTCAAAAATATATTAAAATATAATAATGGTACCTTTAATGATAAAATAAGCATCACATTTTTTTTGTAATCGGCTTACCCTTCCATATTTAGGACCGACACCCTGCTATGACTTACAAGCACATGCCTAGGAGTCAGAAGGCTGTCACTGAGTCAACAGCATGAAACCACAGAATGGAGAACCTGGAATGACTGGTCAGCTCATAGCCAGACATGAGCATGAGCAAAAGAAATGAATGATAGGAAAGGTGAAGATGGAGGAATTGGTGGAATGAGTGGCAAGGGAAACCAGAGGACCTGGAGACAACCTGCCCAGATGCTGCTTTGTCCACCACAAATCCCACATATGGGCACTTGGGATCGAACCCGGGCTACCTAGGTGGGAGGCGAGCAGTCTAACCATTCTGCCACGGCACTGCCATGTATAAAGTTAAATTAAAATTTACTTTACAAAAGACTAAAAATATAATTTTTGGCAATTTCTGTTATCTATTTTTTTCTTAAAGGATGACATCTTTACACTTATAGGTTTCAGAGTGATTCATTTCAGATAAGTTTATTTAAGAGTAGATAAAAGTGTCTTTAGTTACTAGATGTACTTACCTCTTACAGTCAATACCATCCCAACTTTCACTGCTCACAGATGGTATGGCATGATCCAAGTCATGATCCAGAAACTGCCCCCACTGCATCACCATATGTGTGATATGATCATCAGGTGTGATATCCTTGGTACTTATTACTTTTGTTGAGACCAGCCTTGCACTGGGCTTGTGGAAACCATAGTATTTTATGCCCTTCTTCCAACCTTGATAAAAATATTGCACAAACTTTAAATTGTGTCTATAATATACAGAGTGCAACAGACATATGAGGGATAGCATAGCAGATGAATTGTGAACTGTGTTTAATGTGCCAAGGTTTTTGTTTGGAGTACAAGGATCACTCAGCGCTTTAAGAATCTGAACAAGGAGCTGTGATAAACCAATGCAATTCTTTCTAGCTTTAGAAGTACTATGTGCAAGCCTTGGTATGTGTCAACAATGTCCAATGTGCTGTTATGTGTGCTATGCCAGATACTGGGACAAATCTCAAACAAGAGCATTTCTGTACTATGATTTTCTGCAGCTTTAAAGTCAATTTGCGGGAAAGAGAATGCCTTGAAAGACTAGTGCATGTTTTGATCTTTGCAATCCACTATTTATCAATGGTTTGCAGAGTTTAGAAGAGGACTCTCTTCGTCTTCTTAATAAGTGGTGCATTGTGAAGGGCAAAGAATCCCAAACACATGGTGCAGCCTTTCTCCCCTAAACTGACTTAAAAGTCATAGAGCAGAAAGCTTTTGCTTGAGACTGGTATAGTGACAGCTGCACAGCAGTGCTGATGCCAGATGTTGTTGGAGTATGCCTAGGTTGCACATGTTACTGCCTCAACTTCAATCTAAACCTAAGAACAGCTGTGTTGGCTTACTGATTCTCAAAACTTAGTCACCCTCGTAATATCTTTCTGCAGATATTTAGAGAGTTGGTTAATTATATTGGAAAATGTATGTTTTAAGAGCCCAATGGATAGTAATAATAATAATAATAATAATAATAATAATAATAATATCAACAACAATAACAGTCATAGCCATAGTAGTAGTAGTAGTAGTAGTAGTAGTAGTAGTAGTAGTAGTAGTAATAATAATAATAATAATAATAATAATAATAAATTATTATTATTTGTTATTAGGTAATTACATAAACTACAATAGAATTTGTCCTATATCCTAAATAGAGCTTAGACATTACATAATTATAGAATATGTACAAGACATTACATGAATTCACAAACATATACTGTTACTCCCAATTATTCATGTGCAAATTATCTGGTTTGCAGATTAAAAAAAAATTACTTTATTTTTCTCTAGAAGCAGCAATAAATCACCCGCCACATGACAAGTTCCATTTCCATTGTTTAAACCACTGCCATGTGACAACAGAGTACTGCTTCCATTGCCATTGCCCAGCCAATGTCACAAATTGAAAACAAGCTCAGTTTTCTGATTTTAATCAGTGTTTAAATGTCAACGAAGCAAGTTTAAACAAGTTTATTTTATATAAGTTTAAACAAATTTGTAAAAGAGAGGGTGGAAAAATGAAGAAAACATCAGTTGGCATTAAAAAAAAATTAGAATTAATTGAAAGATTTGAGAAAGTGGAAATTGCTGCAAAACTAAGTCTGATTATGGGATTGGAATGCAGACTGTTCAGGAAATTAAAAGGAATAATAAAAAAATATAGAATTTTGTCAGGATCTGGGATTCTAGTACTGGACCACCTACAGGTTAAATCATGAAGAGATCGATGAAATAGATGCTGTGTTTTTGCAATGGTTTAGACAAAAATGTGCAAAAGGTATCATTGTTTCAGGTACAATGTATGCTGAAAATGCTAAATATTTTCATGAAGCTCTAGGGTTGGAGGGATAATTTCCTTTTTACATATGTATGCTGTTCCTTAAAAGCATTAAATTACAAGTTTCTTGATAAATCATATATCTTCTCTCCCACATTACCCCAAATAATTGTGAGTATACTGTATTAGTACACTGTATTGTTGGCTCGGAGTTGAGCATAGGAGTGATAACTATTAAAACATGTTATTATTATAGTATTATCTCGTAAAATTTCCACTTGGTTAGAAATGCGAGCTAAATGTTAAATGGCTACTTACCCACAGGCATACTGAAACCATTTTCATAGATAGGTTTGAGAACTCTGCGAAATCCAGTTAACGATGCACCCCACATTGGATGTTGAAGGTTGTTGCATGTTCCGTCTATTGAACGATACTTGCCATGGAAACACATGTCTGAACAGTTGGTGTGAGGTCGATGCATCATGCAGCCAGACAGATTAGCTACCAGCTCAAGATGAGATGGAGATAGCAGGTCTTTGTATGAGAAATCTGTAATTCAGAAACAAATATCAACAAGATTGAAAATAAGTATAACTGGAAAACCATAATTTGTATATTTATAAAATCCAATAAGTTATCACTCTATCAAAAGAATCATTATATCAACATACAATAATAAACTTAAAGAAGATAATGTATTACAAACAAAAGGAAAACCATGGGAAAATTTATGAAATAACAGGACCAGAATCACTACATTACCAAGAAAATCCTCTGTAGCAACTTTTAGACTCCTAACAGGCCATGACTGTCTCAATAAACATTTATTCAGGATTGGTATAGTGAGATCTCCTCTGTGTCCTTTCTGTACACTTAAAGAAGATATGGATGGAAACCATCTACTGCGCTGCCCAACCTTTAGTCAACATGATAATCTAACATCAAAATACTGGAATGCAAGAGAGCGAATGGCTTCACTGCCAACTGCTCAACATTAGATACCAACCAACCATATTATAAACCACTTCTTGCAATATTAGGAGACCTAGTGAGATTCTGCTCAAGTTGTATGTTTTATTGTATTTATTTTCTCAAATTATCCTTATTGAGCTAATAGCTCTACTCAGGACAGTGCATAAACAGTTACATAATAACTGAGTTGGTAAATGATAACACTATCACTGAATATTCACTTACTTGGATGCATTTTGGGATTGGGGCATTGTTCCCATAAACTGATCAAGCTGCTTTTGTTTCCCATCCAGGGGAGGTTGTAGATTGCTGGTGCTCTCTGGTGACAGGGTGATGAATCTCCCAAGGGTGGTTGGTGGCGGTAATTCAAAATTCATTGATTGGTCTTTGTGTTTATGTAAATGAAACTTTTCCCAGGTTTCTAATTTGTAGTTGTTTTTTGTAGGTTTTAAAAGTTTTATATTGGGTGTGATGTCATGAGTTGAGGTCCAGAAATGATGTGCTACTGCTGCTTTGTCGAACTGTTTTTGGTATAACCATCTCATATGTTCTTTTAGTCTTGTTTCCAGATTTCTCTTAGTTCTGCCAATATATATTAGATTCCAGTCATTACCATTTACCAACTCACTTATTACATGGCTATGCATCACAGTTACTAGCTTCTGTTCCCTCAAATTAGTGAACATAAACAGTTATTGGTAGTTGGTAGTAACAAACATTTACAGGATATTTCTAATGTCATTAATTGCATATGTTTAGTATATATTATTACTTTCTCTACATGTTCTATGTATATAGTGCATAGAAAAGGTATTATTGTATTTCACCAAAAATTTGATACCAATATTTTACCAGAAATACAGTTTTAGGGTCCCATGTATAAATTTTTTTTTTTAGAAAAAGGTCCGTGTGTGTACATATGAAGACGATAACTTAAAAATGAAGAGTCCGTAAATTCCAAACTTGGTATTTAAGTTAAGTGTCTTCCAAAGATGGGACACAAAGATTTTCAGGAAAATTCCCCCATCCTAAGGTACCCTTTACATGGAAAAAAATTTTGAAAATTTGTTTTTTCTCAAAAATGGCTCTAACGAATTTTATTAAAATACTGTGCCTATAGATATTTACATGTCAAATAAAATGCATATCTTGGATTTTCTGCCAATAGCCTCTGAAGACCTCTTCATTCTGGATGAATTTTGCATAACTAGTAAACCGCAAGAGGCAGACAAAATCTTACTCCACAAAAATGTAGATCTTGTTAAAACACACAACTTATATCAATACATAACGTAACTCAGAGTACATTGATTTTATGCACTGCATTGAAAAGCATGGTGATAGATGTGCTATGCGCAAAAAATCAGGAAGGAAATAATTCACTCCTGGCAGTGACAAACCTTATCATCATCTAGATAAGTGTTTCAACATTCATCACACACAGGAAACTTATTGAGTGAACCTGTGAGTGCATAATATCAATCTTATATGAATAGTCTTTTATTTATTCATGCTAAGCTATACAGGGTAAACATGATGTTCAGCTCCTTTACCAGTCACACTCATGTTTACAATAATTCCTCGTCTCATGTGCAATTTGTTCTTTAACTGTTTCTGTCCATATTCATTTGTTTTTTACTTTATTAAAATATTATCTTACCTTCTTACAACCTTTTTGGAGCATTTCAGTTATAGCCATATTTCTCTCTAACCTAAACCATTTCTTATTGATGTACTCTTTTCTCAAATTTCAGTTTTTTTGCATTTAAATATTATATGTTGCAGATTTTCATTTGCAGCGCATATAGGACTTTGATTTTATGGGATATCCTTCCTTAGACCTTTTGGTTATATGATTATGGCAATTCAATCATATGTCATTTTTCATTAACCCATTGTTACCATTTTTAAGCAACAATTACTCTGTCAAGTATTCGCTAACAACATAAGTTTCTTTGGGATTGTCACCAAGTTGCTATCTGTTGAGGGATTTATTTTACCTAAGATGAGCATTATGCTTGAAATGGAACATTATATATCACATCTCTTGCAAATTTGTAAGTCATTATGATGGCAGAAACTAATACTAATGTGTGGTAAAGCTGGTATATAGGCACTCTAATTTTTTTATTTCTCACTATCATCAGATTCTGATGATTCACAGTAAACATATCATCTAAAGGTACATCACTATTCTTAAAAATAATTGCAAAAGCCTTGCACTTTCTAATTCGTGCAGATCTACGGCTCACCATCATGGAATGGCAGAAGTTTGTTGCCTTCTAGGAGAAATGATCTACTTGGAACTTTCTTTTCCGATTCAATACAGATAATCATGACAGCTTTTTCAGTCAGAGACCTCTCTTGGAGACTTATAGGAACCAAACAGATTATATAACCAGTCCAATCGGTGATTGTCATTGTACAGAAAGCGTAAGTGGAGCAATAATGGGAAAACCCATCAAAGTACGAATGGGTTAACCAACAAAGCGAAGTTTTTAAAAATTGACATGAAAATCAGATATAATCCATTACATTTACACAACATTAAAGTTTGTTAGATATGGTCTAAACTAATCCTGCATAAGAAGGGTTAAAATGTCTTTCGACTTTAAAAAAGTCGTGCAAACAAGTTGGTTTACATATTTACTTAAATGTTAGTGATTTAAATGCTTCTTTATGTTTGTGTGCAGATGTAAATGCACTTACCTGTTGTAAGGTTTATATTCATGCCAGCTTCCACATGCTTCCTGATGTTTACAAGAGTTCTCTCGTACACATCTGCAGCTCTAGCTACACTGCGCGCAGCTTCATTTGGGAAACGGAACAGTCTAAACAGTTCGCCAGGCGAGCTTCCCTTATCACGACTACGAGCGTACAACTTGCTCAATGTGTCGTTCACAGCTTTATCAACAGCAGAACTTGCCTCTTCAAATGCTAACTGCACAAACTGGTCTCCTGGACCCATAAATGCCTCCTCTGTAACAAATAATCATTATTAGAAACAAAAGTACTGTTAACTGGGGTTATTTTCACTTTAATTTTCTTTTAATTTTAAACTATTAATGAGTAAATGTTCACACTTTCATTTCACTTACATAAAAGGAGAATATGAACGAAAATACCAACACATAAAAAAAAGTTGCAAAAGAAAATGGTTTCAAAACATACTTAGTGGGCAAACTAATATGAAAATACAAGAAACAGATATCACCACACCAAGCACAGGAGTCAACCCAAATCTAAAATACAGTAAATTCACGTTCCACCCACAGATGCACAAAACATTTAAAAAAACTCTTCCAAGCTCTTAATATAGAGTTGGCACCTCAAAACAAATACAACCTCAGGAACCTATTAAACCACCAAACAAATCAAAATCTGGCATTTACCAAATAAACTTGAATACTGCCCCAAACTTTACATTGGACAGACTAAGAGAAATCTTCAAACAAGATTAAAAGAACACAAAAGTTAAGCAAATAGGCAAATTTGTAGCAACACATCAATTCTGGATATCATAACACAACATTAAAGTGGACATCAAACTTTTAAAATACTTGAAAACTACAGCGGAACTAGCAATTTGGGAAAGAATATACATTAGGAAAAATGCACACGTAGTTATGGATTTTGAAATACCAATGGCAGATGACATGTTAAGATTACTGCCAAGAAACCAAATTGCAGCACGGATGAAATTAAATTAAATTTCTTTTTTTGGTAGTGTTTAAAGCCCACTTGTACTACTTGTGGTACTGAAGGTGATGACATGGAATGAAGATAGAGCACTGTGGATGCGATGGTGGGGGAAACCGAAGAACCTGCCCCTGTGCCACTTTGTCCACCACAAACCAATTATTTATTCCCTTAGAAATTGATATAATTTATGGTTCACCAATGTGTCACTTACATACTATGTACAATATATACAAGTAATAGTCATTATTAATTCTTTCATTTTATTTACAAATAGAGAAGTTAGTTTGCTAAATCTATTAAATGTGAAAATACAACATAGCTACAATTTTATGTTAATTTACACTACAGGTTACACAGTTATCAAAAAATGTCTTCTAATAGACATACATCATTTATTGAATAATATTTGTGTTTCAATAAAATATATTATATTTCTTTTCTAAATCTGCATGCACTGAGATTGCCTAGTCCTTTGCTTAGTTTGTTGTATACTTTAATACCTTAATGGTCAATGAATTTTAAAGTTTTGGAGGTTCTTTGGGTAGAAAAATGGATGTGATTTGTTTTCTTGTGAAGTAATCATGATATTCCCTGTTTGTTTTTAAAGTCCTTTTTGTTATAATGTATAAAGCAAATAGTTTCTAAAAAATACAAATATGGCACAGGGAGTACATTTAATTTATCAAAAAGTGGATGGCTGGCAGTATCATGATGTACATCAAGTATAATTTGTATAACTTTCTTTAGCGTTAAAATATTTTTGTAAATTTAAACGAATTGAGTCACCTATTTACTTTCTCTACACGTATAGGGAAGCTATTGTATCACACCCAAAAATTTGATATTGAGATTTCACTGGAAATACATGTTTTGGGTCCCCCTGAATCCAGAAAAAACATTTTTGGAAAAAAGTCTGTGTGTGTGGGGGTGGTGTGTGTGTGTGTGTGTGTGTGTGTGTGTGTGTGTGTGTGTGTGTGTGTGTGTGTGTGTGTGTGTGTGTGAACAGCATAGCTCAAAAATGAAAAGGCTGTTAAATACCAAACTTGTTATTTAAGTGTACTATCTGCTGAGGATGCGACACGAAGATTTTCAAGAAAATCCCCCATCCCCAACTACCGTTCACATGAAACTTTTTTCGAAAATTTTGATTTTCTGAAAAATGTCTCTAACGATTTTGATTAAAATATTGCATATTAAACATACTTAGGTGACAAATGAAATGTATATCTTGAATTTTCTGGGAATAGCCTCTCAAGACAACATTATTCTGGAACTGCTAAACCGTAAGAGATGGACAAAAACTTACCACACAAAAATGTATAACATGTTAAAACACACAATTTATTTATATACATTTTTTTGTGGAGGTAATCATTTTTGAGATATTCCTTGTTTTTAGTTTCAGCTTTGAAAAACTTATACTTTTCTCATACAGAAATTTGTCAACTCCTGTCCATACAAACAAAGGAACTTCAGTGACATAGCAACCGGCTTTTGACTATCACTTTAACCTGTGCTACTCCCTTATTTCGCTTCTACTTACAAGGAAGCAAGCATTTCTGATAACTTTTTCTTGATTAGACTATTTCTGCTAACTTTTTCTCAATTAGAATGAAGTAAATAGAAGCACTAGCTTTTTAACAATAATTTGTTGCAGAGATGTAGAGGAAGTCATGTGAATGAAACACATCAGATGTTTTACACTTTTTGATCCACTTTGCCTTAAAAAAATGTAAAAAAAGGGTGACTCAAATCATTTTAATTATGGTGCTCCACTGTCTACAATACTTCTTTTTACTTGATATATTTTTTTTGTAGATTTTGAAATAACAACAGAAACTTCCTCTTCTGTAGCCAGTCAAAGACCTGTCAATGAAGATTTTGAAATGTATTCAGGAAAAAAACTAAGTGAAGCTATAGCGTCCATAATTGACTAGAATTACTTATGTAATAAGTTATGAAATGTTGCAACATTTTTAAAGACATATGTTTCCACCTTCAACATGGTGGCAGCGGACATATATGAGGAAGAATAACTACCATGTTGAGATTGAGATGAATGTCTGTGAAAAACCTCCAAGATTTTACAATTTATATAAGTGAAAAGTGACTCATTAATATTTTAAAATCAAAACTAAATTAAAATAATCATAATTTTATACATTTTTTTTTTTTTTTTCCCAAAATATTGCATGTCTTTATTCAAAGGATATACTTGCCTTTAACTGTGATGAATCCAGAAGCCTTTGATCGGCCATTGTTGTTTAGAGCAGAACACTCGTAAGATCCAGTATCGTCACTGGTGACATTTGATATAAACAAACTTCCCACAGCAGAGATTCTGAAACAGCAATTCTCCATCACTCCTCTCTAAACATACCTCACAACAAACAATAGGCATACAAGGAATTATACAGGATAAACATCAACATCCTGAGTCATTTATTTAGAAAAATATGGCACTAAATATTTTCCAAACAAAAATATTTATAAGTAAAGCTCATACATAAACTTTCTCTTGAGTTTCTTTTCATCCATCAGCCATGACCAAGCTCTGGGCTAGCTCTTTTTTGTTTATTTGTTTGTTTTTTGTGCTTAGTGAATTATGCTTACATCTTTATTCTTTTTTCTTGGTTTAAAGAGGTACTGATAACAATGTAAATATTTTCAATTAAATTTTATACATGCAGTAATAATAATAATGATGAAAAAACAACAAAAGAAAATGAAATTGGGCTTTATTTATGGATGCTCTTTAACTGCTGTGGTTCTCAGTGTCCAATTCTATACCGAGTGGGAAACACCACTTAATTTTGCTCAGAGGCTTCTTTATCAGGCTTGATGTTCTTTTACAGTATATCTACGACACGGGTCCAACAGCTTTACTTCCCTTCCAAAGGAAGCCATGCCAAGGATTTTTACACCCAAAAAAAATCCATCGTCCTCCATGGGTTTGAACCCGCGACCTTGGGCATATGAAGCTAGCATGGTAACCATTATACCATGGAGGGCAGCAATAATGATGATGATGATGATAATATAACAATTGTAACTATTCATTAAATAAACCTTAAAAACAAATAAAAAAAAAGACAAATAGGCTTCCATTTATTTTGAAATGAATAACTTCTGATTTTGTGTCCATTAAACCAATTAGAAATCCATATTTTTAATAATATAAATCACTAGACTGGCAGGATACAGGTTACAGAAATCAGGTATAATGTATCTTAACAAAGCACAATATACAAATAATTAAGTAAACTCATATATTTCATACATGGCAACTGGAAAATGTGACATATTAATGACAAAACATATAACTGAGCAAAATATTAATGGCCAAATTTCAGAATCAAAAAATTAAAAACATACCTGAAGAAAATATAGAAGTGAACAATGTATAACTGAGATATTTGTAATTTATTAATAATACAAATTAATATTGTGTACCTGTGTCTCTTGGTCATAACCAAAGAAGAGCCATCTTTGGTCCATACAATTGTTGGTTTGGGTGACCCCTCAGCCTTGCAGGGGACCTCGATGGTGCTGCCCTTTGGTGCCTCCATATTGTAAGGTGTCACCACCATCTTAGGTCCCACACCATCCCTTTGTGCAAAATGTGATGTGATATCCCTGTAGCCACCATTTACTAACAGATGTGCACTTGTTTCCTTGAACCCAACACTGTTCTGTGCTCTACAGATGTACAACCCTGAGTCAGACTCCTTTGCATGTTGGATTGTGAGCTGATGACCTTTGCAAACAGAAAATAAACTTCGTGTAGATTTTATTTAAAGCATTAACTTTGCTGTAACCAATATTGGTTGTAATAAACCTTCAAGAATTATTTATATTCAGTTCAATTTATTAATCCTTTAAATCAATTCTGTACATAGTATTTTGATACAGGATATGTCAATAGTTAGATTTATACATTGTATTACAACATATATTACAGTAACTCTCATGTTGTGGGAATGAGCAAATATTTAAAGTACGGAAAAGGGCAACTAGAGTAATAAGTGGCAAGGAGAGTCGGTGCTCATGTAGAGCTCTTTTCAAAGAACAAAAAATATTGCCTCTTACTTCTCGACAAAAGAATGCACTACATATTCAGTTCTGTAGAACCAACATAACTAAAAATAATGTAAAGAATTTGGGTATTAGACTGTTTAGCATATTGTCTCAGAATATCAAAGTAATTACTGAAATCCACCATTTTAAAGTCGTTCCTACTACTACATACATTTTATTCCATAGATGAGTATGTATCATGTTGTACAAATACCATGAGTTAATCAGTCTTTGTTATTGCGTGTATTCAAAATATAATGTGAATAACTAGCTTTTAATGCCTTAATGATGTGTAATTGAAAATTGTTTATGCCTTATCATCTAGCTAATACTACTGTACACATGTATAAAATTAGTGGAACATTTATACCATTGACATGTCTGAAAAACAATGTAAATTGTTCTAAAAGGATGAAAAAAAAAAAATTAGATAACATATTTACGATATATAATGGGTTAATTATAACTGAGAAAAAAAGAATATGACATGAGATAGTTAAGTTAATACAATGATGCACAGTATGTTTGTTACATGGCCCATGTGACCTTCACTGTATTTCCTTATGCGCGCATCCTACATACATTCTGCATCATATGTGCATCAGTCTAGTACTTCAGTTCGCACGTGAGTAACATTAGGAATGTTTAGAAGTGTTTAATTTTGCTTGAAGTCCTTTCAAAATGCATATACAGTACCACAAAGAGTGTTTATGTAAGATATGTATGTGCTTACATCATCTTATAGGGAAGTTGTAAGGCAGTTTGAAACTAAATTTCCTGGTGTGTATGTTCTGAGTACATAGGCTGTTGTTTGCTTGTAAATAAATTCAGGGAGACGGGATCAATTTGCAATAGGAAAAAAACAGTGAACAGGCATGTGATAAGGTATGTTTTGTGTTTATTCAGATAATTGTTAAGGTAATTAGAGATTTTATTTGATGTCCATGGATGTCAGGCTGTGCGATTGCCAGCCAAGTGACTACGTAACTGGGAGACTGACTGTGTGCTAGATGGCCAAGTTTTGTAATATACTTACTTTATATGGCTATTTATTACATTATAGATAATCCTTTACAGCATAAAAACAGTGCTCCTGCAAGAAAGCCTTTGTTCCAGTTTTAAATGCACTATAGTTTTCTGAATTTTTTAAAGTTGGGAAGGAATTTTAAATTATTATACTGCAGTGCATTACTCCATCTTTATGCATTGTATGTAGTTCTGCTAGACATTCAGTGAAAATCCTTTTTATTTCTAATATTATGTGGTGTACATTTTCATTATTTTGGGAAGTAAATTTATTCTTTTTCACAAATAATACTGTCTCCTAATATGTAAGTAGATGCCAACATAAGTATCCCAAGTTTTTTGTATAGTGGCTTACATGAACACATCTTTTTTTCATCAGATACAAATTGAATGGTTTGTTTTTGCTTAATAAATACATTTTTAGCTTCTGTTGAATTTTCCCAAAATTTTACTTTTAAGTGGGGGGAATTATGAAAATTCTATTTTCTAATATTTTTCTACTTAGAAGATACTCTAAGGGGAGTATAGACGAACAAAATTGCCCAAAACACTAAATTTTTTTTATGTAATGGAAAATTTCTTCTTCAATCGTTTTTTTATTTTTGTAGTTTAATATCCTCTAACCTGGTGAGTCATATTGGAGTATGAATGACATCTGTAAAATGATGCTCAAATGAACTTGGGGCCTTTGGAACTTTAAGTTACTCGACATTTATCTTCTCAGGATAAGGGAAAACTTTGAAAAAAATCTTTGAGTAAATCACTCTAACTGAGATTTGAACTCAGGACCTCTTAAATGTGAGAAATGAAATGGCATGTTATTTATGGATGCTCTTTAACTACTATGGTTCTCGGTGTCCCATTCTATATTAGGCGTGAAAGACAGCTTAATTTTGCTCAGAGGCCTCTTTGTGAGGCTTGTACTTCCAGATATAGAGCATCTAAAAGAGGCAGAGTTGTGAATGTACTAAAGAATCTCATCAATCAAGATCACAAAAAGCTGAAATATTGTATTGTATTATTGTGTTGTTTGAATCCAGGAAACATTGAATCTGTTGTGTGAAAATACTAAAAAGAAAATATCCACATCATCAAGGGAATACTAACAGCAAAAATTAAGCAGTGTAGAAGTTCACAATTTTTAAACAAATTAATATTTCTCTTCTATCTGGACTCTTATATACTGTAATAAATATCTTTATTGACTCAATAATTGGATACAAATAAAGTCTTTATTTCTCTGCTGCAAATAATTCACTCAATACTTTGACATCTGGACAGTTGATGACTTTTTCATATCACTGTTTGCATGCCACTGCGCGCTAATCTTCAGATGAAGTCTGGTTCATGATACACTGGCTTGCAATTTCTCCTTCTTTTATAGCTATAAAATGATGTCACAGAACTTTCTAGAAGCTTGTGGAAACAGAAGCTCCTGGAAGAATGTAGCATGTGTTGCCTTCCAAAGCCTCTAATATCTCTCTCTCTCTCTCTCTCTCTCTCTCTCTCTCTCTCTCTCTCTCTCACACACACACACACAAATTATGTAGCAGTGTTAATGAAAAGAGAATAATGTGATTGTTAAAAAATGAACACTGCTGATGTGTATTTATGCTGGATGGGTGGTTCAGATTAGAAGCACATATCTTCATTTGGTGCATATACACCACCCAGGGCATAGTAACACAATTTGTAGACCAATATTTCACACTTTGTTTGTTTTCAGGTTCTCTTTTAAGACTGGTACGACAATAGTTGCATTTTCTATCTGGCCATAATTTCCAATGTCCTGACCACTTGTCTATAATCTTTTAGTCTCTCTCCCCATCAAATGCACTCATATCATGGCCGACTTTTATACAGCAACATTAATTATAAATTATAATTATAAATTAATGTCAGAGAGAATGAACAATGAAGTATTAAATAACAACAAACCTTCAGATGAAATGCTCACACGTCCTCCAGCTGCTAAGCTGCGGCCATCTTTGTACCATGTGATGGTAGGTTCTGGTACACCATCAGCTGCACATCTCAGATCTGCCAACCCTCCAGACTTTATTGTTAGGTTCTCAGGGTGAGTTGAGAAGCTAGGAACAACTGTAAACAGATATTTTAATTCTAGTGAATTAAATATTTTAACCATTTGAGCATCTTAAAGCTCTTTCTGCTTCACACATGAACATGCTTTATAGGCAACTGTTCAACAAAAATTATGTGTTTCTTAAACAACAAAAATGTTAGGTCAATTTAAGTGGTATTACTTTACTTCAGTATTGATCCCAAATTGTCAGTATTCTAGATAGGTTATTTTATTTTATGTCATCAGAATTATTTACTTTTTTGTTATTCATTCACATATTTCAAATGGCGAAGGCAGCCTATGAGAGGTTACTGAAAAACAAAAATAGTGTTCAATGTTCTAACATAGTCACTAAAATGTGTAACCAGAAAACCTATTTACATAATTTTTGTCTTCTGCTGGTGGTATGAATCATTGTCATGTCATACACGAGGGTTGAAAACAAATAAATGGCAACATAAATCTTTTATGAACATTTGTTGTAGAATCTCGAGATTTCTGCAGGCCTTCAATGTAATCCTCTGCAGCATGTTGCAACTGTTATCAGACGTGGGGAAGACACAGGATACCAGCAGCGACACCCTCTTTGTTATTTGCAACAGAGTGCTGTTTCATTTAATTGTTTTTTCACACAAGCCGTGTGTATGACAGGAGTTGAATAAGTAGAGTCAGACTGAAAAATTCAATGTTGGGATTTGAACCACAGATCTCCTGGTCTCTAGCTGGTTGCTTTACCGCCGATCTATCATGGCAACATGCCACCATGGTAGAGCAACTGGGGAGATCCCAACTATGGCACAGTTTTCAGTCTGACTCTACCTATTCAGAGTGTTCTTTAGCTTGAAGTATGGCATCTCTGGTGCAGAAACACATCCCTTGCGATGGTTCTTCAGCTTGGGGAACAGATGAAAGCCATACAGACTCATGTCCATTTGGTAGGGTGGAAGCTTACCCCCATCGGGCAAACAGGTTCCTCACAGCAACTGTGATGCGATGCAATTTTTCAGTAACCAGGACCTTGTGCAACACATTCAACGTGGTAGTGTGGGTTGTTCCTACCTCGCTGGCTAATTCCCTGGAAGTCCACCTCCTGTCCATGCAGCAAAGATTGACTTGGTTTTAGACCCCACCTGCACCTAGTTCCTATCTGCACGAAAAGCTGCAACCCAACGTGCAATGCTTTATGTAGTCCAGAGTTATATTCCCTGGCATTTTCTCCACGGGCCACTTCAATCTTTGTCCATGCACTTTGTTCTAAGTGGAAAACATCTCCCTTCAATCAACACACACCACTCCTACACAGCTGCACAAATTAAGTTGTGTAGGTTATGTAGTACGAGTGCTGGCTAAAGCTTGTACCATGGATGTTCTTAGAACTGTTTACTTTGGTTATGGGTATTCAGCATTGGCTTATGGTGTACACTTCTGGGGATGTCCTAGTGCCTCTGTAAAGATACTTACGCTACAGAAAACAATTTTGAGAATAATTAAGCAAACTCACTCACATACTCAAAGTAAACCAATATTTTCAGAACTAAAGATTTTACCACTACCCTGTGTTCATATTTTAGAGACAGTATCATTTATACATGCAAACAAGCACATGTTTAGGCTTAATAAAGATTACCATTTATACAATACCAGAACATTCAACTCTATACATCTGCAACAACATAGGCTCAGTAAGAGCATAAATTCTGTGTCTCACAAATATGTTAATCTTTATAACAACCTTCCTAATGAAATTAAAGCTTTAAAATCTGATCTTTTCAGGAAAAAAGTTAAGTACTTGCAACATTGTAAGTCACCATTGTGGTTGTCATAATTTGAGAGTGCCTTGTGGTTTACCGGGAAACATGCGAGTCAGTTGAGAAATTCAATGCTATGGCAGCATGTTGCTATGGTAGCTCAGTGGCAGAGCAACTGGCTAGAGATCGGGAGATCCGTGGTTCAAATCCCAGCTATGGCATTGACATTTTCAGTCTGACTCTACCTATCCAACTTACACTTAGTTATGCTTTAATATGATTTTGGTGTACTCTGCATACACCTTTTCTTGGGCACTAGATTAATTGGGAAGAAGAGCTCACTGGGGGGAAGAAGAGGGAGTTTACCTGCCACAGTGTTGTCAACCAAAGAAAGTTTCTTTATTATAGTTATATTATTACAATGCATGTTACTTTTAGTCATCAACAGACTTCAGTCTCGATTCCAAACAATGTTAGGTTGAGAGCTACTGTGCTGTAGTCATTTGTCTTCAATAGAGGAGGGAGACACACCAGTATAGTCTGGTGAAAGTCATACTGATAGAGCACTTGCTTTATTTAAATGTATTTGTTATTTCCATAGGCATATGTAACATAATACATCTTATCTTTGTAAGCACAAATTTCACTAAAATAAAACAAACCTTCCACTCTTGATAAAATGAATAAATAAACCAATAAATAATTTCCTCTTTCAGTCTCAGAAATGTAATTAAAACAACATTAACTTATAATATCAGGAAATGAAAACAAACGTTTTCCATGAAATCACACTAATACATTGTGTTAGGTATGACATGAAAATCTCTTTTTGTCATCAGTTAAGATTTAGGATAGTTGTGTATTTAGGAAAACTTCTCTCAATGTCACATGATGTGACTGGTGGATAATCAATGTTTATTCTTGTGGATTTATGCTCACTACCCAAAATTACCCCAGTATATCATACATAGTTGCATATCCAACATTTTTATGCAGAACAGTTTGAAATTTTGTTCTCACTTTTGTATTAACCCAAACTGGTGATGCCTCTTTCACTGTCTGTTGTAATTTGTCTATCTGCAAAGTGCTTCAGACATTTCTAAGCACTTGTCATTGTGTCAAGCACTGTTATTGTTTTAAATAGATTTGCAAAGTTATTTTTAAGGTATACTTGAGATTCCTTCAATTCTTCAGATATTAGTGATTTTGATATTCTGTTACAAAACAACCCTTGCTGTCTAAAAAAAAAAAAATTAGTATGTTAATTATTTTCTCAGAGTAACTTGCATATTATGTTGCTGTCACTCAATGATCACTTCTGAAGGCGCGTCAATGAAACAACTGCATCACTCCTGCCCGACATGTGCCACATCATGCAAATACAACTGAATTTCTGAGCACATGCAACTCATCAGTATGTAATACAGAAGGTTTAGATTTAAAACCCCCACCCCTCCCCAGTGCAGTAGCCATGCATTCAAATGGACCATAAAATAGCCATTGTGTACTATCAAATCAAATACTAGACATGGTGTTTTCTGTTACATTACAAATATTTCATTCTTTGTACACTTTAACAAGTTTATTCTAAGTCATGCACATTTTTTATGAAGTCAAATATTATCTGAGAGGCAAATAAGGAAATATGAGTGTGAACTAAACTAAACAGCTACATATTCTTTTACATTAACTCAAGTACTACAATCAATTTTAATGAATTTGATTACCTTTTGCTAATGTTGCTGTTTCTTTATTCAGCAGCACAGAAAAAGAAATGTCAGGTTATTGTCATAACAAAAGACTAACAACCTACAACAGTAAAACATCTGGTATAACTAAATTTATTGAATGACAAAACTAGAAGCACAATTTCAATTTGTGGTGCTTTAGAAAAACTGCTTGGATGCGAGACATTATGCTTCAGTTTAAACGCTACAAAAATATGCTGTTGCCTATCAAACAGATTCAAAGACTCGGGTATTGCTGTTGATAATCAGCAGCTGCAAACATCACAGCAATGAGCTCTTCCTTTGATTTGAGTCTCATAAGTCATGCTCCCCAACTGTCCCCAAAAGCAAGGAGAATAGCAGACCATCTAACGTACCCACTACAGCCTATCCACTCGCAGGTTCACTCCCTTTAGCAGCTGGTGAATTTCCCTTGTATGCAACATAAACCAAATGTACATCTTAAAGCAGGTTATATAAATTCTTCCATCTTGTGCAGTAATATACTTATGTCATCATTGCAGAATGATGGGGAAAATGTGTGCAAAGCAATGGAGACTATGTTGAAGTGAGAGAAAAGTCTGTAGATTAGAACCAAGTCTGTACTTGGTTTCCTTAAAAAATAAATATTAGAATATACACACATTCTTCTGATTGCCAAACTGAACAATTACAATACAAATTTTACAGACACAAAAGAAATAAAAAACTACATGAAATCAACACTCACCCAAAAGTTTTATGGAAATTTGAAAGGATTTTTACAGACTTTAATATAAAACTTATTTATTAATTCACCCTTTGAAAGATACCACACCAAAAACAAAAAAATCAGGGATTTATAAAATGAGCTGCCAAGACTACAACAATATCAGGAAAACAAATCAAAATTTGGAAACTAGAATGAAAGAACATTTGAGAAGCATTAGATACATTAGATACAAGCACGTAGACAAATTTGCAGTAGCATATCACTTTTGGTCTGAAAATCATAACATAAAGGAAGAAATAGAGTTGATTAAATATATAAAGAAACTGTTGGAACTGCAAATTTGGGAAAATATCTTTATCACCAAGGAAGAAGATTCCCTTGTAAATTCACTGTCCTTCCAATGCTTTTTGTATATGCCATTGCCATGGTAATGCAGTGTTTTCAATTCCTGTTGAAGATTACTTTGGGTTGCTATTCTATATACCTGCTATGGTACTTCCTTTCAGAGTTTAACATTTCAGTTAAAAATGTTAATTTACACTTTCTACCCAGAGATATTTGTTCTTCATATGTTTGAGGGAGTGAGAGAAAGAGAGGGAGAAGAGGGGCGATTGGGGAAAATGAGAGGGGAAGTAGAGCACACTTCTGCCACTTCACCAGAGATTTTGCATAGGGGATTGTGTGAATTAGTAGTATAACATATAAATATGTAATTTTGAATTTCAATCTCAAATTTAGGTGAAGAGCCACTTCAGTCACTTCACTGGGTGAGTTGCCCTTGATTCACAATCTTAGGAATAAATTTGAGATTACAGGTTCAGTGCAAAACAAAACAAAAAACACATAAAAAGAAAAATGGAAGTGATAGCAGAACAAAAATTAGAATAGATTGGCAAAAATCTTCAACATTCACCATGAAAATCACTCACATTCTAGAAACTAAAGAAAAACTTATGAACTGAAAATGAAACATTACATTGACCAAGGTAAATAGTGTCAACCTAAATAATGTTACTTGGCACAGTGTTCGTTCAGCTGTGGAAGGGCATTTCCACTATTTACTATGCAACAAGAGTTAATTTTGATACATTTTATGTACAGGATTGCAGGAATACAGATTTGAGAAGTGAAGATAGAGTGCTGGTGCAGCCAGCTGTAGCATGTTGCACTATTCAATTGCAAAACACTGTGCAAGCAGTCAGGTTTTATACCAAATGCCCTGTATATTTTAAAATGTTAATGATTATTTTGATAAATATGTTTGATTAGAATAAAATATTAAACCTTAGACTTACCATTGACTTTTATTTGTGCTACTGAGCTAATGCGACCCACAAAGTTGGCTGCTGTGCACTTATATGTTCCAGCATCTTCCCTTTGAATGTTTAATAGGGTCAGTGTATTGTCTGATGAGATCTAATAAAAAAAGGTTAAATATATAACCTCAATCTTCAAAGAAGTATGTCTTAATTTTTCATACCTAATAATCATAATATAGTCAATTTTACTGAGTTTCTCAGTGTTTATAAATGTTATGTTTGAAGCACCTAAAGTATTTCATTATGTAATAAATTATGGTTAGTTTTAAAAATGCTAGATGGTTTTCTTGCTATTTCTACCTCTTACCAATTATTATAAATAAAATGCTCACAATGTACAGGTATATAAACTGAATTACATTAATCTAATCCTAGTTATATTATTGACATTTATCTTTTTTTGGAGTTTCCTGTGAGATATCTTTCACAATGTTTGTTGCATAGTTCACAGATAGTCTTCATCTGTTTAGTGAAATCTCTTGTTTTGGCAGAACTTGTGGTGAAAGCTGTGTGTTGCATAGCATATTAGGACATGTCAAAGCTTTTTTTGCCTGATTTAATCTTCTTAACAATATTAAGTAGAAGATTTATTGTATTTCACCCAAAAAATTGATATCAAAATGTCACTGCAAATACACATTTTGAGACTCCCTGAATACCAAAAAAAGGCATTTTTTGGGGGAAAAAATGTGTAAGAGAGAGAGAGACAGGGAGAGAGAGAGAGAACTTGTATGTGTTTGAGAAATTTGAGTAAAGGGAAGCTAATAAAGTAATCAAGTAATTTCAAAACATGTCCTGTTAAATTTACATTTTTTTCATTTATCATATCATTATCATACAATATATCATTAATTTGATATCTGATTTATCTGAGTTGACTTTTTGTATACTTTACTTTTTTGCTTCTCAAACGCAAATGTAAAGTAAAAGCAACTTAGATGTTATTTCAGAAAATAAAAGTAAGTACAGCATGGAGTTTAAATGCCAAAAAGTGTTTTCATTCTATACTAACACTGTTTTAAGGTATTATAACATTCAAAATAATTCATAAATGGGTGATTATGTCATATATACAATTAAGATTGCTACCATTACCACCACCTTGTAACGAAATAGACAGGCTATGGTGTGAATAAGTGTTATGTAATAATGGTAGACTTCAACACATCAAACACTGCTCCATAATTTAACTGTGTCTTTTCTATGCTTCAACAAGCCATTTATTTGTGTGTGTAGAATATAGATATGTTAGTTGAGTGTTATTTTACTTCATTAGGCCTTGACTGGACTAGAAGAATCACATGATTTCAGTTCGGTCCGCAGTCTGCCTATCTCATTAACTATACACCAGTTTTATTCAAGTTATCTACAAAAATAAAAATGTCCCCTCACTGTCTTCTAAGCAATTGAACAAATTATACTATATTGACAAATTTAGAGAGTTATTTGGGACCAGTATAAAAATATTGAACTTGATATTTACATAAATTTTAAAATATGAACTTATTTATCTAACATACCCAATAGGTGTCTACCAAAGTAAAAACCATTACAGCACATGCTTTGATATAGCAATACATAGAGCATTTCTAATAAAATGGTAAGAGAAATGAAGCTCATTACTTAATATTTTCAAAACAATAATATAATAAAATCGCTAAAAAAAATAACTTAACACAATGTTGGTTATGACATAAAATACAAGTTAATGAAATGATCTCTTACTCCATGGAAAATTTACAGTGTGCAATCAGTGTAATGAATAAAAAGAAATATTTAACTTTACTCACACTTTTACTAGTAAATACTTATGTTTAAGAGAATGAAAGTAGTATATACTTGCAAAGCAAATAAATTGTATTTAAAACAGTGTTGAATACAATATAAGTAAACACTAGGTCATTTTCAGGTTGGTTAGAGGCAACTCATGAACTAAACATTTGGATGTCCATCTCAGTAGTGTGGTGCCTCACATTCAACAGGTCACAAGTTCGAATCTTGCTTAGGGTGAGTTACTTGGATAAGGTTTTTTCTGGGGGTTTTCCTTATCCTGAGAAGACTAATGTCTAATAACTTTAAACTCCATGGACCTCAAGATCATTTGAGCATCTTTTCACCAATTTCATTCATTGTCCAATATAACCAACTAGGTTAAAGAACATTAAACTAAAATAAATAAAACATTTGTATCTCTGAAGCAGCGTTTGTCAAAATGACAGTTAAAAATGCATATTTGGGAGGTCAAGTCTTGTTGAGAAAGGATAGATCTAAGCCTAAAATCACTACTTAGGTTTCAAGATGAAAGTGTTGATTATTTTATTATTTTCTTTATCTGTATAAAGAAGCACATGAGGGAAAATCATATCCAGAAAACATTTTAATATTCCTTCATTTAGAGCAACTGCTCAGAAAGCAGATCTTGCAAACAGAATTATGAACCATTAATTTTACCTGTAACCTAGAAGATGGCACAACTGGAATGTCATCGTGGGACCATGTTATATCTGGTCGAGGTTGTCCTAAAGCAGCGCAGTATAACCTTACAGTCATTCCTTGCTCAACTTCTTGGTCTAATGGTGTCCGACGGAAGTGTGGTTTCTCTGCATACAAATTACAACACTGTTAATTATCTGTTTTAAAACAACAAAAGCTCAGCTGCAGGTTATTTGGTGGTGGCAGAGAAAGTACCAACTTCCATCTTAAAATTCCATATTTAGATTTCACCAGAAATACATAATTTAATTGCAAGAATTTTCCAAGGATGCAACACAAGATTTATGAGAAAATCCCTCCACACTAAACTATCCTTTTTCATGGAAGATTTTTTTAAATTGTTTATTCTTTCTGAAATACTTCCAATGATCTGGAACACAACATAATATATTTAAAGATATGTACTATACTGTTTCAAAAATATGAGGCATAATTTCAGGTATGTATTTCCCACATGTAGACAATCAAATTAGTTCATTATAACATGTGTCCGGAAATGCTTCATTTTCGAGTTATGGCCTTCACAACATTGAAATTCACTGGAATGTTTTTCTTTCTGCAGGTTGTTGTCATTACAGAAGATGTTCAAAATATCCACCTCCTGCTTGAATACAGACCTCACATCGATGTCTCATTGATCTGCGAACACAATCCCAAACTCCAGGAGTATTGCGTATGTCCTCACAACTTGCCACAATTCGATTCCGAAGGGATTCCAAATCCGGCACTGGAGACGAATAAACCAATGATTTTAAATGGCCCCACAAGTAGAAATCGAGAGGGTTCAGATCAGGTGAGCGTGGAGGCAAAGCAATTGGGCCACCTCTACCTATCCATCGATCAGGAAACCTTTGATCCAAGTACCGGCAAGCCGTAAGACTGAAGTGTGGAGGAGCGCCATCATGCAAGAAGTGAATGTGTTGATGACTGATCAGTGGAGTGTCTTCGAAAAGGTCAGGTATGGTGTTTTCCAGGAAGTTTGTGTACGCCTGTCCCATAAGTCTGTTTACAAGTACATGGGGTCCAACTAATCGATCACCAATGATACCGGCCCACATGTTGAGGGAGAACCGCACCTGGTGATGAGATACAACAGTTGCACGTGGGTTTTCACCATACATGCTGATTGTGGAAATTTGTTATGCCATCTCTTGTGAACTGTGCTTCATCTGTAAATACGACGACGGCAGAAAAGTTCGGATTTACACCACACTGCTGCAAGAACCACTGACAGAACCTAACTCGTGCAGGGTAATCTGCTGGTGACAGGGCCTGTACACGTTGCAAATGATAAGGATGCAATTGATACTCGTTCAACAGTCTCCAGACAGTCGTATGAGGAACATTGACTTGCAACGCTAACCGTTGTGTGCTGATAGAAGGAGTCCTGTCCACAGCCTCCAGAATCTCCTCCTGCACTTCTGGAGTTGTAGATCTTGGTCGTCCCCTTCCCAAACCAGGAGAGGTGAATGTTCCATACTCGCACAGACGGGAATGGAGACGTACAAATGTCTTCCGATCTGGACATTGTCGCTGTGGGTACCTCTCCTGGTACAAACGATGAGCCAGCACAGCATTGCCTTCCGCCTTACCGTACATGAAGTGTATCTCTGCCAGCTCTTAATTTGAATACATGTTGCACAGTCTTAACGCCTAAAGAACACTGAATGTAACCTTCCTCAGAATGAACTATCAGAGCGCCCTCCTATGTCTCCTTTGACGGCAAAGACCTGCGGAAAGAAAAACGTTCCAGTGAGTTCCAATGTTGTGAAGGCCATAACTCGGAAATGAAGCATTTCCGGACACATGTTATAATGAACTATTTTGATTGTCTTCAGGGGGGAAATACATACCTGAAATTATGCCCCGTATTTTTGAAACACTCTGTATAAATTCAATTCAATTCTGTTCAATATTTTCATCATTTTGCATACATTTATGGTTTTCATCATTTCTGTTGTTTGGTTTATGTTCTCTATTTCTTGCCTTCTTGAATTTTCTGTAAATATGTAGTCTGTAACATAATCTTTATTATGAATAACTTTTGTATACTGGTAAATGTAAGAGATAAATAATTTTTCAAATCAATTTAATTGCCTGTAAATGTTACATAAAGCTATTAGACATTGTCAGGTATAAATACACATATTTAAAACTGTAAGAAAATATAGAATACATCAGTTGGTAATTAACTCATCTATAGAATTTAATGCCTTATCACCTAGATATTTATACAACTTTTTCTTATACAAAAATCTCATTAAAGCACAGAATATATCTGAATAAAAATTTCTTTCACTTTAACAATTTGCAAGGCATTTTTGAGAAAAGCAAAAGTTTTGAAAAACCTTTCACATAAAAAGTAGTTTGGGATGAGGGAATTTTCTGAAAATATTAATGTTTCATCCTGAGAAGATTCATAGTTGGCTTACCCTCCCCATATTAAGGACTCACACCTCCCCTCCCTAGGACTTACAAGTAGGATGTCTTGGGGTCAGAAGTCTTGTCAGGGAGCCAATGACACATAATGAAGAACCTGGAATGAGTGGCCAGTCCATAGCCTAGCATGAGGGTGAGGAAGTGGATGATATGAAATGCAAGCAAAATGGATGATAGAAAAGGTGACGTTGGAGCAATTGGTAGAATGAGTGGTGGGGGAAACTGTAGGACCCAGAGTAAATCTGCCTAGATGCTGCTTTGTCCAGCACATGCAGGTGCTTGGGATCGAACCCAGGCTGCCTAGATGGAAGGCAAATGGTCTAACCACTCAGCCATGGTGCTGTCTATCCTGAAAGGATACTGAACTTAAATACCAAGTTTGATATTTAACTGACTTTTTGTTTTTGAGTTATGCTGCTCAAAAACACAAACATAATTTAATTAACTGGAAATGGTACACTGTGAAGCTAACAATAGTTTAATATTTGACTCCAATATTGTTACACATATAGATCCCCTTTTAATTTTTTGCATAGATTTCGCACTTTATTATTAAAAAAAACTACAGTTTTATTGTTGAAGGTTAGTGTAATACAAAAATAGGAATGAAGCCCACTAAAAATACTGAAACCTTTGCTGCCAGATGGTTACACCATGCAATGTAGGGCTAAGAGTTTAGGGTAACAAAGTGAGTTTTTGCAAAAATAAGAGATGTCACATAAATTGGTTTACCTATTTTTTTTTAGTTTTGATATTTCTATTACCAATAAATTTTTTTAATTATTAGTCCTAATTTAATTAGAATTTTATTAGGTTCAGCTAATTGAATATCAATAAAATTATCTACTGCCATATTCCTTAAAATATAAAGCTAGAAGAACAAAACTATAGACATAACCTGCACTATCTCACCTAAAGTATCAAAGGATAAAGTGTAACATAAGAAAGTTAGTGATAACTTACCTTTGGTTTTCTGATAATGCATTTTGGCTGCACGTGACTTTGCTTCTCCAGCTGGACTCTTTGCCATACATTCGTACACACCAACATCCGAGTCTAGAGTATTCTCAATCATTAACGTTCCATCAGCAAGCTTCGAGTATCGGGGATCACCAAAATTGATTTCATTACTGCAAGAAACAAAAATATTCTGTATTGTTTATGAAATGTGACTCAAACGGTTTCTTGAGGACTTCTGTTCACTATGGAGTCTTCACCTAGGCCGAACTCCACCAAACATCTATGAAACAAACAGATATTCACATTGTCGCTTCAAATCCTTGAGAAACTTATACAGGGCTAAGCAAGTGATAACCACAGTTCATGCTTTGCTTCTTACATTTTGAAAATCTTGGAACACACATTAATTGGTTTCCATGCCTGATTAAAAAAGAAAATAAATAAAAAAATTAATTTCTTGTGTTGTTAAAATTTTGTATTAGGAACACATATTTTAGATTTGTATTAAGACTGATGAGAACTAAGGATATATGATCATATGACATTATAGTTTCAAGCCTTTTCTCTTTAAATGTTGATCTGCCAATCTCAGAAAATTCTGAAAGAAAAATATTTTATTGTCACAACATTATTCTATCCATGTACCACAAGTTGTGATTGTTCTGTATTGCTGGCACAAGTATCTGGCAACTGAGATCTTTGCTTCTTAAAAAATTTATAAAATTCATTATAGCTTTTAATGAATATTCAATGATCAGTGTGTATCCATTTAAGGACTTATATCATATGAGGAGTATCATTGCAAACCATATTATGCCCAAAAATGAATTACACTTAAACTATGGGAGGCATTTCAAAATTGTCTTTACACATCCCAAATGGAATTGTATCACAAACAAAAAAATGTTTGAACCTTCTAGTCTTCAAAATTAGAGAATCAATAGTGAGCTTAATACTGACTGTTATTATCATCTACAGATTTGTAAATAAGAAAACAACAACTTCAAACTGAAAAACTCTATATAATTTGTAGGCATTATATAAAACAACAACTTCAAACTGAAAAACTCTATATAATTTGTAGGCATTATATAAAACATGATACAGTTACTATTGAATGAATAAAATAGGTTTCTTTGACTAATAACATATTTTACTGCATTAAAAAAGCTTAGTTGCTTGCAGTAATTATAAACAGACATTTGCTTAACTCAAGAACAACATTCTAATATATTTAACAGAAAATAACAAATAATAATATAAATAATAATAATAATAATAATAATAATAATAATAATAATACTAATAATAATAATAATAATAATAATTTACTGTAGTCAATAGACTCTATAAGAGCATCTGACATTTCAATCTCATCTATAAAATTAGGTGTTCACAAATTACAAGAACCTTTGACATTCTCAATTTTATCTATAGAGTAAGAATACTATATTATTTACAAAGTGATTTTTACAAGATCCTATCTAAAAATTGTAGTACATAATTACAAAAGAGATTGTTTACATGCATTTATATCCATTATAATTCACAGATATCATATAAGCATTTACCTATTAAGAATGATCTTAATACAGGTTCTTAACTGTCAATGGTAATTTATTTTGCAATACAGCTCCTATTTTATATGCATCCTTATCAGTTTGTGTTTTATTTGTGATAAAATGATAATCATTTGCATACCTCGTATCATATATATGACAATCTTTATTGAGTATGTTGAACTGATTTTTTCCTTTAACAAGGATAATAGTCATCATGATCATCATCATTTATTTCACCATTTGGCATACATACAATGCAATAGGTTTCATCAGCAAGTCATTAAAATGCATCTATATTTAAATATTCTGTGTGTTGTAAAAATTAAGTCGCTTATTTCTGTTTTTAACACTAATTTTAAAAGAATTTGCATTTACAATTTGTCTCATATTTAAAGGTAGTTTATTATACAATTTCACTCCAAGATAAAGGTGAGAGTCAAGAGACTTCTGTAACTGAAATTTAGGAGATATGTTATTTCTACACCTTGTATAATGGTTATGTATGTCAGAAAAAAAGTAACTCATCTGTCTTTTGGAGATGAATAAAATTCAAGCATGCAAATACATACAAAGATGCCAGTTAACATTCCAAATTCTTTAAATAGGTCCACAATGTTGGCGAGAATTACAAGTTTTTATTATTCTGAGAGCATTCTTCTGGAGCAAAAATACTTGATTGGCTTCCCCACTGCTACCCCAGAGCAAAATACCATAGTTTAAATGACAATGAAATAAACTATATTAAACAGTCAATAAAGTGCTAATGGAAACACACAACCTAAGTCTTCTTAAGATAAATAAAACATTTGACAACTTTTGGCATATTTCCATTATGTGGGATTTCCAGGAAAGCTTGTTGTCCAAACATATTCCAAGAAGTTTAACTTTTTGCTCTCTACTTTGTTTATCTTTTAAACTAAATAAGATAGTTTGTGTATTTTTTATTCATATGCAAGCCATTTGCATCAAACCAATCAGAAAATTGATCTAAAATATTGGACCAATCAAAAGTATTTGCAGAAGTAATATTTAGCACAGTGGTGTCATCTACTCAAGAGATCACTTTACCTGGAGTAGCAGCAGGCAAGTCATCAACAGCAACAATGAAAAGAAAAGGACCCAGAACACATAGAGTGAAACTACTGTTAGTGCATTTTGTTGGTTGGTTGGCAGTATTGAGCAGTTGGCAGTGAAGCCATTCGCTCTCTTGCATTCTAGTATTTTGATGTCATATTATCATGTTGACTAAAGGTTGGGCAGTGCAGTAGATGGTTTCCATCCATATCTTCTTTACGTTACAGAAAGGACACAGAGGAGATCTCACTATACCAATCCTGAATAAATGTTTATTTGAGACAGTCATGGCCTGTTAGGAGTCTAAAAGTTGCTACAGAGGATTTTCTTGGTAGTGTAGTGATTCTGGTCGTGTTATTACATAAATTTTTCCATGGTTTTCCTTTTGTTTGTAATACATTATCTTCTTTAATTTTGTTATTATATGTTGATACAATGATTCTTTTGATAGAGTGATAACTTATTGGATCTGACGAATTTGATGCAATTTTACTACCTTTCTTGGCTAGAAAGTCAGCTGTTTCATTACCCTGTATTCCGCAATGTGCTGATATCCATTGAGTTATTAATTTTTTATTTAAATTCATTAGTTGTTTTATGATTTTGCGGCATTCTGCAATATTTAAGTTAATAGGTGTTACATCAAATGTTATGGATATGATAGCTGCTTTAGAGTGAGATAATAGTACAACTTTTTCAAATTTATTTATATGATATAGTAGGTTTTGTAAGCTCTGAAGTATTGCCGAAATCTCTCCATCAAAATTTGTGGTATTTAAACTTATCTTTTGTAGAAAGAGAAGAGAAGATTGTTTTGTGTTACAAATGTTTTTCGGCAAGATTGTTGAAGTCAAAGTTTGTACATACTTCTTATACACTGCTCATATTGTTTTTACTTATTCCCCTCAAATTTTGGTTCCAAATGTTAAGTGTGGCTATATAGTGTCATAATATGCTGTTTTAAGCATATTGGCATGCCCATATTTTGCTGGCTGGCTCAGTAGGTAGAAATACCGTATCAAACATTAACAAAGTCACATAGCTCTCATGCAGTTCTGGGATTAAAGATGTACAACAAGCTATTTATTTATTTAACATAGTATTAACATTTTTATATAATACCTGAATATATCCTGATATATGGTGGACTTTGAGACAGTGATGTGTTTTAACAATTAAAATTTAGTTGAGTCGATTTTGTAACACTACATCACTTACTTTTTTTTTTTTTTTTTTTTTTTTTTGACAATGGAAGCACATGGCTTCTGAAACATATTTTCCCGAAATAAAAAAGTAAGTGATGTAGTGTTACAAAATCGACTCAACTAAATTTTAATTACCTGAATATATGATTTAAACCATAGGTAAAATAAATCTTGGACTGATAAAAACTGAGATGTTAAGCAGGAAGTTAAAAGTAATTTCTGATTGTAATGTTTACCCATTTCCATTGCAGTTTCAAGTATTCAATAATTTTAGGACTGATTTGAAATTTGTTGAGAATGGTTCATAAAGTTACATGAGAATATTCCTTACCTGTCTCGCATCCAAACAATATCAGGAGCTGGGTCACCTTCTGCTTTGCAGGTGAAGAATGCTGTGCCCCCAAAAGTGACTTCAACATCATGAGGATCTTCTGTTATTCTGGGCTTTTCTGTATCAAAAAAAGTATTTTTAGAAAAATGTCCGTGTCTGTGCGTGCGTACGTGTCTGCATGCATGCAGCATAGCTCAAAAACGAAAACTTGATAATTAAGTTCGGTATCTTCCAAGGATGCGACATGAAGATTTTCAAGAAAATTCTGCCACCCCCAACAACCCTTTACATGGAAAACAGTTTGAAAATTTTGGTTTTCTCAAAAAAGACTCTAATGATTTGGATTAAAATTGCTTATATTGAACATATTTACATGACAAATAAAATATATATCTTGAATTTTCTGGGAATAGCCTCTGAAGACCACTTTATTTTGAATGAATTATCCTGAATTTTGCTTAATTGGTAAACCAGAAGAGATGTACAAAAATTTACTACACAAAAAAATGTAAATATTGTTAAAACACACAGTTAATGTCACATTCATTTCTTTCATGGTGTTGGTCATTTTCAAGATATCCCTTGTTATTGCTTTCAGTTTTAAAATACTTAAAACTTTTCTCATACAGGAATTTGTCAACTCCTGGTCATGCAAAGAAATGGATTTCAATCCCAGTGCAACCACATTTTAAAACCTGTAACTGCCGGTTTAGCCTAGTGTATTCCCTTATTTCTCTTCTACTGACAAGGAACTAAGTAATAAGACCATTTCTGCTAATGTTTATCTCGATTAGCATGAAGTAGAAGAAGAATATGCTTATTAACAATAATGTGTTACAGAGAGATAGAGAAAGTAATGTGAATGGAACACATCAGATTTTTATTATATGTTATTTTCTAAAAGATTGTTTTAATCTATTCAAATAAAGTGTATAGGCATCTTTTATTTTTGGCAACTGCTGATGAAGTCTTTATTGTTTTTAAATCTCATTTAACTGATAAATTTATCATGATTAAATGAAGATGTATGAACTGTCATTGATTGCTGCGGAGCAAAGTTTACAAATTTCACAAAAAGAGAGAAAAAAAAAAGAACATTTGCAATATAGTATAAATACCATAAGGAATAGTGTTAACCTCAGAAAGCTATTTTTGAGTAGACTATCATTCTTCAGATCTAAATACATTTAATTATTATCTGGATGAATACTAAAAGATAAAGTTTATGTAGCAACTGCCCATACATCGAAAGCATCAAAAGGTCTTGTGCGCACAAAGCTTTTACACAGCTTGGCTGTGTGAATGTTCAACAGGTGCCAGGTTTCTCTTCGCTAATTTAAAAAAAGCAGTGTTCAAAGGTTTCCTTTCAAGGGCCTATTTTTCATTCTTTCAATCTATATTTAGTTATGGGACAGTATTATGGGGCAGTAATCCAAGTATTAAAGATTCCAAAAAAGGTAATAGTAATTATGATATAAATTATGATTGAAATAAATTTGAGCATAGCAAACCACTATTTACAGAACTAGAAATTCCTACTGCCATTAATTTATATATTTATGATACGTTGGTCCGAATAAAAGAGAATTGACATACTTATGATGCACGGGGAGAAATACATAAACATAATACTCGCAGTAAGAATAACAACATGATATATACGGACTGCAGAAGAGCTCAAAGTATTACAAAGTAGTATGCAATTCACTTCCCTCAAATGTGGTTACATTAAATGTTCTACTCTTTAAAGAGTGGGTTTATAAATGGTTAATAAAACATCCTTTGTACACTATACAGGAATTTGACATAAAAAGTAAAAGTGACATATAAATATTATTCAGTAATCTTATGTAATATATTTTACATAGTTTTAAGCCTTTTCTTGACAAACTCTATTTTAATTATTGTATTGTAATTATCAAATGGTGAATAAATTATTATTATTATTATTATTATCATCATTATCATTATTATTGACAACACAGGTTTCCAACAGCTGTTATATCAAAAGAATCAAGCTTACTTGTTATTTTGCATATTAATGAGGAGAGACCACTTGTACACAGGTAAGTGTGGTGTTGTACTTACTACAGTGGAAGTCGTGCTCAGACATGGAGGAGAGAGATTTGCCCTGCATGGCGAGTGGGTACTGACAGGTTGCTGCTGCTTGTGTTCCTTTCAGTTTGTCTTGCAGCATCCTCACCAACCACATCATCTCGCAGTCACAGATGAGAGCATTGCTGTCCAGGCGTCTTCACAGCACATGCACACACACACACACATCAACCAGCTTGTGGGTATTACATCATGTATAGGGGCAGAATAACAACATCCTTAATCAAGAACCAGTAATACAAAAGATAGAGACAAATGTTTTAAGATGGTTTGGACACACAAATAGGATGGATGAGAGCAGGTCAGAGGAGGACAAAGAAGAGGGAGAGGGCGACCAAGAATAGAAAGGAGTAGATTATGTAAAGAAAATAGTGAATAAGAAAGGAAAGACTTTGAGGCAAGTTAAACGACTAACTATGGTTAGAACAATATATAGGAAATGGACAATGATTGGCTGAGCAAACCCCTCACAGCCCAGTGACTCCAAGTGAGATTTGTGGTGGACAAAGCAGGTTTTCCAGTTTCCCCCACCATCGCATTCCACCGGTGCCTCATCTTCATCCCATGAATCACCAGTGTCATTGCCTACAGTGCCACAAGGAGTGAAATCGGGCATTAACACTACAAAAAAAAAAGAGAAAACCCATGTTCGAAAAGGAATAAGGGAGACGAAAAGAGAAAGATTTTGTTAGATATGCCTTCTTCTTCTGATTCACAAACCAGATTCATATCCCTTTCACCAGCACCACAACTGAAGTGACTTGAATAGCTGCGATCTTCAGTGTGATACGAAGTGGACTGGCCATCCATTCAAAGCCGAACATTGCGAGTTCCAGTCCCAGCGACTGCAGTCAAATGTGCCTGTGGTAAAGAACGGGGAGGGAGCAAATAAAATAACCAGTGTAAAGGCACGCTTGGATACTGACAGGCTTACATTTGACTGCTCTTTTTTATTAAAAAAAGCAATACAGTTTTATTACAAAAATATTAATCAGTTTACAATATAAAACAGCTATAACTAGCCTAATTTTATTGTTGAAGGTTATTACAATACAAAATTAGAAAAGTTTTCCACTAAAAGCTTTTTTTAATAATCTTTGTTGCATATTTGCAAAGCCGTGCAATAAAGGGTTAAGTTACTGTATATGAATAGGAAAAGCTGGAGGGGTTAATAAAACATAAATGTTGTCACTTTACATTCAAAGTAATAAATAAAAGGAATATGTCATAACACATCATCAAATTTATTTATACTCTAGTAGCTCTAACCTAAAAATAGCCAACAGTCTTTGCAGAGGAGGTTAAAATACTCTTGAGTTTTTATTTATTTATTTATTTATTTATTTATTTATGTATTTGTTTATTATTGCAACTGTATTCCAAATGCACAAGTGAGTCACACCTCTCTCTTACCCCCTTGATTTTTACAGGTGTGCTTGATGATTGTTTAAAAGTTGCAATATTTCATTAAAGGTGAAAACATGTGCAGATGGCTGCATGTCAGGTGTCTGCAACTTAACAAATAAACACATGCAATAATGTTCCTCCCATGTGTGGAATTTTTTTGCTGCATATATAAATTGTCGCCCTCTTTGGTATAATGGTTATCATGCTAACTTCACATACCCAAGGTCGCGGGTTCAAACCCGGCGGAGGACGATGGATTTTTTCGTCGTAAAAATCCTCAGCATGGCTTCCTTCGGAAGGGAAGTAAAGCCATTGGTCCCGTGTCGTAGATTTACGGCCCGTAAATGAACCTCAAGCCTCATAAAAAGGTCCCTGAGCAACATTAAGCGGTCTTTCACGCCCAGTATAGAATGGGACGCTGAGAACCACGGCAGTTAAAACGCGTGCATAAATAAAACGTCATTTCATTTCACTTTGCATATATGAAGGCTATATAAGGAGGGAAGCCAAGTCTGAGAGAAGATCAGTTGCGAGCCAGAGTTCAAACAGTTCAGTTGGATTAGAGAGCAGCCGAAGCAGTCAACATGTGGTTTGCAGAGAAAAAAATAGGAAACTTATTTATTGGATGACCTCGACTTCACATTAGAACATCGGCAAGAATAAAAGCTAGTCCAATGTGGATGCCATGTAAAACACCATGCCCTGAGGAGTGCAGTCACTGCATCAGGTGGAGAAGGAGGGTGCAGCAGCTGTTCGTACAGTTTTGGCGGTGCCTATAGAGTTTGGGAGTCACCTGTGGAAAGACGCAGAGAGAGAGAGAGAGAGAGAGAGAGAGAGAGAGAGAGAGAGAGAGAGAGAGAGAGATAGCAATTAATACTCTCTTGGAGTAAGGTGACGGAATTCCTAGAGAAACTACATATGGGGACTTCAGGAGGACATCTTGGTTCCAACCGAAGAATCAACAAGTTCCTACCAAAGTACTACTGGTTGAAGCTACGAGTAGACGCTGAGAATTGGTGCGTCAATGTCCTGAGTTTGTGGCAAGTCGCGGCCCACAAAACAGGAGCCGGGGTAGCATGCGGCAGTATAACATGAGAGCTCCTTTCGAACACATCGCCATCGACATAGTTGGACCATTCTCTATGTCCGAGAGGGGTAATAAGTATTTGTTTTGGTATTCAGCAAGTGTCAGAAGTGTACGCTATTCCTAACCAAGAGACCAAGACGAGCTGCTCTGATCTACCAAGGACTTGGAGCGACTGGAGCGTGCAACATCTCCCCACCGCATGGATAACATGTGATGAGTATCACCAGGGAAACTGCACTGTAACTGTACCCCTTTCTTGCTTGACGTTACGCTCTTAAATACACATCACGGGTTGACACCAGCCAGCTTAGTCTTTGAAAAAAAATGGAAATGGAGTTGTTATTTTTGGACGCTTTTCAACTACTGTGGTTCTCAGCGTCCCATTCTATAGTGGACGTGAAAGACCACTCAGTTTTGCTCAGGGGTCTCTTTACCACGCTTCAGATTTTTTTACGTGCCGTAAATCTAGACAGGGACCAACGGCTTTACTTCCCTTCCAAAGGAAGCCATGCTAAGGATTTTTTCACCAGAAAAAAAATCCTTTGTCCTCCGCCGGGTTTGAACCGCAACTTTGGGTATTTGACGCTGGCATGGTAACCATTACACTACGGAGGGCGACGATCTTTGGCTGGGAGCTGCGTCTATTATGCAATCTAATGATGATGAACAGGGCTTAAGGGCGCTAACAGCTGGGCTATTAGCGTCCGTATAAAACAAATCGAGACAATAACCAGAGATAAAACCACTATAAATCAGATATAAAACGAGATCTATAATCCGGGATAAATAAAACTATCCATTGCTAAAACCATAGATGTACCTATAAGTATATTTCGAGTAACTGAGCGAAAAGGAGGGAAAAGAGATAAAACTAAATCCTGATTAAAAGATTATATGATAAAAATTAAAAAAGTGTAAAAGCCATACCTACCTCTCCATTATCACCCGTCACACAAACTAAATGCTCAGTGTAAAAGTCACTTGATATAAAAATGTAAAACCTTAGCTGCCGCTGTCATCATCTGCCAGGTATGATGACAGAGCGGTATTTGCACGTTCGAACGAATGCGTGCTAGAGAAACGCACTCAAGTAAATCATGATGGGCGGACAATGCTGCTCCATAGAGCGCACAGATAAGAGCAGGTTCCTTATTAAAAACGTGACTAAGTGTAAAAATACAGTGACCGATCTGCAGCCGAGCCAATATCATTTCCTCCCGACGAGATATACGAAAGGAGGTTACTCAGTTTAGAGGGAGGTCCTTCATTTCCTTAAGCGGGAAGACGACCACTCTTCTTGCCAGCACGAAAACACCCTTCTCCACACAAGCCTGAAGTCCGCACATACATATATATATATATATATATATATATATATATATATATCACACATACACACATTTATTTAAATGTTATGGGATAATTATTTTATGGCTCTCATTTTTACTTAAATCTTATTTTAATAATAAGTACACAAAAGTCTAAATTTATTCCAATGAATAAAAATGTCTTAGAAAAGAATGCAGACAAATACCAAGACGATTATATCAAAGGTTGCTTGATTTAATCGTAACTTATATAGGTACAGGATTATTCAAAAATACTTTTAAAGTTTGGGAACAGTATCCTTGCATTAAAACCAGAAAAAATGTTCATATAAACACATGTCTCAAAACCCTTCGTTCTCGATTTATTGACGTTTAAAATGATTCAAAACATTTTAAAATGACAACCATTCTATTTCTGACGCTGTCAGCTTGATAGGTATTCCAGACAAACACCACTTATAGAAAATGGTCCAATTGTCTCCTCTTGCGTCTAGACACGCATGTACTCGTCGAAGCATAGAATGTCAACTACTCCAGTCTGTGTCTATGATTTCGCAGGCTTACATGACACGTGGACTAAGAATTTCTTCATCTAGGATATCTGCTGCATAAACCAATGGTTTAAGGTGCCCTCAATAAAAATCCAAAGGATTGAGGTTGGGGGAACATGCTGTCCATGGAACTGGTTCTCCTCTACCTATCCATCTGTCATGCTAGATACCAGCCAGTGCATCAGTAACAATGAAACTAAAATGTTCTAGAGTATCATGCATAAACCACATGTTTCTTTTTATTTGCAGAGTCACATTTTCTAATAAGTCTGGAAGAGTGTTCTGAATGAAGACAGCACTTGTAAGGCGTGCTGGGGAATGTATTACACATCTGATAAATGTTAACAAGTAGCCATGGCAACACAAGGCCAACTCTGCAGGGTAAAATGGGTCAAAGCCTTCTATGAATGACTGCATAAATAAATGAAGTTATTAGGTTGGACCCGGAAAGCCACTGCAGATGATTTTCATCAAGAAATTGATATCGCGAAAACGAAGCGTTTTAGAGCATTTGTTTACATGAACGTATTTTCTTCTTTCGATGTCAGGAATCCGTCCCCAAACATTGTAAAAGTATTTTTGAATCGCCCTTTATATTAATACATACAAATTGCACTTAATTTATCATGTAACAACCAAGTATTATTCTTTGAAATGGAGCTTTGAATAATAGTTCTAACAGTATCTAAAGTTCTAAACTAACCCCATCCTTAGCCGAGAGCTATTTGAACCTCAGAGACACGCACTGCATTAACACACTCAGAAGGAGAACGAGAAAGGTAGCACAGGGATATGGTAGAGGAAACTGTGACAAAGCACCAAGATGTGATAATTTCTACAAGGCTGGTTCATAAAGACAATTGAAACAATACAATAATGTGGTCAGGAAACTTACAGACGCTTCAGGGACTCCAAGTTCTTGAAAGCTCCTCCTGGAATGCGTTGGAGTTTATTGTTGTGCAGAAACCTGGAACACAAGCATTTACTTTAGGTTCTGTTATATTCACATACACACGCCGCCACCGCTCGATACCAACCGTGAGTAATACCAACGTCAACCAAATCTCACACACAATGTATCTTTCTGCGCTTTACCTACGAGCATAAATAAGGTTAACATCGTTAATAAGCAAGCACTAACAAGCAAAGCTCAAATTTAATTAATTCTGCAGCCCCTATATACATTTCACTTCAAAACAAGTGAAGCCTCTTTTTAGTTAACCACACGACTATTTCTAAGAGTTTATTCCCAAGATGGTATTTATTTTTACTCTACGAGGGTTGAAACGTTAATACTGGCAACTGTTTATTTAAAAGTGATACAAAAGAGATACATGCTACAAAGTAGTCACCAGCATTGTGAACAACCCATTGCCAGCGATGTGGAAGTCGTAGGATACTCTTAGCAGTGTCTCTTGTATTAATACAAAGGTGTCTAATATTGGTGAGAATTACCTTGTGATTGACATTCCTGCTGACAGTCTCGGTACGCTGTTTCGATATTTACTCGCTGTACGTCCGCAATGCCACTGTTACACTGCTTCCTCTAAAATTCATTTTACATGCATTTTCTATCACAGTTCTCGTATGTTGAACTACTTTTTCCCCATTTCTCACTAGGTACCTCATCTATTCCTTTCAACATGGGGCCCTGTACTTCACTCAACATAAAAGTTTATTATTTCGGCTAACGTAACCTCAACTCGTTTATCTCGGCTGTAAGTCATTTTCAAATCACAGTACCACTTGTGATAGTTCTAGTATGAGAACAAGAGCAATGTTTACGATATATAAAAGGTAGTAACGATTATAAATGTAAATCCTTACAGAATCACTGTGTATAACATAACCCAACTTTTCACAGAATAAAATCAAACAATCAGATCAGTCATGCATGAGAACACGCGCGCAAATTTCCACTGAGCAAGTAGGTGTTGCAACGCCGATGACATCATGCCTCTTACGGTTAAGTATTCTTATACTATGATTGGACAGCAATCTGATGATCACCTGCCAGCAGAGGACACATCCCACAAATGTCAATCACAAGGAAATTTCTCACAGATAGTACATAAATATTGAGACACGGAATATTGGCCACACTTGGGGAAAGAATTGTTGTGTCGAAATAGCCGATTCCTTGGTAATGCAATGGTAGCAAGCAGAGCATTGTTGCGTCATTCATTTCCCCTCATGTTTAAGTCTGGAAAGTGTGAACGTTCTTGCAAATGCAACGAAGATAGATAGATGGATGGATGGATGGATGGATGGATGGTTGGATGGATGGATGGATAGCTAGCTAGATAGATAGATAGCTAGATAGATAGCTAGATAGATAGCTAGATAGATAGCTAGATAGATAGCTAGATAGCTAGATAGATAGATAGCTAGATAGATAGATAGCTAGATAGATAGCTAGATAGCTAGCTAGCTAGATAGATAGCTAGATAGATAGCTAGCTAGATAGCTAGATAGATAGATAGCTAGATAGATAGCTAGATAGATAGATAGCTAGATAGATAGATAGCTAGATAGATAGCTAGATAGATAGATAGCTAGATAGATAGCTAGATAGATAGATAGCTAGATAGATAGCTAGCTAGATAGATAGCTAGCTAGATAGATAGATAGCTAGATAGATAGATAGCTAGATAGATAGATAGCTAGATAGATAGCTAGATAGATAGCTAGATAGATAGCTAGCTAGATAGATAGCTAGATAGATAGATAGCTAGATAGATAGATAGCTAGATAGCTAGATAGATAGCTAGATAGATAGATAGCTAGATAGATAGATAGATAGATAGCTAGATAGATAGGTAGATAGCTAGATAGATAGCTAGATAGATAGCTAGATAGATAGCTAGCTAGCTAGCGAGCGAGCGAGCGAGAGAGAGAGAGAGAGAGAGAGAGAGAGAGAGAGAGAGAGAGAGAGAGAGAGAGAGAGAGAGAAAGCATTTTCATGCAATGATCTTGTAAGACTTCAAATGTGACTTAAATGAAACGCAGTCACTTGAGCGTTAGAGGAGGGATTTAGGGGACTGTTCGCTGTCACGTGCCTTTGGATTGCGCAGGTTTCGGAAATTCAAGAGTTGGCAGCGGTCTTCTAAAGTTGAGGAGAAGAGTGGCGGACCAGCAACAGCAACAGTAGAGTTTCAACCACCCTTCATGAACACCTTCAAGTAAATAAACTTTCTTCAAGATGCATTTACTCTATCTGACTAAAGTGCATAATTTATCTGCAGCACAGGGTAGAATGGAACCAAAAATGCTGCAAAGTCTTAATTGAGGAAACTCTCGCCGTGTTTCAGATATTATTACGGGTGACCAAACATGGATACATCAGTTGTCCCAGGGGAAAAAACAAACAAACAAAAAACAGTCCTCCATTTGGGTGTTCCCAGATGACCATTCATCCGACAAGGCCAAGAGAGCAGGAGTTTCGGAAAGAAAATGGTTGCTTATTTCTTTTCACTTGGAAACAGTTGTGTTCGAAAATCAGAAGAAACTGGTACACAGAAGTTTGCCTTCAGAAAATAATAATAATAAAAAAGCGCCAAAAGACAGGACTAAGATGCATTTTGTTTGCATCATAACAGTGCACCAGCTCACACCTCTATTGTAACAATGGAGTTTATGCAAGAAACTGAGGCAAAACTATTGACTCATCCACCCTATAGTCCAGATCTGGCACCATGTGATTTCTTCCTTTCTCTACGTGAAGAACCGGCTTCGAGATCACCGATTTTCTAGCTCTGAAGAAGCTGTTGTAATATACGAAAGGAGTCGTACGCAGTGTTGGAAACTGAGTGCCTGGATGCTTTCAGAAGTGGTTCCAGAGATTGGAACGATATATATATATATATATAGTGCTTTACTTTGAGAAACTAGTTTACACAAAACGTTTCTATGAGTATTCATTATTTGCAATACTTATCTAGTGACCCATAGTTCGAATGGAATAGTCTACCACCCGACGAATCTTTGGAAGAGTTCTGAAGCGAATGCCATGAGGTGGTTGCTTCATCTCCAGAATAAAGTCAAAATCAAAAGGGTTTAAGTCCTGGGAATATGGTACAGCACTTCTCAGGCACATCGGCCAAATAAATCTGCCACTGCTTTCGGTGGGTTCTGCAAAAACTATTGTCGCTTCATTGATGATGTTTTGTGAATGCGTTAGCATAAATCATCACAATTGTACACGAGAAGCACCATACCTTTCACATTGCTTGGGTTCTGACAAACTTTGGATCTTCACGATGATCCTAATATCAGTAGTATTACTGGAACACTTCATGCGACCAGCTTTGAGAAAGAAACAGCGACACTTCTGCAGAGCGCAGCCACCATTCTGCACGACCCTGCTTACAGCGAAAACTCATATTCGGTTGATGCGACTAGGAAATACTGTGCCAACCACCTTACTCCCCTGACTTAAGCCCTTGTTATTTTGACTTGATTTCGAAGAAGAAGCAACCACTTCGCGACATTCGCTTCAGAGCTGTCCCAGAGATTCGCCAGGCATCAGATCCGTTCCATTCGAAGTACCAGCATAACAGGCACTGCTAAGAGTGTCCTACACTTCCACATCGCTGCTAACGGGTTGTACACAATGCTGGCAATTACTTTGAAGGTCAGTAAAACCCGATAACATGTATCTCTTTTGTATCAGTAGTAAATGAATAGTTGCCACTATTAAAGTTGCAACCTTCAAAAGTCGCTTTAACCACTTGGTCATATAGCGATGGATCTATTACGTGACATATCTTGTTGATGGCTATGTGGTGAGCAGTAGCCTGCTAGGTTTCATCACACTTCATACCACTTTCATCTGGCCAAGCAAATGGCGTTAGGGCGCATCCAGTCTAGCTGCTTACCTTCCGTAGTCGAATGGCGGAGTGCGGCTGCACACTATTTATTCCGCGACAAACAGATAACGCTAGGATGCTGCCTTCAGTAACTCTGGATAGATGATAGTGGACCACAATTACTATTTCCTGCTTTTTAAGTTTTTTTCTATTATTTTACACTGCAAGTGGAGCTTTGGGTAATAGTATTGAAACATGCATTCCGGCATTTACCTTGACTGAGAAAAAACACGAAAAAATAAAAAAGCACACCTATGACCTCCCGAATGCGGGTCACAAATGTTACCGTTTGAACCATTCTGATTACTTCATTGTTGAGGTTGGCTAAATATCTCATTCGTCAAATGCACCTTGCATATTTCTCTTATTTTCACATTCATTGTTTACGTCTGGAATTAAGTAATTTTGGATTTTAGGTCAATGACGCATCCTATAGCCAACAATAATTCGAGCACAACACAACAATCAGCGTCTATTTTGGTGATGTTGCTATCTATTTTTTAAGCAAATTAATATAATATTTCTGAATATGTTATGTATTCAAGCATTATCAGGCAAAGAATATATATATATTTGCAATAATATTGCTGATCCAGGAATGGAAATCAGTATACTACCAACATAAAAAACTATCACAAGATGGCGGCGTGTGTTCATAATTAATATTGTAACATATTGCTGACTAAGATCTAAAAACAGTAATATTTACAACTCTCGTATTGTAAGAGCTTATTTATGTATAGTAATATCTACTTAGTTAAGTTCAGCGAAGCATGCTGACATTTATTTAATTTCATACAAATGTTTCAGGCTTACGTTGCTATGCTAATTAACAATAAAATAAAACAAAAGCATGCAAAATTGCTGACTTAAAGTAAATGAATTAACTAAACAAAGTTTGTGTGAGAGGGAGACAGTCCGAACACCAATGTTAGAATGGGATAACTTATCAAAACAACACAAAAGTGTAATGACCCACACTCAAATTTATCCATTAAGGTCCCAAGAACTAAAACATATAGCCCATGTGCACACAACCTTTGATAATGTAGGCTTTTTGTAACCGATATATCTCGTTAGATATTTTCTTCCATAGGTTCAACAGCTCAGAGGGATTTTTACTTTCTCTACACGTACTATGTACATAGTGAATAGAGAAGGTGTTGTAATGCACCCAAAAATTCATATCCAGATTTCACCGGAAATATATATTTTGAGTTCCGCTTGAATCCCAAAAAACATTTTTAGAAAAAGGTATATATATGTGTGTGTGTGTGTGTGTGTGTGTGTGTGTGTGTGTGTTCTGTCTGTCTTTGGGCAGTAGCTTAAAAACTAAAATACCGTTAAATACGAAACTTTGTATTTAAGTTTATTATCTTCCAAGGATAGGACACGTAGATTTTCAAGAAAATCTCCCCATCACAAACTACCCTTTAAATGGGAAAATGTTTAAAAATTTTGTTTTTCTCAAAAATGTCTAACGATTTTGATTACAATACTGAATATTTAAGTTACACAACACAAGTAAAATGTATATTTTAAATTTTCTGTGAATAGCCTCTGAAGAGCACTTTATTCTGGTTGATTTTTGCAGAATTTTGCATAACGGTTAAAACGTAACAGATAGACAAAAACTTACTACACAAAAATGTAGATCTCGTAAAACACACAATTTATGTCATATACATTTTTGTCGTGGAGTTGACCATTTCTAAGATATTCCTTGATATTGGTTACAATTTTAAAATACTTTTACTTTTCTCGGTCAGAAAGTGTTCGTTTTTCGTTTGTTCTACTTCTGGCCAAGCAAAGAAGCCAATTTCAATAACAATCGCACAACGACAGCTATTAAAACATGTGACTATCACCTGGCCTAGTACATTCCCTTCTACCTATCAGGAACTAAGTAATAAGAACAGTCTGCTAATGTTAATCTCGATAGCATTGTGTAGAAGGAATAATAATCTTTTGTAAGAAGTCTGTTTGTAGAACAGTTAAAGAACATCATGTGTAACACGTCATATTTTTACACGTGCCATAACAGCAGTTTGAGTTGGTAAGAGTTGAGTAACGATAAAATGACATACATAGCAACAGCTTGAGAATTAGATAACCTTAGAAATTTCAAATATCACCCGTAATAACTATGATTACGAACAATTTGATACAATTGCATCCGATCCCATCAACAGCAACAAAAAATTTGATGGGTTCCTTACACATGACTTTCTCTACATCTCTGCAACACATTTTTAGAAAGCTTTTGCTTGTATTTACTTCATTCTAATCGAGAATAAATTAGCAGAAATAGTCTTATTACTTGCTTCTTTGTAAGTAGAAGCGAAATAAGGGAGTACCATAGGTTAAAGTGATAGTCAACAGCTGGTTGCTATGTGACTGAAGCTTCTTTGTTTGTATAGACAGGAGTTGACAAATTCCTGTATGAGTAAAGTATGTTTTTAAAGCGAAATCAAAAAAGGAATATCTCAAAAACGATCAACTCTACGAAAACATGTATATAAAATAAATTGTGTGTTTTAACGTGCTCTACATTTTTTGTGTGGTAAATTTTTGTCCATCTCTTAGGGTTTAGCAGTTATATAAAATTCCGCAAAATTCATCCAGAATAAAGTATCCTTCAGAGGCTATTCCCAGAAAATGCAAGATATACATTTTATTTGTCAGGTAAATTTCTTTAATACACGATATTTTAATCAAAATCGCATTTTTGAGAAAATCAACGTTTTTGAAAAAAGTTAAATGTAAACGGTAGTTGCGGGTGGGGGGATTTTCTTTGAAATTCTTCGTGTCGCGTCCCTGGAAGATGCTAAACTTACATACCAAGTTTAGTATTTTACGGACTCTTCGTTTTTGAGTTATCGTGACACAGTTACACGGACACACACAGACCTTTTTCTAAATTTCTTCTTTATTACTTCTCTATTCGTGCTATGTACATAGTGTATAGAGAAGGTATTGTAATGCACCCAAAAATTCGATACCGAGATTTCACCGGAAATACATGTTTTGAGACCTCCTGAATCCAAAAAAAAAAGAAGCATTTTTAGAAAAATGTCGTGTGTGTGTCTGTGGGCAGCATAGCTCAAAAGCGAGAAGTCCCTTAAAAACCAAAGTTAGTATTTAGGTTTGGTATCTTCCAAGAATGCGACACAAAGATTTTCAAGAAAATCCTCCCATTCCCAACTACCCTTTACAAGGACCTTTTTTCGAAAATGTTGATTTTCTAAAAAATGGCTCTAACGATTTTGATTAAAATATCATATATTAAAGATATTTACCTGGCAAATAAAATATATATCTTGAATTTTCTGGGAACAGCCTCTGAAGACTACTTTATTCTGGATGAATTTTGCATAACTTCTAAACCGTAAGAGATGGACAAAAACTTAACAGAGAAAAAATGTAGGGCACGCTAAAACACACAATTTATGTCCCATACATTTTCTTCGTGGAGTTGATCGTTTTTGAGATATTCATTGTTTTTGGTTTCAGCTTTAAAAAACTTATACTTTTCTCATACAGGAATTTGCCAACTCGTGCCCATGCAAACAAACGAACTTCAGTCACATAGCAACCAGCTTTTGGCTTTCACTTTAACCTATGGTACTCCCTTATTTCGCTTCTACTTACAAGGAAGCAAGTAATAACACTATTTGTGCTAATTTTTTCTCGATTAGCATGAAGTAAATAGAATCGTAAGCTTTTTAACAATAATGTGTTACAGAGATGTAGAGAAAGTCATGTGAATGGAACATATCAGATTTTCTCTTTTATAAGTTACAACCTCTTCAATTTTATTATTAAGATCCTCTCTTTGGCGATTTCCCTCCCCCATTTCTGTCTTGCTTTCCCTGTATAATTACATAGTTGTTTCAAAAATTATTTCTTGTTACCAAGAAGTTTTAAGTGCAATATCTGGCGGCAACTTTTCCCAGTTTTTGTTCCATATTCCCTCCCTCGCCTCACATTTTAGCTTCCTCGTACTCAGTTATATAGGCATGAAATAGATAAAAGAATAAGCTTTTGTAGGAACAAGCACACAAAACATCGATGCCGAGATTTCACCGGAAATTCAGGTTTTGACCGTCTGAATTCAAAAATAAAATATTTTTAGAAAAATGTGTGTGTGGGCAGCATAGGTCAAAAACGAAAAGTCCGTTAAATACCAAACTTGGCATTTAAGTTCAGTATATTCCTAGGAGGCGAGACGAAGATTTTCAACATTTCCCCACCCCAACTACCCTTTATATGGACAAATTTTCGAAAACTTTGTATTGCTCAAAAATGGCTCTAATGATTTTGACTAAAATATCGTATATTAAAGATATTTACATGACAAATAAAATGTATATCTTGAATTTTCTGGGAATAGCCTCTGAAGACTTCTTTATTCTGGATGACTTTTATATAACTGGAACACCGTAAGGGATATACAGAAACTTGCTACACAGAAAATCTAGATGTCATTAAAACACAATGTCACTTTTGATTTCGTATACATAATGCTATATACATATTTGTAGAGTTAACCGTTTTCGAGATATTCCAGATTACTGATTTTAATTTTAACCCACTTAAACTTTTCTCAAACGGGAAGAAATTTTTCTTTTCGTTTCTCGTTTGTTTACTCATTGCAAACAAAGAGTTTGGAATTGCAATTGTCTCACATGTTGACCGACCTTTAAAAGACGAGACTATCGGTTAACCTGTGCATTTTCTTATTTCTCTTCTACTCTCAAGGAAGCTAGTAATAAGACCAATTCTGCTAATGTTTATGATGTATGAGTAGATAACAGATTTATGTGAACAAAACGTTTGTTTTTTGAACAGCTAGAGGACATCATGTGAATGGAACACATTGGATTAACCAAGGAATGAAGTAATAAGGACAATTTCTACTAATGTTTATCTCGATTATCATGAAATAGAAGAATAATAAGTTGTTTAACACTAATTTGTTACAGAGGTGTAGAAAAAATAATGTGAATGGAAAACATCTGATTTTTGTTGTTGTAGCAACAGTGAATTCCAGAACACTTTATTCACCCTCCAGCACCATGTGTTGGAAGAGTATTCATGGGTGTGCCAAACAATGACAGTGATAAAGGGCATCTGGAGCAACCTTTTTTGTGGCGCATGTCAACAGAAAATGAAGTTAACACCTTCTGCTCTTGGATCATCCTCTGACAGATACACCGAACAGAGCATTTGGAATGCTTTATCTTGCAGCCACACTGAAGAACTGCATCAGCCACTGACAATGATGGAACATGTAAATGTTTCTGCTTGTACGACGAGATGCCAAGAGGGAGCACTGACACTGACATTTCTGTTCGGCAACATGCTCAAGAGGAAACATTTCGTGATCCACAAGGTGTGTACAAAGTTATTTCAGAAGAACTCAAAGCTTACATTTTGGCTGCCGTATCAAACTCAGGCATGTGTCCAAACGTTGATAGATATTTGTTAGAAACGTCACAGGTGGTACATGTTTTGCTTCTCTGGATCAAGGAAAACAATCGTGACAGTCAGTAACAGCAACACATAGTACCTGGAGATTTCATTTTCTTCTCAAGATTGGTCCACCACTGACACCAACGAACCACTAAAATAGAAAATCTGATGTGTTCCATTCACCTCACTTTCTGTACATCTCTGCAACAAATTATTGTTAAAAAGCTGATGGTTCTATTTACTTGATGCTAATCGAGAAAAAATTAACAGAAATAGTCTTATTACTTGCTTCTTTGTAAGTAGAAGCGAAATAAGGGAGTACCATAGGTTAAAGTGATTGTCAAAAGCTGGTTGCTATGTGACTGAAGTTCCTTTGTTTGTATGGACACGAGTTGGCAAATTCCTGTATGAGAATAGAATAGGTTTTTTAAAGCTGAAACCAAAAACAAGGAATATCTCAAAATCGACTAACATGTAACATGACTATTATGTATATAACATAAATTGTGTGTTTTAACGTGATCTACATTTTTTGTGCTGTACATTTTTGTCCATCTCTTACGGTTTAGCAGTTATGCAAAATTCCGTAAAATTCATCCAGAGTAAAATAGCCTTCTGAGGCTATTCCCAGAAAATTCAAGATATACATTTTATTTGTCTGGTAAATATCTTTAATGTACCATATTTTAATCAAAATCGTTAGAGCCATTTTTAAGAAAACAAAAAAAAAAAAAAAAATCGAAAAAAAGTTCTTGTAAAGGGTAGTTTGGGCAGGGGAGATTTTTCTCAAAAACTCCGTGTCGCATCCCTGGAAGATGTTAAACTTAAATACCAAGTTTGGTATTTTATCGACTTTTCGTTTTTCAGTTATCGTGTTCACAGACACACGGACACACACACACACACACACACACACACACACACACACACACACACACGGACGTTTTTCTGAAAATGCTTTCTTTTTGGTTACACGGGACCTAAAACATATATTTCCGGTGAAATCTCGATATCGATTTTTTTGATGGAGTGCAATAACTTCTCTATACACTATGTATATAGTACGTGTAGAGAAAGTAAAATATAAAGTGTTCTATTCACATGATTTTTTCTACATCTTTGTTGTAACAAATTATTCTTAATGAGCTCATTCTACATACATGCATAACATTGCGATCTGTAGATCCTATTTTGAGATTAGATTCTATGCCCAAACTCTAGGATGTGGATTATGTCAAGAATTACATTTATTCATTCTTATTAATACAGTTATTTCGAATAATAACTCTGACAATGAATTTTCAGATGTGTCAGTTATGCATCATTTTCAATTACATGTCTGTTTCCAAAAGCTTACTCGTACACTTGCATTCTTAGAATATTCATGTTTATTATATTTACAATGTTACATTATTACCAGTGTTTTTTGATTGAATGAAATCCTCCTCTGTATAGAAGGTGTGAATAATAAGGTATCTTTTTAATTCTGATCTAAACTTGTTTTTGTTCATTTGCAATTCTTTTATAGAAGAGGGAAGTGAATTAAACAAAACTATTCCTTTGTAGTAAACCCCTTTTTAGAATAACTGCAAATTATTTGTTGGTCTATGTAAGTGCTGCCTATGTCTGGTCTCTTTGTTATGAATATCTGTATTTTTGTAAACTTTTCTGAGTTATTTATTACAAATGACAATATGGCTAGAATATATTCATATATTGCTAATGGTAAAATTCCAAACATTTTGAAAAGGGATTTGCAGTGAGTTGATCGTCTTTCCCCTGCCATTATTCTTATTTCATTTTATCCTTCTATCTATTTCATACAAATCGAGATGAACATTGGCAGAAACGATCTAATTACAGTTCCTTATAAGTAGAAGGGAAATAAGGGAATACACTAGGCTAAACCGACAGTCAAATGTTTTAAAATATGGTTGCTATGATGAGATTGAAATCCGTTTCTTTGCGTGGCCAAGAGTTGACAAGTTCCCGTATGAGAAAAGTTCAAGTATTTTAAAAACAAATCAATATTTCGAAAACGGACAATCTTGCGGAGTTTTAAGAAGCTCTACATTTTTTGTGTAGTAAGTTTTTGTCTATCTCTTACGGCTTGCTAGTTATACAAAATTAAAAAAAAAAATGTATCCAGCAAAAAGAGGCCTTTTGAAGCTATACCCAGAAAATTCAAGATATACATTTTATGCAAATATCTTACATCTTAAATATAAGAGATTTTAATCAAAATTATTAGAGCATTTTTTAAGAACTCAACATTTTCGAATTTTTTTTTCCATGAAAAGGGTAGTTGGGGGTGGGGGATTTTCTTGAAAATCTTCGTGTCGCATCCTTAAATATCAAGTTTAGTATTTAACGGACGTTTCGTTTATGAGCTATGATGGCCACAGACACACACGGACCTTTTTCTAAAAATGTTTTTTTTTTATTCCCGTGTCTCAAACATATATTTCTGGTGAAATCTCGGTTTCGAATTTTTTGGTGCAGTACAATACCTTCTGTATACACTATGTACACAATACGTGTAGAGAAACTAACAATGAATTTATCCCAGACTATGCGCTAAGCAAATAGGTATGAGTTAAGAAGACAAAAGACAGCCGACATCTTGTTTACTTTTACGTATCTCTATCTTCCACATCTTGCCCCTCAAAAGCGCCTGTTATACACTATTTATTATAGATAGCCAAAACATTTTTTCTTTCTCTAGCACGTATGTACAATGCACCAATAATTCTATATCGAGTTTCCACCGAAAATACATCTTTCGAGGATATCTGATAAAAAAAGTATTTTTGGAAATGTTTTCGTAAACTTCCACGGCCAATATTAAAATTATCTTGGTCCAGAGTTTCCGGTGTAGACCGCGTCAGGCTAAAATCTGCCGACGTTACGCCCATCTTATGATAAGGCTTCCTCAGGGCTAACTGCCCCCTGAGGAAGCCTTATCATAAGATGGGCGTAACGTCGGCAGATTTTAGCCTTAAGACGCGGTCAACACCGGAAACTCTGGACCAAGATAATTTTTGGAAATGTTCCTGTGTGCATATGTGTATACGTGTGTATCAGTGGACAGCATAGCTAACGAAAAGTCAGGTCTAATATCAAACGTGGTATTTAAGTTCAAAGATGTCTACCCTTTGCATGGAACATTTTTCGATTTTAAATATTTAGTACATTTCGATTTTTTAAAAAATTACTCTAACGATTTTTATTAAAAGCCGCGTATTAAAGATACTTACATGGAAAATAATATGTATATCCCAAATTTCTTGGAAACAGCCCCTCCTCATTGCGAACGACTTTTTCATAACTGGTAAACCGTAAGAGATGGACAAAACCTTACTACACAAATATGTAGATCTACTTAAAATACACAATGTTTAAGCCATATACTTTTTTTTTTTTTTTTTTTTTTCGTGAGTTGACAGTTTTCGAGAAATTCCTTCTTCTTTGTTTCAGTTTTAAAATACTTATACATTTCTCATAGGGAACTTATCAACTTTTGGCCACGCTAAGAAACGGATTTCAATTGCATAGCAACCACATTTTGAAACATTTGACAGTCGGTTTAGTCTACTGTATTCCCTTATTTCCCTTCTACTTATAAAGGAACTGAGAAATGAGAACGTTTCTGCTAATGTTTATCTCGATTAGCATGAAGCGGATAGAAGAATAACAATAATTTGACATGTCGTGCTGTAATTTTGAAATTAGCTGTAAGTAAGAGATGTTATTGGAGAGAGATGAAATGAACGCTACGCAACGCGACGCGACGCGCGCCCCTGTGTCGTTTGCTGGAATTAGCAGCATGTGACCTCGAGCTGACGGTCTGCCGGATGTGTGCTTAAAGGGTTTTAATTAAATCTGGGCACTTTGGTCAATTTCTGACGGCGGTTTGTGGCTAACCTCTTTGTTTATTTTTATCACCACAGTAAATGAATTACAGGCGAACATTCCTTGATTACGAATCCCATATCCCAGCAAACGATGGGGGCTGTAATGAAAATCGTATATTTGAAGGCTGTTTGCCTCATTACGTGCTCTTCTGCATTTTTAGATGCGTTCGCATTGAGGAACACACGCTATCGTAGCATTTTTCCTTTACAGAAATTATTATATTGCGCCCAAAAATTCAATGTCGATATTTCATCGGAAGTAGATCTTTTGAAGTCCCCTTAGTAAAAAAATTGTAGAAAAAGTGTGTGTGTGTGTGTGTGTGTGTGTGTGTGTGTGTGTGTGTGTGTGTGTGTGGACAGCATACTTCAAAAACGTAAAGACCGTTAAATAACAAACTTGGTATTTAAATTTAGTATCTTTCAAGGATACAACACGAGGATTTTCAAGAAAACCCCCCCACCCCAAACTACCCTTTACATGGGAAAAAATTCGAAAATTTTGACTCTCAAAAATGACTATAACGATTTTGAATAAAATACAGTCTATTAAAGATATTTCCATGACAAAATACATATCTTGATTTTTCTGGGAATAGCTCCTAAAGACTTCATTCTGGATGAATGTTATTGAATTTTGCAGAACTGGAAAACTGTAACTCAAAGACAAAAACATGACCTCGTTAAAACACACATTGTTTTTCGTAGTGGATTTACCCTCCCCATATTTAGGACTGACACTCCCCTAGGACTTGCAAGTTGTCCCCTAGGGGTCAGAAGCTGTCAGGGAGCCATAGAATGGAGAACCCGGAACGACTGGTCGGCCCGTTGCCAAACATGAGCTTGAGAAAATGGATGATATGAGATGCAAGTGAAATGGATGATAATGGTGCAGTTGGTGGAGTGAGTGGCGGGGGAAACCGGAGAACCCGAAGAAAACCGGCACAGACGCCGTTTCATCCATCCACAAATCCCACATGCAAGCGCTTGGGATCGAACCAAGGCCGCTAGTTGAGAGGCGAGCTGTCTAACCACTGGCCACGGCGTCACCTAACACACAATTTGTCATATTACTTTTTTTTTTCTTGTAATTGTAATTTTCTTTGTAATTTCCGAGATATTCCTTGTTCTAGTTTCAGTTTTCATATACTTAAACTTTTCTCATATGGGAATTTGTAAAATTCCTGACCATGCAAAGAAACGGATTTCAACCAGCTTTTAAAACATTCACTGTAGCCTAGCGTACTTCCTTCTACTTACTAGGAAGCAAGTAATAATAATATTTATAAGACAGTGTCAACTTTTTGAATTATTGTAAAGTATAAATGTAATCATTTTGTATTTTACCAGTGTGTATGTTATGTACAATCTGTAAGGTCACGATATGACCATGCTGTTAAAGCGACCCAAAATAAATTATATTGCAAAAAAAAAATTCTATTAATGTTTATCTTTACTATCATAAAGTAGATAGAAAGATAATCTTTTTAGCAATAATTTTCTACAGATGTGTAGAGAAAGTCATGTGAATGGAACGCATCATTTAACGTCGCATTACTATTTGGTCATGATATTGGTTGATCTGTACTGGTACAAAATAACCTTCATGGATTTTTCCTCGTACCCATATTACTTTCGGAACCGGAAGGAGAAATTGAAAGGAAATCGTGAGACACCAGAAACCACTCCAGCATTCGCTCCGTGGCCGTGGCCGGGTATTGAAGCCGGGACCTCCCGAGTGCCAGTCGCACACATTACTGCGGCTCCATCTTGCCCTGCAACGTTCTGAAGAAAATCTATCATAGTATTGCATATGTAAATTAGTTCAAAGCCCGCCTGGGTAGTGTGGTGGTAGCGTTTCTGCATCACATTCAAAAGGTCGTGAGTTCGAACCGGATAAGGTTTTTTTTCGGGGCTTTCCGTTATCCTGAGAAGACGAATGTCGAGTAACTTTAAGCTCCATGGACCCCGAGATCATTTGAGCATCATTTCATCAATGTCCGATATGACCAACCAGGATAAAGGACGTTAAGCTACAAAAAAAGTACAAAACTAAGACCAATTTTTGCAGCGCCACCTGAAAATTACGACACATAAAACTTAAATAGAATTTTATTTATGGATGCTCTTTAACTACTGCGGTTTTTAGCGTCCCCTTCTATATTGGGTGACAAAGACCGCTTAATTTTGCTCAGAGGCCTCTTTACTATACTTGAAATTCTTTTAAGTGCCGTAAATCTGTGACACGGGATCAACGGATTTATTTACCTTCCGAAGGAAACTATGCTAAAGATTCATGGCCCTCCGCCAGGTTTGAACTCGCGACCGTGGGAACTAGAGACTAGCATGTTACCCCTAGAACACAGAGAACTACAACATATAGGCATACGTAGTAAGTAGATAAGGTATTGTATTCCACCCAAAAATTCGACACCGAGATTTTACAGGAAATACCTACATGTTTTGTAGAATCCGTGAAGAAAAAAAAGATTATAAATATGTCGAGTGCGAATATCCAGGACAGCCCAAACAAATCGCAAACTTGGCTTTTAAGTTCAGTATATTCCAAGGATGCGACAGGAAGATTTTGAAGAAAATCCCCCAACCCCTAAGTTACCTTTAAATGGAACTTTTTCGAAAATTTTGATTTGCTCAAGAATGGCTCTGACGATTTTGATTAAAATACCACATGTTTAAGATATTTTCATGAAAAATGAAATGTTTATCTTGAAATTGTTTTGGAAATAGCCCATGAAGTCCTCTTCATTCTAAATGACTACAAGAAATGCTACTATTCTTTACATAAATGAGTTGAGAGGGCTGGAGCGGTTAACGTACTTGCATCATCGTAGAGGCGGCAAGGATGACTTGTTTAACTGATAAACCGTAAGAAACACACAAAAACTTACTGCACGAAAAATGCTTGCATCTAAATGTAAATTTGCAGTCAACAAATGCGCTCTGTAATAATGAAAGCTTTTTAGCGAACCTTCATGTAAATGCAACAACAAATGTTACGTACCTATTTAGGATGTTGGCTGTGTGCACTGAGCTATAATACATGTACATGTACCACGTGCAAGACCCAGCCATATCTACCTACACAACCATTTCCTTACTTACAGTCGCTCGAGATTCCTTAAATCGCTAAAAACCCCTGCACCTAACTTTTCAATCTTGTTGAAATGCAGATATCTGTAAGTTTGCGGGAGCAAAGAAAAACAACCGGCATTAATAACACATCAACAGTACTAAGTCTATCTCTGCCTCACACTTCCTCCTCAATAATACCTTAACATCAAAGTTCAGGCTTCCTCTGAGCACATCGCCAAGCGTGTGGCGTTTGTTTTGTGTACATTGTTAGTAGGCTTACCAACTTCTGAACTCTGAATTCCGGGAGAAAATTAGATATAACAGTAAAGCTAGAAAAATGGATAAAAAAACTAGTCATATGACCTGTTCCAGGCGTCGTGAAACGTGCAATAGTATTTATTTTCATTTCTACTCCCGAAGAAATCAACTTACGACTATAACCACTGTCAAAGACCTCAAACTGCTAATAATTACTGATTTTGTGATTTCTATTTGTAAATATAACACTTATAGACTTGATGTTGATGCAACAAAGTATATAAATAATAATAATAATAATAATAATAATAATAATAATAATGGAATAAGAAGACATGGTTTAATTCCGCATATTTAATTTCAGTTCCGAGAGCCGGAAGACTGCTGGCTATTCCGGGATAGTTGGCAATCCCGGACTGTTAGCGACCTGGTGCATTATTGAAGTACTACGTCCAGTGTTGCCAGCGTTGACTCCACTTAATGGACCTAAAAGGAGTCGCTAGAAAAAGCGTTAAAATATTTTAGAATATAATTGTTTAACAGTTATCTACTCGTAGTGAGAAACACTCCTATATCATCAGGTACTGTTACTCTAGTTGCGGGCTGCAGCATTAGAACCAAGTATTTTCACAAACTTTTCCGTAAGTTCATAATGATAGCAACTTTTGTTCACTCTTTTTAACCCGTAACGTATACAAGGGGCGTTCAATAAGGCCTTACAAAATCCAAGAAATTCCACTCGTAGCATCGAAAACAGTTTGTGTTTAGTAACTATCGTCTCTTACTAGTTTCAGTTATATCCATCACGTGGTTTCGTTGCCATAGGCGACTGAATCAACAATCTTGTGCTTCTTTAGAAAGGTTGGGGGTGGGGGACGGATTTCGTTGCCATAGGTGATTAAACACTTCCATTTAAAAGGCTCAACACCAAAAGAGATAAAAGCCGAGTTGGATAAAGTTCATGGCACATCTGCTCCTGCGTTTGCAACAATTTACAATTGGATAAATGTGGCCATACATGCACAAATGCTGAACATCGTTCCGGACGTCCAGTAGAAGTGACTTCCTCCGAAATTATTGACAAAATCCAGGATGTGGTTGCGAGTGATCGACGACTCAAAAGATCGAGAAACAATAGAGGTCACAGGTACATCACAGTTCCCAAGTTTGCACCAACAATTAGGTCTGACAAAGGTTTCAGTAAGATGGGTGCCGCGTTTGCTCCCAATAGAGAATAAACGCAATCGTGCGATCGATTCTGAAGTTGGTTTGGTACTTTTCCGTCGCGATCCTGCGTCGATGAAAACTGGACACACTACTACACTCCAGAGACAAAAGTAAAATCGAAACAGTGGGGTTTTAAAGGCGGTGAAATCTGCAGACAAGGTAATGGCGTCGGTTTTTTATGATGCACGCGGAATCATTTACATTCATTACTTGCAGAAAGGAAGAACGATAAATGGAGAATATTATGCATCGTGATTGCACCGGTTGAACAGAGAAATCAAGAAAAAATACCATCTGGAAAAAGATAAAGATTCTCTTCCATCAAGACAATGCAAGGCTGCACACCTGCGCAGTTTCGATGGCGAAAATTGTAGAACCAAAGTTCCAAGTACTACAACATTCACCAGAATTGGCCCTCAGTGACCTTTCTTTTTCTTTTTTTTTTTTTTTTTTTTTTTTTTTTTTTTTTTTTTACTTCCAAACTTGAAAAATTGGCTTGGCGGAAAACGATTCACGTCTGACGAAGAGGTCATCCCCCAAACAGATGACAATTTGGAGCACCTTCCGAAATCCTACTTTTTGGAAAGCTTAAAAGCGTTGGAAAAACGCTGGGAAAAGTGTATCGAGCTAAAAGGATATAATGTTAAATCATGAAAAAATATTTACCAAAATAATTTGTTTTTCTATCTTTTGAACGCCCCTTGTTGCATTTAAACTGTCTTCTTATTCAATTCTGCAATTTGATTTTCATTACGCCAATAGTACTGAACACTGTTTCCACTTCTACATTAGGTAGAGAGAATACTGCCACAGCCAGATTACACCATCTCGGAACTGAACACTTCGGCCCAAAATCCAATTGTACTTCTTTGTTGGCTCAGGTTTAGTGAGACATTTCTTCACTTGACACGCTTCCGGCGTTACTGTGGAGTGTGCATGGATTCCGTCACGTTGGCTTGCCGGGGAATGAACTGTGGATTTGGCCGCAAAGATGGCAACCACAAAGTCCTGTACTTACATTTCTTATGTAACATCAGAATGCTTTAAGCTTGTGCGCAGAGCGGTACCTTCGTGCTGGCATGAAGAGTGGTCAGCTCTTCGCGGAAACAAGTTTAGAGTAGTGCAGGACCTTGCAATAAACTGGGTAACTTCCTCTGGCCTATCTCGACTCAAGGAATTATATGGCTCGTTTGCATATTGGCCACTGCAATTTTACACATAGTTACCTTCTGCTCCTGTGTGTTCACTATGTAGAGAAGGTATTGTATTGCACCCAAAAATTCGATGCCGTGATTTCACTGGAAATATATATTTTGGAGCCCCCTGAATGCAAAAAAGAGCATTTTTAGAAAAATGTCCGTGTGTGTATATATATGTGTGAGTGTGTCTGTGGGCAGCATAGCTCAAATACAAAAATTCCGTTAAATACCAAACTTGATATTTAAGTTTAGTATCTTCCAAGGATGCGACACGAAGATTTTCAAGAAAATCCCCCTATCCCAAACTACCCTTTACATGGAACAAATTTCGAACATTTGTGTTTTCTCAAAAATGGCTCTAATGATTTTGATTAAAATCTCTTATAGGTATATAATATATTTATACGGCAAATAAAAAGTATATCTTAAATTTTCTGGGAATAGCCCCTGAAAAACCTCTTTATTCCGGATGACTTGTATGATTGGTAAATCCTAACAGATCGTCAAAACACACAATTTATATCATATACATATTTTTCTTGGATTTAACCATTTCCGAGATATTTCTTGTTATTCATGTCAGTTTTAAATACTTAAAACATTTCTCATATGCAAATTTGTCGACTCCTCGCCATGCAAAATAAACGGATTTCAGTCCAGTTTTTAAAAGATTTGACTGTCGTTTTAGCCTAGTGTATTCCCTTATTTCCCTTCTACTTACAAAGAAGCAAGTAACAGGACAATTTCTGCTCTCTTTTATCTTGATTAGCACAAAGTACAGAGAAATATCAGGTTTTTGTAAGGACAACCTGTCGCAGAACAGGTAGAGGAAGGCATGTATGTGTATAGAACATTCTTCAGTAAATCACATGCACACTCTTATTCATATTTCTCCCACCGGGAACCGAATTTGGAACCCTTGCACACTAAGCTATGTGTGGTCAATATATTACAATCATTCTGAATAAGTTTGTCAAATAATACGGTAAACAACATTAAATCGTGAAGTGTATCAAGTTAAAATAAAAATCCGATGTGTTACACTCACATGACTTTCTCCAGATTTTTTACAAACTTATTACAAAATATTCTTCTTTCTACACCATGCTATCGAGATAAACATTAGCAGAATGTTCTTTTTACTTAATTCCTTATAAGTAGAAGGGAGCTAAAGGAATGCGCTGTGCTAAAGTGATAGTCAAATGTTTTAAAAGCTGTCGTTATGCGATTGTCATTGAAATTAGCTTCTTTGGTCAAGAGAAGAACAAAAGAAAAACGGACACTTCCTGCCTGAGAAAGGTATAAGTACAATTGAAACGAATAACAACGAATATCTTGGAAACGGTCAACTCTACAACAAAATGCATATGACATAATTTGTGTGTTTTGATGACATCTACATTTTTACGCAGTAAGTTTCTCTCTTTCTCTTACGGTTTATCAGTTATGCAGAATTCAGAAAAATTATCCAGAACGAACAGGTCTTCAGAAGCTATTCCCGGAAAATTCAAGATATGCATTTTATTTGTGATGTAACTATGTATAACGTAAGGTATTTTAATCTAAATCGTAAGAGCTATTTTTGATATAAAATAAAAAGTTAAAAGATTGTCCATTGAAAGGGAAGTGGGGGATTTGCTTGAAAATCTTCGTGTCGCATCCTTGGAAGATACTAAACTTAAATATTAAGGTTGGTATTTAACGGCCTTTCCGATTTTGAGCTATGCTGCCCACAGACACACGTACAGTTTTTTTTTTTATTCCCAAAACATGTATTTCGGGTGAAATCTCGGTACAGAAGTTTTGGGTGGAATACAATATTTCCTCTATACACTATGCACTTGGTGCGTATAGAGAAAGTAAAATCAGTACATACGCCATTTTAAATAGTGTCACTTAAACAGTGTTGAGTCTTGAAAAGGTATTTTCTCCGCATCTCTGGGTTCCCGTCACTTACAGCAGAGTACTGAACTATTTCTCGTATCGGAAAACGCGAGATAAACACAATGGAGAAGTGTTTTTCTTTGTTCGCTTTTTGTTTCCCATTTCCTGTTTCTCTAACCTCTAAGGTGAAGAAAAGAAAGAAAATAAGATGGAAGTGAAGCGATAACCCGAAAAATAAAGAAAGCTTTAGTGCGTTTGCTCTTATCTGTTGTATTGTTTTGTTATTTTACGTTAGCCATTGTTTACATCTGAGTTAGTCCAGGTTCGCGGGCAATTGTTTTCTAACGCAATACTTGTACCAAGTATTCTTCAGTTTCAATGCAAACTGATAAAAACATCGGAACGGAATTGCGCTTCAAAATCTCTTAAAATGATGCTAAAATCTTAAGTGTTCCGTTCATTTGACTTTCTCTACATCTCTGTAACAAACTATTGTTCAAAAGCTTATTATCCTGTCTTCTTCGTGCTAATCGAGATAAACACCAGCAGAAATTATTTTTATTACTTGCTTCCTTGTAAGTAGGAGAGCGATCCAGAAAGTAATGAAACATTTAACATAACTAAATAATAACGAATGTTATCAACACAAAACTTTAATTACAAAGTTACACTACCTTACTCTATTTCTCAACATAATCGTCACTGCTATCAAGGTATTTATTGTCACGTGGTGCCAGGTTTTCAACACATATGTATGTATACCTGGTTTTCTTAACTTATTCTTTCATCAGCATTTGATTTCAACTCCTCCATAACAATTGATGAACTGCCACTCTGGTCTTTATCGTACACACTGTTATGTTCTTCCTTGATTACTCGTAAATTATGCGCCATTTCCTCACTGAAGACTCGTTCATACCATACACTTGGGTTACTTTTCTATAAAATTTCATTGACGGAACATTTTGTGCATTTGTAAAACCGGACAAATTCTTTGGCGGTAGAAAAGTATAACATCAGCATTAAAAAGTGGTGCCACGTGAAACAAATGTCTTGACAGAATGGAGATTACGTTGAGAAATAGAGTAAGGTGCTGTAAATAAAGTTTTGTGTTGATAAAATTTCGTTATTAATTAGTTATGCTAAATCGTTCGTTATTTTCTGAAATGTACTCGTAGGGAATGCGATAGGATAAAGCGAGATAGATTTTAAAATTTGATTGCAATATGGTTAAACTCCGTTTTTTGCATGGCCAGGTGTTGACAAATTCCGGAATGAGAACATTTAAAACTGAAACGAACAACAAGGAACATATAAACACGATAGACTCCACTAAAAATGTATATGACATAAATTGTGTGTTTTATCGTGATCATTTTTTTTGTAGTAACTTTTTGTCTATCTCTTACGGTTTACGAGTTATGCGAAATTCAGCAAAATTCATCCAGAATAAAGAGGTCTTCAGAGGTTGTTCTCAGAAAATTCATATATACATTTTATTTGTCATGCAAATATCTTAAATATAAGAGATTTTAATCAAAATCGTTACCACCATTTTTGAGGAAAGCAAAATTTTCGATTTTTTTTCCATATAAAGGGTAGTTTTGGGTGAGAGGATTTTCTTGATAATCGTGTTGCATTCTTGGAAGATACTGAACATAATATCAAGTTTGGTATTTAACGGACTTTTCGTTTTTGAGCTATGCTGCCCAGACACACACATGGAACATTTTGTAATTTTTTTTTTTTCTCAAGAGGTCTCAAAACATATTTCTGGTGAATTTTGGATGCAATACAATACCTTTTGTATACACCGTTTATGTAGAGAAAGTAAAACTCGTTGAAATGTACACCTCAACTCACCACACACCTGCCTGACCTTTGAAGAGCAAGCAAACTGAACTGTAGCATATCCAGGTCTGCTGATCAATCCAACGCCAAATATCGCGGTGAAGAAGCAAATAACATGTACTGATAAAGAGGAATCGTCATACAACGCAGCATTCGCAAGACGACCGTGGAAATCTGCGAAAAAATCTTCGGTCAACTAGTCGACCCCGGGGTTTGAACCCGGGACCTTTCGAATGCAAGTCGTACTTGAACGCAGTGCCACTTCATTTTATAGAGTTTTATAATTTGGAACTCCCTCTTTTATTGGAGATGTATTAAGCACTATAGGCAGAATACTTATATTTTAAATATATTTCTTTCTCTACACGTACTGTGTAAATAGCGTATAGAGAAGGTACTGTATTGCATCCAAAAATTCCATACCGAGATTTCACCAAAAGTACATGTTTTCACACCCCCTGATCCAATAAAAAGCATTTTTAGAAAAAGACCAGTGTGTATATATGTTGCAGCATGGCTGAAAATGAAAAGAACCTTAAATACCGCATTTGGAATTTAAGTTTAGTATGTCCCAAGAGTAGATTTAGAAAGTCCCCCATTCTAAACTACCCCTTTTTTTTAGAAAATTTGAAGAAATGTTCTATTTTATAAAAATGGCTACAACGATTTTGAATAAAATGTCGTATATTAAAGATATTTACATGACAAATAAAATATGTATCTTGAGTTTTCGGGAACAGTCTCTTTAAGACATTTACATTCTGGATGACTTTTGCATAAATAGTAAACCTCAAGAGACAGACAAAAACTTACTACACAGAACACGTACATCTTGTTATACTACACAATTAACGTAGATTTAAGCCATTTCCGATATGTACTTTGTTAAGGGTTTCAATTTTAAACTGGTTAAAATTTTCGCAAACAGGAAGTCATCTTTCGTTTGTTTTACTCCTGACTATGCAGAGAACTAAATGTCAAACGTTTCATATATCGACCAGCTTTTAAAAGATTTGACTATCGCTATAACTTATTGTATTCCCTTATTTCCCTTCTACTTACAAGGAAGCAAGTAATAAGACTATTTCTGCTAATTTTTTCTCGATTAGAAAAGGTAGATAGAAGAATAGACTTCTGTAAAAATAGTTTATTTGTGGAACAGCTAGAGAAATTCATGTGAATGTAACAAAAAGTTTTTTTATTTGTCGTTTTATATTGTAAGTTCTACTTCTTCACAAAAGGAACCATAACTACTACAAAATTTTACCTAGAGACGTGGGTGCAATACAATACCTTCTCTATGCGCTATGTACATAGTATGTGTAGAGAAAGAAATATATTTAAAATATAAATATTCTGCCTATAGTGCTAGTAAATACATCTCCAATAAAAGAGGGAATTCGAAATTATAGAACTCTATAAAATGCTATTTTAATACATTTAGACTAAGCGAAGTGGTACTGCGTTAAAGTACGACTCGCATTCGAAAGATTCCGGGTACAAACCCCCGGAGATTTTTTCGCAGATTTCCATGGTCGTCTTGCGAATGCTGCGTTGGATGACGATTCGTGAATTTTCTTATCATCCCCTTTATCAGTACATTTTATTTGGTTTTTCACCGCGATATTTGACATTGGATTGATCAGCAATTCTGGAACTCACACTCACGAGGTCGTGGATTTGATTCCCGTAGCCGGTCTTACTGACCCGTGTTTTTTCGGAGTTTTCCCGAGTTACCAGTTTAAGAATTTGAGTGCAGCTGAGTGTGTGACGACAAAATTGTTTCCTAACAAGTGGAGTTATCATTTGTTACAGTTATAACCAACTCAAGAACACTATTTATTATAAACTAGCGTGGGAATGTAAAACGTATTCAAGAATAAAATTACTTAAAACTGGCAATAAAACACAGAGCAGCCGATGAGTGCATATTTAAAGAAGTAATGTGTCAAGCTTCCGTTTCTCTAACAAAATATTGTACAATAGTACATTTAATATTTATTTGCTATATCGAAGTGTTTTGTCGCCCTCCGTGGTGCAGTCCGTCCGTCATCATCCGGTAGACTCATGAGCAGCCGGGTGTTGTTGCTTGCTAGGGATAACCACGGGATGTGGATGCTTGCACATTTGGTGTTGTGGATTTAAAGCTGAGGGTGTTAAGGAGGTAGCGACACAAGTAGATTCTCTGTCGCTGGTGTTTTGTTTCACAAGTAGTCGGAGTAAAATTTTGATAACATTTTACAATCCTGGCAAACAACATGGGCAAACAACTCGAAATTTAACAGAACTCCAGAACATTATACCCACTACAGAAACTGAGACGCAAAGATCAGGCTGTTATCACCAGACTATGCCCCCGCCGCTAGAGTTAAGTTGGTACATCCACAGACAACATATGAAAAGCTTTACCCGTTTGACTTTCTGAATCAATCACAAAGAAGCATTCCGGTCGGTTGGTCAGACAACGGAAACGCATCTAGATGCCGCACCGTTGCAATATCTGGCTATTTCCAACCACGTGCTCAGTTTGTGAATTCCTAACACATGTGTTGAGCTGTTCTGTACAAGATATGTATTATTCGTTGTTATTTATATTTGTTGATAGTGTTTTGGTATTTGTTTGTACGTGAGGGAACATAACAAGACTTTCACAGTTATAGAGGTGGATAGACTTTTGTTGGGATGTGTGGCGAGGGTGGACGCGCCTTCATGGAAGAAGAAAGTGAATCATGTTCACAAAATAATACGAAAAGGACAGGAATTAGATGGAATCATTAGTGAATGGGAACCACTAATGATTTGTCTTGTTGATGATGACGACGGAGACTTGGATGGAATTGAGCTATCAACATTTTAAACCGGTGAAAATCACTTTGTTATACCGTTCTCTCATTGTAACAAGCTATTTTGCATTTTTGTTCAATATCGTCGTAAGTACGTGTATGTTACAGTATAACTGTTATTTTCAGTTAACATCAATAATAACGAATTAGTTTCACTGAACTATCAAGTGCAAGGATTCAGCGGCGGGGGTATACCTATCAGACACACCAAGTTAACCCATTCCCATCTACTGAACAGAACAGCCCAACCTAAATGTCACACTACCATCGCTGTACGCCGCTTACTCTCAGAGTGTCTTTAGTATCAAAAGCAGCGAGCAAAATGCAGAAGCTCTCAACAATTCATCACACAGCAAAATACTACTTAAATACTTAAAACTAACAAATATGTATAATGAAATATAATGTTACTTAAATTTATGAAATTGTATTTACCAATGTAAATTGTTTGTAAATGGTACCGTTAAAACATGTTGTCGCGATAACTACATTGTAAGTTAAAGCGACATAAAAAAAATAAATAAAAAAATATTATCATAGGGAGCGGCTGTATGTACTTATGTTTAGTTTTTCAACTGCCTTCGTTGCCGAGGGTGCCCACAAGCTATACGGGGAACTCGCAATTACCTGCAGCAGCGTTCAGTGGACAAATAATCCCCCAGGGATCTGAGAAGGATGTTCTCATGATAGGCCAAACTGGCGTAGGAATTTTGAGCCCGGCGCCTAATCACATCCTTCACGTATGCAAGAGCCGAAGCTTCACGTAATAGCTTCACTGGGAAACGACGGCATATAGAGTAGATGGACAGGAGTCCTCTGTTTTGAATACGGTGTAACCAGAGAAATCAGGAGTCTGCTGCCATGAAACACGCATCGCAGGCATAGAACATCTGAGGATACCTACTAGCCTATAATACAAAGTGTTCAAAACCAGCGGATGGATTTTCTCTGGCGTAAAAATCCTTATCATGACTTCCTCGGATGAGAAGTAAAGCTGTTGGTTCCGTGTAATGTTTATTTCCACGTAAAAAGAACGCTATATCTTGAAAGAAAATGGCCCTGGAATATATTCGCCTTGTTTAACGTCTACAAGTCGTGATTTCGTCCTATAGTGCCATCTATGGACGATGAGTTGATCCCTCGCCACCATGAGCACATAGCGGTGAGCTGTCGTCCTCCGTGATGTAGGGGTAATATGTTATCGTTCTAAAGGTCGCGGGTTCAAACCCGACGGATGAAGATGGATTTTTTTCGGGCGTAAAAATCCTTAGCATGGCTTCCTTCGGAAGGGAAATAAAGCCGTCGATCCCGTGTTGTAGATTTGCGGCACGTATAAGAACCTCAGGCCTTATAAAGGGCCTCTGAGCAAAATTAAGCGGTCTTTCACGCCCAATATAGAATGGGACGCTGAAATATGCAGCAGTTAAAGAGCATCCATAATTAACACTCAATTTAATTGAATTTAATAATATATATATATATATATATATATATATGAATTTATATACTGTTTGTCGTATGGAGTGGAAAACGAGTAAATCTGGGTACCTCAAGGCTTATTATTTCTACTAGTGCCTTTTTGCCGTGCCTGTTTGCTCCTATTTTAAGATTTTAACGACTAAATCATTGTTTCTTATAACCTTGCACCTAACATGTATCCTTCGACACACATTTGCTTCCTCTTTCCATTGATTGACCAAGTACACCTTAACCCTTAGTTGCCCGTATTAGTATCCTACATATACCGTTTTTCATTTAATTCAAGTTTAAAACTGGATTTCTAATAAAAATACATGGCAATAAACCTATAAAACTATTATATAAAATAATAGATAAAATAGAAACGAAAATAAATGTAAATCCTTTATTAATATATTTCTTTCCAATTCAAAGTTTAAATTCTTCTAAACCAGTTTTCATAATCCTGCCACAGGCACCACCAAATAAGTGGTTAAAATGGCCATGAGTGTTAGGTGATAGGTAATGGACTGGCCATCCATTCAAAGCCAAATGTTGCAATTTCAAATCCAAGTGACTGTGGTGAAGGATGGGGAGAGCCCAAGTAAAATAATCGGTGTGGAAGCTAATGGGGATTACATTTCACTGTAGTTATGTGGGTTTTACTCTTTTATTTATTCAAACAAATTACTGCAATTTTAGGGCAAAATGTATACATGTTTACAATATAACATCTTGATTACTTGTGTTTACGATTGAAGGATAGTATATCATGAAATTAATCCTAGAGTACAAAACTATTTGTATAGTTACGCTTAAAACAAGCGGAACTTATAGGTACAAACAGGCATCAAAGGGTTAAAGTGGTAAAATACCAGATTTTCAGTGTTCTCACTCTGTTATGAATAGCAGATGCGCGTACATTCTTTAGTCTGTCAGGCAGATTGAAAACGAAGGATCCTTCTATCTATTTGTTGTTAAGAATTTACACGAATTTGAATTATATTAACTCAGTTAAACACTATTTTTTGTTCATATAAAATACACACCCGAAAATTATTTTCGAATATATTACTAAAATGTTCATGTTAAATAAGGCACTATTTTGAATCCGAATACAATCGATTTCAGTACAGCAGCCAATGAAACCTTAGCTAATTGTTACATTATCTTTAAATCCCTGATAAACTATCACAGCGTGGCGTTAATAAGTAAAATAAGCAAATAATGCACTAACACTTTATAAGTTGTTACATAAAGCAAGTGTTTTAGGTTAGGTAAATATTGTAACAGTATCTATGGAATAGTTATGCAAAACCGTTTCATGCAAAACACATTTATGTTGTTAGGCCTGTATCATAAGCTGCCATACTTTGTTTAAATAAAGAATTTGGTGTTACAAAATATGTTATGTTAAGAAAAGGTATTGCATTTCACCCAAAAATATTATACCTAGATTTCACTGGAAAAAAACACGTAACACGTTTTAGGGTCCCCTAAATAAATAAGAGAAAACACATTTTTAGGACATGCGTGCTTGCATGTGTGCGGATGGGTGGGTGAGCGAGTATGTGAAAAACATAACTCAAAAGTGAAAAGACCATTAAATACCAAACTTGATATTTAACCATCTTCCAAGGATGCGATACGAAGATATTCAAAAAAATCGCCCAAATCCCAAACTACAATTTACATGGAAAATGTTTCGAAAACTTTGATTTTTCAAAAATGACTAACGATTTTGATTAAAATACCTTATGTTTAAGATATTTTTATGACAAACGAAATGTGTATCTTGAATTTTCTGGGAATAGCCTCTGTATGACTGGCAAACCGTAAAAGATAACAAAACTTACGACACAACTTACCATTCATTAAAACACAAGTTTGTAGAGTTAACCGTTTTCGATATATTTCGGATTATTGGTGTCAATTTTATGCACTTAAATGGGAAGACATCTTTCTTGTTTCTCGTTTGTTTTTATTCCTGGCAAGCAATGGAATTTCAATTGTTTCACATAGCGACCGGCTTTTATAGGACGAGACTATCGCTTTAGCCCATGCATTTTCTTATTTCCCTTCTACTTATAAGGAACTGGGTAATAAGACCATTACTGGCAATGCTTATTTATATTATTTTTGATGTGGATAAAAGAATAACCTTTCCTAAGAATAGTTGTTTGCAGAACAGATAGAGAAAGTCATGTGAATGGAACACATCAGATTTTTATACGGGTATATTTTATAAGTGGACGAGGAATACATACGTGTTACTTTTTCTGGCCTGTTCGAGTTATTTTTCTTGCACAATGTAGTTCATGAATTGCCATTATTTGAAACATAAGTAGGTTCTTTTGTCCGCCATTTGGTTTCAATGCCAACCATGTTAAGTGTTGTATAGGCTCCTTCCGTTTTCCTATGCTCTCTGGAGTGGCATCACAGTGACATCTGTTACTTAGCAGCAATATTAACAATGTTTGACAACAGTTTGTGTTATTAATTTTCATAACCTAATGTTATAATACATTTTCTACAACATTTTAATATCCCTTAACCTTCAGAATGTTAGTAACTTTTATTAACGTGTACTTTAGTCTATTGAACTTAAACACAACGTTAACACGAGTGTTCATATAAAAAGTGAGGTTATGCTAGTGTTATACTTCTAGTAACATTCCCAGATCTAGTGTGTGAATTATTTTGAAAGGAAACCTGTGCACAGATGAAGCCTGAACTTTGTAATGTGTTTCAGCTTTTATAAGGCTTACTTACAATCTTTCTAAGGAAGGTAAATTAGAAAATGTATCAGGTTCAATATTGACCAGCTCGTTAAAGTGAAGATATCTGGAAAAGAAACAAGAGAAAACATCACAGCTTATCTGATGGTACATCTTCTCTCCCGTTGGTCTTCATTTTCAACCTAACAAACAAAAACTCACAACAAACCAAAATAACACAAGAATAAAGAAAACAAGCTGAAATCTGTTCACTGGAAAATACCACAACTGTCATTAAGGACAACACAAATTAAAATTAGCACTAACATGATAAAGCTATGCCTTCTACCATAAAAAATCTTAAAATTATCTCAAACGGGCACCGGTAATGAAGTTGCAAACTTCCACATTTTTATATACATTGTTCTGAAAATTTTACTGCGGGTGTCTTGCTGTTTAATAAGTTTACCAAATTTCATTCAATTTGAATAAATACTTTGAGAAATATAAATTACTTCATAAATTATATTTATTATGTACATAAATATGTCACATAAAATATTCCACAAATTTATGATTTATTCAAATATCTTATATTTAGAGTGCTGAAGCTTTTGATATAACTGTTATCTTTGAATGTACTTATAAAAATTAGTTTTTATTTTTACAATGAAAATGTATTTTTTTCATTTAAGCCATATAAATGAATAATTAAGATATAAACGGGTTTTAACCACTTGAATAATAAAGTTTTTCTATTTGTGAAAATTGATTGAATCTTTGAACCACAAAACACAATTGCATGAAAATATATTTTAAATAAATAGATGATTTAACTGTGAATTTTATTACAATCCTATACGAAGATTTAATGTTTAAAATTAAAAACATTTCCAAAGAAATATATTTAAAATTATTATTGTTATTAACACGCATTCTAAGACGCGTGGAACATTCTGAAGGTATCAAAATGTAGTTTTGAGAAAAAATCTGTTTATAAAATAATATGCTAGGAGGCAGTTGTATTATATCTTGTTTAAACGGTTTTAGAACCCGAAGCAAGTTGGAACAGCTAAATGTGTCTATCTATGGATAATCAAAGGTTCCAACAACTTTTTATGCACAGAAAGAAAACATTTTCGATTTTCTCATCCATTGTGGTAATAGATTCATTCCCAGTGTCCCCAAAACAATTTTCATTTTACCAGTTCTACAATTAACATAATTTAAAAGTAATAAGAAACACATGAAAGTCATTTTATCTTAAATCACTGAAAACAAGATATTATTATTATTATTATTATTATTATTATTATTATTATTATTATTATTATTTCATTAAGAGTTACAGACGATTCCGAACACCTATTAAAGAAAGTACATAGCGTAATTAGATAAATTATAGGAGTAACTCATTAGAAGCATTAGAACAGGTCTGTGTGTGTGTGTCTGTGTGTGTGTCTGTCTGTGCGTGTGTCTGTGTGTGAGTGTGTCTGTGTGTGTGTCTGTCTGTGTGTGAGTGTGTCTGTGTGTGTGTCTGTGTGTGAGTGTGTCTGTGCGTGTGTGTGTGTCTGTGTGTGAGTGTGTCTGTGTGTGTGTCTGTGTGTGAGTGTGTCTGTGTGTGTGTGTGTGTGAGTGTGTCTGTGTGTGTGTCTGTCTGTGTGTGAGTGTGTCTGTGTGTGTGTCTGTGTGTGAGTGTGTCTGTGCGTGTGTGTGTGTCTGTGTGTGAGTGTGTCTGTGTGTGTGTCTGTGTGTGAGTGTGTCTGTGTGTGTGTGTGTGTCTGTGTGTGTGTCTGTCTGTGTGTGAGTGTGTCTGTGTGTGTGTCTGTGTGTGAGTGTGTCTGTGCGTGTGTGTGTGTCTGTGTGTGAGTGTGTCTGTGTGTGTGTCTGTGTGTGAGTGTGTCTGTGTGTGTGTGTCTGTGTGTGAGTGTGTCTGTGTGTGTGTCTGTGTGTGAGTGTGTCTGTGCGTGTGTGTCTGTCTGTGTGTGAGTGTGTCTGTGTGTGTGTCTGTGTGTGAGTGTGTCTGTGCGTGTGTGTGTGTCTGTGAGTGTGTGTGTGTCTGTGTGTGTGTCTGTGAGTGAGTGTGTCTGTGTGTGAGTGTCTGTGTGTGAGTGTGTCTGTGTGTGAGTGTGTCTGTGTGTGAGTGTGTCTGTGTGTGTGTCTGTGTGTGAGTGTGTCTGTGTGTGAGTGTGTCTGTGTGTGTGTCTGTGTGTGAGTGTGTCTGTGTGTGAGTGTGTCTGTGTGTGTCTGTGTGTGAGTGTGTCTGTGTGTGTCTGTGTGTGTGTCTGTGTGTGAGTGTGTCTGTGTGTGTGTCTGTGTGTGAGTGTGTCTGTGTGTGAGTGTCTGTGTGTGAGTGTGTCTGTGTGTGTGTCTGTGTGTGAGTGTGTGTCTGTGTGTGTGTGTCTGTGTGTGTGTGTGTGTGTGATACTTTTATCAATCCAAATTTTATAACTCCACATAATAATATTAGACACACGAAACACAGGGGAAATCTGACTCCTCTTTTTTTTCGAGTGGAGGGGAAAATATCCACTTTCAGGACTGATCCGGACAAGCCCGGAATGTCGAGGGTCTACGAAAAGACCCTAAAAGACCCCTCCGCCGGTAACAGATGCCAATGATGAAATAACATTTTTAATGAATTTGCCTTATTATTATAGTTTTTAATGAGCTGAATCCAAATGTGAAAATAAAAAATCTGATATGTTCCATTCATATGACTTTCTCTACATGTCTGCAACAAATTATTGTTAAAACATTATGCTTCTATTTACTGCATGCTAACAGAGAAAAAATTAGCAGAAATAGTCTTATTACTTGTTTCCTTGTAAGTAGAAGGGAAATAAGGGAGTACTATAGGTTAAAGTATTAGTTAAAAGCTGGTTGCTATGTGACTGAAGTTCCTTTGTTTGTATGGACAGGAGTTGACAAATTATACGATATTTTAATCAAAATCGTTAGAGCCATTTTTGAAAAAAAAAAAAAATCGAAAAAATTTCCATATAAAGGGTAGTTTGGGGTGGGGGGATTTTTCTCAAAATCTTCGTGTCGTATCCCTGGAAGACACTGAAGTTAAATTCCAAGTTTGGTATTTTACCGACTTTTCGTTTTTGAGTTATCGAGTTCACAGACACGGACACACACACACACATACACGGGCCTTCTTCTGAAAATGCTCTTTTTTGATACAAGGGCCCCTAAAACATATATTTCCGGTGAAATCTCGGGATCGAATTTTTGGGTGGAGTGCAATACCTTCTCTAAACACTATGTGCATAGTACGTATAGAGAAAATAAAAAGCTGTATCACCCACCATTTTTTACAATTCATAATTAATTATTTAGGGAAGATAAAGTTTTAGCAATTTCGAAGGTACTGAAATGGCTAATATGACCCGACGCTGTTTTCACAGGTCTTAGTGTACATGGACACTGAGATAACGGCCCTTTTGATTCTTATTTTGCTTTTTACTTTCTCTACACGTACTATATGTACATAGTGTATAGAGAAGGTATTGTATTGCACCCAAAAGTTCCATACCGAGATTTCACGAGAAATAAACGTTTTAGGGTGCCCTGTATCCAACAAAGGTATTTTCAGAAAAAGGCCCGTGTGTGCACGATAACTCAAAAATGAAAAGTCCATAAAATATCAAACTTGGTATTAAAGTTTAGTGTCTTCCAGGATACGATGCGAAGATTTTGATAAAAATCTCCCACCCAAAATACCCTATATTAAAGATATTTATATAGCAAATAAAATGTATATCTTGAATTTTCTGTGATTAGCCTCTAAAGAGCTCTTTATTCTGAATGCCTGGTAAACCAAATCTGACTGCACTCAAAATGTAGATCACGTTAAACACAACTAATGTCATGTTTTTCGTGGAATTGACCATTTCTTAGATATTGTTTGTTATTTGTTTCAGATTTAAAATACTTAAATCGTTTCTCACACGGAAAGTTGTAAGCTCCTTGCCCTGCATAGGCAACCAGCTTTTAAAATATTTGACTATCATTTTAGCCTAGTGTATTCCCTTATTTTCCTCCTGCTTACAAGGAAGAAGTAATCAAGACAATTGCCGTGTTTATCATAAAGTAGACAGAAGAATATGTTTTTTTTAACAATAAGCGATGTAGCGAAAGTCATGTGAATGGATTTTTTAAATTAGTGATACATTTCACAGCTAATCAATGTCATGGACGAGCTACATTAGCTTTGAAGCGCCTTCCATTAGAGAGTAGGCTTGGAATCTGTAGTAAGTTTACACACATATTACAACGTGATATACGAGCTCTAGAGAGCTTCTGTATTAATTACATTATCTCCACGTGATGCGATATCAGCGCCGAACTTGAGAGTTACACAAAGTTAACTTCACATCTCTATTATAGCCGTTAATTACTCTCAGCTACACGCATGTGCATTAGCAATATTTGCGTTTATACATGTAAGTAATATGTTTAGCTAATTTGTTTTCAGTAATACAGATTTCACCAAAGCCTCTGAAAGCTGAATTTTCTGGGAAAGGTCAATGAGACTTTCTTCATTCTGGATGACTTGAATAAACTGATAAACTGTGTGGATGTTAGTTGCTGCATACGAGGTGTATTCCAAAACTAAGGTCCGTTTGGTCAAAATAAAACATCGCTTATTAGAATTGGTTTTTATTGACAGTAATATGCGACCTCTTATCTAATTCACTTTTCCACATAATCGCCACCCCTCGTCTGGGACCTGAACCAGTTGGTAACGCTCGTCTTGAATTCTCGTCGGGTTGAAAGCGTTGTCCACCAAACAACCGTTTCAAATTGCAGGAAGAGGAAATGGTCAAGGGGTTCTCAACGAAACTCTTGAATCTTCTCTTTAGTTTGGGCAGCGGTAGGTATGTGGGCGTGCGTTGTCGTCTGGCAGAAGGATGCTTTTGGATCGCATGTCTCAGTTTGGTGAGCGTTTGCCAGTACATGTCAGTTGTCCCACGGTCCATGAAATCGTCCCAAAACACGATAGCCACCATTTTGCGATTCTTGTACGGTTTTTTGGTTTGGCTGAACCGGAATGCACCACTGCATTGACTCTTGTTTTGATTCTGCGATGGTGCACGCTATGCACGTCTCGTCTCCCGTAACAATGTGGGAAAACAAACCATCTCCAGCTTGTCTATAGCGCTCCACTATGCTCTTTGTGATGACCAGTGAGCATTTTTGACACTCACCTCGCACAAAGTTTCCGATATCCAAGCTCTTCAGTAACTATCCTGTAAAGTGTGGTTCGAGCAACATTTGGGAGACCACTAATCGTCAAAAGCCGATCACTTCGAAGTTTTTGATTCAACTGATTAACGATGTTGACAGTCCGAATACTCCGCTGTTCATCGTGCACATTTGTGCGACCATTTCGAAATTATCGACACCAGTGTCAAACTTGTTTGTCACTCACTATGTCCGGTCCATACACTAGACATAACTCACGATGGATAATCGCAGCTGACGATTCTTTTGTCAGCAAAAATAATCACACCGCACATTTCACAACTGGCGGGAGGAACGATTGTCACGGCCATTTCGATCTGCTCTCGTCGACAGGCAAGCGCCTACTACGGCACACCAACACTCCTGTATGTTCCCCAGGAGTTTGTGGACAGCGCTGCAGGCGTGAAACGTCATTCAAACCTACCATCTGTGGCATATTGTTCACCGAATCTTAGTCTCATAAAAACTGAGCGTGAGGCCCACCGTGGGGAGGTCATGGGTTCGTTCCCTACAGCCACTTCCTTGCTCTAGGGTTTTTGTTCGGGAGGTTTTCCAGGGTCACCAGGCGAATGCTGAGGAAATTTCATTAACCCTCCTAATTCCTCGTCCCATTTCATCATTCAATCCGCTCATTCCAGGCAGAACTGTCCGGTTGTGGTTCGGCCAAAATGAAACAAGAGCTCAGTCCGGGATCACGAAATTGCGGGATTGAGGCTCGGTGCCCACAGAGTATAACTGCGACGTGAGCCGTGGTCTCTACAGCTAGCTTCGAAACGTGTTACACTGTCTAGCATTGCTCACTACCTGGCCACGTTCAGTTTCTACTATTACATAATCCAGTGAACACTGAAAAAGAGCGCACATTGAAAAATGTCGAAAACACGAAAGAGTAGGTATTCGACACTGAACAAATTTGTTGATTTAAACATATTTTGAGTGACGAAGTTACAGTAAAGATGTGTCTTGTAATTCACTGCAATGAATTCTGAGTGAGTTTGATTGATTTATGTTCATAGTCTTTTCGAAGCTCTCATCATTATTATCCCTATTATTTTGTGTCAAGCTTTATGTTTTTATTTGTAAAAGTACAAAGCGTTTTATTTATTGATCATATTATGAAATTATTATTTTATTGTGTTACTTTATGAATTAGAGCGATACATATAGTGTCAGTACATATAATGAGCTATTTTTGGAACGGATGGTACCTCAATGTGTGCTTGTTTACGCTACAAACACTTCCCCCTCTTTATACCGTTGACTACTGTGTGTGTTCGTAACTGTGTGAGCTTCGGAACCCAAAACCGAGCTCTAATGATGACACTTCGCTTTGCAACTGCTGTTCTCTCCGCTTAAGTGGCATGGCGGTCGTTTGTCGCCCCATTTGGGGAGGGGGAGTGTCGCAATGTGTGTGGGCTGGCTACTGCTTGGCGAAACCTAGCGGGCGGATGAAGAACTACCAGCTTCGTATAGGGCCCACCTCGACCGTGCACTTGCTCGGCAAACCTGATGCCTCCCTTCAACTCGCGCACCCATACAATAGCCATACTCAGGGTGGAATCTCCTCCGCTTAACAGTCCAGTCCAGTCTACATTAAAATCTAGAACCCGTTAAAGCAGAGTGGGAAGTTAACAATTTCCGACATATTTCTTGTTATTGGTTGCAATTTTAAAATATTTAATATTCTCTCAAATGGGAAGTCGTTCGTGTTTTTTACGTTCTCTGTACGTACCATCTACATAGTGTATACAGAAGGCATTGCATTGCACCCAAAAATTCAATACCGATATTTCACCGGAAATAAACGTTTTCAGATCACCTGAATCCAAAAATATCATTTTTAGAAAACCGTTAAATACCAAACTTGGTATTTAAGTTCAGTATCTTTCAAGGATGCGACACGAAGATTTTAAAGAAAATCCCCCCGCCCCCAACTACCCTTCACATGGAAAAATTTCCGAAAATTTTGATTTTCTAAAAAATGCATCTAACGATTTTGATTAAAATAGTGTATATTAAAGATATATACCTGACAAATAATATGCATATTTTGAATTTTCTGCAAATAGTCTCTGAAGACTATTTTATTCTGGATGAATTTTACGTGATTTTGTGTAACTGGTAAACCGTAAGAGATAGACAAAAACTTACCAAACAGAAAATGTAGAGCACGTTAAAACACACAATTCATGTAATATCATTTTTTTCGTAGAGTTGATTGTTTTTTAGATATTCCTTGTTTTTGGTTTCCGCTTTGAAAAACTTACTTTTCTCATACAGGAATTTGTTAACTCCTGTCCATACAAACAAAGGAACTTCAGTCACATAGCAACCAGCTTTTGACTATCACTTTAACCTATGGTAATCCCTTATTTCGCTTCTACTTACAAGGAAGCAATTAATAAGACTATTTCTGCTAATTTTTTCTCGATTAGCATGAAGTCAATAGAAACATAAGCTTGTTAACATAATTTGTTACAGAGATGTAGAGAAAGTCATGTAAATGGAACATATCAGATTTTTTCTCGTCTAATCAAGCAACATATTTCAAGCCACCACATAGCAACTACTGCTTCAAATATTTAACTATCGCTTAAGCGTCGTGTATTCCCCCATCCATTATATGTAGAAAGAGACATGTAATTAAAACAGGCATACCATGCTTATCGGATTAGATACAAATTGTAGATAGAAGAATATGCTTTTTTAAAAATAGTTTATTACAGAATATGTATAGAAAGCCGTATGCATGTAACATAAGGTTTTACTTTTTTTGAACATACTATGTACATAGCAGCTAGAGAAGGTATTATATTTCAGGCAAAAATTCTTGTTGTGAACATATTTTGAGGCCCCCTGAATAAAAAAAAAAACACTCAATGAAAAAAAGGTGTGTGTCTGTGTGTGTGTCTGTCTGTGTGTGTGTGTGTCTGTGTGTGTGTCTGTCTGTGTGTGTCTGTCTGTGTGTGTCTGTCTGTCTGTGTGTGTGTCTGTCTGTCTGTGTGTGTGTCTGTCTGTGTGTGTGTCTGTGTGTGTCTGTGAACACGATAACTCAAAAACGAAACGTAAATTAAATGCCAAACTTCATATTCAAGTTCAGTATCTTCCAAGGAACATTTTCATGAAAATTTCCATCACCAAATGCCCTTGGATGAACCGTTCTTCCAGAATTTTGATTTTCTCAAAAATGGATGCAACGGTTTTTATTAAAATATCCATTGTTTAACATATTTTTATGACAAACGAAATACACATGTTGACTTTTCTTGGAGCAGCCTCTGAAGACCTCTTCATTCTTGATGACTTTTGTATAACTGGTAAACCATAAGATATAGACAAAAACCTACCATACAAAAAGTATTAGATGTCAGTGAAGAAAATAATTTATGTTATATAGGTACAATTTTTTTCCGAGTCAACCATTTCCGAGATATTTTTTGTTATTGGTTTCAGTGTTAAACTGTTTAAACTTTTCTCAAATGGGTAGTAATTTTCCCCTTCTTCTCTCTTGTGTTTTAATTCTGGCCACGCCCGAATTTCAAATGTTTCACATAACAACCAGCTTTTAAAATATTTTAGTGTCGGTTTAGCCTTGTGTATTCCCTTATTTTCCTTCTACTTACAAAGAAGCAAGTAATTAAAACAATTTTTGCTAATGTTTATGCTGATTAGTATCATGTAAATAAACTAAATCTGATGTGTTCCATTCACACGACTTTCTCTACATCGCTGCAACAAATTATTGTTAAAAAGCTTATTCTTCTTTATACTTAATGTTAATCGAGATAAACATTAGCAGAAATTAACTTAATTACTTGCTTCCTTGTAAGTAGATGGAAAATAAGGGAGTACAGTAGGCTAAAACGATAGATAAATCTTTTAAAAGGGTTGCCATGTGTATGAAATCCGATTCTATGCAGGGCCAGGAGTTTACAAATTTCCACGAGAGAAAAGTACCTATTTTACAACTGAAACAAAAAGCAAGGAATATCTCAGAAATGGTCACTTCAACGAAAAAAACGTATATGGCATAATTTGTGTGTTTTAACGTGACCTACATTTTTTGTGTAGTAAGTTTTTGTCTGTCTCTTACGGTTTAACAGTTAGGCAAAATTTATTCAGAATAAAGTGGTCTTTAGAGGCTATATCCAGGAAATTCAAGATATATATTTCATTTGCCTTATAAATATCTTTAATACACGGCATTTTAATCAAAACCGTTACAGCCATTTTTTAGAAAGTCAAAATTGTCGAATTTTTTCCATGTAAAGGTTAGTTTGGGATGGGGGGATTTTTCTCAAAATCTTCGTGTCACATCCCTGGAAGACACTAAATTTAAACACCAAGTTTGGTATTTTGGAGACTTTTCGTTTTTGAGTTATCGTGTTCACAGACACACACACGGGGGCCTTTTTCTGAAAATACTTTTTTGGATACAGAGGGCTCTAAAACATATATTTCCGGTGAAATCCCGGTATCGAATTTTTGGGTGGAATGCAATACTTTCTGTATTTGCTATGTACATAGTACGTGTAGAGAAAGTAAAACCACTCTTTTGTAAGAAAGTGGTGGGGATGTAACAGAAGATATATTTGTGTGAGGCGCTACTCTGTCCACGTGGATGCTGTCTGTGATCTCCATTTTTCCCAAGGCCAGCATAAAAAGGCCTCTCTCTCTATTGAAATTTGTGTCTGACAGAGAACAGGGGCTTCGCCCGCCAGAAAAACAAACACCCCTGGCAAAAAGAAACACTCACCCAAAGTTGGGCCGCCTTCCTTCAGACAAGTTAGCGTGTTTTCTCATTTCTTATTCAGCCTTCTATACAGACAGACAGACAGTTGCTAAACTTTATGAAGCATCGCTCGTACAGGAGGCGACTCAAGATGCGGTAACATTTTCCACTCCAGCAATTAATATTAAAACCTCTTCTAGCATCCGGGGCTCTTAAATCCTATTGATTTCAACTGTTTAAACTGTTTAGAATACGAGCACCACTATTTATATTTTGAGCCTAATAATAAAAAACCTGATGTGTTCCAATCTTTCTCTACATCTCTGCAACAAATTGTTTTTAAAAAGCTAATGCTACTATTTACTTCATGCTAATCGAGAAAAAATTAGGAGAAATAGTCTTATTACTTGCTTCCTTGTAAGTAGAAGTGAAATAAGGGAGTACCATAGGTTAAAGTGATAGTCAAAAGCTGGTTGCTATGTGACTGAAGTTCCTTTGTTTGTATGGACACGAGTTGACAAATTCCTGTATGAAAAAAGTATTAAGTTTTTTAAAGCTGACACCACTAATAAGGAATATCTATAAAAACGATCAACTCCACACATAAATGTTGTGTTTTATCGTGATCTAAATTTTCTGTTGAGTAAGTCTTTTCTATCTCTTACGGTTTACCATTTATGCAAAATTCAATAAAAATCAGCCAGAATAAAGAGGTCTTTAGAGGCTATTCCCAGAAAGTTCAAGATATACATTTTATTTGGCATGTAAATATCTTAAATATAAGAAATTTTAATTAAAATTGTTACAGCTATTTCTGAGAAAATCAAAACTTTCGAAAATTGTTCTATGTAAAGGATAGTTTGTGGAGGACTTTCTTGGAAATCTTCGTCTCGCATCCTTGGAAGATACTAAAGCTTGGTATTTAAAGGTCTTTTCGTTTTTGAGCTATCCACAGGCATACAGACAGACAAAGACAAACACATGCGTACCTTTTTCTAAAATGCTTTTTACGAACTCAGGGGACACCAAACCATATATTTCCGGTGAAATCTCGACATCGAATTTTGGGTGAAATACTATACCTTCTCTATACACTATGTAGAGAAAGTAAAACTGTATATGACACATTGTGTGTTTTAACGAGATCTAAATTTTTTGTGTAGTCAGTTTATGTTGTATCTCTTACGGCTTACCATTTATGGAAATTTCAGCAAAATTCATCCAGAATAAACATGCTTTCAGAAGATATTCACAAAAAATTCAAAGTATATAGTTTATTTGTGATGTAAATATCTTAAATATACAGTATTTTAATCAAATACGTTAGCCATTTTTGAGAAAAACGAAAATTTCAAAAATGTTCCCATGTAAAGGGTAGTTTGTGATGGGGATTTTTTTTAAATCTTTGTATCTCATCTTCTTCCTCTAGCTATTATGTACATTGTATGTTTATACGTGCTAGAGAAAATAATACGAGGGCCACTATTTACATTCTGAGCCCATTAATAAAAACAGCATTTTTTCATCGAAAATTTCTTTATTTTTTCTCTAAGTATTCTCCCTAAGGATCAATGCGCTTTTGCATACGTTTGAGCCATTTGCCATATCATTTTTTTCCAATGTGCTCGAGACGTCATCAAAACATGGGATTTAAAAGCTCTCAACGGCTTCTTCTACCGACGAAAATCGTTGTCCACGCATTTTATTCTTGATGTTCGGGAGCAAATTGAAGTCATTAGATGCCAAATCAGGACTGTACGGCGGATGAGCCGCCCTCCGTGGTGTAATGGTTAACAATTCTAACTTCATATACCCAAGGTCGCAGGTTCAAACCCAGCGGAGGACGATGGCTTTTTTCGGGTGTAAAATCCTTTTCATGGCTTCCTTCGGAAGGGAAGTAAAGCCGTTGATCCCGTGTCGTAGATTTACGGCACGTAAAAGAACCTCAAGCCTTATAGAGACCTCTGAACAAAATTAAGCGGTCTTTCATGCCCAATTTAGAATGGGACGCTGAGAACCACAGTAGTTAAAGAGCGTCCATAAATAACACGCCATATACATAAAAGGCGGATGAGTCATCAATTAAACAACAAATCGGTTGTTAGACGAGAGGTGTGAGCGCTCGCATTGCCTTGATAAAAAACGATCCGATGGCATTTGTCGGTTTTCCTTATTTCACCGAAGACTTCCAGGAAACAAATGGCTCTGCACCATTCAGAACTGACCATTTTATGTTCCTCTAAAGGCACTGTTGCTACATGATCAGTTTCGAAGTGCTTCGAGTGCGAACAACTTTTGTTGTATTTGGTTCATCTTGAAACACTCATGCATCGACTGCTATTTATGTTCCGGGTTATATAATATATCCATAGTTCGTCATCTGTTACAATCTTATGTACTTCTTTTGAAGCCCCCACCATTGTATTTCTTGGATATTTGCATGCACCAATTGATATGAGCATCCTTTTGAGATTGTGTCAAATTATGTGAGATCCAACGAGAGCAAGCCTTTTTTCACGGCTAGGTAACCATGATCATATATATATATATATATATATATATATATATATATATATATATATATATATATATATATATATACAGGTAGAACTAGTGTCTAGGGTGTCCTCTGTCTCTCAGTATATGGCATGGCTAAATTTTACCCTCAGTTTTTGCACAGCGTCAATGTTCTCTGGCAATAACACAAGGAGATTTTTGACGACCTTCATGGATCTCATCAGTGAGCGAACGGCGGTCACGATTAAACTTGTTATATCAGATTTCACAGTGGCAAAGGATGGTGCTTCTTTTCCAAATGTAGTAGTAAGTTGATAAATGCACTCTTGTGTTCATAATTCACGTCGAAAATCATTATGCTCAGCCATAGAAATAATATCTTTCCAGTGAAATCACGGTACCGAATTTTTCGGTGGAATACAATATTTCCCCTAGTTATTATACGTAATAGAGAATGTTAACATCTGACTATCACTTGTAATTCCTCTGGTACCAATAAGGAAATGTGTAATAAAACTGTTTCTGCACAGGTCTTCACTTTATTTCTTCTTTGCAGAAATAGAATCGTACATCAATTCTTTGGAAGTTTAATTTAGGATGTTTGCCCACGTATTATTCTTCTTTATCCCTCCCTCCCTCCCTCATACAGAGAAATCTAAGACTACTTGGTCAACGTGCAGAAGTTCCGGAGAGCAAACACGAAACCTGATATCGCAGAAGACGTTCCTAAATCCGCAGCCTGGCTGGCGAGTCATGCACAGTCTGGAACAATCTGACAATCACACACTGGAGCTTACGTTTTCTATTCGAGAAGGAATCTAACTCTGACGAACCGTTTCAGATTAGGGAAGATGCAGTTAAGGCAAACTCTGAAATAGCTACATCTTGGCAAGTGTCACATTTCGTTATAGGTATATAGAGGACAAAACAAAATAGATATATACAATTCTTGTGTGTTCCATTCGCATGACCTTCTCTACACTTCTGTAACAGATTATTGTTAGAAAGCTTCTGCATGATATGGTCTTATTACTTGCTTCCTTGCATGTAGAAAGGGAATAAGAGAATAACCTAGGCTAAAGTAATAGACAAATCTTTTAGAGCTGGCTGCCACTTTGGTTCAAATTCGTTTTTTAACTCTTTCCAGTCTGATTTATTTTCGATGACATTTTGAAAATCAGATTTTACTTTCTCTACATGTACTGTGTACATAGTATACAGAGAAGGTATTGCATAACAACCAAAATTCGATACCGAGATTTCTCCGGAAATACACTTTTAGGATCCCCTGTAAAAAAAAAAGTATTTTCAGAAAAAGGTCCGTGTATATATGTGTGTGTGTGTCCGTGAACACGATAACTTAAAAAAGAAAAGTCAGTAAAATATAAACTTGGTATTTAGGTTTAGTATCTTCCAGGGATGCGACATTGAGAAAAATTCCCCCACCCCAAACTTCCCTTTACGTGGAAAAAATTAGAAAATTTTGATTTTCTCAAACATGGCTCTTAACGATTTTAATTACAATTCCATATATTAAAGAAATTTATAAGGACAATAAAATGTATATCTTGAATTTTCTAGGAATATCTCCTAAAACCTATTTATTCTGAAAATGAATTTTGTTGAATTTTGCGTAAACCGTAAGAGTTAGACAAAAACTTACTACACAAAAATGTAGATCACGTTAAAACTTTTATATACTTTTTTTGTGGAATTGATCGATTTTAGATATTCCTTGTAATTGGTTTCAGCTTTAAAAACTTATACTTTTCTCATACAGGAATTTGTCAACTCCTGTCCTTATAAACAAAGGAACTTCAGTCATATAGCAACCGCTTTTGACTGCCACTTTAACCTATGGTACTCCCTTATTCCCCTTCTACTTAACAGGAACCAAGTAATAGCACTATTTCTGCTAATTTTTTCTCGATCAATATGAAGTAAATAAAAGAATAAGCTTTTTAACAATAATTTGTTGCCGAGATGTAGAGAAAGTCATGTGAATGGAACACATCAGAGTTTTTGAATGCTGATGCTATAAGATGCATATTTGCCTTAAAAAGTTGGTCTCTCTTGGTTTTGTCTAAACTTCAAAAACACAGATCTAGATTTCAATGTCAGAGGTAACAATCCTCGCTACATGTCATAAAGGAAGGTATGGGCCCAGCTAAAATAAACGCTGATCGGCAATTCCAACGCGTTTGTGATGCCTGAGATTTTTTCTTTCTCTACACGTATTTTTTGATAGTGTTTAAAGCCCGCTTTTACTGCTCTGGCACCGCAGGCGATGACACTGATGATACATGAAGATGGAACTCCGGTGGAATGTGACGGCGGGGGAAACCGGAGAACCCGGAGAAAACCCGGGCCGCTTTGTCAACCACAAATCTCACATGCGGTCGCTTGGGATTCTCTCCACGTACACTGTGTATAGAGAAGGTATTGTATTGCACCCAAAACTTCGATACCAAGATTTCACCGGAAATACATGTTTTGGGACCCCCTGAATCTATAAAAAAAAAAAAAGAATTTTAAGAAAAATATCCGTGTGTGTATGTGTGTGGACAGCATAGCTCAAAAATCTTATTTTACACTCACATAACTTTCTCTAGCTGCTCTATAAACCTCCTACAACAGATTATTCTTCTTTGTACACAATGCTAATCGAGATAAATATTAGCAGAATGTTCTTATTACTTAGTTCCTTATAAGTAGGAGAGAATAAGGGAATGCACTATGCTAAAGTGATAGTCAAATGTTTTAAAAGCTATCGTCATGCGAGTAGAACAAAAGAAAAACGGACACTTCCTGTCTGAGAAAAGTTTAAGTACTTCACACAATTGAAACCAGTAGCAAGGAATATCTCGGAAACGGCTACCTCTACAACAAAAACGTAAAGGACAAATTGTGTGTTTTGACGTGATGTACATTTTTTGTGTAGTGAGTTTTTTTCTATCACTTACGGTTTAGCAGTTAAGCAATATTCATCCAGACTAAAGACCTCTTCAGAGGCTATTCCCCAAAAATTCGAGATATACATTTTATTTCGGACATAAATATCTTTAATATACGGGATTTTAATCAAAATCGTTAGAGCCATTTTTAAGAAAATCAACATTTTCGAAATTTTTCCATGTAAAGGGTAGTTTGTGGTAGGGGGATTTTTATGAAAATATTCGTGTCGCATCCTTGGAAGATACTAAACCTAAATACCAAGTTTGGTATTTAACGGTATTTTCGTTTTGGGGCTATGCTGTCCACAGACACACACACACAGACAGACAAACACACACGGACCTATTTTTAAAAATGCTTTTTTCGGACTCAGGGGACCCCAAAACATATATTTCCGGTGAAATCTCGGTATCGAATTTTTGGGTGCATTACAATACCTTCTCTATCCCTATGTACATTGTACATATTGGGCTAGAGAAAGTAAAAATAGAAGTCCATTAAATACCAAACTTGATATTTAAGTTTAGTATCTTCCAAGGATGCGACACAGCTTCCACACTCTTTAAATGGAAAAAAAATCGCAAATTTTAATTTTCTTAAAACTCGCTCTAACGGTTTTGATTAAACTCTCTTATATTAAAGCTATTTACACGACAAATAAAATGTATATCTTGACTTTTCTAGAAATAGGTAAAACTTTACTCCACAAAAAATGTAGATCTCCTTAAAACACACAATTTATGTCATATTCATTCTTTTTGTAGAGTTGACTCTTTTCCAGATATTCCGCATTGCGGTCAACCTCAAGAACAAAAATGTATACATCAGAAACTGTGTGTTTTAACAAGCTCTACATTTTTGTGTGGTAAGTTTTTGCCTATCTCTTAAGGTTTACCAACATTTTTCTCATACAGGAAGTCGTCCTCCGTGGTATAATGGTTACCATGCCAACTGCATATACCCAAGGTCGCGGATTTTCTTTTTTTTTATTATTAAAAAATACAGTTCCAGAGGCTTGTCAAGATTCCGGCGTTGTATTTCTTTTTTCTCCATTTTCCTATATTTGCTTAGTAGACCTTATTATTCTTAACGTTTTCCTTTTACATATACATACACAAACATAGACACATTTACGAACACAGAAACACCCATGCCCAAGGCGGGACTCGTACCCACGATCCTGTGCACCACGAAGTGCCAAAGCGAGACACTTTAGCTAGCGCAGCCACCGGGATCGGCTAGGGATTCAAACCCGGCGGAGGACGTTGGATTTTTTCGGGCGTAAAAATACTTAGAATGGCTTCCTTCGGAAGGGAAGTAAAACCGCGGATATCGTGTAGTAGATTTACGGCACGTAAAAGAACCTCAAGCCTGATAAAAGAGGCCTCTGAGCAAAATTAAGCGGTCTTTCACGCCCAATATAGAATGAGACGCTGAGAACCACAGCAGTTAAAGAGCGTCCATAAATAAAATTACATTTATTTTCATTCAGGAACCTGACAACTCCTGGCCTCCTAAAGAAACGGATTTCATTCCCATAGCAACCGCATTTTAAAACATTTGACTGTCGGTTTAGCCTAGTGTATTCCCTTATTTGCCTTCTACTTTTAAGAAACTGAGTAATAAACCCGTTTCTGAAAAGTTTTATCTTGATTAGCATGAAGTAGATAGAAGGATAAGCTTATTACCAAGAATTTGTTACAGAGATGTAAGTCATGAAAATGGAACATTTTAAAGAATGTATTGATAAGAACGAACAAAGAAAGTTATATGAATAAAACACATCATATTTTTGCTTTTCCAATTTTAATTATCTTTAAGCTTGCTTGTTTTTTAAATATAAAATATCAACATGGGAGGCTTACGTTTCTTTCAATATTTTCTTTTTATGGAAACGTATTACTATTTTTTTTTCTTTCTATGAACCCAGTAACTACCCCATAAGCGTGTATTGATTTTAAACAAACAAAAGCAGTTGTTAAAGCGAAACCGTTCCTGCGATATATCTAAAAGAGATTTCTTGGTCCCCTTAGAATTCACAAGATAAGAAGAATAAGCCATTATCTGAACAGGATGAGAATAAGAAAGAAAGTGATAGAGGGTCGTATAGAAGGATAGTCAAAGAGGAATAAGACAATTTTCCAAGCAAAATATGAAGCTCCGTGAAAATAACGAGGTACTCGCTTCCAAAACACGGGTCCTTGTCTGTAAATGACGTCACAACACAAATTACGTGTTGTATATTACATTTGTATTAGTAACTAGCTGAGATACACGACGTTCTTTATAGCTCTTAATTAGGGTCTAAGTTTTTTACTCTTTCTACACGTACTATACTCATAGTGTATAGAGAAAGTATTGTATTGCACCCAAAAATTCCGAGATTCACCGGAAATACATGTTTTGTGACCATCGGAATCCAAAAGAAGCCTTTTTAGAGAAATGTCCGAGTGTGTGTGTGCAGCATACCTCAAAAACGAAAAGACCATTAAATATCAAACTAACTTGTATTTAAGTTTGGTATCTTCCAAGGATGCGACACGAAGATTTTCAAGAAAATCCCTCCACCCCAAACTACCATTTACATGGAAAAATGTTCGAAAATGTTTTTCTCAAAAATGGCTGTAACGATTTTGATTAAAATACCACATATTAAAGATATTTCCATCACAAATAACATGTATATCTTGAGCTTTCTGGGGATAGCTTATAAAGTCTTTTTTATTCGGGATGAATTTCGCATAACTGGTAAACCGTAAGAGATAGATAAAAATTTACTGCACAAAAAATGTATATCTCGTTGAAACACAATCTATGCAATTTACATTTTTTTTTTCTCTGAAGTTTAACGTTTTCCGGATATTGTTTGTTATTAGTTTCAGTTTTAAAATACTTAACCCTTACTCATAGGGAACTTTTCAGCTCTTGGCCACGCAAAGAAACGGATTTCAATCCCATACCAAGCACATTTTAAAACATTTGACTGTGGTTTAGCCGGCTGTATTCCCTTCTACTTATTTGGAAGCAAGTAATAAAACCGTTTCTGCTAATGTTTATGTCAATAAGCATGAAGTAAATAGCAGAATAAGCTCATCAACAATAATTGGTCACGGAGATGTGAATGGAACACATCAGATTTTTACTAAGAAAACATAAGAAGTACAAAACAAAAGAAGGGTAAAATGCGTTAATTTGGCATTTCTATACCGTGAAAGTCTTAAAGTAATTTTCGTTTGCCATAAAATTATCTGAAGCATACGATATTCTAATCATTTTTGAGGAAATGAACAATTTTTTAAATATTTGTATGGAAAGTGTAATTTGGGGTGAGGGGGGTTTCTTGAAAATCTTCGTGTCGCATCATTTAGAAAGTGGAGAATTTAAAATATTTGTGTAGAGCAAATCCCAATGAACCAGGTGTAGCGGCATTTTCACATATTGTGCGGCAGTTCGTGTTATAGGTAGCTTTAAAGGGGTTCCGGGTTGGTATCCCACTGATGGTTCAGGAAGTGTGAACGCCCAAGCTCAAGAAATGTCTTTCTATTTGCGTAAGACACAAGTGGTTTCCTTCGATTCAAGATTGCTATTGAAACCCTTTTTTTCAATTGTTTGATATTTTCTGCCGTCACACACACAAGCATTCTTCCTAAGTTCTCCCTCTTTTCAGATGCTAGTCACGCGACCGCTTGTTACACTTACTTATCTTGTATGAGGACCGCTTTTTTTTCAACCTCCGATACACTATAAATAAAAGACAAGTTCATAGAAAACAATTATTTTATTACTAAAACTTTTGAAGATCTTCGTACTTTACGACGTTTGCGGAGAGCCATACAAAACAAACGAAGAGGAATGCTGACTTCAGGAATTGTGCTGATCCATGACAACGCTCGTCCACACACTGCTGGCACAACCCATCGGCTCCTTGAACAATTTCATGGGATCATCCGCCGTACAGTCCTGACCTGCCACCCAGCAACTTTCACCTTTTCCCTGAACTGAAGACGTGGCTAGGAGGGCAGCACTTTCAAACTAACGAAGATCTTCAAAACAACGACAATCCTCATTTGAAATCATTGGCGGCAACATTTTTTGAAGCGAGTATTGCAAAGCTTGTGCACAGGTGCGATAAATGTCTCAATATTTTTGTGATTATGTTGAAAAGTAACCATAAGTGTACAAAACTTTTAGTAGTAAAATAATTGTTTTCTATGAACTTATCTTTTATTTATAGCCTATCGTAGGTTAAAAAAAGGCCCTCGTATTAATTAACACTGCTCCAATAACCGCCGTACATAACCCGTTCGTCTCTCCACCACTAAATGAAATAGCAAGCCTTAACCCATCGCGTCTTCCATAGCAAGTGAAGTCGCGTCTCTCGACCAACAAGAAACCCTTTTTATCACGTGTACCCTCGAGTAATGAACCTTCTACTCCCTTCGGTTCTCTGTCGTTCCAGTAACGGTACTGGACACATTCGCACCTTAGTAAAATCCGTCTTTATACTTTTCGACGTGTTTCACAATACTTCTTTCTTGGCCATTTCTAATGCATATTTCTTCCTTCTTAATACGATTTATATCTCCTTTATAAATACCTTTTAATTCCGTGATACAACATGTACAGTCTATATTGGCAACAATCATTTAGCGATATTTTTGGCGATGTTTGTCCTATTTAAGAGAGGGTGCCATAAGGAGGGGGAGCAACATTTTCTGCTTTATATACTCCTTATATCTTCAGCATTACTTTGTGTATACTCTTTTCCGGATTCCGTAAGTAGTAACACCCCCCCCCCAAAAAAAAAAAAATTGGTAGCCGTCGGCGGGTGTGGAAACGAAATATTCCTAAGGGATGTTTGCAGGGTTTAGTCAGTTTATCAGCTGACATAGCTATGCCATCATGTGTACAGTATTTTTCAGGGCATGATAACCTTACCCGACCCTTATTCCAAATTTGGTTGAGACTTTAAAGTTCGGGATTAGGAAGTATGCGGTTGGAAACCAACCCTCGCTGTTGCCAAGTCTTCCACTTACTGGTCCCTTAATTGAGGCGCGGTTTTCAACTTGTAAACAGTGTCTCCAGGAAACAGATTTTACTACGCTGCCTCTCGCCCCCAATACAGGATAGGAGGAAGCGGTCTCGTTTCAGGGCCATCCTGTTTTGGAAAAAAGCATATATAGATCTTGGTGCGTGTTATGTTTATGGTTGGTATTTACGTTTAGTATCTTCCAAGAATGCGACACGAAGATTTTAAAGAAAATTTCCCCGCCACAAACTACCCTTTATGTGTAAGAAATTTTGATAATTTTGGTTTTCTCAAAAATGGCTCTAACGATTTATATTAAAATGTCGTATAGTAAATATGTTTACATTACAAAAAGAAAAATGAATATTTTGAATATTCTGGGGATAACCTCTGAATAACTCTTTATTCTGGATGAATTTTGCAACTGTTAAACCCTGAGAGAGAGAGAGAGAGAGAGAGAGAGAGAGAGAGAGAAAAAAAAATTACACAAAAAGTGTAAATCTCGTTAATACACACAACATGTCTTATAAGTTTTTACTTTCTCTACACTTACTATGTACATAGTGTATAGAGAAGGCATTGTATTGCAGCCAAATATTCGATTCCGATTTCACCGGAAATACATGTTTTGGGTCACCCTGAATCCAAAAAAGAGCATTTTAGAAAAAACATCCATGTGTGTGTGTGTGTGTTTGTGTATGTGTGTGTGTATGGACAGCATAACTAAAAAACGAAGAGACCGTTAAATACCAAACTGGTATTTAAGTTTGGTATCTTCCAAGGATGCGACACGAAGCTTTTCAAGAAAACCCCGCACCCCAACTACCCTTTCCATGAAACTTTTTTCGAAAATTTTGATTTTCTCAAAAATGGCTCTAACGATTTTGATTAAAATACCGTATATTAAAGATATTTGCCTGACAAATAATATGTATATCTTGAATTTTCTGGGAATAGCCTCTGGAGACTACTTCATTCTGGATGAATTTTACGGAATTTTGCATAACTGGTAAACCGTAAGAGATAGACAGAAACTTATTACACAAAAATGTAGGGCACCTTAAAACACACAATTTTATATACTTTTTTCGTGGACTTGATAATTTTTTTAGATATTTCTTGTTCCTGTCAATACAAACAAAGGAACTTCAGTCACATAGCAACCAGCTTCTGACTATCACTTTAACCTGTGGTACTCCCTTATTTCGCTTCTATTTACAAGGAAGCAAGTAATAAGACTATTTCTGCTAATTTGTTCTCGATTAGCATGAAGTGAATAGAAGCATATGCGTTTCAACAATAATTTGTTGCAGAGATATAAAGAAAGTCATGTGAATGTAGCACATTATATTTTTAGTATCTCTACACGTTTATGTATAGAGAAGGTATAGCATTGCACAAAAAATTCGATACCGAGATTTCACCGGAAATATGAGTTTTAGGGTCCCCTGAATTAAAAAAAAGCATTTTCAGAAACACGACCATGTGTGTGTGTGTGTGTGTGTGTGTGTGTGTCTGTGACCACGATACATCAAAAATTAAAAGTCAGTAAGATACCAAACTTGGCTTTTAAGTTAAGTATCTTCCAGGGATGCGATCGAAGCTTTTGAGAAAAATCCCTCCACCCCAAACTTCCCTTTACATGGAACATTTTTTGAAATGTTTGGTTTTCTCGAAAATGGCTCTAACGATTTTCATTAAAATCACTTATATTCTAAGATATTTATGTGACAAATAAAATGTATATCTTGAATTTTCTAGGAATAGCCTCTGAAGACATTTTTATTCCGGATGAATTTTGCGGAAGTTTGTATAACTGGTAAACCGTAAGAGATAGACAAAAACTTACCACACAAAAAATGTAGAGCTCGTTAAAACACACAACTTAAGTTATATACGTTTTTTTCGTGCAGGTGATGGTTTTTGAGATATTTCTTATTATTGGTTTCAGTTTTAAAATATACTTTTCTAGTGCGGGAGTTTTTCAACTCCTGTCCATACAAATAAAGGTACTTCAATTACATAGCAACCAGCTTTTAAAAGATTTGACTATCAATTTATTTCCCTTCTACTTACAAGGAAGCAGCTAATTGGATCCTTTCTGCTAATTTTTTCTGAATTAGTAATAAGTAAATAGAAGAATAACCTTTTTAATAATGATTTGTTGCAGAGATGCAGAGAAAGTCATGTGATTGGAACATGTCTCTCTGTGACCATTACCCTACGCATTTTAACATAGTTATTCATGTTTGTGGTTAATAGTGAAATGCTGAACAACCAGCAAAACATCATCACATCATGCATTTCGTGAGTTTTGTGCTAAGTTTGACAGTTGCGATATTTTCCATTTAATTTGTACACAGGAAAACTTAAATGCTAACAAGTTATCAACATATGCAACAAAATCACAAATTATAAAATACATTTTTAAGCCTTGATATAAAAATTAGTATGCCATTATCCATAAAACAGATATGTTATTATTTTTATGTCCTAGATGCCAGCATACTCCTATATAATAGAGCATTTTATCTTATATTTCAGTCGGTTTTAATTTTTCTTCTACAAATTAAGAACTCAGATATAGAAAACATTTCTAAAACAATTTATCCAGTTACAGTGTTAATATAAGTGAAATAGTTTAAACTCCTTAGAGATAAAACAGAATTCATGTTTATCACATGATTCATTCTTCCTTTGCTTATAACTTTTAGGATTACTTTTAAAATTATATTATATTCTTAAGGGGAGTGGAAACGCCTTAGCTTGCCAATGTTAAAGTTTGACTCATTATTTCAGCAACTATTTAACATAATGAACTACATTTTTCAGGGTATATCCAGCAAAACCTTTACTGCTTATTAATGAAATTTATAATACTTCTATTGATTAGAAGGAAAGGTATGACTTTTTTAATAATGCTCTTAAAATTTTATTCAAAAATAACGATTTTTAAATTAAAAAAAGTAATCTATATATATAGGAAATTGCACCTAAAGTCTATTTAGGTGCAAATGTGTAGTAAAATTTTTAGCCCTTAGTGTTAATTAATTTCTGAGATAATGTCGCATTTGTATAGACAATTTCATATCTTCAGAAATTCCTTTTAATCAACACTTAAAAACATGTAACCTAACTTTCCAAACACAGTTTAGCAGTATTTTTAAACTTCCACAAGAAGGAAATATGAGTGAGATGCCAATATATAAAGTAAAAGTTTCCGATCAAAATAACAAAATATCTCTTCTCTAACACTAATACGAGTTACAAACCTACTGATGCTTTACTAAATGAGTATAAATGTTCTAAAAAGCTGCTTCGCAGGATTATTTTCAACAATATTTTAATAGCGTACATCTAACCTAAATATTCATATGCAATTAAAACATGAAAAGAGAAAAAAAAATGATGGAAATCCCATTTTGAATGTCCTTAAAAATTAGACAGAAAGAAATTATATAGCACATTTCATCTTAAATTGAAACTGAAATGTATTTCAGGAGAATGTAACTTTATTGTTCTCGTGAAGTGATTTCTCTTGAATGACGCCACTGGTGGCCCGCAACTCCCAGTCGTGCAGTAAATGCCTACCAGTCCCATGTTTCTCCCCTAGATAATGTAAACGATATGAAATGAATATGTTACGTATATATTTCGTTTTAAAAGGTGTACTTTGAATCCATTTGTTTGTCTCAATATATTTGGGGAACATCTGATGGTATGGTTTTCCAAACAGTGTTGATGCAGGAAGCATCGCTTAATTCCTTACTGATCGCATACAACTCTCACAGGAAACGTTTACAATCAAAAGTCCGTGGTTTAATGCTTTACCTAAGGTCGCGGGTTCAAACCCGGCGGAGGACGATGGATTTTTTCGGGTGTAAAACTCCATAGCATGGCTTCCTTTAGAAGAGAAGTAAAGCCGTTGGTCCCGTGTCGTAGATTTACGGCACGCAAAAGAACCTCAAGCCTGATAGAGAGGCCTCTGAGCAAAATTTAATGGTCTTTCACGCCCAGCATAGAATGAGACGCTGAGAACCACAACAGTTAAAGGGCGTCCTTAAATAACACGTCGTTTTTCCTCTCATAAACACTGTCAGCGTAATGAGAGCAAGCAGCTGGTCGGCTAGCGACTGCTACACCAGCTGACGTCATCACTGCGCATCCAGCCCGTGATACGTACCGCGTTCAAAACGATGTCCCATATGCTGATATACAAGAGAAGCGACAGTACCTTCGTTCTTTCAACGCCAATGACCGGAGTATGCTTGGATTTACCCCGTTGAGTTCTGCAATTTTTATAATGCAGGAAGGATTATCTGCACACGCGAAATACAGCGTTGTTGGGCCAACTGGTTTCGTAATGGGCTTACCCTGCCATGGGGTCAGGAGCCTGTCGGGGAGCTAACGGCTCGAAACCACAGAATGGAGAATCTGTTAACCAGGCTTGAACATGAAGAAATGGAGGATATGAAATGTAGGCGATGAATTGATGATAGGAAAGATGATTGTAGATCAATCTGTAGATGAGTGGCCGGGGAAACCGGAGGACCCGGGTAAAACCCACCAATACACCGCCTTGCCTGAGATGGTATTAGTGCCTTCCAATCTATTGCGCGTGCACTATTTGGCGGGCCCGGGGGAAAGACGACCTCGCTCGCCCGCCTGTCTTTTCGCAATGCTGTCAACCTAAAGTTTATTTTTGAGGCCCTCAGCCATTATGTTGAATGGGTTATCTAACATATCGCGATTTATCGATATCAGATGACACAAACGAATTACACGCTAGGACATGTAGCTTTGTTTAACGGCTAAAATAAGAGTTAAACATATTATACCATTTAAGGACAAATTCATTCTGAAATTTAAATTACTAACATGGGATTACTTTCTTGCGCGTATTGCTACAGTGTTATACCACGGTGCACTGCCATGTGGCGCGGATTAACCTAAGACTGAATACGGCTCTTACACATAACGCTATTCCCATACAACGTGAGCTAGGCTATCGCAGAGTGAGGTGATTGGTCAGACGCGGGTACCGCCAGGAGCGTCATTCAAGATGAACCCGGTATATGAATTGCTGAATATGTTAACGTTTTAAATAAGATACCCAGTATGGAGTGTGCTATAAACATACACGTAAAACAGACTCGTTTAAATTTATTTCTGTAATATTAATGCTTTATGGCTAACAAAACTTAATCCTCTATATAAACTCTATATACACCAGATTAAACAAACTGTAACTAAATAGAAGGAAGATAAAAACTTCACTTTTAAATAATACTTCAGAAATATCAGTAAACAATTTGTGTGACTGTGTTTTTCCATGTTTATAGAACTCATAAATACCCTTTAAATATAAAAAGCATCATTGTATCATAGTCAATTTTAAGCTTGTAATATTTATGTTTAAAACGCAGTTTATTTCCTGATTCTTTAATTATATTTCTTTGTGTTTATTTCTTTGAATTAAACAATTCCAGATGAAAACGTTATTTAAAACTTTAGAGTGATTTTTAGAATTGAAACAGAAGAATAAACAATTTATCAGTTTACCAGAACAGTTGAAGGTGCAGTTTTATACTTACAGTTGCTCCAACTTATTGAGGCCTTGGAAAACTTTACTCTCGATTTCTCTCATCCTGTTTTTGTACAGATACCTGAAACAAACACAAAATGCTCAAATACACAATCTAAACGTTCTAGAAGTTGCCTAGAAACCCTTGATTATCTCATTGTTGCCTTAAATGTAAAGACCGACTGAAATTGCCTATTAGCGTCCTTCATTAACATGTACCGCTTGGGAAGCTTCATCAACAATTTGACTGTCACTGTGGTCGAGTGGTCAGCGAGCTGATGTCTCACCCGGTGGTCCCGCGTTCGACTCCCAGTTGGGGGGGGACATTTTTCTTTAGCCAGAACTATTCTCTATTGCACACAAAGTGTGGAGTGTATTTGAGACTTAAGGTGTACTTTTTTTCTCTCTCATCTCTAATGTTCGTCTCATAATAATAGTATCAGTGTGCAGTGATATTCCCGTACATAATGTAATATGAAAAAATCTGAAATTTATGATATGAACATCAAGTTGCAAATATATGTCAAGACAAATGGGATATTGTACTTCATGTCCACATTGTTCTTTTATTCACAAATTACTCTTGTTAAATTCAACTCGACTCTCTAGATAAAAGTTGGAGCTCTCGTTTATTATTTATAAAAAAATATATTTATCATTGCAATTAAGCCTACACGCTGTGTAACTTTTAGGCCTAAAAAGGGTAACGTGGTTAACCCAACTCAGATCGTTGTGGAAGGGGTTCACGAGTTGACAACCGCTGTTTTAGAGTATGATATATATATACGTGGGTCATTTTATAAGTAATGACAACCATTTTTTATCAGTCAACAAAGCTGCAGAAAACAAAACTCAGGATATACGATTGAAAGCTGGAATGTTGTACTAAATTGGGATCCGGGTACAAGGAATAATGGGTACGGGACATTGAAAATCCACAAATAGTGAGCATTGTTTTTACTTTCTCTACACGCACTATGTACATAGTGTATAGAGAAGGTATTGCACTCCACCAAAAAATTCGATACCGAGATTTCACCGGAAATATGTTTTAGGGTCCCCTATATCCAAAAAAAGCATTTTCACAAAAAGGTCCGCGTGTGTGTGTGTGTGTGTGTCCGTGTGTCTGTGAACACGACAACTCAAAAACGAAAAATCGGTAAAATACCAAACTTGGTATTAAAGTTTAATATCTTCCAGAGATGCGACACGAAGATTGAGAAAAATCCCCCAACCCAAACTACCCTTTACATGGAACTTTTTTCGAAAATTTCGATTCTCTCAAAAATGGCTAACGATTTTGATTAAAATTTCGTATATTAAAGATATTTACACGACAAATAAAATGTATATTTTGAATTTTCTGGGAATAGCCTCTGAAGACTACTTTATTCTGGATGAATTTTATGGATTTTTGCATAACTGCTAAACCGTAAGAGATGGAGAAAAACTTACAATATAATAAACGTAGAGCACCTTAAAACGCACAATTTATCTTATATACATTTCTTTCATGGAGTTGATCGTTTTTGATATATTCCTTGTTTTTGTTTTCAGCTATGAAAAACTTATACTTTTCTCATACAGGAATTTGTCAACTCTTGTCCATACAAAGGAACTTCAGTCACATAGCAACCAGCTTTTGACTATCACTTTAACCTATAATACTCCCTTATTTCGCTTCTACTAATAAGGAAGCAAGTAATAAGACTATTTCTGCTAATTTTTTCTCGATTAGCATGAAGTAAATAGAAGAATAAGCTTTTTAACAATAATTTGTTGCAGAGAGGTAGAGAAAGTCATGTGAATGGAACACATAAGATTTTTTTCATATTACATTCTGCGACGCAGAAAAGCAATTTTTATGTATGTTCAACTTTAGTGACATTCACCTTGGAACACAGCCTCTAGGATACTAACCTTTCCATGTGTCTATGCACCTACCAGTGCACTCATACGCCATCTGCTGGTGATATATCATTCTGTGTACATGTTTTCAAATTTATATATTTCAATGACCGCATATTCTGTTATTCGCAATATATAAAATAGTTGCCATGACTTCTGAAATGACCCTCAGATAAAATATATATAAGCCGAGGATATTATTAGTTGGGTTTTTTATCTAATGATTGTGGTATTATATGTGGAAGGTTGTGGACAAAAAGCGAGCCACGTGAGCTGACTTCAACTCCGGCCTGGACGAGCAGGTCCTCCTTTAAATGATAAACATTTACTTTGGCGGCTCCGTTAGCTTTTCATTACTGCTGTGAGCACGAAGACCATCACATGGGTAAACATTACGTGTGTGGCGCTGCAGAGGGTCACGCACCTAAATTTCCATATCTATTAACTAACCCGCGGGGGATTCACTGTATAAAACTGCGGCAAAGTAACGTATTACCTGCACTTTGTGTACACTTATTGACAAAAAATGTGTCTAGCATTACGTGTTTCTTTGCTGATGTTGTTGGATATAAAACCTATTTGTAGAGGGCCGTGTGCGTTCTTGATCTCTCCCCTTCCTCCTCAGATAAAACATAGTTACTACTTTATCATGTACACTCCTGCGCGTAAAAAGTGGAACATTCTCTTAGATTGTAAAAGTGTGTTCTCTCCATAAGGTTTCCAACTTCAGGTAACCGAACTTTGACTCGGTTCTCTATGTGACTGTCCTGTAAAAAATCTGATGTATTACACCCACATGACCTTCTCTACCCATCTGAAAAATAAAAAAACTTCTCTCAAAGGATTCTTCTTCATTCTAAACCATGCTAATCGAGCTGCACTAGCAGAATGTAATTATTACTTATTTCCTTTTAAGTACAAGGGTACTAAAGGAATGAATTAGCTAAAGCGATGGTCAAATGTTTAAAAGCCGATCGCCATAAGAAACAATTGAAATTCGATTCTCTTTGCTTGTTAGAAGTAAGCAAAAGAGAGGAAAAGAAACAAGTCTCCCGTTTGAGAAAAGTTCAAGTGTCTTAAAGCTGAAACCAAAAACTCTGAATATTTCGTAAACGGATAACTGTACAAAATGTACGTGGCATAAATTGTGTGATTTAATGAGATCTGGACTTTTTGTGTTGTAAGGTTTTGTCTATGTCTTACGGTTTTCCAGTTATATAAAAGGCATCCAGAATGAAGAGGTCTTCAGAGGCTATTCACTGAAAATTCATGATATTTATTTCGTTTGTCATAAAAATATCTTAAACATATGATATTTTAATAAAAATCGTTGTCTTTTTTGAGAAAATCAAAATTTTCGAAAAATGTTCCATGTAAAGGGTAATTTGGTTGGGGAGTGGGGTTTCTTGAAAATATTCGTGTCGCATTCTTGGAAAATACCAAACTTAAAAAAATGCTTTTTTGGACTCAGGGGATCTCAAAAATATATTTCCGGTAAACTCTCGGTATTTTTGAGTGAACCTTCTCTGTCCACTATGTATTTAACGCATATGGGCTAGAGAAAGTAAATATACTTAAACTAAGAGTCTAGCATTAGCATTTCTTTACCGATGTTATTGGCTATAAAACTCCTTGTAGACGATCATGTGTACTCTAGATCCTCCCCCCCGACCTACACTCAGACAAAACATTGTTATTACTTTATCATGTACACTGCCGGCATAAAAAGCGGCCCATTGTAGTAGTGTTTTTCTCTACGTGAGGCTTCCACCTTCAAGTAACCAACATTTGAGTCCTCACAGCGAGTATTACGTCTCTATGCGACTGTTCTGTAAAACAAACAGGGACATAAGAACTAATCAATGAATAACATTATAATTGCGAAATGTAGAACTAGGTGTCACTTATGAAAGTTTTTCTACGATTGTTTCACGAGGAAATGTTAAACCAGTTACAAACATACTTGGCATTCTAGAAGAAGGGATGAAGAATAACTGCTCGTGATGTTAAACTGGACAACAGCTACAACACTTGCATATATGAGAGCTTTCGTTAGCAACATGGAGACGAGGGTTAAAGTTATTGCCGTTATTATTTTATTATTACTTTTGAGCATTAACATGCATAATCCCAATTACAATGATCATTATAAAGTAAATGTACGCATAATAATTTATAAATCGAATTTATACATGACACCTCCCTCCAAAGGAGAATCTGTAATGACCAATAAATTATACAATTACTTCTAATACAAAGGCTTGTATTGATCTAGGTAAGTATAATTATTACGTATGGCATTTTTGAATTGAGTTTCAGACATGTTGAACATATCTACATCAAAACAGTAAAGGCTGTTATACAAATGTAAGATTTTGTTTAGCAGTGAATTTTTACTTTCTCTACACGTACTATGTACATAGCGTATAGAGAAGGTATTGTATTGCACACAAAAATTTGATACGGAGATTTCACTGGAAATATATGTTTTGAGGTCCCCTGAATCCAAAAAAAGCATTTTTAGAAAAAAGTCCGTGTGTGTCTGTCTGTTTGTCAGTCTGTGTGTGTGTGTGTGTGTGTGTGCGCGTGTGTGTGTGACTGTGGGCAGCATAGCTCAAAAATGAAAAGACCGTTAAAAACCAAATTTGGTATTTAAGTTTGGTATCTTCCAAGAATGTGACAAGAAGATTTTCAAGAAAGTCCCCCCACCCCAAACTACCCTTTTCAAGGAAAAAGTTTCGAAAACTTTGATTTTCTTAAAAATGGCTCTAATGATTTTAGTTAAAATCTCGTATATTTAAGATATTTACTTGACAAATAAAATGTACACCTTGAATTTTTTGGAATAGTCTCTTAAGACTACTTTATTCTGGATGAATTTTACGGATTTTTGCATAACTGCTAAACCGTAAGAGATGAACAAAAACTTACCACACAGAAAATGTAGAGCACATTAAAACACACAATTTATGCTATATACATCTTTTTCGTGGAGTTGATCGCTTTTAAGACGTTCCTTGTTTTTAGTTTCAGCTTTGAAAAACTTTTCTCATACAGGAATTTGTCAACTCCTTTCCATACAAACAAAGGAACTTCTGTCACATAGCAAGCAGCTTTTGACTATCACTTTAACTTATGGTACTCCCTTATTTCCCTTCTACTTACAAGGAAGCAAGTAAGAAGACTATTTCTGCTGTTTTCTCAATTAGCATGAAGTAAATAGAAATCTAATCTTTGTAACAATAATTTGTTACAGAGATGTAGAGAAAGTTATGTGAATGGAACACATCAGATTTTTTTTATTTGCTCGAGATGAAATGACTTCTTGAGTCTGCTTATTTTATTTGGCACATAAAATAATATATTTGCAATAATATGACTATAATCAAATTTAAAACTTTATTCAAAAAGCATACACATAAAGGAACTTCAGTTACATAGCAACCAGTTTTTGACTATCACTTCTACGAGCTTACAAGGAAATAAGCAATAAGACTATTTCTGTTAAATTTTTGTCGTTTAGCATGAAGTAAATAAAAGCATAAGCTTTTTAAGAATAATTTGTTGCAGATATGTAGAGAAAGTCATGTGAATGGAACGCATTAGATGTTTTTTACTTTCTCTAGCCCCGTATGTACAATGTACATAGTGGGTAAGAAACATTTATGGTTAAAGTACGATGTTAAAGGTTATGTGAAATCACTGTCTTCGGAATCACTGAGCAGATTTTGAGGGAATTTGCTTTTCAGTCTTCTGGTTCCAAAATTGTAAGTGCGAGCTGCGGGCACTAAGACAGTTTGTTGAAGAAGACTTGATGTCTTCCAGTAGAGGGCGAATTCCAAGTTGCTGATGAAGTTGGCTATTTCTTATGAACCAACGAGCATCTGTGGCTTTTCGTAGAAATTTGTTCTGGATGAATGTAAAGGGCCATTCACATTGAAAATTAACCGTAGACGCACTGACTTATAGATGCAGAATTAAATGCACCATGGGCATTCTCAATGACAAACGTTAACAATCAGAAATTAAAACAAGTGAACTGAGCCTTGTGAGTGAATAGCAAACGAGAGTGTGGCAGAACATGCAAACTAGAATAGCAAATTTTCTTGGTGTTTTATATTTTAAAGAACGGTTGTCTCGAATTAACGGAAGAGAAATGAGAGAGAATCATCAAGCGAAGCCATTTTAATAGCACACCGAGCAGTGTTCTCGTTGGTTGATTCCTACGTTGCATGTTAACTTTGACGCAAAGGCTTGGCGTTTGTAAACTTCTACGTTAACGTACTGTCTACATCAACGTCAATGTAACCATCATGATGAGCCTATACATATATTGGCTGCAAGCTTCTGTGTCTACGTTACGTCTACGGTTGATTTTCGATGTGAATGACCTTTTAGTCTTGCTAGCTGTGCTCCGTACAGGAGCAGCATATGAGAGAGGTGGACATATTAATGATTTATATAGAAGAATTGAGCATTCAACGACCAGCTTTGAATGGCTGTCAACTAGAGAATATTGCTGTTTTAATTAAGTGCTGGCGAGCATTAGTTTTTACTTTTAGTCGCTCTCCGCGGTGTAATGGTTACCATACGAACTTCATATACCCAAGGTCACGAGTTCAAACCAGGTGGAGGAAGGACGATGGATTTTTTCGGGTGTAAAAATCCTTACCATGCCTTCCTTCGGAAGGGAAGAAAAGCCGTTGGTCCGTGTCGTAGATTTACGGCACGTAAAAGAACCTCAAGCCTGATAGAGAGACCTCTGAGCAAAATTAAGCGGTCTTTCACGCCCAATATAGAATGGGACACTGAGAACCACAATAGTTAAAGAGCGTCCATAAATAACACGCCATTTACATTTTTTGTATTGTATTGCACTCAAAAATTCCATACCGAGGTTTCACCGGAAATATATGCTTTGAGAGCCCCTGAATCCAAAAAAGCATTTTTAGAAAAATGTCCGTGTGTGTCTGTCTGTGTGTATGCACCTGTGTGTGTGTCTGTGGGCAGCGTGGCTCAAAAACGAAAAGTCCGTTAAAAACCAAACTTGGTTTTTAGTTTTGGTATCTCCAAGGATGTGACACGAAGATTTTAAAGAAAATACCCCACCCCCAGCCACCCTTTACATGGAACTTTTTTTCGAAAATTTTGATTTTCTCAAAAATGGCTCTAACGATTTTGATTAAAATATCGTACATTAAAGGTATTTACCTGACAAATAAAATGCATATCTTGAATTTTCTGGGAATAGCCTCTGAATACTATTTTATTCTGGATGAATTTTATAGAATTTTACATAACTGCTAAACCGTAAGAGATGGACAAAAACTTACTACACAAACAATGTAGACCACGCTAAAACACACACTTTATGTTATATACATTCTTTTGTGGATTTGGTCGTTTTTCAGATATTCCTTGTTATTGGTTTCAGCTTGGAAAAGCTTAATACTTTTGTCATACAGGGATTTGTCAACTGTGTCCATACAAACAAAGAAACTTCTGTCACATAGCAACCAGCTTTTGACTATCACTTTAACCTATGGTACTGCCTTATTTCGCTTATTTCTGCTAATTGTTAATAAATAGAAGCATAAGATTTTTAATAATATTTTTTGTAGGGATGTAGAGAAAGTTATGTGAATGAAACATAAGATTTTTGTGAACATTTCAGTTTTATTTTGTATCAAGTAATAAGCCAAGATACTGAAGGAAGCCAATGAAGTTGTATGCTTAGAAGAGGTAATGAAGGTGGATCGTGGAAGTGTCTTAGAGAGGATGTTTTATATTTGGTTTTGTCGACATTTGATACAATGCGCCAAGTGGTTAACCATTCAGTTAGAAGAGATAGGGATGATTTTAGTTGAGTGATGGCAGTATTTATATTACTGTGAGAACAGAATATGGCTGTATCATCTGCACTGATGTGGGAGATGTAGTTGAATACATTAATCGGTGCTAAACTTGAGCCTTGTGGTACACCAGCTGTGACGGATCGAGCAGTTCATGTATAACCTTCAATGCGCACTAGAAATTGGCGGTGGGTGAGAAAAACTTTAAAACATTTGGCTATCGATTTGGCCTATTGTATTCCCTATTCCCCTTCTACTTACAAGAAAGCAAGTAACAAAAACTATTTCTCATACTTTTTTTCTCGATTAGCATGAAAGAAATGCAAGATTAAGCTTTTTATCAATAATTTGTTACAGAGATGTAGAGAAAGTCATGTGAAAGGAACACATCAGATGTATTTCTTTAGAAAAGGTCCATATGCTAGATTAGCTGGCTGTGTCTCTATAAATAGCAAAACTCAAAACGAAAAGTCCGTTAAATATCAAATTAGATATTCAGTTCAGTCATTTTCCAAGGATGTGACGCGAAAATTTTCAAGAAAATTCCCCCACACCAAACTTCTCCTTCGGCGTCGTTTCGAATAGATTGTATAAAATGTTAATGAACTATACCGAGATATTTTCACAGAATATGTGGATTACTTAAATAAGTAATTTGAGATAGGAGACTTATGGCCTGTTTATTGACATACCGAAGTAACGGCTATAAGTTTCCGAAGTGCCAGTACGCCACTGGCTAATTTATCAACCATTCGAGAGCATAACACGAAAAAGGAAGGGACATATTACAGCGTACCTCTCTAGCGTAGTGTTATGATACTGGCTTTCAAGTGAAAGATAGTTTCCGAGTTCGGGTCTCGTTCACGTATCGCGGCACTTCGTCCGGAATAAACAAAACATTTACTCTATGACAGGAATCGAACTCATGACCTTTGGGATAGCAGCTTTCCGCGTTACGCATTAAGCTACCAGAGCAGTTGAAAAAACGCCTCCAGAGTAGGCTGCATAACTCAAGAATGTAGTTAATGAATGCTCAGTGTCGCACTGTCATGTGATTAGTTCGAGATTTTACAGATCTTTGAGACATTAAATCTTGAGAACGCCTGTAAAAATCGATATTTCTATACTCTGGCAGCAGCTTTAAAGACATCCTAGGCCATCATTTCAACCTGCTTTGCTTGCATTCATCAGAACACCACTGAGCGGCCAAAAGGGCTCTAATGGCCAATAGTGCAGAGAGATGGGCAACACAGTGGCAAACTGCAACAAAAGGTGCTATAATAAAGTCGTTCTTTCCCAGTGTACAGCATAGACTGAAGTCAAAAGTAACCCTTACACATAACACCACAGTTATAACCACAGGACACGGCAAAATCGCTGAATATCTACAAAGATTTAAGATAAAACAAGATCCGTTCTGCATCTGCAACAGGAGCACATAAACAGTTGACCATATTTTGTATGATTGTGAAGAGCTAAACAGTGACAGGAAAGGGTTAGAACCAAATATTATTCGGACAGGTGGAGAGTGGCCAACAAGCAAAAGTGAACTAGTCTCCAAATACTTAAAACATTACCAGAAAACTGCAAATAGCCTGCACTTTGTCTCTCTAATTAAATAAAAAGTGTAATATAAATTAACTAGTGAAACAAAAAAGGCGTATGGTACAACATGCATGTAGTATTGCGCCAAGCAATGGAGCATGCAGCAATACAACTTTTTTTTCAAAAAAAAAAAACCTGCTTTGCTTTAACACCGACTTGTCAGCACGTCATACCCACACGTTTAACGTTATGTTTATCCGGGGACCTTGCATCGCCGATCTCAAATTACTTATATCAGTCACGTGCACAATCTCGCAAATTATTTCGGAATAGTTCCATAACACCCTGCAGGTATGTATGTATGTGTGTGTATGTATGTGTGTATGTATGTGTATGTATGTGTGTATGTATGTATGTATGTATGTATGTATGTGTGTATGTACGTACATACGCTGAAAGTCTACCCATTTTCCTCATGATTGTGGACTTTACAGAGCGTCCGCTCCAAGTGTGACCCAGTATCGGAAGGAAAGCTATTTTAAAAACGCAATTTGCTTGTTTTATATTAACCCTGTGTTTCTTGTTATTCCACGCGCGTTTTATAGGCTCAGCCGAGGTTTAATTCACTTCCATCCTTCGCTTGATTAAATTCTTCTTTTCCCTTTAGGCCTCTGTGTAATTTTCTTTTGAGTTCATCTCGATTCCCTTTGCTTTATGGTGTGGATAATCCCGAGATTGTTTTGCATTTGAATGGGCTTGCCTTGATTCATTTGTTTTCTAAATATAACGTGACAATATTTGCGAAACACAGGACAAACTGGCATTAACACTGTAACAAATGAAAACACCAATTACTGCTAAACCAGGTGATCTGTTGAATCGAATCACTGAGTCACAACTCACTAACCACTCAAACTGAACTCTCTGTCTTACATGTGGCTCATTGACTGTGTTCAGGCTTCACTTTTTACTTACGATACATGTACTATGTACATAGTCCATAGAGAAGGTATTGTATTGCAACCAAAAATTCAATACAAAGATTTCAACAGAAATAACATGCTCTGAGAGCCCGAGTCAAAAAAAGCATTTTTAGAAAAGGGTCCGTTTGTGTGTGTGTCTATGGACAGCACAGCTCAAATACTAAAAGTCGTTAAATACCAAACTTGGTGTTTAAGTTCAGTATCTTTCAAAGATAAAACACCAAGAGTTCCAAGAAAATCCCCCCACCACAAACTACCTTTTACATGGAAACATTTTGGACAATTTTGATTTACTCAAAAATGCCTCTAACGTTTTTAGATTAAAATACCGTACATTAAAGATATTCACATTGCAAGTAAAATGTATATCATGAATTTTCTGGAAATTGGGTCTGAAGAATTCTGGATGAATTTTGCAGAATTGTGCAAAACGGTTTAACCGTAAGACATAGACAAAAGCTTACTACACAAAAAATGTAGATCTGGTCAAAACACACAATTTGAGTACTTTTAATTTTTGTTGTGGAGGTAACCGTTTCCGTTACTTGTTATCGGTTTCAATTGTAAAGTACTTAAACTTTTCTCAGACAGGAAGTGTCCGTTTTTCTTTTGTTCTACTCCGGGCAAGCAAAGAAGCGATTTGCAATGACAGTCGCATAACGACAGCTTTTAAACATTTGACTATCGGTTAGCCGAGTGAATTCCCTTAGTTTTATCCTACTACGTGAGGAACTAAGTAATAAGCACATTCTGTTAATGTTTATCTCGATTAGCATTGTGTAGAAATAAGAATAGTTTTGTAAGAAGTTTGTTTATAGAATAGTTAGAGAAAGCCATGTGAGTGTAACATCAGATTTTTTTTACTACTGGGTACTCCTCGGCCCCTTATATACGTACTATATCCCAGACTGAAAACGTCTGTTTGTTGGAGGTACGAAAGAGTAACTGCAAAATGGAAGCGTCCAGACTATATTCTCAAGCCGCATGGAATGACATAACGGGTTTTGTGCGGATATTGGAGAACTTTCGCACACTTAACGTTAAACATCCTGCGTGACGTAATAGACGTTTACGTGATGGCTACAAAATAATCATCGTTTTACGAAAACCGCATCATTTTCTTCGGAAATGTTCGGAAGCAATCGTTCTTAGCTTTCATTGTAAAAAGCGTGTTGTTCTGTATTTTTGAATCTGTTTATTAGCCAATGCTTTATTAAATGGCTTTTAAGTTATCATCACCGAGCTTCGCTGAATAATATTTTGTGTGTAGCCGCCATCTTGTGGTACTACACGCTACCATAAACACCATAAGTCAACATCTGTTAAAGTAATAGTTTTTCCAAGTTTCTGAAGCAAAAAATGTAACAAAACATACAGAATCGTTCTGGTGATAGTATAACATATACTAGTATACCACTGAAAAATTACTTAAACAAGTACACTTACTTATGTATTGAAACACATTTTCCTTTCCTTGTTTATGATTCTGCTATTCAAGAAACTACAACCAAACACCACACACATATTGACCATTATACTGGTTTAAAACTGAGTCAAATTTACTGCATGTTTAAACGCTTAACACCATAAAATCTTATTTTTTTGCCGCACATTTAACTCGCACAAGGCGTACTAATCTCAAAGGTGTAGTATCTAAATATGGCGACTTGGCAAAAATGTGCTTCACTAACCACAATGCACAAGGATAAGGCCTTTCCGATCTAATATCTCTCTATTTCTGTGGTCATTATAATAGCTGTTTTAGAAAACAAGAACAAACAAAACTATCATGATTTAAGAAATGGTTTTTACCTAAAAAAATCTGATGTGTTCCATTCACATGAATTTCTCTTCATCTCTACAATAATTATTGTTAAAAAGTTTATTCTTCTGTTGACTTAATGAAAATCAAGAAAAAATTAGCAGAAATATTCTAATTACTTGCTTCCTTGTAAGTAGAAGCGAAATAAGGGAGTACCATAGGTTAAAGTGATAGTCAAAAGCTGATTGTTATGTGACTGAAGTTCCTTTGTTGGTATGGACAGGAGTTGACAAATTCCTATATGAGAAAAGTATAAGTTTTTTAAAGCTGAAACCAAAAACAAGGAGCATCTCAAAAATAAAATAATATAAATTTTGTGTTTTAACGAGCTCTACTTTTTTTTTTTTTTTTTTTAGTAAGGTTTTGTCCATCTCTTATGGTTTAGCTGTTATGCAAAATTCCGCAAAATTCATCCAGAATAAACATGTCTTCAGAGACTATTCCCAGAAAATACAAGATATACAGGATGTTTCAAAACGACACCAAACGTAGGTGTGTCATACCGTACGTGATTCGTGAATATGCTTTTCAGCTCTAAATTCAGCACATACAAAAACTGCCATAAAATCACCATGGATTAGGCAGTCGTACATAACCAAATGTGCCTGGCCCACTCCAAGAGAGATGCCAGTTGGTAGCGAAGGTCCCAGTCATGTGGTGTAGGGGTGGTTTGATAGACACGTCGGCGCGGCACAGGTCACCTTAGTAATGGAAAACGTAGCATGTGGGTTTTGATATGTGTTTCGTATAACACGCTCTGAGGTTGTTTACGTGGCGTATAACAACCGTTGTTCCTTCCCTGCCTAATCCCAAATGTGTGCGATCTTTAAACACACATAAAACTTTAAATAGAAGAGTTTGAAAGTTACGACATCAAGTTTCGGACAAGTCAAATTTTAAATTAAGCGACTGCCATCTTCGTTCGGAGTCGTTTTGAAACAACCTGTATATTTTATTTGTCATGTAAATATCTTAAATATAAGATATTTTAATCAAAATCGTTACAGCCATTTTTGAGAACAACAAAATTTTCGATTTTTTTCCATGTAAAGGGTAGTTTGGGGTGGGGGATTTTCTTGAAAATCTTCGTGCCGCATCCTTGGAAGATACCAAACTTACACATCTTTGTTCTCGTTTCCCGTTTATTTACCCCTGACAAGCAAAGATATTGAAATTTAAATTCTTTCACATAGTGACTGGCTTTTAAAGGACGAGGCTATCGCTTTAGCCTGTGCAATTTTCTTAATTCCGTTCTACTTACAAGGAAGCTAGTAATGAGACTAATTCTGCATATGCTTGTCTTGATTAGCATGATGTAGATAATAGATTAATCTTTTGAATAAAATATTTGTTTACCGAACAGCTAGAGAACACCATATGAATGGAACATCAGAGTTTTGCCCTTCTACTTAAAAGGAGCCAAGTAATAAGACAATTTCTGTTAATGTTTATCTCGATTATCATGAAGTAGATAAAATAATAAGCTTTTTAACAATAATTTGTTACAGAGATGTAGAGAAAGCCATGTGAATGGAACACATCACATTTTTAGGTTATGCCAAAGGTGAAAATACTACTTATTTTGGGATATCAATGAATTTAACCATTAATTTTAACAAGGAATTTAATTGAGTAGCCCTTCCGTAGACTGCTTTAACCTCCCCTAAACGTGCCAATCTAGAACAAAACTAATTTTCGTAAAAAAGGTGACTTGTAACCTTTCTGCGATGATCTATTCATTAACTTAGTTATAGTTGTTCTAACGAACGTGTGTTTTTAGAAACGTTCCAAAAGGCGTATCTGAATACGTTCATTTAATTGCTTGCAGAAAAGCAATGTATTTATTTAGTTTTCTTGTAAAATGAAGAGCTTGTCTTTTCTCTGTGTGACAAAAGCCTGGAGTGTGTCTGCAGCTGGTGACATCCAATAAATCGATACGTACCGCTTTCATGAGCAGGCATTTGTAGTACCACTTTTATCTCCTAGGTTTCAAACCCATCACGATTCCAATTTAAGAATCCAATAATTACAAATCTCATGTGTTCCATTCACATAACTTTCTCTACATCTCTGTAACAAATTATTGTTAGTAAGTTTCTTCTATTTACTTCATGCTAAATAAGATAAACATTAGCAGAAATGCTTTCTTACAAGTAGAAGGGAAATAAGGGAATACACTAGGCTAAACCAACAGTCACATGTTTTAAAATGTGGTTGCTATGGGATTGAAATCAGCTTCTTTGCGTGACCAGGAGTAGCCAAGTTTCCGTATGAGAAAAGTTAGTATTTTAAAACTGAAATCAATAAGAAGTAATATCTCGAAAACGGTCAACTGCACGAAAAACATGTATATGACGTAAAGTGTCTGTTTTAAGGAGCTCTGCATTTTCTGTGTAGTGAATTTTGTCTGTCTCTTGCGGTTTGCTAGTTATGCAAAATTCAAAAAAAGATCACCCAGAATAAAGAGCTGTTAAGCAGCTATTTTCAGAAAATTCAATATATAGATTTTATTTCTCATATAAATACCTTAAATGTAAATCAAAATCCATAGATCCATTATGAGAAAATCAACATTTTCGAACCTTTTTCCATATATAGGGTAGTTGGGGGATGAGCGAATATTTCTCAAAAGCTTCATCTCGCATCCTTGCAAGAAAACTTAAATACCAAGTTTGATATTTTACCGGCTTTTCGTTTTTGAGTTATCGTATTGACAGACACACGGACACATACACACAGGACCTTTTACTAAAAATGCTTCATTTGGATACAGGGGACCCTAAAACGTCTATTTCCGGTGAAATTTCGGTATCGAATTTCTGCAAACCTTATCTATACACTATGTATGTAGTGCGTGTAGAGAAAGTAAAAAGCTGATGTGTTCCATTCATACAATTTTCTGTACCTATTCCGCAAACAGCTAATCTTTCAAAGACTATGTTTTATCTACATCATATTAATCTAATAAACTTTAACAGAAATTGTCTTATTACCTGCTTCTTTGTAAGTAGAAGGGAAATAAGACAGTACATTAGGTTAAAACGATAGTCAAATTGAAAAGTTCGTCGCTATGTGAAACATTGAAAACTTTTGCATATCCAGAAACAAAACAAGCGAGATACGAAACGAGAAATATTATGTGTTTTATTCATATGGATTTCTCTACATCTCTATAACAAACTATTGTTAAAAAGCTTATTCTTGTATCTACTTCATGCCAATCAAGATAAACATTAGCAGAAATTGTCGTTATTACTTGGTTCCTTGTAAATAGAAGGGAAAGTCGCTATAGTGTATTTGGTAGAAGGGAAATAGGAAAATTCACGGGCTAAACGATAGTCTCGTTCTATAAGAGTCGGTCGCTATGTGAAACAGCTGAAATTCCAATCTCTTTGTTTACCAGGAATAAACAAACGAGAAACGAGAAGATAGGTGTCTGCCCGTTTGAGAAACGTTTAAGTGGCTTAAAATTGAAACGAATAATCCGGAATATCTCTAAAACGTTTAACTCTATAAAAATAAATAAATAAAATACAAAAAATTAAAAATAAAAAAATTAAAAAATAAATAAATAAAAAACGTGCCTATATGACAAATTATGTGTTTTAATAGGATCTACAAATTTTTGTGTAATGAGTATTTGTCTATCTCTTACGGTTTACCAGTTACACGAAAGTCATCAAGAATGAAGAGGTCTTCAGAGGCTGTCCCCAGGAAATTTAACATATGCATTTTGTTTGTCATAAAATTATTTTAAACATCTGATATTTTAATCTAGATCGTTAGATTATTTTCATAAATCAAAATTTTCGAAACATTTTCCATGTAAATGGTAGTTGGGGGTGGAGAGACTTTCTTGAACATCTTCGTGGTACATCCTTGGAAGATGCTGAAGTTAAATGTTAAGTTTGGTACTTAACCGACTTCTCGTTTTCAGAGACACACGGAAATACACATGCACCTTTTTCTAAAATTGCTTTTTTCTTTTTTTGATTCCGGAGACCTCAAAACTTACATTTCCAGTGTAATCTTGACATCGAATATAATACATTCTCTATCTACTATGCACATAGTACGTGCAGAGAAAGCGTAAAGCTAAGAGTGGATATAATATGAATTTACAGAAAATAATTTTTAAGAGGATATATTCCACCCAACATTTATATCGAAATTTGATCGCAAATACACACTTTTAATTTCAGATAATACCAAATTTGACATTTTATTTCAATACATTCCAAGAATATGATACGAAGATTTTTAAGAAAATTCTTAAACCTCGTAATTAGCCGTTATAAGCAAACACTTTCGTTATGGTTTTCGTTATTGTTATTATTATTATTATTATTAAATATTTAATGTGTTACATTCAAATGACTTTCTCCAACCTTTATCATTTGTTAGTGGGATGTGCAAAATCCATCAGATGGCCTACCTGCTTTGTATTTAACGTTTACACATGTCCCTCTGTGTGGTAGAGTTGCAGAATTCAAGGGGGCTGTTTCAAGTTAAAACTTTAGTTTTACTCCGTCATGGAGCACGATCCGCTCAACGTCTCCGCTGCTATGCAAGAGGATACATTTACTGGTATGAAAAAGCTTGTCGTCGACTTCCTTAAATAGACAGGACAATTGTTTAAAAACCTAAATAGGCTACTAGAAGATAGTACAAGACTGAAACTGCGTTTATAAAAAGCTAAAAATCAGGACACTAGTAAAAACACAAGAGTACCTATCATTTAACAATACATGTATTCCAAAAGCGTTCACAGCAAAGTTTGAATCAGCGATATTAATCGTTAATTTGTGTGCTATGTATATAACTTTACCTATACCCAAAGATGTTCAGATTACAGCCGAAAATAGAATTACTTCTTGCAACATAAACCTTGCCATGGCAATAACGAACAGGATACAAAAATATTTTTCAATTTGATGCAGTTGTTCGAATGTGATGCGCATACATACATTTTGCGTGTGATGCGTTCGAAAGTGATGCGCGTATATAAATAAAATGAATTACCGAAATGTATGTACGCGCATCACTTCCGAACAACTGCACCATATTGAACAATTCCTCTTTTGTTGTGTTAGTTATTGTCATGGCAAGGTTTGCGTATAAGAAAATGTTTAAAAATCGGGAAAGCTTTTTAAGTCTCATAATATGAATCAGCATACAGTGCCTAGGAAACGCAATCGGTTAATAGCCGCCAGATGGCAGTGGTATCTAGGTTATTTGTTCCTAATGGCAGTAGTAGTGTTTTATTTTTCCTCCCCATTCAATGTTAAGGTAACGCACCAGATTATCGAGACAATGGCGCAACGCAGCAGTGAAATTCGAACACATTTTTACTTTCTCTACACGTACTATGTACATAGTGTATAGAGAAGGTATTGCACTCCACCCAAAAATTCGATACCGAGATTTCACCGGAAATATATGTTTTAGGGTCCCCTGTATAAAAAAAAAAGCATTTTCAGAGAAAGTTCCATGCATGTGTGTGTGTCCGTGTGACTGTGGACACGATAAGTCAAAAATGAAAAGTCAGTAAAATACCAAATTTGGTATTTAAGTTTAGTGTCTTCCAGGGATGCGACATAAAATTTTGAGAAAAATCCCCAACCCCAAACTAACCTTTACATGGAACTTTTTTCGAAAATGTTGATTTTCTCAAAAATGGCTGTAACAATTTTGATTAAAATATCGTATATTAAAGATATTTACCCGACAAATAAAATGTATATCTTGAATTTTCTGGGAATAGCTTCTGAAGACTACTTTATTCTGGATGAAATTTACGAAATTTTGCATAACTGCTATACTGTAAGAGATGGACAAAAACTTACCACACAACAAATTTAGAGCATATTAAAACACACATTTTATGTTATATAACTTTTTTGTGGAGTTGATCGTTTTTAAGAAGTTCCTTGTTTTTGGTTTCAGCTTTAAAAATACTTTTCTCATACTCGTCAACTCCTGTCCATGTAAACAAAGACATTTCAATCACGTAGCAACCAGCTTTTGACTATCACTTTAACCTATGGTACTCGCTTATTTCGCTTCTACTTGCAAGTAATAAGACTATTTCTGCTAATTTTTTCTCGATTAGCGTGAAGTAAATATATAGAAGCATAAGCTTTTTAACAATAATTTGTTGCAGAGATGTAGAGAAAGTCATGTGAATGGAACACATCAGATTTTTATCTATTGACTGTCCTTTCCTTACTCCTATCATTTAGACTAAAGAAGCAAAGAAGCTTTCCTGGTGATGAACACCTAGAGTACGTACTTACTACTCTACTCTACGTATCACTACTCTATTTTTCTTCCCCATTCAATGCTAAGGGAATGCACCCGGTTATGGAGTCAATGACGAAGATAACACTGAAAATAAAATATATTTCTTATGTTTTAACGTTCGTTCCTTGATTACATCGTTTAAATAAAGAAATAAAAGCAAACTTATTTCACGTTACTTGTAATTCTTTAAAACGAACAAGTTATAAACTATGCACATAACCAATAACCCTTCTTGGAAATTGAAAATGGCTGAGAAATGGCGGGACCCGGATAGTAAACGCTTTTTAGGTTACCCTACCTGTTGCAGATGATTATTTGAGGTTATGTGGTACACGAGTTAACTAAAGGTAATTTCATCAGAACACGAAGATTCCCCATCACCCACTGCAATTGCGCTGCTCTTGATATATTTGATCAAGTAATATTTTGGGTTAAATGGAGAAATTTAATACACAAAGCTATCATCAAATTAAAACTTATCACTTGCCCAACCAGACCTACTGGTTCTTTAGTTATCTCGTTGTTAGCCTTAAAATGGCTATTTTGACATAAAAGAAAGTAAAGAAAGGGGTGGAAAACAGTAGGAGTAAAGGAAGGAAAGAAATTCAGAAGAAGCATGACTTTGTGACTTTCTCATTAATGTAATCAATTACCTATTTCAACGTTTACCCGCCACACTATGGAAGCTGCTGTCTCATTTTTTCATTAGCTACACCACCCATGCGAAGCCGGGGCGGGCAGCTAGTTTGTAATAAAAGTGAAAAACACGTACAGATATATGCAGATTCTCTGATACCACATGTCGTTTTTAACCCTTCCCTAGCGTGGGTTATTTAAATGTCATCCTTATCCTGATAGGTTACTTAAATTTTAAATAATTTAAAACAGATGAAATAATATAACTTAAAGGACTGGTTATGCGAGTTCCAACGCATTACACACCAGTCTTGCTGTTAACAAGACTTATGAATCTTGCGAGTAATCGAGACTCTCGTACGCTCGTTAGTCAAGCTCTCTCCTACCAGCGTTCAGCTCCGTCTACTGGCTGCAAGAGGCGCGCTTGGCGAGAAATGAGCAAGAGTAAAAGCTGACTTGACCGGCTCTAGTTGATCGGCATCCTCAACAATACCAAAGAGAAACTGTTACAGAACGAAACCCACCGCGGGCTTCAACCCGGCATACACACCGGCTTATGACACAATCCTGCAAAGATTGACAAGAAGTGATGGCCCCAGCATACTCCTGTAGACCCGAGAAACCAAACCAAACAATGGGCCAGAGTGGCAAGTCACCGGGGTTCGAATCCAAGACTACCCGAATGCGTGTTACACGCGTTGCCACGGCGCCACCTCGCTCGGTACTATAGGAAATCAGAAGGGGAAAGCAAAGGTGTTCACATTGTTTTCTATGGTGTATTTTTATTTTCTCTGCACATACTATTTGGGTACTTGGTGTATTGCACCCAAAAATTTGATGTCGAGATTTCAACGGAAATATATGTTTTGTGATCCCGATTAAAAAAAGAAAGTCATGTCCATGAGGGCATCATAGCTCAAAAACGAAAAGTCGGGTAACAGCAAACTCGGTATTTTAGTTCAGTATCTTTCAAGGATGCGACATGAAGATTTTCAACAAAATCCCCCACCCCTAACTACCCTTTACATGGAAACATTTTAGAAATTTTTGATTTTCACAAAAAATGGCTCTAACGATTTTTATTAAATGTGATAAGTTGAAGATAATTTCATGACAAACGAAATGTATATCTTGAATTTCCTGGGAATAGCCGCTAAAGATCTCTTTATTCTGGATTAATGTTTCTGAATTTTGCATAACTAGTAAACCGTTAGAGATAAATAAACACTTAAAAACAAAAACTGAAGATCTAGTTAAAATACACAATTTATGTCATATACTTTTTTTTTTTTTTTCTTCGTAGAGTTGACTGTTTTCTAGATATTCCTTGTTATTGGTTTCAGTTTTAAAATACTTAAAACTTTTCTGATACAGAAGCTTAACTCCTAGCCACGCAAACAAACGAATTTCAATCCCATAGCAACCATATTTTAAAACATTTGACTGTCTGTTTAGCCTAGTGTATTCTCTTATTTTCCTTCTACTTATTAGGAACTAAGTAATAAGACCGTTTCTGCTAATGTTTATCTCGATTAGAAAGATGTAGATATAAGTATAAGCTTATTAACAATATGCTGTTACAGAGATGTAGATAAAGTTATGTGAATGGAACAGATCGGATTTTTATTAAAATGTCGTATGTTCGTGATATTTACATGACAAACGAAATGTATATCTTGAATTTTCTGGAGACCACTTCATTCTTGATGGGTTTTGCATAACTTTTGTATAACTAGTAAACCATAAGAGATAGACAAAAACGTCCTATACAAGAAATGTAGATGTGGTTAAAATACACAATTTAAGTCGTATCCATTTTTCTTGTACAGTTGACCGTTTCCGAGATATTCCTTCTTATTGGTTTCAATTTTAAAATAGGTGCCTTATCAGATAGGTCACCCTTCGTTTCGTCTTGTCGCGGGAAATCGGTGTCTCGTTCCAGCAGTGTCCTCAGCTTCGTCTTGTAATGAAGATTCCACTCCTAATCTCCTAATTAAAAATTATCTCAGGGGTTTGTAGGTGAAGCCAATATTAAAACCCTGCATATTCCCTTACGACGTGAATTTATTGTATCACAGATTTAACGGGCGGCTAGCTTGTTTCCTTACAAATGTGTTATAAACAAATACCGTTCCACCACTTAAATTATTGATCAGCTGCCTAATCCAACCATCTGCACACCACTCCCCCACCACTGAAGCACGTGGACGTGCTTGCAACACAATGTGACGTGAACACAATCTCAATAGAGTAACCACATAGAGATCTGCCTTGCCTTAAATACTGATCCTGGGTGACGCAAACGTCTCGCCATAAAATGTAACATCATCTCCTATTGGTTCTTAGTTAGCATCACCTCACAAGTTATGAAAATAAGTTGTGCCAGTTTTGACGTCACATGACGCGTTTGGAAAAACCCAATGGTTCCTTCTCACTTTAACTTTATGCTTGCTTTGTCCGATTCTCCAATTCCCTGTGCTACTTGGAAGACAAGTCACTACTCCTGTTTCACTTCTCTCTATGTCTGTTGTTTTCTATTTTACATTCTTTAGCCTAAACCCTGTGCTCATTAGTAAGTGGTGGTTGGTTACCTGGAATTAAGCTATTCGCCTTGCCTTAATTACCTAAGTTACAACTTGCATTTATGCATATTTCTACCCTTAAATATTCACAACTATTTTACATTGTTTTCTATAAGCTTATAGTATTATACACATTTTTCCTTTTTATATGTTTTGTGAGCATGTGGTATATGCTCCTACAGTCTCTTTTGTTTTTCTGGAAATACAAAGCAAACTGAATTGCAGTTGTTTCACATAGCGACCAACTTTTAAAATATTTGACTGTCGGTTTAACCTAGTGTATTCCCATATTTCCTTTCTACTTATAATAAACTAAGCAATAAGAACATGAATGCAACACATAGGATTTTTACCCAGTTTTCAGTGGTGGAGGAATATGGCAGACAAAGAGTTTTTAATTCAAGTATTATATTTAAGTCAGCTTGGGATGGCAATATCCTGTAATTCACAGCGAGCCGGACAAAGTCTCCCCAATGGCGGAATTTTAAATGAAATTATCTCGCCTTGTAGAGAACTCTGTATTATCGACTGAACCCGGCACGTCTCTCTCTCTCTGCCCAATATATGGCATCTCATCGTTTTTAGGGCAGCTTATGTAACCACAAAAAATTACCTAAAATATTAATGCTCTGGTCCGAACAGATAACAACAGAATGCCGCTTCGCTTCTTTTTCTGATGGCGAGTTTAATGTGTCCCGGCGTTTTCGAGGTTTTTTACACAACAGGGTGTTCTTGAGAGGCTTTTACTTACCTCAGGTACACAAACATAACAAAGCTCATCAGTTACATTCACATACCTTTCTCTTTCCTATTCTAAAACAAGCTATTCTTACACAAGATTATTCTTAACCCTTTCCAGCCACATTTATTTTCGACTGAAATTGCTTTTTGAAAACCGACGTCATAGTATGAATATTTGTTGGTAGCCAACCTGGGTAGTGTGGTAGTGTGACTGCCTCGCATTCAAAAGGTCGTGAGTTCGAATCTCGCATAGTGTGAGTTACCCGGATTAGGTTTTCTTCCGCGGTTTTCCTTTATCCTGAGAAGGCGAATGTCGAGTAACTTTAAGCTCCATGGGTCCCAAGGTTATTTCAGCATCATTTCACCAATTTCATTTCATCGTCCGATATGACAAACCAGGTTAAAGGACATTAAACTAAAAAAAATAAAAAATGTGTTCCCTTCACATGCCCTTTTCTACATCTCTGCAACAAATTATTGTTAAAAAGCTTATGCTTCTATTTACTTCATGCTAATCGAGAAAAAAATAGCAGAAATAGTCTTATTACTTGCTTTCTTGTAAGTAGAAGCGAACTAAGGGAGTACCATAGGTTAAAGTGATAGTCAAAACCTCGTTGCTATGTGACTGAACTTCCTTTGTTTCTATGGACACGAGTTGACAAATTCCTGTATGAGAAAAGTATGTTTTTCAAAGCTGGAATCAAAAACAAGGAATATCTAGAAAACGATCAACTCCACGAAAAAAATGTATATAACATAAATTGTGTGTTTTAACGTGCTCTACATTTTTTGATGTGGTATATTTTTGTCCATGTCTTACAGTTTAGCAGTTATGCACATTTCCATAAAATTCATCCAGAATAAATAAGTCTCCAGAGGCTATTCCCAGAAAATTCAAGATATACATTTTATTTGTCAGATAAATATCTTTAGTATACAATATTTTAATCAAAATCGTTAGTCATTTTTAAGGAAATAAAAATTTTCGAAAAAAAGTTCCATGTAAAGGGTAGTCGGGGGTGGGGGATTTTCTTGAAAATCTTCGTGTCGTAGCCTTGGAAGATACCAAACCTAAATAGCAAGTTTGGTATTCAACGGTCTTTTCATTTTTGAGCTATGCTGTCCACAGACACATACAGACACACACACACACACACGCACAGACACACATGGACCTTTTTCTAAAAATGTTTTTTTTTTTATTCAGGGAGATCCAAAACATGTATTTCCGGTGAAATCTCGGTATCGAAGTTTTGGGTGGAATGCAATAACTCCTCTTTATACTGCGTACATAGCACGTATAGAGAAAGTAAAAAATAACAAGCTGATCGGTTACATTCACATTACCTTTCTCTTCCTATTCTGCAACAAAATACTCTTACAAAGGATTTTTCTTATATCTACTTAGTTTGAATCAAGACACACATTTGTAGAAACGGTCTTATTACAGATTTTCTGATCCGTTCAAGACAAATAACGGGATACATTAGACTAAAGTTTTTTTTTTTTTTTTACTTTCTCTACACTATTATGTACATTGTGTATAGAGAAGGTATTGCATTTCACCCCAAAATTTTACCGGAAATACGTCTTTTGGTTCCCCCTGAATCCATAAAGGGTTGGAAAAAGGTCCGTGTATGTGCCTGTGTGTGTCTCTGGGCAGCATAGCCCAAAATATTTGAAAAAAAAGTTCCATGTAAAGAGTAGTTTGGGGTGGCGGGATTTTTCTCAAAATCTTCGTGTAGCATCCTTGGAAGATACCAAACTTAAATACCAAGTTAGGCATTTAACGGTCTTTTCGTTTTTGAGCTATATTGTCCACACACACACACACACACACACACACACACTGACCTTTTTGTGAAAATGTTTTTTTTGGGATACAGGGGACCCCAAAACATATATTTCCGGTGAAATCTCGGTATCGAATTTTTGGGTGGTGTTAATACTTTCTCTATACACTATGTACATAGTACGTTTAGAGAAAGTATAAAGAAGCCACGAGATACACAGACAATCACGCAGACATACACACGACAAACACAGAAAAGACATAAAACAGCACACACAACAAACACGCACGGACAAAACTAAACACACAAAAACACATACAGGGCCATACACAAAAGACACACATACACACGCACATAGACACGACAAACACAGAAAAGACATAAAACAGCACACACGCAGACACAACAAACACGCACGGACAAAACTAAACACACAAAAACACATACAGGGAAATACACAAAAGACACACAAGCACACACATACACACAAATGCACATAGAAATTTTTTCAAAATTTTTCTTTATGTATTTATTGTATTTTTGATTCAGTAGACCTCAAAAGATGTACTGAAGTTTTGATATCGAATTTCTGTGTGTAATAGATTCTTCCTCTACTGATTTAGTAGCTATGTGGCAGACAAAATAATTAACGATATTGAGTAGAGAAACACACGCCAGAGCAAATTGGCGCTAATTTTGAAGGAGCCTGTACCCGCCCTTGCTACCGATTTTTGTAATGAACAGGAAGCAGTGTCAGTACCGGCAGTTCCGGAGGAAGGTGCTCCCTTGTAGCAAATCCTAAAAATGCTACCGGAAACAAGTTCATTATAACAGCGGTGGTTTTCTTCTGTTACCAGCATACGTGCACGATACACGTGTAACATGTGCTTCCTATTCTGTTTACTCATGCTTGCTAAACTTGGTAAGTTATTGCTTTCTCTTCTAGAGCTTGTCTCAGATTTAAAATATACATTAGAGTAAATTGGATGTCTCTATGTCTATCTAAGAGACAGCAAATTTGCTCGATACTCCTGCGAGCGCTTGCAATGCGAAAAGGAACAGCAGACAGTTCTTCAGGCCTGTGACAGTATGCAATTTTTTGGTTTGAGTTTGTACCTCTTTCACTGGCACTGCAACTGAAGGGATTTGAATAGCCGTGATCGTTAGTGCGATACGAAGTTGATTGGCCATCCATTCAAAGCAGAACGTCGCTAGTTCGACTCCCAGCGACTGTGGTAAAGGATGGGAAGGACCCAAATAAAATAACCGGTGTGGTAGCACACCTGGATGCTGACAGAGTTATACTTGACTGCAGTTGCGTGGATTTTACACTTTATTATTTAAAAAACAGTTTTATTGCAAAAATATTAACAGTTTTGCAATATTAAATGGCTATAAATAGCCCATCTTATTGTTGAACTTGGTGAAATTAGAAAAGAAGCGCACTAAAATACTGAAACCTTTGATTAATCGTCTTTGTTAGCAAATGGCAATGTAGGGTTGAGATTAGGTTTTGCGCATGTACAACACACTGTAACACGTGCTCCTTAGTAAGTTTTTGTCTATCTCTTATAGTAGTTACTTAAAATACAAAAAAATCCATCCGGAACAAAATGTCTTCAGAGTGCATTTCCAGAAAATTCAATATAAACATTTTATTTGGCATATAAATATCTTAAATATAAGACATTTTAATTAAAATCATTAGAGCAATTTTTGAAAAAATCGACATTTTCGAAAAATTTCAATGTAAAGGGTAGCTGGCGGTGGTGGGATTTTCTTGAAAATCTTCGTGTCGCATCCTTGGAAAATACTGAACATAAATACCAAGTTTGGTATTTAACGGACTTTTCGTTTTTGAGATACCTAGATTTTACAGGAAATATATGTTTTAAGACTCCCTGAATTAAAAACAAAAAAATAGATAAATATCTCTGTGTGGTGTGTGTTATTGTGTGTGTGTGTGTGTGTGTGTGTGTGTGTGTGTGTGTGATACAAACAGACAGACAAAATGTTTTTCTAAAAATGTTTTTTTAATTCAGGGAGTCTCAAAACATATATTTCTGGTGAAATCTCGGTATGGAATTTTGGATGCATTGCAATGCCTTCTATACAGGTACATTGTACGTGTAGAGGAAGTGAAACTTCAAAAAAAATCTGATGTGTTCCATTCACATGACTTTCTCTACTTCTGATTAACAAATTATTGTTAATAAGCTTATTCTTTTATTTACTTCAAGCTAATCGAGAAGAAATTAGCAGAAATAGTCTTATTACTTGCTTTCTTGTAAGTAGAAGCGAAATAAGGGAGTACCATAGGTTAAAGTGAAGTCAAAAGCTGGTTGCTATGTGACCGAATTTCCTTTGTTTGTTGGACACGAATTGACAAATTCCTGTATGAGAAAAGTATAAGTTTTTCAAAGCTGAAAACCAGGAGTATCTCAAAAACGATCAACTCCTCGAAAAAAATCATATAACATAAATTGTGCGTTTTAATGTCCTCTACATTTTTTGTGAGGTAAGTTTTTGTCCATTTCTTAGGGTTTAGCAGTTATGCAAAATTCCTCTAGAATAAAGTAGTCTTCAGAGGCTATTCCCAGAAAATTCAAGATTACATATTATTTGTCAGGTAAATATCTTTAATATACGATATTTTAATCAAAATCGTTGGAGCAATTTTTGAGAAAATAAAAAAGTTCGAAAAAAGTTCCATGTAAAGGGTAGTTGGGGTGGGGGGATTTTCTTGCAAATCTTCGTGTCGCATCCTTGGAAAATACCAAACTTAAATACTAAGTTTGGTATTTAACGGTCTTTTCGTTTTTGAGCAATGCTGTCCATAGACACACACACGCACCCACACGGACCTTTTTCCAAAAATGCTTTTTTTGGATTCAGGGGGACCAAAAACGTGTATTTGTGAAATCTTGGTATCAAATTTTTGGGTGCAATACAATACCTTCTATATACACTATGTACATTGTACGTGTAGAGAAAGTGAAACTTTAAAAAATATCATAAGTCAAATGTCAATAGAAGATGCATTAAAATAAATAAATTCATTGATGGAATAAAATGGATTATCGATAAGCTAAGCATACCTTCCTTTACAAAATATTTTATTTGGTAAAGCAATTGAATCATGGGATATTTTAATAACTAATTTTATGGCAATACAGTGAGCAAAGAAAGAGCAAATTTGCTCGATCCTCCTGCAAATAGACTACAGTACTTTGCGGCCAAGTGCGCGGAAAGCAAGGGCAGACAACTGCTTCAGTACTGTGGCGATATGCAGCACTTTACGTTCGAAATAGTTATTCATTATTTATAGCTTAATAAAACTATTGTTCATGATTGGTCGAACAATTGCTGTATAATGTCTATTGTATAAGTAATACTTTCTCTAACACTATGTTCATACATGTAGAGAAAGTATTGAGTTGTACCCAAAAACTCGATGTTGAGATTTCACTGGAAATATGTTTTGAGGTCCCTCGAGTTAAAAACATTAGGAAAAGGTCTCTGTGTCTATAGACAGCATAGATCAAAACTGAAAATACCATACTTTGTACCTATGTTATCTTCCAAGGATGCGTCAGGTAGTTTTTCGAGGAAATCCCCCACCACAAACTACCCTTTGCATTTTTTCAAAATTTTGTTTTGCTCAGGGAAACGGTTCTAACAATTTTTATTAAAATACCATAGATTAAAGATATTAACATCATAAATAAAATGTATACTGTGTAATTTCTGGGAAAACCCTGTGAACACACTTTATTCTGGATGAACTTTGTTTAACTGGTAAGACATAGACAAAAACTTACTGCATAAAATGTAGATCTTGTTAAAACACATAATTTATATCATGTACATTCTTCTGGTAGAGTTGATCGTTTTCGAGATTTTTCTTCTTATTGGTTTCAGTTTTTAAGTACCTAACTTTTCTCAAACGGGAAGCCACCTTTCGTTTCATCTGCAGCAAAGCAATGAAGCTCGATTGTTAAAAAAAATGACCATCGCTCTAGCCTCGTGCATTCCCTTATTTCCCTTCTACTTACAAGGGAGCAAGTAATAAGACCGTTTCTGCTAATGTTTATCTCGATAGCCATGAAGTAGATAGAAGAATAAGCTTTTTAACAATAATTTGTTACAGAGATGTAGAGAAAGTCTTGTGAATGGAACAGATAAGATTTTTAGAAAAAAGTTCTTACGCGTGTGTGTCTCTGAACAGTATATATAATAAATGAAAATACCGTTAAATACCATTCTTGGCATTTATGTTTAGTATTCCCTTTAGATGCGTTACGAAAATTTTCGAGTAAGTTCCTCGCCACAAACTACCCTTTACAGTTTTTGAAAATGTTGTCTTTCTCAAAACGGCTCTAAGGATTTTCATTAAAAGCCGTAAATTAAAGATATTCACATCACTAATTGTGCATTTTGAATGTTTTGGTAATTGGCTCTGAAGACCTCTTTATTCTGGATGAATTTTACAAATATATATATAATGTATATACAGGGTGTTCATGAACCGAAATAATTTGCGAGATTGTGCACGTGACTGATACAAGTAATTTGAGATCGGTGATGCATGGTCCCCGGATAAACATAACGTTAAACGTTTGGGTATCAGGTGCTGATAAGTCGGTGTTAAAGCAAAGCAGGTTGAAATAATGGCTTAGAATGTCTTTAAAACTGCTGCCCGAGTATAGAAATATCGATTTTTAGCAGCTCGTTACTAGCGTTCTCAAGATTTAACGTCGCAAAAATCTGAAACATCTCGAACTAATCAGTTGACAGTGCGACACTGAGCATTCATTAAATACGTTCCTGTCTTATGTAGCCTACTCTGGAGGCATTTTTTCAACTGCTCTGGTGGCTTAATGCGTAACGCGAGAAGCCGCTATCCCAAAGGTCATAAGTTCGATTCCTGTCATAGAGTAAATGCTTTTTTCATTCCAGACGAAGTGCCGCGATACGTGAACGAGACCCGAACTCGGAAACTATCTTTCACTTGAAAGCCAGCATCATAACCACTACGCTAGAGAGGTACGCTGTAATATGTCCCTTCGTTTTTCGTGTTATGCTGTCGAATGGTTGATAAATTAACCAGTGGCGTACTGGCACTTCAGAAACTTATAGCCGTTACTTCGACATTTCAATAAACAGGCCATAGGTTTCTTATCTCAAATTACTTATTTAAGTAATCTACATATTCTGTGAAAATATTTCGGTATAGTTCAGTAACACCTGTATATATATATGAGGATAGAAGAATCACTTTCTATGTGAAGAAAGCAATATATAGGTGCATATGCTAACAGCTGTTCTGAATTTACTTATTCCAAACGTTTTTCTGCAGGAATATCTTTGAAGCTGTCTTCAGGATCATTTCATTTCGCTGTAAGCGACAGAATTCGATATCTATCACGATGAATTCCAGGCTTCAAACAAAACCAGATTATCGTTTCCTTCCGTCATGTCAAATGTCTTTAGATCTGTCGATAACATACCGAATATTAAATTTAGAAATGCCTGTCATTTTCCGTATCAGCATTCTTATTCGTATACTTTCTGGCTTTAAATGGGTAGTGATGTCGTTTGTGGCACACCGTGCGACTCGTTTTCCCTATACTTTTTAATTGCTTTACAAATGCTTAAGGCATTAGCATATGCTGCAATGTAAACGAATGAGAAATACAGGGTGTTCCACTTTGAAGCGTTGTTTCCCAGCGCCGAAATCGAACATAGGACAGAAAAAAATAATTGTGTCCTGTAAGGGTCACTCATTAGATACAAACGCATTAAAATACTACACATTTAGATCAACTTTTCAAAATGTTATCCACTGTTATCTAAATACCGCCTCATGCTTTCAACCAATTTTTATTTTCTCTGCGCGTACTATGTACATTAAGTGTGGACAAGGTACTGAACTGCACCCAAAAATTCGATACCGAATATATTTCACTGGAAATTCATCATTTAGAACCCCCTGTATGTAAAAACAAAATTTTTAGAAAAAGGTCCGTGTGTCTGTGGACAGCATTGATCAAAAAGTCCTATAAATACCAAGCTTGATATTTAAGTTAGTATCTTCCAAGGATGCGACACGAAGATTTTAAAGAAATTGCCACCACTCAACTATCCTTTACATGGACAATTTGCGATAATTTTGATTTTCTCAAAAATGGCTCTAACGATTTTAATTAAAATATTATATATTAAAGATATTTATATGACAAATAAAATGTATATCTTGAATTTTCTGGGAATAGCCTCTGAAGACTACTTTATTTTTTTGTTTGTGTTTAACGCCCGCTTACACTGCAATGCTACCATAAGGCGATTACACTGATATGGAATGCAGATGGAGTACTGGTGGGATGCAATGGCGGGGGAAACCGCCCCTGCACCGCCACTTTGTCCACCACAAATCCCACATGCGGTCGCCTGGGATCGAACCCATGGATGGAGGCAAGAGGTCTAAACACTTCGCCACGCACGACATTGTTTCTTTTTCTTTTTTTGGAGCGCGCGCGTGTGCGTATGTGTCTGTGTGAGTTGGTAGTATTATGAATATAAATTAGGGGTAGGCAGTCTTTTCAATTAAAGCATTTTTAAGTTAAATTTACGGTTTTTTGACCCATGCGGCGATGTGATACAGTTCATGGAATATAATGCGCTTATAACTACATGGATTGCAGTACTATTATCACTACCACTGCCATTCTAACAATAAAATCAACTACACTGCACGCAGAAATTAATTCACCGTATTTATTGATCACAGGTTTTGTAAACTATGTGTGTTTTAACAAAAGTATAGAGACTGTCTCATAAATAATGCCGTTTTTTAAGAAAAACAATTTGAAATGTGTTCTGACGAGCAATTAACTAACCTTCAAAATACAGACCATCAGGTTCATGGTCTTGAGCCGTCTTTCAGCGAGGTTTATTATCCCACGATGGTACCAGTTTCTGGTTTTTGATGCGAAGAATTCGGTAAGACCCACTTGCACTGCTTCAATGTTGTCAACATTTCTTCCGCGTGGAAAATGGGCCATGGATTGAAAAAGATGATAACCTGATGGTGCGTGATCAGGACTGTATGCTGGCTGTGGTAGCAGTTCGATTCTTCCCAATTCCTGAATTTTATCCATGGTTGTTCGTGCAGTATGGGGTCTTGCACTGTCTTGTTGCAATAGAACTCTATTTCGGTTAACTAATGCTGGATACCTCGTCTCAAAATTTCATAAACTCGTGAGAATAAAGATCCGCATCAATCGCCCGCCCGTTTGGAACAAACTCCCAGTGAATCACACCTTTAAAATTCCACCAGACACACAACATTGCTTTGGGACCGACAGATTTTTTTAACGTTGACTTTGGTATGGATCAAGCCACTGTTTCGAGGCATCAGGGTTTCGGTTATATACCCTTTTTTATCACAGTGACAATTCTCCTCACAAATCTATCATCCTTGGGATTACGGATAAGCTGACGACAGATATTCACTCTACGTTGAGCCTGTTGAGGTGTCAGTTCATGAGCTACAGATCTACAGCTCCTGTATGCTTTTTCAAGTGCCTTAATGTGGTGATGTATGGTATCTTTTGATGCACCAAGTTCTTCTGAAAGCCTAGGGTACTTTTCTGCTGATTTTATCGCAAATATCCTCAATATTCCAAACTTTAGGTCTTCCAGAACGTGGTAAATCTTTAGTGTTTTCATTTACATTGTTGAAACGTTGGAACCATCGTTGTACCACACGCTCACTAACGACACCTTCTCCTTCCACTTCACATATTCTTCGAGCTGCGGCAGCGGCTTTATAATCTTGTTTCCAGTAGTGCTTTAGAATGACTCCAAGTTTAAACTTTGTTATTTCGATTTTGTGATTGTTTATTAACAACTGAAGACCGATACATGTACGCAATGTACGCAACACTAGCCATGGCCTCCTGTAAATAGCATTGCCAAACCAAAGAAACCCAATAAATTTTCAAAACACCAAAATCAAAAAACCGACATTACCTATCAGATAACCTATTAAATTTCTATATACTTACAAGTAACGTAAATCTCTGAGACCGTTGAAAACTCCATTTTGTAGTCGAGTGATGTGGTTATTGTTGAGTAGCCTGAAACAGAACATTCACATTTGTTAGAAAATAGAAATTTCACTGATTTTTAGCTAAACTTTCTCACATTTTCAATATTTGAAATGAGTGAAACAAGGTGAATAATTTCATGATCATTAAGTTAAAACACAAACTATAAGAAATTTGTTGTATGGACATTCACGTATTACAAATACATACAAAGTGGATAAAAGAATTTTATTTGACATAAAAGCTTAGTATAAAGACATTTATTTCTGAAAGATTTTCATTTGAAATTAGAGAAAGAAATACAGTACAGTATGTATTTTCTATATTTAAATTTTCCAAATTATTTGTGCAACATCAGGAGGAACCTAAATAAAGTTTACAATTATTCTGTATTGAAATGTTTATTTATAAGCAAAGAAAACAAAGTAACAATAGTAAACACTAATCCCAAATTTCGTTTTACTTTCTTTACACGTATCTACTATGTACATATTGTATAGAAGAAATATTGTATTCTACCCAAAAATTTCGATAATGAGATTTCACCTGAAATATATGTTTAGAGTTCCCCTGAGCCCAAAAAAAGGTATTTTTAGAAAAAGGTGTGTATGTGCGTGTCTCTGACAGCATAGCTCAAAAACTAAAAGACTGTTAAATACCAAACTTCGTTTTTAAGATTGGTGTTCTCCAAGAATACGACACAAACATTTTCAAGAAAATTCCCCCACCCCATACTACTCTTTGCATGGAAAAAGTATTGAACATCTTGTTTTTTTTTTTTTTTTTTTTTTTCAAGAACGACTAACGATTTTGATTAAAATACCGTAAATTAAAGCTATATACATCACAAATGACAAATATATCTTGAATTTTCTGGAAATACCTCTTAATTCTGTTTGTGTTTCGCTGAATTTTGCATAACGGTAAAACCGTAAGAGATAGACAAAAACCTACTACACAAAAAGTGTACATTTCGTTAAAATACTTAATTTATATCATAAAGGTTTTCTTGTAGAGTTGTCGATTTTCAAGATATTCATTGTTATTGGTTTTAATTACAAATTAATTAACTGAAATTCTCAAACGGGATCATGCATACTGAACCGAACCTCAACCGTTTCACATAGCGACCACTTTACACATTAGGCTATCGCTTATTTCCATTATACTTACAAGGAAGCAAGCAATACGACAAATTGTGATAATGTTATGTAAATTAGATCGATAGATGGAACTTTTATCAGTATATTCATGACTTCGTCAGTAGACATGTCAAATCAAACAAATCGATCGTCATTTATTTATATTATAAAACCCGTTGAGAGTACATAGAAGACACTCCTCTTGAAGTACTGGATCGAAAGATATCTAATATACAAAAGCTGATTTGTTCCATGCACATGACTTTCTCTACACCTTAGCAACAAATATTTGTTACAAAGCTTATGCTTCAATTTACTTCAAGCAAATCGAGAAAAAATTAGGAGAATCACTCCTATTACTTGCTTCCTTGTAAGTGGAAGCGAAATAAGGTAGTACAATAGGTTAAAGTGATGGTCAAAAGTTGGTTGCTATGTAACTGAAGTCCCTTTATTTGTATGGACAGGAGTTGACAAATTCCAGTATGAGAAAAGGACAAGTTTTCCAAAGCTGATATCAATAACAAGGAATGTCTCAAAAACTATAAACTCCACGAAAAAAAAATGCATATAATATAAACTGTGTTTTAATGTGCTCTACATTTTTTGTGTAGCAAGTTTTTGTCTATCCCTTACGGTTTAGCAGTTATGCAAAATTTCGTAAAATTCATCCAGAATAAAGTAGTGTTCAGAAGCTATTTCCAGAAAATTCAAGATATACATTTTATTAGTTATGTCAATATCCTAAATATAAGGGATTTTAATCAAAACCATAGGAGCCATTTTTTTGAAAACAAAAATTTTCGAAATTTTTCCCACGTATAGGGTAGTTGGTGGTGGGTGGATTTTCTCGAAAAACTTCGTGTCGCACCCTTTGACGATACCGAACCTAAATACCAAGTTTGGTATTTAACGGTCTTTTCGTTTTTGAGCTATGCTGGCCACAGACACACACACAGACAGACAGACAGACAGACACACGGACATTTTTCTAAAAATGATTTTTTGGTTTCAGGGTGTCTTAAAATATATATATTTCCTGTGAAATCTCAGTATCGAATTTTTGGGTGCAATACAATACCTTCTCTATACACTATGTACATAGTACCCATAGAGAAAGTAACAAGTAAGGAGTTAAATAGCTTTAATGAGATGTAACAGAAACTATTTACACCTACACTATATTTACTTTTAAGTATATAAATATTTGAGTTCTTCCGTGTTCTATAATTGTATACTGTCCAGGTAATAAAATAAACATTTTTCTTGACATATAAGAGGCAAACCAGAATATACATTAATGGTAAAGTAAGTACGCAGGATTGATTAAAACCTGATGTGTTCCATTCACATGACTTTCTCTACATCTCTGCAGCACATTAATGTTAAAAATCTTATGCTTCTATTTACTAAATGCTAATTGAGAAAAAATTAGCAGAAATAGTCTTATTACTTGCTTCCTTGTAAGCAGAAGCGGAATAAGGGAGTACCATAGGTTAAAGTGGTAGTCAAACGCTGGTTGCTATGTGACTGAAATTCCTTTGTTTGCAAGGACAGGATTTGACAAATTCCTGTATGAGAAATGTATGCTTTTTAAAGCTGAAACCAATAACAAGGAATATCTAAAAAATGATCAACTCCACAAAAAAAAATGTATGTAACATTAGTCGTGTGTATTAATGTCCGTAAAATCCATACAGAATAAAGTGGTCTTCAGAGACTATTCGCAGAAAATTCAAGATGTACATTATATTTGTCAGGTAAATATCTTTAATATACGATAATTTAATCAAAATCATTAGAGATATTTTTCAGAAAATCAACATTTTCGAAAAAAGTTGCAAGTAAAGGGTAGTTTGGGGTGGGGGAATTTTCTTGAAAATCTCGTGTGGCGTTCTTGTAAGATACCAAACTTAAATACCAAGTTTGGTATGCAACGGTTTTTTCGTTTTTGAGCTATGCTGTCCACATACACACACGATGGACTGACAGACAGACAGACACACACACACACATACAGACACACACATACACATACACACACGGACCTTCATCTTAAAATGGTTTATTTGGATTTAGGGGGTCCCAAAATATGTATTTCCGGTGAAATCTCTGTATGGAATGTTTGGGTGCATTACAATACCTTCTGTATATAGTGTGTACATAGTGCGTGTAGAGAAAGTAAAAAATATGATGTGTCCCATTCACATGACTTTCTACATCTCTGCAACAAATTATTCTATTTACGTCATCCATTGGCAGAAACAGTCTTATTACTTACTTCCTTGTAAGTAGAAGCGAATTAAGGGAGTACCATAGGTTAAACTGATAATCAAAAGCTGGTTGCTATGTGACTGAAGTTCCTTTGTGTTTATGGACGGGAGTTGACAAATTCCTGCATGAGAAAAGTATGATTTTCAAAGCCGAAACAAAAATAAGGAATATCTAAAAAACGATCAACTCCGCGAAAAAATTGCATATAACTTAAATTGTGTGTTTTAACGTGCTGTACATTTTTTGTGTGGTAAATTTTGTCCATCTCTTATAGTTTAGCAGTTATGCAAAATTCCGTAAAATTCAACCAGAATAAAGCAGACTTCAGAGGCTATTCCCAGAAAATTCAAGATAAACATTTTATTTGTCAGGTAAATATCTTTTATATACGATATTTTAATCAAAATCGTTAGAGCCATTTTTAAGAAAATCAAAATTTTCAATAAAAATTTCATGTAAAGGGTAGTTTGAGGTGGGAGGATTTTTCTCAAAATGTTGGTGTTGCATCGCTGGAAGATACTAAACTTAAATACAAAGTTTTGGTATTTTACCGACTTTTCGTTTTTGTATTCACAGACACACGGACAGACGGATCTTTTTCTGAAAATGCTTTTTTTTTTGGATACAGGGGACACTAAAACATATATTTCCAGTGAAATCTCGGTATCGAATTTTTGGGTGGAGTGCAATACCTTCTCTATACGCTATGTACCTAGTACGTGTGGAGAAAGTAAAAAATAATCTTTTGTAAGACAAAATTGTTTGAAGAACAGATAGAGAAAGTTATGTGAATGGAACACACTAGATTTTTAAGTGAGATGTGCGGGTGATGAAAAAGCCAGCAATATTGTTTGGGTTTCTTTTAATACGATGCTAGGTATTTTACGCTGGCAAAGTTATCGAGGGTTGTGAAATACTGATCTAACAGCAACTTGTATTTACACAAGGCCGTGTAGCACACAAAGGGAAGAAGTGAGAGATCATAAAATTTGCATAAAAATAAAGTGTCCTCTAGGGTACACAGGACAAACTGTCTCGCCATGTTGTGAAAATAAAACTCGGTATGTAGATGCTGCGAAATTCAGTTCAACTGTTCAACTAAATTCTTGCGTATTCCCTTTTATAGCGCCCTCTATTTTAACAAACCAACCAGGGATTCCCACCCAAATGAGGGAGACTTAATTACTTTCTCTACCATGTAGATAGTAGGGAAAGTTTTGTGTTCCCTAAAAACAATTACCAAAATACATGATTTGAGGTCCCCCGAATAAAATCATTTTTAGAAAAATGTGATATGCTACACTCTCATGAACTTCTAAAGCTGATCACAAACAGCTTATTCTTCTTGTACACCATGCTAATGGAATACAGCAATAGTCAAATGTTTTAAAAGCGACTGTCTTTGCAAATCGCTTCTTTGCTTGGCCAGGAGTAGAACAAAAGTACCTTACGATTGAAACCAATAACAAGGAATATCTCGGAAACGGTTACCTCCACAATTAAAATGTTAAGGACATAAGTTATGTGTTTTGACGAGATCTACATTTCTGTGCGGTAAGGTTTTGTCTAACTCTTACGGTTTAGCACTTAAGCAAACTTCGGCAAAATTCATCAGAGGCTTTTCCCATAAAATTTAAGATATACGTTTTTCATGGGGGGGGGGTGTAATTGTCTTTAATATACGTTATTTTTAATCAAAATCGTTAGCAAAAGTTTCGAAAAATGTTCCATATAAAGGGTAGTTGGTGGTGGGGGGATCTTCGTATCGCATCCTTGGAAGATACTAAACTTAAATATCATCAAGTTTGGTATTTAACGGTCTTTTCGTTTTTGAGCTATGCTGCTCCCAGATACACGCGGACCTTTTTCTAAAATCCTTTTTTCGGACTCAGGTGACCCCAAAACATATATTTCCTGTGAAATCTTGGTACTGAATTTTTGGGTAGAATACAATGCTTCTCTTTGTTCATTTTCCCAATGTTTCTTCCCTTAATTTGACGTTAGAACCTGGCTTTGAGTGAATACTTAAACAATGTGATGTGTTACATTCACATGCCTTTCTCTACATCGCTGTAACAGAATATTGTTAAAAAGCTTATGCTTGTATCTACTTTATGATAATCGAGGTAAACATTAGCAGACATTCTCTTAATTACTTGCTTTCTTGTAGAAGGAAAATAAGGAGATACTCTAAGCTGAAACGAATGTCAAATATCTTAAAACCTGGGTCAAATACGTTACTCTGCAGTTCACAATTTTTCGCGTGAGAAAAGTTTCAGTATTTTAAATATGACACCAATAACTGGGAACATCTCAGAAATTTTTGTGTAGTAAGTTTCTATCTCTTACGGTTTACCAGTTTACGCAAAATTCATCCACAACAAAGAGGTCTTTAGAGGCTATTCCCAGAAAAGTCAAGATATATATGTTATTTGTTAGGTAAATATCTTTAATATACGATATTTTAATCAAAAATGTTAGAGTCATTTTTGAGAAAATCAAAATGTTCGAAATTTTCTCCATGTAAACGGTAATTTGGGGTGGGGGAATTATTCTCAAAATCTACGTGTTGCCTCCCAGGAAGATAATAAACTTAAAATCCAAATTTGGTATTTTACCGACATTCCTTTTGTGAGTTATCGTATTCACAGACACACGGACACACACACACACATAGACCCTTTTCCAAAAATGCTTTTTACTTTCTCCTCATGTACTTTGTACATAGTGTATAGAGAAAGAATTGTATTCCAACCAGAAATTCGATACCGAGATTTTAATGGAAATATATGTTTAGTCTCCCTGAATCAAAAAAAAAAAAAAAAAAAAAATGGAAAAAAGTCCGTGTGTGCGTGTCTGTGTCTGTCTGTTTGTGTGTGTGTATCCTTTAAATGCCAAGCTTGGTATTTAAGTTCAGTATCTTCCAAGGATGCACCACAAAGGGTTTCAAGAAAATCCCCCCTACCAAAAACTGCCCTTTACATGGAACATTTTTCGAAAATTCTGATTTTCTCAAAAATAACTATCGAATTTGCTTAAAGTACCTTATGTATAAAATATTTTTATTAACTACGAAATGTATATCTTTAATTTTCTGGAATAGCCTTGACTTTTATATCTGGAAAACAGTAAGATATATACAAAAACTTACTACACAAAACATATGTATCTCTTTAAGACACATTATTTATGTCATATACTTTTTTTATATGGTTTAACGTCCCTTAACCTGGTTGATCATATCGGACGATGAATGGAATTGGTGAAATGATAGTCAAATGATCTCGGGGTCCATGGAGCTTAAAGTTACTCGACATTCGTCTTCTCAGGTTAAGGGAAAACCCTGAAAGCGAGATTCGAACTCACGATCTTTTGAATGTGAGGCAGACGCGCTACCAACACACTACCCAGGCGGGCATCATATACATTTTGTTTATAGAATTAACCGTTTTCTAAATATTCTTAAATTTTAAGCCGCTCAAATGGGAACATATTTTTTCCCTCGTTTGTTTACTCCTGGTAAGCAACGAGATTGGAATTTCAATTATTTTACATAGCAAGCCGCTTTTAAAGGACGAGACTATCGCTTTGGCCCGTGCATTTCCTTATTTTCCTTCTATTTACAAGGAACTAGTAATTTTGCTTATGTTTATCTTGATTAGCATGACGCAGATAACATATTAACGTTTAGAATAAAAGGTTTGTTTGCCGAACTTCTAGAGGACATCCTGTGAATGGAACACATTAGGTTTTTTCGCTTCTGCTTACAAGAAACCAAGTAGTAAGTACATTTCTGCTAATGTTTTTCTCGATTATCATGAAGTAGATAGAAGAAGAAGATTTTTAACAATAATTTATTACAGATATGTAGAGAAAGTCACTTGAATGGAACGCATCAATTTTTACTTTCTCTATACGCACATGTGCATAGTGCATAGAGAAGGTATTGTAATGCACCCAAAAATTCGCTACCAAAATTTCACCGGAAATACATGTTTTGAGACCCCCTGAATAAAAAAAACATTTTTAGAAAAATGTCCGTGTGACTGTCTGTATGTGTGTATGTGTGTGTGTGTGTGTGTGTGTGTGTGTGTGTATGTATGGGGGGCAGCATAGCTCAGAAACGGAGGTTAAATACCACACTTGGTATTTAAGTTTGGTATCTTCCATTGATGCGACACGAAGGTTTTCAAGAAAATCCCCCCACCCTGAACTACCCTTTACATGGATTTTTTCGAAAATTTTGATTTTCTAAAAAAAGGCTCTAATATACGATATTTTAATCAAAATCGTTAAAGATATTTACCTGACAAATAATGTGTATATCTTGAATAGCCTCTGAAGAATACTTTATTCTGGATGAATTTTACGGAATTTACGGGTAAACCGTAAGAGATGGACAAAAACTTAGCACACAAAAATGTAGAGCACATTAAAACACACGATTTATGTTATATGCATTTTTTTGTGAAATTGATTTTTTTTTTTTTTTTTTGTGTGATTGAGGTATTCCTTGTTTTGGTTTCAGCTTTGAAAATTTTATACTTTTCTGACACAGGAATTTGTCAACGCCTGTCCATACAAACAAAGGAATTTCAGTCACATACGAACCAGCTTTTGACTATCACTTTAACCTATGCTACTCCCTTATTTCGCTTCTACTTACAAGGAAGCAAGTAATAAGACTATTCTGCTATTTTTTTCTCTCGATTAGCATGAAGTAAATAGAAGCATAAGCGATTTAACAATAATTTGTTGCAGAGAGATAGAGAAAGTTATGTGAAGGGAACACATCAGATTTTTTTTGAAGCATGTATTTCCTTTGAAATGTCGAAATCGAATTTTTGGGTAGAATACAAAGTTTCTCTTCTGTTCCTTTTTCTATTTTGCTTCCCTTGATTTGATGTTAGGATCTGTATTTGAGTGAATACCTTTTGTTAGTTGTATATAAATCACTCGCTTAGGTTACATGTCTTGAGCTCGTACTTCGTGTCCACCCTGTATGCAGCAGTTATATCTTTGACCGCTTTTATACGAGGCGAGTTATTATCGATGTCGTTTCCTACCCTTTGAGTAAGGAGCGCCAAAGGGACACAAAAAGGGTCTTCAAGTGCTTTAAATATAAGAGTTTCTGCCATCCAATCAGTTCTCGATTATTTGTGATCAATGAACCAGAATTCTATCTCAAGAGATTCTATAACTGCGCATAAATCTCCAGTCTTCTAGAATACCATCAATTACAATGCCTCGCTCGCCCGCTAGGGGATCTCAAACTTCTCTTTTTATCAAATTACCTTTAATTTATTGTTCTTATTCCGTTAAGCGGATGGAGTCCATAAATACAGATTTTTGCCAACCGTTTTCTTTTGTTTCCTTAGTTAGATCAGGCCAGATGGCGTGCTAACTCCCTGCATTGCATGCCGTTGCCATTTGGAAACAAAGACATTAATGGAAGTTTTTAAAATGTTTTCCTCCCCAGCCAGAAATCGCAACCGGAGATCCCGGGTTCGATTCCCGCCTGGGGCGGGGAAGTTTTCTTTAACCAGAATTATTCCCTATCCCTCACAGAGTCTGGAAATATGTATGTGAGAGTGAATGAGGAAAATAAAACGTAAAGCACCTACAGGCAAGTTGTTTCTAATGCAAAGCCCCCGATATGACCTTAGATGTTAAAGACCACTATATAGATGAAACAATAAAAACAAATCTGATGTGTTCCATTCACATGACTTTCTCTACATCTCTGCAACAAATTATTGTTAAAAAGCTTATGCTTCTATTTACTTCATGCTAATCAGAAAAAAAAAAAAATAGCAGAAATAGTCTTATTACTTGCTTCCTTGTAAGTAGAAGCGAAATAAGGGACTACCTTAGGTTAAAGTGATAGTCAAAAGCTGGTTGCTATGTCAATGAAGTTCCTTTGTTTATATGGATCGGAGTTGACAAGTTCCTGTATGAGAAAGATATGTTTTTCATAGCAGAAACCAAAAATAAGGAATGACTCAAAAACGACGAACTCCACGAAAAAAATGTATATAACATAAATCGTGTGTTTTAACGTGCTCTACATATATGTGTAGTAAGCTTTTGTCCATCTCTTACGGTTTAGCAGTTATTCAAAATTCCGTAAAATTCATCCAGAATAAACTACTCTTCAGAGGCTATTGCTAGAAAATTCAAGATATAAATTTTATTTCCCAGGTGAATATGTTTAATATACGAATTTTTAATCAAAATCGTTCGAGCCATTTTTGAGAAAATTAACATTTTCGAAAAAAGTTTAATGTAAAGGGTAGTTAGGGGTGGGGGGATTTTTCTCCAAATCTTCGTGTCGCATCCCTGGAAGATACTAAACTTAAATACCAAGTTTGGTATTTTACCGACTTTTCGTTTTTGAGTTATCGTGTTCACAGATAAACGGACACATCGACAAACGGACACACACAGACCTTTTTCTGAAAATACTTTCTTTGCATACAGGGGACCCTAGAGCATATATTTCCGGTGAAATCTCGGTATTGAATTTTTTGGTAGAGTGCAATACCTTCTCTATACACTATATACGTAGCACGTATAGAGAAAGTAAAAATTAGCAGAAATAGTCTTATTACTTGCTTCCTTGTAAGTAGAAGCGAAATAAGGGAGTAGCATAGGTTAAAGTGATAGTCAAAAGCTGGTTGCTATGTGACTGAATTCCTTTGTTTGTATGAACAGCAGTCGACAAATTCCCGTATGAAAAAAGTATAAGTATAAGTTTTTCAAAAACAACGAATATCTCAAAAATGATCAAATCCACGAAAAACATGTACATAACATAAATTGTGTGTTTTAATGTGCTCTACATTTTTTGCACGGTAAGTTTTTGTCCATCTGTTACGGTTTGGCAGTTATGCAAACTTCTGTAAAATTCATCCAGAATAGAGTGGTCTTCAGAGGCTATTCCCAGAAAAATCAAAATATACATTTTATTTGTCAGGTAAATATTTTAATATACGATATTTTAATCAAAATCTGTAGAAGTGACAACTCCAGATATCATTAAAAAATTCATCGTTTAGTACTGGAGGACCGCAGATTAAAGTTGTTTGAGATAGCAGAGCAGTAAACATATCAAAAGAACGTGCAGGTAATGTTTTGGGCTTTCACGAGGCCTGTGCAAGATGGGTGCCGCGTTTGTTGACACCTGATCAAAAGTTACAAAGAAAAACTGTTTCTGTTAGGAATGTGGAGCTCTACCGTAAAACTTCCAGTGATTTTTTTGAGACGGCTTATTACCATGGATGAAACTTGGATACATCACTACACTCCAGAAAGTAAATCACTCTAAACAGTGGATTGCGCCAGGTGAACCAACTCCAAAAAAGGCAAAGTCAACTTTGTCAGCTAACAAGGTAATGGTGAGTGTTTTCTGGGATCACAGGAATTATTTTTGATTACTTGGAAAAGGGTAAAAATATCACAGGTGACTACTACGCAAGCTTACTGCAACGTTTGAGTGATGAAGTGAAAAGAAAAAGATCTCATTTGGCAAAAAGTGAGAAAGAGAGAGAGAGAGAGAGAGAGAGAGAGAGAGAGAGAGAGAGACAATCTTGTTTCATCAGGACAATGCTCCGGCCCATTGTTCAGTAATTGCAATGGAAAAAATGTGCGAATTAAAGTTGGAATTACTTGAACACCCACCCTATTCGCCAGACCTAGCTAGCACCCAGTGACTACCACCTGTTCCAAAACCTCAAAAAATTTCTAGGAGGAGGAAGATTTCACAGCAACAAGGAGGTCATTGATGCAGTAAACGGCTATTTTGAGGACCTTGATAAATCGCATAATTAAATAAGAACACCGATATGACAAATGTATTAGCCTTTCTGAAGATTATGTTGAGGAATAAAGCAAAAAATAAATAAATGCAATTTTCATTGAGAGGCCCGGGATTTATTAGCCGATCCTTGTATATGTGTTGTAGAGAAATTAATAATACAAAGCCAGACCCTTTACAACTGATATCCAGCGAAAATTGTATATACCACTAACTAAACTGCTGTGCTGTGTCGAACAGATGGTGCAGATGCTTTCTCCGCCTTGCTAGATGATATTGTTCCGGTGTAACCACTTAAACATGCAGTTGTTAAGACATTTGTGTATCTTTGCATGCTGTCTTAAAATCTCATGCCATTAATTCACCTCATCCGTTCCTGCGCGGGGCAGTAGTCACAAAACATCCGAGTTGGGTCGAGGTGTTCCCTGCTCACAGTTATTAATCAATGCACACGCGGATAACCGTCATCCTGGTGAAAGCGTTAGATAGAACGTTTCATTATTTCAGTGACGGTCTTCATCATTGTTAAACGTTCAGCAGTGGAGAGTCGATCATGATTGCTGGCACAAAGGAAGGGAAGGAAAGCCTGTGATAATGAAGCAGTAGAAAAAGTCATTACTATGAGGGGAGGAGGGGGAGAAACTGGAATGAGCAAACATTGGAAATCAGGAAGACTCAAGATTCAAGTACCACACTCTCTCTCTCTCTCTCTCTCTCTCTCTCTCTCCAAGTGAGGAGTTTCAAGTATCCCATATTAACGTATGATGTGTAGAGTTGATATTTGGCTTTTATCTACTCCAATTACAACCACATAGTTCGTAACAGGCCAGGAATTTCAGAGAGGGACTTCAATCGATCCACTTGTGGAGCTGAGCGGCCTACTACCTGACGTGCGCTCTCACAAGAGTTTCTCTACCCAAACTACTCCTCTACTTCATGCTTATTTAGATCAGGCTAGTCCGAAAGTAACTTTACCGAGATACTGACGTCAGGTCTCTTTACCACCAACCCTGTCAATGTTGACGAGTCACATATACTGTCATATATACCAGAGGTTCTTTATTAAGCCCTTAGAAAAAGAGAAAAACAAATTATTTTTGGTAGATCTTTACTTTCTTGACGCGTACTATGTGCATAGCGTATAGAGAAGGTACCTATTGTAATGCACCCAAAAATTTGATACCGAGATTTCACAGAAAATATAAGTTTTGAGGTCCTCCGAGTGAAAAAACACTTTCAGAAAAAGGTCCATGTGTGTGCTTGTGTGTATGTGTCTTGGGCACCTCAGCCCAAAAATGAAAAGTCGGTTAAATACCAAACTTGGTATTTGAGTATCTTCCAAGGATGCGACAAGAAGATTTACAAGAAAATCCCACCACCCCAAGTACCCTTTACATGGAACATTTTTCGATAATTTTGATTCAAATACCTTATGTTTAAGATGTTTTTATGACAAACGAAATGTATATCTTGAAATTTCTGGGAATAGTCTCTGAAGACCTCTTCATTCTTTTGTAGTGGTGTATCCATATTTCATCCACAGTCACATATCGACGCAGAAATTCGTAATGACTATGACGGAAACGTGTTCTCAACTGAGAGGAAACGCGGCACCCATCTTGCCAAGACCTTTGTCAGACTTCATTTTTGGTACAACATTGAGAACACAGTACCTTGTCATATGCATTTGGCCACATCTATTCCGCAAACCTTGATTCGTCGATCGCTCAAAACCACATCATGGATTTTGTCAATCATTTCGGAGAGAGTCACTTCTTATGGACGTCCGGAACGATGTTCATCATTTGTGGATGTACGGCCACGTTTAAATTCATGTATCCAATTGTAAAGTGTTACAAATGCAGAAACAAATGTGCCATGAACTTCATCCAACTCGGCTTTCATCTCTTTTGGTGGCAAGCCTTTTAAATAGAAGTGTTTAATCACCGCACGAAACTCGTTATTTTCATCCTTCTAAAGAAACACAAGATTGTTGAATCAATCGCCTATGGCAACGAAGCCACGCAATATATGTGTTATATGTTGAATTTTCTGGGAATAGCCTTTGAAAACCTCTTTATTCTGGATGACTTCTGTATAACTTTTGTATAACTGGTAAACCGTAACAGACAGACAAAAACTTACGACACAAAACAATGAAAATCTCATTAAATACCCACATAACGTCATATACATTTTTTACTTTCTCTAGCCCCATATGTACAATGTACATAGGGATAGAGAAGTATTGTATCCACCCAAAAATTCGATACCGAGATTTCACCGGAAACACATGTTTTAGGACTCCCATGTATCCAAAAAAAGCATTTTCAGAAAAAGGTTCTTGTGTGTGTGTCCGTGTGTCTGTGAACACGAGTAACTCAAAAACGAAAAGTAGCTAAAATACCAAACTTGGTATTTAAGTTTAGTATCTTCCAGGGATGCGACACGAAGATTTTGAGAAAAATCCCCCCACCCCAAACTACCCTTTACATGGAACTTTTTTCGAAAATTTTTATTTTCTTAAAAATGGCTAACGACTTTGATTAAAATATCGTATATTAAAGATATTTACCTAACAAATAAAATGTATATCTTGAATTTTCTGGGAATAGCTTCTGAAGACCTGTTTATTCTGGATGAATTTTGCTTAATTTGGCATAACTAGTAAACCGTAAGAGATAGACAAAAACTTACTGTACAAAAAATGTAGGTCTTATTAAAATACACAAGTTATGTCATATACTTTTTTCTCGTGAGCTTACCGTTTTCGAGGTATTCATTGTTATTAGTTTCAGTTGTGAAGTACTTATACTTTTCTCAGACGGGAGTGTCCGTTTTTCATTTGTTCTACTCCTGGCCAAGGAAAGAAGCGATTTGTAATGACAAGGTGCAGAAAGAAGAAGAATCTTATGTAGGAAGTTTATAGAACAGCTAGAGAAAGTCATGTGAGTGTAACACATCAGATTTTTTGGTAAAGTAACCGTTTTCGAGATTTTCCGAGTTATTGGTTTCAGTTTCAAGCTACTTTTCGTGTCTCTATTGTTAACTCTTAGCATGCAAGGAGAACCGAATTGATTTCACAAATCAACCTACCTTTAAAACATTTGACTGCGGCTTTAGCCTAGTGTATTCCCTGCTACTTAGCTACACATTTCTAATGCTCTGGACTATAGACATTTTAATATGGTGACATAAACCTTCTCTACGGAGCAGGTTGATACAAACCCGCTGTTCTAATCTGCAGAACCGAAATAATTTACAACTTTGTCATAGTTGTGCGCATGCGCGAACTGTAGTTTATTGCCTCTCTTGCAATAAACGCCATTAGTAACATTAGCTGGCTCATACGAGTAACTCCGCCAGTAGATATACAACTATCCAGACCATAAAATGGGAAAGTGGCAAGTAGAACATTTAACTGCCCTTTGGTGGTCGGGGTGATCAGCTCTTTCATCAAAACTTTGTTGTGTTTTGAAAACTTGTCATCCATAAATCTGTTGACAAATCTGATATACGAGGGAGATCCACAAAGTAACGAACGTTTCGGCATAACTAAATATCAACAGAAAACTTTATTCACAAAGTTAGCAGTACATTACTGTATTTCTCAACGTAATCGACATTACTATCAAGGTATTTATTGTCACGTGGTACCGGTTTTTCATTGCAAATGTTATGCTCTTCCACCGCTAAAGATACGAGCCAAGCTGTTCAACGAAATCGTTTCCACCCAAAAAGTCATGTACAGTGAAATACCGACTTTTCTGAATTCTTTCATCAACATTCGCTTTCAACTCTTCCATAACAATTGATGAACTTCCACTCCGGTCTTTATCGTACACACTGGTTCTTCCTTGATTACTCGTAAATTATACGCCATTTCCTCACTGAAGACTTGTTCATTGTATTATCACCATACATTTGCTTTATTTGCCTATAAAATCCGATTGGCTGAACATTTTGTTCACTAAAAAACAACAAAAAAAGAAACAAGTTCTTTGGCGGTTGAAAATCATAACATTGATATTGAAAAAAAATCTGATGTGTTCCATTCATATCACTTTCTCTAAATCTCTGTAACAAATTATTGTTAGAAAACTTATACTGTTATTCACTTCATACTAATCGAGAAAAAATTAGCAGAAATAGTCTTATTACTTGCTTCCTTGTAAGTAGAGGCGAAATAAGGGAGTACCATAGGTTAAAGTGATAGCCAAAAGCTGGTTGCTATGTGACTGAAGTTCCTTTATTTGTATGTACAGGAGTTGACAAATTCCTGTATGAGAAAAGTATACGTTTTTCAAAGTTGAAAATAAAAACAAGGAATATCTAAAAAACGATCAACTCCAAGAAAATAAAATATATATCATAAATTGTGTGTTTTAAGATGCTCTACATTTTTTGCGTGGTAAGTTTTTCTCCGTCTCTTACGGTTTAGTTGCTATGCAAAATTCCGTAAAATTCATCCAGAATGACATTTTATTTGCCATATAAATATCTTTAATATGCGGTATTTTAATCAAAATCGTTAGAGCCATTTTTCAGAAAATCAACATTTTCGAAACTTTTTCTATGTAAAGGCTAGTGGGGGGATTTTTCTCAAAATCTTCGTGTCGCATCCCTGGAAGCTACTAAACTTAAATACCAATTTTGGTATTTTACCGACTTTTCGTTTTTGAGTTATTGTGTTCACAGACACACGGACACAGACCTTTTTCTGAAAATACTTTTTTTGGCTACAGAGGACCCTGAAACATATTTCCGGTGAAATCTTGGTATTGAATTTTTTGGTGGAGTGCAATACTTTCTCTATACACCATACATATACATAGTAAGTATAGAGAAAGTAAAAAGAGGTGCAAAGAAAGATATATCCCGTTTGAGAAAAGTTGAACTACCTTAAAACCAATAAACTCGGAATATCTCGAAAACGGTTAAATCTATAAAAATGTAGATGTCATAAATTGATGTGTTTTAATGAAGTCAAACTTTTTTTGTGCATTTCATATGGTTTACCAGCTATACAAAATTTATACAAAATCCATCCGAATAAACAGGTCTTCAGAGACTATTCCCAGACAATTCAAGAAATACATTTTGTCATAAAATATTTTAAACATATGACATTTTAATAAAACTCCTTAGAGCCATCTTTGAGAAAATCAAAATGTTGCATATAAAGGGTAGCTAGGGGCGATGGGTTTTCTTGAAAATATTGGTGCAGCATCCTTGGAAGATACTGAACTTAAATACCAAGTTTGAGCTACGCTGTCCAAGACATACACGGACATTTTTCTAAAAATATTTTTTTTGGACTCGGGAGACCTCAAAAATAAATTTCCGGTGCAGTCTCGGTATCGAATTTTTGGGTGGAATACAATACCTACTCTATTCGCTATGTACATTATTTAGTGTTAGTGAAAGTTGTTTTATGGTTGGAATTTATTTCATTTCAGTTTATATTAATTTGTTTTTGTTTTAAATTAAATTTTGAGTCATTAGTATATAAGTATTATCTGTAAAATAATGATGTATAACAATAATTTAAAAGTGGGAAATGAATGATAAAGTTTGCAATATACGTCCTGGTATAGGGAACAAGATGCCAGGATGTTGTATTAGAGATTTTATTTTATTTTTTGTACATACGGTTGCTATGTACATTGCTACTGGTTTATCTCACATTATGTAACTATAGAAATATAGTAACAATAATGTGGGATAAAGTAATAAAATATTTAAGAATAATAATTATAATAACTATAAAACTAATAACTATGGTATAATTAGAATAAATATTAAAGAACTTTCATATACAGTTATAACAATAAATAATAAAATAAACTATAATAAATAATGATTAAAATAATAAATAAATAATAACTTGATAAAAGGACAATAATAAATAATTAAATAAATTAATTATAGTATAATAAAGTGATAATCAATTATAATTAGTAATACAAAATAATAACCTAAATTTTAAAAATAAATATAATTTAAAATTTTTAGGCAGTTAATAATAATTAATATAATACATAAACATTTAAATATTAAATTTAATTCTGATAAATATATGGGTTCAAATGTATAATTCAATTTAAGTTAGGTTAGGTTAAGTTATTAATCTGACAAATTTATATTTATTCTATTTTGTAAAATTTAAAATAAAAGTTTGTTAATAAACGAAATAAGGTGTGCAATATTTGCCCCGGTGTAAGCAATTAGATATCGGGGTATAGTATACACATTTTATTTTAATTTTTTCATTTTTTGTGCATACGGGCTATAAAAGGTAGAAATTCTTCTTTTTTTTTTTGACTGAGGGGACCTCAAGACAATAATCTGAAATCTCGATATCGAATTTTTCGGTGGAATGCAATACCTTCTATATACACTAGTAAGTGTATAGTATGTAAACTTTTTTTATTTATAGGGTCTCAAAGATACATTTACGGTGATATCTCGGTATCAATTTTTTTGGGTGGAATAAAATACCTTCTCTACCTATTATATACTTGTACATATGCGTTAGAGAAATAAAACTATTATTTTCAATAATCGTTCCATAACATGGGAATAGACTGTCACCACTGGCTTTGTATTAACATTAAATATTTTATATCGTAAACGTTATCGTGATAGAAACGTAAGAATAAAAATCTGATGTATTACACTCACATGACTTTCTCTAGCTACTCCACAAACAAACTTCTTACAAAAGATAATTCTTCTTCCAACACCACGCTAATCGAGATAAACATTAGCAGAATTTTGTTACTTAGTTCCTTATAAGTAGATAAGTAGATTGGAGTGATAGTCAAATGTTTTAAAAGCTGTCGTAATGCGATTGTCATTGCAAATCGCTTCTTTGCTTGGCCAGGAGTAGAACAAAAGAAAAACGGACACTTCTTGTGTGAGAAAAGAGGAATACCTCGAAAACCGTAAGTTCCACGAAAAAACATATATATGACATAACTTGTGTATTTTAACAAGATCAACATTTTTATATAGTAAGTGTGTGTCCATCTCTTACGGTTTACTAGTTATGCCAAATTAAGCAAAATTCATCCAGAATAAAGAGGTCTTTACAAGCTGAGTATTCAAGATATACATTCTATTTTTAATAGAATGGCTCTAATATGTGGTATTTTAATCAAAATCGTTTAGGGTCATTTTTAGTCGCAGAAGATAGCTAACTTAAATACCAAGGCTGGTATTTAACGGTCTTTTCGTTTTTGAGATATGCTGTCTACCCATCCATCCACCCACACACATCTGTTTCTGAAAATACTTTTTTTTTTTTACTCAAGGGGTCCTAAAACATGTATTTCCGATGAAAGCTCAACATTGAATTTTTGGGTGGAATGCAATACTTCTGTATCCTTAGAATTTACGATTCTATTTATGAAATAAGTTCCAACATCAGTATGTGCAGGTGAAAACATTGCTGCATTCGCTCCTCAGTGCAACACAAGAACGTAAAACGGAACTAATTCATAAGTAAGCGTTTAATTTAAACAGAGTTGGCCTAGAACTCGTTTCCGTTGAGTTGTGTTTTCCAGGAATTAAAGCACACGCATGCTGAATATCCAAGGAATGAGCAGAAATTTATGCATCCGCGGTGATGTATGGCGTGGCTATGGTAAATTGGGGACCGCCGGTGCTGCCCTCTGCGTCACGCTGCATAATTTATACGGAGTCCCACCCGCCGGACACGTGCACGTCATTCTCATGTAAACTGTTTACATTGCAAACAACTGCAAGGACGGATTCCTATTTTCAGCTACATGCACTTCCTGCATACATGTTTACCAGTTAGTGCTGCTGTTAAGAAACGAGCTTCTGCCGGTATTATTAGCGTTCCTAGGAATCTTATATTTAATATATACACCATAAAGAGAACATTTGTTAAGAGTATGAACAATCATGAGAATACGCAACAATTTTTTATTTTAACGATAACTGAGAAACTTGTTAAATTAAACAACAAAATGTTTCCAAATATTCGACATTACTTTCAGATTGTGCATAGACTATTTTTACTTTCTCTATGTGTACTATATATAGTGTATAGAGAAGATACTGTATTGCACCCAAAATTCGATACCGAAATTTCACCGGAAATACATGTTTGGGTCTCCGGAATCCAAAAAAACATTTTTAGTAACATATCCGCGCGTGTGTATATCTGTATGTGTGGCTGTGGACAGCATAGCTCAAAAATGAAAAGCGCGTTAAAAACCGAACTTGGTATTTAAGTTTGGTATCTTTCAAGGATGCGACACGGAGATTTTCAAAAATATCCCCCACCCCAAACTACCTTTTACATGGAAAAAATTTCCAAAGTTTTGATTTTCTTAAAAATGGCGCTAACGATTTTGATTAAAATCTCGTATATTTAAATATTTACTTGAAAAATAAAATGTATATCTGGAATTTTCTGGGAATAGCCTCTGAAGAGTACTTTATTCTGGACGAATTTTACGGATTTTTGCATAACTGCTAAACCGTAAGAGATGGACAAAAACTTACCACACAGAAAATGTAGAGTACATTAAAACACACAATTTATGTTTTATACATTTTTTCGTGGAGTTGAGCGTTTTTAAGATATTCCTTGTTTTAGTATCAGCTTTGAAAAACTACTTTTCTGATACAGGAATTTGTCAACTCCTGTTCATACAAACAAAGGAACTTCAGTCACATAGCAACCAGCTTTTGACTATCACTTTAACCTATGGTACTTCCTTATTTCGCTCCTACTTACAAGGAAGCGAGTAATACGACTATTTCTGCTAATGTTTTCTCAATTAGCATGAAGTAAGTAGAAGCCTAAGTTTTTTAACAATAATCTGTTGCAGAGATGCAGAGAAAGTCATGTGAATGGAACACAGATTTTTTGTAAAAAAAAATATTGTTCTACGAAGGGTGGAAGTCCTGAGGTTGAACCGTTGCCTAGTTTGGACCACGTGTGCTGGTAATTTAAATCTAATGTTGGCTCTACTGGTGAGAAATGTTCCAACGGTCAGTCGACTGTTGCTATTGTATTTTGTTTGTTTGTGTTGTGCTGCAAATCATAGCCTCCTGCATACAGCACGTGTAAGTAAATTAATTATCTGTAGTGTAGCTCATTAGTCAATAACTGCTATACTTAACAAAACTAGAGTTTAATTTTGTGCCTTCCTGTAGCATCTTCTTTTCTTATGTGACGTGCAGTTGCCCAAGTTGGACCACTGCGTCTTTCCTAACTTGGACCGGCTCATTTTAGGACAAACTCTTAACAATCAATACTTCAGTGCAATATATAATCAGGGGTAACGTTTTTGGAATTTGAAGATGTCCAAAAGATGAGCTGAAGGTCGTCGAGGCAACTTGCACAGTGTGCTCATATACACCGAGTATCAAAAGATACAATAGAGTTGGGTCGAGCTATCGATTCATAGGATTCGTTCATGTGACGATTTAGCTGTGCATATACATATATAAAACAGTTTTAAATCCCAATGCTTGCTTTCATCCCTAATCAATATAAAGACGCTCGTGGTTGCTTCGGCAGTGTCCGTTTTCTTATGTATATTCTTATATTTAGCCTCATGGCCACAGCACTATTTATTTTCTCACAATAACATAAATGGTTATAAATCCCTGGTACACTCTGGCAGCGCACTCGTCAAAGTACTTAGAAAGGTGGAAGCAAAAGAAAAACAAACCCCAATAGGACCTGATCACGATTTCGATTCATACAATTCAATTTGAACAACGATTCATGTTGAGACTAGCACAATTTACGCGATTCTCTTTAACGACGATGCATGCCAAGATTGACACGATTCTTTCTTTGTAGTCGTTCATATGAACGATTCTGTCATGAATCGCCCCACGTCTACAATAAAGAGACATGCTGACAATAAAACACGCTCTTCGGAAGTCTTTTACCTATGAATTGGAAAAGTTCTCGAAAATCACTTTCTCGTATTTGAAGAAAGAAACATTTCTGTTCAGACTGCAATTAAAGTTTCGTATTATACTTAATATCACCTACAGACATGATAAGTGTATTTCAGCGTTATGTTTTCTTACATTTCTCTATTTGAGGAGGGAAAAAAAAATAAAATCAGCATTAATTTACCAACATATGAGAGCTGTCCCGGAAGAACTCGACCTAAAAAGAAAACACATTTTTGTTTCTCTACATAGTCTCCTTTCAGCTCGATACACTTTTCTCAGCGATGTTCAATAGCTTCGATATCCTGTTTATAGTGAGAACTATCGAGGTCTGTAAAATAGTCATCAACTGCAGACTCCACCTCTTCATTGTTGGCAAATCTTCTATCGCCAAGCCATTTCTTCAAGTTTGGAAACAGAAAACAATCAGAGGAGGCTAAATCAGTGAATAAGGTGCATGAGGAAGCAATTCCAACTTTTAACTTATTGATTTTGGCTAAGGCGATAATGGACGTGTGAACTGGTGCACTGTCTTGATGAAACGAAGCTTTCTTTTTCGCTAAATGCGGCCCTTTTTGCTCGATTTCATCACCCAAACACCGTAACAAGTTCGCGTAATATTCGTCATACTTTTCCTTTATTGAGATAATCAATGAAAATTATCCCGTGTGCGTCCCAGAAAACTAACGCCATGACCTTGCTCGCGGATGGAACTGTCTTCGCCTTCTTTGGAGCCGATTATTCCCTTCCAATCCAGTGTTTTAATTGTTCCTTCATCTCAGGTGTGAAGTGATGGCCCCTGGTTTCATCTATTGTTATGAATCGACGCTAAAACTCAACTTTATTGCAGTGAAACATTGCCAAACACTCGACTGAAAAATCTTCAGGACGCTGTTTTTATTCTATTGTGAGCAAACGCGGCACACAACTTTCTCATATCCAAATTTTCAGTCAGTATGCGATGTACAGAACTTTTTGAAATGCCTACAATGATTGCTAGCTCGCACACTTTCAGTCCAGGTTATCCAATACCATTTTGTGGATTTTCTTTACAATTTATGGACTGGTAACCTCGTTTGGTCGACCACTGCGATGTTCGTCTTGGCAGCTCGTACGGCCACACTTAAACTCTGCCACCCAACATTTCACTCTTGTAAACGAAGGAGCACACTTCCCCAAAGTAGAATCTAGCTCAGCTTTAATATTAGTTGGACCAAGACCTTTCAAATGAAAGTATTGTATCATATACCGACGACCAGTTTTATCCATGTTTATAAATTCGCTGAGAGCCTTCATTAATGATGGCTGCTAAACAATTTAAAATCGTTAAATTTCAAACAAGCGCTATCTGTACGCATGGTCGGGTACTTCTGGGATAGGCACTGTAAATATCTTACGATGATGAACACCTCAAAAATATTTATTTTGTATATAATAAGGAATAACTATATTAGCATCTTGTATTTCTGATAAATATGCTAAATTATACTTTTTTAAAATATTAGACTTCTTATTTACAGCTTACTCACAGGTTTACCATCTGGTCCAACTTAAGCAAATAAAAGATCCAAATTAAGCAACCGTTTCCCACTTTGGACCATTTGTATACTTTATAAATTTTAAATTATAAGCCTTTAAGTTATCTATTTATTGAAAATGTAGTATCACTTGATGAAAGTGTGTAAAATGTAGATTATCATACAGTACAGTGTGCGCACAAGGGGGGAAATTTAAAATTACGTGAGTAAGTATGTTTTTTTGAGGTTGGTATATATTCATATTATTCTCCTGTCAGATACCCATTGTTGACGACTTCGATTGTTGTCGCTCTTATGGCAACAAATCTTATGAATCAAATTAGTTGATGCCGAGATATTGAGAAAGAAAGGCTGACACAAGAGATCACACAATTGAGTGTCCGCTATGTGGTTCATGAGCGTCAAATTAACGGCAAATCAATGGAAAATGTCATGGACGATTTCGTTGCACGGTTTGTGAAAGAGCACCGACAAGGAAGACGTTGTTAGCGTGGGAACGGAAAACATTTTTAACGGGCGACGCGACCAGAATTGGAAGACCATCCACCAGACTTGGACTTTGTGCTGACGTGGAAAGATCTTTCAACAATCTCCGGTTAAAACCTTAAGGAAACGTGCTGCAGATTTAGGGGTACCGGGATTAACCATGAGGAAACACATTAAAGTGGATCTGAAAATGAAGTGATGGCGTCCATTGAATGCATTATCAGATGCTGATTTGGAGTCACGTGTTAATGCTTGTGGTGGGATGCTGCAGCAATTCCAAAGATTGTCTGAGAAGGCAAAAGTCATATTCACAGACGAATGTACGATTTATCGCAGTTCCCGTAACCACAATGTTTATTTCTGGGGAAAAGAAAATCCAATTTTTTTCGAAGAAATCGAACGCAACCCATCACATGTCATGTCTGGGCTGGAATGACACAAACTCATCTTTTTGGCCCATATTTTTTAATGGTCCTGTTAATCAGGGCACTTATCTCCAGATGATTGATGTCTGGTTCCTCCAACAGCTGCAAAATGCGGGAATCTTAAACAGTGTTGGTTTCAATATGATGGGGCGCCAGCCCACTTCGGAGTGGCTGTTCGACTATCTTTGGAAATCGTTGGATCGGTAGAGGATCGGACAATCTCACAGGGCCTCCAAGGAGCCCTGGTCTAACAACTCCAGATAATGCACTATGGGGTTACCTCAAAGACAAGGTGCGGTACGCTACAACTGGTGCGGTGCGAGTAGCTTTCCAGACACTGACTCCAATCATGTTGAGTAAGATGAACACGAGAACATGGCGGCTGTGCAGAGACAATGGGGGGACACATACCGATGTTTTGGAGTTCTAAGATGTAAGGAGGAACATTTAATTACATAAATATTGGAAATTTGTACTTTTTTCAGGTCAGTTTGAATTTGATATAGGGATATACGAACTGTGTGTGCACATCTTTTTAATTTTCTTTCGACTAAAATATATACAAGAGAGGCTTGAGGTAACAAAATATAAAAGTGGTCCAACATAGGCAACTTTCCCATATATTTGTATTATTTCTACTGTATGCACATTTAGATACATTTATCTGTATCATCAATGTATTTACTAATTGTATGAGTGGAAAAAATGCCAATGTCTTATCTCTGCTAAAGAAATTCATATATACTTACAGAGTATTCAGATGCTTTAGGTCCTTGAAGGTGTCCGGTGGAATCTCTCTGATTTTGTTGAACCTCAGATCCCTGCAAAGCAAGAAATAACAGTTTAAATCACCCAACTTCTTGTTAATTCATTATGCACACAAAAGTCCCAAGTTGGGATGAGAAAGTGAGGTCATTAAATGAAGCGAAAATAAAGGCAAGAAATTTGAAAGCACTTTTTGTTTAATTGAAATGAAACCTTCTTCTGAAACAACAGCTTAATTACCCAAGTCGTAAAATAAGTTCTCAGTTTTAAACAGCTTCACTTTATTAATGCGGGGGAGGTGCAAAAGTATTAACCATTTCCTGAGCACAGCTATCCTTCAACACAGGGAAAAGTTTTCTCTCTTGCATGAGAAATTGGATAATCTTCATCTTGGCAGATACTGCAGTGGTTCATTTTATAGTACAGTAGTCTTGTTTCAGGCTTTGCAGCAAACAAACTGCTGGAATATCTTACATTCACATGGGTGTCTCTACGCTTCCTCTATTAAGTAATTACAATAAATAAAGTATCGTATTTCACTCGAAAATTCAATACCGAGATATTACTGAAAAATCTGATGAGTTCCATTCTCATGACTTTCTCTGTATCTCTGAAACAAATTATTGTTAAAAAACTCTTGCTTCAATTTTCTTCATGCTAATCGAGAAACCGCAGAAATAGTCTTATTACTTGCTTCCTTGTAAGTAGAAGCGAAATAAGGGAGTACCATAGCTTAAAGTGATAGTCAAAAGCTGGTTGCTATTGGACTGAAGTTCCTTTGTGTGGACAGGAGCTGACAAATTCCTGTATGAGAAAAGTATAAACATTTTTCAAAGCTGAAACCAAAGCTGAAGTTTACTTTATTCTGGATAAATTTTACGGAATTTTGCATAACTGCTAAACCGTAAGATGTAGACAAAACTTACCACACAGAAAATGTAGAGCACATTAACACACAATTTATGTAATTTACATTTTTTTTTCGTGGAGTTGATCGTTTTTGAGATATTCCTTGTTTATGGTTTCAGCTTTGAAAACACACTTTTCTCATACAGGAATTTCTCAATTTCTGTGCATACAAATAAAAGAACTTCAGTCACATAGCAACCAGCTTTTGACTATCACTTTAACCTATGGTACTCCCTTATTTCGCTTCTACTTACAAGGAAGCAAGTAATAAGACTGTTTCTGCTAATTTTTTCTCGATTAGCATGAAGTAAATAGAAGCATGAGTTTTTAACAATAATTTGTTGCAGAGATGCAGAGAAAGTCATGTGAATGAGACACATTAGCTGTTTTAATTAATATAGAAGCTAAAAACACACAGGCAGGCTGATACCGAACGTTGCAGCTAAGGACAGATTGGTAAAACGTAGTGCAATGCAATTGGGAACGTTCTCTGGGGCAACATGGTGATAATTTACATGTAATTATCTACTGGGAAACCATATTTTCCGAGGGTCCGTGTGTCCGACCGGGCAGTTACATTTAACTACGCAATGAAACTTTCAATATGTCTCCGGCTTTTGTTTCACTAAAATAATTAAACACGCACTTTTAAACATTCCTGAAATATTACATCAACACAACTTCTCTATCGAAAAAAAAATTAACACTTTTTCTTTCTCTAACACGTATGCACATACGATTAGAGAAGTCATTGTATTCCAGCTCAAAATTTGATGCCGAAATTTGACAGAAAATTATGTTTTGAAGTCCCCTAGGCGCGAAAAATTTTTTTTAGAAAAATTTGCCCGGTATGTGTGTGTGTGTTTGTCTGTGGACAGCATACCTCAAAAACGAAAAAACTTTTAAAAACCAAACTTGATATTTAAGTTCAGTATCACCAACATTTTAAAAGAAAACCCTTCTCTAATAGCTACACAAGAAGTCCTCGTCGTTTCATACCATTTTTTTTTTTTTTCATTTATATAGGCCCCTTTAACATCTAAGGTCATATCGGGGGCTTTGTCAGTTGGTTTAAATCATTTTTTTTCTAAAAGCACACACACATACTTCCACACTCTGTGGGGGATAGGGAATAATTCTGGCTAAAGAAAAATTCCCCGCCCCAGCCGGGAATCGAACCCGGGACCTCCGGGTGACAAGTCAGCTCGCTGACCACTCGACCACGGAGGCAGTCCATTCCACGTTTGTTTCACTCCTGGATATGGAAAAAACCTAATAGCAATGTCAACCACATAATAGTGTCGCACTATTAGAAGATTTGGCTATCACTTTAGTGTATACCCCTATTTCCCTTCTATTTACAAGAAAACAAGTAATAAGATCATTTATGCAACTCCACCCAAAAATTCGATACAGAGATTTCACCGGAAATATATGTTTTACGGTTCCCTGTATCCTAAAAGAGCATTTTCAGAAAAATATCCTCGTGTGTGTGTCCGTGTGTCTGTGAGCACGGTAAGTCAAAAACGAAAAGTCGGTAAAATACCAAATTTGGTATTTAAGTTTAGTATCTTCTAGGGATGCGACACGGAGAATTTGAGAAAAATCCCCCCACCGCAAACTACCCTTTACATGGAACCTTTTTTCGAAAATTTTGATTTTCTCAAAAATGGGTCTAACGATTTTGATTAAAATATCATATATTAAAAATATTTACCTGACAAATAAAATATCTTGAATTTTCTTGGAATAGCCTCTGAAAACTACTTTATTCTGGACGAATTTTCCGGAATTTTGCATAACTGCTAAACCATAAGAGATGGAAAAAAAAGTAACACACAAAAAATGTAGAGCACTTTAAAACACCCAATTTATGTTACATGCATTATTTTTCATGGAGTTGATCGTTTTTGAGATATTCCTTGGTTTTGGTTTCAGCTTTAAAACATTATAATTATACAAACAAAAGAACTTCAGTCACATAGCAACCAGCTTTTGACTGTCACTTTAGCCTAGTGTATTCCCTTATTTTCCTTCTATTTACAAGAAAACAAGAAATAAGATCATTCCTGCTATTTTTTTCTCAATTAGCATGAAGTAAATAGAAGCATAAGCTTTTTAACAATAATTTGATGCAGAGATGTAGAGAAAGTCATGTGAATGGAACACAGCAGATTTTTTTTCCCCATCCGAGAATCTCAAAGTATCACTTTTTTGAACGGAATGCAACACTTTGGGTATATACTGTAGACGAGATGACATCTAGCGTGAACAAGATGGATCCTCTGTGAGTGGTATGCAGCAGCTAACTTGATTGTGGCTACGTAGAGCGAGTTTCCTGCTGCTACTTCATCACATATGCTTTTAATGGAGCCAAGAAATTAGCCAGCTTAGTTTAAGCTTTCCATATACACACAGTACAGTCCGCGGCACCACAAATGGAACACGCTCCTCAGTACGTGCTGTACCACCGAACGTGTCACAGCTTTGGGCAGATTATATAAATTATATTAAGAAGGTGCAAATAAACATAGGAAATGACCAGAGAAAAATGGAAAACAGGTCTAAAAACGCAAGGACAAAGTTACCAGAAGGTGACAAACGACCCAGGTACAAGAGTACCGTTAAGGGTAGGACAGTTGGAAGTTCCATAGCCCGAGGGTGGACGTAACAAAATAGACATAAAAAAATTAAATAAATAAAAAACAGTTATTCCATACAAATTGACCATAATAGTTGGCCATACTATGAATCATGGGTCTAGAGCACTTACAACATTGTAAGTCGCCATCTCAAAATAATTTGAGATCACCTTGTGGTTTACCAGGAAACATGCGAGTCAGTTGAGAAATTCAGTGCTATGTCGGCATGTTGCCATGGTAGCTCAGTGGCAGAGCAACCGGCTAGAGACCGGGAGATCCGTGGTTCAAATCCCGGCTAAGGCATTGAATTTTTCAGTCTGACTATCTATCCAAGCGACGCGACTTCACTTCCTAAGGAAGACTCACTGGGTTAAGACATGATATTTAGTCCGCAGTGGAAACGAACAGGCTACATATGTCCGAGACGGAAACAGTGTTTATTTAATACACCAGAGGATGGTCAACTTCACTTGCTATGGAAGACTCACTGGGTTAAGACGTGACATTTGAGTCCGCGATGGAAACGGACTACGCGTGACGGGATAGAAACAGTGTTTAATTTAATACACCAGAGGACGGTCACAAGTAATAGGATATGATAGGTGCGGTCGCGTAAAGAGTAGCTGGAAAGAAGAAAATTTAAGAGGAATGCGTGTGAATTCGACGGCAGAAAATGTCCAAGTAAATATGAATAACAATCTTGAACTCACAGGAAACCACTTGTATCTTACTACACCTGAGCCGGGGCAACCGCAACTCTACACCAGTGATGACCAATTAGGAATGCATTGAGGGCCAGAATAAGATAAGGGCCTTACTTCAGGGCCAGTAAAATTAATAGTATAACTATATCAATGGCAACTTAAGAGCATATTATTACTATGGGCATTGTGTATAGAGAAGCTATTAAATTCCACCCAAAATTCAATACAGACATTTCGCCGAAAATACACGTTTTAGAGTCCCTGTATCGAAAAAACTGCATTTTTAGAAAAATGTCAAGTGTGTCCGTGTAACTTTGAACACGATAACTCAAAAACGAAGAATTCGTAAAATACCAAACTTGTTATTTGAGTTTAGAATCTTCCAAAGATTCGACACGAAGATTTTGAGTAAACCACACCACTCCAAAATACCCTTTACATGGAACAAGTTTTGAAAATTTTCACTTTCTCAAAAAGGATTCTGACGATTTCGATTAAAATACAGTTTATTAAAGATATTTACATTACAAATAAAATGTAAATCTTAAATTTTCTGGGAATAACCTGAGAAGACCTCTTTATTCCGGATGAGTTTTGGTGGATTTTGCGCAAGTAAACCGTAAGAGATAGGCAAAACCTTCTCCACATAAAATGTAGATCATGTTAAGACACACAATATTTACTTTCTCTACACATACTATGTACATAGTGTATAGAGAAGGCATTGTACTCACCGGAAGTATATGTTTTAGGGTCCCCTGTATCAAAAAAAAAAAAAAAAAAAAAAAAAAGCATTTTCGCAAAAAGATCTATGTGTGTGTGTGTGTGTGTGTGAACACGATAACTCAAAAACAAAAAGTTGGTAAAATACCAGACTTGGTATTTAAGTTTAGTATCTTCCAAGGATGCGACACGAAGATTTTGAGAAAAATCCCTCCACCACAAACTACCCTTTACAAAGAACTTTTGTCGACAATTTTTATTTTCTTAAAATGGCTTTAACGATTTTGATTAAAATATCGTATATTAAAGATATCTAGCTGACAAATAAAATGTATATCTTGAATTTTATGGGAATAGCCTCTGAAGACTACTTTATTCTGGATGAATTTTACTGAATTTTGCATAACTGCTAAACCGTAAGAGATGGACAGAACCTTACCACACAAAAAATATAGATCACGTTAAAACACACAATTTATGCAATATACGTTTTTTTTTTTTTTTTTTCGTGGAGACATTTCTTGTTATTAGTTTGAGCTTTGAAAATCATACAGGAATTTGTCAACTCCTGTCCATACAAACAAAGGAACTTCAGTCACATAGCAACCAGCTTTTGCCTATCACTTGAACCTATGGTACTCCTTTATTTCGCTTCTACTTACAAGGAAACAAGTAATACGGCTGTTTCGGCTAATTTTTTCACGATTAGCATGAAGTAAATAGAAGCATAAGCTTTTTAACAATAATTTTTTGCAGAGATATAGAGAAAGTCATGCGAATGGAACACATCAGATTATTCATATACGATTTCCTTGTTTTTGGTTTCAATTTGAAAATATTTAAATATTTTTCATACGGGAATATGCAAACCTTTGCCAATGCAAAGGAACGGATTTCAATTACATAGTAACCACATTTTAAAACAGTTGACTGTCTGTTTAGCCTAGTGTATTTATTACCTTCCCTTCTACTTACAAAGAACCAAGTAATAAGACAATTTCTGCTAACGTTTATGTGGATTAGCATGATGTAGATAGAAGAATAAGCTTTTTAAACATCAGATGTTTTTAACCCTTAATTGCCTGCATTAGTATACCACATATGCCGTTTTCCCTTTAATTAAAGTTTAAAAGTGGAGTTCTAGAAAAAATATATGGGAAAAAACCTACAAAATTATTATATAAAATAATATAAAAATAATAGAATTGAAAATATATGTAGATCCTTTATTTTTCTTCCCAATTAAAAGTTTAAATTTTTCTAAACCAGTTTTCAAAATCCTGCAAAGTCACTACCAAAAAGTAGTTCAAATGGTCATGAGTGTTAGGTGATAGATAATGGACTGGCCATTCATTTTTTTTTATAAAAATACAGTTCCGGAGGCTTGTCAGGACTCCGGCGCTGTATTCCTTTATTCTCCATCTTTTCCAGTTTGCTACATTTCCTTAGTAGACATTATTCTTAACGTTTTCCTTTGACATATACATACACAAACATAGACACATTTACAAACACAGAAACACCCATGCCCAAGGCGGGACTCGAACCCACGATCCTGTGCACCACGAAGCGCCAAAGTGAGACACTTTAGCGAGTGCGGCCACCGGGATCGGCAAATTTCATTCAAAGCCAAATGTTGCAAGTTCTAATCCCAGTGATGGTGGTAAAGGACGGGGAGAGCCCAAGTAAAATAATCGGTGTAATGTTTGGGAGCTAATGGGGTTACATTTGACTGTAGATATGTGGGGTTTACTCTTTTATTTATTTAAACAAACTCACTGCAATTTTAGGGCAATATTGTATAAATTGATACAATATAAAACAGTCTTGATTACTTGTTCATAGTTGAAGGTTAGTATAACATGAAATTAATCTTAGAGTACAACCTACGGTTTAAATAAGTGGAACATATAGGTACCGACAGGCAACAAAGGGTTAATACTGAGGCAGCTCACCCTGTGTTTATATTGATGTTTATTGCATATTCTGTGGCAATGCGCATCCTTCAAAGCGGGCCAGAGAAATCACGTGATATTCCATCAGTGTGGCAGCACACATTTCCCCAACTGATATCATTTGCTCTGTTGCCAAAGTAACGCATCGCTATGTTGTTTGTACTCACGGAGACAGACAGAGCACTCTACCGGAGTCTACCTCCATTATCGACCATGTCTCCCGGTACCTTAAAGAGCGATATTGTTGTCATACTTCAGACATCTTGTATCACGTGGTCCTCAGACGGTCAATGTTAGTGTGTGGTCAAAAATATTGCAATGCGCAACTGACTGTTCAAAAACTACAGTCACACACAGTGACAAACATGCCGAGGTCTTGGGTTCAAACCCAGCCCAGACCGATGGTTTTTAAATGACAATGGAACTGAAACTTTTGACTGTAGTCCCTCAAAAATTAAAAAAAAGGTTGTTTTTTTTCACTCTCTAACATATATGTACAACGTTCATTATAGGTACCGAAGATATTGCATTCCACACTTAATTTCGATACTGTGATTACACTTTACATGAAAAATATTTCGAGAATTTTACATTTCTCAAAAATGGCTCAAACGATGTTAACTAAAATGCCGTATATTAAAGATACTTGTTTTATGGAAATTGCCCCTGAAGTCCTCTTCATTCCGAATGACTTTTGCATAACAAGTAACCAATAAGAAATAGAAAACAATCTCAAGTGTTCCTTTCACATGAGTTTCTCTACATCTCTGAAACAAATTTTTGTTAAAAAGCTAATGTCCTATTTACATGTTAATCAGAAAAAAATTAGCAGATTATTACTTGCTTCCTTGTAAGTAGAAGCGAAATAAGCAGTACCATAGGTTAAAGTGACAGTCAAAAGCTGGTTGCTATGTGATGAAGTTCCATTGTTTGTGTGGACAGGAGTTGACAAATTCCTGTATGAGAAAAGTATACGTTTTTCAAAGCAGAAACCAAAAACAAGGAATATCTAAAAAATGATGAACTCCACGAAAAAAATGTATATAACATAAATTATGTGTTTTAACGTGCTCTACATTTTCTCTGTGGTAAGTTTTTGTCCATCTGTTACGGTTTAGCAGCTATGCAACATTCATTCAGAATAAAATATTCTTCACAGGCTATTCGCAGAAAGTTCAAGATATACATTTTATTTGTCAGGAAAATATCTTTAATACACGATATTTTAATCAAAATCGTCAGGGTGTAAAGGGTGGTTGCGGGTGGGGGGATTTTATAAAAATCTTGTGTCGCATTCCTGGAAATAAGCTTAAATACTAAGTTTGGTATTTAACGGTCTTTTCCTTTTTGAGCTATGCTCTCCACAGACACATGCCCACAGACGGACCTTTTTCTGAAAATGCTTTTTTTTTATTCAGGGGGACCCAAAACATGTATTCCCGGTGAAATCTCTCTATCAATTTTTTGGGTGGAATGCAATATCTACCTTCTCTACACACTACGTACATAGTACGTGTAGAGAAAGTAAAAAGTTACTACACATAAATGAATAACTCTTTAAAAAACACAATTCATGTTGTACACATTTTTTTTTTTGAGTTGAGTTAACCATTTCCGAGTTGATAGTTTCAATTTTTAAATACTGAAAACATTTCTCAAAAGAGCATTTGTCTAATTCTGACTATGCAAAAAGAACGAAGACCACCTCAGTAGTGCCGGGGTAGCGTTTCCTACATTAGAGGTTACGAGTTCGAATGACACATTTTCTCTCTCTCTCTCTCTCTTGCTCTCCCTTTCCGAGTTTTCCCTTATCCTGAGAAGACGAATGTCAAATAACTTTAAACTCCATGGACCCCGAAGTAATTTATATGATTTCATTCATTTTCTGATACGCCCCACGAGGTTAAGGACGTGAAATTAAAATCTCTTATATTTATATGACAAATAAAAAAAAAATATATATATATATATATATATATATATATATATATATAATTTTCTGGGAGTAGGCATCTCGATCTCTTTATTCTAGATGGATTTTTCTGAAGTTTGCATAACTGGTAAACCGTAAGAGATAAATACAAACTTACTACATACAAGTGTAGATCTCCTTAACACGCACAATTTATGTCATATACATTTTTTTCCTGCAGTTCATCGTTTTAGAGATATTTCTTGTTATGGGTTTCAGTTTTAAAATACTTTCTCATACGGGCACTTGTAAACTAGCCAGGCAAAGAAACGGATTTCAATCCCATAGCAACCAAATTTAGACACATTTGACTGTCGGTTTAGCCTCCCTTATTTCTCTTCTACTTATAAGGAACTAGGTAATAAGACAATTTCTGCTAATGTTTATGGCAATCAACATTACCTATATAAAAGAATTATCTTATTAATAATAATGTTACATAGACGTAGAGAAAATCAATAATGAGATTTTTTACTTTCTCTACACGTACTATCTCCATAGTGTATAGAGAAGGTATTGTATTGCACCCAAAAATTCGATACCGAGATTTCACCGGAAATACATGTTTTGAGACCCCTGAATCAAAAAAAGCATTCTTAGAAAAGTGTCCGTATTTGTGTGTGTGTATGTGAGGGCAGCATAGCTCAAGAACGAAAAGTCCGTTAAAAACCAAACTTGGTATTTAGGTTTGGTATCTTCCAAGGATGCGCCACGAAGATTTTCAAGAAAATCCCCCCACCCCAACTACCCTTTACATGGAACTTTTTTTTGAAAATTTTGATTTTCTGAAAAATGACTCTTAACGATTTTGATTGAAATATCGTATATTAAAGATATTTATTTACCTGTCAAATAAAATGTATATCTTGAATTTCCTGGGAATAGCCTCTGAAGACTACTTTATTCTGGATGAATTTTACGGAATTTTGCATAACTGCTAAACCGTAAGAGATGGAAAAAAACTTACCACACAAAAAATCACACACTTTGTGAAATATAAATTTTTTTTTCATGGAGTTGATTGTTTTCGAGATATTCCTTGCTTTTGGTTTCAGCTTTGAAAAACTAATGCTTTTCTCATACAGGAATTTTTCAACTCGTGTCCATACAAACAAAGGAACTTCAGTCACATAGCAACCAGTTTTTGACTATCACTTTAACCTATGGTACTCCCTTATTTCTCTTCTACTTACAAGGAAGCAAGTAGTAACACTATTTCTGCTATTTTTTTTCTCGATTATCATGAAGTCAATAGAAGCATAAGCTTTTTAATAATAATTTTTAGGGGTGTAGAGAAAGTCATGTGAATGGAACACATCAGATTTTTTTCTTGTGTTTTCTTAGTAGTTTTATATTTGGTTACTGAAAATAAACAAGGATATATTAACGCCACTTCAACTGGTATTACTTCTTTGCATCTGAGATTCTCTCTATAAATAGCGACGAGTCACCCCAAATGTGACAACGCGTTAGCCATTGCTAGATACACAAGAAACTGTCATTACAACCTGATATTCGTGGTTAAACCGTCAAAACATTGGCAAGCCAGGTATTTGAGCTGGTAAATAACTGAAATTGGAATAATGGTAGAAAGCAATCAGAACGGTAGTCATTGTGGAGGAAAAAGAAAGTAACAAGGAAGAGAAATTTGCAATATCGATGATGTTGTATTCCACAGACTCAGGAGGGAATATAGGGCCATAAAGAGACCACACGCGAAATTAGAGAGACTCGATTAAGCTGCAAGTAGGTTCCCACAAACCCCACGAGCATCGTCAAATAGACTACAACCCTTGCTTCTGTTTCTACTGGTGAGGTAAAGGCAACCTTACACGAGTAGCCAACATTTGCAATTCTTACTTAGTCCGATCAAAACTTGTGGTGGCATTTCACCAAACATAGTGAAAAAAATCTGATGTGTTCCAATCACATGACTTTCTCTACATCCCTAAAAATATTATTAGCTTATGTTTCTATTTACTTCATACTAATAGAGAAAACAACAGCACAAAGTCTTATTGATTGCTTCCTTGTTAGTAGAAGCGAAATAAGGGAGTACCATGGGTTAAAGTGAAAAGCTGGTTGCTATGTGACAGAGGTCCCTTTGTTTGTATGGACACGAGTTGACAAATTCCTGTATGAGAAAAGTATAGTTTAAAGGGATATCTCAATAACGATCAACTCCACGAAAAAAATGCATATAATATAAACTGTGTGTTTTAATGTGCTCTACATTTTTGTGTGCTATGTTTTTGTCCATCTCTTGCGGTTTAGCAGTTATGCAAAATTCCGTAAAATTCATCCAAAATAAAGCAGTCTTCAAAAACTATTTCCAGAAAATTCAAGATGTTCACTTTATTTGTCAGTTAAATATTTTTGATATACAATATTTTAATCAAAATACTTAGACCCATTTTTGAGAAGATAAAAAATTTCGAAAAAAGTTCCATGTAAAGGGTGGGGGGATTTTCTTGAAAATCTTCGTGTCGCATCCTTGCAAGATACCCAACTTAAATTCCAAGTTTTGTATTAGTGGTCTTTTCGTTTTTGAACTATGCTGCCCATAGACACACACACATACACGGACATTTTTCTAAAAATGCTTTTAATGGATTCAGGGGGACCCAAAACATGTATTTCCGGTGAAAAATCGGTATCGAATTTTTTGGGTGCATTACAATACCTTTTCTATACACTATGTACATAGTACGTGTAGAGAAAGTAATAACACTCATGTACACCAAATATTCAATACCGGGATTTCACCGGAAATACACGTTTTAGTGTCCCCTGTAGGTATCCAAAAAAAAAATTTTTTAGAAAAAGGTCCAAGTGTGTGTCCGTGTATCTAGAACAAGATAACTCAAAGACGAAGACTTCGTAAAATACCAAACTTGGCATTTAAGTTTAGTATCATCCAAGGATGCGACACGAAGATTTTGAGTAAAATCCCAAAACTATCCTTTATATTGGAACGTTCTCGAAAATGTTGATTTTCTTAAAAATGGCTCTACCGATTTTGATTAAAATAGCGTATATTAAAGATATTTACATGTCAAATAAAATGTATATCTTAAATTTTATTCAAATAGCCTCTGAAGACTACTTTATTCTGGATGAATTTTGCGTAACTGTAAAAGATATGACAAAAACCCACATGAATAATATAAATCACGCTAAAACACACAATTTATGATATATACGTTTTATTGGCCTTTTCTGATTTGTTATTTGTTTCGAATTCAAAATACTTAAACTCTTCTCACACGGTAAGTTGTAAACTCCTGGCCCTGCATAGAAACGGATTTCAACCACATAGCTACCAGCTTTTAAAAGATTTGACTATCACTTTAGCCTAGTGTATTTCCTTCTATTTACAAGGAAGCAAGTAATTAAGACAATTTCTGCTAATGTTTATCTCGATTATCATAAAGTAGAAGAATATGCTTTTAACAATAATTTGTTACAGCGATGTAGAGAAAGTCATATGAATGGAGCACATCAGAATTTTAGAAAAATGCCTACGTGTATCTGTATGTCTGTGAACATGATAACTCTAAAAGTCGCAGAATACCAAACTTTGCATTAAGTTTAGTATCTTCCAGGGATACCACACGACGATTTTGAGAAAAATCCTCCCACCCCAAACTACCCTTTACGTGGCACAATTTTCCAACATTTTTATCTTCTCAAAATTGATTCTAACGATTTAGATTAAAATGTCGCATATTAAAGGTATTTAAATGACAAATAAAATGTATATCTTGAATTTTGCATAAGTGCTAAACCATAAGAGATATACAAAAACTTAATTCACAAAAAATATGTAGGGCTCGTTAAAACACACGACTTATATCATTTGCACTTTTGTTGTAGAGTTGACCGTTTCCAAGATATTCCTTGGAAATCAATTTTAAAGTGTCCTGGTGAAGTAAAGAAGCGAATTGCAACAAAACATAACTTATCACAGGAGATGTTGGAAATTCCTGGACAACAGTAACCTTGTATGGTTTGAGTTTTGAAAGTTTTGTTGCTTTCCATGCTGAAGCTTTCGAAATGTCAGTTTCTAGTGCAAGCCGCCTATGAGATTTTCGAGGTGACCGTTCTAATCTTTTTCCAATTTTGCCTAATCTCTGGTCCACAAGCACACGCCTGATAATCTTTCTTTTCTGTCACGAATTAAGCCTGTCTCCCTGAATTTATTTACAAATAAACGAACACGCATATCCCTACAAGATGATATAATCACACACGTATTGTACATAAACGCAATTTGTGATACTGTATGCTGCATTTTAAAATAACTTCAAGCAAAACTAAACATTGCTAATGTTGCTCACGTGTGAACTGGCCTAGAACAGAACTTTGACGCACGTGTGACGACAGAACGGATGTAAGGCGCGCGCGCGTTTCCTGGCGGCAAAGTTTCTTATCAAACGTACTGTACTTAAAAGGAACTACGTAATAAGTACATTCTGCTAATGCAGCTCGATTAGCACACTTTAGAAAGAAGAATAATCTTTTATAAGAAGAGTATTTGCAGAACGGGTAGAGAAAGGCATTTGAATGGAACACAACATATTTTTACTTTCTCTACACGTACTATGTCTATAGTGTATAGGGAAGGTATTGTATTACATAAAAAAGGCGATACCGAAATGTCACCGGAAATACATGTTCTGACACCCCATAAATCCAAAAACCGCATTTTTAGAAAAATATTCGTGTGTTTATGTGGGCAGCATAGATAAAAACGAAAAGCTTAGAATTTAAGTTTAATATCTTCCAAGGATGCGACACGAAGATTTTCAAGAAAATACCCCTTCCCGCCCCTAGTTACCCTGTAAGTGGATAAAGTTTTGAAAATTTTGATTTTCTCAAAAATGGTTCTAACGATTTTGATTAAAATACTATGTTAAAGATATTTACAAGCCAAATAAAATATATGTTTGGAACTTTCTGGAAATAGCTTCTGAAGACTTCTTTATTCTGGATGAATTTTGAGGAAGTTTGCATTACTAGTAAACCCTAAGAGATAGACGAAAACTTATTACACAAAAAAAAAAAAAAAAAAAAAAAAAATGTAGACCTTGGTAAAAAAAAAAAAAACAAAAAAAAAAATATGCCATATACATTTTATTCGTGGAGTTGGCCTTTTTCGAGATATTCTGATACGGGAACTTGTCTAGGCTACACGAAGAAGCGGATTTTAATCCCATAGCAACCACATTTCAAAGCATTTGACTGTCGGTTTAGCCTGGTGTATTTCTGCTAATGTTTAACTGGATTAGCATGAAATAGATAGAAGATAAGCTTATTAACAATACTTTGTTACAGAGATGTAGAAAAAGTCAAGTGAATGGAACACATCAGATTTTAAAGTAAGGTACTGCTGCATTTACATGATACACAACGCAAGGACAAAGTGATTACGTTTTTAACGTGAATACTCGCTCTGCATCGTAATGTCATATTACCAAACGCTATTACAAATCAAGTTAATTATAATGCACATTGCTGCCTTAATGGTATTCGTTAATTATTGCTCTGCATAACCAATAATGACGGTTCTGTAATATCACGTTCCCGAAGTGTCAATAAACAACCGCTAGAGAGCTCTGCTTCCCATCTGAGATGACGTTAGTATTCATCGGGTTCGATCAGAAATGTTTACCTTCTCAATCACTGCTACAGGAAGCAGGGTAGTCCACACAAAACTTCGATATCGAGATTTCAATCGAAATATATGCTTTTAAGTCCCCGTGAATCCAACAAAAGCATTTTTACTTTCTCTGCAACGTATAAATAACTAGTGTTCTTCGCAAAAATTCACGAGACATTTTGTTTTCAGGTTCCTAAATAAAACATATTTACATTCACTACTATGTATAGTAAGTACGAGATGTATTCTATTCCACCGAAAATTCGATGTCCAAATTCCAATTACATAGTAGGTGGGGAAGTATTGCATTCTACCGAAAAACTTGTCTTTTTTGGTGGTGTTTAATGCCCGCCTTTACCCCTTGTGGCACCGCAGGTGATGACACTGGTGATACATGAATGAAGAACGAGCACCAGTGTAATGTGATGGTGGGGTATACAGGAGAAAACCCGGCCCTGCGCCGCTTTGTCCACCACAAATCTCTCATTGGATCGAACTCGGGCTGTCTAGGTGAGGGGCGAGTGGTCTAACCACTTGGCCATGGCGCGGCCATTTAAAAGTTCTTCGAGATTTTACCGGAAATATATATTTCGATGTCACCTGAATTTTATAAAAATAAATAAATAAATAAAAATATATTGAAATGTATGCTTTCAGGTCACCCCGAAAACCAACAAAAATATTTTCATTTTCTCTGCTGAGTATAAATATGTAGGGGAAGTATTGTATTCTACACAAAAATTCAATACAGAGATTTCAAAAGAAATTTGTTTTGAAGCCGCTGAATAAAACATTTTTACATTCACTACTATAATAAGTAAGAGAAGCATTGTATTCCACCATTCGATTTCGAGCTTTCATTGGAAATACGCTTTGATGTGCTCCTAAACAAACAAACAAACAAACAAACAAAAAAAACATGCTTACTTCCTCTATTACGTATAGTAAGTGGGGAAGTATTGCATTCCACCCAAAAACTGAATGTTAAGATTTCACCGGAAATATATGTTTTAATGTCCCCTGAATCCAAGAAATAAAAGAGTATATATATGGAAATGCTTTCAGGGCCCCCTAAATCCTACAAAAGCACTTTTACTTTCTCTGCTGCGTATAAATAGGTAGGGGAAGTATTGTATTCCGCCGAAAAAATCGATACCGAGATTTCACTTTATGACGTTTGCGGAGAGCCATTTAAACCAAACGAAGAGGAATGCTGACTTCAGGAATTGTGTTGATCCATGACAACGCTCGTCCACACACTGCTGGCACAACCCATCGGCTCCTTGAACAATTTCAATGGGACATTCTCGATCATCCGCCGTACAGTCCTGACCTGGCACCCAGCGACTTTCACCTTTTCCCTGAACTGAAGACATGGCTAGGAGAGCATCACTTTCAAATCAACGAAGATCTTCAAAACAACATCAATGCTCATTTGTAATCATTGGCGGCAACATTTTTTGAAGCGGGTATTGCAAAGCTTGTGCACAGGTACAATAAATGTCTCAATCTTTTTGATGATTATGTTGAAAAGTAACCATACGTGTACAAAACTTTTAGTAATAAAATAATTGTTTTATATGAACTTGTCTTTTATTTATAGCCTATCGGAGAGTGAAACCAAAAAAAAAACGGCCCTTGTACTTAAGTAATAACACCGTTACTGCTAATGTTTATCTGGATTAGAATGAAGTAGAATAATTAACAATAATTTGTACAGAGATGTAGAGAATGTTATGTGAATGGAACACATCAGATTTTTGTTAAGTGTGTAGTAGTATTGTTGCCCAGTGAGGGCTCTGAATCGTCCCTGGAACCAAGAACAGACGCTGCCAGCAAGAAAAATAAACGTTTAAGGAATGAAATGAAGCGTTTGGATGTTGAGTGATGATGAACTGTGGAAGTACAGACAGGGTCTGGCTGGCTATTTCTGGTGCGGAACAAAGAGTGCATTTGGTGTGAGACGTTAACTGCATCATCGCAAACATCCAACACACCACAACATCAAACATTAAAGTTTATATCTTGAGGGTCCCTTTCACTCAATACACAACATAACAAAATATAATGTTATAAAAAGCTTATGCTTCTATGTACTTCATGCCAATCAACAAAAAATTAAGTCTTATTGCTTGCTTCCTTGTAAGTAGAAGCGAAATAAGGGAGTACCAGTTAAAGTGAAAGCCAAAAGCTTGGTACTATGTGACTAAAATTGCTTTGTTTGTATGGACACGAGTTGACAGATTCCTGTATGAGAAAAGTGTAAGTTTTTCAAAGCAGAAAACAAAAACAAGGAATATCTCAGAAACGATCAACTCCACGAAAAAAATGTATGTAGCATAAATAGTGTGTTTTAAAGTGCTCTACATTTGTTGTGTTGTAATTTTTTGTCCATCTCTTACGGTATAGCAGTTATGCAAAATTCCATAACATTCGCCCGAATAAAGTAGTCTTCAGAGGCTATTCCTAAAAAATTCAAAGTATACATTTTATTTATCAGGCAAATGTCTTTAATATACGATATTTTAATCACATCGTTTCAGCCATTTTTTAAAAAATCAAACTTTTTAAGAAATGTTCCATGTAAAGGGTAGTTTGGGGTGGGGGATTTTACTCAAAATCTTCGTGTGGCATCCCTTAAATATGCTAAACTTAAATGCTAAGTTTGATATTTTACCGACTTTTCGTTTTTACTTTCTCTAGCCCCGTATGTACAATGTACATAGGGATAGAGAAGTATTGCATTCCACCCAAAAATTCGATGTCGAGATTTCACCGGAAATACATGTTTTAGGACCCCCTGAATCCAAAGAAAGCATTTCCAGAAAAAGGTCCGTGTGTGTGTGTGTGTGTGTGTGTCCGTGTGTCCGTATGTCTGTGAACACGATAACTCTAAAACGAAAAGTAGCTAAAATACCAAACTTGGTATCTAAGTTCAGTATCTTCCAGGGGATGCGACACGAAGATTTTGAGAAAAATCTCCCCACCCCAAACTACCCTTTACATGGAACTTTTTTAGAACATTTTGATTTTCTTAAAAATGGCTGTAACGATTTTGATTAAAATATCGTATATTAAAGATATTTACCTGACAAATAAAATGTATATCTTGAAATTTCTGGCAATAGCTTCTAAAGACCTGTTTATTCTGGATGAATTTTGCTTAATTTGGCATAACTAATAAACCGTAAGAGATAGACAAAGACTTACTATACAAAAAATGTAGGCCATGTTAAAATACACAATTTACGTCATATACATTTTTTTCATGGAGCTTACCGTTTACGAAGTATTCATTGTTATTAGTTTAAGTTGTGACGTACTTATACTTTTCCCAGACGGGAGTGTCCGTTTTCCTTTTGTTCTACTCCTGCCCAGGAATAGAAGCGATTTGTAATAACAATCGCATAACGACAGCTTTTAAAACATTTGACTATCGATTTAGTCTACTGTATTCCCTTATTTTTTTTCCCCTACTTATAAGGAACTAAGTAATAAGAACATTGTGCTGAATACCTCGATTAACAAGGTGCAGAAAGAAGAATAATCTTATGTAAGAAGTTTGTAGAACGGCTAGATAAAGTCATGTGAGTGTAACACATCAGATTTTTGAGTTTAGTGTTCACAAACACTAACAGAGACCTTTTTCTGAAAATAGTTTATTTTTGGATACAGGGGAACCTAAAACGTCTATTTCCGGTGAAGGTATTGAATTTTTGGATGGAATACAATACCTTCTCTATACACTATGTACATAGTACGTATAGAGAAAGTAAAAATTGTTGGGAGCCTAAACAAAAGAAGACAGACAAACCTAGAGCAATTTCAAAAATATACATATTGTGAACCTAGGGTTAAAATATGAGACCAAAATTTTAATTATTTTTTGTCGCAAGGAGCTTTATTTTAGTGTCGTGACAAAAACAAACAAATTTGAGCATAACTTTCAAAAACTCACGAGCAAAATAGATGAAATTTGCATGGTAACTTATTTGCATTATATTACAGCTGTGATATACATTTCTAAAAGCTAATATGCTTAGTTTGGAATTCCAAACTTCAGTCTTACATGTCCTAACTAGATCTGCTTTTTTTACTTTTTTTTTTCCTTTCTCTACACGTACATAACTCAAGAATGAAAAGACCGTTAAACACCAAACTTGGTATTTAAGTTTGGTATCTCCCAAGGATGGAACACGAAGATTTTAAAGAAAATCCCCCCCCCACATCCATCTACCCTTTAAATGAACATTTTTCGAAAATTCTGATTTTCTTAAAAATAGCACTAACGAATTTGATTAATATAGCGTATATTTAAGATATTCACCTGACAAAATATATATCTTGCATTTTCTGGAAATAGTCTGTGAAGACTATTGTGGATGAATTTTACGGAATTTTGCATAACTGCTAAACCGTAAGAGATGGACAAAAACTTACTGCACAAAAAATGAATATCACGTTTAAACACACAATTTACGTTATATGAATTTTTTTTCGTGGAGTTGGTCTTTTTTGAGATATTCCTTGTTTTTGGTTTCACCTTTAAAATCTTATACTTTTCCCATGCATGAATTTGTCAATTCCTGTGCAAACAAACAAAGGAACTTCTGTCACATAGCAACCAGCTTTTGATTATCATTTTAACCTATGGTACTCCCTTATTTCGCTGCTACTTACAAGGAAGCAAGTAATAAGAATATTTCTGCTAATTTTTTCTCGATTAGTATGAATTAAATAGAAGCATAAGCTTTTTAACAATAACTTGTTGCAGAGATATAGAGAAAGTCATTTGAATGGAACACTTCAGATTCCTTTATATAGCCTCCTTTAACCTAAGGTCAAATTGGGGGCTTTGCATTAGAAACAACTCGGTGTCTGTAGTTTCTATTACGCTGGGCTTTTATTTTCTTCAAACATACACACACTGACTCTCACATAGACACTTCAAGACTTCGTAAGGCATAGCGAATGATTCTGGTTAAAAAAAATGGCCTGAGTCGAACCAGGGACCTCCGGCTTACATTTTTTGTTGGTAACTTCTTACCTAGCTCTTATGGTTTACCAGTTATATAAAACTTATTCAGAATAAAGTAATCTTCAAAGGCTATTTCCCAGAAAATTCAAGATATACATTTTATTATACGTACAAATAGCATTAATATACTATTTTAATAAAAATTAGAACTATTTTCAGAAAAACAAAACTTTAATTTAGCCATGTAAAGGGTAGTTTGCGGTGGGGAGGACTTTCTTCCAAATCCACTTGTATCCTTGGAAGATAGTAAAATGCCAAGTTTGGTATTTATTTAACGGTCTTTTTGATTTTGAGTTATGCTTCCCCCCCCCAACACACACACACACACACACACACACACACGCACGGAACTGTTTCTTGTACAGTATTTTATCTTTACCTACAAGGAACCAACTAATAAGACAATTTCTGCTAACGTTTTTCTTAATTAGTTTGATGAGTAAGGTGTTATAGGAATACTTCCCTTAATAATGTCTTGTGAGTGGAATATGTGAGTTTCTTTTTATAATTTAAAAAAAGGAAAATTCATATTGATATGATCCATAGTACTGGGTAATTCAATATTTATACCTAGAAAGTAAACCAATTTACAGCAGTGAATTTGTATCTGTTAACCACAATTTCTGAACTGTTTAATAAAAGCACAGAAGTTTATCTGGTGCTTTACCAACATCATCGTATTGGTTGTGAAGGGTGGCACTTGAAGCTGCTCAGTTGACATAAGAGAGTAGTGGGCACTTCAGTGAGTTTATTTGCTCAGCTGCTCTCCGCAGAGTCTTAAAGCTGATTACGTATAATCTCCCTTTAAATATATAGCATTCCGTGCTTGCTGGGGCTGTTGCTTGGTCCCACGTGCAGTTATGGCCAGGTCATGACTAAATGTATAAACTGTACTTACAAAACATTACAGTGGCGGCTGGTTATTCCTATCACAGCTGTCCCTGCTGGGGCTGTTGCTGAGCAACGCATGCCGTTTGGTCAGGCAATGTCTAAATGTAGCAACTGTACTTTCTAAACATTATAGTGGCGGCTGGTAACATTTTGACACATAGCACTTCCTGTTAACCGGAGCTTTGTGTAAACACGTGGAATTGCGGTTGGGCTAGTATTAAACGGTGCGAGTATGTTTTCATACATTATAGTGGCTGGCTGTTGGTGACTCTCAAACATCACTTCCTGCTGGCTGCTGTTTGTGTTTTCTAGCAAAATGTGGAGCTCTAGCTATGTTCAAGATAAGAGTAATCGTTTCTAGGTGTACTTTTGAAACATTACAGTGGCGGTTGGCGACTCCCGAAACATTACTTCCTGCTGGCTGCTGTTGTGTGTTGTCTTGCAAAATGTGGTGCTAGCTATGTTCAGGTTAAGAGTAATCGTTTCTAGGTGTACTTTTAAAACATTACAGTGGCGGCTGGTGACTCCCGACATATTACTTCCTGCTTGCTGCTGTTGTGTTAGCTAGTTCCACGTCTTGCTAGACATGTTCAGATTAGGAGTAATTGTTTCTAGGTGGACTTTTAAAACACTACAGTGGCGGCTGGTGACTCCTGACATATTACTTCCTGCTTGCTGCTGTTGTGTGGTCTAGCAAAAGGAGGAACTAGCTATGTTCAGGTTGAGAATAATCGTTTCTAGGTGCACTTTTAAAACATTACAGTGGCGGCTGGTGACTCCCGACAATTACTTCCTGCTGGCTGCCGTTGTGTGTTGTCTAGCAATATGTGAAGCTAGCTATGTTCAGGTTAAGAGTAATCGCTTCAAGGAGTACTTTTAAAACATTACAGTGTAAATGGTGTAAACATGTTACTACCTATAGACTTAACATAAAAAAGTATCGAGCTCGTAGCGAACTAATCTCACAGTTCCTTTGTTTGTATGGACTGGAGTTGACAAATTTCTGTATGAGAAAAGTATGTTTTTCAAAGCCGAAACAAAAAACAAGGAATATCGCAAAAACGATCCACTCCGGGAAAAAAATGTATCTATCCTAAATTGTGTATTTTAATGAGCTCAACATGTTTTGTGTGCTAAGTTTTTGTCCTCTCTTACTGTTTACCAGTTATGCAAAATTCCGTAAAATTCATCCGGAATAAAGAGGTCTTTTGAGGCTTTTCCCAGAAAAGTCAAGATATATATTTTATTTGTGGGTAAATATCTTTAATATACGATATTTTAATCAAAATCGCCAGGGTAGAGTGCTGGTAGCGTGTCCGCTTCACATTAAATAGGTCGTGAGTTCGAATCTCGCTTAGGGTAAGTTACACGGATGAGGTTTTTTCGGGGTTTTCCCTTATCCTGAGAAGACGAATGTCGAGTAACTTTAAGCTCCATGGACCCAGAGATCATTTGAGTAACATTTCACCAATTTCATTCATTGTCCGATATAACCAAGCAGGTTAAAGGACGTTAAACTTAAAAAAAAAAAAATTGTTACAAAGATGTAGAGAAAGTCATGTGAATGTAGCACATCAGATTTTTGCCACTTGTATCATAAATAACTAGTATGGCTAAAATAGCCGAAATGTTTAGAAGCTTTTGAAATTACCTTCATATTATGTTTGTGAAATTAAAATCGTCGTTTATTTTAAACATTATCTACCATTCCGTTAAGTTAGGAAATGAATTGAGTTGTGTTACCATTTCGAAGAGACATTTTCAATCAGATCGTCTTGTTGAGCTTCCTTTTTACATTTTGTGCCTTTTCAAAGGAGCTTTCTATTTTCCACTACTTCGCATTTTGAACATAAGCTACAGAAAATGTAACGCTCCGTTGGGTATTCGAGTCTTTCTCAGCGCAAAGTAAATATCCTCTTAACGAGCTGTAAGAAAAAGTTCACTTGAGTGAGAAATCCTAACATAAAAGTAATGTCTTCTTTCCTGAATTTTCCTTTTATATAATGAATAACACTTCGTCTTAAAACAACATTTATCGAGTTGTCTCTGGCAGATGCAGCTCTCATCGGTAAAAATCTATATATCTGCAAAAAATATTATTAAAAAGCTAATGCTTCTATTTCATTCACTCTAATCGAGAAAAAATAGCAGATATAGTCTTATTACTTGCTTCCTTGTAAGTAGAAGCGAAATAAGGGAATACTTTAGGTTAAAGTGATAGTCAAAAACTGGTTGCTATTTGACTGAAGTTCCTTTGTTTGTATGGACAGGAGTTGACAAATTTCTGTATGAGAAAAGTATAAGTTTTTTTAAAATTGAAACCAATAACAATGAATATCTCAAAAATAATTAACTCTACGAAACAAACATAGATTACGTAAATTGCGTGTTTTAAAATACACTATATTTTTTTGTGTTGTAAGTTTTTGTCCATCTCTTACGTTTTTAGCAGGTATGCAAAATGCCGTAAAATTAATCCGGAATAAAGTAGTCTTCAGAGGTTATTGCCATAAAATTCAAGATATACATATTATTTGGTATGTAAATATCTTACATATAAGAGATTTTAATCAAAATCGTTAGAGCAATTTTTGAGAAAATCACCATTTTCGAAAAATGTTCCATGTAAAGGGTAGTTGGGGGTGGGGAGATGTTGTTGAAAATCTTCGTGTAGCATCCTTGGAAGATATCAAACTAAAATACTAAATCAGGTATTTAACGGTCTTTTCGTTTTTGAGCTATGCTGTCCACAGACACACACATACATACACACACACACACACCTTTTTGTAAAAATGCTTTTATTGGGGTTTTGGGAAACCCAAAACATGTATTTCCGGTGAAATCTCGTTATCTAATTTTTGGGTGCAATACAACACCTTCTCTACACATAAATTTTATGTTTCAACCAGATATTTAAGGTAGTAAGTTTTTCTCTGTCTCTTACAGTTTATTAGTTATGCAAAATTCATTCAGAATAAAGAGGTCTTCAGAGGCTATTCCCTGATATTTGTCAGGTAAATATCATTAATACACGATATTTTAATCAAAATCGTTACATCCATTTTTGAGAAAATCAAAATTTTCGTAATTTTTTCCATGTAAAGGGTAGTTCGGGGTGTGGGGATTGTTCTCAAAATCTTTGTGTCGCATCCCTGGAAAATACTTAACTCAAATATCAAGTTTGGTATTTTATCGACTTTTCGTTTTTGAGTTATGTTAACATACACACGGACACACACTCACATGGAACTTTTTCTATAAATGTTTTTTTACTTTTTCTACACGTAGTATGTACATAGTGTATAGAGAAGGAATTGTAATGTGTCCAAAAATTCGATACCGAGATTTCACCGGAAATACATGTTTTGAGTCCCCCTGAATTAAAACAAATGGAAAAAGGTCCGTGTGTGTCTGCCAGTGTGTGTGTGTATGTGTGGACAGCATAGCTCCAAAACGAAAAGGCCGTTAAATACCAAACTGAGTATTTAAGTTTGGTATCTTCCAAGGATGCGACACGAAGATTTTCCAGAAAATCCCCCACCCCCAACTCCCTTTACATGGAATTTTTTTCGAGAATTTTGATTTTTTTAAAAACGGCTAACGATTTTCATTAAAATATCGTATATTAAAGATATTTACCTGACAAATAAAATGTATATATTATGCATTTTCTGGGAATAGCCTCTGAAGGCTAGTTTATTCTGGATGAATTTTACGCAATTTTACATAACTGCTAAACCGTAAGAAATGGACAAAAACTTACCACACAACAAATGTAGAGCACATTAAAACACACAATTTATTATATACACATTTTTTTCGAGGAGTTGATCGTTTTTGAGATATTCCTTGTTTTTGGTTTTATCTTTGAAAGACTTGTACTTTTCTTATACAGGAATTTGTCAACTCGTGTCCATACAAACAAGGGAACTTCAGTCACCTAGTAACCAGCTTTTTACTTCCCTTTAACCTATGAATACTCCCATATTTCGCTTCTATTTACAAAGAAGCAAGTAATAAAGAGTATTTCTGCTAAATTTTTCTGGATTAGCATGAAGTAAATAGAAGAATAAGCTTATTAACAATAATTTGTTACACAGAAGTAGAGAAAGTCATTTGAATGGAACACATAATATTTTCTTGTATACGAACCCTGAAACGTCTATTTCCGGTGAAATCTCAGTATCGAATTTTTGGGTGGAATGCAATTGCTTTCTCTATACACTATGTATATAGTACGTGTTGAGAAAGTAAAAATTAAAGTACATGATTATGTCCTTTGTGTCACTTGTGAAGACATTTTATGGTAATTTTCTTTTAAGTGGAGTTTTGATTTGCAGGTTAAATGCTTAAGCACCAGTAATACGGTTTAATTTTCTGAGGAATGTCTTCGAGAGTATTTTATACACTGTTGTATTTTAAGTGCTGTGCATTTCTTATAAACCATGCGGGAAAACTACCTCAAATCTGAAACATATATCAACGAAATGATGAACAGTGGATTTGGAATGTAATGAACCTTCCCACCATTTGTCTGGAGACCCGGGGAAGCTTCGAACAAACTCTTGACCGGGAATCAAACCCATGACATCCCGAATACGAGCCGCTTACGCTACCGCTGCGCCACCTTGGTCGGTCTCGGTAAAAATACATTTAATATTGTAAAATATTTTTGTAAGCGACCTACAATTGAAACGAAAAGGGTTTAAAACTCTTAGTTAAACTGTTTTATCATGTTGGCAATAAGAAGAAGTTTCGCAGAGTTTCAGAAGTTGGTTAAAAAGAACTTCCATTAAGGAGGACAACATTTGCATCTCGAGCGAACTGTTTTAACTTGTGAAGCGTGAAAGATATTTGTTGACGTTGTTTTATCAGGGGACATTAAGTGGTTGTTGCACCAAGTGGGTCATCAGCAAACTTTTCTCTTCCAAACTCTCCTCGCATACTACCCAACTTACTTAAATATGAGAAACGTTCGTTCTATTTTCACCACTTGCACACTTTTGGAATTCTAATATTAACTCACTGTTTTATCACACACTGCATCCTCAAAAAATCTAATGTGTTCCATTCACATGACTTTCTCTACATCTCAGCAACAAATTATTGTTAAAAAGCTCATGCTTCTATTTACTTCATGCTAATCGAGAAAAAATTAGCAGAAATAATCTTATTACTTGCTTCCTTGTAAGTAGAAGGGAAATAAGGGAGTACTATAGGCTAAAGTGGCAGTCAAAAGATGGTTACAGGTGACTGAAGTTCCTTTGTTTGTATGGATAGGAGTTGACAAATTCCTGTATGAGAAAAATTGTAAGTTCTTTAAAGCTGAAACCAAAAACGAAGGAATATCTCAAAAACTATCAACTTCACGAAAAAAAATGTATTATCATATAGTAAATTGTGTGTTTTAATCTTTTCTACATTTTTATGTGGAAAGTTTTTGTCTATCGCTTACGGTTTAGCAACTATGCAAAATTCCGTAAAATCCATCCTGAACAAAGTAGTCTTTAGAGGCTATTCCCAGAAAATTCAAGATATATATATATATATATATATATATATATATATTATTTGTTAGGTAAATATTTTTAATATACGACATTTTAACCAAAATCGTTAGTCATTTTAGAGCAAATCAAAATTTTCCAAAAAAAGTTCCATATAAAGGGCAGTTTGGTGGGGGGGGGGACTTTTCTCAAAATCTTCGTGTCACATCCCAGGATTCTGAAAGTCTTTTTTGGATACAGGGGACCCTAAAACACATATTTACGGTGAAATTTGGGTATCGAATTTTTGGGTGCATTACAGTACCTTCTCTATACACTATGTACATAGTACGTATTGAGAAAGTAAAAATCAGTGTACTGCATTTACATAAAAACCTGATGTGCTCCATTTGGTATTTTATACTCTAGAACATAATTGTAAATGTTTGCATTGGAAATTCTATAACATATTTGTAAATATGTATTGTAATTTGTTGACATTTATGAAGAGTACATAATACAATAATCATATTTTAGTTTTATATAATTACTAGTAGCAACTATTATGTCGATAATTAGAAAACTATCATCTGACATTACATCAGTGTTACATATAGTGAAATTATATTTATTTATACATTTTAACACCAATTTTTGTCACTTTTTATTTTTCTGTGCTTGAAAAAAAAAGGAAGTACATATGCTTTTATGGAGCACATTAAATCTAGTGCAGTGGCAAAAGACAAAAATGTCATTATATGTCTATTCTTCTGTTTTTTTAACTCGTGCTTTTTACTATAGAGATTTATTCATTAGTATATAAACACACGTATACATGTATATGCCTTGACAAGTTCTATGTTCAGTGGCTTCCTGGCCTAAACAAACCTAGAGAATGCTTTCTAACCTATTCTAATCATGACTTTCTCTACATCTCTTCAACAAATTATTGTTAAAAATGTTATGCTTTTAGTTACTTCATGCTAATCGTGCAAAAAATTAGCATTAATGACCTTATTACTTATTTCCTTGTAAGTAGATTTAAAATAAGGAAATGCACTAGGCTAAAGTTATAGACAAATATTTTAAAAGCAAGTTGCTATGTAATTGAAATTCCATTCTCTTTGTATGACCAGCAGTGAAACAAAAGAACGGGGAATATTTTAAAAAAGATTTACAGTTGTTTTTTGCTAAGTAAGTTTCTGTTACAGTTTACCAGTTAAACAAAATTCTGTAAAATTCATCCAGAATAAAGATGTCTCCAGAGGCTATTCTCAGTAAATTCAAGATATTCCTTTTAGTTGCCATGCAAATATATTTAATATATGATATTTTAATCAAAATAGTTGTAACTATTTGAGAAAAAAAAGTTCCATGTAAAGAATCGTTGGGGTGGGGTGGGAGATCATGTTAAAAATCTTCGTTCCTTGGAAGATACTAAAGAAAAATACTAAGTTGAATATCTAGCGATATTTTCGTTTTCGAGCTATGCTGTCCACAAATACACGCACACATATACTCGCAAACAAGCACCTTTTTCTAATAAACACTAGCAAAAACGGTATTTTTACTTGCTTCCTTATAAGCAGAAGGGGAATAAGGGAATACACTAGGATAAACCGACAGTCAAATGTTTTAAAATGTGGTTGCTATGGGATTGAAATCCGTTTCTTTGCGTCGCCAGGAGTGGACAAGCTCCCGTATTAGAAAAGTATTTTAAAACTGAAACCAAATACAAAGAATAACTCGTAAACGGTCAGCTTCACGAAACAAAATGTATATAACATATTTTGTGTGTTTTAAAGAGCTCTATATTTTTGGTCAAGTATAACTTTGTCTATCGCTTACAGTTTAGTAGTTATGAAAATTCCCCAAAATTCATCCATTTTAAAGATATCTACAGAGGCTATTCCCAGAAAATTCAAGATATGCATTTTATTTGTCATGTAAATATACTAAATACAAAGATTTTAATTCAAAACCTTTAGAGCCGTTTATGAGAAAATAAAACTTTTCGCAATTTTTTCAATGTGAAAGTTGGGTGAGGAGATTTTTACTTTCTCTACACGTACTATGTACATAGTGTATAGAGAAGTTATTGTATTCTACTAAAAATTCGATACGGAGATTTCACAGGAAATACATGTTCTGGGACATCCTAAATCAAAAAAGCATTATAGAAAATGTCCGTGTGTGTGTGTGTGTGTGTGTGTGTGTGTGTGTGTGTGTGTGTGTGTATCTGTGAATATCATAGCTCAAAAACAAAACGCCCGTTAAATACCAAACTTGGTATTTAACCACTATCTTCCAAGGATGCGACACGAAGATTTTCAAGAAAATCTCCTCACCTACACATTACATGGATCTTTTTTCGAACATTTTAATGTTCTCAAAAATGGCTCTAACGATTTTGATTAAAATATCTTATATTTAAGATATTTACATGCCAAATAAAATGTATATCTTGAATTTTCTGGGAATGGTCTCTGAAGACTACTTTATTCTGAATGGATTTTATGGAATTTTGCATAAAATCTAAACCGTAAGAGATGGACAAAAACTTACCACACAAAAAATGTAGAGCACGTTAAAGCACACAGTTTATGTAATATACATTTTATTCATGGAGTTGATCGTTTTTTAGATAGTCCTTGTTTTTGGTTTCAGTTTTTCAACTTGTGTCCATACAAACAAAGGAACTTCAGTCACATAGCAACCAACTTTTGACTATCACTTTAACCTATGGTACTCCCTTATTTCGCTTCTACTTATAAGGAAGCAAGTAATAAAGACTATTTCTGCTAATTTTTTCTTGATTAGCATGAAGTAAATAGAAGTATAAGCTTTTTAACAATAATGTGATGCAGAGATATAGAGAGGCATCTGAATGGAACACATCAATTTTTTTTTAATTTTTGTTTCGCATCCTTGGAATATACTGAACTTAATATAAGTTGCTATTTAGCGGTCGCTTTGTTTGCACACATACAAGCGCGCGCGCGCTCTGAAATGTTTCCAACAATGTTTTTTTTATACCCAAAATATACATTTCCGGTAAAATCTCGGTATCGAATTTTTGGGTGCAATACAATACTTTCTCTATGCACTATGTGCACAGTACGTGTAGAGAAAGTAAAAGGCATAAATGTATTAAAACTTTGATTAATCATCTTTGTTTCTAAACTGCGACATCACAGAATAGACATTGTTATTCGTCAATTAACCGGCCTTCGCAATTATTCTTGATAACCTATAGTATACGGCCTTGCTTTAACGTGTCTTTGTACTGAATAACGTATATATGCAAGAGAATTTAAAGGGTTTACATGTTGTGGCTCCCTTGTGCAGTACTTTTTCAAGAGTTAGATTGCAGTACAAGGGGCTGGAACCCTCTAGGGACAGGAATTGCTCTGTTACCACAACAGACGTTAAGTCAAGTACTGACCACAAGCCTTTAAACGGCAGTTTCTTTCCCAGCCAGGGATTGTATGGCGGCCATTTCGTGCTGCTTAAAGCTGGTCGTTCCTTGCCTGGGGTTCCTTATTGCTTACTTTCTCGAGTAGTGTAGGGACAACTATACTAATCTAAATAAAACTTCAATATCAACATTACACGTTCAATAGACCCTTACAAACATATTTTTATTTTCTCTACACGCACTATTGTAGTTTATAGATGATGTATTGCACTCCACCCAAAATTTAGATACCGAGATTTCACCGGAAATATATCTTTTAGGGTTCCCTGTATTAAAAAAAAAAAAATTTTCACAAAAAGGTCCGTGTATATTTGTGTGTGTCTGTGAACATGTAACGATTTTGATAAAAATATCATATATTAAAGATATTTACCTCAAAACTATGTATATGATTTTCTGAGAGTAACCTTTGAAGCCTATAAATTTTCTTCGTGGAGTTAATTGATTTTGTGATATTCCTTGTTATTAGTTTCAGCTTTAAAAAAACTTGTACTTTTTTCCTACAGGAATTTGTCAACTCGTGTCCATGCAAACAAAGGAACTTCAGTCACATAGCAACCAGCTTTTGACTATCACTTTAACCTATGGTACTCCCTTATTTCGCTTCTACTTACAAGAAAGCAATTATTCCTGCTAATTTATTCTCAATTACCGTGAAGTAAATAGAAGCATAAGCTCTTTAGGAATAATTTCGTACAGATATGTAGAGAAAGTCATGTGAATGGAACACATCAGATTTTTGTAAGAAGTTATATAACTGGAGAGAAACACATTCAGTTCTCGTATATACGCTGGATTTGAGAGATAGCATTGTATATAGCCTATGCAGATGATGATATTGCTAGAACGAAAAAGGCAGCCATAGAAACATTTAAAAGATTAAAGGAGAGTCCGCGCAGTACGGTCCTTGATACTTTCTCTGTACATAGTATATAGAGAAGGTATTGCCTTCCGCCCTAAAATTCAATACCGAGATTTCCCGGAAAAACAAAATGAATAAAAAAAATGAATTTTTGGAAAAAGGTCCGTGTGTGTGTGTGTGTGTGTGCGCGCGCGCGCGCGCGTGCAGCACAGCTCAAGAACGAAAAGACCGTTAAATACCAAACTTGGTATTTAAGTTAGTATCTTCCAAGGATGCCACACGAAGATTTTTATAAAAATTCCCCTATTCCCAACTACCCTTTAAACGGAAAAAATTCGAAGATTTTGATTTTCTCAAAAATGGTTCTGACGATTTTAATTAAAATATTGTATATTAAAGATATTTACCTGACGAATTAAATGTATATATTGAATTTTCTGGCAATAGCCTCTGAAGACCTGTACATTAGGGATGAATTTGCTGGATTTTCCATAACTAGTAAACCGTAAGGGATAGACAAAAACTTACAAAACAAAATGTGTAAATTTAACTGAAGCACATAATTTATGTAATTTCTTTTCGTGAAGTTGACTATTTTTTAGATATTTTTTGTTATTGGTATCCGTTTTAAAGATGCTTAAATATTTTACATGCGGGAACTTGTGAACTGCTGGCAATGCAAAGAAATGGATTCCATCCACATAACAACCAGCTTTTAAAACATTTGACTATCGTTTTACTCTACTCATTACCCTTCTACTTACAATAAAGCATTTCTGCTAATTTTTATCTCGATTAGAATGAAGTACATCGATAGAAGAATAAGCTTTTTAAAATTAATTTGATACAGAGATGTAGAGAAAGCCATGCAATTGGAACACATCAGATTTTTTTGAATACAATCTCCTTTTAGCTCGATACACTTTTCCCAGCGTTTCTCCAACCATTTTAGCCTCTGGAAGGTTCTCAAAATAGGCATTTGTTGGGAGACGACCTCTTCGTTACAGGTGAACCGTTTTCTGCCGAGCCCCTTTTTTAAGTTTGTAAATAAAAAAACGTTTCTGGGGCCAAATCTGGTGAGTACGGTGGATGGTGTAGTAATTCGAGCCTTAATTCTACAATCTTCGTCATTGAAACCCCGCAGGTGTGCACCCTTACATTGTCTTGATGGAAGAGAATCCTTTACTTTGCCAGATGAAGGCGTTTTTTGTTGACTTTTCCGTTCAACCGGTGTAATAACGATCCATTATACTCCCTATTATCGTTCTACTTTTCTGCAAGTAATCAATGCAGATTATTCCGCGTGCATCCCAAAAACCGAGGCAGATTCCACCACATTTTCCTTCTTCACAGCCTTTAAAACTCCACTGCTTCGCTGTATTTTTGTCTCTGTATTGTAGTAGTGTGTCCACGTTTTTTGCACAGTTATGAATCGACGCAGAAACTAGTGAGGAATGAGACGGAAAACTGCCAAACCAGCTTCCGAATCAATCACAGAATCGCGTTTATCCTCCATTAACGTGGCACCCATCTTGCCGAGACCTTTGTCAGACTTAATTTTTGGTGCCAAATTAAGAACACTATACCTTGTTATATCTTTGTGGCCTCTAATATTTCGCGAACTTCGATTCATCGACCACTCAAAACCATATCCTGATTTTTATCAATAATTTCAGAGGAAGTCACTTTTACTTGATTCCGGAACGATGTTTTCATTTGTGGATGTACGGCCACGTTTAAATTCATTTATCCAATTGTAAATTGTTGCAAACGCAGGAGCAAATGTGCCATGAACTTGATCCAACTCGGCTTTTCTCTCTCTCGGTGTTAAGCCTTTTAAATAGAAGTGTTTAATCAGCACACGAGGCTCAATTATTTTCTCAATCTTTCTAAATAAGCACAAGATTGTTGATTCAATCGCCTATGGCAATGAAACGATATAGTTGAAACTTTAAGTGTCATTTAGTAAGAGATGACGGTTACGAAACACACATTTTTTCGATGTTACGGGTGTAGTTTCTTGGATCTTCTAAGCGCTTACTGAACGCCTCTAGTAGCTTGATGTAGGTAGAAGAAAAATGTTTTGTAAGGAGAGTTGTTTCAGCTAGAGAAAGTCAAATTAATGAAACACATCAAATTTCACTACTTATTAGCTTTTAGAAGCTTTGGTTAACACTTCTGAAACGCTATGCAAAGCAATAAACGTCGCAGATGAGCTTTCCTCTTAACGGATTATTCATCTTGTAAGATTAAAAGCACGAATATGTGCGCAGTAAAAAAGATAAATCACGCTTGTCAAAAGGTTGAATGCAATCCCTTGGTGCCGTAGCTTCACACGTCAATTCGTTACGAACACGTTCTATTGCCTGCAGCACAAAGGACTTGGGTCGGGATTTAATTACATCCAGTGACAAAGAAAATATCTGCATGTAATGTGATACTTTACATCTCTTGTGAAGTTAACTCTGCATTACAAGCAGAAAAGTGTGTCATGTTGCTTTTATCGACTATTTACTTACGCTCGAAAACCATTCATACCAACACATTTCCCTAGTCTGCATGTATATGTACATAGTGCATAGAGAACCAACACATTTCCCTAGTCTGCATGTATATAGACATAGTGCATAGAGAAGGTATTGTATTGCACCCAAAAATCAATACCGAAATTTCACCGGAAATATATATTTTGGGGTCCACTTACTCCGTAAAAAGCATTTTTAGAAAAAGATCCGGGTGTGTGTGGACAGTATAGCTCAAAAACAAAAAGAGCGTTTAACATCAAACTTGGTATTTGGGTTTAGTATATTCCAAGGATGCGACAAGAAAATCCCCCCACTACAACTACCCTTTATATGGAACAAAACAGAAAATTTTGATTTTCTCAAAATGGCTCAAACGATTTTCATTAAAATCTCGTATATTAAAGATTCTCACATCTCAAATAAATGTATAGCTTGAAATTTCTGGGAATAGCTTTTGTAGACCTCTTTATTATGGATGAATTTTGCCGAATTTTGCTTAACTGCTAAACCGTTAGAGAAAGACAAAAACTTACCACACAGGAAATGTAGATCTCGTCAAAACACACACTCTATGTCCTTTACGTCTTTGTTGTGGAGGTAACCGTTTTCGAGATATTTCTTGTTATTGGTTTCAATTGTAAAATACTTATACTTTTTTTCAAACAAGAAGTGTCCGTTCTTACTGTTTTCTAATCCTGGCCAAGCAAAGAAGCGACTTGTAATGACAAAAACGCATAACGATTTTTAAAACACTTGACTATCACTTTAGCCTAGTGCATTCCTTTAGTTCCTTTCTACTTACAAGGAATTAATAAGAAGATTCTGCAAATGTTCACTTCGATTAACATTGTGTAGAAAGAAGAATAATCTTTTGTAAGAAGTTTTTAGAGCAGCTAGAGAAAGTCATGTGAGCGTAACACATAAGATTTTTCTGATAACTGAAGTGAAACAATTTTATAATATTTGCAACCAAATCTGTGTGTGTTTCATTAATAAGTATTTTTATATCCTCTACTCGTACTATGTACATAGTGTATAGAGAAGGTATTGTAATGCACCCAAAAATTCCATACCGAGATTTCACATGTTTTGGGTCCCTCTGAATCAAAAAAAAAAAAATGATGAGTTCCATTCACATGACTTTCTCTACATCTCTGCAACAATTTATTGTTAAAAAGTTTATGCTTCTATTTACTTCATGTTAATCGAGAAAACATTAGCAGAAATAGTCTTATTACTTGCTTCCTTGTAAGTAGAAGCGGAATAAGGGAGTACCATAGGTTAAAGTGATAGTCAAAAGCTGGTTGCTATGTGACTGAGGTTCCTTTGTTTGTATGGACAGCAGTTGACAAATTCCTGTATGAGAAAAATACAAGTTTTTCAAACCTGAAACCAAAAACAAGGAATATCTAAAAAGCGACCAACTCCACGAAAAAAAATGTATATAACATAAATTGTGTGTTATAACGTGCTCTATATTTTTTGTGTGGTAAGTTTTTGTCCATCTCTTACGGTTTAGCAGCAATGCAAAATTTCGTAAAATTCATCCAGAATAAAGTAGTCTTAAGAGGCTATTCCAGAAAATTCAAGATATACATTTTATTTGTCAGGTAAATATCTTTAATATACGATATTTTAAACAAAATCATTAAAGCCATTTTTAAGAAAATCATAATTTTCAAAATTGTTTCCTGTGAAGAGTAGTTTGGGGTGGGGGGATTTTTTCTCAAAGTCTTCGAGTAGCATCCCTGGAAGATACTAAACTTAAATACCAAGGTTGGTATTTTACCGACTTTTCGTTTTTGAGTTATCGTATTCACAGACACATGGACACACACACGGAACTTTTTGTGAAAATGCTTTTTTTTTGGATATAAGGGACCCTAAAACATATATTTCCGGTGAAATCTCGGTATCAAATTTTTAGGTGGAGTGCAATACCTTCTCTACACACTATGTACATAGTGCGTGTAGAGAAAGTAAAAAAGCATTTGTATACTTTTCCTTTACACCATGCACATCGATTGCAGTTGTAGAGAAAATAAAAATGGACAGAAATATACTTATACATGAATCACATATGCTTTTGTTGATGAAATGATTAAATTCAGTTTTAAACCTCCCATAAGCAGTACCTCGATTATAGAATTTTTTTTTTAACTCCCGTTATCAGAAAATATCAACTAATAGAAGGGTTAGAGGTCTTCAAGCTTCTTACAAACGTTGTCCAGGACATAATCCCGAACCTAGTTTTGTTACTTTGTGCAATTTTCCTGCCCTAAACGATATTCCAGTTCAAACGCACAATGGCTTGCATAACCAAGCATAGAGAAAACAGCAGCGAAATGGCACCTTCCTTTGTTTCCAACTGTATGTCCCGCCATTATTGCATTTTTGTGCCGTTTATTAAGCTCCCCTTTCCTCTAGAAGCAGATTATGTGGAGAGGGGGTAGTCGTTTGCTGCAGCCGCCCCCCCAGGAGTCTGCCAACTCCCATTTGCGTCTTGCTTTACGATAGCTGATTCCCGCAGTTACTCCGGACTCCAATAAATCGCTCGTGCAACGGCCTGGCTCGTATTATTGCCAACATGACGACTTCGAGGTCAGCATACCTTTCGGTTTTATTGCCCAGCACGTGATAATGTACTCGCAACCACAGAGATCTGCCTTCCTGTCACTCGTCCCGTAAAAAACGGGACTCTTTTCACTTACTATGTACATAGAGAAGATATTCCATTGCACCCAACAATTCTATACCGAGATTTCACCGTAGTTGTATGTTTTGGACCCCCTGATCCAAAAAGCATTTTTACTTTCTCTTCACGAACTATGTACATTGTGTATAGGTAAGTTATTGTATTACACCCAAAAATTCATACCAAGCTTTCACAGCAGTACACGTTTTCGGATCCCCTGAATAAAAAAAAGGCTACACGTACTATGTACATACATATATATATATATATATATATATATATATATATATATATATAGAGAGAGAGAGAGAGAGAGAGAGAGAGAGAGAGAAAGTGTTGTACTGCACCCAAAAATGCAATACCAAGATTTCGCAGGAAATACACGTTTTGGGACCCCCTGAATCCATAATTTTTTTTTTTACTTTCTCCACACGTACTATGTACATAGTGTATAGAGAAGTAATTGCATTGCACCCAAAAATTCGATACCGAGATTTCATAGGAAACACATATTTTGGGACCCTCTGAATCCATAATTTATTTTTACTTTCTCTACACGTACTATGTACATAGTGTATAGAGAAGGTATTGTATTTCACCCAAAAATTCGATACCGAGATTTTACAGGAAATACACGTTTTGGGATCCCCTGAATAAAAAAACTGTTTTTACTTTCTTTGCACATATTATGTGCACAGTGTATAGGGAAGGTATTTAATGCACCCAAAAATTCAATACTGAGATTTCACAGAAGTACACGTTTTGGGATCCCCTGAAAATAAAAAGAAAGTTTTTACTTTCTCTACGTGTAGTATGTAAACAGTGTATAGAGAAGTTATTGTATTGACGATTGTGTTGCGGACCTCGAGTGGGAAGCAGGCTACAAAAGCGTCACATTCCTTCTCGTAGCAGCACGTCCCATTACCTAATTCCTTGTCGAGGAAATTGCTTGTTTATGAGCGATAAGACCAACCACGTGAAGGACACTAGTAATGAAATGTGGCACTTCATCAAGTGTAGGCGGACCTCCAATTGCCGCCTTCCAAACTTTATGGCACACTTTTCCTGACCCTTTTCATTTTCAAGATTTCCCTCTCTTATTTATGTTCTGTCCCATACCACTCTCATATCAGCTGTATTAATACACTCACATAACTTTCTGTAACTGTTCTACAAACAAACTTATTCTTCCTTCTACATAATTCTAATGTTCTTGTTATTACCTAGTTCCTTATAAGCAGAAGGGAACTAAAACACTACGCTATGCTAAAGTGATAGTTAATTGCTTTAAAAGCTATCGTTATGCGTTTGTCATTGCAATTGGCTTCTGTGCTTGGTCAGGAGTAGAACAAAAGAAAAACGAACTACATCCGTAGTAGTAATGGGACAAAAAACATATCTGATGCGTACCATTCACATGACTTTCTCTACATCTCTGCAACAAATTATTGTTAAAAAGCTTATACTTCTATTTACTTCATGGTAATCAGAAATAATTAGCAGAAATAGCCATATTACTTGCTTCATTGTAAGTAGAAGCGAAATAACGGAGTACCATAGATTCAAGTGATAGTCAAAAGCTGGTTGCTATGTGACGAAGTTCCTTTGTTTGTATGGACAGCAGTTGACAAATTTCTGTATGAGAAAAGTATACGTTTTTCAAAGCAAAACCCAAAAACAAGGAATGTCTCACAAACGATGAACTCCACGAAAAAAATGTATCTAACATAAACTGTGTGTTTTAACGTGCTCTACATTTTTCGTGTAGTAAGTTTTTGTCCATCTCTTACGGTTTAGCAGTTATTAAACATTCCGTAAAATTCATCCAGAATAAAGTACTCTTCGGAGGCTATTCCCAAAAAATTTATATACCTTTTATTTGTCGGGTAAATATCTTAAATATACGATATTTTAATCAAAAACGTTAGAATCATTTTTAAGAAAATCAAAATTTCTTAAAAAGTTCAATGTAAAGGGTAGTTAAGGGTGGGGTGATTTTTCTCAATCTTCCTGTCGCATCTTTGGAAGATACCAAACTTAAATACAAAGTTTGGTATTTAACGGTCTTTTCATTTTCGAGTTATCGTGTTCACAGACACACGGACACACACACGGACCTTTTTCTGAAAATGCTTTTTTTTTTGGACACAGGGGACCCTAAAACATATATTTCCGGTGAAATCTCGGTATCGGATTTTTGGGTAGAGTGCAATACAGTCTCTATACACTAAGTACCGGGGATACCCGTAAGCCATGCGGGGAAGCCGGTATCGCCTGAAGCGGCGGTTTCTGGGATTATAATCCCCAAGAGACCTAACGAGGGCGCTCCGATGGAATGGTAACCCTTGGCTGAATTTTGTTGCACGACGCCTAATCTCATAGACCAGAGGCTTCGTGCAGGAGTCTTGTGGGAAATCCAAGAGGCACAGAATTGACGGCCAAAGGCATCTATTCTGTACCCCTTGAAGCAACAGCAGACTGGAGTCTGCCGCCATGCCCCAGATCTCGCAGGCGTTTGTCATTGGTTACCGCAAGGTTCGCTTTTGTACCCTGTAGTGTGCGGTCTGATATAATCCGCGAAATTCGAATGTACTAATCAAATTCATTCCCTCTCGTTGACGCGCCTCTGCAAATTGATAATTTCCTCTTCAGTGTACCTGGTGATTGCTTGAATTTGGCGCATTGTGATTTTATCGATGGACTGTATCTCAATAGTATTTGGTGGTACACAACATGTCTGCAGGAAACTGTTTCGTGGTTGCAACAGAAACAGATTGAATGTTTCGCAAAAAAGAACAACTTTTCCCACCACTACTCCGTAGTCCAGTGGTCAGCGAGCTGACTTCTCACCCGGAAGTCTCAGGTTCGACTCCCGGCTGTGGCGGGGAATTTTTCTTTAACATGAATTATTCCCTATCCCCCACAGAGTCTGGAAGTATGTGTATGAGAGAGAATGTGTGTTTGAGGAAAATAAAAGCGATTTAAAAATAGTCAAAGAACTTATAGAAAACGAATTGTTTATAGTGCAAAGCCACCGATATGATCTCAGATGTGCTATATAAATGAAACAACAAAAAAAAAAGGGACAGTTCTGTCTGAGAAAATTATAAATACTTTAAATTTGATACCAATAACAAGCAATATCTAAGAAATGGCCAACTCCACGAAAAAAACACGTATATAACATAAATTGTGTCTTAACGTAATCTACATTTTTGTGTAATTAGTTTTTGTCAATCTCTTACGGTTTAACCACTATGCAACATTTTGCAATACTCATCCAGAATAAAGACATCTTCAGAAAATTCAAGATATACATTTCGTTTTTCATAAAATATCTTAAACATAAGGTACTTTAAACAAACTTGTTAGAGTCAGTTTTGAGAAAGTTAAAATGTTCGAAAAATGTTCCATGTAAAGGGTAGTTGGGGGGTAAGGGGATTTTCTTGAAAATCTTCGTGTCGCATCATTGGAAGATACTAAACTTAAACACCAAGTTAGGTAGTTAACCGATCTTTTGTTTTTGTATCTATGGAGCCTAGGCACACACGGACCTTTTTCTAAAAATATTGGATTCGGGGGACCTCAAAATATGTATTTCCGGTGAAATCTCGTGTCGACGTTTTGAGTGCAATACAATACTCTCTATATACACTATGTGTCTAATTAGTACGTGTAGAAAAAGTAAACGGTTTTATTACATACTATTTCCTTGTACAAGAAAGCGGTAAAGAGACAGACAACGAGCTTCTCTCCGACCAGAACCTTCGGCTTCCACAAGCTTCCAGAAAGTTATGTGGTGTCATTTTAGCTATACAAAGAGGGAAGAATTTCTAGCCAGTGTGTAGTGCGTTAGAATAAGTGCTGAAACTGGAGTGTTATCGCTCAGTGACGTGCAAGCTGTCTACTGCCTACGCGTCGAGAGAATTGTTTGCAGCAGTGAAATGATGACTTTAGCTTTAGGTCAATAAAGTATTTATTACAGTATAAACACTGATGCCATTCTGCGGCCTTAACTTCAACCTCAGTAAGCTACTAATCTGATGTCATTAAAGTAAAATTGAAGTGTGCACGAAGCACGCACGCACACACACACACACACACACACACACATGTTCGTTAAATTATAAGCAGAGCTAGGAAGTTCATACCAAATCATTTATTTAAAGCAGCATTTATTTAAGGTAAGGACTCCAGTGCGCCTTTACCAGCGACTCTCGGATCTCTCGCGCAGTGAAGAGAGGCTAACTTATAATTTAATGACCTTATATTTGGTCCAAAAGGCAATTACTCCTTAAAATATTGCAAAAGTCATAATATGCTACCAAAATTGCCATATTTCAGAGGACTAGCGCGGAGTTTTTAAATGTATATTTTAAATTACCACATATACGTTACGTTTAATAGTATTCAAAGTAAAAATCTCCAAATAATCCACAAGTTGTCAAAAGTTAGGTGTTCAGGTGCTCTTATGCAGGATGTCACTGTGGGCAGCTAATAAAATTGGGTGTATTCTGAAAAGGAAATTGCAGACAGCAGCAAATGACTTGTGGGGTGGTCATATTTCAGCTATTCTATCTGCCATAATTACTGCGGTATTGTCTATTAGGGGCCCTTTGCCGGAACCTAACCACAAATTTTCCACGTGAAGAGCGTGTAATATGACGCTTGACCTGAGCGCGGCGTCTATCTGCAGTGACAGCGAACAGTTCTTAAAAGACACGCCACGTTTATCATGTGAGGTCACACGGGCGCCTACCGCGATCGCTTTTTGTTCGTACGGCGGCTTGCTTTTGTTTCAGTTCTGCGTCATACATGGGGAGGGGGACTGACATGTGTAACCATCACACTATCTTTGCTTTCTCTACACGTACTCTGTACATAGTTATAGAGAAGGTATTGTATTGCTCCGAAAAATTCCAGACGAGATTTCACCGGAAATGCATATTATGAGACGCTCTGAATTTAAAAAAAACTTTTACTTTCTGTACACATAAGGTATAGAGAACGTATTGTATTGCACAGAAAAATTCGATATTGAGATTTCACCGGAAATGTATGTTTTGGGACCCCATGAATAAAAAAGACATTTTACTTTCTCTACACGTACTGTGTACATAATGTAAAGAGGAAGTATTGTATTGCAGCCAAAAATACCAATATTTCACCGCAAATGCATATTTTGGAACCCCTTGAATTAAAGAAAAACATTTTTAGTTTCTCTACAGGTATTGTGTACTTAGTGTATAGAGAAGGTATTGTATTGCACCCAAAAATTCGATATCAAGATTTAAACGGAAATACATGTTTTGGAATTAAAAAAAAATAGTCTCTCTACACGTATTATGTACATAGTGTATAGAGAAGGTATTGTATTGCACCCAAATATTTGATAACGCGATATCACCAGAAATATACGTTTTCCGATCCCCTGAACTCCAAAAAACATATTTAGAAAAATGTACGTGTGCGAATATGTGTGTGTGTGTGTGTGTTAAATTTGGTATTTAAGTTTACTATCTTCCAGGGATAGGACACCAAGGTTTTCAAGAAAGTGCCTTCCGCCACCATCAACTACCCTTTACTTGCAAAAAATCTAAATTTTCTTCCACTAATATGGCCCCAACGATTTTGATTAAAACACCGTATATTGAAGATATTTTTATGACAAACAAAATGTATATTTTGATTTTTCTGGGAGTAGCTTATATAGACTTCTTTATTCTGGATGAATTTTGTGAATTTCCCGTAATTGTAAACCGTAAGAAATAGATTAAAGCTTACTATACAAAACATTGTAGATCTCATAAAAACACACAATTTATGTTATATACGTTTTTTTCGTGTGGTTGACCATTTCCGAGATATTATCTGTTATTCTTTTTCGATTTAAAATACCTAAACTTTTTTCATACGATAATTTATAAATTCTTGGCCATGCAAAGAAATGGATTTCAACCACATAGCGGCCAGTTTTTAAAAGATTTGACAATTGCTTTAGCCTAGTGTATCCCATTATCTCCCTTCTACTTTCAAAAAAGCAAGTAATAAGACTATTTCTGATAATGTTTTTCTCGATAAGCATGACGTCAATAGAAGCATAAGCTTTTTAACAATAATTTGTTGCAGAGATGCAGAGAAAGTCATGTGAATGGAACACATCACATTTTTTACCTATTGCCATTTCTTTTCATAACTTGCAGCACACCCTTATCCCATCGAGTTGCAGATTAAGCTGGTCCTGATTTTAGTGGAAGTAGATAAAAAACAATCTCTGAAGCACTTTATCCACAAGACTTTCTTTACATCTCTGTAACAAATTCATTCTTCTATCTACTTTATGATAATAGAGATAAACATTTCCAGAAATGGTTTAGGCTAAAGCGATAGTCGAATGTTTTAAAAGCTGATCTCTTTGGGCTTGAAATTTGTTTCTTTGAAAAGCTAGAAGTAGACTAATTCCCCGTATCTCAAAACTTTTAAATATTTTACAACTGAAACCAATAACAAGAAATAGGAAACGGTAAACTCCATGAAAAAAAATCTGATGTGTTCCATTCACATAACTTTCTCTATATCTCTGCAACAAATTATTGTTAAAAAGCTAATGGTTCTGTTTACTTTATGCTATTCGAGAAAAAAATTAACGGACATAGTCTTATTACTTGCTTCCTTATAAGTAGAAGCAAAATAAGCGACTACCATAGGTTAAAGTGAAAGTCAAAAGCTGGTTGCTATATGACTTAAGTTCCTTTTTTTGTTTGGACAGCAATTGTTAAATTCCTGTAAGAGAAAAGTATGTTTTTTAAAACTGAAATTAAAAACAAGGAATATCTAAAAACGATCAACTCCACGAAAAACAAATGTATATAAGATAAATTGTGTTTGTTTTAAGGTGCTCTACATTTTTGGTGTTGTAACTAAGTTATTGTCCATCTCTTACGGTTTAGCAGTTATGCACAATTCCGTAAAATTCACTAAGAATAAAGTAGTCTTTAGAGGCTATTCCAGAAAATTCAAGATATACATTTGATTTGTCAGGTAAATATCTTTAATATACGAAATTTTAATCAAAATCCTTAGAGCAATTTTTGAGAAAATCAATATTTTTGAAAAAAAGTTCCATGTAAAAGGTAGTTTTGGGTGGGGTATTTTTCTCAAAATCTTCGTGTCGCATTCCTGGAATATACTAAACTTAAATACCAACTTTGGTATTTTACCGACTTTTCGTTTTTGAGCTATCGTGTTCACGGAGACACACACACGGACCTTTTTGTGAAAATGCTTTTTTTGGATACAGGGGACCCTAAAACATATATTTCCGGTGAAATGTCGGTTCGAATTTTTGGGTGGAATGCAATACCTTCTCTATACACTATGTACATAGTACGTATAGAGAATGTAAAAACTAAGCAATAGAACTTACAAAAATCTAATGTTTATTTAACTTCAGTTTCTGTACCTATGCTATACCAAAGTGGTAATCTAGATAAGCGGTAATAGAAATGCTCCTGGCATTTATTTCCTCTTCTGTAGGTCAATAAGGGAATATACTAGGCTAAAGCGATAATCAAATGTTTTAAAAGCTGGTTGAAATTTAGTTCTCTTTGCATTGCGAAGAGTAATGCAAAAGAAATTGACGTGAAAAAGTCTCAATTGAGAACAGTTTTCAAATATTTTAAAATTGGAATCAGCAACAACTGACTGCAGTAAATAAAACAAAATGGCAGAGATGATGGAAAACTGCCATTGGTCTACTTGGATTGATTGCAGAAAGTGCAGTTTGTGTCCAAATAGCAACTTTATCATAGATTTTACAGTGGATAAAATTCATTTTGACAATGATCAACAAATATACCACTTTATTTGATAATTTCTATATTGCAAGCTGACATAGTCCAATTTTCCAAAATTTTGGAGAAATTGCGGTTTGATTGTTGAGATGTTTTACGAGGGCCATCCAGAAAGTAACGAACGTTTTGTCTTAACTAAACAATAACGAAAGATAGGAAAACACAAAACTTTATTTACAAAGTTAAGGTACCTTACTCTATTTCTCAACGTAATCTGCATTTTGTCAAGGCATTTAGTGTCACGTGGTACCAGTTTTTCAATACCGATGTTATACTTTACAACCGCCAAAGAACTTATTCGTTTTTGGATGCACAAAATGTTCGAACAACAGAACATTAAAGGCAAATAACGCAAATGTATAGTCAAATTAAGTGGACGAAACTTCAGAGAGGAAATGGCCCACAATTTTCGGGTGATCAAGGATGAACCAGTGTGTAAGATAAAGATGGGAGTTTTTTTTTTTTGGGTAGTGTTTAACGCCCGCTTTTACTGCTCTAGCCGATGACACTGATGATACATGAAGATGGAGCCCCGGGGAATGCAATAGCGGGGGAAACCGGAGAACCCGGAGAAAACCCGCCCCTGCTCCGCTTCGTCCAGCACAAATCGGACATGCGGTCGCTTGGGATTGAACCATCTAGGTGAGAGGCGAATGGTCTGACCACTCGGCCAAAAGAAAGACCGGAGTGGAAGTTCATCAATCTTATGAAGGAGTTGAAAGCAAATGTTGATAAGAGAATTCAGAAAAAACTGGTGTTTTATTTGGTCACCGTACATGACTTTTTGGATGGATAAGATTTCCCAGCCATGAAGACCTCAAAGTGACAGTGACATCTTGGCTCAGATCTTTAGCGGTGGAAGAGTATGACATCTGTATTGAAAAACCGTTACCACGTGACAATGACTATTACGTTGAGAAATAGAGTAAGGTACTGAAACTTTGTAAATAAGGTTTTGTGTTGATAACTTTCCTTATTATTTAGTTATACCAAATCCTTCGTTACTTTCTAGATTTGTAAATTGATTAAACTTCAATACAGTCATTAGTAATATTACAACGTAATTTATATAAGCATGCGATGGCCACTTTTTCACGAATATTGATGAACGCCTCTGTACGGTTTCGCCCAGTTCTTGCTAGCAATTAAGGAGCAAAACCGCTTTGTAATTATTTGCAATCTAGAGGGTTATACAAACCAGATTAACTCGTTCGGAATGCGAGGTTGAAAGCTTTTATCTGAACGACATTCTGAAATGCCAGAGTCTGAAGAATGCCAAGCAATAAAGAAATGAGACCAAGTGCTGGGAAGGTTACGACTCCACATCTTTCCCGTCATAACCTTGACATTTGACGAACAAAAACTGCAGTCAGCGCCATAATACTTCACTTATATTTAAACATGAACCAAAACAAACAGACCCAGCTGTTACACACGTCATACACTGACAAATCAATTTCTGCATACAGAGCCATTCAATTAAACATCATTTTATTTTTACTTTCTCTACACCTACTATGAACATAATGTATAGAGAAAGTATTGTAATGCACCCAAAAATTCGATAGCGAGATTTCACTGGAAATATATCTCTTGAGACCCCCTGAATAAAAAAAAAAAACATTTTTAGAAAAATGTCCATGTATGTGTGTGCGTCTGTGGGCAGCATAGCTCAAAAACGAAAATACCGTTAAAAACTAAACTTGGTATTTAAGTTTGGAATCTTCAAAGGATGCGACACGAAGATCTTCAAGAAAAACCCCCACCCCCAACTACCCATTATATGGAGCTTTTCTCTAAAATTTTGAGTTTCTCAAAAATTGCTCTAACGATTTTGATTAAAATATCGTATATTAAAGATATTTACCTGAGAGATAATACGTATATCTTGAATTTTCTGGGAATACCCTCTGAAGACTACTTTATTCTGGATGACTTTTACGGAATTTTGCATAACTGCTAAACCTTAAGAGATAGACAAAAATTTAATGCAAAAAAAAAAAAACAACAAAAATGTAGCTCTCGATAAAACACATAATTTATGTTATATATATATTTTTTTTTCGTGGAGTTGGACGTTTTTGGGATATTCCTTGTTATTGGTTTCAGTTTTAAAAAACTTATACTTTTCTCATACAGGAATTTGTCAACTCGTGTCCAGACAAACAAAGGAACTTCAGTCACAAGCAACCAGCTTTTGGCTACCACTTTAACCTATGGCACTCCCTTATTTCTCTTCGACTTACAAGGAAGCAAGTAATAAGACTATTTCTGCTATTTTTTTCTCGATTAACATGAAGTAAATAGAGGCATAAGCTTTTAAACAATAATTTGTTGCAGAAGAGTGGATATTCTTTGCCACACACAATACTTATTTCTGATGTAAGAGAGTAAAGTTATGGATTTTGATACGAGCGGTAATCAAAAAGAAACTGTACGCTCGGTTATCGTACAATGCTTTTTTTTTTTACGAGAATTTTCTGGTATTAAAAGAAAAGCAACGAAAGATGAAATAAATTTGAGGTTAAGTTTGAGTCATTCATCAAGGGTTATAGCTCGTTATTCATTTCACGTTGCTGGACGCGATGACGGTACGGTTATAGCAGGCCGTGACAAACCAATATTATTGTTGTTCTGTGAGAATTATGATATCCTTGGAGCTGCAAAAGAAGCAGAATCAAATTTACCACCTGCTAATCCCGAAACGTTTATGAGTCACAATATGAGAAAGTTATGAAGTGGTGTCTGTTGATCAGTGAAGATACACACTAATATCGTGAATTATTTTGGTGAGCGTCAAGTTGGAACAACATTAATTTACGCTTGCTGCACTTTGCGCGTGGATTCCGTAAAAATCAAGTTGGCGATCTGAAATGAGCTCGTAAACTACTCAATTACGCTCGGTCGTATAAATAATCCACATTGTTACGCTCGTGTTTGTTTTGAGATTCTCTGAATGTATAAGTAATGTTAGTGATTATATTGCAACAAATGCTATTTACAGACGATCTGGTTTTAATACGTGACTCAGAAGTAAGTATGCGAAACGCTCTACATAAATATAATAAAATTAAACAAAGTTATAATATTAAATATCGCCACACAAAAGTAAAACGATGAGAATACTAGAACAAATAAACCATGTCTTGACTCCGTGGTCGAGTGCTCAGCGAGCTGACTTCTCACACGGAGATCCCGGGTTCGATTCCCGACTGGGAAGGGAAATTTTTGTTTAACCAAAATTATTCCCTATCCCCCACAGAGTCTGGAAGTATGTATATTGAGAGTGAATGTGTGTGTGCTTGAAGAAAATAAAATTATACAAACCTACTAACAACGAGTTGTTTCAGGTGCAAAGCCCCCGATTGACCTTAGATGTTAAAGGTTAACATTAAAAAAATGCCATGTCTCACACTTAAAAAATCTTATATGTTCCATTCACATGACTTTCTCTACATCGCTGTAACAAATCACTGTTCTATTTACTTTATGATAAACATTAGCAGAAATTGTCTTTATTACTTGCTTCCTTGTAAGTAGAAGAAAAATAAGGGAATACACAGGCTAAAACGATAGTCAAATCTTTAAAAAGCCAGTTACCAAGTGCTTGAAATCCGTTTCTATGCAGGGCCAAGAGTTTACAACTTTCCGGGTGAGAAAAGTTTAAGTATTTTAAATCTGAAACAAAAAAGGGAATATCTCTTCTTCAACGAAGAAAACGTTTATGACATAGATTGTGTGTGTTAACGTGATCTACATTTTTTGTGTACTAAGGTTTTTTCCGTCTATTTCGGTTTACCAGTTATGAAATATTCAGCAAAATTCATTCAGAATAAAGACGCCTTTAGAGGCTGTTCCCAGAAAATTCAAGATATTCATTTTATTTGCCATAGAAATATTTTTAATATACGATGTTCTAATCAAAATCATTAGAGCTAATTTTGAGAAAATAACAGTTTTTGAAATTGTTTCCATACAAGGGGTAATTTGGAGCAGGGGATATCTTTGTGTCGCAACCCTAGAAGATACCAAACTTTGGTATTTTACTAACTTTATGTTTTTGAGTTATCGTGTTCACGAACACACATGGAGATTTTTCTAAAAACAAGGAGAAGACACCAGCGACCCTGAGATCGCCAACTGGACAAAGTGTCGAGAACCAAAAAGAGGTGTCGCCTCAATGTCTATCTCAGGACACGCCACTGAAAGGGTGATACCATCGAGAGCGTCAGTCGGGTCTGCTTCTCAAAATGTGTCACGTGATATTAGTTGTGGCTATATCAATACTACTGGTCGTGGATTCCACTCAGTTACCAACATCACCCAAAACTACCCTTTACATGGAAAACATTTCCAACATTTTGATTTTCTCAAAAATGGCTCTAACGATATTGATTAAAATACCGCATATTAAAGATTTTTACAAGACAAATAGAATGCATATCTTAAATTTACTGGGAACAGCTTCTGAAGGCCTCGTTATTCTGAATGAATTTTGCTGAATTTTGCTTAACTGGGAAACCATGAAAGATAGACAAAACTTACTATATAAAATCTGATGTGTTCCATTTACATGACTTTCTCTACCTCTCTGCAACAAAGTATTACTCTTAAAAAGTTTGTACTTCTATTTACTTCATGCTAATCGAGAAAAAAATTAGCACAGTCTTATTACTTACTTCCTTGTTAGCAGAAGGGAAATAAGGGAGTACTACAGGCTAAACTAATAATCAAAAGCTGGTTGCTATGTGACTGAAGTTTCTTTGTTTGTATGGACAGGAATTGACAAATCCCTGTATTAGAAAAGTATGTTTTTCATAGCTGAAAACAAAAACAAGGAATATGTCAAAAACGATCAACTCCACGAAAAAATGTATATAAGATGAATTGTGCGTTTTAAGGTGCACTACATTTTTTGTGGTTTAAGTTTTCCTCCATCTCTTACGGTTTAGCAGTTATGCAAAAATCCATAAAATTCATCCAGAATAAAGCAGTCTTCAGAGGCTATTCCCAGAAAATTCAAGATATACGTATTATCTCTCAGGTAAATATCTTTAATATACGATATTTTAATCAAAATCGTTAGAGCCATTTTTGAGAAACCCAACATTTTCGAGAAAAGCTCCATATAATGGGTAGTTGGGGTGGGGGTTTTTCTTGAAGATCTTCGTGTCGCATCCTTGGAAGATTCCAAACTTAAATACCAAGTTTGGTATTTTACCGACTTTCCGTTTTTGAGTTATCGTGTTCGTGGACACACGGACACACACACACACACGCGGACCTTTTTCCGAAAATGCTTTTTTTAGATAAAGGGGACCCTAAAACATATTTCCGGTGAAATCTCGGTATCTAATTTTTTAGTGGAGTGCAATACATTCTCTATACACTATGTACATAGTATAGAGAAAGTAAAAAGCATTTTCACAAAAAGGTCCGTGTGTGTGTGTGTGTCCGTGTTAACTCAAAAACGAAAAGTCGGTAACATACCAAACATGGTATTTAAGTTTAGTATCTTCCAGGGATGCGACACGAAGATTTTGAGAAAAATCCCCCCACCTCAAACTACCCTTTACATGGAACTTTTTTCGAACATTTTGATTTTCTCAAAAATGGCTAACGATTTTGATTAAAATATCGTATATTTACATTTACCTGACAAATAAAATGAATATCTTGCATTTTCTGGGAATAGCCTCTGAAGAGTAGTTTATTCTGGATGTATTTTACTGAATTTTGAATATCTGCTAAAGCGTAGGAGATGGACAAAAACTTACTACACAAAAATGTAGAGCACGTTAAAACACAATATTTATGTTATATACATTTTTTTCGTGGAGTTCGTCGTTTTTGAGACATTCCTTATGTTTCTGCTATGAAAAACTTATACTTTTTTCATACAGGTATTTGTCAACTGCTGTCCATACAAACAAAGGAGATTCAGTGACATGGCAACCAGCTTTTGACTATCACTTTAACCTATGGTACTCCCTTATTTGGCTTCTACTCACAAGGAAGCAAGTAATAAGACTATTAATGCTATTTTTTTCTGATTAGCATAAAGTAAATAGAAGTATAAGCTTTTTAAGAATAATTTGTTGCAGAAATGTAGAGAAAGTCATGTGAATGGAACACATCAGATTGTTTAGATATTCCTTGTTATTGGTTTCAGTTTTAAAATATTCAAAACTTTTCTCATAGGGTAACTCGTAAATTCCTGGTCATGCAAAGAAACGGATTTCATCCACATGGCAACCAGCTTTTAAAACAATTGACTATCGCTTATTTCCCTTATTTCGCTTCTTCTTGCAAGAAACAGAGCAATAAGACAATTTCTGTTAATGGAGATACAGTGATTACTAATTTATCATCAGCTGTTCCCTATTTAGCTATTGCTTTACTTCAATGAGTATGAGGAGGCTTCGCAAACCCACAACACTTAAAACTATTGCACACCAATGATATTGAAGTTATCAATATTCACATTTTTTTTATCTCGATTATCATGAAGTAGATAAAAGAATAAACTTTATAACAATAATTTGTTACAGCGATATACGGAAATGGAACATATCAGATTTTTACTTTCTCTATATGCACTATGAACATAGTGTATAGAGAAGGTATTGCACTCCACCAAAAATTTCGATACCGAGATTTCACTGGAAATACATGTTTTGGGATCCCCAATATCCAAAAAAAGCATTTTCTCAAAAAGGTCCGTGTGTGTGTGTCAGTGTGTCTGTGAACACGATAACTCAAAAATGAAAAGTCGGTAAAATACCAAACTTGGTATTTAAGTTTAGTATCTTCCAGGGATGCGACACGAAGATTTTGAGAAAAATCACCCCACTCCCAACTATACTTTACATGGAACTTTTTTCGAAAATTTTGATTTTCTCAAAAATGGCTCTAACGATTTTTATTAAAATTTCGTATATTAAAGATATTTACCTGACAAATAAAATGTATATCTTGAATTTTCTGGGAATAGCCTCTGAAGAGTAGCTTATTCTGGATGAATTTTGAATAACTGCTAAACCGTAGGAGATGGACAAAAACGTACTGCACAAAAATGTAGAGCACATTAAAACACCCAATTTATGTTATATACATTTTTTCGTGGAGTTCGTCGTTTTTGAGACATTCCTTATTTTTGGTTTCTGCAATGAAAAACTTATACCTTTCTCATACAGGGACTTGTCAACTCCTATCCATATAAACAAAGGAACTTCATTGACATAGCAACCAGCTTTTGACTATCACTTTAACCTTATTTCTCTTCTACTTACAAGGAAGGAAGTAATAAAACTATTTCTGCTAATTTTTTCTGATTAGCATAAAGTAAATAGAAGTATAAGCTGTTTAAGAATAATTTGTTGCAGGGATATACAGAAAGTCATGTGAATGGTACACATCAGGTTTTTTAGAATGCGTGTGTGAAAGGTAGAATTCGAAAACGACATTATGTATATTTAGCTTCCTCCAGGGATACGACAATTTAAGTGAGAAAAAATTCTGGTGTGTTCTATTCTTATAACTTTCCCTTGCTGATCCAAAAATAACTATTCTTTAAAAAAATAATTACTTTATCTACCACATGTTAATCGAGATGAACATTAGCAGAAATTGTCTTATTACTTGCTAGGGAGTACAGTACCCTAAATGATAGTCAATTGTTTTAAAAAACGGTCGCTATGTGATGCAGTTTCCCAAGATGAAAAAGTAAATAATGATTTCCCATTAGAGAGAAGTCATTGTTACTGGTTTCAATTTAAAAATGGTTATCATTTTCTCAAGCGGGAAGTTGCCAATCGTTTCATATCTCTTTTGTTTTACTCCTGGCCACGGAAAGAGAACCGAGCTTCAATATCTGCGAAGTAACAGCCTTAGCCTAATCGATTCCCTAATTTCGCATTTTAGTAGAAATAAGTAAGTAATAAGACTTTCTACTAATGTTTATCTTGATGAATATGAATAGACTGAAGATTGTAAGGGTGGTTTGTTTGCAGTATAGGTAGAGAATGTCGCGTATATGGAACACATCACATTTCTTTCTTCATCCTGACCATGCAAGGAAAACGGAATTTCGAAGCCATAAGATAGCGACTGGCTCTTATTAGATTTGACCATCATTTGCCGAGCCGGTGTACCTTAAAGCAAATAGAGGATGATTCAAAAATACCTTTATAACGTTTGGGGACAGATCTCCGACATGGAAACAGAAAAACAAGTGTCCCTGCAACAACAGCTTTTGGGGTCCAACCTAATAACTTCATTTATTTATGCACTCATTCAAAGAAGGCTTTGACCCATTTTACCCTGCAGAGTTGGCCTTGTGTTGCCATGGCTACTTGTTAACATTTATCAGACGTGTAATACATTCCCCCAGCACACCTTACAAGTGCTGTCTTCATTCAGAACACTCTCCCAGACTTGTTAGAAATTGTGCCTCTGTAAATAAGAAGAAACATGTGGTTTATGCATGATACTCCAGCAAATTTTAGTCTCTTTGTTGGAGATGTACTGGCTGGTATCTAGCATGACAAATGGATAGATAGAGGAGGACCAGTTCCATGGTCAGCACTTTCCCCCGACCCATTGGCTTATTTAGCAGACATTCCGGATGAAGAAACTCTTAATTCGCGTCTGCGACATCAAACGGCACGGACTGGAAGTATTTGATATTCACGCTTCGACGAGTACATGCGGTATAAGTGTTGTTTATGTGGAATACCTCCTAAAAAGTTGACAAAGTCAAAAATAGAATACTGAGTCACTTGACATTTTTTTTAAACACTTAATACATTAAGTTAATCATTCTGAACACATATTTGATAATGTAAGTTAAATTTACAATTCATTTATTAATTGCCATGCCAACAAGCACTGTAAGTTCTTACAGTAAGAGTTTGAGAGGTCATTAATACTTACAGTACAATTAGGAAATGACGTAACATGTGCTACTTCAAGTAAACAATCTATTACAACATTCATTAACAAAAGAGTGTATAAGAAGGCTTTGTCCATGTAATTTAGATTTAGCCTTTCATTTTTTCACATCGAGAATTCATTTTTACTTTCTCTATACGTACTATGTATATAGTCTATAGAGAAGGTATTGTAATTCACCCAAAAATTCGATACTGAGATTTCACCGGAAATACATGTTTTAGAACCCCCCGAATCCAAAAAAAGCATTTTTAGAAAAACTGTCTGTGTCCGTTTGTGTGTGTGTGCGCGTGTGTGTGTGCGTGTGGGCAACTAGTTCAAAAACGATAAGTTCGTGAAATACCACACTTGGTATTTAAGTTCAGTGTTTTCGAAGGATGCGACACGAAGATCTTCAAGAAAATTAACCCACCCCCAACTGCCCTTTACATGGAACTTAAAAATGGATCTAACGATTTTGATTAAATTATGGTATAAAAAAAAAGTAGATCCTGAATGTTATGGGAATAGCCTCTAAATACCTCTTTATTCTGGATGCTTTTTATTGAATTTTGCATAACCGGCATACCATAAGAGACAGACAAAAACGAAATTCACGAAAACTTAGATCACCTTAAAAGACAATTTCTGTCACATACATTTTTTTTTCGTGGAGTTGATCGTTTTTGAGACATTCCTTGTTTTTGTTTCATATTTTCTCATACAGGAATGTGTAAACTCCTGTCCATACAAACAAAGGAACTTCAGTCACATAGCTACCAGCTTTTGACTATCACTTTAACCTATGGTACTCCCTTATTTCGCTTGTACTTACAAGGAAGCAAGTAATGAAGACTAATTTTGCTAATTTTTTCTCGATTAGCCTGAAGTAAATAAAAGCATAAGCTTTTAGACAGTAATTTGTTGCAGAGATATAGAGAAAGTCATGTGAATGGATCACATCAACAAACTTCGTAAAATCATTTTTGAATCAGCTGTATACATCATAATTTCGAAATGGGTTTCCAAAATGAAGAAACGTTATGAAATCATGATAATTTTAAATATTTTCTTACAGAAACCGTGTGTAGGACAGGAGTTGGATAGGTAGAGTCAGACTGAAAATTTCAATGCCACAGCCGAGATTTGAACCACGGATCTCCCAGTCTCTAGCCGGTTACTCTACCACTGAGCTACCATGGCAACATGCGGTATAGCATTGAATTTCTTTACTAACTCACATGTTTCGCGGTAAACCACAAGGTTATCTCAAATTATTTTGAGATGACAAACCCAATGGCGACTTACAATGTTGTAAGTACTTTAAGTCAGAGAATTCATAGTTTTAGCCAACTATTTTGTGATAATTTTAATTGTTTTCTCACAGAAACCGTGTGTACGACAGGAGTTGGATAGTTAGAGCAGAATTTTTCTGTCTGACAGTATCCATCCAAGTTATTAAATCAATTATTTAATTGTTGGAATTTCTGAGTGCCTTAGGTTAGGTTTAGTTTTGCAATGCACCAGCAGATTTCAGTGGTGTACACGTTGCAGAACAATTACAGGGGGAGTATTAGGTCATCGGAAGCTAACATCCGTGCTAAGTTAATTTATTAGGTTGACAAACAAAGGGGGTTGCATGATATTTACCCTCAAGGATATTGACATGGCCATTTGCACAGAATACAATCAGTTGGCGCTGACATTTCTCATAGAAATGTCATTGTCGACACGACACGGATCAACGACCGCATCTCCTGGACACAGAAAAACTGCCCTGCAAGATGCTGAGCACACGAAAAATAACTCCACTCATTCACCTTTAAAACTGACACTTTCATTTCCTACCTGCCTGGTATTTTATTCTTCTCCTACATTCTAAATGTAAAAGTCATTCACCTTTCCGTAATAATTATCATCTTTTAATGGCAACTTCATAAAAAAAAATATGATGTGATCCATTCACATGACTGTCTCTACATCCCTGCAACAAAGTATTGTTAAAAGACTTATGCTTCTATTTACTTTATGCTAATCGAGAAAAAATAGCAGAAATAGTCTTATTACTTGCTTCCTTATAAGTAGGAGCGAAATCAGGGAGTAGCGTACGATAAAGTAATACTCAAAAGCTGGTTGCTATGTGACCTACGTTCCTTTATTTCTATGGACAAGAGTTGACAAATTCCCGTAAGAGAAAAGTATTAAGTTCTTTAAAGCTGAAATCAAAAACAAGGAATGTCTAAAAAACGATCAATTTCACGAAAAGTGTATAAAACATAATTTGTGAGACATAATGTGCTCTACATTTTTTCTGGTAAGTTCTTGCCTATCTCTTACGGTTTAGCAGTTATACAACATTTCGTAAAATTCAGCCAGAAAAAAGTAGTCTTCAGAGGCTATTCCCAAAAAATTCAAGGTATACATATTATTTGTCAAGCAAATATCTTTAATATACGATATTTCAATCAAAAGCGTTAGATCCATTATTAAGAAAAAACAAACATTTCGAAAAATGTTCCATGTAAAGGGTAGTTGGGGGTGGAGGGATTTACTTGAAAATTTTCCTGTCGCAACCTTGCAAGATACCAAACTTAAATACCAAGTAATAACAGACACAGACACACACATACACACAGACCTGTTACTGAAAATGCTTTATTTGGACTCAGGGGGTCCTAAAACATGTATTTCCGGTGAAATTTTGACAAGGAATTTTTGGGTGGAATACAGTACTTCTCTATCCCTATGTACATTGTACATACAGGGCTAGAAAAAATAAAAATGTATATGACATAAATTGTGTGTTTTAACGTGCTCTACATTTTTTGTGAGTAAGTTTTTGTCCATCTCTTACGGTTTACTAAGTATGTAAAATTCTGTAATATTCATACAGAATAAAGTAGTTTTCAAAGGATATATCCAAAAAATTCAATATATACATTTTATTCGGTGTATAAATATCTCAAATATTCGAGATTTAATAAAAATCTTTAAAACCATTTTTTGAGAAAATCAAAATTATTTCCATATAAAAGCTAGTTGAAAGTGGGAAGATTTTCTTAAAAATCTTCGTATCGCATCCTTGAAAGATACTGAACTTAAATACCAACTTCGGTATTTAATTGAGTTTTCGTTTTCGAGCTCTGCTGTCAGACACACAAACGGACATTTTTACTTTCTCTGCATGTACTATGTACATAGTGTGTACAGAAGGTATTGCACTCCACCCACAAATTCTATAGCGAGATTTTACCGGAAATGTATGTCTTAGGGTCCCCTGTAATAAAAAAAAAATATTTTCTAAGATAGGTTCGTGTGGGTGTGTGTCCATGAACACAATAATTCAAAAATGAAAAGAGTAAAATGCTAAATTTGGTATTTAAGTTTAGCATCTTCCAGATATGCGACAGGAAGATTTTGGGCAAAAATTCCCCACCCCAAACTACGCTTTAATTAGTATTACATACGGATTAGCAACGTCGAGTAACGATAATCCTGCCACCAGGGAGGATTAAGCGCTAATGTCGCGGCGCTAGTGTCGCGTTAATCCGACGGATTAAGAAAATGGCGGGAAATTTGAAAATTGCAAAGGTGTGGTTCGTCGGATTATCTCTTAATGCGTTGAAGAAGGGGACAATGGATTAAGAGTTAATCCGCTGATCCATACGTTTGCAATTTTCAAATTTCCCGCCATTTTCTTAATCCATCGGATTAACGCGACACTAGCGCTTAACCCCTGGTTGCAGGATTATAGATAATCCTACTTGCCAATCCGTATGCAAAACCTAATAAGCAACAAGTTCATATCACAGATATATTTATTACATATTCTCATGCAATACAATATTGAATACATGCAAAAAACTGATTTTTTTAAGAAAGCACATGCACAATTGTTTATATATATTTTTGTCTTTAGCTTGCTTTGAATATCACACGCTCACTGGTCTTCAGCACAGGATAAAAATAATGTTTATGCAAGTTTTCGTTGTAGGGGAAATAGTTTCACAAGGAGGACGATTTGTATAGGCGTCACAGGCTAGATGAATGTGACGAAAATTGTTGTCGACAAGAAGAATCTGTGGACTGTACACTAGCCATGCTGAATACTGAATGCCAATGCTGCAATTATATGTAGCAGAGAGAGGCAAGAAGGCGATGGGTGGGGGCAGCTGTTCACACGGGAGAGAAAGCGATGTCAGCACTCCGACCGGAGATGGTGGAAGATTGCGCAAGTCAGAAAAACTCCATCATGACGTCCGGTTACAGCGGTGAAAACAAGAACAAATCTCTGTGAGAAAGAAATATTTGCGCAGTATAAGCATGGTATTCATTCTTTAGAGCAACGGTTCCCAACCAGTGTGCCCCGGCACCCTAGGGTGCCGTGTGATTGGCTAAGGGGTGCCGCGAGATATTCAGATAAACAACAAAAATACCTTCTACTGAAGCCTTAAGTCTTGTAAGGTCTTGAAATAAAACAAGTCAAATCGATTACTCTCATGCACGGCAGATGATGATAGTGGTCGATTCATTTCAATAATTCAGTTATACTAGTATCCCACAGATGGCATTACAGCTATACCCTGCCGAACATTCCCGAGACTACTCGCTTCCTCACGAACATTCCCGATACCTCGACAGATGAATATATAAAAGTGTACGACGCTTCGCGCTTTCAGTTGTCTTCCTCGCGTTGATTCACAGCATTTGGCTATGGATAAGTTCATTGTTAAACGTAAACGCAGGACCGTGAAAGTGAACAGTCGGCTCCTACTGCTTGCTTTAAGAAGCCAAATCTTACAGTTTCTCCCGGACCGTCGAATTCACCACATAAAGAAGACAAACGAAAGAAAAGAACATACCAGGACAGTTACTTAGCGTATGGATTTAAGTGGAATAACAACGAGGAAAACCCTATCCCTGTGTGTTGAGTTTGTGGCGAAACACTTAGCAACGAGGCCATGGTACCTAGCAAACTGAAGCGGCATCTTACAACAAAGCATCCTAGTGTGTCACAGAAAAGTGTAATGTATTTTTCACATATATTAGAAGGGGAGAAGAAAACAGCTGTGCGAATGGTAAAGAGAATGACCATAGGTAATGCTGCTCTTGAAGCTTCATTTAAAGTAGCAGAACTGATAGCTAAAAAAAAAAAAAAAAAAGAAACCTCATACTCTTGGAGAGGAAATCATTGGCCCTGCATGTCAAGTTATAGTTTCAACAATACTTGGCGAAGGAGCAGCTAATCAAATTTCGTAAGTTCCTCTGTCCAACAACACAATCAGCCGCAGGATATCTGAAATGTCATGCAATATCAACGAATAAGTCACGGAGAACATAAAAACTTATAGAACATTTGCTTTGCAAGTAGATGAGAGTCTCGATATTGGTGAAAAACCGCAACTCCTTGGTTTTATCAGATATATTGATGAAAAAGATATTAGTGAACAGATTCTGTTCTGTAGACCGCTGGAGACTACAACCACAGGCCATGAGATTTTCGTTTCTATTAATTCCTATATCAATGACCATGATCTTTCATGGAAAGACTGTTGTGGTATATGTACAGATGGTGCACCATCTATGTCTGGGAAAATTAAAGGTTTTACTGCCAGAGCTCTCAATGAAAATGCATCCATTATTATAACTCACTGTTTTCTGCATAGAGAGGCATTAGTCGTGAAAGCGTGTAATGAAGATTTTGCTGAGGTGTTTAACCAAGTTGTGAAAATGGTGAACTATATGAAGTCTCGACCTTTAAAGTGCAGAATTTTTGAACAGTTATGTCGCGCAACGGATGCAGCTCATACCTCTTTGTTACTTCACGCAGAAGTAAGGTGGTTGTCGCGGGGTCGTGTATTGAACCGGTTTCTCGAACTTAAAGAACAGCTAAAAACTTTTTTTTAAGGATGAAAATCAAGACACATTTCATGAGGTCTTACTAAGTGATTCTTGGTGTTTTGAGCTGTCGTATCTGGCAGATATTTTTCATAAGCTGAATGAATTGAATCTTTCGATGCAGGGTCGACATGAAACAATAATCTCTTCAACCAATAAAATGAAAGGTTTTAAAAGAAAACTTAGTTCTTGGAAGTCTGCAGTTCAAAAAGGAGAATTGTCGAACTTTCCATCTCTTCTTAATGTGGCAGGAGATAAAGATCTGGGTAAACTGAAAGACCGCATTTGTGATCACTTATCAAGATTGCAAGATGCAATAGATGCGTACTTTCCAACTATTTCCACTACGAATCTCGACTGGGTTGTCTCACCATTTGATTTCGTAGATAGTGCAGAGGAAATAGATTTCACTGCTTGCGAACGAGATGAATTTATTGATCTTTGCACTGATTCCAAACTCAAAGGTAAGTTCACCAAGAGTGAGACGTCGGTGGCTAGTTTTTGGCTTCAACGGAGAGAGGATTACCCTAACCTAATGAAGAAAGCAATTAACCCACTTTTGCCCTTTTCAACATCCTATCTATGCGAGCAAGCCTTCTCTGCTATGGTGACAATAAAATGCAAAGCAAGAAATAGACTGAATAACCTTGAGGATGATTTGCGTGTTTCACTGTCAACTGTAAGACCCGACATCACATATCTGTGCTCTAAGCACCAATCACAAGTTTCACATTAATCATTAATCGAACAAAATTTATTGATGTATTTTTACTCAGTGATTGTAGTAAAGTTTACTGTATTATGTTATGGTGTACGTTATTATTATATTTTATTTCAATAAATTAACATATTAAGCTTAATTTTCTTTTAATTCAAGGAAGGGTGCCCCTGGTGTTTAATGTTATTCCCAAGGGTGCCGTGAACTTCAAAAGGTTGGGAAACACTGCTTTAGAGAATACATTGCTTGTACAACGAATATAATACAACATATTGAGAGAAAACTACACATTCCTTCCTAATAGTATTTGAGCCTGAAAATTTAACATACACAAACACATATACACTAGGTGTGGTTCATCGGATTATCTCTTAATCCGATGAAGAAGGGGACAATGGATTAAGAGTTATTCCGCTGATCCATACCTTTGCAATTTTCAAATTTCCCGGCATTTTCTTAAGGCGGTGGATTAACGCGACACTAGCGCTTAAACACCTGGTTGCAGAATTATGGATAATCCAACTTGCGAATCCGTATGCAGAACCTAATAAACAACCTCACATCACATATATATTTATTACATATTCTTATGCAATACAATATTGAATACATGCAAAAAACTGATCTTTTTTAAGAAACCACATGCACAATTGTTTATATATAGTTTTATCTTTAGCTTGCTTTGAATATCACACGCTCACTGGTCTTCAGCACACGATAAAAAATAATGTTTATGAAAGTTTTCGATTTAGCGAAATAGTTTCACAAGGAGGAAGATTTGTATAGGCATCACAGGCTAGATGAATGTGACGAAAATTGGGGTCGACATCTGCGTTGACGGCAGGAACATATACAGGTGCAATAATTGAATTGCGAATAATATCACCAGCAGGTAGAAGGCCCGAAGAGGTGACGATATTGTCAATGGCTGGAACTTTGTTGGGCCCGTTCTTTACGCTCTCATCGCCTTCTCTTCCCGTTCTTCTCCTACGCTCACGTAGCCTTCCCGGCCCGTTCTTATACGCTCACATTGCCTTCTCGCCCCGTTTTTACGCCTACATTGCCTTCTCGGCCCATTCTTTATTTACGCTCGCATTGCCTTCTCATCCCGTTCTCCCTGTACTCTCACATCGCCATCTCGGTCCGTACTTCCTCTACACTCACATCGCCATCTCGGTCCGTTCATCCTCTACACTCACATGGCCTTCTTGGTCCATTCTTCTTCTAACGCACATAGCCCTCTCGGTCCGTTCTTCTTATACACACACATCGCCTTTTCATCCCGAACTTCTTTTACACTCACATGGCCTTCTCGCCCCGTTTTTCCTTTACACTCACATCGCCATCTCGGCCAGTTCTTCCTCTACACTCACATCGCCTTCTTGGCCCGTTCTTCATTTATACTCACATTGTCCTCTCGCCACCTTCTTTAACACTCGCATCACCTTGTCCCGTTCTTCTTTTACACTCACATCGCCTTCTCGGCCCGTTCTTCATTAGCACTCACATCGCCTTCTCGGCCCATTTTTCTTTTACACTTCAATCGCCTTCTTGCCCCAGACTTCTTTTACGGTCACATTGCCTTCTCGTCCAGATCTTTACGCTCACATCGCCTTCTCGGCACGTTCTTCTTTTACGCTAACATCGCCTTCTCTTCCTGTTCTTCTCTTACGCTCACATAGCCTTCCCGGGCCGTTCTTATACGCTTATATTGCCTTCTCGCCCCGTTCTTTTACGCCTACATTGCCTTCTCGGCCCGTTCTTTATTTACGCTCGCATTGCCTTCTCATCCCGTTCTCCTTGTACTCTCACATCGCCCTCTCGGTCCGTACTTCCTCTGCACTCAAATCGCCTTCTCGGCCAGTTTTTCCTTTACACTCACATCGCCTTCTCGGCCCGTTCTTCCTTTACACTCACCTCGTACTCTCGGTCCGTCCTTCATTTACTTCACATCGCCTTCTGGGCCCGTTCATCTCTACACTCACATCGTCTTCTAGGCGCGTTCTTCTTTAACATTCACATAGCTTTCTCTGCACGTTCTTCTTTTACACTCACATCACCTTCTCGCCCCGTTCTTCTTTTACGCTCACATCGCCTTCCGCTGTAACCGGACGTCATTAGCTCAGCTTATTGCACAACCTACCAAGTGGTTGTCTGGTTCACATCCGGTGGAGTTTTTCTGGCTTGCGCAATCTTGCACCATCTCCGGTCGGAGTGCTGACATTGCTTTCCGTCCCGTGTGAACAGCTCCCCACACCCATCGCCTTCTTGCCTTTCTCTGCTACATATAATTGCAGCATTGGCATGGGTCGATTTCACCTCAGTCTGCATCTCGTCATGGCAACCTCCAGTAACATTCTTCGTGATCTGAACCAAATGGCAGAAACCCTGCCGTTCCTGTCCATGTGCGAGCTACCGAAAGGACGCCCTTACAGAATCCAGGGGGCTAGAGCACTCTCAACCAAGTATGGTCGCAAGGTCACCGTTACCATCAAAAACCGAGAAGTATTTCTTCCTTCAAACTTCGACTCCATGTCGCAAGCCGTCATCGACGAAATGAAGACCGTCCCGATATGCCTGACTTACGTCGGGGAGGAGCTACAGCAATCAGTATTCGAGAGACCCATCGTCAAATTCTCTTCTCCTCGTGACTATCAGCACCGTTCCAACCATTACTCAGATTTTGAATAATATTTCCTTAAATAAAATATATATAAACAATTGTGCATGTGGTTTCTTAAAAAAATCAGTTTTTTGCATGTATTCAATATTGTATTGCATGAGAATATGTAATAAATATATCTGTGATATGAACTTGTTGCTTATTAGGTTTTGCATACGGATTGGCAAGTAGGATTATCTATAATCCTGCAACCAGGGGTTAAGCGCTAGTGTCGCGTTAATCCGATGGATTAAGAAAATGGCGGGAAATTTGAAAATTGCAAACGTATGGATCAGCGGATTAACTCTTAATCCATTGTCCCCTTCTTCAACGGATTAAGAGATAATCCGACGAACCACACCTTTGCAATTTTCAAATTTCCCGCCATTTTCTTAATCCGTCGGATTAACGCGACACTAGCGCCGCGACATTAGCGCTTAATCCCCCTGGTGGCAGGATTATCGTTACTCGACCTTGCTGATCCGTATGTAATATTACTGCTTTACATGGAACTTTTTTCGAAAATGTTGATCTCAAAAATGGTTCTAACGATTTTGATTAAAATATTGTATATCATAGATATTTAACTGACAAATAATATGCATACATTGAATTTTTTGGGAATAGCCTCTGAAGAGTATTTAATTTTGGATGAATTTTACGAAATTTTACATAACTGCTAAACCGAAAGAGATGGACAAACAATTAGCACACAAAAATATAGAGCAAATTAAAACACATAATTTAGGTTATATACATATCTTTTTGTGGAGATCGTTTTTGAGATATTCCTTATTTTTGGTTTCACCTTCAAAAAAACTTAAGTTTCCTCATATGGGAATTTGTCAACTCCTGTCCATATAAAACATATTTCCGGTGAAATCTCGGTATACAATTTTTGGGTGCAATACAATACCTTCTCTGTACACCATGTACATAGTACGTGTAGAGAAAGTGAGAATTAAAACTCAATGAAACACAAAACGTGGTATTTATGTTCAGTAACTTCCAAGGATGGTACACTTAGATTTTCAACAAAATGTTTCGTTTGTACAGATATTTGTACGAATACATCAGTCATAAATTGGGGAATTTTTACCTCCTCTACACATACTATGTACATAGTATATAGAGGAGCTATTGTAATGCACCCAAATATTCGATACAGAGATTTCACTGGAAATACACACTTTGTGACCTCCTGAATCCAAAAAAAGGATGTCTAGAAAAAGGTAATGTGTGTGCGTGTGTGTGTGTCTGTCTGTCTCTCTGTGGACATCATAGCTGAAAAACGAAAAGACCGTTAAATACCAAACTTGGTATTTAAATTCAGTATCTTACAAGAATGCGGGACGAAGATTTTCAAGAAAATCCCCCACCCCCAACTACGCTTTACTTGGAGTATTTTTTTGTAAATTTTGATTTTCTCAAAAATGGCTCTAACGATTTTGATTAAAATATCGTATATTAAAGATATTTACCTGACAAATAATATGTATATCTTGAATTTTTTGGGAATAGCTTCTGAAGACTACTTTATTGTGGATTAATTTTACAGAATTTTGCATAACTGCTAAACCGTAAGAGATGGAGAAAAACTTACCACACAAAAAATGTAGAGCACGTTAAAAAACACAATTTTTGATACATACATTTTTTTCGTGGAGTTCATCGTTTTTTAAATATTCCTTGTTTTTATTTTCAACTTGAAAATTTTTTATCACTTTAATCTATGATATAGCCTTATTTCGCTTCTATTTACAAGGAAGCAAGTAATAAGACTATTTCTGCTAACTTTTTCTCGATTAGCATAAAGTAAATAGAAGCATGAGATTTTTAACAATAATTTGTGTCAGAGATGTGGAGAAAGCTATGCAAATGCAACACATCAGATGTGGACTTGGTTATAGCAGAAGTTATTGCTATAAAACAAATAGTTTTGTTTGCTTTAAGCTTGTAGTGATGATGATCAGAGGAGAGACGAGCAACAAAATCCAGAGCTGTGAACATTCGACATGTTCTCTTTTCTTTGCTTACAAACTGAGTTGAAAATAAGAGGTAAAAGCCTTTCTGCTAAGAGCTTTCAACCGATCTCAAATCCCCGAACTTTTCTCCCTCTTCATTTTAAGAGCGTAGTTCGCCGTCAAGCGTCGGATTACGTTCTCAAGGTTCACCTTGCACAAGACATGTACAAGAAAATATCTCAAGAGCCTACTTTCCTCACTCTACCCCTTACTGGGCCCTACATATTCGCATTAAAACCAAAGTATTCGTGAAATACTGTAAAAATATGTGATGTGTTGCATTCACATGGCTTACTCTACGTCTCTGCAACAAATTATTGTTAAAAAAGCTTGTGCTTCTATTTACTTCATGCTAATCCAGAAAAAATTAGCAGAAATAGTTTTATTACTCGCTTCCTTGTAAGTAGAAGCGAAATAAGGGAGTATCATAGGTCAAAAGCTGGTTGCTATGTTACTGAAGTTCCTTTGTTTGTATGGACACGACTTGACACTTTCCTGTATGAGAAAAAGTTTAAGGAATATCGAAAAAAGTGTATATAAAATAAATCGTGTGCTTTAACGTGCTCTACATTTTTTGTGTAGTAAGTTTTTTCCATCTCTTAGGGTTCAGCAGTTATGCAAAATTCCGTAAAATTCACCCAGAATAAAGTAGTCGTTAGGGGCTCTTCCCAGAAAATTCAAGATATACATTTTATTTGTCATGTAAGTATCTTTAATATACAGCATTTTAATCAAAATCGTTAGAGCCATTTTAAGAAAATCAAAATTTTTGAAAATTTTCCATATAAAGGGTAATTTGGGATGGGTGGATTTTCCGCAAAATCTTCATGTCACATTCTTGAAAAATGCTAAACTTATGTACGTTTGGTATTTTGCCAACTTTTCCTTTTTGAATTACACACGACATAGGGACACACACACACACCACACATACACAACACAACACAACACAACACAACACAACACAACACAACACAACACAACACAACACAACACAACACAACACAACACAACACAACACAACACAACACAACACAACACAACACAACACAACACAACACAACACAACACAACACAACACAACACAACACAACACAACACAACACAACACAACACAACACAACACAACACAACACAACACAACACAACACAACACAACACAACACAACACAACACAACACAACACAACACAACACAACACAACACAACACAACACAACACAACACAACACAACACAACACAACACAACACAACACAACACAACACAACACAACACAACACAACACAACACAACACAACACAACACAACACAACACAACACAACACAACACAACACAACACAACACAACACAACACAACACAACACAACACAACACAACACAACACAACACAACACAACACACACACACACACACACACACACACACACACACACACACGGGGTTCGATAAATGTATTTAAGGTGAAATCTCGGTATCGAATTTTTGGGTGCAATACAATACCTTCTCTATACACTATGTATATAGTACGTGTAGAGAAAGTAAAAATATGTCCTGTAAATAGTAGTGTGTGGGGGGGGGGGCGGGGGTTTCTTACAAATCTTCATCTCGCATCCCTCGAAGACGCTGAATTTAAATATGAAACTTTGTATTTAACGGACTTTAGTTTTTGATTTATGGTGTTTACATGAACACAGACAGGCACAGAGAAACCTTTTTCCAAAAATTGGTTTTATTTCCTCTACTTAGAACATAGGTAGAGACGGTATTGCACTCTACTCAAGAATCAGATACCGAATATTATCAGAAATACATGTTTTATGTCCCCTCTATCCAAAAAAATAATTTTTAGAAAACATATCGTGTGTGTGTGTGTGTGTGTGTGTGTGTGTGTGTGTGTGTCCGTGAGCTCGATAGTTAAAAAAATTAAAATAAAGTTGGTAAAACAGTATGCAACGTGAAGATTTTGAGGAAAATCCCTCCATCACAAACGTACTGTGCATGGTAAAAATGCCGTAAATTTTTACCGACTCAAAATAGTTCTTAAGGATTTTGGTTATAATACCCTATATTAATGACATTTTCAGGGCAAATAAATGTATATCTTTAATTTGCTGGGAATAGTTTCAATTTTCTATGAAGACATCTTTATTCTGGATGACTTGTATTTACCTGGTAAACCGTAACAGATGCGCAAAAAATGTAAGGCTCGTGAAAATACACAATTTCTGTTATATGTATACATTTTTTGCGGAGTTTATCATTTTAGATATATTTCTTGTTATTAGTTAGTTATACACTACTCAAAACTTTGCCCACAAAGGAATTTGACAGTTCCTATCGATGCAGAAAAACGGATTTTAATCGCATAGCAACCAGCTTTTAAAAGATTTGACTATCGGTTTAGGCTAGTGCACCTACTCCATTATTTCCCTCTACTTACAAGAAAGTAAGTAATACGAACATTTCTGCTATCTTTTGTTTATCTTGATTACCACAAAATAGAGAGAAGGATTAGCTGTTGCACAGTAGCAGAGAAAATCATATGACATTTAACTTATGCTTCTAACACAACTGGTGCTTGATATAAAATACTTTTAGGTCACAAGTGGCTATTAAATGAGTCCTTTACCATTACTCAACTTTTTAGAACTTTTTAAGGTACTTTTGATCAATTACTTATTTACAGAATGTTCACTTTCTCTAGCACATATATAAAATATACATAGTAAGTAGAGAAAGCTTGTATTCCATCCAAAAATTTGATACTGAGACTTCACCGCAAATACGTGTTTTGAAAGCCCCTGAATAAAACAATTTTAGCATAAGGTTTGTGTGTGAGTCTGTGTGTGTTGCATGTGGATAACTCAAAAATGTGAAGTCAGTTAATTACTAAACCTGGCATTTAGTACATGCCAAGGATGCGACACTCTTTACATGGACAATTTTCGATAGTTTTATTTTCCCAAAAATCTGATGTGTTCCATTCACATAATTTTCTCTACATCGCTGTAAGAAATTATTATTAAAACATATTCTTCTATCTAATTTATGATAATCGAGTTAAACATAAGCAAACATTGTTTTAATTGTACTTGTTTCCTTGTAAGTAGAAAGAAAATAAGGGAATACACTAGGCTAAAACGAATGTAAAATCTTTTAAAAAGCGGTTGTCATGTAGTTGTAATCCGTTTCCACGCGGGGCCAGGAGTTTACAACTTTCCGTGTGAGAAAAGTTTAAATATCTTACATATGAAACAAATAACAAGGAATGTCTCAGAAATGGCCAATTCAACGAAAAAGACGTATATAATATAAATTGTGTGTATTATTTTTTATGAAGTAAATTTTTGTCTATCTCTTACGGGTTACCAGTTACGCAAAATTTATTGAGAATTAAGAGATCTAAAGAGCCTATTCCCAGAAAATTCAAAATAAACATTTTCTTTGCCGTATAAATATATTTAATATTACGATATTTTAATCATAATCGTTAGCCATTTTTGAGGAAATCAAAATTGAAGAAACTACTTCTTGTAAAGGGTAGTTTGGGGTGGAGAGATTTTTCTCAATGTCTACGTGTCGTTTGGTATTTTACCAACTTTTCGTTTTTGAGTTATCGTGTTAACAGACCTTTTTCTGAAAATACTATTTGGATACAGGGGAAATTAAAACGTGTATCGAATTTTTGGGTGGAATGCAATAACTTCTCTATACGCTATGTATATATTATGTGTAGAGAAAGTAAAGATGGCTCTAAAGATTTTAATAAAAATTCAGTATATTAAAGATATTTACATGGCAAATAAGATGTATATCTTGAATATTCTGGGAATAGCCTCTGAAGAGACCCCTTCATTCTGGGTGACCTTTGCCTAACTTTTTTTTTTACTTTCTCTACACGTACTATGTACATAGTGTATAGAGAAGGTACTGTAATGCACCCAAAAATTTGATACCAAGATTTCACCGCAAATACATGTTTTGGGTCCCCTGAATAAAAAAAAAGTATTTATTGAAAAAGGTCCGTGTGTGTCTGGACAGCATAGCTCAAAACGAAAAGACCGTTAAATACCAAACTTGGTATCTTGCAAGGACGCGGCACGAAGATTTTTAGGAAAATATCCCCACCCCAACTACCCTTTACATGGAACTTCTTTTGAAAATTTTGATTTTCTCAAAAAAGTCTAACGGTTTTGATTAAATTGTCGTATATTAAAGATATTTTCTGACAAATAAAATGCATAGCTTGAATTTTCTGGGAATAGCCTCTGAAGACTGCTTTATTCTGGATGAATTTTTCAGAATATTGCATAACTGCTAAACCGTAAGAGATAAACAAATGTAGAGCACATTAAAACACACGATTTATGTTATATTCATTTTTTTTCGTGGAATTGTTCTTTTTTGAGATTTTGTTGTTGTTTCATCTTTAAAAAGCATACTTTTCCCATAGGGGAACTTGTCAACTCCTGTCCATACAAACAAAGGAACTTCAGTCACATAGCAACCAGCTTTTGACTATCACTTTAACCTATGGTACTCCCTTATTTCGTTCCTACTTACAAGGAAGCAAGTAATAAGACTATTTCTGTAATATTTTCTGGAGTAGCATGGAGTAAATACAAGCAGAAGAATTTGTTGCAGAGATATACAGAAAGTCATGTGAATGTATCACATCAGACTTTTATAATACTTATGTTTTCCTCCAACCTGAAGAAGTTCGTGTTTCTTTTGTTTCACTGCTGGTCATGCATGGCATTCGCATAGCGACTATCCCTTTAGTATAGGTAATCCGGTCTACTTATAAGGAACTAAGCGATGAGAACATTCTGCTAATGTTTATCTCGATTAGCATTAAATGGATAAGGTTTTTTAAAACAGCGAGCAAAGTTATGTGAATGGAACACAAGCTTCACAATCTGCGAGAGGTTCAAATTTTCGGATAGCTTCTGAAATTACAGACTTGATACTATCGTTAAATAAGATTAAATAGGTTATTTGAAATTAATCTGTATACCTTCCATTTAAAATGTTGAACAATTCAATACGATCTAACATTATTGATTGATATGCGTTTATTTGTCTCACGTGAGGTAAAAGATGCTTTCAGAAATTGATTTTACAGCCGTGGAAGGAAGGTAGGCTAGCTAGCAGGGGATAAAGACAAGGCAGGGTCTGGACCAATCTATGGAATTCAGCGTTGTTTGGGTGGTCTACCCCTTCGGGCGTAAACGTATTGAAGCTTCGTTGACTGGACGTCGCAATGGGTTACACTCAACACTGTGGCAGGAGAAATTCCATAGCAGATGGGAAATAACGTCACAAATTCTCAGCGATACAACAATGAAGAAATATCACTTCCAAGCATATGTGTCTGACCTTCAAAACATCTGATAGCTTGAGGGTAAAACTTCCATAACATGGCTATGGTCAGAAACAGCCGTGTAAAAACTCTTCAACATATTTGAAATAACGATTAATATAATATGTAAACTGGGGAACAAAAAATGTGGTGTACTGTTCATAACTAGATTTCGGACACGGTTGCCCTTTGGTTGCACTCTAACTAGAAAAAAAAATTGATGTGTTCCATTTACATGACTTCGTCTACATCTCTGTAACAAATTATTGTTAAAAAGCTTATGCTGTTACCTCATGCTAATCCCAACTACCCTTTATATGGAACTTTTTTCGAAAAGTTTGATTTTATAAAAAATGGCTCTAACGATCTTCGTTAAAACAGAGAATATTAAAGATGTTTACCTGACAAATAAAATGTATATTTTGAATTTTCTGGGAATAGCCTCTGAAGACTACCTTATTCTGGATTAATTTTACGGAATTTTACATAACTGCTAAATTGTATGAGATACACAAGAACTTACAGCACAAAAAAGAGGAGCACATTAAAACACAATTTATGTTACATACATTTTTTTCGTGGAGATGATCGTTTTTGAGATGTTCCTTGTTTTTGGTTTCGGCTTTGAAAAATTTATGCTTTTCTCATACAGGAATTTGGCAACTCCTGTCCATACAAACAAAGGAACTTCAGTCACATAGCAAACAGCTTTTGACTATCACTTTAACCTATAGTACTTCCTTATTTCGCTTCTACTTACATGGAAGCAAGTAATAAGATCATTTCTGCTAATTTTTTCTCAGTTAGCATCAAGTAAATAGAAGCATTAGCTTTTTAAGGATAATTTGTTGCAGAGATGTAGAGAAAGTCATGTGAATGGATCGCATCCGATTTTTGTTATTCAGGAATTCTCAAAATACCCCTTTCTGGTGAAACCTCAGTATGAAAATTTTCGTTGGAATATAATACTTTCTCTACCCACTATAAATATTCTACGTAGTAGAATTGCTAGTTTCACGTATTATTAAAACAAGGACAGAGAAAACATGTTTCAGTTATCTTACTATTAAATCATATGGATCTACCTTTTTTAATGAAATATTTTCTGCTCTTGCATGTAAATTGTACATACGTGATAGAGAAAGTAAAATATGTTATCATAGCCATTTTTGAGAAAGTCAAACATTTTCAAAAAATGTTTCATGTAAAGGGTAGTTGGGGGCGTGGAGATTTCCTTTGTGACAATATTAAGGCCACAAGATTTAAGGCTTTTATTTTTGAATTTAATTTTTAACTTGAAATTTACTTGGTAAATAGGTTAAAACATACATTAAACTGTTAATTTGTGTGTGAATTGTTATTGCTGATTTGTTTTACTTGTGTTATTAATATATTTGGAAGACGTTGTTTTCATTCTAATGTAAAAAGGTTTAAGTAAAGGAGTTTGTTGGCTGGAGACGTGACCAACAATCGCAACAATGATAGAAAGAGAGGGAAACAGTTATACGTGTGTGCATTGCTAAAACTGACATACGTCACACGGCCTCCTTGGAATGAACACATGGCAACACAAACATTTCTGTTTATAATTGCTGTAAAGAAAAAGGAACATCGTTCTGGTTTAGTAACGAAACAAGAAGGAGTAAGAATGTTGTATTCTGGTGACAAATATGTGTTACAACTTGATTCTGTGTGGGTTTGTTTATCTTCAATGATTCACAATAAATTCAAAACAATAATAACAATATGGTAGTACGGAACGCGTCTCGCATGCAACAAATCTGAGAAAAGAGAAGAGCCTACATAGTAGAAGTAGAAAATTAAACACACACAGTTTTTCGTTACATCCTGAAAATGTTTGGTCTATCCTTGGAGTATACCAAATTTGGTGTTTAATGGTCTTCTCGTGTTTTAGCTATGCTTACACTGACACACATGGACCTTTTACTAAAAATGCTTTTATTTTCGATACAGTGAGTCCCAAAACATGTATTTCCGGTGAAATCTAGGTATTCAATTTTTGGGCGCAATGCTTCTCTATACACTTGTACAGTACGTGTAGAGAAAGTAAAAATGCGCTAACCATACAACGCTAGACAGGTTGCTAGTTATCATAAAGTCATCTCCACAAATATGTCTTGCTTTCTTTATTACTCTCTGTATCATAACAATCCAAGCATAGTCTGTTGGAGATGTTAGATATCCAGTCCGTCTGTTTTAAAGCACTTAGAGTGAAGCGCAGTCTCTCGAGTCGAGTTTGAATGTTTGTTTCCTTGTTTTAATTGTGAGAGGTGATGTGAGATAAGCGTGCTGATTTATGCCGTCTATAAAATCAGTTAGACATAAAAAGAAGGCTGTGCTCTGCGGGTGGGCGGATGCTGCTTCTCGTATCTCTGATCACTGTGCTAACCGCCTGCAGCATCCAAATTATACGCTCTCCCATCTTAAACTGTTTCCATCCTGTCATTTTCTGCACCTTACAGTCCTAATTCTTCACGATATGTTTCCTTCACTTTGCTGCGGAATTAACGATATTCGATCAAAGGTATCGATTTTTGGATTTTGGTAGAAAAACTGCACATATTTTAAAATACCTGGGCCATCCAGCATAACTAAACAATAACGAAAGATATCACTCCAAAACGCTATTTTATGTAAGTTAATCACACTGAACACATATTGGGTAATGTTAAGCTAAATTTACAATTCATTTATTAATTGCCACGCCAACAAACACTGTAAATACTTACAGTAAGAGTTTGAGAGGTCATTAATACTTACAGTACAATTAGGAAATGACGTAACACTCAAGACCTGCTACTTCAAGTAAAGAATATACTGCAAAGTTCATTAACAAAAGAGTGTATAAGAAGGCTTTGTCCATATAATTTGTTCACAGCGATAATTCATTTTTGCTTCTCTACACGTAATATGCACATAGTGTATAGAGAAGGTATTGCATTCCACCCAAACATTCGATCAACGGAAATATATGTTTTAGGGTCCCCTGTAACCAAAAAAAGCATTTTCAGAAAAAGGTCCGTGTGTGTGTCAGTGTGTCTGTGAACATAACTCAAGAAAGAAAAGTCGGTAAAATACCAAACTTCGTATTTAAGTTTAGTATCTTCCCTAGGGTTGGGACACGAAGATTTTGAGAAACCCCCCACCCCAAACTACCCTTTACACGGAATATTTTTAGAAATTTTTGATTTTCTTAAAAATGGTTCTAACGATTTCCATTAAAATACCGTATATTAAAGATATTTACCTGACAAATAAAATGTATATCTCTAATTTTCTGGGAATAGCCTCTGAAAACCACCTTATTCTGGATGAATTTTACGGAGTTTTGCATAACTACTAAACCATAAGAGATAGAAAAAAACTTACCACACAAAAAATGCAGAGCACGCTAACACACACAATTTATAGCACATATATTTTTTCGCAGAGTTGGTCGTTTTTGAGATATTACTTGCTTTTGGGTTTCACCTTTAAAAAACTTATACTTTTCTCATACAGGAATTTATCAACTCCTGTCCATAAAAACAAAGGAACATCAGTTACATAGCAACCAGCTTTTGACTGTCACTTTAACCTATGGTACTCCTCTATTTCGCTTCTACTTACAAGGAAGCACGTAATAAGATTATTTCTGCTATTTTTTCTCGATTAGTATGAAGTAAATGGAAGTATAAGCTGTCTAATAATTTGTTGCAGAAATGTAGAGAAAGTCATGTGAATTGATCACATCAGATTTTTTCTTAATGTTCAATAAAATATTGAAAAGCAATTTTGATTTATTACAGTTTTTCAATTATTTCAAGAAGTAATGGGCTAACCACGAACTATAAGTTACTTATCAGTTCTCGTATTCCCAATATACATTCTTGACCTGATAATTATAACTTACAGTTCTTGGTACGCAATATATTATTACAAAATTAGAGTAGCTTACTCTATTTCTCAACGTAATCTCCATTCTGTAAAGATATTTACTGTCACGTGGTACCAGTTTTTCAATGCTTTCTACCGTCAAAGAACTAATTCGTCTTTTTGAGCGCACAAAATATTCGGCCAACCGAATTTTATAGGCAAATAACGCAAGTATAAAATGATAATGCAATGAACGAATCTTCAGTGATAAAATGGCGCACATTTTACAGTAATCAAGAAAGAACCAGTACGTAGGATAAAGACCGGAGTGGAAGTTCATCAATCGTTATGGAGGAGTTGAAAGCGAAGTTAATAAAAGAATTAAGAAAAGTCTGATGCGTTCCATTCACATAACTTTCTCTTGTTCCACACACAAACTAGTCTTACAAGACATTATTATATCTACATTTGTTGTGTTGTAAGTTTCTTACGGTTTACCGGTTGTGCAAAACTCAACCGATATGAAGCGGACTTCAAGGCTATTCCAGGAGGTTAATAATATGACTTTTGTGACGTAAATATGTTAAACATACGGCATTTTAATCAAAATTATCAAAAGTTTCCCATATAATGGATAGTTTGTGGTAAAAAGATTTTGTTGAACGGCCATTTCGTTTCTGAGCTCAGCTGTCCACAGACACACACACACTCGGACGTTTTTTTTTTGTTTGTTTTTTTTTTTAAATACCTCAAGACATATATTTCCGATGAAATCTCGACATTGAACTTTTTGGGCGGAATACAATACCTTATCTAGCTACTATATACATTTATGTATGTACAAATGCGCTACAAAAAGTAAATATCGGTGTTTCACTTTGGACACCGTACATGACTTTTTGGTCGAAAAGGATTTCCCAACCGATGAAGACTTCAAAAGGCATTGAAACACTGGTACCACGTGACAATAAATCCCTTGAGAGTAATAGCGATTACACTGAGAAATAGACTAAGGTACTATAACATGAAAACAGAAGTTTCAGTTAAATTCACTTTATCAGTCACTAGAGATTGTACATAATACAACAGTTACACTTCTGTTACACAAACAGCTGAGTCACTCTCTAGATTGACTTTTAACTCACCTCACCTCACTTCCCTCACAGCACTTGTCGTCCCCTTACACAGTCCATAGCCGGCTTCCGAAGCTTCCAGTCTTAGAAATTACGAGAAAATTTCGTCCGTTTAGTAAGAGACTAAAGAAGACTGATTTATAATCAGGATAGTAAATATAAATATTGCGTTATCACTACTATTATAAACATTTTAATATTTGTTTATAAACTTTTATTATAGCTATGATGATTATTATTATTATTATTTTGAAGAATGTTCTGGGTCTAGGGAGAAAGAAGGTTCGAGAACTCTTGCAGGGAGACACACAAAGACCTTTGTTTGCCCGTTTATTGCGACGCTGGTTCGCTCTATTTTTACAGCGGATCAGGCAGATTTCCCTTCAGCGGTCGCTCAGCACCGCCGTTATCTTCAGTACTGTAACTTTGTAAATAAAGTTTTGTGTTATTATCTTTCTTATTTATTTATGCCAAATTGTTCGTTACTTTCTGGACAGCCCTCGTACTAATTTCCCATATCTCATTCTCCAAGGGCGGATCCAACACACGTTTTGATGTAATTTTAAATCGTTCCGCTGAATAAATGAATCTCTATGTCAAACTTTAAAGGTTAAATTTTTTCATTTATTTTTCCCATATTCAAAATCTATCTTATGTCACAAAACTACAACCAGAAGTTCCAAACGTTTTTACATTCAGTGCAAAATCTGTGTAATAAAATGCCTGGTTGAATTTTTTATTTTTTTCATTGATTAGTTATAAAAAGCTAATCAGTATAATCATGCCTTTTTATTTTTGTTTCAGTTTCCATTTTGTGGTATAACATATTTTACTTTCTCTACACGTACTGTGTACATAGTGGGCAGAGTATGTATTATATTCCACCTAAAAGTCTATGTGGACATTTCACATGAAACACATTTTGAATTCCCTAAGAGTCCAAGAAAAGCATTTTTAGAAAGTAAAGTGGCTGTAAAAATTGTCCTATCGTCATCCTAGGCCCATAAGATAAAAACCCCAGATAGAATCATAAAAACGTTTCTTGCAAGTCCCAGAGAGGAAGATTGCAGGAAACTGCAATTTATTATCTTTGCATCTTTTAACAAGCAGCCATTAAGGATAAAACTGATTTTACTGTTGATGAATTTTGTTTTACATTTGTAAATTAGAGGCGTTGAAATAAGCACTTGTAAACTAAATCGTGTGATCAAAGAAACGTCTGATTATTGCAATACCAAAGTGGGTTTCTCAAAGTAATAAGAATTTAGATTCACCAAAACATGTTCAACTCCACAATTTTACCCAACCCCTTTTGCCTAACCATGGAGGTTACTCAATAAAACCTCGCTGTGCTCTTAAAGGTGAGCTGTCCCTCGGCAAATTTCCAGCTAGACTGAAGGACTATCTCCCACGGTGGCTCGCCAAATAGCGGAACTTTTTCCACCAGGACCGAGCTGAATCTCGCCGCATGTCAATATGAAGATGTAACACGAAGCTATTAAAAAGATATAACTGGTTTTACTTTTAATGTATTTTGCATGGTAAGTTTTACATTTCTTACATTTTTAATTTACAGGCCTTGAATAACAATTTGAAAACCAAATCTTGTGTTTAAAGAAACGTCTGATTGACCCAACTACAAAAGTAGGTTTTCAAGGTAATAAGAATTTAGACTCGCCAAAACATGTTTAAACCCACAATTTTTTCCAATCCGACAGAAAGCCATTTATTAAAGCCATTATACCGTGGGAGAAATGATCACTCGAAAAAAATAAGAAATAGGGAACAGAAAACTGACATAGGTAAATTTTCCTTAGCAAATAGAACAATTAACGACTGGAATTACATTTTGGTTGTATACTATGATGTATTGTCATTCTGACTACATTATTTATTTATTTTAATTATATTATACATTATATTATTACATTGACAGCGCTGGTACTGGGTCATACCCTAATTAGTGAACTAAATATCTATCTAAAGCCCACTTTTGCCTAGCCTTAGCGGCCACTCAACAAAACCTAGCTGTGCTCTTAAAGACGAGCTCTCCCTCGGCGGGTTTCCAACTAGACTAAACGACTATTTCCTACGGTGGCTCGCCGAAGAGCGGAAGGAATGAGTAAATTCGAACTTTTCCATCAAATCGCAGCTGAATCTTGTCGCATACGTCACTATGAAGATGCAACACGCAGCTATTAAAGATAACTGATTTTACTTTTAATGTAGGTTATCAAAGTCGTAAGAATTTATACTCACCAAAACATGTTCAACCTCGCAATTTTTCCTAATAATAATAATAATAATAATAATAATAATAATAATAATAATAATAATAATAATAATAATAATAGCGATTGGGGAAATGATCACTCGAAAAAAATAAGAAATAGAAAACATAACATTTCCTTTGCAAATAGAACAATTAACGAACGAAGCAAAATAGCTGCTGCGTTACTGAAGACTTTTCTTCAAAGTGTAAATAGTTTTAAAGAAGAGTGATTTATAGTCGGAATAGTAAATATAAATATTGCATTATCACTAGTATTATAAAACTTTTAATATTTTATTATTACCTATATTATTATTATTATGATTATTATTTTGGTAGTATACTATGATGTATTGTCATTCTGACAGGGTTATTGTAGTACTCATATTATTTATTTATATTAATTACATTGTACATTGAATTATTACATTGACAGCACTGCCACCGGGCCATACCCTAAGTGGTGAAATAAAGTACCTGCCTGCCTGCCTCGCTACCTACCTACTATTTAAAACCCATTTTTGCCTACCCTTGGCGGCTACTTAACAAAACCTAGCCGTGCTCTTAAAGACGAGCTCTTTCTGGGCGAATTTCCAGCTAGACTGAAGGACTATCTCCCACGGTGGCTCGCCGAAGAGCGGAAGGAATGAGTAGTTCGAAATTTTTCCAGCAGGCCGACTTGAATTTCGTTTTACACGTTACTATGAGTGGAGATAACCATATCTGGGGCACAACTTATGGAAGGGGGTACACAAACTGTCACAAAATTGTCAGTAAACTATAGAACTAACTCATAGGTTCTTGAACTTATTTTCTAAGGGCTAGAGATTTCCACGCCACTTGTTGCAATCCGATACTGACAAACAATTGAATGAGGGCTCGCCCGGGTCTGATTTTCACGATTGTGGTAGTATGGGTTTAATTTCTTCACGCTCCCGTGAGCACAAGCACGCTCAATTATCCCTAATTCCATACAAGGACCCTGCGCGCATCGGGCTGCGTTTGTAATTACATTTGCGTAAGCTTGCATCTACACAAACTCCCAGCAGAACATGTTCGGCAGATTTATATCGCTATATCAATATTAATGCGCTTTCCTTTGATTTCAAAAACATGTACTTGCAAAGATATGCAATATTATATCCTCTACAAATACCATCAAAGCCTCAGTTCTCATTTTGTAATATAGAGTTTCGCAATCAATCGTTTTACCGATTAAACCTGTTCATTTAATTATTAAAACTAAAATTTCAATAGCTTTAGTTATTCAACAGTTTTCTGATAGAAAAAGTTGGACCATTTTAAATATAATACAGTCAGTCTATTTTACAACGAACTATTCTTACAAAACCTTTTTACTTTCTCTACACGCACCATGTACATAGTGTATAGAGAAGGTATTGCATTCAACATACACGTTTTGGGTCCCTTTGAATCCAAAATAGAACATTTTTGGAAAAAGGTCCGCGCGCGTGTCTGTGGACAGCATACCTCAAAAACGAAAAGACCGTTGAATACGAAACTTGGTATTTAAGTTTGGTATCTTCCAAGAATGCGACACGAAGACTTTCAAGAAAATCTCCCCACCACAAACTACCCTTTACATGGAACTGAAGACTACTTTATTCTGGATGAATTTTGTGGAATTTTGCATAACTGATAAACCGTAAGAGATGGCAAAAACTTACCATATAACAATGTAGAGCACATTAAAATACATTAATTTATGTTATATACATTTTTTCGTGGAATTGAACGTTTTTGAGATGTTCCTTTATATCCACTACAGAAACTGAGACGCAACGACCAGGCTGTTATCACCAGACTACGATATCCCCGCCGCTGGAGTTAAGTTGGTACATCCACAGACAACACATGAAAATGACTTTCTGAACCAATCACAAAGAAGTATTCTGGTTGGTCGGTCAGACAACGGAAAGGCATCTAGATTCGCACCGTTACAATATGTGGCTATTTCCAACCACGTGCTCAGTTTGTGAACTCCTAACACGTGTGTTGAGCTGTTCTGTACAAGATACGCATTATTCGTTGTTATTTATATTTATTGATAGTGTTTTGGTGCTTGTTTGTACGTGAGGGAACATAACAAGACTTTCACAATTATAGAGGTGGATAAACTTTTGTTGGGATGTGGCGAGGGTGGACGCGCCTTCATGGAAGAAGAAAGTGAATCATGTTCACAAAATAATACGAAAAGCACAGGAAATAGATGGAATCATTAGTGAATGGGAACCACTAATGATGTCTTGCTGACGACGATGTTGTTGTTGTTGATGATGATGATGATGATGACAACAATGGAGACTTGCATGGAATTGAGCTGTTAAAATTTTAAACCGGTGAAACTCACTTTGTTAGACCTTTCTCTCATTGTAACAAGCTATTTTGCATTTTTGTTCAATATCGTCGTAAATACGTATGTATGCTACATATGTTACAGAATCGCTGTCATTTTCAGTTAACATCAATAATAACAAATTAGTTTCATTATTCATCGGCATTCATTTACTATGTACACTGTTTATATTCATCTCTACACACAATAGAGACATTTGTAATCAGCTGCTGTTGTTTACTAGTTATTCTGGCAACGCCACAAATGCAGCATAGCCAACCTTGCGCGAAACCACCTGAACTGTCAAGTGCAAGGATTCAGCGGCGGGGGTATATGTATCGGACAGACGAAGTTAACCCATTCCCATCTACTGAATAGAACAGCCCAACCAAATGCATCATTTGTCACACTACCATCGCTGTACGCCACTTACTCTCAGAGTGTCATGTATCAACAGCAGCGAGCAGAATGCAGAAGCTCTCAACATTTCATCACTCAAATACTTAAAACTAACCAATATGTTTAATGAGATACGTTACTTAAATTTATGAAATTGTATTTACCAATGTAAATTGTTTGTAAATGGTACCGTTAAAACATGTTGTCGCGATATGACTACATTGTAAGTTAAAGCGACATAAAATAAATAAATAAATAAATTAAAAAAATATTGATGGTAAATTAAGCCAGGGAAGCTAAAGTGCTATAAAATCCATTACACTGTACATTCTCTTGTCATTTTATAGCACACGTTTTATGGGACATTAAACTTTTAAAGAAAAGTCATTACGTTGTGCCACTCTCAGGAAAATAAAAGCTCGATTCTAAAAAAAAAAAAAGTACTTAACAGACGAGGACCAGATATCTCACATAATGGCGTTACATTTTCATTGTTAAATAATCATTAACTACTATAAAGCACCTTCTCACTCCAACTACTAAATTATTAACACACTGAAAGTGTTACCATCACATTATATTCTCTTAGTGGAGTCGTTTGTTGTTTTGTATCACTTGCAACTAAACTTAATGGGGCATATGAGTATCAAACATAAAAGAAGCCGAAAAGCCCTATCTTGCTAATGTTAACTATTTAAGTTAAAATGTTATTAAAAACGAGGATTTTTAAATTAAAAAATATGATGTGTTCCATTTACATGACTTTCTCTACATCTTTGACACAAATTATTGTTAAAAAGCTTATGTGACTAAAGTTCCTTTGTATGGACAGGAGTTGACACATTTCTGTATGAGAAAAGTATACATTTTTTAAAGTTGAAACCAACAACATGGAATGTCTCAAAAACAATCACTCCGCAAGAAAAATTTATACAACATAAATTGTGTGTTTTGATATGCTCTATATGTTATATGTGGTAAGTTTTTGTCCATCTCTTAGGGTTTAGCAGTTATGCAAAATTCCGTAAAATTGATCCAGCATAAAGTAGTCTTCAGAGGCTATTCCCAGAAAAGTCAAGATATACATTTTATTTTGCAGGTAAATATCTTTAATATACGATATTTTAATGAAAATTGTTAGAGCCATTTTTAAGAAGATCAACATTTTCGAAAAAAAAAGTTCCATGTAAAGGGTAGTTGGGGTGGGGGGATTTTCTTGAAAATCTTCGTGTCGCATCCTTGGAAGATACCAAACTTAAATACCAAGTTTTGTATTCCTACGGTCTTTTCGTTTTTGAGCTATACTGTCCACATGCATACAGACACACACACAACCTCTTTCCAAAAATGCTTTTTTTGGATTTCGGGGGACCTAAAACATGTATTTCCGGTGAAATCTCGGTATCGAATTTTTGGGTGCAATACAATACCCTCTCTATAATACGTATAGAGAAAGTAAAAAAGTCCTGTACCTACTGCAGTAGGTTAATGAAGTTAGAACAATAGCTATGCATCTATTAACAGAAATACTTGTTGACATGTCTGTACACACAGTCCCAGGTTCGAGCACCATGCTGTACAGATAGCAGCAGGGATGACTCCCAATGGGCCCACAAAATGCTACACACGTAGATCTACCCCAGAGATTAATGCGACGCCAAGTCGCCCATTATACGTGTTTTATACATGCCACAGACACGTAACCTCCTTTAATGTGTCCTTGGGGACTCGGGGCCCACCCCTGGGGGAGGGGGTGCAACCTCATTAGTGTACCCGTATAATTGGATTAATTAGCCACACCTGCCGAACGTACCACACGCCAATAACCAATAATACGCTTTTCTTCACGTGGCGCTAATCTGCATTCAGATGTTTCAATATTTTAGTTGATATATCTCCGACATTTGAAAAATACACAATATATGACATCTTGGTTAGGTATAGTCAGACTGAAAAATTCAACGTCATAACCGGGATTTGAACCAGGAGCTCTGTCACTGAGCTACCATGGTATTCCCAGCTATGACATTGAATTTTTCAGTCTGACTCTACCTATCCAACTCCTGTCCACACACGGCTTGTGTGAAAAAACAATTAACCCAATACTTATATGACATCTTATTGAAATTTATATCATGGTGATATTTCTATCATGTATCAAAATCATAACTTACATGTGTATTTAAATAATAACTTTCTACTTTCTCTAGCCCGTATGTAAAATGTACACAGTGGATAGAGAAGAAATTGCATTCCACCCAAAATTTCGATACCCACAATTCACTGGAAATATATGTTTGAGACCCACTGAATAAAAACAATATTTTTAGAAAAACGTTTGTGTGTCTGTTTTAAAATAATTAAGTTTTTTTTCAAACGGGGCCTTGTAAACCGAACCGAACTTCAATTGTTTCACATAGAGATGAGCTTTTAAAATATTTGACTATCGCTTTAGTCTAATGTACTCGCTTATTTCACTTCTACTTAAGGAAGCAAGTAATAAGATAAATTCTACACACACACACATACACACATACACACACACATTTTTCTAAAAATGCATTTTTTTGATTGAGGGGAACCTAAAACATATATTTCCAGTGAAATCCCGGTATTGAATTTTTGGGTGCATTAGAATACCTTCTCTATACACTGTTTCGCCCTATCTAGGAATCGAACCCGGAACCTGAGGGCGAGATGCTTCCTGACCACATCGGGTCAAATTGTTAACTTTTAAGTATACTATTTTATGGGTAAACCGAGATCTAACGCTTTTCATATGCCTCGCATTATAACATTGATGGTTGCTATGGTTACCATAAACTGTTATAGCGGGTTTTATGTTCTCGACCGCTGGTTTTCTCTCTGTTTGGACGAGCGCCATATGTCGTCATTAACAGCGTATAATTGGGCCTCTTCCAGTTCTTTATCATCATTACGTCCCGTTTTGTTATGGCATACGTTCTTGTGAACAGCCATGTAATTGTCTTTACGATCCGAGCAGCGATGCGTGTGTCAAATTTCACCAAAGTCACGAAAAAAACTCAAAACTGAATTCTCTTGTGATACATCGACTCCATTCACATGGCATTCTCTACATAACTGTAACACATTATTGTTAAGAACCATATTTTTCTATATACTTTATGATAATAGAGATGAATATTAGCAGATACTGTGTTAATTACTGGCTTCTTTGTAAGTAGAAGGAAAATAAGGGAATGCACTAGGCTAAAACGATAGTCAAATGTGTTAAAAGCTGGTTGCTATGTGATTGAAATACGTTTCTATGCATGGCCAGGAGAAAAAAAAAAATATTTGAAATCTGAAACAAATAAATTTAAATCTCTCAGAAAAAGCAAATTCAACGAAAAAAACATATATGACATAAATTGTGTGTTTTATCGAGACCTAGATTAGTAAGTTTTTGTCTATCTGTTATGGTTTGCCAATTATGCAAAATTCACCAAAATTCATCCAAATTAAACAGGTCTTCAGAGGCTATTGCCAGAAAATTCAAGTAGTACATTTTATGTATCATGTAAATATCTTTATTAGAAGGTAACTTAAGCAAAATCGTTTTAGGAATTTTTGAGAAAATCAAAATTTTAAAAATTTGATCAATGTAAAGGGTAGTTTGGGGTGAGTGGGTTGTTCTTAAAAGCTTGGATTCGCATCCCAGAAAGATATCAAACTTAAATACCAAGTGTGGTATTTTACCAACTTTTCGTTATTGAGCTATCATATTCACAGACACACACACGGACCTTTTCCCAAATTTTTTTTGGATACAAGGGACCCTAAAACGTATATTTCAGGTGAAATCTCGGTATCGATTTTTTGGATGCAATGTATACAGTGTACATAGTGCTTGTAGAGAAAGTAAAAATCTGAGGTTCAGCATTCACATGACTTTCTCTACCCATTTTGTAACAAAGTCTTTTTACAAAAGCGATGTTTCTGTCTCCGTCTTGCTAATCGAGATAAACATTAACAGAAATTGTTTGCTTCCTTGTAAGTAGGAGGGAAATAAGGGAATACACTACGCTTAAGCGATAGTCACATTTTTAAAACCTTGTTGCTATGTGATTCAAATTAAGTTTTAAGTATTCTAAAATTGAAACTAATAATAAGGAATCTCTCAGAAATAGTTAGTTTCACACAAAAATTATATGGTATAAATTGTGTATTTTACCGAGATCTGCGTTTTGTGTAATAGATTTTTGTCTATCTCTTATGGTTTACCGGTTACGCAAAATCAGTCAGAATGGCGGCTATTCACATTATTCGAAAACGAAAAGTCGGTTAAATGCAAACCTTGGTATTTAAGTTCAAGGATTTAAATGTTTTCAAAAATAGCTCACGATTTTTAATAAAATATCATATGCTTAATACATTTGTATGAAAAATATCTTGAATTGTCTGGGATAGCCTCTGAAGACCTCTTCAGTTTAGATGAATTTTGTATAAGTGGCAAACCGTACGAGATAGAAAATATTTAAGATAAGTGAGTAAAGTTATGGTTTTTGATTCGAGCGGGAATATTGTGAAACGAGACGCGAAAATCAAACAGAAACTTTACGCTCGCGTTTCATACAGTATTTTTTCTACGAGAATTGTCTGATATTAAAAGAAAAGCAATGTAAGAAGAAATAAAGTTTGAGCTATTCATTAAGGGTTATAGTTCGTTCTTTTCTAAAAACCAGTTCATAAATTTCTCATATTGTGACTAAAATTTTTCGGGATTTAGCAGATAGTAAATTTGATTCTGCTTCTTTCTCAGCTCTAAGGATATCATAGTTCTCAAAATACATGACAGAACAACAATAATATTGGTTTGTCATGGCGCACTATAATTTGAATTCTTAGTAATCGTAAACGTACAATCCATATCTGTTTATTTTGGCTAGCGTAAATTTGGAACAAAATTACTTTACGCTTGCTCCACTTCTTTGCGCGTGGATGCCGTAAAAACAAGTTTGCGATCTGAAATGAGCTCGTAAACTACTTAATTACGCTCTGCCGTAACAAAAATCTTTACATAGTCGCCTCCCCCCCCTTGGGACTTCAAGCGGGTGCCTATGGGACAAAAGCCTGTCGGGGAGGCAATGGTACGTAACCACAGCTTGAAGAACCTAGAACGAGTGGTCTGCCCGTAGCCTGGCACGAGCGTCAGGAAGTGGATGATATGAAATGCAAACGAAATGGATAATAGGAAAGGTGATGATGGAGCAATTGGTGGAATGAGTGGCGGTAGAAATCGGAGACCCCGAAGAAAACATGCCCAGACGCGGTTCTAAGTCAGGTCGAACCCAGGCCGTCTAGGTGGTCTAAACACTTTGCCACGGCGTCGGCAGACAAAATCTTACAAACAAACAGAAAACAAAAACAAAAAAACAAAAAAAAAAAAAGAGTCGAAATTGTTAAACCACACAATTTATGTTACATACATTTTGTAGAGTGAATAGTTCCAGGATATTTTGAGTTATTTGTTTCAGTTTTAATCTACTTCAACTTATTTCAAACAAGTCATCAATCTTTTCGTCTCTCTTTTTTTCTCCTATCAAACAAAAGGAACCGAATTTCAATTGCTTGCCATAGCGAACGGCGTTTAAAGTATTTGAGTATCGGTTTACATTTTCCCTTCTACTTATAAACAAGCAAGTAACAAGATCATATCTGCTAATGTTTGTCTCGATTAGCACGAAGCACATAAAATAATAATCTTTTGTAACAAAAGTTTGTTTCTAGAGCAGCTAGAGAAAGCCATGTTAATGGACCATATTAGATTTTTACTTTCTCTATACGTACTATGTACATAGTGCATAGAGAGGGTATTGCACTCCACCCAAAAATTCGATTCTGAGATTTCACCGGAAATATCTGTTTTAGGGTTCTCTGTATCCAAAAAAATAAAAAAGTCGTGTTCATGTGTCAATGCGACACGAAGATTTTGAGAAAAATCTCCCCCCACCAAACTACCGTTTACTTGGAAAAACTTTTGAAAAGTTAGATTTTCACAAAAAATGGCTCTAACGATTTCGATTAAAATAACGTATATTAAAGATATTTATATGGCAAATAAAATGTATATCTTGAATTTCTGGGAATAGCCTCTAAAGACCTCCTTATTCTGAACGAATTTAGCTGAATTTTGCGTAACTGGTAAACCGTAAGAGATAGACAAAACTTACGGAATAAAAAATGTAGAACACGTTAAAACACATAATTTATGCCATATACATTTTTTTCATGGAGTTGATCGTTTTATAGATATTCCTTGTTATTGGTTTCAGCTTTGAAAAACTTATATTTTTCTCATACGGGAATTTGTCAAATCCTGTCCATACGAACAAAGGAACTTCAGTCACATAGCAAGCAGCTTTTGTCTATCACTTTAACCTATGGTACTCCCTTATTTGCTCCTACTTACAAGGAAGCAAGTAATAAGACTATTTCTGCTAATTTTTTCTCGATTAGCATAAAGTAAATAGAAGGATAAGATTTTTTAACAATAATTTGTTAGAGAGATGTGGAGAAAGTCATGTGAGTGGAACACATCAGACCTTTTTTTTTCTTTCTTTCTTCACTGCCTCCTGAATAATGATATGATCGACCGTGCCTACACGCAATGTGCGAATATCGATAGCAACAATAGAAATAGGAAACAAACGTTATTTTATTTGAGGTTATTGCACTCATCTCATATGTAAGAAACACAAATAAAGATTATGTTCACTCCTTTCTTGAACTAAATACATAATGAACCGGATAAAAATGTGAATAAACATTGTAACTGAATTAATTGAAAGTAACATTGAACTGGCAGTTACTAAAAGTGAAGGTTGGCTGTCACCTTGTTACCAATAACCAAGACAGGAGATTAAACAAACGAACGTCCAAGTGCGACAAGATTTCAAAGGAATGAACATCAGCTGCGATACGATGTTTTGACAATATCGCTCCAGTCAGATGGCCGTGATTGTTTGAAATTTCCTAATCTCGGTCATTGCATTGGCACTTTAATAGTTGAACTGAATTGTAAGTAAAAACCTGAATTCATTTAGATAAGTAAATTGACCCAAGACTGCAAAATTCTTGTTCTGCCATTAATAACTCTTCTCACAGATAACAGAAAAACGTCTTCATTTGCATAAGGATTCCACTGGCGTGGGACTATTACTAAAAAAAGCTCTTAATTTTGGAGCTCCAGCAACATCCATTAATTCCCTGTGTTTATAGTCCAGTCCCCCAATACTGCAGCGTGTGACGCAATTTTCACTCTGCACCTTCCTTGTCAACCAATAAAGCCTTTAAAACCTATTGTCAAAAAACTTTATTCTTCTTCTTAATCGACTTAAATTTCCATTACATTCGAGGACCGTTGTTTTTCAGCCTCCGATAGGCTATAAATAAAAGACAAGTTCATAGAAAATAATTATTTTATTACTAAAAGTTTTGTACACTTATGGTAACTTTTAAACATAATCACCGAAAATATTGAGACATTTATCGTACCTGTGCACAAGATTTGCAATACCCGCTTCAAAAAATGTTGCCGCCAATGATTTCAAATGAACATTGACGTTGTTTTGAAGATCTTCGTTGGTTTGATAGTGCTGCCTTCCTAGCCACGTCTTCAGTTTAGGCAAAAGGTGAAAGTCGCTGGATGCCAGGTCAGGACTGTATGGCGGATGATCAAAATGTCCCATTGAAATTGTTCAAGGAGCCGATGGGTTGTGTGGACGAGCGTTGTCATGGATCAACACAATTCCTGAAGTCAGCATTCCTCTTCGTTTGTTTTGAATAGCTCTCCGCGAACGTCGTTAAGTACGAAGATCTTCAAACAACGTCAATGCTCATTTGAAATCATTGGCGGCAACATTTTTTGAAGCGGGTATTACAAAGCTTGTGCACAGGTACGATAAATGTCTCAATCTTTTCGGTGATTATGTTGAAAAGTAACCATAAGAGTATAAAACGTTTGCTAATAAAATACTTGTTTTCTATGAACTTTATTTATAGCCTATCGGAGATTGAAAAAGAAAACGGTCCTTGTATATTTCGTTTGACATAACATATATTAAGCATATTGTATTTTAATCACAATCCGTATACATTTTTGAGAAAAACCAACATTTTCAAAAAATGTTCCATGCAAAGGGAAGTTGGGACTGGGGCCTTTTTCTGAAAATCTTCGTGTCGCATGCTTGGAAGATACTGAACTGATATACTAAGTTTGGTGTTTAACCGACTTTTTGATTTTGAGTTATGCTGTCCACGACAAACACACACACATTTTTCTAAAAATGTTTTTTTTTTTTTTTTTGGATTTAGGGGGTCTCTGTATCGAAGTTCGGATGAGTTACAATACCTTTTACATTGTACGTGAAGGGAAAGAAAATATGTTGTTTTTCTCTCCAGGGGGTCGCATATGTATTTCGAGTGAAATCTCGGTGGAAAGCAATACCTTCTCTGTACACTGTACTTAGTATGTAAAGAGAAATCAAGGATATGGAATAAAGTGAAAGCTAGGATAGACGACATAGAGAAACAAGAAATAATAGTAGCTTAAAGGATAAGAAATCTTAAGTAAGTATGGAGAAGAAAAATGTTGTGGAAAAATTTGATGTTACATTCACATGAATTTCTCTGACTGTTCTACAAACATACTTCTTACAAAAGATTATTCTTCTTTCTACACCACCCTAATCAAGACAAACACATCCACTTTTTTTTACTTTCTCTAGCATGCACATGATATAGAGAGAAGATATTGTATTCCAGCCGGAACCGAGATTTTACCGGAAATACATGTTTTAGGATCCTTTCATTGAAACAAAATGTATTTTTAGAACCAGGTCCTCTGCGTGTAAGTGTGTGGCCAATATAACTCAAAAACGAAAAGTCGATTAAATACCAAACTTGGTTCAGTATTTTTCAAGGATGCTACACGAAGATTTTCAAGAAAATCCCTCACCCCCAACTACCCTTTACATGGAACATTTTCCGAAAATTTTGATTTTCCCAAAATTGCTACAGATTTTTATTAAAATACGATATACTTAATGTATTTTATCCCAAGCGAAATGTTTATCATGCATTTGTGGGGAATAGCCTCTGAAGAGTATTCATTCCAGATGGCTTTTGTGTAACTGGTAAACTTTTCGAGATAGACAAGTATTTACCTACCACAAAAAAATGTAGATCTCATGCCATTTATGTCATGCACACGCTTTTTGTGGAGTTGGCCGTTTCCTAGATATTCCGTGTTATTGGTTTCAGTTTTATGCTACTTTAACATTTCTCAAACGGATGTCATTTGTTTTCGTTTTTCTCTTGCTTACTACTACATAGCAAAGAGAACCTAAATTCAATTGTTTCACACTGCGATCAGCCTTTAAAAGATTTGACTATCGTTTTAGTCGACTATTTACTTTTATTTCCCTTCTACTTACAAAGAAGCAGGTAATAAGACAAGTTCTGCTATTGTTTATCTTGATTAGCATGAAGTAGGTAGAAGAATACACTTTTATAAAACAAGCTTGTTTCTGGAATAGCTAGAGAAAGTCATATGAATGAAAAACATCAATCCTATACATTTCATGCTTATCAAGATAAACATTAGCAGTAATTGCTGTAATAGATTATCATTTCCTTGTACAACGAGAATAACGAAAAAAAAAAAAAAAATCTGATGTGTTCCATTCACATGACTTTTTCTACATCTCTGCAACAAATTATTGTTAAAAAGATTATTCTTCTATTTACTTCATGCTAATTGAGATCAATTAGCAGAAATAGTCTTGGTACTTGCTTCCTTGTAAGTAGAAACGAAATATGGGAGTACCATAGGTTAAAGTGATAGTCAAAAGCTGGTTGCTATGTGACTGATGTTCCCTTGTTTGTATGGACACGAGTTGACAAATTCCTGTAGGAGAAAAGTATAAGTTTTTCAACACTGAAACCAAAAACAAGGAATATCTAAAAAAAAAACGATCAACTCCACGAAAAAAAAATATATATATATATATAATATAATTTGTGTGTTTTAATGTGCTCTATATTTTTTGTTTGGCAAGTTTTTGTCTATCTCTTACGGTTTACCAGTTTCACAAAATTCCGTAAAATTCATCCAGAATAAAGTAGTCTTCAGAGGCTATTCTCAGAAAATTCATTTGTCATTTGTCAAATAAGTATCTTAAATATTCGAGATTTTAATCAAAACTGTTAGAGCCATTTTTAAGAAAAACAAAATTTTTGAAAATTTTTCCATGTAAAGGGTAGCTTGTGGTGTGGAGATTTTCTTGAAAATCTTCGTATCCTTGGAAGATACCAAATATAAATATCAAGTTTGGTTTTTAACGGTCTTTTCATTTTTGAGTTATACTACCCACAGACACACTCACAGACAGACACACACACACGGACATTTTTCTAAAAATGCTTTTCAGGGGGTCTCAAAACATGTATTTGAGGTGGAATCTCGGTATCGAATTTTTGGGTGCATTACAATACCTTCTCAATACAGTATGTACTTAGTACGTATAGAGAAACTAAAAATGTATGACATAACCTATGTATTTTAACAAGATCTACATTTTTTGTGTAGTAAGTTTTTGTCTATCTCTTACGGTTTACTAGTTATGCCAAATTAAGCAAAATTCATCCAGAATAAAATGCCTTTAGAAGCTATACGTAGAAAATTCAAGATATAAATTTTATTTGTGATAGAAATGGCTTTAATATGTGGTATTTTAATCAAAATCGTTAGAGGCATTTTTAAGAAAAACAAAAATTTCGAAACTTTTTCCATGTAAAGGGTATTTAGGGGTGGGGGGATTTTATTGAAAAGCTTCGTGTCACATCCTCGAAAAATTACAAATTTAAAAATACCAAGTTTGGTATTTAACGGTCTTTTCATTTTTGAGCCACGCTGTCCACAGACACAGACACACACACACGCGCGCGCGGACCTGTTTCTGAAAATGTATTTTTTTTATACTGAGGGTGTCCTAAAACATGTATTTCCGGTGAAATCTCGCTATCGAATTTTGGGTGGAATACAATACTTCTCTATCCCTATGTACATTGTACATACGGGGCTAGAGAAAGTAAAAAACCGACAGTCAAACGTTTTAAAAACCAGTCCCTATTTGATGCTATTGAAATCCGCTCACTTTGCTTGGAAATTATGAAAATCTATGAATTTGAGAAAAGCATAAGTAATGCATAATTCAAACCAATAACTAGTAATAATCGGAAATTGCAGGCTCCACAAGAATGCATTTTACATAAATTTTGCGTTTTGCCGAGAGCAACATTTTTTTCTATCTCTAACGGTTTGGTTCATTCAAAACGAAGTGGACATCAGAGGCCATCTCAGAAAATTCAAAATATATTTTTACTTTCTCTACACGTACTATGTACATAGTGTATAGAGAAGGTATTGCATTGCACCCAAAAATTCCATACCGATATTTCACCAGAATTACATGTTTTAAAACTCCCTGAATCTAAAAAAAGCATTTTTAGAAAAATGTCTGTGAGCAGCATAACTCAGAAACGAGAAGTCCGTTATAAACCAAACTTGGTATTTAGGTTTGGTGTCTTCCAAGGATGCGACACGAAGATTTTCAAGAAAATCCCCCACCCCCAACTACGACATCCGGAAAGCAAGTCGCTCGGTAGAGAAATTCATATTATCGCAACAGATTATAAATGATGTTAGGCAGGGAAATGTTGGAATTGGCCAGCAGTGCAGTGACCCAGAATGAGAGAGAATACTTAAGAATCCACAAGCCTGTGCTCGTACCAGTAACAATAGAGAGCAGTTAGGCACAGAAGACCTCGTTTAACTCAAGTTTCAACTGCGGCTTGTTTTTATTGCAGTTTCGAAAACGCGTGATTTAAGCTTAGCTATCAGAGTTCCAGAGTTGCCACAGAGTGGCGCTGCCTCTGTTCCAAAACCGTCGCTCTGATGTTCGTGTTATGTTTAGCCGAAGACTCGCTTTGTTTGGGAGCTAGTAACAGACAGTTACCCGAATAACATATCAATCAGGCCAAACATTCACACCACTTTCTCTACCCGCACTAAAGTACTGTATTCCACTCAAAATTTCTGATTATTTGTCCGGAAATACAACATATAACAGACAATCGGGGAACAAAACATCTTATGTGTTCCAGTCACATGACTTTCTCTATGTTTCCATGTAAAGGGTAGTTTGGGTGCGGCATTATATTGAAAACCATAATGTCGCATCCATGGGAATACTAAACTTAAACATTAAGTTTGGTATTTAACGGACCTTTCGTTTTTCTGATTCTGCTGTCCACACACACATACACACACATGCAATAGTCTTTTATAAAAGTTTTTTTTTGGGATTCAGGGGGTCTCAAAACTCATTTCCGGTGACATCTCAGTATCGATTTTTGGGTGGAATGCAATGCTTTCTCTACACGTACTATGTATACAGTGTGCACAAAAATAAATAATTATAAGAATACCGACTTCTCACCGCTAAAATCTCGCTTTGTTCATTTCCATTATAATTTCTTTCTCGTTTTTCAGTGTGATTGCACGTCCTGAAGTGTCGATGGGGCCGGCAAGACAGCGATGCTTTCAGCATCTCCGATAGCCAGAGAACATGGAAACTAAAGACGTCCACATGACCATAGGAACACCCACGGCTAAGGAAGCTTGAGCAGAGCCCTCTAGTGTCCACGGAGAATACTCTTTCTTTCGATAAATCGTCCATACCATCTGCCTAACACCGCAGTATACCACGAAACCCAGAAGTACACTTCAATAGATTTGACTATCACTTTAGCCTAGTGCATTCCCTTATTTCTCTTCTACTTACGAGGAAACAAATAATAAGATCGTTTCTGCTAGTGTTTATTTCGATTTGAACGAAGTAGTTAAAAGAATAAGCTTATTAACAATAATTTGTTACAGAGATGTAGAGAAAGTCATGTGAATGGAACACAACAGATTTTTTTTTAGAGTTGACCGTTTCCAAGATATTCCTTGTTAATAGTTTCAAGTTTAAACGACGTAACTTTCTGAAACGGGGTTACATTTCCTTATATCTTACTTGGCCTTGCAAAGCGAACTGAACGTAAATTGTTCACATAGAAACCAGCTTTGAAAATATACGAGAATGGCTTTAACCATACTTCTCTTCTGCTAACAAGGCATCAAGTAATTTCTGCTAATTCTTATTTCGCTTAGCATAATGTACATAAAACAGAATCATTTAAATATAGTTAGTTATCTTATGGCTTCAGAATTGGTAGAGAAAATCATGTATATGGAACAAAACAGATTATTAAACATTTTTTCATATCACTGTCATAAAAGCAGGAATTTTCAGGACTGTAAATAAATGCTTAAATGCTGCTTGTTTTATGTTGTAGCTTCAGGTCCTCTTGGTAAAACAAAATTTTAAATCACGAATAAGCTTGTAGAGGAAGTTATTCAAGCATAAATTGTGGTGAGAGAATCCTTGGTGAACGCAAACTCTGTGAGGGAACATATCTGGGGCGAGACAGAATACATCGATACACGGAATAGCCACATATTTCTGACAGTGTGTACAACCTCAGGGAATTGAAAGGAAGCAGTTCGTAAAATCTGAGAGAATATGGCTAGAACTTGGAACTGCCAAAGATATACCAAGTTTTATAACAGTGTTGCTTATGCAAGCTTTGAAGAAAAGCAAGACTCAAACTTTGTAAAGGAAATCGAGAATTGCGCGTCCACCAATAAAATTGAAGACTCCTAATTTCAAATTGTTAAACGGTATATCTTCACTTCGTCTACAACTAAAACTTCTTATAAAAGATTATTCTTCTTTCTACAGAATGCTAATCGACATAAACGTTAGCAGAATGTTCTTATTACTTAATTCCTTATAAGTAGAAGGGAACTAAAGGAATGCGCTATGCTTACGTGATAGTCAAATGTTTTAAATGCGATTGTTATTGCAAATCGGTTCTTTGCTTGATGAAGAGTAGAAAAAAAAAATAAACCAACAACATCGGACACTTCCTGCCTGACAAAAGTATAAGTACTTTACAATTGAAACTAATAACAAGGAATATCTCGAAAACGGTACACTCCACGAAAAAGATGTATATGACATAAATTGTGTAATTTAACAAGATCTGCATTTTTTGTGTAGTAACTGTTTGTTCATCTCTTACGGTTTAGTAGTTATGCAAAATTCTGTAAAATGCATTCAGAATAAAGTAGTTTTCGGAGGCTATTCCCAGAGAATTAAAGATATACATTTTATTTGTGATAGAAATAACTTTAATGTGTGGTATTTTAATCAAAATCGTTAAGAGCCATTTTTAAGAAAAACAGCATTTTCGAAAAATTTTCCATGTAAAGGGTAGTTGGTGTGGGAGGATTTTCCTCAAAATCTTCGTGTCGCATCCTTGGAAGATACCAAACTTAAATACTAATTTTGGTATTTAACGGCCTTTTCGTTTTTGAGCTATGCTGCCCAAAGACACACACACACACACACACACGGAAATGTTTCTAAAATGATTTTCTTTGAATTCAAGGGGTCTCAAAACATATATTTTCGGTGAAATCTCGGCATGGAATTTTAGGTTGCATTACAATATCTTCTCTACACACTATGTACGCGTAGAGAAAGCAATAAGGGAGTACACTAGGCTAAAGTGATAGTCGAATATTTTAAAAGCTGATTGCCATGTAATTGAAATCTACTTCTGCGTATGGCCAGGAGCTGCCAAATGCCCACATGATAAAAGTTTTAACAAGGAATATAAATGTCCAGCTCCACAACAGAAATGCATAGGATACAAAACGTGTGTTTTAACGAGATCTATATTTTTGGTTAATTATGTCTGTGTTTTTCTTACGGTTTACCAGTTATAAAAAATTCAGCAAACTTCATTCAGAATAAAGCGATCTTTATACAGACTATTCTCAGAAAATTCAAGATACACATTTTATTTGTAATCTCTTTACTATACAGTATTTTAATCAAAATTGTTAGTGCAATTTTTGAGAACATCAAAGTATTCCACGAAAAGGGTGGCTATTAAACAGACTTTTCGATTTTGAGTTAGCTGCCCCCAGCACACACGGACATTTTTCTAAAAGTGATACTTTTGGATTCAGGCGACTTCAAAACATGTTATTGTGAAATCTGAGTATCGAATCTTTTCTATCTACTATGTACACTCAAAGGAAATTTAAATACGTCAGGCGCTGTGATTTTGCTGAAAATGTGAACGTTTGACGGGTACTCGGATCGTAAGACGATTTTCATTGGTGGCGATTAAGAAAAGGAAAATCTAATTGGGTAATGCACCCCTTCATTCCTCAACCCCGCTCGACGCTCCTTCAGAACAGTATAAGCAGTGTGTTAATTTAATTCACCATGTGCGCAAATCACCTTGGCATTAGAATTTCAGTAAGACAAGGGAAAGATTAACCTAATTTTGTATCACCCAGTGGGAGCGTTCGAGAATTGTCCAACCACAAAGTTTAGGGATCACCAGTTCGAGACTCACACCTTCATTTGTCGCAAGATACGTTTTATGTAAATCCTCTTCACTTCCGTGACGTGGCCTGTCCAACACGCTTTTAAGAGGATGACAAACAGATGAAAGACAATAAGTATTTCCAGACATATTTTTAATGTCTTTGAGTGTACATGTTAGATAATATGTGCTACAGAAAGTAAAAACTTATGTTAATAAATATATCAATATAAATATATGAAAGCCTTAACCTGCAAACTGACATAGAGATCTTTCGTCAAATCGTTATAGCTAAATAAAAGTGGAAGCTATCCGGGTTCGATCCCAAGTGACCGTACGTGCGATTTTTGGTGGACAAATCAGCACAGGGGCGAGTCTTTCGTGTTCTCTGGTTTCCCCCGCCATCGAATTCCACCAGTTCTACATTTTCATTCCATATGTGATCAGTAGAGACCGGATAATATGCATTTGCATGTTGCATATGCTTTCGCAAATTTAGCCCTTTTTCACGTGTTATTGCATATTTTAACCAAAAACTAGTGATGATACATATTCAGGGCTATATTTACAATATTTTAGAAATTTAAAAGGGCGGACACAAGTTTTTTTTTTTGGTAGTGTTTAACGCCCGATTTAAGTACTTATGGCACCGCAGGCGGTGACACTGATGATACATAAATGAGCACCGGTGGAATGAGATGGCGGGGGAAAGCGGAGAGCCCCGAGAAAACCGGCCCCAGCGCCGCTTTATCCACCACAAATCTCACATGCGGTCACTTGGGATCGAACCTGGGCCGTCTAGGTGAGAGGCGAGTGGTCTAAGCACTTGGTCCTGGACGCAAGCCTGTTCTCGTTTTGATACTCTAAATTCTAGGTTTGGCGTTGACCGATCTATTCAGGTAATGGATAAAATGCTAGTGAACTCATCCTTGACGGGGGTATAACCGAGGAAACTTAAAACTTTACAAACAGCCTTCGAACCTTTGTGTCAAAATTGATAGCTTTATTAATGGGACGGGCGAACTTTTACCAGAAACAGTAAGTGGCAGCATAGCAGCCAAATTCTCAGTTGATGCAGAACGGACTTTTTCTGCTTATAAACCGTTTTGAGCGATCGACGACACTTTTAATACTGAACATTTGGAAGAGTACCTAATCGTTTCTGTTTACCATAGTAACAAACGTAAACGAATTTGTAAACGATACTTTTTTCTGTTGAAGTAAGTAATAAAAACTGCCAATTGTATATTATTACTTTCTCTACACTTACTATGTACATATTGTATAGAGAAGGTATTGCACTCCACCCAAAAATTCGATATCGAGATTTCACCGGAAATATACGTTTTAGGGTCCCCTATATATATATATATATATATATATATATATATATATATATAAAAAAAACATGTGCACAAAAAGGTCCGTGTATGTGTGTGTGTGTCCGTGTGTCAGTGTGTCCGTGAGCATGATAATTCAAAAAAGAAAAGTCGGTAAAATATCAAACTTGGTATTTAAGTTTAGTATCTTCCAGGGATGCGACACGAACATTTTGAGAAAAAGCCCCCCACCCCAAACTACCCTTTACATGGAACTTTTTTCGAAAATTTCGATTTTCTGAAAAACGGCCCTAACAATTTTGATTAAAATATCATATATTAAAGATATTTACCCGACAAATAAATTGTATATCTTGAATTTTCTGTGAATATCCTCTTAAGAGTGCTTTATTCTGGATGCATTTTACGGACTTTTAAATAACTGCTAAACCGTAAGAGATGGACAAAAACCTAACACACAAAAAGTATAGAGCACATTAAAACACACAATTTATGTTATATACATTTTTTTCGTAGAGTTCATCGTTTTTGAGACATTCCTTGTTTTTGGTTTCTGCTATGAAAAACTTATAATTTTCTCATTCAGGAATTTGCCAACTGCTGTCCATACAAACAAAGGAACTTAAGTGACATAGCAACCAGCTTTTGACAATCACTTTAACCTATGGTACTCCCTTATTTCGCTTCTGCTTACAAGGAAGCAAGTAATAAAACTATTTCTGCTAATTGTTTGTGATTAACATGAAGTAAATAGAAGTGTAAGCTTTTTAAGAATAATTTGTTCCAGAGATGTAGAGAAAGTCATGTGAATGGAACACATTAGATTTTCATACCGTACGTGATACGTGAATATAATTATCAGCTCTAAATTTGGCACATACAAAAACTGCCATAAAATCCCCATGGATTAGGCAGTCGCACATAACCAAATGGCAAGAGAGAGATGCCGATCACGTGTACGATTTTTAAGCACACACAAAACTTTAAATAGAAGAGTTTGAAAGTTGCGACATCAAGTTTCGGACAAGTGAAAGTGTAAGCTAATCGACTGCTATCTTCGTTTGGTGTCATGGCCGCGCCGCGGCCGAGTGGTCAGACCATTCGCCTCTCACCTAGACGGTTCGATCCCAAGCGACCGCATGTGAGATTTGTGATGGACAAAGCGGCTCAGGGGCGAATTTTCTCCGGTTTCCCCCGGCCTTCTCATTCCACCGGGGCTCCATCTTCATGTATCATCAGTGTCACCTCCTGCGGTGCCAGAGCAGTAAACACTACCAAAAAAAAAAATCTGTGTTCCATTCACATGACTTTCTCTACATCTCTGCAACAAATTGCAGTTAAAACGCTTATCTTTGCATTTACTTCATGCTAATCGAGAAAAAATCAGCAGAAATAGTCTTATTACTAGCTTCCTTGTCAGTAGGAGCGAAATAAGGGAGTACCATAGGTTAAAGTGATAGTCAAAAGCTGGTTGCTATGTGAATGAAGCTCTTTTGTTTGGGTGGGGGGATTTTCTTGAAAATCTTCGTGTCCTTGGAAGATACCGAACTTAAATACCAAGTTTGGGCTTTAACGGTCTTCTCGTTTTTGAGCTATGCTGTCCACAGACAAACACACACACGGACCTTTTTGTAAAAATGCTTTTTTTGGACTCTGGGGGCCCTAAAATATGTATTCCCGGTGATATCTCAGTGTCGAATTTTATACTTTCTCTATACACTATGTACATAGTCAGTACGTATAGAGAAAGTAAAAATAAGCGAGTATATGCAACTAATCATTACTTTGTATTATGTGATGTTGCATATTTTAACACTTTTCATGTTGCAAATAATCCGGTCTCTAATGATCAGTGTCATCGGCTGCGGTGCAGTAAAAGCGGCCATTAACAAGATAATAGCGGAAGCGATGACGGGAGTCGAACTGCAGAAATGCTGCCAGCAGATTAAGAGCTGCTGGAATCAGGTCAGAGTGTTTGCAGAAGCAGAAAAACACTTGCCGGAGTTTCCGGGGACATTAGTAGCCGTGTCCGATATCTGAACCGCCATATTTCTTCACGTAGCGGAAGAGACTAGAGCCACATTCGTATGGAAATAGGAGAGCTATAAATTTCGTTATGGACAGAGCCACTTTCGATGCTGTCGCAGCTTCCAGATTTATCTGAGGATGCCATGTAATTTATAAACGTGCTGCCGTTAACGATCCTGATTAAAATGTGCTAGTAACATAACCGGAGTCACTTGCCTGTCGACTGCTCTTTAACACACACTTTATTTACTGTCTTACCCGGGTTTACACAACCAACACCTCACATAACCTCAATTCAAACTCTGGTATTGCAGTAGCTGTACTATTTCTGGACACTTTCTGCCTTCCCTGGCACTATGTACAATAGTAGATAGAGAAGTTCTGCAAAAACTTAGCTAATACAGCTAATACTAAACCCTAGTATTTGCCAAGTCATAGCATTACTAATTTCCCTCCCAAATTATGCTGAATCAGCAAGTTCCTCTCTTCCCCTCTTTAAATAGCTCACAAATGTTTAGTTGAAGGATTCGAGCTCATCTCTTAGACTGATACAGTTTTTTAAATGCACCAAATTGTATAATAAATTATTGTAAAACTGCTTCACAATGCAATCTCACTGTACAATGTATGTGAATTTCTTAAATATTTTAGTTTGGGAAATATTGTAAAGTTTATGTTATATGTTTATCCCATGTGTTAAACTTTGTATCATGTTTTTAAAGTCGCTATAAGACCGTACAGTTAGGTGACTTAAAATAAATGCATTAAACATTTTAACGTATTCCATTTACATGACTTTCTCTACATCTCTGCAACAAATTATCGTTAGAAAGCTTATTCTTCTATTTACCTCATACTAATCGAGAACAAATTAACAGAAATAGTCTTATTACTTGAAAACAGAAGCGGAATAAGGGAGTACCATAGGTTAAAGTGATAGTAAAAAGCTGGTTGCTATGTGACTGAAGTTCCTTTGTTCGTATGGACAGGAGTTACAAATTCCTGTATGAGAAAAATATGGTTCTTAAAGCTGAAACCAAAAAAGGAATATCTAAAAAACGATTAATTCCACAAAAAATGTATACAACATAAATTGTGTATTTTAACGTGCTCTACATTTTTGTGTAGTTAGTTTTTATTTATCTCTTACGGTTTAACAGTTATTCAAAATTCCGTAAATTTCATCCAGAATAAAGTAGTTTCAGAGGCTATTCCCAGAAAATTGAAGATATACATTTTATTTGTCAGATAAATATCTTTGATATACGATATTTTAATCAAAATCGTTAGAGCCATTTTTGAGAAAATCAACATTTTCGAAAAAAGTTCCATGTAAAGGGTAGTTGGAGGTGGGGGTATTTTTCTCAAAAGCTTCGTGTGGCATCCATGGAAGATACTAAATTTAAATACCAAGTTTGGTATTTAACGGTCTTTTCGTTTTTGAGTTATCGTGTTCAATGACACACGGTCACACACACACACACGCGCGCGCGCGCGGATTTTGTTCGTGAAAATACTTTTTTTGAATACAGGGGACCCTAAAACATATTTTTCTGGTGAAATCTCAGTATCGATTTTTTTGGTGGAGTGCAATACCTTCTCTATACACTATGTACATAGTACGTATAGAGAAAGTAAAAAGTAAAAACTTAGCCATGTAACTAGCCTAGTAGTGACCTCTTGAATGTGAGACAGGCACGCTACCACCATACCATAGAGGGGGGCATAGTTTACAAAAGAGTTTGTAGAGTAAGTCGTGTGGGTGTACAGTTTTCCTTGGCCAGAGCAGTTGATACGGTGGAGGGAACTGTCCCCTGTGATTAAGCGGACTAAGCGGAAATAGGGGGGGGGGAGGCGTGGTAGTGCCCTTTCTCTCAAGTGTATTGTATTTGTGGTGCGGGATGTCTAGCTGTTAGGGAGAACTACGCCCTCTTTGTTAAAGTTGAAGTAACATGATACAACTCCATTTTAATTTCATTCTCGTAAACAAATCTATTCACTTTTGGTACCCTACCATTTTGAAGTTTCAAATGGCAGCCCTATATTTACTTTCTCTACACGTACTAAGTACATAGCTTATAGAGAAGGTATTGTATTGCGACAAAAAATTCTATACGGAGATTTCACAGGAAATACATGTTTTGAGACCCCCTGAGTAAAAAAAATTAGAAAAATGTTCGTTTGTGTGTCTATCGAAACCATAGCTTAAAAACAAAAAGACCGCTAAATTCCGAACTTTGTATTTAAGTTTATTATCTTCCAAGGATGAGCACGAAGAATCAAAACAAACAAAATCCCCCACCCCAAACTATCCTTTACATGTAAAAATGTTTGAAAATTTTGTTTTTCTCAAAAATGGCTCTAATTATTATGATTAAAATATTATAGATTTAGTATATTATAGATATTGATATGACATGTAAAATGTAATCTTCAATTTTCTGAAGACTTGTTCGTTCTGGAGACATTTTTATGAAATTTGAAGACCTTGTAAACCATAAGAGACAAAAAACAAATTGATGTGTGCCATGTATATGACTTCCTCTACATCTCTGCAACAAATTATTGCTAAAAAGCTTATGTTTCCTTTTACTTCTTGCTAATCATGAAAAAATAGCAGAAATAGTCTTATTACTTGCTTACTTGTAAGTAGAAGCGAAATAAGAGAGTACCATGGGTTATATTGATGTTCAAAAGCTGGTTGCTATGTGACTGAAGTTCTTTTGTTTGTGTGGGCAGGAATTGACAAATTGCTGTATGATTTTCAAAGCTAAAACTAAAAACAAGCAATATTTAAAATCGATCAACTCCACGAAAAAATGTATATTGCATAAATTGTGTGTTTTAACGTGCTCTACGATTTTTATGTGGTAAGTTTTTGCCCATCTTTTACGGTTTAGCAGTTATGCAAAATTTCGTGAAATTGATCTAGTATAAAGTAGTCTTCAGAGGCTGTTCCCAGAAAATTCAAGAGATACATTTTATTTTTCAGGTAAATATCTTTGAAATACGATATTTTAATCAAAATCCTTACAGCCATTTTTAAGAAAATCAAAATTTTCGAAATTTTTTCCAGGTAAAGGGAGTTTGGGGTGGGGAGAATTTTCTCAAAATCTTCGTGTTGCATCCTTGGAAGATATTTAACTTAAATACCAAGTGTGGTACTTTACAGTGTTTTCCTTTTTGAGTTATCGTGTTCACAGACACAGGGACACACACACCTTTTTCTGAAAATACTTCTGTTGGATACAGGGGACCCTAAAACATATATTTCCGGTGAAATCTCGGTATCGAATTTTTTGGTGGAGTGCTTACCTTTTCTATACACTATGTACGTATAGAGAAAGTAAAAAATTATTTACCTTTAAGAAAATGTATAAGAAAGAAATCCTAAGGAAGTCTTGGTGGCAATTCAGTTGATTTCCTTCGTCCTGTTCACCTATTGGTGAATCTGTCACCTAATTGTCTTGCATAGTTCATGTTTAGTGAGCAAAACAGCATTCTTCTCTCGTAACTTTATATCTACCTTTGTCCTTTCTTTTATTTTCTTTAGTGCTAGCTTACAGCGCTTCATGCTATAACATTACAAAGCCTTGAAGAAAAACATTATGTACTTACGCACTCCTGGCAGGTACACAGGCACTCCAGATACTTACCTGCAACAAATAAAACAATATTGTCAGAAAAGAGCTTTTAAAGACAAAATAGAATCAAAATATGTAAGTATCACAATAGTTGTTTGCTATACAAGTGTGTAAAGTCATCAGCTCTTTAACTGAGTATCGATTTCAGTGAAACGAGGCGTAACATAGTTTCATAACCACATGAGAATCAGAATAGTATTTTACAACACTAGTGTGAGAAGATCGGCGGAAGGGAGTGGAGATTCAAACACAAAATTAACACACGTGTATTGTTTTGGCTCATGAGTATTAATATTAATTAAATATAGTAATGAATGAATAAAAATATTGGATGAATGCAAATGACTTCTATGAGAAACAAACATTTGCTAGTCGTTGTTATGTAATTTTTTACTGTTTTTTTATAATCAAGGTTTTTCTCTAGCACGTATTTGCTATATACACTGTGGATAGAGAAGGTATTTTTTCATTTATGTAGTCCCCTTTAGCATCTAAGGTGATATCGGGAGCTTTACATTAAAACCAACTCGTTGTCTGTAGGTTCCTTAAGTTGGGTTTAACTCATTTTATTTTCCTCAAACACGCACATTTACTTTCACATACATACTTCCAAGTTCTATAGGGGATAGGGAATATATTTGCTTAAAGAAAAATTACCCGCCCCAGCCAGGAATCGAACTCGTGACCTCCGGGTGAGAAGTCAGCTCCCTATCAAGAGAACGTATTGCATTCTACTGTAAAATGCGATACCGTGACTTCACTGGAAATACAGGGTTTAAGCCTCCTTGAATGCAAAATAATAATAATAATAATAATAATAATAATAATAATAATAATAATGATAAGCCCGCATGGTGGTAGCATGTCTGCCTCATATTCAACAGGTGGCGAGTTGGAATCTCGCTTAGGGTGCGTCACCTAGATAAGGTTTTTTCGGGGTTTTCCCTTATCCTGAGAAGACGAATGTCGAGTAACTTTAAACTCCATGGACCCAGAGACCATTCGAGTAACATTTCACCAATTTCATTCATCGTCCGATATGACAACCAGGTTAAATGACTGCTGAACGGTAAGAGATAAACAAAAACTTACTACACAGAAAATGTTGATCTGATCAAAACACACAATTATGTCCTTTACATTTTTGTTGTGGAGGTAGCCGTTTCCGAGATATTTCTTGTTTTTGATTTCAGTTGTAAGTACTTAAACTTTTCTCAGATAGGAAGTGTCCGTTTTTCTTTTTCTCTACGCTTGGCCAAGGAAGGAAGCGATTTGCAATGACAATCGAATAACGACAGCTTTTAAAACAATTGGTTATCGGTTTAGCCTAGTGTATTCCTTTATTTTCTTTATACTTATAAGGAACTAAGTAATAAGAACATTCTGCTAATGATTATCTCGATTAGCAAGCTGCAGAAAGAAGAATAATCTTAGTAAGAAGTTTGCAGAAGAGCTAGAGAAAGTCATGTTAGTGTAACAAGTCAGATTTTTTTCTGTGGCATTAACCATTTCGCCGATATTCCCTGTAATTACATTCAATTTTAAAATACTTAAAATAACTTTTCTCATAGGGGAATTATTCAGCTCAATCACACAGCAACCTAGTGTATTCCCTTATTTCCCTTCTACTCCCAAGAATGTTTATCTCGATTAGCATGAAGTAGATAGAAGAATAAGCTTATTAACAATAATTTGTTACACAGATGTAGAAAACGTCATACAAAGAGTAAACGATTTCCTAGATATTCTTTGTTGTTGGTTTTAATTTTCATATATTTATACTTTTATCAAAATGCTTACCCCTTGGCATGCAAAGAGAATATAATTTCAACCTATAGCAATCAGCTTTTAAAAGATTTGATCATCACTCACGCCTAATATATTCCCTTATTTCCCTTCTACTTACAAGAAAGCAAATATTAGAACTATTTCCGCTAATGTTTACCTCGATCAGGATGAAATAGAATAGTCCGTTACAGAATAAGTAGAGAAAGTTATGTGAATGGAACACATAACATTTTTAAAGCAGTTTGTTTGGAAATGAATAAATTTACATTTCTATGACGCCATGTTATGCCTCCCCTTTGTGAGAGATGATTTACAAAGACTTGGCGAATAGGGACGGAAAGCGCAAAGTACAAACCCACGAGCGGGGGGGGGGGGTGTAAAAACAGAACACGACGGATCCAACAAGACTGCACACTTATTGTTTGAGCGGGTCCATGCTGACCCTCTTGGTAATGTACTACATACATCACAAGATAAAGCTGGGATGAGATATGGTCCATACAAAACAGCCTACAGCCTCTCTAACGACCGTGGCTAAGACGTGCACCTGGCCCGTTAGGCAATCTGCAGTACCTTTATTCATTGTCCTGTGCTAATAGGCATACAACTGGGTATCTACACATCTAATTTATAGTTAATCACCCTAGGAAAGATGGTTTTTACGTACACATTACCTTCGCTACCCATTCTCCAACATAACATTCCTAAAACGTCTGATGTGATCCATTCACATGACTTTCTCCTCATCTCCTCAGCAAATTATTGTTAAAAAGCTAATGCTTTTATTTACTTCATGCCAATCGAGGGGAAAAAATAACAGAAATAGTCTTATTAATTTAAATTTATATAACAGAAATTGTGTGTTTTAATGTGCTGTACATTTTTTCTCTGGTAAGGTTTTGTCCATCTCTTACGGTTTAGCTGTTATGCAAAATTCCGTAAAATTCATCCAAAATAAAGTAGTATTCAGAGGATATTCCCAGTAAAATCAAGATATACATATTATTTATGAGGTAAATATCTTCAATATACTGTATTTTAATCAAACTCGTCAGAAAATCAGAATTTTAGAAAAAAGTTCCATTTAAAGGGTAGTTGGGGTGGGGGGATTTTCTTGGAAATCTTCGTGTCGCAGTATTGTAAGATACCAAACTTAAATGCCAAGTTTGGTATTTTATGGTGTTTTCGTTTTTGAGCTATGCTGTCCACAGACACTGAAACACATTCACATGCATACACACACACGTGCACACACATGCACACACAACACACATGCATACACATACTCACACACACACACTCAGACACATGCACACACACAATGCACAGACACACACAAATACACACACTCAGTAACATGCACACACTCACACATGCACACACTCACACACTCACACACACTCACAACGCACACACATGCACACACACTCACACAATGCACACACATGCACAGACAAACACAAATACACACACTCACACACATGCACACACTCACACATGCGCACACACTCACACATGCGCACACACTCACACAATGCACACACACTCACACACATTCACACACACTCACACAATGCACACACATACACACATGAACACACTCACACAATGCACACACATACACACATGAACACACTCACACGATGCACACACACTCACACACATACACTCACTCACACACATGCACACACTCACACAATGCACACACATACACACGCTCACACACATACACACGCTCACACATGCACACACATGCACACTCACACACATGCACACACATACACACACTCACACATGCACATAGACATAAACACACTCACACACATGCACACACACTCACACACATGCACACACACTCACACACTCACACATACACACACTCACATATGCACACACTCACACACATGCACACACACACACACTCACACATGCACACACTCACACACATGCAAACACACATGCACACACGCTCACACAATGCACACACGCTCACAGACATGCACACACTCACACAATGCACACACATACACACTCACACACATACACACACTCACACAATGCACACACATACACGTACATGCACACACTCACACAATGCACACACATACGCACACTCACATATGCACACACTCACACAATGCACACACACATACACACACTCACACAGACGCACACACATACACACTCACACACATGCACACAATCGCACATGCACACACTCACACAATGCACACACATGAACACACACTCACACATATGCACACACACACTCACACACACTCACACATATGCACAGACACACTCAGACACATGCACACACGCACACACACTCACACACATGCACACACTCACACACATGCACACACACTCACACAATGCACACAAACATACACACTCACACACATGCACACACACTCATACAATGCACTCACATGCACACACACTCATACAATGCACTCACATGCACAGACACACACAAATACACACACTCACACACATGCACATACACACACTCAGACACATGCACACACTCACACAATGCACACAAACATACACACTCACACACATGCACACACACTCACACAATGCACACACATGCACACAAACTCACACAATGCACACACATGCACTCACATGCACACACATGCACACACTCACACAATGCACACACATGCACACACACTCACACAATGCACACACACTCACACAATGCACACACATGCACACACACTCACACACAAGCACAGACACACTCACACAAATACACACACTCACACACATGCACACACACTTACACTCACACACATGCACAGACACTCACACAAATACACACACTCACACACATGCACACACACACTCACATAATGCACACACATGCACACACACTCACACACATGCACACACGCTCTCACACACATGCGCCCACACACACACACACACATGCACACACACCTTTTTTCAGAAATGCGTTATTTGGATTCAGGGGAACCCAAAACATATATTTCCGGTGAAATCTGGGTATCGAATTTTTGGGTGCGTTACAATACCTTGTCTATACACTATATACATAGTACGTGTAGAGAAAGTAAAATCTGGTGTGTCCCATTCACATAACTTTCTCTACTACAAATTATTGTTAAAAAGCTTATGCTTCTATTTACTTCATACTAATAGAGAAACAATTAGCAGAAATACTCTTATTACTTGCTTCCTTGTAAGTAGAAGCAAAATAAGGGAGTACCATAGGTTAAAGTGATAGTCAAAAGCTGGTTGCTATGTGACTGAAGTTCCTTTGTTTGTAGAAACAGGAGTTGTCAAATTTTGTATGAGAAAAGTATAAGCTTTTCAAAGCTGACACCAAAAACAATCAACTCCACGAAATATAGTATTTAACATAAATTGTGTGTTTTAACGTGTTCTACATTTTCTGTGTGTTACGGTTTAGTCCATCTATTACGGTTTAGCAGTTATGCAAAATTCCGTAAAATTCATCCGGAATAAAGTAGTCTTCAGAGACTATTCCCAGAAAATTAGAGATATACGTTTTATTTTTCAGGTAAAATTTTTAATATAGGACATTTTAATGAAAATCGTTATAGTCGATTTTGAATAAAATCAAAATTTTGGAGAAACGTTCCATGTAAAGGGTAGTTTGGGGTGGGGGGATTTTTCTCAAAATCTTCGTGGAGTATCCCTGGAAGATACTTAACTTGAATACCAAGTTTGGTATTTTACTGATTTTTCGTTTTTGAGTTATCGTGTTTTCACGACATACACACACGATACAGGGGACCCTAAAACATGTATTTCCGATTAATTTTGGGTGCAATACAATACCTTCTTTATACATTATGTACATAGTCTCTTTAGAGAAAGTAAAAATTGTTTGGTGGCCAGGATTAGACCACTGGTGCAGCAGCTGTGTATTGTGGGGTGTATTATGAACCTCACTAGGGGTTGTAAATATTACTCTAGAGCAGGAAAATCCCTCTACCTGGCAGCGATCTGAGAATAAGTAAAGGCAGGCAGTTTGAGTAATGTTTACCTGGCAAAGTTGGTTACTGTATATCATAGCTTAACCTCGAACCAGACAGGCTTCTGTTTATCTTCCTACCTGCTAAAATTTTGACGTTCTCCCACGGAGAGCCGACGTTTAACAATGTAAACCATTCTTAAACTGGTAGACATTCAACTTAACAGAAGGCGTTCGAGCTAAATAAAGCACTTGTTGAGTCTTCATAGCCTTTATTCCATATGTAATGTTACGTTACCATGAGTATACATTTTACTTTCTCTACACGTACTATACACATAATGTACAGAGAAGGTATTATATTGCACTCAAAAATTCGATACCGAGATTTCACCGGAAATATATGTTTAGCGACTCCCTGAACCCAAAAAAAAAGGATTTTTAGAAAAATGTCCATGTGTGTCTGTGTGAGTGTGTGTGTGTATCTGTGGACAGCATAGCTCAAAAACGAAAAGACCGTTAAATACCAAACTTGGTATTTAAGTTTGGTATCGTACAACGATGCGACACGAAGATTTTCAAGAAACTTTCCCCAATCGCAACTACCCTTTACATGGAACGTTTTTCGAAAATTTTGATTTTCTCAAAAATGGCTCTAACGATGTTGATTAAAATATACATTAAAGATATTTACCTCAAAAATAAATTGTATACCTCAATTCTCTGGGAATATCCTCTGAAGACTACTTTATTTCGGATGAGTTATACGGAATTTTGCATTACTGCTAAACCGTAATAGATAGGCGAAAACTTACCACCCAAAAAAATGTAGAGCACGTTAAAGCACACAATTTATGTGATATACATTTTTTCTTGGAGTTGATCGTTTTTAAGATATTTCTTGTTTTTGGTTTCGGCTTTGAAAAACATACTTTTCTCATACAGGAATGTGTCAACTTGTTCATACAAACAAAGGAACTTCAGTTACATAGCAACCAGCTTTTGACTATCACTTTAACCTGTGGTACTCCCTTATTTCTCTTGTACTTACAAGGAAGCAAGTAATGAGACTATTTCTGCTATTTTTTCTCGATTAGATGAAGTAAATAGAATACTTTGTTGCTCAGATATAGAGAAAAGCATATGAATTGAAAACACCAGATTTTTACTTCTTCTATCACGTATGTAACAATGTTAACAGAAGGTATTCCATCCAAAAAATCCACATCGTGATTTCTCTGGAACCCATGTTTTGGGACCCCTTGAATAAATTTAAAAAAATACATTTTTCGAAAAACTGTTTGTGCGCGTGTGTCAGTCTGTTTCTATGACTTTGAGCATAACTCGAATCGAAAACTCGGTTAAATACCAAACTTTGTATTTAAGTTTAGTAGGTACCAACGACAGGGCGGCGTTGTGGCCGAGTGGATAGACCGCTTGCGTCTCTCGATCCCAAGCGACCACATGTGAGACTTGTGGTGGAATAAGCAGCGTCTGCTCCGATTTCCCCCGCCACTCATTCCACCATTTGCTCTATCATCACCTTTCCTATCACTTCTTTCGCTTGCATTTAATATCATCCACTTCTTTATGATCATGCTTGACAACGGGTCGACTACTCGTTCCAGGTTCTCCATTGTGTGGTTACGTGCCGTTGGCTCCCCGACAGGCTTCTCATCCTTAGACATCCCCTTGTAAGTACTAGTCAGTCCTAAATACGGGGAGGGTAAGCCGACCAAGCATGCGATACAAAGACTTTTCATTAAAAGTATTTCACCCCTAACTACACTTTAAATGCAAGGGTTTTCGAAATTCTCGATTTTCTCATAAATATTTGTAACGATTTTGATTATATCACCACACATTAAAAATATTTGCATGACAAAATACATAGCTTGAATTTTCTAGGAATAGTCTCTGACGATTTCTTCATTCTGGAGGAGTTTTGTATAACTGGTAAACCGTAAGAGATTAAAAAAATAAAGAAAGAAAAAAAAACTACTATACAAAATGTATATCTCTTTAATACACAAATTGTCAATAATATACATATATATATATACTTTCTCTAGCACGTAAGTGGAATGTACATACTAGATAGAGAAGGTATTGTGTTTTACTCAAAAATTCGATACCGAGATTCTTTTTCATAAAAATCCCGTATAGGTGGACGCATGTGTTACATTCACGTGACTTTCTCTACAGCAAATTATTGCTTCTATTTACATCATGCTAATGGATAAAAAATTAGCAGAAATAGTCTTATTACTTGCTGCCTTGTAAGTAGAAGCGAAACAAGGGAGTACTATTGGTTAAAGTGATAGTCAAAAGGCGGATAAACGAGCGAGTTAGATAAGCTGAGACCAGTTTGGTTGAAGCAGTATCCAATAGGAAGGATTGAAAAGCACTACATACACGGTATAATATATGACGCGTCTGGGAACGGCGATATCGAATCGGTACAATCTATCGCCCCATCCGATACTCCAGGAAAACGCCATTAATCCTGCAGGAATGGACCAGGAAATCTACATCGCTGAGTTAGCGCTTTAAATCCTTGCACGCCTGCCCCTAAATTTCTGTTTTCTCTCGCCATCATTTCTCTATAGTTAAGAATTCGCAGCGCGAGACTTTTGAAAGATTTGAGGTTGCTTTTCTTATTTCTTCTTGATCGCATGCATCTGCGAAATTTTACCAAGAAATGTGATGTGTTCCATTCACATAATTTTATACAGCTGTTCCCTATACAAACAAAAGATTATTCTTTTATCTACATCAGGCTAATCGAGATAAACATTAGCAGAATTGGTCTTGTTACTTGTTTTCTTGCAAGCAGAAGAGAAATAAGGCTATACATTAGGCTAAAGCATAGGCAAATCATTTAAAAGCTGGTCGCTATGTGAAACAATTGAGGTTCGGTTCATTTTGCATTTTGTTTGACAAAAAATTAGTTTAAAATTGAAACCAATAACAATAAAAAAACCCGAAAAAGTACATACACTATGTGTTTTAATGAACTCTACATTTTTTGTGCAGTAAATCTTTATGTATACCTTAAGCTTTAACCGTTATGCAAAATTCTGCTAATCTTAACCAGAATAAATGGTTCTTTAGAGGATATTCCCAGAAATTACAAAAAATACGTTTCCTTTGTGATTTGAATATATTTAATATACGGTATTTTAATCAAAATCCTTATAAAAAAATAAAAAGCTAAAAGAATCTTCCATGTAAACGGTAGTTTGGGGTGGGGGGATACTTTAAAATTTTTGTACTGCATCCTTGGGAGATGATAAACTTAAATGCCAAGTTTGGAATTTAAAAATATCTAAGTTTTTAAACTATGCTGTCCACCTTTTTCTAAAATTTTGATGGGCTCCATTCACATGACATTCTCTACATCTGTGTAATAAATTGTTGTTATTAATCTTATTCTTCTGTCTATTCCATACCAATCGATATAAAAGTTAGCACAAATGGTCTTATTACTTAGCTCCTTATAAGTAGAAGGGAAATAAGGTAATATATTAGGATAAACCGACAGTCACATGTTTTAAAATGTGGTTGCTATGCGACTGAAATCCGTTTCTTTACCTGGGCAGGAGCTGACAATTTCCCGTATGAGAAATATTAAGAGATTTTAATCAAAATCGTTATAGCACTTTGACAAAATGTCGCCCTCCGCGTGTAATGGTTACCATGCTAACTGCATATAGCCAAGGTCGCGGGGTCAAATCCGGCGGAGGACGATGGATTTTTTCGTGTGTAAAAATTCGCAGCATGGCTTCTTTCGGGAAGGGAAGTAAAGCGGTTGGTCCCGTGTCGCAGATTTACGGCACGTAAAAGAACCTCAAGCCTGATAAAGAGACCTCTGAGCAAAATTAAGCGGTCTTTCACGCCCAGTATAGAATGGGACGCTGAGAACCATAATAGTTAAAGAGCGTCCATAAATAAAACTCAATTTCATTTTATTTCATTTCATTTCTGAGAAAATAGAATTTTTGAATGTTTTTCCATGTAAAGGGTAGTTGGTGTGGTAGAATTTCTTGAACACACACACACACACACACACACACACACTGACTGACAGATACATACGAAAAAAATGCTGTTTTTCGATTCAGGGGGCCCCAAAACATGTATTTCCGGTGAAATCTCGGTATCGAAATTTTGGGTACATAGACTATGTACATAGTACGTGTAGAGAAAGTAATATAGTTTTAAAATGCCTTGAAATGACGACTGTAGTTGCGCGTGTCAATGGAAGTGAATCTGTTTTGCCAGCGAGGTTAAATGTAATGGTAGCGCTCCATGAAGCGCATTATTCCTTGTTTTTAGCCGTTCTTTAGCGGCAGTTTGCAACACGCGGCGCACGGCCCCGATAATGATAACAACATTAAAACTGCAGCACGTTTGCCTATAAACACCATGGCAACAACAACAAAAAACAGTTGCTGATAACAGAACCACCTGATTTATGTGATGACCCCGGTGTTTGAGAAACAATAGCTACACGAGATAGCTGCCTGCCTTTTGTTTTCCATCAGTCGTCTAACAGGATAAACCACACTGTATCACACCTGCACATATGACAAAACAAATCATTTTAACAGAATTCAAGGGTGGTGTAAGGTTAGCGCGACTGCCGGACATTCAACAGGTCCCGAGTTCGAATTTAGCTTGAGTTACTGGATAAGTTGTATTTTTACTTTCTCTACACGTACTATCTACAAGTGTATACAGAAAGTACTGTATTGCATCCAAAAATTCATAACAAATTTCACCAGAAAGCATTTTCATACAAAAAGAAATCTGATGTGTTCCATTCACATGACTTTCCCTACATCTCTGCAAAAAAAGTATTCTTAAAATGCTTAGCCTTCTATTTACTTCATGCCAATCGAGAAAACATTAGCAGAAACAGTCTTATTACTTGCTTCCTTGTAAGTAGAAGCGAAATAAGGGAGTACCATAGGTTAAAGTGGTAGTCAAAAGCTGGCTGTTATGTGACTTAAGTTCCTTTGTTTGTATGGATATGCGTTGCCAAATTCCTGTATGAGAAACGTATAAGTTTTTCAAGCTTGAAACAAAAAACAAGGAATATCTAAAAAACGAACATATCCACGAAAAAAAGTGTTTAACATAAATTGTGTGTTTTCATGTGCTCTACAATTTTTGTGTGGAAGTTTTTTGTCTGTCTCTTACAGTTTATCAGTTATACACAATTCCGTAAAATTAATCCAGAATAAAGTAATCTTCAGAGGCTATTCCCAGAAAAGTTAAGATATACATATTATTTGTCAGGTACATATCTTTAATATATGATATTTTAATTAAAATTGTAAGAGCCATTTTTTAGAAAATCAAAATTTTCGTAGATTTTTCCATGTGCAGGGTGGTTTGGGGAGGGGGGATTTGCTTGAAAACTTTACTTATTTAACACTTTAAATATGAATTCTGAATATTTATTTGAATTTTATAAACTAAATCCCTAGCATGTTTTTGTAAGTTAGGATAAAGCTTTTGGAGCATAAATAACTAAATGAAATAAAGTGCCTATCTGATTAATTTAAATACGTTTCAGAGACATTTAAAGGTCCAGGTTTCACGCTGTGCTGAACGTAAGGAGAAGGGCTGCGATTAACTGCGAGTTTGCAGAGCTGCATACCTCCCAGGCATAGTGCAGGTACTAGAGAGATAACTGGCGCATAGAAGCAACTTACGAGCTCACCAGCTTCTTAACATTCCGACTCTACGTGAAGTATCTCCTCTTACAGTCCTTCGTGAGGTAACTCTTACTTCTCCACCATATCGTAAATTTAAACACACAGTTTTACTGCAAATACAATTAAAGGTAACTCATTTTACTTTCTATACTGTTGGTAAATACGTACATAATTCTTTCTGAATTGAAATAAAATCTGATGTGTTCCATGCACATGATTTTCTCTACACCTCTGCAACAAATTATGCTTCTATTTACTTCAAGCTAATCGAGAAAAAATTAGCAGAAATAGTCTTTATTACTTGCTTCCTTGTAAGTAGAAGCGAAATAAGGGAGTGCCATAGGTTAAAGTGATAGTCAAAAGCTGATTGCTATGTGACTGTAGTTATTTTGTTTTTATGGACAGGAGTTGACAATTCCTGTATGAGAAAAGTATGTTTTTCAAAGAGGAAACTAATAACAAGCAATATCTTAAAAACATTCAGCTCTACGAAAAAAGTGTATATAACATAAATTGTATGTTTTAATGTGCTCTACATTTTCTGTGTGAAAAGTTTTTGTTCATCTCTTACGGTTTAACAATTATGCAAAATTCGGCAAAATTCATCCAGAATAAAGAGGTATTCAGAAGGTATTCCCAGAAAATTCAAGTTATACATTTTATTTGGGGTACAAATAGCTTTAATATACGTGATTTTAATCAAAATCGATACAGCCATTTTTAAGAAAATCAAAATGTTCTAAAAATTTTCCATGTAAAGAGTAGCTTGTAGTGTGGGGATTTTCTTGAAAATCTTCGTGTCGCTTCCTTGGAAGATACTATACCTAAATACCAAATTTGGTATTTAACGGTCTTTTTGTTTTTGAGCTATGTTGTCCACAGACACACACACGGACGGACAGACAGACAGACATACACACGGACCTTTCTCTAAAATGCTATTTTTGTATTCAGGGGATCCTAAAACATGTATTCCAAGTGAAATCTCGGTATCAACATTTTGGGTGGAATACTATACTTCCTCTATATACTATGTAAATAGTACGTGTAGAGAAAGTAAAAATATGATGTGTTCCACTCATATGATTTTCCCTAACTTGTGTAAAAACGAATCTAACAAACGCTTATTCTTCCATTTCATACTCTTCGAGATAAACTTTAGAAGAAATGGTTTTATTAATGGTCTGCTTATAAGTAACTTTGTTATAACTTTTGTTATTGTTTACTTATGCCGAAGCATCTGCTACTTTTTGGATGGCCTTCGTATATTAAGGTATCTTGAAAACTATACAAGCTATCATAATGCAATTCTACCACTGTAAATTTAGAAACCATAGGTAGATCATAACATATCATGTTGATATTTCAATAAACATGAATATTTGGAACAAATGTTACATGTGTTCATTCATCTTTAGGTGGATTTTAATCCTAAACGATTAAAATGAGACTTTGTAACTATAATTTGTTACAGAGATGTAGAGAAAGTCATGTAAATGGAACACTCAGATTTTTACTTTCCCTACACGTACTATGTATATAGTGTATAGAGAATGTATTATATTGCACCCAAAAATTCGATACCGAGATTTCACTGGAAATACACGTTTTTGTCCCCCTGAATCAAAAAAAAAAAAAAACTTTTTGGAAAAGTGTCTGTAGACAGCTTCACTAAAAAACTAAAACACCGTTGAATACCAAACATGGTATTTACGTTTGGTATCTTCCAAGGATGGGACATGAAGATTTTCAAGAAAATCTCTCCATTCCCAACTAGCCTTTACATGGAACGTTTTTCGAAAATTTTGAGTTTCTCAAAAATGGCTCTAACGATTTTGATTAAAATATCACAGATTAAAGATATTTACTTCAACAATAAAATGTATATCTTCAATTCTCTGGGAATATCCTCTGAAGACTACTTTATTCTGGATGAATTTTACGAAATTTTGCGTAACTGCTAAACCGTAATAGATAGGCAAAAACTTGCCACACCAGAATGTAGAGCACATTAAAGCACACAATTTATGTCATATACATTTTCTTCGTGGAATTGATCGTTTTTAGATATTCATTGATTTTGGTTTCACGTTTAAAAATCGTATACTTTTCTCATACAGGAATTTGTCAACTCGTGTTCATACAAACAAAGGAAGTTCAGTCACATAGCAACCAGCTTTTGACTATCACTTTAACTTATGGTACTCCCTTATTTCTCTTCTAGTTACAAGGAAGCAAGTAATAAGACTATTTCTGCTAATTTTTTCTTGATTAGGGAAATAAATTGATAATTTTTGATAATGATTTGTTACAGAAATATAGAGAAAGTAATGTGATTTTTGGATACAGAAAACACTCAAACGTGTATCCGGGTATTGAATTTTTGGGTGGAATGCAATACATTTTTTATACACTATATACATGTTACGTATAGAGAAAGTAAAAATAAAGTGTTTAATAAAGAAGTATAATTAGGTGTGAGAAATGGCTTGAGAATCACGTGACACACACTCCCCCGCTGTGACCGCACTGTGCTACCCCTGTTCGCATTAAAAATGCTGTGCTCATTTCGCAAGTGAAACTGGGGGTTGGATTTGATCCCTTGTAAATGGCACTCCCTTTGCTGGCGAATTACCGAGCAGGGAAAATCAAAAGCAGCGCATGTAGTGCGTGATTGAAAAGAATCAGTCCACTTCAACCAGAGCTCCATTAGGGTATATGCCCTCATCATTCATCCTACCCCTTTAATGAACAGGCCGAGCTCAGTTATAAGCTGTTGATTGATATGGGCCCAATGTTCCTGCAATACGTCTGAGAATTTCACCAGGGATTACAGAACGCATTCAAATCTCTCATTCTGAAGTCGAGAAAAATTACTCGTAAAGAAAAAAAGTCCATGCTTTCAAAAAACCTCTATGTGTAAGTACGAGGGCTATAAAATCTGATGTGTTCCATTCACATGACCTTCTCTACTTCTCTGCAACAAATTATTGATAATCAGCTCATTTTTCTATTTATTTATGCTAACTGAGAAAAAATTAGCAGAAATAGTCTTATTACTTGCTTCCTTGTAAGTAGAAGCGAAATAAGGAAGTACCATATGTGACTGAACTTCCTTTGTTTGTATAGACAACAGTTGACAAATTTCTGTATGAGAAAAGTATGTTTTTCAAAGCTGAAGACAATAACAAGGGACATCAAAAAACATCAACGCCATGAAAAAAAAAATATATATAACATAAATTGTGTGTTTTAACGTGCTCTGCAGTTTTTGTACATCTCTTACGGTTTAACAGTTATGCAAACTTCCGTAAAATTCATCCAAGAATAAAGTAGTCTTCAAAAGCTATTCCCAGAAAATTCAAGATATACATTTTATTTGCAATGTAAATATCTTTAAAATCGATATTTTAAACAAAATCGTTAGTCATTTTAGATATAATAAAAATTTTAGAAAAAAGTTCCAAATAAAGGATAGTTTGTTGTGGGAGCGTTTTCTTCAAAATCTTCGTGTCGCATCCTTGGAAAATACCAAACCTAAATACCAAGATTGGTTTTTGACGGACTTTTCGTTTTTGGGCTATGCTGCCCACAGACACACACACACACACACACACACACACACACACACACACACACACACACACGCAAGGAGGACACACACGGACATTTTTCTAAAATTGCTTTTTTTGGATTCAGGGGGACCCAAAACATGCATTTCCGGTGAAATCTCGGTATTGAATTTTTGGGTGCATTACAATACCTTCTCTATACACTATGTAGATAGTGCGGATAGAGAAAGTAAAAAAGAGAAGTTCATAGTAAACAATTATTTTATTACTAAAAGTTATGTACACTTATGGTTACTTTTCAACATAATCACCGAAAAGATTGACATTTATCGTACCTGTGTACAAGCTTTGCAATACCCGCTTCAAAAAATGTTGCCTCCAATGATTTCAAGTGAGCATTGACGTTGTTTTGAAGATCTTCGTTGGTTTGAAAGTGCTGCTCTCCTAGCCAGGTCTTCAGTTCAGGGAAAAGGTGAAAGTCGCTGGGTCAGGTCTGTACGGCGGATGATTGAAAATGTCCCATTGAAATTGTTCAAGGAGCCGATGGGTTGTGCCAGCAGTGTGTGGAGGAGCGTTGTCATGAAATCAACACAATTCCTCAAGTCAGCATTCCTCTTCGTTTGTTTTGAATGACTCTCCGCAAACGTCGTAAAGTACGAAGATCTTCAAAACAACGTCAAAGCTCATTTGAAATCATTGGCGGCAACATTTTTTGAAGCGGGTATTGCAAAGCTTGTGCACAGGTACGATAAATGTCTCAATCTTTTCGGTGATTTTGTTGAAAAATAACCTTAAGTGTAGAAAACTTTTAGTAATAAAATAATTGTTTTCTATGAACTTGCCTTTTATTTATAGCCTATCGGCGGTTGAAAACGAAACGGTCTTTGTATATGAAAAAAAACTGACGTGTTCCATTCACATGAATTTCTCTACATCTCTGGTACAAATTAGTGTTAAAAAGCGTATCCTTTTTTCTATTTCACACTTTTTCTTCAGAGAAAATTCAAGATGTACATTTTATTTGTCATGTAAATATCTTTAATATACGACATTTTAATCAAAATGGTTAGAGCCATTTTTAAAAAAATCAAAATTTTTAAAAAAATGTCTATGTAAAGGGTAGTTTGGGGTGGGGGATTTTTCTCAAAATCTTTGTGTCGCATCCCTGGAAGATATTAAACTGAAATACCAAGTTTGATATTTTACCGACTTTCCGTTTTTCAGTTACCGTGTTCACAGACACTGTGTATATAGTACGTATAGAGAAAGTAATAATCCGGGCTCTAATTATTACCGTTAATGTGTATAGCAACAGCTCAACTTTGGAGTGTTCGCTTGAACACAAAGCGAGGACATTTATGAACACGTCAAGGGAATGTCGTGCTAAAACAAAAGATATCTCGATAGGGGGCAGGTGTGTAGTGTGCAAGACATCACCACCATTTCCATCTGCCATCATTCATATCTGAGCCACGCCCACGTAAACCAGATATCAGCACGGTGTATCTTCTGACCTAAACAAACACCATTTCATTCCTTTGTGAAGGCAAATAGTGTATACGACATGCATCACTTTTAGCTGCGTGCGCTCCTATAACCAAATAGCCCTTTTCTATGAATACAACGAATTTCACACATTATATTTCGAAGAAAAAATTCTGTTCACATGACTTTCTCTATCTTTTCTACAAACAAACTTTGAACAAAAGATTATCGTTATTTATAATCCTTGCTACTCGAGATAAACTTGGCACAAATGGTCTTATTACTAAAGCCTATTCAGCGTTAAGTTGATCCTCACCAAAACAAAACCCAGGCGACCAGTGCACCGTTATAATGTAGCCTTCCGCCATTCGCGCCAGAAATACTGTCATACTTTCAGGGCCATGTGGCGCGTACACGTGGCATATTGTAATGTAAAGCGAACAGAGCTCTTGTTCCTACAACTTTAACGGCGACTATAATATTCTGCTAGGTATAATGGTGATAATATTGATAGTCTAAACAAAATACATACGTGCAAAGGTAATACATAACTTTAAAAAAATCTGATGTGTTCCATTCACATGACTTTCTCTACTTCTGTGTAAAAATTATTGTTAATAAGCTTATTCTTCTATTTACTCCATGCTAATAGAGAAGAAATTACAAGAAATAGTCTTATTACTTGCTTCCTTGTAAGTAGAAGCGAAATGTGGAAGTATCATAGGTTAAAGTAAAGTCAAAAGCTGGTTACTAGGTGACTGAAATTCCTTTGTTTGTATGGACACGAGTTGACAATTCCTGTATGAGAAAAGTACAAGTTTTTAAACCTGAAACCAAAAACAAGGAATGTCTAAACAACGATGAACTCCTCGAAAAAACTTATATAACATAAATTGTGTGTTTTAATGTGTTCTACATGTTTTGTGTGGTAAGTTTTTGTCCATTTCTTACGGTTTAGCAGTTATGCAAAATTCCGTAAAATTCATCCAAACTAAAGTAGTCTTCAGAGGCTATTCCGAGAAAATTCAAGATATACATATTATTTGTCAGGTAAATATCTTTATTATACGATATTTTAATCTAAATCATTAGAGCCATTTTTGAGACAATCAACATTTTCGAAAAAAAGTTCCATGTAAAGGGTAGTTGGGGTGGGGGATTTTCTTGAAGATCTTCGTGTCGCATCCTCGGAAGATACCAAACTTAAATACCAAGTTTGGTATTTTATCGACTTTTCGTTTTTGAGTTATCGTGTCACACACACGGACACACATTTTTCGAAAATGTCTTTTTAATTAAAGGGGACCCTAAAACATATATTTCCGGTGAAATCTCGGTATCGAATTTTTGGGTGGAGTGCAATACCTTCTCTATACACTATGTACATAGTGAGTATAGAGAAAGTAAAAGAAATTGTGCACCTCTACGCGAATTGCAAACTTCAGAAAATGATCACGTATATTTTACTGGCTTTTTTTCCCCCTCAGGTGCAACCACTTTTTCCGTTTCAGGTTTTCTTTATGAGCGCTGTTTATATTTGTAGACTAAAAACAGCTGGTGAACTCAGAAGTTAATTTGATCACTTCTTTCACGGAACGTGTTGGATATTTCTCACAAAACTAGCTATACATTTTCAGCACTAGACAAAGGTTTACCAGCCTTATGCTTTAAAGTTGCAATGATTGTAAACAGTAGCGACCGTTGCTGTGCAAACAATATTACGGAAATCACGTGACTCATACGTTGGGACATGTAGCTCTGTTTAACAGTACAAATCGGCCTCTTTGGCAGTTGTATTGAATATTGTACAATTTAAGAATAAATTCATTCTGTAATTTAGGTTGTTAGCATCGGATTATATTCTTGCGCGCACTACTACCGTTGTACCGCGGTGCAATGGCCACGTGGATCTGTTTTGAGGCGGATCAACCTAAGAGTGAATTGAAAATAGCTTCCTTTTAAGCAGATGACACCTAAGGGAATACTCTACAGTAGTAAAATCTTTTAAAAGCTGTCGCTACTCGATTGAAATTCGTTTCTTTGTTTTGCCAAGTGTTGAAAAACTTCCCGCACGAGAAAGTGTTTAAGGATTTTAAAACTGAAACCAACAACAAGGAATATCTAAAAAATGGTCAACTCCACGAAAAATATGTAATGACATTAATTCTGTGTTTTAACGAGCTCTGCTTTTATTGGTAAGGTTTACCAGTTCTGCAACATTCATTCAGAATAAAGTTTTCTGCATATTCCCAGAAAATTGAGGATATACATTTTATTTTTCTTTAATATACGATATTTTAAAGAAAATCTCAGGAGTCATTTTTGAGAAAATAAACATTTTCGAACGTTTTTCCATGTTGCCATGGTAGCTCAGAGGTAGATTGCATTTTTTAGTCTGACTACCTATTCTACACACAGCAATACTATGTACATAAATAAAAAACAAAATAAAATCTATATATTAAACCCTGATAACCAATGACTCAAACCAGGGTAAAAAATCCCAAACCTTATAAATTTATTCCTAATTATCAATTACAAATTAAATCATACAGTTTAAATTTACAGATATAAACTTAACTTAGCCTAAAAAGTACCTATTAAAATCCTAATTATTATCAATTAAACTGTGTATTAATATTTAATATAATCTACAAGTTAATTAATATTATTATAATTTCGTATTTTTATATATATTAATATTTTTATTTATATATTTATTTGTATTATACACATTTTATTTTAAAAAGATCTGTATTATTTTAATAACTATTCTATTAAATAGTTTAATTATATTACTCTTACTATTATTAATTTATTACTTTAAATTTTCTGCATATAATTGTTTTTTATTTTATCATAAGATTTAAAGTAAAAGAAAAATATTACATAACAATTTTACAATACGTAATAATGTTTTTTTAAACTTTATGTTTATATTTATTTAAATGTTTAAAACAATGTATTAATTACTTCCAATTACTTCTTAATCCCACATTTTAAAATTAAATAAAATATGTACATAGTAAGTGTAGAGAAAGTAAACATTGAATTCATCCTAAAATGAGCATCACAATATGGTCCATATAAAACACAACTAATGACTTTTCCCCATAATATCAAATAACTTTTATTAAAGATTTTTCTTTCTACAACACTTTAGACTCTCAAGTTAAATGATCCGCCTGTGGGGTGTAGAGTCCTCCCAGAACTGTTACAAACCTTGAAGAAGCAGGTTGAGGAACGTAAACAGAAGCAGTTGCACACCTGGAGGTCTAAAACACTTTTAGACTCTCAAGTTAAATGATCCGCCTGTGGGGTGTAGAGTCCTCCCAGAACTGTTACAAACCTTGAAGAAGCAGGTTGAGGTATGTACACAGAAGCAGTTGCACACCTGGAGGTCTGACACGTACTGTAATGACTTGCACGAGGCAAGAATACCTCCCACCATGAGTGACAATACTGCTCATTATTGCTGAAACCTTCTTTCAACTTTGGAATCACATTAACTAAAAAAATCTGATGTGTTCCATTCACATGCCTTCCCTATATTTCTGTAACAAATTATTGTTAATAAGCCTATCTTTTATCTATTTCATGCGAATCGAGAAAAATTAGCAAAAATAGTCTAATTTCTTGCTTTATTGTAAGTAGAAGCGAAATAAGGGAGTACCATAGGTTAAAGTGAAAGACAAAAGCTGGTTACTATGTGACTGATGTTCCTTTGTTTGTATGGACAGGAGTTGACAAATTCCTGTATGAGAAAAGTTTTTCAAAGCTGAAACCAAGAAAAAGAAATATCTCAAAAACGATCAACTCCACGAAAAAAATGTACATAGCATAAATTCTGTGTTTTAACGTGCTCTACATTTTTTGTGGGTTAAGTTTTTGTCCATCTCTTACGGTTTAGTAGTTATGCAAAATTCATCCAGAATAAAGTAATCTTCAGAGGGTATTCCCAGAAAATTCAAGATATACATTTTATTTGTCAGGTAGATATCTTTAATATACGAAATTTTAATCAAAATCGTTAGAGCCATTTTTGAGAAAATCAAAATTTTCGAAAAAAGTTTCATGTAAAGGGTAGTTGGGGTGGGGGGATTTTTCTCAAAATCTTCGTGTCGCATCCCTGGAAGATACTAAATCTAGATACCAAGTTTGGTATTTTACCGACTTTTCGTTTTTGAGTTATCGTGTTCACATACGGACACACTGACCCACGGACACACACACACGCACACACACACACACACACACACACATGGACCATTATGTGAAACTGCTTTTTTTTGAATATTGGGGACCCTAGAATATATATTTTCGGTGAAATCTCGGTATCGAATTTTAGGTGGAGTGTAATACCTTCTCTATACACTATGTACATAGTACGTATAGAGAAAGTAAAAATCTGATGTGTACCATTCACATGACTTTCTCCATATCCCTGCAACAAATAATTCTTAAAAAGCTTATACTTCTATTTACTTTATGCTAATCAGAAAAAAATTAGCAGAAATAGTCTTATTACTCGCTTCCTTGTAAGTAGAAGCGAAATAAGGGACAACCGTAGGTTAAAGTGATAGTCAAAAGCTGGTTGTTATGTCAATGAAGTTCCTTTGTTTATATGGATAGGAGTTGACAAGTTCCTGTATGAGAAAAGTATACGTTTTTCATAGCAGAAACCAAAAATAAGGAATGTTACAAAAACGACGAACTCCACGATAAAATGTATGTAACATAAATTGTGTGTTTTAAAGTGCTCTACATTTTTTGTGTAGTAAGTTTTTGTCCATCTCTTACGGTTAGCAGTCATTCAAAATTTAGTAAAATTCATCCAGAATAAACTGCGCTTCAGAGGCTATTCCCAGAAAATTTAAGATATACATTTCATTTGTCAGGTAAATGTGTTTAATATCCGAAATTTTAATCAAAATCGTTAGAGCCATTTGAGAAAATCAACATTTTCGAAAAAGTTCCATGTAAAGGGTAGTTGGGGGTGGGGGAATTTTTCTCAAAATCTTCGTGTCGCATCTCTGGAAGATACTAAACTTAAATACCAAGTTTGGTATTTTACTAACTTTTCGTTTTTGAGTTATCGTGTTCACAGACACACGGACACACACACACACACACGGATCTTTTTCTGAAAATACTTTTTTTGGATACAGGGGACCCTAAAACATATATTTCCGGTGAAATCTCGGTATCGAATTTTTTGGTGGAGTGCAATACATTCTCTATTCACTATGTACATTGTGAGTACAGAGAAAGTAAAAAGGGTTACCGAACGGGATCTTCTCCGACTCGCATTGGTTTGTTCGCCGTCGACTTGGGTTTGATTCGTGGTTTTTCTTTGTCGCTAAGATTGATTTCCCTAGGAACACGCATTTTTCTAGTCCCTTATTCTACATCATTTTATTTCATACCAGTAGAAATAGTACTAGGGGCGTCCAATAACTTGAAAAGCCAACAAATTAAACTCGTGGTATCGAAAAAAAATTGTGTTTAGTAACCATTGTCCCTTACTAGATGGCAGTTAAAATTTCAGCTATATCCATCACGTGGTTTCGTTGCAATAGGCGATTGAATCGATCTTGTGCTTCTTTAGAAAGATGGGGGGGGGGGAACTTGTTTTGTGCGGTGATTAAATACTTGTATTTAAAAGTCTCAACACCAAAAGAAATAAAAGCCAAGTTGGATGAAGTTCAAGGCACATCTGCTCCTGCGTTTGCAACAATTTACAATTGGATAAATGAATTTAAACGTGGCCGTACATCCACAAATGATAAACATCGTTCCGGACGTCCAGTAGAAGTGACTTCCTCCGGTATGATTGACAAAATCCAGGATATGGTTATGCGTGATCGACGAATCAAAGTTCGCCACAGGCACATCACAAGACACAGTGTTCTCAATTTTGCCCCAAAAAGGTTTTCTTCAAGATGGGTGCCTGGTTTGCTCTCAATGGAAAATAAACGCAATCTGTGAGCCATTCGGAAGCTGGTTTGACACTTTTCCTGAGAAGTTTCTTCATCGCTACATAACTGTGGATTAAACATGTATACATTGCTAGACTCCAGTCAAAAGTACAGTCGAAACAGCGGGGTTTAAAAGGCGAACGGGCTCCGAAGAAGGCAAAGGTGGTCAAATTTGCAGACAAGGTGATAGCCTCGGTTTGTGGGATGCTCGCAGAGTTATCCACATTGATTACCTGCAGAGAGGAAGAACGATATATAGAGAGTTATGCATCGTTATTGCATCGGTTCAACGGAGAAATAACGAAAAAACCCCATCATCTGGCAAAAAAAATATTCTTTTCCATCAAGACAACGCCATGTTGCACACCTGCGCAGTTTCGATGTCAAGAATTGTATAATTAAGGTTCGAATTACTACAACATCCACCTTATTCACCAGATTTGGCCCTCAGTGGCTTTCTTTTATTTCCAAACCTGAAAAAATGGCTCGGTGGAAAACGATTCACGTCTAACGAAGAGGTCATTAACAAAAACTTGTTAATTTTGAGAACCTTCCGAAGGCCTTTGTTTTGGAACGCTTAAAATATTGGAGAAAAGCTGGGGAAAAGTGAGTTAAAAGAAAATTGTATTAAAAAAAAAATGACAAAAATAATTTGTTTTTCTATCTTTTTCTAAGGACTTGTTGAACGGCCCTTGTATTTTGTTTGCAGAACAGATATAGAAAAATCTGATGTGTTTCATTCACATGGCTCTCTCTATATATCTGTAACAAATTATTGTTAATAAGCTTATTCTTTGTTCATTCCATGCTAATCGAGAAAAATCAGCAGAAATAGTCTTATTTCTTGCTTTATTGTAAGTGGAAGCGAAATAAGGGAATACCGTAGGTTAAAGTGAAAGACAAAAGCTGACTGCTATGTGACTGAAGTTCGTTTGTTTGCATGGACAGGAGTTGACAAATTCCTGTATGACAAAAGTAAGTTTTTCAAAGCTGAAACAAAAAAACAAGGAATATCTCAAAAACGACCAACTCCAGGAAAAAAATGTATATAACATAAATTGTGTGTTTTAACGTGCTCTACATTTTTTGATTTAAGTTTTTGTCCATCGCTTACGGTTTAGTAGTTAAGCAAAATTCATCCAGAATAAAGTAGGCTTCAGAGGCTATTCCCAGAAAATTCACGATATACATTTTATTTGTCAGGTAAATATCTTTAATATACAACATTTTAATCAAAATCGTTGGGGCAATTTTTTAGAAAATCAAAATGTTCGAAAAAAGTTCCATGTAAAGGGTAGTTGGGAGTGGGGGGGGGGAGTTCTTGAAAATCTTCGTGTCGCATCCTTGCAAGATACCGAACCTAAATACCAACTTTGGTTCTTACCAACTTTCGTTTTTGATCTATGTTGCCCACAGAAAGACACACACACACATACATACACGGACATTTTTCTAAAAATGCTTTTTTTGGATTCAGGAGGTCTCAAAAGATGTATTACCGGTGAAATCTCGGTATTGAATTGTTAGGTGCATTACAATACCTTCTCTATACACTAACTACACAGCAGGTATAGAGAAAGTAAAAAATTAGCAGAAACAGTCTTATTACTTGCTTCCTTGCACATAGAAGCGAAAAAAGGGAGTACTATAGGTTAAAGTGATATGCAAATTCAATAATAAATTCGAATACCAAGGACAAGGCCAACTTCACAAAAAAAAAAAAAAAAAAAAAAAAAATGTAAAAGACATAAATTGTGTATTTTATCGTCATCTATATTTTTTGTAGTAAGTTCTTGCATATCTCTTACGGTTTACCAATTATAAAGATTCAATAAAGTCATCCAGAATAAAGAGGTCTTATGAGGCTATTCCTAGAAAATTCAAGATATACATTTTATTTGGCATATAAATATCTTAAATATAAGAGATTTTAATCAAAATCGTTAAACATTTTTGATAAATTAAAAATTTTCGACTTTTGTCCATGTAAAGGGTAGTTGGAGGTGGGGATTTTCTTGAAAATCTCATGTCGCATCCTAACTTAAATACCAAGTTTGGTATTTTCCCCGACTTTTCGTTTCTGAGTGATGGTGTTCACAGACACGGACACACACACGGACCTTTTTCTGAAAATGCTTCTTTTGGACACCCTAAAACATATTTCCAGTGAAATCTCAGTATCGAATTTTTGAGTGGAGTACACCACTTTCTGTATACACTATGTACATAGTACGTGTAGAGAAAGTTAAGTGAACATTTATCAGCTGCAACATCATATTTAATGGAAACTCGTGTACATGAAGTCAGTGCAGGAATTACATCACTAGAGAGAATTAACGCATTAGCTGCGTGGTGTTTCTCGCCTAGCCTATTCGATCTTTGACCTTTCACCTCGGCTCATTTGTCTAACCCCTGGATCGCCAAAGGCAGTACAATAGAGCGCGTATTCCCCCAGATAGGTTCCGACATTGGGTACTTGCTCAAACCCACCCTCGGGCTGGATATTCAATCCATGTAGATCGCGTGCCACCCTCCGGCACGCCACTCATGTCAGCGCTTCATACACCATCGTCTAGTTTAATTAAAAAGTATCTCTAAACTTTGCCTTTTGTCTAATTTATTCTTTTCTTTAGAATCATAGCCTTTGTATCTATAACTCATGATAGCCAAGATAAAAAATCCGATGTGTTACACTCACATGACTTTCTCTAACTGCTCTACAAACAAACTTCTTACAAAAGATTATTCTTCTTTCTTCACAATCCTAATCGATATAAACATTAGCAGAATGTATTTATTACTTAGTTCCTTTTAAGTAAGAGACAACTAAACCAACAGTCAAATGTTTTAAAAGCTGTCGTTATGCGATTGTCACTTGTTTGCTTGGCCAGGAGTAGAACAAAAGAAAAACGGACACTTCCTGTCTGAGAAAAGTGTAACTACCTCACATTAAAACCAATAACAAGGAATATCTTGGAAACGGTTACCTCTACAACAAAAACGTAGACATAAATGATGTGTTTTGACGAGATCTACATTTTTTGTGTCGTAAGTTTTTGTCTATCTCTTACGCTTTGGCAGTTAAGCAAAATCCATCCAGAAATACCAGGTCTTCAGAGATTATTCCCAGAAAATTCAAGATACACATTTTATTTGGATCTAAATAGTTTTGATAAACCGGCTTTTAATCAAAATTGTTAGAGCCATTTTTAAGAAAAATAAATTTTTTCGATAATTTTTCCATGTAAAGGTACTTAGGGGTGGGGAATTTTCTTGAAAATCTCTGTGTCGTATCCTTGGAAGACACCAAACTTAAATACCAAGTTTGGTATTTAACCGTCTTATGGTTTTTGAGCCATGCTCTCCACAGACACACAGACAGACCTGTTTCTGAAAAATATTTTTTTTTATTCAGGGGGTCCTAAAACATGAATTTCCGGTGAAATCTCGACATCGAATTTTTGGGTGAAATGCAATATTTCACTATTATCTCTAAAGTTTGATATTGATGTTCAGATCTTTTCTTTAGCATCGTACGTTTGTATATGTCTTTCAGGATAACTAGAGTAAAAATAATATGTGTTCCATTCACATAACTTTCTCCACATTTCTGCAACAAATTATCGTTAAAAAGCTAATGCCTCTATTTACTTCATGCTAATCGAGCAAAAATTAGCAGAAATAGTCTTATTACTTGCTTCCTTATAAGTAAATGCGACATAAGGGAGTATCATAGGTTAAAGTGATAGTCAAAAGCTGGTTGCTATGTGACTCAAATTCCTTTGTTTGTATGGATACGAGTTGACTATTTCCCTCTTGAGAAAAGGATAAGTTTTTTAAAGCTGAAATCAATAACAAGGAATATCTGAAAAACGATCAACTCCACCAAAAAAATATATATATAACATAAATTGAGTGCTTTAATGTGCTCTACATTTTAATAGAAGTTTTTGTTTATCACTTCCGGTTTACCAGTTGTTCAAAATTCAGCAAAATTAATCCAGAATAAAGGCGTCTTCAGAGGCAAATCCCAGAAAATAGAGATATACATTTTATTTGTCAGGTAAATATCTTTAACATACAATATTTTAATCAAAATCTTAGAGCTATTTTGGAGAAAATCAAAATTTCGAAAATGTTTCTATGCAAAGCGTAGTTGGAGTTGGGAATTTCGTGTCGCATCCTTGGAAGATACCAAATATGAATACCAAGTTTGATGTATTTTAGTTTTTGAGCTATGCACACACGGACCTTTTTCTAAAAATGCCGTGCTGTACTCGCAGGACCTCACAACATTTTCAAAAATGTTTCTATGTCAAGGTTTGATTCTCTAGAAAATCTTTCTTGGGAGATACTGAAACTTAAATACCAAGCTTGCTATTTAACATGCTTTTCGTTTTTGGCCATACACACACTGACCTTTTTCTATTCAGGAGGTCTCAAAACGTATATTTCCAGTGAAATCTCGGTTTTGAATTTTTGGGTGCAATACACCATGTACTTGATATTTAAGATATTAAGTTCAGTATCTTTTAAGAGAATCCCTCCACCACAAACTACCCTTTATATGGAAAACATTTCGAAAATTTAGCTTATCGCAAAAATTTCTCTAACGATTTTCATGAAAATCTCTTATATTTAAGATATTTACATGACAAATGCAATGTTTATCTTGAATTTTATGGTAATAGCATCTAAAGACCTCTTTATACTGGATATTTTTTCTGAAGTTAGCTTAACTGGGAAACCGTAACAGACAGGCAAAAATATACTTCACCTAAAATGTAGATCTCCTTAAAACACACGGTTTATATCTTATACACTTTTACTTTCTCTACACGTACTAAGTACATAGTGTAGAGAGAAGATATTGCATTTCACCCAAAAATTCGATACCGAGGTTTCACCGGAAATGTTTTGGGTACCCCTGAACAAAAAAAAAAAAACATTTCCAGAAAAAGGTCCGTGTGTGTGAGTGTGTGTGGACAGCATAGCTCAAAAACGAAAATACCGTTGAATACCATACTTGGTATTTAAGTTTGGTACCTTCTAAGGATGATGTGACACGAAGATTTTCAGCTACCCTTTACATGGAACTTTTTTCAAAAATTCTGACTTTCTCCAAAATGGCTCTATGGATTTTGATTAAAATATCATATATTAAAGATGTTTATTTACCTGACAAATAAAATGAATATACTTTGAATATCCTGGGAATAGCCTCTTAGACTACTTTATTCTGGATGAGTTTTACAGAATTTTGCAAAACGCTAAAGCGTAAGAGATGGACAAAAACTTACGAGTTTCCGTTTTAAAATACTTGTACTTTTCTCATACACGATTTTATCAAATCGTGTCCATACAAATAAAGAAACTTCAGTCACATAGCAACCAACTTTTGACTATCACTTTAGCCTATAGTACTCCCTTATTTCTGTTCTATTTACATGGAAGCAAGTAATGTTTCTGCTAATTTTTTCTCGATGAGCATGACCTAAATAAAAGAATAGGCTTTTTAGCAATAATTTGTTACAGAGATGTAGAGAATCTCATGTGAATGGAACACATCAGATTTTTTTTCATGAATTTGTCCGTTTCCGAGATATTCCTTATTTCCAGTTTTAGAATACTTAAACTTTTTCTCACACGAGAACTTGTTAACTCCTGACCACGCAAAGAAACGGATTTCAATCCATAGCAACCAGATTTTAAAACATTTGACTGTTGGTTTAGCCTGGTGTATTCTCTTATTTCCCTTCTACTTATAAGGTACTAAGTGTACAGAAGAATAAGCTTGTTAACAATGTGATACAGAAATGTAGAGAAAGCGATCTGAATGGAACAGATGAGATTTTTTCTGGCAAATGTAACAAGAAATAAACTTATTAAAGCAGCTCTTATTATTATGGCAAGTTGATACGTGTTGAGAATTGTATTCTTTATATGAATATACCTGCAGAGAAGTCGTGTTGAGTTTATAATTAATAAACAAAATTTTGTACTTGACTGTGAAGGTTTTTCTTTTAAGAATCTTCATTAATTAAATTAAAGAATACTTGAGATATATTCCTTTAACAAGGGAAATGTCAGCGAGATGATAAAAAACAGATGAACGTCAGGTGAGTAATTAAACTTCTACCTTGACTGTCAGATTGTTAAGAGAAGCTATTCTGTTTAAAGATTCCAACATCATCCGCTTTGTGAGAAATGGTCTGCTTTTCTCTGTTTTACAGGACTTTCTTGTTTACGTACGCAAGGAATATCACAGAATCTAGAAGAACAGTACAGTATGACAAATTAGTGGTGTACACTGCTGAACAATAATGACTGGAAGTGCAACTACATTACTTTATCTATTTACGTATACGGGTTGTTTCGAACTGGACCAAGACGTACAGTATGAACGTAAATTAACTGCTTATTTTAAATTGCCAACAACTTTGTATTGTAGAGCAACAAGTCTTGTCGTGGAGTGTGGTAAAAATCCTATGAAGCAAGTTGTTACTTTCTCTACACGTGCTAAGTACATAGTGTATAGAGAAGGTGTTGTAATGCACCCAAAAATTCCATACCGAGATTTCACCGGAAATATATGTTTTGGGACCTCTGAATCAAAAATAAGTCTGATGTGTTCCATTCACATGACTTTCTCCACATCTCTAAAACAAATTAATGTTAAAAAGCTTATGCTTTTATTTACTTCATTCTAATTGAGAAAAAATTAACAGAAATAGTCTTATTACTTGCTTCCTTGTAAGTAGGAGCGAAATAAGGGAGTACCAAAGGTTAAAGTGATAGTCAAAAGTTGGTTGCTATGTGACTGAAGCTCCTTTGTTTATATGGACAGGAGTTGACAAATTCCAGTATGAGAAAAGTATAACTTTCTTAAAGGTGAAACCAAAAACAAAGAATATCTCAAAAACGATCAACTTCACGAAAAAATGTATATCACATAGGTTGTGTGTTTTAACGTGCTCTACATTTTATTTTATTTTATTTATTTATTTTTTTTTTTGTGGTAAGCTTTTGTTCGTCCCTTGCGGTTTAGCAGTTATGCAAAATTCCGTAATATTCATCCAGAATAAACTAGTCTTCAGAGGCTATTCCCAGAAATTTCAAGATATACATTTTATTTGTCTTTAATATACGATACTTTAATCAATATCGTTAGCCATTTTTTAAAAAATCAAACTTTTCGAAAAAAGTTCCATATAAATGGTAGTTTGGGGTAGGGGGAAGATGCTAAACTTAAATACCAAATTTGGTATTTTACCAACTTTGCGTTTTTGAGTTATTGTGTTCACAGACACACGGCGGACACGCAAACACACACGGACCTTTTTTTGAAAATGCTTTTTTTTGGATACAGGGGCCCAAAAAATATTTTTCCAGTGAAATCTCGGTATCGTATATAGTACGTGTAGAGAAAGTAAAAAACTAAAATGAAAAGAATAAACACGGAAATAAAAAGACAAAGGTATGTAAATACGGCATGTTAAATTTACAAGACAGAATAAACCGTATTCCGATGTATTAATGTACCCTATTATAGTGAACAGATACACTTAAGAGAAATATATACACAAAATACTAACACCACAGCTGTCTTCCTTAAATACAAATTCACCTATCCCGTCCGTGTTTTCCCTGCCTGCCAGGAACGTCCAACATGCTTCTAACTCTCTAATCGCGGCAAATACTTTTCCCTCCATTACTCCGTACCCTTATATCTTGCCAAGATATGGGTCCATGGTTCTTCTTCCCCTCAAATGGGGCAGATTTTTAGTAATTTTTATCATCCGCCATGCTCCTGGTCTAATCCACGCGAGCACCTCTCTAAGGGTACCTGTTTTGATGTATCCGATTTTAGCCCAGACTGTACTTCTCCGTGCATTGAGCATTATTTGCTGTCTGTAATATCACAGACGCGGTTCTTAATTTTTCTCCAAATACTCCGTCTGTTTCCCTGCCCCGTCATCCAAATAGTTTTCAAACTTTTCTTTAAATGTCGAATTACCTTCCATTCTCAGCTATTCACGGTAGACATTGGTTTCCGTGAACAATTCTCATCCAATATTTAACAGTTCTTTGTACCTTATCGTTTCAGTATACACCTCGAATTCCCTCATTATTCGGGGTTGACCGTACCCCTCGATACTCCCAAAACTTTTAAAAATTGGGTCTTCACTTGGTCCAGATCCCCTGTTTGTTCTAATCCCCCATATGTCATCGTGGATCTAACTGTCGCTCCGTTTACAGTTTCCATTAAGGTTACTGATGTATTCTGCAGCGTATCCGCAGAGCTTCCTTGTCATGGAGAAAGTAAAAAGCCACACAAGCACAACGAACACGGTCGATGTGAATCTCTTACAAATGAGGGTATTGTTTACTCAATGCTGCATCCGCCATAAAACAAATCACATCTCAAATTTAACATGTACATAATTTAACATCTATCTGTATTCCTGACAGCTCCCGGATTTCACTGCGTCGTCCAAAAACCACCGTCGATGATGTAAACACACTTCTTAGAACTTTCCTTTCAGAGTTACAAATGGCATTCACGAGGTACGTTTCTATCTTCTACTTTCCCTGTATAATAAACAAGGAAAGCATTGTATGCCACACTAAAATTATTCGATGCTGAGATTTCATCAGAAAAACTTATATGATCGTGGATAATTTGTTTTTATTTTCTCTACACGTACTATGTATATAGTGTATAGAGAAGGTATTGTAATGCACACAAAAATTCAATACCGAGATTTTCCCGGAAATATGTGTTTTAGGGTGCTCATTAACCAAAAAAAGCATTTTCAGAAAAAGGTCCGTGCGTGTGTCCGTGAACACGATAACTCAAAAACGAAAAGCCAGTAAAATACCAAACTTGGTACTTAAGTTTCATATCTTCCAGGGATGCTGCACGAAGATTTTGAGAAAAATCCCCCCTCCCTCAACTACTATTTACATGGAACATTTTTCGAAATGGTTGATTTTCTCAAACATGGCTCCAACGATTTTTATTAAAATAGTGTATACTAAATATATTTACCTGACAAATAAAATGCATATCTTGAATTTTCTGGGAATAGCCTCTGAAGACTACTTTATTCTGGATGAATTTTACGGAAACCTGCATAACTGCTAAACCGTAAGAGATGAATAAAAACTTACCACACAAAAAATGTACATCACCTTAAAACACATTATTTATGTTATATACATTTTTGTCGTGGAGTTGATCGTTTTTGCGATATTCCTTGTTTTTGGTTTCAGCTTTGAAAAACTTTTACTTTTCTCATACAGGAATTTGTCAACTCTTGTCCATACAAACAAAGAAACTTCAGTCACATACCAAACTAGATGTACATACGGGGCTAGAGAAAGTAGAAAACTATTCTTTTATCTTCTTCATGCTAATCAAGATAAACTTTAGCGGACATTGTCTTATTAACAGAGTTAGGAAGTTCGTACCGTTCGCCGTTCCGCAAAATAGGTTGCGACCGACCACCACGCCACATCAAAACAAGTCATAAACAAGAACGCACAGTGGAGAGATAAACAAACATGTTGTAAAGTAAACTGTACTGTTTCCAGAGAACAAAAATTACTTATGACGCATTCGTTAATTATTTAAATGATTAATTATGTATAACATACAAATTGTTACATATACGAGGTTTGAATGAAAATTAATGTCTCCACCTTCGTAAGTCTTCAACAGATGGCAGCATTGGTATGCGGCAGGTACTGGCTTGTTCCGTAGCCTCTTCTCTACAGCTCCAGTTAGCGAGAAGCCTTAGCATTGAACGGTTGTGTTCTTACAGTGTAAAGTATGGAACCCTGCGCAGACGGTGGGTAATCTGATTTAAGCAACGTGCAGTCATTGAATTCTTGACAGCAGAAGGTGTCACCCCAAAAGAGATTCATCAGAGAATGAAAGCAGTTTATGTTGATGTGCGTCGTTGGGCGAGTACGTTTAAAGATGTTGAGGTGGGAACATCTGATTTGCGTGACAAACAAAGAGTTGGAGTTGAATAGCCGCGATCGTTAGTGCGATATCAAGTGGTCTGGTCATCCATTCAAAGCCGAACTCGCGAGTTTGACACTAGTGGGTGCAGTCAAATGTGCCTATTGTAAAGGATGGGGATATGCCATGTAAAATAACCGGTGTGATGACATTCTTGTATGTTTACGGGATTACAGTTGACTGCATTTGCATACTAATACTTTTACAATATAAAACAGCTATAACAAGCCTAATTTTATTGTTTTTTTTTATAGAGTTTAACGCCCGCTTTTACTATGATGGTACCGCAGGCGATGACACCGATAATGCATGGAATGGAGATGGAGCATCGGTGGAATGTGATGGCGGGGGAAACCGGAGCACAGCCTTCCCTGCGTCGCTTTGTCCACCACAAAATGACGCAAGGGGTAGCTTGGCATCAAACCCGAGCCGTCTAACCACTCGTCCTTGGCGCTGCCCTAATTTTACTGTTGAAGATTAGTGTAATAAAAAATTAGAAAATATATCTCTAAAAATACTAAAAGCTTTCTTTTTTAATTTTTAATAGTTTAACGTCCTTTAACCGGTTAGTTATATCGGACGATGAAATGAGCTCAAATGATCTCGGCTTCCATGGAGCTTAAAGTTACTCGACATTCGTCTTCTCAGGATAAGGGAAAACCTGCAAAAAAAAAAAAAAAAAAACCTTATCCGGGTAACTCACCCTAAGTGAGATTCGAACTCACGATCTTTTAAATGTGAGGCAGATACGCTACCACCACACCACCCAGGCGGGAACTAAAAGCTTTGTTTAATCATCTTAGATTTATCCCAGTGTATTCCCTTCAAATTATAACCAAATATGAACATTTCTGTCACTGCTTATCCTGATTCATGTGAAATTGTTAAAAAAAGAAGTTTTTTTAGGAATAGTTTAATGCACAATAGATAGAGTTATGTGAAGGTAAAAAGTTTGATTCTTATGTGGCATCATTAATTGTTATTATACCATAATATTTACATGACAAAAAATCTGATGTCTTCCATTCACATGATTTTCTCTGCAACAAATTGTTAAAAAGCTTATGCTTCTATTCACTTCATGCTCATCGAGAAACAATTACCAGAAATAGTCTTATTACTTGCTTCCTTGTAAGTAGAAGCGAAATAAGGCAGTGCCATAGGTTAAAGTGATAGTCAAAAGCTGGTTGCTATGTCACTGAAGTTCCTTTGTTTGTATGTATGGACAGCAGTTGACATATTTCTGTAGGAGAAAAGTATGTTTCTCAAAGCAGAAACCAAAAACAAGGCATGTCTCTAAAACGATGAACTCCACGAAAAAAAATGTATAACATAAATTGGGTGTTTTAGCGTGCTCTACATTTTTCGTGTGATACGTTTTTGTCCATCTCTTATGGTTTAGCAGTTATTCAAAATTCCGTAAAATTTATCCAGAATAAAGTACTCTTCAGAGGCTTTTCCCAGAAAATTCAAGATATACATTTTATTTGTCAGGTAAATATCTTTAATATACGATATTTTAATCAAAATCGTTAGAGCCATTTTGATAAATTCAAACTTTTCTCAAAATTTTCGTGTCGCATCCCTGGTATTTTACAGACTTTTCGTTTTTGAGTTACCGTGTTCACGGACAGACACACACATACACGCAAGACCTTTTTCCAAAAATGTTTTTTTTTAGATAAAGGGGAGCCTAAAACATATATTTCCGGTGAAATCTCGGTATCGAATTTTTGGGTGGAGTGCAATACCTTCCCTACACACTATGTACATGGTGCGTATAGAGAAAGTAAAAATCGTTTGCCCGCCTGCATGATTTATTTTGCTGCATATGTCGCTCTTCCTCTAATTCTTAAACCAGTATTTATCCCTTTCACCACTACTTCCATTCAAAGCACAACGTCGCGAGTTCAAATCCCAGAGCCTGCAATCAAAAGTGTCTGTGGTAAAGGGTGGGGAGGGCCCAAGTAAAATAATCGGTGGTGTGACGGGGCTACATTTGACTACAGTTGCATGGATTTTCTCTTTTATATTAAAAAATCTTGTGTGTTCCATTCACACGACTTTCTCTACATTGCTACTAGTAATTATTGTTCAAAAACCCTTTCTTCTAATTATCTTATGCTAATTGAGAAAACAATTAGCGGAAACAGTCTTATTACTTGCTTCCTTGTAAGTAGAAGCGAAATAAGGAAGTATCATAGGCTAAAGGGAAAGCCAAAAGCTGGGTGCTATGTGACTGATGTGCCTTTGTTTGTATGGACAGGAGTTGACAAAGTTCTGTAAGAGAAAAGTATTTTGAAGCTGAAATAAATAACAAGGAATATCCCAAAAACGATCAATTCCACGTAAAAAAAATGTATACAATACAAATTGTGTGTTTTAACGAGCTCTACATTTTGTATTAAGTAAGTTTTTCTTGCGGTTTACCAATTATACAAAATTTCGCACAATTCAACTAGAATAAAGGCTATTCCCAGAAAATTCAAGATATACATTTTGTCATGCAAACATCTTTAACATACGATCTTTTAATCAAAATAGTTAAGAGCCATTTTGGAGAAAATGAAGCTTTTCGAAACATTTTTCAAGAAAAGGGTAGTTGGGGTGGGGGAATTTTCTTGAAAATCTTCGTGTCGCATCCTTGGAAGATGCTGAATTTAAATACCAATACCTTCAAGGGCTTTCCGAGTCCAAACTACAGACTTCATTCATAGAACCATTTTACCCAGCAGAGTTGGCCTTGTGTTGCCATGGCTACTTGTTAACATTTATCAGACGTGTAATACATTCCCCAGCACGCCATTCAGAACACTCTCCCAGACTTGTTAGAAAATGTGACTCTGCAAATAAAAAGAAACAGGATGTTCTAGAACATTTTAGTCTCATTGTTGGAGATGCAAAGGCTGGTATTTAGCATGACAAATGGATAGATAGAGGAGGACCAGTTCCATGGCCTGCACGCTTCCCCCAACTCAATCTTTGTATTTTTATTGAGGGCACCTTAACCCATTGGTTTATGTAGCAGTGTGTATGCAAGCCTGCAAAATCCCACGACACCAACTGGGAGTATTTGACACGCCATGTTTAGACGAGTACATGCGTGTCTAGAACATTTGGATCATTTACTGTAAGTGGTGGCTGAAAATGTCAAAAATAGAACAAACTGTCACTTTAAAATGCTTTGATTAGTAGCATTTTGAACCTAAATAGATTGAGAACGAAGGACTTTGTAACATTTGTTTATATTTACATTTTTTCTTGTTTTGATATAAGGGACCTGTTCTCCAAACTTTGTTAAAAGTATTTTTGAATCATTTTGTATAGAAAGAGATTTAAAAACAGAATTTTTCCCCTTTTAAGATATTTGTACTAAAAAACCAATTTAACGACATTTCAGTACAACGAAGTGAATTTCAATTTACACAAAAATTCGTTATAACGACATTTCAGCTCTATCAGATGCACCTATCAGTTACAACTCTATATCGATACAGTTTATCATTTTCATTTTATCCCCTTCATTTTATTACAGCTATGTGTACTTGTTTTCATTTAAATACATCAGAACATTTTAAGCGGATACTTCAGTTGTTACAAAGGAACATAACTCTAAAAATACTTGCAAACTTGTTAGAAAACGTGCCTCTGCAAATAAGAAGAAACATGACGCTCTAGCATATTTTATTCTCATTACTCGAGATGCACAGACTGGTATCTAGCATGACAAATGGATAGGTAGAGGGGGACCAGTTCCATGGCCAGCACGTTCCCTGTGGATTTTTATATTTTGGGGGCACCTTAAACCATTGGTTTATGAATCAGACATCCCCGATGAAGAAACTCTTAATCTACGTGTCTTGGAAGCCTGCGAAATCATACGACACCAACTGGGAGTATTTGACATTCCATGCTTCGACGAGTACATGCGTGTCTAGACGCAAGAGGAGCACATTTGGATCATTTTTTACTTTCTCTAACCCCGTATGTACAATGAGAAGTATTGTATTCCACCAAAAAATTCGATATAAGATTTCAACTTAGGACCTCCTGAGTCCAAAAAAAGTATTTTCAGAAACAGGTCCGTGTGTGTGTGTGTGCGTGTGTCTGTGAATATAATAGCTTCCACCCCTAACTACTCTTTACGTGGAAAAAATTTCGAATTTTTTTTTTTTAAAATGACTAAGGATTTTGATTAAAATAACACATATTAAAGCCATTTCTATCACAAATAAAATGTATATCTTGAATTTTCTGGGAATAGCTTCTGAAGACCTGTTTATTCTGGATGAATTTTGCTTAATTTGGCATAACTAGTAAACCGTAAGATATAGACAAAAACCTACTATACAAAAAATTTAGGTCTTGTTGAAATACACAAGTTATGTCATATACATTTTTCTCGTGGAGTTTACCGTTTTCGAGGTATTCATTGTTATTAGTTTCAGTTTTCTCAGACGGGAGTGTCCGTTTTTCTTTTGTTCTACTCCTGGCCAAGAAAAGAAGCAATTTGTAATAACAATCGCATAACGACAGCTTTTAAAACATTTGACTATTGGTTTAGTCTAGTGTTTTCCCTTATTTTCTTCCTACTTATACGGAACTAAGTAATAAGAACATTGTGCTAATGAGTTCCACGATTAGCAAGGTGCAGAAAGAAGAAGAATCTTATGTATAAAGTTTAGAGAAAGTCATGTGAGTGTAACACATCAGATTTTTCTTGTTTTGATGTAAGAAACCCACCCCAAATCGCTGTAAGGATATTTTTAAATCATCCTGCATAAACGGGAAAGTAAACTAACATTTCGTTTACCTAATTGCCGCTTTTTTAGAAATAAAATGAACTGCCGAATTCCTAGTCGTGTGCCTAATGAAGCAGTCGGTAATAAAGTGAGGATATTTTCGTTTGGAAGTTGGTAAAGGAAGACATTTTGCTGTCTCCAGTAATTGGATTTGGAGCCATCACTTGTAACCTATGTCTCGGTTTAATGTCTGTTTTTACTTTCACCTGCCAACTCTGGAATATATCGCCAGACAAAAACACATTATATGCTGGAATGAAAAAGGCTCCTTTATTGGCGCAGTTGGTTTTTTTTAAAAGCAAACAGATGTAGTGCACCAAAACAAATCTCGCTTTGTAATTTTGCTGGTTGAGACGAGGGTGCTGCAAATTGCAGGCTTGCCAACGTTATGGACCTAACAAATCCACCTGAAGCTGATTTTATTGGTATTGGCGTCCATGCACCTCAGGCAGATGTATTCCGGAGGACAATTAATGATGACATAAAAATCTGATACTTTACACTCACATGACCCTCTCTTTCTGTCTATTCTACAATACATTATTCCTAAAAGGTGTCTACTTTTATCCATTTTTACTTTGTCTTCACGTACTATGTACATAGTGTATAGAAAAGGTATTGTAATGCACCTAAAAATTCGATACCGATATTTCACCGGAAATGTGTTTCTTGGGCCCCCTGTATCCAAAAAAAAAAAAGCATTTTTATCCGTGTGTGAGTGTCAGTGTGTCCGTGTGTCTCTGAACACGATAAGTCAAAAACGAAAACTTGGTTAAATATCAAAGTTGGTATTTAAATTTAATATCTTCCAGGGATGCGACACGAAGATTTTGAGAAAAATCCCCCTACCCCAAACTAACCTTACATGGAACTTTTTTCGAAAATTTTGATTTTCTCAAAATTGCTCTAACGATTTTGATTAAAATATTGTACATTAAAGATATTTACCTGACAAATAAAATGTATAACTTGAATTTTCTAGGAAAATCCTCTGAAGACTACTTTATTCTGGATGAATTTTACGGAATTTTGCTTAACTGGCAAACCTTAAGAGATAGACAAAAAATTACCACACAAAAAATGTAGAGCACGTTAAAACACACAATTCATGTTATATACTTTTTTTCGTGGAGGTGATCGTTTTTTAGATATTCCTTGTATTAGGTTTCAGCTTTGAAAAACTTTCTTTTCTCATACAGGAATTTGTCAACTCGTGTCCATACAAACAAAGGAACTTCAGTCACATAGCAACTAGCTTTTAACTATCACTTTAACATATGGTACTCCCTTATTTCGCTTTTTAACAATAATTTGTTGCAGAGATGAAGAGAAAGTCATGTGAATGGAACACATCACATTTTTATAGAATGTAGAGGAATATTGAAGGACACAGAGGCATTAAGCCCTGCTCCTCAGAATGTCATGTAGCGTGAAATGGGAAAGAATGAATGACCAAGCAAAGCACAGCGGTGGAGAAGAAAGGCGGGCAAGAGCGTGTAACGAGAAGTACTTGAGTGTGGAGTGTTAATTCACCGTCCCGAGCTGACGTCGCAGATTAACAGCGGCGGTCGGATCGATGAGACCATGCTCTCTCATGTTCAAATATCCCAACACCTCCTCACACACTCGTCAAAATAAAGGCTTTTGTTTAAACGGCACACAACGATCAACTATAAATGGTGCAACAAATTTGGACATGTGAAAATCTTAATGAGAGTTAGGAAGCGAGTTGTACTTTCAGTTCACCAGTCGATTCATGTCAAATATCTGATAAACATGTGTTATATTCATATCTATACAAATGGCCTACTATACAAACAATGTCAATCGTCTGCCTCCAATTCTTCCACACCTGACAGTCCTTCGTCTTCACTCACGTCATTATCATCATTGTCCTGGATTAGAATTCCTTCTATTTGATTTTCTACAATTCTTTCTAATGATTTTCAATGTTCTCAACATTTCCCATTCTGGTCTACCAATTTTTGCAATTCGCTGGCGACACAACTGTTCCACATCTTTCAATTTAAAAGTGATATAATTAAGTTTTACTGTTCTTTCTTTCTTATCTTAGAGAACCCTGGAAACGGAACTCAGTGAAATATCAGTTGCCTTGGCTACTCTTTCATTCACTTTCTACAGGCTTTTGAAGAACTCGGGGAACATACATTTTCTTCCTTCATCTCTGCCTCTCGTTTCGTGAAGTCAAGGACATTTGCAATTATTTCTCTGCTCTAAGTAATACCTTGCCACTTAACTTTGAAAACGTAGGAGCCATTGTTAAAAAATAAAATAAATAAAATGAACACTATTTACTGCCCACTTTGAATACAAACATGCGGAACACTTTCGATACAGACTGTACAAAGTTTGCTCGCTGTGACTTTAAGTAGGGAAGGTATCATAGCACAAACTCCAATAAGCTAGGCTCGGTAGCTGGGTTGGCGGTCAGGGTCACGATTCCAGAAGTGTTGCGCCGGCAATAATACTCATTCTCACTATGTCGACAAAGTGCATAGAAAAGGCACTGTATTCCACCCAAAAATTTGATACCAATATTCCACCGGAACTATCCTCTGCAGTATTAAGAATAGTTTAGATGCTAATTTTTGTTCACAACAGTTATTGTGATAACATATTTATTGTATTTTATTGTCATTTAAATCATTCCACACGTTGCAATTTCAGTTACAGAAATAGAATACTTTGCAGTTATACTGATAAATACAGTATTGGTAAATTGGTAAGATGAACTTTTATCTGGCTTTTGGTTTAGGAGAAAAAAATATTAAATTGCCATTTTATTATTTTTTTATTTTTGCTATGGAAATATGAAGTTTATTATTTAATTACACAAGTACTGGTAATATTACAGAAAACTCATCTCATCAATTTTCTTGTGTACTATTGTTATCCAATCATAAACATTTTCAAGCTTCTGTTTCGAAAACTGCATCCTCTGGACAATTTGTAGCTTTGAAAACGTTGAAAAATAAAAACACGAGAAAATAGGGTTTAAAGTTTAACAAACAATTTAACACTGTTTCTTTGTAAGTCTTAGAATTTCATATTCTCCTGTAGACATTTTTAAACCAATAATATATGTCAACTCTCACGGACTGTTTACACTAATTCCGAGTAATATATAAAGCAAAGAAAAACTGCAAGTCATTTGGTCCGAGTCAAGCTGCACTCCACCGCCAAAACAATCTCTATTTCACGACCAGAAATATGCTGATGGTGGAATGTGGGGAGGCCCGAAGGGTGCTCTATCTCGTCTATGGTTTAGGATGGGGAGGGCCCAGGTTAAATAATCGGTGGTATGCCATGCCTGGATGATGATGGGGCAGGTACAAGCACCCGGTGTGAGGCCTGTTTTGTAAATCTTGAAACATACGATTTTCCACTTGAAATCGACATATTTAAGGCCAAATGTTATTGGTCAAAGTCAAATTTCGAATTTTAAGTAATTTTTCACCATAGTAAAAAGTTGAATGAATGAAAAATGTATTTATTGACATAACAATATTATACATTGAACTACAACAATCGAACGGGTCCACACGTGCTTTTGTAATACACAAAATAAAAAGCGATATTAAAATAAACACAAGAAAGTATTAAAAGAGAACACGAACATAAAAATCAAAGATAATACACAATAAAAACAATATTAAAACAACAGCAAAGAATTAAAAGAGCAAATCCGAAAGTAAAAATACAAAGATATTCAAATATATCAATTTAAATTTACAGCACAGAGTACACCTTCATAAATGCACCCTCTTATAATATATAAATACCTTAAAATAAATATATACATATAATACATACACAATATATAAAACCATAACAAGATTTTCACCCGACTAATAATATGTATATATTGAATTATCTGAGAATAGCCTCTGAAGACTACTTTATTCTGGGTGAATTTTACGGATTTTTTCAACCTAGTAAACCGTAAGAGATGGAGAAAATCTTATCACACAAAGAATGTAGAGTACGTTAAAACATACAATTTATGTTATATACATTTTTTGGGGGGGTTGATCTTTTTTGAGATATTCCTTGTTTTTGATTTCAGCTTTAAAAAACTTATACTTTTCTGATTTAGGAATTGTCTACGTCTGGCCATATAAACAAAGAAACTTCATTCACTTAGCAACCAGCTTTTGACTATCACTTTAAACTATGGTACTCCCTTATTTCGGTTCTGTTTACAAGTAATAGGCAAGTAATAAGACTATTTCTGCTAATTTTTCTTGATTAGCATGCAGTAAAAACAAGCATAAGCTTTTTAACAATAATTTGTCGCAGAAATGTAGAGATAGTCATGTGAATGGATGACATCAGATTTTTCGTGAAATTAACTGTTTCCGAGATATTCCTTATTGTTGCTTTTAGTTTTAAAATACTCACAACTTTTCTGATATGGAAATTTCTAAACTCCTGTTCATGCGAAGAAATAGATTTCATCAACATGGCAACTAGCTTTTAAAACATGTGATTGTCGGTTTATACTAGTGTATTCCATTATTTCCTTTGTACTTATAAGGAAGCTAGTAATAGGACTTCTGCTACTGTTTATCTCGACTATAAAATAGATACAAGAATAAGATTTTCAAAATAATTTGTTAGAAAGATGTAGAGAACGTAAGAAAAATGGAATACATCTGATATTGATTTGATTATTTCTATTTGCTTTGCCCCATTTCTGAAAATAATATGCGTCTTTGATATGTTATGTATCGATAGCTTTTGTTTCTTGCTTCATTTGTCTCGCGTGTCTGCTAATGGAGTTCTATTGCAAATATTCCCGTGTTTGTAAAGAAATGTTGTGTCGATGACAATAGAACTGCGGAGTGTGAACACGAAAGAATGCAATGGAATCGCCCACATTGTAATATTTCTCTTGTATGTTTCATACACAGAGCTTCAAAAGGTTTGAATCCGTGTGAAATGATGTGCTGACGGCGGAATGCCATATCGAATTGACCTTTACATCAAAACGCAGTACCTTATTAACTCGGATGTCATTTCCAATGTCCCCTGTATTGGATCAGCTTTGGAAAATCAATGTGGGTAATGTTTTAACTCACTCTCTGCACAAAATATGTGAAACATTACGTTGATCTCACAACCTTAAATATTTCACAGATACGAAGATATATGGAGATGGGGGCCACACAACTGAACTGGAAGCTGTGTCTGACGTGCTTTCCTTTCACACGACTTTCCCTACCTATTCTCAAATAAACTTATTGAAATCGTGATAAATATTAGCAGAAATGGTCTCCTAAATAGAAGTGAAGTAATACACTAGGCTAAACCGATCGTCAAATATTTTAAAAACTGTCACTATGAGATTACCGTTGAAATTCGCTTCCATTTACATGGCCTGCAGTAAAGCAAAATAAACAAGCACGACTTCCTATGTGAGAAATGTATAATGCTACGAGGGTCGGCTGATAAGTCCCGGATCTCACACACATATGGAGCCACTAACCAGTTAGACGGTAGCATCGTATAGTTTGACTAGACTAGCTTGCATCCATAGTTACAGGTCAATAGCTTGTTTAGTTTTCGAATGACAGCATTTTAAACAAGACAACTTTAGAGTTTTCACGAAAATGGAGGATTTGGAAATACGAGCAGTGATTAAATACTTCCATTTGAAAGGCTTAATGCCCAAAGAAATCAAGGAAGAAATGGACAGTACATTGAAAGACTCTGCCCCTTCATATTCAATAATTAAAAGGTGGGTCGCACAGTTTAAAATGGGACGTACGAGCACTAGTGATGAGTCTCGCTCTGGACGCCCTGTAGAAGTGACAACTCCAGAGATCATTGAAAGAAGTCGTCGTTTAGTACTGGAAGACTGCAGATTAAAGTTGTTTGAGATATCAGAGGCTCTAAACATTATAGAACGTGCAGGTAATATTTTAAGTAATGTTTTGGGCTTTCACAAGGTCTCTGCAAGATGGGTGCCGCGTTTGTTGACACCTGATCAAAAGTTGCAAAGAAAAACTGTTTCTGTTAAGAGCATGTGGAGCTCTACCGTAAAAATCCCAGTAAATTTTTGAGACGGCTTATTACCATGGATACAACTTTGATACATCACTCCAGAATGTAAATCACAGTCAAAACAGTGGATTGCACAAGGTGAACAAACTCTAAAATATGCAAAGTCAATTTTGGCAGCTAACAAGGTTATGGCGAGTGTTTTCTGGGATGCACAGGGAATTATTTTTATTGTTTACTTGGAAAAAGGTAAAAGTATCACTGGTGACTACTATGCAAGCTTACAGCAACGTTTAACTAATGAGGTGAAAAAAATCTTGTTTCATCAGACAATGCTTCGGCCCATCGCTCAGTCATTGTAATGGAAAAAAGTTGGAATTGCTTGAACATCCACCCTACTCGCCAGATCTAGCACCCAGGGACTACCACCTGTTCCAAAACCTCAAAACATTTCTTGAAGGACGAACATTTCACAGCAACGAGGAGCTCATTGATGCGGTAAACAGCTATTTTGAACATCTACCCTATTCGCCAGATCTAGCACCCAGGGACTACCATCTGTTCCAAAACCTCAAAACATTTCTTGAAGGACGAAGATTTCACAGCAACGAGAAGGTCATTGATGCGGTAAACAGCTATTTTGAGAACCTTGATAAATCGCACTACAGAGATGGTTTAATTAAAATTAGAACATCGATATGACAAATGTATTAGCCTTTCTGGAGATTAAGTTGAGAAATACAACAAAACTAAACAAATTTAAATGCTGTTTTCATTGAGGGGCCCGGGACTTGTCAGCCAACCCTAGTACATTCAGAATGCAATCGTAAACGCAACGCAAGAAGTTCGCACGGGTTTCTAGATTCATAAATACACCAGAATATCATGTACCGTGAGTTTCAAATTTAATAACATAACCAACAATATTGTATCAGAAAATTAACTTAATCTTTTATAATAAATAAATATGTTATAAAATTATACACACAACTAAAAAAGCCCGCCTGGGTAGCGTGGTGGTAGCGTGTCTGCCTCACATTCAACAGGTCGTGAGTTCGAATCTCGCTTAGGGTGAGTTACCCGGGTAAGGTTTTTTTTTCGGGGTTTTCCCTTATCCTGAGAAGACGAATGTCGAGTAACTTTAAGCTCCATGGACCCCGAGATCATTTGAGCATCATATCATCAATTGCATTCATCGTCCGATATGACCAAACCAGGTTAAAGGACGTTAAACTAAAATAAATAAATAAATAAATAAATAAAAAATGAGTATAAATAACTGAAAATTGTGCAAATATCTAGACTACATAAAACTTTATGGCTGCACTTTTAATGATCTGTTTCCGCATTACGAATTATGAGAGGCAATAAATCTAGGCACTACATCCATTAAACAACAGCACAGAATTAGAAAGTCAAAATTGGCGCGTCAAGCCAAATAGGACATTGGCATGTATGTACAGAGAACGCATTGCGATCGTCTGATATTCCACAATAGGCAATGCATAGAGGAAAAGAACAAGGATAAAGTTTGGAGTTTGCGTCTTGGATGTTTCTATGTGAATGCTTACATTATATAATATGAGTCCAAACACTTCCGCTTACGTTACGTCTGCGCTTGCATATCATTGCAAATGTAGCTTTAAGTATTTTAAAATTAAAACCAATAAAAAGGATTTTCTCGTAAATGGTTAGACCAACAACAAAAATGTAAAGCACATAAAACGAGATCTGCATTTTCGGTGCACTAAGTTTTTATGCATCTCATACGATTTACAGAAAAGTCATTCTAAATTAAGTCTTAAGAAGCTATTTCCGAAGTTCAACATATACATATTATTACTTTCTCTATACGTACTATCCACATAGTGTATAGAGAAGATATTGTATTACACCCCAAAATTTGATACCGAGATTTCACCGGAAATACATGTTTTGAGACCATCTGAATACAAAAAATATTTTTAGAGAAATGTCCGTGTGTGTGGGGGGGGGCAGCATAGCTCAAGAACGAAAAGTCCGTTAAAAACCAAACTTTGTATTTAAGGTTTGATATCTTCCAAGGATGCGACACGAAGATCTTCAAGAAAATCCCTCCACCCCAACTATCCTTTACATGGAACTTTTTTCGAAAATTTTTATTTTCTAAAAAATGGCTAACGATTTTGATAAAAAATATCATACATTAAAGATATTTACCTGACAAATAATATGTATATCTTAAACTTTCTGAGAATAGCCTCTGAAGACTACTTTATTGTGGATGTATTTTACGGAATTTTGTGTAACTGGTTAACCGTAAGAGATAGACAAAAACTTACCACACAAAAATGTAGAGCACATTAAAACACAATTTATGTTATATACATTTTTTTCGTGGAGTTGGTCGTTTTTTACATATTCCTTTTTTTTTGTTTCAGCCTTAAAAAACTTATATACTTTTCTCATACAGGAATTTGTTAACTCCTGTCCATACAAACAAAGGAACTTCAGTCACATAGCAACCAGCTTTTGGCTTTCACTTTAACCTATAGTACTCCCTCATTTCGCTTCTACTTACAGGGAAGCAAGTAATAAGAATGTTTCTGCTAATTTTTTCTAACTTAGCATGAAGTAAATAGAAGCATAAACTTTTTAACAAAAATTTGTTGCAGAGATGTAGAGAAAGTCATGTGAATGGATAACATCAGATTTTTTTTCGTGGAGTTGATCGTTTTTGAGACATTCCTTGTTTTTTATTCCACCTTTAAAAAAACTTATACTTTTCTCATACAGGAATAGCAACCAGTTTTTGAATACCACTTTAACCTAAGGTACTCCCTTATTTCGCTTCTACTTACAAGGAAACAACCAATAAGACTATTTCGGCTAATTTTTTCTCGATTAGCAGAAAGTAAATAAAAGCATAAGCTTTTTACAATTTGTTGCAAAGATGCAGAGAAAGTCATGTGAACGGAACACGTCAGATTTTTCATTTACCGTTAAAAACGCTTGCTTGTCATAGGGTTTTATTCTGATTTCTGTTAATTTCGCTTCATTTTACATAGTTTCGGATTGTAATCCTGTGAGATACAAAACCGTGAAAACGTCAATGCGGGCGGGCCGAAGAGCGAGGGGGGGGGGCTGATCTACGGTGACACCGAAGTCATCCGTCAAAAGACAGTAATCAGCAGCGGCCTGTCATAGTGTCTCTCTCTCACTGGGAGGTCCAGGCTCGAATTGTTCTCTCTTGACATTTTTCTGTTACCAGATCACCCACTGCGTCGTTTGGGGTGACATGACCCGCTGACAATTATCAACCAGTAAAAATCTGTCACTTTAGACATCTCCAGTCTACAGTGTAAAGAAAAAAAAAAATATCCAAGTATGTCCACAAAAACATTTAATGAATATTTAACTTTGATCTGAACTTTAACTGCAGATGTCTGACATTTTACACGCAATAGAAATCTTTTTACTTTCTCTGCTCGTACTATGTACACAGTGTATACAGAAGGTATTGCACTGCACCCAAAAATTCGAAACCGATATTTCACCGGAAATATATGATTTAGGGTCCCCTGTATCCAAGAAAAGCATTTTCAGAAAAAGGTCCGTGTGTCAGTCAACACGTTAGCTCAAAAACGAAAATACACCAAACTTAATATTGAAGTTCAGTATCTTCCAGGGATGCGACAGGAAGATTTTGAGAAAAATCCCCCCACCCCAAACTACCCTTTACATGGGATTGCTTTCCAAAATGTTTTTTTTTTAAAAAATGGCTCTAATGGTTTTAATTAAAATATCCTATATTAAAGATATTTACATCCCAAATAAAATGTAATCTTCAGGGGCTATTCCAATAAAATTAAGATATACATTTTATTTGTCAGGTAAATATCTTTAATATACGATATTTTAATGAAAATCGTTAGAGCCATCTTTGAGAAAATCAAAATTTTCGATAGAAGTTCCATTTAAGGGGTCTTTGGGGTGGAGGGATATTTCTCAAAATCTTCGTGTCGCATCCCTGGAAGATACTAAAGTTAAATACCAAGTTTGGTATTTTATCGACGTTTCGTTTTTGAGGTATCGTGCTGACAGACTGACAAACACACGGACCTTTTTGTGAAAATTATTTTTCTTTTGGATACAGCGGACCCTAAAACATATTTCCGGTGAAATCTCGGTACCGATTTTTTTGGTGGAGTGCAATACCTTCTCTATACACTATGTATATAGTACGTTTAGAGAAAGTAAAACAGTAGAGTCGAAATTGTGGGGTATTAAAGGCGAACCGGCTCCGAAGAAGACAAAGGTACACTTGGAGAGCGTGTTTTCATTGTGAAGACAAATTCCTTGGTAACGGGAATTTTCAAGAGAATTTAATGTACAGGATGTTCCGACAAAGGCAAGAAAGCTGTTAGTGAGAGTGGAGAACATAGACCACCATTGAGTGCAGAGACCGTTACAAAGCCTAGTGAACTCTCCAAACAAATCGTTGCCAGGAATCAGACTATTCATGTCAAAGCGCTGCGAAGGTCTAAATACCATGAAAATGCTCGTAATGTCCATGTATATATTTATTCTCTGTAATTGGGTACTGCCCGGTGGCAGAGTTAAATGTACAAAATTCACTTACAGTGTAAGTAATCTTACACTTAAATTAAGAATGGTTATATATTATATAATAATACTATTAATACAGTTTTTGAGATCCTTAATTGCTTCACAATATTTACTGAAAGCAACTAATATTTATTCTCTTTAAATTATTCTTAAACTTCTTTAACGTCAGAGGGCTCAACGGCAATTCATTCCATTCTTCAATAGTCCTATTAAAAAAAGCAAATTTTCCTACGTCGGTTCTGCACCATCCACTCTTAATTTGATATAAATGATCGTTTCGTCCGTAGCATGCCGTGTTTTCTAAGCTCTTTCTAACGTGTACCCTTGCATTTAAACCAGTATAAGCTTTAAATAGTGCGACTAACCAATGTGTTTTACGCCTAACTTTTAGCGGCTCTTCGTCAATCGTAAGCCAAACTTTTACCTCTCTTTATGAATTTAACCACCCATCTCTGTATCTTTTCCAGTGTATCAGTTTGACTAACCCTGTGGGGTCCCATATTCCATAACTGGCCGCACTAAGGACTTGTAGGCAATTTCCCTGCACTTTGCGCTCTCCTTCTTCAGTATTCTCATTACGAAGCGCAATGTCTTCCACACTTTCCCAGATGTAGAATTTATCTGATCCGACATTACTTGTCAAGCACTCTCCCAAATATTTGCAGCTGTGGAATTTGTTCCCTGCCCATATGAGAGCTATGAGGAACTTTCCTCTTAGATCTACCAAAAGCAATTGACTTACTTTTCCTACCATTAGTTACCATTTAGGTCATCCTGAAGAGCGGTCTCATGCGTGGTATTTCGAATCTTATTGTAAATGATATAATCGTCTGCGAACAATCTTATCTGATATTTAATATTTCTAGTTATATCATTAACAAAGATCAGAAAAGTAACGGACCCAGTACCGAGCCTTGGGGCACGCCCGAACTTACAAATCCCTTTTCAGACAGTTCTTTATCTACCCTTTCTCTCTGTGTCCTTCCTTTCAAAACATGTTCTATCCACGACACTACGCGATTATCGATTCCTGGTTTCGCTACCTTTCGCATGAGTAAATTATGCGACACTACGTCAAAAGCTTTAGAAAAGTCTACCACCATTGCATCAATCTTTTTCCCTGGATCCACCTCATCTGTCAAATCCTGAAATAATGAGGTCATCAATATAGTCAACAGATGGCACTGATTGACTGCTGTCATGATTGTTGTCGATTCTCTCTGAGCCACTGACATCATTAAACGAAATTCCACATTTCTACGAGATTTCAGAGGGAAATTATGGTCCATTAAAATTGTTCAGATTTATATAGATCGCACTGTGGATTTTCCTTAAGCCATAAGCTAATTTAACTTTAAATAGGGTGTTTTACCCCGTTTAGAGGAGTAGTCAGCCGACCGCCTGACGTTATTCAACTGAAGCACCGAGTCGAATTAAAGTGCTTGATGTTCTTCCGTTGCGGTGTTTGGCATACATCAAAGGAAAAGCACTCCCATAGAGCTCCAGGTAAATGTAGAAGGTTTAATATTCCCTTCAGTTCAGTCGGGGGGGGGGCGCATAGTTTAGGTCATCGGAATTTCAAAGGAATGCGATTTATGAATATTTCCTGAGCTGCTATGAATATCTGCTGAAACAAGAATGCCAGTAACATTCAGATATACACCTACCTACATCTATGTGTGTGTTCTTTTGTTTAATAAATACATAACTATCATTGAACGAGAGCTCAATCCGATACCTATCGCATTCCTCTATCGACTATCGATACGTTCCTTTTAAAATATTTCAGAAAGTCATAATCGAATGGCTGGTCACCTCAGTTTGCTTTTAATTTCTCTACACATACATAGAGGATACAGAAAATATTGTATTGCATCCAAAAATTCGATACCGAGGTTTCACGTGAAATATCTGTTTTAGGAAAAGTGTGCGTGTGTACAACATAGTTCAAAATCGAAAAATACGTTAAATACCAAACTTGTTAAGCTTTTTCCTAACAAAAATGCGACACGAATTTTGAAGAAAATTCCCCTTTACAAGGAGAAAAAATAGGAACATTTTGGTTTTCTCAAAAATGGTTCTAACGATTTTGGTTAAAAGCTCTTATATTTAAAATATTTATACATGGCAAATAAAATGTATAAATTTAATTTTCTGGGAATAGCCTTCCAAGACCTCTTTATTGTGGATGAAATTTTCTAAATTTTGCATAACTAGCAAACGGTAGGAAACAGACAAAACCTTTACTGCGCAAAAATGTAGATCTACTTAAAACACAATTAATGCCATATAAGTTTTTGTATAGTTGACCGTTTCGTGATATTCCTTATTGTTGCTTTGAGTTTTAAAATATCTAAATTACTTGCCTTCTTGTAAGCAGAAGCGAAATAAGGGAGTACCATAGGTTAAAGCGATAGTCAAAAGCTGGTTGCTATGTGACTGAAGTTCCTTTATTTGTATGGACAGGAGTTAAAGTTTTTTAAAGCTGAAACCAAAATTAAGGAATATATAAAAAACGATCAACTCCACGAAAACATTATATAACACAAATTGTGTGTTTTAACGTGCTCTTCATTTTTGTGTGGTAAGTTTTTGTCCATCTCTTATGATTTAGAAGTTATGAAAAAATCCGTAAACTTCATCCAGAATAAAGTAGTCTTCAGAGACTATGCCCAGAAAATTCAAGATATACATTTTATTTGTCAGGTAAATAACTTTAATATACGACATTTTAATCAAAATCGTTACAGCCAATTTTGAGCAAATCAACATTTTCGAAAAAAATTCCATTTAAGGAAAGTTTTGGATGGGGGATTTTTCTCAAAATCTTCATGTCACATCACTGGAAGATACTAAACTTAAATACCAAGTTTGGTATTCAACGGTCTTTTCGCTTTTGAGCTATGCTGTCCATAGACACACAGACACACATGGACCTTTTTGTAAAAATGCTTTTTTGGATTCAGGGGGACCCAAAACATGTATTTCCGTTGAAATCTCGGTATCAAATTTTTGGGTGCACTGCAATACCTTCTCTATACACTATGTACAAAGTATGTGTAGTGAAGGTAAAAAAAACGGATTTCAATCACATAAGGACCATATTTTGAAATATTTGACTGTACAGTATTTTAAGTTCACCTTATCCAAAAACAAACATTTGTAAGAAAATCCCCGGACTAAACTACACTTTACGTGACAAAACTTTCCAAAGTTTTGATTTTCTCTGAATGGTTCTAACGACTTTATTAAAATAATAAAGCCTTCTTAACAAAATCAAATTATATTATGTATGCAGAAGATAAAGTAAAGATTCGTATATATTTCTTTTTTATGACTTTCTCTACATCTCTGTAACAAGTTATTGTTAAAAAACTTATTGTTCTGTCTACTTCATGCTAATCGAGATAAACATTAGCGGAAACTGTTTTATTACTTGCTTCCTTGTAAGTAGAAGGGCAATAAAGGCCAAAGTAATAGACAAATCATTTAAAAACTGGTTGCATTGTGCTTGAAGAGCGTTTCTTTATATGGTCAGGATTTGACAACTTCGTATGAGAGTGGACTATGCACTTTGAAGCTGAAACCCACAACAAGGAATATCTCGGTAATGGTTAACTCCACGAAAAAAAAAAATGTAAATGCATAAATTGTGTGTGTTTTAACGAGATCCACAGTTTTGTGTAGTAAGTTTCTGTCCCTCTCTTACGGTTTATCAGTTCAACCTGAATGATGAGGCCTTTAGAGAATGTAAGATATACATATTATTGTCATGTAAGTGTCTTTAATATAAGACAATTTAATGAAAAGCGTTTGAGCCGTTCTTGAAAACAACATTTTCTAAATGTCTTCCATTGCGTGGGTGGATTTTCTTCAAAATCTTCGTTCGAATCCTAAATACCAGATTTCGATTGTTACCATTGTCTTTTATTTTTTGAATTATCGTGTTCACAGACACACGGACTCTCTCTCTCTCTCTCTCTCTCTCATGTACCGCGCCGTGGGCGAGTGGCTAGACCACTTGCCTCTCACCTAGACAGCCGGGGTTCGATCTCAAGCGACCGCATGTGAGATTTGTGGTGGACAAAGCGGCGCTGGGACGGGTTTTCTCCGGGTTCTCCGGTTTCCCCCGCCATCGCATTCCACCGGTGCTCCATCATCATTCATGTATCATCAGTGTCACCGCCTGCGGGGCCATAAAACGTGTAATTTCGGTGAAACCATGATATTGAAATGTTGGGTGGTGTAGAATACCTTCTCTACCTATATACTAAGTAGAGAAAGCCCGCCTGGGTAGCGCGTCTGTCTCATATTGAAAAGGTCGCGAGTTCGAATCTCGCTTAGGGAGAGTTACCCGGATAAGGTTTTTCGGGGTTTTCCCTTATCCTGAGAAGACGAATGTCGAGTAACTTTAAGCTCCATGGACCCCGAAATCATTTGAGCATCAGTTCACCAAATTCATTCATCGTCCGATATGACCAGGTTAAAGGATGTTAAGCTAAAAAAAAAGTAGAGAATATAAAAAGATAATGGGAGCCGCTAAAAGGCACAAAACACAATAGGTTAGTCGCACTGTTTAAAACGTATACTGGTTTAAATGCAACGGTGGACGTTAGTAAGCGGTTAGAAAACCCAATATATTATGGACAAAGCGATCATTTGTATAAAATTAAGGGTAGAATACAGAATCGACGTAGGAAAATTTTCTATTGTTAATATCACCTTTGAAGAATGGAATGAATTGCCTTTCAGGGCTGCACTCTGACCTTAAAAAAAAATTTAGGAATAATTTAAAGAGAATAAATGTTAGTTAATTTGAGCAAATATTGTGAAGTATTTAAGGATCTCAAAACATGTATTATGTATATTATTAATGTATATATTAGTAATGTATAGTATTAATGTTGATGCTTCATAATAGCTGTTTATAAACCTGCTGGTAATTGACATAAGTATTGCTTATTGAATAATAAATAGTTAGGTATTTAAAAAAAATGTTAGTTGTGTTATTATTCGTAATTTAACTTAAGATTATTATTGTAAGTAAATTTTGTACATTTAACTCTGCCACGTACAGTATCCAATTGCAGAGAATAAATACATACATACATACATACATACATACATACATACATACATACATACATACATACATACATACATACATACATACATACATACATACATACACACACACATACACACATACACACATACACACATACACACATACATACATACATACATACATACATACATACATACATACATACATACATACATACATACATACATACATACATACATACATACATACATACATACATAACGATTTTAATAAAAAACGTGTTTTAGATGCTTCGATGACAAAATGCACATATTAAATGTTCTGCGTATAGCCCATTTATAAGTTGGCAACGCATGCGCAGAGACGAGAGAAGCGATGCAGGAGCAGCAAAAATCTAATTTGGATGTGAGCGTTGTGAGACGCGAGTGGATATCTTCCTCAGCCAGCAAGCTATTGTTGCTGTCCTCTTGTGCAGTAAACCGCGAGTGCGTTACCTCCTGGTGCTAATACTTCACTGTCACAATGGATTCTCTACACGTACTATGTATACAGAGAAGGTATTGTATTCCACCCAAAAATTCCATACCGAGATTTCACTGGAAATATATGTTTTGGGACCCCTGGGTCCAAAACATTTAGAAAAAGGTCCGTATGTGTGTGCACGCGCCTTTGGGCAGCATAGCTCAAAAACAAAAAAACAAAAAACAAAAAAACCGTTAAATACCAAATTTGATATTTAAGTCCAGTATCTCCCAAGAATGCTACACTAAGATATTCAAGAAAGTTCTCCCACCCCCAACTAACCTTTAAATAGATAAAAATCTGATGTGATCCATTCACATGACTTTCTCTGCAACAAATTATTGTCAGAAAGCTTATACTTCTTATTTACTTCATGCTAATCGAGAAAAAATTAGCAGAAAAAGTCTTATTACTTGCTTCCTTGTAAGTAGAAACGAAATAAGGGAGTGCCATAGGTTAAAGTGATAGTGAAAACCTGGTTGCTATGTGACTGAAGTTCCTTTGTTTGTATGAACAGAAGTTGACAAAGTCCCGTATGAAAAAAGTAGGTTTTTTAAAGCTGAAACCAATAACAAGGAATATTTAAAAAACGATCAACTCCTAGAAAAAATGTATCTATATAACATAAGTTGTGTGTTTTAAAGTGCTCTATATTTTTTTGTGTGGTAAGTTTTTCTCCATCTCTTACGGTTTAGCAGTTATGCAAAATTCCGCAAAAATCATCCAGAATAAACATAAAAAGGGTAGTTGGTTGTGGGGGGATTTTCTTGAAAATCTTCGTGTTGAAACCTTGGAAGACACCAAACTTAAATACCAAGTTTCGTATTCAACGGTCTTTTCACTTTTGAGCTATGCTGACCACAGACACACAGAAAGACAGACAGACACACACGGACATTTTTCTAAACATTTTTTGCTTTTTTTTTATTCAGGGGATCTCAGAGCATATCGTTCCTATGAAATCTCGATATAGAACTTTTGGGTGCAATACAAAACCTCCTCTATACACTATGTACATAGTGCGTAAAGAGAAAGTAAAAATTAAAAAAAAAATTGTTTTCTCAGAAATGGCTCGAAGGTTTTGATTAAAATATCGTTAAAAAATACAGTTTTATTAATGGACGCTCTTTAACTGCTGTGGTTCGCAGAGTCTCTTTCTAAACTGGGCGTGAAAGACCACTTAATTTTGCTCAGAGGCCCTTTATAAGGCTTGAGGTTCTTTTACGTGCCGTAAATCTACGACACGGGAACAACAGCTATACTTCCCTTCCGAAAGAAGCCATGCGAAGGATTTTCACGCCCAAAAAAATCCATCATCCGCCGGGTTTGAACTCGTGACTTTGCGCATATGAAATTAGCATGGTAACCATTACGCCACGGAGGGCGACTAAAGATATATCGTGTTAAAGATACTTACAGACAAATAAAATGTATAACTTTATTTTTCTGAGAATAGCATCTGAATATATCTTTATTCTGGATGAATTTTTTGGAATTTCGCGTAACTGGTAAACCGTAAGAGATAAAAATTTACTTCACAAAAATACAGAACTCATTAAAACACACAATTTAGTTGTTTAAATTTTTTTTTCGTGGAGTTGACCGTTTCTGAGATATTCCTTGTTATTGGTTTCAGCTTTTAAATGCGTATACGTTTCTCATACGGAATTTGTCAACTCCTGGTCATATAAACAAAGGAACTTCAGTCACCGACTCTCGTTTTAGCCTAGTCTATTCACTTATTTCAAGTAGTAAAACAATTTCTGCCAATTTTTACTCGATTAGCCTAGAGTAAATAGAAGAATGAGCTTTTTAAGAGTAATTTGTTGCAGAGGTGTAGAGAAAGTCATGTGAGTGGAACGCATCAGATTTTTAGAATTACTATAAAATAAATGGCGATGTATTAAGAAAGGTATGTGACTGTTACACAGTGATTTCATCAATATATAGTCCCCACTGTTCGGAAAGGATTTTCTAAAAATTCATTAAAGCAGAAGAAGACCAGGAGAAACAGAATTAGCAAATCCTACAGGCAGACACTGGTAAACAAAATGTATTTATTTCCTCTCGAAAGTTTAGTGTATTTGTAATGGTAAAGTTGGCGAACTTTGGCAATAACCAGCGCTGAAATGACACACAAGTACCCTTGAGAGCAGTTCAATTCACTTCCCAGTCACAAAGCATTTTCTAGGGGATAAAAAAAAAATTCCCAACTGACTTCACAATATATTCGTAGGAAGAAAATTCTATTCTGCAGTTTCATAAAACGTTCCTCTATCATGAACAGCTCATAGCACTGTTAAGGGTACAAGTGAAAAATCTGGTATGTACCATTCACATGACTTTCTCTAGCTGTTCTGCACACAAACGTTTTATTAAAAAAATTAACCTTTTATTAATATCACACAAATCAAAATAAACATAAACAAAATTATTATTATTATTATTATTTTTATTTTTGGAAAAAGGTCCATGTATGCTTGTGGATAGCGGAGCTCAAAAATGAAAAGAACATTAAATACCAAATTTGGAATTTAAATTCGGTATCTTCCAAGGATGCGATACAAAGATTTCAAGAAAATCTCCCCATCCCTAACTACCCTTTATATGGAACTTTTTTCGATAATTTTGATTTTCTCAAAAATGGCTCTATTTTAATTAAAATAGAATGTATATCTTGAATTTTACGGAATTTTGCATAAACGGTAAGAGATAGACAAAAAGTTACCAAAAAATGTAGAGCACATTAAAACACAGAATTTAGGTTATATAGTTTTTTTCGTGGAGTTGATGGTTTTTTTTTTTTTTTGTTTTTTTTTTTAAGATATTCCTGGTTTCTGGTTGCAGCTTTAAACAAAACTTATACTTTTCTCATACAGGAATTTGTCAACTCGTGTCCAAACAAACAAAGGAGCTTCAGTCACATAGCAACCAGCTTTTGACAATCACTTTAACCTATGGTACTCCCTTATTTTCGTCGTCTCCTTAGCGCGGTTGTAGCGCAGCTGCTTACCAAGCGGGGAGACCTGGGTTTGATCCCCAGTACCTGCGTGGAGATTTTTACCCCGCTGGGAGACCTGACCCGGGGTGCACTCAGCCTCGTAAGGTCCCTGGGGGGCCAATTGAGGAGCTACTTGATGGAGAAGTAGCAGCTCCAGGTTATGAGGACCGCATTAACCGGCCGGGGGGAAACTCTCGGCGCTGACCACGTCTCACCCTCTAATACTGCATCCCATCTATGACGTCTGTAGTGGACCGAGATGGGGGACGCAGCGGCCGGGTGGTAGGCCAAGGTTCCCCGTGAGCTGTCGTGCCATGGAGTTATTACTCCCTTATTTCGCTTCTACTAACAAGGAAGCACGTAATAAGACTATTTCTGCTAATGTTTTCTCAATTAGCTTGAGGTAAATAGAAGCATAACAATAATTTGTTGCAGAGATGTAGAGAAAGTCATGTGAATGGAGCTTATCAGATTTTTTTAAGGTTGGGTTGATGGAATTCCAAAGCATATATTTCTGTTGCAATGTGGATGTGAAAACGTATCTGAGTTTACATCGAAGTTCTTTTTGGAAAGATTCGGTTAATTCGCAAAGGCTGCAAATGAAAGGCGTGTGATTGGCTGAGCTTTGTGTGACGTCTTTAGTGCTGAGTGCTTCATTAAACAAGGCAAACACACACCAACACGTCACCGGGGTTTTGTTTGGCGTGGAATTTAATTATACGATCTGCTCTGCTTTCTGTGTGCTTTGAGTTCTGATGAGATTAATTCAATCGGCCGCCCACCTTTAGTCGTGTTCCTTTATCACACAGGCGAAAGACCACGCCATCATAAAACCAGTTTCAACTCCTTTCTGGTAGCAGAAGAATTGGCAACTCGTACCTGCAGATCATACCAGGGCTGTTCAATAAGTACTTCTCCCAGCATTTCTCCAACTTTTTAAGGCTTCCAAAAATTAATATTTCAGAGGTCCTCAAAACATGCATCTGTTTGTGAGATGACCTCTCCGTTACACGTGAATCGTTTACCTACGAGCCACTTTTTCAAGTTTGGAAATAAAAAAAATCTGATGTGTTCCATTCACATGACTTTCTCTACATCTCTGCAACAAAATATTGTTAAAAAGCTTAAGGTTCTATTTATTCATGCTAATCGAGAAAAAATTAGCAGAAATAGTCTTATTACTTTCTTTCTTGTAAGCAGAAGCGAAATAAGGGAGTACCATAGGTTAAAGAGATAGTCAAAAGCTGGTTCGTATGTGACTGAAGTCCCTTTATTCCTGTATGAGAAAAGTATAAGTTTTTTCAAAGCTGAACCTATCTTAAAAACGATCAACTCCACAAAAAATGTAACATAAATTGTGTGTTTTACTGTCCTCTACATTTTCTGTTAAGTAAGTTTTTGTTCATCTTTTACGTTTAGGAGTTATGGAAAATTTCGTAAAATTCATCCAGAATAAAGTAGTATTCAGAGGCTATTCCCAGAAAATTCAAGAAATACATTTTATTTGTCGTGTAAATATCTTAAATATATGACATTTTAATCAAAATCGTCATAGCCATTTTTAAGAAAGTCAAATTTTCGAAAAGAAATTCCATGTAAATGGTTGTTGGGGTGGGGGGATTTTCTTGAAAATCTTTGTGTCGCATTCTTGGAAGATACGAAACCTAAATGCCAAGTTTGGTTTTAAACGGTCTTTTCGTTTTTGAGCTATGCTGGCCACAGGCAGACACACACAAGGACATGTTTCTAAAAATGCTTTTTTTTTATTCAGGGGGTCTCGGTATCGATTTTTGGGTACATTACAATACCTTCTCTCTACACCATGTACATAGTGCTGTAGAGAAAGCAAAAAGTCACTGGGGCCCAAATCGGGTGAACACGGTGGATGCTATAGTAATTTGAATCTTAATTCTACAATTTTCGTCATCGAAACTGCGCAGGTGCGTACCCTTGCATTGTCTTCATGGAAGAGAGTCGTTTTCTTTACCAGAACAAGGTGTTTTTTCTTTGTTTCTCCCTTCAGCCGGTGCAATAACGTATATAAGTGACACCACTTATCGTTTTTCCTTTCTGTAAGTAATCAATGTAAATGATTCCGCATGCATCCTAAAAAAAATCTTGTCTGCAGATTTCACCATATTTAACTTTAAAATTCAGTTGTTTAGACTGTACTTTTGTATCCGCACTGTAATACCATATCCACGTTTCATCTACAGTTATGTATCGACGCAGAAACTCGTCAGGATTACAAGGGAAAAATGCCAAACCAGTTTCCGTATCGATTACACCATTGTGTTTATTCTCCATTGAAAGCAAACGCGGCACCCATCTTGCTGATACCTTTGTCAGACCTAAGTTTTGGTGCAAGACTGAGAATACTGTACTTTGTGATATGCCTGTGGCCTCTACTATTCACTCAAAACCATATCCCTAACTATATCCTGGATTTTATTCATTATTTCGGAGGAAGTCACTTCTACAGGACGTCCGGAACGATGTTCATCATTTGTGGATGTACAGCCACGTTTAAATTCATTTATCCAATTGTAAATTGTTGCAAACGCAGGAGCAAATGTACCATGAACGTCATGCAACTCGACTTTTATCTGTTTCCGAGTTAAGCCTTTTAAATAGAAGTGTTTAATCACCGCATATAACTTTTTTTCCATCTTTATAAATAAACACAGGATTATTGATTCAATGGCCTATAGCAACGAAACCACGTGATGGATATAGTTGAAACTTTAACTGCCATCTAGTAAGAGATGACGGTAACTAAAATAAAAACTTTTTTCGATGTTACGAGTGTAATTTCTTGGATTTTCTAACGACTTATTGAACGCCTCTCATATACACCAGGCGTCTCCGAAGTCTATGTCAGCAGGGATATTGAGGGTAGCTGGCGGTGGAAAATAGAGTCGCAGTGCTGCACTGTCTCAGGTCAAAGTGAAGAGTGAATTTGATAGAATAATTATCACACAAGAGTATTAAAGACTGCCTCCGTGGTCGAGTGGTCAGCGTCCCGGGTTCGAATCCCGGCTGGGACGGGGAATTTTTCTCTAGCCAGAATTACTCCCTATCCCCCACAGAGTCTGGAAGTTTGAGCAAAACAAAATGATTTAAACCAACGTAAAAAGTACCTACAGACAACGAGTTGTTTCAAGTGGAAAGCCCCCGATATGACCTTAGTTGTTAAAGGGTGCTATATAAATGAAAAAGTTTTAAAATATACTTCAGTAATATGCGACTATTGCTTTCTCTACACGTACTATGTACATAGTGCATAGAGAAGGTATTGTGTTGCACCCAAAAACTCGATACCAAGATTTCACCGGACCTGAGACCCTCTGAATGCAAAAAAAAAAAAAAAAAGTTTCAAAAATGTCCGTGTGTGTCTGTCGGTCTGTCCGTGTGTCTGTGGACAGCATAGCTCTAAAAAACGAAAAATCGGTTAAATATCAAACTTGGTATTTAAGTTTGCTACCTCCCAAGGATACGACACGAAGATTTTCAAGAAAATCCTCCCCCCTAACTACCCTTTACATGGAAAAATTTTCGAAAAGTTTGTTTTTCTTAAAAATGGCTCTAACGATTTTGATTAAAATACCACACATTAAAGCCATTTCTATCAAAAATAAAATGTATTTCTTGAATTTTCTGGGAATAGCTTCTAGAGGAATTTTGCTTAATTTAGCAGAAATAGACAAAAACTTGCTATACAAAAAATGTAGATCTTGTTAAAATACACAAGTTATGGCATATACATTTTTTTGAGGAGCTTTCAGTTTTCGCGGCATTCCTTGTTATTAGTTTCAGTTACATTTTTTTCAGACGGGAATGCCCGTTTTTCTTTTGTTCTTCTCCTGGCCAAGCATAGAAGCGATTTGCAATGACAATCGCATAACGACAGCTTTTAAGACATTTGACTATCACTTTAGTCTAGTGCATTCCCTTAATTCCCTTCTACTTATAAGGAACTAAGTAATAAAATTCTGCTAATGTTTATCTCGATTAGCATGTTGTTGAAAGACGAATTATCTTGTATAAGAAGCTTGTTTGTAGAGTAGCTGGAGAAAGTCGTGTGAGTGTAACACATCAGATTTTTATCTTTTGTCTATCTCTTACAGTTTACTCATCAAAAGTCATAGCCTTCAAAGGCTATTCTCAGAAAATTTAGGACAGACCCCTTATGTGTCCTGCTAATATTATATACGAAATTTTTAATCAAAATCGTTTGATCCATTTTTGAGAAAATCAACATTTTGCAAATTTTTGTCATATAAAAATACTTTAGGGCAGGGGGATTTTTCACAACATCTTCCTGTCGCATCCTTTGAAGATCGTAAACTTAAATGTCAAGTTTCGTATTTTACCGACTTTTCGTTTTTCAGTTATCTGAACACACACACGCTCACACACAGACTTTCATCTGAAAAATATATTTTTTCAATCAGGGGGTCACAAAACATACACTATTTGATCAAAAGTATCCGGACACCTGACGTACAAGTTGGTGGCGCCCTCCATCAGTAATGCTGGAAGTCAATGTGGTGTTGGTCCACCCTTAGCCTTGATGACAGCGTTCACTCTCGCAGGCAACTTTCAATGAGGTGCTGGAAGGTTTCTTGGGGAATCGCAGCCCATTCTTCACGGAGAGCGGAACTGAGAATGGGTACTGATGTAGGTCGGTGAGGCCAGGCACGAAGTCGGCGTTCCCAAAGGTGTTCTATGGGATTCAAGTCAGGACTCTGTGCAGCCCAGTCCATTACAGGGATGTTATTGTCGTGTAACCACTCCGCCACAGTCTGTGCAGTATGAACAAGTGCTCCATTGTGTTGAAAGATGCCATCGCCATCCCCGAAAGGCTCTTCAGCAGTGGGAAGCAAGAAGGTGGTTAAAATATCAATGTAGGTCTGCACTGTGATCATGCCACGCAAAACAACATGGGGTGCAAGCCCCCTCCAGGAAAACACGACGACCACCTCCGAATTGCACTGTTGGCACTACATACGCTGGCAAATGACGTTCACCGGGCATTCGCCATACCCACACCCTACCATTTGGACCGCCACATTCTGTACTGTGTTTCGTACCGCTCCTTACACCAAGCGAGGCGTCATTTGGCGTTTTCCTGCGTGATGTGTGCCTTATGAGAAGCAGCTCGACCTGGAACCCAAGGTTTCTCACCTCACGTCTGTCATAGTACTTGGAGTGGATCCTGATGAACTTAGTTTGAAATTCCTGCGTGATGTGTGTCTTATAGGCAGACGCTCGACCATGGAACCCAAGGTTTCTCACCTCACACCTAACTGTCAGTACTTGGGGTGGATCTTGATGAACTTAGTTTGAAATTCCTGCGTGATGTGTGTCTTATAGGCAGACGCTCGACCATGGAACCCAAGGTTTCTCACCTCACACCTAACTGTCAGTACTTGGGGTGGATCTTGATGAACTTAGTTTGAAATTCCTGCGTGATGTGTGTCTTATAGGCAGACGCTCGACCATGGAACCCAAGGTTTCTCACCTCACACCTAACTGTCAGTACTTGGGGTGGATCTTGATGAACTTAGTTTGAAATTCCTGCGTGATGTGTGTCTTATAGGCAGACGCTCGACCATGGAACCCAAGGTTTCTCACCTCACACCTAACTGTCAGTACTTGGGGTGGATCTTGATGAACTTAGTTTGAAATTCCTGCGTGATGTGTGTCTTATAGGCAGACGCTCGACCATGGAACCCAAGGTTTCTCACCTCACACCTAACTGTCAGTACTTGGGGTGGATCTTGATGAACTTAGTTTGGAATTCCTGCGTGATGTGTGTCTTATAGGCAGACGCTCGACCATGGAACCCAAGGTTTCTCACCTCACGCCTGTCATAGTACTTGGGGTGGATCTTGATGTACTTAGTTTGGAATTCCTGGTGATGTGTGTCTTATAAACAGCCGCTCGACCATGGAACCCAAGGTTTCTCACCTCACACCTAACTGTCATAGTACTTGGAGTGGATCCTGATGTACTTAGTTTGGAATTCCTGCGTGATGTGTGTCTTATAGGCAGCAGCTCGACCATGGAACCCAAGGTTTCTCACCTCGCGCCTTTCATAGTACTTGGAGTGGATCTTGATGAACTTAGTTTGGAATTCCTGCGTGATGTGTGTCTTATAGGCAGCAGCTCGACCATGGAACCCAAGGTTTCTCACCTCGCGCCTTTCATAGTACTTGGGGTGGATCTTGATGTACTTAGTTTGGAATTCCTGCGTGATGTGTGGCTTATAGGCAGCAGCTCGACCATGGAACCCAAGGTTTCTCACCTCACGTCTGTCATAGTACTTGGAGTGGATCCTGATGAACTTAGTTTGGAATTCCTGCGTGATGTGTGTCTTATAGGCAGCAGCTCGACCATGGAACCCAAGGTTTCTCACCTCACGTCTGTCATAGTACTTGGAGTGGATCCTGATGAACTTAGTTTGGAATTCCTGCGTGATGTGTGGCTTATAGGCAGCAGCTCGACCATGGAACCCAAGGTTTCTCACTTCACACCTGTCATAGTACTTGGAGTGGATCTTGATGAACTTAGTTTGGAATTCCTGCGTGATGTGTGTCTTATAGGCAGCAGCTCGACCATGGAACCCAAGGTTTCTCACCTCACACCTAACTGTCAGTACTTGGAGTGGATCCTGATGAACTTAGTTTGGAATTCCTGCGTGATGTGTGTCTTATAGGCAGCAGCTCGACCATGGAACCCAAGGTTTCTCACCTCACGTCTGTCATAGTACTTGGGGTGGATCTTGATGTACTTAGTTTGGAATTCCTGCGTGATGTGTGTCTTATAGGCAGCAGCCCGACCATGGAACCCAAGGTTTCTCACCTCACGCCTGTCATAGTACTTGGGGTGGATCTTGATGAACTTAGTTTGGAATTCCTGCGTGATGTGTGTCTTATAGGCAGCAGCTCGACCATGGAACCCAAGGTTTCTCACCTCACGTCTGTCATAGTACTTGGGGTGGATCTTGATGTACTTAGTTTGGAATTCCTGCGTGATGTGTGTCTTATAGGCAGCAGCTCGACCATGGAACCCAAGGTTTCTCACTTCACACCTGTCATAGTACTTGGAGTGGATCTTGATGAACTTAGTTTGGAATTCCTGCGTGATGTGTGGCTTATAAACAGCCGCTCGACCATGGAACCCAAGGTTTCTCACCTCGCGCCTTTCATAGTACTTGGAGTGGATCTTGATGAACTTAGTTTGGAATTCCTGCGTGATGTGTGGCTTATAGGCAGCAGCTCGACCATGGAACCCAAGGTTTCTCACCTCACGTCTGTCATAGTACTTGGGGTGGATCTTGATGTACTTAGTTTGGAATTCCTGCGTGATGTGTGGCTTATAGGCAGCAGCTCGACCATGGAACCCAAGGTTTCTCACCTCACACCTAACTGTCATAGTACTTGGAGTGGATCCTGATGTACTTAGTTTGGAATTCCTGCGTGATGTGTGTCTTATAGGCAGCAGCTCGACCATGGAACCCAAGGTTTCTCACCTCGCGCCTTTCATAGTACTTGGGGTGGATCTTGATGTACTTAGTTTGGAATTCCTGCGTGATGTGTGTCTTATAGGCAGCAGCTCGACCATGGAACCCAAGGTTTCTCACCTCGCGCCTTTCATAGTACTTGGGGTGGATCTTGATGTACTTAGTTTGGAATTCCTGCGTGATGTGTGTCTTATAGGCAGCAGCTCGACCATGGAACCCAAGGTTTCTCACCTCGCGCCTTTCATAGTACTTGGGGTGGATCTTGATGTACTTAGTTTGGAATTCCTGCGTGATGTGTGGCTTATAGGCAGCAGCTCGACCATGGAACCCAAGGTTTCTCACCTCACGTCTGTCATAGTACTTGGAGTGGATCCTGATGAACTTAGTTTGGAATTCCTGCGTGATGTGTGGCTTATAGGCAGCAGCTCGACCATGGAACCCAAGGTTTCTCACCTCACGCCTGTCATAGTACTTGGAGTGGATCTTGATGAACTTAGTTTGGAATTCCTGCGTGATGTGTGGCTTATAGGCAGCAGCTCGACCATGGAACCCAAGGTTTCTCACCTCACGCCTGTCATAGTACTTGGGGTGGATCTTGATGTACTTAGTTTGGAATTCCTGCGTGATGTGTGTCTTATAGGCAGCAGCTCGACCATGGAACCCAAGGTTTCTCACCTCACGTCTGTCATAGTACTTGGAGTGGATCTTGATGAACTTAGTTTGGAATTCCTGCGTGATGTGTGGCTTATAGGCAGCAGCTCGACCATGGAACCCAAGGTTTCTCACCTCACGCCTGTCATAGTACTTGGGGTGGATCTTGATGAACTTAGTTTGGAATTCCTGCGTGATGTGTGGCTTATAGGCAGCAGCTCGACCATGGAACCCAAGGTTTCTCACCTCGCGCCTGTCATAGTACTTGGAGTGGATCCTGATGAACTTAGTTTGGAATTCCTGCGTGATGTGTGTCTTATAGGCAGCAGCTCGACCATGGAACCCAAGGTTTCTCACCTCACGCCTTTCATAGTACTTGGGGTGGATCTTGATGTACTTAGTTTGGAATTCCTGCGTGATGTGTGTCTTATAGGCAGCAGCCCGACCATGGAACCCAAGGTTTCTCACTTCACACCTGTCATAGTACTTGGAGTGGATCTTGATGAACTTAGTTTGGAATTCCTGCGTGATGTGTGGCTTATAAACAGCCGCTCGACCATGGAACCCAAGGTTTCTCACCTCGCGCCTTTCATAGTACTTGGAGTGGATCTTGATGTACTTAGTTTGGAATTCCTGCGTGATGTGTGGCTTATAGGCAGCAGCTCGACCATGGAACCCAAGGTTTCTCACCTCGCGCCTTTCATAGTACTTGGAGTGGATCCTGATGAACTTAGTTTGGAATTCCTGCGTGATGTGTGTCTTATAAACAGCCGCTCGACCATGGAACCCAAGGTTTCTCACCTCGCGCCTTTCATAGTACTTGGAGTGGATCTTGATGAACTTAGTTTGGAATTCCTGCGTGATGTGTGGCTTATAGGCAGCAGCTCGACCATGGAACCCAAGGTTTCTCACCTCGCGCCTTTCATAGTACTTGGAGTGGATCTTGATGAACTTAGTTTGGAATTCCTGCGTGATGTGTGTCTTATAGGCAGCAGCTCGACCATGGAACCCAAGGTTTCTCACCTCACGCCTGTCATAGTACTTGGAGTGGATCCTGATGAACTTAGTTTGGAATTCCTGCGTGATGTGTGTCTTATAAGCAGCCGCTCGACCATGGAACCCAAGGTTTCTCACCTCGCGCCTGTCATAGTACTTGGAGTGGATCTTGATGAACTTAGTTTGGAATTCCTGCGTGATGTGTGTCTTATAGGCAGCAGCTCGACCATGGAACCCAAGGTTTCTCACCTCACACCTAACTGTCATAGTACTTGGAGTGGATCCTGATGAACTTAGTTTGGAATTCCTGCGTGATGTGTGTCTTATAAGCAGCAGCTCGACCATGGAACCCAAGGTTTCTCACCTCGCGCCTTTCATAGTACTTGGAGTGGATCCTGATGAACTTAGTTTGGAATTCCTGCGTGATGTGTGTCTTATAAACAGCCGCTCGACCATGGAACCCAAGGTTTCTCACCTCGCGCCTTTCATAGTACTTGGAGTGGATCCTGATGAACTTAGTTTGGAATTCCTGCGTGATGTGTGTCTTATAAACAGCCGCTCGACCATGGAACCCAAGGTTTCTCACCTCACACCTAACTGTCATAGTACTTGGAGTGGATCTTGATGTACTTAGTTTGGAATTCCTGCGTGATGTGTGGCTTATAGGCAGCAGCTCGACCATGGAACCCAAGGTTTCTCACCTCACACCTAACTGTCATAGTACTTGGAGTGGATCCTGATGAACTTAGTTTGAAATTCCTGCGTGATGTGTGGCTTATAGGCAGCAGCTCGACCATGGAACCCAAGGTTTCTCACCTCACACCTAACTGTCATAGTACTTGGAGTGGATCTTGATGAACTTAGTTTGGAATTCCTGCGTGATGTGTGTCTTATAGGCAGCAGCTCGACCATGGAACCCAAGGTTTCTCACCTCACGCCTTTCATAGTACTTGGGGTGGATCTTGATGTACTTAGTTTGGAATTCCTGCGTGATGTGTGGCTTATAGGCAGCAGCTCGACCATGGAACCCAAGGTTTCTCACCTCACGCCTGTCATAGTACTTGGAGTGGATCTTGATGTACTTAGTTTGGAATTCCTGCGTGATGTGTGTCTTATAAACAGCCGCTCGACCATGGAACCCAAGGTTTCTCACCTCGCGCCTTTCATAGTACTTGGAGTGGATCCTGATGAACTTAGTTTGGAATTCCTGCGTGATGTGTGTCTTATAAACAGCCGCTCGACCATGGAACCCAAGGTTTCTCACCTCACGTCTGTCATAGTACTTGGAGTGGATCCTGATGAACTTAGTTTGGAATTCCTGCGTGATGTGTGGCTTATAGGCAGCAGCTCGACCATGGAACCCAAGGTTTCTCACCTCACACCTAACTGTCAGTACTTGGGGTGGATCCTGATGAACTTAGTTTGGAATTCCTGCGTGATGTGTGGCTTATAGGCAGCAGCTCGACCATGGAACCCAAGGTTTCTCACCTCACACCTAACTGTCAGTACTTGGGGTGGATCTTGATGTACTTAGTTTGGAATTCCTGCGTGATGTGTGTCTTATAGGCAGACGCTCGACCATGGAACCCAAGGTTTCTCACCTCACGCCTGTCATAGTACTTGGAGTGGATCTTGATGAACTTAGTTTGGAATTCCTGCGTGATGTGTGGCTTATAGGCAGCAGCTCGACCATGGAACCCAAGGTTTCTCACCTCACGCCTGTCATAGTACTTGGAGTGGATCCTGATGAACTTAGTTTGGAATTCCTGCGTGATGTGTGGCTTATAGGCAGCAGCTCGACCATGGAACCCAAGGTTTCTCACCTCACACCTAACTGTCAGTACTTGGAGTGGATCCTGATGAACTTAGTTTGGAATTCCTGCGTGACGGTCTGGATGAATGTCTGCCTATTACTCTTGCGACGGCGGTCACTGTCAGTCAACAGACGAGGTTGGCCTCTACATGTCCCTTCACGTTTCCACTTCACTACCACACCAGAAACAGTGGGCCTAGGGCTGTTCAGGAGTGTGGAAACCTCGCGTACAGACTTCTGACACCCAATCACCTGACCATGTTCGAAGTCCGTTAGTTCCACGGAGCATCCCATTCTGCTGTTTCACGATATCTAATGACTACTGAGGTCGCGGATGAGTACCAGGCAGTAGGTGGCAGCACAATGCACCTAAGATGAAAAACGTATGTTTGTGGGGGTGTCTGGATACTTTTGATCATAGAGTGCATATATACGGTGAAATCATGTATGGAATTTTTGGTTGTAATACAATACCTGCTCTATACATTATGTGCATAGTACATGTAGACAAAGTAAAAATTGAAATTGAGAAAAATTGCTTTAAAGTTTGACATAGTGCCATTTTACCAACATTATAATGGCGTCCAAAACATGTGTTACATTGTCTTAGAAGCATGAAACTTCAAAAATATTAATTTTTAAGTAAGGTATATTTTTTGCGTTAAAAATAGAAACATTGTAATTTTTTAACCAAAATCGGTAGAAAAGCACTTGTGATTCCAGTTGATGAGGTTCCAGAACAAGCAGTTTTACAAGAATGTCTGGAGAGGAAATGGAAGTCTTTATGCTGCTGTGTCTCGTACTTGTGCCGCAAGGAGCGCTAGTGGTATGAGGTAACCGCTACTGCAGAGAATGCAGCGCTCCGCGTAGTTGGGATTTTCTTTGTAAGGAATGCCTCTGCGGTTTGCAGCTATAAAGACAATAATAAGATCTTGCAAGATTCTGCAGCACCCAGGCGGCAAATACCAACATCCTCTATGACCCTAACTTGCACACAGCCCCGTGAAAATAGCGCTGCCACATTTTCCTTTTCCCTAACACTGAGATATTCTAAAGCCAAAACAAACAATAACAGCACATTAATATGATTATGCTAAACCATTGTAAAATGCTTTTTTAGTACATTGCGTACTAAGAACTGTAAGTTATACTAATCAGGTCGAGAATGCATATTGGGAATACGAGATATTATAAGTAACTTACAGCTCGTGGTTAGCTAATTACTTTTTGAAATACTTGAAAAAACTGTAAAAAAAAAAGAAGAAATCAAAATTCCTTTTCAATATTTTTTGAACATTAACAAAAAAGCTGAAGTGTTCCATTCAAATGACTTTCTCTACAGCAAATTATTGTTACTTCATGCTAATCGAGAACAAATTAGCAGAAATAATGTTGCTTCCTTGTAAGTAGAAGCAAAATAAGGGAGTAACATTGGTTAAAGTGATAGTCAAAAGATGGTTGCTAAGCGACTGAAGTTCCCTTGTTTGTATGGACAGCAGTTGACAAATTTCTGAATGAGAAAAGTTCAGTTTTTCAAAACTGAAACCAAAAATAAGGAATATCCAAAAAACGATCAAATCTCCGTAAAAAATGTATATAACATTGATAGTGTGCTTTAACGCGCTGTACATTTTTGTGTGTTAAGCTTTTGTCCATCTCGTACGGTTTAGCACTTCCGTGAAATTCATCCAAATTCATCTTCAGAGGCTTTTCTCAGAAGATTCAAGATATACATTTTGTTTGTCAAGTAAATACCTTCGATATACGATATTTTAATAAAAATCGTAAGAGACGTTTTTGTGAAAATCAAAATTTTCGAAAAAAATTGCATGTATAGGGTAGTTGGGGTGGGGGAATTTTCTTGAAAATCTTCGTGTCGCATTCATGGAAGATGCCAAACTTAAATACCAAGTTTGGTATTCAACGGTCTTTTCGTTTTTGATCTATGCTGTCAAGACACACTCACAGGACTTTTTCTGAAATTGTTTTTTTTTATTCAGGGGGACCCAAAACATGTATTTCCGATGAAATCTCGGTATCGAATTTTTTGGCGGAATGCAATACCTTCTCTATACACTATGTACATAGTACGGGTAGAGAAAGTAATGAATCTCGATGTAAACAAATGAAAGGCTACATCTAAATTACATGGACAAAGCCTTCTTAAACGCTCTTTTGTTAATGAATGTTGCAATAGACTGTTTACTTGTAGTAGCACATGTTACGTCATTTCCTTATTGTACTGTGAGTATTAATGACCTCCCAAACTCTTACAGTGCTTGTTGCCATGGCTATTAATAAATGAACTGTAAATTTAGTATACATTATCAAATATCTGTTCAGAGGGATTAACTTACATATCAAGTATTTCAAAAAGATTCTTTCATGCGTGAAAAGGAATAAATATATTAATTATAAACTGTTAACATAAAATGCAATGTGTTCCATTCACATGACTTTCTCTAGCTGTCCCGCAAACGTTTAACAAAAGATTATTCTTCTATCTACGTTATGCTAATCAAAATAAACATTGCTAGAGTTTGTCTTATTACCTACTTCCTTGTCGGTAGAAGGGAAATAACGGAATACTTTATGATAAAGTGATAGTCAAAACTTTTAAAAGCCGGTCGCTAAGTGAAACAATTGAAATCGGTTCTCTTTGCGCGGCTAGGAAGAAACCAAGAGAGGAATTAAACGAAAGATAACTTTCCGTTTGAGAAAATTTATAAATAGTATAACGTTCAAACCAATAAAACAGAATATCTTGGATTCAATTAACTCTACACGAATTGTGTATGACATAATTTGTATGTTTTAATGAGATCTTAATTTTTATGTATCTCTTACGGTTTAGCAGTTATACAAAATTCATGCAGATTGAAGAGGTCTTCAGAGGCTATTTCCAGAAAATTCAAGATTTATGTTTCGTTTGTCATAAAAATATCTTAAACGTATGGTATTTTAATCAAAATCGTTAGAGCCATTTTTGAGAAAAACAACATTTTTGAAAAATGTTTTATGTAAAGGTTATTCGGGGGTGGCTAGGTTTGATTGGAAATCTTCGCGTCACATCCTTGGAAGATACCAAACTTAACTTTGGATTTTAACGGTCGTTTGTTTCTGAGCTATGCTGTTCACGCACACGCGCACGCACACACACACACACACACACACACAATGGACCGAGTGGTTAGACTACTCACCTCTTACCTAGGCGGCCCGGATTCGATCCCAGGCGACCGTATGTGGTAGACAAAGCGGGCCAGAGGGTTCTCCGGTTTCCCCCGCCATCACTTTGCACCGAAACTCCATCATCTTTCTATGCATCAATATTACCATCGCCTGCATGACTATGCTGTAAAAGCGGGCGCTATACACTACAATAACAGACACACACGGTGATTTTTCTATACTTTTTTTAAGGGGGTATCAAAATGTATTTCCGGTGAAATTTCTGGGTGTAATTTTTTTGTGCAATGTAATACGTTATTGCATTAGATGAGGTAAGATGATCCTTAATTTCAGTTGAATGCAATATTGAAATTTAAACGTTAATTAGAAGAAAACTTCTCATGTGTTGCACTCGCACGACTTTCTCTAGCTGCTCTACAAACCTCCTACAAAAGATTATTCTTCTTTGTACACAATGCTAATCGAGATAAATGTTATTACTTAGTTTCTTATAAGTAGAAGTGAATAAGGGAATGTTCTAGGCTAAACTGATTGTCAAATGTTTTAAAAGCTATCGTTATGCGATTGTCATTGCAAATCACTTCTTTGCTTGGCCAGGAGTAGAACAAAAGAAAAACGGACACTTTCTGTCTGAGAAACGTTTAAGTACTTCACAATTGAAAGCAACAACAAGAAATATCTCGGAAACGGTTACCTCCACAACAAAAACGTAAAGGACATAAATTGTGTGTTTTGTACTGATGTACATTTTTTGTGTAGTGAGGTTTTTACTATATCTTACGGTTTAGCAGTTAAGCAAAATTTGGCAAAATTCATCCAGAATAAAGAGGTCTTTAGAGGATATTCCCAAAAAAATTAGAGATAAATACATTTTAATTCGGACATATATAGCTTTAATATACGGGATTTTTATCAAAATCGTTAGAGCCATTTTTAAGAAAATCAACATTTTCGAACTGTTTTCCATGTAAAGGGTAGTTTGTGGTGGAGGGATTTTTTCTGAAAATCTTCTTATCGCATCCTTGGAAGATACTAAACCTAAATAATACGTTTGCTATTTAACGGTCTTTTCGTTTTGGGGCTATGCTGTCCACAGACACACACACACACACACACACACACACACACACGCGGACTTTTTTTTAAAAATGCTTTTTTCGGACTCAGGGAACCCCAAAACATATATTTCCGGTGAAATCTCGGTATCGAATTTTTGGGCGCATTGCAATACCTTCTCTTTCCTTATGTATATTGTACATATGGGGCTAGAAAAAGTACAGAATAGCCTTTTCTAAAAATAGCTTGTTTTAAAGAGAGCAGTGAAAGTCATGTGAAAGTAAAATCTTTTTTCTTTATACGAGAGAAGGATCCCAAATACAGCAATTCATTTTAAAATGCTAAAGCTGTTTTACTTGGGAATTTTCCTTCCTTCCCTTTATATTTTCTTTAAGTATAAACCTCGTGAGTACTTTTTTTTTTCTGTTTTCCATTTCCATACTTAAGCCCCATCTCGTTTGCTGATTAAAAGTGCACTCTCAGTTGCTTTGCATTACGGTACGCTGATCCCCGTCCGTGGAGGTCTTATCCCATTTTCCGTTATTCACAATTTTGCTCTCCACTCTGTTTTAACTTTACTTCTTTTTCTTTACTTATCTGAGCTGTATTTTATTTAAAGCGAGCTTTTTCTCCAATATGGCGAGGTCTTCCACTCCACTTTTCAATTTCCTTCCACAGATTCGCCAATTATATGCTTTTAAACGTTTGGGATTCATACTTTTACCGTTCAGAGCAAAACCTCTAATAGAAATAAGAACATGATGGGCTTGTTCATAGATTTCATCTGAACTGAAACTGAAAGGGAAAAAACTTTTAGTTCCTCTACCACCTGCATAGAAGGTCCTACATTCCACCCAAAAATTCTACACCGAGATTTCACCGGAAATACAGCATTTGAGGATCTCGAAAGTAACAAAAATTGCTTTCTCTACACGTACTATGTAGATAGTGTAAACAGAAGGTATTATATTACACCCAAAAATTCTACACCGAGATTTCACCGGAAATACAGGATTTGAGGATCACGAAAGTAAAAAAAATATCTTTCTCTACACGTACTATGTAGATAGTGTATCGAGAAGGTATTTTATTCTACCCAAAAATTCTACACCGAGATTTCACCGGGAATACAAGATTTGAGGATCACGAAAGAAAAACAAATTACTTTCTCTACACGTACTATGTAGATAGTGTATAGAGAAGGTATTTTATTCCACCCAAAAATTTTACACCGAGATTTCACCGGGAATACAGGATTTGAGGATCACGAAAGTAAAAAAAAATCCTTTCTCTACAAGTACCATGTAGATAGTGTAAAGAGAATATATAGGGTTACTACAAAAGAAATAGACAACTTCAACTGCCTGTAAAACAAAAACTATTAGAGATAGCAACCTAATTATTTTGGAGGTATGTTGAGAAACTCTCCAAGTTTCGTTTGTTACTATTGGTAACGCTGTAGTGTTTTGCTTGTTGTTGCAGAAGCTGAAATGGCGGAAAATCCTGTGGAAAAGGCATATTGCGTGTTGGAATTTGCTAGAACGCAATCAGCAACTGTTGTCCAACGACATTTTAGAACACGTTACCACAAAACGCCACCGACTAGACAGTCAATCTACGACTGGTATAGAAAATTCGAGACAACGGGATGTTTGTGCAAAGGGAAGAGCTCGGGAAGACCAAGAGTTTCGGAAGAAAACGTTGAACGTGTTCGTTCTGCCTACATAAGAAGCCCACAGAAATCGACATCTAGGGCAAGCATGCAATTACAAATTCCACTGCAAACTGTATGGAAAATCTTGCGGAAGCGACTGCACATGATGCCTTACAGATTACAGATGTTGCAGTTTCTGAGTGAAGAAGATAAGGTCATACGGCGTGACTTTTGCATAGACATGTTGCGACATGATGAAGACGATGCTGGTTCTTGTGAGAGTATCATTTCATTTTCTATGAAAGTTATACCAAAATGAGCGGGAGATTCGAAATATTCATATGCAATTAAAAACATTAAAAAACTGTAATTCGACTCCCCTTAAAAACATATATATTCAGCCTATATAGAGGTATTTTTAACGAACTGTTACGTATATTTCGAAGTACTGAAGTTACGTTGTTAGCAACTTTGAAAAAACCTAATCAAGTATATTTACATTAGAAAAGCATTGAAAGTAAGTGTATAAACCAGACCAGGAAGAAAAACTTTTCAACTAAAAATGTTCTCGGAAGTTGCTTTAACTGGCCTCGAGTTGAAACGCCGAGGGCTCTCGAAAGAGATTCTTTGCGCGCCAGAAGAAGAAACTTTCTGCTAAAGACAGGCAGTGAAACTTCTTTACACGGAGCTGATTACAGTAATTGATATTTCAGACTTTAATTAAAGTAAAAAGAAATGCAGTGTCCAGCTGACATCAAAGAAATACTTAAAAACAATTTATTTAAGGGTTGTTTTAAGTTTAAGCCGAACCTTTTCTGACGCACGGAATCCACTTATTCCAGGCTTATGCTTTGAATGAAGCCTTATGAGAGATGTGCTCTATTCACATGACTTTCTCTACATATTCTGTAAGAAATTATTCTTACAAAAGAGTATGATAATGTCACCTCCATGCTAAGCAAAATAAACATTACCAGAAATTGATTATTACTTGAGTGAATGAACAAGTGTACGAGGTCCTTTTTTTCAACCTCCGATAGGCTGTAAATAAAAGACAATTTCATAGAAAACAATTATTTTATTACTAAAAGTTTTGTACACTTATGTTTACTTTTCAACATAATCATGAAAACATTGAGACATTTATCGTACCTGGGCACAAGCTTTGTAATACAGCTTCAAAAAATGTTACCGCCAATGATTTCAAATGAACATTGACGTTGTTTTGAAGATCTTCGTACTTTACGACGTTTGCGGAGAGCCATTCAAAACAAACGAAGAGGAATGCTGACTTCAGGAATTGTGTTGATCCATGACAACGCTCGTCCACACACTGCTGGCCCAACCCATCGGCTCCTTGAAAAATTTCAATATGACATTTCGATCATCCGCCGTACAGTCCTGAATTGGCACCCAGCGACTTTCAGCTTTTCCATTAACAAAAGACGTGGCTAGGAGGGCAGCACTTTCAAACCAACTCAGATCTTCAAAACAAAGTAAATGTTCATTTGAAATCATTGGCGGCAACATTTTTGAAGTGGGTATTGCAAAGCCTGTGCAGAGGTACGATAAATGTCTTAATCTTTTCGGTGATTATGTTGAAATGTAACCATAAGTGTACAACACTTTTAGTAATAAAATAATTGTTTTCTATGGGCTATCGGATGTTGAAAAACAAAACGGGTTTCTATTTATTGAAATACCAGTATACATACACTGATCCTTATCTATCCTACGGGTCCAAAGACAATAAATGCTTTTGTAATTCAAAAATAGTAAGCAATATTAAAAACAAAACAATGAAAACGGTGATCACTAAAACAGAAAGAGAAACATATTCAAATACAGCATTGTAAGCTTGCAACACACAATATACGGCAAACCGCATTCTGATGTTTTAAGGTATCTTATTATAGTAGGCAAATACACTTAAGAGAAATATATGCACACAATACTAATACAACAACAAAACAATAACAAAAAATCTGATGTGTACCATTCACATGACTTTCTCCATATCCCTGCAACAAATTATTCTTAAAAAGCTTATACTTCTATTTACTTTATGCTAATCAGAAAAAAATAGCAGAAATAGTCTAATTACTCGCTTCCTTGCAAGTAGAAGCGAAATAAGGGACAACTGTAGATTAAAGTGATAGTCAAAAGCTGGTTGATATGTCAATGAAGTTCCTTTGTCTATATGGATAGGAGCTGACAAGTTCCTGTATGAGAATAGTATACGTTTTTCATAGCAGAAACCAAAAATAAGGAATGTCACAAAAACGACGAACTCCACGAAAAAAATGTATAGAACATAAACTGTGTGTTTTAATGTGCTCTACATTTTCTGTGTAGTAAGTTTTTGTCTATCTCTTACGGTTTAGCAGTTATTCAAAATTTAGTAAAATTCATTCAGAATAAACTACTCTTCAGAGGCTATTCCCAGAAAATTAAAGATATACATTTTATTTGTCAGGTAAATATGTTTTTAATATACGAAATTTTAATGAAAACCGTTAAGCCATTTTTGAGAAAATAAAAATTTTCGAAAAAAGTTCCACGTAAAGGGTAGTTGGCGGTGGGGGGATTTTTCTCAAAATCTTCGTGTCGCATCCCTGGAAGATACTAAACTTAAATACCAAGTTTGGTATTTTACCGACTTTTCGTGTTTGAGTTATAGTGTTCACAGACACACGGACACGGACACACACACACACACACACACACACACACACACCCACCCGGACCTTTTTGTGAAAATGCTTTTTTTGGATATTGGGGACCCTGAAACATATATTTCCGGTGAAATCTGGGTATCGAATTTTTGGTGGACTGCAATACTTTCTCTATACACTATGTACATAGTGCGCATGCAGAAAGTAAAAATGTATATAACATAAATTGTGTGTTTTAACATGCTCTAAATTTTTTGTGGAGTAAGTTTTTGTCCATCTCTTACGCTTTAGCAGTTATTCAAAATTCAGTAAAAGTTATCCAGAATAAACTACTCTTCAGAGGCTATTCCCAGAAAATTAAACATATAAATTTTATTTGTCAGGTAAATATCTTTAATATACGAAATTTTAATCAAAATCGTTAGAGCCATTTTTGAGAAAGTCAAAGTTTTCGAAAAAAGTTCCATGTAAACGGTGGTTGGGAGTGGGGAGATTTTTCTCAAAATCTTCGTGTCGCATCCCAGGAAGATACTGAACTTAAATACCAAGTTTGGTATTTTACCTACTTTTCGGTTTTGAGTTATCGTGTTCACAGACACACGGACATACAAACGGACCTTTTCCCGAAAATGCTTTTTTTTAGATAAAGGGGACCCTAAAACATATATTTCCGGTGAAATCTTGGTATCAAATTTTTGGGTGGAGTGCAATACCTTCTCTATACACTATGAACATAGTGCGTATAGAGAAAGTAAAAAACAAAGTATAATCACTTTTTAGCTGTTCATATCGCCCCTACATCTCCTCTACCATCACGCTCAGCTGTCTCGCTTTAAACAGAAATTTATCTATCCCCTCCGCATCTTCCGTGCCTGCCAGTAGCGTCCAACATGCTCCTAACTCTCTATTCGTGGTAGTAAAGGATCGCGGTAAATAATTTTTCCTCTGTTCCTCCGTACCTTTACCTCTTGCCCAGATATTAGCCCGCGTCTCTTCGTCCTCGCAAATGGGGCAGATTCACATACTATTCTCGTTATGTATTTTTATCATGTTTGAAGTTTTCACTACAGAGGGCATTTCTTGTTTTATGTGTAGCTCTAGCGTGTTGGGGTTTTTACTGTTGGAAAGATTGTTTACCTGATAAATGTAAAACATTTTTCGTCCAATATTCCTTTCCCAATTATATGTCGTTTCAGTAGCTTCGGTTTTGATTAATAAATTCATCTTTCGTATCTGCCTGGCCAACTAGGTGTTTTTAATATAAATTTGCATGGGCTCTTTTCTCAAGGTGATTTGTGTAAGAAAGGACTTGCTCCTGGTTAAACATGATTCATTTTATAATTTCACAAAATGTTTTATTTCACTATTAATCTTTGAAATAAAAATTCCATTAATCTTACAAGCATCTTCTTAAATGAATGGTTGTATAAGGGGTTAGTTATTCTCTCTATTTATCGTCGAGGTATCCAAAGAGATCACACTGATTTTACCTTCCCTATTACTTCTACGTCTCTAGATAAGTAAACTTTTTCAAACATACAAAAAACTGGAGACAATCTATTTCTAGCTCATTTGTTCCTTTATTAAGAAAACAAAATTACGGGTTTACAATAATTTTCCGTTGCAAGCGAGAGGTGTGAACTATGCAACACATATTGCGCACATGCTACTGTCGTCCACGTGTGAAGAGCAGAAAGGTGTGGTCCGAGTGAATTTCACAGGAACATGCGTGGCGTGAATGGGGATGGTTATATGGGCCATAGCAATGTCTCCAAGTGGTGTGCATTCTTCCAAGAGGGCCGTGTAAACCTTAGTGATTCGCCACTCTCCGGGAGAACGGTAACAGCTGCAACTCCGCAGAATGTCAGAGGAATTGAGACGATATTGGTCATGACATGTTTAAATTTCTTAAAGTTGGGTGCCTGAGAACCTGAAAGATAGCCACAAAGGCCAGCGAATGATGACAAGCTTGGATCACTTAACGCAGAAGGGCATGACTTTCTGAAAGGAATTTTCACTAGTTGCCCAGTAAGGACTCAATCTGCTAGGAAGGTGACAGCGTTCTAGGATATGCATGGTATTTCATTGGTGGACTTTGCTGAACACGAGACCACTGTGAATGCTGCAGCCTATATTAAAAATTTGGTGAAGTTGCGTCGTGACAAACGCCACAACATTAATGCTGACGATGCCAAACTTCTTCATGACAATGCTCGCCACCAGGTTGCTGCTGCTGCTCTCCAAATTTGGTTGGGAGGTACTCCTGCATCCACCATTCAGTCCGAACCTTGCACCGTCGGATGATAATGCTGATGATGGTTGGTGTTTAAGGGCGCTCAACTACTGAGTTCATTAGCGCCCTTATAAAACAAGGAGAATAAAAACACCAAAGGTAAAATAACAATATAAAACAAATTAAAACTAAAAGCAGGACGTCAATCAAAAACCAGAGAATAAGACCACTGGTGGCTAAATGACACACCTGAATCGAAAAGTTAAAAACGGAGTAAGAAGCACACAAATAACTTAAAAGCGGTCAACGGGTTAAAATTAATCCGTGGGAAGACAAACCATGAACCTCCGCTCCAATAAAAGCAACGGTTATAAAGTTAAAAAGGAGACAAACTAAGTCCTTATTGGAAACCCCAAAGAAGATAAAGAAAAAAAAGTAAAAACTCTATCGACCGCCCTGTGGTCGTCGGCAAGGAGAGGCCGGCCGGCAGATTGAATGATGAACGAAGGGCTGCCAGACCACACTCTAACAGCACATGCGTACCGACAATACTACCCCACAAAGCGCACAGATAGGAGCACGACACGAGCAGTTGGCAGCCCGGGGAGTGTTAAGATGTGTTCCTATTCTTTAAGAGAAGTTAACCGGTAATGTGGGGTTTACGGGATGGCGGGTGAGAATGAGGTTGTAGAGTGACAGGAGGAGGCAAGCTTTGCTCCTCAACGGCTCTTGTCCACCACTGGTGTAATGGTTTTGCAAAAATGTTTATTTTTGGGGTTGTAAATTTTCATGTCCCAGCAAGTCTTGAAGGAATGTAAGGATCATAGCTGTAGCAGCTGTTGGGAGGTGCTCCTTCGTTACCGGGGAAGCCCGCAAACCATGCGGGGAAGCCGGTATCACCTGAAGCGGCGGTTTCTAGGATTATAATCCCCAAGAGACCTAACGAGGGCGCTCCGATGGAATGGTAACCCTTCGTTGAATTTTGTTGCCCGACGCCTAATGTCGTCGTCCAGGTATGGTAGACCAGAGGTTTCGTGCAGGAGTCTCGTAAGAAATCCAAGAGGCACAGAATAGATGGCCCGAAGGCATCTATTCTGTACCCGCTGAAGCAACAGCAGACTGGAGTCTGCCGCCATGCCCAAGATCTCACAGGCGTAGATTAGCAAGGGGACTATGAGAGCCCTCAAAAGGCGCAACTTAAGGGGAACCGGCAGCATCGGGTACAAGGAGGCCGTAGCCCCAGTGCCCCGACATCTCAGTTTCCTGATATGCTACCCAAAAGTGACGACCTTATCAAGCTTCACCCTCAAGTAGGTGATGGTGTTTGTCCATTCTATCCTTCGTCTGAGGTACGTGATGAAGGGAAGTTTGCGGGAAAGCATAACTACGCGTAAAATTACAGTGACCGATGCGCAAGCGAGCCAAGTGAACCTCCTCCCTACGAGAGGAGGTTACCCATGTAACAAGAAGATCCTTCACTTCTCTAAGTTTGTTCCCAAGGAGAGTTGCACCGTCGGACTTTCATCTGTTTGGTCCCAAGAAGAAATTCCTCGCCGGCCAACGTTTTGCGACAGACGCGGAAGTAAAATCAGCAGTCCGCAGAAGGAAACGGACTTCTACGAACAGGACATATTGAAATTGCTATCACGATGGGACAAATGTATTGAGAAAGTTGGTGTCTATGTCGAAAAGTAGGGAAAACGTGAAGTTCATTTGTGATTTTGTTTTGTTTGGTTTTTGACTATTAAACCTTTCTCTAAAAACAATCTGTTAAACTCACATGACTTTCTCTAGCTGCTCTACAAACAAACTTCTTACAAAAGATAATTCTTCTTTCAACACCATGCTAATCGAGATAAACAGCAGAATTTTATTACTTAGTTCCTTATAAGAAGAATGGAACTAAGGGAATGAACTAGGCTAAAATGATAGTCAAATGTTTTAAAAGCTGTCATAATGCGATTGTCAATGCAAATCGCTTGTGTGCTTGGTCAGGAGTACAACAAAAGAAAAGCGGACAATTTCTGTCAACTTTACAATTGAAACTAATAATAAGGAATACCTTGAAAACAGTAAACTCCACGAGAAAATTTATATGAAATAACTTGTGTATTTTAGAAATATATACATTTTTTGTGTTGTAAGTTTTCGTCTATCTCTTACGATTTACTAGTTCTGCAAAATTAAGCAAAATTCATACAGAATAAACACGTCTTCAGAAGCTATTCCCAGAAAATTCAAGATATACATTTTATTTGTGATAGAAATGGCTTTAATATGTGGTATTTTAAACGAAATCGTTAGAGGCATTTTTGAGAAAAACAAAAGTTTCGAAAAATTGTCCATGTAAAGTGTAGTTAGGGGTGATTTTCTTGAAAATCTTCGTGTGCATCCTTGGAAGATACAAAATTTAAATACCAAACCGTCTTTTCGTTTTTGAGCTATGCTGTCCACAGACACACACACACACACCCGGACCTGCTTCTGAAAATACTTTTTTTTGGATGCAGGGGGTCCTAAAATATGTATTTCTGGTGAAATCTCGACATCGAATTTTTGGGTGGAATACAATACTTCTCTAACCCTATATACATTGTACATACGGGGCTAGAGAAAGTAAAAACTATTGTGCGTTACTTTTTGATCCGCCGTGTTAGTTAGAAATTTGAGCTTTTGTAAGGTAATTTTGTTTTGTTGATAAGTTAGAGAAAGTCATTAGATTTTTATAACGAAATCTTGTAAAGTAAAAGCAGTAAATAAAATCGTCAACCGTATTGTGTTGGCGTTAACTGTAGACTTCTTGTTTCTCGTTCTTCTGTGCTATTAAAGAAACGAGAGAAGAATTTTTAATAAAATTCTTTACAGGAGTTTTATCTTGGCTGTTTGCATGAATTATCTTTATGTAAAGGTGGTTATTGCACAGAAAACAAGAGGAAAATCTTAATGAAATCAGTGTTTAACTAAAGCTGTAATTAAGAAGTGCTAAGATTAAACTCGAGATTAGTATGGGTGGCTGGTAACTGCCCCCTTGGGTTTAATAACCCAACACGTTAGCCTTTCTGGGGATTAAATTTACTTGTCTCCTTCTCCCTGAGAACGTGCGTCAAATCACCTCTTTGGGTGTGTGAGGCGAGGTTCAGCACCCAAACTTACTGAAAAGTCTCAGGTGATACACTCACAGCACTTTCTCTAACAAATTGTTCTTCTGTTTCAGGTCAATCCAGATAAACCTCTTCAATGTCTTCACGGGAGTAGAAATGGAATTTTCATAATTTTTTTACATTTTCATGTTTTAATTGCATAGGAATATTTCGAATCTCCCGCTCATTTTGGTATAACTTTGATAGAGGTACACTAATTGTAAATAGATTGAAAATAATCCTGTGTAACAGCTTCTTAGAAAATGTTGCTACAGTCAGTTCGTAAAACATCACAACTTTGTAAATATTGGTGTTAGAGAAGAGACATTTCCTACTTTCACTGCACGTACTATGTACTTAGTGTATAGAGAAGGTATTGCACTCCACCCAAAATTCCATACCGAGATTTCATTGGAAATATATGTTTTAGAGTACTCTTTATCCAAAAAAAAGCGTTTTCAGAAAAAGGTCCGTGTATGTGTCAACACGATAAATCAAATACGAAAAATCAGTAAAATACCAAACTAGATAATTAAGTTTAGTATCTTCCAGGGATGCGACACGAAGGTTTTGAGAAAAATCCCACCACCCCAAACTACCCTTTACATGCAGAAGTCATCGGAAATGTTGTTGTTCTCAAAATTAGCTCTAACGATTTCGATTAAAATACCATATATTAAAGGTATAAAGATATAAGTAGTTTGGGTTGGGGGGATTTTTTGAAAATCTTCGTGTAGCATCGTTGGAAGATACCAAACTTAAATACCACGTTTGGTATTCAACAGTCCTTTTGTTTTTGAGCTATGCTGTCCACAGACACAGACACCATTTTTCCCAAAAATGATTTTTTGGACTCAAGGGGGTCCAAAACATGTCTTTTCGGTGAAATCTCGGTATCGAATTTTTGAGTGCATTACAACACCTCTATACCTATATACATAGTACGTATAGAGAAAGTAAACATGATAAAAACATCTGATGAGTTCCATTCAAATGACTTTCTCTATAACTCTGTAACAAAGTATAGTTAAAAAGCTAATGATTTTATTTACTTCATCTAATCGAGAAAAAATTAGCAGAAATAGTCTTATTACTTGCTTCCTTGTAAGTAGAAGCGAAATAAGGGAGTACCATAAGTTAAAGTGATAGTCAAAAGCTGGTTGCTATGTGCCTGAAGTTCCTTTGTTTGTATGAACAGGAGTTGACAAATTCCTGTATGAGAAACGTATGCTTTTTAAAGCTGAAACTGATAACAAGGAATATCTCAAAAACGGTCAACTCCGCGACAAAATGTATGTGACATAAATTGTGTGTATTAATATGCTCTACATTTTTTGTGTGGTAAGTTTTTGCCTATCTTGTGCAGTTTAACAGTTATGCGAAATTCAATAAAAATCATCCAAAATAAAGAGGTCTTTAGAGGCTATTCTCAGAAAATTCAAGATATCCTTTTTATTTGGCATGTAAATATCTTAAAATAAGAAATTTTAATCAAAATCATTAGAGTCATTTTTGAGATAATCAAAATTTTGGAATTTTTTTTCCATGTAAAGGATAGTTGGTGGTGGGGGAATTTTCCTGAAAATCTTCGTGTCGCATCCTTGGAAGATACCAAACTAAAATACCAGTTATGGTATTTAATAGTCTTTTCGTTTTTGAGCTATGCTGTTCACTGACACACACATGGATCTTCTTCTGAAAATCCTTTTTTTGGATTCAGGGGGTCCTAAAGCATGTATTATATATGTGAAATATCGGTATCGGATTTTGGGTGGAATACAATACTTCTTATACACTATGTACATAATACGTGTTGAGAAAGTAAACTTATTTTTATTCTGGGGACATCAAAACATATTTCGGTGAAATAAAGCAATTTTTCTACCTACTATGTACATTATATATACGAGCTAGAGAAAGTAGGTCGTCTCCTTAGCGCGGTGGTAGCGCAGCTGCCTACCAAGCGGGAGACCTGGGTTCGATCCCCAGTACCGGCGTGGGGACCTGGGAGACCTGGACCGGGGTGCACTCAGCCTCGTGAGGTCCCTGGGGGGCCAATTGAGGAGCTACTTGATGGAGAAGTAGCGACTCCAGGTCGTGAGGACCGCATTAACCGGCCGGGAGGGGCTCGAGGCGCTGACCACGTCTCACCCTCCAGTACTGCACCCCATCCATGACGTCTGTAATGGACCGAGATGGGGGACGCAGCGGCCGGGCGGTAGGCCAAGGCTCCCCGTGAGCTGTCGTGCCATGGAGTTAGTTAGCTAGAGAAAGTAAAAACAGAAAAGTTTAAACGCGACATTCAAATTGAAGGAGGTTCTTACATATAACGCGGGAAGGGAGTATATAACGCGGCAGCTGCACATAATTGTCATTTAAGCGAAACTGAGGGAAGCCAATGCACTACTTTACATTTTAATTGGACGTTATGAGCTTTCAGCGTTAACGCTTAGATTAAACCCCCGTTATTTACCACCGTTTGCAATAGATACATACTTATACTGGTGCTATATATGATAACATGTTCCCAAAAATAGTATACCAGTGCAATACCGATATCATGAATAAAGTGTATAACGAGCAGATACATAAATGCATAATCAATATATTATAATTTCTACCTTCTTTACATGTAAAGCAGTACATAGTATATAGAGTAAGTATTGTATTCCACCCAAAAATTCGATACCAGATTTCATTGCAAATATACGTTTTAAGACCTCCTGAATCCAAAAAAAAGCATTTTTTGGAAAAAGGTCCCTTTGGTTTGAGTGTGTGTCTGTGGACGGCACAGCTCGAAAACGAAAATACTGTTAATACCAAACTTAGTATTTAAGTTTAGTATCTTCCAAAGATACGACACGAAGATTTTGAGAAAAATTCCCCCACCCCAAAGTACCCTTTACATGGAAAAAGTTTTCGAAAATGATTTTCTCAACGATATTGATTAATATCTGTTTTATTTAAGATTTTAAATGACAATTAAAATGTAAATCTTGAATTTTCCAGATGATTATTATTACCGTAAGATATAGACAAAAACGTTAAAACACACAATTTATGTTAGATACATTTCTTTTCGTGCAGTTGATCGTTTTTTAGATATTCCTTGTAACTGGTTTCATTTTGAAAAACATACTTTCCACATACAGGAATTTGTCAACTCGTGTCCATACAAACAAAGGAAATTCAGTCACATAGCAACCAGCTTTTGACCCCATGGTATACCCTTATTTCGCTTCTACTTACAAGGAAGCAAGTAATAAGACTATTTCTGTTAACTTTTTCTCGATTAGCAAGAAGTAAATAGAAGCATAAGCTTTTTAACAATGATTTGTTACAGAGATGTTGAGAAAGTCATGTGAATGGAACACATCAGATTTTTACTTTTAGTTCGACGACACGTACTATGATATGAATGACTGGCGTTTAGGGGTATTCAAATACATGGTTATTAGTGCCCATTTAGAACAAATGGTCGTGTAGGCCAGACATAAAAACAAACCATGAATAAAAAATTCTGATGTGTCCATTCACATGACTTTCTCACCCTCTAATAAACTGTTGTTGTAAAGCTTATTCTTATATGTACTCAATGCTAATTGAGCTAAACATTAGCAGAAATATCTTATTACTTGCTCCTTTTTACTTTCTCCATACGCACTATGTACATGGTGTATAGAGAAAGTATTGCACTCCACCAAAAATTTCGATACCGAGATTTCACCGGAAATATATGTTTTAGGGTCACCAATATCCAAAAAAAGCATTTTCACAAAAAGGTCCCTGTGTGTGTATGTGTGTGTGTCCGTGTGCCTGTAAACACGATAACTCAAAAACGAAAAGTCGGTAAAACACCAAACTTGATATTTAACTTTAGTATCTTCCATGGATGCGACACGAAGATTTTGAGAAAAATACCCCCACCCCCAACTACCCTTTAAATGGAACTTTTTTCGAAAATTTTGATTTTCTCAAAAATGGCTCTAATGATTTTTATTAAAATTTCGGATATTAAACATATTTACCTGACAAATGAAATGTATATCTTGAATTTTCTGAGAATAGCCTCTGAAGAGTAGTTTATTCTGGATGAATTTTACTAAATTTTGAATAACTGCTAAACCGTAAGAGATGGACAAAAACTTACTACACAAAAAATGTAGAGCACATTAAAACACACAATTTATGTTATATACATCTTTTCATGGAGTTCGTCGTTTTTGTGACATTCCTTATTTTTGGATTCTGCTATGAAAAACGTATACTTTTCTCATACAGGAACTTGTCAACTCCTATCCATATAAACAAAGGAACTTCATTGACATAGCAACCAGCTTTTGACTATCACTTTAACCTACGGTTGTCCCTTATTTGGCTTCTACTTACAAGGAAGCGAGTAATAAGACTATTTCTGCTATTTTTTTCTGATTAGCATAAAGTAAATAGAAGTATAAGCTTTTTAAGCATTATTTGTTGCAGGGATATGGAGAAAGTCATGTGAATGGTACACATCAGATTTTTAAGAGAAGGGATGTAAGGCTAAAGTGATAGTCAAATCTTGTAAAAACTGGTTGCTCTAGAATTGAAATCAATTTTTTTGCATGACCAGACATTGAAAAATTTCCGTATGAGGAAAGTTTTAAGTATTTTAAAATTGAAACCATTAACAAGGAATATCTCTAAAATGGTCAATTCAACGAAAAATAAGAACATGACCTAAATTATGTGTTTTAACGTGATCTACCTTTTTTATGTTGTAAACCTTTATCTATGTGTTATGGTTTGCCAGTTATGCAAAATTCAAACAGAATAAATAGCTCTCCAGAGGCTATTCACAGAAAATTCAAAATTTGCATTTTATTTTTGATGTGAATATCTTTAGTATACGGGATTTTAATCAAAATCGTTATAACCAATTTTGAGAAAATCAAAATTTTCGAACATTTTTACAGGTAAAAGGTATATTGGTGTGGGGGGATTTTCTTGAAAATCTTCGTGTCGTAACTTATATACCTGGTTTGGTGTCCACACACACGCATATGGACCTTTTTCTAAAAATGCTTTTTACGGGCTCAGGGGACCCCAAAATATGAAATCTCGCCATCGAATTTTTTGATGGAGTACAGTACCTTCTCTATCCACTATTGTTCATACGGGGCTAGACCGAGTAAAAACTAACTAGTATGGTCATTTCATTAAATGTATATCTGGATTAGTAAGAAATAGATAAAAGAATAATTTTTCTAGCCCTCTTATTTTCTAGCCAGAGAAAGTCATGTGAAAAGAACACATCAAATCTTTTCTATGAGACACATTCTTGGACAGAATGGATCTCCATAGTTGTATTTTGTAATTAATATATATGTATATATTTATTCTCTGCAGAGTTAAATGCACAAAATTCACTAAGTTAAATTAAGAATAATAATAAAACTAAACATATACATGTTTAAAATAAGAACTAAAGCTTTCCTGGCGACGTGTTAATTCAAAATTTTCTCGGGCTTCAAGCCAGGTAAAAACTTGGCTTGACACCAACGTTTCGAAGAAGTGCATCTTCCTCGTCTTCAGGGTGAACTGATGGTTTGAGCTTGCGGAGACTGGTATTTATAAGAGCTGGGATGAAGCTAACATCTGATTGGTTCGCGAGATATTATGGCCTGGTATTTAAGATGTCTCGCGAACCAATCAGATGTTAGCTTCATCCCAGCTCTTATAAATACCAGTCTCCGCAAGCTCAAACCATCAGTTCACCCTGAAGACGAGGAAGATGCACTTCTTCGAAACGTTGGTGTCAAGCCAAGTTTTTACCTGGCTAGAAGCCCGAGAAAATTTTGAATATACATGTTTTTCTATTAAATACCTAACTACTTATTATTCAGTATAGCAATACTTATGTCAGTTACCAGCAGGTTTATAAACAGTTATTATGAAGCCTCAACATTAATACTATACAGTACTAATATATATATATATATTTATTAATAATAAAATACACTAAACTAGTTTTTGAGATCCTTAATTACTTCACAATATTTACTCAAATTATCTAACATTTATTCTCTTTAAATTATTCCTAAACTTCTTTAAGGTTAGAGGGCAGCCCTGAATGGCTGCTACAGGCAATTCATTCTATTCTTCAATGGTCATATTAACAAAGGAAACTTGGCTGCATCGGTTCTGCACCTTTTACCCTTAATTTTATACAAATGATTGTTTCGTCCGTAGTATGGCGGGTTTTCTAACCTCTTTCTAACGTCTACCCTTGCATAAGCTTTAAATAGTGTGATTCACCTGTGTTTTAGCGGTTCCCATTTATGCTCTTCCATCTTTCGTAAGCCCAAAAGCTTTACCTCTCTTTATGACTTTAACCGCCCGTCTCTGTATCAGTTTGACTAACCCTGTTTAGTCCCAGCATGCTACTCCATAATCCATAACTGGCCGCACTAAGGTCCCAGCATGCTACTCCATATTCCATAACTGGCCGCACTAAGGTCCCAGCATGCTACTCCATATTCCATAACTGGCCGCACTAAGGTCCCAGCATGCTACTCCATATTCCATAACTGGCCGCACTAAGGTCCCAGCATGCTACTCCATATTCCATAACTGGCCGCACTAAGGTCCCAGCATGCTACTCCATATTCCATAACTGGCCGCACTAAGGTCCCAGCATGCTACTCCATATTCCATAACTGGCCGCACTAAGGTCCCAGCATGCTACTCCATAATCCATAACTGGCCGCACTAAGGTCCCAGCATGCTACTCCATATTCCATAACTGGCCGCACTAAGGTCCCAGCATGCTACTCCATGTTCCATAACTGACCGCACTAAGGTCCCAGCATGCCACTCTATATTCCATAACTGGCCGCACTAAGGTCCCAGCATGCTACTCCATATTCCATAACTGGCCGCACTAAGGTCCCAGCATGCTACTCCATATTCCATAACTGGCCGCACTAAGGTCCCAGCATGCTACTCCATATTCCATAACTGGCCGCACTAAGGTCCCAGCATGCTACTCCATGTTCCATAACTGACCGCACTAAGGTCCCAGCATCCTACTCCATATTCCATAACTGGCCGCACTAAGGTCCCAGCATGCTATTCCATGTTCCATAACTGACCGCACTAAGGTCCCAGCATGCTACTCCATATTCCATAACTGGCCGCACTAAGGTCCCAGCATGCTACTCCATGTTCCATAACTGGCCGCACTAAGGTCCCAGCATGCTACTCCATGTTCCATAACTGACCGCACTAAGGTCCCAGCATGCTACTCCATATTCCATAACTGGCCGCACTAAGGTCCCAGCATGCTACTTCATATTCCATAACTGGCCGCACTAAGGTCCCAGAATGCTACTCCATATTCCATAACTGACCGCACTAAGGTCCCAGCATGCTACTCTATATTCCATAACTGGCCGCACTAAGGTCCCAGCATGCTACTCTATATTCCATAACTGGCCGCACTAAGGTCCCAGCATGCTACTCCATATTCCATAACTGGCCGCACTAAGGTCCTAGCATGCTACTCTATATTCCATAACTGGCCGCACTAAGGTCCCAGCATGCTACTCCATATTCCATAACATGCCGCACTAAGGTCCCAGCATGCTACTCCATATTCCATAACATGCCGCACTAAGGTCCCAGCACGCTACTCCATAATCCATAACTGGCCACACTAAGGTCCCAGCATGCTACTCCATATTCCATAACTGGCCGCACTAAGGTCCCAGCATGCTACTCCATGTTCCATAACTGGCCGCACTAAGGTCCCAGCATGCTACTCCATATTCCATAACTGACCGCACTAAGGTCCCAGCATGCTATTTCATATTCCATAACTGGCCGCACTAAGGTCCCAGCATGCTACTCCATATTCCATAACTGACCGCACTAAGGTCCCAGCATGCTACTCCATATTCCATAACTGACCGCACTAAGGTCCCAGCATGCTACTCTATATTCCATAACTGGCCGCACTAAGGTCCCAGCATGCTATTCCATATTCCATAACTGGCCGCACTAAGGTCCCAGCATGCTACTCCATATTCCATAACTGGCCGCACTAAGGTCCTAGCATGCTACTCTATATTCCATAACTGGCCGCACTAAGGTCCCAGCATGCTACTCCATATTCCATAACATGCCGCACTAAGGTCCCAGCACGCTACTCCATAATCCATAACTGGCCACACTAAGGTCCCAGCATGCTACCCCATATTCCATAACTGGCCGCACTAAGGTCCCAGCATGCTACTCCATGTTCCATAACTGGCCGCACTAAGGTCCCAGCATGCTACTCCATATTCCATAACTGACCGCACTAAGGTCCCAGCATGCTACTTCATATTCCATAACTGGCCGCACTAAGGTCCCAGCATGCTACTTCATATTCCATAACTGGCCGCACTAAGGTCCCAGCATCCTACTCCATATTCCATAACTGACCGCACTAAGGTCCCAGCATGCTACTCCATATTCCATAACTGACCGCATTAAGGTCCCAGCATGCTACTCTATATTCCATAACTGGCCGCACTAAGGTCCTAGCATGCTATTCCATATCCCATAACTGGCCGCACTAAGGTCCCAGCATGCTACTCCATATTCCATAACTGGCCGCACTAAGGTCCTAGCATGCTACTCTATATTCCATAACTGGCCGCACTAAGGTCCCAGCATGCTACTCCATATTCCATAACATGCCGCACTAAGGTCCCAGCACGCTACTCCATAATCCATAACTGGCCACACTAAGGTCCCAGCATGCTACTCCATATTCCATAACTGGCCGCACTAAGGTCCCAGCATGCTATTCCATATTCCATAACTGGCCGCACTAAGGTCCCAGCATGCTATTCCATATTCCATAACTGGCCGCACTAAGGTCCCAGCATGCTACTCTATATTCCATAACTGACCGCACTAAGGTCCCAGCATGCTACTCCATATTCCATAACTGGCCGCACTAAGGTCCCAGCATGCTATTCCATATTCCATAACTGGCCGCACTAAGGTCCCAGCATGCTACTCCATATTCCATAACTGGCCGCACTAAGGTCCCAGCATGCTACTCCATGTTCCATAACTGGCCGCACTAAGGTCCCAGCATGCTACTCCATGTTCCATAACTGACCGCACTAAGGTCCCAGCATGCTACTCCATATTCCATAACTGGCCGCACTAAGGTCCCAGCATGCTACTTCATATTCCATAACTGGCCGCACTAAGGTCCCAGAATGCTACTCCATATTCCATAACTGACCGCACTAAGGTCCCAGCATGCTACTCTATATTCCATAACTGGCCGCACTAAGGTCCCAGCATGCTACTCTATATTCCATAACTGGCCGCACTAAGGTCCCAGCATGCTACTCCATATTCCATAACTGGCCGCACTAAGGTCCTAGCATGCTACTCTATATTCCATAACTGGCCGCACTAAGGTCCCAGCATGCTACTCCATATTCCATAACATGCCGCACTAAGGTCCCAGCATGCTACTCCATATTCCATAACATGCCGCACTAAGGTCCCAGCACGCTACTCCATAATCCATAACTGGCCACACTAAGGTCCCAGCATGCTACTCCATATTCCATAACTGGCCGCACTAAGGTCCCAGCATGCTACTCCATGTTCCATAACTGGCCGCACTAAGGTCCCAGCATGCTACTCCATATTCCATAACTGACCGCACTAAGGTCCCAGCATGCTATTTCATATTCCATAACTGGCCGCACTAAGGTCCCAGCATGCTACTCCATATTCCATAACTGACCGCACTAAGGTCCCAGCATGCTACTCCATATTCCATAACTGACCGCACTAAGGTCCCAGCATGCTACTCTATATTCCATAACTGGCCGCACTAAGGTCCCAGCATGCTATTCCATATTCCATAACTGGCCGCACTAAGGTCCCAGCATGCTACTCCATATTCCATAACTGGCCGCACTAAGGTCCTAGCATGCTACTCTATATTCCATAACTGGCCGCACTAAGGTCCCAGCATGCTACTCCATATTCCATAACATGCCGCACTAAGGTCCCAGCACGCTACTCCATAATCCATAACTGGCCACACTAAGGTCCCAGCATGCTACTCCATATTCCATAACTGGCCGCACTAAGGTCCCAGCATGCTACTCCATGTTCCATAACTGGCCGCACTAAGGTCCCAGCATGCTACTCCATATTCCATAACTGACCGCACTAAGGTCCCAGCATGCTACTTCATATTCCATAACTGGCCGCACTAAGGTCCCAGCATGCTACTTCATATTCCATAACTGGCCGCACTAAGGTCCCAGCATCCTACTCCATATTCCATAACTGACCGCACTAAGGTCCCAGCATGCTACTCCATATTCCATAACTGACCGCACTAAGGTCCCAGCATGCTACTCTATATTCCATAACTGGCCGCACTAAGGTCCTAGCATGCTATTCCATATCCCATAACTGGCCGCACTAAGGTCCCAGCATGCTACTCCATATTCCATAACTGGCCGCACTAAGGTCCTAGCATGCTACTCTATATTCCATAACTGGCCGCACTAAGGTCCCAGCATGCTACTCCATATTCCATAACATGCCGCACTAAGGTCCCAGCACGCTACTCCATAATCCATAACTGGCCACACTAAGGTCCCAGCATGCTACTCCATATTCCATAACTGGCCGCACTAAGGTCCCAGCATGCTATTCCATATTCCATAACTGGCCGCACTAAGGTCCCAGCATGCTATTCCATATTCCATAACTGGCCGCACTAAGGTCCCAGCATGCTACTCTATATTCCATAACTGACCGCACTAAGGTCCCAGCATGCTACTCCATATTCCATAACTGGCCGCACTAAGGTCCCAGCATGCTATTCCATATTCCATAACTGGCCGCACTAAGGTCCCAGCATGCTACTCCATATTCCATAACTGGCCGCACTAAGGTCCCAGCATGCTATTCCATATTCCATAACTGGCCGCACTAAGGTCCCAGCATGCTACTCCATATTCCATAACTGGCCGCACTAAGGTCCCAGCATGCTACTCCATGTTCCATAACTGGCCGCACTAAGGTCCCAGCATGCTATTCCATATTCCATAACTGGCCGCACTAAGGTCCCAGCATGCTATTCCATATTCCATAACTGGCCGCACTAAGGTCCCAGCATGCTACTCCATATTCCATAACTGGCCGCACTAAGGTCCCAGCATGCCACTCCATATTCCATAACTGGCCGCACTAAGGTCCCAGCACGCTACTCCATATTCCATAACTGGCCGCACTAAGGTCCCAGCATGTTACTCTATATTCCATAACTGGCCGCACTAAGGTCCCAGCATGCTACTCCATATTCCATAACTGGCCGCACTAAGGTCCCAGCATGCTACTCCATATTCCATAACTGGCCGCACTAAGGTCCCAGCATGCTACTCCATATTCCATAACTGGCCGCACTAAGGTCCCAGCACGCTACTCCATATTACATAACTGGCCCACTAAGGTCCCAGCATGCTACTCCATATTCCATAACTGGCCACACTAAGGTCTTGTAGACAATTTCCCTGCACTTTGCGCTCCCCTTCTTCAGTGTTCTCATTACGAAGTGCAATGTCTTCCACACTTTCCCAGATGTAGAATTTATCTGATCCGACATTACTTGTCAAGCACTCTCCCAAATACTTGCAGCTGTGGAATTTGTTCCCTGCCCATATGATAGCTATGAAGAACTTTCCCCTTAGTTCTACCAAAAGCAATTGACTTACTTTTCCTAGCATTTGGATAGGTAGAGTCAGGCTGAAAAATCCAATGCCATAGCCGGGGTTTGAAGCACGGATCTCCCAATCTCTAGCCAGTTGCTCAGCCACTGAGCTACCATAGCAACATGCCAGCATAGCATTGAATTTCTCAACTGACTCGCATGTTTCCCGGTAAACCACAAGGTGATTTCAAATTATTTTGAGGTGACAACCCCAATAGCGACTTACAGTGTTGTAAGTAGTCACAGGACTCATAATATAGTCAACTATTATGGTCAACTGGTATTGGATTAATTGTTTTGTCACACAAGCCGTGTCTATGAGTCCTGGGACTTGAGTACTTACAACATTGTAAGTCGCCAATAGGGTTGCCATCTCAAAATAATTTGAAATCACCTTGTGGTTTACCAGGAAACATACGAGTTACTTGAGAAATTCAATACTAAGCCGGCATGCTGCCATGGTAGCTCAGTGGCAGAGCAACCGGCCAGAGATCGGGAGATCCGAGGTTCAAATCCCGGCTATGGCATTGAATTTTTCAGCCTGACTCTACCTATCCAATTCCTGTCCTACACACGGCTTGTGTGAAAAAAAAAATAATCCAACAGCAATTTTGCTAGCATTAATTGTCATTTTTTTTCGGCGATACACCTACTTATTTCATTTAGCTCATCCTGAAGAGCGGTGTCATGCTGGTATTGTGAATCTTATTGTAAATAATACAATCGTCTGGGAACAATCTAATCTGATATTTAATATTTATGGTTATATGGCTACTGAATTTTATGTATGGATTCCAACATTGCCTATACCTGCGAAAGTAAACAGAGAAGTCCCCAAAAGCTCGGTAAACAAAGGCGTAGTCAGTATCAGAGGAAGGCCGCAGGCAATTAAAGCTACGCCTGGTGAAGAGTTTTTATCAGGGAATCAATTCAGACACACACTCTCTGTCTCGAGGCCGACCTGAGGAGCATACAAACGGCAGGAGTTGGAAATTGGGCCCTTAAGTAAAACTACTTGCGTATAACGAGAAATTTCCACGCCCAGGCCATAAACTACAGCGCTACCAACGGAAAAAATAACTAGACACAAACCTGGAAACCACTCCTCTCACAGCCGCATAAATTTCTCAAAGCCTCCTACAACTTCTCCACTACCCCATGATAAATTGCGATAGTGGTGGTCATGCAGCATAAATCTAACTTCATTAGCTTTAAATACTCTCTGAAAATGGTGGTTAGGATTTACATCGCCTTCAACAATGGTTTTCGGATAACATCTGTGAGATTTAGCCAACATTTCTAAAAATTAAAAACTTAATTTGTTTCAAAATAAATTAATATGAAATCAAAACTTTATGAAAATGTTACTTTCTTTACGTAGTACTGCACTCAAATTCTATACCGATATTTTACCCCAAATACACGTTTTAGGGTCCCCTGTAATAAAAAACTCTATTCCATTCACATGACTTTCTCTAGCTGTTCGGCAAGCAAACCTTTTATTCAAAAAGATAATCATAAGCAGTCTTATTACTAACTCACTGTAAATAGAAGGGGAAAAAAGAAAATGCACAGGTTAAAGCTAAGGTCGCTTTAAAAGCCGGTCATTATGTGAAACAACTAAAATTTCAATATCTTTGCTTGCGAAGAGTAAATAAACGAGAAACGAGAAGAAAGAGAACGTAAATTCGTGAAATGTGTACATAGCCAAAATTGAAACCGGTTAATCCCGAATATCTAAAAAACGATTATAATCTTATAAAAATCTGATGTGTTCCATTCACATGACTTTCTCTACATCCCTGCAAAAATATTATTAAAAAGCTTAAGAATTATCCGAAATAATCTTATTACTTGCTTCCTTTTAAGTAGAAGCGAAATAAGGGAGTAGCATAGGTTAAAGTGATAGTCAAAAGCTGGTTGCTATGTGACTGTTGGTCCTTTGTTTGTATGGACAGCAGTTGACAAATATCTGCATGGGAAAAGTTTAAATTCTTCAAAACTGAAACCAATAACAAGGAATATCTCATAAACGATCAGCTCTACGAAAAAAATGCATGTAACATAAACTGTGTGTTTTAAAATGCTCTACACCCTTTTTTTTGTACGATAGGTTTTTGTGTATCTCATACGGTTTATCAGTTATGCAAGATTCCGTAAAATTAATCCAGAATAAAGTAGTCTTCAGAGGCTATTCCTAGAAAATTCAAGATATAAATTTTATTTGTCAAGTAAATATCTTTGATATGCGATATTTTAATCAAAATCGTTAGGCATTTTTGAGAAAATAAAAAGTTCGAAAAAGTTCCATGTAAAGGGTACTTTGTGGTGGGGGATTTTTCTCAAAATCTTCGTGTCGCATCCTGGAAGATAGTAAACTTAAATACCAAATTTGGTGTTTTACCGACTTTTCGTTTTTGAGTTATCGTGTACACAGACACACATACTCACACACGGAGCTTTTTGTGAAAGTGCTTCTGTACCTTCCCTGGTAAGGGCTTTACCACAGGAATGACGTGGATGGCTTATTTGGTAATATTTGTGAAGTTTAGGCTGACGATGTTAAGGTAGTTAGGCTCCTCGAACGGTTGCATTTTTCAGGAACAGCATCCTTTCCCCTGCTTCGCTGGTGTTTAATTTAATAAAAATTGTTTTTGTTGGCGAATTTTTGGTTGACCACTGCCAGTAGTGGGAGGGGGGAGTACTTGGTTCAATTATTTCGCTGTTGGCTGGTTTGAAGCCGTTGTTACCGGGGCTGCCCGCAAGCCATGCGGGGAACCCAATACCACCTGTACCGACGTTCAGTAAGTACTCCCCCAGCGATCTGACAAGTGCGTTCTCATGTTCGCCCAATCTGGCGTAAAATTTCTGAGCCCGGCGCCTAATAACATCTTCTACATATGGGAGGGCCGAAGCTTCATGAAGTAGCCTCAAAGGGAAACGCCGACATACAGACTATATGGACCGGAGTCCTCTATTCTACCAGAGAAGCCAGGAGTCTGCTGCCATGCCCCACACATCGTAGGCGTAGAGCATCAGAGGGACTACGAGCCCCTTGAAAATACGTAACTTTAAGTGAACCGGCATTTGGGAGGCCAGAACAGGGTAAAGGGCTGCCACCAGTCCGACGTTCCCCGCACGTGTTCACGAAAAGTTAGGCCCTTATCAAGAGTGACGCCTAGGTATTTGATGGAATTTCCCCACACTATCCTCTGGCTTTGATAAGAAAAGTTGGGTATTTGGGCTATTGCGGGGCGTTTTCTGGAGAACAGAACAGCATGAATTTTGTCACTGTCTGCACCAGTCCTAGACGGGACGGAGGTGTGTCTATATGGGATTGAAGGCTCTGCGTATATGTTCCTGTCTGTGCGGTAGAGCAGGGTGTCATCAGCAAACTGGGCCATGTTGGCGCCCTGCACTATAGGGAAGTCTGCCATAAAGAGGCTAAATAAGATGGGTGATAAGACAGAGCCTTCGGGGACTCACCTCGTTGGGGTTTTGTGTTTACGTTAGCCCCTCAACCACTACTATGAAGGTGCGTTGGTGTAGGTAGCTGTGTATGATGTTGATCAGCTGTCTGTGTAGGCCAATCTGGATGAGTTTATAAAGGAGGCCCTCATGCCAGGTGGTTGAGAAGGCCTTCTTGGCGTCCAATGACACCGCTGGTGTGAAGGCCCCATCCTAGAACCTCAGGGCGGCAGCTTTCCGCAGCAGCTGTTGGCTGGGGCCGAGTGCCCAGGACGAAATCCAAACTGATGGAATGGGACGGCTTGAATTTCGACTACCTGTGGGCCTCGCCCTGAACTGGAAGCAGACGAAATGAGGGAAACTGTCTCTTTCGACATTCAGTGGGTAAGTACTCCCCCAGCAATCTGACAAGTGCGTTCTCATGTTCGCCCAATCTGGCGTAAATTTTCTGAGCCCGGCGCCTAATGACTTCTTCCACATATGGAAGGGCCGAAGCTTCATGAAGTAGCCTCAAAGGGAAACGTCGACATACAGAATATATTGGCCGGAGTCCTCTATTCTGTACCCGCTGTAACTAGAGAAGCCAGGAGTCTGCTGCCATGCCCCACACTTCGCAGGCGTAGAGCATCACAGGGATTATGAGCGCATTGAAAGGATGTAGCTTTAAGTGGACCGGTATTTAAGTTGGGTATCTGGGCTATTGCGGGGCGTTTTCTGGTAAACAGAGCAGCATTGTTTTTGCCCGGGTTAACGGACATCCGCTACTGTCTGCACCAGCCCTGAACGAGACGGAGGTGTGTCTGTATAGGTTTGAATTCTCTGCGTATGTTCCTGTCAGTGCGTCCTGCACGGACGTCATCAGCAAACTGGTCCATGATGACGCCCTGCCATAAAAAGGCTAAACAAGGTGGGTGATAATACAGAGCCTTCGAGGACTCCGCCTCGTAGGGGCTTTATCCTAATTTGTTCTTTTGTGATTTCAAAGCCAGAATTTAGCAACCTACGTTTTGAAGAGTGGGAGAGAAATTAATATAAACGGAACACATCACGTTTTTATTTTGCAGTATTATTAAACCAACGAAGTGATCTACGTCTGCAACAAGATATCAGAAAGTTTAATACAGAAAGAGTGAGGTTATTGCTACGGGGAAGAAATACAGTATTTGTTGTGATAATGCACACTGTGCTGCCCTCTCTGAAAAGCGACATGACATATTATCCTTGTTTTTCCATTTAGCTGCTGCCTGTTTACGGATGACAGCTAAAGCCCTACATTTAATTCCCCGCATTTCAAATCTGTCAACCGATGCAAATGATAAAGGACGTTTTTATTATTAAAAGCACCGAGCCTTTGATCATTAAAAATATTTTTTTTTAGTTTCTATCAAATGCAAGCGGATTTTTGTGCAGTAATGCCAACTGCTTTCCTTTTTTTTTTTTTTCCCCCTGCTACGAATTTAAAAGGGTAAAAACTAAATAAAATATATCTACCTGTTGAAATTTCATCACGGATAAATTCAGTGAAACGTTTTAATTATAACTCTGTAAAGTTCATTGCTTTACTTGTAAACGAAATTAGTTCACTTTTACAGAAACTATGCTCTGTGAACTGCATTTTGTAGGTTCTCGGTCCAAATCCCCTGCGCCGGATAATCGGGCTCAGGTTTCTCCTAACAAGCAAACAATCTCATGGGGCAGATAAAAATGTGATTTTTACTTTCTCTACACGTACTATGTACAGAGAAGGTATTGCAATGCACCCAAAAATTCCATACCGAGATTTAACGGGATTATATGTTTTGTTACCCCCTATATCCAAAAAAAGCATTTTTAGAAAAATTTCCCTGTGTGTGTGTGTGTGTGTCTGCAGGCAGCATAGTTCAAAAACGAAAAGTGCATTAAGAACAAAACTTGGTATTAAGTTTTGTATCTTCCAAGGATGTGATAGGAAGATTATCAAGAAAATCCCCCCACCCCCAACTACCCTTAATTTTTTTCGAAAATTTTAATTTTCTGAAATGGCTCTAACAGTTTTGATTAAAATGTCGTATATTAAAGATATTTACCTGACAAATAAAATGTATATCTTGAATTTTCTGGGAATAGCCTCTAAAAACCTTTTTATTCTGGATTATTTTTATTGAATTTTGCGTAATTGGTAAACCGTAAGAGACACACAAACTCCTACCACACAAGAAATGTAAAAAACGACATAAAACATCATTTATGTGATATCAGTTTGAGCATGAATAAATAGAATCATAAACTTTTTAACAATAATTTGTTGCACAGATGTAGAAAAAGTCAAGTGAATGGAACACATCAGAATTTTATAACACGAGTGAGATAACAATAAGAACAGTTGATGTTTGATTTTATGTGAGAAGAAATCAAATTTCTTACCTCTCGGTAGTAATACACATCTGAACATATTCCGTGTAGTAATGATATCCCAAAAAATCTGATGTGCTCCATTCACATGACTTTCTCTACATCTCTGCAACAAATTATTGTTAAAAAGTTTATGCTTCTTTTACTTCATGCGAATCGAGGAAAAATTAGCAGAAATATTCTTATTACTTGCTTCCTTGTAAGTAGAAGCGAAATAAGGGAGTACCATAGGTTAAAGTGATAGTCAAAAGCTAGTTGCTATGTGACTGAAATTCTTTTGTTTGTACAGACAGGAGTTGACAAATTCCAGTATGAGAAAAGTATACGTTTTCTAAATCGGAAACCAATAACAAGGAATATCTAAAAAACGACATACTCCACGAAAAAATATTATATGACGTAAACTGTGTGTTTTAACGTGCTCTACATTTTTTATGTGGTAAATATTTGTCCATCTCTTACGGTTTAGCAGTTATGCAAAACTCCGTACAATTCATCCAGAATAAAGTAGTCTTCAAAAGCTATTACTAGAAAATTAAGGATCTAAATTTTATTTTTCAGGTAAATATCTTTAATATACGATATTTTAATCAAAACCATTGCAGCTATTTTTTAAAAAAATTAAAATTTTCGAAAAAAGCTCCATGTAAAGGGTAGTTGGGGTTGGGTTGAAAATCTTCGTATCGCCTCCTTGGAAGATACCAAACTTAATACCAGGTTTGGTATTCAACGGTGTTTTCGTTTTTGAACTATGCTGTTCACAGACACACACACGGACATTTTGCTAAAAATGCTTTTTTTTTTTTTGGATTCAGGGGGACCAAAAACATGTATTTCCGGTGAAATCTCGGTATGGAATTTTTGGGTGCATGACAATACCTTCTCTATATAGCATGTATACAGTACGTGAGAAAATAAAAATGTCTTTGACTCAAAATATAATTACAAATAATAGTCATTTATATTATAAATGGCTTAAGCAGACTTATTTGTGAGAGGAATGTTTAGAACACGAACGCGTAAGCATACAACTTTTTATCCTATCCTAATACTAAGTGAAATACCCTTATATTTATTAATATTAATATTATTAGAGTCGCCATTACGAGCAATTGAATTTTAGTCGTGACGTAGATAGTGTTTTGTTTGTTCGTTGCTGCGTAACCCCGCCGGAATAAACAGTTTCAATTCTGGTTGTTTAAACTGCACCAAATAAATCAATAAATGAATGAAAATGGATATTCCAGGAGAAGTTTTTCATTCTGCGGTACTTAGTTTGTTACCCGACAAGTCCAAGGACTTATATGACAAGGAATTTTCATTATTTAAAGAATGGAGAGCTGACAAAGAAGTTAAAATAATTTACACTGAAATAAATACTTATTTTAGTTGTTTCCTAGGATACATGACTTTTTAAACTTTCTATAGCCCGTATGGACTATCTATAGAGAAGGTATTGTATTCCACGCAAACATAAGATGTCGAGATTTCACCGGAAATACACGATTGAGATCTCCTGAACTCAAAAAGACCATTTAAAAAAAAAACATTTGTGTTTCTGGGCACCATAGCTCAAAAACGAAAAACATACCAAACATTTAAGTTCAGTATCTTCCAAGGATGCGACAAAGATTTTCAAGAAAATCCCCTCACACAACTACTCTTTACATGGAACTTTTTTTTTGAAACTTTTGATCTTCTCAAAAATAGTTCAAACGATTTTGATTAAAATATCATATATTAAACTATTAACACGACAAATAAAAGTATATCTTAGCTTTTCTGGGAATAGTCTCCGAAGACCCCTACATTCTGGATTACTTTAGTATATCTTGCAAGCCATAAGAAGTAAATAACACATTCAAAGGGTCGTGAGTTCGAATCTTGCTTAGGGCGAGTTACAGATAATGTTTTTTTCCAAGTTTTCCCTTATCCTGAGAAAACGAACGTAGAATAACTTTAACTCCATGGACCCCGAGATCATTTGAGCATCATTTCACCAATTTTATTCATCGTCCGATATGACCAACCAGGCTAAAGGACGTTAAGCTACAAAAAAAAAAACTACACAAAAATGTACATCTCATTAAAACAGATAATGTTATTTACATTATTTTGTAGAGTTAACAGTTTTTTAGATATTCCGGATTATTGGTTTCCATCTTTCTTCTCGTTTCTCGCTTCTTTATTTCTTCGTTGGTTTGAAACTGCTGCCCTCCTAGGCACGTCTTCAGTTCAGGAAAAGGTGAAAGTCTCTGGGTGCCAGGTCGAAAATGTCCCACTGAAATTGTTCAAGGAGCCGATGTGTTGTGCCAGCAGTGTGTGGACGAGCGTTGTCATGGATCAACACAATTCCTGAAGTCAGCATTCCTCTTCGTTTGTTTTGAATGACTCTCCGCAAACGTCGTAAAGCACGAAGATCTTCGAAACAACGTCAATGCTCATTTGAAATCATAAATGTTCGGTGATTATGTTGAAAAGTAACCATAAGTGTACAAAACTTTTAGTAATAAAATAATTGTTTTCTATGGAAAAAAATAAACGGCGCTTTTATAAGCTGGTGGTATAGAAGTGGAGTATGTAACACGCCTGGCATGTTAGTAAGCACAGATGCATAACCACGTCCATCACTCGGCAAGACTACCGTTAAAATGTGAGAGATGAAGACATAGCATACCAACCGTTGAAATATCACACTCGTCCATCCATTATACATGGACATCAAACGATAACAATGTTCTCCTTCATCGCTCGGCATCTGAGCAATTTCACGCCACGTTCACAGATCTGCTGTACACGAAAATATTCCCTGCTTCTTGGGTGTTCCTTCTTTTTTTTTGTTGCACACTGACACTTCCATACTGCATGTCAGACAGACAGAATATTTATAGAGAACGTATTGTATTACACCCAAAAATTCGATACCGTGATTTCATCAGAAATACATGTTTGTATTCCATTCACATGACTTTCTCTACATCTCTGCAACAAATTGTAGTTAGAAAGCTTATGCTTCTATTTACTTCATGCCAATCGAGAAAAAATTAGCAGAAATAGTTTTATTACTTGCTTCCTTGTAACTAGAAGCGAAATAAGGGAGTAGCATAGGTTAAAGTGATAGTCAAAAACTGATTTTTATGTGATTGAAGTTCCTTTGTATGGACAGGAGTTGACTAATTCTCATATGAGAAAAGTAAGTTTTTTAAAGCTGAAACCAATACCAAGGAATATCTAAAAAACGATCAATTCCACGAAAAAATGCATATATCTTAAATTGTGTGTTTTAACGTGCTGTACATTTTTTTTTTTTTTTTGTAGTAAGTTTTTGTGCATCTCTTACGGTTTAGCAGTTATGCAAAATTCCATAAAATTCATCCAGAATGAAGTAGTCTTCAGAGACTGTTTCCAGAAAATTCAGGGTATACATTTTATTTATCAGGTAAATATCTTTAATATACGATATTTTAATTAAAATCGTTAGAGCCATTTTTTAGAAAATCATCATTTTCGAAAAATGTTCCATGTAAAGAGTAGTTTGATGTGGGGGGATTTTTCCCAAAATCTTCGTGTCGGATCCCTGGAAGATACTAAACTTAAATATCAAGTTTGGTGTTTTACCGACTTTTCGTTTTTGAGTTATCGTGTTCACAGACACACGGACCTTTTTCTGAAAATGCTTTTTTAGGATTCAGGGTACATTAAAACATATATTTCCGGTGAAATCTCGGTATCAATCTTTTCGGTGGAGTGCAATACCTTCTCTATACACTATATATGTACACTATATATAGTACGTGTAGAGAAAGTAATAGATAAAACAGATCGTTTTAAAACCAATTTTAGATTGATTACAGAACATAATAGGTCATTCACCCTTAAAGTAGTTTACTTATAACTCCAGATAGGTTTATAGTCTCTGATAATTCAATGAAATATGCATAATTGAGAAATAAGTCTATGAAAATGATGCCTTTATCATTAGAAAGGCAAACTAAAACATCTGCCGCGAGCAAAAGAAGCGAAAGTGAATTACATTTTATATAGCATACTCCTTGGGCTGGGTATAGTCCGTCTCTAGACCACTTAGGTCAACCCACAGAGTCATTAAATGCAAACTAGCCAGAGAGTCTAGAAATGAAGACATACGCGGACAATTTATCCAGTGTCGGATTGCAAACTCCAGCTAATATTCTTTATCAATTTATGTATTACTTGCTGTTTTATCTGACCTTGCAGGGTTAAGGGGAGGCAAAATGGGAATTTCATAAGATTTTTCCATTTTTAATTGCATATGAATATTTCGAATATGCTGCTCATTTTAGTATAACTTCCATAGACATATGCTATTTGTAAACAGTTTTAAAATATTGTTGAAAATAATCGTACGTTGTATTTTTTTAGAACATTTTGATACACTCACTTGGTAAAATATAAAAAAACTTTGTAAATATGAGTGTGTTAGGGAAGCTATTTTTACTTTCTCTACACGTACTATGTACTTAGTGTATACAGAGGGTATTCTAATGCACAAAAAAATTCCATAACGAAGTTTCACCGGAAATACATGTTTTGGGTCCCCCTGAATCCAAAAAAAGCATTTTTGGAGAAAGGTCCGTGTGTGTATGTGCATATCCCTAAAACGGAAATACCCAGCTTGGTATTTATGTTTGATATCTTACAAGGATGTGACAGGAAGAATTTAAAGAAAATCTTCCACCCCAAACTACCTTTTAAATGAAAAAACTTTCGAAAATTTTGATTTTCTCAATAATGGCTCTAACGATTTTGATTAAAATCTTTTATATCTAAGATATGTACATGTTATACAAAATATATGTCTCTTGAATTTTCTGGGAATATCCGCTAAATACATCTTTATTCTGGATATTTTTTATTGAAATATATATAATTGGTAAACCGTAAGAGATCGACAAAAACTTACTGTAGAAAAAATGTAGATTGCCATAAAACACACAATTTATGTCATATACATTTTTTCGTGGATTTGGTCTTTTTTGAGATATTCCTTGTTATTGGTTTCAGCTTTAAAACACTTACACATTTGTCATACAGGAATTTGTCAACTCCTGTCCATACAAAAAAAGGAACCTCAGTCACATAGCAACAAGTTTTTGACTATCACTTTAACCTATGGTACTCGCTTATTTCGTTTCTACTTACAAGGAAGCAAGTAATAAGACTATTTCTGCTAATTTTTTTCTCGATGAGCATGAAGTAAATAGAAGCATTGACTTTTTAAGAATACTTTGTTGCAGAGATGTAGAGAAAGTAATGTGAATGGAGCACAGCAGATTTTTTCTTTGGGAGTCTCTAAACATGTATTCTCGGTATCAAATTTTGTATAGAATGCAATACCTGCTCTATCTACTAAGTAAATTGTACATACGTGCTAGTGAAAGTAAAAAATAGCAAAAACTTGGTAGTAGCATAATCTTTCTACTGCCTACGAGGTTTCAGAAGTAGGTAAGATGTTTTTGGAACTGCCTATAGCATCCTCATAATCTCTGCTACCGCATTTTAAATCCCTTTCTCTGCAGTATCTGCAGTATTTTTCTTATAATCTCAACTTTATGAATATAGCGATATAATGGAATACATTCCGGGCCAGTGAATTCTTTCTAAAGTTGCCAGCAGATGTCTCTAGCAATGCTGCAGGGCATTGATCCCTTCTCCAGATTGCCGTTTTGTGCATCATTTGCCAGACGCTATACAATAATTACATATACACATTGTTTTTGTGCAATCTCTTATCTGTTTCATGGCCACCAGATGGCAGTAAAGGAACTCAGTTGACAGGTTTACGAAGTGACGCTCGATGCCACTCAACAAGCGAATATCGTCTGGTTGCTAGGCATTTAACAAATGACTGCACATGTCTCAAACAGACTAGCGTAAATACCAGATAACTGAATGGCAATGGATATGATATTTTCCATTGCATTCCGTCACAAAAACCATTTCATGTGTTTACATTCACATGATCTGCTCTTCTACAAACCTTATTATTAACTTCTCTTAATACATATAGCAAGTTCGTATTCCAACCAAAAATGATGACGAGATCCCATCACAAATACATATTAAGGCGCACTAAATTAAAAAAAAACTGGTGTGTTACATTCACATGACTTTCTCTATATCTCTGCAACAAATTATTTTTAGAAGCTTATGCTTCTATTTACTTCCTGCTAATTGAGAAAACATTAGCAGAAATAGTCTTATTACTTGCTTCCTTGTAAGTAGATGCGAAATAAGGAAGTACCATAAGTTAAAGTGATAGTCAAAGGCTGGTTGCTATGTGACTGGTTCCTTTGTATGGACATGAGTTCACAAAGTCCTGTATGAGAAAAGTATAAGTTTTTTATAGCTGAAACCAAAAACAAGGAATATCTCAAAAACAATCACCTCCACGAAAAAAATGTATGTAACATTAATTGTGTGTTTTAAAGTGCTCTACATCTGTTGTGTGGTAAGCTTTTGTCCATCTCTTGTGGTTTAGCAATTATGCAAAATTCCGTAAAATTGACCCAGGATGAAGTAGTCTTCAGAGGCTATTCCCAGAAAATTCAAAATATGTATTTTACTTGTCAGGTAAATATCTTTAATATGCGATATTTTAACAAAAATCGTTAGAGCCATTTTTTAGAAAATCAAAATTTTCGAAAAAAGTTCTATGTAAAGAGTAGTTGAGGTGGGGGGATTTTTCTCAACATCTTCGTTTTGCATCCTTGGGAGATACTAAACCTAAATAGCAAGTTTGGTATTTTACCGACTTTTCTTTTTCGAGTTATCGTGTTCACTGACACACGGACAAACTGACATACGGACACACATACACGGACCTTTTTCTGAAAATACTTTTTTTGGATACAGGGGGACCCTGAAACATATATTTCCGGTGAAATCTCGATATCGAATTTTTGGGGTGGAGTGCAATGCCTTCTCTATACACTATGTGATGTGTTCCATTCACCCGACTTTCTCAATATCTCTGTAACAAATTAATGTTAAAAGTTTTTTCTTCTAATTCATGCTAATCGAGATAAGTATTAGCTGAAATTGTACCATCACCCACTCCCCTGTAAGTACAACCGATAGTCAAATCTTTTAAAAACCGTTTGCCATATGCTTGAATGGGTACTGTAAAACAGAAACAAATAATATCTAAGGAATATCTAAAAAGTGGTCAACTCCACGTAAAAAATGTATATGACAAATTGTGTTTTTTAACGATATCTGCATTTTTTGTGCAAAATTCATCCAATTATGCAAAATTTATCCAAAATGAAGGGTTTTCAGAGGCTATTTCCAAAAAAAAAATTCAATATAACATTTTATTTGTCATGTAAATATCTTTAATTTAATATATTTAATTCAATACTTTTCGAAATATATTCCATGTAAAAGGCAGCTTGGGGATGGGGATATTCCTGAAAATCTTCGTGTCCCATTCTTGGAAGATACTCAACTCAAATACCAAATTGGTGCTTAAAGATCTTTTCGTTTTTGAGCTATGCTGTCCACAGACACACACATGCATTATTTATTTACTTATTTTTTCTTAAAATTATTTTTTCTACGACCGAGCGTAATTGAGTAGTTTACGAGCTCATTTCAGATCCCTAACTTGAATTTTACGGAAACCACGCGCAAAGAAGTGCAGCAAGCGTATGGTAATTTTGTTTCAACCTTATGTTCACTAAAATAATTCACGATATTAGTGTGTATACATCACTCATCAACAGACAAACAATTAAAATTAGTCGTGCACGATATAATGTTATGTTCAACGTCAATAAGTGACAAATATTCTTTCGCAGCTCTAAGGATATCATAATTCTCACAGAACAACAATAATATTGGTTTGTCATGGCCTGCTATAACCGTACCGTCATCGCGCCCAGCAATGCGAAATAAATAACCAACTATAACCTTTGGTGAATGGCTCAAACTTAACCTCAAAGCTATTTTATCTTTTGTTGCTTTTCTTTTAATATCTGTTTGATACGCGAGCGTAAAGTTTCTTTTTGATTCTCCACTTCGTCTCACAATATTTCCGCTCGAATCAAAGACCATAACTTTACGCCCTTACATAATAAGTAACTATTTTTGGACTCAGGAATTTTCAAAACATTTTTTTTTTACACTGAAATCTCAGTATCGAATATTTCAGCGTCAAAGCATAATTTGAAAATCTTGAGTCGAAAAACGCATTTTTAGTTCTTGCTAATCGAGATAAACATTAACAGAAACGGTCCTATTACTTGCTTCCTTGTCAGTAGAAGGGAAATATGGGAATACACTAGGTTAAACCAACAGTCTGTTTTAAAATGTGGTTGCTATGGGATTGAAATCCGTTTCTTTGTGTGGTCAGGAGTTGACAAGTAACAAGGAAAATCTCGAAAATGGTGGAAAAATGGTTATGACAAATTGTGCGTTTTGAGGAGCTCTATATTTTTGTGTAGTAAGTTTTTGTCAATCACTTAAAGTTTAATAGTTATAGAATATTTAGTTAAACACAGTATTTTCAACACCTAAGTGAGAGTAAAGAATTCAGTAGTACTTTTTACTTTCTCTACACGTACTATGTACATAGTGTATAGAGAAGGTATGGTAATGCATCCAAAAACTCGATACCGAGATTTCACTGGAAATACATGTTTTGGGTCCCCCTGAACAAAAAAAATGTTTGAAAAAAGGTGCCTGTGTGTGTTTGTGTACAGCATAGCTCAAAAACGAAAAGAGCGTTAAATACCAAACTTGGCATTTAAGTTTGGTATCTTCCAAGGATGCGACACGAAGATTTTCAAGAAAATCCCGACACCCCAGACTACCCTTTGCATGGAAAAGATTTCGAAAATTTTGATTTTCTTAAAAATGGCTCTAAAATTTTCGTATGAAATCTCTTATATTTAAGGTATTTACTTGCCAAATAAAATGTATATCTTAACTTTTCTGGGAATAGTCTCGAAAAATCTCTTTATTCTAGATGATTTTATTGCATTTTTCATAACTGGTAAACCGTAAGAGATAGACAAAAACTTACTGCACCAAAAATGTAGATCACGTTAAAACACACAATTTCTGTAATATACGTTTTTTTCTTGGATTTGGTCGTTTTTGAGATATTCCTGGTTATTGGTTCAGCTTTAAAAAACGTTTACTTTTTCCATACAGGAGTTTGTCAACTGCTGTCCATACAAACAAAGGAACTTCAGTCCCTTAGCAACCAGATTTTGACTATCACTTTAAACTATGGTACTCCTTTATTTTGCTTCTACTTGCAAGGCAGCAAGTAATAAGGCTATTTCTGCGAATTTTCCTCCATTAGCATGAATTACTTTATTTGAACAAAAATTGCAATAAAAGTTGAACCTGTGGAGAAAGTCCTGTGGCTACATGTCTGTGGGTTTGAAACTGCAAGTTGTAACTGAAACGGATCTACGAGGTTGGTTTTTCACGGTGTTGGACGTCACGACCGGAACTTCTCTCTGTAACAACTTCATCTGCAGTTAATGGAAACTGCCGCCGCACAAGTTCCACTTAATCAGAAAACTTGGTGCCGACCGACCGCGTCAATTTGTCCACCTGGGCTCACAAGTAATATCCTTCTCCATTAACCTCGTGCATATCACAAATTTAACCAAACCTTTTCACAAATTAAAGCAACTTTACTTTCTCTATACGCACTGTGTACATACTATATAGAGAACGTATTGCACTCCACCAAAAATTTGATACCGAGATTTTACCGGAAATATATATGTTTTAGGGTCCCCTTTAACTAAAAAAAGAATTTTCGGAAAAAGGTCCGTATGTGTGTCCGTGAACACGGTAGCTCAAAAACGAAAAATCGGTAAAATGCCAAACTTGATATTTAAGTTAAGTATCTTTCAGGGATGCGACACGAAGATTTTGACAAAAATACCCCAACCTCCAACTACCCTTTACATGGAACTTTTTTTTCGAAAATGTTGATTTTCTCAAAAATGGCTCTAGCAATTTTGATTAAAATTTCGTATATTAAAGATATTTATTCTGGATGAATTTTACGGATTTTTGAATAACTGCTGAACCGTAAGAGATGGACAAAAACTTACTACACGAAAAATGTAGAGCACGTTAAAATACACAATTTATGTTATATACATTTTTTCGTGGAGTTCATTCCTTGAGACATTCCTTGTTTTCGGTTTCTGTTTTGAAAAACTTATACTTTCCTCATACAGGAATTTGTCAACTGCTGTCCATACAAACAAAGGAACTTCAGTGACATAGCAACCAGCTTTTGACTATCACTTTAACCTATGGCACTCCCTTATTTCGCTTCTACTTACAAGAAAGCAAGTAGTAAGACTATTTCTGCTATTTTTTTCTAATTAGCATGAAGTAAATAGAAGTATAAGGTTTTTAAGAATCATTTGTTGCAGAGATATAGCGAAAGTCATGTGAATGGTACACATTAGTTTTTTTTTTTCTTTACTTTTTGTAGAGCGTGTGTAGCGACGGTATATTAGCCTGCTATGTATTTTACAAATTTAATTATTCATTTTGTATCGATTTAATGTAAGAAATATCTGCTTCAGTAGAACGCAGAAGCTTAGGGTGTAGAAGCTGCTATTATGCTCGCCAAGGTTACTTGCTTTGTTAATGCTAGTGACACAATTACCTTTATAGAGCAAGAGTTTTAGAGCATCAGAGACACGCAACAGGCTGAATTTTAGAGAAAGGCTATTTCCCTAAAAGCCAGGAACTCAGGACTTTTTCATTATAAAGAGTAGTCACGTGGGTTGAATACAAGGAACTTACCAAGTTAGTCACGCGACACCGCTATTTTTCGCGCTTCTTTTTAGCCAATCAGGAATGAGTGCAATATTGGAGATTTCAGGTATTTAAGCGATGAGTGTACAAGGAATCAGGCTATCGTGAATGTTACTCTGACTGCGAAGCTTAATGTTACTTTTACTGTAATTCTGAAGGTGATAGTGTTTAGGGGTGCTGTTGCAATATATTCTGTTTGCTATGACCATCGACAATAAGAACTCAGCAAAGCAGAAATTAGCTCGAAGTGATATTATATCAATGTTTTCATGTCGGGAATCGCTCGTACGGTTAGTGCTTTAACCAACAACAAAGAAGAATAAAAGTATTCCTTTTAGTGAAATCATTTGAAATATCTTGAGCCCACCCCGGATTACATACCTGAGTTATTCTTTTGCCCCCTGAGGAGAGTCAACTGTACTACAGGGATAAGCATAGCCGGCGCTGCAAAGGACTCTCAGAGGTATGTACACGTTTTCTTATAGAGTATTTCACTGCTGCTAATCCTTGACCGACTCCGAGATAGACAAACATACCAGCGAAATCTTAGCGCACAGCGACAATGTACAACGTACATCATGGATAGAGAGGGTACTAATTTCACCAAAAATTCCATGTCAAGATTCCACCGGAAAAATATGTTTTGAGTTCCGCCAGTCCAAAAAAGAAATATGAAAAAGGTCCATGTGTGTGTCTGTGGACAGCATAGCTCAAAAACGAAAATACCATTAAATACCAAACTTGGTATTTATGTTTGACATCTTTCATGCATCCGACACAAAGATTTTCAAGAAAATCCTCCCACCCCAAAATACGTTTTACATAAAAACATTTTTGAAAATTTAGTTTTTCTCAAAAATAGCTAACAGTTATAGTTAAACCTCTTATATTTAAGATAGTTATAGGTCAAATATAAAATGTACATCGTGATTTTTCCTGGGAATAGCCTCTTCAGACATCTTTGTTCTGGATGGATTTTTCTGAATTTGAGATGTGTGGTAAACGTACTACACAAAAAATGTAGATCTTGTTAAAACACACAATGTATATCCTATACATATTTACTTTCTCTACACATACTATGTACATAGTGTATAGAGAAGGTATTAATAATGTACCCAAAAATTCATTACCGAGATTTCACCGGAAAGACATGTTTTGAGACTCCCTAAATCAAGAAAAGCATTTTTAGAAAAATGACCGTGTATGTGTCTGTCTGTCTGTCTGTCTGTCAGTGTGTATTTGTATGTGTCTGTGGGCAGCATAGCTCAAAAACGAAAAGTCCGCTAAAAACCAAACTTGGTATTTAGGTTTGGTATCTTCCAAGGATGAGATTTTCAAGAAAATCCCGCCACCCGCAACTACCCTTTACATGGAACTTTTTTCGAAAATTTTGATTGTGATTAAAATGTTGTATATTAAAGACATTTACCTGACAAATAAAATGTATATTTTGAATTTTTTGGAATAGCCTCTGAAGACTACTTTATTCTTAGTGAATTTTACGGAATTTTACATAACTGCTAAACCGTAAGACATAGACAAAAGCTTACCACACAAAACATGTAGAGCACATTAAAACACACAGTATATGTCATATTCATTTTTTTCATGGAGTTGATTGTTTTAGATATTCCTTCTTTTTAGTTTCAGCTTTAAAAAACTTATACTTTTCTCATACAGAAATTTGTCTACTCCTATCCGTACTAACAAAAGAACTTCAGTCACATAGCAACCAGCTTTTGACTATACTTTAGCCTATGCTACTCCCTTATTGCTCTTTTACTTACAAGGAAGCAAGTAATAAGATTATTTTACTAATTTTTCTTGAGTAGGATGAAGAAAATAGAAGGACAAGCGTATTAACAATTATTTGTTGCAGAGGTGTAGAGAAGGCCATGTGAATGGTACAGACATATTTTTTAATAATTTCCTTTTCCTCAAACACACGTACATTCATTCTCGAATACATACTTTCAGACTCTGTGGAAGTTAGGAAATTATTCCGGTTTAAAACATCTCCATAGGCAGGAATCGAACCCGGTACCACCGGGTGAGAAGCCAGTTCGCTGACCACTCGGACAGTGTACTTTGTTATGTATGTATTTACCTGAAGAAGATATAGGTCTAAAACGCGAGTAAAATAATCTACTTTGGTTAGTTTTATACCAAAGTACGTAGAAGTAAAAGAGAAAATTTCGTGTGTGTTCCCGGAATGGAAGGAGTACACCTGGAGTTAATAACTAGACGGGCATTTCATTATCCTTTGACCCTGGAGGGCTGTAACGGCTCCCGGGGTGGCCTGCTAGGTAGATTATTATCTCTGTAACACAGGCTCCCCATTGTTCCCTTCTTCTTTCTTCAGCATGGACCAATCCTCATCTACAGACATTTCCAGCAGTTTATCTTCCACAATTATTACACTCACTCAACTCTATCGGCGAAATTCCCCTTAAAAATTCGTTTCCGAGATTTCATGTTGTGTGAGGTCTTGAAACGAAAAAGTCATCATGTTCAGGCTATTGTTACAAAAAACTAATCGACATGTTATCAAAGATAAATCTTCATTACTCACTTCTTTATAGACAGGTGCATGTAAGTAAAACACTATCATGGAGATTGATTTTTCACTGTCGCTTCTTTATTCATTGCCACTTCTCTACTGATGTACTGCAGTTTTCATATCACTTCAAAAATGAGAGTTACTTCTGTGCTAGTCTTATTTACTTCAGTTTTCTACGACACCGCACTAGTGTCATTTACTTCAGTTTTCAACTACACTTCACTAGTGTAATTTACTTCAGTGTTTAGCGACACTTCACTAGTGTCATTTACTTCATTTTTCATTGACACTTCACCAGTATGATTTACTTCAGTTTTCATTGACACTTCACTAGTGGCATTTACTTCAGTTTTCATCGACACTTCACTAGCTTGTTTTAGTTCATTTTTCACAGTAACTCCACTATCATGACTAAATTCAGATTTCCCTGCCAGGAAACATGATTTATTTCAGTTTTCACCGTCACTTCTCTAGTGTGATTTACTTTAGTTTTATCGATACTTCAATAGTGATTTAGTTCAGTTTTCATCGATACTTCACCAGTGTGATTCACCTTAGGTTTCATTGATACTTCACTAACGGTATTTATTTCAGTTTCGTCGATACCTCACTAGTGAGATTTAATTCAGTTTCAGTCCATACTTCACTAGATTGATTTACTTCAGTTTTCCTCCCGATAGTTGTGTGATGAACTGTGCGTAAAGTAGCATGGTCCTCCTTCCACATCAGTCACTGGGGAGTCGAACACAAGACTCCTCTAATCTCTCAGGTATTTTCAATATAGTATTGTAAGTTTTGGGTGGAATATTATGGTTTCTCTACCTAGATTCAAATCAGATGTTACAGCAATTGGAAAATTCAAATTCTATATCTCGATTTACAACAATACATTCTAAAATAACACATTTCTGCAAGAAAACATCAACTGGACACCTGTTTTAATCCTTGCTCCAGGCACATCTCGTTAATGGTGTTGTTCCAGTCGTTTGTCAGCTGTTTCTCATCAGCCAACTAATATTTCATTTGTTAGCATACAGGTAACATGTGCATTAAACCCGCGAACATCAAAGGCACAAAAAGCTCTAAATTAATGATCGGGTTTGCAATTTGGCACACGTGCATTTCCGCGACCTGAACACACACAGCTGCTGCCTGGGGTGCGGAGTGACAGGCTGACGAGAGAATTATAATAGCGCTAATAACATGTATTACCCCATTGCAAAATATGATTGCAAGTAATAAACTAAGAGTGTGCCAAATAGCGAAATCTGGTGTGTACCCGCCTGGTAGCGTGTCTGGCTCCCATGCAACAGGTCGTGGGTTCGAATCTCGCTTAGGGTGAGTTACCCAGAAAAGGTTTTTTTTCGGGGTTTTCCCTTATCCCGAGAAGATGAATGTCGAGTAACTTTAAGCTCCATGGACCAATTTAATTCATCGTCCGATATGTGTAACCAGGTCAAAGGACGTTAAGCTAGCAAACTATAAAATATTAAATAAATAAAATAAAAAAAATCTTCTTTGTTTCATTCACATGACCTTCACTACCTATTCTGTAACAAACCTTTCATACAAAAAAAAATCTTCTTCTATCTACTTTTGTCAATTGTTAGCAGGAATGCATTTTTTACCTTTTCTACACGTACTATGTACATAGTGTATAGAGAAGGTATTGCATTCCACCCAAAAATTTGATACTGAGATTTCACCAGAAATAGATATTTTGGGGTACCCTGCACCCGAGAAAACATTTTTACAAAAACGTCCGTGTGTTAACTAAAAAACGGAGTCCGTAAAATACCAAATTTGGTATTTAATTTTAGTATCTTCCAAGGATGCTACATGAAGAATTTGAAGAAATTTCCCTTATAAAGATATTTACACGACAAATGAAAGGTATAATTTGAACTTTCCGCGAACACCCTCTGAAGACCTCTATTTTCTGGATGATTTTTGCTGGATTTTGCATAACTAGTAAACCGTAAGACATAGGCAAAAACTTACTGCGCAAAATGTGTAGATGTCGTTAAAATAGGTACTTTAAGTCATATACGATTTTCTTGTACAATTGACCATTTTCGAGATATTTCTTGTTATTGGTTGTGTGAATGGGACACATCAGATTTTTACTTAATCCCTTCTGAGTAGAAGCGAAATAAGAGAATACACCAGGCTAAATAGTAACATAATATTGTATCCTTACAATGTTTCCATGATCCGATTTGAATTTATAGTTCCTGAGTTCGCCGCTATGCGCCATTGTGACGAGCGACAGATGACACAGTAGGATGAAATCAGGCCTTACGGACGCAAAATGGAGCAACATTTTGCCCAGGAAGCTGCTTCTCTCAAGGTATTGGTTTCTTTTGCTTTCAAATAAACATTACAAGAGACCACCGGCTTTACTTTCTTCTGAAGGAAGCCGTTTGAATCTGCAATCTTGGGATTTAGAGGCTAACATGAAAGAAACATACGCAGAGCCTCAACCGAATACAGAGTCACCTCTGTCTCATCCAGGACTGGTGCTGACAGAGGCGGATGTCCGGACAAAAGCCATATTGTTCTGTTCACCAGAAAACACTCCGCCACAGCCCAGATACCCAACTTTTCCTGCCAAGGCCAGAGGATAGAGTGGAGAAATTCCATCAAATACCTAGGCTTTACTCTTGATAACGGCCTAACTTTTCGTGAACGTCGCACAGAGCAAAGGGGCTGCCCTTTTCCCTGATCTGGCCTCCCAAATTCCGGTCCACTTAAAGTTACGTTAGTCCCTATGACGCTCTACGCCTGCGAAGTGTGGGGCATGGCAGCAGACTCCTGGCTTCTCTGGTTAAGGCGGATACCGATTACAGGACTCCGGTCCATCTACTTTGTATGTCGACGTTTCCCTTTGAGGCTACTTCATGAAGCTTCGGCCCTCCCATATGTGGAAGATGCTATTAGGCGCCGGGCTCACAAATTCTACGCCAGATTGGGCGAACATAAGAAAACACTTGTCAGATCACTGGGGAGTACTTACTTACTGAACGTTGGTATCGGGTTCCCCGGTAACAACGGCTTCAAACCAGCCAACAGCAAATTAGCTGAACCAAGTACTCCCAACATTGGCGGTGGTCAATCAAAATTCTCCAACAAAAACAATTTTTCACAAATTAAACATCAGTAGAGCAGAGGAAAGAATGCTGCTCCTGAAAAATGCAACCGTTCGAGGAGTCTATTAGCGCTACCTCCTTAAACTCAACAGCCGAAACCTAAAAAATATAACCGTAACCATCCACCTCATTCCTGTGGTTAAACTTTTACCAGGGTAGGTACACAGAAGCTACACCTAGGCTCACCAGCAGTCTATCAGATCTCGGACGGATGATAACCACTACACCATTAGTAAAGCGATAGTGAACTAATTTAAAAGCCGATTACCATGTGACTGAAATCCGGTTTTATTTGTATGGCGAGGAATAAAACTAATTAATATTTACATGAAATAAATTGCGTTTTTTTTTCAGGGACACAACAATTAACATTTTTTCTATCTATTGTTAGAATAAATGCGCACAAGTTACTTACATAGGTTTGTGTTATCACTCCTTGTGTGTCGCACTTTCAGTGTTCACATTGTTTTTTTTTACTTTCTCTACACGTACCATGTACATAATGTATACAGAAGGTATTGTACTCCACCCAAAAATTCGATACCAAGATTTCCCCGGAGATGTATGTTTCAGGGTCGCCTGTATCAAAAAATGGCATTTTCAGAGAAAAGGTCTGTGTCTCTGAGGACGATAACTCAAAAACGAAAAGTCGGTAAAATACCAAACTTGGTGTTTAAGTTTAGTATCTTCCAGGGATGCGACGCGAAGATTTTCAAGAAAATCCCCCCACCCCCATCTAGCCTTTTTATGGAACTTTTTTAGAAATTTTTTTATTTTCTCAAAAATGGCTCTAACGATTAAAGATATTTACCTGACAAACAAAATGTATACCTTGAATTTTCTGGGAATAGCCTCTGAAGAGTACTTTATTCTGGATAAATTTTACGGAATTTTGCAAAAGTGCTATACCGTAAGAGATGGACAAAATCTTAGTATACAAAAAATGTAGAGCACGTTAAAACACACAATTTATGCTATATACATTTTTTTCGTGGAGTTGATCGTTTTTTAGATATCCCTTGTTTTTGGTTTCAGCTTTGAAAATCTTATACGTTCTTATACAGGAATTTGTCAACTCCTGTCTGTACAAGCAAAGGAACTTCAGTCACATAGCAACCAGCTTTTGGCTATCACTTTAACATACGCTACTCCCTTATTTCGCTTCTACTTACAAGGAAGCAAGTAATTAATAAGACTATTTGTGCTATTTTTTTTTCTCTACTAGCATGAAGTAAATAAAAGCATTACCTTTCTAACAATAATTTGTTGCAGAGATGTAGAGAAAGACATGAGAATGGAATACATCAGATTATTTTTTTCTAAAAATGTGCGTTTTGGACTGAGGGGAATCTGAAACGCGCATTTGTTTTGAACTCCCGGTATCGAATTTTTGGGTGAAATGCAACACTTTCTCTCGTTATGTACTGTGTACCAAGTAAAAGTAAAAACGCAAACAGTTGCTCAAAGAGGAGCTACTGACAACCCCCGATATATAACCACTGCCGTGCACCTAAAAAGCGTAACATATGTTGTCAATGCATTTGGATGAAACATTGCCAAAACGAAAAATTCGCTACTATTGTCTCCGTTACATATTGTAACAAAATCTTAATGAATTAAAATGTGTATGTGTTCCATTCACATGCCTTTTTCTCCATCTCTGTAACAAATTATTATTAGAAAGCTTATTCTTTTATCTACTTCATGATAGTCGAGATAAACATTAGCAGAAACGGTCTTATTACTTACTTCCTTATAAGTAGAAGGGAAATAAAAGAATACACTAGGCTAAACCGACAGTCAACTGTTTTATAATGTGGTTGCTATGGAATTGAAAACAGTTTCTTTGCGTGGCCAGGAGTTGACAAGTTCCAGTGTAAGAAAAGTTTTAAATGTTTTAAAACTGAAACCAATAACAAAACAGTCAACTCCTTGAAAAAAAATGTACATGACACAATTTGTGTATTTTAACGAGATCTACATTTTGTGCTGTAAGTTTTTGTCTATCTCTTACGGTTTGCTAGTTCTACAAAGTTCAGAAAAAATCATCAAGAATGAAGAGGTATTCAGAAGCTATTCCCAGAAGATTAAAGATTTACATTTTATTTGTCATGTAAATATCTTAAATTGTTTGAATGTGTGGTCAGTGTCATCGGCTGCGGTGCCATTGTGTTTACTGGGCGTTAGATATTATAAAAAGTTTTTCTATATACGAGTACTATGTTTACTATACAAGTGTTCTAGTGTATTCCCTTATTTCCCTTCTACTTACAAAGAAACGGGTTCTGCTAATGTTTATCTTAATTAGCATAAAATAAACAGAAGAACAATCCTTTGTAAGGTTAGTTTGTTTGCAGAACAGGAAGAGACAGTTACCTGAATGGAACACAACAGATTTTAAGAATGGATTCTGAAGCAAGGGCAAAGCAATTATAATTGCACGATTCAATTTTACAATGTTTACTTTCTCTATATGTACTATGTACATTAGTGCATAGAGAAAGTATTGTAATGCACTAAAATTTTGATACCGAGATTTCAACGGAAATACATGTTCTGAGACTCCCTGAATCCAAAAGACCGTTGAATACCAAACTTGATATTTAAGTTTGGTATCTTCCAAGGATGCGACATGAAGATTTTCAAGAAAATTCTAACTACCCTTAAATGGAACTTTTTTCTAAATTTTTTATTTTCTCAAAAATTACTAACAATTTTGATTCAAATATCGTATATTAAATACATTTAGCTGACAAATAAAATGTATATATTTAATTTTCTGGGAATAGCTTGTGAAGAGTGCTTTGTTGTGGATGAATTTTACTAAATTTTGAATAACTGCTAAACCGTAAGAGATGGACAAAAACTTACTGCACAAAAAATGTAGAGCACGTTAAAACACACAATTTATATTATATACATTTTTTTCGTGAGTTCGTCGTTTTTGAGACATTCTTTATTTTTGGTTTCTGCTATGAAAAACTTATACTTTTCTCATATAGGAACTTGTCAACTCCTATCCATATAAACAAAGGAACTTCATTGACATAGAAACCAGTTTTTGACTATCATTTTAACCTATGCTAGTCCCTTATTTCGCTTCTACTTACAAGGAAGCAAGTAATGAGACTGTTTCTGCTCATTTTTTCTGATTAGGATAAAGTAAATAGAAGTATAAGCTTTTTAAGAATAATTTATTGCAGGGATATAGAGAAAGTCATTTGAATGGAACACATCAGATTTTTTTAAGAAGGAAGAATTCAAGTTGAATGACTTGAATGTTTTAAAATAAGTGAGAAATTCTGCTGGAAATGTACAAAATAGCAGACGGTTTTATTTTCTGGTGCTGACCATGTATTTTGAGATGAAGTAATAGTTTACTGCTCTGGAATAATCAGAATATGTGTACATTATACTTTACGTTTGTAAAGTAAACTTTAATATTTGCCAGCAGAGCTCGCGCAAGTAGATACCAGACTCTGTATGATCCCAGCATGTCGGCGGAAGGTTACCTCCAGCTAGCCCGAAGTGAAAGTAATGGCTTTAATAACTTCTTCGCTTGGGTTCATAAATACCAACATGGCAGCTCCTAATTTCTCTACTGGGTATAGTAAGTTGGGAAGTAATGTATTGAAACAATTGCTCTATGGATTTTGATTTAAATATCATATCCCTAAGAAAATTTAGCTCAACTATTAAAGCACCAGTGGAATGGCCGAGATTGGGAAATTTCAGTCAATCGCGGTCATCTGCTTGGAGCGATATTGTCGAAACATCTTATCGCAGCTGATGTTCATTTCTTTGAAATTTTGTCGCACTTGACGTTCGTTTGTTTAATCTCCTGTCTTGGTTATTGGTAACAAGGTGGCAGCCAACCTTCACTTTTAATAACTGTGAGTTCCACAATTGTACTTTCAATTAATTCAGCTCAAAAAATCTGATGTGTTCCATTCACATGACTTTCTCTAGATCTCTGCAACATATTATTGTTAAAAAGATTGTGTTTCTATTTATTTCATACTAATCGAGAAAAAACTAGCAGAAATAGTCTTATTACTTGCTTCCTTGTAGGTAGAAGCGAAATAAGGGAGTGCTATTGGTTAAAGTGATATGTTGGTTGCTATGTGACTGGAATTGTTAAATTCCTGTAGAGAAAAGTATGTTTTTTAAAGCTGAAACCGAAAAATAAGTTGTATCTCAAAAATGACCAACCCAACGAAAAAAATGAATATAAGATATATTGTTGGTTTTAAGGTGCTCTACATTTTTTGTGCTGTAAGTTTTTGTCTATCTCTTACGGTTTAGCAGTTTTGCAAAATTCCGTATAGTACATCCAGAATAAAGTAGACTTCAGAGACTATTCCCAGAAACTTCAAAATATGCATATTATTTGCCAGGTATATATGTTTAATATACAATATTTTAATCAAAATCGTTAGAGCCATTTTTTAGAAAATCAAAATTTTCGAAAATTTTTCCTTGTAAACGGTAGTTGGGGGTGGGGGATTTTCTTAAAAATCTTCGTGTCGCATCCTTGGAAGATACCAAACTGAAATACCAGGTTTGGTATTTTACGGTCTCTTCGTTTTTCAGCTATGCTGTCCACAGACGCGCGCGCGCGCGCACACACGCACACACACACACACACACACGCACGCATGCACACACGGACATTTTCCCAAAAATGCTTTTTGGATTCAGGGGGACCCAAAACATGTATTTCCAGTGAATTCTCGGTATCGAATTTTTGGGTGGAATACAATACCTTCTCTATACACTATGCACATAGTACGTGTAAAGAAAAAATCAGTAAATAAAGATGGTCAAATGCGTCATCTACCATTTGAGAATTAATGTAAATATTACAATGATAACCTGATAAAATCACCCTTCCTATATTATTATAAATTATTTATAGTCATTTTGCTGAATTGTCTTATCAAATACAACTCGTGTTTTAATCTCTTAAGACAATTCAAATTCCGACGTCAGAAAAGTATAAGTATTCTAAAACTGAAACAAATGAAAAGGAATATCTCGGAAATGCTGGATTCCACGAAAAAATGTATAGGATATAGTTTGTGTATTTTAACGAAATCTACATTTCTCGTGTAATCCCAGTTATGATAGCATGGAGTGGTCTTTGAGGCTATTACCAGGTAATGCATGATGTAGGTACATTTTATTTGTGATATAAACTTGAATACGCACGGACCTTTACAAAAATCCACTGAGAATCCAGCGCGTTTAAAACAAATATTTCCCGTGATATGTCAGTGACGAAATTTTGGGTGGAACAAAATACCTCCTCTATCTATAATAAAGTTTGTATATATGCACCAGGGAAAGAAACAATAGTTTGTATACCCATTACTCGACGAAAAAGAGAAGCTTATGTGATTGATCCACATTATATTTTTACTTTCTCTACACGTAGTATGTGAATGGTGTTTAGAGCAGGTATTGTATTGCACCCAAAAATTCGATACCGAGATTTCACCAGAAATATGTCTTGATGCACCCCTGAAACCAACAAAAAGCATTTTTAGAAAAAATCCTGTGTGTGTCAGTGTGTGTGTGCTGACACCATAGCTCAAAAACGGAAAGTCTTGTAAACATCAAACTTGGTATTTACGTTAAGTATCTTCCAAATATGCGACAGGAAAACTTTCAAGAAAATCCCCACACTCCTACCTACAATTCAATGACTCAATTTTAGCACTAAATTAAGCAGAATGTTCTGGAGTTTCGATTCCTTGCCACTAGATGCGCAGATGTTTATGTTTTATTCCTAATTGCATTGTTAGCAGCTGTTTCGACATTTTGTTCTTGTAGTCAACGTGAAAGTGCAGTACGATGTGGAGCTGAGTCAAGGATATTTTCAGCAAGATGGCGCTACATGTCATACATCAAATGAATCCATGAACCTAATTGCAAGTTTCTTTGACGACCGGATAATTTCCAGGAACCTGTGGCCACCGAGATCTCCGGATTTGACATCGCCGGACTTCGGTTAGTTGAAAGACAGGGTTTACGCCACTCGTCCCCCAGACATTGGACGATCTGAAGCACATCACAAAGGAGATTCAAGCTATTGATAAACAGAGTCCTCCAATGAGTGGCCAGTACAACGGTTGAGTTGTGCCTTATGCAGGATGGAGGGCATTTTCAACATTTGCTATAGAGTTAAATAATCTCCCAAAATTCCTCTACAACTTAGATATAATAAGTTAACATAATTAGGTTTGAAACAATTAATGAAAGAAATGTGTCAGCTCTAAACAAATCACCCTGCATATTAAAGATATTCACATCACAAATAAAATATACATTTTAAATTTTCTGGGAAGAGCTTCTGAAGACATCTTTATTCTGGATTAATTTAGCGGAGTTTTACATGGCTCGTAAACCGTAAAATGTAGACAAAAAATTAGTTAACAAAAAATGTAATACACGCTAACAAACACAATTTATGTTAGGTACGTTTTATCGTGGAGTTGGCCGTTTTTGAGATATTCCTTATTATTGGTTTCAGTTGTAAAATATACTTTTCCTGTACAGGGATTTGTTAACTCCTGGGCATTTAAACAAAGGAACTTCAATTACATAGCAACGAGCTTCTAAAAGAATTGACTATTGCTTTAGCCTAGTGTATTCCATTATTTCCCTGCTACTTACAAGGCAAAAACTAATAAGACCATTTCTGCTAGTATTTTTCTCGGTGAGCATAAAGTAAATAGAAGAATAGGCTTTTTAACAATAATTTACTGCAGAGATGTAGAGAAAGTCATGGGAATGGAACACATCAGAAGCGAAAAGAGGGAGTTCTATATGTTAAAGTGATAGCCAAAACCTGGTTGCTATGTAACTGAAGTTCCTTTGTTTGTATGGACAGGAGTTAAGAAATTCCTGTATGAGAAAAGTATAAAAAGCTAAAACGAAAAACCAGCAATATCTTAAAAATGATCAACTCCACGAAAAAAATGTAATTGACATAAATTGCGTATTTTATCGTGGGCTACATTTTCTGTGCAGTAAATTTTTCCCCATCTCTTACGGTTTAGCAGTTATGCACAGTTCCGTAAAATTCATCCAGAATAACAGTCTTCAGGGGCTATTCCCAGAAAATTCAAGATATACATTTTATTTGTCAGGTAAATATCTTTAATATACGATATTTTAATCAAAATCGTTAAAGCTATTTTTAAGAAAATCAAAATGTTCAAAAAACTTTCCCTGTAAAGGGTAGTTTGGGGTGGGAGGATTTTCTTGAAAATCTTCGTGTCGTACCCTTGGAAGATACCATACTTAAATTTTAAGTTTGGCCTTTAACGGTCTTTTCGTTTTTGAGCTATGCTGCCCACAGGCACACAGACAGACACACACGCGGACATTTTTCTAAAAATGCTTTTTTCTTTTGGATTCAGGGAGTCTCAAAACATGTATTTCCGGTGAAATCTCGGTATCAAATTTTTGGGTACAATGTAATGCCTTCTCTATACAGTATGTACATAGTTCGTATAGAGAAAGTAAAAATTGCTCACGCCGAACCGAGAATCAAACTAGTGTCTCCTTGTACGACAGCTTGCTATGTGCCAGTCAATTATACACTGCATTTGAATCGCCTCGGTTGTCCGTTGCCATGACAACCAATAAGGCAAAATCGTTTCTTCCTTGTCTCCATTCGCCAAGTATGATTCTTGGCTGAAAGGAAATGGAAAACCTTGGGATGATCTGATTCCTGTCCAGGACATCAGGAGGCACTTCCTCCATATCAATTATTCATGTTCCTCTCTGAGGAAAGTCTTCTCAGGATAAATAAACTGAATATTCAGGCAGACAGTACTGAGTTTCTTAAGTGCAAGTATTGTAAAACGCAACCGACAGAAATGCAAATAAATGTAAATAATTCAAGTACTTAATTTAAGTCAGAACAATAATAAAACGGAGAGACGCTGAACCTAAATTTTGACAGCTTAATTTAATTTACATCGTTCCGTTCTTTACCGAATTAATGTAGAGTGATTTTTACTTTCTCTACACGTATACGTACATAGTATATAGAGAAGGTATTGTAATGCACACAAAAATGTGTGTGTGTCTGTGGACAGCATAGCTCAAAACAAGAAAAGACCGTTAAATACCAAACTTGGTATTTAAGTTAAGTATCTCCCAAAGATGCGACACAAGGATTTTCAAGAAAATCACCCCTATTCCCAACTACCATTTACATATATCTTTTTTTCGAAAATTTTCATTTCTCAAAAATTTTGATTAAAATATCATGAATTAAATATATTTACCTCACAAATGAAATGTAGAATTTGAACTTTCTCTGAATAGCTTCTGAAGACCTGTTTATTTGAATGAACTTTGCTGATTTTTGCATATCCAGTAAACCGTAAGAGATAGAAAAAACTTACTGCACAAAATATGTAGATCTCGTTAAAATACTCACCTTAGGTCATATACATTTTTATCGTGGAGCTTACCGTTTTCGAAATATTCCTTGTTATTAGCTTCAATTGTAAAGTACTTATACTTTTGTCAGACAGGAAGAGTCCGTTCTCATTTTGTCCTGCTACTGGCCAAGCAATGAAGGATTTCAATGACAGTCGCATAACGACAGCTTTTAAAACATTTGACTATCGCTTTAGCCTAGTGCATTCCCTTAGTTCCGTTCTACTTATAAGAACATTTTGCTAATGCTTATCTCGATTAGTATGGTGCACAAAGAAGAATAATCTTTGGTAAGTTTGTTTGTAGAGTAGCTAGAGAAAGTATGCGAGTGTAACACATAAGTTTCTTTCAACTACGGTGACCTCAAATCATGTATTTCCGGTGAAATTTCGGTATCAAATTTTAGGATGGAATACAATACTTACTCTATTTACTACCTCTGTACAGAAGGTAAAAACCCCATTAGTGAAATCTCTACATCGAATTTTTGAATGGAATACAATACTTCTCCACCCATTCTGCGCATAGTACGTGTAGAGAAAGATAAAAACTCCACTGGTGAAATCTCGGGATAGATTTTTTTTTTTATTTAATGTTTAGCGCCCGCTTTGACAACTTGTAGCGCCGCAAGCGATGAAACTGGGTGATACATGGAATGCGATGGCGGGGAAACCAGAGAACCCGGAGAAATTCCGCCGCTTTGCAGTTTTGTACACCGCAAATCCCACAGGCGGTCGTTAGGAATCAAACCCGAGCCGCCTAAGTGAGAGACGAGTAGTTCAACTACTTGGCCTCATGGCGGCCCAATCTCGGTATCCAATTTTTGTTTCGAATACAATAATTTCTGTGTATAGTATGTGCTGAGAAAGTAGAAAGGAAAAACAACTAAATAACAGGATCACAGAGATAAAAACCGGATGTGTTCCATTCACATGCCTTTCTCTACATCTCTGCAATAAATTATTTTTAAAAAGCTTATACTTCTACTTGCTTCATGCTAATCAGAAAACATTAGCAGAAATAGTCTTATTACTTGCTTCCTTGTAAGCAGAAGGGAAATAAGGGAGTACCATAGGTTAAAGTGACAGTCAAAAGTTGGTTGCTAAGTCACTGAAGTTCCTTTGCATGAACAGCAGTTGACGAATTCCTATAAGAGAAAAGTATAAGTTTTTCAAAGCAGAAACAAAAAACAAGGAATGTCTCAAAAACGACGAACTCCACGAAAAAATGTATATAACATGAATTGTGTGTTTTAACGTGCTCTAGATTTTTCGTGTAGCAAGTTTTTGTCCATCTCTTACGGTTTAGCAGTTATTCAAAATTCCGTAAAATTCATCCAGAATAAAGTACTTTCAGAGGCTATTCCCAGAAAATTCAACATATACATTTTATTTGTCAGGTAAATATGTTTAATATACGAAATTTTAATCAAAATTGTTACAGCTATTTTTGAGAAAATCAAAATTTTCGAAAAAACTTCTATGTAAAGGGTAGTTGCGGTAGGAGGATTTTCTCAAAATCTTGGTGTCACGTCTCTGGAAGATATTAAATTTAAATACCAAATTTGGTATTTTACTGACTTTTGGTTTCTGAGTTATGTGTTCACAGGCACAAGGACTCACACGGACCTTTTTGTGAAAATGCTTTTTTTGTATACTAAAACATATATTTCGTGTGAAATCTCGGTATCGAATTTTTGGGTGGAGTACAATACCTTCTCTACACACTATGTACATAGTATGTGTAGAGAAAGTAATAAAGATCAAAGAGAAACGCCTACTATGATCGGTAATATGGAGAACTATAAATTGCAGAGAGAGGCGTGTCAGAGGATTGCAAAAAGAATGTAACATGCAACAGTCTGCTGCATTTCCTGTTCCCAGCTGTGACTCATGCCATAACGGACTTCAATACCTTAAAACACAAGTATGGAATATTCCTTTATCTCACTCATGCTTATTTGCTTTTTACTTTCCCTGTCGGTAAAATACCAAACTTGGTATTTAAGTTTAGTATATTTCAGAAAAATTCCCCCACCCCAAACTACCCTTTACATGGAACTTTTTTCAAAATTTTTGATTTTCTTAAAAATGCTTGTAATGATTTTGTTTATAATACCGTATATTAAAGATATTTGCATGCCAAAAAAAATGTATATCTTGAATTTTCTGGGAATACCCTCTGAAGACTACTTTAATTCTGGATGCATTTTACGGAATTTTGCATAACTGCTAAACCGTAAGAGATGGACAAAAGCTTATCAAACGAAAAATGTAGAGCACATTAAAACACACAATTTATGTTACATACACTTTTTTCGTGGAGTTTATCGCCTTTGAGATATTACCTGTTTTTCGTTTCAGCTTTGAAAAACATACTTTTCTCATACAGGAATTTGTCAACTGCTGTCCATAAAAACAAAGATACTTCAGTCACCTAGCAACCAGCTTTTGACTTCACTTTAACCTATGGTACTCCGTCATTTCGCTTCTACTTACAAGGAAGCAAGTAATAAGATTATTTCTGCTAATTTTTTTCTCGATTAGCATGAAGTGAATAGATGAACAAGCTTTTTAACAATAATTAGTTGTAGAGATGTTGAGAAAGTCATGTGAATCCAACACATCAGATTTTTTTTAAAGGAAGCCTATCAAATATAGGAAATTTCCAATGAAATATATTACAAATTTATTAAAGAATGTAATTTTAAAGAAAGTCCCTTTAGATACTATACATGTCGGAGCAGATAGGTCTTTAACTTTTCTAATAAAATTGATATAAAATAATTAATAGATCTAGATTGACGTTACATGTTTTTCTGAAACTTGGTACATATATTTCTTTGGTTACAAATATCGCTGCAAAAATTCAAATACCTTAGAAAAGGAATCCTGGCATTTGGGTTTTTAGTAACTAAAGGGGAATTCTTTAAAATTACATTCTATGATAAATTTGTAATAAAATATTTGATTGGAAATTTGCTATATTCGATAGGCTTCCTTTAAAGGAAAAATATTATGTTTTCCATTCACGTGACTTTCTCTACAACTAATTATTGTTAAAAAGCTTCTTTATCTATTTACTTTATGCTTATAGATAAAAAAATTACAGAAATAGTCTTAATACCTGCTTCCTTGTAAGTAGGAGCGAAATGAGGGAGTACAATAGGTTAAAGTGATAGTGAAAAGCTGGTTCGTTTTTACTCTCTCTATACGAACTATGTACATAGTGTATAGAGAAGGTATTGCACTCCACCGAAAAATTCGATACCGAGATTTCACCGGAAATATAGCTTTTAGGGTCCCCTTTATCTAAAAAAAACATTTTCGGAAAAAGGTCCGTGTGTGTGTGTGTCTCCATGTGTCATCACCCTTCGTGGTATAATGGTTACCATGCTGACTTCATATACCCAAGGTCGCGGGTTCTTACCCGGCGGAGGACGATGGATTTTTTCGGGTGTAAAAAATCCTTAGCATGGCTTCCTTCGGAAGGGAAGTAAAGCCGTTGGTCCCGTATCGTAGATAGGCCTCTGAGCAAAATTAATCGATCTTTCACGCCCAGTATAGAATGGGACGCTGAAAACCACAGTTGTTAAAGAGCGTCCATAAATAACACGCCATTTACATTTTGTCCGTCTGTCTGTGAACACGATAACTCAACAACGAAAAGTCGGTGAAATACCAAACTTGGTATTTAAGTTTAGTACATTCTAGGATGCGACACAAAGATTTTGAAAAAAATCACCCCACCTCAAACTACCCTTAACATGGAACATTTTTCGAAATTTTTGATTGTCTTAAAAATTGTTCTAACGATTTTGATTAAAATACCGTATATTAGAGATATTTACATGTCAAATAAAATATATATCTTGAATTTTCTGAAAAAGCCTTTGAAGACTACTTTATTCTGGACGAATTTTACGGAATTTTGCATAACTGCTAAACTATATAAATTTTTTTCGTGGAGTTGATCGTTTTTAAGATATTCCTTGCTATTGGTTTCAGCAATGAAAAACTTTTCTCTGTTTGCTATGTGACTGAAGTTCCTTTTGTTTGTATGGACAGGAGTTGACAAATTCCTGTATGAGAGAAGAATACCGGGAATATAAAATTACCCGTTCCTCTGACCTTGTAGAAAACCTTATTGAATTTGTGTGTCCGTTTTGAAATTTGCTGAAGGATCTCCGATAAACATGCAGGATCAATAACCACGCTTTGACGGGAGACAGAATATCACAAGGTAGCTTATTAACCTACCCCAAGCTTGGGGTCGCGTGGTTCAAATTCCGTTCCCGACTCCAGATAATGCTGCATATTATAGGGAGGTAATGAAGCATTCAGGCCCATGGCAAAGTTAATCTTGAACCGAGCGGAAAATTATCAGACCAGATAACAAAGTTTCCAGTTCGGGGTATACATACATCCACTAACACGTTCAAACAAATGAGGCGAGGTCAAAGTTCTCTATATGTTCGATAAAATATTATCTGCCTTCTGCAACTTGAGTCGATTCTTGTTAAAATCAAATTAGCTGCATTTCATGGTCGCGTCACGTTCAGCCCAATGCACGCACAAAGACGTAACTCAACATTTTCCGATAACTTTCCAATTTGGCTCTATAATTGAATAGGACATTCCTAGAAGCAAAAGTTTCTGCATATAACGATAAATGAGAAAGGTTTCGAATTAAAAATGTAATGTGTTTCATTCACATGACTTTCTCTACATCTCTGTAACAAATTGCTGTTAAAAGCCCATTCTATTTACTTGATAATCGGCTTAAACATTAGCAGGAATAGTCTTATTACATACTTCCATGTAACTAGAAGAGAAATAAGGGAGTACACACATTAAAACGATACACAAATCTTATAAAAGCTGTCGCTAAGGGATTAAATCAGTTTCTTTGTATGTTCCTGTATAAGAAAGGTTTAACAAAGAATATTTCGGAAACGGTAAAATCTATTTTTAGTGTAAAAGTATTTGTCCATCTCTTACGGTTTACCATTTATGAAAAAGTCATCCAGAATGAAGTCATCCATTGTCATTTAAATATATTTAATATGCGGTATTTTAATCCAAATCGTTAGAACTGTTTTTGAGAAAATAAAAATGGTCGAAGTTTTTTCCTTGTAAAGGTAGTTGAGTGGGAGGGGGGGGGGTTCTTGAAAATCATCGTTTCACATCCTTCGAAAAATACTAAACTTAAATACCAAGGTTGGTATTTAACGCCTTTTCGTTTTGAGCTATGCTCCCCACAGACACAAACACACACACGGACCTTTTTTAAACATTTTTTCTTGTATTTAGGAGGATCTAAAACATGCATTTTCGGTGAAATCTCGGTATAGAATTTTTGGGCTGCTTAAAATACCTTCTCTATAAACTGTGTACATAGTACGTGTACAGAAAGTAAAAATGTAATGTATTCCATTCGCAAGACTTTCTCTACAACTATGTAACAAATTATTCTTAAAAAACTTATTCTTCTATCAACTTCTTGCTAATCGAGATATAGATTAGCAGAAATGGTCTCATTACTTAGTTCCTTATAAGTAGAAGCGAAAAAATCTGACTCACATCGCGTCCTCTAGCTGTTGGCCAACAAATGTTTATTTAAAAAAATAATCTGTTATGTACATCATGCTGATAAACATAAGCAGAATTAGTTTTATTACTAGCTTCCTTGTAAGTAGAAGGAAAATACAATGCATAGGCTAAAGCGATAGTCTCGTCCTTTAAAAGGCGATAGCTATGTGAAACAATTGAAATCCCAATATCTTTGCTTGTGAGGAGTAAACAAATGAGAAACAGAAGATGTCTTTATAACAAAATAATATATCTCGGAAGCTCTATGAAAAACATTTATATGATATAACTTGTGTATTTTAACGATATCTATATCTCTTACGGTTTACGTAGCAATTATAAATTCATCCAGAATAAAGAGGTCTTTAGAGGCTATACCTAGAAAACTCAAGAAATATATGTTATTAAATATTTTAATCAAAATCGTTAGAGCTATTTTTGAGAAAATCAAAATTTAGAATGTCTTTCCATGTAAAGGGTATTTGGGGGTGGAGGGATTTTCTTGAAGATCCGCGTATCGTATCCTTGGTTGATACTGAACTTAAATACTAAGTTTGGTGAGCAAATGACAAGTAATCAAGGAAGAACCATATGAAGGATAAAGACCGGTGTGGAGGTTCATCAATCGTTATGGAAGAGTTGATAAATGTTAATAAAAGAATTCAGAAAAGGCTTTGTTTCATTTTGGACACCGTAGATGACTATTTGGATGGAAAGGATTTGCCAACCGATGAAGACATCAAAGTGACGTCTGCATTGAAAAACCGGTACCACGTGACAGAATGGAGATCACGTTGAGGAATAGAGTAAGGTACTGTAACTTTGTAAATATAGTTTTGTGTTCATATCTTTCGTTATTGTTGAGTTATGTCAAGTCGTGTGTTACTTTGTAGATGGCCCTCGTGTGTGTATGTGTGTGTATGGCGCTGCCGTGGCCGAGTGGTTAGACCGCTCGCCTCTCAACTGGACGGCGCGGATGTGGGATTTGTGGTGGATGAGGCAGCGTCCGGGCGGGTTTTCTCTGGATGTTCTTGTTCCCCCGCCACTCATTTCACTACTTTCTCCATCAGCTTTCCTGTCACCCATTATGCTTGCATTTTATGTCATCCACTTCCTCATGCTCATGCCTGGCTCCGGGCCAACCATTGCTCCAGGTTCTCCATTCTATGGTTTCGTGTCAAGAGTGTTCAGCGCTTTGCGATGATGCATGGAACGGAGTAATAGAGTAAGGTAGTGTAACTTTGTATATACAGTTTTGTGTTGCTAACTTAGGTTACTATTTAGTTATGCTAAATCGTGTGTCATTTCTGGATGACCCTCGTGTATGTGTAAACGTATCACGAGATTTGAAGGCAGTACCTCTCCAGTGTGGAACACAAACGTTAACAAGTGATATTTGCTGGGTATCTCAATGATGCGAGCGTGAAACAATGGCTTCATTGATTGTATTTAGTGGAGTCGGTGGGTCGGTCGGTCGGTCGGTCTGGTCCAGATGGACGTGATGGATGGTGCTGGGTCGCCACGTGGACCCCAGGAGCAGCATGTCTAACCTCCAGACACCGATTTGTTCTGCTTCTCTAACACTTGTTGGGCCTCTTACAGTAATACCTTCATTATAACGCTTCATCTGACCCGCCTCTACTATCTTCATATGTATTCCATTCACATGACTTTCTCCACATCTCTGCAACACATTATTGTTAAAAAGCTTTTACTTCATGCTAATAGAGAAATATTAGCAGAAAGATTCTTATTACTTGCTTCCTTGTAAGTAGAATCGAAATAAGGGAGTACCATAGCTTAAAGTGATAGCCAAAAGCTGGTTGCTATGTGACTGATGTTCCTTAGTTTGTACAGACAGGAGTTGACAAATTCCTGTATAAGAAAGTATAAGTTTTTCAAAGCTGAAACCAAAAAACAAGGAATATCTAAAAAACTGTCATCTCCACGAAAAAATGTATGTGACATAAATTCTGTGTTTTAACGTGCTCTACGTGGTAAGTTTTTGTCTATCTCTTACGGTTTAGCAGTTATGCAAAATTCCGCAAAATTCATCCAGAATAAAGTATTCTTCAGAGGCTATACCCATAAAATACAAGATATACATTTTATTTTTCAGGTAAATATCTTTAATATACGATATTTTAATAAAAACGTTAGTGCCATTTTTGAAAATATCAAAATGTTCGAAAAAGTTCCATGTAAAGGGTAGTTGGGGGGATTTTCTTGAAAATCTTCGTGACGCATCCCTGGAATATACTAAACTTAAATAACAAGTCTGATTTTTAATGCACTTTTCCTTTTTGAGATATACTGTCCACAGACACACATACAGGCACACACGGACATTTTTCTAAAAAAAATCTGATGTTTTACACTCACATGACTTTCTCTAGCTGTTCTACAAAACTCCTACAAAAGATTCTTCTTCTTTGTACACAATGCTAATCAAGATAAATGTTAGCAGAATGTTATTACTTAGTTCCTTATAAGGAGAAGGGAATAAGGGAGTGCGCAATGCTAAAGTGATTGCCAAATGTTTTAAAAGCTATCGTTATGCGATTGTCATTGCAAATCACTTCTTTGCTTGGCCAGGAGTAGAACAAAAGAAAAACAGACACTTCCTGCGTGAGAAAAGTTTAAGTACTTCACAATTGAAACCAATAACAAGGAATATCTCGGAATCGGTTATCTCCACAACAAAAACGTAAAGGATAAAAATTGTGTTTTTTGTCATGCGGGACATTTTTTGTGTAGTACGTTTTTTTCTGTCTCTTACGGTTTAGCAGTTAAGCAAAGTTCAGCAAAATTCATCCAAAATAAAGAGGTCCTCAGAGGCTATTCCCAAAAAATTCGAGATATACATTTTATTTCGGACATAAATAGGTTTAATGTACGGGAGTTTAATTAAAATCGTCAGAGCCATGTTTTAGAAAATCAACATTTTGGAATTTTTTTTCTGTGTAAAGGGTATGGAAGAAACCAAAACTAAATACCAAGTATGGTATTTAATGGTATTTTTGTTTTGAGGCTATGCTCTCCACAGACACACACCCACGGACCTTTTTTTAAAAATGCTTTTTTCGGACTCAGGGGACCACAAAACATATATTTCCCGTGAAATCTCGGTATCAAATTTTTGGGTGCATTATAATACCTTCTCTATCTCTATGTACATTGTACATATGTGGCAAGAGAAAGTAAAATACTTTTTTTTGGATTCAGGGAGACTCAAAACATATATCTCCAATGAAATCTCCGTATCGAATTTTTGGGTGCATTACAATAACTCTATACACGTACGTGTAGAGAAAGGAAAAAGGTATTTCTAGAAAAGGGTCCGTGTGTGGGCGTCTGTGTGTCTGTGGACAGCATAGCTCAAAAACGAAAAGACCGTTAAATACCAAACTAGGTATTTAAGTTTGGTATCTTCCAAGAATGTGACACGAAGATTTTTAAGAAAATCCTACCACTCCCAACTACCCTTTACCTGGAAAATTTTTCGAAAATATGGATGTAACAAATCTGATTAAAATATCGTATATTAAAGATACTTACCTGACAAATAATCTATATATCTTGAATTTTTTTGGGAATAGCCTCTGAAGACTACTTTATTTTGGATGAACTTTACGGAATTTTGCATTAATTGTTAAACGGTAAAAGATAGACAAAACTTACCACAAAAAAAATGTACAGGACATTAAAACACACAGATTAGGTTAAATAAACCTTTTTCCTGGAGTTGATCGTTTTTGAGATACTCCTGTTATTGGTTTCCATTTTAAAAAAAACGTATACTTTTCTCATACAGGAATTTATCAACTCCTGTCCATTCAAGCAAAGGAAGTTCAGTCACATAGCAACCATCTTTTGATTATCATTTTAACCTTAGTTCATTTCTACTTACAAGGAAGCAAATAATAAGACTATTTCTGCTAATTTTTTTCTCGATTAGCATTAAGTAATAAAACGCATTAGTTTTTTAAGAATAATTTGATACAGAGATGTAGAGAAAGCCATGAGAATGGAACACATGGTAGAGTGTCTGCGTCATATTCAACAGCTCGTGAGTTCATATCTCATTTAGAGTGAGTTACCCGGATAAGGTTTTTCCCTTATGCTGAGAAGACGAATGTCGAGTAACCAAGAGATCATTTAAGCATCATTTTACCAATTTCATTCACTGTCGGATACGACCACCAGATTAAAAGATATTTAACAACAAAATTCCTTTATCCAGACATACCTGTTGAGATAAATATTGGCAGACATTAATTCTCTTATTATTTCCTACCTTCCAAGAAGAAGGGAAATGCGGGACTACGCTAGGCTAAAGCGATAAAAATAAAATGTTTTAAAAACTGTTGGCTATATGAACAATTAAAGTTCAGGTTGCTTTGCATTACCAGCAATAAAATAACAATGTGTTCAATTCACATGACTTTCTCTGCATCTTTGCAACAACATAGTGTTAAAAAGCTTATGCTTCTATTTACTTCATCCTAATCGTCCTTGTAAGTAGAGGTGAAATAAGGGAGTACCATAGGTTAAAGTGATAGTCAACAGCTGGTTGCTATGTGACTGAAGTTCCTTTGTTTGTATGGACAGGAGTTGACAAATTCCTGTATGAGAAAGTATAAGTTTATTAAAGGTGAAAACAAAAGCAACAAATATCCACAAGAAAAAAAAAACAAAAAAAAAAACGATCTACTCCACGAAAGAAATGTATATAACATAATTTGTGTGTATTAACGGGCGCTACTTTTTATGTGGTAAATTCCTGTCCATCACTTACGGTTTAGCAGTTATGCAAAATTCCGTAAAATTCATCCAGAATTAAAGTAGTCTTCAGAGGCTCTTCGCAGAAAATTCAAGATATACATTTTATTTGTTAGGTAAATATATTTAATATTCGATATTTTAATCAAAATTGGTAGAAGCATTTTTGAGAAAATCGAAATTTTCGAAAAAAAGTTCCATGTAAAGGATAGTTTGGGGTGGGGGGATTTTCCTCAAAATCTTCGTGGCCCATCCCTGGAAGATACTAAACTTAAATACCAAGTTTGGTATTTAACGGTCTGTTTGCTTTTGAGCTATACTGTCTACAGACACACACACACACACACGAATCTTTTTCCAGAAATGCTTTTTTAGGATTCAGGCGGACCCAAAACGTGTATTTCCGGTATCGAATCCTTGGGTGCATTACACTAAATTCTCTGTACACTAAGTACATAGTACGTGTAGAGAAAGTAAAACGAGTATGGACGAAAATGACTACCCATTTGAAGAACCTAGTTCAAAACTGAAACCAATAACAAGGAATATCTCTATGTATATCTCTATTAAAATGTTTGTGACATAAATTGTGGGTTTTAACGGCATCTACAGTTTTACTTTGTCTACACGTATCATGTGAAGTTTGTATAGAGAAGGTATCCGATACCGAGATTTCACCGAAAATATATATTTTGAGACTCCCTGAATCCCAAAAAAAAAAAAAAGAATTTTTAGAAAAACGTCCGTGTGTGTCTGTGTGTCTGTAGACAGCATAGTTCAAAGACGAAAAGTCCGTTAAATACCAAACTTGGTGTTTAAGTTCAGTATGTTCCAAGATTTTCCAGATTATCCCCACCCCAAAATACACTTTACATGGAAAATTTTTCGAAAATCTTGCTATTCTCAAAAACGGCTCTAACGATTTTGATTTCAAGTACCGTATATTAAAGATATTTACATCCCAAATAAAATGTATATCTTGAATTTTCTGGCAGTAGCCTCTGAAGATCTCTTTATTCTGATTTTTTTTCTGAATTTTGCGTGACTGGTAAACCGTAAAAGATGGACAAAAGCTTACTACACAAAAAATGTAGATTACGTTAAAACACACAATTTATGTTATATAAGTTTTTTTTCGTTGAATTCACCATTTTTGAGATATTCCTTGTTATTTGTTTGATTTAAAATACTTAAACGTTTCTCATGTGGAAAGTTGTAAACCCGTGCATTGAATCGGATTTCAATCACATAGCAACCAGCTTTTAAGAGATTTGACCTAGTGTATTCCCTTCGTGAATGGAACACATCAGAATTTTTAATTCCAGGAGGAATGCAAGTATTTCAGGTGAAAGCTGGGTTGTCATTTTGGGTGGAATTAAATACCATCTCTACCTACTATGCCAGGTGCCAGAGAAAGTAAAAAAAAAAAAAAAAAAAAAAAAAAAAAATCAACATAAAAAACACTAAGTTAACTTTACTTTTAAACGACTGTACCTGCTTTGTATCCAGTGGTCCTCAAAACATGGTTTCCTGTAAATTCTGGGTATTCAATTTTATAGAAGAACAGACTGCTTCTAAAGTAGCGGTATAAAATGTCACATTATACTATGGGTTTCAAAAGAAAGATGAACCGAAAGGTGACCCCGTTTTTGAAGATACGCGGTTTAAGCGTTAGTTGCCTGCACATATGTCGTTTTTACTTTAATTCAAGTTTAAAACTGGAGTTCTAGTAAAAATATATGGCAATAAACCTATGAAAATACTATATAAAGTAATAGAAACGAAAATATATATAGATCTTTTATTAATCTATTTCTCCCCAATTAAACGTTTAAATTCTTCTAGATCAGTTTTCATAATACTGCCAAAGCCACTGCCAAAAAGTAGTTCAAATGGCCATGAGTGGTTTTTTTTGTTGTTTTTTTTTTTTAAATACAGTACCGGAGTCTGATCAGGACTCCTGCACTGTATACCCTACTTTTATTTACCTTTTTCTTTTTACCTTGTTTTGCCGTATTATTACTGTTTTCTTACTTTTACAACACACACATATACACAAACATATAACACCCATGCCCAAGGCGGGACTCGAACCCACGATCCCCAGCGCTACGAAGCACCAAAGCGGGACGCCTTGGCGAGCGCGGCAATGTTAGGTGATAGGTAATGGACTCACCATCCATTCAAAGCCAAACACTGCAAGTTCAAATCCCAGCGACTGTGGTGAAGGACGGGGAGAGCCCAAGTAAAATAATCGGTGTGGAACCTAATGGGATTACATTTGACTGTAGTTATGTGGGTTTTACCCTTTTATTTATTTAAAAAAATCACTGCAATTTTAGGGCAAAAAGTATACATATATTTTTACAGTATGATTACTTGTCGTTTATGGTTGAAGGTTAGTGTAACATGAAATTAATCCTAGAGTACAAGCCTATTTGTATAGTTACACTTAAAACAAGCGGAACTTATGTATCGACAAGCAACAAAGAGTTAACGTTGAAACCAATAACAAGAAATATCTCGGAAACGGTCAACCCTACACCAAAAATGTATATGATAGGTCCATATTGTGTGGTTTAAAGAACTCTCCATATTTTGTTAGTAAAGTATTTGTCTATCTCTTCCAGCATACCAGTTATGTAACATTCTTCAAAATACATCCGGAATGAAGAGTTTTCAGAAGCTATTGCCACTAAATTCAGGATATACAGTTATTGTGATGTGTATATATTAAATAAGAAGTATTTAATTAAATCATTATAGTCTTTTATGAGAACAACATTTTCCAACCTTTTCAAATGTAAAGGGTAGTTTGGGTTAAGGTGTTTTCTTGAAATCTAGCACCCTTGAAAACACTAAACTTTAATACCAAGTTTGGTATTTACCAGTCTTCTCGTTGTTGAGTTATGCTGCCCACAGACACACACCCACACAAGCAACCACAAATGTGTCTTTTTTTTTTATGCAGCAAGTCTTAAAACATGTATTTCCGGTGAAATCTCCGCATCGAACCTTTGAGTGGAATACAATACCTACCTTCCACTATATACATTGCACATACGTACTAGAGAAAGTAAAATTCAAACACTATCTATCCAATGGTCCTCATAATGTGCTTTCCTGTGAACTCTGGGTATGGGATTTTAAGTGTAATACAATAATTGCTTTTAAATTGCAGTGTAGAAAGTCAAACTATTATACTATAGCCTTTTGCGTCATTTTAAACTGAATACTGCAACTAGGAAGTGAACCAGATATGCAGTGAGTAAAATATATTTTTCTGCACGAGCGTTGTTCGCTTGCGACGTCAGCGCCAGTAACTGTGGTCAATATTCCCTATTGCATCAGGTGACCACCAACTAAATTCAAACCCAAATTTAATTTGATATGGGATTTGTTTAACATGATGCATTAAACACAGACAGACCCCTGGGTAAATGGTAGGCTCGCCAGTCATCAAAACAAATGAAATCATGCTTGTAACCTGACCAATCAGGCATAACTTGTTTGCTTAGCCAGCTTCAAATGAGCCACTGTTGAAGTGAAGTTTACACCAGTTCATTTTGTACCCGAGTGTTTAAACGTGACGATGAAATAAACAGCACCATGTCACTAAGTGTCTAAACTCCCTTGAGAAGAATAAGCGCACGTAAAGGCTTTGGTTTTCCACTGCCAGTCAAATTATTTCTGCAATGGGTCAACAATTTGTAAAAATGAAGCTTTTTTTCTTTCTTCTTACTTTCTCTAAACGTACCTATTGTGCACATAGTGTATAGAGAAGATCATCAAAAAATTCAATTCCGAAATTTCACCGGAAATACATGTTTTGGGTCCCCCTGAATAAAAAAAAATACTTTTAGAAAAATGTCCGTTTGTGTGTCTGTAGGCAGCTTAGCTTACACGACTTACTCTACATCTCTGTTACAAATTATTGTTAAAAAGTTGATTCTTCTACTTCATACTAATCGAGATAAACTTCAACAGAATTGCTTCCTTGTAAATGGAAGGGAAATAATGGAATACACTAGGCTAAACGACAGTCAAATATTTTAAAAGCTGTTTGCCATGTGGATGAAATCCGTTTCCTTGCATTGCCAGGAGTTCACGTATGTGAAAAGTTTAAAGTATCTTGAAACTGAAACCCATATTAAGGAATATCTCAAAAATGGTCCACTCTACGAAAAGTGTATGACATAAAATGTGTGTTTCCATTTTTTGTGTAGTAAGTTCTTGTCTATCTCTTATGTGTATCAGTTGTGCAAATGCAGCAAAATTAATCCTGAATAAAAAGATCTTTAGAAGCTATTCCCGGAAATGTCAACACATACATTTCATTTTTCGTGTAAATATCTGTAATATAGGATATTTTAATCAAAATTGTTAGAGCCATTTTTGGAAAATCAAAATTTTCCGTGTAAAGCGTAGTTGGGGGTGAGGGGGCATTTTCTTGAAAATCTTCCACATCCTTGGAAGATACCAAACTTGAATGCAATGGTCTTTTCGTTTTTGAGCTCTGCTGTCCATAGACACACACACATACACGGACCTTTGTGTAAAAATGCTTTTTTTGGATTCAGGGGACCCAAAACATGTATTTCCGGTGAAATCTTGGTATCGAATTTTTGAGTGGAGTGTAATACCTTCTCTATACACTATTTACATAGTACATATAGAGAAAGTAAAAATGATAATGATAAAGCTTTATATTTAAATATTGTATACAAATGCCTAGGAATTTGGTGGCATTCAGGAGATGCTAGGTGCGATTTCCGTTTAAAATCCGCTCTGAAGTTTACTTTTTCTACCATGATTACCGTTTCATTCTTTGCTTTAGGTTTAATGTCAAATGGCGAAGCCGGACAGTTGGTGCAGCTGTTTTCTCAAAAACGGCACTCCACGTGACAACTAGAGGTCTGCCTGGTTAGACGCTTCCTTTATCCACTCTTGGTACAGCTCTAGTAGTGTGGAGCATCTTTGAGTTAGAAACTGTTAATAACTTCCGCGCGTCTCTAGATGTGATCCTTCACTTCCTGCTGAGGGGTGCACCGCTGCGGACCCCGAGCACTCGTAGTATTTCTGACATTATTAGAAGCACTCGGGTCGAGCACCAAGCCCCTCCAGGAAGGGAGCTGTTCGGATTGGGTTGGACTCGACCTGGCAGTGGCTCGATATCTTTGGGAGCTTGGGTACGTCTGGAGCGAGGTTGTAATTATCACCCCCAACGAGGTCTTCGGTGGTCTTCCCCTTTGGGTTTGACGTGCCCAAGTGGTTTAATCACTGCCGTCCTTGCACGCAGCAGGGGGCGGGATATAAAATAGCGATGTAGTGAGGTCCCTGTTCCCTTAGTTGTTTTTTTTTCCCTTCTTTGTGTACACTGCGCCCTACTTTCAAATACGCGTCATGAAGATTTTCAACCGATGTCTGCACCCGAAACTATCCAGTTATGTAAACAACATTTGGAAATTGATTTTTTAACGTTATTCCTAGTGATACAATAAACAAATAAATAAATAAAATAAACAAAGCAAATACATGCCTTACCTTTACTCAACGAGCGTGAAAGAAAACGCATCTGCAAAACACGCGTGTTGTACTTACCTAGAAAACAAAAGAGAAATATTGTTAACCATTTAATGACATAAAATCTGAATTAGCTCCATTCACATTAACAACTTATGTTTACTTTCTCTATACGTACTATTTTCATAGTGTACAGAGAATGTATTGCACTCCACCAAAAAATTCGATACCGAGATTTCACCGGAAATTTATGTTTCAGGATCCCCTGTATCCAAAAAAAGTATTTTCAGAAAAAGGTCCATGTGTGTGTGTGTGTGTGTGTGTGTGTGTGTGTGGCTAGAACACGGTAACTCAAAAACGAATAGTCGGTAAAATAGCAAACTTGGTATTTAAGTTTAGTGTCTTCCAGGGATGCGACACGAAGATTTTGAGAAAAATCCCCCAACCCCCAACTACCCTTTACATGGAACTTTTTTCGAAAATTTTGATTTTCTCAAAAATGGCTCTAACGATTTTGATTAAAATTTCGTATATTAAACGTATTTACCTTACAAATAAAATTTATATCTTGAATGTTCTAGAAATAGTCTCTGAAGAGTAGTTTATTCTGGATGAATTTTACGGAATTTTGAATAACCGCTAAACCGTAAGAGATGGACTAAAACTTACTACACAAAAAATGTACAGCACATTAAAACACATACTTTATGTTATATACATTTTTTCGTGGAGTTCGTCGTTTTTGAGACATTCCTTATTTTTGGTTTCTGCTATGAAAAACTTACATTTTTCTCATATAGGAACTTGTCAACTCCGATCCATATAAACAAAGGAACTTCATTAACATACCAACCAGCTTTTGACTATCACTTTAACATATGGTACTGTCTTTTTTCGCTTCTACTTACAAGGAAGCAAGTAATAAGACTATTTCTGCTTTTTTTCTGATTAGCATAAAGTAAATATAAGCTTTTTAAGGATAATTTATTGCAGGGATATAGAGAAAATCATGTGAATGGAACACAACAGATTATTTTTAAAAACCTGTTGTGTTCCATTCACATGACTTTATCCAACTGTTCCACGCACAAACTATTCTCACAAACGATAGCTCTTCTATCTACGTCTGCTAATGTGTATCTCATACCTTGTAAATAGAACAAAATAAGTCAGTTCACTAGGCTAAAGCGACACTCAAATCTTTCTAAAGCTCATCGCTATGTGAAGCAATTCAGGCTCGGTTTGCTTTGCGTGATCCATTTCAAAATAGTTAGTTTAAAATTGAAACCAAAAACAAGGAATATCTCGAAAACGATCAAATCTAAAAAAACAAAGCTTCACGTCTTGTTCCATTCACATGACTTTCTCTACATCTCTGTAACAAATTATTGTTAAAAAGCTTATGCTTCTATTTACTTCATGCTAATCGAAGAAAAATTAGCAGAAATAGTCTTATTATTTGCTTCCTTGTAAGTGGAAGTGAAATAACATAGTAGTACCATAAGTTAAAGTGATAGTCAAAAGCTGGTTGCTATGTGACTAAAGTTCGTTTGTTTGTATGGACAGGAGTTGACAAGTTTCTGTGTGAGAAAAGTACAAGTTTCTTCAAAGCAGAAACCAAAAACAAGAAATATCTAAAAAACGATCAACCCCATGAAAAAAGCATATAACATAAATGGTGTGTTTTAAAGTGCTCTACATTTTTGTGTGGTAAGTTTTCGTCCATCTCTAACGTTTAGCAATTATGCAAAATACCATAATATTGATCCAGAATAAAGTAGCCTTCAGAGGCTATTCCCAGAATATTCAAGAAACACATTTTATTTGTCAGGTAAATATCTAATAGGTATGCGATATTTTAATCAAAATCGTTAGAGCCATTTTTGAGTAAATAAAATGTTTCGAAAAGTGTCATGTAAAGGGTAGTTGGGGGTGGAGGGATTTTCTTGTAAATGTTCGTGTCGCATCCTTGGAACTACCAAACTTAAATACCAAGATTAGTATTCAATGGTCTTTTCATTTTTACTTTCTCTATACCAACTATGTAAATAGTGTATAGAGAAGGTATTGAATTGCACCCAAAAATTCGATACTGATATTTCACCGGAAATACATGTTTTGAGACTCCCTGAATCCAAAAAGCATTTTTAGAAAAATGTCCCTGTGTGTGTCTGTATGTGTGTCTGTGGGCAGCATAGCTCAAAAACGAAAAGACCGTTAAAACCCAAACTTGGTATTCAAGTTTGGTATCTTCCAAGGATGCGACACGAAGATTTTCAAGAAAATTCAAACTACGCTTTACATGGAAAAAAATTTTATTTTCTTAAAAATGCCTCTAACAATTTTGATTAAAATATCGTATATTAAAAATATTTACCTGACAAATAAAATGTATATGTTGAATTTTCTAGGAATAGCCCCTGAAGACTACTTTATTCTGGATGAACTTTATTCTGCTAAACCGTAAGAGATGGGGAAAACCTAACTAAACAGAAAATGTAGCTCACGATAAAACACACAATTTATGTCTTATACATTTTTTTTTTGGTGGAGTTGATCTTTTTTAAAATATTCCTGTTTTTTTTTTTCTTTTTTGCTTTAGCTTTGAAAAACTTATATTTTTCTCATACAAGAATTTCTTAACTCCTGTCCATAAAAACAAAGGAACTTCAGTTACATAGCAACCAGCTTTGGGTTATCATTTTAACGTATGGTACTCCCTCATTTCGCTTCTACTTACAAGGCTAATTAGCATGAAGTAAATAGAAGCATAAGCTTTTTAACTACAATTTGTTGCAGAGATGTAGAGAAAGTCATGTGAATGGAACACATCTGATTTTTGAGCTGTGATATCGACAGGCACACATCGAATTTTGGATGGAATACAATACCTTCTCTATGCACTATGTACATAGTACGTGTAGAGAAAGTAAAATGTATTTGTGATATCCAGGTAACCGGCAGAGAAAATAAAACTAAATCGTATTAAATTGTGAAGCAAGAGCAGCTCCGTTGCCATAGTGACGGTCCTCGACTCTGGCATGCAGTGCTGCCACTCCAACACAAGTAGCTAAGTGGTCCTCTCTCGTTCCTTCCTTTTCAAACGTCTAATGGAATTATTGAGCTGGAAGAGAAGAGAATATAATGTCTTGTTAGAGAAGGTATAAAAGCCTGCGATGGCCTTATTAGGGGCATCACATGGGCGCGCTGCCCTCTGACGTCCACCGAGCCAAGGCCTTGCCTCCATCACTAAACAATATTCTTATGAGAAACATATTCAATTTCCGTGAAGAACGCTGTCGTCTCCTGTAGGCAAAAATTACATTTCCTATACAGAAGATGGAGTAGGTGGCAAGATAATACGCTGCTGGGGGGGGGGGGACCTTTCTTGTGATGCCAAAGAACAAAACTGCAACGTTTCGTCTAAAAGGTTTCATCCTCTACACCACAACAGTTATATCAAATCTCCGATAGGCTATAAATAAAAGAAAAGTTTCATAGAAAACAATTATTTTATTACTAAAAGTTTTGTACCTTTATGGTTACTTTTCAACATAATCACCGAAAAGATTGAGACATTTATCGTACCTGTGCATTATCCGCTTCAAAAATGCTGCCGCCAATGATTTCAAATGAGTTAATTCCAAATTTTCTCGGGCTTCTAGCCAGGTAAAAAGTTTTTACCTGGCTAGAAGCCCGAGAAAATTTGGAATTAACACGTCGCCAGGAAAGCTTCAGCTCTTATTTCAAATGAGTTGTTTTGAAGATCTTCGTACTTTACAATGTATGCGGAGAGCCATTCAAAACAAACGAAGAGGAATGCTGACTTCAGGAATTGTGTTAATCCATGACAACGCTCGTCCACACACTGCTGGCACAAACCATCGGCTCCTTGAACAATTTCAATGGAACTTTTTGGAAAATCCGCCGTACAGTCCTGAATTGGCACCCAGCGACTTTCACCTTTTCCCTGAACTGAGGACGTGTATTAAAACACATTTACCTTCCCTTGTTTTTTGCTTCTGCTATTCGAGAAACTACAACCAAATAGCACAAGTAATCGCCATTATACTGGTTTAAAACCTGCAGTCCAAATGTACTGCTTAATTCACTTTTAACATCACAAAATCTTATGTTTGGATATCCTTTTTATCCCAAAAGCAGTTCTCATTTCAGAAGTGTAAAATAAAAATATGGTGGCTTGGCTATCGCGTGCTTCACCAACCACAATAAGGATAGTGCAATTTCTACATATTCTCTCTATATCTGCGGATAGGCACAGGAACTAAAAACCCTTAAGTTGTATATCTGTAATGAGAACACGGTTTTTAATTTACCGATCACATTTGTACTATGCACATAATAAGGTAGAGAAGATATTGCATTGCACCCAAAGGTTCGATATCTATATTTCACCGAAAATGCCTGTTTTGAGACTCACTGAACAAAAATATCTGATGTGTTCCATTCACATGACTTTCTCTACATCTCTGCAACAAATTATTGTTAAAACGCTTATGCTTCTATTTACTTCATGCTAATCGAGAAACAATTAGCAAAAACAGTTTTATTACTTGCTTCCTTGTAAGTAGAAGCGAAATAAGGGAGTACCATAGGTTCAAGTGATAGTCAAAAGCTGGTTGCTATGTGATTGAAGTTCCTTTGTTTGTATGGACTGAAGTTGAAAAATTCCTGTATGAGAAAAGTGTAAGTCTTTCATAGCTGAAACCAAAAATAAGGAATATCGAAAAAACGACCAACTCCACGGAATGTATATAACATAAATTGTGTGTCTTAACGTGCTCTACAATTTTTGTGTGCTAAGTTTTTGTCTCTCTCTTACGGTTTACCAGATATACTCAATTCCGTAAATTCATCCAGAATAAAGTAGTCTTCGGAGGCTATTTCCATAAAATTTAAGATTTACATATCTTTAATATACGATATTTTAATCAAAATCGTTAGTCATTTTTTAGAAAATCAACATTGTCGAAAAATTTTCCAAGGTAGTTTGGGGTGGGGGTATTTTCTTGAAAACCTTCGTGTCGCATCCTTGGAAGACACTGAACTAAAATACAAAGTTTGGTATTTACGGTCTTTTCGTTTTTGAGCTACGCTGCCCACAGACACACACACATACACACAGACACGAACATTTTTCTAAAAATGTTTTTTTTGTTTTGTATTCAGGATGTCTTAAAACATGTATTTTCGGTGAAGTCTCGTATTGAATTTTTGGGTGCATTACAACACCTTCTCTATACACTATGTACATATACGTATAGAGAAAGTAAAAACATTTTTAGAAAAAGTTGCGTGTGTGTATCTGTGAACAGCGTATCTCAAAAACGAAAAGTCGGTTATATAACTAACGTGATATTTAAGTTCAGCATTATCCAAAGATGTGCACCAAGAGTTTTAAGAAAATCTCCCTCTCCAACCACCCTTTACATTGAACATATTTGATTTTATAAAGCTGGCTATAATGATTTTCATTTAATTACCGTACGTTTAAGGTATTTCGGGGTCAAATGAAACTCATATTTTGGATTTTCTATGAATAGCTGCTGAAGACCTCTACTTCTATATCACATTTACACAACTAATAAATCGTAAGGTCTCGTTAAAAACACGGTTTTTCGTATAGAATTTTGTTGTAGAGTTAGCCGTTTCCAAGATACCCCTTGGAGAAGTCATCTTTCGTTTCATCGTCGTTTTGTGTTACTGGTGCAAAACGAACCAACCGGCTTCATTCATTTCGTATCTCTTTTGTTTCACTCCTGGTCATGAAAAGAGAACCGAATTTCAATATTCTCATATAGCGGATGACTTATAAAAGATTTTACCTTTGCTTTAGCCTATTGTATTTTTACTTTCTCTACACGTACTATGTACATAGTGTATAGATGAAGTATTGCATTCCACCCAAAAATTTGATATGAAGATTTCGTAGGAAATACATGTTTTAGGATCCCCTGAATCCAAAAAAAAAAAAACATTTTTAGAGAAAGGTCCGTTTGTGTGTGCCTATGAGCAACATAGCTCAAAAATGAAAAGACCTTTAAATACCAAACTTGGTATTTTAGTTCACTGTCTTCCAAGGTTGTGGCACGAAGATTTTCAAGAAAATTCCCTTAAATTAAACTACCCTTTACATGGAAAAACTTTCAAAAATTTTGATTTTCTTAAAAATATCTAATGATATGTAAATATCTAATCACGTATATTAAAGCTATTTGTACGCCGAATAAAATGTATGTCTGGAATTTTCTGGGAATAGCCTCTGAAGACCTCTTTATTCTGGATGAATTTTTCCGAATTTGGCATAACTGCTAAACCGTAAAAAATGGACAAATACTTACCACACAGAAACCGTAGAGCACATTAAAACAGACAATTTATGTTATATACATTTTTTTCGTGGAGTTGATCGTTTTTAAGACATTCCTCGTTATTAGTTTCCGCTTTGAAAAACTTACTACTTTTCTCATACAGGAATTTGTTAACTCCTGTCCATACAAAGGAACTTTAGTCACATAGCAACCAGCTTTTGGCTTTCACTTTAACCTTATGGTACTCCCTTATTTCGCTTCTACTTACAGGGAAGCAAGTAATAAGACTATTTCTGCTAATTTTTTCTCGATTAGCATGAAGTAAATAGAAGCATAAGCTTTTTAACAATAATTTGTTGCAGAGATGTAGAGAAAGTCATGTGAATGGAACAGATCAGATTTTTACTTTCTGTACACGTACCATGTACATAGTGTATAGAGAAGGTATTGTAATGCACTCAAAAATTTGATACCGAGATCTCACCGGAAATACATGTTTTGGGTCCCCCTGAATCCAAAAAAGCATTTTTTGAAAAAGAGCCCTTCACATGGAAACATATTGTAAAATGTTGATTTTCTAAAAAATGGCTCTAACGATTTTGATTAAAATAGCGTATATTAAAGATATATACCTGACAAATAATATGTATATCTTAAATTTTCTGGAAATATCCTCTGAAGACTACTTTATTCTGGAAGAATTTAACGGATTTTTGCATAACTGCTAAACCGTAAGAGATGGACAAAAAGTTACCACACAGAAATATGCAGAGCACTTTAAAACACACAAGTTATATTATATATATTTTTATAGTGGAATTGATCGTTTTTTAAATATTCCTGATTTTTTGTTTCAGTTTTGAAAAGCTTGTCAAGTCGTGTCCATATAAACAAAGGAACTTCAGTCACAGCAACCAGCTTTTGACTGTCACTTTAACCTATGGTACTCCATTATTTCACTTCTACTTACAAGTAAATAAAAGCACTAACTTTTTAATAATCGTTTGTTGCAGAGATGTGGAGAAAAGAAGCCATCAGATTTTTAAAGCAGATGTGTTGCATGAGAGCACGGCCTCCTGTGTATACTCCCAGAGCAGCTCTACGCAACAAATTCCCTGTATAATAATTATAATAGCAACGAAGCTTACTCTTTGATATTCATGATTGTATAAGCAGAGGGGAGGTTGAAGAGTTTTAATGGCATTCATCCCTGTTTGTGCAACGCAAGGGCAAATAAAAGGGGAACAGCAGTGTAGTTAGCGCAAGAATATGGAAATGCTCAGACCAGCTCGCTCGCCTTCCAAACTTACAATAAATATTTACTTAAAGGAAAACCTTTCAAAGCTATTTTTATTTTCTCTAGCAAGTACATAGTGTATAGGGAAGATATTGCATTCCACCTAAAATTCAATACCCAGATTTCACCGGAAATATATGTTTTAGGTCCCCCTGAATAAAAAAAAAAATATAAAAAAACCCTGATGAATTTTTACTTTCTCTACACGTTCTATGTATATAGTGTAAAATAAAAAGAAAAACATTTCTAGAATAAGTCCGCGTGTGTGTGTCTGTGGACAGCATATCTCAAAAACGAAAATTAAATACCAAACTTGATATCTAAGTTTGGTATCCTCCTCATCCACAACTACCCTTTACAAGGAAAAATTTTCGAAAATTTTGGTTTTCTGAAAAACGGCTATTACAATTTTGATTAAAATACAGTTTATTAAAATATCTACATAACAAATAAAATGTATACCTTCAATTTTCGGGGAATAGCCTCTGAAGACCTCTTTATTCTGGCGGAATTTTGCAAAACTGGTAAACCCTAAGAGATAGACAAAAACGGGCCACGCCTTGTTACCTAGACGGGCCGGGTTCAATCCCAAGCGACCGCAAATGAGATTTGTGATTGATAAAGCGGCGCAGGAGCGGGTTTTATCTGGTTTCCCCCGCCATTGCTCCATCTTCATTCCATGAATCAACAGTGTTATCGCCTGCGGTGCCACAAGTAGTAAAAGCGGGCGTTAAACACTACCAAAAGAAATAGGAATAAAAACTTATTACACAAATAATGTAGATCACGATAAAACACACAATTTGGTTCTTATACATTTTTACTTTCTCTACACGTACTATGTACATAGTGTATAGAGAAGGTATTGTAATGCACCCAAACATTCCATACCGAGATTTCACCGGAATACATGCTTTGAGACCCACTTAATCAAAAAAAGCATTTTTAGAAAAATGTCCGTGTGTGTGTGTCTGTGGGCAGAATAGTTTAAAACGGAAGGCCCGTTAAATATTAAACTTGATATTTAAGTTGTGTATCTTCCAAGAAAGATTTTCAAAATATCTTATATTTAAGGTACTTACTTGCTAAATAAAATGCGTATCTTGAATTTTCTGGGAATCGCCTCTGAAGACTACTTTATTCTGGATGATTTCTGTAAAGCATTTGCTTAACTAGTAAACCGTTAGAGATAGACAAAAACTTACAAGAAAAAACATTTAGATCAAGATAAAACGCACAACGTATGTCATATATATTTATTTATTTATTTTTTTGTGGAGTTGGTCGATTTTGAGATATTTCTTATTATGTGTGTCAGCATATATGGGTGTCATATTTTTCTCATATGGGAATTTGTCAACTCCTGTCCATGCACACAAAGGAACTTCAATCACATAGCAACCAGCTTTTGACTGTCACTTTAACCTATGCTACTCCCTTATTTCGCTTCTACTTACAAGGAAGCAAGTAATAAGAATATTTCTGCTAATTTTTCTCGATTATCTTGAAGTAAATAAAAGAATAAGCTTTTTAACAATAATTTGTTACAGAGATGTAGAGAAAATCATGTGTAAATGGAGCACATGAGATTGTTTTCTAAAAACAGCTTATTTTGGAGGAATGCAACCTCTTATGGTTGCTTCACCTCATGTTCTTGAAAGTATCAACCACATAAGATATGCAGAAACAGCAGTTTGCGAAGTGTGTACCCTTTAGCCCCGTAGGTATCTCGTACTCACCATGATAGGGAGTCGAGATGATGGAGAAAGTTTTGGAACACACTATACCGCCCCAGGGACGTGCTGCAAGGGCTCTAATGGAATTAATAACGACAATATAAACATGGCCAGTTCTCTAGAGATTGCTTTCATCTGCAGTTTTGGGGAAGAGAGGTTCTTACGTGACGCTAATGAAAAACCTGCCACGGTCATATCCATTTCTTCAGCCTTCAAATGCTTCGTCAGCAGTTTCACCAAAACTCTCTAGGGGTGTTTACAATAACTCTCCACCGCAATAAAAGCCATTTATTATAAAGCTGCTCTGTACTGTTTAGGTCTTTCTCTACCGCTTCTGCAAACAAACTATTCTTAGAAAGGAATATTTTTACTTTCTCTACACGTACTATGTACATAGTGTACAGAGAAGGTATTGCATTCCACCCAAAAATTCGATACTGAAATTTCACCAGAAGTGCACGTTTTCGGATCCCCTGTATCTAAAAAGAAAGCATTTTCAGAACATGTTCTGTGTGTGTGTGTGTGTTTTTTGGTGTTTAACGCCCGCTTTAACTACTAATGGCACCGCAGGCGGTGACACTGATGATACATGAATGATGATGGAGCACCGGTAGAATGCGATGGCGGGGGAAACCGGAGTACCCGGAGAAAACCCGCCCCAGCGCCACTTTGTCCACCAAAAATCTCAGATGCGGTCGCTTGGGATCGAACCCCGGCCTCTTGGTGAGAGTCGAGGGGTCTAACCATTCGGTCACGGCGCGGCCCGTGTGTGTGTGTTTGTCTGAACACAATAAATAAAAAATGAAGAGTCGATAAAATACCAAACTTGGTATTTAAGTTTAGTATCTTCCAAGAATGCGACACGAAGATTTTGAGAAAAGCCCCCCTCCCTTCCACACCAAACCCTTTACATGAACAAAATTTCAAAAAATTTTATTTTCTCAAAAATGGCTTTAATGATTTGTATTAAATAGGTACTGCATATTAAACACATTTATGTTGCAAATAAAATGCATATCTTGTATTTTGTGGGAATAGCCTCTAAATACCTTTTTATTCTGGGTGGATTTTGCTGAATTTTGCGCAACTGGTAAACCGTAAGAGATATATAAAAACTTGCCACACAAAAAATGTAGAGCTCGTTAAAACATAATTTATATAATATATATTTCTTTGTTCGAGCTGACCGTTTTTTAGATATTCCTTGTTATGAGTTTTAGCTTTAAAATACTTATACTTTTCTCATAATCCGGTCTATACAAAGCATACTTTAATCACATATCAACCAGCTTTTAGAACATTTGACTATCGATTTAGTCTAGTGTACTCCCTTATTTCGCTTCTACTTACAAGGAAGTAAGTAATAAGAGTATTTCAGCTATTTTTTTCTTGATTAGCATGAAGTAAATAGAAGAACAAGCTTTTTAACAATTATTTATTGTAAAGAAGTACACAAAGTCGTGCGAACGGAACACATCAAATGTTTAACCTTTGAACTAAACGTTACTTTACTGTAGGTATTTTTTCTACACGCACACTCACACATTACCACAATTACACAAACTAGGGAATAATCCTAATTAAAGAAAAATATCCATACCGGCCTGGAATCAAACCCGGGACATCAGCGCGCCACAGAAGGAGTCAATAAGTTCTTTTAATAATGAGTAACAAAATCTGCGCTAACTCTACAAAAACTGGTTAGATGTACGAATATAAAAATCTGACGTGTCACAGTCACATTACTTTCTCTACCCGTTTATAACACATTTTTTATCTACTTCATGCTAATCGAGATAAACATTAGCTTTAACGGTTTTATTACTTAGTTCGTTATAAGTAGAAGGGAAACAAGGGAATACACTAGACTAAACTGGCAGTCAAATGTTTTAAAAACTGGTCGCTAAATGAGCAATTAAAGTTCGGTTCACTTTGCAAGTACAGTTAAAGAGAGCTGATAGGAAAAGCAACCTCGTTTGACAAAAATTAAACAATTTAAAATTAAAACCAATAACAAAGAATATCTTGGAAACGGTCAACTCTACAACAAAAGTGCATACGGCATGTATTGTTTTAACAGGATCTACATTTCTTGTGTAGTAAGCTATTGTCTATCTCTTACGGTTTACCAGTTATACAACAATATATAGAAACCAACGAGAATAAAGGGATCTTCAGAAAACTTATTCCTAGAAAGTCAAAAGATTTCGTTTACCATTAAAATTACTTAAACATTGGCATTTTAATAAAAAACCTTAGAGGTATTTGTGAGAAAATAAAATTGGGTTAGAAAGCGAGCTGCGCGTCATTTGTTTTAGATAGGACCAGTTTTAAATAAATGTGACATCGGTTTATCCTCCTGTATTCTATTGTCCTTACAGTTGTTTGTGTAACAGATAGAGAAAGTCATGTGAATGGAAGACATCATGTCCGTACTAGTCCATCTTTGTGTATGTGTGTGGGCAGCATAGCTCAAAAATAAACGTAGTATTTAAGCTCGGTATCTTCAAAAGATGGAAACGAAGATTGTCAAGAAAATTCGGCAACCTCCAGCTACCCTTTTAATGGAAAAAATTTCGAAAATGTTCGGTTTCTTAAAAATGGCCCTAACGATTTTGATTAAAAATCTCTTATAATGTATTTGAATTAAAACCGTAAGACATAGGCAAAAAATTCCTATATAAAATGCAGATCTCGTTAAAAGAGACAAGTTATGTCGGATACACCTTATTCGTGGAGTTGACCGTTTTCGAGATATTCCTGTTATTGGTTTCACTTTTAAAATACGTATATTTTTCTCATACGGGACGTCGGTTACCATGCTAAACTTCATATACCCAAGGTCGCGGGGTGGATTTTTTCGGGTGTAAAAATCCTTAGCATGGCTTCCTTCGGAAGGGAAGTAAAGCCGCTACTCCCGTGTCATAGATTTACGGCACGTAAAAGAATCTCAAGCCTGATAGAGAGGACTCTGAGTAAAATTAAGCGCTCTTTCACGCCCAATTTAGACTGGGACGCTGAGAACCACGGCAGTGAAAAAGCCTCCATAAATAACACGCCATTTCTATTTCATACAGGAACTTTTCAACTCCTGGCCACGCAAAGAAACGGATTTCAATCCCATAGCAACCACATTTTAAAACATTTGACTGTCGATTTAACCTAGTGTGTTCCTTTATTTCCCTTCTACTTATAAGGAATTAAGTAATAAGACCGTTTCTGCTAATGTTTATCTTAATTAGCATGAAGTAGATAGAAGAATAATTTTACTAACAATAATTTGTTACAGAGATGTAGAAAAAGTCATGTGAATGTAACACATCCGATTTTTTATATACAGGACACCCTACAACACATTCTGTCAAGAAAGTATCGGAAATTGATAATTTAAAAATCCAGTTTAAAAGGCGATTCGAAATCATTGTTGTCGTTAAGTTGGTACAACTTTCCTCCATACCTACGCGGAGTTTGATCATCTGTCATCTAGTTTGTTTGCAGTACGCCATTTTGTTAGTTCATCTCAAAGTGATTTGCGATTTTACGATGGATGCAAATATTGAACAAAGAATCTGTTTCAAAGTTTGCATTGCAAATGGTATTTCGTGTGCCGAATCGCTAAAAATGTTACAGAGGGCTTACGGTGAATCGACTTTATCAAAAACACGTGCATATGAGTGGTACAGTGCATTCAAAAGTGGTCGAGATGTGGTGGAAGATTTGCCTAGCTCTGGTGAACTGAAATGAACATCGCTAAAGTGAAGAAAATGGTGTCTGAAAATCGTCATTTAGGTCTGAGAGTTTGCCGCTGAACTTTCTGTGTCTCAGTAGTATTTCTGATGAAATCTTGGTATCGAATTTTTGGGTGGAATACACTATGTACATAGTACGTATAGAGAAAGTAAAAACAAAGTGATGTGCTACAATCACATGACTTTCTCTAATATATGCAACAACTTATTGTTAAAAAAGTTATACTTCTATTTACTTCATGGTTATCAAGAAAAATTAGCAGAATTAATTATATTACATGCTTCCTTGTAAGTCGAAGTGAAATAAGGGAGTGTCATAGGTTAAAGTGATAGTCAAAAGTTGGTTGGTATGTGACTGAAGCTCCTTTATTTTATGGACAGCAGTTGACAAATTCCTGTGTGAGAAAAGTATAGTGTTGTAAGCTTTTGTCCACCTCTTATGGTTTAGCATTTATGCAAAATTTCGTAAAATACGAGAATAAAGTCGTCTTCAGAGGCTATTCCCAGAAAATTCAAGATATACATTTTATTTGTCAGGTAAATATCTTTAATATACGATATTTTAATTGAAATCGTTGGAGCCATTTTTGAGAAAATCAAAATGTTCGAAAAAAGTTCCATGTAAAGGGTAGTTTGGAGTGGGAGTATTTTTCTCAAAATCTTCGTGTCGCATCCCTGGAAGATACTAAACTTCAATACCAAGTTCGGCATTTTACCGACTTTTCGTTTTGATTTATCGTGTTTACAGACATGCGGACACACACGAACCTTTTTGTGAAAATGCTTTTTTTGGATATAAGGGACCTTAAAACATATATTTCCGGTGAAATCTCGGTATCGAATTTTTGGGTGGAGTGCATACCGTCTTTATACACTATGTATATAGTACGTGTAGAGAAAGTAAAAAAAAACATAGTTTAGCCATATTCATTGTTACCATTTGGTGAGAACTATTTCAAAGCTGTTCTATCGGACGATAAACAATTTATTCTATTGTTTTTTATTATCTACAGCGAGATTTGCATTTAAACTAGATAGGAAGCAAGCTGGCCAATTTAACGCGGCAAGCGTGCTGAAACAGTTCGCGGAGCGTGGAATTCTTTTATTTAACCGTTTACCATCTGCGCGGGTTGCGTAAACAAGGGGGAACGTCCGTATAACTTATGCATTATCACTGCTGACTTAATTTTGGGTCCATGAAATGGCCAACCAAAATTCTGAATTAAGCAGTGCTTCATTCCCATTCACATAGCTAGAAATTAAACTTCCAAAAAACCTCGTTTAGATTGAAGGGGATAAGCCCAGATGGGCCATGGATGTGTTCTTTATTTCATATCTCTGTACGGCATGTTTACTTCTGTAATATACAGAAGAGTATGTGCCCCATTCACATGACTTTCTGTAGATATTTTTCGAGACGCGTATTTTGTCTCTATTTCATGCTAATCAAATAAACAGATGATATAGCTTGTTTATTTATTTAGCTCCTTGAAAGGAGAACTGACAATAATTGATATTTGGTACTCTTTGCATGGGCAGGAGTAAACCAAGAGACATGTAAAACGAATGGTGACTTAGCGTTTGAGAATTACTTAAGTATTTTAAATGTAATACCAGATATATCTCGGAAAATGTTAACTCTACAAAAATATATATAAATATATATACAGGGAGCTAATGAACTACACCGAAATAATTTGCGAGATTGTGCACGTGACTGATATAAGCAATTTGAGATGGGCGATGCATGGTCCCCGGATAAACATAACGTTAAACGTGTGGGTATCAGGTGCTGATAAGTCGGTGTTAAAGCTTTGAAAAAATCTGATGTGTACCATTCACATGACTTTCTCCATATCCCTGCAACAAATAATTCTTAAAAAGCTTATACTTCTGTTTACTTTATGCTAATCAGACAAAATTAGCAGAAATAGTCTAATTACTCGCTTCCTTGCAAGTAGAAGCGAAATAAGGGACAACCGTAGGTTAAAATGATAGTCAAAGGCTGGTTGCTATGTCAATGAAGTTCCTTTGTCTATATGGATAAGAGTTGACAAGTTCCTGTATGAGAAAAGTATACGTTTTTCATAGCAGAAACCAAAAATAAGGAATGTCACAAAAACGACGAACTCCACGAAAAAATGTAGATAGCATAAATTGTGTGTTTTAATGTGCTCTACATTTTTTGTGTGGTAAATTTTTGTCCACCTCTTACAGTTTAGCAGTTATTCAAAATTTAGTAAAATTCATCCAGAATAAAGTAGTCTTCAGAGGCTATTCCCAGAAAATTCAAGATATACATTTTATTTGTCAGGTAAATATGTTTAATATACGAAATTTTAATCAAAATCGTTAGAGCCATTTTTGAGAAAATCAAAATTTTCGAATAAAGTCCCATTTAAAGGGTAGTTGGGGTTGGGGGATTTTTCTCAAAATCTTCGTGTCGAATCCCTGGAAGATACTAAACTTAAACACCAAGTTTGGTATTTTACCGACTTTTCGTTTTTGAGTTATCGTGTTCACAGACAGACGGACAGACACACACACACACACACACACACACACACACACACACACATACGGACCTTTTTGTGAAAATGCTTTTTTTTGATATTGGGGACCCTAAAATATATATTTCCGGTGAAATCTCGGTATCGAATTTTTTGGTGGAGTGCAATACTTTCTCTATACACTATGTACATAGTGCGTATGGAGAAAGTAAAAATGGCTTAGAATGTCTTTAAAACTGCTGCCCGAGTAAAGAAATATCGGTGTTTAGCAGCTCGTTACTAGCGTTCTCAAGATTTAATGTCGCAAATATTTGTAAAATCTCGAACTGATCACTTGACAGTTCGACACTGAGCATTCAACTACGTTCTTGAGCTATATAGCCTACTCTGGAGGCGTTTTTCAACTGCTCTGATGGCATAATGCGTAACGCGGTAAGCTGCTATCCCAAAGGTCACGAGTTCGATTTCTGTCAGAGAATAAATGTTTATTATTATTATTATTATTATTATTATTATTATTATTATTATTATTATTATTATTTCATTGCAGACGAAGTGCCGCGATACTTGAACGAGACCCGAACTCGGAAACTATCTTTCACTTGAAAGCCAGTATCATGACCACTACGCTAGAGAGGTACGCTGTATTATGTCCCTTCGTTTCGTGTTATGCTCTTGAATGGTTGATAAATAAGCCAGTGGAATACTGGCACTTCAGAAACGTATAGCCGTTACTTCGACATTTCAATAATCAGGCCCTAAGTTTCCTATCTCAAATTACTTACTTAAGTAATCTAGCATATTCTGTGAAAATATTTCGGTATAGTTCATTAACACCCGGTATATACATATGTATATGTTATTCAGGGAGTATCAACAAATATATTTTAGTTGACATCGCGGTGTTGAATTTTTGAGTGCAATGCAATACCTTCTCTGTCCACTAAGTAGGCATATAGTATGTGAAGAGAAAGTCAAAATACAGTTTTTTTTTAATTCAGGGTTCTCAACAAATATAATTCCGGTATCGAAATTTGGGTGGAATACAATACCTGCAATATACACTATGTACATAGTGTACAGAGGAAGTATTGCATTCCACCCAAAAATTTCTTACAGAGATTTCGCCGGAAATACATGGTTTAGGATCCCCTGAATCCAAAAAAAAGAAGCATTTTTAGAGAAAGACCCGTGTGTGTGTGTTTCAGTGTGTGTGTTTGTGTGTGCGTTCGTGCCTGTGGAAAACATAACTCAAAAACGAAAAGACCGTTAAATACCAAATTTGGTATTTAGGTATAGTATCTTCCAAGGATGCGACACACTAAGATTTTCAAGATAATCCCCCCACCACAAACTACCCTTTACATGGAACAATTTTCGAAAATTTTGATTTTCTTAACAATGGCTCTAAGGATTTTGATTAAGATCACGTATATTAAAGTTATTTGTACCGCAAATAAAACCTATATTTTGAATTTTCTGGGAATATTCTGGATGAACTTTGCCGAATTTTGCATAACTGCTAAACCGTAAGAGATGGACAAAAGCTTACTAAATAGAAAATGTAGAGCACGTTAAAACACACAATTTATGTTATATACATTTTTTTCGCGGAGTTGATCGTTTTTAAGATATTCCTTGTTATTGGTTTCCGCTTTGAAAAACATACTTTTCTCATACAGGAATTTGTTAACTCCTGTCCATACAAACAAAGGAACTTCAGTCACTTAGCAACCAACTTTTGACTACCACTTTAACCTATGGTACTTTCTTATTTCGCTTTTACTTACAAGGAAGCAAGTAATTAGATTATTTGTGCTAATGTTTCTCGATTAGCATGAAGTGAATAGAAGTAATATTACTGATAAGTTTTAACAATACTTTGTTGCAGAGATGTAGAGTAAGTCATATGAATAGAGCACATCAGATTTTTAATTCAGAGACTCTCCAAACTTAATTTAGATTAGCAATATTAGAGAAAGCAAAAATGAATAAATATATTTACGAAGTCCTTTTTAAAATAACTTCATAAAGTATTAAAGCTTCTAATATTCAGAATACATTATTTCAGAGCTTCCATTTTATTCAGAGTGTATATGCTCCTTTTAATCCTAGCTAAGCACTTTTGCAGGAAAGCACACAACGTTACGATCAAGCGACAAAACCTTCACATGTACTCGAATTTATGGGCCTTCTTTAATTAAATGTTAAATCCCTGGACAGTTACAAAACGTGACGTGTAGCAAATACCTTCCACAGGATGAAGTTAGATACAGCGATGCGTGTATTTTTTAAAGCTTAGTGAAGAATGCAAAATAAGCAAACCTTTCCGCGTGTATTTTTCCGGAGTACAGAACCGATTATGTTAACTCGTGTTTTTGCATACAGCGAGAAAATTACGAACGTTAGAATACCTCCAAAATCTAATGCGTTACGATCACATGCATTTTTATATAAATTTCATGTTAACCATGAGAAAAATACAAAAAAATTCTGATGTGTTGCATTCTCATGACTTTCTCTACATCTCAGCAACAAACTATTGTTTAAATACTTATACTTCTATTTACTTCATGCTGAACGAGAAAATTAGCAGAAATAGTCTTATCACTTGCTTCCTTGTAAGTAGGAGAGAAATAAGGGAGTACCATTGGTTAAAGTAACAGTCAAAAGCTGGCTGGAGTTTTTCAAAGCTGAAACCAAAAACAAGGAAAATCTCAAAAACAATTAATTCCACGAATAAAATATATATAACATAAATTGTGTGTTTTAACGTGCTCTACATTTTTTGTGTAGTAATTTTTTGTCCATCTCTTACGGTTTAGCAATTATGCAAAATACATTAAAATTCATCCAGAATGAAGTAGTCTTCAGAGACTATTCCCAAAACATTCAAGATATTCATTTTACTTGTCAGGTAAATATCTTTAATATGCGACATTTTAAACAAAATCACAGCCATTTTTTAAAAAATCAAAATTTTCGAAAAATGTTTCATGTAAAGGGTAGTTGGGGGTGGGGAGATTTTCTTGAAAACCTTCAGATCGCATCCTTGGAAGACAATGAACTTAAATACCAAGCTTGGTATTTAACGGACACACACTGACCTTTTTCAAAAAAAAAACTTTTTTATTGAGGGGACCTCAAAACATATATTTCACTGAAATCTCGGTATCGATTTTTTGGGTACAATACAATACCTTCTCTATACGCTATGTACATGTACATAAAGTAAAAATAAATTTATCCAGAATAAAGTGGACTTCAGAGGTTATTCCCAGAAAAATCAAGATATACATTTTATTTCTGATGAAAATATTTTAAATGTCTCCATGTAGAGGATAGTTTGAAGTGGGGGATTTTCTTGAAAATCGTCATGTTGCATCTAAGAGTGATGTTGAACATAAATAATAAGTTTGGTATTTAAAGCACTTTTCGTTTTTGAGCTACACTGTTTTCAAATGTGCGCGTGCGCGCGCGCACACACACACATTGAGGCAGTACATGCCTTGTCACGGGGCTAAGATTTATTCAGAAGGGAAAGATAAATCATAGCTAATAATATAAATTATACCAAGAAGGGAAATATAAATGTACATTGAAAATGGGGAGGGAAAACATTTCAAACACGTATAAGTAGCCGAGTTGGTAGCACAGTACCGTTAGGGGTAGAGCATTGAGGGTGAGAGTAAACTGCCCGAGGGGAACATAACAAGAAAAGAGAAAACAATTCTACTGCTGGTCAAGCGACACTTTTTGAGGCACTTAGTGTAGAACATCCGCAAAGCTAAGATGTGATATTTGGGGTCCGTGGTGGAGCCGAACAGGCTACCTTTACTTGTGAGGAAAACAGGTTTTTTAATACAGACCAGAGTACGGAATAAATCACTGCATCAAAAGTAATAAGTAACAATAGTCCCGGTCGCGTAAAGCATAGTTTGACAGGAGAAAATTTAGGAGAAATGCGTGTGTGTTCGACGGCAGTAAAAGGCTAAAATAATTGAATAATGCAATTGTGCCGTACCACACCCTAAAAGATCTTCCATACTAGTAAAAGTCCTGAGATAGTGCACCCAAAAATCCACACCATTCCTAATAGCCAAAACCTGCACCCGGGATATGAACGCGTAACCCCTTTACCGCCCAACACACACACAAACACAGGGGTTCTATGTAAATTTTATTTTTTAGGGAAGCCTAAAACTTACGAGTTGTGTCCGGAAAATAAATACCGGTTAGGAAAAAAGACATACTATATTTGATTTCTCAGTATTTAACACAAAGTTGCACAATTGTTCAGACTTTTGCCATAGCGGGGAATACTCTTTTGTAGGACCTCTTCAAAGAAAGCTGCCGCCATTGGAGACAGCCAAAACTGACCACCGGATTGTGGAAATACGTCACGAAACTTTCTTACTGTGACTCGACTGTTTTCACGAATCGCCTCATGCACTTGTTCATATAAAGCATCAGTGACAATAGAAGGCCGCCCACTCCGTGCTTCGATATCAAAATTGGATCGTCCATCATTGAGTTGCCTAACCCATTTACTCACCATCTGTCATTACAATTTCAGCTGGCTTAACATTTGTTGCGTTCAAAATCCGTATCAACGAACGCACTTTACAGACGGTGGGGCCAGAATGATCATTAACAACCGTAAACACAACACGATCGGGCTATAATGACGTCAGTGAAACGACAATGAGTCAGAGAGACGGGTGCGCATGCGCGTAACTGCAGTCGTGTATTTTCGGTGAAATAAATATTTGATATTTTATACCCTCTCTAGATATGTGGCAGAAAAGTAAACACCGAAAGGAATTATATATTGCACTCACATGGCTTTCTCTCCTCACTCTTCACAGACAATTCCTTAAAAATAGTTTCATTTGTATCTACCTGTTGGTAATAAAAACGTCATCCAGAATGATGAGGTCTTCAGATGCTATTCCCAGAAAGTTCGAGGTATACATTTTGTTTGTGATAAAACGATCTTAAAAGTATAGTAGTTTAATCAAAACCATTAGAGCTATTTCTTTAGTAAATCAGCATTTTCGAAAAATGTACCGTGTAGGATAGTTCGAGGTAGCAAGGTTTTCCTAAAAATCTTCGTATTCTATCCATGGAAAATACTAAATTTAAACGCCAAGTTTCGTATTTAATGGACCTTTCGTTTCTGACTTATGTTGTTCACAGAAACACACGTCATTATACTAGGGTCGGCTGATAAGTCCCGGGTCTCTCAATGAAAACAGCATTAAAACTTTTTTTTTTATTTATTTCTCAACATAATCTCCAGAAAGGCTGATACATTTCTGATATCGATGTTCTAATTAAATTAAACCATCTCTGTATAGCGATTTATCAAGATACTCAAAATAGCCGCTTATGACCTCGTTGCTGTGAAATCTTCGTCCTCCAAGACACTTTTTGAGGTTTCGTAGTTACTGGGTGCTAGATCTAGCGAATAGGGTCAATGTTCAAGCAATTCCAACTTCAATTCACATTTTTACTTTCTCTAAACGTACTATGTACATAGTGTATACAAAGGGTATTGCACTCCACCAAAAAATTTGATACCGAGATTTAACCGGAAATATATATGTTTTAGGGTGCCCTATATCCAAAAAAAGTATTTTCAGAAAAAAGGTCCGTGTGTGTCCGTGTGTCCGTGTCTGTGAACACGATAACTCAAAAACCTAAAGTCGCTAAAATACCAAACTTGGTATCTAAGTTTAGCATCTTCCAGGGAAGCGACACGAACATTTTGAGAAAAATCCCCCCACCCCAAACTACCCTTCACATGGAGCTTTTTTCGAAATTTTTGATTTTCTAAAAAATGGCTCTAACGATTTTGATTATATACATTCACCTGACAAATAAAATTTATATTTTGAATTTTCAGGGAATAGCCTCTGAAGACTACTTTATTCTCAGTGAATTTTACGGAATTTTGCATAACTGCTAAACCGCAAGAAATGGACAAAGACGTACTTCACCAAAAATGTAGGGCACATTAATACACACAATTTATGTTGCAGCATATTTTTTGTGGAGCTGATCGTTTTCGAGATATTCCTCGTTTTTTGGCTTCAGTTTTGAAAAATTTAACTTTTCTCATACGGGAATTTGTCAACTCCTGTCCATACATACAAACAAAGGAACTTCATGCACATAGCAGCCAGCTTTTGACTATCACTTTAACCTATGGTATTCCCTTATTTCGCTTCTACTTACAAGGAAGCAAGCAATAAGACTATTTCTACTATTTTTTTCTCGATTAGCATGAAGCAAATAGAAGCATAAGCTTTTTAACAATAATTTGTTGCAGGGATGTAGAGAAAGTCATGACAATGAAACACATCGGATTTTTCCCATTGCAGGAGCATTGTCGTGATGAAACAAGATTTTTTTTTTTTTTTTTTTTTTTTTTTTTTGGCTAAATGGGGTCTTTTCTTTTCACCTCATCACTCAAACGTTGCAGTAACCTTGCGTAGTAGTCACCACTATTACTTTCACCCTTTTCCAAGTAATCAATAAAAATAATTCCCTGTCCAACCCAGAAAACACTCGCCATAACCTTATTAGCTCACAAAATTGACTGCCTATTTTGGAGTTGGTTCACCTGACGCAATCCACTGTTTTGGCTGTGATTTACTTTCTGAAATGTAGTGATGTATCTAAGTTTCATCCATGGTAATAAGGCGTGTCAGAAACACACTGGGATTTTTACGGTAGAGCTCCACATTCTTAACAGTAACAGTTTTTCCTTTGCAACTTTTGATAAGGTGTCAACAAATGCGGCACCCATCTTGCATAGACCTTGTGAAAGCCCAAAACATTACTTAAAATATTACCTGAACGTTGTTTTGATATGTTTACAGTTTCTGCTATCTCAAACAACTTTAATCTGCCCTCTTCCAGTACTAAACGATGAATTTTTTCAATGATCTCTGGAGTTGTCACTTCTACAGGGCGTCCAGAGCGAGGCTCATCACTAGTGCTCGTACGTCCCATTTTAAACTCTGCAACCCACCTTTTAATGATTGAATATGAAGGGACACAGTCTTTTAATGTAATATCTATTTCCTCCTTGATTTCTTTGGGCATTAAGCCTTTCAAATGGAAGTATTTAATCACTGCTCGTTTTTCCAAATCCTCCATTTTCGTGAAAACTCTAAAGCTGTCTTGTTTAAAATGCTGCCATTCGAAAACTAAACAAGCTATTGACCTTGTTACTATGGATACAAGCTAGTCTAGTTAAACTGTACGATGCTACCGTCTACTGGCCTAGTGGCGCCATATCTGTGTGTGACCCGGGACTTATCAGCCGACCCTAGTACATAGTACGAATAGAGAAAATAAAAATTCTACGAGATAAATTATGGTCTATTAAAATGGTTCAGGCAAATATGGATCGCACTGTTATATGAGCACATACCACATGCTCACAAAATATATAAAAAGAGAAATTGTGCATATATTACTAGCTTATAGAAAGCAAGGTAAAATAATTGTAAATAAGTGTAGAAATATGCATAAATGCGAGTTTCTAACTTAGGTAATTAAGGCAAGGCGAGCTAGCTTAATACCAGGTAACAGTTCACAAACCACCACCTGCTAATGAGCACAGGGTTTAGGCTAAAAATGTAAGATAGAAAAGAAGAGACATGGAAAGAAGTGAGACGGGAATAGTGACTTGTCTTCCAAGTAGCACAGGGAATTGGAGAATCAGACAAAGTAAGCATAAAGTTAAAGTGAGAAGGAACCACGGGGTTTTTCCAAATGCGTCATGTGCGCGCTATGACGTCAAAACTTGGCACAATTTATTCTCATAACTTGCGAGGTGATGCTAACTAAGAACCAATAAGAGATACTGTTACATTTAATGGCGCGAAAGTTGGCGTCACCCAGGATCAGTATTTAAGGCAAGGCAGATATCTTATATAGTTACTCTTATTGTTACATTCTTGAGCTTGTGTTCACGTTACATTGTGTTGTGCGCACCTTAATGTGCTTGACTGATGGGGGAGCGATGTGTAGAGGATTAGATTAGGCTCTTGATTATCAATTTAAGTGTTGGGGTGGTATCTATTTATCACACATTTTGTAAGGAAGCAAGCTAGCCGCATGTTAAAGCTGTGATACACGTCGTAAAGGAAAATGCAGTGTTTTTAATATTAGCCTCACCCACAAACCCCTGAGATAAGTTTAATTAGGAGATTAGGAGTGGAATCTTCATTACATGACGAAGCTGAAACCTCTGCTGAAACGAGACACGACTTCCCGCGACATATGGGTACAAGCTAGTCTAGAGTTAAATTATACAGTGCTACCGTCTAATTGGCCTAGTGGCGCCATATCTGTGTGAGACCCGGGACTTATCAGCCCACCTCGTATATAGTACGTATACAGAAAATAAAAATTCTACGAGATAAATTATGGTCTATTAAAATGGTTCAGGTATATATTGGATCGCACTGTATAGCCTTTGTTTACAGTAAACTGGATAGGAAGAGACACATTTCACCCTGTACCAAGATTTGTGAAACGCCTTGAAATAAAGAAACAAAAGCACTGTGACAGTAATCTTCCAAATGAAAGTGAGATGTAAGCGCGGCACAGGAAGCTTTTGTTTACTCAAGTGCTCCATTATTTTGGATAGACGACAAACACGCTACCTCTGTTTTCACAAAGGGCCGCGTCTCTCGCTAATTAGACGAGAAAACGAGCAGCTTTCAATCACATCCAACAGGCAATATCCTTAATTTTGTCTCCGAGCTCATAAAACAACAAAGGAGCGCGCGCGCGTTTTCTTCCCACTAATCCCAACAAAGCTGCCTGAAACAGCTTTGACGGCGACCGCTTGCAACTTTCCCCGCTGGATCATATGCTTTTTGTGATCATATCGGTTCGGGTTTTTATCACAGCTGTGTTTTGTTTCCTCCATTTTAATTAAATAGAGAGTAAAATATATTTTGTCCGTTGTTTGGAAACTTGACATCCTGAGCTGTATATCCCCCCTCCTACTGTAGGAAACATCTTGACTTTTTACTTTCTCTATATAGTAAATAGTACATTGGTAGCGAGGATATTGCACTCCACCCAAAATTCCATACCGAAATTTCACTAGAAATACACGTTTTAGAGTTCCCTGTACAAACAATACAATAGAAAAAGGACCGTCAGTCAGCTTCTCAGCGTGTCGGTATGTCCGTGTGTCAGCGTGTCGGTATGTCCGTGTGTCAGCGTGTCGGTATGTTCGTGTGTCGGTATGTCCGTGTGTCAGCGTGTCGGTATGTTCGTGTGTCAGCGTGTCGGTATGTCCATGTGTCGGTATGTCCGTGTGACAGCGTGTCGGTATGTTCGTGTGTCGGTATGTCCGTGTGTCGGTATGTTCGTGTGTCAGCGTGTCGGTATGTTCGTGTGTCGGTATGTCCGTGTGTCAGCGTGTCGGTATGTTCGTGCGTCGGTATGTCCGTGTGTCAGCGTGTCGGTATGTTCGTGTGTCAGCGTGACGGTATGTTCGTGTGTCAGCGTGACGGTATGTTCGTGTGTCAGCGTGTCGGTGTGTCCGTGTGTCGGTATGTCCGTGTGACAGCGTGTCGGTATGTTCGTGTGTCGGTATGTCCGTGTGTCAGCGTGTCGGTATGTTCGTGTGTCGGTATGTCCGTGTGTCAGCGAGTCGGTATGTTCGTGTGTCGGTATGTCCGTGTGTCAGCGTGTCGGTATGTTCGTGTGTCAACATATCGGTATGTTCGTGTGTCGGTATGTCCGTGTGTCAGCGTGTCGGTATGTTCATGTGTCGGAATGTTCGTGTATCAGCGTGTCGGTATGTTCGTGTGTCAGCGTGTCGGTATGCCCGTATGTCAGCTTGTCGGTATGTCCGTGTGTCAGCGCGTGGGTATGTTCGTGTGTCGGTATGTTCGTGTGTCGGCTTCTCCGTGTGTCAGCGTTTCCATGTGTCAGCGTGTCCGTGTCAGCGTGTCCGTCTGTCCGTGTGTCAGCGTGTCCATATGTCAGGGTGTGCCCTAGTATAAGCGTGACCGTGTGTCCGCGTGTCAGCGTGTCAGCTTGAAAGTTTATCAGTGTGTCAGCGTGTCTATATGTCCGTGTGTCAGCTTGCCGGTGTGTCAACGTGTCTGTACGTCCGTGTGTCAACAAGCTGGTGTGTCAGCGTGTCCGCATGTCCGTGTGGCAGCATGCCGATGTGTCAGCGTGTCTGTATGCCCGTGTGTCAGCGTGTATGACCGTGTGGCAGCATGCCGGTATGTCCGTGTGACAGCGTGTCTGTATGTCCGTGTGTCAGCATGCCGGTGTGTCGGCGTGTCCGTATATCCGTGTGTCAGCGTGTCAGTATGTCCGTGTACCCGTGTGTCAGCTTGTCGGTATATGTGTGTCAGCTTGTCGGTATATGTGTGTCAGCTTGTCGGTATATCTGTGTGTCAGCGAGTCGGTATATCTGTGTGTCAGCGAGTCGGTATGTCCGTGTGTCAGCGTGTCTGCTTGTCCGTGTGTCAGCGAGTCGGTATATCTGTGTGTCAGCGAGTCGGTATATCTGTAAGTCAGCGAGTCGGTATATCTGTAAGTCAGCGAGTCGGTATATCTGTAAGTCAGCGAGTCGGTATATCTGTGTGTCAGCGAGTCGGTATATCTGTGTGTCAGCGAGTCGGTATATCTGTAAGTCAGCGAGTCGGTATATCTGTGTGTCAGCGAGTCGGTATATCTGTAAGTCAGCGAGTCGGTATATCTGTGTGTCAGCGAGTCGGTATATCTGTAAGTCAGCGAGTCGGTATATCCGTGTGTCAGCGAGTCGGTATGTCCGTGTGACAGCGTGTCTGCATGTCCGTGTGTCGGCGTGTCCGTATATCCGTGTGTCAGCTTGTGCGTGTGTCTGTGAACAAGATATCTCGAAAATATAAAGTCGGTAAGATACCGAACTTGATAAACAAGTTTTGCATTTTCCAAGGATGCAACAGAAAGATTTTTAGGAAAATCCCCCCATTTCAAACAACACTTTCCCTGGAAACATTTAGAAAATCTTGATTTTCACAAAAATGGCTTGAACAATCTTGATTAAAATACCGTATATAAAGATATGCAATCAAAAGAATATGTACATATTTTGACACCTCTGGCAATAGCGTCTGAAGATATCTTTATAACCGTAATGTATGTAGAGACAAACATATACTATTCAAAAATATAGGTTTATGTCAAACACGTTTTTCTCATAGAGCTGGCCGTTTTTGAGATATTCCTAGTTATTGGTTTCAGTTTTAAACTACCTCATTTTTCTCAAACTGGAGCATGCAAAGCTGTCCAAATCTCAACTATGTCATTAACATTTAAAAGATTTCACTATCGCTATAGGTTAATGTATTCCCTTATTTCACTTCTACTTATAAAGAACAAAGTAATAAGACCGTTTCTGTTAATGTTCGTATCGACAGCATGAAGCAATTAGAAGAATATTTTGTAAGAACAGCTAGAGAAATTTATGTGAATAAAATACCTCAGATGTTTATTTCAGGGGGCTTCATATCATGCACTTTGCATGAAATCTGATATTTAATTTTTCTGGTGAATAAAATACCTCCTCTACCTAAAAAGTATATTTTTCATGGTGGAGAAAGCAGAAGTTAAATTCGTGCCCCATTAAAAAGCAACTCTGGTAACTTGAGGCAACATAATACACACGAAACAGTTGCAGTTGAAAACAAGTGAAAACTGAGACGTACCCCATTATTATCCTAGTGTCAGAAATTATATACTCCCAGTACCAGGTAATTTCCTCGCCTCTCGACAGCGGTCAGGCTTCCCATATGAGCAAGTCAGCTTTTGATTTTAATCAGCTGGTGGTACATTATCAACAAATCTCATGTGTTCCATTCACATGACTTTCTCTACATCTCTGCAATAATTATTGTTAAAAAGATTATACTGCTATTTAACTCATGCTAATCGAGAAAAAATTAGCAGAAATAGTCTTATTACTAGCTTTCTTGTAAGTAAAAGCGAAATAATGTAGTACTATAGTTTAAAGTGATAGTCAAAAGGTGGGGTTGCTATGTGATTGAAGTGCCTTTGTTTGTATGGACAACAGTTGACAAATTCCTGTATGAGAAAAGTATAAGATTTTCAAAGCTGAAGAAAAAAAAAAAAAAAGGATTATCGAAAAAACGATCAACTCCACGAAAAAATGTATATCACATAAATTGTGTGTTTTAACGTGCTCTAGATTTTCTGTGTGGTAAGTTTTTGTCCATCTCTTATGGTTTAGCAGTTATGCAAAATTCCGTAAAATTCATCCAGAATAAAGCAGTCTTCAGAGGCTATTCTCAGAAAACTCAAGATATACATTTTATTTGTCAGGTAAATATCTTTATCACGATATTTTAATCAAAATCGATAGAGCCATTTTTGAGAAAATTAAAATTTTCAAAAAAAGTTCCAGGTAAAGGGTATTTGGGGGTGGGAGCATTTTCTTGTAAATCTTTGTGTCGCATCCTTGGAAGATATCAAACCTAAATACTATGCCTGGTATTTAACGGTCTTTTCGTTTTTGAGTTATGCTGTCCACACACACACACACACACACACACACACACACACACACGGACATTTTTCTGAAAATGTTTTTTTTTTTTTTTTGGGATTCAGGGGGACCCAAAACATGTATTTCTGGTGAAATCTCGGTATCGAATTTTTAGGTGGAATACAATAACTTCTCTATACACTATGTACATAGTAAGTGTAGAGAAAGTAAAAAAATTCAAATCTGTCAGCTGTAAAATTATTATTTGTTTTTATTTAATTAAAATTGTTCCCAATTCAGAGATCATTTCAACACTTCGCGCTTAGGCGAAGCCGAAATGAACCAGGCAGATAATTGTGTTATATCGAACCTATAATAACACGAGTTCGTTAACAAATTACGTAAAAACTAATATATTTCAGTATCAAAAACAAACAGCCCCGTGAAATGCTCGAAGTAAAGGCAAATTAGCAGTTCTAAATACGAATAAGTTTGCAATAATATCAGATGTGTTCCATTCACAAGCCTTTCTCTACCTCTCTGCAACAAATTACTGTTAAAAAGCTTAGGCTTCTATTTACTTCATGCTAGCCGAGAAAAAAAATAGCAGAAATAGTCTTATTACTTGCTTCCCTGTAAGTAGAAGCGAAATAAGGGAGTACCATAGGTTAAAGTGATAGTCAAAAGCTGGTGTCTATGTGACTGAAGTTTCTTTGATTGTATAGACAGAAGTTGACAAATTCCTGTATGAGAAAAGTATAAGTTTTTCAAAGCTGAAAACAAAGACAAAGAATACGTCAAGAACGATCAAATCCACGAAAAAAATGTATATAACATAAATTGTGTGTTTTAATGTCCTCTACATTTTTGGTGAGTTAAGTTTTTGCCCATCTCTTACGGTTTAGCAGTTACGCAAAATTCCGTGAAATTCATCTAGAATAAAGTAGTCTTCAGAGGTTATTTCCAGATAATTCAAGGTATGCCTTTTATTTGTCACGTAAATATCTTTAATATACGATATTTTAAACAAAATCGTTAAAGCAATTTTTAAGAAAATAAAAATTTTCGACATAAGTTCTATGTAAAGGGTAGTTGGAGGGTGGGGTTTTTTTCTTGAAAATCTTCGTATCGCATCCTTGGAAGATACCAAGCTTAAATGCCAAGTTTGGTATTCAACGGTGTTTTCGTTTTTGAGCTCTGCTGTCCACAGACACAGACACACACACTCGGACCTTTTTCCAAAAATGCTTTTTCTTTTGGATTCAGGGGGACCCAAAACATGCATTTCCGGTGAAATCTCAATAGAATTTTTGGGTGCAATACAATATCTTCTCTATACACTATGTACATAGTACGTGTAGAGAAAGTAAAAATATTGGATATGGTATTTACGTACATAATATTTTCCTCTCATGCTGCAATAAACTATTTTTTCTATAACCGATTGAATTGAGTAGTCTACAAGCTCATTTCAGATCGCAAACTTGATTTTTACGGAATCCACGCACAAAGAAGTGCAGCAAGCGTAAAGTAATTTTGTTCCAACTTTACGCTCTCCAAAATAATTCACGATACTAGTGTGTATACATCACTGATCAACAGACACCTCTTCATAAATTTCTCGTATTGTGCCTCATAAACGTTTTTGATTCTGCTTGTTTAGCAGCTCCAAGGGTATTATGATTCTCAGCATCTGCCATTTTTTCAACATACATCACAGAACAATAATAATGTTGGTTTGTCACGGCCTGCTATAACTGTACCGTCATCGCGCCCAACAATGCGAAATAAATAACCAACTATAACCCTTGGTGAATGGCTCAAACTTAACTAAGTTTATCTTCTAGGGATACGACATGAAGATTTTGAAGAAAGTCCATCCACCAAGAGCTACCCTTTACATGGAAAACATTTCGAAAATTTTGATTTTCTTCAACATGGCTGTAACGATTTTGATTAAAATCTCTTTTATTTAAGATATTTACTTAGAAAGAAATGTATATCTTGAATTTTCTGGGAATAGCCTCTGAAGACTACAATATTCTGGAAGAATTTAACGGATTTTTGCATAACTGCTAAACTGTAAGAGATGGACAAAAACTTACCATACAGAAAATGTAGAGTACATTAAAACACACAATTTATGTTATTTAATTTTTTTCGTGGAGTTAATCGTTTTTAAGATATTCCTCCTTTTTAGTTTCAGCTTTGGAAAACTTGCACTTTTCACATACGGGAATTTGTAAACGCCTGTCCATTCAAACAAAGGAACTTCAGTCACGTATCAATCAGCTTTCGACTATCACTTTAATCTATGATACTCCCTTATTTCGCTTTTACTTACAAGGAAGCAAGTAATAAGACTATTTCGGTAATGTTTTCTCAATTAGCATGAGATAAATAGAACCCTAAGCTTTTTAACAATAATTTTTTGCAGAGATGTAGAGAAAGTCATGTAATGGAACACATAAGATTTTTTATAACATTTGACTATCACTTTAACTTATGGTACTCCCTTGTTTCCCTTCTACTTGCAAGGAAGCAATTAATAAGACAACTATTAATGTTTACCTCGATTAGTATGGAGTAGATAGTACATAGGCTCGCGCACCTCTGCAGGCTAACTCACGACTCAGAACATTTCACAACACAAAAAAAAAAAAAAGAAAAGAACAAAACTTCACTGCAATCTTTCCTGCTTTCATAGCTAGAAAATGTCGTCACAAAACTTTTTGGAAACTTATCGAAGATACTAAACTCTTCTAAACGAGTCTCGAGTATACCAGATGTCAATGTGTGACATTCCAAAGTGTGCTATTACGTCGCGCCGTTGTTTACGCATCCAACAGTGATGAATCACATTCCAGCTACACCGCCGCATACCAGAGCGAACACGAGAGCGATCGCATACACGGACGGCATTGTCACATTATTTATATTTGTAGGTGGTTGGTTGCTTTAGGGCACGGCGGCAGGGTGCGGTACTCCTGCTAAATAGTTACACCAAGAACCGCAACGAGGGTCTCAAAATGGCGGAGAAACATAATATACGTTTACATTTTCGATCTATTCACTAAAAGACAAAGAGATAGACTGATTATGTACTTCACTTTGTCATGCAGACCTCTTATAAATATTGATAACCATGTATTATCGCCTAATGTGGAAAACGACTAGAAAGACCACAGAAAACGGTACAAGATTTCCTTTAGCGCTTGAGCGTACGTATAGAGGAAGTCCTTGAGTTTATAAACTTTCCATTACTTCACTTAGATCATACCCCAATGCTTCACACGGACAAGTTCATAGAATACAATTATTTTATTATTTATTATTATTATGTTGAACCCTTTTCAACATAATCACCGAAAAGATTGAGACATTTATCGTACCTGTGCACAAACTTTGCAATACCCGCTTCAAAAAAAGTTGCCAGCAAAGATTTCAAATGAGCATTGACGTTGTATTTAAGATCTTGGTTGGTTTGAAAGTGCTGCTCTCCTAGCCACGTCTTCAGTTCAGGGAGAAGATAAAAGTCGCTGGGTGCCAGGTCAGGACTGTATGGCGGATGATCGAAATATTCCCATTGAAATTGTTCAAGGAGCCGATGGGTTGTGCCAGCAGTGTGTGGACGAGCGTTGTCATGGATCATCACAATTCCTGAAGTCAGCATTCCTCTTCGTTTGTTTTGAATGGCTCTCCGCAAACGAAGATCTTCGAAACAACGTCAATGCTCATTTGAAATCGTTTTTTTGAAGCGGGTATTGCAAAGCTTGTGCACAGGTACGATAAATGGAAACAACGGTGTAGCTTCATGACGGCCAGAGCCTCTTGCAGATGTGCGAGGTTCATCAAGAATTAAAAGATATAAACAGGAATACTGTCAGGTGGTGCCTGAGGCGTGTTCACACATTCATAGCATACGCAAGTTGGCATTCTCTGCTAACGTGGCCGAGGGGATACATCAAGGCACAGTCATAGCGAGGGTCAGGCAATAAGTAATGCCTCATATCTCCTCAACTAAGTTATTACTTTCTCTACACGTACTATGTACATAGTGTATAGAGAAGGTATTGTAATGCACCCTAATTTTCGATACCGAGCTTTCACCGGAAATACATGTTTTGAGACCTCCTGAATCCAAAAAAAGCATTTTTAGAAAAATGTCCATGTATATGTGTGTGTATGTGTCTATGTGTATGCGTGTGTGTGAGTCTGTGGGCAGCATAGCTCAAAAACGAAAAGTCGTTAAAAATCAAAGTTGGCATTTAGGATTGGCATCTTCCAAGGATGCGACACGAAGATTTTCAAGAGAATCCCCCCACTCCCAACTACCCTTTACATCGAACTTTTTTCCAAAATTTTGATTTTCCAAAAAATGGACATAACGATTTTCATTAAAATATCGTATATTAAAGATATTTACCTGACAAATAAAATGTATATCTAGAATTTTCTGGGAATAGCCTCTGAAGACTACTTTATTCTGGATGAATTTTGCATAACTACTATACCGTAAGAGACGGAAAAAAACTTAACACACAAAAAATGAGCACGCTAAAACACACAATTTATGTCATATGCAATTTTTTTATGGAGTTGATCGTTTTTGAGATATTCCTTATTTTTGGTTTCAGCTTTGAAAAATTTATACCCTTCTCATACATGAATTTGCCAACTCGTGCCCATACAAACAAAGGAACTTCAGTCACTTAGCAACCAGCTTTTGACTTTCACTTTAACCTATGGTACTCCCTTATTTCTCTTCTACTTACAATAAAGCAAGAAATAAGACTATTTCTGCTAATTTTTCTCGATTAGCATGGAATAAATAAAAGAATAAGCTTATTAACAATAATTTGTTACAGAGATATAGAGAAATCCATGTGTATAGAACACATCAGATTTTTTAATAGATAATAAAATTTTTCAAAAAATGTTCCATATAAAGTTAGTTAGGGAGAGATCTTCGTCGTATCCTTGGAAGATGTTAAACTTACATAAAGTTACATACGGAGAGAGAGCTTTTTCTAACAATGTTCCCAAAACATATATTTCAGGTGAAATTTCGTCATCGAATTTTTGGGTAGGATGCAATACCTACTCTACCTATAATGTGTATAATACACGTAGACAAAATTAAAATACAGTTTTTGAAACAAGAAGCACGGGAATTTCTTATATTGCAAAAAAAAAAAAAAAAAAAATATATGGCCAAATTATAAATTTAAACATATGAACACCTTAAAAATTAAAGGGAATATACAATTATGTGATCTATAAGAATGGGCAACTTTTTATGCACGAGAGTGTACAGCTGTACACAGATTTACTCTTGTTCAGTATTTGTTATCGTGGTTAGTACGGGATATGACCAGTAGGACGATGGCGACAGAGATACCAAACGTTTCCTGAGGTGGGACACGATCGCACGTGACACACAAAGCAACAATTATTTGCATTTACGTCAGCAATTATCTCCGCCACGGCGTTCTCAGGATATTCCTCGTTATTATCCAACGCCGAGGCAAAACAAATACGTGCATTCCGTCGCCTCAATCGATTTTCACTAGCTATAAAGCACGCCTGCACTGTCATAGTTGGTACCACTGCGGCATTTACACTTCATATTAGCAATCTATTTCAACCAAATTTCCATAGTTTATAACCAAGCAGTTTATTTTAACCATTACACGTATACTTTTAACTAAAATTTAATAAACTACCATTTAATCTGTTCTTTATTTGAAATTGTAATACAACATAAAACAATTTTTACTTTCTCTACACGTGCTATGTACATAGTGTATAGAGAAGTTATTGTAATGCACCTAACACTTCTATACCAAAATTTTACCGGAAATATATGTTTTAGGGTCGCCTGTATCCAGAAAAAAGCATTTTCAGAAAAAGGTATTTAACTTGGTATTTAACTTTAGTATTTTCCAGAGAGGCGACACGAAGATTTTGAGAAAAATCCCCCCACCCCAAACTACCCTCTACATGGAGCTTTTACAAAAAAATTCGGTTTTTCTGAAACATGGCTTTAAGGATTTTGATTAAAATATCATATATTAAAGATATTTACCTGACAAATAAATAGTATATCTTGAATTTTTCTGGGAATAGCCTATAAAGACTACTTTATTCTGATGATTTTTACAGAATTTTGCATAACTGCTAAACCATAAGAGATGGACAGAAAAATAGAGCACGTTAAAACACACGATTTATGTTATATACATTTTTTTTCGTTGAGTTGATCGTTTTTTTTAGATATTCCATGTTTTTGGTTTAAGTTTTAAAGGAATTTGTCAACTCCTGGCCATTCAAACAAAGGAACTTGAGTCACATAGCAACCAGCTTTTTATTATCAATTTAACTTTTGGGTACTCCTTCATTTCACTTCTACTTACAAGGAAGCATGTAATACGAGCATTTCTGTTATTTTTTTTTTTTTTCGATTAGCTTTAAGTAAATAGAAGTATAAGCTTTTTAAGAATAATTTGTTGCCGAGATGTAGAGAAAGTCATGTGAACGGAACACATCAGATTTTTTTAGTTAATTCTCCTCCTTTTTCATTTGTATAATATAATAAATATCGCTGTTGAGATTTCATCTGAAATGTAGTTGAGTCTTGACATTCCTTGACCCCCCCCAAAAAAAAATATTCATAACATAACTCAAATAAAAAAAGTCGAATGAAGACAAAACTAAGATTTCCAGTATAACAAAATCTGATGTGTACCATTTACATGACTTTTTTCTAAATCTCTAAATTAAATTATGTTTAAAAGGCTCATTCTTCTATTTACTTAATGCTAACTGAGAAAAAATTATCAGAAAATTAAATGGTCTTTATACTTGCTTCATAGGCTAAAACCCGGTTGCTATATTTGTATGGCCAGAATTTCGCACTCCCATATGAGAAAAGTGTAAATATTTTAAATTTTAAATCAGTAACAAGGCATTTCTCAAAAACGGTTAAACCACGAAGAAAAAAGTATATGAGATAAATTGTCTTTTTAATGAGGTGTACATTTTTGTCAAGTTAGTTTTTGTATACCTCATACGGTTTGAAAGTTGTGCAAAAGTGATCCAGAATAAAGTAGTCTTCAGAGGCTATTCCCATAAAATTATATACATTTTGTTTGTCATAAAATATCTTAAATATAAGGTATTTTAAGCAAAATCGATAGCCATTTTTTCGAAAAGTTTTCTGTGTAAAGGGTAGTTGTGTGTGTGTGTGTGTGTGTGTGTGTGTGTGTGTGTATGGGGGGATTATCTTGAAAATTATTGTGCCCCATCTTTGGAAGATACTGAACTTAAATATCAAGTTTGGGAGTTAAAGGAGTTTTCGTTTTTGAGATATGCAAACACACACACACACACACACACACACAGGCCGCGCCGTGGTCGAGTAGTCAGACCACTCGCCTCTCACCTAGACGGCCCGGGTTCGATCCCAAGCGACCGCATGTGAGATTTGTGGTGGACAAAGCGGTGCAGGGGCTCCATCTTCAGTGTCATCGCCTGCGTTGCCAGAGCAGTAAAAATGGGCATTAAACACTACAAAAAAAAAAACAAAAAAAACACACATACACATGGGCATGTTTCTAAAAAATTGGTTCAGAGACATCAAGACATGTATTTCCGGTGAAATATCAATATAACATTTTGAGTGGAATACAATACCTTCTCTGCACTGTGTACATAGTACGTTAAAGAAAGTAAAAATGTTTTTTTTTACATAGGGGAACATAAAATCCGGTGAAATCTCGGTATCGGATCTTTAGGTGTAATACAATACCTTCTCTCTACACTATGTACATAGTACGTGTAGAGAAAGTAAAAATGATTTTCTTTTTTGACAGGGGGGAAGCTAAAATTGTATTTCCGGTGAAATTTCGGTATGGAATTTTTGGGTGCGATACAATACCTTATCTAGACACTATGTATATACTACGTGTAGAGAAAGTAAATATGTTTTTCTTTTTTTTTTGACATAGGAGAAAGATAAAATTGTATTTCCGGTGAAATCACGGTACGAATTTTTGGGTACAATACAATACCTTATCTAAACAATATATACTTATATAGTTCGTGAAGAGAAAGTAAACGTATTTTTTTCGACATAGGGGATCATAAACTTGTATTTCCGGTGAAAACTCGGTATCGAATCTTTGGGTGGAATACAATACCTTCTCTATAATATGTACATTGTTCGTGTAGGGAAACTAGTTCCAAGCAAAGACAACAATCATTATTAGCATGAAAATTGAATGGAAGTGTCGTAATGGAGCTACCAACGCCTAAAAATAAAACATGCTTTACTTTCGTATACCATAAAGAGAAAATAAACAATTCTAAGGACTTTCTGTATCTAGTATTATACGCAGCCCTAAGTATCATCAGAGGGAATTGAAACAAAATATCAGAAGTCTGTAGAATTTAAATGAGTAGTAAGGAAGTAAATGGAAAGCAGGACGCGACACTAGCGCTGTGGTTTGGTTCACGGAACTTATGACGACAGCAGCAGTTAATCTGCACACAGGAAACTACATGCATATGTTGTTCCGTGCAGAATCTTACGCTCTCGTGCACATGCTGTGATGTACGAGATCTGCACTGTACTGGAGGAGTGTATCAACCTGACACATGCTTCCTCTACCTGTGTGTGCGGCACTGTCATAATATATCTCCTATACTCTACAAAAAATTGTATACAGGACACTGAAACGACAGTCGAATCTTTAAAAAAAAAATGTGATGTGTTCCATTCACATGACTTTCTCTATATCTCTGCAACAAATTATTCTATTTACTTCATCCGAAGGAGCAAAAATTAGCAGAAATAGTCTTATTACTGGCTTCCTTGTTAGTAGAAGCGAAATAAGGGAGTAGCATAGGTTAAAGTGATAGTCAAAAGCTGGTTGCTATGTGACTGATGTTCCTTCGTTTGTATGGACAGGAGTTGACAAATTCCTGTACGAGAAAAGTATGTCTTTATAGCTGAAAAAAAAAAAAACAACAACAAGGAATATCTAAAAACCAATCAACTCCACGAAAAAAATGTGTATAACATAAATTGTGTGTTTTAAGGTGCTATACCTTTATTGTGTGGTAAGTTTTTGTCCACTCTTACGGTTTAGCAGTTATGCAAAATTCCGTAAAATTGACCGAGAATAAAGTAGCCTTCAGAGGTTACTCTCAGAAAATTCAAAATATACATTTTATTTGTCATGTAAATATCTTTAATATACGATATTTTAATCAAAATAGTTAGCCATTTTTTAGAAAATAAAAATTTTCGAAAAAAGTTCCATGTAAAGGGTAATTTGGGGTGGGGGGATTTTTCTCAAAACCTTTGTGTCGCATCCCTGGAAGATACTAAACCTAAAAACCCAATTTGGCATTTTACCGACTTTTCGTTTTTGAGTTATTGTGTTCACAGACACACGGACACACACGGACCTTTTTCTGAAAATACTTCTTTTGGATACAGGGGACCCTAAAACATATATGTCCGGTGAAATCTCGGTATCGACTTTTTTGGTGAAGTGTAATACCTTCTCTATATACATAGCACGTATAGAGAAAGAAAAATGGTTGCCTTTCCTTTCTATGCTGGGCCAGGAGTTTACAACTTTCAGTCTGGGAAAAGTTCAAATACTTTAAATTTGAAACACATAACTAGGTATATCTCAGAAATGGTCAACTCTCCGAAAAAAATGTATTTATCATAAAGTGTGTGTTTTAACGATATCTAGGTTTTCTATTAAGTAAGTTTTTAAATATCTGTTAAGTATTATCAGTTACGCAAACTTTAGCTAAATTCATTCAGAATAAAGAGATCTTCGGAGGCTATTCACAGAAAATTCAAGATACACATTTTATTTGGGATATAAAAATCTTAAATATACAAGATTTAAATCAAAATCGCTAGATCCATATTTTAGAAAATCAACATTTTCGAAAATTTTTCAATGTAAAGCGTAGTTTGGGGTGGGCGGATTTTCCTCAAAATCTTCGTGTCGCATCCTTGGAAGTTTGGTATTTAACGGTCTTTTCGTTTTTGAACTATGCTGTCCAGGGGCACACACACACACACACACACACACACACACACACACCTTTTTCTGAAAATGATTCAGGGTATCCTAAAACATGTATTTCCAGTAAAATCTCGATATAGAATTTTGGGTGGAATACAATACCTTCTCTATGTATATACATAGTACGTGTAGATAAAATAAAAACTTTATATGCAGGAGACTTTGTAAACAAATCTTTAAAATTACGTTGCTATATTCTAGGTTCGAAATAGCTTAACAATTTAGATATTTAAATTTAGTATCTTCCAAAGATGCGACACGAATATTTTCAATAAAATCTCCACACGACAACCTTGTCTTTATGAGGTAATGTTTACTTTCTCTACACGTACTATGTACATAGTCTATAGAGAAGGTATTGAATTCCATCCAAAATACCTGTGGTACTCCCTTATTTCGCTTCTACTTACAAGGAAGTAAGTAATAAGACTATTTCTGCTATTTGTTTCTCGATTAGCATGAAATAATTAGAAGCATAAGCTTCTTAACAATACTTTGTTGCAGAGATGTAGAGAAAGTCATGTGAATGGATCACTTTCTTAAGAATATGCTGTGAAATAGCTAGAGAGAGTTGCGTAAATGGTATACATAAGATTTTCGAGGCAAGTTTGCCGAAGTGTGGGTAGAGAAACCATGCGAATTTACCGCAATTTAATTTTTCAAAAGCATAAAAAGCATAAAAAAAACATTATCCGCTTAGCTCACCCTAACGGAAATTTGAACTCGGTGCCTCTTGAAAGTATTTCCTTTTTCCTGGTGTAAAAATAAATAAATATGTTTTATCTTGATTAGCACTAAGCATACAAAGGGATAAGCTTTTAAAGACTATTTCACAGGCAAGAGAAAGTAAATAAAAACATAAACTTTTTAACAATAATTTGCTACAGAAGTGTAGAGAAAGTCATGCGAATGATTCACCTCAGATTTTTTAAAAATAATGTTTCAGAATAGTTGGAGAAAGTAGCGGTAATAGAACACAAGAGTTTTTTTAGGCAAGTTTGCCAAGATTAGATAGAGAAATCCATGCGAATATACAGAAATTAAAGTTTTAAATGTATACAAAATCTTTGTGTCCCATTCACATTACTTTCACTACATCTCTGCAAAAAATATTATTAAAAACGTATGCTTTTATTTACTTCATGCTAACCGAGAAAGCATTAGCAGAAATAGTCATATTACTTGCTTCCTTGTAAGCAAAAGCGAAATAAGGGAGTACATTAGACTAAAGCAATAGTCAGAAGCTGGTTACTATGTGATTGAAGTTCCTTTGCTTGTATGGACAAGAGTTGACAAATTCCTGTATGAGAAAGGTTAAATTTTTCAAAGCTGAAACCAAGAGTAAGCAATATCTAAAAAATAATCAGCTCCACGAAAAAAATGTATACAACATAAATTGGTGTATTAACGTGTTCTACATTTTTTGTGTTGTAAGTTTTTGTCCATCTCTTACGGTTTAGCAGTTATTCAAAATTCCGCAAAATTGATCCAGAATAAAGTAGTCTTCAGAGGCTATTCCCAGACAATTCAACATATACATTTTATTTGTCAGGTAAATATCTTTAATATACGATATTTTAATCTAAATTTTTAGGGCCATTTTTTAGAAATTCAAAATTTTCGAAAAACGTTCCATGTAAAGGGCAGTTAGAGAAGGGAGGATTTTCTTGAAAATCTTCGTGTCGCATCCTTGCAGGATTCCAAACCTAAATACCAAGTTTGGTTTTTAAGGAACTGTTCGTTTTTGAGCTATGCTGTCCACAGACGCACAAACAAACACACAGACATTTTTCTAAAAATTCATTTTTTGAATTCAGGGGGTCTCAAAACATGTATTTCCAGTGAAATATCGGTATGGAATTTTTGGGTGCAATACAATGTACTATGTACATAGTAAGTGTAGAGAAAGTAAAAAAGCCTTATCTGGATAACTCACTCTAACGGAGATTCGAACTCAACGACAAATAAAATGTATATTATTTTGAATTTAAAACCAATAAACTATAAGAGATAGGCAGAAACTTACACAACAAAAAATGTAGAGCTCGTCAAAACATATTTTTTTTGTGGCCATTTTCGAGATATTTATTTTCATTGGTTTGTCTTAAAACACTTGAACGATTTCTCATACGGGAACTTTTCAACCTCTGGCCACGCAAAAAAACGATTTCAAGCCCATTTGACTGTCGGTTTAGCCTAGTGCATTCCCTTATTTCCCTTCTATTTATAAGGAAGCAAGTAATAAAACAATTTTGTTAGTGTTTATCTCGATTATCATGAAGTAGATAGAAGAATAAGCTTACTAACAATAATTTATTAGAGAGATTTAGAAAGAATCGCGTAAATGGAAGACATACGATTTTTAAGGCAAGTTTGCCGAAGAGTGGGTAGAAAAATTGATGTGAATGTGTCGCGATTGAATTGTTTAAAATCATAAAATTACCTTATCCGGATATCTTACCCTAACTCAGATTCGAACCGGGTGCCTCTTGAATGTATTTCCTTTCCCAGTCTATTCCGTTTTCTCCTTCTACTCTTTTATTTGGAGTCGGCTTACCCTCCCCATGGTTAGGACTGATACCACCCTACGACTTACAAGTCAATGCCTCGGGGTCAGAAATTTGGCGGAGAGCCAACGGTACGAAACTAAGGAATGGAGAACCTGGAACGATTAGTGGACTCCGTTCTACTTATAAAGAAATAAGTTTTTACCTTCTTTAGCACGAAGCATACAGAAGAATACGTTTTTAAGAATAGCTAGAGAAAGTTGCGTGAATGGAACACACAAGATTTTAAGGAAAGTTTACTGAAGAATGGGTAGAAAATTCACGTGAATGTACAGCAATTTAATTTTTTTATTTCATAAAAAAATCTGATATGTTCCATTCACATGCCTTTCTCTATATCCCTGCAACAAGTTTATGTTGAAAAGCTTATGCTTCCATTTGTTTCATGCTAAAAAAAAAAAAAATAGCAGAAATAGTCTTATTACTTGCTTCCTTGTAAGTAGAAGCGAAATAAGGGAGTACCAAGGTTAAAGTGATAGTCAAAAGCTGGTTGCTATGTGACTGAAGTTCTTTTGTTTCTATGGACACGAGATGACAAATCCCTGTATGAGAAAAGTAAGTTTTCCACAAAAACAAGGAATATCTAAAAAAAACGAACAACTCCACGAAAAAAATATATAACACAAAGTGTGTGTTTTAACGTGCTCTATATTCTTTGTGTGGTAAGTTTTTGTCCATCTCTTACGGTTTAGCAGTTATGTAAATTTCCGCAAAATTCATCCAGAATAAAGTAGTCTTTAGAGGCTATTTTCAATAAATTCCAGATATACATTTTATATTTTAGTATACGATATTTTAATGAAAATCGTTAGAGCCATTTTTGAGAAAATCAAAATTTTCGAAAAAAAAGCTCCAGGTAAACAGTAGTTTGGGGTATGGGAATTTTTCTGAAAATCTTCGTGACGCATCCCTGGAAGATAGTAAACTTAAATACCAAGTTTGGTATTTTACCAACTTTTTGTTTTTGAGTTATCGTGTTCACAGACACATACACACACGCACACACACGCACTCACACACGCACTCTTACGGACCTTTTTCCGAAAATGTCTTTCTTTTTTCGGATTCAGGGGTGAAATTTCGGTGTCGAATTTTGGTTGGAATACAATACCTTCTCTATACTCTATGTACACAGTACGTGTAGAGAAAGTAAAAAATCTTATCTGGATAAGGCACCCTAACCGAGATTCAAACTCACACGCTACTCGCAAACGACAGATGTGGAAAGTTTGAAACGAACTGTATAAACAAAGAAACAAAATAGACAAATGCCGAGCGTCATGTCCACATATGTACATAGCAAACACGGACGTTAAACATTATGTAAATTAAATACCAGGTTTGATATTTACGCTGCACTTGGTTTATGAGTTATGCTGTTCATGATAATGAACTATTCTGCGCTCAAAACTGTGTATCGAGTAAATTCTCGATATTTGTTAAGTGGTGCAGAAAATAGAGGTACCTTTGTGAAACAAAGTAAGGTGGTAGAAGCTTTTGCTTCGTTAGGAACACAGAATTTAATGGCAGTACAGCATTTGCTTTGTCTCATTAACGAATATATGAAGCAAAAGCTTTGTTTTGTGTCCATGGCCGAGTAATCAATCGCACAGACCGGTAAATGTGAGTGACATTCATCATTCTGTGACGCGCGCGCTACCTGACATAGGCTCGCGGGCAAGCAACTCGGTTTACTCACACAGCTTGGCAAAGGGGAAACAGTATACTGCACATAAAACTCCAAATCGATATTTCTAACAAAAATACACGTTTCGAGGCCCAATTGAACTCTTTTAAAATTAGTCTACAACTCATCTTAGTCCTACTAGGGTCTTTTTGCTTTATTTCTCAACATAAGCTCCAGAAAGGCTAATACATTTGTCCTATCGGTGTTCTAATTTAATTAAACCATCTCTGTAGTGCCATTATCAAGGTCCTCAAAAAAAAACTGTTTATCGCATCAATGACCTCCTCGTTGTTGTGAAATCTTCACCCCCCAAGACATTTTTTGAGGTTTGGGAACAGGTGGTAGTCAGAGGATGCTAGATCTGGCGAGTAGGGTGGATGTTCAAGCAATTCCAACTTTAATTCGCACATTTTCCCATTGCAATGACTGAACAATGGGCCGGAGCATTGTCTGATGAAACAATATTTTTTTTCACCTCATCACTCAAACGTTGCAGTAAGCTTGCCTAGTAGTCACCAGTGATACTTTTACCCTTTTCCAAGTAATCAATAAAAATAACTCCCTGTGCATCCCAGAAAACACTCGCCATAACCTTGTTAGCTCACAAAATTGACTTTACCTTTTTACTTTCTCTATACGTGTTATGTATATAGTGTATAGATAAGGTATTGCACTCCACCAAAAAATTAGATACCGAGATTTCACCGCAAATATATGTTTTAGGGTCCCCTGTATCCAAAAAAAGTATTTTAAGAAAAAGGTCCGTGTGTCCGCGTGTCTTTGAAAACGATAACTCAAAAACGAAAAGTCGGTAAAATACCAAACTTGGTATTTAAATTAAGTATCTTCCAGGGATGCGACACGAAGATTTTGAGAAAAATCTTCCCACCCCAAACTACCTTTTACATGCAACTTTTTTCGAATATTTTGATTTTCTAAAAAATGGCTCTAACGATTTTGAATTAAATATCGTATATTAAAGATATTTACATGACAAATAAGATGTATATTTTGAATTTTCTGGGAATAGCCTCTGAAGACTACTTTATTCTCGGTCAATTTTACGAATTTTGCATAACTGCTAAACCGTAAGACATGGACAGAAGCTTACCACACAACAAATGTAGAGCACCTTAAAACACACAATTTATGTTATATACATTTTTTTCGTGGAGTTGATTAATTTTTAGATATTCCTTTTTTTTCAGCTATAAAGACATACTTTTCTCATACAGGACTTTGTGAACTCGTGTCGATACAAACAAAGGAACTTCAGTCACATAGCAACCAGCTTTTGACTATCACTTTAACTTATGGTACCCCCTTATTTCGCTTCTACTAACAAGGAAGCAAGTAATAAGACTATTTTTGCTCCATTAGATGAAGTAAATAGAATCATTTGTTGCAGTGATATAGAGAAAGTCATGTGAATGGAACACATCAGATTTTTGGAGTTGGTTCACCTTGTGCAATGCACTATTTTGAGTGTGATTTACGTTCTGGAATGTAGTGATATATCAAGTTTCATCCATGGTAATAAGCCGTCTCAAAATTTTATTGGGATTTTTACGGTAGTGCTCCATATTCTTAACAGAAACAGTTTTTCTTTGCTTTTTGATCAGGTGTCAACAAATACGGTACCCATCTTGCACAAACCTTGTGAAAACCGAAAACATTAAATAAAATATTACCTGCACGTTCTTGTGATATGTTTACAGCCTCTGCTATCTCAAACAACTTTAATCTGCGGCCTTCCAATACTAAACGATGATTTTTTTTTAATGATCTCTGGAGTTGTCACTTCTACAGGGCGTCCAGAACGCGCGTGCGTGTGTGTGTGTGTGTGTGTGTGTGGACTTCATAGCTCAAAAATGAAAAGACCGTTAAGTACCAAACTTGGTGTTTAAGTTTGGTATCTTGAAATGATGGGACACTAAAATTTTCAAGAAAATCCCTTCACCCGCAACTACCGTTTACATGGAACTTTTTTGGAAATTTTTAATTTTCTCAAAAATGGCTCTAGCGATTTTGATTAAAATATCATATATTAAAGATATTTACTTGACAAGATGTGTATCTTGAATTTACTGGGAATAGCCTCTGAAGACCTCTTTTTATGGTTGAATTTTGCTGATTTTTACGTAACTGGTAAACCGTAAACTCGTGGCAATGCAAAGAAAAGGATTTGGGTAAGGAATATTTAATGAAATGCAATATTTTCTCTACCTACTATGCTTATTATACATGGCAGAGAAAGTGAAAGTGCACTGCGAGTCGTACCTGATGCCCCAATATAACATAACCTCCCCTAACTTATCAAGTAGGACGGATCATTTATTTACAGTTGGCACACGTCATAAAAACCAGAACCGGAACCAAGATCGTGTCGGTTGCAGTGGGAAATAACTTAAATTAGCCTCCTACCCTTATTCTGGGGGTTGATTAATGTTATTTCTCTACGATTTTGGTAATTGTTGAACACAAGTCCATTTCTTTATTTCGTTTCTGTATTCGGGGTGTTGCGCACCGGAGGGTGAAATTGCCTTTGACTAATCTGGGCCCGGAGATAATGGCGCACCGTTCCCTGGTTTATCATTTAACGTAATAAATCATCGGAAGGGATGTACACCTAAAGGGGTAACTATATCCTCAAGATAGTAATTCTATCGGTAATGTATTGTTGTTGAGCGAAATCGCTTGCACCACGTGATCTACAAGGGTTGCACCAGGCACATCCCCGTGTTCACAAGTCCCTTAGTGCATTAAAATAATTCAGAACTCGATTTAACCCTTAATTCAATGGTGTTGCATATATGATTAATGAAAGCTTTCAGTATATTTAGTAGGGTTATCACCGGAAATACACGTTTTGGGATCTCCTAAACCTAAAAAATATCTGGTGTTTTCCATTCATATCACTTTCTCTATATATTTGCAACAAATTATTGTTAAAAAGCTTATGCTTTTATTTGCTTCATACTACTCGAGAGAAAATTATTACAAGTAGAAGGGAAATAAGGGAGTACCATAGGTTAAAGTGATAGTCAAAAGCTGGTTGCTATGTGACTGAAGTTCCTTTGTTTGTATGACAGGAGTTGACAAATTCCTGTATGAGAAAAGTATCAGTTTTTCAAAGCTGAAACCAAAAACAAGGAATGGCTCACAAAATATCAACTCCACGAAAAAAATGTGTGTGACATAAATTGTGTGTTTTATCGTGATCTACATATTCTGTGCAGTAAGTTATTATCCATCTTTTACGGTTTACCAGTTATGCAAAATGCAATAAAAACATCCAGGTTAAAGAGCTCTTAAGAGGCTATTCCCAGGAAATTTAAGATATACATTTTATTTGTGATCTGAATGTCTTTAGTATACAGGACTTTAACCAAAATCGCTAGAGTTACTTTTGACAAAATCAAAAATGTTGAAACTTTTTCCATGTAAAGGGTAGTTGAGGATGGGGGAATTTTCTTCAAAATCTTCGTGTTGTAACCTTGGAAGATACCAAACTTAAATACCAAGTTTGGTATTCAACGGTCTTTTCGATTTTGAGCTATGCCGTACACAAGCACACATCCAAAAATGCGTCTTTTGGATTCAGGGGGATCAAAAACAGGTATTTCAGGTGAAATCTCGGTATCGAATTTTTGGGTGGAATACAATACCTTCTCTATACACTATGTACATAGTAGGCATAGAAAAAGGAAAAATCTGACGTATTCCATTCACATGACTTTCTCTACGTCTCTGCAACAAATTATTGTTAAAAAGCTTATGTTTCTATTTACTTCATGCTAATGAAGAAAAAATTAGCAGAAACAGTCATATTACTTGCCTCCTTGTAAATAGAAGCAAATTAAGGGAGTACCATAGGTTGAAGTGATAGTCAAAAGCTGGTTGCTATGCGACTGAAGTTCATTTGTTTGTATGGACAGGAGTTGACAAATTTCTGTATGAGAAAAGTATATGTTTTTCAAAGCTGAAACCAAAAACAAGGAATATCTCAAAAACGATCATCTGTATAAAAAATGTATATAACATAAATTGTGTGTTTTAACGTGCTCTATATTTTTTGTGTGGTAGGTTATTTTATATCCCTTACGGTTTAGTAGTTATGCAAAATTCAGCACAATTCATCCAGAATAAAAAGGCATTTAGAAGCTATTCCCAGAAAATTCAAGATATACATTTTATTTATGATGGAAATAGTTTTAATGTGTGGTATTTTAATCAAACTCCCTTATTTCTCTTCGACTATCACTTTTTTTTTTTTTTTTTTTTTTTTTTACGGGGTCTTAAGGTGTGTATTTCTGGTGAAATCTCGGTATAGCATTTTGATTGGAATTATTATACTTCCCCTACTTACAACACGTAGTAGAGAAAGTAAAACTGTGGTTTAATTGGATGAGCTATATTTATGCCTTCAGTCCAACCTCAGAGTCTATTATCGTCGACAAACCCTGTCCATAAAAACGAGCATTTTCTCACACGAGAGGTGTATAAGCCATTAAGATTATGCTATTTCCAGCAGCAGCTCAGAGTTTGACAGGTTCGCCAGCTAGGATAAAATATGCACTCGCATCAATGCTTGGTGCATTACAAAAGAGCGTTATTATGTTACATAAATCGTGAGATATTAATTGACAGCAGGACAGATACATGTAAACACGGAAGATGTGAAAATAAATTTGAGTGTCCAATAAGCGTGAACTATGGCAGTCATTTGTTTCTATAGCAGATACCTGCTTTTCATGCCCGTATCGCAGGGTATCTACCATTGCACGTGCGAACTTGCGCATATAAAAAAGCTAATGTTTTCTATTCACATGACATTCTCTACATCTCTCTATTGTTAAAAGTCATATTTTTCTCTCTACTTTATGATAATCAAGATAAGCATTAGCAGAAATTGTCCTAATCACTTGCTTCCTTATACGTAGAAGGAAAATAAGAGAATACACTAGGTTAAACCGACAGTCAAATGTTTTAAAATGTGGTTGTCATGTGAATGAAGTCAGTTTTTAGTTTACAACTTTGCGAAACTTCCTTAAAACTAATAACAACGAATATCTCCGAAACAGTCAATTCCAAGAAAAAATCGTGTATGACATAAATTGTGTTTTTTACATTTTATGCGAAGTAAGTTTCTGTCTAGCTCTTACGGTTTACTAGTTATGCCTCAGAATAAAGAGGCCTTTAGAATCTATATCTATATATATATCTATTCCCAGAAAATAAACATTTTGTGATGGAAATGGTTCTAATACGATGTATTTTAATCAAAATCGTTGGAACCATTTCTAACCTTTTCTATGAAAAGGTTAATTTGGGATTGGGGGATTTTAATTGAAAATCTGTGTCGCACCCTTGGAGGATACCAAAATTAGATACCAAGTTTGGTATTTAACGGTCGTTTCGCTTTTGAGCTATGCTTCCACGCAAACACACACACAAGAACCTTTTCTGAAAATACTTATATTTCCGGTAAAATCTCAATATCGAATTTTTGGGTGGAATAAACTTCCTCTATATACTATGTACATAATACGTGTAGAGAAAGTAAATATCTTGTGTGTTACATTTACATGACTTTCTTAAAAACTTATTCTTATTCCACTTTATACCAATCGAGATAAACGTTAGCAGAAAAGCTCTTATTACTTAGTTCCTTATAGGTAAGTAGAAGGGAAATAAGGGAACACACTAGGATAAACAGACAGTCAAATGTTTCAAAATGCGGTTGCTATGTGGATAAAATCCGTTTCCAGCAGTTTAGAACTTTCCGTGTGAGAAAATATTTAAAATTTAAAATTTGAAACAAATAAGGAACATCTCAAAAACAGACAACTCCACAAAAAACGTACGCGACATATATTGCCGCTCCCTGATTTCGCTTCTACTTGCAAGGAATCAAGTAAAAAGACCGTCCCTGGTAAAGTTTTTCTTGTTTTACATGACGTAGTCGGAAGAATAAGTTTTTGAGAATAATTTATTCGAGAGGCAAAGAGATAGCCAGTGAATGGAGCACATCATATTTTTACTTTCTCCACACGTACTATATACATAGAGTATAGAGAAGGTATTGCATTGCACCCAAAAATTCGATACCGAGATTTCGCCAGATATACACGTTTTGGGTCCCCCTGAATCCATAAAAAGCATTTTTACAAAAAGGTCCCTGTGTGTATGTTCGTGTGCGTGTGTGTGTGTGTGTGTGTGGACAGCATAGCTCAAAAACGAAAAGACCGTTAAATACCAAACTTGGAATTTAAGTTTGGTATCTTCCAAGGATGCTACATGAAGATTTTCAAGAAAATCCCCCCTCCCCAAACTACCCTTTACATGGAACTTTTATCGAAAATTTTGATTTTCTCAAAAATGGCAGTTAACAGTTTTAATTAAAATGTCAAATATTAAAGATATTTACCTGACAAATAAAATGTATATCTTGCATTTTCTGGAATAGCTTCTGAAGACTACTTTATTCTGAATGAATTTTACGCAATTTTGTGTAACTGGTAAACCATAAGAGATGGTTAAAAGCTTACCAGACAAAAAACTTATACTTTTCTAATACAGGAATTTGTCAACTCGTGTCCATACAAACAAAGGAACTTCAGTCACATAGCAACCAGCTTTTGACTATCATTTTAACCTATGGTACTCCCTTATTTCGCTTTTTAACAATAATTTGTTGCAGGGATGTAGAGAAAGTCATGTGAATTAGATTTCTCTTTGTAATCAGAGGGAGAAATAAAGGGTATTTTGTTACATATATCTGAATATGAAGCAAGAACGTAACTCAGGAACACCTTATACCGCGGTCTGCCCTCATTAAATAACCACGTCGAGAGAACAAACTACCGCCACAGTTTTCTCATTTCGCCGCTGTTATTTTCTTGGCGCTGTTCCACGGCCTCCCACAAGATTAAGAGTCGTTATCCGTTCCAATAAAGTTTCAGCAAACCCTTGGTTCTTGTACCCGCAGAGGCATTTTCATCATCATTGTGACATGCTGGCGAGGTTCCAGCTTCTATAGATATCAGGTAATAATATTCCCTTATTGCATTTCACTCCTAGTGACGTCACACCTTCTCTTTCAACACTCTGTATGACGTTTAAACAACATCCTCACATTCAGGGCTTTGTGTCTTAATCAATGATGCTTAGTGACCTGAGGGGGCCAGAAGATACAAAAAAATCCGATGTGTTACATTCACATGACCTTCTCTTCATCTCTGCAACAAATTATTTTTAAAAACCTTATGCCTCTACCTACTTCATGCTGACTGAGTAAAAATTAGCTTAAATAGTATTTTTACTTGCTTCTTTGTAACTAGAAGAGAAATAAGAGTACCATAGGTTAAAGTGATAGTCAAAAGCTGGTTACTATGTGACTGAAGTTCCTTTGTTTGTATGGACAGGAGTTGACAGATTCCTGTATGAGAAAAGTTTAAGATTTTTAAAGTTGAAACCAAAAACAAAAAAAAAATATCTAAAAAACAATAAACTCCACGAAAAAAGTATATAACATAAACTGTGTATTTTTAAGTGTTCTGCATTTTTTGTGCGATAAGATTTTGTCCATCTCTTATGGTTTAGCAGATATGCAGAATTCCGTAAAATTCATCTAGAATAAAGTAGTCTTTAGAGGCTATTCCTAGACAATTCAAGATATACATTTTATTTGTCAACTAAATATCCTTAATATACGATATTTTAATCAAAATCGTTAAAGCCATTTTTGAGAAAATAAAAAATTTTCGAAAAATGTTCCATGTATTAGTTTGGGGGGGGGTTCTCAAAATATTCGTGTTGTATCCCTGGAAGTTACTAAACTTAAATACCAAGTTTGGTAGTTTCCCGCTTTTTCGTTTTTGAGTTATAGTGTTGACAAACACACGGACACATACACACACACCTTTTTCTGAAAATGCTTTTTTTTTTTGTTGTTGTTGCAGGGGACCCTAAAACATATTTCCGGTGAAATCTCAGTATCGAATTTTTGGGTGGAGTGCAAGACCCTCTCTATACACTATGTACAGAATACGTGTAGGGAAAGTAAAAATCTAATCTGTTCCATTCACATACAAATCGGCATAAACATTAACCCAGTTGCTTTCTTGTAAGTAGAAGGAAAATAAGGGAACACATTAAGCTAAAACGACAGTCAAGTGTTTTAAAAGCCGGTTGCCAATTTCTACTTTCTCTACCCTTACTATGTACATGGCGTATAGAGAAGGTATTGCACTCCACCCAAAAATTCGATACCGAGATTTCACCGGAAATATATGTTTTAGGGTTCCCAATATCCAAAAAAAAAGCGTTTTCACAAAAAGGTCCGTGTGTGTGGGTGTGTGTCCGTGTGTCAGTGTGTGGGTGTGTGTCCGTGTGTCTGTGAACACGATAACTCAAAAACGAAAAGTCGGTAAAATACCAAACTTGGTGTTTAAGTTTAGTATCTTCCAGGGATGCGATACGAAGATTTTGAGAAAAATCCCCCCACACCAAACTACCCTGTACATGAAAATCTTTTTCGAAAATTTCGATTTTCTCAAAAAATGGCTCTAACGATTTTCATTAAAATATCGTATATTAAATCCATTTACCTGACAAATAAATGAATATCTTGAATTTTCTGGGAATAGCCTCTGAAGAATACTTTATTCTGGATGAATTTTACGAAATTTTGAATAGTTGCTAAATCATAAGAGATAGACAAAAGTTTACTACGCAAAAAATGAAGAGCACGTTAAAAAACACACAATTTATGCTATATATATTTTTTTCGTGGAGTTCATCATTTTTGAGACATTCCTTGTTTTTGGTTTCTGCTATGAAAAAATTATACTTTTCTCATACAGGAATTTGTCAACTGCTGTCCATACAAAGGAACTTCAGTGGCTAAGCAACTAGCTTTTGACTATCACTTTAACCTATGGTACTCCCTTATTTCGCTTCTACTTACAAAGAAGCAAGCAACAAGACTATTTCTGCTAATTTTTTCTGATTAGCATGAAGTAAATAGAAGCGTAAGCTTTTTAACAATAATTTGTTGTAGAGAAAGTCATGTGAATGGAACACATCCTGATTTTTAGCAGTGAGTTTCTTTGCTTTCCCAGGAGTTGATAAATTCTCATACGTCAAAAGTTTGAAGTATCTTAAAACTGAAACCAATAACAATGAATATCTCCAAAATGATCAACGCCAAGAAAAAGCATTTCTGTGTTACACTCACATGACTTTCTCTAGCTCTAAAAACTAACTTATTATAAAGTATTGTTCTTCTTTCTACATCTGCAGTAGAAGGGAACTAAATGAATGCGATAGCAAACCGCTTCTTTGCTTAGTCAGGAGTAGAACAAAAGAGAAACGGACACTTCCTGCCTGAGAAAAGTTCAAGTACTTCACAGTTGAAACCAATAACAAGGAATATCTCGGAAACGGTTACCTCCACAACGAAAATGTGAAGGACATAAATTGAGTTTTGGCGAGTTCCACATTTTTTGTACAGTAAGTTTTTTGTGTATCGCTTACGGTCTAGAAGTTAAGAAAATTCGGAAAAATTCATCCAAATAAAGAGGTTTTCACAGGCTATTCCCAGAAAATTCAAGATACACATTTTGTTTGGGATGTAAATATCTTTAATATACGGTATTTTAATCAAAGCCGTAACCCATTTTTGTGTAAATCAACATTTTCGAAAAATGTTCCATGTAATTTTCTTGAAAATCTTCGTGTCGCATCCTTGGAAGCTACCGAACTTCAATACAAGTTTGGTATTTAATGGTCACACAGACAGGGAGACAGACACACACTGGGAGTCAGGGAGTCTCAAAACGTGTATTTCCGTTGAAATCTCGGTATCGAATTTTTGGGTGCAATACAATACCTTCTCTATACACTACGCATATAGTACGTGTAGAGAAAGTAAAAATGAAATATCTGGCAGTGAATTTACAACATTTTCCTACACATACCGGTATGTAATAAATATTTGCATGTGGAATTTCAAGCTCAGTAATTTGATTGTGGTGGTGGCAAATGGAATTTCATTAACGTAGTAGCATCATAAAACACATGCTTGTTATTATCACAGCGAGGAACGAGGCGTGGAACACAAGAACAAAATAAGAACGCAGTTATTAATCACAGAATCCCGGAAAGCACGGCAACGTCTGTATCATTTATCGTTTAGATTCAGGCTTGTTGTCGTAAATCACTCTGTTGTATCTGTGTATATATCATGTTCCTTGTGTGCCTTCTCTAAGGAACGGACGAGTTCTTCTTCTTCATACTAGACACACACGTAGCAATAGAGAAACTATCCTATACATTACATTCACATAGTTTTACCTATATACTATATACCAGGGTCATTACAAATGTCATGGCAACTATTATTTTTCTGTACTCGTACTAAGTACATAGTGTATAGAGAAGTTATTGTAATGCACCCAAAAATTCCATACAAGTTTTCAAACCCCCTGATTCCAAAAATACATTTTTAGAAAAACGTCCGTGTGTGCGGGTGTCTGTGGGCAGCTCAAAAACGAAAAGTCCGTTAAACACCAAACTTGGCATTTAAGTTCAGTATCTTCCAAGGATGTGACACGAAGGTTTTAAAGGAAATCCCCCCACCCCTAACTACCGTTTACACGGACAAATTTTGGAAAATTTAGATTTTCTCAAAAATGGCTCTAAAGATTTTGATTAAAATACTGTATATTAAAGCAATTTATACGAAAAAAAATTATATCTTGAATTTTTTGGTAATAGCCTCTGAAGACTACTTAATTCTGAATGAATTTTACGAAATTTTGCACAACTGCTAAACCGTAAGTTGTACAAAAAATTACCATACAAAAAATGTAGAGCACATTAAAACACACAATTTATGTTAAATACATTTTTTTCGTGGAGTTGGTCGTTATTAGGATATTCCTCGTTATTATAGTTTCAGCTATGAAAATCTTATACTTTTCTCATACAGGACTTTGTGAACTCGTGTCCATACAACAAAGGCACTTCAGTGACATAGCAACCAGATTTTGACTATCGCTTTAACCTATGGCAATCCTTTATTTCGCTTCTACTTACAAGGAAGCAAGTAATAAGACTATTTCTGCTAATTTTTCTAGATTAGATGAAGTAAATAGAAGCATAAGCTTTTTAGCAATAATTTGTTGCAGAGATGTAGAGAAAGTCATGTAAATGGAACACATCAGATTTTTTTCGTGGAGTGGATCGTTTTTGTCATATTTCTTGTTTATGGTTTCAACTTTAAAAAACTTATATTTTTCTCATGCGGAATATGTTCAACTACATATAAACAAAGGAACTAGTCACATAGTAACCAGCGTTTGACTTTCACTTTAACCTATGGTACTCCGTTATTTCTCTTCTAATTACAGAAAAGCAAGTAATATGACCATTTCTGCTAATTTTTTCCGGATTACATGAAGTAAATAGAAAAATAAGCTTTTTAACAATAATTTGCTGCAAAGATGTAGAGAAAGTCAAGTGAATGGAACACACCAGATTTTTATATCAGTTAATATAGCTGCAGGAAACAAAATTCGGGACATACAATAGAAAGTCGCTGGAATGTTATTGTTAATGTTGGTACAAATTGGGATCAAGGGATTATGGGTATGGACATTGAAATATACACAGTGGTCATTGTTTTATTCGTATCACATCTTGCCACGCATAAATGCTATTTTTATATATGCTCGCTGTTCAACTTTAGTGATATTCACCTTGGAACACAGCCTCTAGGATACTAACATTTGCATATGTCTACTAGCAGCATCTACCAATGCACTCAGATGTCATCTAGTGGTGGCATCCGGTACTGTGGACAACATGTTTTCAAATATATCTGTATTACAATAACCGCATATTCAGTTATTCGGAAATATATAAAATAGTTGCCATGACTTATGAAATGACCCTCGTACAAAGAGAAAGTAAAAGTAGGTAAAAATCAGATATGTACATTCTCATGCCGTTCTTAATATATCTGTAACAAATTATTATTATTATTATTATTATTATTATTATTATTATTATTAAGAAGCTACTTCTATTTCATGCTAATCGAGATAAACATTAGCAGAAATTATCCTTATTACTTGCTTCCTTGTAAGTAGAAGGAAAATAAGAGAATACACTAGGCTAAAACAAATATCAAATGTTTTAAAAGCTGGCTACCATCTAATTGATTTTATTGCTTTGTATGACCAGAAGTTGACAAATTGCCGTATGAGAAAAGAATTTAAAACGAAGCCAATAACAAGAAATATCTCTGTAATGGTCAGTTCCACGAAAAAATATATACGTGATATATTGTGAGTTTTAACGAGATCTACATTTTTTGTGCAGAGAGTTTTTGTCAATTACAGTTTAACAGTTATGCAAAATTCAGCAAAATTCATCCATAACAAACAGCGCTGTAGAAGCTATTCCCGGAGAATTCCAAATATATATTTTATTTTTCATACACATGCCTTAAATATACCGTATTTTAATCGTTATGGTTAGAGCCATTTTTGAAAAACTCTAAATTATCTATTTTTTTTTTTTTGTAAAGGGTACTTTGATGTGGGGGAATTTTTCCCAAAATTTTCGTGTCGCATCCTTGGATGATATTAAACTTAATACCAGTTTGGTATTCTACACGAGGACACACACAGAACATATCTAAACATGTGATGTGATACATTCACATGACTTTCTCTACATCTCTGCAACAGATTTTCGTAATAAAGCTTATGCCTCTATTTACTTCATTCTAATCGAGAAAAAAATTAGCAGAAATAGTCTTATTACTTACTTCCTTGTAAATATAAGGGGAATAAGGGAGTACCATAGGTTAAAGTGATAGTCAAAATCTGGATACTATGTGACTGAAGTTCCTGTGTTTGTATAGACCTGAGTTGACAAATCCCTGTATGAGAAAAGTATAAGATTTTCAAAGCTGAAACCAAAAATCAGAATATCTCAAAAAACAACAACTCGACGAAAAAGAAGTATACAACATAAATTGTGTGTTTTAATGTGCTCTACATTTTTTGTGCGGTAAGTTTTTGTCCATTTCTTACGGTTTAGCAGTTATGCAAAATTCACACAGAATAAAGTAGTCTTCAGAGGCTATTCCCAGAAAATTCAAGATATACATTTTATTTGTCAGATAAATATTTTTAATATACAATATTTTAATCAAAATCGTTAGAGCCATTTTTTTAGAAAATCAAAAATTTAGAAAGAAGTTCCACGTAAAGGACGTTTTTGTAAAAATACTTTTTTTTTGGATTCAGGGGGCCCAAAACATATATTTCCGGTGAAATATCGGTATCGAATTTTTCGGTGGAATTCAATACCTTCTCTATACACTCTGTACATAGTATGTGTAGAGCAAGTAAAAATGCCGTTTATTGATACAGGTGATCCTAAAACGTGTAATTGCATTAAGTACCATATACCATGTAGAAAAAGTAAAAACAATATGACATTTGACATAAATTACATGTTTTAAGAGGATCTGTATTAGTCATCTTCAATAAAAATGTGTAACTCCTGTTATATGCAGTTTACCTCATCGCTGCCAATATTGCTTAAACCTGGGATAATATTTACTTTCTTTACACGTAATATGCACATAGTGTATAAAAAAGGTATAGCATTTCACCCAAAAATTAGATACCGAGATTTTACCAGAAATACACGTTTCAGGGTCCCTGTATTCACAAAAAAGCATTTATGGAAAACGGTTCTTGTGTGTATGTGTTTGACCGTGAACACGATAACTCAAAAACAAAAATTCGGTAAAATATCTAACTTGGTATTTGAATTTAGTATCTTCCAGGGATGCGACATGAATATTTTGAGAAAAATCTGACCACCTCGAACTACCCTTTACTGGAACAAATTTCGAAAATTTTAATGTTCTGGAAAATGTTTGCGACGATTTTGATTAAAATACGATACATAAAAGTTACTTATATGGCAAGTATATTAAAGTTTAAAAATAGCCTCTAAACACCTATTTATTCTGAAAGAATTTTTCTGAATTTTGCTTAAGTGCTAAACCGTAAGAGATAGACAAAAACTTACTACATAAAAATGTAGACCACGTTAAAGCACAATTTATGGCCGATACGTTTTTTCGTAGAATTGACCATTTCTGAGATATTTCTTGTTATTTGTTTCAGATTGAAAATATTTAAAATTTTCTCACACGGAATGTTGTAAACTCCTGGCCCTGCATAGAAACGGATTTTAACCACATGGAAAGCAGCTTTTAAAAGAAATTGACTATCGTTTTAGCCTACAGTATTTCCTTATTTACCTCCTACGTATAAGCTAACGAATAATTAAGAAACTGTCTAATAATGTTTATCTGGATTATCTTAAAGTAGATAGAGAATATGCTTTTTAAAACTAATTTAATGTAGAAAAAGTCATGTGAATGGAACACATCAGATTATTTTAGATACTGATGTAACACACAAACATTTCAAACTCTATTTATAAAGACAGACGACGAGCGTTATTGAAAAATCCTCCCAGCGAGTTTTGTGTACGAAACAAAAGCGAAACAACATCCGTGTTTGCTTACAGAATCATGTGACATGTTCGAACACTTGTTTTCATTAACCGCTTGCGAACAAACAAAATGACACAAAAAGCTTTTCTTTGTTCCAGAATGTTTTTTTCTAAAAATTTTTGTAATCCAATATCTGTAGATAAACAAGGGCTTCAAAATGTTTTTTTTTTTTTTTTTTTTTTTTTTGCAGCACCTAAACATCTTTAGTTTCAGCTTGAATCTAGTTATAAAAATCTGATGTGTACCATTCACATGACTTTCTCTATATCCCTGCAACAAATAATTCTTAAAAAGCTTATGCTTTTCTATTTACTTTATGCTAATCTAGAAAAATTAGCAGAAATAGTCTTATTACTTTCTTCCTTGTAAGTAGAAAGGAAATAAGGGAGTAGCATAGGTTAAAATGATAGTCAAAAGCTGGTTACTGTGTGACTGAAGTTCCTTTGTTTGTATGGACAGGAGTTGACAAATTCCTGTATGAGAAAAGTATGCGTATTTTAAAGATGAAACCAAAAACAAGGAATATCTCAAATAAAAACGATCAACCCCACGAATAAAATGTATAACATAAATTGTGTGTTTTAACGTGCTCTACATTTTTTGTGTAATAAGTTTTTGTCCATCTCTTGCGGTTTAGCAGTTATGCAAAATTCCGTAAAATTAATCCAGAATAAATTAGTCTTCAGAGGCTATTCCCAGAAAATTCAAGATATACATTCTATTTGTCATGTAAATATATTTAATACACGACATTTTAATCAAAATCGTTAGTCATTTTTCAGAAAATCAAAATTGTGAATATTTCTCCATGCAAAAAGTAGTTAGGGTTGAAGGGATTTTCTTGAAAATCTTCGTGTCGCATCCTTAGATTTGGTATTTAACGGGTTTTCGTTTATGAGCTATGCTGCCGATACACACACACAAAAACACACGCACGGACCTTTTTCTAAAAATGTTTTCTTTTATTCAGTGGGACTCGAAGCATGTAGTCCGGTAAAATTTCGGTATCGAATTTTTGGGTGGAATACAATACTTTCTCTATACACTATGTACATAGTACGTATAGGGAAAGTAAAACTTAATATAGTTTCGAATTAGTAATTATACATATGTACTAGATTTCACTAGAAATATATGAGATCACCTAGGTCAAAAAAGTAATTTTTAGAAAAAGTCCTGTGTGAATTTGTGGGCAGTATAGCTCAAAAACGAAAACACCATTAACTACCAAACTTGGTATTTGGGTTTGGTATCTTCTAAAGATGAGACACGACGATTTTCAAGAAAATGCCCCACCCCCAACCACCCTTTACATGGAACTTTTTTCGAAAATGTAGATTTTCTCAAAAATGGCTCTAACGATTTTGATTAAAATGTCGTATAAGAAGATATTTACCTGACAAATAAAATGTATATCTTGAATTTTCTGGGAATAGCCTCTGAAGACTACTTTATTTTGGGTGACTTAAGGAATTTTGCATAACTACTAAACTGTAAGAGATGGACAAAAACTTACCATCCGAACAAGTAGAGTAGGTTCCTTAAAACACACCATTTTCGATATATACATTTTTTTCGTGGAGTTGATCAATTTGGAGATATTACTTGTTATTGGTTTCAGATTTAAAAAAAAAAAAAACTTATACTTTTCTCATACAGGAATTTGTCAACTCCTGTCCATACAAACAAAGGAACTTCAGTCACATGGCAACAAGCTGTTGACTATCACTTTAACCTATGGTACTCCCTTATTTCGCTTCTACTTACAAGGAAGCAAGTAATAGGACTTTTTAATAGTAATTTGTTAAAGAGATGTAAAGAAAATCATTAGATTTTTTTTTATTGGAATTGAATTTTTCAGTCTCGCTCTACCTACCCACTTCCTGCCGTACACACGGCTTGTGTGATAAAACAATAACAAATAAATAAAAGGATTTCTTTTATTCGGGTCTCAAACATGCGCCATCTCGATCTTGAATTTCTGGATGCAGTATAATGTTTCCTCTACCTCACTAGAGATAAGCGATTCGGACCGGAATGCTGGGCCACAAGCTACAGTTTACAGACGTTTTTGTCATTTGCATTAAAAAGAACAGCTTAAAATTCTTGTAGGGGAAAAGTTTATTGTCAGTGTGATGGTAACACTGGTCCTCCTTCAACAAACCATGAGTAATCCCTTACTCTAGAAGTAAGGACACTCGAGTAGATTTTAATCATGGTTGGCGAGATACGGCGCGGAAGTAATCCCGCGTGTTTCCGAACTTGAGAAAGCAGTCAGGTATGAAAGAAACTTATAAACGGGTACGTCAAATCCTCTCTAAATACTGCCTGAGTGCATTTCGTGTACCGTCGTCGAAAAAGAGCTTTAAATAGAGTGCCAAAAAGAAGACCAAATCCTTTCCTGCGGTGAGGAAATATCAACTAATGCCAAAACAATGTAGCAAAAATAAAACCCCCACTTTAGGAGCTTTTATTTAACGAGTGGGTTAGAAAAAACTTGTACTTTTAATCTTGTTGCTTTCATGCGAGTAATACGTTGAATTTATGCAATATGTGGCTTCCATCCGGGATGTATCGAGTTCAAATCCCTTGTAATGTTTATTTTTCTGAAGTTTTCTGTAGATTCATTCACTTATAATATAAACATCTGTTTGGACAAGACCCAAATGTCTACGTTTAGAATAACATAAAAAGCATATGGTACAAAAACATATTAATGCCACCAACAACATCAACTAAAAACTTTTTCAAGTAAATGGCTCAGGAAGGTAATATACAACTAAAGCATTGTTAAAGCTTCTCAGTCAAATAGCTCAGTAAGTTTTACTGCACAATTAAAATCATCTGTCAAAATTTATCAGAAAATACCACAGAAATTTGACTACCCAATTAAAATCATCTATCAAAAGTTCTGAAGAAATGGCTCAGGAAGTTGACTACCCAATTAAAACCATCTGCCAAATGATCTAAAACAAATGACAGAAGAAATTGACTGCACAATTAAAATCATCTGCCAAATGTTCTCAAACAAAGGGCAGAGGAAATTGACTACATGATTAACATCATCTGCCAAAAGTTCTCAAACAAATAGCTCAAGTATCTGGCTACACAATTAAAATCATCTGTCAAAAGGTTCTCAAGAAAATGGTTCAGGAATGTGACTACACAGTTAGAATCATGTCTCAAAAATCCTTAAACAAATAGCAGGAAGTTGACTACACAATTAAAATATGTGTCAAAAGTTCTCAAGCAAATAACTCAGGATTCTTATTACACAATTAAAATTATCTGTCAAAGGTCCTCAAGCAAATGGTTCAGGAAGGTAACTTACAATTAAAATCACCTGTCAAAGGTCCTCAAGCAAATGGCTCGGAAGGTAACTTACAATTAAAATTATGTCGAAAGTATTCAAGCAAATAGCTCAGGAATTTGATTATACAATTAAAATTATGTCGAAAGTATTCAAGCAAATAGCTCAGGAATTTGATTATACAATTAAAATCATGTCGAAAGTATTCAAGCAAATAGCTCAGGAATTTGATTATACAATTAAAATCATGTCGAAAGTATTCAAGCAAATAGCTCAGGAATTTGATTATACAATTAAAATCATGTCGAAAGTATTCAAGCAAATAGCTCAGGAATTGCACTACCCAATTAAAATCATGTGCCAAAAATTCTGAAATAAATGGCTCAGAAATTTAACCACACAGTTTAAATCATCTCTCAAAGATTCTCAAAAAAAAAAAAAAAAAAATTGGCTAAGGAAGTTGACTACAAGTTAAAATCATCTGTCAAAGGTTCTCAAGCAAATGCCTGGGGAAGTTTACTACACAATTAAAAATCTCTGTCAAAAGATCTCTGGAAGTTGGCTACCCAATTAAAATCATCTGCCCAATATTCTCAAGCAAATAGCTCAGGAAGTTGACTATACAATTAAAACGATCTCCTAAAATATCTCAAAAATGACTCAGCAAGTTGTCTGCGCTATTACAATCAAGTGTTAGTTTTCAAGCAAATGGCTCATTAAATTCACTACACAATTAAAAACATCTGTCAAAAGTATTCAAGCAAATAGCTCAGGAATTGCACTACACAATTAAAATCATGTGCCAAAAATTCTGAAACAAATTGCTCAGAAATTTGACCACACACTTTAAATCATCTCTCAAAGGTTCTCAAGCAATTGGCTCAGGAAGTTGACTACTAGTTAAAATCATCTGTCCAAAGTATTCAAGCAAATAGCTCAGGAATTTGACTACACAATTAAAACTATCTGGCAAAAGCTCTCAAACGCATGAATTTGGAATTTCACCATACAATTAAAAGCATATGCCAAAAGTTTTCAAACAAATGGTTCACAAAGCTGACTACATAAATAAAATCACCTGGAAAAATGTCTAAAGCAAATGACTCAGGAAGTTGACCACACAAATAATATCATGTGTTTAAAGTTCTCAAGCAAATGACTTAGGAAATTGACTACCCAATTAAAATCATCTGAAAAAGTTGTTAAGGTTATGACTAGGAAGTTGAGTACTCAATTAAAATGATCTGTCACAAGCTCTCACTCAAGGAAATGCTCAGGTAGGTGACTATATAATTAAAATCCCCTGTCAAAAGTTGTCAAGTAAATGTCTGTCTCTCTCCCTCCCCCCTCTCTATCTCTCTCTCTCTCTCTCTCTCTCTCACACACACACACACACACACACACACACACACCTTTTTCTAAACATCCAAAGTGTTTCATTCTGACGATCTCTATCTGTTCTACAAACAAAACCTCTTACAAAAAAATTCTTCTTCTTTCTGCTTCATGATAATCGAGATAAACAAAGCACATCTCTGCAACAAATTATTGTTAAAAAGCTTATGCTTCTATTTACTTCATGATAATCCAGAAAAATTTGGCCGAAACAGTTATTATTTTTTTCCTTGTAAATATAAGCGAAATAACGGAGTACCATAGGTTAAAGTGATAGTCAAAAGCTGGTTGCTATGTGACTGAAGTTCCTTTGTTTGTATGGACAGGAGTTGACAAATTCCAGTATGATTTTCAAAGCTGAAACTAAAAACAAGAAATATCTTAAAAACAAACAACTCCATGAAAAAAATGTATATTACATAAATTGTGTGTTTTAACGTGATCTACATTTTTTGTGTGGTAAGTTTTTTTCCATCTCTTACGATGTAGCAGTTATGCAAGATTCCGTAAAATCGATCCAGAATATAGTAGTCTTAAGAGACCATACCCAGAAAATTCAAAATATATATTTTATTTGTCAGGTAAGTATCTTTAATATACGATATTTTAATCAAAATCGTTAGAGCCATTTTTGATAAAATCATGGGTGATACTGAACTTAAATACCAAGTTTGATATTTAACGGACCTTTTTTTTTAAGCTATGCTGCCCCCCACACACGCACACACACACCTCATCTAAATCCCGAGCGATCGCATGTGCGATTTGTGGCGGACAAAGCGGCGCAGGGGCGGGTTTTCTTCAGGTTATCCGGTTTCCCTGTCCATAACATTCTACCAGTGCTCCATCTTATTTTCGTGTATCATCATTGCCATCGCCTGTGGTGCCACAGTAGTAAAAGTGGGCGTTAAACGCTTCAAAAAAAAAAACAGACTCACACGGACATTTTTCTAAAAATGCTTTTTGTTTCTTGAAAGAGGGGTCTCAAAATAAATATCTTCAGCAAAACATCGGTATCGAATTTTCGGGTGCAATACAATACAAGTCTATTAAAATACTAAAAACGTTGATATATCATCTTTTTACTTTCTCTACAGACGTGTAGAGAAGATATTGTAATGCACCCAAAAATTCGATACCGAGATTTCACCGGAAATATATATTTTGGGTCCCCATGAATCTAAAAATGGTCCGTTTGTATGTGTGTCTGTGAACAGCACAGCTCAAAAATGAAAAGACCTCTTATTTAGGTTTGGTGTCTTCTGTTCGTGTGTGTGTCTGTGGATAGCACAGCTCAAAAATGAAAAGACCTCTTATTTAGGTTTGGTGTCTTCTGTTCGTGTGTGTGACTGTGGACAGCACAGCTGAAAAATGAAAAGACCTCTTATTTAGGTTTGGTGTCTTCTGTTCGTGTGTGTGTCTGTGGATAGCACAGTTCAAAAATGAAAAGACCTCTTATTTAGGTTTGGTGACTTCTGTTCGTGTGTGTGTCTGTGGATAGCACAGCTCAAAAATGAAAAGACCTCTTATTTAGGTTTGGTGACTTCTGTTCGTGTGTGTGACTGTGGACAGCACAGCTGAAAAATGAAAAGACCTCTTATTTAGGTTTGGTGTCTTCTGTTCGTGTGTGTGACTGTGGACAGCACAGCTGAAAAATGAAAAGACCTCTTATTTAGGTTTGGTGTCTTCTGTTCGTGTGTGTGACTGTGGACAGCACAGCTGAAAAATGAAAAGACCTCTTATTTAGGTTTGGTGACTTCTGTTTGTGTGTGTGTCTGTGGACAGCACAGCTGAAAAATGAAAAGACCTCTTATTTAGGTTTGGTGACTTCTGTTCGTGTGTGTGTCTGTGGATAGCACAGCTCAAAAATGAAAAGACCTCTTATTTAGGTTTGGTGACTTCTGTTCGTGTGTGTGACTGTGGACAGCACAGCTGAAAAATGAAAAGACCTCTTATTTAGGTTTGGTGTCTTCTGTTCGTGTGTGTGACTGTGGACAGCACAGCTGAAAAATGAAAAGACCTCTTATTTAGGTTTGGTGTCTTCTGTTCGTGTGTGTGACTGTGGACAGCACAGCTGAAAAATGAAAAGACCTCTTATTTAGGTTTGGTGTCTTCTGTTCGTGTGTGTGACTGTGGACAGCACAGCTGAAAAATGAAAAGACCTCTTATTTAGGTTTGGTGACTTCTGTTTGTGTGTGTGTCTGTGGACAGCACAGCTGAAAAATGAAAAGACCTCTTATTTAGGTTTGGTGACTTCTGTTCGTGTGTGTGTCTGTGGATAGCACAGCTCAAAAATGAAAAGACCTCTTATTTAGGTTTGGTGACTTCTGTTCGTGTGTGTGACTGTGGACAGCACAGCTGAAAAATGAAAAGACCTCTTATTTAGGTTTGGTGTCTTCTGTTCGTGTGTGTGACTGTGGACAGCACAGCTGAAAAATGAAAAGACCTCTTATTTAGGTTTGGTGACTTCTGTTCGTGTGTGTGTCTGTGGATAGCACAGCTCAAAAATGAAAAGACCTCTTATTTAGGTTTGGTGACTTCTGTTCGTGTGTGTGACTGTGGACAGCACAGCTGAAAAATGAAAAGACCTCTTATTTAGGTTTGGTGTCTTCTGTTCGTGTGTGTGACTGTGGACAGCACAGCTGAAAAATGAAAAGACCTCTTATTTAGGTTTGGTGTCTTCTGTTCGTGTGTGTGACTGTGGACAGCACAGCTCAAAAATGAAAATACCTCTTATTTAGGTTTGGTGACTTCTGTTCGTGTGTGTGACTGTGGACAGCACAGCTGAAAAATGAAAATACCTCTTATTTAGGTTTGGTGTCTTCTGTTCGTGTGTGTGACTGTGGACAGCACAGCTGAAAAATGAAAAGACCTCTTATTTAGGTTTGGTGACTTCTGTTCGTGTGTGTGACTGTGGACAGCACAGCTCAAAAATGAAAATACCTCTTATTTAGGTTTGGTGTCTTCTGTTCGTGTGTGTGACTGTGGACAGCACAGCTCAAAAATGAAAATACCTCTTATTTAGGTTTGGTGTCTTCTGTTCGTGTGTGTGTCTGTGGATAGCACAGCTCAAAAATGAAAATACCTCTTATTTAGGTTTGGTGACTTCTGTTCGTGTGTGTGACTGTGGACAGCACAGCTGAAAAATGAAAAGACCTCTTATTTAGGTTTGGTGTCTTCTGTTCGTGTGTGTGACTGTGGACAGCACAGCTGAAAAATGAAAAGACCTCTTATTTAGGTTTGGTGTCTTCTGTTCGTGTGTGTGACTGTGGACAGCACAGCTCAAAAATGAAAATACCTCTTATTTAGGTTTGGTGTCTTCTGTTCGTGTGTGTGACTGTGGACAGCACAGCTGAAAAATGAAAATACCTCTTATTTAGGTTTGGTGTCTTCTGTTCGTGTGTGTGACTGTGGACAGCACAGCTGAAAAATGAAAAGACCTCTTATTTAGGTTTGGTGACTTCTGTTCGTGTGTGTGACTGTGGACAGCACAGCTCAAAAATGAAAATACCTCTTATTTAGGTTTGGTGTCTTCTGTTCGTGTGTGTGACTGTGGACAGCACAGCTCAAAAATGAAAAGACCTCTTATTTAGGTTTGGTGACTTCTGTTCGTGTGTGTGACTGTGGACAGCACAGCTCAAAAATGATAAGACCTCTTATTTAGGTTTGGTGTCTTCTGTTCGTGTGTGTGACTGTGGACAGCACAGCTCAAAAATGAAAATACCTCTTATTTAGGTTTGGTGTCTTCTAAGGATGCGACACGAAGATTTTCAAGATAATCTCCCACCACAAGCTACGCTTAAATGGATTTTTTTTTGTTGAAAATTTTGATTTTATTAAAAGTGTCTGACGATTTTGTTTAAAATCCCGTTTATTAAAACTATTTAGATCCAAAATAAAATGTACATATTGAATTTTCTGGGTATAGTCTCCTAAGACCCCGTTATTATGGATGAATTTTGCCGAATTTTGCTTAACTGTTAAAGCTTAAGAGATAGAGAAACTTATTACACAGAAAATGTAGATCTAGTCAAAACACACGTTTTATGTTCTTTACGTTTTTGTTGTGGAGGTAACCGTTTCCAAGATATTCCTTGTTATTGATTTCAATTGTGGAGTACTACTTCTTTTCTCAGACAGGAAATCTCCGTTTACTTTTGTTCTACTGCAGGTCATGCAAAGAAGCGATTTACAATGACAATTGCATAACGACAGTTTTTAAAACATTTGACTATCACTTTAGCATAGCGCAGTCTTTTAGTTCCCTTCTACTTATAAGGAACTAAGTAATAAAATTCTGCTAATGTTTATCGCGATTAGCATTGTGTATAAAGAAGAATACTCTAAGAAATTTGTTTGAAGAGGAGCTGTAGAAGGTCATGTTAGTGTAAAACACCAGATTTTTAGAATAAGTGCAATAGCATGTAATTAAAGGTTAATATTAGCATTAGCAGAACATTTTGGATGTAATTATACTACAGAAAATATCAGACTGCCTGTAAGCATTCAGATGTTTTAAACAGCTGAAGATCACCTAGTTGCACACACAACAATTAATCGAGATAATTTTCAACGCCCCAAGTGTTGTTTGCTTATCTACGGAAAGGTTTTAATAATCAACATGGTAGTACTCTGTACAACAGCTGTAGTATTGTTGTAGGCGGAACAATGAATCAAACGAGGAGAGAGAACAATGAATCACCCTTCCTCTCCCACTTTTTGATCTGCTCCCAAAAATTTATTATCAGCGAACATAATAAATCTCGTACACGACGCAAGAAAGGAGAGGCGTTTGTGTTTTGTTTGCTGTGAACTCTTGTTTATTTGTGTTGCCCGGGAAACCGTATCCGCGATCCATACACTGTTTAATGCGGCGGGCGCTAATTTGGGACTGCTCAGTTTAAAACAAATAGCGGGACATTCACATGACTTTCTCTACCTGTTCTTCAACAAACTGCTCTTACAGGAGCTTATTGCTTTCTCTAGCACGTATGTATAATGTACATAGTGGATACAGAAGGTGCTGATAGAGAAGTAGTACACGTTTTAGGGTCCCCTGTATTAAAATAGCTTTCTGTTCTCTAGCCTGTGTTTACAATGTACTTAAGATGACGCCCGCAAATGAGATTCGTGATGACTGAAAAGCCGTCTGGGCGACTTTTCTCCGGGTCCTCCGGTTTCCCCCGCCACTCATTCCACAATTGCTCCTTCATCACCTTTCCAAACATAACTTTCATATCATCCACTTACTAGTGTTCATGCCAAGCTACGGGCCGACCACTCGTAACAGGTTCTTCATTCTGTGGTTTCGTGCCATTGGCTCCCCGACAGGTTTGTCCCCTAGACTTTGGCTTGTAAGACCTAGAGTGGTGTCAGTCCTACAAATATGGGGAGGGTAAGCCCATTACGAATTTTCCAAGGATGCGATAAGTCTGTTGTCAAGAAAATCACATCATCTCAAACCATCCTTAGCATGGAAAAGTTTTCTCAAACATGCTATGACAATTTAAACTGTCATATGTTTAAGATATTTTCAATGACAGATAAACGTATATATTAGATTTTCTGTAAATGGCTTCTAAAACCCTCTACATCTGGTTGACTTGCATAATCGTACGCAAAAATGTTGATCTCGTTATATTTCACACACTTCATATAAATGTTCACTTTCTCTACACGTACTAAAAAAATTTTTTTTGGAAAAATGTCCGTGTGTCTGCATCTGTGGACAGGATAGCTCATAAACAAAAAGTCGCTTAAATACCAAATCTGGTATTTAAGTTCAGTATCTTCCAAGGATGCGACACGAAGATTTTGAGGAAAATACCCCCACTCAAAACTACCTTTTAAATGGAACGATTTTCGAAAATTTTGATTGTCTCAAAAATGGCCTCACGATTTTTATTTCAATACTTTATGTTTAAGATATTTTAATGACAAACTAAATGTATATCTTCAATTTTCTGAGAATAACCTCTGAAGACCTCTTCATTCTGGATGACTTTTGTATTACTGGAAAACTGTAACACAGAAAAAACTACTGCTGGAGAACAAAAATAAAAAAACAAAAAAAAAAAAAAACCTGACAGTCGCAGGGTGCCAGGTCAGGACTGTACGGCGGATGATCGAAAATGTCCCATTGAAATTGTTCAAGGAGCCGATGGGTTGTGCCAGCAGTGTGTGAACGAGCGTTGTCATGGATCAACACAATTCCTGAAGTCAGCATTCCTCTTCGTTTGTTTTGAATGGCTCTCCGCAAACGTCGTAAAGTACAAAGATGTTCAAAACAACGTCAATGCTCATTTGAAATCATTGGCGGCAACATTTTTTGAAGCGGGTATTGCAAAGCTTGTGCACAGGTACGATAAATGTGTCAATATTTTCGGTGATTATGCTGAAAAGTAACCATAAGTGTACAAAACGTTAAGTAATAAAATAATTGTTTTCTATGAACTTTTGTTTTATTTAGAGCCTATCGGAGGTTGAAAAAATCTGATGTGTACCATTCACATGACTTTCTCCATATCCCTGCAACAAATAATTCTTAAAAAGCTTATACTTCTATTTATTTTATGCTAATCAGAAAAAAAATAGCAGAAATAGTCTAATTACTCGCTTCCTTGTAGGTAGAAGCGAAATAAGGGACAACTGTAGGTTAAAGTGATAATCAAAAGTTGGTTGCTATGTCAATGAAGTTCCTTTGTCTATACGGATAGGAGTTGACAAGTTCCTGTATGAGAAAAGTATACGTTTTTCATAGCAGAAACAAAAAATAAGGAATGTCACAAAAACGACGAACTCCACGAAAAAAATGTATATAACATAAATTCTGTGTTTTAATTTCCTCTACATTTTTTGTGTAGTAAGTTTTTGTCCATCTCTTACGGTTTAGCAGTTATTGAAAATTTAGTAAAATTCATCTAGAATAAACTACTCTTCAGAGGCTATTCCCAGAAAATTCAAGATATACATTTTATTTGTCAGGTAAATATGTTTAATATACGAAATTTTAATCTAAATCGTTAGAGCCATTTTTGAGAAAATCAAAATTTCCATGTAAAGGGTAGTTGGGGGTGGGGGGATTTTTCTCAAAATCTTCGTGTCGCATCCCTGGAAGATACTAAACTTAAATACCAAGTTTGGTATTTTACCGACTTTTTGTTTTTGAGTTATCCTGTTCACAGACACACGGACACACACACACACACACACACACACACACACACATACATACACACGGACATTTTTTGTGAAAATGCATTTTTTGGATATTGGGGACCCTAAAACATATATTTCCGGTAAAATCTCGGTATCGAATTTTTGGTGGAGTGCAATACTTTCTCTATACACTATGTACATAGTGCGTATGGAGAAAGTAAAAAAAAAGTCCCTCGTATATTTGAAAGAGGTAGATACTGTGGATATTGCAAATTTGTTCATATACATAGAACATGTAATAAAGTTACAAGGTAGAGCTCTAATAGCAACATCAATATCCACTTTTTTACTTTCTCTACACGTACTTTGTACATAGAGTACAGATAAGGTATTGCATTCCACCCTAAAATTTGATACCGACATTTCACTGGAAATATATGCTTTGGGTCCCCCTGAATCAAAAAAAAAAAAAGCATTTTTAGAAAACGGTCCTTCTGTGTGTGTGTGTGTGTGTGTGTGTGTGTGTGTGTGTGTGTGTGTGTGTGTGTTTGCGCGCGACTGTGGACAGCATAGCTCAAAAACGTAAAGAGCGTTAAATACCAAACTTGGTATTTAGATTTCGTATCTTCCAAGGATGCATGACGAAGATTGTCAAGAAAATCCCCCACCCCCAACTACCCTTTTCATGCAACTTTTTTTGAAAATGTTGATTTTCTTAAAAATGGCTCTAACGATTTAGATTAAAATATCGTATATTAAATATATTTACCTGACAAATAAAATGTATATCTTGAATTTTTGGGAATAGCTTTTGAGGATCTGTTTATTCTGGATAAATTTTGCTTAATTTGGCATAACTAGTAAACCGTAAGAGATAGACAAAAACTTATGCAAGAAGTTTGTAGAACAACTAGAAAAAGTCATGTGAGTGTAACACATCAGATTTTTTTTCTGTGTAATGAAGCAACTGATATACGAAGTTCAATCACGGTTTTTCACCAGAGGTTAGAGCATTTTATTTTGGTAGCAGTAAACTGCTTGTTCGTGCTTCATTTGATGTGAACGTAAAGGCGCACTATTTCTCGCTTCATTCCAGCTGACAGACTGTCTGCTATGTTCACTGATGCAAATTTGTCGGCTTCTCTCACCAGGCAGCGCTGCGACGTGAGAATAACTATCCGGCACACAAAATATGGCCCAATACCGTGCTGCAAAAAAAAAACAAAAAAACAAAAACGGTTTTACGTCGTGTCCAGAAGAAGAAGGTAATCCTGGCTTTGTTTACCAGCAGGACAATTTGCGAGTGTCTGCCCCCCGTTGTACAACATGCTGCCATGCCCAGTACAACTCTTGTTATTTTGGGCGTTTAAAACCTCTGATGTATTGCATTCACATGACCTTCTCTGGTTGTTACACAAACAATATTCCCAGCAAAGATCCTTTATCTACCACATGCTAATCAAGATAAACATTACCAGAAACGGTCTTATTACTAAGTTCCTTGTAAGTAGAAGGGAAATAATGGAATACACAATGCTAAACAGTCAAATCTTTTAAAAGCTGCTCCTATGTGAAAAAAACCTGAGGTGTGCAATTCACATGACCTTCTCTAGCTGTTGCACAAAATACTTTCCTTAAAATAGGTTATTTTTACTTTTTCTTACGTGCTGTGCACTGAGTGTATAGAGAACGTATTCTATCGCAGCCAAAAATTCCATACCGAGATTTCACCGAAAATATGTTTTCAGACCCCTGAAAAAAAAAAATATATATATATATATATATATATATATATATATATATTGCAGAGCTTCTAATCCGTAAGAGATACACAAAAACCAATCACTCAAAAATGTAGAGCACATTAAAACGCACAATTTATATCATATACATTTTGTTCCTGAAGTTGGTCCTTTTTGAGATATTCCTTATTTTTGGTTTCAGCTTTGAAAAACTTATATTTTTCTCATACAGGAATGTGTTACAAAGGAACTTCAGTCGCATAGCAACCAGCTTTTGGCTTTCACTTTAACCTATGATACTCCCTTATTTCGCTTCTACTTACAAGGAAGCAAGTAATAAGACTATTTCTGCTAATTTTTTCTCGATTAGCAGGAAGTAAATAGAAGCATAAGCTTTTTAAAACTAATTTGTTGCAGAGATGTAGAGAAAGTCATGTGAATGGAACACGTCACAGTTTTTTAAATAGGGTTATTTTCGTAAAATGCTACTGAGTACCTGAACGCACCCTAAATGTGTGCAGTTTGAGGAAAGCTTGTCAGTTGCAAGTCTGTGAAGAAGCCTGAAAACACGGATCAGGGCGAATCTTACGAAGACCAGGTTTGCGGGAGAATTCCTTATCGACAACGTTCCTCAAATTCCGGAAACTGTGCCAGGGGCGCTTTTTCCCACAGGGTCTGAGTGAGGACAACAGAGAACACTTTTGTCAAGTTCAACATCAAGAAGCGAAGAGGCACATGCCGCCAACACCGGACGCTGCTAATTACAAAACTGCGCCAGACACGAGATAACAAATCTTGCTCCGCTCAACTCCCATTTACATACTATTGTTTTAACTATAATAATTACACTTCGCATTTTAAGGCCCTTAATCGTTTTTACTTTCTCTACACGTACTATGTACATAGTGTATAGAGAAGCTATTGCATTCCACCCAAAAATGTCAGGCCGAGAGGTGTGTGTGTGTGTGTGTGTGTGTGTGTGTGTGTGTGTGTGTGTGTGTGGACAGCCTAGCTCAAAAGCGAAAAGACCGTTAAATACCCAACTTGGTATTTAAGTTTGGTATCTTCCAAGGAAGCGATACGAACATTTTCATGAAAATCCACCCACTCCAAACTAATCTTTACATAGAAAAAATTTCGAAAATGTTGATTTTCTCAAACGATTTTGATTAAAATCTCTTATATTTAAGATAGTTACACGCCAAATAAAATGTATATCTTGAATTTTTTGGGAATAGCCTCTAAAGACCTCTTTATTCTGGATGATTTTTATTGAACTTTGCATGACTGGTAAACCATAAGAGACAAAAACGTACAACACAAAGAATGTAGAAGTGGATAAAACACATAACTCATGTCATGTACATTTTTTCGTGGAGTTGATATTTTTTGAGATATTCCTTGTTTTTGGTTTCAGCTTTAAAAACTTAATACTTTTCTCATACAGGAATTTGTCACACTCCTGTCCATACAAACAAAGGAGCTTCAGTCACATGGCAACCAGCTTTTGACTGTCACTTTAACCTATGGTACTCCCTTATTTCCCTTCTACTCACAAGGAAGCAAGTAATTAGACTATTTCTACTAATTTTTTCTTGATTAGCATGAAGTTAATAGAAGATAAGCTTTTTAACAATAAATTGTTGAAGAAATGTAGAGAAACTCATGTGAATGGAACACATCAGATTTTTTTTAAATGCTTGATATGTATGTTAATCATTCTCAACAGATATTTGGTAATGTAAATTGAATTTACACTTCATTTATTCATTGCCACGTCAAAAAGAGTTTGAGAGGTCATTAATACTTACAGTACAATTAGGAAATGACGTAACATGTGCTACTTCAAGTAAAGAATCTATTGCAAAATTCATTAACAAAAGAGTGTATAAGAAGGCTTTGTCCATTTGACATCGAGAATCCATTTTTACTTTCTCTACACGTACTATGCACATAGTGTATAGAGAAGGTATTGCACTTCACCCAAAAATTTGATACCCAGATTTCACGGAAATACACATTTTAAGGTCCCCTGTATGAAACAAGTATTTTCAGAAAAAGCTCCGTGTGTATGTGTCTGCGTGTCCGAAAAGTCGGTAAAATATCAAACTTGGTATTTAAGTTTACTGTATTCCAGGGATTCGACACGAAGATTTTGACAAAATCTCCCCACCCCAAACCACCCTTTACATGAAAAAAATTAGGAAATTTTCGTTTTCTCAAAAATTGCTCTAAAGATTTTGGTTAAAATACCGTATATTGAAGATATGTATATGTCAAATACAATGTATATCTTGAATTTCCTGTCTAAGGACCTCTTTATTCTGAAAGAATTTTGCTGAATTCTTCGTAACTGGTAAACCAACCTGGGGGGGGGGGATTTTTCTTTAAGCAGAATTATGGCATATCCACCACAGAGTATGGATTAAGAATATGAAGCGACTGTGCGTGTATGTGTTTAATAAAATAAAATTGATTGACCTAATGTTAAAAACCTACAGTAATATGAGTTGTTTCACCCCCAACCACCCTTCACTTGGAAACATTTAGAACATTTTTATTTTCTCAAAAATAAAGTATATTGATTAAAATCTCTAATAGTTAAGATATTTACATGACAAATAAAATGTATATCTTCAATTTACTGGGAAAAGTGTCTGAAGACATGTCCACTCTGAATTGCTTTTGCATAATATGTAAACCGCAACAGACACACAAATATTCCCAAAACAACGTTATCACGTTTAAACACACTATTTATATCACAAACGTTTTTTCGTAGAGTTGACCATTTCCGAGTTATTCCTTGTTACTGGCTTCAGTTTTAAAATACTTACCAGCAATTCTGAAACGGGGATTTATCAAAGGCCATGTAAAGAAACGGATTTCAATTCCATAGCAACCACACTTTAAAACATTTGACTGTTGGTTTAGTCTAGTGTATTTCTATATTTCCCTTCTGCTTTAAATGAAGCAAGTAGTAAGAACAAATCTGTTACTGACTGCCTCCGTGGTCAGCGAGCTGACTTCTACCAGGAGGTCCCGGAAACAATCCCCATCTTCCACAGAGCCTGGAAGTATGTATGTGAGAGTGTTTGAGGAAAATAAAACGATTTAAACGTATCGTAAAGAACCTAGACAGCGAGCTGTTTCTAATACAAAGCCCCCGATATCACCTTAGATATTAAAGAGGGCTATATAAATGGAGAAAAAAACAAAAAGCTGTAATTGTTTGTATTGATTAGCATGAAGTGGACAGGCCATGCTTTGGTTACAGAGATGTTCACAAAGTTATGTGAACAGAATACAACACATTCTTTTTTTCGCTACATACTTTAGTGGCGATCTTTCCATTCCCTGTTCTCCTTAAAACTCGTTTCCAGACATTCAAGCCAAACAAGTCTGCCAACTTACCTGCAAAGAAAGAAAAGTCACAATTATTCCTACACTTCAGCAAAAAAAGTTTTAATGTTAAATTAACATATGACTTCCTCTACCCCTGTATGGTTTTTTGTGACAGATTTTTACTTTCTCCATACGCACTATGTACATAGTGTATAGAGAAAGTATTGCACTCCACCAAAAATTCGATACCGAGATTTCACCGGAAATATATGTTTTAGGGTCCCCAATATCCAAAAAAAGCATTTTCACAAAAAGGTCCGTGTGTATGTGTGTGTGTCCGTGTGTCTGTGAACACGATAACTCAAAAACGAAAAGTAGGTAAAATTCCAAACTTGGTATTTAAGTTTAGTATCTTCCAGGGATGCAACACGAAGATTTTGAGAAAAATCCCCCCACCCCCAACTACCCTTTACATGGAACTTTTTTAACAATTTTTGATATTCTCAAAAATGGCTCTAACGATTTTGATTACAATTTCGTATATTAAAGATATTTACCCCACAAATAAAATGTTTATCTTGAATTTTCTGGGAATAGCCTCTGAAGAGTAGTTCATTCTGGATGAATTTTACTAAATTTTGAATAACTGCTAAACCGTAAGAGATGGACAAAAACTTAGTACACAAAAAATGTAGAGCACATTAAAACACACAATTTATGTTATATACATTTTTTTCGTGGAGTTCGTCGTTTTTGTGACATTCCTTATTTTTTGTTTCTGCTATTAAAAACGTGTACTTTTCTCATACAGGAACTTGTCAACTCCTATCATATAGACAAAGGAACTTCATTGACATAGCAAACAGCTTTTGACTATCACTTTAACCTACGGTTGTCCCTTATTTCGCTTCCACTTACAAGGAAGCGAGTAATTCGACTATTTCTACTATTTTTTTCTGATTATCATAAAGTAAATTGAAGTATAAGCTTTTTAAGAATTATTTGTTGCAGGGATATGGAGAAAGTCATGTGAATGGTACACCTCAGATTTGTTTTTCTATCTACTTCACTTCGATTAAGATGAACCTTTACAGAAATATCTACATTACACATTTCGTTATAGATACGAACAGAATAGCGATAGTCAAATGTTTAACAACTGGACGCTATTTATACCGATTTAAAAAAGCCACATTCTTTCTAGAAACAAGTGAACAAATAAGAAATAATAATTGATATATCCGAAATGCTTATGGCATAAAATTATGTACATAAGTTGGATGCCTTAACGGAAGTCGAAATGCCCTATCCTACTAATGTCAAAGTTCGACCCTTTATCTCAGTAACTATTTAACATAATGAGCTAACTTTTTCAGGGTATATTCAGCAAAACCTTTACTGTTGATTGATGACAAATAAAGTAGCAGGAAATATGTGATCTCTTTAGTAAAACTCTTAACATTTGACTGAAATGTGGTGTTTTTAAATGTTTTAAAAAAAATCCATATATATATATATATATATATATATATATAAATCCTTTCGTTAAAATAAAACATATGTGTGGTAAAAATGTCAGCCCTTACTATCAATTAGTTTCTGAGATAGTGGGGCATTTCTATAGAAAAGTTTACTTCTTCAGAAATTGCTTTCACATCACTGCAACAAATTATTCTTAAAAAGCTTATACTTTTATTTACTTCGTGTTAATCAGAAACAAATAGCAGAAATAGTCTTAATACTTGCTGCCTTGTAAGTAGAAGCGAAATAAGGGAGTAAGGTTAAAGTGAAAGCCAAAAGCTGGTTGCTATGTGACTGATGTTCCTTTGTTTGTATGGACAGGAGTTGACAAATTCCTGTATGAGAAAAGTTTGTTTTTCAAAGCAGAAACCAAAAACAAGGAATGTCTCAAATACGATGAAATCCAAGAAAAAAATGTATAAAACATAATTTGTGTGTTTTAACGTACTCTACATTTTTCGTGGAGCAAGTTTTTGTCCATCTCTTACGGTTTAGCAGTTATGCACAATTAGGTAAAATTTAACCAGAATAAAGTAGTCTTCTGTTCCCAGAAAACTCAAGACATACATTTTATTTGTCAGGTCAATATATTTAATATACGATATTTTAATAAAAATCGTTTGAACCATATTCAAGAAAATCAAAATTATCGAAATTTTTTCCATGTAAAGGGTAGTTGGGGTGGGGGGGATTTTCTTGAAAATCTTCGTGTCGCATTCTTGGAAGATACCAAACTTATATACCAAGTTTGGGCTTTAATGGTCCTTTCGTTTTTGCGCTATGCTGCCCACAGACACACACCCACATGGAAATTTTTCTAAAAATGCTTTTTCTTTTTTATTAAGGGAGTCTCAAAATATGTATTTCCAGTGAAATCTCGGTATGGAATTTTTGGGTGCAATACAATACCTTCGCTATACGCTATATTCATAGTTCGTATAGAGAAAGTAAAAATCTGTAACACTGATATTTATAAAGTTATTAATGTTTTACAAAGTGAGTGTATCAACATGTTCGAAAAAATACTATACAGGATTATTTTAACAATATTTTTAAACTATTTTCAATTAGCTTATCCGTATAAAAGTTATTAAAATGGGCGGGAGATTAAAAATTATCATATGCAATTAAAACATTAAAATGGAGAAAAAAAATATGGAAATCCCATATTGATTCGCCTTCAACAGATGCATATTTCTTGTGTACCGCGTAATCGTGAATCACATAACATTCACCAAGGATATACACTTTATTTCTCTTGAAAATATGTGTAACTGACACCACTTTTTTAAAAATTAATTTAATTTAATTTTGAAGTACTTGCACGTAAATATATAGTTTTGGGTGAAGGGATGTTTTTACTTTCTCTATACGTGTTATGCACATAGTGTATAGAGAAGGTACTGTATTGTACCAAAAAATTCGATACCGAGATTACATAGGAAATACATGTTTTGAGACTCCCTGTACCAAAAAAAAAATGTTTAGAAAAATGTCCGCGTGTGTGTCTGCCTGTCTGTGTGTGTGTATGTTTTTGGACAGCATAGTTCAAAAATGAAAAGACCGTTAAAAACCAAATTTGGTATTTAAGTTTGGTATCTTCCAAGGATACGATACGAAAATTTTCAAGAAAATCCCCCACTCCAAACTACCGTTTACATTTAACTTTTTTCGAAAATTTTGATTTTTTAAAAAATGTCTCAAATGATTTTGACTAACATCACAAAAATATACCAAATAAAATATATATCTTGAATTTTCTGGGAATAGCCTCCGAAGAACTCTTTATTCTGGATGAATTTTGCCGAATTTTGCTTAGCTGCTAAACGGTAAGAAATAGACAGAAGCTTACTATGCAGAAAAAGTAGAGCACGTTAAAACACACAATTTATGTTATTTAATTCTTTTTTCGTGGAGTTGATAGTTTTTTAGTTATTCACTGTTTTTGATTTCACCTTTCAAAAACTTATATTTTGTCATACAGGAATTTGTCAAGTCCTATCCATACAAACAAAGGAACTTCAGTCACATAGCAACCATTGACTATCACTTTAACTTATGCTACTCCCTTATTTCGCTTCTAGTTTAAAGGAAGCAAGTAATAAGACTATTTCTGCAATTTGTTTCTCGATTAGCATGCAGTAGAAGCATTAGGTTTTTAACAATAATTTGTTGAAAGTCATGTGAATGGAACTCCTCAGATTTTTGTGCCATGCTGTCCACAGACACACACATGGACATGCTTGTAAAATGCTTTTCCTGGATTCAGGAAGTCTCAACATTTGATATATTTCCGGTGAAATCACGGTATCGAATTTTTGGTTGGAATACAATATTTTCCCTATACACTATGTACATAATACGTGTAGAGAAACTTAAAATTCAAACATTTCAATAGAGAGGCCTTCTTTCCAGGTTGTATTTGAATATGAAGAAGCGCGACTGTCAACTGTTAATCTCTTGTCAACCTATTTACTCCAGAAGTTATAATAACTTAAAAGCGACGCATAGAAATTGGATTTCATATCCCTGAATGAGACTTGACAAAACCTAATAAATAATTCATGTTGTCTTCCACTTGTCCTATAGCTACAGACTTCTGTATCCTTCAGAATAACTCCAAGCTTCTTAATGCTCAATAGTTTTTAAACAAACACAAAGTCTGGCACGTCACGTTAATCAAATATTTATTAGTTCATTTGTTTACCGTCATTGTAAAACTTACCTTGCACGGAAGTAACAGAATTTATGTTTCCTTAACATCTAGAAGCAAAAAGCTTTCTGCATTTACGAGAGCCGTTTTTTACTTTCTCTATACGTACTATGTACATAGTGTATAGAGGAAGTATTGTATTCCACCCAAAAATTCGATATCGAGATTTCACCGGAAATACATGTTTTAGGGCCCCCTGAATCCAAAAAAAGCATTTTCAGAAAAAGGTCCGTGTGTATGTGTGTGTCTGTCTGTCTGTCGTGTGTGTCCTTGGACAGCATAGCCCCAAAAGGAAAAGACCGTTAAATACCAAACTTAGTATTTAGGCTTAGTGTCCTCCAAGGATGCGACACGAAGATTTAAAAAAAAAATCCCCCCACCACAAACTACCCTTTACATGGAAAAAATGTCGAAAATATTTATTTTCTTAAAAATGGCTCTAACGATTTTGATTAAAATCCTGTATATTAAAGCTATTTATGTCCGAAATAAAAATGTATATCTCGATTTTTTTTTTGGGAATAGCCTCTGAAGACCTCTTTATTCTGGATGAATTTTGCTGAATTTTGCATAACTGCTAAACCGTAAGAGATAGAAAAAAACGTAGTACACAAAAAATGTACCTCATGACAAAACACACAATTTTTGTCCTTTACGTTTTTGTTGTGCAGATAACCGTTTTCGAGATACTCCTTGTTATTGGTTTCAATTGTGAAGTACTTGAACTTTTCTCACATAGGAAGTTTATGTTTTTCTTTTGTTCTACTCCTGCAAGAAGTGATTTGCAATGACAATCGCATAACGATAGCTTTTAAAACATTTGACAATCACTTTAGCATAGTGTATCCCCTTATTCCCATCTACTTATATGGAACTAAGTAATAACATTCTGTTAACCTTTATCTTGAATAGCATTGCGTACAAAGAAGAATCTTTTGTAGGAATTTTGTAGATCAGCTAGAGAAAGTCATGTGAGTGTAACACATCAGACTTTTTTTTACCTCCAACAGGCTATAAATAATAGAGAAGTTCATAGAAAACAATTATTATAGTGCGACTAAAAGTTTTGTACACTTATGGTTACTTTTCAACATAATCACCGAAAAGATTGAGACATTTATCGTACCTGTGTACAAGCTTTGCAATACCCGCTTCAATGTTGCCGCCAATGATTTCAAATGAACATTGATGTTGTTTTGAAGATCATTGTTGGTTTGAAAGTGCTGCCTTCCTAGCCACGTCTTCTGTTCAGGGAAAAGGTGAAAGTCGCTGAGTTTCCAGGTCAGGACTGTACCGCGGAGGATCAAAAATGTCCCATTGAAATTGTTCAAGGAGCCGATGGGTTGTGTGGACGAGCGTTGTCATGGATGAACACAATTCCTGAAGTCAGCATTCCTCTTCGTTTGTTTGAATGGCTCTCCACAAACGTCGCAAAGTTTCACAATAAACAGCTGCATTGATAGTGGTTCCGGGCTCAGTCATTGGCGGCAACATTTTTTGAAGCGGGTATTACAAAGCCTGTACACAGGTACGATAAATGTCTCAATCTTTCGGTGATTATGTTGAAAAGTAACCATAAGTGTACAAAACTTTTAGTAATAAAATAATTGTTTTCTATGAACTTACCTTTTATTTGTAGCCTATCGGAGATTGGAAAAAAAGCCCTCGTACTTCATTACATTAATTCTTAACACATTTTTGTTAAATTAATTTCAAATTTGAATATCGATTAAACTCTCATTCAGGATCATTCTTATCATAGTAGGGATAGCATCTTGGGGACCGATAGAGGGACAGAATCAAAGTTAGCGCAGCATGTATATAGTTGTGATGTGTTGACAATGTTGTGTGTACTAATAGGGAAAATGGGGCAGTGGTAGACTGTGATGTTTTCACTAGCAGTGGAAGGTGATTGAGGTAAACATAAATATCACTGATTTACGGCAACTAACAATTTCAATATTTACATACATTCAATTGCTGTTGTGCAACAAGTCATTAGCATCATTATCCGTTTCATTTCCTCTCAAGATACATAGATTACAATGCACAACAACATACATTCCTAATGTCTCAAATGTAAATCGTCTCCGATTGGCACGTCAACAGGTTTTACATTGTGAAAAACGGATAACTATAGAGTAAGATACTCCATCAATAATTATTTACATAGCAACACCTCGTAACACATTTCGTATCTCACGCTTTATTGAAAATCCGACATTTTTACTTTCTCTACACGTACTATGTACATAGTGTATAGAGAAGGTATTGTATTGCACCCAAAAATTCAATACCGAAATTTCACCGGAAATATATGTTTTGATCCCCTGAAACCAAAAACAACATTTTTAGAGAAATGTCCGTGAGTGTGAGTGTGTGTGCGCGCGCGCGCGCGTGTATGTTTCTGGGCAGCATAGCTCAAAAATGAAAAGACCGTTAAAAACGAAACTTAGTATTTAAGTTTGGTATCTTCCAAGGATGCGACACGCAGATTTTCAAGAAGATCCCCCCACCACTAGCTACCCTTTACATGAAAAAAAAAATTCAAAATTTTCTTAAAAATGGTTGTAACGATTTTGCTTAAAATCGCGCGTAATTAAGACATTTACTTGACAAATAAAATGTATACCTTGAATTTTTTGGGAATAGCCTCTGAAGACCACTTTATACCGAATGAATTTAATGGATTTTTGTATAACTACTAAACCGTAAGAGAATGACAAAAACTTACCACACAGAAAATGTAGAACACGTTAAAACACACAATTTATGTTATATACATTTTTTCATGGAGCTGATATAAGATATTCCTTGTATTCAGTTTCAGCTATGAAAAACTTATGCTTTTCTCATACAGGAATTTGTCAACTCCTGTCCATACAAACAAAGGAACTTCAGTCACATAGCAACCAGCTTTTGACTACCATTTTAACCTATGGTACTCCCTTACTTCGCTTCTACTTACAAGGAAATAAGAATTTAAGACCACTCCTGCCAATTTCTCGATTAGCTTGAAGTAAATAGAAGTATTAGCTTTTTAATAATAATTTGTTGCAGAGATGTAAAAAAAGGACATGTGAATGGATCACATCAGATTTTTCATACTGAAAGTTGTAAACTCCTAGCCCTGCATAGAAACGGATTTCAACCACATGACAATCAGCTTTTAAAACATTTGACTGGCGTTTTAGCCTAGTGTATTTAATTATTTTCCTTTTAGTTACAAGGAAGCTGATGCTGATGTTGATTATCATAAAGTAGATAGAAGAATATGGTTTTAAACAAGAATTTGTTATAGCGAAGGAGAGAAAATCGTGTGAATGGAAAACATCAGTTTTTTTTTTTTTTCTAAGAGGACCTTATTTGTTTTATTCAGAAAGTCTCAAGACATACTACTGTGTCAAGAAAGTTCTGGGAATTTGCCAATAAAACACAAAAATGAATTATTCATCCAATTTTATTTTAGCGCCTGAAATTATACATTTATACTAACAAGTAACCCAATCATCAAAACATTTTTCGTAGGCACTTTTAGGAATCGATGTCAATTGTCGCCGCGAATTTTCCTTTATGTCTTCTTTCGACTGAAAACGGGTGCCTCAAAGTGGTAACTTGAGTTTTGGAAAGAGAAACAAATCAGCAGGAGCCAGATCAGGTGAATACGGTGGATGTTCGATGAAATTTGTTGAGTCTTTGGCCAGAAATTCGTTGTGAGCTGGTGCGGTATCGTGGTGTAGAATCCGTTAAATGTCGTTCCACAAATCTGGGCTTTTTCGCCGTATTTGTTCTCTCAAACGCCGCATAAAGCTCAGATAATAGCCTTTGTTTACCATCTGACCTTCTGGCAAGAACTCTTGAGTGCACGGCGCCGCGATAATCGCAAAAAACTGTCAACATGACCTTCAGTTTTGATCGAGTTTGACGTGTCCTTTTAGGGTTCGGTTCAGTTGGAAGGCGCCATTCGGAAGCTTGTTGACTGGTTTGAGTGTCAAACTCGTAAACCCACATCTCATCACCAGTTACAATGCGTTTCATGAATGTGGGGTCGGATCTGGCTCGTTCTAGCATGCCTTCAGCAATCCTTACGCGATTGAGTTTTTGTAGAAAATGCAAGTCTTTCGGTATTAACCGAGCTGCAACGCGTGTCATGTCCAAACAAGCGTTTAAAATGTTACGAATCGATTCGTGAGACACAGAAAGTTCAGAGGCAATCTCTCTCAGACCTAAATGACTATTTTCAGACACCATTTCCTTCACTTTATCGATGTTCAGTTGACCAGAGCGAGGCAAATCTTCCACCACATCTCGACCACTTTTGAATGCACTCTTCCACTCATATGCACATGTTTTTGATAAAGTCGATTCACCGCAAGAACTCTAACATTTTCAGCGATTCGGCACACGAAATACCACTTGCAATGCAACATTTGAGACAGATTCTTTGTTAAATATTTGTATCCATAGTAAAATCGCAAATTACCTTTGAGATGAACTAACAAAATGGCGTATGTAAACAAACTACATGACAAATGACGATCAAACTCCGCGTAGGTATAGAGGAAAGTTGTACCGTCATAGCGACAACAATAGTTTGGAATCCCCTTTTAAACAGGATTTTTAAATGATCAATTCCCGGTACGTTGACAGGATGTATATAATTCCATAAAATCCATAAAATCTTGACCGGAATGCCGCAACTCCACCACTTATATGTAGTAGAGAAAGTAAAACTAACACTTCTCTGGTATGTCTAGTTCGGCAGAAATACGTAAATGCGCGCGCACTTTTCAGCGCCTCTATTTCCATTTCCAGAAAAGAGCCATTGAGAGCAACAGATTTACAACTCTATTACCTGTTTTTATATGCCTGTGTGAAATGATCCGAAACAAAAAAACTGGCATTGCACCGCGAGGAAATGTCAATGTTGGGACATTCGAAAACCAATTTGCAATTTTTGTACGTTGATGACGCCAACTAAAATACAGGTTTACATACATTTCGTGTGTTATGGCGCCGAAGGCTGCAATTTTAAACTACTGTGCACAAAGTTTCAGCTCAAATATTTTCAGAGGTGAAAGAGGCGTAACACTTTCGAGGAAGATACGGGAATTCCTGTTTTGCGTAGCGTAATTTCAAATTATTACTTTCTCTAGCCCGTAGGTACAACGTACATAGGAATAGAGAAGTATTCCAAGTCGAGATTTCACCGGAAATACATGTTTTAGGACCCCCAGAATAAAAAAAGAAGCATTTTCAGAAACAGGTCAACCAATAAAATTCACCACTCATCAACCAATAAAATTCACGCATCAACCAATAAAATTCACCCCTCATCAACCAATCCAATTCCACACTGTTGTGATATAGGTCCATCTAAACTTAAATACCAAGTTTGGTATTTACCGGACCTTTCGTTTTGAGCTATGCTGTATACACACACACACGCACAGGCAGTGGCCTTTTGCCTAAAATTATTTTTTGTTCAGGGGTCTAAAAACGTGCATTTCCGGTGAAATTTCGGGAGAGAAATTTTGGCCGTAATACAATATCTTTTTAATACATTATGTACATAGTACGTATAGTGAAAGTAATAAACTTTAGTAACAAGAGTTTATTGAAGCATTGGTTGAAAAAAAATCTGATGTGTTCCATTCATATGACTTTCTCTACATCTCTGCAATAAATTATTGTTAAAAAGCTTATGCTTCTAACGTATCATCAAGAACTTCCTCCGCACCTTGCTGCTGGCCACCGCTCGATAAAAGTTTGGCATCGCTAGGTTTGTTGCATTCCATTCCGATGGGATGTTATGCTTATCGGCGTTATCAGCGGATGCGAGCGCATGAGTTGTTTATTATACTGAATGAATGAATGAATAAGTGTATGTATTAACATAGCAATATCATACATAGAATTTCAACATTCGCACGGGTCCACAGACCGTACGTGCTTTTGTAATACACATTACAAGCAATATTAAAACAACAACCACAACAAAGAATTAGAAGAGTAAACACGAAAATAAAAAGACAAAGGAAATACACAGTCAAAAGCAATATTAAACAATAAAATTAAGAGTGAATCCAAAAATAAAGATACAAAGATATTAAAATATAGCAATTTAAATTTACAGCACAGAGTACACCTTCATAAATGCACCCTCTTATAATAAGATAATTACACTTAAAAGACTTATATACACATAATATATACATCTCTAGCACAACAGTGACCTAAGTATGACATAATATATATGTATGTAGAACATTGTAGTCACTTTTGTTTAGTTGATCTTATCCCCCCCTTCTCTATTGGCAGCCTCCTCAGATCTCAGCTGTCTTGCCTTAAGTATAAATTTACCTAGCCCGTCCATGTTTTCCGTGCCTGCCAGTAGCGTCCAACATGCTTCTATCCCTACATTCGCAGTGGTAAAAAATCGCGGCAAATATTTTTCCCGCCATTCCTCCGTACCCCTACATCTTGCCAAGATGTGAGTCCACGACTCTTCCTCCTCGCAAATGGGACAGATTCTCGTACCATTCTCGTCAGAAATTTTCGTGCTCCTCCATGCTCCTAGTCTAATCCACGCGAGCCCCTCTCTAATGAGTTTGGTACCTGTTTTGATGTATTGCTCCATACCCCACTCCGATTTCAGCCCAGACTGTACTTCTAATGACACCTTCTCTGTGCATTGCGCTGTGCTGTGAGTTCTGACGTGTGCTTGAAGCGAAATCAATGTACTCTGCAGAGGAACGTGTGTTTCGAGTGGAAAACGTTTTTAATGAACGTGGAAATTATACTGAGAAAGTGAAACAAAATTTCGTTGTCAGGTTCCCTAACTCAAAACTACCGCACCGAGATACGGTGCGTGATTTAATTAATACATTTCGGGAGTCAGGTTCCGTGCATGATGCTGTTAGAAGTGAAAGACCCAGTGTGCTAACAGAAGAAAAACTATCGGATATATCGGATAGATTGCTTAAAAGTCCTCAGAAATCAATAAACAAATTGGCTCAACAATGTGAATTTTCTTACGGTTCCGCATACAAATGAGTCAAAAAAGAACTAGGTTGTATCCATATAAGGTATCAGTCGACCACGAATTAAAACCCACAGATCACGGGAAAAGAGTTCAATATTGTGAATGGTTTCAGAGGTTTACTTTGCACCATGGAGTTGACGTGTTAGATAGGCCATTTTTTATTGATGAAGCTTGGTTCCATTTATCAGGATGCGTAAATTCAAAAAAATACGCGAGTGTGGTTTACTGAAAATCCTAATGCCATCCAGAAAACCCCTTTACATTCAGAGAAAATTGGTGTATGGTGTGCGATCTCTCGTTCTCGAATTATTCAGCCAATTTTCTCCATAATTCAATCAATTCAAATGCTTATTGCTCGGATATTCTTTTTCCATTCATTATGAAGTGAACGGCGCATTTTCCCAACAAGATAACGCCACTGATCATACATTACATAAATTCATGGGACTGTAAGTGGAAATTTTTGGGAAAAGACTAATTTCTAAAGGTCTGTGGCCTCCGCGATCACCTGATCTTATCCCTCCGGATTCTTTTCTTTGGGGAGCCGCAAAAGCTTCATCTATAAGGACAATCCAAAAACAATCGATGAGCTGAAAACGACAATAGAAGATTACATAACATCTGTGACAAAGGAGACATTAATTAGTGTTCGAAAATAAATTAAAACGAGTGAATTTGTGTCTTCAAGAAAATGGTAAACATTTTCAACATCTTCTTTAAAGAGGTTAGTTGCACGTTATTTTAATACATTACCTTTCATGCACGGATATAGTGAACCTAGCAGTTTTCTTAACCAGCGAAACGTTTTCACCGTACGCTCGCGCCAGCCAGTGCTGCCACCAGAATTCCCGACCCTAGGGGAATCTTGGTTACACGGGAGGTGCGGAGCGACTTCTCGATAGCCGTTATTTACTTCATGCTAACCGAGAAACAAATAGCAGAACTAGTCTTATTACTTGCTCCCTTGTAAGTAGAAGCGAAATAATGAAGTGCCATACGTTAAAGTGATAGTCAAAAACTGGTTGCTATGTGACTGAGGTTCCTTTGTTTGTATGGACAGGAGTTGAGAAATTCCCCTATGAGAAAAGTATAAGGTTTTTAAAGGTGAAACCAATAAAAAGGAATATTTCAAAAACATTAACTCCAAGAAAAAAAATGTGCATAACATCAATTGTGTGATCAACGAGCTCTACATTTTTAAATAAGTTTTTGTCTATCTCTTTCGGTTTACAGTCATACAAAATTCATCCTGAATAAACATGTCTTCAGAGGCTATTCCCAGAAAATTGAAGAATACATTTTATTTGTTACGAATTGTTGTTCGGAAACGGTTACCTTCACAACAAAAACGTAAAAGAGGATATTCCCAGAAAATTCAAGAAATACATTTTATTCGTCATGTAAACATCTTTAATATACGATATTTTAATATAAATCGTTGGAGCCAATTTTGACAAAATAAAACTTTTGGAAAATTTTTCGATGTAAAGGGTAGTTGGGGTTGGGGGGATTTTCTTGAAATTCTTCGTGTCACATCCTTGGAAGATATGTAACTTAAATACCAAGTTTGGTATTTAACGGACTTTTCGTTTTTGAGCTATGCTGTCCACAGACACACACACGGACATTTGTTTATTTCTTTTTTGGATTCAAGGGGTCCTAAAACATGTATTTCCGGTAAAATATGGGTATCAAATTTTTGGGTACAATACAGTACCTTCTCTATACACTATGTACATAGTACGTATAGAGAAAGTAAAGTAAAAAAACCCGTACCTGTAAGATACGATTTTTTACTTTCTCTATACGTACTATGTACATAGTGTATAGAGAAGGTATTGTATTCCACATAAAAATTCGATACTGAGATTTCACCGGAAATATATGTTTTAGGGTCCCTTTGTCTAAAAAAAAGCATTTTCAGAAAAAGGTCCTGTGTGTGTGTGCCTGTGAACACGATAACTCAAAAACGAAAAGTCGGTAAAATACCAAACTTGGTATTTAAGTTAAGCATCTTCCAGGGATGCGACACGGAGATTTTGAGAAAAATCCCCCCACCGGCAACTACCCTTTATATGGAACTTTTTTCGAAAATTTTGATTTTCTCTAAAATGGCTAACGATTTTGATTAAAATGTCGTATATCAAAGATATTTACCTGACAAATAAAATGTATATCTTGAATTTTCTGGGAATAGCCTCTGAAGACTACTTTATTCTGGATGAATTTTACCGAATTTTGAATAACTGCTAAACTGTAAGAGATGGACAAAAACTTACTACACGAAAAATGTAGAGCACGTTAAAACATAATTTATGTAATATACATTTTTCTTGGAGTTCAACGGTTTTGAGACATTGCATGTTTTTGGTTTCTGCTTTGAAAAACGTATACTTTCCTCATATAGGAATTTGTCAGCTGCTGTCCATACTAACAAAGGAACTTCAATGACATAGCAACCAGATTTTGACTATCACATTAACCTATGGTACTCCCTTATTTCGCTTCTACTTACAAGGAAGCAAATGATAAGATTATTTCTGCTATGGTTTTCAGATTAGCATGAAGTAAATAGAAGCATAAGCTTTTTAACAATAATTTGTTGCAGAGATATAGAGAAAATCATGTGAATGGAACACATCAGATTTTTGTTTATTCAGGTGATCTCAAAAGATGTTTTTTTTTCTGGAGAAACCTCGATTGATAATTTATGTAATACTGAGGTCATACGTTTAAAAATTGCGTAGAGCATTACTGCATTACACAAGGAGAGGAAAACGGAATTCCAGCAAGTAAGGATTTCTGCTGAAGAATCAGCAAAAACAAAGAGGCGACGATCTTGGACGGAAATACCAAGCAACAGCATTGTTTGCATTTTCTGCTGAAGATTCCTTGTGTCTGAGAAATGTGCAACTAATGATTTAACATTAACTTGACAATAACCTTCATCAGACTGCTACGTGTGCAGCATTTGTTTGTTGCTATGGCGACCAGGCAAGAGCTCATCTGCCTCGAAAATTTGATCAAAACATCCGAGGCATTCCCTTCACATGACTTGCTCTGGCTATTACACAAGGAATACCTCAAAAACAGTCAGCACTATATAAAACAATCTGATGTGTTCAATTCACATGACTTTCTCAACATCTCTGCAAAAAAGTATTGTCAAAAAGCTTAAGCTTCTATTTACTTCATGCTAATTGAGAAAAAAGAAATAAATAGCAGAAAGTAGAAGCGAAATAAGGGAGTAGCATAGGTTAAAGTGAAAGTCAAAAGCTGTTCGCTATGTGACTGAAGTTTCTTTGTTGACAAATTCCTGTATGAGAAAATTATACGGTTTTCAAAGCTAAAACTAAAAACAAGGAATATCTTAAAAACTCCACGAAAAAAAATGTATCTGACATGAATTGTTTGTTTTAATGTGCTCTACATTTTCTATGTGGTAAAGTTTTGTCCATCTCCTACGGTTTAGCAGTTATGCAAAATCCGTAAAATTCATCAAGAATAAAGTAATCTTCTGAGGCTATTTCCAGAAAATTAAAGATATACATTTTATTTGTCAGGTAAATATCTTAAATATACGAGATTTTAATCAAAATCGTTAAAGCCATTTTTAAGAAAATCAATATTTTCGAAATTTTTACCATTTAAAGGGTAGTTTGAGGTGGGTTGTTTTTTCTTGAAAAACTTCGTGTCGCATCCTTGGAAGATACCAAACTTAAATACTAAGTTTGGTTTTTAACGGTCTTTCCATTTATTGAGATATGCTGCCCACAGACACATTACACACACGGATATTTTCTTTACAGAGGGTCTCGAAACTATATTTCCGGTGAAATCTCGGTATCAAATTTTAGGGTGCAATGCAATACATTCTCTGTACACTATGTAAATAGTACGTATAGAGAAAGTAAACAACGTATGACATAAATTGTGTTTTAACGGGATCTACATTTTTGTGTAGTAAATTTATATCTATCTCTTACGGTTTGCCAATTATGTAAAATTCGGAAAAAGCATCTAGAATAAAGTGTTCTTCATAAGCTAATCCCACAACATTTAAAATGTACGTTTTATTTGTGTGGTGAATATCTTTATTGAAAGGTATATTAATCAAAAGTACTGCCATTTTTGAGAAAATAAAAAATTGGAGAAATTTTTTCCATGTTAGGGTTGGGGAATTTTCTTGAAATTCTTCGTGTGAAATCTTTGGAAAAATCTAAACTAAATAACAAGTTTGGTTTTTAACGGTCTTTTCATTTTTGAGCTATGTTACCCTCCCCCCCCCCACAAATACACACACACGTACCTAAACATCTGATATATTCCATTCACATGACTTTCTTTACATCTCTGCAAAAAAGTATTGTTAAAAACTTTATTCTTCTATCTACTTCATACTATTCGAGATAAACATTATCAGAAATTGTCTTATTTCTTGTCTTTCTGTAACTAGAAGGGAAATAACGGAATATATTAGCTAAACCGATAGTCAGATGTTTTGAAAGCTGGTTGCTATGTGACTGAAATTCCTGTGTTTATATGGCTAGAAGTTGACAAATTCTCGTTAGAAAAAAAGTATAAATATTTTAAAACTGCAATAAATCACAATGAATATCTCAAAACGATCAACCCCGAAAATTGCGTGTTATATCGAGATCTGCTTTTCTAGTGAGGTAAGGTTTTGTCTATCTCTTACTGTTCAACCGTTATGCAAAGTTCTGCAAAACTCTTCTAGAATGAAGAGGTCTTTAGAGGCTACTCCCAGAAAATTCAAAATATACATTTTATTACTTTCTCTACACGTGCTATGTACATGGTGTATAGAGAAGGTATTGTATTGCACCCAAAAATTCCATACCGAGAATTCACCGGAAAAACATATTTAGGTTTCCCTGAATCCAAAGAAATTGTTTTACAAAAAGATCCGTATGTGTGTGTGTGTATGTCTGTTGTGTATGTCTGTGGACAGCATAGCTCAGAAACGAAAATACCGTTGAATACTATACTTGGTATTTAAGTTTGGTATTTTCAATAAAATCCCCCCATCCCCAACTATCCTTTACATGGAACATTTTTCGAAAATATTGATTTTCTCAAAAATTGCTGTATTTCATTGTATGGTGATTATAATTCACAAGTGACATTGATTTCGTTGACCCCGATTTAACCTGTACTGAAGTATAAGGTCGAGATATCAAAATGTAATTGTACTGAATGAACAAACCACTGGCGACATCAAGTCAAATAAAGGCGGGAGTTCCAGTGAAACAATCGCAGGTTACTTCACTCGTGATTGTCAGGTAGAGGAGTTGTAAACCTGTACGCCGTGCCTCTGCATTTGCACAGTGCTGCGACCTGCATGAGGGCGAGTAAACACTAGCTAGTGATTACCTTTGTCCCTCCATCTCTGTTAACAGAGAAACTAAATCAAACTGCCATATAAACAAAGCTGCCTTTTGTCTATGAAAAGTAATCTCCCTTCACATGTTTAATGAGACTAGTACACTTCTGTGCAATAAAAGTGTCCCGCTCCCCTAGACCTTTGATAAGTATTAGGAAATACTGGTAGAGCAATAATTATAATACATCTTTTAGTCATAGGTGTAATAAATATATTGGCATTTTAACTAAAAAAGCTAAAATTATTCTAACTATAACTTGTTTTAACTTTCCCTACATGTACCGTATACGTAGCAGGTAGCAAAAGGTATTGTATTCCACCAAAATATATTTCGAGACTGCACTAAATATACATGTTTTGACGTCTCAGGAAGAGATAGAAAGCATTTTTAGAAAAAGGTCCGTGTCTGAACACGATAACTCGAAAAAAAAATCTGATGTGTTCCATTCACATGCCTTTCTGTACATCTCTGCACAAATTACTGTTAAAAACTTATGCTTCTATTTAGTTCATGCTAATCGAAAAAAAATTAGTAGAAACAGTCTTAGTATTTGCTTCCTTGTAAGTAGAAGCCAAATAAGGGAGTACCATAGATTAAAGTGATAGTTAAAAACTGGTTGCTATGTAACTGAAGTTCTCTTCTTTGTATGGACAGGAGTTCACAAATTCCTATATGAGAAAGTATAACGTTTTCAAAGCTGTAACCAAAAACAAGGAATATTTAAAAAACGATCAACTCCACGAAAAAAATATATATAACATAAATTGTGTGCTTTAACTTGCTCTACATTTTTGTGTGGTAAGTTTTTGTCCATCTCTTACGGTTTAGTAGTTATGCAAAATTATGTAAAATTCATGCAGAATAAAGCAGTTTTCAGAAGCTATTCTCAGAAAATTCAAGATATACATTTTACTTGTCAGGTAAATATCTTTAATATTTAAAAAATCGAAAGAGCCATTTTTAAGAAAATCAACATTTTCTAAAAAAGTTCCATGTAAAGGGTAGTTGGGGGTGGGGTAATTTTCCTGAAAATCTTCGTCGCATCCATGGATAATACGAAACTTAAATACCAAGTTTGGTATTCAACGGTCTATTCGTTTTGAGCTATGCTGTCCAGACACATACATACACACACACGTGCACGCACACACACACGCACCTGTTTCTGAAAACGCTGTTTTTGGACTCAGGGGGCCCTAAAACATATATTTCCGGTGTAATCTTGACATCGAATTTTTGGTGGAATACAATACTTCTCTGTCGCTAAGTGCATTGTACATACGGGGCTAAAGAAAGTAAAAAATCACCTGCCCGTATCGAATCTTGCTTAGGGCGAGTTTTTTTATTATCCTGAGAAGATGAATATCGAGTAACTCCCAGCTCATTCATCGTCCGATAGGCAACCAGGTTAAAAGAATCTCGCTTAAATACCAGACTTGCTATTTCACCTTCCGAGGATACGACAAAAGAATATCGCCGCAAACCAAATTACCGTTTCATGGAAAACTTTTCCAAGATATTTACACGACAAATAAAATGTATGTCTTCAATTTTCAAGGAATGCCATTGGATAGACTTCTGATGGTTTAAAAAAAAATGGGGTGTTATTTATGGACACTATTTAACTACTCTGATTCTCAACGTCCCATTCTAAATTGGGCAAGAAATACCGCTTAATTTTGCTCAGAGGCCTCTCTACCGGACTTGAGGTTCTTTTACGTGTCGTAAATCTACGTCACGGGACCACCGGTTTTACTTCCAATCCGAAGGAAGCCTTGCTAAAGATTTTTAGACCGTTTTGAACCCACGACCTTGGGTTTTGCATAACTTGTAAACTGTAATAGACAAAACATGCACATTTTTTCTTTCTCTTCTTCGTATAGCACATAGGTACTGAAGGTATTGCATTCGACCCAAAAATTCGATAGCGAGATCTCACCGGAATTATACGTTTTAGTATCCCTTTATACAAACAAACAAAAATTTAGAAAAATGTGTATGCGTGCGAGGATTTGTGTGTGTGAGTGTGTGCGTGTGTGTGTGTGTGTCTGTGTGAACACAACTAAAAAACGAAAAGCCCATAAAATGACAAAATTTGTACTAAGGTTAGTATTCTCCATGGATGAGATACGAAGATTTTTAGAAAAAGCCTCCACCCTAAACTACCCTTTACGTGGAAAAAGAAATTCGAAAATTTCGGTTTTAAAACTAGCTCACTATTTTTTACTTTTTCTATACGTGTTATGTACATAGTGTATAGAGACGGTATTGCACTCCACCCAAAAATTCGATACCGATATTTCACCGGAAATATATGTTTTAGGGTCCCCTGTATCCAAAAAAAAAGTATTTTCACAAAAAGGTCCGTGTGTGTGTGTGTGTGTGTGTCTCTGTCTGTCTGTCTGTCTGTCGGTGAACACGATAAATCAAAAAAGAAAAGTCGGTAAAATACGAAACTTGGTATTTAAGTTTAGTATCTTCCAGGGATGCGACACGAAGATTTTGTGAAAAATTCCCCCACCGCCAACTACCCTTTACATGGAACATTTTTTCGAAAATTTTGATTTTCTAAAAAATGGCTCTAAAGATTTTGATTAAAATATCGTATATTAAAGATATTTATCTGGCAAATAAAATGTATATTTTGAATTTTCTCGGAATAGCCTCTGAAGACTACTTTATTCTGGATGAATTTTACGGAATTTTGAATACCTGCTAAACCGTAAGAGATGGACAAAAACTTAATACACAAAAAATGTACAGCACATTAAAACACACAATTTATGTTACACACATTTTTTTCGTTGAGTTCGTCGTTTATGAGACATTCCTTATTTTTGGTTTCTGCTATGAAAAACGTATAGTTTTCTCATACAGGAACTTGTCAACTCCTATCCATATAAACAAAGGAACTTCATTGACATAGCAACCAGCTTTTGACTATCTCTTTAACCTATGGTACTCCCTTATTTCGCTTCTACTTATAAGGAAGCGAGTAATAAGACTATTTCTGCTATTTTTTTGTGATTAGCATAAAGTAAATAGACGTATAAGCTTTTTAAGAATAATTTGTTGCAGGGATATAGAGAAAGTCATGTGATTGGTACACATCAGATTTTTTATTTGAAATATCGTACTTGAATATATTTATATGACAAAATGTGTATCTTGAATTTTCAGGGAATGGCCTCTAAAGACCTTTTTATTTTGGATGATTGTTCTTAAACTGGTATACTGCAACAGTTAGACAATAACCTACAAAAATGTCAGATACATTTTTTGCAGAATTCATTATATACGTGATATGCCTTGTTATTGGGTTAAATGTTCCAATACTTGCACATTACTCATATAAGAAAGTCGTATTTATTAACTTTTGCTATGCAAAGAGAACCCAATATCAGTGCAATCATATAGCGACCAGCTGTTAAAAGTTTGACCATCCTTTTAGCCAAGTGTATTACCTTATTTGCCTTATACTTAGATGTAACCAATATGTTAATGGTTATTTCGATTAGGATGAGAATAAGCATTTTAACAATAGCTAGAGGAGGTCATGGCAATGGATAACATTTAAAATTTGACTATTGCTTCAACCTGCAGCATTTCTTTTATACGAACAACGAAATGTATAATTAAAGGCGATTTCCATGAACCAGACCAAGAGACAAGACTTTCTTTAGAACGTTGTAACAAATTATTGTTAATAATTTTCTTCTTTTATTTATTTCATGCTAATCGAGAAAAATAAGCAGATATAGTCTTCTTTCTTGCTTTATTGTAAGTAGAAGCGAAATAAGGGAGTACCATAGGTTAAAGTGAAAGTCAAAAGCTGGTTGCTATGTGACTGAAGTTCCTTTGTTTGTATGGACACGAGTTGGCAAATTCCTGTATGAGAAAAGTATAAGTTTTTCAAAGCTGAAACCAAAAACAAGGAATATCTCAAAAACGATCAACTCCACGAATAAAAATGTATATAACATATATTGTGTGTCTTAACGTGCTCTACATTTTTGTGTGTTAAGTTTTTGTCCATCTCTTACGGTTTAGCAGTTATGCAAAATTCATCCAGAATAAAGTAGTCTATAGAGGCGCTTCCCAGAAAATTCAAGATATACATTTTATTTGTGAGGTAAATATCTTTAATATACGATACTTTAATCAAAATCGTTACAGCCATTTTCAGATGATCAAAATTTCCGAAAAAAGTTCCATGTAAAGGGTAGTTGAGAGTGGGGGGGATTTTCTTGAAAATCTTCGTGTCGCATCCTTGGAAGATCCAAACCTAAATACCAAGTTTGGTTTTTAACGGTATTTTCGTTTTTGAGCTATGCTGCCCGCAGACACAGACACAGACAGACACACACAGACTGACAGGCAGACAGACACACACGGACATTTTTCTAGAAATGTTTTTTTTGGATTCAGGAGGCCTCAAAACATGCATTTCCGGTGAAATCTCGGTATCGAATTACAATACCTTCTCCATATACTATGTACATAGCACGTATAGAGAAAGTAAAAAGCATATTTATCTAGTTTATGATATTAGAGATAAACATTAGCAGAAATTGTCTTAATTATTTACTTTCTTGTAAGTAGAAAGTAAATAATACAATATACTACGCTAAAACGATAGTCAAGTCTTTTAAAAACTGGCAACCATGTGGCTGAAATCCGTTCTTATGCAGAGCCAGAAGAATCCTTTGAGAAAAGTTCAAGTATTTTGTCTATCTCAGAAACGGCCAATTCCACGAAAAAAGTGCAAAATATGCATTTTATTTGTGAGGAAAATATCTTTAACAAATCGTATTTTATTCAAAGTCATTAGAGCCATTTTTGAAAAAATAAATATTGTCAACAAACTTTCCATGTAGAAAGTAGTTTGTGGTGGGGGGATTTTCTTGAAAATCTTAGTGTCGTATCCTTGGAAGTTACTAAACATAAACACCAAGTTTGGTATTTAACCGTCCTTTAGATTTTGAGCTATACTGTCGACAGACACATAAACACTGACCTTTTTCTAAACATTCTTTTTAGGACTCAGGGGGCTCCAAAAGATATATTTCCGGTATTGAATTTTTGGTGGAAAAAAATACCTTCTCTGTACAATGTATACATAGTGCGTGTAAAGAAAGCAACGAAGTTTTGTAACAAGTCTGTAAAAGAGATTTAAATATAGTCCTTCACGAAAGTGAACACAATTGCCAAATATCACATGATTTTCTCTATATCTCTGTGACATACAATTGTTAGTAAGCTTATTCGTATATTTACTTCATGATAATAGAGAAAAAATTAGCAGAAATATCTTATTACTTGCTTCCTTGTAAGTAGAAGCGAATAAGGGAGTAGCATAGGTTAAAGTGATAGTCAAAAGCTGTTTGCTGTGTGACTGAAGTTCTTTGTATGGACAGGAGTTGACAAATTCCTGTATGAGAAAAGTATAAGTTTCTTAAAGCTGGAACATAAAATAAGGAATGTCTAAAAAACAATCAACTCCAGGAAAAAAATGTATATAACATAAATTGTGTGTTTTAAAGTGCTCTACATTTCTTGTGTGGTAAGTTTTTGTCCATCTCTAACGGTTTACCAGTTATGAAAAATTCGGCAAAATTCATCCAGAATAAAGAGGTCTTCAGAGGCTATTCCCAGAAAATTCAAGATATAAATTTTATTTGTCAGGTAAATATCTTTAATATATGATACTTTAATCAAAATCGTCAGAGTCAAGTTTGGATTTAGTGATCTTTGAGATTTTGAGCTATACTATCGACAGACACACACATGGACCTTTTTATAAAAATGCCTTTTTATAGATTCAGGGGTCCTTAAAACGTATATTTCCGGTGAAATCTCGGTATCAAAATTTTGGTTGTAATAGAATACTTTGTCTATACACTTTGTACATAGTACGTGTAGAGAAAGTAATCAAGTTGTAAAGAAGTTTAAACATAGTCCTCCATTAAATTGGAACACAGTTGCCAAATATAAGATGTAATTGAGGGTCCCAAATGCTAATAAATGACCAGTGCAGTGACATTAGCGTGTCACTAACTTATTGAACATGATTGACAAGGCCTGCGACAGAGGGCAGCTCTGTTCCTCATTCTTTTATGAATTAAAGAAATGCCGACTCTTATATAGAGACCCTGCACTTCATAAGAACGTCGCTTAATCTCAACACTTACACAATCACTGACCTAGTTTCCAAAATTTGTTTTTATAACATCGCGTGTTGCCCACTTCTCCCGGATGATATGGGGATCATACAAAAACTGGTGAAAATGTGTTCCATTCACATCACTTTCTCTACATCTCTGCAACAAGTTAAAAACCTTATGCTTCTATTTACTTCATGCTATTCGAGAAACAATTAGCAGAAATAGTCTTATTACTTGCTTCCTTGTAAGTAGAAGAGATATAAGGGAGACACGCACACACACACATGGGCCTTTTTCTAAAAAGTGCTCTTTTTTTGTTTTGTTTCAGGGGGACCCAAAGCATAATTTCCGGTGAATTCTCGGTATGGAATTTTCGGGTGCAACACAATGTCTTTTCTATACACTATTCACATAGCACATGTAGAGAAAGTATAAATACGATCACACGTACATTTGTCTAAAAATGTTTTTTTTTGTGGAAACAGTGGCCTCTAAAACGTGTATTTCCGGTGAAATTTCGGTGTCAAATTTTTGGAAGGAATACAAGACCTTCTGTAGCTACGTACCATGCAATATGTAGAGAAAGTAAACATGCTTCTTATGTATTCAGGGGTTATCAAAACAGATATATTTTCGGTGAAATTTCGGTATTCCATTTTGAATGGACCTTCTCTACCAACGTACCATGTTCTATAAAGAGAAAGTAAAAATGCTCCCTATGTAGTCAGGGGATATCAAAACATATATTTCCGGTGAAATCTCGGTATGGAATTTCTGGATGTAATACAATACCTGCTCTACCTAAGTACCATGTACTATAAATAGAAAAGAAAAATGCTTTCTACGTATTCAGAGGATCTGAAAACATGTATTTCCGGTGAAATCTCCGTATCAAATTTTTGGGTGAAATATACTACTTTCTGCACCTAAAATGTACATCGTAAAAAATAAAAATCTTATGTGTTCCATTCACATGACTTTCTCTACATCTCTGCAACAAATTATTGTTAAAAACCTTATGCTTCTATTTACTTCATGCTAATCGAGAAAAAATTATCAGAAATAGTCTTATTACTTGCTTCCTTATAAGTAGAAGAGAAATAAGGGAGCAACATAGGTTAATAAGTGATAGTCAAAAGCTGGTTGCTATGTGACTGAAGTTCCTCTGTATGAAAAGGAGTTGACAAATTCCTAAATGAGAAAAGTATAAGTTTTTCAAAGCTGAAAGAAAAAACAAGGAATATCTTAAAAACGATCAATTCCACGAAAAAAATGTGTATAACATGAACTGTGTGTTTAATGTGCTCTACATTTTTTGTGTGGTAAGTTTTTGTTCATCTCTAATGGTTTAGCAGTTGCGCAAAATTCCGTAAAATTCATCCAGAATAAAGTAGTCTTCAGAGGCTATTCCCAGAAAATTAAAAATATTACACTTTATTTGTTAGGTAAAAATCTTTAATATACGAAATTTTAATCAAAATCTTTAGAGCCATTTTTGAGAAAATCAAAATTTCCGAAAAAGGTTCCATGTAATGGGTAGTTTGAGGTGGGAGGACTTTTCTCAAAATCTTCGTGTTGCACCCCTGGAAGACACTAAACTTAAAATACCAAGTTTGGTATTTTATCGACTTTTCGATTTGGAGTTATCGTGTTCACAAACACACGGACACACACATGGACCTGAAAATACTTTTTTTTGGATAAAGGGGACCATAAAACGTGTATTTCCGGAGAAATTTCTGTATCGAATTTTCGGGTGGAGTGCAATACCTTGTCTATACACTATTTACATAGTACGTGTAGAGAAGTAAAAAGAATTTAGTTTTCTTGTGGTGTACTTATGTTAACCACGCATTATGTAGAGAAAGTCAGGTTTAATCACGAAGTGTACGACGTCGGTGGAATTGGAAAGCAGGAACCTGTTAAACGATGTTTGCTGGGATCATAGGGGCAAGGAAGGAGTTAGTCTTTTGTCTTAACGTGTGGATTAAATGCGCGGTGCGTGACGCGGGTCGCATCAAAAGAAGCCCGCCGACTTTAACACACACATACATACTCATCCACTTGACCCTCTGCACCTGGACAGGTGATAACTTGCTTTTATACATGACTGGCCTTCGGTATGTTAACTTCTCGCGGCCAGCACCGCTTTGTGCGTGCATACCTTCCGACTTTACCTCCTTTACAAATAGCTTTTGGTCCTGTCTTACTGCGAGGGTCAGTCAATAAGTAATGCCCCCTATTGTTACTTTCTCTGACGTACTATGTACCTAGTGTATAGAGAGAGTATTGTAATGAATCAAAAAATTCCATACCGAGATTTCAACGGAAATACTTGTTTTGTGATCCCTGAATCCAAAAAAGCATTTTTGGAAAAAGGTCCGTGTGTGTGTCTGTGGACAGCACAGCTCAAAAACGAAAAGACTTTTGAAAAACTAACTTGGCATTTAAGTGTGGTATCTTCCAAGGATGCGACACGAAGATTTTCAAGAAAATCCTCCCCTCCCAACCGAACTAACTTTTACAAGGAACTTTTATGGAAAATTTTGATTTTCTCAAAAATGGCTCTTAACGATTTTGATTAAAATATCACATATTAAAGATATTTACCTGACATATTAAATGTATATCTTGAATTTTTTGGGAATATCCTCTGAATGGTACTTTATTCTGGATGAATTTTACTGAATTTTGCATAACTGCTAAACCATAGGAGTTGGACAAATACTTACTACACAAAAAATAGATCCTTTCAAAACACACAATTTATGCTTTATACATTTTTTCGTGGAGTTGATCGTTTTGAGATATTGCTTGTTATAGGTTTCAGCTTTAAGAAACTTAATACTTTTGTCATACAGGAATTGGTGAACTCCTGTCCATACAAACAAAGAACATCAATAAGCTTTTGAATATCACTTTAGCCTATGGCACTCCCTTATTTCGCTTCTATTTACAAGGAAGCAAAAGCTCTTCAATAATTTGTTGCAGAGGTGTAGAGAAAGTTATGTGAATGGAACACATCAGATTTTTTTTTTCAGTCCCAGTTTACCAATATTTGTAACGTACCTTTAAGAGTTACAAAACAAAGAAACCAAGAAAAAGTTGAAGTAGGAATGCTGCAGCTGTTATGGACGAACCGTGCCTGCCAGCAAAGCTCAAAAGACTTGCGGTAAAATTACCTTTTCCTGATGTTTTAGAGTAGCTTTGAATGAAATCTACATCATATACCTGCGGAGGCGAACGCTTTACACAGTCAGTGTATCTTTCTTTCTCTTTGAAAGGCAAGTCATTTGTGAGATGATTTAGAGAGGTTTTGCAAACAAACGTGGAGGCGGGTTTTATAGGACATTACCTTTATTGCTGCGTACTCTAACCTCGAGACAGGTACATCGTCAAGAGGATTTGCAACAATGGCTGCACTTCTCTTGATTAAACGTCTTTTGTTCTGCAGATTTATCATAGGCAGGTGTGGCGGTCAAGCTGCAATATTTCAAAGTGGAAACCACAAGCGACGTAGTTAACTGCTCCTGGCAGAACCAAGGCTGGAGAATTGCTACGGTCTAATAAAGCTTGTGCTGTGACTGTCCATTGTCTATTACTGTTATAGTATCCTCTAATAAATCCAGATAAATACGATATATTGAACTTCTACAACACACTCTTTATTTACTAAACCTAACAGTCTTCAACACCCACACACTAAAGGTATAATCCACCCATACATTTCTACTCCCACGGTAGATTACGAGAAGATACACACCAGAAAACAATCTGTTGTAACTAGAGGTGTCACAAAAGTTAAAGGCATATGGAGGCCGGCTTTACTGATACATGGTAAGTTTTTGTCTATCTCTTACGGTTTAACCATCCAGAACAAAGGTTTCATCAGAGTTATCCCCAGAAAATTCAAATATACATTTCATTTACGATGTAAATATCTTTAATATGCAGTTCTTTTAATCAAAATCGTTACAGAAAAGTTTGAGAAAACAACACTTTTAAAAATGTTTCCATGTAAAGATAGTTTGTGGTGGAAGATTTTCTTGAAAATCTTCATGTCGCATCCTTGGATCGGCTGAGGAGTCCCGGCCGTCTCAATGGAAATGTCATTTTAAAAAAAAAATAATTGCTTTGTTTCTCAACACAATGAAATTTAACCAGAGTTCTAATTTAATTAAACAATCTCTGTAGTGCGATTTATCAAGGTCCTCAAAATAACTGTTTACCGCAACAATGATCTATTCATTACTGTGAAATCTTTGTCCTCCAAGACATTTTTTGAGATTTAGGGATAGTGGTAGTCACTGGGTGCTATCTATGGCGAATAGGGTAGATGCAATTCGAGTTTTAACTCGCACATTTTTTCCATTGCAATGACAACGATGGGCCGGGACATTGGTGTGGTGAAATAAGACTTTTTTTTTGCCTAAATGAGGTCTTTTTTTCTATACACCTCATCACTTAAACGTAGTAGTAAGCTTGAGTGACAGTCACTAGTGATACTTTTACGCTTTTCCAAGTAATCAATAAAAAGAATTCCCTGTGCATCCCAGAAAACTCTCGCCATAACCTTGTTAGCTGACAAAATTGACTTTGGAGTTAGTTTACCTAACGCAATTCACTGATTTGGCAGATTTATTTTCTGGAGTGTACTGATGTATCTAAGTTTCATCCATGGTAATAAGTTGTCTCAAAAATCCACAGGGATGTTTACGGTAGAGTTCCACATTCTTAACAGAAACAGTTTTTTTTTTTTTTTTTTTTTTTGCAACTTTTGATCAGGTGTCAACAAACGCGGCACCCATCTTGCACAGACCTCGTGAAAGCGCAAAACATTACTTAAAATATTACCTGCACGTTCTTGTGATATGTTTGCAGCCTCTGCTGTCTCAAAGAGCTTTAATCTGCAGTCTTCCAGTACTAAACGACGACTTCTTTCAATGATCTCTGGAGTTGTCACTTCTACAGGACGTCCAGAGCGAGGCTCATCACTAGTGCTCGTACGTCCCATTTTAAACTCTGCAACCCACCTTTTAATCATTGAATATGAAGAGGCAGCGTCTTTCAATGTACTGTCCATTTCCTCCTTGATTTCTTTAGGTGTTATACCTTTCAAATGGAAGTATTTAACCACTGCTCGTTTTTCCAAATCCCCCATTTCCGTGAAAACTCTAAAGTTGTCTTGTTTAAAATGCTGTCATTGGAAAGCTAAACAAGCTATTGACCTGTAACTATGGATACAGGCTAGTCTAGAGTTAAACTTTACGATGCTACCGCCTAACTGGCCTAGTGGCGCCATATCTGTGTGAGGCCCGGGACTTATCAGCCTGTCTAACTGGCCTAGTGGCGCTATATCTGTGTGAGGCCCGGGACTTATCAGCCTGTCTAACTGGCCTAGAGGAGCCATATCTGTGTGAGGCCCGGGACTTATCAGCCTGTCTACTGGCCTAGTGGCGCCATATCTGTGTGAGGCCCGGGACTTATCAGCCTGTCTACTGGCCTAGTGGCGCCATATCTGTGTGAGGCCCGGGACTTATCAGCCTGTCTAACTGGCCTAGTGGCGCCATATCTGTGTGAGGCCCGGGACTTATCAGCCAACCCTCGTACAACAGATAAACACTAAGTTTGGTTTTTGAATTACGCTGTCCAGAGACATAAACACGGACCGTTTTGAAAAATCGGATGTGCTCCATTCACACATCTTTCTCTAGCTCTTCTGCAAAACAAATCAAAACAATATTTTAGCTATATTATGTTAATCAAGATAATCATAAGCAGAATCGTATAACTTGTTATCTTGCAAGTAGAAGGGAAATAAGAGACTGCGCAGGCTAAAACGATAGTGAAATCCTTTAAAAGCCGGTCGCTATGTGAAACACTTGAAATTACATTCTCTTGCTAGGAGTTAACAAACGAGAGAGAGAAGAAAGATGCCTTCGTGTTCAAAATGTTGAAGTGCCTTAAAATTGATACCAATAATCCGGAATATCTCAAAAACGGTCAACTCTACGAAAAAAAGTATTGTGTGTTTTAATGAGATCTACATTTTTGTGGAGTAAGTCTTTGTCCATCTCTTACGGTTTTCCAGTTATACAAAGCCATCCAGAATGAAGAGGTCTTCAGAGGCTATTCCACGAAAATTCAAGCTATACATTTTACTTGTCATAAAAATATTTTAACCCTTTCCCGCCAATTTAATTTTGCTGGATGTTGCTTTTTGAAAACTGACGCGATGTGATGCATATTTGTCTTTTATTCGTGTCCTAATTATTTAAAATTCTAAAACAATGAACATCATTGATCAAGATTACAATGTCATATATTAACCCAGGCTGGAGTCCTCGTTACAATGATACTGCGATAAAGGAAGGGATGGGCCCAGGTAAAATAAACACACGCTAATTGGCATATCTAAGCGTAGAATGCAGCTCGGTAGCGTTATAGTGGAATCAAGTTCTGTATTTGGCAGAAAAAATATATATTTGATGGATTTTATTTTTGCTTTTGATTGTTCCAAGCCGTGTTAATATCAATACATTAAAGAAAATACTGAAATATACACAGAGAAGGTATAGCATTATTGAACGTTAACCTTGGTCCAACTTGAGCAACAAATGCAGATAATGCCATATGGCACCATTCGGCTGGAAAGGGTTAAATATTTTATAAAAATCGTTAGAACCATATTTGATAAAACACACTTTTATCTTCTCTATGCGCACTATGTACATAGTGTATAGAGAAGATATTGTAATGCACCCAAAAATTTGATACCGAGTTTTCACCGGAAATATATGATTTGGATCCCCCTGAATCCAAAAAAAAAAAAAAAAAAAAAAAAAGCATTTCAGAAACATGTCCATGTGTGTGTCTGTCTGTCTGTATGTGTCTGTGTGTATGTCTGTGGGCAGCATAGCTGAAAGACGATAAGACCGTTAAATACCAAACTTGACATTTAAGTTTGGTATATTCCAAGGAATCGACACGAACATTTTCAAGAAAATCCCCCCCCCCAAACCACCCTTTACATGCAACTTTCTAAAAATGGCTCTAACGATTTTGATTAAAATGTCATATCTATATTAAAGACATTTACCTGACAAATAAAATGTATATCTTGAATTTTCTGGGAATAGCCTCTGAAGACTACTTTAATTCTGGATGAATTTTACGGAATTTTGCATAACTGCTAAACCGTATGAGATGCACAAAGACTTATCATACAGAAAATGAAGACATTAAAACGCACAATTTATGTTATACACCTTTTTTCTTGGAGTTAGACATTTTTAAGATATTCCTTATTTTTAATTTGAGCTTTAAAAAACTTATACCTTTCTCATACAGTAATTTGACAACTCCTGTCAATATAGACAAAGGAACAACAGTCACATAGCAACCAGCTTTTGACTACCACTTTAACCTATGATACTCCCTTGATTCGCTTCTACTTACAAGGGAGCAGGTAATAAGACTATTTCTGCTAATGTTTTTTCTGGATTGTAAATAGAAGCATAAGCCTTTTATCAATAATTTGTTACAGAGATGTAGAGAAAGTCATGTGAATGGAACACATTCAATTTTTTAAACATTTCCTTTTCTACAAACATTGTGACAACAAAAAAAAAAAAAAAAAAAGAATTGTTCCATTTGGTGCAGTCGTTCGGAAGTGATACGCGTACATACATTTCGGTGATTCATTTATATGTAAAGAATAAATAAAGGGTTATATATTAATACAATTTATTATATTTTAGTAATTATTTGATTCTATATATTTGTTATTGTTGTTTAGAAGTAGTCATTGTAAGTATTGATGTTAATTATGAATGTATGTATGATATGTCTAATTATTTATTATTATATTCTAAAAATTTTATTAGCCTTTTTATTTGTTTAAAATTATATATACTTATATATCTACTTTTATATTTATATATTATATTAGTTTAACTGTATTTGTAAATGATTATGTATACAGAAATGCGAAGTTTAATAAATATTAAAAATCAGGCATATTAGCCCTAGTTTAAATTATTAGATACCAGAGTTATTACACGATTTTTATTTTGATTTTGTATACCTACGGGCTAGAGAACGTAAAGTGAGGTTATGCTATGATAATCACTAATCTGTAATCTATTTTGTTAGAATATAGAATATGGGTTATGTTGCCAGGTAACCACGACCCAAGTCATCACTGACTATTATAATACAGAGTGGTCCAAAAAATTTATACACTTTAACAGTCCATAACTTGCAAACTAATGGGCGGAAACATCTCAATGTTGGTAGTATAATCGTTTGTAGTTCCGGCAATCGCCACACAAGCGGTGTCTGATCACAGTCGCCAGATACAGTCTTTTGTTGTTAGTTACTTGAGTAAACATGGTTGGCGCACATTCGATGAAAGGAAGTCAGTTTTGAAGTGCTACATCTAGTAAGGTTCAACGCCAGTGGAGAAACGAGTATCAAACACAGACACCGACACGTTTAACAATAGCGTACATTCAAGACAAGTTTGAGGTCAACGGCTGTGTTAGAGATGTTCAGAAAAAAAAAACAAAAAAAAACAAAAAAAAAAAAAACGATCTGGACGACCTGTAACAGCAACAACTCCAGCGAAAGGTTTTACTTCCAACAAGATGATGCACCGCCCACTATCATAATCATGTCAGGGAGTATCTCGACGAAAATGTAGCTGCACGATGGAGAGGCCAAAGAGGTGTTGTAGAGTATCCACCACGTTCCCCAGACTTAACGCTTCTGATTCTTACGTATGGGAACACTAAAGGTTGTCGTTTATGGACAAAAGCCACGCACATTGGATAATTTATGAGAATGTATCGTACATTCGTGTGTTGATATCCAATTGAACACGTTGCAGTCGGTGGTCCGTGGCGGCATCGTCTGTTTAAGGATGTTGATACTTTTCCGCCAATTAGTTTACAAGTTATGGATCGTTAAACAGTGTATACATTTTTTGGCCCACTCTGTAGTAGATAAATGATATTCAGAGATGTTATTTTTGTTTTCAGTTAATACTTTTGGATTCTACGCGATATTTTTAATCAGAATAGCTCAGATTTGCGTATAATTACGTTTTGGTGCTTGCTGCGATTCAGGACATGAGTGTGTAAGGCACAGATTTACCTCACTAGGAACAACAAGGGCTTAACCACAAATTAGACAGCTAACTACTGCACCAGTACTTGCAGATACACCCATTAATCATATCGCCGGAGTTACGTCAAACTTCCCAGACAGCGTTTGTAATTCACTCGTGACGTTTTCACTCAGCCTACTGTAATCTCGTGATATTTATCACCTCGAAACACGACTTGAGACAAAATAACACACATTTTCTCCTTTTCTCGTTCCACAAAGAGAATCCTTAATCTCACATGACGAGACAAGCACTTCTTTGTCACTTTCATTTGTCAGGAAGAAAAACATTTTATTGTGAGACAACTGTAGCACTTCTTTTGTCAAGCGGCGCGCGCACCAAAAGCAGGCGATATTATTGTACAGAATCTCTAACCTGAGGCGAGTTTCTTCCGCTAGAGTGCAGTGTATAACATACTAGCGATCTTTCCAATACATCGTGTAGGTATTTCCTTACTTTCACTGCTTTCTACACAGTACTTAAGTAGAGGTGTTGCGTTCTACATAAAATTCAATACCGGGAATATACTTGAAATACACTTTTAATTATAAATATTATTAAAATCAACACAGTTAAAAAAAATCTGATGTGTTCCATTCACATGACTTTCTCTACATCTCTGCAATAAATTATTGTTAAAAAGCTTATGTTTCTATTAACTCCATGCTAGTCGAGAAAAAATTAGCAGAAATAGTCTTATTACTTGCTTCCTTCTAAGTAGAAGCGAAATAAGGGAGTACCATTGGTTAAAGTGATAGTCAAAAGCTGGTTGCTATGTCACTTAAGTATCTTTGTTTGTATGGACAGCAGTTGACAAATTCCTGTATGAGAAAAGTATAAGTTTTTCAAAGCAGAAACCAAAAATAAGGAATGTATCAAAAACGATGAACTCCACGAAAAAAATGTACATAACACAAATTGTGTATTTTAATGTGCTCTACATTTTTTGTTTAGTAAGTTTTTGTCCAACTCTTACGGTTTAGCAGTTATGCAAAATTGCGTAAAATTCATCCAGAATAAAGTAGTCTCCAGAGGCTATTCCCAGAAAATTCAAGATATACATTTTATTTGTCACGTAAATATCTTTAATATATGATATTTTAATCAAAATCATTAAGAGCCATTTTTAAGAAAATCAAAATTTTGTAGAAATAAAGGGTAGTTGGGGCCTGGGGATTTTCTTGAAAATTTTGATATCCCAACCTTGGAAGATACTAAACTTAAATACCAAGCTTGCTTTTAACGGACTTTTCGTTTTTGAGCTATGCTGCCCCCCCCCCCACACACACACACACACACACACACACACACACACACACACACACACACACACATACTTTTCTAAAAAGGTTTTTTTTTATTCAGGGAGTCTCAAAACATGCATTTCCGATGAAATCTCGGTATCGAATTTTTGGATGCATTACAATACCTTCTCTATACACTATGTACATAGTACGAGTAGAGAAAGCAATGACTAGATAAAACTTTAAATTATTAATTTTAAATAAAATTAATTTGCTTCTTACTTAATTTCAACTAAATAGGGACAATTATTTATAGAATTTGCATTAATTTTAAGAGAAAATTCTAGTATTTTATTTATAAGTATATTTGGTCTCCTATACTCCAAAAAGTAGAATGTTTTACTTTCTCTACACGGATTACCGTGTACAATGTTATTATAAGATATGTATTGTTTTCCACCCAAATATATGAAATTTCATCGGAAATACACGTTTTGAGGACACCATATTATATAAAACACTTTTAGGAAACAGTCGGTTTATTTGTACGATACCAGACTCTATTGTACCCTGTCCTCTCTTCCGTTTTTCTTGGTAGCTGAAATTTATGATAAATAATATGGGCTACATTTTAACAAACCGAAAATAGGTCAAAGTGGCCAACATTTATTGTAAATTGTGTGTCTGAAAGATATCTAAATTTTTGTGCTGTAAGTTTTTGTCTATCTCTCATGGTTTACTAAATAGGTAAAATTCATCCAGAATAAACATGTCTTCAGAGACTATTCCCAGAACTTTCAAGATATTTCTTTTATTTTTCATATAAATAAGGTCGTTTAATCAACATTGTCAGAGCCATTTTTAAGAAAATCAAAAATTTTGAAAATGCTTTGTGTTAAAGGATAGTTTGTGTTGGGGGCATTATTTGAACTTATAAAAATCTGATGTGTACCATTCACATGACTTTCCCTATATCTCTGCAAAAAATTATAGTTAAAAAGCTTATTCTTCTATTTACTTATTGCTAATTTAGAAAAAAATTAGCAGAAATACAGTTATTACTCCCTTCCTTGTAAGTAGAAGCGAAATAAGAGAGTACTATAGATTAAAGTGATAGTCAAAAGCTGGTTGCTATGTCACTGAAGTTCGTTTGTTTGTATGGACAGCACTTGATACATTCCTGTATGAGAAAAGTGTAAGTTTTTCAAAGCAGAAACCAAAAATAAGGAATGTCTCAAAAACGATGAACTCCCACTTAAAAATGTAAATAACATAAATGGTGTGTTTTAACGTGCTCTACATTTTCTGTGTAGTAAGTTTGTCAATCTCTTACGGTTTAGCAGTTATTCAAAATTCCGTAAAATTCATTTAGAATAAAGTACTCTTCAGAGGCTATTTCCAGAAAATGCATGATATACACTTTATTTGTCAGGTAAATACCTTTAATATATGAAATTTTAATCAAGGTTTTCCAAAAAAGTTCCATGTAAAGTGTAGTTGAGGGGGGGGATTTTCTTGAAAATCTTCATGTCGCTTCCTTTGAAGATACTAAACTTAAATACCAAGTTTGGTATTTAACGGTCTTTTCGTTTTTGAGCTATGCTGTCCAGAAACAGACACACACACGGACCTTTTTGTAAACATGCTTTTTTTGGGATTCAGGGGGACCCAAAACATTTATTTCCAGTGAAAACTCGGTATCTAATTTTGGGTGGAATGCAATACCTTCTCTATACACTATGTTTATAGTACGTATAGAGAAAATAAAAATTGACTTTTCCTTTAGATAGATATGTTGGGGATTATCAATAAGATGTTGACTTTTTGGGTGATAAGTAACTGCTTCACCTTACGAGAAGAACGTGATATATATTGTCGTGGCAGGTAAAAACGTGGAAAAGGTAGCTGATATAACGCCTGTCATCCACATACGACTTTGTGCGGCGCAACGTGAAACCAAGAATTAATCCTGTGACAGAAAATAATGAAAACCGTTTTCCATTTCCATGCAGCGATTCATTTTCGGTTACAACCAGAGATAGCAGTTTTAATAACGACCGTGTACCGTTTATGAGTACACCAAGTGTGGTTGTGGGTGTGACGTTGATATTTCACTCTGCGCTATCTTCATATATCTCTCTTGTTTTTAATTAAAACCACTGATGGTGTGTTACATCAAAACGTGCATTTAAAGAAAATATTCTTACGTTTATAGTTTTTACTTTCTCTATACGTACTAAGTACATAGTGTATAGAGAAGGTATTGCACTCCACCTAAAATTCGATACCGAGATTTCACCGGAAATCTCTGTTTTGAGAAGAAAACATTTTTAGAAAAAGGTCCGTGAGCCTTTGGATAGCATAGCTCATAAAACGAAAAGGGCTTAAATACCAAAATCATCTAGTGCTGTCCGATGTTCATCATTTGTGGATGTACGCCACGGTTAGATTCATGTATCCAATTGTAAATTGTTGCAAACGCAGGATCAGATGTGCCATGAACTTCATCCAACACGGCTGTTATCTCTTTCGGTGTTGTCTTTTAAATAGAAGTGTTTAATCACCGCAAGAAACTAGTTTTTCCTCCATCTTTCTAAAGAATTACAAAATTGCTGATTCAATCGCCTATGGCAACGAAACCACGTGATGAATATATGTGAAACTTTAACTGCCATCTAGTAAGAGACGACGGTTACTAAACACAAACTTGTCTTCAGTGCTACGGGTATAACTTCCTGGATTTTCTAGCGTCCCTAGCACATAATAGCTACACAGACATTAGCATTAATGAACACATTGCTAAGTAGAACGGACGTGCGGGAATACACTAGACTAAAAATCTGATGTGTTCTATTCACATGATTTTCTCTACAACAAGTTATTGTTAAAAAGCTAATGCTTCTATTTACTTCATGCTCATTGAGAAAACATTAGCAGAAATAGTCTTATTACTTGCTTCTTTGTAAGTAGAAGCGAAATAAGGGAGTACCATAGGTTAAAGTGACAGTCAAAAGCTGGTTACTATGTGACTGAAGTTATTTTGTTTTTATGTAGAAATTGCTGTATGAGAAAAGTACAAGTTTTTCAAAGCTAAACCCGAAAACAAGGAATATCTAAAAAACGATCAACTCCACGAAAAAAATGTTTGTAACATAAATTGTGTGTTTTAATCTACTCTATATGTTTTGTGAGGTAAGTTTTTGTCTATCCCTTACGGTTTAGCAGCTATACGAAATTGCGTAAAATTCATCCGGAATAAAGTAGTCATCAAAGCCTATTGCTAGAAAATTCAAGATATACATATTACTTTTTAAGGTAAACATCTATAATTACGACATTTAAATCAAAAACGTTAGAGGCATTTTTGAGAAAATCAAAATTTTCGAAAAAAGTTCCATGTAAGGGATGGCTGAGGGTGAAAATGTTCGTATCGCATCCTTGGAAGATACTGAACTTGAATACCACTTGTATATCCGGTGAAATTTCAGTATCGAATTTTTTGGTGGAGTACAATACCCTCTCTATACATTTTATGCATAGCACGTGTAGAGAAAGTAAAAAGATAGTCTAATGTTTTTAAAGCTATCGCTATTTGTCTTTGATATTTGGATCTCTTACATGGCCAGGAGTAAAATAAATAACATGAAACCTCGACTACTGTTATGAGAAAAGAATAAGTATTTTAAAATACAAACTAATAAAAAGGAATATCTCGAAAATAGTCGACTCAGAAAGAGTATATGGCATAAATTCTGTGTTTTAATAGCACGTACATTTGCTGTGCAGTAATTTCTACTTTCTCTACACGTACTATGTTCATAGTGTATAGAGGAAGTATTGCATTTTACCCACAAATTCGATACAGAGGTTTCACCGGAAATATATGTTTTGAGACCACCTGAATCCAAAAAGAGCATTTTTAGTAAAATGTCTGTGTGTCTATCTGTCTGTTTGTTTGTGGGCAGAATAGCTCAAAAACGAAAAGACCGTTAAACACCAAACTTGGTATTTAAGTTCAGTATCTTCCATGAATGCAGACACGAAGATTTTCAAGAAAATCCCCCATCCCAAACTACCCCTTACATAGAACTTTTTTTCGAAATTTTTTATTTTCTCAAAAATGGCTCTAATGATTTTGATTAAAATGTCGTATATTAAAGATATATACCTGAAAAATAAAACGTATAACTTGAATTTTCTGGGAATAGCCTCTGAAGACCACTTTATTCTGGAGGAATTTAATTTAATTTTGTATAACTGGCAAACCGTAAGAGATGGATAAAAAAACCTACCCCACAAAAAATATAGAGCACATTAAAATGCACAATTTATGTTATATACTTTTTTTTGTGGAGTTGATGTTTTTTTGTTTTTTTTATAGATATTCCTTGTTTCTGCTTTCAGCTTTAAAAAACATACTTTTCTCATACAAGAACTTTTCTACTCGTGTCCACAAAAACAACGACACTTCAGTCATATAGCTACCAGCTTTTCACTTTCACTTTAACCTATTTCGCTTCTACTTACAAGGAAGCAAGTAAAGTAAAGCTAGAAGTAAATAGAAGCATAAGCTTTTCAAAACTAATTTGTTGCAGAGATGTAGAGAAAGTCATGTGAATGGAACACATCAGATTTTTTTTTCTGTTCCTCATGGTTTCCCAGTTATGTAAAAGTTATCGATAATGGAATGGATTAAGGGTCTATTCATTGAAAATTGAAGGCATACATTTTAATAAATAAATTTCAGATATAGTCTTTTAAGCAATTTTTTTTATAAAATCGAAAAGGTCAAAATCCTCCATGTAAATGGTAGTTTACAACGTGGAATTTGTTTTTAGAATATGCGTGTTGTATCCTTAGAAGTTACAAAACATAATAGTTATTTGTGATGTAAGAGCGTAAAGTTATGGTTTTTTATTCGAGCGGGAAAATTGTAAAAGAAGAGGCAGTCGAGAATCCCTTAAAGTTTTTCTATGATAATTTTCTGATATTAAAAGAAAAGTAAGGAAAGATGAAATTAATTTGAGGTTAAGTTTGTACCATTCACCAAGGGTTATAGTTGGTTATTTATTTCGCATTGTTGGGCGCGATGACGGTACGGTTATAGCAGGCCGTGACAAACCAATATTATTGTTGTTCTGTGATGTACTTTCAGTAAATGGTAGATTTTGAGAATTATGATATCCTTAGAGTTGAGAAAGAAGCAGAATCAAATTTACTACCTGCTAAACCCCGAAAAGTTTAAGTCACAATAAGAGAAATTTATGAAGTGGTGTCTGTTGATCAGTGATGTATACACACTAGTATCGTGAATTATTTTGTGAGCGTCAAGGTGGAACAACATTAATTTACGCTTGCTGCGCTTCTTTGCGCGTGGATTCCGTAAAAATCAAGTTTGCGATCTGAAATGAGCTCGTAAACTACTAATTTATGCTCGTTCGTAGAAAAAATACTTTGTTGACTTTTGTTTGGAGATACATTAATAGACAGAGCGACAGCACATACTGCCCTATTGTAAGAACGCAATTTTTACTTTCTCTACACGTACTGCGTACATAGTGTATAGAGAAGGTGTTGCATTCCAACCAAAAATTCCATACCGATTTTTCACTGGAAATATAAGATTTAGGATCGTCTGTAAAAAAAAAGTTCTGATGTGTTCTATTCACATGGCTTTCTCTACATCTCTGCAACAAATTATTGTTAAAAAGCTTATGCTTCTATTTACTGCATGCTAATCCAGAAAAAATTATCAGAAATAGTCTTATTACTTGCTTCCTTGTAAGTAGAAGAGAAATAAGGGAGTACCATAGGTAAAGTGATAGTCAAAAACTATTGCTATGTGACTGAAGTGCCTTTGTTTGTATGGACAGGAGTTGGCAAATTCCTGTATGAGAAAAGTATATGTTTTTCATAGCTGAAACTAAATACAAGGAATATCTTAAACACGGTCAACTCCACGAAAAAATGTAATTAACATAAATTGTGTGTTTTATCGTGCTCTACATTTTCTGTGTGGTAATTTTTGTCCATCTCTTAAGGTTTAGAAGTTATGCAAAATTCCATAAAATTCATCCAGAATAAAGTAGCCTTCAGAGGCTATTCCCAGAAAATTCAAGATATAGATTTTATTTGGCATGTATATATCTTAAATATAAGAGATTTTAATCAAAATCGTTAGAGCCAATTTAGAGTAAATAAAAATTTTAGAAAAAAGTTCCATGTAAAGAGTAGTTAGGGGTGGGGGGATATTCGTATCGCATTCTTGAAAGATACCAAACTTAAATACCAAGTTTGGTATTCAACGGTTTTTTCGTTTTTAAGCTACGCTGTCCACAAACACACAGACACACACAGGGACCTTTTTGTAGAAATGCTTTTTTTTTTTATTCAGGGGGCCCAAAACATGTATTTCCGGTGAAATTTCGGTATCGAATTTGTGGGTGGAATGCAATACCTTCTCTATACACTATCTATATAGTATGTGTAGAGAAATTAAAAATTTAGAATAAAGTCCTTGTGTGTGTGTCCATAAAATACCAAATTTGTTATTCGAATTTATATCTTTCAAGAAATTTACATTGAGGAAGCTCCCCCCACCAAAACTACTCTTTAGATGGAAAAATGTTCGAATATTTTGTTTTCTCACAAATGGCTGTAACGATTTTGATTAAAATACCGTATATTAAAGATATTTACATGACAAACAAAGTGCATATTTTGAATTTTCGGAGAATAGTGCCTGAAGCCATGCTTATTCTGGGTGAATTTTGCGTAACTGGCAGAGATAGACGAAAACTTACGAACAAAAAATGTAGATCATCTTAAAGCACATAATTTAGTTCATATCATTTTTTTTTTCGTGGCGTTGATGTTTTTTTTCTTTTTTTTTAGATATTTCTTGTTTTTGATTTCTGTTTTAAAATAAAAAGCTTATCTTTTGGAACATATAAAACAAAATTGATTTTTCGTTTTGGAGATATAATATTAAAATATAAATTAACAGACACTCACTGATCTTTTCTAAGAATGCAATTTTTGGATTCAGGGAGTCTTAAAACGTTTATTTTTTGTGAATATCAATATAGAATTTTTTGATGGAATACAATACTTCCTTCACTTAGTCTAAGACGCGAATGTAATGCAAGCTCAAGTAATAATGTCGAATGGAGATGTGGTGAGCGACGTTGTGCACCCCTGAAGCCTGTTCCCTGCAAATCCTGCACATGACTCCAGGCAGCTTGACATTTCGGTGGTAATATTCCTGACTGAGAGGGAACAGTGCAAAATGAAATGAACGTAAAGACCTCCCCTAAAGCAGATATTAAATTACAAATGGCAGGCTAATTACGGAGTCTTGGGTTGGTCAATCAGTTGCACTGCTCGCCCACAGATAGCGCGCTAATCAGCACCTCGCGGACGGGTTTAATCTCTTTGTAGCTTCTTGTTGCATAGTCTGCAGCAAAACACATCCAACATGGGATTTAAAACCATGGGGGGGGGGGGGTGCACCCATAAAGCACATTTACAGCACATAAAATATTTGGGTTAAAACACAGGATGTCTACAAAAACATTCCGTGGTTATAACTACAGTCGGTCCGGATCACAAAACTGCCGGATTGACGACTTGTCAGATCGCTGGGGGAGTACTTACTCACTGAACGCCGATAAAGGTGGTATCGGGTTCCCCGCATGGCTTGCGGGCAGCCCCAGTAACAACGGCTTCAAACCAGCCAACAGCAAAATAGTGAATTAAGTACTCCCCCCTCCTATTCGGAGTGGTCTATCAAAATTAACCAACATAAACAATTTTCAAAATCAAACACCAGCGGAGCAGAGTAAAAGAATGCTGCTCCTGATGGGGGGGGGGGGAACTGCAACCGCTCGAGGAGCCTATCTAGCGCTACCTCCTTACCACCAACACTCGAAACCTCAAAAATATAACCTCAACCTTCACCTCATTCCTGTAGTTAAACCCTTACCAGGGTAGGTACACAGCAACTATACCTAGGCTCACCACAACAATGTCACAATTCCTGACATCCCCACCAACACTCTCTCAGAGCTGCACTTGTTTCCATTCACTACCAGAGACTCTAAATTATATTTGATTCACCCTCATACCTTGTAATTCACTGCAATGAAATCTGAGTGAGTTTGGTTGATTTATGTTCATTGTCTTTTCAAAGCTCTGCATATTGTTATCCTGAAGGTTTTGTAACAAACTTTATACTTATATTTCTAAAAGTAAAATACTTTTTATTTACTAATTATATGATGAAATAATTGTTTTACTGTGTTATTTTATGAATTGGAGCAATGCATATAATGGCAATATATGTAATGAGAAACTTTTGGAACAGTCTATACCTAAACGTGAGCATGTTTACGTTATGATCAGTTGGACTGTTCCCACACAGATAGCGCGCGGACGGAATTTATGTCTTTGTATCTTCTTGTTGCAGCAAAATATGAGTTAAACACAACCAACATGGAATTTAAAACCATGGGAGGGGGCAACATCCATAAAGCACATTTACTGTCCATGAAATCTTTGGGTCAAAACACAAGATGTTTACAGAAACATTCCCTGCATTTAACTCCAGTCGGTCCGGGGTCACGAAATTGCCGGATTGAGGTTCGGCGCATGACGTAATGGATTAAGCGTGGCCTCTACAGACCTTTTAGAACGTGTTGCACATTCTAGCATTGCTCACTGTCTGCCCTCTTTCAGTTCCGGATAGTAGATAATCCAGTAAACACTGATAGAGAGCGCAAATTGAAACATTGATGTGTTCCATTCACATGACTTTCTCTACATCTCTGCTTCAAATTATTGTTAAAAAGCTTATGCTTCTATTTACTTCAAGCTAATCGAGAAAAAAATAGCAGAAATAGTCTTGTTACCTGCTTCTTGTAAGTAGAAGCGAAATAAGGAAGTACCATAGGATAAAGTGATAATCAAAAGCTGGTTGCTATGTGAGTGAAGTTCCTTTGTTTGTATGGACACTAGTTGACAAATTCCTGTATGAGAAAGGTATGTTTTTTATAGCTAAAATCAAAAACAAGGAATGTCTAAAAAATAATCAACTCCACGACAAAATGTATATAACATAAATTGTGTGTTTCAAAGTGCTCTACATTTGTTGTTGGGTAAGTTTTTGGTCATCTCTTACGGTTTAGCAGTTATGCAAAATTCCGTAAAATTGACCCAGAAAAAAGTAGTCTTCAGAGGCTATTCCCAGAAAATTCATAATATACATTTTATTTGTCAGGTAAATATCTTTTATATACGACATTTTAATCAAAATCGTTAGAGCCATTTTTGAGAAAATAAAAAAAATTCGAAAAAAGTTCCATGTAAAGGGTAGTTTGGAGTGGGAGGATTTTTCTCAAAATCTTCGAGTCGCATCCCTGGAAGATTCTAAACTTAAATACCAAGTTTGGTATTTTACCGACTTTTTGTTTTTGAGTTATCGTGTTTACAGACACACGAACACACACACGGACCTTTTTCTGAAAATACTTTTTTTTGGATAATACAGGGAACCCTAAAACTTTATCTCGGAATCGAACTTTTTGGTGAAGTGCAATACCTTCTGTATACACTATGAACATAGTACGTATAGCGAAAGTAAAAATGTACTTGACAAAATATTGAGAGCTCGTTAAAACACACCGTTTATGATAAATACATTTTTGTGACCGTTTTTGAACTATTCCTTTCTCAAACGGAAAGTTGTGAATTCCTGGCCCTGCGAAGAAACGGATTTCATCCACATAGCAACCAGGTTTTAAGAGATTTGACTATTGCTTTTGCAAGTAATTAAGACAATTTCTGCCAATGTTTATCTCGATTTTTAACAATAATATTTTTTTTTTGTTTCATTTATATAGCACCCTTTAACAACTAAGGTCATATCGGGGGCTTTCCACTTGAAACAACTCGTTGTATCTAGGTACTTTTTACGTTGGTTTAAATCATTTGTTTTGCTCAAACACGCACAAACTCCCAGACTCTGTGGGGGATAGGGAGTAACTCTGGCTAGAGAAAAATTCACCGCCCCAGCCGGAAATCGAACCCGGGACCCCCGGGTGAGAAGTCAGCTCGCTGACCACGGAGGTAATCAGCGATGTAGAGAAAGTCATGGGAATGGTTGCTGGTCGTAAAGAAGAAGTTGTAAATGTATGAGGGTGGTTATTTTCAGCTTCCCATAGGCTATAAGTAAAAGACAAGTTCATAGAAAACAATTATTTTGTTACTAAAAGTTTTGTATATTTATGGTTACTTTTCAATATAATCACCGAAAATATTTATCGTACCTGTGCACAAGCTTTGCAATACCCGCTTCAAAACATGTTGCCACCAATGATGGAGCCCGGAACCACTATCATTGCAGCTGTTTATTGGCAAACTTGACGACGTTTGCGGAGAGCCATTCAAAACAAACGAAGAGGAATGCTGACTTGAGGAATTGTGTTGATCCATGACAACGCTCGTCCACACACTATTGGCACAACTCCTTAAACAGTTTCAATGGGACATTTTCGATCATCTGCCGTACAGTCCTGATATGGCACCCAGCGACTTTCACCTTTTCCCTGAGCTGAAGACGTGGCTAGGAGATTTTCAAAACAACGTCAATGCTCATTTGAAATTATTGACGGCAACATTTTTTGAAGCGGGTATTACAAAGTTTGTGCACAGGTACGATAAATGTCTCAATCTTTTTGGTGATTATGTTGAAAAGTAACCATAAGTGTACAAAACGTTTAGTAATAAAATAATTGTTTTCTATGAGCTAGTCTTTTATTTATAGCCTATCGGAGGTTGAAAAAAAAAAAAGACGGCCCTCATAATATATAAGATGTTTTAGGCGGGGGAGGTTAAGGTGTTGCTCTAAATAAAACCTCAATATTAAATGTTTGATGTCCAATGTAATGTACAAGCAGAAGATGAAAGTAAAACACCCGAGGATGTTTCTTCACGCGCCTGAGCAACTCACACGTGTTTTCAGATAATTCTGTGTTCGCGGTCAGATCACAAGGGAAGGGTTGGAACAAAACAACGTCACTCCCACGACGTCACGATTAACAAGTCACGGTCCTTTAAGTAACACACCCTTTGTTTTCTCACCGCGTGTGTGTGTGTGTGTGTGGGAGAACTGTGTGTTTCGTAAATGTTTGGCTAAAAATATCACACATTTCTCCACCAGGAATAATTTATTTTCATACATTTCCTTCAATTTATTCATAAAATGCTTAATAACGAAATTTGCAACTATAAACTTATAATGCGTATTAAAAATCTGATTTTTTACACTTATCTGACTTTCACTACACATTCTTCTACAAGAAATTATTATCCTTAACACGACTGGGTCGCAAGAGAGCAATTATTTACATTTTCTCCATTCCGTACACAGTACGTGGCTAAAAAGATACTCCATTCGACCCAATACTTTGATAACAGATTTCATTGGAAATACACCTTATAGGTTCCTCTTTATAAAAATCTTATATTTTCCATTCACATGTCTTTTCATGTGTTTTCTCTAGTTCTCTAGTACATTACACTAAAGAGACAGCCAGATCTTTTAAAAGAGGTCATTATTAGACATAATTGAAACTCTGTTCTCTATAGACCTGTTTATTCTGTATGAATTTTGCCGAATTTTGCTTAACTCCTAAACCGTAAGAGATAGACAAAAACTTACTTCAGAAAAAATGCAGATCTCTTCAAAACACACAATGTATGTCCTTTACATTTTGGTTGTGGAATTAATCGAGATATTCCTTATTACTTTCTCTACACGTACTATATACATAGTGTATAGAGAAGATATTGTATTGCACCCAAAATTCGATACCGAGATTTCACCGGAAATATATGTTTTGAGACCCCCTGAATCCAAAAAAAGCATTTTTAGAAAAATGTTCGTGTGTGTCCGTGTGTGTGTGTGTGTGGGCAGCATAGCCTAAAAACGCAAAGACCGTTAAAAACCAAACTTGGTATTTAAGTTTGTTATCTTGAACGATGCGACAAGAAGATTTTCAAGAAACCCAAACTACCGTTTACGCGGAACTTTATTAGAAAATTTTTATTTTCTTAAAAATGCCTCTAAAGATTTTGATTAAAATATCGTATATTAAAGGTATTTACCTGACAAATAAAATGTATATCTTGGATTTTTTGGGAATAGTCTCTTAAGACTACTTTATTCTGGATCAATTTTACGGAATTTTGCATAACTGCTAAACCGTAAGAAATGGACAAAAACTTACAACATAAAAATGTAGAGCACGTTAAAACACACAATTTATGTAATACACATTTTTTTCGTGGAGTTGATCGTTTTTTTAGATTTTCCTTGTTTTTTGTTTCAGCTTTGAACATTTATACTTTTTTCATACAGGAATTTGTCAACTCGTTTATATACAAACAAAGAAACTTCAGTCACATAGCAACCAGCTTTTGACTATGACCTTAACCTATGATACTCGCTTATTTCGCTTCAACTTACAAGGAAGCAAGTAATAGGACTATTTCTGCTAATTTTTTCTCGATTAGCATGAAGTAAATAGAAGCATAAGCATTTTAACAATAATTTGTTACAGAGATGTAGAGAAAGTCATGTGAATGAAACACATCAGGGTGTTTTTTTTATTTCTTCTCATAAATATGAAAATAAATACGTCAGATACCAAAATTAAGTGGGGCAAACCGTGATATTGATTACCCATTTCTCCGAAATCCGTACAGAACTTCTACCTGTGAGTCAACTCTCGTGCAAAGAGAAGTGTCCATCGAGTAATACAGTCAAAAGAATGTAACTTGCTTCACTTTAAGAAACAAACAGCGACACTCTACAAACATGAACCGAACAGAAACACACATTTTCTGTTTTTTAGTTTCTCTAGTGTGTATGTACAATGTGAATAGCAGGTAGAGAAAGTTTTGTATTCCAAACCTAAGTTCAATGCTGAGGTTTCACCGGAAATATACGTTTTGAAAACTCCTGAATCCAGAAACAGCATTTTTAGAAAAAATCAGTGTGTGTGTGTGTGTGTGTGTTTGTGTGTGCACAAATAAAAAACGATAATTCCCCTAAATACAAAAGTTCGTATTTAAGTTCAGTATCTACCAAGGATGCGACACGAAGATTTTCAAAAAAATATCACCCCAACTAATACTTACAAGGAAAATTTTTTACTTTCTAAAATGATCAAATAGATATATTAAAGGTATTTACATAAGATATAAAATATGTTTTGAATTTAATTCTGCTATTCATTCAGAATGGTTCGTAAACCGTCAGAGATAATTAAAAAAAATTGTCATATGCAATTTGTTGTAGAGGTAACCATTGCCAAGATATTCCGTGTAATTGGTATTATAATACTATGCTTTTCTCAAACAAGAAGTCATCCATGTTGCCTTTGTTTTACTCCTATCCATGTAAAGACGCGATTTTCAATAACAATCCCGTAGTAACCACATGTTAAAACATTTGACTGTCGGTTTAGCCTAGTGTATTCCCTTATTTCCCTTCTACTTATAAGGAAGCAAGTAATGTTTATCTTGATTAGCATGAAGTAGATAGAACAATAGTTTGTACCACAGCTAGAAAAGGTCTTGAGAAAGGAACACACATTTTGTTTTAAACGTCTATTTCCCATAAATAAAATAAAAAAGTCAGGCACCAAAAATATGCATTTGAGTCCTTGAGATTTATTACATATTTCTCCAAAAGTCCTACAGAACTTCTACTTGTGACTGAGTTATCGTGTAAATGAAACTCTTTAACTGCTGTGCTTCTCAGGGTCCCACTCTAAACTGGGTCTGAAAGAATTTTGCTCAGAGACCTCTTTATCAGGCTTAAGATTCTTTTAAATGCCGTAAATCTACGACACGGAACCAACGGTTTTACTTCCCTTCCGAAGGAAGCCATGCGAAGTATTTTTACGTCCCAAAAAATCCATCTTCCTCCGCCGGGTTTGAACCCGCGACTTTAGGTATATGAAGTTAGCATGGTAACTATTACACCACGGAGGGCGACAATATCGAGGAGCTCGCCTGGGTAGTGTGGGGTTAGCGGGTCTGTCTCTAGGGGTAGTTACCCGGATAAGTTTTTTTTTCCGGGGGTTTTCCTTATTGTAAGAAGACGAATGTCGAGTAACTTTAAGCTCTATGGATTTTGAGAACATTTGAGCATAATTTCACCAATTTTATTCATCGTCCGATATGACCAACTAGCTTAAAGAGCGTTAAGCTTAAAAAAAGAGAAAAAAATCAATCCCTACTTGGCTCTTTTTATTCTGCGACAGTATATTAGCCCGCTGTGTATTTTATTAGTTTAATTATTAATTTTTTATAGGTTTCATATAGGCAATATCTGCTTCAGTAGAACGCAGCACCTTAGGGTGTAGAAGCTTCTATTATGCTCGCCAAGGTTATTTGCTTTGTTAATGCTAGTGACAGAATTACCTTTATAGAGCAAGAGTTTTAGAGCATCAGAGACACAAGTAACAGGCTGAATGTTAGAGAAAGGCTATTTCCCAAAAAGTCAGGAACTCGGGACTTTTTCATTATAAAGAGTGGTTACATGGGTTGAATACAAAGAACTTACCAAGTTAGTCAACGCTATTTTTCGCGCTTCTTTTTAACCAATCAGAAAGGAGTGTAATATTGGAGGTTTTAGGTTTTTAAGCGATGCTACTTGGTTACTTGTTATTGTGAATTTGCAGGGTAAATTTTACTCTGACAGGCAAGTCTTATCATAAATGTTACGCGGACGGTGAAGGTTATTATTACTTGACTACAATTCTGAAGATAATATTCAATAATGTTACTGCTGCAAAGTATTTTGTATGATGACCGTCGACAATAAGAACTCAGCAAGAGCGGAAATTAGCACTCAGAATGATTATGTCATCAATTTCACGAATTTTATGTCGGGAGTCGCTCGTAGGGTTAGTGCTTCAACCGTTAACAAAGAAATAAAAACCTTCATTTAGTGAAATTAAGTGAAATATCTCTTTTCTTGACTCTACAGGAACGAGCATAGCCGGCGCAGCAATGAACTCTTTATAGAGTATTTCACAGGCGCTAATCCTTGACCGACTCCGAGGTAGACCAACACGAAAGTGGCATATTGACGCCACACAAACAGGGGCAATTCGATATTGGAGGTTAATCCTGATGTTACAAAGTTGGAGTGAACAGAATTTGTTGATTTTCTTCAGTCTTGCCACTTGACAACATTAAAACGTGGAATGGTGGATAAAATTCATCACCACTTAGTTAAAATTTGAAAGGTCGCAGCTAAGTAGCTACACTGAAGAAAAAAAAAAGAAAAATCTTTCTTTTGAGGTAGTGAAAACTTGTAATGTTTTTGTATCGTTTTATATGAAAAAAAAGTCCTAATATAATAATAATAATAATAATAATAATATCTGAAAAAAATCTTATGCGATCCTTCCACATGACTTTCTCTACATCTCTGTAACAAATCATTGTTAAAAAGCTTATTCTTCTACTTTATGCTAATCGAGATAAACATTAGCGAAATTAGCCTTATTACTAGCTTCCTTATTAGTAGAAGTGAAATAAGAAAATGCACGGGCTAAAGCGATAGTCTCGTCCTGTAAAACCGGTCGCTGTGTGAAACAATTCAAACGCCAATCTCTTACTTGCCAAGTATAAACAAACGAGAAACGAAAAGAAAGATGTCTTCTAATTGAGAAACGTTAAGTGGCTGAAATTGAAACCAATAATCCGAAATATCTCAAAAACTGTTAAATCTAAAAATGTAAAGCGTAGTTTGGAGTGGTTTTTTTTTCTTGAAAATCTTCGTGTCGCATTCTTGAATATAGCAAACTTAAATACCAACTTTGGTATTTACGGTGTACTCGTTTTTGAGCTATGCCTCCCCCCACCCACGCACACACAGACATTTTTTCTAAAAAAAGGTTTTTTATTCAGTGTATTTTTTTTATAAACAGTGTATTTCCGGTGAATCTCACTATGGAGTTTTCTGGGTGCACAACAATACGTAGCAAAAAGAATAGAGCTCATCCAGTAAACAGGGGTCAAAGTGGAACGAACGTAGCTTGCCTCGCTCTAAAAAGCAAACATTGGTAACAGCGACAGTCGAAAAACGGAAACCGCACACTCTTTCTCGTTGTATAATATATTTATGTTTCTCATTAAGAAGACGCTCTGAGATGATTTTAAACTTGACTCTATACTCTTGTGGTTGCGAAGAAGTGCAGTAAATACATTTTGCAAGAAAGGAATGAAGAGACAGCGGTGATGTGTCGTAAAGACGCTGACGTCACTCAACAGAAGTGGTCTTAATGCCGTATTAGAGAAGCCGTGCCCCACTTTTCTCTCTCTCTCTCTCTCTCTCTCTCTCTCTCTCTCTCTCTCGCCCACGCCAGTAACGCTATTCATTATGCATGTGCCAATCAAAACACAAGAGTACGCGACGCTGGCTTCTTTTCGCGCCAGACTGCGCTAAATCTCGTCACTCTGGCTCTGAGAAACAAAACACACATTTATAACACAAACATTTTTAGTTTCTCAACCACGTACACTTGCGAGCATTAAATGTGTCCCTTTCTTCTTGATTTGTCTTTTTACTTCCTCTACACGTACTATGTACATAGTGTATAGAGAAGGTATTGTAATGCACCCTAAAATTCCATACCGAGATTTCACTGGAAATATAAGTTTTGAGACCCCCTGTATGAGAAAAACATTTTAGAAAAAGGTCCACGCGGTGTGTGTCCGTGTGTCGTGAACACCATAACTCAAAAACGCAAAGACTTGGTATTTAGGTTTAGTATCTTCCAAGGATTGACACGAAGATTTTGATAAAAAAATCCCCCCACTTACAAACTAACCTTTACATGGTATATTTTTAAAAAACTTCGATTTCCTCAAAAATGGCTATAACGATTTTGATTAAAATATCATATATTAAATTTATTTACCCAACAAATAAAATATATATCTTGAATTTTCTGGGAATAGCCTCTGAAAAATACTTTATCCTCGATGAATTTTACGGGATTTTGCATAACTACTAAACCGTAAGAGATGGACAAAAACTTATCACACAATTGATGTTATATACATTTTTTTCGTGGAGTTGATCGTTTTTTAGATATTCCTTGTTATTGGTTTCACCTTTTCTCATACAGGAATTTGTCAACTCCTGTCCATACAAAGGAACTTCAGTCACATAGCAACCAGCTTTGGACTTCACTTTATCCATTCGTATGAGTTTCTTTACATCTCTGCAACAAATTATTGTTAAAAAGGTTATGTTTGTTTTTACTTTATGCTATCCGAGAAAAAATTAGCAGAAATAGTCTTATTACTTGCTTCCTTGTAAGTAGAAGCGCAATAAGGGAGTACCATAGGTTAAAGTGATAGTCAAAAGCTGGTTGCTATGTGACTGAAGTTCCTTTGTTTGTATGGACAAGACTTAACAAATTCCTGTATGAGAAAAGTATAAATTTTTAAAGGTGAAAGCAAAAACAAGGAATATTTCAAAAGCGATCAACTCCACCAAAAAATGTATATAACAAAAGTTGTATGTTTTAACGAGCTCTACCTTAATTGTGCAGTAAGTCTTTTTTTTTCTGTCTCTTACGGTTTACAAGCTACGTAAAATTCAGCAAAATTCATCCAGAATAAAGTGGTCTTTAGAGGCTATTTTCAGAATATTCAAGATATACATTTTATTTGTAATATAAATATTTGTAATATAAATCTTTAATATACCGTATTTTAATAAAAATCGTTAGAGCCATTTTTGAGAAAATAAACATCTCCGAACCTTTTTCTATACAAAGCCTAGTTTGGAGTGGGGTGATTTTTCTTAAAATCATCTTGTCGCACCCTGGAAGATACCAAACTTAAATACCAAGTTTGGTACTTTACCGAAATTTCGTTTTGGAGTTACAGTGTTCACATACACACGGACCTTCTTCTAAAAATACTTCTTTTGGATACAGAAAAATCTAAAACGTGTATTTCCGGTGAAATCTCCGTATCGAATTTTTGGGTGGAATGCAATACATTCTCATTACACTATGTACATAGTGCGTATAGAGAAAGAATAAGCGGGCGTTAGACATTTAAAAAACATACACAGACGGGGTTTTATGTAAACATGCTTTTTTGGATTTCGGGACCGCAAAACATGAGAAAACTCGGCATCTAATTTTTGGGTGAAATACAGTACCTTCTCTGCGAACTATGTGAATTTACAGAGAATAGAGCAAATGTGTGTAGCCACTTGAAACGATACAAGTTAGAGAATGTAATGTGAGTGTAACAAGGTCCATATTTAAGCAAGACGTGCCCCAATTCTCCGAGACATAGTGCAGAGATTGCAAGAAGAACACACGTGAAGTAAACTTCGAAATCTTACACAATCCTCAACTTCAGGTCGTGTAGCAGCCAAAGTTGAACTGGAGTTTCTTTTCTCCGACTTTGTTACAACAAAAGACATAAATAAAAACTTATGGAAACGTCTGTACTGATACGAAGGACACGCTTGGCTGCAGACTGTCTTATGTTCAACTTATGCAAAGAGTTGGAGAGGAATATTTAAAGCTAAGAAGCGGATACTTTGATTTTATCACTTTGGTATCATATTGGCTCCTTGCCTTCTCTGAGATTAATACCGTCTTGGATTGATTTGAAACTTCAACACAACAATTGCACTATTAAGAATAGTTTCCATGCTAATTTTCAGAATTTTGTTCAAAATAGTTCTTGTGATATTAACATATTTATAGTATTTTATTGCCATTTAAATCAATCCACACAATGAAATTTCAGTTACAAAAATACAATGCTTTGCAGTTACACTGATAAATACAGTATTAGTAAATTGATAAAATGAAACTTTTATCTGACAATTGGTTTAGGAAAAAAAAAATTGTCATTTTATTAATTTTTTATTTTTGCTATGCTAATATGAAGTTTATTATTTAATTACACAAGCACTGGTGATATTAGAAAAATTCTGATATGTTCCATTCACATGACTTTCTCTACACACCTGCAAAAGTATTATTAAAGAGGTTATTACGCTTCTATTTACTTCATGCTAATCGAAAAAGAAATAACAGAAATAGTCTTATTACTTGCTTCCTTGTAAGTAGAAGCGAAATAAGGGAGTACCATAGGTTAAAGTAATAGTTAAAAGCTTGTTGCTATGTGGCAATTTTTGTCCTTTACGTTTTTGTTGTGGAGGTAACCGTTTTCGAGATATTCCTTGTTATTGGTTTCAATTGTGAAGTACTTATTTTTCTCACACAGGAACTGTGTGTTCTTCTTTTGTTCTACTCCTGGCGAAGCAAATGAATTGATTTGCAATGACAATCGCATAACGATAGCTTTTAAAACATTTGACAATCACTTTAGCATTGCGCACTCCCTTATTCCCTTCTACTTATAAGAAACTAAGTAATAACATTCTGCTAACGTTTATCTTGATTAGTATTGTGTACAAAGAAGAATAATCTTTTGTAGGAGGTTTATAGAGCAGCTAGGGAAAGTCATGTGAGTGTAACACATCAGATTTTTTTTTTTTTTTTTTTGCATACAGGAGACCCTAAAACATATATTACATGTGAAATCTCGGTATCGAATTTTTGGATGAAGTGCAACATCTTCTCTATACACTATGTATATAGTACGTGTAGAACAAGTAAAAAGGACACGCAACAGTAGACTGTCTTATGTTCAACTTATGCAAAGAGTTGGAGAGGAATATTTAAAGCCAAGAGGGGAATATTTTGATTTTTATCTCAGTTTGGTATCATGATCGGCTCCTTGGCTTCTCCCAGATTATTACCGTCTTAAATTACGATTAAGGGTACCCTAATCCCTGAACAGCTGTTTAATGCCTGCCTCGACTTCTCGCTCACACTGAATCGATCGAGTTATTACTCCGTATCTCAAGTATACTTTTGCTATCCAAATAGCTTTTGTTTGCCCATGTGTTTGATATCACTTCAAGAAGGAAGGAAATCTTCCTTTGACATCAAAACACATAAGATGGAGGAAATCATTCATGTGTTAAACTTATACGACTTTTTCTCCCCACTATGACCTCAAATAACCCCTTTTTTCCCAGAAAAACACATACAAAATTCAACAAAATTACTTTCGTAGTATTGAGTTCCATTCACATGACTTTCTCCACTTCTCTGTAACAAAGTATTGTTAATAAGCTTATTCTCTATTTAATTTAGCAGAAACTGCCTTATTACTTAGTTCCTCAATAATTAGAAGGGAAATAAGGGAATGCGCTAGACTAATCCGACAGTCACATGTTTTAAAATGTAATTGCTGTGGGATTGAAATCGTTTCTCTGCGTGACCAGGAGTTGACAGGTTCCCACATTTTAAAGCTGAAATCAATAACAAGGAATATCTGTGAAACGGCCATTTGCACGAAAAAAATGTATATGACATAAATTGTGTGTTTTATTGTGATCTACATTTTTTGTCTATCTCTTACACTTTACCAGTTATGCAAAATTTCACAAAATTCTCCCAGAATAAACATGTCCTCAGAGACTGTTCCCAGAAAGTTCAATATGTACAGTTTATTTGTCATGTAAATATCTTAAATGTAAGAGATTTTTAATCAAAATCGTTAGAGCCATTTTTGAGAAAATCAAGATTTTTAAAGTTTTTTCTATGTAAAGGGTAGTTAGGGGAGGGGGGATTTTCTTGAAAATCTTCATTTCGCATCCTTGGAAGATACTAAACTTAAATACTAAGTTTTGTATTTAATGGCCGTTTCGTTTTTGAGCTATGCTGTCCACACACACACACGGAAGTTTTTCTGAACATGTTTTTTTTTTTTTTTTTATTCGGAGGGACCCAAAAAATGTATTTCCCGTGAAATCTCGGTATCGAATTTTTGGGTGCAATGAAATACCTTTCTATACACTATGTACATAGTACATGTAGAGAAAGTAAAAAGTCTCTTACTAGATGGCAGTTAAATTTTCACCTAAATCCATCACTTGGCTTCGTTGCCATAGCGATTGAATCAACATTCGTGTGCTTATTTACACAGATGGAAAAAGGTCAAGTTTCGTACGGTTATTAAACACTTCTATTTAAAAGGCTTAAGGCGAAGAATAATGTTCAAATTACTACCACATCCACAGTATTCACCAGATTTGGTACCGAATAACTTTTATTACCAAAGTTGAAGAAGTGGCTGGGTGGTAAACGATTGACGTGTAGCGAAGAGGTCATCTCCCAAACAGATGTCTGTTTTGAGGACCTTCCGATATCCTACTTTTTGCTTGGTATTTAAGGGACTTTTCGTTTTTCAGCTATGCTGCCCAACACAAACATACACATTTTTCTAAAATTACTTTTTTTGATGGACTCAGGGGGTACCAAAACCTATTTCCGTTGAAATCTCTGTGTCAAATTTTTGAGTGTAGAGAACACATCAGATTTTTACTTTCTCTATACGTACTATGTGCATAGTGAATAGGGAAAGTATTGTCTTGCACACAAAATATCGATACCGAGAGTTCACCAGAAATACATGTTTTGGGTCCCCCTGAATCCATAAAAAGCATTGCTGGAAAAAAACCCGTGCGTGTGTGTGTCTGTGGACAGCATAGCTCAAGAACGAAAAGACCGTTCGGTATCTTCTAAGGATGCGACACGAAGATTTTAAAAAAAAAAAATCCGCCCACCTCAAATTATCCTTTAAATGGAAAAAAAATCAATTTTTTTTTATTTTCTCAAAAATGGCTGAAATAATTTTGATTACAATCTCTTGTATTTAAGGTATTTACATGGTAAACAAAATGTTTATCTTGAATTTTCTGGAAATAGCCTAAAGACCTCTTTATTCTGATGATTTTTATTGAAACTGCTGAACCGTAAAGGATGATCAAAAACTTACCACACAGAAATTGCAGAGCACATTAAAACACGGAATTTATGTTACATACATTTTTTCCGTGGAGTTGATCGTTTTTGAGATATTCCTTCTTATTAGTTTCAGCTTTGAAAAACTTATACTATTCTCATTCAGGAATTTGTCAACTCCTGTCCATACAAACAAAGGAACATCAGGCACATAGCAACCAGCTTTTGAGTATCACTTTAACCTATGGTACTCCCTTATTTACCGCCTACTTACAAGGAAGCAGTTAATAAGACCATTTCTGCTAATTTTGTCTTGATTAGACATTCATTTGTTGCATAGATATAGAGAGTCATGTGAATGGAACACATTAGATTCTTTTTCATGGAGATGACAATTTCTGAGATATACCTTGTTATTGGTTTCAGTTTTAAAAAAAGTTAATTTTTTCTCGTATGGGCATTTGTCAAGTCCTGCTCATAAAAATAAGGGAACTTCAGTCACATAGCAACCAGGTTTTAAAATAATTTACTAACAATTTAGCCTGTGGTACTCCCTTGTTTATCTTCTACTTATAAGTAACAAAGAAATAGGGACATTCTGCTAATTGTTTAGAATGAAATCCATAGACGAATAAGCTTATTAACAATAAGTTGTTACGCAGAAGTAGAGAAAGTCATGTGAATGGAACATATTACATTTTTTTTTTACTGTCTTCTAAATTTGAGACCAGATTTATATACCTACTATAAACAATGGGGATAAAGAACGTCACGTGAGGTAACACAGATTTTCAACCTCAATTTGCTAAAGCAACAGTGGAGTAAATGGGAAGGAATACAACAGTTGAATATTTGTGTTACACAATAGCACGAAATGGCTCACCACAATACACACAGAAGCGCTTCTGTTGGAGTTGGCTGTTTTACATACAAGATTACCCCCCAACTAATAAGCTAAGGCAGATTAAAGTTCATCTCATCGCTACCTTTGGGCAATACCAAGCTGCAGCACCATTTGCATACAATGTGCCAGAAGAGGGCTGATTCAGTTATAGATATTTATTGAACGAAAACTTTGCAACGTTTCATTCAAAGGAATAATATCGTTCACAAAGTTGGTCAGAGCAAGCAGTTTGCATATTATTAATTCTAAATAATGCTACGATAATGCCCTTTGTGTTTCATGGAACATTCCCGAAATTTATATCTATGTACACCAAAACTTTGCAAGGCTACACCCTTCTGACGTAAGCAAATATATGCTGACGGTTTTAACTCATGGAAGAGAGAAAAAAAATCTGATGTTCCATTCACATGACTTTCTCTACATCTCTGCAACAAATTATTGTTAAAAAGCTTATGCTTCTACTTATTTACTATTTCAATTAGCATGACATAGACAAAAGAATAGAAATTTTACTTTCTCTACACGTACCAAGTACATCGTATATAGATACGGTATTAAATTCCACACAAAAATTCCATACCGAGTTTCCACCAGAAATACATGTTTTGGGTCCCCCTGAATCAAAAAAAAAAAAAAAACAGTTTTAGGAAAAGGTCCGCGCGTGTGCGTGTGTGTATATGTGTGTGTGTGTGTGTGTGTGGAGAGCATAGCTCAAAAAAGAAAAGTCCGTTAAATTCCAAACTTGGTATTTAAGTTCAGTATCTACCAAGGAAGATTTTCAAGAAAATTCCCCCACCCCAACTACCCTTTACATGGAAACGTTTTCGAAAATTTTAATTTTCTCAAAAATGGCTCTAACGATTGTTATTAACATCTCTTATATTTAAGATATTTACATGAAAAAGAAAACGTATATCTTGAATTTTCTGGGAGCAGCCTCTGGAGAGCTCTTCATTCTGGATGACTTTGTATAACTCCAAAACTATAAGAGATATACAAAAACTTACTATAAAATATTTAGTGTTCCATTCACATGACTTTCTCAACATCTCTGCAAAAATATATAATATTAATAATATGCTAATATTAATATTATAATATATTAATGTTTCTATTTACTTCATGCTAAACGAGAAAAAATTGGCAGAAATAGTCTTATTACTTGCTTACTTGTAAGTGGAAGCGAAATAAGGGAGTACCATAGGTTAAAGTGGTAGTCAAAAGCTGGTTGCTATGTGACTGAAGTTCCTTTGTTTATATGTATGGACAGGAGTCGAAAAATGCTGTATGAGAAAAGTAAACCATCAACCCCATGAAAAAAAATGTATATAACATAAACTGTGTGTTTTAACGTGCTCTACATTTTTTGTGTGGTAAGTTTTTGTACATCTCTTACGGTTTAGCAGTTATGCAAATTTGCGTAAAATTGATCCAGAATAAAGTAGTCCTCAGAGGCTACTCCCAGAAAATTCCAGATATACATATCATTTGTGAGGTAAATACCTTTAGTATATGAAATTTTAATCAAAATCATTAAAGCCATTTTGAGTAAATCAATATTTTCGATTCCAAGTTCAACGGCATTTTCGTTTTCGAGCTATGCTGTCCACAGACACACATACGCACACACGGACCTTTTTTTCTGAAAATGCATTTTTTGGATTGAGGGGAACCCAAAACATGTTTTTCCGGTGAAATCTCGGTATAGAATTTTTGGGTGCATTACAATACCTTGTACACTATGTACATAGTATGTGTAGAGAAAGTAAAGAGAGTTATAGGATTATAGAACATTTGTGGTTATCAAGCATTTATTTATTTATGCCACTCTTTACAGGAGCAACGAGTGAATTTTGTTTACTTTATCCTACACGTTACCTGAACAACGAATGAATTTTGTTTACTTTATCCCACTCATTACCGGAGCAACGAGTGAATTTTGTTTCCTTTATCGTACACGTTACCGGAGCAACGAGTGAATTTTGTTTACTTTATCCCACTCATTACCGGAGCAACGAGTGAATTTTGTTTCCTTTATCGTACACGTTACCGGAGCAACGAGTGAATTTTGTTTACTTTATCCCACTCATTACCGGAGCAACGAGTGAATTTTGTTTACTTTAGCCTACACGTTGGGCTAATAACTATCGCTTTGATTTAAGTGCAAGTTTTCTTAAGTCGTTTTTGCATAGCAACGGTGTGTATTACAAGTATCTGTAGGATAAATACACTTATTTCATTCATAACAAGAATAGATAAGATTTATCTGACGTCAGAGTTTTTACCGCAGTATTTACGGTTAACCTGGTAACTCGGATTTCCTTTGATGAGAAAAACGCCAGGGGAAATAGAGTAATAAAACAGCAAGCCCAAACTTGGTAATGAAGTTGATTAAGACAGCGGAATATATACGCAGTAATTTGATAATACCAACTGAGGAAAGTAATTTGATTTCTACTTGAGTGAAGAACAAACCAATAATCCTATATTCGCAGTAACAGATCGACAAACTTCTTTAGGATCGATTACTTTCACCCAGACAGATGTTCATCAGATTTGTAAAATGTGTTTGCTCAGTTTTACGTCACCATTAGTAACTTATTACTCATCTTTACATTTTCCGCTGTGAGAAACGATAATACTGTAGACATTTAATACAGTTTTTTACTTTCTATAGCCGTATGTACAACTACATATTTCATAGAGAAGGTATTGTATTCCACCCAAAAATTCGATACCGAGATTTCACCGGAAATAGACGTTTTAGGACCACCTTAATCCAAAAAAAGCATTTTCAGAAAAAGGTGTGTATGTGTTTCTGTCTGTGTCTGTGGACAGCATAGCTCAAAACGATACGACGGTTAAATACTAAACTTGGTATTTAAGTTATCTTCCAAGGATGAGACACGAAGATTTTCAAGTAAATCCCCCCATCCACTTAAACTCTTTACATGGAAAAATTTTCGAAAATTTTGTTTGTATTAAAAATGACTAACAATTTTTACTTTCTGCAGCCCCCATATGTACAATGTACATAGGGATAGAGAAGTATTGTATTCCACCCAAAAATTCGATACCGAGATTTCACCGGAAATGCATGTTTTAGGACCCCCTGTATCCAAAAAAAGCATTTTGAGAAAAAGGTCTGTGTGTGTGTGTGTGTGTGTGTGTGTGTGAACACGATAACTCAAAAACGAAAAGTAGCTAAAATACCAAACTTGGTATTTTAGTTTAGTATCTTCCAGGGATGCGACTCGAAGATTTTGAGAAAAATCCCCCTACCCTAAACTACCCTTTACATAGAACTTTTTTCGAAAATTTTGATTTTCTTAAAACTGGCTCTAACAATTTTAATTAAAATATCATATATTGAAGATATTTACCTAGCAAATAAAATGTATATCTTGAATTTTCTGGGAATAGCTTCTGAAGACCTGTTTATTCTAAATAAATTTTGCTTAATTTGGCATAACTAGTAAACTGTAAGAGATAGACAAAAACTTACTGTACAAAAAATTTAAGTCATGTTAAAATATACAAGTTATGCCATATATATTTTTCTCGTGGACCTTACCGTTTTCGAGGTATTCATTGCTATTAGTTTCACTTGTGAAGTACTTATACTGTTCTCAGACCGGAGTGTCCGTTTTTCCTTTGTTCTACTCCTGGCCAAGAAAAGAAGGGATTTGTAATGTCAATCGCATAGCGACAACTTTTAAAACATTTGACTATTGGTTTAGCCTAGTGTATTCCCTTATTTTCTTCCTACTTATGCGGAACTAAATAATAGGAACATTGTGCTAATGAGTACCACGATTAGCAAGGTGCAGAAAGAAGAGGAATCTTATGTATGAAGTTTGTAGAACAGCTAGAGAAAGTCATGAGATTGTAACACATCAGATGTTTATTAAAATACCACATATTAAAGCAATTTGCATTACAAATAAAATGTATATCTTGAATAACCTCTGAAGGTCTGTTTATTCTGGATGAATTTTGCTAAATGTGGCATAACTAGTAAACCGTAAAAGAGAGACCAAAACTTACTACACAAAAATGTAAATCTCGTTAGAATACACACTTTGTCATAGGCATTTCTTTTTGTGTAGTTTACCGTATTCGAGATATACGTTATTGTTATTAATGTTAATTGTAAAGTACTTATACTTTGCTCAGACAGGCGGTATTCCGCGGATTGCAGTGCCATCGCAAAACGACAGATTTTAAAACATTTGACTATCACTTTAGCATAGCTCATTCCTTTAGCTCCCATTCTGCTAATGTTTATCTTGAATAGCATTGTGTAGAAAGAAGTGTTGTAAGGAGTTTTTCTGTAGATCAGCTAGAGAAAGTCATTTGAGTGTAACACATCAGCTTTTTTTAAATGTATTTATTTTATGCCGCCTCAACTACCTCCTGATATCGGTGTGTGGTGGATAGATAGCCTTCAATCTTATACCTACACACCATACTACTTTCAGTTAAGGGTTCTCGGTCTTATCCCCGTAAGTTTGTACTTTGCTGTGCGCCAAGCTTATGGTGTCTAGCAACTTTCACTATCTGTGTATAGATATAACGTTTGTCCCGTTTGTACCTCACGCCAAGCATCAGTCTGCTTTCACAACCTTTAGATAGATGGTGGTATACAGTCTTTTAGAGGTAATTCCCCTATCATACTACTTTGTTACAAGCCGAGCTAATAGCATTAGGTTGCCGTCCAGGCCTTCCAGGTTTCATCCCTGAACCATACCACTTTGTTGACATTAGGGTGCCGCACAGTTTAGCTGTTTTCACCATCTGTGGATAGATGACGGTGAAAGTTAACTTTCTGAGTCTCATCCAAGTATCATACAACTTTATTTCTCACCCAGAAGATGACATTAGGGTGCCATCAATTCTAGCTGTTTTCATATGTGGATAGCTGGTGGCAGTGGACAGTTAGCCTTCTAAGTATCGTAACCATTTTGCTTCAAGCCAAGCAGATGGCATAAGGGTGCCATCCAGTATCTTGAATATTCTGGGAAGAGTCTCTGAACACTACTTTATTCTGGACGAATTTTACGGAATTTTGCAAAGCTGCTAAACCGTAAGAGATGGACAAAAACCTACCACACAAAACATGTAGACCACGTTAAAACACATACTTTATGTTATATACATTTAGTAAGTATTTTCTCATACAGGAATTTGTCAACTCGTGTCCATACAAACAAAGCAGTCACATAGCAACCAGCTTTTGACTATCACTTTAACCTATGCTACTTCCTTATTTCGCTTCTACTAACTAGGAAGTCATGGTTACCATGCTAGCTTCATATACCCAAGGTCGCAGGTTCAAACCAGGAGGAGGAAGATGCATTTTTTCGGGTGTAAAATCCTTAGCACGGCTTCCTTCGGAAGGGAAGTAAAGCCGTTGGTCCCGTGTCGTAGATTTACGGTACGTAAAAGAACCTCAAGTCTGATAGAGAGGCCTCTGAGCAAAATTAAGCGGTCTTTCACGCCCAATTTAGAATGGGACGTTGAGGTCCACAGAAGTTAAACAGCGTCCATAAATAATACACCATTTCCATTTACTTACTAGGAAGCAAGAATAAGACTATTTCTTGCTAATTTTTTTCTCGATTAGCATGAAGTAAACAGAAATAAGCTTTCTAACAATAATATTTAACAGAGATCTAGAGAAAGTAGAGATGAGAGTTTTATTTATAGCGAAATGTGTAAGGAGGGTGGCTGTTTCTGCGAAAGTTTACCTCAATTAGCTGCAGCAGTTAGGAAAATAAGAATATCTTTTATAATAAGTGATAGAAGGTCAGACGTATATAGTGCAATATTTTTAGGAATATTTATGTCCCCAAGTGTACACGTATTACGCTGAAATGAAGAGTGAACCGTGAACAGCCTAGTTTTGTGGGTCACACACAGAATGAGAATTCCTTAAGCTTGAAGTGCAGGATATAGCCGTTAAGGGCAGTAACCAGGAACATGACCATAAAGCGCCGCTAAATGCGCAAGATACGAGCCACACAAACGCAAACGATACCGTTATTTCTCGGACCTAGAGAACTGCGCAGTTTACACGTTCCATTGTTCCGATATGAGCTTCTGAATGTTAATGGTCATGTGGCTATGGTATACATCACCAACTAAAATGGTGGCGCACAGCTTATCTGATATTTATTTTCTGCCAATATGAAATAAAGTTCTTTACTTTTGTTTTTATCCAAAATCATTTTGATTCATATACCACGTGTTTAACATATTTGTATGAAAAAACAATCTGATGTGCTGCAGTCGCATGACTTTCTCTACCTCTCTGCAACAAATTATTGCTAAAAAGCTTTTGCTTCCATTTACTTCATGCTAATCGAGAAAAAAACTAGCACAAATAGCCTTATTACTTGCTTCCTTGTAAGCTGAAGATAAATAAGAGTACTATAGGCTAAACTAATAATCAAAAGCTGGTTGCTATGTGACTGAAGTTTCTTTGTTTGTATGGACAAATTCCTCTATAAGAAAAAGCTGAAAATAAAAACAAGCAATATGTCAAAAACGAGCAACTCCACGAAAAAAATGTATGTAAGATAAGTTGTGCGTTTTAAGGTGCTCTACATTTTCTGTGTTGTAAGTTTTTCTCCTTCTCTTACGGTTTAGCAGTTATGCAAAACTCCATAAAATTCATCCAGAATAAAGTAGACTTCAGAGGCTATTCCCAGAAAATTCAGGATATACATTTTATTTGTCGTGTAAATATCTTTAATATACGAAATTTTAATCAAAATCGTTAGCCATTTTTTAAAAAATCAAAATTTTTTAAACAAGTTCCATGTAAAGAGTAGTTGGGGGTGGGGGGATTTTTCTCAGAATCTTCGTGTCGCATCCCTGGAAGAACTAAACTTACATACCAAGTTTGGTGTTTTACCGAATTTTCGTTTTTGAGTTATCGTGTTCACAGACAGACGGACACACACGCGCGCGCGCGCGCGCGTGCGGACCTTTTTCCGAAAATGCTTTTTTTAGATAAAGGGGACCCTAAAACATATATTTCCGGTGAAATCTCGGTATCGAAATTTTGGGTGGAGTACAATACCTTCTCTATACACTAGTACATAGTATATATAGAGAAAGTAACAATGGCTTATCTTGAAATTAGCGTTAAATCCTCTTAATTCTGAAGGACTTTTGTATAATTGTTAAACCGTAAGAAGTACAAAAATCTTACCGAAAAAAACTTTACATTCACATGATCTTCTCCACCTGTTCTGCAGACAAACTGCTCTGACAAATGATTATTTGTTTATTTACATCAAGCCAATCGAGATAAATACTAACAGAATTGGTCTTATTTCTTTCCTCCTTTTAAGTGGAAGGGAAATAAGAGAACACACTAGTCTAAGACAATAGTCAAATCTTTTAAAAGCTGGTAACTATGTGATATATATATATATATGCGTCTGTCGCAAAATACAGTGCTATACATTTTATTTGCCGTATAAATATCTTTAATATACGTCATTTTAATCAAAATCTTTAGAGACATTTTTTAGAAAATCAAAATTCTTGAATTTTTTTCCATGTAAAGAGTAGTTGTGGGTGGGGGGATTTTCTTAAAAATCTTCGTGTCGCATCCTCGAAAGACAGCAACCTTAAATACCAAGTTTGGTACTTAACAGTCTTTTCATTTTTGAGCAATGCTGTCCACATACACACATATATATGCGGATATTTTTCTAAAAATTGTTTGTCTTTTTTGGGATTCAGAGGGTCCTAAAACATGTATTTCCGGTGAAAATTCGGTGTCGAAGTTTTGGATGCGTTAGAATACCTTCTCTATACACGATGTACATAGTACGTGTAGAGAAAGTAAAAAACCAGTTTTCTGTTCTCTAATGTAAGACTAATAAAACTTTTGAGTTAATTACCTAACATTTCGACTACTTGCGCTCTCTTTGGTGTGAAAAACAATACTCACCTGAAACAAAAGAAAACAGTGTAAATATTTACGTTTGAGCCGTGGAATGTTAAAAATGACAGGATTTAATTAACGCTATGTGAGCAGACTGCAGCCCTTATTACGTTTCCCCTGCTCCTTTTCTCTCACGAGGAGAGTTTGTTGGGGGGAAAAATTACACAGTAATTACTGAGAGACTGTAAACATACATTATTTGTGGTTAAAGTATTCGCTTCAAGAAATGTTTACATTTTTCAGAATGTAAGCGAGAATAAACACCTTGTAATTGACTAATTAGGTTTGGGAATGTAAATATGTTCATCCTTAAGCATGTAAACATCCACAGAGCAGATAAATTGAATTATTTAACAGCAACTTGTGCGAGGGACATGATTTTTACCTTCTCTATCACGCACGTATAATGTTCTACGTAGAGAAAGTATTGTATTCGACCCAAAAATTCGATACCGAGATTTCATCAGAAATACATGTTTTAGGGTTCCCTGAATACAAAAACAAAAGCATTTTTACTTTCTCTATACTCACTATGTACATATTGTATACAGAGGGTATGGCACTCCACCAAAAAATTCGATACCGAGATTTCACCGTAAATATATGTTTTAGGACCCGCTGAATCCTAAAAAAGCATTTGCAGAAAAAGATCCGTGGGTGTGTCCGTGTGTCTGTGAACACGATAGCTCAAAATCGAAAAGTAGCTAAAATACCAAACTTGGTATTTAAGTTTAATATCTTCCAGGGATGCAACACGAAGATTTTGAGAAAAATCCCCTCACTCCAAACTACCCTTTACATGGAACTTTTTTTCGAAATTGTTGATTTCCTAAAAATTGGCTCTAACGGTTTTGATTAAAATATCGTATATTAAAGATATGTACCTGACAACTAAAATGTATATCTTGAATTTTCTGGGAATAGCCTCTGAAGACTACTTTATTCTGGATGAATTTTCCTTAATTTGGCATAACTAGTAAACCGTAAGAGATAGACAAAAACTTACTGTACAAAAAATGTAGGCCTTGTTAAAATGCACAACTTACGTCATATATATTTTTTTCGTGGAGCTTAATTCATTGTTATTAGTTTCAATTGTGAAGTACTTATACTTTTCTCAGACGGGAGTGTCCGTTTTTCTTTTGTTCTACTCCTGGCCAACAAAAGAAGCGATTTGTAATGACAGTCGCATAACGACAGCTTTTAAAACATTTGACTATTGGTTTAGCCTAGTGTACTCCCTTATTTTCTTCCTACTTATACGGAACTAAATAATAAGAACATTGTGCTGAATACCTCGATTAACAAGGTGCAGAAAGAAGAATAATCTTATGTAAGAAGTTAGTAGAACGGCTAGAGAAAGTCATGTGAGTGTACCACATCAGATTTTTTTTATAAAAAGTTCCAATTGTGTTTGTCTGTGAACATGATAACTCAAAAACGAGAAGTCGTTAAAATACCAAACTTGTATTTAAATTTAACATTTTTACCTTCTCTAGCCCCGTATGTACAATGCACATAGGGAGAGAGAAAAAAATGGAAATGGCGTGTTATTTATGGACGCTCTTTAACTGCTGTGGTTCTCAGCGTCCCATTCTATACTGGACGTGAAATACCGCTTAATTTTTCAAAGAGGCCTCTCATTCAGGCTTGAGGTTCTTTTACGTGCCGTAAATCTACGACACGGGACCAACGGCTTTACTTCCCTTCCGAAGGAAGCCATGCTAAGGATTTTTACATAGGGAGAGAGAGAAATATTGTATTTCACCCAAAAATTCAATGTCGCGATTTCACCGGAAATACATGTTTTACGACCCAATGAATCCAAAAAAAAAGAAAAACATTTTTAGAACAATGTCGTTGTGTGTGTCTGTCTGTCTTATCTCTGTGGGTAGTATAGCTCAAAAACTTGGTATTTAAGTTTGGTATCTTCCAAGGACGCGACACGAAGATTTCAAGAAAATCCCCCCACCGCAAACTACGCTTTACATGGAACCTTTTTCGTAAAGTTTGATTTTATCAAAAATGGCTCTAACGATTTTCATTAAATATCGCTCATTCAAGATATTTACCTGACAAATAAAATGTATATCCTGAATTTTCTGGGAATAGCCTCTGAAGACCGCTTTATTCTCGATGAATTTTACGGAATTTTACACAACTACTTAACCGTAAGAGATGGACAAAAACTTACCACACAAAAAATGTAGAGCACATTAAAACACACAATTTATGTTGTATACCTTTTTCGTGGAGTTGATCGTTTTTGAGATATTCCTTGTTTTTTGGTTTCAGCTTTGAAAAACTTAACTTTTCTCATACAGGAATTTGTCAACACCTCTCCTTAACAATAAAGGAACTTCAGTCACATGGAAACCAGGTTTTTACTATCATTTTAACCTTTGGTACTCCCTTTTTTGGCTTCTACTTACAAGGAAGAAAGTAATAAGACTATTTCAGCTAGTTTTTTTTATCGATTAGCCTGAAGTAAATTGAAGCATAAGCTTTTTAACAGTAATTTTTTGCAGAAATGTAGAGAAATTCATGTGAATGGAACACATCAGATTTTTACTTACAAGGACGCAACTAATAAGACAATTTTTGCTAACGTTTATCTCGATTAGCATGAATTAGATAGAATAACAAGCTTTTGTAAGAATTGGTTGTATATGGAATAGCTGGAAATAATCTTGTGGATAGAAGAATTCGTATAGAGCATATCACATATACAAAAACTTCAAGATATTTTATTTGATTTGCAAAAATGTTAAACAAGATGTTCTAATTAAAATATCTATATGCCGTTTTGAGAGAAAAAAATATTTTACATTCACGTAGCTTTCTCTAGCTGTTCCTACAAAGGATTTCTTCTCTTATCTACATCGTCATAATGTATATAGACATTAACAGAAAGGGTCTTATTACTTGTTTCCTTGCAACTAGAAGGCAAATAAGGGAGTACCATAGGTTAAAGCTCATTGCTACGTGAAACAATTAAGGCTCGGTTCACTTTGTATGCTCCCATTTGAAAAACGAACAACTCGAAAATTATCAATTCAACAACACATACGTATATCACGTAAGTTAAGTGTTTTATCGACATCTACAGTTTTGTCTATCTCATAATTTAACTGTTATGCAAAATGTTGTAAAATTCTTCCGGAAAAAAAGAGATCCTCAGGAGCTACTCCCAGAAAATTTAAGGTATACATTTTATTTGTCATGTAAATATCTTTGACATAGGACATTTTAATGAAAACCGTTAGCCATTTTTTGGGAAAATCAAAATTTTCGAAATTTTTTCCGTGTAAAGGGTAGCTGGGACCGGAGGGATTTTTCTTGAAAATCTCCGTGTCGCATCCTTGGTAGATACTAAATTTAAATATAAATGGAGCATTTTCTAAAAAAAAAAGTATTTTTTGACTCAGGGGGCTTCAAAACATTTCGGCACCGAAATTGTGTGTGGAATACAGAACTCTCTCTAGTTACCATGTACATTGTAAGTACATACGTGCTAGAGAAAGTAAAATTATCGACATTTGTAGATATTGTAACCACAAAAATCTCTTTATTTGTGCGAGTAAGTTGAGTATAACAATCAGTTTACATATATCTGTCGTTCTTCAATTCTTTCCTAAGAATTTTTTTCGACATTCGTTGCGGAGACGACTACTGCTTCTGCTAAGCACTTCCAGAAACTGATCTCTTGGGCAGAGCTTCGTTCCTTTCTTATACCTGTCGGTCACGTGGCAGGGAACTAAAACATTTTCGCATGTTCAAACCACTCGCCTTCGACGTCAAAGACACGTGTACACACAAACACAGACCACAATTCCTGTCCGGCCGCCATCTTGTGAAACTACACACTATCATATACACCATCTGTCAAAATTATTATTTTTCCAAGTTTTTGAAGTTAAGAACAAAGGGCAATGGAAGGGGAAAGATCTCTAGTTGAAGGAATATTTCTTACAATCACATGTTTTTGGCCTGTCAGAAATTATTATTGATACATTAGTATTATTGCAGTTAACATCCCAGCAAAAATAAAAAATTTGTGCCAATTTTTTGGTCAAAAACTGAAGTAGGACAAAATATTAGATTTTGACCAAATCTTATTATTAGTCTCATGCCTATAGCCATTAATTACACGAAATGAACTCGTAAATAAATGCACACCAAAAAGGGTGGCAAATATCAGAGATTATCCAAAGATTATAACTACCTTCACTGTGAACGGTATATATTGCATTCTCACGGTTCTGGTATCTTAAGCACAAGAGCTGCTAAATGGGCGATTTAACAAGATATTCCTTGTAAATCGTTGCCAGTTTTGGCTGCTTCTTGGTTGTCTTTCCAAGGTGGAAAATTAAAATCTAACAAACAATACAGAATCGTTCTGTTGATAATGTGTAACATACTTCACTTAATATACGCAGAAAAATCGTTTAAATAAGTACCCTAACCTATGAATTGAATCACATTTTCCTTTCCTTGTTTATGGTTCTGCTATTCGAGAAACTACAACCAAACACAACACACGTATTGATTATTATACAGGTTTAAAACTTACAGTCAAACTTTGCTGCTTAATTGAACCACAAAATACTTCTTTTTTGGTACACATTTAACCCACAAAAGGGGTACTCATACCTAAAGTGTAGCACCTAAAAATGGCAGTTTGACAAAAAAAGTGCTTCAACTACAATGCATAAATACAGAGAATTTCCTTTATATTCTCTTTATATCTGTAGCTTAAATACAATATAAAACATAATCCAGCATTGCAAAAAAATGTGTGTTCAATTCATATGACTTTCTCTACATCTTTGCAACAAATTACTGTTAAAAAGCTTATGCTTCTTTTTACTTCGTGCCAATCGAGAAAAAATTAGCAGAAAGTCTTATTCTTTGCTTCCTTGTAAGTAGAAGCGAAATAAGGAAGTACCATAGGTTAAAGTGATAGTCAAAAGCTGGTTACTATGTGACTGAAGATCCTTTGTTTGTATGGACAGGTGTTGACAAATTCCTGTATTAGAAAAGTATTTTTCAAAGCTGAAACTAAAAACAAGGAATATGTTAAAAACGAACAACTCCACGGAAAAAAATGTACATAGCCTAAATACTGTGTTTTAATGCGCTCTACATTTTCTGTGTGGTAAGATTTTGTCCAATCTCTTACGGTTTAGCAGTTATGCAAAAATGTGTAAAATTCATCCAGAATAAAGTAGTCTTCAGAGGCTATTCCCAGAACATTCAAAATATAAATTTCATTTTACAGGTAAATATCGTTAATACACAATAATTTAATCAAATTTGTTAGAGTACTTTTGAGAAAATCAGAATTTTCGAAATTTTTTCCACGTAAAGGGTAGTTTGTGGTGGGGAGATTTTCCTCAGAATCGTGTCGTATCCCTGGAATATAGAGTTAACTTAAATACCAAGTTTGGTATTTTACCGATTTTTCGTTTTTGAGTTACTGAAAATACAGTTTTGGATACAGGGGACCTAAAACGTATATTTCCGGTGAAATCTCGGTATAGAATTTTTGGGTGGAGTGCAATACCTTCTCTATACACTATGTATCAAGTACGTGTAGAGAAAGTAAAAAAACGCAATCCATACAGATGCTGATCAATTAGAACCTTTCTAATTCAGAAACACCTTTTGCCACTATTTTTTAAAGTTATTTTTCCTGTTGAAGAGGTGAAAGTGTAGGCAATTTTAACTCCTTCGCTGCTGTAATATTATGTAAACAGAAGAGGCAGAAGAAGAAAATATCTGGACGAATAACAACTCATTAGTTTCCTGTTTCTCCCCTTTCCTCATTTCCTCTACTTAAAACAAATGACGGCTCAGCGCTTCGTCAACTCCTTAAAGATTATCCTCCGTAAAGAAACCGTTTTAAATCTGGAGTTGAAGGAAAGTAACTCAAAATTTCTGTGATAAATTTGTTCCTTCAACCAAAATATCACAGAGTACAAATACGAGAATGGTTTGGTAATTTAAATGAAAGAAAGGAACATTTTTGCTGTGTCTTCATGGTTGGTAAGCTTGATTACTCAAAGCATCGTATTCATTTTTTCAACAATGTAAAGCATATAGTTACAGAGACACCTCCGTCTCGTCCAGGACTGGTGCAGACAGTGGCGGATGTCCAGACAAAAGTCATGCTGTTCTGTTCCCCAGAAAACACCCCGCCACAGCCCAGATACCCAACTTTTCCCATCAAAATCAGAGGATAGAGTGGGGAAATTCCATCGTTAAGGGCCTAGCTTTTCGTGAACATCACCCTTTTACCCTGTTCTGGCCTCCCAAATGCCGGTTCACTTAAAGTTACACCTTTTCAAGGCGCTCATAGTCACCCTGATACTCTACGCCTGCGAAGTATGGGGCATAGCAGCAGACTCCTGGCTTCTCTGGTTAAGGCGGATACAGAGCAGAGGACTCCGGTCAATTTATTCTGTATCGACGTTTCCCTTTGAGGCTACTACATTTAGCTTTAGCCCTCCCATATGTGGAAGATCTTATTAGGCGCCGGGCTCAAAAATTCTACGACAGATTAGGTGAACATGAGAACACACTTGTCAGATCGCTGGGGGAGTACTAGGTACCAAACTCATTAGAGAGGGGCTCGCGCTAGGAACATGGAGGAGCACAAAAATTGCTGACGAGAATGGTATGAAAATCTGTCCCATTTGCGAGGCGGAAAAGTCGTGGACACACATCCAGGTAAGATGTAGGGGTACAGAGGAATGGCGTGGAAAATATTTACCGCGATTCTTTACCACCACGAATGTAGAGCTAGAAGAATGTTGGACGCTACTGACAGTCAGGGAAGACGTGGACGGGCTAGGTAAATGTATACTTAAGACAAGACAGCTGAGATCTGAGAGGGCTGTCAATAGATATGGGGGGGGGGGATAAGAACAACCAAACAAAAGTGACTACAATGTTTTACATACATATACATTTTATGTCATACTTAGGTCAGTGTTGTTTATGGTTTTATATACTGTGTATATATTTATTTTAAGTGCATTTATCCATTGTAAGAGCGTACATTTATGCTTCTGAATAAGATGTACTGTAAATTTAAATTGCTGTATTTGAATATCTTCAACTTTTTATTTTCATGTTTACTCTTCTTTATTGTTCTTGTTCTAATATTGCTTTATATTTTGTGTATTACAAAAGCACGTGTAGACCCGTGCGATTGTTGAAGTTCATGTATGATATTGTTGTGTCAATGAATACACTTATTCATACCTACTGAACGCCGAAACAGGTGGTATCGGGTTCCCCGCATGGCTTGCGGGCATCCCCGGTAACAACGGCTTGACACCAGCCGACAGCAAATTAGCTAAACTAGTACTCCCACCTCCCAACATTGGGAGTGGTCAATCAAAATTCTCCAACAAAAACAAGTTTTCAAAAATTAAACACCACCGCAGCAGAGGAAAAGAATGCTGCTCCTGAAAAATGCAACCGTTCGAGGAGCCTATCTAGCGCTACCTCCATATCATCAACACCCGAAACCTCAACTTTTACCTCATTCCTGTGGTTAAACCCTTACCAGGGTAGGTACACAGCAACTACACCTAGGCTCACCACGAGCCTACCAGATCACGGAGCAGACTTAATTCATCATTGCGACGACTGAACAGAGGAAACGAGTTTCTGTTGTTATTAAACATTTTCATTTGAAGGGCTGGCTGCCGACAAATAAAAACAGAATTAAATTCACCAACATTGAAGACCATTAAATTTGGGTTAAATAGTTTAATTGTTTTTTCACATGGCTGTGTGTAGGACAGGAGTGAATAGGTATAGTCAGACTGAAAAATTCAATGGCATAGCCGAGAATTGAACCACGCATCTCCCGATCTCTAGCCAGTTGCTCTACCACTGAGCTAACATGGCAACATGCCGACATAGCATTGAATTTCTCAACTGACTCGCATGTTTCCCGGTAAACCACAAGGGGTTCTCAGTGGAAGAGCAACCGGTTCAAATACCGGCTATGGCATTGAATTTTTCAGTCTGTGTGAAAAAAACAATTAAACCAATACCAATTGACCATAAAGTCGGCTATACTATGAATTCTGGGACTTAAAGTACTTACAACATTGTAAGTCGCCATTGGGGTTGTCATCTAAAAATAACTTGATCACCTTGTGGTTTACCAGGAAACATGCGAGTCAGTTGAGAAATTCAGTGTTATGCCGGCATGTTGCCATGGTAGCTCAGTGGAAGAGCAACCGGTTAGAGACCGGGAGATCCGTGGTTCTAATCGCGGCTATGGCATTGAATTTTTCAGTTTGGATTAATTAGTTTGAAGTGTTGGGACAAATCGCTCTGCGACGGTCCAATTCATGCCAGGTTGTCCGGTCAAAAATATAAATTTCCTCCAAGTACAAAAATCTCCCAAAATGTCCATATTGCTGCTAACAACAAAACGAGTCTGCTATATTATTACACGCCGAAATAGGTACCGATAGATATCTATAAAAATGCTGGACCTTCAACTTGTTTGTAAAGATAGGTGCTAATACACATTATTTTCTCTACACATTCTATGTTCATAGTAAAAAATGGAAATGGCGTGTTATTTATGGACTCTCTTTAACTACTGTGGTTCTCAGCGTCACATTCTATACTGGACGTGAAATACCGCTTAATTTTTCAAAGAGGCCTCTCATTCAGGCTTGAGGTTCTTTTACGTGTCGTAAATCTACGATACAGGACCAACGGCTTTACTTCCTTTCCGAAGGAAGCCATGCTAAGGATTTTTACACCAGAAAAAATCCACCGTCCTCCGCCGGGTTTGAAACCGCGACCTTCGGTATATGAAGTTAGCATGGTAACCACTACACCACGGAGGGCGACAAATGTTCAAGGTATTATATCGCACCCAAAAATTCGATACTGAGATTTCACCGAAAATATATTATTTAAGACCACCTAAATCCAAAAACTCTGATGTCTTTCATTCACACGACTTTCTCTACACCTCTGCAACAAATTATTGTTAAAAAACTTATTCTTCTATTCACTTCATGCTAATCGAGAACAAATTAGCAGATATAGTCTTATTACTTGCTTCCTTGTAAGTAGAAGCGAAATAAGGGAGTACCATAGGCTAAACTGATAGTCAAAAGCTGGTTGCTATGCGACTTAAGTTCCTTTGTTTGTATGAACACTAGTTGACAAATTCCCGTATAGAAAATGTATGTTTTATTAAAGCTGAAGCCACTAACAAGAAATATCTCACAAAACGATTAACTCCACAAAAAAGTATATGATAGAAATTGTGTGTTTTTTCGTGCCCTACATTTTTTGTGTGGTAAGTTTTTGTCCGTCTTTTACGGTTTAGTATTTACGCAAAAACTCAGCGAGAACAAAGTAGTCTTCAGAGGCTATTCCCAGAAAATTCAAGATATACATTTTATTTGTCAGATAAATATCTTTATAATACGATATTTTAATCAAAATCCTTAGAGCCATTTTTGACAAAATAAAATTTTTCGAAAAAAGTTCCATGTAAAGGGTAGTTAGGGTTGGGGGGATTTTCTTGAAAATCTGCGTGTTAAATCCCTGGATATACTAAACACTAGTACTTTTCCGACTTTTGGTTTTTGAGTTATGTATCGTGTTCACAAACACAAGTGCACATGCACGGATTTTTCTGAAAACGTTTTTTTTTCGATACAGAGGACCCTAAAGCATAGTTCGTGTAGAGAAATTAAAAACAGTATTTTAAAGGGTATTCTGTTGTGGCTAGATTTTTCTTGAAAATTTCATGCCGCTACCTTGGAAGACGCTGAACTTAAACGTCAAACTTGATACTTACATATATGACAGTTGACATTCTAGCCGTGTTTAGTTGCTTGGCAACTCCATGTTAGAAGCCAAGCGTGAGGTTATTGCCAAGAAGCACAATACACTTAACACGACTTTAAGACCGGTCACGTAAAACATTCACTCTGAGGAAGCCAGCAGCGTCTCTTAACTGAAAATTGTGTACAACTAACAAGATAAGAGCCTCTCGTTACAATTTCTATTGTTACCTTCAACTGCACTTCGCGGCAAACAATAAAATACTTATTTTACTTTCTCTACACATACTATGTACATAGTATATAGGGAAGGTATTGTAATGCACCCAATAATTCCATACCGAGATTTTACAGAAAAAACACGTTTTAGACCTCCCTGTATAAAAAAAACTGATGTGTTCCATTCACATGACCTTCTCTACATCTCCGCAAAAACAAAAGTATTAAAAAGCGTATGCTTTTATTTATTTCATGCTAATCAAAAAAAAAAAAAAATAGCACATATAGTCTTATTGCTCGAGTTTTTCAAAGCTGAAAATAAAAACAAGGAACATCTTAAAAAAATCATCTCCACGAAAAAAACGTATATAGCATAGATTGTGTGATTTAATATCCTCTACATTTTCTGTATGTTAAGTTTTTGCCCATCTCTTACGGTTTAGCAGTTATGCAAAATTCCGTAAAATTCATCCAGAATAAAGTAGTCTTCAGAAGCTATTACCAGAAAATTCAAGATATACATTTTATTTGTTATGTGAGAAGTTTTAATTAAAATCGTTAGAGCCATCATTAAGAAAACCAAAGTTGTTGAAAAAAGTTACATGTAAAGGATAGTTGGGTGTAGGTGGATTTTCTTGAAAATCTTCGTGTCGTATCATTGGAAGACACCAAATCTAAATACCAAGTTTGGTTTTTAATGGACTTTTCGTTTTTGAGCTATGCTGCCCACACACACACACACACACACACACACACACACACACACATACAGACGCATATTTTTCCAAAATACTTTTTCTTTTTATTCAGGGGTTCCTGAAACATATGTTTTCGGTGAAATCTCGGTATCGAATTTTTGGGTGCAATATAATACCTTCTCTATGTTCACAGTACGTATAGAGAAAGTAAAAAGCAATTTTGGAACAAGGTCCCCGCGCGCGTGTGTGTCTGTGGACAGCATAGCTCAAAAACGAAAAGTCCGTTAAATACCAAACATCGTATTTAAGTTCAGATCTTTCAAGGATGCGATAGGGACATTTTCATGAAAATCCTCCCACACCCAACAACCCTTTACTCGGAAAAAATTTCGAAAATGCTGATTTTCTCAAAAATGGCTCCAACAATTTTGATTAAAATATCGCATATTAAAGATATTTACCTGACAAATAAATTGTATACTGAATTTTTTGAGAATAGCTTCTAAAGACCTGTTTATTCTGGATGCATTTTGCTTAATTTGGAACAACTATTAAAGCGTAAGCAATAAAAAAAAATTACAATACCAAAATGTAGATCTTTTTAAAATACACAAGTTATATCATACACATTTTTTTCGTGGAACTTACCGTTTTCGAGGTATTCCTTGTTATTAATTTCAATTGTGAAGTACTTACATTTTTCTCACACGGAAGTGTCCGTTTTCCTTTTGTGCTACTCCTGGCCAAGCAAAGAAGCTTTTTGCAATGTCATTCGCATAACGACAGCTTTAAAGCATTTCCCTGTCACTTTAGCCTAGTGCATTCCCTTAGTTCCATTCTACTTATAAGGAACTAAGTAATACAATTCTGCTAATGTTTATCTCGATTAGCATGGTGTTGAAAGAAGAATTATCTTTTGTAAGAAGTTTGCTTGTAGAGTAGCTAGAGAAAGCCATGCGAGTGTAACACATCAGATGTTTATGTATGGAGTTCATCGTTATTGAAATATTCCTTGATATTAGTTTCAGCTTTAAAATACTTATTACTTTCTCTACACGTACTATGTACATAGTGTATAGAGAAAGTATTGTAATGCACCCAAAAATTCCATACTGAGATTTCTCCGTAAATACAAATTTTGGGTCACCTTGAATCCAAAAAAAGGGCTTTTTTGATAAAAGGTCCGTGTGTGTGGGTGTGTGTGTCTGTGGACAGCATAGTTCAAAACCGAAAATACGATGAATACCAAACTTGGTATTTCAGTTTATCTTCCAGGGATGCGACAAGAAGATTTTCAAGAAAATCCCCCTACTCAAAACTACCATTTACATGGAAAACATTTCGAAAAAAATTATTTTCTCAAAAATGGCTCAAACAATTTTGATTAAGATATCGTACTTTAAATATATTTATATGAAAAATAAAATGTATGATCTTGAATTTTCTGAGAATGGCCTGTAAAGATCTTTTTATTCTGCATCAATTTTGTGGAATTTTGTATAAGCGGTTAACTGTAAGAGTTTTACAAAAACTTACTATATACAGAATGTAGATCTCGTGGAATTAGACGTTTCCGAGATATTCCTTGTTGTTGGTTTCAGTTTTAAAATACTTATACTTTTCGCATGTGGGAACTTGTCAACTTCTGGCCACGCAAAGAAACGGATTTCAATCCCATAGCAACTACATTTTAAAACATTTGACTGTCCGTTTAGCCTAGTATATTCCCTATCTCCTTTCTAATTATAAGGAGCTAAATAATAAGACCGTTTTTGTTGATGTTTGTATCGACTAGCATGAATTAAGTAGAAGAATACGGTTTTTAATAATTTGTTACAGAGATGTGGAGAAAGTCATGTGAATTGATCACAGCAGAATTTTTTTTTTTTTTTTTTGAATGACGAGCAACAAGTAGATTAAAAATGTTGGCAAATTGCGGCCCAAAAGCAAGAGAACTATGCTAGCGGGAGTCAAAACTTGATTACGGCTTCATTACGAAGCAGGTCACGACCAGCTTTGAAGTTACCAGTCCAAACGTGTAGCAGGGAAGCATATATACAGGAGCAGTTGAGATTCAGATCACACTTCTGTCCCGTCATGTGTCAAACCACGCCCACATTCATCACAAAACATAAACATAAACGTTCAACTACATACTTAACACACTTAGTCAAGGTGCGGCAGACCCTACTTAAAAAAAAATCTCATTTGTTACATCCACATGACTTTCTCTACATCTCTGCTACAAATTATTGTTAGAAAGCTTATGCTATTTACTTCAAGCTAATTGAGAAAGCATTAGCAGAAATAGTCTTATTACTTGCTTCCTTGTAAGTAGAAATGAAATAAGAGAGTACCATAGGTTAAAGTGATAGTCAAAAACAGGTTCCTATGTGACTGAAGTTCCTTTATTTGTATGGACACGATGTGACAAATTCCGGTATGAAAATAGTATTAAGTTTTTCAAAGCTCAAACGAAGAACTAGGCATTCTTAAAAACGACCAACTCCACGAAAAAAAGTTATATAACATAAATTGTGTGTTTTAATGTGCTCTAAATTTTCTGTATAGTAAGTTTTTGTCTACCTCTTAGGGTTTAACAGTTGAGCAAAAATCAATAAAAATCATACAAAATAAAGAGGTCGTTAAAGGCTACTCAAGATGTACATTTTATTTGTCATGTAAATATCTTAAACATAAGACACTTTAATCAAAATCGTAGGGGCCAAATTAGAGAAAATCAAAATTTTCGAGTTTTTTTTTATGTATAGGATAAGGTTTTATTCGGAGTTTTCCCTTATCCTGAGAAGACGAATGTCGAGTAACTTTAAGCTCCATGGATCTCGAGATCATTTGAGCATCATTTCACCAATCGTCAAATATGACCAACCAGGTTAAAGGACGTTAAGCTAAAAGATGAAATCTCAGCATACTTTTGTGTGGAATACAATTACTTATTTATAATCTATGTACACAGTAAGTGTAGAGAAAGTTAAAAATCTGAATTCTTCCATTCACATGAACTTTCTCTACACCCCTATGTTACAAATTATTGTTAATTAGCTTATTCTTTTATCTACTTCATTCTAATAGAGATAAAAATTAGCACCATTGGTATTATTACTTGGTTCCTTGTAATTAGAAGGGAATGCGTTTGACCAAAGAGATACTCTCAAACATTTACAAGTCGGTCGCTCAGTGAAATAAATGAAGTTAAAAGTCAAATTTCTCAAAAAACAGTCAACACTTTAAAAAAAAAGAAAATTAAGACATGCATTTTGTCTCCTTTAATATAGATTCGTTATTTTAATCAAAATCGTTATAGGCATTTTTCACAGAATAAAAAAAAAATGAATTTTTTTCCATATAAGGGGCAGTTGGTGGAGGGAGGAATTCCTTAAAAATCTTCAAGATGCATCCTACGTAGAGAATAAACACAACTGATGTCCACAGAGATAAACACATACACACACGTTCCTTTTTTACTTTCTCTAGCACCGTATGTACAATGTACATAGGGATACAGAAGTATTGTATTCCACCCAAAAATTTAATGTCGAGATTTCACCGGAAATACACGTCATGGGGTCCCCAAAAAGCAATTTTAGAAACATGTCAGGGTGTGTGTGTGTGTGTGTGTGGTCACCATAACCCAGAAACGAACAGACGGTTAAATACCAACCTTAATATTTAAGTTTGGTATCTTCCAAGGATGCGACACGAAGCTTTTCAAGAAAATCCCCCTACCCCTAACTACCCTTTACATGGAAAAACTTTCGAAAATTTTGTTTTTCTTAAAATTGGTACTAACGATTTTTATTAAAATGCCACATATTAAAGCAATTTCTATCACATATAAAATGTAACTTGAATTTTCTGAGAATAGCTTCTAAATACCTGTTTATTCTGGATGAATTTTGCTTAATTTAGAATAACTAGTAAACCGTAAGAGATATACAAAAACTTACACCACAAAAAATGTACAACTTGTTAGAATACACAGGTTGTCATATACATTTTTTTCGTGGAGTTTTACGTTTTCGAGGTATTCCTTGTTATTAGTTTCAATTGCGAACTACTTATACTTTTCTCAGACGGAAGTGTGCGTGTTTCTTTTGTTCTACTCCTGGCCAAGCAAAGAAGCAATTTGCAATGACAATCGCATAACGACAGCTTTTAAAACATTTGACTATCTCTTAAGCCTAGTGCATTCCCTTAGTTCCAGGCTACTTATAAGGAACTAAATAATAAAGTTCTGCTAATGTTTATCCCGATTAGCATGGTGTTGGAAAAGTTTGTTTGAAAAATAGCTAGATAAAGTGATGTGAATGTCAGACATCATTTTTTTTTTTTTTGACTCAGGGAGACTTCAAGCATGTATTTCCGGGAAATCTCGGGATCGAAATTTTGGGTAGAATAAATACTTCCTCTGTGCACTAAAACTTGTAGAGAAAGTAAAAAATCTGATGTGTTCCATTCACGTGACTTTCTCTATATCTCTACAACAAATTATTGTTAAAACGCTTATGCTTTTATTTACTTCATGCTAATCGAGAAAACATTAGTAGAAATAGTCTTATTACTTACTTCCTTGTAAGTAGAAGAGAAATAAGGGAGTACCATAGGTTAAAGTGATAGTCAAAAGCTTGATGCTATGTGACTGAAGTTTCTTTGTTTGCATGGACTGGAGTAGACAAATTCCTGTATCAGAAAAGTATAGTTTTTCACAGATGAAACCAAAAACAAGAAATATCTTAAAAACGGTCAACTCTACCAAAAAAATGAGACAACACAAATTGTGTGTTTTAACGTCCTCTACATTTTTTGTGTTGTAAGTTTTTGTCCATCTCTTATAGTTTAACAGTTATTCAAAATTTCGTAAAATTCATCCAGAATAAAGTAGGCTTCAGATGCTATTCCCAGAAAATTCAAGATATAAATGTTGTTTGTCGGGTAAATATCTTTAATATACGAAATTTTAATCAAAATCGTTAAAGCCATTTTTACGAAAATCAACATTTTCGAAAAAAGGTTCCATGTAAAAGGTAGTTTGAGGTGAGGGAATTTTTCTAAAAATCTTCGTGTCGCATCCCTGAAAGATACTAAACTTGAATACCAAGTTAGGTATTTTACCGACTTTTCGTTTTTGAGTTAATCGTGTTCACGGACACACAGACCTTTTTGTGAAAATGCTTTTTTTTGGATACAGGGGACCCTAAAACATATATTTCCAGTGAAATTTTGGGTGTAGTGCAATACCTTCTCTATACACTTTGTACATAGTAAGAGTAGAGAAAGTAAAAAGGTTAGAAGTTAAGATATAGTTGTTTCATGTTGGGGAGCGTGAGAGACAGGCTAAAAGGTTTGTAGAGACGAGACAGCTGCGAATAGCCAAACAAAGCAATTGTCAGATGCAGCAGGCCTGGTGCTCGGATATCAATGTTTTGTGTCACGTTGTAGCAGAGGTTAACAACACTTGAATCATCATTAATCACCAGACCAACAATAATTATCATTTCTTGTGCGATCCAATCTGTAATATCGTGATGAGCGCCCGGGATGGCATGCAAAACATCTGCGTTATTAAGTGGGCTTTAACAGCGCTTTTTGTTAGCAAAAACTCTCAGCGGATGTATGCAACAAAATATCTATAATGTTCATCCAATTATGTGGTTAAAACATTTAAAATGTGATGTACAAATCTGATGTGTTTCATTCACATGACTTTCTCTACACGTACAGAGGTAGTATTGCATTCCATCCCAAATTCGATACAGAGATTACACCAGAAATACTTGTTTTGGGTTCCCCTGAATCCAAAAAAAAAAGCTGATGTGTTCCATTCACATGACTTTCTCTATATCTCTATAACAAATTGTTAAAAAGCTTGTGCTTCCATTGATTTTCTGCTAATCGAAAAAAAGGTATCAGAAATACTTATTACTTGCTTCCTTGTAAGTAGAAGTGAAATAAGGGAGTACTATTGGTTAAAGTGATACACAAAAGTTGGTTGCTATGTGACTGAAGTTCCTTTGTTTGCATGGACACAAGTTGGCAAATTCCTGTATGAGAAAAGTATAAGTTTTTATAGCTGAAACAAAAAACAATGAGTATCTAGAAATCGATCAACTCCACGAAAAATATGTATATAAGATAAATTGTGTGTTTTAAGGTGCTCTATATTTTTTGTTTTCTAAGTTTTTGTCCATCTTTTATAGTTTAGCAGTTATGCACAATTCCGTAAAATTCCTCCAGAGAAAGTAGCCTTCAGAGGCTGTTCCCAGAAAATTCATAATATAAGTTTTATTTGTCAGGTAAATATCTTTAATATACGAAATTTTAATTACAATCGTTAAAGCCATTTTTGAGAAAATCAACATTTTCCAAAAAAGATCCTTGTAAAGGGTAGTTTGGGGTGGAGGATTTTTCTCAAATCTTTGTGTCGCATCCCAGGCAGATACTAAACTTAAATACCAACTTTGGTATTTTACCGACTTTTCGTTTTTGAGTTATTGTGTTCACAGACACACGGACACACACACGGACCTTTTTCTGAAAATGCTTTTTTTTGGATACAGGTGGCCCTAAAACATACATTTCTGGGGAAATCTCGGTATCGAAATTTTGGGTGGAGTGTAATACCTTCTCTATACACTATGTGCATAGTAGATACATATAGAGAAAAGTAAGAAGCATTTTTAGAAAAAGGTCAGTGTGTGTACAGCATAGCTCAAAAACGAAAATACCGTTAAATACCAAACTTGGTATTTAAGTTTGGTATCTTCCAAGGATGAATCACGTAGCTTTTGAGAAAAAATATCCCACCCCAAACTACCCTTTATATGGAAAAAAATTCGAAAAAGTCGACTTTCTCAAGAATGGCTTTTAACATCTTGATTAAAATACCATAATAAAAGATATTTACATGCCAAATGTTCTGGGAATAGCCTGTTAAGATCTCTTTATTCTGAATGAATTTTGCTCAATTTTGCGCAACTGGTAAACCGTAAGAGAAAGACACGAACTTAGTACTCAAAAATATAGATCATATTAAAATACACAATTTATGTCATGTACCTTTTCTTCCTGGAATTAACCATTTATGAGTTATTCCTTCTTATTTGTTTCAGATTTAAAATACTTGAATTTTTCTCACACAGAAAGCTGTAAGAACAGATTTCAACCACATGACAACCGACTTTTAAAGGATTTGACTAGAAGAAAAGTTTAAGTATTTTAAAATGAAACTAATAACAGAATATCTCGGAAATTGTTAAGGCCACAGAAAAAAAAAAATTGACACAATTATAAGCTTTAAGGATATATTCATTTTTATATGCTAACTCTAAATCCGTCGCCCTGCGTGGTGTAGTGGCTAGCATGCTAGCCTGTAAATTCCCAAATTGTATTTAAACCTTGCAGAGGATGATGGATTCTTTGGGACGTAAAGGTTCTTAGCATGAACTCCTTAGAAGGGAATTTAAGTCGGTAAAGCCATGTAGCGTTTATTTATACGTAAAAGAACCCCATACTTTGAGAGAGGAAGGCTCCTGGACAAATTCAATCATTTCATGTTCGGCATGTCGTGATTTAGTCATACAGTGCCATCTGTGGGCAACGAACCGATCCCTCGTCACCATGGCACATAGCGGCAACTACTAGAAATTCAAATCCGAACACAGAAACACCGTTACGATACCCTATGCTGCACTTAAAAAGCTACAGAAAATATCAGACTTAGACCATATCTTACGATTTACCAGTTGTATCCTAACCCTAGCGAAACTGAGTTATAGTGTGGGTATCCAAACCAGCCCTTCATTTCACATCATATACATACAGGATGTTAATGATCCATACCGAAATATTTTCACAGAATACGTAGATTACTTAAGTAATTTGAGATAGGAGACTTATGGTGTGTTTATTGAAATTTCGAAGTAACGGCTATAAGTTTCTGAAGTGCTAGTACGCCACGTGTCGCGGCACTTCGTCGGAATGAAAAAAATATTTACTCTATGACAAGAATTGAACTCATGACCTTTGGGACAGCTTTCCGCGTTACGCATTAAGCCACCAGAGCAGTTGAAAAAAACGCCTCCAGAGTAGGCTCCATAACTCAAGAACGTAGTTAATGAATGCTCAGTGTCGCACTGTCAAGTCATTAGTTCGAGATTTTACAGATTTTTACGGCATTAAATCTTGAGAACGCTAGTAACGAGATGCTAAAAATCGACATTTCTATACCCGGGCAGCAGTTTTAAAGACATTCTAACCCATTTTTTCAATCTGCTTTGCTTTAACACCGACTTATCAGCACCTGATACCCACACGTTTAACGTTATGTTTATCCGGGGACCATGCATCGCCGATCTCAATTTACTTATATCAGTCACGTGCACAATCTCGCAAATTATTTCGGTGTAATTCATTAACACTATTAAGTGGTTGTTTTTATGTATAAGCCAGCCAAGGCGAGTGCAGTCCTGTACCGGGGAGCGCCACATGTACATGTAATGCCTTCCCTGCTCGCCTGTACAGTCCAGTTGGGAAAGTGCGAGCGATAGTTCATGATGGCATTTCCCTTGAGCGTGTTAAAATCGTGTATACATTCATATCATAAGCAATCAAATATACTCTAAAATCCATTACGATACAATAAATGTTTACATCTCTTTCACTCTCTCGCGTGCTCGGTGACATCTGCCTCACTTGCCGTGTCGGTCTCCGATCCAGGGACCGTTTCTTCTCCCGATTCAGCATTGCTGTCCAATTCTTTCCATTTCTCCCTCCATTATACATGTCCATTTCAACATGTTTCTTGGATATTTTTCAGCTTCTGAGCAGAACCCTTCCAGTCATTTGTTGTTGTTGACCCAATAGCATTCTTAAAATAATGTTTTTTTTAACCATTACGTCACAGCTTTCTGTCAGTAAATTTCGTTTATCTTTGCACTTTTAGGTTTCAATATTTTCCTAAGCGTTCTTATACATCCAAAGAAATTAATCTCCTTCTTGCAAAAGTTTAATAAATTTTCCAGGATTTCTTTTTACTTTCTCTAACCCTATATGTACAATGTACATGGGGATAGAGAGGTATTGTAATGCACCCAAAATTCGATGCCGAGATTTCACCGGAAATATATGTTTTGGGGTCCCTTAAGTCCAAAAGAATCATTTAAAAAAAAAATGGTCCGTGTGTGTGTGTGTGTGTGTGTGTGTGTGTGTGTGTTTGTGGGCAGCATAGACACAAAACGAAAAACCGTTAAATACCAAACTTGGTATTTAGGTTTAGTATCTTCCAAGGATGCGACAAGAAGATTTTCAAAAAAATCCCTCCACCACAAACTACCCTCCACAAGGAAAAACATTTCGAAAGTTTTGATTTTCTTAATAATGGCTGTAACGATTTTGATTAAAATCCCGTATATTAACGTTATTTATATCCGAAATAAAATATATTTCTCGAATTTTCTGGGAATAGCCGCTGAAGACCTCTTTATTCTTGATGAATTTTGCCGAATTTTGCTTAACTGCTAAACCGTAAGAGATGGACAAAAACTCACTTCACAAAAAATGTACATCACGTCAAAACACACAATATATGTCTTAAATTTCTCTTGTGGAGGTAACCGTTTCCGAGATATTCCTTGTTATCGGTTTCAATTGCGAAGTGCTTAAACTTTTCTCAGACAGGAAGTTTTCGTTTTTCTTTTGTTCTACTCCTGGCCAAGCAAAGAAGCGATCTGCAAGGACAATCGCATAACTATAGGAATAGGATAGAAAATTTGACTATCACTTTAGCCTAGTGAATTACCTTAATTTCCTTTTACTTATAAGAACTAAGTAATAAGATCAATCTGTTAATGTTTATTTCGATTAGCATTATATAGAAAGAAGAATAATCTTTTGTAGGAAGTTTGTAGAACAGTTAGAGAAAGTCATGTGAGTGTAACACATCAGATTTTTAGCCTCGTAACATTCCTGATATTTTCTTCTAATGACACACACGCCCATAAATGGCTTTGTTGAAATAGGTTTAGAAACCTTATAAAGTGACGTAAGTTTGCTCGTCCCACCTTCTTCAAGCAGGCCCTCCTTTCTAATATTGCATATCGTTGTCTTATTCTAACCGATAGAAGCGACAAGTTCATTAGAATTTATAATATGTATTTTCTGTGCTCCTTTCTTCTCTTCGTCACAAAACTTAAGAACATTATAAATCTTTCCATTTAATCACAGTCACTGAAATATTTCACAGACTAGTCTCAGATAACTTGTACCGGCTGGGTGGATACAAAAGTAAGTTAACCTGAAACTCAAAACTTAAGAATTGCAATGGGCCAATTTTTATGCCCGTGAGTGTACCCATATATTTTATCACAGAAGTACAGATTTACGCTACGCCATTTGCGTGCACGGGCTACCGAAGACAGAGTTTGATATTCAACTGTCAGTTGGAACACGCAATTACAAGCAGCACCTAAGACAAGAATCCCAAACGTTGTTCCTAAGGCACGTGACTCGAGTACTAACGACGTTGTGCGACGCCGGAGGAGGTCATTATCGACGTTTCTTCCTCCCCCCATCTCGATCTTAACGATTGATTTCTGTCGAGATGTCTGCGGACCTTCTGTCTCCTGGCAGTCTGTACTTCGAGGTATTTCAGTCTGTGTATCTTATTTTAACTCTCTCAACCACGTGCGCATAGGTACAGAAGCCACTGCATTCCTTCCGCATCACTTTCTCTACATCTCTGTAACAAATTATTATTAGAAAGCTCCTTCTTCTATTTACTTCATGCTAATTGAGATAAATGGTCTTCTTATTTGCTTTCTTGTAAGGGAAGGGAAATAAGGGAATGTTTATATGGTCAGAAATTGAAATATTTCTGTATCAGAAAACTCTAAGTATTTTAAATGTAGTAATATCCAGGAATATCTCAATGACGGCAAACTCTACGAAAACAAAATTGCGTATGATATAAATTGTGTTTTAAGTAGATCTATATGTACATAGTGTATAGAGAAGGTATTGTATTGCACCCAAAAATTCGATACCGAGATTTCACCAGAAATGTACGTTTCGAGACCCCCTGAATAAAAAAAAACATTTTTAGAAAACTGTCTATTTGTATGTGTGTGTGTGTGCAGCTTAGCTCAAAAATGAAAGCCCATTAAAACCAAACTTGGTATTTAAGTTTGGTATCTTCCAAGGATGCAACACGAATCTTCAAGAAAATCCCCTCACTCCTATCTTTTATATTTAAAATGTTTCGAACATTTTTCATTTTTTTAAAAATGGCTCTAATGATTTTGATTAAAATCTCTTATATTTAAGATATTTACTTGCCAAATAAAACGTATATCTTGAATTTTCTGGAAATAGCCTCAAAATACCTCTTTATTCTAGATGATTTTTATTGAATTTTGCATAACTGGTAAAACATAAAGAGATTGAAAAAAACTTGCTACACAAAAAATGTAGATCTTGTTAAAATACACGAGTAACATCATATTCATTTTCTTCGTGGTGCTTACCGTTTTCTAGGTATTCTTGTTATTGGTTTCAGCTTTAAAAATGTTATACTTTTCTCATGCAGAAATTTGTCAACTCCTATCCATACAAACAAAGACACGTCAGTCACATAGCAACCAGCTTTTGACTATCACTTTAATATATGGTACTCCCTTATTTCGCTTCTACTTACAATGAAGCAAGTATTTCTGCTAATTTATTCTCGTTTAGCATGAAGTAAATAGAAGCATAAGCTTTTTAACACAATAATCTGTTGCATAGATGTAGAGAAAGTCGTGTGAGTGGAACACATCAGATGTTTTGTATAGTAAGTATTCGTCTATCTCTTACGATTTTCCAGGTATACAAAAGTAATCAAGAATGATCTTCAGAGCTATTCCGGGAAAAATCAAGTTATACATTTCGTTTATCATAGAAATATCTTAAACATAAGGAATTTTAATCAAAATCGTTAAGAGCCATTTTTGAGAAAAACAGACTTTTTGAATATTTTTTTCATGTAAAGGGTAGTTGATGGTGGCGGGATTTTCTTCAAAATCTTCCTGTCACATCCTTGGAAGATTCTACACTTAAATACTAAGTTTGGTATTTAACGTACTTTTCGTTTTTGGGCTATGCTGCACGCGCACACACACACACACACACACACACACACACGGACAATTTTGTAAAAATGCTTCCTTGGATTTAGGGGATCTCAAAACATATATTTCCAGTGAAATATCGGTATCGAATTTTTAGTGCCATACAATACATTCTCTATACATTATGTACATAGTACGTGTAGAGAAATAAATAAATTAAGCACTGCAATTATGATATTGACAGACAACAAATAATTGCGCAATGCACGGAGGTTTCATTAGAAGTACAGTCTGGGCTAAAATCGGAGTGAGGTATGGAGCAATACATCAAAACAGGGACTCGCGTCGATTACACTAGGAGCATGGAGGAGTACAAAAATTGCTGACGAGAATGGTATGAGAATCTGTCCCATTTGCGAGGAGGACTCATATCTTGGCAAGATGTAGGTGTACGGAGGAATGGCGGGAAAAAGATTTACAGTGATTCTTTTCCACCGTGAATGTAGAGCTAGAAGCATGTTGGACGTTACTGGCAGGCACGGAAGACGTGGAGGGCTAGGTAAATTTATACTTAAGGCAAGACAGCTGAGATCTGAGAAGACTGCCAATAGAGAAGAGGGATAAGAACAACTAAACAAAAGTAACCACAATGTTTTACATACTTGTGTTTTAGTTCATATTTCTCTTAAGTATATTTGTCTATTATAATAGGGTATATTAATAAATCTGAATAAGGTTTACTCTGTGTTGTAAATTTAAGTTTCGTGTTTACTTTTAATTCTTTGTTGTTTTTGTTGCTTTACATTCTCTACACATACTATGTACATAGGTATGGAGAGGGTATTGTAGAATCTAAAAAATTCCATACCGAGATTTCACCGGAAATACATGTTTTGAGACCCCCTGAATGCAAAAAAATAGAAAAAAGTCTGTGCATCTGCCTGTGCGTGTGCAGCGTAGCCCAAAAAATGAAAATGCCGTTAAATACCAAACTTGATACTTAAGTTTGGTATCTTCCATGGATGCGACACGAAGATTTTCAAGAAAATCCCACCCCAAACTACTCTTTACATGGAAAAAAGTTCGAAAATTTTGATTTTCAAAACAATGGGTCTAACGACTTTGATTAATATCTCTTATATTTAACAATAGCTACATGTCAAATAAAAAGCATATCCTCAATTCTCTGGGAATAGCCTCTAAAGACATCCTTATTCTGAATGAATTTTATAGAATTCTGCATAACTGGTAAATTGTAAGAAATAGACTAAAACTTACTTCACAAAAAAGTAGATCACGATAAAACGCACAATTTATGTCATACATTTTTGCCATAAAGTTGGTCGTTTTTTTGAGGTATTCCTAGTTAATGGTTTCAGGTTTAAAAAACTTATACTTTTCTCTTACGGGAATTTGTCAACTCCTGTCCATACAAACAAAGGAACTTCAGTAATATAGCAACCAGATTTTAACTTATGACACTCCCTTATTCCACTTCTACTTACAAGGAAGCAAGCAATAAGACTATTTCTGCTACTTTTTTTGCAAAGGGCATGAAGTAAATGGAAGCATAGGCTTTCTAACAATAATTTTTGCACAAATGTAGAGAAAGTAATGTGAATGGAAAACAAGTTTTTTTGAATTGAGGATCTCAAAACATGTATTTCCGGTGAAATCACGGTACTGAATTTTTGGGTGCAATACAATACCTTCTCTATACACTATGGATATTGTACGCGTGGATAAAGTAAAAAGTTGATCAGTATTTGAGGTAAAGTGACATGGCCAATAATTACAGGATGATTAGCGTGTGCGCCCAACAATCGAGGCGCTGGGTGACCACTCTGGCAGCTCCTTTGACGCAGGTAGTCCCCGAGTCCTAAATGCCCACTCAGTCACTAATCCGATGTGTCTGGTATCAAAGGATGTCCGCTTCTGTGCCTTGATTAACGGAGTCACATCGCCGTTTGCTCCGTATCAAACAGGTTCATGCTCCATTGATAATGTTCTCTGAATGCACCAGTAATTACCTGATCATACATCTGTACAGAGTCCATGACGACACACGGGGCATAACAGCCAACTTTCTCACCAGGAGACTTTAATGAGTGGGTAAGAAACGAAATGTTCACGGTTTTCCGGATATCTCGAAAACAATTCAACATTCTTACTTTCTCTAGCAGTATGCACAATGTACATAGCAGGTAGAGAAGGTATTGTATTCCAGCCAAAAGTTTGTTACACACATTTCACTGGAAATAAAATTTTTTAAAGTCCCTTGAATCCAAGAAAAGAAAAATCTGATGTGTTCCACTCACATGACGTGCTCTACATCTCTGTAACAAATTACTGTTAAAAAACTTATGCATCTATTTACTTTATGCTAAAAGAGAAAAAATTTGCAGAAATAGTCTTATTACTTGCTTCCTTGTAAGTAGAAGGGAAATAAGGGAGTACCATAGGTTAAAGTGATAGCCAAAAGCTGGTTGGTATGTGACTGAAGTTCCTTTGTTTGTATGGACGGGAGTTGGCAAATTCCAGAATGAGAAAAGTATGTTTTTAAAGCTAAAACCAAAAACAATTAACTCCGGGAGGAAATGTATATAACATTAAATTGTGTGTTTTAATGTGCTCTGCAATTTGTGTGTGGTAAGTTTTTGTCCATCTCTTACGGTTTAGCAGTTATGCAAAATTCTGTAAAATTCATCTACAATAAGGTAGTCTTCACAAGCTATTCCCAGAAAATGTCTTAAATATGCGATATTTTAGTGAAATCGTTACAGCCATTTAGGAGAAAATCAAAATTTTCAAAAGGGGTGTGGGGATTTTCTTGAAAATCTTCGTGTCGCATCCTTGGAAGATAACAAACTTAAATACCAAGTTTGGTAGTTAACTGCCTGTTCATTTTTGAGCTATGCTGCCCACACACACTCACACACATACATACACACTCACACGGATATTTTTCTAGAAATTCTTTCTTTGGATTAAGGAGGTAATAAAACACATATTTCCGGTGAAATCTCGGTATCGAATTTTTGGGTGCATTACAATACCATCTCTATACACTATGTACATAGTACGTGTAGAGAAAGTAAACAGATCGATGAGACACGAAGATGTTCAGGAAAATCCGCCACCCAAACTATCCTTTATTTTACGCAAAAATGGCTTTGATTAAAATACCCTATATTAATTATATTTCGTTGCTAGCACCTTACCCTCCCCATATTTAGGATTGACACTCCCCTAGGACTTACAAGAGGGTGCCTAGAGGTCACAAGCCTGTCCAGTACGAAACCATAGAATGGAGAACCTGGAACGAGTAGTCGACATGAGCGTGAGGAGGTGGATGATATGAAATGCAAGCGAAATGGATGATAGGAAAGCTGATGATGGAACAATTGATGAAACAAGTGACGGGGGAAACCGAAGGCCCCAGAAAAAACCTGCCCAGACGCCGTTTCGTAAGCCACAAATCCCACATCCGGGAATTGGGATGGAAAACAGGCCGCTTAGATGATAGACAAGCGATCTAACCACTCGGCCACCGCGCCGCCTAAGGACATTTATATGACAAATAAAATGTGCAACTTGAAGTTTATGGGAATAGATCCTGAAGATAATTTTTAAGGGGATTAACATTTTAAAGGATAAAATTATAAGGTAAGCGATTTATTAAAAGGCTTATGTGAATTTAGAATTTGTTATTAATTTAAGGATGTTAAAATTCAATATTTGTTTTTTTTTTATAATTTTTAATTTTTGTTTAATTTATATACTAGAATGTTAAATTTAATGTTTCTGCTCATTCTGATGATTTTTTTCCCTTCTGTAGCTTAACGTCCTTTAACCTGGTCGGTCATATCGGACGATGAATTCAATTGATGAAATGATTCTCAAATGATCTCGTGGTCCATGGCCCTTAAGGTGACTCGACATTCGTCTTCTCAGGATAAGGTAAACCCGGAAGAAAAACCTTATCCGGGTAACTCACCATAAGTGAGACTGGAACTCACGACCTTTTGAATGTGAAGCAAACACGCTATCACCACACTACCCAGGCGGGCTGACTGATGATTTGTTTAACTGGTAAACCGTAAGAAATACAGATATCGTCAAAGCATAGAATTTATTTCATACAATCTTTTGAAGACTTAACTATATCTGAGATATTCCTTGTTATTGGTTTCAGTTTAAACTACTTAACATTTCTCACACTGGATTTAGTCAACACCTGATCGTACACAGAAAGGAATTTTAATCACATAGGTAACAACTTCTGAAAATCTGAGTGTACCATTTACATGACCTTCTCTACATCTATGTAACAAACTATCTTTAAAAATCTGATATATTACTCTCACATAGCTTCTACAAAAGAGTATTCTTCTTTGTACACAATGCTAATCAAGATAAACGTTAGCAGAATGATATTACTTAGTTCCTTATAAGTAGAAGGGAATAAGGGAATGCACTATGCTAAAGTGATTGTCAAATGTTTTAAAAGCTACCGTTATGTGATTGTCATTGCAAATCAATTCTTTGCTTGGCCAGGAGTAGAACAAAAGAAAAACAGACACTTCCTGTCTGAGAAAAGTTTAAGTACTTCACAATTGAAACCGATAACAAGGAATATCTCGAAAACGGTTACCTCCACAACAAAAACGTAAAGGATAAAAATTGTCTGTTTTGTCATGAGGTACATTTTTTGTGCAGTGAGTTTTTTTCTATCTCTTACGGTTTAGCAGTTAAGCAAAATTCATCCAGAATAAAGAGGTATTCAGAGCCTATTCCCAAAAAATTCAAGATGTACATTTTATTTCGGACATAAATAGCTTTAATATACGGGATTTTAATCAAAATCGTTAGAGCCATTTTTAAGAAAATCAAACTTTTCGAAATGTTTTCCATGTAAAGGGTAGTTTGTGGTTTGGGGGAAGTTTTTGAAAACCTTCGTGTCGCATCCTTGGAAGATACTAAACCTAAATACCAAGTTTGGTATTTAACGGCCTTTTTGTTTTGGGGCTATGCTCTCCACAGACACATACATACACGGACCTTTTTTTAAAAATGCTTTTTTCGGACTCAGGGGACACCAAAACATATATTTCCGCTGAAATCTCGGTATCAGATTTTTAGGTGCATTACAATACCTTCTCTATCCCTATGTACATTGTACATATGGGGCTAGAGAAAGTAAAAGCTTTTTCTTCTCTTATGTACATTATGATAATCAAGATATACATTATCAGAAACGGCCTTATTACGAAACCGTTAGTCGGCCTCGCTAATTTGACTATTGTTATTTCCATCAATTGTTAATTAGTTAATATATTTTGGAGTCTTAATAATCAATTGTTTCATTATTTAGAAGTGTAAAGCTTGCTTCTAGTAAGCTCAGCTCAGAGGTGTTTACCCAAACTTGGCTATTGGAGAGGGGAAAGTTCTTTTTGAGAAATTTCTCTATTGTCAGTCACGTACATGGTGCATGTGCGTGCAATAGAGAAATAAGTGATGGTGAAGACCCAAATTGTAGTGAAATGAGTCTTTTTCCAATGTGTGATGTTGGTCACGTGGATGTTCTGATGCATTCTGTGTAGAAAATGATGCATTGTGGGCCACATCAACGTCAAGTTCGCGGTCTTTCTGATTGGTATGACAGTAAATCTACTATATAAGTAGGAGATTGTAGGATCTCAGGGCACTCAGTTATGAACGTCAAGACACCCGCAGTTATACTCATCAAGGCACTCAAACACACTCAGTCGCTATGTACGTGTAACTGTTAAGTTCAAGGCGCATACTGGTTATAAGATTGTTAACACGGTTTGAGAGTGATAAGTGAACAAGTAATACGTTTATTAAGTGAAGTTAATGGACGTCGTTAAAGAAGGAAAGCTCCTAGAAATAATTGCAGTTAAGATTGTAAAGCAAAGTGCTTGTCGACACGTCTTCTAAACAGAAATAAACGAATAGTTGAAATAAAAGTGTGAGTTAACTATTTCGTAAGATCACTCCCAAGTTACCCTCATTGCTTCCACCCGAGTGAGTCAAATGCAAACCACCGGTAGTGGATCTTGTGAACAAAGTACGTGGAGATCTACTCTTTGGTATTGGAGCGAGTCTAGAGGCAACTGTCAACGCAAGAGCAACACCAACTCCATGCTTGACTCTTAAAAGGGGTGTTAAATAACACTGTATACTTTGCATATACAACTTGGTGCGTTATGTCCGCTTGACAACCATCACGTGGGACAATAAACCCGCCGCAATTACTTAGTTCCTTATAAGTAGAAGAGAAACAAGAGAATACACTAGGTTAAACTCAAATTCATACTTTCTCTACACGTACTATATAATTTATAAAAAGGGTATTGTAATCCACCCAAAAATTCAATACTGAGAGTTCGTCATAAATAAACGTTTTATAGTCCCCTGTAACAAGAAAAAAACCCATTTTTAGAAAAAGGTCCGTGAGCCTGTGAACACTATAACTCAAAGCGAAAAGTCGATAAATACCAAAGTAGGTATTTCAGTTTAGTATCTTCCAGGGCTGCGACACGAAGATTTTCAGAAAGAGTCCCCACCCCAAACTACCCCGTACATGACAATAATTTCGAAAAGTTTGATTTTAACAAAAATTGCTGTAACGATTTTGATTAAAATACCGTATATTAAAGACATTTATACGGCCAATAAAATGTATATCTTGAATTTTCTGGGAATAGCCCCTAAAGACCTCTTTATTCTGAAAAAGAATTCTGCATAACTGGTAAACCGTAAGTGATACAAAATCTTATTACAGAAAAAAATGTAGATCTCGTTATAAGACAAATTCTATATCTATACGTTTTCTTCGTGGAGTTCACCATTTCTGATATATTCCTTGTTATTCGATAGCTGGCAAATGGGCAACGAAAATAGTTATAACGTCGTGAATAAAGTAAAAAAACGACTATATGATACCAACAGACAGGAAATAGAATCTGAATGTAGAAACAAACCGTCATTGCAGTTACAAAAGGAAATAAATAATTTGGGTGGGGTAAAGAAACATATATTTTAAAATAGGGTATGAAAGAAAGGTGAGGAATAGCGTGGCTCAGGCGGGAGGCGGGAAAAACCATAAGGTAATTGATGAAGCTGGTTTTGCCCATCATGCGGGAATCAGGAAGACTGGGCGCATATTTTGGCAGATTGCGCGGAGATGGAGGATGCTAGGAAAAATTATTGCCGGAAATATTTTTAGCTTCAAACAGACGAAGGGCAGCATTCTGAGATTTGATTCTAAACAGTCAAAACTGGCCAAGTCTGGGCACATACTTATGGAAGTTCGTGCACTAAGAGAGAAAATATTTGTGTAAATATTGCATAGACTTATTTGGTGTTTGAGTAATCTATATGTGTGAATACGTGGTGTGGTTGTGAGTGCAAGTGTGTGTGTGTGTGTATTCCCAATGCTGTTAAGATATATAAAATAGATATGTAGGTAATATTTTAAATTCAAATATTTTTAAACATCATGTACGGTCACCCAATCCGAGCACTTGTGTGACGCAAATATGGTATTATTGTAAACTTATTGTATAGAGAAAGTATTATATTCCACCCAAAAATTCAATACCGAGATTTTACAGCAAATATATGTTTTGCGGTTCCCTGCGTCCAGGAAGTGCATTTTTACTTTCTGTAGCCCCGAATGTACAATGTACATAGTGGATAGACAAGGTATTGTATTCCACTCAAAAATTAGATGTTGAGATTTCGCTGGAAATGTGTCTTTGGGTTCTGTGAGTCTGAAGAAGGCATTTTTAGAAAAAGGTACGTACATGAGTGCGTCTGTTCGAATACACCGTTAAATACCAAACTTGGAATTTATATTTATTATCTTCAAAGGATGCGACAAGAAAATCCCCACCCCACCCACAACTAGCCTTTACATGGAAAATGTTTGATTTTCTCAAAAATTGCTCTAACGATTATGATTAAGTACCTGTATTAAATATATTTACCTCACATATAAAATCTCTATATTCATTTGGGGATTGCTGTCAAAAGCTTCGCGTCGCATCCCTGGACCTAAATACCATGCTTCGTATTTTATGTTTTTGAGTTATCGTGTTCACGGAAAAACGGACACACATACACACACTTACGGATATTTTTCTGAAAATGCTTTTTTTGGTTACAGGGGACCCTAAAACATATATTTCCGGTGAAATCTCGGTATCGAATTTTGGGTGGAGTGCAATACCTTCTCTATACACTATGTACATAGTACGTGTAGAGAAAGTAAAATGAATAAAACCTCATTTGAGGAAAGTAGGCAACCTTAGGTGACAGTAATTTATCAGATACGCATATGAGTAGAATGCAATATTCAAATTTGAAAGCTAATTTAACAAAAAGTATCCAGCTTTAATGCCACTATGTATTTTAATGACCGTAAAAGATTTACTGCCAATTACGTGGTCCACAGAAAGAATCTCATAAAAATGAAAGTGAACCGAAGCAAGGATGTGGCTTGAAGACAAGGAGGAAGAAAGGGAGAGACGATATTGGGGGGAGTTATAAATCATGGTTTGGGGGAAAGAGATAAAGTGACGGAAGAGAGAGGAATCTTGATAAAAACAAGAAAGTAAGCTGTCGAAAACGTGAAAAAGAATGGAGTTGAAGAAGACACCTACAAAGACAACAAAAACATCAACTGAAGGAAGAAAATGATGATCAACGATACGCGACAACCCAGGTCGTTTCCAGTATCAGTTATTCCCTCCTTCACTTTATCTATAGCTTTCCTATACAGTATTGGATTCATAAAAAATCTGATGTGATCCATTCACATGACTTCCTCTACCTCTCTGCAACAAAGTATTGTTAAAAAGCTTATGCTTCTATTTACTTCACTTTAATCGAGAAAAAAATTAACAGAAATAGTCTTATTACTTGCTTCCTTGTAAGTAGAAGCGAAATAAGGGAGTACCATAGGTTAAAGTAATAACCAAAAGCGGGTTGCTATGTGACTGAAGTTCCTTTGTTTGTATGGACACGACTTGACAAATCCCTGTATAAGAAAAGTATGTTTTTTTTAAAGCTTGAACCAATAACAAGGAATATCTAAAAAACGATCAGCTCCACGAAAAAATGTTTATAAAATAAATGGTGTGTTTTAACGTGATCTATATTGTTTGTGCAGTAAGTTTTTGTCTATCCCTTACGGTTTACCAGTTATACCAAATTTAGTAAACAGATCCTTAGAGACTATTCGGCATATACATTTTATTTGACATGTAAATATCTTAAATATAAGAGATTTTAATCAAAATCGAAATGTTTTCGATGTAAAGGGTACTTGGGGGTGGGGGGATTTTCTTGAAAATGTTCGAGTAGCATCCTTGCAGGATACCAAACTTATATACCAACTTCGAGCTATGCCGTCCACAGACATACATGGACATTTTTCTAAAAATGCTTTTTTTTTTGGGATTCAGGGGGAAGCTAAACATGTATTTTCGGTGAAGTCTCGGTATCGAATTTTTGGGTGGAATGCAATACTTTCTCTATACACTATGTACATAGAACGTGTAGAGAAAGTAAAAACATGTCTTTCTCTGCCTGTTCAACAAACTATTATTAAAAATCTGATGTGTTCCATTCACGTGACCTCCTCTACATCTCTGTAACAAATTATTGTTAAAAAGCTTATCTACTTCATGCTAATTGAGATAAACATTAGCAGAAATTGTCTTATTACTTTCTTCCTTGTCAGTAGTACACTAGCCTAAAGAAATTCCTTGTAGTTGGCTTCAATTTTAACCTACCGATCTTTTCTCAACCCGGAAAAAATCAGTTTCATATCTCTTTTGGTTTACTTCTGGCCATAGATAGAGAACCGATTTTCCTGAAAATCTTTGTGTCGCATCCCTGGAAGATACCGAACTTAAATACCAAGTTTGGTATTTTACAGACTTTTCCTTTTTGAGTTATCGTGTTCAGACACACTGACACAAACACGGACGTTTTTCTGAATTTTATTTGGGATACAGGGGACCCTAAAATATATATTTCCGGTGAAATCTTGGTATTGAATTTTTGAGTGCAATAACTTCTCTATACACTATGTACATAGTACGTGTAGAGAGAAGTGAAAATACTTGAAAGTCGTTTCTCAGAAAGCTGATGTGTTCGCGCGTAACGAAAGCTGAGGATATGAGATTTTTGGTTGATTTCTTTTGAATTAGGAGTATGGTGGGTGCTTTTTAAATTACAGCAGCCAGGGCCGACTAGGGCTGGTGACATCGCCTCTGGGCATATAGATAGAAGAGTGATTGATGACAAGCAAAACGGGAGATGTCTTCAAAACACACATCAATCATACTGTTTTTTCAGCGTCTCTTTTTTAATGTGACATGCCGCGCAAATAATACGTTATCGTACAGCTGAAGGTCACACACACGCGTAGCATTAGCTCTTTCTTTTTACTTTCTCTACACGTACTACAGAGAAGGTATTGCAACCCACTAAAAAATTAGATACCGAGATTTCAACGGAAATACATGTTTTAAGAACTCCTCAGTCCAAACAAATTTTAGAAACATGTCCGTGTGTGTGTGTGGGAGAGGGCAGCATAGCTCAAAAACGAAAAGTCCGTTAAAAACCAAACTTGGTATTTAGGTTTAGTATCTTTCAAGGATGCGACACGGAGATTTAAAAAAAAACACCACAATGGGGAAAAATATTCGTAAATTTTGATTTTCTCAAAAACTGCGTAACAATTTTGATTAAAATATAATATATATATTACAGATATTTACCTAACAAATAAAATGTATATTTTTTTGGGTAGTGTTTAACACCCGCTTTTACTACCATGGCACCGCAGGTGATGACACTGGTGGAATGAGAAGACGGGAGAAATCGGAGAACCCCTGCGCCGTTTTGTCCACCACAAATCTTACATGCGGTTGCTTGGGATCGAACCCGGACTGTAGAGGTGACAGGCGAATGGTCTGACCACTCGGCCAGGCGCGGCTCTGTATATCTTGAATTTTCTGGGAATAGTCTCTGAAGACTACTTTATTCTGGATGAATTTTACAGAATTTTGCATGGCTGCTAAACCGTAAGTGATGGAGAAAACCTTACCACACAAAAAATGTAGAGCACATTAAAACATATAATTTATATTATATACTTTTTTTTTTGTGAAGTTGATCGTTTTTGAGATATTCCTTTTTTTGGTTTGTTTAAAAAACAAACTTTTCTCATACAGATTTGTCAACTCGTGTCCATACAAACAAAAGAACTTCAGTCACCTAGTAACCAGCTTTTAACTATTACTTTAACCTATGATACTCCCTTATTTCTCTTCTGCTTATAAGAAAGCAAGTAATAAGACCATTTCTGCTAATTTTTTCTTAAATTTTCTAATTAAATAAATAAAAGCATTAGCTTTTTAAGAATAGTTTGTTGTAGAGATGTACAGAAAGTCATGTGAATGGAACAGATCAGCATTTTTGGATACTTGTATACCTTTTTCTTAGAAAGTATGAGAGCTGGAAAGCTGAAATTTTCAGCACATATATACAACGCATAGTTGAAGTTTCTGAAAACCACAATCGTGGTACATATTGATCATATTAAGAAAGGGACAACATTGAACATTTTTTTTTTGAATTTGCAAATGTACTTATTTTTTAATGTCTACTGAAATTGTATCTTAGCTAAATAATTGAGGTTCAGAAGATAGCTGATGATACTAAGAACAAGCATGCAAAAGTGTGATTATGTATTGCAAGTAGTATCAGAGAAAAATGTACATGAATTCAAATGTCTTAGTTTTAGTACTTTTCTGCTGAATTAAATACTTTTTACTTTCTCTAACCCCATATGTACATTGTACATAGGGATAGAGGAGTATTGTATTCCACCCAAAAATTCAATGGGGAGATTTCACCGGAAATACATGTTTTAGGACCCCCTGAATCAAAAAAAATAATTTTCATAAAAAGGTCCGTGTGTATTTAGTTCTGTTTGTATGTCTGTGAACAGCATAGCTCAAAAACGAAAAGACGGTGAAATACCAAACTTCGTATTTTAGTTTGGTAGCTTCCAAGGATGATTTTCAAGAAATTCCCCCCCACCTCTAACAACCTCTTACATGGAAAAATTTCCGATTTTTTTTTTTTTTTTTTTAAAAATTGCTATAACGATTTTGATTATAATACCACATATTAAAGCCATTTCTATCAAAAATAAAATGCATATCTTGAATTCTATGGGAATAGCTTCTAAAGACCTGATTATTCTGGATGAAGTTTGCTTAGTTTGGCATAACTAGTAAACCATAAGAGGTAGAAAAAAAAACTCACTTTACAAAAATTGTATGCCTTGTTAAAATACACAAATTATGTCATATACATTTTCTTCGTGGAGCTTACCATTTTCGAGGTATTCCTTGTTACTAGTTTCAATTGTAAAGTACCTATACTTTTCACAGACGGAAGTGTCCGTTTTTCTTTTGTTCTACTCCTGGCCAAGCAAAGAAGCGATTTGCAATGACAATCGCATAAGGACGGCTTTTAAAACATTTGACTATCACTTTAGTCTAGTGCATTCCCTTAGTTCCAGTCTACTTATAAGGAACTAAGTAATAAAATTCTGCTAATGTTTATCTCGATTAGCATGGTGTTGAAAGAGGAACTATATTTTGTAAAAAGTTTGCTTGTAAAGTAGCTAGAGAAAGTAATGTGAATGTAACGCATCAGATTTTTGAAAACAGATCGTAAAGTATTAGTTCAGTTTTAATGTAATTTTCTTGTATGAAGCAATATTTAACTGATATTTGTGTATTATTTTAGGCTGTAATTTACGACCATATTTGCAGATAGCAAAAAAAAAAAAAATAAGGAAAATCAAAGCCCAAAGGAACAATTAGTTACATTAATTAAATGGAATTTTGAGTGTGCGCTCGCCCGGTAATTTACGGAATTAGTAAAAGTTGGGCAAGGAGATTATCTCGACCTCCCAGTTCTGGTTCCTTTGAGATGAACGTCCGATGGAATTCCCTGCGGCGTCGTTTCACTCACTGTGCGAAATGTTCGCTCTGGCCTTTAACGGCTCAGGTCATTAAACCGTTTCTGTTGCTCTCTCTGTCCTTCTTAAGGGCATCCACCACTCATCTCAACCAATTTAGTAAATGTTTAATTTCTCTTTCTCGTAGACAGTACGTACAGAAAATGTTGCATTCCATAGAAAATTTCGATACCAAGATTTTGTTGGAAAAACTTTTTAGGTTTCGTGAATAAAATAAAGGAATCACTACGCTAAACCAATAATAAGATCTTCTAATTGTTATTTACTATGCAAGTGCATAAACAGAGAGTTTATACATGAATAGAACAATTTAAAACGCGATCCGAAAGGGAGTAGATAATAGAGGTTTGCCGATAGGCTCTAAATAAAATACAAGTTCAGAGAAAACAATTATTTTATTACTAAAAGTTTTGTACACTTATGGTTACTTTTCAACATAATCACCGAAAAGATTGAGACATTTATCGTACCTGTGCACAAGCTTTGCAATACCCGCTTCAAAAATGTTGCCGCCAATGATTTCAAAAGAGCATGGACGTTGTTTTGAAGATCTTCGTACTTTACGACGTCTGCGGAGAGCCATTCAAAACAAACGAAGAGGAATGCTGACTTCAGGAATTGTGTTGATCCATGACAACGCTCGTCCACACACTATTGGCGCAACTCATCGGCTCCTTGAACAATTTCAATGGGACATCCGCCGTACAGTTCTGACCTGCCACCCAGCGACTTTCACCTTTTCCCTGAACTGAAGACGTGGCTAGGAGAGCAGCACTTTCAAACCAACGAGTTCTATGAACTTGTCTTTTATTTGTAACCTATCGGAGGTTAAAAAAAAAAAAAAAACAGACCTCGTACATTATGTTATCCTACAAATACGATAAATTATACATGACAAATATTCACTTAATGATTTTACAGCACATAGTAATAAGTTAAACAAGAAATAAGGCTTTGAATTGCAGCGTTCTTATAATTATAAAATATGGTAGGCTATGTATGAATACTAATTTTGTTTTTATTGCTGCTAGTTTCAAATTGATTATATTTACGATGTAAACATTAAAATATCGGTTCCAAATGATATATTAAATGAACCAAAAGAAGCAGTTGAGGCTTTATTACCGTCGACTTACCGAAATTATACAAAAAATCTTATGTGTTACATTCATATGATTTTCTCTACATCTCTGTAAGAAATTATTGTTTATGTTTCTGTTTACTTCGTGCTAATCGAGAAAAAATTAGCAGAAATAGTGTTATTACTTGCTTCCTTGTGAGTAGAAGCGAAATAAGGGCGTACCATAAGTTAAAGTGATAGTCAAAAGCTGGTTGCTATGTGACTGAAGTTCCTTTGTTTGTATGGACAGAGGTTGAGAAATTTCTGTATGAGAAAGGTATGTTTTTCAAAGCTGAAGTCGCCTTTTGTGGTGTAATGATTACCATGCTAACTTCATATACCCAAGGTCGCGGGTTCAAATCCGGCGGAGGACGATGGCTTTTTTCGGGCGTAAAAATCCTTAGCATGGCTTCCTACGGAAGGGAAGTAAAGTCGTTGGTCCCGTGTCGTAGATTTACGGCACAGCTGAGAACCACAGTAGTTAAAGAGCGTCCATAAACAACACGCCATTTCAAAGCTGAAACCAAAAACAAGGAACATCTAAAAAAAAAAACAAAAAAAAAAAACGATAAACTCCATGAAGCATGTATATTACATAAATTGTGTTTTAACATGCTCTACGTTTTTGTGTGGTAAGTTTTTGTCCATTTCTTACGGTTTAGCAGTTATGTAAAATTCCGTAAAATTCATCCAGAATAAAGTAATCTTCAGAGGCTATTCCCAGAAAATTCAAGATATACATTTTATTTGTCAGATTAATATTTTTAATATACGATATTTTAATCAAAACTGTTAGAGCCATTTTGTAGAAAATCAAAATTTTCGAAAAAAGTTCCATGTAAAGGGTAGTTTGAGGTGGGGGGATTTTTCTCAAAATCTTCGTGTCGTATCCCTGGAAGATACTAAAGGAGTTCGGTATTTTATAGACTTTTCGTTTTTGAGTTATCGTGTTCACACACATACAAACACGGACCTGTTTCCGAAAATTCTTTTTTGGATACAGGGGACCCTAAAACATATATTTTCGGTGAAATCTCGGTATGGAATTTTTGGGTGGAGTGCAATACCTTCTCTATATACTATGTACATGGTACGTGTAGAGAGAGTAAAAAGAGTTTCAGCAATTTAAGGATTGGCAGATACGAAGAAATGTTCAGGGCAGTAATGAAGAAGTGATTCGTGCTTATTTTAACTTTCTTTCGAAAAGTTGCAAGTCTTCTTCTCTGTGGAGCAAATATTCTATGTTGAAATCAACATTAAAAGTGTTCGTAGACCTAGATATATATTTTCCAATGTGTTGGTTTTTCTTAAAGTAGGTAATGCAGTTAAAGAATAAAATGTTGTTAAAAGAGTATAGAAGTTTTGTAGTTATGAACCATTTATTTATTTACTTTATCCCACTCGTTACCGGAGCAACGAGTGAATTTTGTTTACTTTTTCCCACTCAGTTACCGGAGCAACGCATGAATTTTGTTTACTTTATCCTACACGTTACCTGAGCAACGAATGAATTTTGTTTACTTTATCCTACACGTTACCTGAGCAACGAGTGAACTTTGTTTACTTTATCCTACACGTTACCTGAGCAACGAGTGAACTTTGTTTACTTTATCCTACACGTTACCTGAGCAACGAGTGAACTTTTTTTACTTTATCCTACACGTTACCTGAGCAACGAGTGAATTTTGTTTACTTTATCCTACACGTTACCTGAGCAACGAGTGAACTTTGTTTACTTTATCCTACACATTACCTGAGCAACGAGTGAACTTTGTTTACTTTATCCTACACGTTACCTGAGCAACGAATGGATTTTGTTTACTTTACCCCAACCGTTGCGTTAATAACTGTCACTTTGATTTAAAGTCCAGGTTTTCTTTTGTCGTTGCTGCATAGAAACGGTGTCTACTACAAGTAACTGTAGGATAAAACCCTTTTAGATATATATATATATATATATATATATATATATATATATAATAAAAGTTCTTTTGCAAACATTTATCTGGATTAACTTGAAGTGGTTTAGAAAAATGTGTGTGTGTTTGATACCAAAATTGGTATTTAAATTCAACGTCTTCCAAGGATGCGTCACGGAGATTTTCAAGAAAATCCCCCCATCCCTAACTACATTTTACATGGATAATATGTCGGAAATATACATTTTTCTCAAAAATAGCTCCAAAGATTTTGATGAAAATATCATATATTTAAGATATTTATATGACAAATAAAATCTATATCTTGAATTTTCTGGGAAAGTGTCTGAATACATCTTTAATGTGCATGAATTTTGCGTAAAATGCAGATCTCGTTAAAACACAAAATGTTTGTCATATAGTTTTTTTTTTTCTCGTGGAATTGACCATTTCTGAGATATTATTTGTCATTTGTTTCAGTTTTAAAATATATTTTTCTCATACAGGAACTTGTCAACTCGTGTGCATACAAACAAAGGAGCTTTAATCACATAGCAACCATATTTTGACTATCACTTAAACATATGGTACTCCCTTATTTCGCTTCTACTTACAAGAAAGCAAGTAATAAGACTATTTCTGCTATTTTTTTCTCGTTTAGCACTATGTAGTAGACTTGGGGTGATTCATGAACGACTACAAGGAAAGAATTACATGAATCGTGTCAATCTTGGCATGAATCGTCGTCCAAAAAGAATCTCGCGGGTCGAAAAGGGTAGCATGAATCATAGCGGGTATCGTCGTTCAAAAACAATCGTAGATTTGAAGAATCGTGATCAGGTATTGGGAGAGGTTTGTTTTTCTTTTGTTTCCACCTTTCGAAGTACCAAACCGAGCTTCGACGAAAACTGCCGAGTGTGCACGATGATGTGTAGGGAATTTATAACTATTTATTTTATTGTGAGAAAATAAAGATGCTGAGGCCTTGAGGCCAAATATAAGAATATATAAATATATAAAATAAAAGCAAGCGTTACAATTTACAACTGTTTTATATATTTATTTATTTTTAAATATAATATATGCACAGCTAAATCGTCACTTCATTAGCAAGATATAAAATTTCAGAAACAAAATGTTACGACAAATAAAGCAATTATGTTCCAACATAATAGGTATAAAAACATACAAATTATAATGCATTAAAATCACCTCAAATATTCCTGAAGAAGATAATAATTATTCTGGGTACTAGCGTTGCCTTATAATGACGCATTTATAAAACAAAATCACATGACTTAGTGGCGCGACAGTGATCAATAATAATTACTCTGTGTATTAACATTACACAAACGCCATGCAGTCCAACTTTAGACTTAAACAACAATTGTATGTTGTTTTTTTCGAGTAATGGCGGAAATTTTACCAAATATGTTTGCAATAGATGGAAAAGGATAGAACTTTTTTTTTAATATAAGTTACTGTTTTTATGTTAAAGAAACTACTATATGACTAATAATAAGTCAAACACAGAAAAGGCTTGCCGACAATTAATGAATCGGGAACGAATCGTATGAATCAACTATTGAAAACGAATCGCTTGACCCAACTCTATGATGCAGTAAGAAATATATGCCTTTGAAAGTACAGTCTGATTCAGAATAGGCAGAGAAGATCATGTGAATGTATTAAACGAGATATTTTTAAGTGGGGAACAGTATATCGTCATATTGTAATATAAATAACACAAGCACGTGCTTTAGAAGCTCTGAACGGTGGCCACGTGTGTGTATATGAGGTGCGCAGATGTGGGGTTTTAAATACCTTGTCAGCACATCGAGTGGCGCCCCCTCCCCCAGATTTATTGCGTCTAGCTCTCTCTCAAGATTATATACTAGACGACGTAGGCACAAATCATCGTTAAAGCCAAGTGGCCCACATAAATCGTAATTTAAACAGCTATACGTGCACGCACCTGGACTGTGACAAAACGTTCAGCATCGTATCTCAAAACACTTATCTTAAACCAGAGCGAGAAAAACGTTCCATTGTTCGTTATTTGGAAATCTCGCCAGCTTTTATTTTTCTACCCGGTACACTTCCGCGCATAAAAGGTTGTAAGTTCCTCTAGATCGCAAAATGTTAGGTGTCGAATTGATGGACGAGCATTAGACCGCTCGCCTGTCATCTAGACACCCTGGATTCGATACCAAGAAACAGAATGATTTGTCGCGACTTTTCTCGGGGTTCTCCAGTTTCCCTCACTAAAAATTCGACAAATTTACCCAAATATCATCTTTTCACCGTCATGTCATCCACTTTCTCACTTTTATACAAAGCATCCATATAATCTTCCCCTCACAGGCACTCGTTTTTAAACCCTACATATAAGGAGGGTAAGCTCAGAAAGAATAATAATAATAATAATAATAATAATAATAATAATAATAATAATAATAATAATAATAATAGTGTTTTCACCATTCAGGTAAGCAAACTTTGACTCCTGTTAGCCGGTATCGTTTCTCTACGTGAACGGGCTTGAGCCAGTCCATGTCTTGTCCCTGGGCTAAGAGTTATTCAAAAGGGAAATATAAATAATAGTCAATAATATAAATTATATCAAGAAGGGAATATAAATGTACATTTAAAATGGGCAGGGAAGAAAGATTTCAAACACGTATAAGTAGCCGAGTTGTCACGAGCTGGTAGCACAGTACCGTTAAGGGTAGAGTATTGACCCAAAGGGGGTGAGAGTACGCTGTCCAAGGGGAACATAACGGGAAAAGAGAAAACAATGCTGCCGCTGGTCAAGCGACACTTTTTAAGGCAATTGGCATAGAACATCCATACAACCAAGATATGATATTTGGGGTCCGTGGTGAACAACCTTTAGTTGTGAGGGAAATAGTTATTGTAATACAGACCAGAGTACGGACAATATCACTACTTCAAAAGTAATAGGTAACAACAGTCGTGGTCGCGTAAAGTATAGCTCACAGAAGAAAATTAAGAGGAATGCGTGTGTGTGCATCGGTGGAAAAAGGCCGAACTGAATTAATAAAACAATTGTGTCGTACCACACCCTGAAAGAGTTTCCATGGTAGTAAAAATCCTGAGATAAGGCAGCCACATATCCACACCCAAAACCTGCGTCCGGGATACGAACCCGTAACCGCGTTACCGCCCCAGGCTGAAAAACAAATCGGTCCAATAGATGTCGGAGATACAGCTGCAAAGTATGACAATAACAATACATGAAAACTAAATCACGTTATGTCGGTTTTCTCTTCCACAGGGTCCATGTTGGAAGGGAAAAAATATCTAATGTGTTCCATTCACATGACTTTCTCTAGCAGTTCTAAATTCTAACTATACTTACAAAAGATTATTCCTTTATCTACTTCATGCTAATCAAGATAAACATTATCAGAAACGGTCTTATTACTTGCTTCCTTATAAGTAGGAGAGAAATAAGGGAATACACTAGGTTAAAGTGATTGTCACATGTTTTAAAAGCTAAAAGCTGAAACGGTTAGTTCTACAGAAAAGCACATATGACATAAATAATGAGTTTTAACGAGATCTACGTTATTTTGTGTCATATGATTTTGTCTATCTCTTACGATTTACCAATTATGAAAAATTCATCCTGAATAAAGTCATCAGAGAATATTAACATATACATATTATTTGCGATGTAAAAATCTTTAATGTACGATATTTTAATCAAAAAGGTTAAGTCATTTTTGAGAAAGTCAAAATTTTCCATAGGGTAGTTTGGGGTGAAAACCTTCGTGTTGCATCCTTGGAGGATATCAAACTTAAATAAAAGTTTGGTTTTAACGGTGTTTTCAGTTTTGAGCTATGCTGTAGACAGACACACACAGACATTTTTTTAAAAATCTTGTGTTACATTCACATGACTTTCTCTAGCTGCTACGCAAACAAACTTATTACAAAAATTCTTCTTCTTTCTATATCATGCTAATCTAGATAAATATTAGTAGAATGTTCTCATTACTTAGTTTCTTACAACTAGAAACGGACTAAGGGAATGCACTAGGCTAAAGTGATAGTCAAATGTTTTATAAGTTGTCGTTATGCGATTGTCATTTCAAATCGCTTCTTTGCTTGGCCAGGAGTAGAACAAAAGAAAACCGGACACTTCCTGTCCGAGAAAAGTATAAGTGCTTTGCAATTGAAACCAATTACAAGGAATATCTCGGAAACGGTTACCTCCACAACAAAAACTTAAATGACATAAAGTGTGTGTTTTGACGAGATCTACATTTTTATTTTTGTATCTGTATGAACAAAGGTTTGTCAAACGCTCACCTGCTGTGCAATACTGCCGAGAGACTTCTTGCATAGTGCTTATAATTTCTGCACTATAGTCAGTCACACAGCAGGGTTTCAGTTTGAAAAATTTAGTAGCTGTATGAACATTTGCCAAGACGAGTGTTTCAATGCAGCAGTTATTTCGTCTAGTCTTTCCTCCATTAGAACATGTAGTTTTCGCTTATTTTGTTTAGCATTTATTGGCCAAACATTTCACCGTGTCTCTATCCGGAACTGGATAATCAGGAAGTTGCTGCTGAAATTGTCTACAGGATTCGTGTGCATCGTGGTACCGCGTGAATTTGTTCGCAGCCTTTTTTTTTTTTTCCATTAAATAATAAATTATCTAATTACACACAACTCACTTGTAATCAAAATATATCACAACCCGAAAACAAAGTAACGACTGAGACAGCTCACAGGTGATAAACATATCCATGACACGTCCTGCGCAACTTCTGCGCAGTGGCATAATGCGGAGGTTACTGCCGCATTACTCTCTCCACATGCACTATGTATAGAGAAAATATTGCATTACACCCAAGAATTCGATGCCGAGATTTCACCGCAAATACATCTTTTGGGATCCCTTGAATCAAAAAAGTGTAAATCTAACAGTTAAAAAATCTGATGTGTTCTATTCGCATGACCTTCACTACATCTCTGCAACAGATTATTGTTAAAAAGTTTATGCTTCTATTTACTTCATGCTAATCAAGAAAAAAATAGCAGAAATAGTCTTATTACTTGTTTCCTTGTAAGTAGAAATGAAATAAGGGAGTACCACAGGTTAAAAAGATAGTCAAAACCTGGTTGCTAAGTGACTGAAGTTCCTTTGTATGGAAAGGAGTTGACAAATTCCTGTATGAGAAAAGTATAAGTTTTTCAAAGCTAAAACCAAAAATCAGGAATATCTAAAAAACGAACTGCTCCACGTAAAATATGTTTTAACGTGATCTACATTTTCTGTGTCGTAATTTTTTGTCCATCTCTTACTGTTTAGCAGTTATGCCAAATTCCGTAAAATGCATCCAGAATAAAGTAGTCTTCAGACGATATTCCCACAAAATTCAAGACATACATTTTATTTGGCATGTAAATATCTTAAGTATAAAAGATTTTAATCAAAATCATTACAGTCATTTTTGAGAAAAATCAAAATTTTCGAAAAGGGTAGTTGGGGTTGGGGGGATTTTCTTGAAAATGTTCGTATCGCATCCTTGGAAAATACCAAACTTAAATACCAAGTTTCGTATGTAATGGTTATTTCGTTTTAGAGCTATGCTGCCCAAAGTCGCGTACACACGGACATTTTTACTTTCTCTACACGTACCATGTACAGAGTGTATAGAGAAGGTATTGCACTCCACCCAGCATTCCATACCGAGATATCACCGGAAATATATGTTTTAGGGTCCCCATTATCCAAAAAAAGTATTTTCAGAAAAAGGTCCGTGTGTGTGTGTCCTTGAACACTATAACTCAAAAACGAAAAGTCGGTAAAATACAAAACTTGGTATTTAAGCCTAGTATCTTTCAATGATGTGACACGAAGATTATCAAGAAAATCCCCCCATTCCAAACTACCCTATACAAGGAAAGTTTTTCGAAAACTTTGATTTTCTAAAAAATGGCTCTAACGATTTTGATTAAAATATCGTATATTAAAGACATTTACTTGACAAATAAATTATATACTTTGAATTTTCTGGGAATAGCCTCTGAAGACCACTTTAATCTCGGTCAATTTTACGGAATTTTAGATAACTGCTAAACCACACAACAAATGTAGAGCACGTTAAAACACGCAACTTATGTTATAACATTTTTTTGCGTGGAGTTGATTGTTTTTTAGATATTCCTTGATTTTTGTTTCAGCTGTGAAAAACTTATACTTTCCTCATACAGGAATTTGTCGACTTATGTCCATACAAACAAAGGGAATTCAGTCACATAGCAACCATCTTTTGACTATCACTTTAACCTATGGTACTCCCTTATTTCACTTCTACTTTCAAGGAAGGAAGTAAAAAGACTATTTCAGCTATTTTTTCTCGATTAGCATAAGCTTTCTAACAATAATTTGATGGAGAGATGTAGAGAAAGTATTGTGAATGGGACGCATGAGATTTTTATAATTACTTTCTCTACACTAACTATGTACATAGTGTATAGAGAAGGTATTGTAACGCATCCAAAAAATTAATACCGAGATTTCACCGGAAATACTGTTATGGGTCCTAGCGAATCCAAAAAAAGCGTTTTTGGAAAAAGGCCCGTGTGTGTGTGTGTGTGTGTGTGTGTGTGTGTGTGTGTGTGTGTGTGTGGACACCATAGCTCAAAAACGAAAATACCGTTGACTACCAAACTTGGTATTTAAGTTTGGTATCTTCCAAGAAACCGACATGAACATTTTCAAGAAAATCCCCCAAACCCCAACTACCCTTTACATGGAACTTTTTTCGAAAATGTTTATTTTCTTAAAAATGGCTCTAACGATTTTGGTTAAAATATCGCATATTTAAGATACTTAGCTGACAAATAAAATGTTATCTTGAATTTTCTGGGAATAGCCTCTGAAGACTACTTTATTCTTAATCAATTTTACGGAATTTTGTATAACTTATAAACCGTAAGAGATGGAAAAAAAACTAACCACACAGTAAACGTAGAGAACATTAAAACACACAATTTATGGTTATATATATTTCGTGGAGTTGTTCGTTTTTTTAGATATTCCTTGTTTTTGATTTCAGCTTTGCTAAAACTTGTATTTTTCTCATTCAGGAATTTGTCAATTCCTGTCCATACAAACAAAGGAACTTCAGTCACGTAGAAACCAGCTTTTGACTATCATTTTTACCTATCGTACCGCCTTATTTCACTTTTACATACAAGGAAGCAAGTAATAAGACTATTTCTACTAATTTTTTCTCGATTAGCATGAAGTAAATAGAAACATAAGCTTTGTAACAATAATTTGTTACAGAGATGTAGAGAAAGTCATGTGAATGGAACACATTTTTTTTTTATTCAAGAGGTCTCAAAACATGTATTTCCGCTGAAATCTCGGTATCGAATTTTTGGGTGCAATGTTATAGAATACAATATACCTAGATGTATCCTACATGGGTAAAGCGATGATGACGTTTTCAAACGCACCTAAAACGCTTCATTACTGCGCAAATGACTGTTTATTGAAGACGCAAATGCTAGTGTTAATTTGCTTTATGACGAATTTGCTGAATCATTCGTCGGCATTTCCAAATTAAAGCCGGCCATGTTATCTTTGACTGGTGCTTTGATTTCACTTAATATAAACTGGCACATATGCACATGAATCATCCATTTATGTTATTTATTTATACCAATAAATCTCAGAGTGACGTCACATCTCTGACAGATTAGATAACCAACGGGTCACGATGTTTTAATTAACTTCATCAAGGCAGTGAAACAGAAATGTCTATAAAATGGATTATCACTTAAACAAAAGACAACAGCCTATGCGAAATATTTACTCGACATTCTTTACATTCACAGGAGTGAAAAAATAGTGTACTAAAATCTGATGTGTTCCCTTCACATGACTTTCTCTGCAACAAATTATTGTTAGAAAGCTTATGCCTCTATTTAATTCCTTTGTTTGTATGGACAGGAGTTGTCAAATTCCTATATGAGAAAACTAGTTTTTCATAGCTAATACCAAAAGCAATAAATATCTAAAAAACGATGAACTCCACGAAAAAAATGTATATAACATATTTTGTGTGTTTTATCGTGGACTACATTTCTTGTGTAGTAAGTTTTTATCCAAGTCTTACGGTTGAGCAGTTATGCAAAATTCCGTAAAATTCCTCCAGAATAAAGTAGTCTCCAGCGGCTATTACCAGAAAATTCAAGATAAACATTTTATTTGTCAGGTAAATATCTTTAATATATGATATTTTAATCAAAATAGTTTTGAAAATTTTCGAAAAAAGTTCCATATAAAGGATAGTTTGGTGTGGGAGGATTTTTCTCAAAATCTTCGCGTCGCATCCTTGTAAGATACTAAATTTATATACCAAGTTTGGTATTTTACCGAATTTTCGTTTTGAGTTATCGTGTTCACAGTCACACGGACACAAACACACACACAATAAACTATTCTTCCAAAACGTAATTCTATATACTTCATAATAAGCATTAGCAGAAATTGTCTTATTACTTGCTTCCATGTAAGTAGAAGCAAAAAATAAGGGAATACACTAAGCTAAAGTGATAGTCAAATGTTTTAAAATGTGGTTCCTAGGTGACTGTAATCGGTTTCTTTGACGGCTTGGAGTTAAGTTCCCGTTCAAGAAAAGTTAAAGTATTCTAAACCGAAACAAATATCTCGAAAACGGTCAACTGCATGAATATATATATATATATATATATATATATATATATATATATATAAATATATATATATATATATATATATATATATGACAAATTGTGATATGAGATCTACTGTTTTCTGTACTAAGTTAAGCAAAATTCAGAAAAAATCACCTAAAATGTACGTCTTCAGTAGCCCTTCCTAGAAAATTCAAGATATTCATATGTTTTGTGATGTAAATATCTTTAATATACAGTATTTTAATAAAAAACGTTAAAGCCATATTTCAGAAAATTGGGGATGGGGGGATTTTCTAAAAATCTTAGTGTCGCATCCTTGAAAGATACTGAAAATAAATACGAGGCTCGTTTTTTTTTTTTCAACCTCCGATAGGCTGTAAATAAAAGACAAGTTCATAGAAAACAATTATTTTATTACTAAAAGTTTTGTACACTTATGGTTGCTTTTCAACATAATCACCGAAAACATTGAGACATTTATCGTACCTGTGCACAAACTTTGCAATTATCGGTTCAAAAAATGTTGCCGCCAATGATTTCAAATGAGCATTGACGTAGTTTTGATGATCTTCGTTGGTTTGAAAGTGCTGCTCTCCTAGCCACGTCTTCAGTTCAGGGAAAAGGTGAAAGTCGCTGGGTGCCAGGTCAGGACTGTACGGCGGATGATCGAAAATGTCCCATTGAAGTTGTTCAAGGAGCCGATGGGTTGTGCCAGCAGTGTGTGGACGAGCGTTGTCATGGATCAACACAATTCCTGAAGTCAGCATTCCTCTTCGTTTGTTTGAATGGCTCTCCGCAAATGTTGTAAAGTACGAAGATCTTCAAAACCACGTCAATGCTCATTTGAAATCATTGGTGGTAACATTTTTTGAAGCGGGTATTGCAAAGCTTGTGCACAGGTACGATAAATGTCTCAATGTTTTTGGGGATTATGTTGAAAAGTAACCATAAGTGTACAAAACTTTTAGTAATAAAACAATTGTTTTCTATGAACTTTATTTATAGCCCATTGGAGGTTGAAAAAAGTCGGCCCTCGTACACAGTTTGGTATTTAACCGACTTGTTTTGGGGCTATGCTGTCCACAGAAACACACGAATCTTTTTCTAAATTTGTTTTTTCGCACTGAGAAAGATTTATTTCCAGATAAATCCTGGTAAAGCATTTTTGGATGGAGTACAATATATTCTCCACCAACTACGTACGTTCTACATACGAGCTTGAGAAAATAAAAGTCTGATGTGTTTGAATGACAGATCTCCTGTTCTCAGTTCAGTTACTCTTCAGCTGACTCGCGTTTCTTTCGGTAAACCACAAGAAGGTCTCAATTTGGTTTGGAATGCCGTTCCCCAATGACGACTTACACAATATACCACTTCAAGTTAAAACTCGCCAATGTTATATTAACTAAAAAATCTGATGTGTTCCATTCACATGACTTTCTCTACATCTCTACATCAAATTATTGTTAAAAAGCTTATGCTTCTCTTTACTTAATGCTAATCGCGAAAAAATTAGCAGAAATAGTCTTATTACTTGCTTCCTTGTAAGCAGAAGCGAAATAAGGGAGCACCATAGGTTAAAGTGATAGTCAAAAGCTGGTTGCTGTGTGACTGAAGTTCCTTTGTATGGACAGGAGTTGACAAATTCCTGTATGAAAAAAGTATACATTTTTCAAAGCTGAAAACAAAAAGAAAATTCAAAAAACGATATACTCCAAGAAAAAAAAAGAAAATACATAAGATGAATTGCGTGCTTTCATGTGCTCTACATTTTGTGCGGTAAGATTTTGTCCATCTCTTACGGTTTAACAGATATGCAAAATTCCGTAAAATATATCCAGAATAAAGTAGTTTTCAGAGGCTATTCCTAGAAAATTCAGGATATACATTTTATTTGTCAGGTAAATATCTTTAATACACGGTATTTTAATCAAATCCTTAGTCATTTTTAAGAAAATCCAAATTTTCGAAAAAAGAAACATACAAAGAGCAGTTGGGGGTGGGGGATTTTCTTGAAAATCTTTGTGTCGCATCCTTGGAAAATACAAAACTTAAATACCAAATTTGGTATTTACCATGATTTCGTTTTTGAGCTAATCCTCACATACACACAGACAAACTTAAGGACTGACACACACACGGACAATTTTCTAAAAATGCTTTTTTTTTTTCGATTCAGGAGCACTCAAAACATGTATATCCAGTGAAATCTCGGTATGGAGTTTTTGGGAGCATTACAATACCTTTTCTACACTCAAAGTACTTAGGAAGTGTAGAGAAAGTAAAAAACAAACTATTCCGTAATCTTAAAACGCTAAGGAATGACATTTTTAAAATTGTAATGTGGTCCATTCACAAGATGTCCTCTAGCTGTTCGCTAAACAAACCTTTTGTTTAAAACATTAATCAGTTATCTACATCATGCTATTCAAGATAAACATAAGCAGAATTAGTCTTAACTCTAGCTTCTTTGTAAAGTAGAAGGAAAATAACAAAATGCACAGGCTAAAGCGATAGTATCTGCCTTTAAAAGACGGTCGATATGTGAAACACTTTAAATTCCAATCTCTTAGGTTGCCAGAGTAAACAAACGAGAAACAATAAAAAGATGTTTTCCCGTTTGAGAAAAGTTTAATTGGCTAAAACTGAAACCAATAATTCGGAATATCTCGGAAACGGTTAATTCTAAAAAAGAAATGTATATGACATAAATTGTGTGTTTTAATGAGATCTACATTAATTGTGTAGTAACATTTTGAATATCTCTTACGGTTTTCCAGGTGGAGAAAAGTCATCCAGAATTAAGAGGCCTTCCGATGCTACTACCAGTAAATTCAGGATACATGTTTCGTTTGTCATAAAAATATTTTAAACATAAGGCATTTTTATCAAAATCGTTAGAGCCATTTTTGAGACAGTCAAATATTTAAAAAAATATTCCATGTAAGTAGTTGTAGGTGGGGACATTTTCTTGAAGATCTTCGTGTCGCATCCTTCGAAGATACTAAACTGAAATACCAAGTTTGGTATTTAACGGTCTTTGCGTTTTTCAGCTATGCTGTCCGCAGACACACACACACACACACACACACACACACACACACACACACACGCACACACTCAGATCTTTCTCCAAAAATGCTGTTTTTTATTTTGGATTCAGGGGACGCAAAACATGTATTTCAGGTGAAATCTCGGTATCGAATTTTTGTGTGCAATACAATATCTTCTCTATACACTATGTAAATAGTACGTATAGAGAAAGTAAAAAGTCTAATAACATTTTGCTCTTTGATCAGCCGATTTAGAAAAAAACAACATTGTTTTTTGTTCCAAATGAAATATGCTTTTCCACAAGAATGTATGAAGACATTTATTTATTATTTGTAAGATGCGTAGAGTAACGTATTTCTGACATTAGTTTCGCTAGGAATTATGGGATATCACACAGAGTTTAAAAATAATTAATAGAATATTCCGAGCAGTGAAGTAGCTCTGGAACCTTGCGTTGAGGTTGGTCACATTTCTGAACCGGCTTCTGGATGTACACACTTCGGTCGCTTGCAAACACGACGCAGGACAGTGTAATGTTTTGTTTTAAAGGAATTCTTCAACGTGCTAGTGAGACGTGTGTATGTACTGAACTAGTGCAAGTGACACCCACACAACCCGCAATGTTGCCAACTTGTTTTCAACAAAACTAAATTATCTCTGTAGGAAATTGTCAAAAACAAAAAAGAAAGGTACAAAATGTGTTCCAAATGCCGAGATCTATTACTGGTATATAGAATCTGGACTGAATCAACCTCTCCAACTTTTGGAACCGTAAGTTTGCTGCAGAAATATGCAGAAAGTTATGTGAATGAAACACATCAGATTTCTAGAACAGTCTGCGATGACAAAGGGTAGTTTCTGCTTGAGAAAGTTTGTGTTTATGGAAATCTCGACGGACTGGCAATGTGGTACATGACGTGCTAAGGAAAAGAAAGGGAAAATCTTTACCATCCCCAGGAGGAAGCTGAAAATAGACAGGCAACGTCTGTACAAATAAATGTGACGTTTTCCTCAAGGGAAATAACAAACGGGTCGATGTGTGAATCTTCCTGATCAAGTATAGCGAGACGTGCAGGCCTATCATCCGGCCTATCGGATGTACACGATTCTTCTGTCACTCAATTTCACTTCTCTATAGTTGGTAGAGGAAGCATTTTAGTGTCATCACGGAGACTAGGGTTTCCGGAAATCTGATGTGTTCCAAACATCTGAATTTCTTTACCGGTCCTGCAAACAAAACTTTTAAAGACACCTTCCGTAGTAGAGTGGTCAGCGAGCTGACTTTTCACCCAAAGGTCCCGGGTTCGATTCCCGGCTGAGGCATGGAGTCTGGAAGTATGTACTTGAGTGTGTTTGAGGAAAATAAAACGATTTAAACCTAACGTAAAGAACCTACAGACAACGAGTTGTTTCAAATGACCTTAGATAATGAAACAAAAGCCAAATCTGATGTGTTCTATTCACCTGCTTTCTCTACCTCGATGTTGCAACAAATTATTGTTAAAAAGCTTGTGCTTCTATTTACTTCATGTTAATCGAGAAAAAAATAGCAGAAATATTCTTATTACTTGCTTCCTTATAAATAGAAGCGAAATAAGGGAGCACCATAGGTTAAAGTGGTAGTCTAAAGCTGGTTGCAATGTGACTGAAGTTCTTTTGTTTGTATGGACAGGAGTTTACAAATTCCTGTATGAGAAAAGTAAGTATTTCAAAGCTGAAATCAAAAACAAGGTATATCTCCAAAAGGATCAACTCCTCTAAAAAAATTATAGAACATAAATTGTGGGTTTTAATGTGCTCTACATTTTTTGTGTTGTAAGGTTCTTTTCATCCCTTATGGCTTAGCAGTTATGCAAAAGTTCGTAAAATTCATCCAGAATAAAGTAGTCTTCAGAGGCTTTTCCCAGAAAATTCAAGATATACATATTATTTGTCAGGTAAATATCTTTCATATACGATATTTTAATCAAAATTGTTAGAGCCATTTTGGAGATAAATCAGAATTTTCGGAAAAAGTTCCATGCAAAGGGTAGTTGAGAGAGGGGGAATTTTCTTGAAAATCTTCGTGTCGCATCCTTGGAAGATACCAAACTTAAATACCAATACTTGATCTTTTCGTTTTTGAGCAATGCTTTCCAGACACACACACAGGGACTTTTTTCCAAAAATGCTTTTTTTGCATTCAGGGAGAACCAAAACATGTATTTCTGGTGAAATTTTTGTCATAAAATTGCAGTGATTTTTTTAATAAATAAAACAGCAAAACTCACATAACCATAGTTAAATGTAACCCCATTAGCTTCCAATCATCACACCGATTACTTTACTTGGGCTCTCCCCATCCTTCACCATAGTCACTGGGATTTGAACTTGCAACATTTGGCTTTGAATGGATGGCCAGTACATTAGCTAACACCTAACACTCATGGCCATTTGAACTACTTTTTTTGGTAGAGCCTTTGGCAGCATTATGAAAACTGAGAATTTAAACTTTTAATTCGGAAGAAAAATATTAATAAATGAGCTACATTTATTTTAATTTCTATTTTCTCTATTATTTTATATAACAATTTTATAGGCTTATTGCCATATATTTATACTAGAACTCCAGATTTAAATTTTAATGTAGTACACCAATGCAGGCAACTAAGGGTTTAAGAGTCGGAGAGTAAAATAATTATATTTTTTCAATCAATTTATCATGTAAATAAAGTAAATAAGAACTATTTCTTACCGTTACAGAAAAAGTAGCAAAGAAGTATATCAGCTGTGGATGTACTTACCTGCAAAATAACAGAGAAACAAACATTAGTAACGTTATAATTGTACACTAAAGTTCTCATGCACCAACATTTCCAAAATTAATATATGTCTTCAGAAAGGCTCTTTAAGACATCCGTTTTCGTATAAGTTCCTTTGCATTATATTCGTGTTGAAACTGAGGACAACAGATAGCACATCATCTTACTAAGGAAATCTAAATTTGAGTTATCACTTTTACCAATTTCATTTTTACTTTCTCTGCACGTACTATGTACATAGTGTACAGAGAAGGTATTGCTCTTCACCAAAAACTTCGATACCGATATTTCACCGGAAATATATGTTTTAAGGTCCCCTTTGTCCAAAAAAAAGTATTTTCAGAAAGAGGTCCGTGTGTCCATGTATCAGATTTCCATGTATCAAAAATAAGTATGTTCAGAAAAAGGTTCGCGTGTGTGTCCGTGAACACGATAACCCAAAAACAAAAATTCAGTAAAATACCAAATTTGGTATTTAAGTTCAGTATCTTCTAGGGATGTGACACGAACATTTTGAGGAAATCAGGGTCCTCTAAACATGTACTTTCTGGTGAAAGTTCCATGGAATCTTATGAGGCATACAATATCTTCTCAATCTAATATGTAAGTTGTACTTGGTAGAGAAAGTAATATGCTTTCGTAAGACAGTATATCTTCTAATAAACGATATAGAGTAGAGAGAGAGTAATGTGAATGTTAATATTTAGTAGTAAGTGGATTCTCTTTCCTCTCAATTATTTCAGTAGATTACATGAATTTATCTAAACTTCGTGTATGCTATACAAATGACTGAATAATTAATCAAATTAAATTTCAGTAATTCAATTACAGCTTTGTTATTAACAACCAAAGCCATTATGATATACTCATTTATTTAACAGCTGGATAATCCTATATATTGGTTTACGTGTGGAATATAACAAGTTCATCAATGTTAGCATTATGAATCTACATTTTAATATTATGTAGAGAGACGTGTTGTGTTGTGTTGTGTTGTGTTTGTGTGTGTGTGTGTGTGTGTGTGTGTGTGTGGTGTCAGTGTTACTAGGGATATCTAAAAAAACCCTCTATCGTTTCTACCTGCTCTACTTAGGTAGAAAAAGTACTGCATTCCACCCAAAAATTCGATACCGAGATTTTAGCGGAAACGCGCATTTTAAGATCCCCCGTATCTTAAAAGTAATTTTAAGAAAAATATTTGTGTGTATGTGTAAGTGTATGAGTAGAGTACTTGCAAAACCTCTCTACCGTCTTTTGTTTTTATTTTCTCTACACGAACTATGTACATTGTGTATAGAGAAGGTATTGCACTCCACCTAAAAATTCGATACCAAGGATTCACTGGAAATACACGTTATAGGGTACCCTTAATGAAAAAAACATTTTTAGAAAAAAGTCCGTTAGTGTCCGTGTGTCTTTAAACGCGATAACTCAAAAAGGAAAAGTCGGTAAGATACAAACTAGGTGTTTAAATTGAGTATCCACCAGGGATGCGACACGAAGATTTACAGGAAAATTCCCAACTGATTAAAATATCGTATATCAAAGATATTTACCTAACAAATAAGATATATATCTTGAATTTTCTGAAAACAGCCTCTGAAGACCACTTTATTCTGCATGAATTTTACGGAATTTTGCATAACTGCTAAACCGTAAGAGATGGGTAAAAACTTAAAGTACAAAAAATGTAGAACACATTATATCACGCTAATTGTGTTATATAATTTCTTTTTCCTGGAGTTGATCGTTTATTAGATATCCCTTGTTTTTGGTTTCAGATTTAAAAAAACTTATACTTTTCGCATACGGGAATTTGTCAACTCATGTCCACACAAACAAAGGAACTTCAGTCACATAGCAACCAGCTTTTGACTCACTTTAACCTATGCTACTCCCTTATTTCACTTCTACTTACTATTTCTGCTAATTTTTTTCGTTTAGCACGAAGTAAATAGAAGCATAAGCCTTTTAACAATAATATGTTGCAGAGATGTAGAGAAAGTCATGTGAATGGAACATATCAGATTTTTTCTAAATCAGGGTGCCTCAAAATATACATTTCCGGTGACACCTCGATATTAAGTTTTTGTGTGGAACATAACACTTTCTCTATATACTATGCTCACTGTACATACCTGCTAGAGAAAGTAAACATGAAAGACGCCCATGAGAACTCTTCAAAATAATAATCCACAAAAGATACACTTATTTTTACTTTCTCTACTCGTAATATGTACATAGTGTATAGAGAAGGCATTGTATTGCACCCAAAAGTTCCATACCGAGATTTCACCCGAAATTCTTGTTTTGGATACCCTGAACAAAAAAAAAAATTGAAAAAGGTCCGTGTGTGTGTGTCTGTTTGTGGACAGCATAGTTCAAAAACGAAAAGACCGTTGAATACCAAACTTGGTATTAAATTTGGTTTCTTCCAAGGATGCGACACGAAGATTTTCAAGAAAAGCTCCCACCCCAATACACTTTACGTGGACATTTTTTTCGAACATTTTGAACTTCTCAAAAATGGCTCTAACGATTTTGATTAAAATATCGTATATTAAAGATATTTACATGACATATAAAATGTATATCTTAAATGTTCTGGGAATAGCCTCTGAAGAGTACTTTATTCTGGATGAATTTTATTTAATTTTGCATAACTGCTAAACGTAAGAGATGTACCAAAACTTACCACACATAAAAAGTACATCTCGTCAAAACACACAATTTATGTCTTTTACATGCTTATTGTGGAGGTAACCGTTTCCGAGGTATTCCTTGTTATTTGTCTCAGTTGTGAAGTACTTATATCTTTCTGAGACAGGAGTGTCCGTTTTTGTTTTGTTCTACTCCTGGCCAAGTAAATAAGCCATTTACAATGACAATCACATAACGACAGCTTTTAAAACATTTGACTATCGGTTTAGTCTAGTGTATTCCCTTGTTTTCTTCCTACTTATAAGAAACTAAGTAATAAGAACACTTAGCTAATGTTTATCTCAATTAGCAAGGTGCAGAAATAAGAATAATCTTATGTAAGAAAATTGTAGAACAGCTTGAGAAAGTTATGTGAGTGTAACACAAGATTTTTATCTACATTTTCTCGTAAAACACTCCTTGACTGCGCAACGTCAAATAGGCCAGTTAGTAATATCAATATAGAAGTATTGAGAGCGCAGAACTTTCTGGAAGATTTTTCACGGTCGAAGTACTCGCCAGCGATTGAATTAACGTGTCGTGTCAAAGTAGTAGATGCGTCTTTGTTTACGGCCGCGCAAAAAGTGCCGTTTTATGGCAGGTAAGGAGCGGACGTGTTAATACCCTTAATCCATTTGCCGTGCAGCCATCAGGGGCTAATGCCCCACTTTATGGGCTTTCCTTTATGCTTAAGTGCCTATCGACATTCCCCGTCACATTATCGTCACTTCCGTTGAAAACTTCTTACACCAGCGGACACAAATCAAATTACCATTCATTGCATTATGGGTAGTACCTGAAGTCCGGCTTGTTGGGAAGGAACTACAAAAAATTGATATGTTCCTTTCACATGACTTTCTCTACAACTCTGCAACAAAATATTGTTCTTCTACTTCGTCATATTCGAGATAAACTTAAATAAAATTAAACTTATTACTAACATCTTTGTAAGTATAAAGAACATAAAATTCACGGTCGCTGTGTGAAACAACTGAAAATGCATTCTCTTTGCTTGCCAGGAGTAAACAAATGAATAACGAGAAGAAATATGTCTTCTCGCTTTTGGAAATGTAAGTCGCTTAAAATTGAAACCAACAATCTGGTATATCTCGGAAACGGTTAACTCTACCAAAAAAACCTGATGTGCTCTTTTCACATGACTTTCTCCACTTCTCTGTAACAAATTATTGTTAAAAGGCTTATGCTCTTTACCACTTCATGCTAAAATATTAGCAGAAACAATCTTATTATTTAGTTCCATATAAGTAGACCGGAAATAAGGGAATGTACCAGGCTAAAGCGATAGCCAAATGCTTTATAATGTGGTTACTATGGGATTGAAATCAGTTTCTTTGCTTGGCCAGGAGTTGACAAGTTTCCTATGAGAATTAAGTATTTTAAAACTAAAATCAATATCAAGAAATATCTCGAAAACGGTTATGACATAAACTTGTGTTTTAATGAGTTGTACATTTTTTGTGTAGTAAGTTTTTGTATATCTCTTACGGTTTACAGTTACACAAAATACAGCAAAATTCATCGAGAATAAACTAGTCTTTAGAGTCTATTCGCAAAAAATTAAAGATATACATTTTATTCGTCATACAAATATCTTTAACACGCGTAATTTTAATCAAAATTGTTACAGCCATTTTTAAGAAAATCAAAGTTTTCAAAAATTTTTCCATGTAAAAGGTAGTTTGGGTTGGGTTTTTTGTTCTCAAAATCTTCGTGTCACAACCCTGAAAGATACTAACCCTAAATACCAAATTTGGCATTTTACCGACCTTTCGTTTTTGAGCTATCGTGCTTATAGGCACACGGAACCCTAAAACATTTTTGTCGGCGAAATCTCGGTATTGAATTTTTGGATGCAAAATATCTTTTCTATACACTATGTACATAGTACATGTAGAGAAAGTAAAACACTGATGAGTTCCATTCACATGCCTTTCTCTGCCCGTTCTCTGAACACACTATTCTTACATAGATTATTTTATCTACTTCATGCTACACGAGATAAGCTCTTACCACTCGCTTCCCTCTAAGCAGAAGGGAAATATGGCTAAAGAGATATTTTAAAAGCCGGTCGCTGTGTGAAACATTGATGTTCGTTTTGTAATGTCTGTTGTAAACAAAAGTGAGACGCAAGTAAAGCCAAGCACTATCTTGGAAACTATCAATTCTAAAAAAAAAATCTGGCGTGTTACATTCACATGACTTTCTGTACAACTCTGTAACAAATTATTGTTAAAAACCTTATTCTTTTATGCACTTCATTATAATCGGAATAAGCTAGCAGAAATTGTCCTTATTACTTGGACTCTTGTAAGTAGAAGGGAAAAAATCTAATGTATTCCATTCAAATGATGTCCTCTAGCTGTTCGGTAAATAAACCTTTTATTCAAAACATTAATCTGTTATCTACATAATGCTAATCAAGATAAACATAAACAGAATTAGTCTTAATACTAGCTTCGTTTTAAGTAGAAAGGAAATAAAGAATTGCACAAGTTAAAATGACAGTAAAGTTCTTTAAAAGTGAAAAAAATAATTTAAATTCCATTCTCTTTGCTTGACAGGAGTAAACAAACAAGAGACGTGAAGAAAAATGTTCTCCCGTTTGAGAAAACCTTAAATGGCTTAAATTGAAACCAATAATTCGGAATATCTCGAAAAAGGTTAACTCTACAAAAAATGCATGTGATATTAAATGAATGTCTCAATAAGATCTACATTTTTTGTGTAGTAAACATTTGTCTATTTTTTATGGATTGCCAATTTCACAGAAGTCATCCAAAATGAAAAAGTCTTCAGTAGGTATTCCCATAAAATTCAAGAGATACATTTCGTTTGTTATAGAAATATCTTAAACATAAGGTATTTAATTAAAATCGTTAGTCATTTTCAGAAAAGCCAAATTATCCATGTTCCATGTAAAGGGTAGTTGCAGGTGGGGAGCTTTCCTTGAATATCTTCATGTCGCACCCTGGAACATACACATACGTACAAGTTTTTAATTTTTTACTTTCTCTACACGTACTATGCACATAGTGTATAGAGAATGTACTGTATTGTACATAAAAATTCGATTCCGAGATTTCACCGGAAATACATGTTTTGGGTCCCCCTTAATCACAAAAAAAACATTTTTAGAAAAAGGTCCGTGTGCGTGCCTGTGTGTTTGTGGGCAGCATAGCTCAAAAATGAAAAGACCGTAATACCAAACTTGGTATTTAAGTTTTATCTTCCAAGGATGCGACACGAAGATTTTCAAGAAAATCCCCCACCCCCAACTACCCTTTACATGGAACTTTTTTCGAAAATTTTGATTTTCTCAAAAATGGCTGTAACGATTTTGATTAAAATATCGTATATTAAAGATATTTACCTGACAAATAATATGTATATCTTGAATTTTCTGGGAATAGCCTCTGAAGACTACTTTATTCTGGATGAATTTTACGAAATTTTGCATAACTGCTAAACCGTAAGAGATGGACAAAAACTTACAGCACAAAAAATGTAGAACACATTAAAGCACACAATTGATGTTATATAAATTGTTATCGGGGAGCTGGTCGTTTTTGAGATATTCCTTTTTTTTTTTTTTGTTTTTTTTTTTTTTGTTTCAGCTTTGAAAAACTTTTACTTTTCTCATACAGGAATTTGTCAAATCGTGGCCATACAGACAAAGGAGCTTCAGTCACCTGCTAACCAGCTTTTGACTTTACTTTAACCTATGATGCTCCCATATTTCGCTTCTACTTACAAGGAAGCGAGTAATAAGACTATTTCTGCTAATTTTTCACGATTAGCATGAAGTAAGTAGAAGAATAAGCTTATTAACAATAATTTGTTACACAGAAGTTGAGAAACTCATGTGAATGGAGCACATCAGATTTTTAATCAGGGGATCTCAAAACGTGCATTTTCGGTGAAGTCTCGGATCTAGTTTTGGGTGCAAAACAATACCTTCTCTATAAACTATGTAGGTACATAGCTCATGTACAGAAAGTAATAACAAATCTTTTTCTAATGAATAAATGAACGCCCCTCGTGACGTAACTCGTGAAATATTAGCTTCTACAGGATGATTCATATAGAGCCCACACATTTCTTTCATTAGTTGTTTCAAAATGTGTTATGATATAGACAACTTATTATACCTAAATTGTAGAGCAATTTTGGGAGATTATTTACCTCTATAGCAAGTGTTGAAAATGTCCTCCATCCTGCATAAGGCACAACTCAACTCGCCGTATTGGCCACTCGTTGGAGGACTCTGTTATCAATAGCTTGCATCTCTTTTGTGATGTGCTTCAGATCGTCCAATGTCTGGGGACGTGTGGCGTAAACCCTGTCTTTTAAGCAACCCCATAGAAAGAAGTCCGGCGATGTCAAATCCGGAGATCTCGGTAGCCACAGGTTCCTAATACTTTCATCAATTAAATAAAGAATTCGGATTGATGCTAGTGCAATAAAAATTAAAAATTATCCGGTCGTCAAAGAAACTTGCAATTAGGCTCATGGATTTGGTGTACGGCCTGTAGCGCCATCTTGCTGAAAATATCCTTGACTCAGCTCTACACCGTACTGCACTTTCACGTTGACTACAAGAATGAAATGCCGAAACAGCTGCCAACAATGCAATTAGAATACAACATAAACATATGCGCATCTAGTGACAAGGAATCTAAACTCCAGAACATTATACTTAATTTGGTGCTACAATTGGGTTATTGAATGACTTTCCAACGGAATAATTAAATAAAGGAATGTGTCAGGTGCACACAAATCAAGTTAACATAGCTCTTGTTTTATTGTCTAAAGATACAGACTGAAAACAGAGGCACCTGAAAACAACAAACCGTATTTCTTTCAGAAAAGCTGTCTGAAGGCGCAATTAGCCCAGAAAATCCCTTAGGGAGGTAAGGACCTCTTTCGCTCGTTCAGAGAAAGGTGGCCAAAGATTGCAATTCCACACGAGGAAACCTCATCTTAAGTTCTTTATTGCTTTGATGTCCAGTCTGTTAGACTCTTCCAATTCCAACACTACCATCTCCTACAAAAGTTTTTCTTCCTGCCGACTTCTCTTATCTTCCCGCTTTTGTCGAGTCTCTTCCTTAAAACTTCATTTTCATTAAACGCATTGCAGTAAATAACCTGCCAGCTCCATTCCTTCTAACATACACGAGGTTTTATCAGCAAGTATTTACATTGACTTATTTCAATTCTTTCCTCATACGCCTATAAATTATTTTTAAGAATTATATTACACCCAAAAATTCGATACCGAAAATTCACCAGAAAAACATGTTTTAAGACACTCAAAATCCAAAAAAAGTGTTTTAGAAAAATGTATGCGTCTGTGGACCGGATACCTCAAAAACAAAATCCATTAAAAACCAAATTTGGTATTCAAGTTTGGTATCTTCTACGGATGCGACACGAAGATTCTCAAGGAAAATTCCCCCACCTCCAACTAACCTTTAAATGGAACATTTATCGAAAAAATGGTTTGGTATTTTACCGACTTTTCGTTTCTGAGTTATCGTGTTCAGAGACACACTCGGACGTTTTTCTGAAAATACTTTTTTTGGATACAGGGGCTCCTAAACATATATTTCCGGTGAAATCTCGGTACCGAATTTTTGGGTTCATTACAATAACTTCTCTATACATTAAGTACATAGAACGTGTAGAGAAACTAAAAAGGAACATTTTTTTAACATCGCTAAAAAAACTCTGTTTCATCTTAATATTGTTTAATATTAAATTGTTATGGTAAAGCGTCAGAAATTTGTTGCAGGAGTATATTGCACTCTCCTTGAGAACTGGTATCCAGTGTTGGTCTCTGTGTATTTGTGGAAACAAAAGGGAGTGAGTGAGATATGGCAGTCATTTGTTCCTGTTGCCACGTGCTGGTTATCAAGACCTACATCCATCAATGTGCCACCAGTAATCATTTCATTGGAGGAGGCCACGAGGGCGCTGGTGTAGTCTTTGAAACCGAATCAATTACTCCAGGGTCTTTATGTCACGACGAACACAAGTGTAAACAAATACACAAGTGTTTATCTCATGTTGCTATTGTCATTCAACTTCTTCATTTAGAAGCTATAGGCGGCTTTGTTCTATTACAAACGGCTTTCAACAAAGATTAATCGTGCAACACACCGAAAAGGCACATTTTTTATTATTTTGAGATAGCTACTTAAATTTTGACGTCTAAAAACTTTTGGAAGGATTGTATAGGTGTTCAGCCTTAGATGCAGGTGGAATTGCTCCGTTGTTACCGGAGACGCCCGCATGACATGCGAGGAAGGCAGAGTAGCCTGAAGCGCCCTGTTGTGGAGCTATAATTCCCAAGAGACCGAACAAAACATAAAAACATCTTATGCGTTCCATTCACCTGACTTTCTCTACATCTCTGCAACAAATTATTGTTAAAAACTTATTCTTTTATTTACTTAATGCTAATCGAGGAAAAATAAGCAGAAATAAGTCTTATTACTTGCTTCCTTGTAAGTAGAAGCGAAATAAGGGAGTACCATAGGTTACAGTGAAAGCCAAAAGCTGGTTACTATGTGACTGAAGTTCCTTTGTTTGTATGGACAGGAGTTGACAAATTCCAGTAGGAGATAAGTATGTTTTTCAAAGCTGAAACCAAAAACAAGAAATATTTAAAAAACGATCAACTCCACGGAAAAAATGTATAGATATTACATAAAGTGTGTGTTTTAACGCACTCTACATTTTTTGTGTGGTAAGTTTTTGTACATCTCTTACAGTTGACTAATTATGCAAAATTCCTCCTAAATAAAGTACTATTGAGAAAATCCAAGATATACCTTTTATTTGTCAGATAAATATATTTAATATACGATATTTTAATCAAAATTGTTGGAGCCATTTTTAAGAAAATCACAATTTTCGAAAAAAGTTCCATGTAAAATGTAGTTGGGGGGGGATTTTCTTGAAAATCTTTGTGTCGTATCCTTGGAAGATACACACACCGACCTTTTTCTGAAAATGCCTTTTTTGGATTCACGGGGACCTAAAATATGTATTTCCGGTGAAATCTCGGTATGAAATTTTTGTGTGGTATAAGATACCTTCTCTATACACTATGTACATAGTACAAGTAGAGAAAGCAACAAACGAAAAGAATAACAAAGTTTCTTACCAAACAATAAAATTCAGCAACAAAAAAACTAGAAAAATATATAAATATATTCAAATTTCTTTAGGAAACCACCTCTTATATTATATCCTTAGAATAAAAGCCGCTTTGGTGGAAGGGTAAAGTATTATAGGATTTAACTGCCCGGCGCCTAATCTATTCTTCCATATATAGTAGAGCAGAGGCTAAGAGCAGGAGTCACACGGGTAAAGAGACAGAATAAACAGCCCGAAGACATTTATGTTCTTCCCGTTGAGGCAGTACCAGATTAGAGTCTGCTGCCATGCCCCAGATTTTGCAGGCGTAGGATTAGATGGGGAGTATGCGACCCCTCAAAAGGCGCAATTTCAAGGCCGGGTTTCGATCCCAGGTGATGATGTGGGATTTGTGGTGGACAAATCGGAGTAGGGGCGGGCTTTTCCCGGCTTCTCCGGTTTTCCCTCTCATAGAATTCCACCGGTGCTCCAAGTGTATTCCATGAATTATCAGTATCATTGCCTGCGGTGCCGAATGTAGTAAAAGCGAGCGTTATGTTATCTTCATTTTAGAAGCCAGTTACTGTGTGTAACAGTTGAGATCCGGTTCATCTGCACGGTCCCATTATAGTAAAGTTAGCTAGTTTCAAAATGAAACCAATAACAAGGGATATCTCGAAAACTCTGAACTCTAAAGAAAAAAATATATGGTTCTCTAATTAGTTCTAACTATATTTATTGTTTTTCTTTATTTCTTACGGTTTAACCGTTATGCAAAATATCATCCAGAATAATGAGCTCTGGAGAGGTTCCAGAACATTCAAAAGATACATTCTAATTTGTGATGTAAATAATATCTTTAGTATATGGTATTTTAATAAAAATCGTTACAGCCGCTTTTGAGAAAAACAGCATTATCAAAAACAAAAGAATCCATGTACAGGTTAGTTTACGATTGGGGAAATATTGTTTTTAAATCTTCATGTGCATCCTTGGAAGATACTTAAAATAAATACCAAGTTTGGTATTTAACGGTCTTTTCAGTTTTTAAGTTATGCTGTCCGCAGCCACACACAAAACGTTTTCTAAAAAATTATTTTTCGTACTCAGGAAACCCTAAAACATATTTCAGGTCAAACCTCGACATCGCATTGAAAAAGCTGTTTGTCCTCTTAATGCTTCTTCTGAGGTACGTGAATGTGGGGAAGTTTGCAGGAAAGCGACGCTTGGTGAAGAGAAAATGTTCCGGATAAATGGAAAACCGCCTACGCTCTGGGATTTGGTTTTCCCCTTTTTATACCTGTAGAACACGTCGCGAGAAACTTCCAGAAGCGGTGCTTATTCTCGCCCCTGTAAACTACCACAGTAACAAACTCATACATAGCTGCGACTATCGATGCTTCGATTAAAGCAGGAAAGGCGTAGTCGGAACATAATCACCAAAAATTCACAAAATCAAAATGAAATTAAGTTTAAGCGCAAAATACACTAACGGACGGTGATGCATCTGTTAAATTTTCACAAAATTATGAAGAAAAAAATACTAGCTGTAGCTTTGCAATACCTGCTACAAAAAATGTTGTCGCCAATGATTTCAAATGAGCATTGACGTTGTTTTCAAATTTTCTTTGGTTTGAAAGTGCTGCCCTCCTAGTCACGTCTTCAGTTCAGGGAAAAGGTGAAAGTCGCTGTGTGTCAGGTCAGGACTGTACGGCAGATGATCCAAAATGTCCCACTGAAATTGTTCAAGGAGCCGATGGGTTGTGCCAGCAATGTGTGGACGAGCGTTGTCATGGATCAACACAATTCCTGAAGTCAGCATTCCTCTTCATTTGTTTTGAATGGCTCTCCGCAAACGTCGTCAAGTACGAAGAACTTCAAAACAACGTCAATACTCATTTAAAATCACTGGCACCAACATTTTTTGAAGCGGGTATTGCAAAGCTTGTGCACAGGTACGATAAATATCTCAATCTGTTCGGTGATTATGTTGAAAAGCAACCATAAGTGTACAAAACTTTTAGTAATAAAATAATTGTTTTTACTTATCGCAGGTTGAAAAAAAAATGATCCTCGTATTTTTATCAAAAAGAAAATGTAATCTTGAATTTTCTGGAAATATCTTGTGAAAATACCTCTTTATTCTAGATGATTAACTTGATGCGGCTATTCGGTACAGAAATGGATAAAAACCTACTGCACAAAAAATGTAGATCTCATTAAAATACCAATTTACATGATATATTTTTTTTTATTTTTTTGTAGCGTAAACCATTTTCCACATATCCCTTTTTATTGCTTTCAATATTAAGTTACTTAAACTTTACTCAAACGGCAAAAATGTTTTGTTTAATATCTCTTTTGTTTTACTCCTGGCACACAAAAAGAGCTGAATATCAACTGTTTAATCTATTGCATTCCCTTAATTTCATTCTAGTTACAATGAAACAAGTAATATAAGACCAATTCTACTAATGTTTGTCTCGATTAGCATGCTATTGCTAAAACAATGTTTTCTAAGAATAGTTTATACGTGGACCAGCTAGACATAGTCTTGTGAAAGGCACACATCGGACTTTTAATTATGCAATATTTATTGGAACAAGTGATTTAGCAAAGCAATTGTTTTCAGCCATAGAATTGTCATCGTCATTATTATTCAATTATTCCCAATAATAAGATATGCCTCATCAATAATCACGTAGGTACTATGTACAAGTGTATAGAGAAGGTATCGTATTGCACCCAAAAATTCAATACCGAGATTTCACAGGAAATACATGTTTTGGGTCGCCTGAATCCAAAAAAGCATTTTTAGAAAAAGGTCCGCGCGTGTCTGTGGACAATACAGCTCAAAAACGAAAAAACCGTTAAATACCGAATTTGGTATTTAAGTTGGTATGTGACACGAAGATTTTCAAGAAAATGCCCCCATCCCCAGCTACCCTTTACATGCAAAAAACTTCCAAAATGTTGATTTTTTCAAAAATGCCTCTAACGGTTTAGATTAACATTTCTTATATTTAAGAAATTTAAATCTTGAATTTTCTGGGAATAGCCTCTGAAGACTAAACCATAAGAGGTGGGCAAAAACTTACCTCACAAAAAAGGAGAGCACGTTAAAACACACAATTTATGTTACATACAGTTTCTTCGTGGAGTTCATTGTTTTTGAGATATTCCTTGTTCTTGGTTTCAGCTTTAAAAAACATACCTTTCTCCCAAAGGAATTTGTCAACTCCTGTGTTTACAAACAAAGGAACTTCAGTCACATAGCAACCATCTTTTGACTGTCACCTTAACCTATGATACTCCCTTATTTCGCTTCTACTTACAAGCAAGCAATAAGACTATTTCTGCTAATCAGCATGAAGTAAATAGAAGCATAAGCTTTTTAACAATAATTTTTTGTCGAGATGTAGAGAAAGTCATGCGAATGGGACACATTTTTTTTTTCTTATCCTGAATTGCAGTGTATTAATTTAAAATTGTAAATGAAATACTTGAAAGATTGTTTAAGGAGCGTTTTATATTGCTTTCAAACTCCTGTGTTTCTATTTTTGTTGTTTCCTGTACATCCTTCTTGTTCTTCTTTCACCAATTCAATTTGTCCGTTCTTCTTAGCGATGTAATTTTTTCCTACGTTCTCCAGTATTACAAAAGCGTGTAGCCCGCAGACATCTTGTCCTAGAATAAAGGTCATTTAGACAAAAGCACACGAGATACCTAGCCCACATTAATAAAGCGAATAGCTTGTGTTCAGAAGGCCGTGGATAATAAAAACTGCACGCTACATATATATTCCATGGAAAAGACGAAACAAGAAAGTAATTTATTCCGGGAATCAATTCACCTGCAGGCTTACAAACTTTATAACAAGGCGATCTTGTTAGTCATCGAACAAACATGCCATGTATTTACATCAAAAGAATGCTGCATCTACTTCCATCAGAAAATTAAATAAACTAGTGGAGAACCAATTTTCCACCGCCTGCTGAATAATACACATTACAAAAAATATAACAATCTCATGTGTTCCATTCACATGACTTTTCTATACATCTCTGTAGCATTTTTTTTTTTTTTTTGTAGTTTAACATCCTTTAACCTGGTTGGTCATATCGGATGATGAATGAAATTGGTGAAATGATGCTCAAATGATCGCGAGGTCCATGGAGCTTAAAGTTACTCGGCATTCGTCTTCTCAGGATAAGGGAAAACCCCGAAAAAAAAAACTTTATCCGGGTAACTCACACTAACTCACACTACCCAGGCGGTTTTAAGCAAATTATTGTTTATAAGCGTATTACGCTTCTACTTCATGCTAATCGAGATACACATTAGCAGAAATGGTCTTATTACTTGCTTCCTTATAAGTAGAAGTGAAATAAGGGAGCACACTAGGCTAAAACGGTTCTCAAATGTTTTAAAATGCGGTTGCTACGGGCCACAAATGTGTTTCTTTGCATCAGAAAAGTTTAAGTATTTTAAAACTAGAACCAATAACAAGGGATATCTCAAAAACGATCAACGCCACGAAAAAAATGTATATGACATAAAATGTATGTTTTATAGTGATCTACATTTTTGTGTAGTAAGTTTTTGTCTATTTCTTACCGTTTACCAGTTATGCAAAAATCAATAAAAATCATCCAAACCATCTTTAGAGGCTATTCCCAGAAGATTCAAGATATATATATATATTATTTTGCCAGTAAATATCTTAAACATAAGTGATTTTTATCAAAATGATTAGCCTTTTTTTGAGAAAATCAAAATTATCGAAATGTTTTCCATGTAAAGAGTAGTTTGGGGTGGGGGGATTTTTTTTTTAAAATCTTAGTGTCGCATCCTTGGAAGCTACCAATGTTAAACACCAAGTTTGGTATTTAACTGTCTTTTCGTTTTTGAGCTATGCTGTCCACAAACACACACACACGGACATTTTTTCTAAAAATGCTTTTTTGGATTCAGGAGGTCTCAAAACATGTATTTCCGGTGAAATCTCGATATAGAATTTTTGGGTGCAATACAATACCTTCTCTATACACTATGTAAATAGCACGTGAAAGTAATATAACAATTTGATGTGTTAATGAGCTTATTTTTCTATCTACTTCTCGCTTATCTAGATAAACTTTAACAGAAACTGTTTTGTTACTTGCTTTCTTGTAAGTAGAAGGGAAATAAGGGAGTACACTAGACTAAACCGACAGTCACATATTTTAAAATGTGTTTTTTTGCATCAGAAAAATGTAAGTATTTTAAAACTGAAACCAATAACAAGTTACATCTCGAAAGCGGTCTTGTTCAGGAAAAAAATCTGATTTGGTACATTCACATGATTTTCTCTACATCTCTGTAACAAATGATTGTTAATAAGCTTATTCTTCTATCTATTTCATGCTAATCGAGATAAACATTAGCAGAAACAATATTATTACTTAGTTCCTTATAAGTAGGAGAGAAATAAGGGAATACTCTAGGTTAAACCGACAGTCAAAAGTTTTAAAATGTGGTTGCTATGGGATTGAAATCCGTTACTTTGCATCAGAAAAGTGAAATATTTTAAAACTGAAATAAATAATAAGGAATATCTTGAAAACGGTCAAGTCCAGGTATAAAATGCACATGGCATTAATTGTGTATTTTAACGAGCTCTACATTGTTTGTGTCCATCTCGTACGGTTTACTAGTTACGTAAATTAAAAAAAAAGTCATCCAGAATAAAGTAGTCTTCAGAAGCCATTCCTGGAAAATTCAACATATACATTTTGATTGTCAGCTAAACTATTAAATGTAAGAGATATTAATCAACATTTTAAATTTTTTCACGCAAAGGGTAGTTGGGGGTGAAGGGATTTTGTTGAAAATCTTTGCGTCGCACCCTTGGGAGATACTGGACTAAAATATCAAATTTGGCACATAACGGACTTTTCGTTTTTGAGCTAAGCTACCCACACACAGAGATAGATACACACACGCGGACATTTTTCTAAAAATGTTTTTTTTGGGGGAGGGGAATTTAGGGGGTCTGAAAACATATATTTCCGCTAAAATCTCAGTAGCAAATTTTTAGGTGCAATACAATACTCCTCTATACACTATATTACTACGTTTAGAGAAAGTAAAAAATCTGATGTGTCCATTCATAAGACTTTTTTCTCCCTGTTCTGCAAACATAGTCTTTTATCTACGTGGAGCTGAAGATAAATATTAGCAGAAATAGTCTTATTACATGTTTCCTTTTAAGTAGAAGATAAATAAGGGAGTACACTAGGGTAAATCCGTAGTGTAATGTTTTAAAATCCGGTCTTTATATCATTCAATTGAACTCGGTTTCTCTTTGCACGAGCAAAAGTAAAACAAAAGAGATATGAATCGAATGCGGACTTCTCGTTTCAGAAAAGTTTAAGGACACTTAGTAGAGGACAGAACAAGCAATTTCCATGTTTAATCTTAATTAAATATACGTATATATACACACACCATTTATTTATTTATTTATTTATTTTTGATTTTCTGAAAAATAGCTAACGATTTTCTTTAAAATCTCTTATATTTAATACATTTACATGACAAATAAAATGTATATTTTCAATAGCCTTTGAAGACTACCCTATTCTGGATGATTTTGCTGAAATTTACAAAAAATGGTAAACCGTAAAATAAAGAAAAACGGTTACTACACAAAAACTGTAGACCTGCTTAAAATACAATTATGTCCTATACATTTTTTGCGTGGAATTGAGCATTTCTGAGATACTCCTTGTTATGCAAAGAAACGGATTTCTATCACAAGACAACCAGCTTTTAAAATATTTTGATTCTTATTTTAGTCTATTGTATTTCCATATTTACCTTCTGCTTACAAGGAACTAAGTAATATTAGGAAAAAGTTCTGCAACAATAATTAGAGAAAGTCATGTGCATTTAGCATCTCAGATGAAATTTAGGTAGAATGCACTGGTTTTAATTGCAATAGCTGTTCTTTACTAGAGATATCAAATGGAATTTCTGTATCGGTTGCACAAGAAAAGAAAATGCTGGAATGTTGGCAGCAGCAGCAGCAGGAAGCTACGGGCACTGAGTAATGTGATTGGGCAGCTCCAAATTTCTTTTGTTACATCTTCTCCCCACAATTGATAACTCCCTATCCATGAGAGTGCATGCCGCAGCAGTAGGATATTGTATTTTCTGTCTCGGATCCTCCGCCAGCCTTATAAAGGAACTGCCTCCAGTTTCCATCAGGTGCGTTCGTGGTTGTATGTACAGTAGGCTACATTAATAGCGTCTTAAGGTGATGCATATGAGAAATTTGGACAAAAATTGTGGAACATTAAAAAATTAATGTTTTGCTTTGTTTAGCACGTATGTACAATGTACATAGAGGGTAGATAAAGGATTGTATTCTACCCAAAAATTCAATACTGAAATTTTACACCAAATGTGCTTTTGAGACCACCTGAAGCCAGAAAAAAAATATTTTTACAAAAAGGTCAGTGTGTGTCTGTGGACAGAACAAAAAAAAATCTCATGTGCTCCATTCATACGACTTACTCTGCAACAAATTATTGTTAAAAAGCCTATGCCTCTATTTACTTCATGCTAATCGAGAAAAAGCAGGAATAGTCTTATTACTTGCTTCCTTGTAAGTAGAAGCAAAATAAGGGAGTACCGTAGGTTAAAGTGACAGTCAAAAGCTGGTAGCTATGTGACTGAAGTTTCTTTGTTCGTATGGACAGGAGTTGACAAATTCCTGTATGAGAAAGTATGTTTTTTAAAGCCGAATCCAATCACAAGGAATATCTAAAAACGATCAAATGCACGAAAAAAAGTATACAACATAAATTGTGTGTTTTGAAGTGCTCTACATTTTTGTGCAATAAGTTTTTGTCCATCTCTTACGGTTTAGCAGTTATGCAAAATTCCGTAAAATTCATCCAGAATAAAGTAGTCTCCAGTGGCTATTCCCAGAAAATTCAAGAAATACATTTTATTTGTCAGGCAAATATCTTTAATATACGATATTTTAATAAAAATCGTTAGCCATTTTTTAGAAAATAAAAAATTTCGAAAAACTTCCATGTAAAGGGTAGTTGGGAGTGGGGGGATTTTCTTGAAAATCTTCGTGTCGCATCCTTGGAAGATACCAAACCTAAATTTCAAGTTTAGTTTTTAACTGACTTTTCGTTTTTGAGCTATGCTGCCCACAGACACACACACATACACATACACACACACACACACACGCGATCATTTTTCTAAAAATGTTTTTTTTTTTTTTTTTTTTTTGGATTCAGGAGGTCTGCAAACATGTATTTCCAGTGAAATGTCGGTATCGAATTTTTGGGTGCAATACAATACCTTCTCTGTACCATATGTACATAGTTCGTATACAGAAAGAACACCGTTTCCAAAACTTTTCATGCTATTAGTTTCAGTTTTAAAATACCTAAAACGTGTTCATACGGGAATCTTCAATCGCATAGCAACCACATTTTAAAACATTTGACCGTTACTTTAGCCTAGTGTATTCCCTTATTTCCCTTCTACTTATAAGGAACTAAGTAATTGAACCTTTCTACAAATGTTTATCTCGCTTATTATGGAGTAGATAGAAGAATAATCTTTTTAGCAATTGCTGTTACTAAGATGTAGAGAAAATCACGTAAATATTTAATGTGAAATCTCAGAGAGAAAGGAAAGAGAGGTGGAGGGTGAGAGAATGGCAAGAGGTCAGAGGTAAGGAGATGACGATGGCAGGGGCAGATTCAGTCAACAATCTCATTTAAGGCAATTAAGTGAGTAAAGCAGCTTGTTTTAAAACGTATATAAATAAATGGTATAATTTTGTCTCCTGTATCAAAGGACACATTACATCATATTCCATACAGCCCAGGGAAGCGACCTATTTCAAGATTTCCATATTCTCTTAATTAAGCATAAAGAGATAGCAAAGGTGAAGCAAGCTTCGCTGCTGGAGAAATTATTTGACGTAGCTCAGTCGGTAGAGTGCTTGCCTGTTTTACAAGAGACTGATTCCTGGCCGTGGGTGGGAAGGTTATTTCTCATCATCACTAGTGAGGAAAATTGTCCCAAACGACTACCCGCGGATATGACTTGCGTGTTAAACAAGGCAAATAAATGGAAAAAAAAAAAAAAAGAGAAAAAGACAAAAATCTGTTGTGTTCCATTCACTTGACTTTCTCTATATCTCTGTCACAATATTGTTAAAAGCCTTATTGCTATTTTTTTCTCCAAAAGCATTAAGTAAATAGAATCATAAGCTTTTGTAAAATTTGTTACAGAGATGTAGAGTAAGTCATGTGAATGGAACACATCAGATTTTTTGTGAAGTAAGTTTTAGTTTACATCTTACGGTTTACCAGTTATGCAAAATTCCGCAAAATTGTCCAGAATAAAGTAGTCTTCAGAGGCTATTTCCGGAAATTTCAAGATGTACATTTTATTTGTCATCTAAATATCTTTAATATACAATATTTTAATCAAAATCGTTACAGCCATTTTTGAGAAAATCAAATTGTTCAAAATGTTTTCCTGTAAAGGGAAGTACCCGTTGTAATTGGCTCCAATTGTAAACTATGTACCTCAAATTTTTCTACCAGGAAGTCAGTTTTCGGTTCATATATTTGTTTTACTCAAAAGAGAACCTATCATTTCACATGCCGATCATCTTTTAAAACATTTGATTATCGCTTTAGCCTAGTGTATGTTCCCTTTTTACTTTCTCTACACGTACTAAGTATATAGTGTAATGCACCCAAAAATTCCATACCGAGACTTCACAAGAAATATATGTTCTGATACCCCCTGAATCCCAAAAAAAAAAAAGCATTTTTAAAAAAATGTCCGTGTATGTGTGTGTGTGTGTGTATGTGGTCAGCATAGCTCTAAAACGAAAGGACCGTTAAAGATCAAACTTGGTATTTAAGTTTGGTATCTTTCAAGGATGCGACACGAAGATTTTTAAAAAAAAAACCCCACCACCAACTACCCTTTACATGGAGCTTTTTTCGAAAATGTTAACTTATTAAAAATGGCTCTAACGATTTTGATTAAAATATCGTATATTATACATATTTACCTCACAAATAAAATGTATATCTTGAATTTTCTGGGAATAACCTCTGAAGACCTGATTATTCTGGATGTTTTTTATTGACTTCTGTATAACTGCTAAACCGGAAGAGATAAACAAAAACTTAGTACACAAAAATATTGATCTCGATGAAACAAACAACTTATGTCATATACATGTGGAGTTGGCCATTTTCGAGATATTCATTGTTGTTGATTTCAGTTTTAAAATACTTAAAACTTTTCTTATACATGAACTTATGAGCCTCTAGCCACGCAAAGAAACGGAATTCAATCCCATAGCAACCACATTTTAAAAAATTTGACTGCCACTTTGGCATAGCGCATGCCTTCTACTTATAAGGAACTAAGTAATAAAACCGTTTCTGTTATTATTTTAGCATGAAATAGAGAAATAGGCTTATATTATCATTAATTTGTCACAGAGATGTAGTGAAAGTAATGTGAATGGAGCACATCAGATTTTTAGTATACATAGCAACGTTCCTGGTTCCTATACGTAATCAGTGGAAAATGTAAAAATCTGATGTGTTCCATTCACATGACTTTCTCTACATCTCTGCAACAAATCATTGTTAAAGAGCTTATGCTTCTATTTACTTCCTGCTAATAGAGAAAACATTAGCAGAAATAGTCTTATTACTTGCTTCCTTGTAAGTAGAAGAGAAATAAGGGGGTACTATAGGTTAAAGTGAAAGCTGGTTGCTATGTGACTGAAGTTCCTTTGTTTGCATGGACCAGACTTAACAAATTCCTGTATGAGAAAAGTATGTTTTTTAGAGCTGAAACCAAAAATAAAGAATATCTCAAAAACGATCAACTCCATGAAAAAAATGTATGTATCATAAATTATGTGTTTTAATGTGCTCTACATTTTTTGTATGGTAAGTTTTTGCCCATCTCTTACGGTTTAGCAGTTATGCAAAATTCCGTAGTCTTCAGAGTCTATTCCCAGAAAATTTAAGGTATACATTTTATTTGTCAGGTAAATATCTTTAATATGAGAGATTTTAATCAAAATCGTTAGAGGCATTTTTGAGAAAATCTAAATTTTCAAAGTTTGGTATTTTACTGACTTTTCGTTTTTGAAATATCGTGTTCACAGACACACGGACATACACAGACATACACACACACACACACACACACACACACACACACACTAAGCCTTTTCTGAAAATTATTTTTTTCAATAAAACATATATTTCCGGTGAAATCTCGGTACTGAATTTTTGGGTGCAATACAATACTTCCTCTATACACTATCTACATAGTACGTGTAGAGAAAGTAAAAATAAAGAGAGGAAAATGTAATAAGAATGCCACTGGTAGTGGTGGCAGAGTTACATCAAATATTACTGAAGCATGCAAGGTACAAATATAGCTGGTAATTACGACTGTATCGAACCCGTGACCTCAAATTAACATTTAACTCCACTGAAACATGATCACTGGCTAATCAGTTGCATGTTCCAGGACCACCAACTTAATTATTTATCCACCAGTCTACACGCCCACATTAGTCAACAGAGGTATGACCATCCATCCATCTCGCGAGGGCAAAAACAACTCGCTCCTGCTTTAAAATCATAACACCAAGTCATTAAGGCAAAATACCGCCCCCGCAAATATACAAAAATATTATGTATTTCATGACAATCGAGAAAAAATTAGCAGAAATAGTCTTATTGCTTGCTTCCTTGTAAGTAGAAGAAAAATAAAGGGGTACCATAGGTTGAAGTGATGGTCAAAAGCTGGTTGCTATGTAACTGAAGTTCCTTTGTTTGTATGTATGGACACGAGTTCACAAAGTCTTGTATGAGAAAAGTATGTATTTTATACCTTAAACCAAAAACAAGGAATATCTTAAAAACAATCAAATCCACGAAAAAAATGTATGTAACATAAATTGTGTGTTTTAAAGTGCTCTACATTTGTTGTGTGGTAGGTTTTTGTCCATCTCTTACGATTTAGCAGTTATGCAAAATTCCGTAAAATTCATCCAGAATAAGGTAGTCTTTAAATGCTATTCTAAGAAAATTCAAGATATACATATTATTTGTCAAGTAAACATCTTTAATATACCTTATTTTAATCAAAATCGTTACAACAATTTTCGAAGAAAGTTCCATGTGAAGGATAGTTTGGGGTGAGGGGGATTTTTCTCAAAATCCTCGTGTCACATCCCTGGAAGCTGCTAAACTTCAATACCAAGTTTGGTATTTTATCGACTTTTCGTTTTTGAGTTATTGTGTTCACACAGGATCTTTTTCTGAAAATGCTTTTTTTTTTTATAAAGGGGACCCTAAAACATATATTTTCGGTGAAATCTCGGTATCGAATTTTTGAGTGGAGTGCAATAACTTATCTACACACTATGTACATAGTACGTGTAGAGAAAGTAAAAATCTGATCCGTTTCATTCACATCTTTTATGCTAATCGAGATAAACATTAGCAAACAAACAGTCATATTATTTAGTTCCTTATAAGTAGAAGGGAAATAAGGGAACACATTACGATAAACCGACAGTCAAATGTTTTAAAATGTGGTTGCCATGGGATTGAAATCCGTTTCTTTGCATAACCGGAAGTTGACAAGTTTGTGTGTGAGAAAAGATTATGCATTTTAAAACTCAACCAATAAAAAGAAATATCTCAAAAATGGTCAACTACAGGAAAAAACCTGATGTGTTCCATTCATATGACTTTCTCTACACCGCTCCAACAAATTATTGTTATGCTTCTATTTACTTCATGCTGATTGAGAAAAAAATTAGCAGAAATAGTCTTATTACTTGCTTCCTTGTAAGTAGAAGCGAAATAAGGGAGTACCATAGGTTAAAGTAATAGCCAAAAGCTGGTTGCTATGTAACTGAAGTTCCTTTGTTAGTACAGATAGGAGTTGACAAATTCCTGTTATGCGATAAGTGTAAGTTTTTCAAAGCAGTAACTAATAACACGGAATATCTCAAAACCAAATTCAATAAAAATCATCCAGAATAAAGAGGTCTTTAGATATTTACATTCCAAATGAAATACATCTTGATTTTTTTTAATATCCTCTAATGTACAAGAAATTTTAATCAAAATTGTTAGAGCCATTTTTAAGAAAATCAAAATTTGCGAAAATTTTTCCACCTAAAGGGTAGTTTGTTGTCGGGGGATTTTCTTGAAAATCTTCGGGTCGCATGCTTGGTAGATACCAAACTTAAATGCCAAGTTTGGTATTTAACGGTATTTTCGTTTTTGAGCTATGCTGTCCACAGATACACACGTACACACACGGACCTTTTTCTAAGAATGTTTTTTTTCGGTTTCAGGGGTACCCAAAACAAATATTTGCGGTGAAATCTCGGTATCAAAACTTGGGTGGAATGCAATACCTTCTCTATACACTATGTACATAGCGTGTAAAGAAAGTAAAAATTAGATTTTTAACACTAATTTGTACAGCGAAGAGAAAGTGATGTGAACGGAACGCATCGGTGTTTTATTCAAGAGTCTCCAAAACATTTATTTCTTGTGAAATTTTCCTACGAATTTTTGGGTGGAATACAATACCTACTTTACCTACTCTGTACATTGTTATAAGCCGTAGTAATGAAACTGTATCTGTAGAGTTTTGTCGACCACCACGATATAGATAGAGAAGTAAATGTTTGTAAAAATATTTCAGAAAAGAAAGTCGTATGAATGTAGCGTCAGGTTACCCAGAAGGTATGACACCACCCCTGAGAAAGATTCCATGCTGACATCCTGAGGTAAGACGTTCTCCCGAATCGGGATTCGAACCCGGAACCCTGTAATTGTAACTTAATTTTCTGGAAGCTCGAACGCTCCTGATTGATCCGCGCCTGTTGAAGTTGACCACTTAACCAGATATGGGCGCAAAATAATTGGCCTTGTCGAAAATTGTAATTAAAGCAATAATTACTATCTAGCCGAAAATTTGATTTGGTTGTTGGTGGCCATTTGGACGTCATGCGCAGTCTGATTGCTGAAAATTGGTTGCATATATAAGTAGGAAAGGAAGTGCATGATGCCCCGCTATGCAATCAGAGTGCGACGTTCACGGGGAAGTATAAACACATCCGTCACGTCTCACACACCATTAGTTTGTCCTGCACTAATAAACCTGTGACAATAATCACATGGGGGTGCAATAAATAAACCGTTATTAACTCATTATTCTGACACAATTTAAAGTCGTTTAACCCTACATCAATAGTGCTAATTATTACCAAACTACAGTCATAATTTGGTCAGAAAAAATCTGATGTGTTCCCTTCACATGACGTTTATCTACTACAGGCTAATCTAGATAAATATTAGCAAAAATGGTCTTATTACTTGAAGTAAGATAATGCAATACATTAGACTAAACCGACAGTCACATGTTTTAAAATGTGGTTGCTAGGGATTAAAATCCGTTTCTTCACTGGCCAGGAGTTGAGAAGCTCCTGTATGGGAAAAGTTTAACTATTTTAAATCTGAAACCAATAACAAGGAATACCTAAAAAACAATCCACTCCAAGAAAATATATATACATATCATAAACTGTGTGCTTTAACGTGCTCTACATTTTTTGTGTAATAAACTATTCCCAGAAAATTCAAGATATACATTTTATTTGTTATATAATTATCTTAAATATAAGGAATTTTGATCAAAATCGTTACAGTCCATTTTGAGAAAATCAACATTTTCGAAAAATACTCCATGTAAAGGGTAGTTGCAGTGAGAGGATTTTCTTGAAAAATCTTCGTGTCGCATCCTTGGAAGATATTGAACTTAAATACCAAGTTTGGTATTTTACCGAGTTTTTGGTTTGAGCTATGCTGTCCAACGACACACACACACGGACAGTTTTTCCAAAAATAATTTTTTTTTAATTCAGGGGGTCACAAAACACGTATTTCCGGTGAAATCTCGGTATGGAATTTTGGGGTGCATTACAATACTTTCTCTATACACTATGTGCATAGTACGTGACGTGTAGAGAAAGTAAAAATCTGATGTTTTCGCATGATTCACATAACTTTTATCTATTTCATATACGTAGAAGGAAAATAAGGACAACACTAGGCTAATACGATAGTCACTTTTTCTTAAACCTGGTCGCCATATGCAACAATTATGTTCGGTTTTTTTTTTTGCATCGTCCCCTTTCAGAAAGGTTAGGTGATTTAAAATTGTAACCAATAACGAATATCTCGAAAACGCTCAACACCATCAAAAAATGTATTTGACATAAATTGTGTATTTTAACAAGATTTACATGTTTTGTGTAGTAAGTTTTCATCTATCTCTTAAGGTTTACCAGATATTAAAAATTCATAAAAATTAATTCAGAATAAAGTAGTCTTCAGAGGCTACTCCCAGGAAATTCAAGATATACATTTTATTTGCCAGGTAAATATCTTAAATATAAGAGATTTTGATCAAAATCGTTATAACTATTTTTGTGAAAATTCAAAAGGATAGTTTTGAGTGGGAAGAGTTTCTTGAATATCTTCGTATCGTATACCTGAATGCTACTGAACTGAAATACTCCTACAAAGCATGGTAGTTAACTCACTTTTCGTTTTTACTTTCTCTACATGTACTATGTACATGGTGTACAGAGAAGATATTGTAATGCAACAACAAATTCCATACCGAGATTTCACCGGAAGTACATGTTTTGAGACCCCTGTATGAAAAAAAACGTTTTTAGAAAATTGTCCGTGTGTGTCTGTATATGTGTATGTGTGTGTGTCCGTGGACAGCATAGCTCAAAACAAAAACTTGGTAAAATACCAAACTTGGTATTTAAGTTCAGTATCTTCCAAGGATGCGACACGAAGATTTTTTTATCACGTATGTAGCTACAAGTACGGTAGGTATTGCATTCCACCCAAAAGTTCCATATAGAGATTTCAGTGCAAATACATGTTTTGAAGACACCCCCAAAGCATTTTATAAAAAATGAACCATGTGCGTCTGTGTGCCTCATAACTCAAAAAAGCTGATGTGTTCCATTCACATGACTTTCTTTACATCCCTGCAACAAATTACTGTTAAAAAGCTTATGCCTCTATTTACTTTATGCTAATCGAGAAAAAGTTAGCAGAAATAGTCTTATTACTTGCTTCCTTGTAAGTAGAAGCGAAATAAGGGAGTACCATATGTTAAGTGATGGTCAAAAGCTGGTTGCTATGTGACTGAAGTTCCTTTGTTTGTATGGCAGGAGTTGACAAGTTCCTGTATGAGAAAAGTATAACTTTTTCAAAGCCGAAACCAAAAAAAAAAACAGGAATATCTCAAAAACGATCAGCTCCACGAAAAATATATTATCCTGATCAACATTTTTTGTGTAGTAAATTTTTGTCTATCTCTTATGATTTACCAATTATACAAAGTTCAATAAAAATCATCCAGAATAAAGAGGTATTTAGAGGTTATTCCCAGAAAATCAAAATATACCTTTTATTTGGCAAATAAATATCTTAAATAAAAGGGATTTTCATCAAAATCGTTAGAACCATTTTTAAGAAAATCAAAATATTCGAAAAATGTTCCATATAAAGGGTAGTTGGGGGAGGGGGAATTTTCTTGAAAATCTTCGTGTCGCATCCTTGGAAGATAGCTTAAATACCAAGTTTGGTTTTTAACGGTCCTTTCGTTTTTTGAGCTATGCTGCCCACACACACACACACACACACACACACACACACACACACACACACACGTACGGACATTTTTCTAAAAAAGCTTTTTCTTTTGGATTCAGGAGGACCCAAAACATGTATTTCCGATGAAATCTTGGTATCGATTTTTGGTGCAATGCAATACCTTCTCTGAACGCTATTTACATAGTACATGTAGAGAAGGTAACAAACAGCTAACACACCGAAGTGAATATATTTAAAAGTACCGCTTATCAAAACATCTGTATTTATATACACTTAATATACTGTAGGTTTATAGAGATTACAAGTATGTGTGTATGTATACTTTACTTGCTTCCTTGTAAGTAGAAGAGAAATAAGGGAGTACCATAGTTTAAAGTGATAGTCAAAAGCTGGTTGCTATGTGACTGAAGTTCCTTTGTTTGTAATGGACACGAGTTCACAAAGTCCTGTATGAAAAGTTTTTCAAAGCGGAAAATAATATCAAGGAATATTTTAAAAAAGATCAACTCCACGAAAAAATGTATATAAAGTATATTTTAATGTGCTCTACATTTTCTGTAGAGTAAGTTTTTGTCCATCTCTTACGGTTTAGCAGTTATGCAAAATTCGGCAAATTCATCCACAATAAAGAGGTCTTCAGAAGCTATTCCCAGAAAATTCAAGATATGCATTTTATTCGGGGTGCAAATAACTTTAATATACGTCATTTTAATCAAAATCCGCATAGAGTAGGCCATGACTCTGGTAAAAGTTAAGGTTATAAAAGCTGTTCAGTTTTAAGTATTTATAACAAAATAAGCTTACCAGCAGCTTTCAAAATATCTTCAGGTGTTCGTAAACCATATATTTAGTTCATCTGGTAATTATTCATATGTTATTTCGTGCTAAACAATGTAAATAACTTTAAATTTAATTAGCCTGTGAGTAGAGGTTAGAAGCCTACATTGTTGGTCAAATAACCAACACAAGAAACGAAGATGGAAAACTACAGAAGAATTAACACTATTAAAATTCAGTTTCTACAAACTGCACCAAGACCATCGGCACAGGAAATACATCAATGGATCGTAAAGGAAATGGAAATCAACGCAGACCAAGTACACACATTGCAGCTTCATACCAGGGAACGAGCCATATATTTGAAGGTAAGCACACCAGTATTATATAATACATTACTAGCTAAGCATCGGGGGGAATCAGAATTTTTATATGATGAAGGGGAAATAACTAAAGTGGGAATAGAAGCAGCAGATGCACGAATAGTAACAGTACGTGTATTCGATGTTCCTGCTGAAGCTCTAATTCAGTTGTTAGAGCAACTCTTAGTAAATACGGCACTATACAGGATGTGAGAAATGAAACTTGGAGCACACAACAGATGCTTCCAGGTGTAAACAATGGCATTAAAGCAGTACGCATGGACCTCCCTGTTGCAATTCAAATAGCTTATAGTACAGCAGTAGTAACATATCCTGGTCAGCCGCAGAGCTGTTTCGTGTGTGGAGATACAAGTCACATGAAGCAGAACTGCCCAAGGTGAGCTTCAACACTAAAATTGCAGCCTCACCATACCTCTAGACTGCTAAGTGATGTAGTAACAGGCAACGAAGACAAACAAATAAACGCCCCCCTAGGACAACATTAATGAACAAAATGAAAACGAAGTTGAAACCAATTCACAGGTCACCATGGAAACAAACACACAAACTCCATCTAAAAGCAAACCAACAGGGAATAAAAGACCAATTCCAAGTGAATCCTCAAGCAGTACTTGTACAGTGTCTGAGGATAATCACTCTGAAACCTTAGCTTACAATACTGAGGATGAAGTTCCTGTAATCTCTAATGATTGCAAAAAGAAAAATCCTCCAGCAAAGAAATCCAAAAAAGAGCCATCTTACACCTTAGACGAGCATTTGGAGCCAGTTAAGTATCTGCTAGAGGAATCTCCATCCTTCTTTCCACTGAACTACATACAACTTAAAAGCCTGTATGAAAATTCAGTAGGCACATCTGATATACTGAAAGTAGCGTATACACATACAGACAACATTCAGGGCCTTGCTGAAATGCTTAGAAAGCTTCAGCCCCACTACAAGAATAAATCAATTAAGAACAGAACCACCAGAATTGAAAAACTTTAGTCGATAAGTCTAATATAGAACATAGCACTAAACCAACATGATTCAATAGGCAACACTCAAATTCAAATTGTTTTCTAAATTTATGGGATCTATTTTACTTCAGTGGAATCTAAATGGATTTAAAACCCAGTATGAATTTCTACAGAAGTTAATTTCTATACACCACCCTAAAATAATCTGCTTGCAGGAAACAAATTTTAAAAATAACTCTGCAATAAATATAAGACAATATTCTGTATACAATAAGAACCGAAACACTCCTCTCCGTGCTAGTGGAGGGGTAGCTACCTACGTTTGGAATAATATAGTTAGCAAAGAAGTACCAATAACAACAAAATTCGAAGCAGTAGCAGTTACCGTTTTACTGTGCATTACAATATGTATTTGTAATATCTACTTACCAAACAGCCAACCCATTGACCTCCAACATTTGAAGGAATTAACTGATCAGTTACCTAAGCCTTATATTTTGTTAGGCGACTTTAACGCCCACAGTAGCTTATGGGGATGCCGGAATACCGACTCAAGGGGGAAAATTATTGAATCTTTCTTAGAAACAGAAGATGTAGTACTGCTAAATTCGAAGAAGCCTACACATTACAGTATAACACCTTCAGCAGCATGATCTCTGTATATGCTCTCCAGATATAGCTCCAATAATTAATTGGTCAGTTAGTGACGGTCCTTCTGGAAGCGATCACTTCACAATTCTAATTGAAATTGCAACAGGAAGCCTAAACAATTCACATAAAAACAAATGGAACTTGAAACACGCTAACTGGACAGCTTTCAGAGAAACTATCGATGATCATATAACTACACTTATACCTGCAAACCAATTTCATACCACTTCAATTAACAGCATCATTAATGATTTCACTTCATTAATAATTAACTCTGCAGAAAATAATGTAACCAGAACCGCAAAAGCATACATAATAATATAGTGACATCTTTTTGTAGGGTTAACCGTTTTCCAGATATTCCGGATTATTGCTTTCAGTTGTTACACATAGCGACCGGCTTTTAAAATACTTGAGTATTGCTTTAGCCAAGTTAAAAGGCAGTTTCTGCTGATGTTTACATTGATTAGCATGTTGTAGATAAAAGATTAATCTTTTGTAAGGAAAGTTGTTTGTGCAGCAGCTAGATGTGAATGGAACACATCAGATTATAATACCCGCAACATTTTCCAAAAGTATCAGTAATGTTTTTGCATCTAGGAAGTAAATCTAATTCATTATTCTCAACCCGCCTCGTAACATCACATGTGGTGGTAAACGCAGTGAACAAAATTCATATTACCGCATCTGCATAAACATTTGCACACACAGAGCGCTATAATTTGTACATCCGGGGCGTAATAACAAAAATCTACTTTACCAAAGCGTGCGATGGGCACTACGCCACACCTTTTGGCTACACAAACGATAAGAACTTACTAAAAAGCGCTAAAGGACTTATTTTACATCGAAATGGGGCAATGCAAGTGATAACATTAGCGAGACTCTTTTGTTTTGTGTTTGCTTGGGGCGACATGGTGGAACATTTCAATTCGGTTGCTCGGAATTATTCAGTTATTCCATGCAAGTATGAGCCGCTGGGCATATCAGCCGATAACATCGATATTCAGTATGATACCTGTCCTGTAAACTTGGAGAAGCATCAGTATTCTAAATTCGTGCGGTCCTCGGAGATCTAACGCCCGAAATAGTGCGCCAGCCGCGCAGTTAAAACGTAATGTAGCCGTTCGTTAGGGCCTAACAGGTTCGACACAATTACAATAATAATAACCTGATTTATGAGAGAAGCTCGGCACCATACATTAACAGTTATTTTTATTTTCTCTACACGTACGATCTAAGAGGGCCCTTTTTTTTCAACCTCCAATAGGCTGTAAATAAAAGAAGTTTATAGAAGACAATTATTTTATTACTAAAAGTGTCTACACTTAAGGTTACTTTTCAACATAATCACCGAAAAGATTGAGACATTTATCGTACCTGTTCACAATATCCACTTCAAAAAATGTTGCCCTCGATGATTTCAAATGAGCATTGACGTTGTTTTGAAGATCTTCGTACTTTACGACGTTTGCGGAGAGTCATTCAAAACAAACGAAGAGGAATGCTGACTTCAGGAATTGTGTTGATCCATGACAACGCTCGTCCACACACTGCTTGCACAACCCATCGGCTCCTTGAACAATTTCAATGGGACATTTTTGATCATCCGCCATGCAGTCCTGACCAGGCTTTCACCTTTTCCCTGAACTGAAGACGTGGCTAGGAGGGCAGCACTTTCAAACCAACCAAGATCTTCAAAACGACGTCAATGCTCATTTGAAATCATTGGCGGCAACATTTTTTGAAGCGGGTATTGCAAAGCTTGTGCACAGGTACGATAAATGTCTCAAAATTTTCGGTGATTATGTTGAAAAATAGCAATAAGTATATAAAACTTTTAGTAATAAAATAATTGTTTTGTATGAACTTTCTTTTTTTATAGCCTATCGGAGGTTGAAAAAGAAAAACCGCCCTCGTAGATGTTTTAGGGTACCATGTATAAAAAACTGTTTAGAAAAAGGTCCGTGTGTGTGTCCATGAACATGATTAGTCAAAAACGAAGAGTCCGTAAAATAGCAAACTACGGCGACTTTCAAATAGGATGAGGTTTGTCCTTGAGCAGCATATCGGCGTGCTGATGTGTGGACATATTGCATTCCCGCTTAACTGAGGGGTAACAAATAACTGATTCCGTCTCTCATAAATTACTTGCGCTAAGACAAGATATTCAAATTTTGCAAAAAAAAAAAAAAAAAAAAAAAAAAATTCACGAGGAAGATAGGGAGTAAATTTCGTAACAGAACCGTAAAAACCAGAGATTTTTAGCTCAAATAGTTTTCATAATACACAGGCAGATTTGCATGCTCAGTGTGCGAGTGAGAGGGAAATATGAAAAGAGCGACCTGGCAACGCACAGCACGACAACGCATCTCATTCGCTGCAGAGTAGAACTCCTACCACTTGAAAAGCATTATAGGTATTTAAATGTAATATCTATCAAGGATGTGACACAAGGATTCTCAATAAAATCTCCCAAGCCAAACTCCTTTACATGTAACATATATTTAAAGCGCAGTATTTTAATAAAAATCATCTTCAGAAAATCGAAACATTTCGAAAAATGTTCCATGTTAAGGCTGATTTGAGATGGGGGATGTTTCTGAAAAACATCTTATCGCATCCTTGGAAGCTATTAAACTTAAAATATCTAGTTTGGATTTAATATAATTTTCATTTTTCAGTTACACACACACACATACCTACGAGGCATACAAAGACGCGGACTTTTTTCTATTTTTTTAGGATTCAAAGGTGTTTAAAACCTGTATTTCCGGTGTATTTGGTTGGAATACAATATCTGTATTTTGTGGACAGCGCTTAACGTGCCTCTTTTGCACCGCTATTTTGTCAATGATATTCTAGGTACATTATATTTTTTTCTTTCTCTACACGTACTGTGTATATAATGTATAGATAAGGTATTGTTATGCACCAAAAATTCCATACCGAGATTTCACCGGGAATACATGTTTTGGGTTTCCCTGAATCCAAAATAAGCATCTCTGGAAAAAGGTCCGCGCGCGTGTGTGTGTGTGTGTGTGTGTGTGTGTGTGTGTGTGTGTGTGTGTGTGTGTGTGGAGAGCATAGCTCAAAAACGAAAAGTCCGTAAAAAATCAAACTTGGTATTTATATTCCGTATCTTCCAAGGATGCGACACGAAGATTTTCAAGAAAATCCCCCACCCCCAACCCCCCTTTACATGGAACATTTTTTGAAAATTTTTATTTTATCAAAAATGACTAACGATTTTGATTAAAATATCGTATATTAAAGGTATTTACCTGACAAATATAATGTATATCTTGGATTTTCTGCGAATAGCCTCTGAAGACTACTTTATTCTGGAGGAATTTTACGGAATTTTGCATGGCTGCTAAACCCTAATAGATGGGCAAAAACTTACCACACAAAAAACGTAGAGCATGTTAAAATACCGTTTATGTAATATAAACTTTTTTCGTGGAGCTGGTTGTTATACTTTTCTCATACAGGAATTTGTTAACTCTTGTCCATACAAATAAAGGAACTTCAGTCACATTGCAATCAGCTTTTGACTATCACTTTAACCTACGGTACTCCCTTATTTCACTTCTACTTATAAGGAAGCAAGTAAAAAGACTATTTCTGCTAATTTTTTCTCGATTAGCATGAAATAATTAGTAGTGTAGCCTTTTTAATAATACTTTTTGCAGAGATGCAGAAAAAGTCATGTGAATGGAACGCATGAGATTTTTATTCAGGTGTCCTTACCACATGTATTTCCGGTGAAATCTACGTATCGCATTTTTTTGGTGGAATACAATATCTATCTTCCCTATCTACTATGTCGTTCTCCGTGGTAGAGGGTTGATATGTTGACCTCTGGTTCTAAAGTTGAGGCGGAGTGGGGTGTTTTATCCGGGCGTAAAAATCCTTAGCGTGGCTTCCTTGGGAAGAGAAGTAAAGCCGCTATTCCCGTGTCGTAGATTTACGGCAGGGAAAAATCTCAACCTTGAAAAAAAGAGGCCTCTGAGCAAAATTAAGCGTTCTTTCACGACCAACGTAGAATGCAACGCTGAGAACTACAGCAGTTAAAAGAACCTCCATAAATAAAATATAATTTAATTTAAATTTGTATGTTCGTACTAGACGACGCCGTGGCAGAGTGGTTAGACCGCTTGCCTCCCCCCCAAGGGGGCCCTAGTTCGATCCCAAGTGCCCGCATGTGGTATTTGTGGTGGACGAAGCGCCTCATGACGCAGGGGACTGTGGGTTCGAATCCGCCTTGGGCATGGGTGTTTGTAAATGTGTATTAATTTAATAGAAAATAAAAGAAGTGTTAGAAAAGTGCAAAAAAGGGGAAAGAAAAGAAATCGGAATACAGCGCCGGAGTGTGGAAGAGACACCGGTACTGTATGTGTTCCTTTATGAATCATTTCGCTTACATTTCATATCATCCACTTCTTCACGCTATGGGTCAACCACTCGTTCCAGGTTTGTGACCTCTAGGCAGCCGCCTTTTAAGTCCTAGGTCGGTGTCAGTCCTACATATGGTGAGGGTAAGCGGACTACGAAAAAACAAAAACAGAAAACATGCGTGTTAGGAAATTGAATAATGTTTTGATCGTGCTTTGCGTGAAAAGATAAAGAGAAATGATATTTTTAATATTTAATTCACCGTTATACAATTGTGAGCTTTTCAGCACTGTAAACGTAATGCACTTGGAATACTGATGAAATCTCAAGAGCATGAAATAAAAACTTGTTTCACGAGGGTTTCTTTTGAATACGAAACATCCCGCAACTGTTAACTGTCGTTTCTTCTTTGTGGATGATGAATTCCTACCTCGTTTCGAGAAAACGCCCAACCAATGTTACCAACATGAATATAAAGTAAAAGGCGCGTGGGAACCTTCATCACTGTCAGGGCTGCCAACACTAACGAGTGTCTTTTCTTTTAACACCCTCTTATGATCGAGGTTTGTTTAATTATAACGAATGACTTTCCTGAAATGAAAAATGGATGGGGAATCTTGACATGCGCACAAGGGTGACCATCTCCTTTTATAGTCGCAGAGGGGGACTTCATTTGTCCTCTGTGAACACGTAACTGAGAGTAAAAACGGCACATGTTTCGCAGTCTCACATGACATTTAAAATGTGTAATGTGTGAGATGTAGTAAATATAAAACGATTTCATGTGAAGCGCTCATATTCTTTCTCTATTCACCCTTCTGAAAATATTATAGATATATAATTCGACGGATGCATAATTCGATAGACATATCTGAATAAATATCAACTTATTAAAGTTATTACACAATCATTTGCTGCATACGTCAATGACTGTGCATGCATATTTCAGATACAAATAAACGCTGACAAAAAGATACAAAAGAAAAAAGAAAGGCAAAGATGGCAAAAAAATGAAAAACAAAAATTCCGTAAAATACCAAACTTGGTATTTAAGTTTAGTATCTTCCAGGGATGCGACACGCAGATTACGAGAAAAATTCCCCCACCCCCAACTACCATTTACTTGGAATATTTTTTTCGAAAATTTTGATTTTCTCAAAAATGGCTGTAACGATTTTGATTAAAATATCTTATATTTAAGATGTTTACATACCAAATAAAATGTATATCTTGAATTTTCTGGGAATAGCCCCTGAAGACTACTTTATTCTGGATGAATTTTACGGAGTTTTGCATAGCTGCTAAACCATAAGAAATGGACAAAAACTTACCACACAAAAAATGTAGAGCACCTTAAAACACGACTTATGTTGTATACCTTTTTTTTCGTGGAGTTGATCGTTTTTTAGATATTCCTTGTTTTTGATTTCAGCTTTGAAAGACTTACTTTTCTCATACAGGAATTTGTCAACTAATGTCCATACAAACAAACGAACTTCAGTCACATAGCAACCAGCTTTTGACTATCACTTTAACCAATGGTGCTCCCTTATTTCGCTTCCACTTACAAGGAAGCAAGTAATAAGACTATTTCTGTTAATGTTTTCTCGATTAGCATGAAGTAAATAGAAACATTAACTTCTTAACAATAATTGTTGCAGTGATGTTCAGAAAGTCATGTGAATGGAACACATCAGATATTTGGTAATAGTCTTAAAGTACTCTTCATTCTGAGTTTCTGGAATAGATAAGCAAACATTTATTACACAGGAAGGTCGTCTTCTTAGCGCGGTGGTAGTGCAGCTGCCTACCTGGGTTCGATCCCCAGTACCGGCGTGGGGATTTTTCCCTCGCTGGGAGACCTGGCCCGGGGTGCACTCAGCCTCGTAAGGGCCAATTGAGGAGCTACTTGATGGAGAATGACCACGTCTCACCCTCCAATACTGCACCCCATCCATGACGTCTGCAGTGGACCAAGATGGGGGGACGCAGCGGCCAGTCGGTAGGCCAAAGTTCCCCGTGAGCTGTCGTGCCATGGAGTTATATATTACGCAAAAAAAAAAAACACACACACACACACACAAACACATTATTTCATGAATTAACGATCTCTAAAATATTTTTTGTTATGTTTAGTTTCAACTTTAAGATACTCATTTGTTTTAATTTTAGCTGTGCAAAGAGAACAGCGTTTCAAATTGCGACGAATGAAATTGATGATATGATGCTCAAATGAACTCAGGGTCCATGGAGCTTAAAGCTACTCGACATTCGTCTTCTCAGGATAAGGGAAAACCCCGAAAAAAACCTTATCCGGGGTAGTCACCCTAAGTGAGATTCGAACTCACGACCTGTTGTTATTGAGGCAGACACACTACCACCACACTACCCAGGCGGGCTATTTCTCCTCTACTTACAACGAAATAAGTAATAAGAGAAATTTTGTTAATTTCTATCTCGGTTAGAATGCGCCGTAGTAATTTTGGCCACCACGTTAGGGCGACAATATGCCGTAGTTTTATTTTGTGCGTCACGTTGGTGCACCAATATGTCGTGGTTTTATTGTTGAGCGTCACGTTGTTGTGACAACATGATGCTATCAGGTGAGTCTACTTAAGTTTGTCGAGGGTTAATGCTCGTGAAATTCTCTACATTAAGAGTGTACATACCTTGCAGATTTCCTTTGTTGCACTGGCTAGGCTCGTTCTTGTAGACTATGAGTTGTCTCTTGCTCAGGGGGGAAAGAATGACAAAGGTGTGTAACACTTTTGGTGGACTCAAATAAAAGAAAAATTTCACTTAATTTCACTGATGACTTCTTTTATTGATTATCTGTTCCTGGTTTGAGACACTAACCCTGCGAGCGACTCCCGACATCGCGAACCTGATGAAATAATTTCGTTTACGTGCTAGTTCCACGTTTAGTGTGTTATTGTATTTTTACACTTGTCACCGTAATCTTGTGTTTCACGGTCCGTATAGCATTTACAGTAATAACTGCCCGTCAGATTAACTTATAACACACCGATTTCCTACACTGGACGCCGCGCGAGTTCTTAGACTGTGTCTCGTCACATTTCTCATACTCTGGATTTGCATGTGAGTCCGATTTCTTATACTGGGTTTCCTACCTTGTGAGCCCGATCACATCATTTATATACTAAAAGGTCCGAGTAATGCCCTCCTTTTTGATTGGCTGGAAAAAGGCGTGTAAACTAGCGCTGTCACGTGACTGTCTGGGATTTTTCTTTATTTTCCACCCACGTGTCCTTTCTCTATAAAGAGAAATTCCCTCTTTCTAAAATACGAGGTACGTCCAGAAAGTAACTTCCGTTTGGTAATAAAATTAAATTGTGTACAGATACAGAATAATTATTTATTGCACAAAATTCTACAACTCAAACTACTTTTCCACATAACTGCCGAAATTTTGCAGGCATTTGTCATAGCGTGGCACAAGTTTTTGTATACCTTCTTCATAGAAGTTTGCCGCCTGTTGCTCAGTAAGAATCTTTGGTACCCAACGTGAGCAAAGTTTACGAAATTTCAGTTTTTCGGTAACAATTCCATGAATTAGGGATCGTGAGCTTTGGGGAAATTCCATAGCGAGAGCACTAATTGTAAACTTGCGGTTTTCCTGGATCTTGTCATCAGTCGCGTGAACCATTTCTTCTGTAACCAAAGATGGACGCCCACTTCGTTCTTCATCGTGTACTTCCCTACGTCCTTCATTGAACTGTCGGACCCATCTTCTCACCATTGAATCACTCATCGCATTTTGTCCCTGAACTTTGAAAATTTGCCGATAAATTTCAATTGGTTTCACTGTCCTAACATTCAGAAAACGAATCACAAATCTGATTTTACAAGCGGCGGGATTTTCAATCAACACCGACATTGTAAACAAGCACAAGAAAGCGTATGTGGCTGACAGCGATCTCAAAATGGCGCACGTTTCTTCTCCTTGATACAGAGCGTCTACCGCGCATGTGCGGAACTGCGATGGCAGCACTGCAGCGGAGACAAATTGAAACGGAACTTATTTTCTGGACGTAGCTCGTATAAGGGGGGTAAACCTATCTTCCTCCCCAAGGGGTGTTACTTGTGTCCCTAATGCTCTAAAATTCTTGTTATTTTGAACAAAGCAAGTAGCCTTGAACAATACAAAGGGAGTTTCTACAGCTTTTGCGTTCTACTGAGCAGATATTTGTTATATATATATATATATATATATATATACATAAACAAATTATTAAACTAATAATATATGCGTCGTGCTAAAACACCTTCGCAACTGATGTAAAAACGAAAATGCTCTTTAATTTTGGATGAACAAATAGAGAAAGTTGTATTAGGTGAAAATGTAATTTCCCCAGGTTACTATAAACACCTCCGCCCTTCCAGTTACCAACACGAGCAAGCTAAACTGAGATGACGTAACGTGCTCGATGATATCAGGACGCAATTTGGTGTTAAACTTCTCTTGTGAAACTTCAATAACAAGCGACTGTTCGGTCCACTCTCGAAATTAATTGAAATTAGCCAAAGTCAACAAGAAGAGACCCCTGGCGAGCAATGAGTCAGTCAGTCATTCGCCAACTGCTTGCCCATTATGCAGATGACCCGCACACCCATTCCAGTTCAACTCAACCAGATCTCACGTCTTTTGTTAACTAAACCTGCCAACTTTACATAAACGGAATTACAGCTGAAATCCACAGTTTCCCAAATGACGTATCGGGTTTTTGTATCAGAATTTCTCTCTATGTAACTTTGTTCGTAACTTCAGAAATCAGAAACACAAACGATCTTCAAGATATCAGCCAATCTATCCTCAAGATAAATTTTGATCTACAATTGTGAACAATTAAACATATTTTTACTTTCTCTACACGTACTATGCACATAGTGTATAGAGAAGGTATTGTATTCCACCAAAAAATTCGATACCGAGACTTCATCGGAAATATATGTTTTAGGGTGCCCTATATCCAAAAAAAGTATTTTCAGAAAAAGGTCCATGTGTGTGTGTGTCCGCGTATGTGTGAACACGATAACTCAAAAACGAAAAGACGGTAAAATACCAAACTTGGTATACAAGTGTACTAGGTACCTTCCAGGGATGCGACACGAAGATATTGAGAAAAATCCCCCCACCCCAAACTATCCTTTACATGGAACTTGTTTTTTAAATTTTTGATTTTCTCAAAAATGGCTCTAACTTGAATTTGTGAATAGCCCCTGAAGACTACTTTATTCTGGATGCATTTTCCGAACTTTTGCCTAACTGCCAAATCGTAAGATATAGACAAAAACTTAACACACATTTTATATTACATATATTTTTTGTGAAATTGATCGTTTTTCTTTTAGATATTCCTTGTTTTTGTTACAGCTTTAAAAACATACTTTTCTCATACAGGAATTTGTCCATACAAACAAAGGAACTTCAATCACATAGCAACCAGCTTTTGACTATCACTTTAACCTATGGCACTCCCTTATTTCCCTTCTACTTACAAGGAAGCAAGTAATAAGACCATTTCTGCTAATTTTTTGTCGATTGGTATGAAATAAATATTAGCACAAGCTTTTAACAATAATTTATTGCAGGAATGTAGAGAAAGTCATGTGAATGAAACACACCAGATTTTTCTGCAAATCAGAATTCGAAATACTGTCACTGCTGAATACCCTATATAAAGCCCAGCATATCTCCTGCTGAGATATAAGAAAAACTGAATCACATATCTCGCACAGAAAAATATTGCCAGCAATACGTTGTTTTTACTACCTCAACATAAACTGCTCAAGAATACACTCCCTGCGATTTATGAGCTTTCCTTTGTTCCTTGCTTTTCAGAGTTCTATTCCCATAAAATTTACAGGCAGTTGAACTTTCTGTGACAAACAGTGCAAGCAAATCTTTTATCAGAAATCTGTAATCCTGCGGATGAACAAAACAAACTGACCTTTACCAGATTTCAGTTATTTTACGTCTCTTTTACAAAATCTTATTACTTTCTCTTCCACGAGGGCTGCTCCAGAAGTACCCGGCCTGACGTAAAGTTAGCGAATGTTGTTTAAAACAACAATGGTAAAAATCTGATGTGTTCCATTCACATGACTTTCTCTACATCTCTGCAAGAAAGTTTTTTTTTTATATTGTAATGCACCCAAAAAATTCGATACCGAGATTCACCGGAAATATACTTTTGGGGTCCCCAGAGTCCGAAAAAGGCATTTTTGAAAAAAGGTTCGTGCGGGTGTGTGTGTGTGTGTCTGTGGACAGCAAAGCCCCAAAACAAAAAGACCGTTAAATAACAAACTTGGTATTTAGGTTTAGTATCTTCCAAGGATGCGACACGAAGATTTTAAAAAAAAAAATCCACCCACCATTAACTACCCTTTGCATGCAAAAAATTTCAAAATTTTGATTTTCTTAAAAATGGCTCTAACGATTCTGATTAAAATCCCGTATATTAAAGCTATTTATGTCCGAAATAAAATGTATATCTCGAATTTTTTGGGAATAGCCTCTGAAGACTTCCTTTATTCTGGATGAATTTTGCTGAATTTTGTTTAATTGATAAACCGTAAGAGAGAGAAAAAAACGCACTGCACAAAAAATATGCCTCATGACAAAACACGCAATTTTTGTCCTTTACGTTTTTGTTGTGGAGGTAACCGTTCTCGAGATATTCCTTGTTGTTGGTTTCAATTGTAAAGTACTTAAACATTTCTCAGACAGAAAGTGTCTGTTTTTCTTTTGTTCTACTCCTGGCCAAGCAAACAAGTGATTTGCAATGACAATCGCATAACGATAGCTTTTAAAACATTTGACAATCACTTTAGCATTGTGTATTCCCTTCTCCTTATAAGGAACTAAGTAATAACATTCTGCTAACATTTATCTCGATTAGCATTGTGTACAAAGAAGAATAATCTTTTGTAGGAGTTTTGTAGAGCAGCTAGAGAAAGTCATGTCGGACGATGAATGAAATTGGTGAAATGATGCTCAAATGATGCTCAAATGATCTCGGGGTTACTCGACATTCGTCTTCTTAGGATAAGGGAAAACCCGGAAAAAATCCTTATCCGGATAACTCACCCTAAGCGAGATTCGAACTCACGACCTTTTGAATGTGAGGCAGACACGCTACCACTACACTACCCAGGCGGGGTAAGTATTGTTAAAAAGTTATGCTTCTATTTACCTCATGCTAATCGAGTAAAAAATAGCAGAAATAGTCTTATTACTTGCTACCTTATAAGTAGAAGCAAAATAAGGGAGTACCATAGCTTAAAGTGATAGTCAAAAGCTGGTTGCTATGCGAATGAAGTTCCTTTATTTGTATGGACAGAAATTCACAAATTCCTGTATGAGAAAAGTATAACCTTTTTAAAGCTGAAACCAAAAAAAAGGAATATTTCAAAAACGATCAATTGCTCGAAAAAAAAATGTATACAACATAAAATAAGTGTTTTAAGTGCTCTACATTTTTTTGTGTGGTTAGCTTTTGCCTATCTCTTAGGGATTAGAGGTTATGCAAAATTTCGTAAAATTCATCCAGAATAAAGTACTCTTCAGAGGCTATTCCCACAAAATTTAAGATATACATATTATTTGTCAGGTAAATATACGGTATTTTAATAAAAAAAGTTAGAGCCATTTTTGAGAAAATAAAAAATTAAAAAAAAAAAGTTCCATATAAAGGATAGTTTGGGGTAGGGGGATTTTGCTCAAAAATTTCGTTTCCCATCACTGTAAGATACTAAACTTAAATACCAAGTTTGGTATTTTACTGGCTTTCGTTTTTGAGTTATCGTGTTCACAGACACACGTCACAGACGCGGATACTTTTCTGAAAATGTTTTCTTTTTATACAGGAGACCCTAAATCATATATTACCGGTGAAATCTCGGTATCGAATTTTTGGGTGGAGTGCAATACCTTCTCCTTATACTATGTACATTGTACGTGTAGAGAAAGTAAAAAGTACCAACCTTAGAAAGCTTAAGTTTGAAGTTTGACGAGTTTAAATTGTTTAGCATTTGTTTGGCAGCCATCATTATTGAATGCTCTCAGCGAATTTGTTAACATGGATAAAACTGGTCATCGTTATGTGATACAATACTTTCATTTGAAAGGTCTTAGTCCAACTAAAATTAAAGCTGAGCTAGATTCTACTTTGGGGGAGTCTGCTCCTTCGTTTTCAACAGTGAAATATTGGGTGGCAGAGTTTAAGTGTGGTCGTACGAGCTGCCAAGACGAGCATCGCAGTGGTCGACCAAATGAGGTTACTAGTCCAGAAATTGTAAAGGAAATTCACAAAATGGTATTGGATGGCCGTCGACTGAAAGTGCGCGAGCTAGCAGACATTGCAGGATTTCAAAAAGTTTTGTACATCACATACTGACTGACAATTTGGATATGAGAAAGTTGTGTGCAAGGTGGGTGCCGCGTTTGCTCACAATAGAACAAAAACAGTTTCGTGATGATGTTTCAGTCGAGTGTTTGGCAATGTTTCGCTGCAATAAAGCTGAGTTTTAGCGTCGATTCATAACAATGGATGAAATCTGGGTCCATCACTTCACACCTGAAACGAAGGAACAATCAAAACAGTGGATTGGAAGGGGAGAATCGGCTCCAAAGAAGGCGAAGACAGTACCATCTTTCATGGCATCAGTTTTCTGGGACGCACGTGGGATAATTTTCATTGATTATTTCAATAAAGGAAAAGAAATCAATGACGAATATTATGCGAACTTGTTACAGCGTTTGAGTGATGAACTTTATGACAACCACTTAACGACAGCTTTCAAAACATTTGACTATCACTTTAGCCCAGTGCATTCCCTTAGTTCCATTCTACTTATAAGGAACAAATTAATAAAATTCTGCTAATGTTTATCTCGATTAGCATGGTGTTGAAAGAAGAATTATCTTTCGTAAGAAGTTTGTTTGTAGAGTAGCTAGAGAAAGTCGAGTGAGTGTAACACATCAGATTTTTAAGTATTTGACACAGAAGTGGTTTTTTTCCACCAGGAATCTCTCACAGAAACTCGTATAAGGGTTTATCTCCCTTCCCCGCTGACGGATATTGAGATGGCGGAATCTTGTCTGCTCCACGTGAAAGTGTCAGTGTTGTCAATATTTTCCCTCGCGGAGCATCAAAATGGGCTCAAAATTAATGGCGTGTGAAGGCACGCAGGGCCGACTTTCCTTACTGTTTCTGTTCGCGCACGCGCGCGCGCCGTTTTAGAGTATTTATTAGCGTAGCTGTCCGTCTCTATGTACCCGTGAACCAGAATTCTTGCTGAAACATTGCAACATACAGGCATGCACCTAAAACTTGCGCTTTTTCGGATTATTATTGATTATGTTCCCATCACTTTCTCTACCGGTTCAGTAAACAAATTATTGTTAAAAAGCTTATTGTTCTATTTACTTAATGCTAATCGAAAAAAGTTAACAGAAATAGTCTTATTACTTGCTTCCTTGTAAGTAGAAGCGAAATAAGAGAGTACCATAGATTAAAGTGATAGTCAAAAGCTGGTTGCTATGTCACTGAAGTTCCTTTGTTTGTATGGACACGAGTTCACAAAGTCCTGTATGAGTTGTTCAAAGCCGAAACTATGAACAAGCAATATCTAAAAAACGATCTACTCCATGAACAAAATGTATATAACATTATTAAAGAGCTCTACATTTTTTGTGTGTTAAGTTTTTTTGCATCTCTTACGGTTTAGTTGTTATGCAAAATTCCGTAAAATTCGTACAGAATAAAGTAATCTTCAGAGGCTATTCCGAGAAAATTCAAGATATACATATTATTTGGCAGGTCTTTAATATGTATTAATCAAAATCGTTAGAGCCATTTTTGAGAAAATCAAAATTTTCGATAAAAGTTCCATGTAAAGGGTAGTTTCGAGTGGGAGTATTTTTCTCAAAATCTTCGTGTCACATCCCTGGAGAATACTGAACTTAAATACCAAGTTTGGTATTTTGCCGACTTTTCGTTTTTGAGATACCGTGTTCACAGGCACACACACACACTCGCACACACACACACACTCGCACACACACACACACACACGGACCTTTTTGTGAAAATGCTTTTTTTGGATGCAGGGAACCCTAAAAGATATATTTCCGGTGAAATCTCGGTATCGAATTTTTGGGTGAGTACAATACCTTCTCAATACACTATGTACATAGTACGTGTAGAGAAAATAAAAAAGCAGACTTTTATATTTTAATTATATAAAACAATTTAAACATACCTGAATACAAAAAAAAAAAAAAATGGTACAATTGACCACGGGCACAATTTTTAAATGCCTTAAAGCAAAGCATTAGGGGTGAACAACTGGTTTGGGCAAGAAAAAGTTTGTACGAGATCTCAATTGCATCGCGCAAAGTAAAAAACGAAGTTGTAAAGAAGAAAAGGAGCAATGTGAGAAGAAAAGGAAAGATGAGAGGAAAAGAAAAGGCAATCTGGTGGATTTTAATGTGAGTCATGCATTCAAATCTTTCCTTGTTTTCTGCTATCGACGTTCCCCGCGGACAGCTTTTCCGTTACACAAATACATTTTGCTTTAGAAGTTCACAATGAATAAGAATTGCCTTAGGTTTTACTGTCAGATGTATTTATGCTTATGTTTTCAATTTACAAATATAGAAGTTATATTTTTATGACCAAGAAAGCTCATTCATAACTTTTTTGGAGCCTAAACCAAAGCAGACACAGAAAAATTCTGGTCATTTTCAAAATATAGAGAGCTATTATGAACCTAGAGTTAAAATGTCTAAGCAACGTTTTAGTGACGTGACAAAAATAAACAAATTTGACCATGATTTGCAAATCCTTGGAGCAAAATGAATTTGCACTGTAACTTATTTCCACTATATTGGACTTGTGAAATAAATTTAAAAAATTTGACGTGTTCCATTCACATGACTTTCTATACATCTCTGCAACAAATTACTGTTAAAAAGCTAGTGCTGCTATTTACTTATTGCTAATCGAGAATAAAGAATGTCATAAACTTGCTGCTTTTTAAGTAGAAGGGAAATAAGGGAGTATCATAGGTTAAAGTGAAGTCAAGAGCTGGTTGCTATGTGACTGAAGTTCCTTTGTTTGTATGGACACCAGTTGACAAATTCCTTTATGAGAAAATGTAAGTTTTTAAATGTGAAATAAAAAACAACGAATAACTCAAAAACGATCAACTCCGAAAAAAAAAAAAAATTATATAACATAATTTGTGTGTTTGAACATGCTCTATATTTTCTGTGTGGAAAGTTTTTGTCTATCCCTTACCGTTTAGCAGTTAAGTAAAATTCGGCAAAATTCATCCAGATTAAAGAGGTCTTCAGAGGCTATTTTCAGAAAATTCAAGATATACATTGTATATGTCAGGTAAATATCTTTAATATACGATATTTTAATCAAAATATTTAGAGACATTTTTAAGAAATTCAAAATTTTCGAAAAGCGTTCCAAGTAAAGCCTAGTTGGGGTGGGTGGATTTTCTTGAAAATCTCTTGGAAGATACCAAACCTAAATACCAAGTTTGGTTTTTAACGGTCTTTTCGTTTTTAAGCTATGCTGCCCACAGACACAGACACAGACACACACACACACACACACAGACACACACACACGGACTTGTTTCTAAAAATGCTTTTTTTGGATTCATATTCCACACAAAAATTCGATACCGAGATTTCACCGGAAACACAAGTTTTGATACTCCCTGATCCCGAAACTTCAAAAAAAAAAAAAAAAAAAAAAAAAAAAAAAAATGTAAATGGCGTGTTATTTATGGACGCTCTTTAACTGCTGTGGTTCTCAGAGTCCCATTCTAAATTGGGCGTGAATGACCGCTTAATTTTGCTCAGAGGCCTCTCTATCACGCTTGAGGTTCTTTTACGTGCCGTAAATCTACGAAACGGAACCAACGGCTTTATTTCCCTTCCGAAGGAAGCCATGCTAAGGATATTTACACCCGAAAAACTCCATCGTCCTCCGCCGGGTTTGAACCCGCGACCTTGGGTATATGAAGTCAGCATGGTAACCATCACACCACGGAGGGCGACCCGAAACTTCAAGAAAAAGTATTTTTGGAAAACTGCGTGTAAGGGGTGGGCAGTATAGTTCAAAAAGGAAAAGTCCGTTAAATTGCAAAGTTGGTATTTAAGTTCAGTAACTTCCCCAACCCCACTATCCTTTACATGGAACATTTTTATACAATTTTGACTGTCTCAAAACTGGCTCTAACGATTTACATTAAAATATTTGTATGACAAACGAAATATGTATCTTGAATTTTCTGGGAATGGCCTCTGAAGTAATGTTTATTCTGGGTGACTTTTAGATAACTGGTGAACAATAAGAGGAAAACCATACAACCCAAAAATGTACATCTCATTAAAACACACATTTAATACAATACACATATTTATAGAGTTCACCGTTTTCGAGATATTCCATTTGTTTTTACTTTCTCAATATGTACTATGTACATAATGGACAGAGAAGGTATGTCACTCCACCCAAAAATTCGATACCGAGATTTCACCGAAAATACATGTGTTGGATACCCTGAATCCAAAAAAAGCATTTTTAGAAAACTGTCCGTGTGCGTGTCTGTGTATGAGTGTGTGTGTGAGTGTGTGTGTGTGTGTGTGTGTGTGTCGGGGGGGGCATCATAGCACAAAAATGAAAAGACCGTTTAAAACCAAACTTGGTATTTAAGTTTGGTATCTTCCAAGGATGCGACACGAAAGAACATCTCCCCACCCCAAACTACCCTTTGCATGGAAAAAAATTGCGAAAATTTTGATTTTCTTAAAAATTTCTAACGATTTTGATTAAAATCTCATACATTTAAGAAGTTTACTTGACAAATAAAACGTATATCTTGAATTTTCTGAGAATAACCTCAGAAGACTACTTTATTCTGGATGAATTTTACGGATTTTTGCATAACTGTTAAACCGTAAGAGATGGACAAAAACTTACCACACAAAAAAGGTAGAGCACATTAAAACACATAGTTTATGCTATATACATTTTTTTTCGTGGAGTTGATTGTTTTTAAAATATTCCTTGGTTTTTGTTTCAGCTTTGAAAACTTTTACCTTTCTCATACAGGAACTAGTCAACCCCTGTCCATACAAGCAAAGGAACTTCAATCATATATCAAACAGCTTTTGACTATCACTTTAACCTATGGTACTCGCTCATTTCGCTTCTACTTACAAGGAAGCAAGCAACAAGAGTATTTGTGCAGATGTTTCCTCAATTAGCATGAACTAAATAGAAGCAAAAGCTTTTTAACAATATTTGTTGCAGAGATGTAGAGAAAGTCATGTGAATGGAACACATCAGTCTTTTTTCTTTCTTTTTTTTTTTCTCTAAGGATTTATTATACAGGTCTACTTCCGAGAAATGTTGATATGTAACGAGTTTTTTATGCAATGCAGTACCTCTCCTATACACATAGTAGAGAAGTGAAAATGTACGTTCTTTGGATGAAACAAAAGAAATTCTAGATGAAATCTCAGCATCTGTAATGAGGAGAAACAAGATACTCAGGTTGTGATGAAATCTATAAAGTCAACTCTCGTAAGGTGTTAAGACAGTGCAAGCTTTATTTGTGCCCTCCTCCCCATAAGCTTTTGATAGTGTTTAGATGTCTGTTGGATGTGATAGCGATCTCTGGAATGTTCGCGAGGGAGTGCTGGGTTATTGTGTCCAGCCTCGCAGAGACAGTTTCACTAACAAGTAGTAATTATTACTGGGAGGGCATTGCATGCACAACAAAGCACGCCTTCACACCTCTCTCCTTTAGTGGAACAAGGGAATAAGTCTTATAAAAAGCTGATGTGCTCCATTAACATGACTTTCTCTACATCTATGTAACAAATGATGTTTAAAAAGCTTTTGCTTCTATTTACTTCATGCTAATCGAGGAAAAAATAGCAGAAATATTCTTATTGCTTGCTTCCTTGTAAGTAGAAGGGATATAAGGGAATAGCATAGGTTAAAGTGATAGTCAAAAGCTGGTTGCTATGGGACTGAAGTTCCTTTGTTTATATGGACAGGAGTTGACAAATTTCTGTATGAGAAAAGTATAAGTTTTTCAAAGCTGGAACCAACAACAAAGAATATTTCAAAAAGCATCAGCTCCACGAAAAAAAAAAAAATACATGAATTGTGTGTTTTAACTCACTCTACATTTTTTGTGTGGCAAGTTTTTGTCTATATCTTAAGATTTAGTAGTTATGCAACAATCCGTAAAATTCATCCAGAATAAAGGAGCCCTCAAGAGGCTATTACCAAAAAATTCAAGATGTACATGTTATTTGTCAGGTAAATATCTTTAATATGTGATATTTTAATCAAAATCATTAGTCATTTTTGAGAAAATCTAACTTTTCGAAAAAAGTTCCATGTCAAGGGTAGTTTGGGTTGGGGGATTTTTCTGAAAAGCTTCGTGTCGCATCCCTGGAAGATACTAAACTTAAATACCAAGTTTGGTATTTTACCGTCTTTTCGTTTTTGAGTTATCGTGTGCACAGACACACGGACACACTGACACGGACCTTTTTCTGAAAATGATTTTTTAATACAGGGGATCCTAAACCATATATTTCCGATGAAAACTCAGTATCAAAGTTGTGGAGTGTGCAATACCTTCTCTATGCACATATGGCGGTTCGCATTGCCAGGTGTTGACAAATTTCCGTATGAGAAAACTTTTAAGAATTTTAAAACTGAAACCACGAATATCACAATAGAGGAACAATAACAAGGAATATCTCAAAAATAGTCAACTCTGTGAATAAAATTTAAATGACATAAATTATATGTTTTAATGAGTTCTACATTTTTTGTGAAGTAAGTTTTTGTCTAACCTTACGGCTTAGCAGTTATACAAAATTCAGCAAAATTCATTCAGAAAATTCAAAATGTACACTTTATTTTTCTTGTAAATATCGTCAGTATTTTAATCAAACTCGTTACAGCCTTTTTGAGAAATTCAACATTTTCGAAATTTATTCAATGTAAAGGGTAGTTTAGGGTGGGGACTATTTCTCAAAATCTTCGAGTCGCATCCTTGAAGATACTAAACATAGAAAACATTTCGAAAATTTTGATTTTCTCAAAAATGGCTGTACTGCCGGCGCAAAACTTCTGGAATAGTGACCCTGACCGCCAACCCAGCTACCGAGTATAGCTTATCGGAGTTTGTGATATGATACTTTGCTTATTTAAAGTCACAGTGAGCAAGCTTTGTACAGTTTGTATCGAAAGTGTTCCGCATATGTTTGTATTGAAAGTGAGCAGTAAATAGTGTTCATTTGATTTATTTTATTTTTTTAACCATGGCTCTGAAAATGCATTTTTTTGGTTACAGGGGACCCTAAAACATATTTCCGGTGAAATCTCGGTATCGAATTTTTGAGTCGAGTGCAATATCTTCTCTATACATTATGTACATAGTACGTGTAGAGAGAGTAAGGAAAGAAAAAGATTATCAACGAAATCTTGTTACAGAGATGTAGAGAAAGTCATGTGAATGGAATACATCAGATTTGTTTTTTTAAACAAAGAGACCCAATTTTCCGTTTTAAATAAGACTGGTCTTGATACAGATCATATTGGTGGTGATTCAGTTAATTTAGAACACAGTTATTCAACAAAAAATAACCGTTTAGGTTGAATATAAACAGGAAACAATACATGTGCAATTAATAGCGTATTTTGTTTTAAATTTGGCCAGTGGACAGTGAAGAATCGGTGGTCTGGCCATATTCGCGTGCACATTTGTAGCACACGCGGATAACAATAGCAACATGAATTAACTTGTGCAGGGAAACAATGGCTACCTACCTTTTGTCGGCCGCCGCGTTGTTCCATTCTTTGAGTTTAGTCCTCAAATTTATGCCGATGTTGTGGTGAGTTAATTGGTCATACATCAACCCCAACTACAATAGCACAATAAAAATTCCGATGTTACAAACTGGTTTTGCCCAGTTCCATAGCAACCATGCATTCAAATCTCTTTCTCCCTTCTGCATATGCAACTAACTTCACACAAAACGTTCTTCAACAGAAACATGTTACCACATTAATAATTATCCATTCTTGTACCAGAATTTGATTGGGATAGCCACAGGCGTGCCTGATGAGTGATTGGGGTAGATTTGGATCACAATTCTTGTGAGTGTTATTTTTATAGCACTCTTGGACAACAAAAATAAATAAAATCCCATGTGTTCTCTACAATCTCTGTAATAGATTATTGTTAAAAACTATTCTTTTATCTACTCCATGCAAATCGAGATAAACAATAGCAGAAATTGTCTTATTACTTGCTTCCTTGTAAGTAGAACGAAATTCAGGGACTAAACTAGGTTGAAGCGATAATTACATATTTTAAAAGCTAGATGTCGTGTGGATGAAATCCGTTTCTTTGCGTTGCCAAGAGCTGACGAATTGCCAATTGTGAAAAGTATTTTCAAGCTGAAAAAAATAACAAGGAAATGACTGCCTCTGTGGTCGAGTGGTCAGCGAGCTAACTTGTCACCCAGAGGTGTCGGGTTCGATTCCCGGCAGGGGCGGGGAAATTTTCTTTAGCCAGAATTATTCCCTATCCCCTACAGAGTCTGGAAGTATGTATGTGACAGTGAATGTGTGTGTGTGTGTGTGTGTGTGTTGTGTGTGTGTTTGAGGAAAATAAAATTATTTAGAGCAAACATAAAAAGAACCTACAGAAAACGAGTTGTTTCTAGTGCAAAGCCCCCGATATGATGTTAGATGTTAAAGGGGGACTATGTAAATGAAACAATAAAAAAAACAAAAATAATAAGGACTACCTAAAAATGGTTAACTCCAGGAAAAAAAATCTTATGTATTCCATTTACATGACTTTCACTGCATGTCTGCAACAAATTATTGTTAAACAGATTATGCATCTATTTACTTCATTATAATCGAGATAAACATTAGCAGAATTGGTTTTATTACTTAGGTCCTTATAAGTAGAAGGGAAATAACGAAATAGCATAGGCTAAAGTATTAGTCAAAAGCTGGTTGCTATGTGACTGAAGTTCCTTTGTTTGTATGGGCAGAAGTTGACAATTCCTGTATGAGAAAAGTAAGTTTTTAAAAGCTGAAACCAAAAGCAAGGAGTATCTCAGAAACGATCCACTCCACGAAAAAAAATGTATATAACAAAGTGTGTTTTTTAACGCGCTCTACATTTCCTGTTAAGTAAGTTTTTGTCTATCTGTTACAGTTTGCCAGTTATGCAAAATTCCGTAAAATTCATCCAGAATAAAGTAGTCTTCAGATGCTATTTGCAGAAAATACAAGATATACATTTTATTTGTCGTATATCTTTAATATAAGATATTTTAAACAAATTCATTAGAGCAATTTTTGAGAAAATCAAAATCCATGTGAATGGTAGTTGGGGGTGGGGGGGGGGGAAATCTTCGAGTCGTATTCCTGGAAGATATTGAACTTAAATAATCAAGTTTGGTATTTAACTGACTTTTCGTTTCTGAGCTAAGCTTTCTACAGACACATATACACACACAGACCTTTTTTCGAAAAATGCTTTCCTGAAAATCTTCTAGTCGCATCCTTGGAAGATACAAAGCCTTTCACCGTTAATATATTTTTAGGCGAGAAACACCTCCTAGACACAACTAAAAATCCTAAATTTGATTTTGTCCAATAACATTTGACCATAAATGTGTGTATTTCAAGAAGAAAATACAGTAATATACACTAATAACTGAGTTAGTTCAAATTTTACAAAACAGGTCTCACATCGGGTGCTTCTACCTGCCCCGTCATCCACCGATTATTTAACCTGGGCCCTCCCCATCCTAAGCCACAGGCGATATAGCGGACCTCCCCACACCCCACCAACAGCATATCTCAGGCCATGAAATAGAGACTGTTTCAGCAGCAGAGGGCAGCTTGGCTCGGACCAAATGACTTGCATTTTTTTTCTTTGCTTTATATATTACGCGGAATTTGTGTAAACCGTCTGTGAGAGTTGACAGAAATAATTGATTAAAATTTTTCTAAGACTTGTAAACGCTCAAACCTACGGTCGAGTTATCTCGATCATAGCACTTAAAGGGTTAACGGTGTTTTCGTTTTTGAGTTATCTGTCCTTTTACAATGGTCATCAAAACATGCATTTCCACTGAAATCTTGACTTAGAATTTTTGCGTGGAATATAACATCTTTTCTATCCACTATGTAAATTGCACATATGGGGCTAGAGAAAGTAAATGTTCATTTTGCATAAACTTGAAAATGAAATGTAATATTTATAGGTTAAGGTTTTTGGTTTCTGACAATTTTCCTTCTCGATTCAGTTTGGAAAGTGCTGTTTCAGCGTTAGAAATACTGTCCCAATGTTTCAGATAAGGCCATTTTCCATATTTTATACCATTCTGGTAACGGGAGACATTACAGCTGATCTATTGATGCGATACGCCACTGATATTTATAGCTTTCTTGTAACGGCCGTTGCAGACAACGCTTTTATCCCAAACATCCGATAGATAGCGTGCATTACAGCGAGACGTTCTCTTATTTCACGTGTACTGCTCACAAAAATAACAAGGAGTGTCTCGAAAACGGTCACTTCCTAATTTGTTACATTCACATGACTTTCTCTACATCTCTGCAACAAGCTATTGTTAATTGAGAAAAATTAGCAGAAATAGTCTTATCACTTGCCTCCTTGTAACTAGAAGCGAAATAAGGGAGTACCATAGGTTAAAGTCATAGTCAAAAGCTGGTTGCTATGTGACTGTAGTTCCTTTGTTTGTATGAACAGGAGTTGACAAATTCCTGTATGAGAAAAGTAGAAGTAGAAACCAATAATAAGGAATATCTTAAAAACGATCAACTCCACGGAAAAAATGTATATGACAAATTGTTTTATAATGATCTACATTTTTTGCGTAGTAAGGTTTTGTTTATGTCTTACGGTTTACTAGTTATGCAAAGTTCAATAAAAGTCATCCACAATAAAGTAGTCTTCAGAGGTTATTCCCAGAAAATTCCAGACATACATTTTATTTTTCAGAAAAATATCTTTAATATACTATATTTTTATCAAAATCGTTAGAGCCTTTTTTAAGAAAATAAAAATTTTCGAAAAAGGTTCCACGTAAAGGGTAGTTTGGGATGGGGGGATTTTTCTGAAAATCTTAGTGTCGCATCCCTGTAACATACTAAACTTAAATACCAAGTTTGGTATTTTACCGACTTTTCGTTTTTGAGTTATCGTGTTCACAGGTACGCGGACCTTTTTCTGAAAATGCTCTTTTTGGTTACGAGGGACCTTAAAACATATATTTACGGAGAAATCTTAGTATCGAATTTTTGGGTGGAGTGCACTACCTTCTCTATACACTATGTACATAGCACGTGTAGAGAAAGTAAAAATAAATACATTGAATTTTCTAGGAATAGGCTCTGAAGACCTCTTTATTGTGGATGAGTTTTGATAAGTAGTAAGCGTAAAAGATACACACACTTGCTACGCTAAAACGTAGAACACCTTAAAGTACTCAGTTTATGATATTTTCATTTTTTTCGTTGAGGAGACCGTTTTTCGAGATATTCCTTTTTATTCGTTTCAGTTTTAAAATAGAACGTTTCTAATTAGGAAGCTTGTCATCTCCTGGCCACGCAAAGAAAAGGAAGTCAAACCCATAGCAACCACATTTTAAATCATTTGACTGTCGGATCAGTCTAGTGTATTCCCTTATTTCTCTTCTATTGGGTCGTTAAAAGTATAAGGTAACACCTCACATTGCCTCTCTCCACTGCGTGAGAGATCCGAGAGTCGCAGGCAAAGGCGCACTAAAATACGTATCTTAGGATACATTACGGAAATGTTGACATATGGGCAGCACTCGCAGCAGGATTCCTTGTGATGTTATCACTAAGTTTCTGAGAACATTTTTAACTTGTTATACTGCCTGTTTGGGAGCAGCATTTATTTAAGGTAAGGACTCCAGTGTGACTCTGGTCTAACCTTAGCAGCAGGAATCCTTGTCCATGTTATCACTAAGTTTCTGACAACATCTTTAACTTGTTATACTGCCTGTTTGGGAGCAGCATTTATTTAAGGTAAGGACTCCAGTGTGACTCTGGTCTAAGCTTAGCAGCAGGAATCCTTGTGATGTTATCACCAAGTTTCTGAGAACATCTTTAACTTGTTATACTGTCTGTTTGACAGCAGTATTTATTTAAGGTAAGGACTCCAGTGTGACTCTGGTCTAACCTCAGCGGCAGGAATCCTTGTCCATGTTATTACTAAGTTTCAGTAGATTACTGAGAACATCTTTAACTTGTTATACTGTCTGTTTGGGAGCAGCATTTATTTAAGGTAAGGACTCCAGTGTGACTCTGGTCTAAGCTTAGCAGCAGGATTCCTTGTCATGTTATCACTAAGTTTCTGTAGATTACTTAAAACATCTTTAACTTGTTATTCTGTCTGTTTGGGAGCAGCATTTATTTAAGGTAAGAACTCCAGTACACCTTTACCAGTGACTCTCGGATCTCTCGGGCAGTGGAGAGAGGCGGGAGAGGGGTTATATTATAATTTAATGACCCTACACTTACAGGGAAGCAAGTAATACGACAATTTCTGGTAATCTTTATCTGGATTAGCACGAAATAAATAAAATAATAAGCTTTTAACAAGACTTTGTTATATAGATGTAGAGAAAGTCATATAATAGAACTCAGCGTATTTTATCGTACCTAAAACGTATAAATACCTCGCATGTAACTAAGCGTTTGTAACCGAGTAAAGACTATTGTACGTTATTTTCTTCTCTAGGTAGTAAATACATTACAGCATCACTAGAGAGCACTTGCCTGGGAAACCAGAAAGCTAATGCACTTTACGGGCAATCAAACTTTGTCTCAGGACCTCTCAAATGGTTTAGAGTTACTCAAGGAAAACGTTACCCCAGAAACTTTAAACAAAAGTGTTATTGTACGTCTCAATTACCCTGAAAACTACAATAGTAACTGTTAAAAACAAAACGTGCCTTTCTTCTGTAACAAGAAAATGTGTTTATTGTAACTTCGAAAAAATCTTATGTGTTTCTTTCACATGACTTTCTCTACATCTCTGTAACAAATCATTGTTATAAACTTATTCTTCTGTCTGCAGCTTCTGATCGAGATAAACATTAGCAGAAATGTTTTCTTGGGAGTAAAATGGGTTACAGTAAGCTAAGGCGATGCTCAATTATTCTAAAAGTTGGTTACAAATTCCCGTATGTGAAAAGTTAAAAGTGAAACCAATAACAAGATATCTCAAAAACGGTCAACTGCAAGAAAAAAAAAAAAGGTTAAGACATAAATTATACGTTTTAAAGAGATCTACACTTTTGTGCTGTAAGCTTTTGTCTATCTCTTATACATTATTAGTTATGCGAAATCCAGCAAAATTAATCCAGAATAAAGTAGTCTTTAGATGCTATTAACAGAAAATTTAAGATATACATTTTATTTGTCATGTAAATATCTTACAATATTTTAAACAAAATCGTTACAGCCATTAATGAGAAAATAAACAAAAAATAAAAAACTTTTTGATGAAATGGGTACTTTGTGGTGGGGAAATTTTGCTCAAAATCTTTGTGTCGCATCCTTGGAAGATACTAAATTTAAATACCAAGTTTGGTTTTTAACGGTCTTTTCGTTTTTGAGCTATGCTGTCCACACACACACGGCCCTGTATCTGAAAATACTTTTTTTGGATTCAGGGGGTCACCAACAAACTAAGCAGAGGTATATTTATGTTACGTGTTTTAAAAAATCATGTCTGTTCCAATGTTTTATTATCGATTTATTATGGACAAATCCATAGCCATTTGAGTTATAGTATTTCATTTTGGGGCAATTATGCTTTAGCTAAAAAGATACTTTTATTACAGAAAAAGGCATTTCGAATTTTATGTGGTGTAGCCCCCAGAACTCATTGTAAACTTTTATTTGTTAAGTTGGTTGTTTTAACTTTGACTTCATTGCCTCTTATTTGCTAAGAAAAATAGTTATAAACACAATCTATGTTCCGAAGTTCATGTTCCAATATTTACATAAATAGATGTTAATAGTAAGATACAAAATTCCTTTGAGACAATATCATTCAATCTATTTTTATCAGACTTAGTAACAGCACTAAAACTCTCTGCATTGAATATTTTAAAATGTCAGTGAACCGCACTTTGATTTTAAATCCATTTTATTGTCTGGATGAATTTTATAATACTGCTAATTGTTTTTGATCTTACTTGTATTTGACGTTGCTACACAATGTACTTTGTTCTGGCAAATAAACTTATATATTTCCAGTGAAATCTCGACATTGAATTTTTGGGTGCATTACAATACATTCTCTGTCCCTATGTACTTGTACATACGGGGCTAGAGAACGTAAAAAGTATATATTATAAAGGAACGTAAACCTGTATCACAGCCGTTTTCTGAAACGTATATTTGAACTTTGCAGAGGGTTTGTGGTACCTGGGATGTAGGGAGGTGCAGTTTCATTCCCCATATGTTTGGGAAAGGTCTTGGGGAAGAAAATTGACATGATAAATTCCCTTGCGCTGTTAAAATGTCAACTGTAGAGTTGGCAATGAAACATGACTCACCATGTAAATATCCCGCCTGACATGGTTTGATGCTGTCGCTGAACAAAAAATGACATTCACCATTGTGATATCGCTCGTAAATATTCCTCTTGACATGAGCCACATTTTATATTTCTCTCAGGCAACCTTGTTGCATTACCAACCATGATTACTTGTAAACTAACTGAAATCTATAGCTCAGTTAACATTATTGCGTTAATTATATTGAGCGAGCAACATGGCTTAGGTGGTTTCATCTCAATGGGGTTTTCCCTGGTCGTTAGGAATGCAGGGAAGCTTCCTTACATCCCCATCTACCTCTTCAGCTGATTTTGTGCTAGCACTGTGGACCTCTAGCACTCATGGGAGATTTTCAGATTGGGTTGGACTAGGCAGGCCAGTAATTTCCGATCATTTATGCGAGATAACCTTCTTGAAAAGTCTATTTTTTTTTCAAAAATGGCTCTAAGAATTTCCATGGAAGTACTCGTACCATTTACATGAAAATAAAATGTATATTTTGAATGTTCTATAAATAGGCTCTGAAGATAACTTCATTCTGAAAAAGACTTCTGCACAACTGGTAAACCGTAACCAAAAACAGTACGTCTCGCTAAAACACACATTGTAATGGGCATCAATTTTAAACTACTTAAATTGTTATCATTCGTTATATCTATGCTTTGTTTTACTCTTGGCCATGCAAAGTGAACAGAAATTCCATTATTTCAAAAGGGACCTGTTTTTTTTAAGAGATTTCACTACAGCTTTAGCCTAGTGTATTCCCTTCTATTTACAAAGCAGCAAGTAATAACATAAGTGGAATAGGTAGAGACAGACTGAAAACTTCAATGCCATAGCCGGGATTTGAAACATGGATCTCCCGGTCTCTAGCAGGCTGCTCTATCACTGAGCTACCATGGCAACATGCCGGCGTATCATTGAATTTCTCAACTGACTCGCATGTTTTCCGGTAAACCACAAGGTGATCTCAAATTATTTTGAGATGACAACCCCAATAGCGACTTACAATGTTGTAAGTACTTTAAGTCCCAGGATGCATAGTATAGGTAACTATTGTGGTCATTTGTGATAATTTTAATTGTTTTGTCACAGAAACCGGTTGATTTTCCGGGAAACAAGCCAGTCAGTTGAGAAATCCAATGATACGCCGGCATATTGCCATGGTAGCTCAGTGGTAGAGCCACCGGCTGGTTCAAATCCGGGATATGGTATTGAATTTTTCAGTCTGAGACAGTTTCTATGAGAAAACAATTAAAATTATCAAGTGAAATTTTCAGCCAATCTTTATCTCAATTAATTGAAAAAATACTTCTTTGTAATAATAGTTTATAAAGATAGTCATGTGAATAGAACACAAAATGTTTACTTCCTCTATACGTACTATGTACATGGTGTATAGAGAAGGTATTGCATTCCATTCAAAAAAGGGATATCGCAATTTCACCGGAAATACATTTTTTGGACCCCCTGAATCCAAAAAAAAAGCATTTTTGGAAAAAGGCCCATGTATGAGTGTGTGTGTGTGTTGACAGCATAGCACAAAAACGAAAAGATCATTAAATACCGAACTTGGTATTTAAGTTTGGCTTCTTGAAAGGATCCGACACGAAGGCTTTCAAGAAAATCCCCCCACCCCAAACTACCCTTTACATGGAAAAACTTTTGAAAATTTTGATTTTCTTAAAAATAGCTCTAACGATTTTGATTAAAATATTGTATATTAAAGATATTTAACTGACAAATAATATGTATATCTTGAATTTTCTGGAAATAGCCTCTGAAGACCACTTTATTCTGGATGAACTTTACGAAATATTGCATAACTGCTAAACCGTAAGAGATGGATAAAACTTACCACACAAAAAATGTAGAGCACAATAAAACACACAATTTATATCATATACATTTTTTTTGTGGAGTTGATCCTTTTTGAGGTATTCCTTGTTTTTGGTTTCAGCTTTGAAAAAATTATACTTTTCTCATACAGGAATTTGTCTACTCCTGTCCAAACAAACAAAGGAACTTCAGTCTCATAGCAACCAGCTTTTGACTGTCACTTTAACCTATGGTACTCCCTTATTTCGCTTCTATTTACAAGGAAGCAAGTAATATGACTATATCTGGCAACTTTTTCTCGATTAGCATGAAGTAAATAGAAGCTAAAGCTCTTTAAGCATAATTTTTAGCAGAGATGTAGAGAAAGTCATGTGAATGAAACAAATCACATTTTTTTTCAGTTCTTACGTTGCGTTTTTGAAGTTTTTGAACGTTCAATTGTTTGTAGCGTTGCCATGGACTTTCCTCTTGTAAGGAAGAAGGTATTGTATGGAATGCATGCGTGGCCAGTATGCAAACTAAAGGCTTTGTTCGGCATACACGAGCATTATTTGTAATCCGGTATATGGCCGCAGAGCTTGGAGGGTAACCACGCCCCGAGCAAGGTATTTGCTGCACGTGTAGCCCACCTGTGCACCTCACAACCCTCGCACGTGTCCATTGCTAATCACCTTGACCAAAAAATAAATATCTTGTCTCTTCCTTGGTCAAACTCAGGCACACACTCAAAAAATATGATGTGTTCCATTCACATCACTTCCTCCACATATCAGTAACAAGTTATTGTTAAAAACCTTATGCCTCTATATACTTCATTCTAATCGAGAACAAATTAGCAGAAAAAGTCTTATTTCTTGCTTCCTTGTAATTAGAAGCAAAATAAGGGAGTAACATAGGTTAAAGTGGCAGTCAAAAGCTGGTTGCTATGTGGCTGAAGTTGACAAATTCCTGTTTGAAAATGTTTTTTAAAGCTGAAACTAATAACAAGGAATATCTGAAAAACTACCAATTTCACAAAAAAGCTATATAACATAAAAAATATGTGTTTTAAGATGCTCTACATTTTTTCTGTCTTAAGTTTTTGTCCATCACTTACGGTTTAGCAGTTATGCAAAATTCCGTAAAATTCATCCAGAATAAAGTAGTCTTCAGAGGCTATTCCCAGAAAAGTCAAGATATACATATTATTTGTCAGGTAAATACATTTAATATACGATCTTTTAATCAAAATCGTTAAGAGCCATTTTTGCGCAAATCAAAATTTTCGAGAAAAAGTTCCATGTAAAGGGTAGTTTGGGGTGGGGAGAATTTCTTGAAAATCCTCGTGTCGCATCCTTCGAAGATATCAAACTGAAATACTAAGTTTGGAATTTAACGGAATTTTCGTTTATGAGCTATGTTATTCACAGACACACACACTCTCACACACACACACACATACACACATGTATTATGTACATAGTGTATAGAGAAGGTATTGCACCAAGAAATTCGATACCAAGATTTCACCCGAAATACATGTTTTGGGTCCCCCGAATCCAATAAAAAATATTTTCAGAAAAAGGTCCGTGTGTGTGGATAGCATAGCTCAAAAGCGAAAAACCGTTAAATACCAAATACCGTTTAAGATTGGTATCTTCCAAGGATGCGACACGAGGGTTTTCAAGAAAATCCCTTCAGCCCCAACTACCCTTTACATGGAACTTTTTTCGAGAATTTTGGTTTTCTCAAAAATTGTCTAACGATTTCGATTAAAATATAAATAAGATATTTAACTGATAAATAATATATACATTTTGAATTTTGTGGTACTTTTTACGAAATTTTGCATAACTGCTAAACAATAAGAAATGGCCAAAAACTTACCACACAAAGAATGTAGAGCACGTTAAAACCCACAATGTATGTTATATACATTTATACCGTGGGGTTGATCGTTTTTGAAATATTGCTTGTTATTGGTTTCAGCTTTAAAAACTTACTTTTCTCAACTCCCGTCCATACAAACAAAGGAAATTCAGTCACATAGCAACCTGCTTTTGATTATCACTTTAACCTATGGTACTTCTTTATTTCGCTTCTACTTACAAGGAAGCAAGTAATAACACTATTTCTCCTAATTTTTTCTTGATTACCATAAAGTAGAAGCTTAAGCTTTTTAACAATAATTTGTTTCAGAGATGTAGCGAAAGTCATGTGAATTGAACACATCAGATTTTACAGTGCAAGCTACCGGTAAAATTTCGGTATCGAATTTTTGGGTCGAATGCAATGCTTCTCCACTATGAATAAAGTACTGCGACCAATAAGTGTACTATTGTTTGTTGAGAGCCTGAGAATTACACGTCTTTGCTAATAAACGGCCTTCTCTGCTACATAAGTACGGAGCTGGACCACGTGACTATTGTTTACCAGAGACTCTCCCAACCCCAGGACCTTTTTTCTTAGCAAGTCATCTGTGAGACAATTTCCGCTGCGCGCTTGTAATTATTTTAAACTGTCATTATATGGATTGCGCAGCAAGATTGATTCATCTGCCCACTTACCAGGTGACCTCTATGCGTTTCCATCAAGGTCATTTCGTGTCACGTACTATGTACACAGTGAATAGAGAACGTAATGTATTGCACCCAAAAATTCCATACCGAGATTTCACAGGAAATACATGGTTTAGTACCCCGTGAATCCAAAATAAGAAATAAAAAACTGTTTTTAAAATATCTGTGGTGTTCCATTCACATGACTTTCTCTATATCACTGCAACAAATTATTCTATTTACTTCATCTAATGGAGCAAAAATTAGCAGAAATAGTCTTATTACTTTATTCCTTGTTAGTAGAAGCAAAATAAGGGGGTACCATAGGTTAAAATGATAGTCAAAAGCTGGTTGCTCTGCGAATGACGTTCCTTTATTTGCATGGACACGAGTTCACAAAGTCCAGTATGAGAAAAGTATAGGTCCTTATAGCTGGGAAAAAAAACAAGGAATATCTCAAAAACAATCAACTCCACGAAAAAAATGTATGACATAAATTGTGTGTTTTAAGGTGCTCTACATTTTTTGTGTGGTAAGTTTTTGTCTATCTCTTACGGTTTAGTAGTTATGCAAAATTCCATAAAATTGACCGAGAATAAAGAGGTCTTCAGAGGATATTCGCAGAAAATTCAAAATATACATTTTATTTGTCATGTAAATATCTTTAATAACGGTATTTTAATCAAAATCGTTAGAGCTATTTTATAGAAAATCAACATTTTAGAAAAAAGTTCCATGTAAAGGGTAGTTAAGGGTGGGGGATATTTCTCAAAATCTTCATGTCGCATCCCTGGAAGATAATAAACTTAAATACCAAGTTTGGTATTTCACCGACTTTTTGAGTTATCGTGTTCAAAGACACACGGACACACACACACGGACCTTTTTCTGAAAATACTTTTTTTGGATACAGGGGACCCTAAAACATATATTTCCGGTGAAATCTCAGTATCGAATTTTTTGGTGGAGTGCAATACCTTCTCTATATGCTACATATATACATAGCACGTATAGAGAAAGTAAAAAATTAATATTTAAGTTCAGTTTCTTTCAAGGATGCAACACGAAGATTTTCAAGAAAATTTCCTCACCCGCACTACCTTTTACATGGAAACATTTTCGAAAAATGTTATTTTCTCAAAAATGGCTCAAACGATTTTGATTAAAATATCGTGTATTAAAGACATTTACCTGACAAATAAAATGTATATGTTGAATTTTCTGGAAATAACTTCTGAACACTTCTTTATTCTGGATGAATTTTACTGAATTTTGTATAACTGATAAACTATAAGAGATAGGCAAAACCTTAATACATAAAAAATGTAGAGCTCGTTAAAACACACAATTTATGTTGTATACATTTTATTCGTGGAGTTGATCGTTTTTGAGATATTCCTTGTTATTGGTTTCAGTTGTAAAAACATTTTTCTTAGGTACTCGGGATCTTGTCAACAGCTGGCCACGCAAAGACACGGATTTCAATCCCATAGCAACAACATTTTCAAACATTCGACTATCGCTTTAACTTGCTACTTATAAGGAACTAAGTAATAAGATGGTTTCTCCTAATGTTTATCTAGATTTGTAGGGAAATTTTGTGAATGGCTAGAAAAAGTCACGTGAATGGAACACATTCTGAGAATTCTGTCTAAGCACGTAGAACAAAGGGGGTTCAATAGTTTGAATATACACTGGTGTGTTTGAAAAGCTAAAGGAATAAAGATAGCTTTAAAATCCGGAAAGTTATTTTATTGGCAATATTTTAACTTTATTTCACCATTGAGTTGTCAGAAAGGATGCACAGATTGTGTATTTCTTGGTGATTCACAGCCTTGCACCTGCACATTTCGGTTTCCGAATGATTCCTTATTAGGCATGAAGGCTCTTTAACAGTAAAACACTTAGACATTTTCGCGGCCTGGCGCCCGTGAGCGAGGCTATAAAAATGAAACAGCGCCTGTTACCATGGCAACAAAGTGGATTCTCTGCTCCAACTGGTGTTGCAGCCTTGGATTTCAAACATCACAATATATTGTATTAATTGCGAAATATTGCCAACAGTACAACATTTTTCTAAGGTCCTGAAGGTGGAATTTCTAAAATAGATAGATTTATTGTCTGTTGTCATACACCATACAGATAGACCACTTATAAATGTACATTGATTAAATAATACACTTAACTCTTTTGTCAAGTAAAAATGAACGTAGCGATATTTATTTTCTCTACACGTACTACATACATAGTGTATAAAGAAGGTATTGTATTGCACCTAAAATTCAATACCGAGATTTCACTAAAAATACATGTTTTGAGAGCCTCTGAATCCAAAATAAGCATTTTTCCGTGTGTGGGTGTGTATGTGGGAAGCATAGCACATAACGAAAAGACCGTTAAGTACCAAACTTGCTATTTACGTTTGGTATCTTCCAAGGAAGCGACACGAAGATTATCAAGAAAATCCCCCCACCCCAACTACCTTTACATGGACATTTTTTCGCAAATTTTATTTTTCTCAAAAATGGGTCTAACGATTTTGATTAAAATGTGGCATATTAAAGATATTTACACGATAAATAAAATGTATATCTTCAATTTTCTGGGGATAGCCTCTGAAGACTCTCTCTATTCTAGATGTATTTTACGGAATTTTGCATAACTCCTAAAAGGTAAGAGATGGACAAAATCTTACCATACAAAAAATGTAGAGCACATTAAAACACAATTTGTATTACATAATTTTTTTCGTGGAGTTGATCGTTTTTGAGATATTCCTTGTTATTGGTTTCAGCTGTAAAATAGTTATACTTTTCGCATACAGGAATTTATCAACTCGTGTTCATACAAACAAAGAAACTTCAGTCACATAGCAACCGGGTTTTGAGTATCACTTAACCTATAGTACTCCCTTATTTCGCTTCTACTTACAAGAAAGCAAGTAATAAGATTATTTCTGTTAATTTTTTCTCGATTAGCATGAAGTAAATAGAAGCACAAGATTTCTAGCAATAATTTGTTGCAGAGATGTAGAGAAAGTATTCAGAGAAAAGGGTGAAGCAGATGTGGAATGGTTATGGTCTGGGAAAGTGGAGTATTGTCCACACGACCTGACGTCTAGCTCTCTTCAAGGTCGCAACCTGGTGGGGGAACAGTTTACTAAAAATACAAACATTCTGTCCCTAGCTCAGGAACAGAATTCCTCTGCCAGTTCTACCACTCTCACAGAAATTAAATGTGCATTCTCAAAGAAAGCCTAAGATACATACACCTTACTTCCTTAACTGTCAAATGCTAATTTCCTCACGTGGCAGTATGTGTGCCTACTTTAAATCACAAGGTGTCGAATTAGGATTTCCGTAACTTTTACCATTTTCATGTTTTACATACATATGAATATTTGGAATCCTCTGCTCATTTTGGTATACTTATTTTGTTGAAAATAGTACTGCGTAGTACGATTTTCGTACACTCAAAATAAAACAAATATTGGTGTTACAGAAAGAATGTTTTACTTTCTCTACACGTACTATGTACATAGTATATAGAGAAGGTGTTGTATTGCATCCAAAAATTCGATACCTAAAAAAAGCATTTTTAGATAAATGTCGTGTGTGTTTGTGTGTATATGTGTGTGTCTTTGGGCAGCATAGCTTAAAAACGAAAAAAACCAAACTTGCTATTTACGAGGGTATCTATCAACGATGCGACAAGAAGATTTTCAACAACATCCCCCCAACCGCAACTAATCTTTACATGGAACTTTTTTCGAAAATTTTGATTTTCGTAAAAATGACTAACGATTTTGATTAAAATACCAAATATTAAGGCTGTTTCCATCACAAATAAAATGTATATCTTGAATTTTCTGACAACAGCTTCTGAAGATCTGTTTATTCTGGATGAATTTTGCTGAATTTTGCATAACTAGTAAACCGCAAAATATAGGCAAAAACTTACTACATAAAAAATGTATATCTCGTTAAAATAAACAACTTATCTCATATACATGTTCTCGTTGAGTTTGTCGTTTTCAGGATATTCCTTGTTATTAGTTTCAATTCTAAAGTACTTATACTTTTCTCAGACAGGAAGTGTCCGTTTTTCTTTTGGTTTACTCCTGGTCAAGTAAAGAAGCGATTTGCAATGACAATCGCATAACGAGAGTTTTAAAACATTTGACTATCACTTTAGCATAGCACATTCCTTTAGTTGCCTTCTACTTATAAGGAATTATGTAATAAGAACATTCTGCTAATGTTTATCTCGATTATCATCGTGTAGAAGAAGAATTGCCTTTTGGAGGAAGTTTGTTTGTAGAACAGCTAGAGAAAGTAATGTGAGTGTAACACATCAGATTTTGGTTATTAATAATAATATTATTCTGTTCGCAAAGTTTTACTTTATATATTGGCAGCATTGGTATCACGCTCATATTTCCTTCATGTGAGGGTTTCAAAACATTGCAAAGTTACATTTGGAAAGTTAGTTTACATTTTTACTTTCTGTTTACGAACTATGTACATAGTGTATAGAGAAGGTATTGTATTGCACCCAAACTTCAATTACGAGATTTTACCGGAAATACATGTTTTAGGACCCCTAAATCCCAAAAAAATATATTTTTAGAAAAAGGTCACTGTGTGTGTCTGTGGACAGCATAGCTCAAAAACGAAAAGACCGTTCCAAACCAAATTTCATATTAAGTTTAGCATCTGCCAGGGATGCAACACAAAAGATTTTGTGAAACATCCCCCACTCCAAACTATGTACCCTTTTCATAGAAAAATTTTCGAAAATTTTGACTTTCTCAAAAATGACCAATGATTTTTATTAAAATATCGTATAAGATATTTACATGATAAATTAAAAGGAAATATCTTGAATATTCTGGGAATAGCCTCTGAAGACAATTTCATCCTGTATGAATTTTGTATAACTGATAAACCGTATGACAGACAAATATTTACTACAAAAAAACAAATTTGATGCGTTACACTCACACGACTTTCTCTAGCTACTCTACAAACTTCTTACAAAACATAATTCTTCTTTCAACACAGCACTAGTTGAGGCAAACATTAGCAGAATTTTATTACTTAGTTCCTTATAGGTAGACTGGAACTAAGGGAATGAACTAGGCTTAAGTGATAGTCAAATGTTTTGAAAGCTGTCGTTATGCGATTGTCATTGCAAATCGCTTCTTTGCTTGACCAGGAGTAAACCAAAAGAAAAAGGGACACTGCCGTCTGAGAAAAGAATAAATACTTCACAAGTGCAGCTAATAACAAGGAATACCTCGAAAGCGGTAAGCTCCGCGAAAAAAAGTATATGACATAGCTTGTGTATTTTAACAAGATATACATTTTTTTGTATAGTAAGTTTACGTCTATCTCTTACGGTTTGCTAGTGATGCCAAATTAAGCAAACTTCATCCAGAATAAACAGGTCTTTAGAAGCAATTCCCAGAAAATTCAAGATATACATTTTATTTGTGATGGAAATTGCTTTAATATGTGGTATTGTCATCAAAATCAATACTCCCATTTTTAAGAAGAATTAAATTTTCGGAAAATGTTCCATGTTTAGGGTAGTTAAAGGTGGGGGGATTTTCTTGAAAATTTTCGTGTCGCACCCTTGGAAGATACCAAACTTATATACCAAGTTTGGTATTTAACCATCTTTTCGTTTTTGAGCTATGCTGTCCACAGACAGACAGATAAATAAATACACACACACGGACCTGTTTCTGAAAATGCTTTTTTTTTTTTTTTTTTTTTTTTTTTGAGTGGGTCATAAAACATGTATTTCCGGTGAAATCTCGACATCGAATTTTTGGGTGCATTACAATACTTCTCTATCTCTATGTACATTGTACATACGTGGCTAGAGAAAATAAATAAATAAATATATATATATATCGTTATCTCGTTAAAACACACCAAATTTGTGTCATGTGTTTTTCTTGTAGAACTGAGCGTTTTTTTAAGACATTCCTTGTGATTGATTTCGGTTTTAAAATACTTATGCTTTTCTTATAGAGGAAATTGTCAGGTAACATAGAAAACAGTCTAGTGCACCCCCTTATTTCTCTTCTACTTACAAGGAATCAAGTAATAAGACTATTTCTGCTAATTTTTTCTCGATTAGCATGAAGTAAGTAGAGGCATAAGGTTTGTAAGAATATTTTTTTGCAGAGAGGTAGGAAAAGTCATGTGAATGGAACACATCAGCTTTTTTTAACTAACTAGAGGTTGTAATGTATTCTTATTTACACAGAAAACACTTTTTTTATGAGAACAAAACACTATCGCGATGAACTCGTTTTGTTCCGCAACATTTCACCTCCTTCCTCCGCGCTATAAAATAGTGCCTGTGACGTACACGGTGTCATTGTTGCTTTATCAATTTACAGTTCCGTGAACACAACATAAATCATTCGTTTGCATCTCCATTAAAACAAAAGAAGCGTTTAACATACTGCGCAGAGAAAAAATGGCAGCGACAATCTTCTTTCGCACGCTGTTGCTTTATCTGACCAGAAGGTGTTTTGTTTCTGTCACGTGTTCAACACACAGATATTAAGGTCATCTCTAATGATCTAATATTCGTATTCGTAGTCGATTTACCCTCCCCATATTTTGGGACTGACACCCACTAGGACTTACAAGCGGATGTCAAAGGGTCAGAAGCCTGTCGAGGCAGGTAAAGCAGAATGAAGAACCTGGAACGAGGGGTGTGTCAATACTAAGGCATGAGCTGAGGAAGTGGATGACAGGAAAGGTGATGATGGAGCAAGTGATGGAGGAAACCGGAGGACCCGGTGGATACCCGCCCAGATGCCGCTTCGTCCACCACAAATTCGGTCACTTGGGATCGAACCCGCGCCACCTAGATGGGAGGCGAGCGGTCTAACCAGTCAGGAACGACGCCGCCACACCTTCTAATAATGGATTAATATTATATTTACTTCTTCCTAACTTACTAAATGTTTTTACTTTCTCTGTCTTGCACATATTACGAGGGTGGGCTGATAAACCCGGGCCTCACACAGATATGGCGCCACTAGCTTGTATCAAGCTAGTCTAGACATCGATTCCTAAAAGTGCCTACAAAAATATTTTGACGATTGGATTATTCGTTGGCATAAATGTATAATTTCAGAAGGGACCTACTTTGAAGGAAATGAAATAAAATTGGATGAATAATTCTAGCACGTCTTCAGCAATCCTTACGCGATTGAGTTTTTGTAGAAAAGTCGAGTCTTTCGGAACTAACCGAGCTGCAACGCGTGTCATGTCGAAACAATCGTTTAAAATGGTACGAATCGATTTGTGATACACAGAAAGTTCAGCGGCAATCTCTCTCAGACCTAAATGACGATTTTCAGACACCATTTTCTTCACTTCAGCGATGTTCAGATCAGTTGAAACCGTTGATGGCCGTCCAGAGCGAGGCAAATTTTCCATTACATCTCGACCACTTTTGAATGCACTGTACCACTCATATGCACGTGTTTTTGATAAAGTCGATTCACCGTAAGCCCTCTGTAACATTTTCAGCGATTTACACGAAATACCATTTAAATGCAAAAGTTTAGACAGATTCTTTGTTCAATATTTATATTCATCGTAAAATCACAAATCACCTTTGAGATGACCTAACAAAATAGCGTACTGTAAACAAACTAGATGACAGATGACGATCAAACTCCGCGTGGGTATAGAGGAAAGTTGTACCAACTTAGCGACTACAATAGTTTGGAATCCCCTTTTAAACAGGATTTTTAAATGCTCAATTCCCGGTACTTTCTTGACAGAATGTAAGACTATTTCTGCCAATGTCTATCTCGATTGGGGTTAAGTAAATAGAAGAATAAGCTTTTTAACAACATTTGTCACCGATATGTAGAGAAAGTACGTGAATTGAACACATCAGATTATTTTTTCGTGGAGTTCACAATCTTTTAGATAATTCTTGTTATTGATTTCCATTTAAAGAGACCTCTTCATTCTGCCCAGTTTTATATAACGGGTATATCGTACGAGTTAGACAAAAACTTTGTAGATCTCGTCAAAACACGCAACTTATGTCCTTTACATGTTTTTCGTGGAGGTATACGCTTCTAAGATATTCCTTGTTGTTAGTTTCAAATTTAAAGTACTTCTACTTTTCTCAGATAGGAAGTGTCCGTTTTTCTTTTGTTTTACTCCTGGTCAAACAAAGAAGCGAATTGCAATAACAATCATATATCGAAGTTTAAAACATTTGATTATCGCTTTGGCATTGTGTATTCCTTTAGTTTCCTTCTTCTTATAAGGAACTAAATAATAAGAAAATTCTGCTAATGTTTATCTCGATTAGCATTGTGTAGAAAGAAGAATATTCTTTGTAAAAAGTTTGTAGAACTCTTATAGAAAGCCATGAGAGTGTAATACACCAGATTTTTATGTTATAACATTTCCTAACAACGAAATTAATAAATATGCAACAGTTTCACCAACATGACAACAAATATTTGAGTTTCTTTTATCATTGATACTAATGTTTTTAAGTTCTCAAAAACATTTATTCAAGTTTTTATCCGGAAAGATTCGGGAATTTGTCAATTCCTGGCCATGCTTAAAAAAAAGCAATATCAATCACATAGCAACCAGCTTTTAAAACATATAGCTATCGCTTTAGCCTAGTCTATTCCCTTACTTCTCTGCCACTTACAGCAAGTAACTAAGACAATTTCTGCTAATTTTTGCTCAATTAAGATGAAGTAGATAGAAAAATAAGCTTTTTAACAAATAATTTGTTACAGAAATGTACAGAAAGTCATATGAATGGATGACATCAGACTTCTTAAACTAACGGAACTAAAACCGGTGAAGAAGGAATTTACGAAACACCCTGTAGTGCCTATCTTATTACGGTAGCGTATGTCGGTACTAAATAAAAACTGTGCTGCTGGAAATTGCCAGCAGTTCCATAATTTCTGGGACACAAGTAGTCGTTCTTCATATTTATTACGGCACCAAGAAAACTAAGATGCTTTATGGGTTGCCATACATTCAGGCGTGGGAAGCTTTCTTATTTCACACGTACCGAGGTTATGCATATGATAATGGAGTCTGCGCATTTCCCACATAAATACGTACTCTGTATGCCAGGCAGCATACCTTCTGCCGGAATGACCTCAAAGGTTCACTACCCCATGCATACCAAATGTCTTAAAAACAAATTCCAACTCGTGATTCCTTTTCGATACGTAAAAAATGTGTTCTTCGCAAAGGAAAATGGAACACGAAAACATATTATGCGCTTGTTGACTGAATAATAAACACAAAATCAATACTTAATCATGAGAGTCTTGTAAAGAACAACCAAAATCCCTTTAACCCAAAAATGTTTTAACAAGTCATGGGTTTGAGTTCAGGTAACTAAATTACGCGTGCTAATTGAAACGCCAGATAATTTAAAAATATGATTTACTCCATTCACATGTCTTTCTCTGCAACAAATTACTGCTAAAAGGGTTATACTTCAATTTACTTCACCCTAATCGAGAAAAAATCAGCAGAAATAGTCATATTACTTGCTTCTTTGTATGTAGAAGCGAAATAAGGGAGTACCATAGGTTAAAGTGACAGTCAAAAGCTGGTTGCTATGTGAGTGAAGTCCCTTTGTTTGTATGGACAGGAGTTGAGAAAATCCTGTATGAGAAAAGTAAAGCTTTCATTAAGCTGAAACCAAAACAAGGAAAATCAAAAAATCAATTGCACAAAAAGATGTATATAACATAAATTGTGTGTTTTAATGTGTTCTACATTTTTTGTGTGGTAAGTTTTTGTTCACCTCTTACGGTTTAGCAGTTATGCAAAATTAAGTAAAATACTTCCAGAATAAAGTAAGCTTCAGAGGCTATTCCCAGAAAATTCAAGATATACGTTTTATTTGCCCACTAAATATCTTTAAAATACGATATTTTAATAATAATTAGAACCATTTTTGTGAAAATCAATATTTTGGAAAAAAGTTCCATGTAAAGTGTAGTTTGGGATGCTGGGATTTTTCTCAAAATCTTTGTGTCGCATCTCTGGAAGATACTAAACCTAAATACCAAGTTTGGTACTTTACCGACTTTTCGTTTTTGATTTATCGAGTTCTGAGACACACGGACCTTTTTCTGAACATGATTTTTTTGGATACACGGGACCCTAAAACATGTATTTCCGGTAAAATCTCGGTATCGAATTTTTGGGAGCAATACAATACCTTCTCTATACGCTATGTACATAGTACATGTAGAGAAAGTAAAAATCTGGTATTCCATTCACACAACTTTCTCTAGTTCCACAAAGAAATTTTCCTTGTAAAAGTTTATTCTTCTATCTAAAACATGCTAATCAATATAAACATTAGCAGAAATAGTCTTATTACATGCTTTCTTGTAAGTAGAAACAAAATATGGGAATACGCAAGGCTAAAGGATAGTCAAAACCTTTAAAAACTGGTCGCTAAGTGAAACAATTGCAATTCGGTTCTCTTTGCTTGCTAGGAGTAAACAAAAACAAAATTGATGTGTACCATTCACATGACTTTCTCCACCTCACTGTTACAAATTATTGTTAAAAAGCATATTATGCGATCTACTTTATGATAATCGAAATAAACTTTAGCAGAAATTGTCTTAATTACTTGCTTCCTTATGAGCAGAAGGAAAATAAGGGAATAAACTGGGCTGAAATGATAGTCAAATCTGTAAAAGCCGTTTGCCATGTGGCTAAAATCCGTTTCTATGCAGGGCCTGGAGTTTACCACTTTCCGTGTGAGAAAACTAATTTTTTCAGTTTGAAACAAATAACAAGGAATATCTCAGAAATGGTCAATTCAATGAAAAAATTGTATATGACATAAATTTTGTGTTCTAATGACATCTACATTTTTGTGCAGTAAGTTTTTTGTGTGCCTTATGGTTTACCTGTTATGCGAATTCCTTAAAATTCATCCAGAATAAAGACGTCTTCAGAGGCTATTCTCCAAAAATTTAGGATATACATTTCACTTGCTATGTAAATAGCTTTACTATATAATACTGTCAATCAAAATCGACAGTCATTTTTGAGAAGATAAAAAATTTCGAAAATTTTTAGAAAAGAAGGGTAGTTCGGGGTGGGGAATTTTGTTGAAAATCTTCGTTTCGCATCCTTTGGAAGATACAAGTTTGGTATTCAGAGGGATTTTCGTATTTGAGCTATGCTGCCCACAGACACACATACACACACAGAGGCCTTTTCTAAAAAATCTGATGTGTTCAATTCACATGACTTTCTCTACATCTCTATAGCAAATTATTGTTAAAAATCTTACCCTTCTATTTACATCTTGATAATCAAGACAAACAATAGCAGAAATTGTCTTATTTCTTGGTTCCTTGTAAGTAGAAGGGAAAAAATCTAATGTGTTCCATTCACATGATGTCGTCTAGCTGTTCGGTAAACAAACCTTTTATTCAAAACATTAATCTGTTATATGCATCATGCTAATCTAGAAAAACATTAGTAGAATTAGTTCTATTATTTGCTCACTTGTAAGTAGAAGGGTGTAATGGTTACCATGCTACTTTCATATACCTATGGCCGCGGGTTCAAACCTCGTGGAGGACGATGGATCTTTTCGGGCATAAAAATCCTGAGAATGACTTCCTTCGGAAGGGAAGTAAAGCCGTTGTCCCGTGTCATAGATTTACGGCACATAAAAGAACCTCAAGCCTGATAGAGAGGCCTCTGAGCAAAATTAATCGGTCTTTCACGCCCAGTATAGAATGGAATGCTGAGAACCACATAAGTTAAAACGTGACCATAAATAAAACACCTTTTAGAAGGGAAATAAGAAAATGTACAGGCTAAAGCGATTGCTTTGTCCCATAAAAGTCGTTCGCTATGTGAAACAGATGAAATTCCAATCTTTTTGCTTGCCACGACTAAGCAAACGAGAAAGATGTATCTCCGTTTGAAAAAAGCTTGAGTGGGTTAAGGATACCCATCTATGAAAATTGATCAAAAAGTACAAAAAATGAAAAAAATTTGTTTTTGCCTAATTAAATAATTTAACGCTTGTAGTTCAATGTTCTGTTGTTTTTATTACATGCGGCGCTTTAAATGGGCGACTGTAAGTGGGTGTGGTGCTTTAACGTTTCCACTATGGCGAAAAATTGCTAAAACTCCGAAATTTGGTTTTGACCAATAACATTTGGTGTTAAACATGTCTATTTCAACTTGAAAATACAATGATATGCAATAACAACTAAAAAGATCTGATGTGTTCCATTCACATGACTTTCTCTACATCTCTGCAACAAATTATAGTTAAAAAGCTTATTCTTCTATTTACTTCTTGCTAATTTCGAAAAATTAGTAGAAATGGTCTTATTACTTGCTTCCTTGGAAGTAGAAGGAAAATAAGGTACAACCATATGTTAAAGCGATATTCAAAAGCTCGTTGCTATGTGACTGAAGTTCCTTTGTTAGAATGGACAGGAGTTGACAATTTCCGTATGAGAAAAGTATAAGTTTTTCAAAGCTAAAACCAAAAACAAGGAATATCTAAAAAACGAGCAACTCCACGAAAATAATGTATATGACATACATTGTGTGTTTGAACGTTGTCTACATTTTTTGTCAGTTATGTTTTTGTCCATCTCTTAGGGTTTAGCAGTTAGGCAAAATTCATCCAGAATAAAATAGTCTTCACAAGCTATTCCCAGAAAATTGGAGATATACATTTTATTTTTTTAATATTTGACATTTTAATCAAAATCATTACAGCCATTTTTAAGAAAAATAAAAAATTTCGAAAAATGTTCCATGTAAAGGGTAGTTGGTGGTGAGGGGATTTACTTGAAAATCTTCTTGTCGCATCATTGGCAGATACCTATCAAGTTTTGTTTTTAACAGTCACACACACACACACACACAGACATACACACTGATATTTTTCTTAAAATGTTTTTTTTGGGGGGGGATTCAGGGGTCTCAAAACATATATTTCTTGTGAAATCTCGGTATGGAATTTTTGGGTGCAATACAATACCTTCTCTATACACTATGTACATAATACGTATAGAAAAATTAATAAAAATTAATAAAATGACAAATACCTTTTTCTCCTAAACCATTAGTCAGATAAAAATTTCATCTCGTCAGTTTACTACTACTGTATTTATCAGTACTCGTATTATATTTCTGTAACTGAAATTACAACGTGTGGAATGATTTAATTAAATGACAATAAAATACTTTAAAAATGTTAATATCACAGGAACTATTTTGAACATAAGTCTGAAAATTAGCATGTAAACTATTCTTAACACTGCAATTGTTGTGTTAAGGTTTCAAATCAATGCAGGCAAAATTGTAGATTTTATATTTTTCACACATGGTTTCCTTAAAATTGAAAAAATTAAACCGGAATATCTCGAAAACGGTTCACACCTCACAGGAAACAAAAATTTGAGGTGTTCAATTCACATGACTTTCTCTACTTCTGTGTAACAAATTATTGTTAATAAGCTTATTCTTCTATTTAATTCAAGCTAATGGAGAAAGAATTAGCAGTAAATAGTCTTATTACTTGCTTCTTGTAAGTAGAAGCGGAATAAGGGAGTACCATAGGTTAAAGTGATAGTCAAAAGCTGGTTGCTATGTGACTGAAGTTCCTTTGTTTGTATGGACCCGAATTGACAAATTCCTGTATGAGAAAAGTATAACGTTTTTCAAAGCTGAAACCAAAAACAAGGAATATCTCAAAAACGATCAACTCCTCGAAAAACAATCATGTAACATAAATTGTGTGTTTTAATGTGCTCTACATTTTTTGTGTGATAAGTTTTTGTCCATTTCTTACGGTTTAGCAGTTATGGAAAATCCCTCCAGAGTAAAGTAGTCTTTAGAGGCTATTTCCCGAAAATTCAAGATATGCATATTATCTGTCAGGTAAATATCTTTAATATACGATATTTTAATCAAAATCGTTTTGAGACATGTTTGAGAAAATAAAAATTTTCGAAAAAAGTTCCATGTAAACGGTAGTTGGGGGTGGGGGGATATTCTTGCAAATCTTCGTGTCGCATCCTTGGAAGATACCAAACTTAAATACCAAGTTTGGTATTTAACGGTGTTTTAGTTTTTGAGCTATGCTGTCCACAGACACACACACGGACCTTTTTCCAAAAATGCTTTTTTTTTGGATTCAGGGGGACCCAAAACATGTATTTCCGGTGAAATCTCGGTATCGAATTTTTGGGAGGAATACAATACCTTCTCTATACACTATGTGCATAGTACGTGTAGAGAAAGTAAAAATGTATATGACATAAGTTGTGTGTTTCAACGAGCTCTTTATTTTTTGTGTAGTAAGTTTCTATCTTTTGCGGTTTACGAGTTATGCATCCAGAATACAGAGGCCCTGAGAGGCTATTCTCAGAAAGGTCAAAATATTTTTAATGAACATTATCATTCAGAGCAAATTTTGAGGAAAAGAAAATTTTATCCTTGGAGGATACTAAACATATATACCAAGTTTGGTGTTTTATCAGGTTTTTGTTTTTGAGTTATCCTGTTCACACTAATGGACATTTTTCTAATAATGCTTTTTTGTATTCAAGGGATCCTAAAACATGTATATCTGGTGAAATGTCGGTATCGAATATTTGGGTACAATACAATACCTTCTCTACACACACAGTAAGTGTAGAGAAAGTAACAATTCATCCAAGAAAGCGAGACTTTCACGAATATCTATGAAACATGTAGGAGTATTTCATGAAATGTCTAGCTCAGGTGGCAGTGAACAACACTTTGAATAGAGTCATCATTTTATCTAACTACCACCTTCCTCTGAAGATATTATCAACCCAAAAGGCGTCTTCGCCCACGATTATAATATTTATACACATGACTCCCTTTTAGCGAAACAAGATTGAAACGATATGCCTTTGTTTTCAAACCTGACTGCTTCCAGGTCTATGCTGCCACGAAATCTAGATCACCCATTAAAATACGACAAAACTCACATGATTAACCCCCTACGTTCTTCTTTGTTCGAGAAGTTCACCATACTTTAAAAAATCCGATGTGTTCCATTCACATGACTTTCTCTACATTTCTGCAACAAATTATTGCTGAAAAGCTTATGCTTCTATTTACTTCTTGCTAATCGAGAAAATATCAGCCGAAATAGCCTATCACTTGCTTCCTAGTAAGTAGGAGCGAAATAAGGGAGTACTGTGACTGAAGTTCCTTTGTATTGACCTGAAATATTAAATTCCTGTATGAGAAAAGTATGTTTTTAAAGCTGAAACCAAAAAACAAGGAGTAACTCAAAAACGATCAACTCCACGAAAAAAATGCCTATAACATAAATTGTGTGTTTTAAGGTGCTCTACATTTTTGTGTTGTAAGTTTTTGTCCATCTCTTACAGTTTAGCAATTATGCAAAATTCCGTAAAATTCATCCAGAATAAAGTAGTCTTCAGAGAATATTTCCAGAAAAGTCAAGATATGCATTTTATCTGTCAGGTAAATATCTTTAATTTACGAAATCTCAATAAAAATCCTTAGAGCCATTTTAAGAAAATAAAACATTTCGAAAAAAGTTCCATATAAAGGGTAGTTTGGGGTGGGGCGATTTTTCTCAAAATCTTCATTACGCATCCCTAGAGGATAATAAACATAAATACCAAGTTTGCTATTTTAGCTAGTTTTCGTTTTTGAGTTATCGTGTTCTGAAAATGCTTTTTTTTTTTTAATACAAGGGGTCCTAAAACATGTATTTCCGGTGAAATCTCGGTATCGAATTTTTGAGTGGAATACAATACTTCTCTATCCCTATGTACATATGGGACTAGAGAAAGTAAAAAGTCTTACAAAATGTTATTTTTTTGTCTACGTCATGCTAATCGAAGTAAACATTATCAGAAACGGTCTTATTACGTGTTTCCTTGTAAGCAGAGGGTAAATAAGGGAATACACTAGCCTAAAACGATAGTCAATTCTTTTAAAATCTGGCCAGTATGTGAAACAATTGAGGCTCGGATCGCTTTGCATGGTGCCTTTCAGAAAAATTAATTAGTTTAAAATTGAAATCAATAACAATGAATATCTCGAAAACGGTCAATTCTGCAAGAAAACGTATGTATGCAATTTCTGTTTTTAACGATATCTACATTTTAAGGAAGTCTTTGTGTTTCTCTTATGGTTTAACTGTACCAGAATAAAAAGTTCTTCAGAGGCTCTTCACAGAAAACTCATTTCATTCATTTTATTTGTGAAATTTTATATACGGTACTTTTAATCTAAATCGTTAGAGCCAATTTCAGAACATTTTCGAAGAATGTTCCTTGTAAAGGGTAGTTAGGAGTGGTGGGATTTTCTTGACAATCTTCGTGTCGCATTCTTCAAAGTTATTGAAATTAAATACCAAGTTTGGTCTTTAACGGACTTTTCATTTTTAACACACACACAAACATTTTTCTAAAAATGCTGTTTATGGATTCAGGGGACCCAAAACATGTATTTCCGATGAAATCTCGATATCGAATTTTTGGGTGCAATACAATACCTTCTCTATATGCAATGCATTAAGTAATGTAGAGAAAATAAAAATCTGAAGTGATTTATTCTCATGACTTTCTCTAACTATACCAAAACACTTTTTCTTTTAAAAAGATTAGGTATGCTAAACAAAATAAACATTAACAGAAATGGTCTTCTTGCTTGCTTCCTTGTAATAGAAAGAAAATAAGGGAATACACTAGGTTAGAGTGATAGTCAAATATTTTAAAATTCAATGCCGCGTGGTACAATTGAAATTCCGTTGTTTCGCAAAATCAAGAATAAAACCAAAGAGATGTAAAACGGATGAGGAATTTCCGTTTCAAAAAAAAGTAAAAATATTTTAAAAGTGAAACCCACGACAAGGAATATCTCGGCACTTCACGAAACATTGTATATGAAAAAAATCTGATGTGTACCATTCACATCACTTTCTCTACATCCCTGCAACAAATTTTAGTTAAAAAGCTTATGCTTCTATTTACTTCATGCTAATTGAGAAACATTAGCAGAAATAGTCTTATTAACTGCTTCCTTGTAAGTAGGCGGTAAATAAGGGAGTACCATAGGTTAAAGTGATACTCAAAAGCTGGTTGCTATGTGCCTGATGTTCCTTTGTTTGTATGGGCAGGAGTCAACAAATTCCTGTATGAGAAAAGTATATTTTTCAAAGCAGAAACGAAAACGTAAGAATATCTTAAAAATGATCAATTCCACAAAAACAATTTATATGACATAAATTGCGTGTTTTAACGTGCTCTACATTTTCCATTCAGTAAGTTTTTGTCCATCCTTCATCCAGAATAAAGTAGTCTTCAGAGGCCATTCCCAGAAAATTTAAGATATACATTTTATTTGTCAGGTAAATATCCTTAATATACTATATTTTAATCAAAATCGTTAGAGCCATTTTTAAGAAAATCACAATTTTCGAAACTTTTTCCATGTATAGGGTAGTTTGGGGTGGGGGGATTTTTCTAAAAATCTTCGTGTCGCATCCCTGGAAGAAACTAAACTTAAATACCAATACATGGACACACTGACATACACGGACCTTTTTCTGAAAATGCTTTTTTTGGATACAGGGGACACTAAAACATATATTTCCGGTGAAATCTCGAAATCGAATTTTTGGTTGGAGTGCAATACCTTCTCTATCGCTATGTACATTATACATACGGGGCTAGAGAAAGTAAAAAGTTTTGTCCATCTGTTACGGATTATCAGTTATGAAAAAATAATTCCAGAATAAAAAGGACTTCAGAAAACCCATTATATACTAGGGCTATACAGAAACTACAATTTGGCATAACTAAATAATAACGAAAGTTATCAACTCAACATTTTATTTACAAAGTTATAATTCCTTACTTTATTTCTCAACGTAATTTTCATTCTATCAAGATACTTGTCACGTGGTACCAATTTTTCAATGCCGATGTTATGCTCTTCCACCGGTAAAGATCTGAGCGAAGATGTTGAGGCTTTCATCGCTTGCGAAATATTTTCCATTCAAAAAGTCATGTACGCTGGTCAAAGTGAAATACCGGTTTTTCTGAATTTTTTCATCAAAATTTGCTTTCAACTCCTCCATAACAATTGATGAACTTCCTCTCCGGTCTTTATCGTACACACTGTTATGATCTGCCTTGATTACTCGTAAATTATTCTCCATTTCCTCACTGAAGACTCGTTCATTGCATTATCAACATACACTTGCATTATTTGTCTATAAAATTCGATTGGCAGAACATTTTGTGCATTCAAAAAAACGAATAAGTTCTTTGGCGGTAGAAAATAAGAACATGAGTATTGAAAAGCAGGTACCACGTGACACTAAATGCCTTGACAGAATGGAGATTACGTTGAGAAATAGAGTAAGGTACTGTAAGTTTTGTGTTGATAACTTTCCTTATTATTTAGTTATGACAAACCGTTTGTTTCTTTCTGGAAGGCCTTCGTACATTTCATTTGTCGTAAAAATACGAAGGCCGTTTTTTCAGCCTCCGATAGATTACAAATAAAAGACAAATTCATAGAAAACAATTATTTTATTACTAAAAGTTTTGTACACTTATGGTTGCTTTTCAACATAATCACCGGAAAGATTGAGACATTTATCGTACCTGTGCACAAGCTTTGCAATACTCGCTTCAAAAAATGTTGCCGCCAATGATTTCAAATGAGCATTGACGTTGTTTGAAGATCTTCGTACTTTACGACGTTTGCGGAGAGCCATTCAAAACAAACGAAGAGGAATGCTAACTTCAGGAATTGTGTTGATTCATAACAACGCTCGTCCACACACTGCTGGTACAACCCATCGGCTCCTTGAGCAATTTCAATGGGACGTTTTCGATCATCCGCCGTACAGTCCTGATCTGGCAGCCAGTGACTTTCACCTTTTCCCTGAACTGAAGACGTGGCTAGGAGGGCACCACTTTCAAACCAACGAAGATCTGCTAAACAACATCAATGCTCATTTGAAATCATTGGCGGCAACATTTTTTGAAGCGGGTATTGCAAAGCTTGTGCACAGGCACGATAAATGTCTCAATCTTTTCGGTGATTATGTTGAAATGTAACCATAAGTGTACAAAACTTTTAGTAATAAAATAATTGTTTTCTATGAACTTGTCTTTTATTTATAGCCTATCGGAGGTTAAAAAAAACGGCCCTCGTATCTTAAACTCGTGGTATTTTAATCGAAATCGTTAGAGGCATTTTTGAGAAAATCACAATTTTCGAAAAATGTTCTATGTAAAATGTAGTTTTGGGTTACAACTGTTTATGTTCTGCTAATGTTTATTTCATGACAAAACTAGAAGAATGAGCTTTTGTAAGAACAGTTTGTTTGCAGAACAGCTAGAGAAAGGCATGTGAATGAAAGGCATGAGACGTACTAAGTACATAGTTATTGCACTCCACCCAAAAATTCAATACCGAGCTTTTACCGGAAATATGTTTTAGGGTACCCTGTATCCAAAAAAAGCAGTTCCACAAAAAGGTCTGTGTCTGTCCGTGTGTGCGTGTGTCTGTGAACACGATAACTCAAAAACGAAAAGTCGGTAAAATACCAAACTAAGTATTTAGGTTTAGTATCTTTTAGGGATGCGACACGAGAATTTTGAGAAAAATGCCCCCCCGCCGAAAACTAGCCTTTATATGCAACATTTTTCGAACATTTTGATTTTCTCAAAAATGGCTCTAACGATGTTGATTAAAATATCATATATTAAAGGTAATTTACCTGACAAATAAAATATACATCTTGAATTTTCTAGGAATAGCCTCTGAAGACTACTTTATTCTGGATGAATTTTACGGAGTTTTGCATAACATCTAAACCATAAGAAATGGTGAAAAACTTATCAAACAAAAAGTGTAGAGCACTTTAAAACACACAGATTATGTTATATGCATTTTTTCGTGGAGTTGATCAATTCTGAAATATTCCTTCTTTTTGGTTTCAGCTTTAAAAAACTTACTTTTCTCACACAGGAGAAAAACTTACTTTTCTCAACTCGTGCCCACACAAACAAAGAAACATGTCACATAGCAACCGGCTTTTGACTTCACTTTAGCCTATGGTACTCCCTTATTTCGCTTCTACTTAAGAGGAAGCAAGTAACAAGTAATAAAATAAATGGAAGCATAAGCTTTTTAACAATAATTTGCTGCAGAGATGTAGAGAAAGTCGTGTGAATGGAACACATCAGAGTTTTCTACGTGGTAAAGAAAGTAACAATTCAATACACGCCGCACAGTGGTGTAATGGGTAGCGCATCTACATTTTGTACCCTCTCTGTATATTTTGTACACTAATGAACAGAAATAGCTGGTGTAGAAGTCAGAGCCAGATTTCAAAGACATCACAAAATGAACTTATGCAGAAAAAGCGACAGAAATAGAACGAGACTCGGATGTCGACTTTAATCATCCGGTAGACGGCAGTGAAAAACCTTCTTCAACTTCAAAGGGTTTTGTTGTCGAACTGAAACAGGATGCAGTCAAATGTTTTTGGGGGTTTTTCAGTGCACATCTTCAGAATATGTGGCGCAAACTTTCCTAATTCACACAAGAGTAATGTTTGTGTTAGAGTTTGAAGTGTCCTCTTTTAATTAACTCTCTTATGTTTTTTGTGTCGTATTTCAAAGGATGCGCATGCGCTCTCCGCAGTGAAAAAACAGTCCGCACTCTGGAGGAAGATTTGCTATTTGGTAAAGCTGTGTTTATATTCTCGGCTTCTTATAACATAGTCAAACATATTGTATTCAACTAAACTTGTAGAAGATCTTGAATCAGAAATACATGTTTTGACTTCCTCTGAAACCTCCAAATAATTGCTTCCCCTACTAAGAATAGTAAGCTAGTCATTATATTCCATCCAAAAATTTGATGTCAACGATTCAACGGAAATATATTACATGGGCTGGATAAAAACTAATTATTATTATTTTTACTTTCTCTACACGTACTATGCAAATAGTGTATAGAGAAGGTATTGTATTGCACCCATGTTGTGGGTGCCCCTGAATCCAGAAATACGATAACTAAAAAACGAAAAGTCTGTAAAATACCATACTTGATATTTAAGTTTGGTATCTTACAAGGATGCGTAACAAAGATGTTGAGAAAAATCTAACCCCAAACTACCTTCTACGTGGAACTTTATCGAAAATGTTGATTCTCTCAAAATGGCTCTAACGATTTTGATTAAAATATCGTATTTTAAAGATATTTACCTGACAAATAAAATGTGTATCTTGAATTTTCTGGAAACAGCCTCTGAAGACTACTTTATTCTGGATGACTGACGGAATTTTACACAACTGCTAAGCCGTAAGAGATAGACAAAAATGTACTACACAAAAAGCGTAGAGCACGTCGAAACCAACAATTTATGCTGTATACATTTGATCGTTTTGAGATATTCCTTGTTATTGTTTTCCGCTTTAAAGAACTTATACTTTTCTCACACAGGAGTTTGTCAACTACTGTCCATACAAACAAAGGAACTTCAGTCACATACTAGCCAGCTCTTGACTATCACTTTAACCTATAGTACCCCCTTATTTCGCTTCTACTTACAAGGAAGCATGTAATAAGACTATTTCTGCTAATTTTTTCTCGATTAGCATAAAGTAAATGGAACACATCAGATTATTTTTCTCTGAAATGACCTTATTGACAGAGGTGTCTTTAGTTGCACACTTTCAGTATAATCATCCCCGTAATTTATGACCTTTTGCGAATGTTCGGTAGGCATCCTTTACCGTCTGCGCGTCTATTTCTATTGATAATACGTATAACACTATATTTGGTGTTGTATCGGATCCCTGGCAGTGGTTCGTTCACTTTGTCAAACATATTGTAATCACAGGGACTCATGTCGGGTGAGTTTCTTGGATGTTCCAGAATCTCCTATTCCCAGAGCGAAAGAGGCCCTGGACAGCAGCAACGGTGTGTATTGTCATGCACATAAAATCTCGTCACAGGAGCATGCAGTAGTAGACAGTAGACATGGGACGCTTCATGAACGAATTGTTCAAATGAACGACTACAAGAAAGAATCGTATGAATCGTGTCAATATGCACGTCGTTCAAAAAGAATCGCGAGAATCGCGTTAGTCTCAACATGAATCGTCGTTCAAAAGGAATCGCGAGAATCGTGCCAGTCTATACATGAATCGTCGTTCAAAAGAATCGAGAATCCGAGAATCGTGTTAGCCTCAACACGAATCGTCCTTCAAAAAGAATCGCGAGAATCGTGCCAACATGAATCGTCGTTCAAAAAGTACCGCGTTGTCATGGATCAACACAATTCCTGAAGTCAGCATTCCTCTTCGTTTGTTTTGAATGGCTCTCCGCATACGTCGTAAAGTAAGAAGATCCTCAAAACAAGTCAATGCTCTTTGAAATCTTTGGCGGCAACTTGTGCACAGGTACGATAAATGTCTCAATATTTTCGGTGATTATGTTACACAAATACCGCCATGTTTAGGTGTCAATTTTAGACTTAAAAAAACTTTTTATGTTGTTTTTTTCTCGAATAATGGAGGAAATTTGATCGAATGTGTTTGCAATAGATGGAGACGAGTAGGACGTTGTTTATAAATACTGTTTTTATGACAAAGAAGCTACCATGTGACTATCATCCCCGTGTATAATACAAGTCAAACACAGAGAAGGCGTGGCGACGATTCGTGAATCGTGAGCGAATCGTATGAATCGATTGTTGAAAATGAATCAAAAAATAAACGCTTCCCGACTCTCCTTGTAGAAAGAAAGTGCGCGCTACACAAAGTTCTGTGGCGTATAACATTGATGCGGTGATACTGCTTCAGCATCAATGGTGATCACCATCTTTAGCAAAGAACCACTGCGAGGGATGCGGTCAGTACGGAACTACAGTCTCCGAAACATTTGGGGAAAGATCGTAAATAACGGGGAAATTATATTGAAATGTTTAACTATAAACACCTCTGTAAATTAAGTGATTCCAGAGAAAAAAAAAATCTGATGTATTCTATTTACTTCATGCTAATCTCCAAATAACTATGTGGAGTTGATCGTTTTTGAGATATTCCTTGTTATTGGTTTCAACTTTAAAATACCAAATAGCCTAAAAATCAGCTTTTCATAAGATTTTTCTATCAGTTGAACCTAGGGTACTTCCTTATTTCGCTCCTACTTACAAGGAAGCAAGTAACAAGACTAGTTCTGCTAATTTTTTCTCGATTAGGATGAAGTAAATTGGAAGAATAAGCTTATTAATAATAATTTATTACAGATATACAGAGAAAGTAATGTGAATGGAACACTTCAGATTTTTTTAAATGACAACTCACATTTTTTATTTATTTTTGTTTTCCTTATCCCACATCAAAAAATAAACCACTTTAGTTTAAACCATTTCCTTTTACAGGTATGGACAGTTAAATATTGATAAAGTCAGATAGAGTATCAGAAGTGCACGGGTATTGTACAGTATTATACCTTAGTGTAATGATGCCCTTCATTTTCCAACTCTGTGAATAAACGATTACTGTGTCAGTAAAAGTATGTCTCTTCCAATACTGCCACAAGCATTTCGTGCTCTCTGAACAGAGTTGGTACTCCTAGTGTATTCATTTTAGGCTAATGTTTAACTAGATTAGCATGAAGTAGATAGAATAATGCGCGTTTTAATAATAATAATAATAATAATAATAATAATAATAATAATAATCTGTTGCAGAGGATGTAGAGAAACTTTTGTGATTGGAACACATCAGATTTTTACTTTCTCTACACGTACTATGTGCATAGTGTATAGAGAAGGTATTGCACTCCACCCAAAAATTCCATACCGAGATTTCACCGGACCACTTGAATCCAAAAAAATGTATTTCTAGAAAAAGGTCCGTGTGTGTTTGCGTGTGTGAGTGGACAGCATAGCTCAAACACGGAAAGACCTTCCAAGGATGCGACACGAAGATTTTCAAGAAAATTCCCCCACCCCCAACTACCCCTTACATGGTAACTTTAATTTTCTTAAAAATAACTAACGATTTTGATTAAAATATCGTATATTAAAGATATTTACCTGACAAATAAAATGTATATCTTGAATTTTCTGGGAATAACCTCTAAAGACATCTTTATTCTGGATCAATTTTATGGAATTTTGCATAATTGTTAAACCGTAAGAGCTGGACAAAAACTTACAACACAAAAAATGTAGAGCACGTTAAAACACACAATTTATGTTATATACATTTTTTTGTAGAGTTGATCTTTTTTGAGATATTCCTTGTAATTGGTTTCATCTTTAAAGTACATAATACGTACATCACTACAGCCTACAGTACTTCCTATTTCCCTTCTAGTAATAAGACAATTTCTGTTAATGTTTATCTCGATCAGCATGAATACGCTTATTAACAATAATTTCTTGCAGATACGTAGAGAAATTCATGCGAATGGAAACCAGCAGTATTTTTTCTTATCTACTATTATTTGTTAAAGAGCCCCTCTGCGCTGCGACCCTCTTCCTTGAGGCAACAGAAATAAACATCTACAGGTTTTTTCAGCGGTGTTTTTAAACAAGAAAAGCAGATAAGAGGGGTCTTATTGTGTCTGGGTACAGAAAAAGGAAATAAACACCACAGATCATCTTCTGGGAAACACCAACATCTATGATGCTATCGATCGAGAGGAAAACTTGACGGTTCTGCTGTTTAATTAACCGTTAGCGAGGAAATCCCCCCCCTTACCGTCATCTCTGGCAGCATCAGTGGTCCAGCATACACCACTTCGCTTTTACTTTCTCTATACGCACTATATACATAGCGTGTAGAGAAGGTATGTAATGCACCCAAAAATTCTATGCCGAGATTTCACCGGATATACATGTTTCAGGTCCCACTGAATCCAAAAAAAGCATTTTTAGAAACATGTCAGTGTGTGGGTGTGTCTGTGGGCAGCATAGCTCAAAAACGAAAACACCGTTAAATACCAAACTTGATATTTAAGTTTAGTATATTCCAGCGATACGACCCGAAGATTCTGATAAAAATCCACGTCACCATAGAACTTTTTTCGAAAATTTTGATTTTCTCAAAAAAGGCTTTAACGATTTTGATTAAAATATCACATTAAAGATATATATTTGACAAATAAAATGTATATCTTGAATTTTTTGGGAATAGCCTCTGAATACTGCTTTATTCTGGATAATTTTTACGAATTTTGCATAACTGCTAAACCGTAGAAGATGTACAAAAATTACCACACATGAGATGTAGAGCATGCTAAAACACACAATTAATGTTGTTTTTTCTTGGAGTTGATTGTTTTCGAGATATTCCTTGTTTTAGGTTTCAGCTTTAAAAAAGTTTTACTTTTTTCACACAGGCATTTGTCAGCTTCTGTCCAAACAAAGGAACTTCAGTCACATAGCAACCAGCTTTTGACTGTCACTTTAACCTATGGTACTCCCTTATTTCGCTACTACTTACAAGGAGGCAAGTAATATGAATATTTTTGTAGTTTTTCTCGATTAGTATGAAGTAAATAGAAGCATAAACTTTTTAACAATAATTTGTTGCGGACATGTAGAGAAAGTCATGTGAATGGATCACATAATATTTTTTGTTAATATTTGGCTCAGTACTCGTAACATAAAGAAGCCTTTGCTTAGTTTATCAGAGATATAATCTACGTAGGATTTCCACCTTATATTAGGCTCAAGATGAATGCCTGAAAATTCTACTATTGAAAAAGAAATGTTAGCAGCACAATAAATAAACCTAGCTTTATTAAGTATTAATCTATTAGAATCACATCAGTAATTTACTTTTTGTGTTAAACCTTTTACTTTTCTTGTCAAAGTAACCTTATCATCACAACTTATCTAACGTTAAATAATCAGCAAGAAAAAAAATTAGTAATACAATATAGTAATTAAATTTTATTTCTCATAAACAATATCTAATGCATGGTATGTTTACTTTCTCTACACGTACTATGTACACGGTGTATACAGAAGGTATTGTATCCAAAAATTCGATACCGAGATTTCACCTGAAATATATATTTTGGGTCCCCCTGAATCCAAAAAGAAACAAACCATTTTTTAGAAAAAAGTCGGTGTGTGTCCATGGACAGTATAGCTGAGAAACGAAAAGGCCGTTAAATACCAAACTTGGTATTTAAGTTTAGTATTTTCCAGGGATGCTATACGAAGGTTTTTAATTATGCAGGTCTAAAAATTGTATTTCGGGTGAAATCTTGATATAGTATTTTTTGGTTAGAATACCAACTATGTACCTACGTTATATAAAGACTAATGGAGTGGTTTGAACCAAAATGGCGGACGATTATACCTGTGCTTACACAGAATTATAGATCTGATTAAGTTAGGTGCAGTCGCTGTGCTTGCTCAGGTTCTTAAAGCAAATTCTGATCTCTTCCTCATCCCTCCCTCTCATGAGTGGCGTAAGTCCCAAGGAGACCAGAGGGCATCCTTATCCTATATGTTACCTTCAGCTCAGTGAGAGAAGCATATTGGAGTATACCATACTGCCCCAGTTTCCCCTGGTAATGATTGTTCATACTGCCTAATGATTCATCATTAATTCCCAGGCAGCAACGTCAAGTATGCAGATGAAGCTCATTAGCGAGGTGCCTTTGGTAAACCATCGTTATTTCATCTCTAGGGAAATTTGGATAATACCTGCAATGACGTAATAAATGCGCCAAACCAGTTGCTAGAGCATTTGTAGTTTTAGTGGAACATGTTAAAAATCGGTCGTGCTGTATTTATAAGGCTTTCTTATTCATACTAAACCAGTTGCTAGAGCATTTGTAGTTTTAGTGGAACATGTTAAAAATCGGTCGTGCTGTATTTATAAGGATTTCTTATTCATACTAACGTGTATGTGCAATGTACATATTAAGTGATATCACTGAAAATACATGTTTTGAGGGATCTCAATAAAAACATGTTAAATCAGTTGTGCTGCATTTAAAACACTTTCTCTACCCATTATTATTCATACTAACGTGTATGTGCAATGTACATATTAAGTGACATCACTGAAAATACATGTTTTGAGGGCTCTCAATAAAAACATTTTAAATCAGTTGTGCTGCATTTATAAGACTTTCTCTACCCACTTTTATTCTAACGTGTATATGCAATGTACATATTAAGTGATATCACTGAAAATACATGTTTTGAGGGCTCTCAATAAAAACATGTTAAATCAGTTGTGCTGCATTTATAACACTTTCTCTACTCACTTTTATTCTAACGTGTATATGCAATGTACATATTAAGTGATATCACTGAAAATACATGTTTTGAGGGCTCTCAATAAAAACATGTTAAATCAGTCGTGCTGCATTTATAAGACTTTCTCTACCCACTTTTATTCTAATGTGTATATGCAATTTACATATTAAGTGATATCACTGAAAATACATGTTTTGAGGGCTCTCAATAAAAACATGTTAAATCAGTTGTGCTGCATGTATAAGGCTTTCTCTACCCACTTTTACACTAACGTGTATATGCAATTTACATATTAAGTGATATCACTGAAAATACATGTTTTGAGGATCTCAATAAAAAACCTGTTAAAATCGGTTATACTGCATTTATAAGACTTTCTCTACCCACTCTTATTCTTACTAACATGTATGTGCAATGTACATATTAAGTTATATCACTGAAAATACATGTTTTGTGGTCTCTCAATAAAACCATCGGTTGTGTTCCATTCCCAACTTTTTCTCTACTTATTCTGCAACAAACTGTTCTTACAAAAACCTATTCTCTTTAGATTTTGTTAATCGAGATAAATATTACCAGAAATAGTCTTATTACTTGCTTCCTTGCAAGTAGAAGCGAAATAAGGGAGTAACATAGGTTAAAGTGATAGTCAAAAGCTGGTTGCTATATCAAATTCACACGAAAAAAATAAACATAAAATGTCTGTTTTAATTTGCTCTACATTTATTGTGGGGTAAGTTTTTGTGTATCTCTTACGGTTTAGCAGTTATGCAAAATTCCGCAACATTCATCCAGAATAAAGTAGTCTTCAGAGGCTATTCCCAGGAAATTCAAGATATACCTTTTATTTGTCAGGTATATATATTTAATATACGATATTTAATTGAAATCGTTTGGGCCATTTTTAACAAAATCAACATTTTCGAAAAAAAAAAGTTCCATTTAAGGGTAGTTGGGGGTGGGAGGACTTTGTTAAAAATCTTCGTGTCGTATCCTTGGAAGTAACCAAATTTAAATACCTTGTTTGGTATTCGCTTTCTCTGTTCACAGACGTACATACACACACACACACACACACACACACACACGGACCTTTTTGTAAAATGTTTTTCTTATTCAGTGGGACTCAAAACATGTATTTCCGTTGAAATCGAATTTTTGGGTGGATTTCAATACCTTGTCTATGCACTATATACATAGTACGTGTAGAGAAAGTAAAAATGTATATGATATATATTTTTGATTTTAATGAGATCTATATTTTTTGTGCAGTAGGGCTTTGTGTACCTCTTACGGTTTATCAGTTACGCAAAATTATCCAGAATGAAGAGCTGTTCAGAGGCTATTCCCAGAAAATTCAAGATTTGTCGTATAAATATCTTTTAATATTCGGTATTTTAATCAAAATCGTTACAGCCATTTTTGAGAAAATTAAACATTTCGATTTTTTTCCATGTAAAGTGTAGTTTAGGGTAAGGAGATTTTTCTCAAAATCTTCGTGTCGCATCCCTGGAAGATACTAAACTTAAATACCAAATTTGGTATTTTACCGACTTTTCGTTTTTGAGCTATCGTGTTCACAGACATAGGAACACCCATACGGACCTTTTTCAATTTATTTTTTTTAATACTTGGGACTCTAAAACGGTATTTTCAGGGAAATTCGGTACCAAGTGTTTGGGTGCAGTATAATACTTTTTTCACATAGTAAATGGTAGTTAGGTGAGAAAGTAAACATTCCTTCACAGAAAACAAACCTTGTTTGTAAAAACCAATGGCGGAATTTTGTGTAGGCACCTTCTTGTTCAAAGGTATGGGGTTCTTTTACCTGCAAATAAATATTACGCGGGACCACCGGCTTCACTTCCCTTCCGAAGGAAACCATACTGAGAATTTTTACGTCCGAAAAAAAATCTCACCCTCCACCAGGTTTGAACATGCAATCTTGGGTTTTAGAATATCTCTCATAGAAGATATTTTTTTTCCTTTTTTTTTTTAGCTTAACGTCGTTTAATCTGGTTGGTCATATCGGCCGATGAATGAAATTGGTGAAATGATGCTCAAATGATCTCGGGGTCAATGGAAAAAACCTTATCCGGATAACTCGCCCTAAGCGAGATTCGAACATACGACCTGTTGAAATACTTTATTATAGCTATTAAAATTGACATGCGCAAGGATCCTTTTCAAATTTTTACTTTCTCTATACGAACTATGTACATAGTGTATAGAGAAGGTATTGCACTCCACCCAAAGATTCGATACCGAGTTTTCACCGGAAATATATGTTTTAGTGTCCCCTGTATCCAAAAAAAGCATTTTCAGAAAATGATCCGCAAGTTGATGTGTGTGTGTGTGTGTCCGTGAACACGATAGCTCAAAAACGAAAAGTCGGTAAAATACCTAGCTTAGTATTTAAGTTTAGTATCTTCCAAGGATGTGACACGAAGATTTTGAGAAAAATACCTTCACCCCAAACTACCCTTTATATAGAACTGTTTTCGAAAATGTTGATTTTCTCAAGTATGGCTCTAACGATTTTGATTAAAATTTCGTATATTAAAGATATTTACCTGACAAATAAAATTTATATCTTGAATTTTCTGGGAATAGCCTCTGAAGACTACTTTAGTCTGGATGAATTTTACGGACTTTTGTATTACTGCTAAACCGTAAGAGATGGACGAAAGCTTGCCTCACAAAAAATGTAGAGCACGTTAAAACACACAATTTATGTTACTTACATTTTTTCGTGGAGTTGATCGTTTATGAGTTATTCTTTGTTTTTGATTTCACCTTTATAAAACTTATACTTTTCTCATAAAGGAGTTTGTCAACTCTTGTCCATGCAAACAAAGGAACTTCAGTCATATACCAACCAGCTTTTGACTATCTATGGTACTCCCTTATTTCGCTTCTACTTACAAGGAAGCAAGTAATAAGAATATTTCTGAAAATTTTGCTCTCGATTAGCATTAAGTAAGTTGAAGCATAAGCTTTTTAACAATAATTTGTTGCAGAGATGTAGAGAAAGTCATGTGAATGAAACACATCAGTTTTTTTTCCAGGGAACGTAAGGCGTGGTAATTTTGGGTGGAATGCAATACCTTCCATACCTGTGCACGAAGTGTAGAAAGTACGTAGTGTATATACACACATATCGCACACAGAACAGTGAAGAGAGGGAAGTTAACGTAATGATAAAATAACAATTATCCTTGGGAGAAGACAAAGAATGAACAAGGGCTTTATGCCCCATGCTCCCCTATGAAATGAGTAATCCTGTATTTGAATAAAAAGTCGCCACACTGTACCCCTCGCTAGTTGTTATTCGTTCGCACGAACAGTTGTATATGTGTGCCTCTCTCGCCCCATATCGCACTTCGCGAGACAGGCAGGTCATAAAAAGCTCTCAGAGCAGTTTAATAGCGCCGTATAAAAATGTGCACGTTACAAGCTGAAACGACTTAGAAAACCCATTACCAAAACCAGACATCAAATCCTTAACGCCATTAAAAGGCACTGGAGCAGGAATCACTCTTCCTTTGTGTTTCAGTTCGCAGGTGGAACTGTTTTTATCACTGCAACGTCACATAATACCAGTTAATAAATCATACCGGTACATTACTAGCACAAACGGCCCCATCCTAGCAAAATATGAAACACCAAAAACCTATTATCCTCATCAAAATGAAATAAAATATCTGATGTGTTACACTCACATGACTTTCTCCACATGTCTGCAAAAAAAAATATTATTAAAAAGCTTATGCTTCTATTTACTTCTTGCTAATCGAGAAACAATTAAACAGAAATAGTCTTATTACTTGCTTTCTTGTAAGTAGGAGAGAAATAAGGGAGTACCATAGGTTAAAGTCAAAGCCAAAAGTTGGTTGCTATGTGACTGATGTTCCTTTGTTTGTATGGACAGGAGTTGACAAATTCCTGTATGAGAAAAGTATGTTTTTCATAGCTGAAACCAAAAACAAGGACTATATAAAAATGATCAACTCCACGAAAAAATGTAAATAACATAAATTATGTGTTTTAATGTGCTCTACATTTTTTGTGTGTTAAGCTTTTGCCCATCTCTTACGGATTAGCGGTTATGCAAAACTCCGTGAAATTCATCCAGAATAAAGTAGTCTTCAGAGACTATTCCCAGATAATTCAAGATATAAATTTTATTTGCGAGGTAAATACATTTAATATACGATATTTTAATCAAAATCGTTACCCATTTTTAAGGGGGGATTTTCTTGAAAATCTTTGTGTCACATCCTTGGAGGATATCAAACTTAAATATCAAGTTTGGTATTCAACGGTCTTTTCGTTTTTGAGCTATGCTGTCCACACATACACACAGACCTTTTTCCAAAAATGCTTTTTTTTTTTAATTCAGGGGGACCCAAAACAAGTATTTCCGGTGAAATCTCCGTATCGAATTTTTGGATGCAATACAATATCTTCTCTATATACTATATACATAGTACATGTAGAGAAAGTACAAAATGTATATAACATAAATATCCCCCACCCCCAAATACACTTTATATGGAATTTTTTTATTAACGATATTTACTTGACAAATAAAATATACATCTTGACTTTTCTGGGAATAACTTCTGAATACTACTTTATTCTAGATGAATTTGACAGAATTTTGCCAAACCGTAAACGAGACAAAAATTTACCACTCAAAACATGTAGAGTACATTAAAATACACAATGTATGTCATATATATTTTTTTCGTGGAGTTGATCCTTTTTTGAGATATACCTTCTTGTTGTTTTCAGCTTTGAAATGCTTAAACTTTTCTCATACAGGAATTTGTCAACTAGTGTCCATACAAACAAAAGAACTTCAGTCACATAGCAACCAGCTTTTGACTATCACTTTAACTTATGGTACTCCCTTATTTCGCTTCTATTTCCAAGGATGCAAGTAATAACACTATTTCTGCTAATGTTTTCTCAATTAGCAAGGGAGTAAATAGAAGCCTAAGCTTTTTAATAATAATTTCTTTCAGGGATGTAGAGAAAGTCATGTGAATGGAACACATCGGATTTTCTTGTGTAATTTCCTTATTATTGATTTTAATATTACACTAGGTATGTTCTCATACAGGGTGACCTTTCGTTTCGTCTTTCTTTTGTTTTTCTGAAAATACAAAGCGAACCAAACTTCAATTGTTCACCTTTGACCAGCTTTTATAATATCTAATTATCGCTTTAGCCTAGTGTGTTCCCTTATGTGTATTTTACTTACAAGGAAACAAACAATATGAAAATTTCTGCTAATGTTTATCTCGATTAGCATGATGGAAATACTGGAAATAATCCTTTGTAAGTAGAGAAAGTAATTTGAATTGAGCAGGATTTACACGAGTGTCCTGGCTAGCCTCTTTGTCGCCCTTGGGAACAAAGGAGTGTAAAATAAGAACAGATAGGTGGTGTCCATTGTCAAAAAAACATCTTCACGTCTGCTACAAGCGCGAAGTGGAAGGTTTCTATATTAAATTAATTACCTTATCAGCGCCTCTACCGGTGACGGTCATAAATAACACTTCCCTTCGTTAGATAAACGCAGAAATAAATTAAAGAGTGTCGGGGATGTGAAGTAAAAGGGAAACAAAAGCCGCCCGTACATCCGGATTAGTCGACGCAAAACCATTTTTTTGGCCATCTATCTTCATTGAGCTAATTTATCGCTGTGATATATCGGATCCGGAGTTAGCGCCTGGACACTGTTTTCTTTTTTTGCCAACTTGGAGAGAATTCGCTGCTTTCTTTGTTACGAACACCTGTTCTCTTTGTTGCGAAACCGGTTCCGCCTGATTACTTTCTCATAGCAAACTTCCACCTCTTCGAAAACACCTCACAGTTTATTACTATACAAGGCTATTAAAAAAAGCTGATGTCTTCCATTCACATGACTTTTTCTACATCGCTGCAACAAATCATTGTTAAAAAGCTTATGCTTCTATTTACTTAATGATAATCGAGAAAAAATTAGCAGAAATAGTCTTATTACTTGCTTCCTTGTAAGTAGAAGCGAAATAAGGAAGTACCATAGGTTAAAGTGAAAGTTAAAAAGGTGGTTGCTATGTGACTTAAGTTCCTTTGTACAGACAGGAGTTGACAAATTCCTGTATGAGAAAAGTGTAAGTTTTTTAAAGCTGAAACCAAGAAGAAGTATTATATCAAAAACGATTCATTCAACCAAAAAAATGTACATAGCATAAATTGTATGTAATATCTGCTCTACATTTTCTGTGTGGTAAGTTTTTGTCTATCTCTTACGGTTATGCAAAATTGCGTAAAATTCATGCAGAATAAAGGAGTCCTCAGAGGCTATTCCCAGAAAATTCGAAATATACATTTTATTTGTCAGGTAAATATCTTTAATATACGACACTTTGATCAAAATCACTACAGCCATTTTTGAGAAAATCAAAATTTTCGAGAAAAGTTACATGTAAAGGGTAGTTTGCGGAAGGGGATTTTTTCTCCACATTTTCGAATCGCATCCCTGGAAAATTCTGAACTTAAATACCAAGATTGCTATTTTACTGACTTCGTTTTTGAGTTATCGTGTTCACAGTCACGCGGACACAGAGTCACACGCACGGGATTTTTTCTGAATATGCTTTTTTACTTTCTCTATACGTACTATGTACATAGTGTATAGAGAAGGTATTACACTCCACCAAAAATTACGATACCGAGATTTAACCGGAAATATATGTTTTAGGGTCCCCTGTATCCAAAAAAAAGTATTTTCAGAAAAAAGGTCCGTGTGTGTGTGCGTGTGTCCATGTGTCTGTGAACACGATAACTCAAAACCGAAAGGTCGGTAAAATACCAAACTTGGTATTTAAGTTTAGTATCTTCTAGGGATGCGACACGAAGATTTTGAGAAGAATCCCCCACCCCAAACTACCCTTTACATGGAACTTTTTAGGAAAATTTTGATTTTCTAAAAATGGCTCTAACGATTTTGATTAAAATATCGTATATTAAAGATATTTACCTGACAAATAAAATGTATATTTCGAATTTTCTGAGAAAATCCTCTGAAGACTACTTTATTCTGAGTGAATCTAACGGAATTTTGCATAAGTGCTAAACCTTAAGAGAGAGAGAAAAACTTACCACACAAAAAATGTAGCGCACATTAAAACACACAATTTATGTTGTATACACTTTTTCGTGGAGTTGATTATTTTTGAGATATTCCTTGTTTTTGGTTTAAGCTATAAAAACTTATATTTTTCTCATACAGAATTTGTGAACTCGTGTCCATACAAACAAAGGAAGTTCAGTCACATAGCAACCAGCTTTTGACTAATACTTTAACCCATGGAACTCCCTTATTTCGCTCCTACTAACAAGGAAGCAAATAATAAGTCTTTTTCTACTAATTGTTCCTCGATTAGCATGAAGTAAGTGAAAGCATAGGCTTTTTAACAATAATTTGTTGCAGAGATATAGAGAAAGTCATGTGAATGTAACACATATTTATTTGACACAGGGACCAAACAAATAAAACAAATGTAATACTAGTATATTAATTGTGTACTAGTGTTTGAGTACATGTAAAGTAACGGGGCATGCAGATGAATAGTTAATAAAAAAAATACAGGGTTTCCTAAAACATATTTTTGGTCAAATCTCGGTATTGAATATTTGAGTGCAATACAATACCCTTTCTATACAATGTACTTAGTACGTGAGGAGAAAGCAAAAACGGCACGGCATTTTCACAAAAAAGTCCGTGTGTGTGTGAACACGATAACTGAAAAACGAAAAGCCGGTAAAGATTTTGAGAAAAATCCCTCCACCCCAAACTACCCTTTACATGGAACTTTTTTCGAAAAGTTTTATTTTCTAAAAAATGACTAACGATTTTGATTTAAAAATATATATTAAATATAGTTACCTGACAAATAAAATATATATCTTGAATTTTCTGGGAATAGCTTCTGAGGACTACTTTATTCTGGATGAATTTTACGGAATTTTGCATTAACTGCTAAACCGTAAATTATGGTTAAAAACTTTCCACTCAAAAAATGCAGAGCACCTTAAAACACACCATTTATGTTATGTACATTTTTTTCGTGGAGTTGATCAGTTTTGAGATATTCCTTTAAAAAACTTATACTTTTCTCATACAGGAAGATGTCAACTCAAAGGAGCTTCAGTCACATAGCAACCAAATTTTGACTATCACTTTAACTTATGGTACTCCCTTATTTCGCTTCTACTTACGAGGAAGCAAGTAATAAGACTATTTCTGCTATTTTTTCTCGTTTAGCATGAAGTAAATTGAAGCATAAGCTTTTTAACAATAATTTGTTGCAGAGATGTAGAGAAAGTCATGTGAATGCAACACATAAGGTTTTTACAACATCCCTGAAGCAGTTCTGGCAAGACTGACTCGAATCAGTAAGAACACGCTGCCGCTCCCAGTCTAGTTAATTTTGTTTTTATGTAACATTTCCGTAAATCTCATCCTATTCTCAAGCCTCTCTGTGTAACACTAAACTCATGTGATGGAACACTTCAGATCTTTACTTCTCGTAATGCAAATATTAGGTCATCACACACCGAGCAGATCTTAAAAGGTTTGGATTCTTTTTCTTTTACCTACAAGGAAACATTTAATGACATTTGTCCTAATGATTATCTCGATTAGCACCAGTTAGATACAAGAATAAACCTTTGTAAGAATATTATGTTGCAAAATAATAAGTGAAAGTCATGAGAATGGAACACATCGGACTCTTTTAATATAGTAAGTCTGGAACGCAGACAATATTAAAACAAAAGTACATGAAAAAAGCAATATTTTGTGGAGTTATGTATTTCATTTTTTACTTTCTCTATACGCACTATGTACATAGTGTATAGAGAATGTATTGTACTACGCCAAAAAATTCAATACCGAGATTTCACCGGAAATATATGTTTTAGGGTCCCCAATATCCAAAAAAAGCATTTGTGTGTGTGTGTGTGTGTGTGTGTGTGTGTCCGTGTATCTGTGAACACGATAACTCAAAAACGAAAAGTTGGTAAAATACTAAAATTGGTATTTAAGTTTAGTATCTTCCAGGGATGCAACACGAAGATTTTGAGAAAAATCCCCCAACCCCTAACAACCCTTTACATGGAACTTTTTCAAAAATGTTGATGTTCTCAAAAATGGCTCTAACGATTTTGATTAAAATTTCGTATATTAGCGATATTTACCTGACAAATAAAATGTATATCTTGAATTTTCTGGGAATAGCCTCTGAAGAGTAGGTTATTCTGGATGAATTTTACTGAATTTTGAATAACTGCTAAACCGTAAAAGATGGACAAAAACTTACGACACAAAAAAACGTAGAGCACGTTAAAACACACAATTTATGTTATATACCTTTTTTTCGCGAGTTCTTCGTTTTTGACACATTCCTTATTTTTGGTTTCTGCTATGAAAAACTTATACTTTTATTATACAGGAATTTGTCAACTCCTGTCCATACAAACAAAGGAACTTCAGACACATAGCAACCAGCTTTGGGCTACACTTTAACCTATGGTACTTCCGCTTACAAGGAAGCAAGTAATAAGACTGTTTCTGCTAACCTTTTCTCGATTAGCATGAGGTGACTAGAAGCACAAACTTTTTAATATAATTTGTTGTAGAGATGTAGAGAAAGTCTTGTGAATGGAACACGTCAGACTTTTTTTAACTTCCTGCATAGATCTCATTTTAGAATTTGATGGTAGATTTAAAGATTTCGATCACAGATGGTACTTTTCAACAATGCCATGAGATGTTAAGTAGAGTCCCGGACCGGGGATATGCGGTTAGAAATGTGTGAGCTCCATATGATTCATCTCTTCAAGCAACAGAGGCATCTGGCGCAGATTTTTCGAAACTCATTTCAAAGGTACATTTTCCACATCTCACAAACTGGGCTTTAAAACTTACTTCCATATTTGGTGGTACTTACACATGGGAAACTGCTTCTCTGCTATGAAACTAGTGAAATCAAAGTCCAGAAACATATTAACTGATTCAACGTTATCTCATATTCTTAAAATTGCAGCGTCAGAACTGGAAGTGGATTTTAAATCTCTTGTAAAAGATTCTGACAAACCACATTGATGCCAGTAAAAGGCAATGCGTGTTCCTTCACTGTGCACGTAATAATGTTAAACATGCTCTTAAGTTTCCATTGCTGTTATTTTATTACTTTCTCTACATGTACTTTGTACATAGTGTATAGAGAAGGTAATACATTCCACCCAAAAACTCGATACCGAGATTTCACCAGAAATGCACATCTTGTGTCCCCCTGAATTAAAAAAAAAAAAATTTTTAGAAAAAGATCCCTGTGTGTGAGTGTGTCTGTGCGTGTCTATGTATTAGACTGTGGACGGTATAGCTCAAAAACGAAAATACCGTTAAATACCAAACTTGGTATTGAAGTTTGGCATCTTCCAAGGATGCGACACGAAGATTTTCAAGAAAATCCTCGCCACCCCAACTTCCCTTTACATGGAACTTTTTTTCGAACATTTTGATTTTCTTAAAAATGCTCTAACGATTTTGATTAAAATATCGTATATTGAAGATATTTACCTGACTAATAAAATGTATATGTTGAATTTTCTGGGAATAGCTTCTGAAGACTACTTTGTTCTGGATGAATTTTACGGAATTTTGTATAACTGCTAAACCGTAAGACATGGACAAAAACTTACCACACAAAACATGTGGAGCACATAAAAACACACAATTTATATAATATACTTTTTTTCGTGGAGTTGATCGCCTTTTAGATATTCCATGTTTTTGGTTTCAGCTTTGAAAAACTTCAGTCACATAGCAACCAGCTTTTGACCATCACTTTAACTTATGGTACTCCCTTATTTCGCTTCTACTTACAAGGAAACAAGTAATGAGACTATTTCTGCTAATGTTTTCTCAATTAGCAGAAGTCAATATAAGCATAAGCTTGTGAACAATAATTTGTTACAGAGAAGCAGAGAAAGTCATGTGACTGGAAGCCATCAGATTATTTTTAATACAGTACATTACTAGTTGGCCATCACTGGCGTAGAGAAAAGGATATGAAAGTGTAAAGTTGTCCGACTGTGGAGTTCAAAGCCAGAGATAGATAAACTTTATTTTTGGAGAGGACCACTATAAATTCCATTTACGGCAACTGCTGACGTAAGTTTCTATTCTCCTCTCCACATCTGGTGTGATGTCATTACAACGTATTGCATGATTGCTTGGTCCACACGGCGCTACAATATTGTGGTCAAGTTCGCTCTACAAGCTGACGGCCGAGAAAACACCAATAAAAGTTCCTCACTAAAAACATCTGCTGCACATTCCTTCATCATACAACTCTACAAAGATTATTTCATATTTCACAAAGCCTTCTGTCTTATATTCAAAAACTGAGGTCCATGAGTTTTTTGTGGTTTCGCCGGGTCGCCAGGCCAATAATGGAGTGCTTTTTACTTTCTCTACACGTACTATGTACTTAATGTATAGAAAATGTATTGTATTGCACCTACAAATTCAATATCTACCGATATTTCACCGGAAATTCATGCTTTGATACCTTTGATTAAAAAAAGAATTTACAGAAGCATGTCCCTGTCTGTATGTCTGTAGGCACCATAGCTCGAAAAAGGAAAGTCCGTTAACTACCAAACTTGGTATTTAAGCAGTTTTTTTCAAGGATGCACCACGAGGATTTCCCCCCAACCCCAACCCCAAATAACCTTTACATGGAACATTTAAATTTTTTTCTCTCAAAAGTGGCTCTTACCATTTATATATTTACATCACAAATAAAATTAATGTCTGGAATTTTCTGGAAGACCTCTTTATTCTGGACGAATTTTACACACCTAACTGGTAAACCATAAGAGATAGACTAAACCTCACTAAAGAAATCTGATGTGTTCCATTCACATGATTTTTTCTACTTCTGTGTAACAAATTATTGTTAAAGAGCTTATTCTTCTATTTAATTCATGCTAATCGAGAAAAAATTAGCAGAAATAATCTTATTACTTGCTTCCTTATAAGAAGAACCGAAATAAGGGAGTATCATAGGTTAAAGTGAAGTCAAAAGCTGGTTACTAGGTAACTGAAGTTCCTTTGTTTGTGTGCACACGAGTTGACAAATTCCTGTATGAGAAAAGTGTAAGTTTTTCAAAGCTGAAGCCAAAAACGATCAACTCCTCGAAAAAAATGTATACAACATAAATTGTGTGTTTTAATGTTCTACATTTTTTGTGCGGTAAGCTTTTGTCCATTTCTTACGGTTTAGCAGTTATGCAAAATTTATCCAGTATAAGGTAGTCTTCAGAGGCTATTCCCAGAAAATTCAAGATATACATTTTATTTGTCAGGTAAATATCTTTAATATACGATATTTTAATCAAAATCGTTAGAGCTATTATTGGAAAAAAAGTTCCATGTAAAGAGTAGTTGGAGGTGGGGGGATTTTCTTGAAAATCTTCGTGTCGCATCCTTTGAAGATACCAAACTTTTCGTTTTTGAGCTATGCTGTCCACAGACACACACAAACGGACCTTTTTCCAAAAATGTTTTTTTTTTATTCAGGGGGACCCAAAATATGTATTTCTGGTGAAATCTCGGTATCGAATTTTTGGGTGCAATACAATACCTTCTCTATACACTATGTACATAGTACGTGTACAGAAAGTAATAAAAATTTAGATTCGTTAAAACTCTCAACTTATGTCATATATATGTTTTAGCACAGCTAATAGTTTTTTTTAGATATTCCTTGTTATTGGTTTCAACTTTGAAATACTTATACATTTCTCATACGGGAATTTTTCAACTCCTGGGCATACAAACAAAAATCGCATGTGTTCATTTCACTTGACTTTCTCTAGTTGTTCAACAAACAACTTTCCTTATAAAGGATTATTCTTTTATGTGCATCATAAATATTAGCATTATGGCTATTATCAGTTGCTTCCTTTTAAGTAAAAGGGAAATAAGGGAGTACGTTAGTCTAAAGCGGTTAGTCAAAGCTTTAAAAGCTCGTCGCCATGTAAAACAACTGAGGTTCGCTTTGCTTTGTACAGTTTGAGAAAAGACGAGTACTCCAGAGCTGAAACCAATAACAACTAATATCTCTACAGAAGCGGTAAAAACCACTTTCGCTCGTTACTCATAAGCCACGCCTCTTCTCGAGAGTGTGGCGAGAATCTCGTGTATCGAGGACTAGTGCTCACGAGCGAGGCGACTCGAGTATTCTCGTAACTACAGCCGAAGTAGGTTGACGTATGATTCTTAGTATAAACTGCTTTCGTAATAACTAGGGCCTGGAATTTTGCTTTTAACCTAGTTTTACTTATTCTACACGTACTGATGTACATGATTTACACAGACGGTATTGCTTTCCACCCAAAAATTCTGAGATTTCAAAGGAAATACATGTTTTGTGACCCCCTGATTTAATAAAAAGGCATTTTCAGAAACATGCCCATCTATGTGTCTGTGGGCAGCATAGCTCAAACACGAAAACACGGTTCAGTACCAAACTTGGTATTTAATTTGGGTGTCTTCCAACGGTGCGACACGAAGATTTTCAAGAAAAGTCCGCCATCGCCAAGTATGATTAAGATATTTACTTGCCAAATAAAATGTATATCTTGATTTTTCTAGGAATAGCCTCTGAAGACTACTTTATTTTGGATAAATTTTACGGAATTTTGCATAACTACTAAACCGTAAGAGATGGACAAAAACTTGTGCAGAGCACGTTAAAGCACACAATTTATGTTATATACATTTTTTTCGTGGATCTGATCGTTTTTGAGATATTCCTTGTTTTTGGTTTCAGCTTTAAAAAACTTGTACCTTTCTCATACATGAATTTGTCAACTCGTGTCACATAGCACCCAGCTTTTGACTATCACTTTAACCTATGGTACTCCCTTATTTGGCTTCTACTTCTTATGTATCATGTGAATGGAACACATCAGATTTTTGGTTTTAGTTGGTTGCACACGAAGTGTAAAACCTTGCTGTGCTAGAGGGTTGGTGGGTCTGTGTTGTTTCCGGCTTAGCACCATCCCTCGCCACCTTGCCTGCTGTCGGATGGTGTCGGTTTACACCGCGTAAACACAAAAATATCGGAAGCTTCACAGCTGCACCGCCCGTTCTCTCAAGTTTCAGCACTGTTACACCCATTAGCACTTCAACACTCAGCCTAAACTGTAGTGTAGTCAATCACATTTCATTCTGTTTCTTTGAAAAAAAGAATTTGATGTGTCCCATTCACATGACTTCATCAACATCTTTGCAACAAAATATCCTTATTACTTGCTTCCTTGTAAGTAGAACCGAAATAAAGGAGTGATAGTCAAAAGCTGGTTGCTATGTGACTGAAGTTCCTTTGTTTGTATGGACACGAGTTGACAAATTCCTGTATGAGAAAAGTATAAGTTTTTCAAAGCTGAAAGCAAAAACAAGGAATATCTCAAAAACGAACAAGACCATGAAAAAAAAATAATATAGCATAAATTTAGTAGTTTAACGTTCTCTACATTTTTTTTTTTTTTTGTCCATCTCTTACGGTTTAGCAGTTATGCAAAATTCCGTAAAATTTATCCAAATAAAGTAAACTTCAGAGGCTATTTCCAGAAAATTCAAGATTTGCATTTTATTTGTCAGGTAAATATCTTTAATATACCATATTTTAATTAAAATCTTTAGCGCCATTTTTGAGAAAATCAAAATTTTCGAAAAAGGTTCCATGTAAAGGGTAGTTGGGAGTGGGAGTATTTTCTTGAAAATCTTCGTGTCGCATTCTTGGATGACACCCAAATTAAATACCAAGTTTGGTATTTAACCGACTTTTTTTTTTTGAGCTATGCTGCTCACAGACCCATAAAAGGGTATGTTATTGAAAATGCCTCAAAACACGTATTTCCGGTGAAATCTCGGTATCTAATTTTTGGGAGCATTACAATACCTTCTCTATACACTATGTACATAGTATGTGTAGAGAAAGTAAAATAAACCTTTATAGTTCTTTGGATTACTTTAACAGTGACAATTTCTATAGATATTTTTGTTCAATAAGTCCTCAGAAAAAGATAGACAAACAAACTATTTTTGGTAGATTTTTTACTTTCTCTACACGTACTATGTAGAAAAGGTATTTCATTCCACCCAAAAATTCGATACCGAGATTTCAACGGAAACACATGAATCCGAAAAAGGCATTTTTGGAAAAAGGTCCGCGTGTGTCTGTGGACAGCATAACTCCAAAACGAAAAGACCGTTGAATACCAAACTTCGTATTTAGGTTTGGTGTCTTCCAAGGACGCGACAAGAAGATTTTTAAGAAAATCCCCTACCCGAACTACCCTTTCCAGTAAACTTTTTTCGGAAATTTTGATTTTCTAAAAAAATGCTCTAACGATTTTGTTTAAAATATCGTATATTAAAGATATTTACTTGACAAATAAAATGTGTATCTTGAATTTTCTGGGAATATCCTCTGAAGACTACTTTATTCTGAAGGAATTCCGCGGAATTTTGCTTAATTGTTAAACCATAAGACATGGACAAAGACTACCATACAAAAAATGTAGAGTTGTTAAAACACACTCTCCTGTCCATACAAACAAAGGAACTTCAGTCACATAGCAACCAGCTTTTGAATATCGCATTAACCTATGGTACTACCTTATTTCGCTTCTACTTACAAGGAAACAAGTAATTAGACTATTTCTGCTAATATTTTCTCGATTAGCATGAAGCTAAGAGAAGCATAGGCTTATTCACAATTATTTGTAGTAGATATGTAGAGAAAGTCATGTGAATGTAACATCAGATTTGTTTTGGGAGCAATACAATACTTTCTCTATACACCATTTACATAGTACGAGTAGAGAAATTAATACAATTAATTATAAGACCTGCACTGCAGTGTTCTTTTACTAAATAACGAAATATATAAGAAAGGTGTTTTCTTCTCTGAGAGAATGTCGCAAGTAGAGGAGTTGTGGGTATTCCAGTTTGAGCACGCAGCAAGATTACTTCCCTCCCTGATGACAAACATACGTGACCACACTGTATGTGGTATGTTTATTGGGAGGGGGTATATCTAGCGTCGTTCAATGAATTTCTATGGCAACCAGGCTGACCTCCAATATTCTGAGAACAGCGCGTGAAGAAAGATATCAAGTTTTCGTGATATGGCGTCCGAGAATTTGGTCTTGATGTTTCCTGTGAAAGTTTTCAACTCCCAAGCGAAGAATGTCTCTGGTTCGTGTCAGAATATAATAAACGTACGAGGGTTGGCTGATAAGTACCGGGGCCTCACACAGATATGGCGCCACTAGGCCAGTTAGACGGTAGCATCCTATAGTTTAACTCTAGACTAGCTTGTATCCATAGTTACAGGCCAATAGCTTGTTTAGTTTTCGAATGACAGCATTTTAAACAAGACTACTTTAGAGTTTTCACGAAAATGGAGCATTTGGAAAAACGAGCAGTGATTAAATACTTCCATTTGAAAGGCTTAACGCCTAAAGAAATCAAGGAGGAAATGGACACTACATTGTCCCGTCATATTCAATGATTAAAAGGTGGGTTGCACAGTTTAAAATGGGACGTACGAGCACTAGTGATGAGCCTCGCTCTGGGCGCCCTGTAGAAGTGACAACTCCAGAGATCATTGAAAGAAGTCGTCGTTTAGTACTGGAAGACTGCAGATTAAAGTTGTTTGAGATATCAGAGGCTCTAAACATTATAGAACGTGCAGGTAATATTTGAAGTAATGTTTTGGGCTTTCACGAGGTCTGTACAAGATGAGCGCCACGTTTGTTGACACCTGATCAAAAACTACAAAGAAAAACTGTTTCTGTTAAGAATATGGAGCTCTACCGAAAACACCCCAGTGACTTTTTGAGACAGCTTACTACCATGGATAAAACTTGGATATATCAGTACACTCCAGAAACTAAATCACAGTCAAAACAGTGGATTGCGCCAGGTAAACCAACTCCAAAAAAGGCAAAGACAATTTTGTCAGCTAACAAGGTTATGGCGAATGTTTTCTGGGTTGCACAGGGAATTTTTTTATTGATTACTTGGAAAAGTATCACTGCAACGGTATCATTGCTTATGGCAATGTTTGAGTGATGGGGTGGAAAGAAAATATCTCATTTGGCAAAAAATCTTGTTTCATCACGACAATGCTCCGGGCCATCGTTGTCATTGCGATGGGAAAAATGTGAGAATTGAAGTTGGAATTGCTTGAACATCAACCCTTTTCACCAGATCTAGTACCTAGTGACTACCACCTGTTCTTGGAGGACGAAGATTTCACAGCAACGAGAAAGTCATTAATGTGGTAAACAGTTATTTTGGCACCTTGATAAATTGCACTACAGAGATGGTTTACTTAAATTAGAACACCGATATGACAAATGTATTATCCTTTCTGGAGATTATGTTGAGAAATAAAGCAAAAAAAGAAAAAATAATTTAAAATGCTGTTTTCATTGAGAGGTCTGGGACTTATGAGCCAACCCTGGTACAAAGTCCATCAGCTGAAGCATACACTATTCCAAAAAAAAACTTGTCCTGATTCTCTTGCATCTCTAAAATTTGAACAATAATCATGAGAAATTAACATATAGAGTCATTAAACTTCTAGGTAACCGCTGTCGCGGCCTCTTTTCACTGCGCGAGAGATCAAAGATTCGCCGGGAAAGTGGTGCCGGCAAAGGTGCATTGGAGTTCTTAATTTAAATACATGTAATAGGAAGAAAGAGACGTGGACATATGTAGGACAGATACGGGTAATGTTAAATCTTTTGTGTACTTAGAACTCACATTTTCAGTGAACAGAAAACGGACAAATTACATTGACATCACGAAACACAAAGCAAGGTGAAAACAGCGGAAGCTCTCCGGATACACCGCAGAATTCTGAATATATCTGAAACTGTATACGGAGCGACAGTTAGATCCACGATGATATGGGGGTGGGAACAAACAGGGAATCTGGACCAAGTGAGGACCCAATTTTTTAAAGGAATTCTGGGAGTAGAGAGGGGTACAGCCAACGGCGGAATAATAAGGGAATTTTGGGCGCATAATGAAACGATAGAGCGCAAAATCAGAAGTTAAATATTGGAACAGAATCGTTCACGGAAACCAATCTCTAATTAGGACAGCCTGCTACCGTGAACATTTGGAAGGTAAATCGACATGGGCATAAAAACTAAAGAAAAATTTGCAAACCACAGGAATGGGACACATTTGGATGGCGGGGCAGGCAAACAGACGGAGTATTTGGAGAAAAGTTAAGAACAGCCTCTGTGATATTGACAGACATCACTTAATTGCACGGAGAAGGCTTCATTAGAAGTACAGTCCGGGCTAAAATCGGAGTGGGGTATGGAGCAATACATCAAAAAAGGTAACAAACTCATCAGAGAGGGGCTCGCGTGGATTTGACGTGATGATAAAAGCTACTGACGGGAATGGCATGAGATTGCCCCATTTGTGAGAAGGAATGGAATTTACCGTGATACTTTATCACCGCGAATGGAGAGTTAGAAGCATGTTGGACGCTAATGGCAGGCACGGAGGACGTGGTCGGGCTAGGCAAATGTATAATTAAGGCAAGACAGCTGAGATCTGAGAAAGAAGAATATCCATGTCCTCCTCCGGGTTTGAACCCGCTACCTTGGGTATATGAAGTTTGCATGGTAACTACTACACTACGGAGAGCGACTGGGATGTACGAAGAATCAATAATCAGTTCCAGGTCTTGGGGACTTTAAAATACTGGAATACCCGCTCTCTAGGGGAGGCAAGTATGGAGGGCCGTGCCTGCGTTTGGTGAAGTCCTTCAGTTGCACCCTCTCATTTGTGGTAATAATGCCAGTCCAGAGGCATTAAGATGGCAACCCCATCAACAGGCTTATGGGAACAGGTTTACTTTCTCTACACGTACTATGTACATAGCGTATAGAGATGGTATTGTACTCCCCCCAAATATTCGACACCGAGGTTTCACTGGAAATATATTTTTAGGGTCCCCTGTTACCAAAAAAAGCATTTTCAGAAACAGGTCCGTGTGTGTCCGTGTATTTCTGAACACGATAACTCGAAAACGAAAACTTGGTAAAATATCAAACTTCTATTTAAGTTTAGAATCTTCCGATGCGTCGCGAAGATTTTCAGAAAAATCCTTCCACACCAAACTACAGTTTACATGTAACTTTTTCGAAATTTTTTATTTTCTTAAAAATGGCTAACTATTTTGATTAAAATATCGTATATTAAAGATATTTACCTGACAATTAAAATGTATATCTTGATTTTTCTGGGAACAGCCTCTAAAGACTATTCTGGATGCATTTTACGGAATTTCCACAACTGCTAAACAGTAAGAGATGGACAAAAACTTAGCACACAAAAAATTTAGAGCACGTTAAAACACACAATTTATGTTATATACCCTTTTTTTCGTGGAATTGGTCGTTTTTGAGATATTCTTTGTTTTTGATTTCACCTTTAAAAGACTTACTTTTCCCTTACAGGAATTTGTCAATTCTTGCCCATACAAAGGAACTTCAGTCACATAGCAACCAGCTTTTGATTATCACTTTAACCTATGGTACTCCCTTATTTCGCTTCTACTTTCAAGGAAGCAAGTAATAAGAATATTTCTGCTAAGTTTTCTTGATTAGCATGAAGTAAATAGAAGCTTAAGCTTTTTAATAATAATTTGTTACAGAGAAATAGAGAAAGTCACATGTGAATGGAACACATCAGATTTTTTATACTGAGCATCCTCAGCATATATTATTAATATTATATAACTTTGAATGCCCACAATATACGCCACTGCCTCAAGTGCATTTTCTCAAATTCTGTAAATGGATTGTCAGAGATTGTTGGGTGCGCGCGCATGGCCTTGTGAAGGGTGTTGCTCAATCGGATCAAAACGACGTCGAGGCTCTTCAAGCCACCCGAGTCCGTCAACGTGGTCAGAGTTTGGGCTCGTTACATCAACATAAACAATGTCATTTACCAACAAGTGAGGTAAACACTGTTTTCAAGAGCAGTACTTGATATACGTATATAACCACCATATCTACCTCAAGTAGGTAGAGCAAGTATTGCACTTCACCCTCCAATCAGAGATTTCAGAGTGTCTATGAAATCCATACATAAAAATCTGATGTGTTCCATTCACATGTTAATTGAGAAACAATTAGCAGAAATAGTCTTATTACTTGCTTCGTTGTAAGTAGAAGCGAAATAAGAGAATACACTAGGTTAAAGTGATAGGCAAAAGCTGATTGCTATGTGACTGAAGTTCCTTTGTTGGTATGGGCACGAGTTGACAAATTCCTGTATGAGAAAAGTAAAGTTTTCCGAAGCTGCAACAAAAAACAAGAATATCTAAAAAACGATCAACTCCACGAAATAACTGTATATGACATAAATTGTGTGTTTAATGTGCTCTATATTTTTTGTGTAGTAAGTGTTTGTCTATCACTTGCGGTTTAATAGTTACACAAAATTCCATAAAATTCATCCAGAATAAAGCACTCCTAAATAAGCACTATTCCCATAAATTCAAGATATACATTTTATTAGTAATATCAATATCTTGATTATAAGTGATTTTAATCAAAATCGTTATAGCCATTTTTAAGAAAAACAAAATTTTCGAAAATCTGTTCATGCAAAGGGTAGCTAGGGGAGGGGGGATTTTCTTGTAAACCTTTGTGTCGCGTCGCGTTTGGTCTTTTCGTTTTAGAGCTATGCTGCCCACAGACACATACACGGGCCTTTATGTAAAAATGTTTTTTTTTTTTGGATTCAGCCGGATCCAAAACATGTATTTCCGGTGAAATCTCGGTATCGAAGTTTTGGGTGGAATGCAATATATTCTCTATATAGTATGTGCATAGTACATGTAGAGAAAGTAATAATGTGTGTTACACTCACCTATCTTTCTCTAGCTAGTCTACAAATTCCTACAAAACATTATTCTTCTTTCTAATCGAAATAAACATTAGCAGAATGTTCTTATTACTTACTTCTTATAAGCAAAAGGGAACTAAGGGAATGCACTAGGCTAGCGTGATAGCCAAATGTTTTAAAAGCAGTCGTTATGCGATTGTCATTGCAAATCGCTTCTTTGCTTGGCCAGGAGCAGAAAAAAAAGAAAAACGGACACTTCCTGCCTGAGAAAAGTTTTAAGTATTTCACAATTGAAACTAGCATCAAGGAATACCTCCAAAATATTAAGCTGCACGAAAAAAATGTATATGACATATCTTGTGTATTTTAACAAGATCTACATTTTTTGTGAAGTAAGTTTTTGTCTATCTCTTACGGTTTACTAGTTATACTAAATTAAGCAAAATTCATCCAGAATAAACAGGTCTTTAGAAGCTAGTCCCAGAAAATTCAAGATATGTATTTTATTAGTGATAGATAAGGCTTTAATACGTGGTACTTTAATCAAAGCCGTTGCAGCCATTTTTGACAAAAACAAAATTTTCGAAAATTGTTCTACGTAAAGGGTAGTTAGGGGTATTGGTTTTGTATTTAACCGTTTTTATTTTTTCGTTTTACAGCCGTGCTGTCCACAGACTAGGTACATAGTGCGTGTAGAGAAAGTGAAAAAGAATACTTTCTTGTAAGAATAGTTTGTATATGGAACAGGTAGAGAAAGTTATGTGAATGTACCCATCATATTTTGTGGTCAAAAGCAATACTTGATGGTAGCCAATGACCTACAGACCTGTGAAAGGTTGAAACTCTGTGATACAATGCTATCAAAAGAGTGGTGCATAAGGAAGGCGAATCTCTCACATTTAAAACATGAGGTCACGTGGTCTAGTATAGATTCCTCTCGACATCTCATTAGAAAACGAACCCATTCAAACCTGATGCTGCTGCAATTTGAACACGCATGAATGCAACAACCTCCAATTAGTCTGTGAATACCTCAACTTATAAATGTCTTTTTTTTTTTCACGAGCATGAAAGCAAAGCACTCGAACCAGTCAGTCCGGGCAACATTCAAAATAAAAACTGAGCCGGATTAGTATTTAGTTAATACTCGCCCACATACTGGGTGCTCCACATTCTATAGGCTGAATAATTAAAACAGCTGCACTCGTTAATCACGGGGCTTGTCTCACTTATAACTTGTTTTACTGATTGATACTGAAAAATGAAATAAATATAATGGTAGAGATAGATGTTGTTCATATTCTAAATGTTCTAGCTTTCAATCGTACCTAGCGTAGAACTGACTAACTTTTTTCAGTCTTCTGCATAAACCGGTTTATATTACCGTATCACATACTTAATTAACCTAGTGATGGTACAGAAGGTGATGTACTTAGTATTTCTCACAAATAAATATGTATGTGGCATAACTTGTGTGTTCTAACCTGCTCTACAATTTATATATCGTAAGTTTTTGTCCATCCCTTACGGTTTAGCAGTTATTCAAAATTCTGTAAAATTCATCCAGAATAAAGTACTCTTCAGAGCTATTCCCAGAACATTCAAGATATACATTTTATTTTTCAGGTAAGTAACTTTAATATGCAATATTTTAATCAAAATCGTTAGAACCATTTTTGAGAAAATCAAAAATTTTCGAAAAAAGTTCCATGTAAAGGGTAGCTTAGGGTGGAGGGATTTTCTTGAAAATCTTGCGTCGTATCCTTGCAGGATACAAAACTGAACACCAAGTTTGGTTTTTAAATGCCTCTTCGTTTTTTAGCTATGCTGTCCACAGATATACACACTCACACACACACACACACGGACCTTTTTCCAGAATTGCTTTTGTTTGGATTCATGGGGACCCAAAACGTGTATTTCCGGTGAAATCCCGTTATCGAATTTTTGGGATCATAACAATACCTCCTCAAAGTACGTGTAGAGAAAGTAAAAATGAAATAAATATAATGTTGGACATTGACGTTGTTCACATTCTAAATGTTCTAGGTTTCAATACCATTCACCGTAAACTGATGGCATTTTTTCAGAAATTTCCTTCAGCAACCTGAATAAAACGGTTTATTCATATTTACAACTGGGGAAGGTACAGACAGCGACTGTGTAAACTTACTACATCTGATGTGTTCCATTCACATGACTTTCCCTACATCTCTGCAACAAATTATTGTTAAAAAGCTTATTCTTCTATTTACTTCACGCTAATCGAGAAAAAAATTATCAGAAATAGTCTTATTAATTGCTTCCTTGTAAGTAGAAGCGAAATAAGGGAGTACCATAGGTTAAAGTGGTAGTCAAAAGCTGGTTGCTATGTGACTGAAGTTTCTTTGTTTGTATGAACACGAGTTGACAAATTCCTGTATGAGAAAAGTACAATTTTTTTAAAAGGTGAAACCAAAAACAAGGAATATCTCAAAAACGAACAGCTCCTCGAAAAAAAGTATATAACATAATTTGCGTGTTTTAATGTGCTCTACATTTTTTGTGTGATAAGTTTTGTCCATTTATTACGGTTTAGCAGTTATACAAAATTCATCCAGAATAAAGTTGTCTTTAGAGGCTATTCCCAGAAAATTCAAGATATACATATTATTTGTCAGGTAAATATCTTTAATATACGATATTTTAATCAAAATCGTTAGAGCCATTTTCGAAAAAAAGTTCCATGTAAAGAATAGTTGGGGGTGTGGGGATTTTCTTGAAAATCTTCGTGTCGCATCCTTTGAAGATACCAAACTTAAATACCAAGTTTGGTATTTAACGGTCTTTTCGTTTCTGAGCTATGCTGTTACTAGACACATACACACACAGACCTTTTTCCAAAAAAATATTTCTTTTGGATTCAGAGGACCCAAAAATGTATTTCCGGTAAAATCTCGGTATCGAAGATTGGGTGCAATACAATACCTTCTCTAAGCACTATGCACATAATACGTATAGAGAGAGTAAAAATGTATGTAACATTAATTATGTCTTTAAACGTTACATTTTTTGTTGAGTAAGTTTCTGTCTACCTCTTACAGTTTACCTGTTTTGTAAACTTCAACCACAATAAAGTAGTCTTCAGATGCTATTCCCAGAAAATTCAAGATATACATTTTATTTGTCATGCATATATATTTAATATTTAAAGAACGTTATTTTAATCAAAATCGTTAGAGCAATATTGGAGAAAAACAATTTGTTTTAAAATAACTTTCCATATAAAGGGTAGTTGGGGGCAGGAGAACTTTCTTACAAATCTTTTGTCGTATCCCTTGGATGATACTTAACCTAAATACCAAGTTTGATATTTAGTGGATTTTTCGTTTTTCAGCTCTGCTTCTACACACACACACATACACACACATGGATCTTTTTCTAAAAATGCTTTTTTCGGACTCAGTGGACTCAAAAACATATATTTCCGTTGAAAGCTCGATATTGAATTTTTGGGCGCAATACAACACCTTCTCTATACACTAATCTACATAGTAGTGTAGAGAAAGTAATAAATAGAATGACAGAAATAGATGTAGTTCACAATCGGGATGCTCTGGGTTTATATCCCGGCTACTGTCGAACTCTCGGGATTTTTTTTGCATTGTCTTTCAGCCACCTGTAATAAACCGGTTTATATTACAGTATTATGATAAACAATTACAGCTAGAGATGGTACAGAAAGCGACTGAGTGAACTTTGTGCACCTAACAGATAAAAATGTATGCAACATAAATTTGTATTTTTACGAGATCTACATTGTTTCTCCAGTAAGTTTTTGTCTATCCCTTACAGTTTACCACTTATGCAACATTTCGAAAAATTCATCCAGAATAAACAGGTCTACAGAGACTATTCCAAGAAAATTCAAGATAAAATTTAATTTTAATGTAAATATCTTTTAATATACGGTATTTTAATCAAAATAACTAGGGATAGTATTGAGAAAATCATCAATTTTGAATTTTTTCCATGTAAAGGGCAGATTAGGGTGTGGGGATTTTGCCCAAAATCTTCGTGTCGCATCCCTGGGAGGTGCTAATCTTTAATACCAAGTTTCGTATTTTACCGACTTTCGTTTTTTATTTATCGTATTCACACACACACAGACACCTTTTCCTAAAAGTCTGATTTGCTCCATTCACATGACTTTCTCTATATCTCTGTAACAATAGGCTAAAGTGAAAGTCAAATGTTTTAAAATGTGGTTGCTATGGGATTGAAATCAGTTTCAGGAGTTGACATGTTGCCTTGTGAGAAAAGTTTTGTTTTTTGCAACTGAAATCATTAACAAGGAATATCTCGAAAACGACCAACTCCTCGAAAAAAATGTATATGACATAAATTGTGTGTTTTATCGAGATCTACATTTACTGTGAAGTAACTTTTTGTCTGTCTCTTACAGTTTACCCGTTATGTAAAATTCAATAAAAATCATCGAGAATGTAGAGGTCTTCATAGAATATTCCCAGAAAATACAACATATACATTTCATTTGTCACAAAAATATCATAAAACATACGGTATTTTAATCAAAATCGTTGTGGCCATTTTTGAGAAAGTCAAACTTTTCAAGAAATGTTCCATGTAAAGGGTAGTCGAGGTTGGGGGGATTTTCTTGAAAATCTTCGTGTCGCATTCTTGGAAGTTACCAAACCTAAATACCAAGTTTGGTATTTAACGGTCTTTTCGTTTTTGAGCTATGCGGTCCACACACACACACACACACACACACACACACACACACACACTTTTTTTCTAAAATCGCTTTTTTCGGACACACACATATATTTCCGGTGAAAACTCGAGGTCGAATTTTTGTGTGGAATGTCTTTTCTAACCACAATGTACATACGGTCTAGAGAAATTAAACATGTTTTTTTCAGACTCAGGGGAGCCCAAAACATATTTCCGGTGAAATCTCGAAATCGAATTTGTGGGTGGAGTACAATACCTTCTCTATCCACTATATACTTTGCACATGTGGGTTTGAGAAATAATTTTTTTTTCGGACTCAGTAAACCCCAAATCTTATATTTCCAGTGAAATCTCGATAACGAATTTTTGGGTGGAATAACAATACCTTCTCTATCCACTATATACCTTGTATATGAGAGTTTGAGAAAGTAATTTTTTTTTCGGACTGAGTAGACCGCAAAACGTATATTTCCATTGAAATTTCGACATCGAATTTTTGGCTGGAATATAATACCTTCTCTGTCCACAATGTGCATTGTACATACGGCCTAGAGAAAGTAAAACTAATTTTCTCACAAATGACTCATCGAGGGCTATAAAAAGACCAAATAAGCACATTTGTAAAGGAAAACTTTCACGAGAAAGCTACATTATTTTTCGTCAACATAGACGCAACACAGCTTGTGTTCCGAAAAGAAATATCGATAGTGAAACAGAACACAATCTCGATGTCATATGAAACAACAGAAACATGTCAATATATCGCTATCTCTTTTTATAAACCGTTGTGAAACAGTCGCACCATTCAATTGCAAACCACAATCATTCGGCTATGAATTATTGTACTGCCTTTCAATTACAGAATCTCTACATCTGTGATATGAAAAAGAAAAAAGAACACCACCACATGCTGTATTGAAATAATCCAAATGGATTGTGATGTATTGTTTATAGATTCAAAATGACAACTCACTCTGTTTTGCACTCGAAGCCATTTCAGCTAAAATGAGGTCATAGAAAACTTACCTGAAACAAAAGAAAAGTACAACATTAAAACACTTTTGATTTGATGACAAAACGTTACCAAATTCACTATTATTTTCTCTATCACGTATGTACAAACAAACAAATTAAATAAATAAAAGCTATATTATCACGCTCCAAAATTTATATTACTAATAATCTAAATAAAGTTTTTAGGTTTAATCTCACTTTTAATTTACTTAATATTCCTTTAAATAATTTCATTTTTTTTTCTATATTACAAAACTTAATATTATTTCCAAACCTTCATTAAAAATATAATTATAATAAACTTTATTAGCATACAATAATAAAAAAAATCTGTGTTCCATTCACATGACTTTCTCTACATCTCTGCTACAAATTATTGTTAGCAAGCTTATGCTTCTATTTAATTCCTGCTAATCGAGAAAAAAAAGCAGAAATAGTCTTACTACTTGCTTCCTTGTAAGTAGAAGCGAAATAAGGGAGTTACCATAGGTTAAAGTGATGGTCAAAGGCTGGTTGCTATGTGACTGAAGTTCCTTTGTTTGTATGGACAGGAGTTAAATAGATGTAAATAGCGTGTTATTTATGGACGTTCTTTAACTACTGAGGCTCTCAGCGTCCCATTCTATCCTGGGCGTGAAAGACCGCTTAATTTTGCTCAGAGACCTCTCTACCAGACTTAAGGTAAATCTACCACACGGGATCAACGGCTTTACTTCCCTTCCGAAGAAAGCCATGCTAAGGATTTTTACACCCGATAAATTCCATTGTCTTCCGCCGGGAATTGACGAATTCCTGTACGAGAAAAGTATAAGCTTTTAAAGCTGAAACCAGTAACAAGAAATATCTCAAAAACGATCAGCTCTACGAAAAAAAAAAAGTGTCCAACATAAATTGTGTTTTAACGAGCTCTACCTTTTCTATAAATTTAGCTTTTGTCTATCTCTTACGGATTAGCAGATATGCAAAATTCCTAAAATTCATACCGAATAAAATGGCTATTCCCAGAAAATTCAAAATATGCATTTTATTTGTACGTAAACATATGTAACAAATCATTGGTAATAAGCTTATTCTTCTATTTCATGCTAAAATATTAGCAGAAATGGTCTTATTACTTAGTTTCTTATAAGTAGAAGGAAAATAAGGGAATAAACTAGGCTAAACCACAGTCAAATGTTTTAAAATGTGGTTGCTATGGGATTGAAATCCGTTTCTTTGTGTGGCCAGGGTTGACAAGTATCCATATGAGAAAAGCTTTAAGTATTTTAAAATTGTAAATAAGAACAAGAAATATCTCGAAAACGGCCAGATCCAATGACATAAATTGTGTTTTCTATTGAGATCTATAATGTTTACTTTCTCTGCACGTACTATGTATACAATGTACAGAGAAGTATTGCATTCCACCCAAAAATTTGATACTGAGATTTCACCGGAAATACGAGTACATGTCTTAGGGTCCCCTTAATCTAAAAAAACCATTTTCGGAAAAAGATCCGTGTGTATGTGTTTGTGTGTCCGTGTGTCTGTGAACACGTTAACTCAAAAACGAAAAGTCTGTAAAATACCAAACTTGGTATTTAAGTTTAGTATCTTCCAGGGAAGCGACACGAAACTTTTCAAAAAAAAAAAAAACCTCACCCCCAACTACCGTTTACATGGAACTTTTTTCGAAAATTTTAAATTAAAACATCGTATATTTAAGATATTTGCCTCACAAATAATATGTATATCTTGAATTTTCGGGGAATAGCCTCTGAAGACTACTTTATTCTGGATGAATTTTACGGAATTTTGCAACTGCTAAACCGTTAGAGATGGACAAAAACTTACGACACAAAAAATGTAGAGAACGTTAAAACATACAATTTATGCTATATACATTTTTTCGTGGGGTTCATCGTTTTTGAGATATTCATTGTTATTGGTTTCAGCTTTAAAACACGTATACCTTTCTCATACAGGAATTTGTCAACTCCTGTCCATACAAACAAAGGAACTTCAGTCACATAGCAACCAGCTTTTGACTATCACTTTAACCTATGGTACTCCCTTATTTCGCTTCTACTTACAAGGAAGCAAGTAATAAGATTATGCCTAAATGTTTCTCGATTAGCATGAAGTAAATAGAAGCAGAGGTTTTTTAACAATAATTTGTTAGAGATGTAGAAAAAGCCATGTGATATTAGATTATTATTTGATAGTGTAATATAGGTGTTATGGTAATACATGAACGCTATTGTGTCTAGTATAGTTTATTAATTCTGCACGTAGACTAGAAGCTCGTGGAGCACAAAAATCCTATGCCTCTCTCTCTCTCTGCAGAATGCCTCAGGATAGGCGAAACGTTGCTATTAAGTTGGTCCCCAGCGAGAAACCGCGGCGTGCTTCTACTAAGTTCGACTTGAGCGCCGTTGTCTGGGCGTTAATGTAATTTTGAACTTAACCACTTCCCTCGGGGGGGGGGGGGTGCCGTAACCCGATGAAATGTTTCCAACCGGCGCGACAAGGAACTCTTCCCTTCAAATGTTGTGGCCTCAACTTCAGAGATTTCTTTTTCTCCTCGTCAATGAATTCATGTCTTCCATTGTTACAAACACCATCTGCGAACAATAGATGGAGCATCAAGTTTCCCATAAAACCCTCCCATCCCAAACTAACCCTTATATTCGCTTTTGATATCTATAACTGAGATATTGAATAATATAATTAGTTTAATATTTGGATTGAGGGAGTCAGACTGAAAAATTCCATGCCGGGATTCGAACCCCGCATCTCCTGGTCTCTAGCCGGTTGCTCTACCATTGAGCTGCCATGGCAACATGCCGGCATAGCATTGAATTTCTTAACCGACTCGTATGTATGGTATACTATGAATCCTCGGACTTAAAGTACTTAAAACATTGTAAGTCGCCATTGGGGTTGTCATTTCAGAATAATTTGAGATCACCTTGTGGTTTACCGGGAAACATGCGAGTCAATTGAGAAATTCAATAATATGCCTGTATGTTTTCATGGTAGCTGAGTGGTACAGCAACCGGCTAGTTACCGGGAGATCCGTGGTTCCAATCCTGGCTATGATATTGAATTTTTCAGTCTACCTATCCAACTCCTGTCCTACACACGGCTTGTGTGAAAAGCAATTAAACCAATAGTTTAATAGTTATTTATGATGTAAGAGTGTAAAGATATGGTTTTTGATTCGAGCGGGAATATTGTGAAACATGACGCAGTCGAGAGTAAAAAATCTGATGTGTACCATTCACATGACTTTCACTACATCTCTGCAACAAATTATTGTTAAAAAGCTCATGCTAGTCAACAACATTAGAAGAAATAGTCTTATCATTTGCTTCCTTGTAAGTAGAAGCGATATAAGGGAGTACCATAGGTTAAAGTGAAGCCAAAAGCTGGTTGCTATGTGACTGAAGTTCCTTTGTTTGTATGGACAAGAGTTTACACATTTTTGTATCTAAAAATGAACTCTCCACGAAAAAAAAAAAAATCTGATGTGTACCATTCACATGACTTTCTCTATATCTCTGCAACAAATTATTCTTAAAAAGCTTATACTTCTATTAACTTCATGCTAATCAGTAAAACATTAGCAGAAATAACCATATTACTTGCTTCCTTGTAAGTAGAGGTGAAATAAGGGAGTACCATAGTCTAAAGTCATAATCAAAAGCTGGTTGCTGTCACTGAAGTTCTTTTGTTTGTATGGGCAGCAGTTGACAAATTCCTGTATGAGAAATGTATTAGTTTTTCATAGCAGAAACTAAAAATAAGGAATGTCACAAAAACGACGAACTCCACGAAAAAAATGTATATAACAGAAATTGTGTGTTTTAACGTGCTCTACATTTTCGTGTAGTAAGTTTTTGTCCATCTCTTACGGTTTAGCAGTTATTCAAAATTTAGTAAAATTCATCCAGAATAAACTACTCTTCAGAGGCTATTCCCAGAAAATTCAAGATATACATTTTATTTGTCAAGTAAATATCTTTAATATACGAAATTTTAATGAAAATCGTTAGAACCATTTCTGAGAAAATCAAAATTTTCGAAAAAAGTTCCATGTAAAGGGTAGTTGGAGGTGGGGGGATTTTTCTCAAAATCTTCCTGTCGCATCCCTGGAGGATACTAAACTTAAATACCAAGTTTGGTATTTTACCCACTTTTCGTTTTTGAGTTATCGTGTTCACAGACACACGGACACACACACACACACACACACACACACACACACACACACATATATATATATATATATATATATATATATATATATATACGGACCTTTTTCCGAAAATGCTTTTTTTAGATAAAGGGTACCCTAAAACATATATTTCCGGTGAATTCTCGGTATCGAATTTTTTGGTGGAGTGCAATAGATTCTCTATACACTATGTACATAGTGCGTATAAAGTAAAAATTTGATATGTTACATTCAAATGACTTTCTCTACATCTCTGCAACGAATTATTGTTAAAAAGCTTATGCTTCTATTTACTTCATACTAATCGAGAAAAAAAACTGATATATTCCATTCACACGACTTTCTCTACATCTCTGCAACAAATTATTTTTAAAAAGCTTATGCTTCTATTTACTTCATGGTAATCCAGAAAACATGAGCAGAAATAGTCTTATTACTTGCTTCCTTGTAAGTAGAAGCGAAGTAAGGAAATACCATAGGTTAAAGTGATAGTCAAAAGCTGGTTGCTATGTGTTTGTATGGACAGGAGTTGACAAATTTCTGTATCTAAAAATGATCAACTCCACGAAAAAAAAAATGTATATAAATTAAATTGTGTGTTTTAACATGCTCTTCATTTTTTGTGTCGTAAGTTTTTGGCTATCTCTTACATTCTACCAGTTATACAAAATTCAATAAAAATCATCCAGAATAAAGAGATCTTTAGAGGCTATTCCTAGAAAATTCAATATATACATTTTATTTAGCATGTAAATAGCTTATATATGAGAGATTTTAATCAAAATCGTTAGTCATTTTTTATAAAAATCAAAATTTTGTGGTTTGATGTGGGGGGATTTTTTGAAAATCTTCCTTGGAAGATACGAAACTTAAGTACCAAGTTTGGTATTGTCTTTTCGTTTTTGAGCTATGCTATCTACAGGCGCGCGCGCGCACGCACACATACATACACACAGACGGACCTGTTTCCAAAAATGTATTTTTTTGGATTCAGGATTCATGTATTTCCGGTGAAATATCGGTATCAATTTTTTGGGTCGAATATAATACCTTCTTCATACACTATGTACATACTACGTGTAGAGAAAATAATACATTATAATTTTCGGATTTAAAACTTTAGAAGAAGACATCTGTCGGGTCCGCTAGTGTGTGTATGTGCGTATGTGTGTGTGTGTGTGTGTGTGTGTGTGCGCGCGCGCGTGTATGTGTGTTTATGTGTGTGTGTATGAGTGTGTATATGTGTGTATGTGTGTGTGCGCGCGCGTGTGTGTGCATGTGTGCGTGTGTATGTGTGTATGTGTGTGTATGTATGTGTGTGTATGTGTGTATATGTGTGTATGTGTGTATATGTGTGTATGTGTGTGTATGTGTGTATGTGTGTATGTGTATGTGTATGTATGTGTGTATGTGTGTATGTGTGTATATGTGTGTATATGTGTGTATGTGTGTGTATGTGTGTATGTGTATGTATGTGTGTATGTGTGTATGTGTGTGTATGTGTGTATATGTGTGTATGTGTGTATGTGTGTATGTGTGTATGTGTATATGTGTGTGTGTATGTGTGTATGTGTGTATGTGTGTGTATGTGTGTATGTGTGTATGTGTATATGTGTGTGTGTATGTGTGTATGTGTATATGTGTGTGTGTATGTGTGTATGTGTATATGTATGTGTGTATGTGTGTATGTGTATATGTGTGTGTGTATGTGTGTATGTGTGTATGTGTGTGTATGTGTGTATGTGTATGTATGTGAGTATGTGTGTATGTGTGTGTATGTGTATGTGTATGTGTGTGTATGTGTGTATGTGTGTATGTGTGTATGTGTGTGTATGTGTGTATGTGTGTATGTGTATGTATGTGTGTATGTGTGTATGTGTGTATGTGTGTATATGTGTGTATGTGTGTATATGTGTGTATGTGTATATGTGTGTATGTGTATATGTGTGTATGTGTATGTATGTGTGTATGTGTGTATGTGTGTATATGTGTGTATGTGTGTATGTGTGTGTATGTGTGTATGTGTGTATGTGTATGTGTATGTATGTGTGTATGTGTGTATGTGTGTGTATGTGTGTATGTGTGTGTGTATGCATGTGTGTATGTGTGTATGCATGTGTGTATGTGTATGTATGTATGTGTGTGTATGTGTGTATGTGTGTGTATGTGTGTATGTGTGTATGTATGTGTGTATGTATGTGTATGTGTGTGTATGTGTATGTATGTGTGTATGTGTATGTATGTGTGTATGTGTGTATATGTATGTGTGTGTATGTGTGTATGTGTATGTGTGTGTATGTGTGTATATGTATGTGTGTATGTGTGTATGTGTATGTGTGTGCGCGTGTGTATGTATGTGTGTATGTATGTGTGTATGTGTGTGTGCGCGTGTGTGTATGTGTATGTGTGTATGTGTATGTGTGTGTGTGTGCGCGCGTGTGTGTAATAAAATAATAGTAAACAATTGAGGTTCATCATAAAATAAATAGTGTAGGAGAAAAGCGTACCTGAACAATTTATCTTATTAAGTATATGGATTTCCAGGTCTCCTTAAAGCTTTTCGTTTCCAGAATGTCTTAGTACTACGGGTTGCATAAAACTAAGTCCTAAGGGGAAGATGCTCGCTCCGTCATAAACAGTTGGAATGCAGGAAGCTCGTTTCGAGTTCCGTGTTTTCCATGCGTACCCGGAACCTCCGGCAAGATATTACCTCTGGCATCTTCCCATGATATGAAACATAACGTGGACAGGATAAGCGATGCTTCTAGTCGCTCAGTGCTAGCAACTTAAATGTCACGGACAAACTTGACAAAGATATCACATAGGAAATGACTTTCGACAGTCATCAAATTTAACCTGACAGCTTCACTCGGCGTCAAGATGTAGCCGTCCTCTCTTAAAATATATTTTATATCAGATCTGAGAAACCTCATTCATATTTCATAGCTTAGCTTCCGTTTTAGGGAACAATTTAACTTCAAAACTTTTTCCAGCGTCTTTAGAAAGATACCAGAAGTTTAGTTTGAGCAAAAATCTCGATAACTTTTGAGAACAAAGTCATACCATACATTTTGAGCGGGTAGAACATGGCATCAGCTAAACAAATAAGCGTTTTTCGAATGGCATTCCCTTGTAACCAATGGTAGGGTAAGAATTATGGGATACTTACTTTTCATTCTCACGTGGAGTGACTGCGTATATGCGTTTGCCAAACTGCTGCTATAGTAGTTCATCAAACGATGTTGCTAATGCAAAACGAAACATTGAAATTGTGTTTTTTTAAAAAAAAACAACTTATTTGTTACATTAACACGACTTTTTCTACTCACTATGGTTCTACGTTAGAATGCTAGACAACGACCGCCATATGTTTCCTAGCACCCTGAGTCGTGAATGGGTCAGGCTACCAACATTAGACAAACGACTATCGCCTGTTGTCTAGCAACTTGAGTCGCGAATGTGCCATCCTACCAACATTAAACGACTATCGCCTGTTTCCTAGCACTCTGAACTGTGACTGGGCCAGACTGGCAAACGCTAGACAAACGACTATCACCTGTTTCCTAGCACTCTGAACTGTGACTGGGCCAGACTGGCAAACGCTAGACAAACGACTATCGCCTGTTTCCTAGCACTCTGAACTGTGACTGGGCCAGACTGACAACGCTAGACAAACGACTATCGCCTGTTTCCTAGCACTCTGAACTGTGACTGGGCCAGACTGGCAAACGCTAGACAAACGACTATCACCTGTTTCCTAGCACTCTGAACTGTGACTGGGCCAGACTGCCGATGCTAGACAAACGACTATCGCCTATATCCTAGCACTCTGAACTGTGACTGGGCCAGACTGGCAAACGCTAGACAAACGACTATCACCTGTTTCCTAGCACTCTGAACTGTGACTGGGCCAGACTGCCGATGCTAGACAAACGACTATCGCCTATATCCTAGCACTCTGAACTGTGACTGGGCCAGATTGGCAAACGCTAGACAAACGACTATTGCCTGTTTCCTATCACTCTGAACTGTGACTGGGCCAGACTGACAACGCTAGACAAACGACTATCGCCTGTTTCCTAGCACTCTGAACTGTGACTGGGCCAGACTGGCAAACGCTAGACAAACGACTATCACCTGTTTCCTAGCACTCTGAACTGTGACTGGGCCAGACTGGCAATGCTAGACAAACGACTATCGCCTGTTTCCTAGCACTCTGAACTGTGACTGGGCCAGACTGGCAAACGCTAGACAAACGACTATCACCTGTTTCCTAGCACTCTGAACTGTGACTGGGCCAGACTGCCGATGCTAGACAAACGACTATCGCCTATATCCTAGCACTCTGAACTGTGACTGGGCCAGACTGGCAAACGCTAGACAAACGACTATCACCTGTTTCCTAGCACTCTGAACTGTGACTGGGCCAGACTGCCGATGCTAGACAAACGACTATCGCCTATATCCTAGCACTCTGAACTGTGACTGGGCCAGATTGGCAAACGCTAGACAAACGACTATTGCCTGTTTCCTATCACTCTGAACTGTGACTGGGCCAGACTGACAACGCTAGACAAACGACTATCGCCTGTTGTCTAGCAACCTGAATTGTGACTGGGCCAGACTGACAACGCTAGACAAACGACTATCGCCTGTATCCTAGCACTCTGAACTGTGACTGGGCCAGACTAGCAATGCTAGACAAACGACTATCGCCTGTATGCTATCACTCTGAACTGTGACGGGGCCAGATTGGCAACGCTAGTCAACGACTATCGCCTGTATCCTAGCACTCTGAACTGTGACTGGGCCAGATTGGCAACGCTAGACAACGACTATCGCCTGTTTCCTATCACTCTGAACTGTGACTGGGCCAGACTGGCAATGCTAGACAAACGACTATCGCCTGTTTCCTATCACTCTGAACTGTGACTGGGCCAGACTGGCAACGCTAGACAACGACTATCGCCTGTTTCCTAGCACTCTGAACTGTGACTGGGCCAGACTGACAACGCTAGACAACGACTATCACCTGTTTCCTAGCACTCTGAACTGTGACTGGGCCAGACTGACAACGCTAGACAAACGACTATCGCCTGTTGTCTAGCAACCTAAATTGTTACTGGGTCAGATTGCCAACGCTAGACAAATGACTATCGCTTGTTTCCCAGCAACCTGAATAGTGACTGGGCCAGATTGCCAACGCTAGACAAACGACTATCGCCTGAAACCCTGCCGCTTGCTACCCACGTGCACTGACATGAATTAAAACGTCGTCCCACCAGCTCATCTCGTCTACAGCCTTAATTATTAAGCGCGCGAGCGATGACCTTGACTTGACATCTCGCCCACATCTTTGAGACAAGACTGAGGCTACAATTAGCCACTAGATGTCTGCTCTGGTTCCTTCCATCTCGTAAATATCGTCTCCTTTATCAAACAAAAGCTCAACTGTTCATATGAAAATAAAGAATAATCTGCACAATTGTTTCTCTACACGTACTATCTATACAGTAAGTAGCAAAGGAAACTATTGTATTTTACCCAAAAAATAAGCTTTTAAAATTGAAACCAATAACAAGAAATATCTCGGAAATCATCAACGACATATGACTAAAAATTTACAGTTAAAAACTAATATTAGCTTTTTCAAATTTATAATACAGATGTAATATAATACAAGTAAATTTCATTGTAAATGTCATCAATTTTGCTCTAAGGGTTTGGAACTTATGCCCAAATTCGTTTACATTTTGTCACGTCGCTAAAAAGGTCTCTTGCGATAAAAAAATTAAGATGTTGGCCTAATATTGAAACACTAGGTTCATAATACATCTAATTTTTGAAATTGCTCTAGATTATTCTGTCTTCTTTAGTTTAGGTTCCAAACATTTTTAAAACTATGAATGTGCCTTTTTGCCATAAAACAATACAATTTTTGGACTGCCTTCGTGGTCGAGTAGTCAGCGAACTGACTTCTCACCCGGAGGTCCCGGGCTCGATTCCCGGCTGTGGCGGGGAATTTTTGTTTGACCAGAATTATTTCATATCCCCCACAGAGTCTGGAAGTATGTATGTGAAGAGTGAATGTGTGTGTTTGTGTGTGTTTGAGGAAAATAAAATGATTTAAAACAAACATAAAAGAAGAAACTACAGACGAGTTGATTCAATTGGAAAGCCCCCGATAGCACCTTAGATGTTAAAGGCGGATATATAAATGAAACAATAAAAAAAATGGTGTTTGAAAATTGAAAAAATCTGAGGTGATCCAATCACATGACTTTCTCTACATCCCTATTCAAAATTATTGTTAAAAACATATTTTCCCATCTACTTTATGATAATCGAGATAACCATTAGTATAAATTGTGTTTTAATTACTTGCTTCCTTGTAAATAGAAGGAAATACACTACACTGAAACGAAAGTCAAATCTTTTAAAATGTCATGTGATTCAATTCCGTCTCTATACACGATACAGGATGTATTATATACATTTATGTTATATACATTTTTTTCGTGGAATTTATCGATTTTGAGATATTAATTTTAATTGGTTTCAGCTTTGAAAAACTTATACTTTTCTCATACAGGAATTTGTCAACTCGTGTCCATACAAGCAAAGGAACTTCAGTCACATAGCAACCAGCTTTTGACTATCACTTTAACCTACGGTACTCCCTTATTTCGCTTCTGCTTACAAGGAAGCAAGTAATAAGACTAATTCTGCTAATTTTTTCTCCATTGGCATGAAGTAAACAGAAGCATAAGCCTTTTAATAATATTTTTTGCAGAGATGTAGAGAAAGTCATGTGAATGGAACACCTCTATAATTGTATTTTCAAGAAATCTCGATATCGAAGAGATACATATTTATATAAAATATCTGCTGAATAACGAGAAAGGAACAGAGTTGTACAAACAGTTTAATAAATTAAGGAGCACTTTTACACTCCACATCTTCTTAATTAGTTCAATTTTGAATTCAGCAACTAATAATGAGGACCTACACCCTTTTACCTGGCATTCAAAATGTCGCTCGAGGGGACAAAAACAACTTTTGTTTTGTTTCACGTTCCGACCCTCGCAAAAACCCCATTCATCTTTTATTTTATGAAAATATCAAGATACTCCAATTAAAACTGCATAACACAGGCTTACCAACCTTCTGGAACTTCCGTTACAGGTGTATTGATTAAAGTTGGTATTTTTTAGAACTATATCCGAAAATAATTATAGTGAAACAAGTTTTACCTCGGGGGTTAACCATTATGATGTTATATTATTTTCTCTTACTATGTTTATAATGTACAGAGAAGGTATTGTATTGCACACAAAAATTCGATACCGAGATGTATGTATGTTTTAGACCCCTGAGCCTGAGTATATGTGTGTGTCTGTGTGCAGCATAGCTCAAAAACGAAAACACCATTAAATACCAAACTTAATATTTAAGTTTGGTATCCCCCCGCTCCCAACAACCCTTTACATGGAAACATTTTTGAAAATTTTGATTTTCTTAAAAATGGCTCTAAAGATTTTGATTAAAATATCGTATATTAAAGATATTTACCTGACAAATAAAATGTATCTTGAATTCTCTGGGAATAGCAGAATTTTAAACCATAAGAATGGATAAACGCTTACTCACAAAAAAATGTAGATCTCGTTAAAACAAATAATTTATGTCATATGGGTTTTTCTTGTAGAGTTGACCGTTTTTCAGATATTCATTGTTATTGGTTACATTTGAAACTGCAAGCAATAAGAGCATTTCTGGTAACATTTATCTAGATTAGCATGATGTAGATAGAAGAATAATATTTTGTAATCTTTGTTTTGTGTAACAGCCTAAAGAATGGAAAGCATTAGACACTTTTTATTTAAGGGACCTCTATACCTGTATTTTCGATGATATCTGGGTATCAAAGATAGTATCTCTGTTGAATAACTGAGAAAAGAAACAAAAGTTGTATAAACAGTTTAGTAATCAAGGAATACTTTTCACTCCATATCTTCTAAATATTTTCGATTTTGAATTCAGCAACTAATAATGAGGACCTTTTACCTGACACTCAAAATATCGCTCGAGGAGACAAAATTGTTTTGCTTCACGTTCCGATCCACATTTTAATTTTATGAAAATATCAAAAGACTCCAATTAAAACTTCGTACCACAGGCTTAGCAACCTTCGGGAACTTCCGTTACAGGTCTATTGATTTCAGTTGGTATTTTTGAGAACTATCTCAGAAAATAATTAAAATGAAGCAAGTTTTACCTCGGGGGGTAACCATTTTAATGATATATTTTAAAATAAAGTTTTAAATACACACACACACAGAGTTGAAAGCTGTATTGTTACCAGAGCTAGGAAGTTCGTACCGTTCGCCGTTCCGTATTTAGATTGCGACCGACCATCTCGCCGCATCAAAATAAGTCATTGATAAGAACACAGGAAGCAGAGGTAAGCAAACCTGTTGTCAAGTATACAGTATGTTTCCAAAAAAAGCAAAAATGAGTTATGAGTCATTCGTAAAAGCAGATCATTATGTACAACATACAAATTGTTACATACGAGGTTTGGGGAAAAAGTCATGGCAACTATTTATTTTCTTGAAGATACCAGTCCGGTTGGGCAATGTGTGGACAACGAATACCACTGAATATCGTAACACACTTACAGGGCAATATGGCCTTCACGGTGCAAAACAATGACAACTCAGTACACACACAGTTGACATGAAAAACCTGGGCCTAAACACCCCCATAGTAGTCCCCTGCTACTGTCACCGCACGTTGCCAAGTTGTGGGAGGCGTTGAATACCAACTACCGCAGCATTTGCCGCACCATGTGCGAATCGGGTCATCTGTTCGCGCACAGCATTAGCAATGTCCTCTCCTGATGCAATCCGCCTACCCCGTAGTGGTTCCTTAATCTTTCGAGTGAGATCAAAGTCACAGGGCGAAATGTCGGGAGAGTACAGTGGGTGCTCCAATTCTTACCATCCCCAACGTCGCAGTAGCTGCCCTACACACACTCCTTTATGTGGTTCTGCATTGTCATGCAGGATTATTGCACTGTCCACAAGATCTGGACGTTTCTCCTGAACGCTACGTCGTACCTGTCGCACCAGGAAGTCCCTGTAGTACTGTGCGGTCACTGTTCCGCATTTGGAACAAAGTGGTAAACAATGACACCCCTGACGTCATACACGACGATCACCATCAATTTAACTAGGGAAGGATTCTGACGGAGCTTCTGCCTCCTTAGTGTTCCAGCATGTCGCCACTCCGCGGACTGACGTTTCAGTTCTGGTTCGTATGCCCTGACCCAAAATTCATCGATGGTGATTATTTGTGACAAGAATTGATCGCCGTCCTTTTGCGTGCAAGGTGCTCGGAGCATATTGCATAGCGCACCCACCTTTAAATTTCCGTCAGTGTATGCGGTACCCACCGCGATGCGATTTTGCGTAGTTGCAGCTCATTACGCAATATCCTGTAGACGGTGGTTTCTCGATGCCACTTACCCTCTCTAACTCCAGTAGCCTCCTTCGTCTGTCTTCATCCAGGAGTTGCTCAATGTCGGCACGTGCCACGTCGGTCCTCACACTTGCCCTCTCTAACTCCAGTAGCTTCATCCAGGAGCTGCTCGATGTCGGCACGTGCCACGTCGGCCCGCACACTTGCCCTCTCAACTCCAGTAGCTTCATCCAGGAGCTGCTCTATGTCGCCACGTGCCACGTCGGTCCGCACACTTGCCCTCTCTAACTCCAGTAGCCTCCTTCGTCTGTCTTCATCCAGGAGTTGCTCAATGTCGGCACGTGCCACGTCGGTCCTCACACTTGCCCTCTCTAACTCCAGTAGCTTCATCCAGGAGCTGCTCGATGTCGGCACGTGCCACGTCGGCCCGCACACTTGCCCTCTCAACTCCAGTAGCTTCATCCAGGAGCTGCTCTATGTCGCCACGTGCCACGTCGGTCCGCACACTTGCCCTCTCTAACTCCAGTAGCTTCATCCAGGAGCTGCTCGATGTCGGCACGTGCCAAGTCGGCCCGCACACTTGCCCTCCCTAACTCCAGTAGCTTCATCCAGGAGCTGCTCCATGTCGCCACGTGCCAAGTCGGTCCGCACACTTGCCCTCCCTAACTCCAGTAGCTTCATCCCGGAGCTCCTCGATGTCGGCACGTGCCACGTCGGTCCGCACACTTGCCCTCTCTAACTCCAGTAGCCTCCTTCGTCTGTCTTCATCCAGGAGTTGCTCAATGTCGGCACGTGCCACGTCGGTCCTCACACTTGCCCTCTCTAACTCCAGTAGCTTCATCCCGGAGCTCCTCGATGTCGGCACGTGCCACGTCGGCCCGCACACTTGCCCTCTCAACTCCAGTAGCTTCATCCAGGAGCTGCTCTATGTCGCCACGTGCCACGTCGGTCCGCACACTTGCCCTCTCTAACTCCAGTAGCTTCATCCAGGAGCTGCTCGATGTCGGCACGTGCCACGTCGGCCCGCACACTTGCCCTCTCAACTCCAGTAGCTTCATCCAGGAGCTGCTCTATGTCGCCACGTCCCAAGTCGGTCCGCACACTTGCCCTCTCTAACTCCAGTAGCTTCATCCAGGAGCTGCTCGATGTCGGCACGTGCCACGTCGGCCCGCACACTTGCCCTCTCAACTCCAGTAGCTTCATCCAGGAGCTGCTCTATGTCGCCACGTGCCACGTCGGTCCGCACACTTGCCCTCTCTAACTCCAGTAGCTTCATCCAGGAGCTGCTCGATGTCGGCACGTGCCACGTCGGCCCGCACACTTGCCCTCTCAACTCCAGTAGCTTCATCCAGGAGCTGCTCTATGTCGCCACGTCCCAAGTCGGTCCGCACACTTGCCCTCTCTAACTCCAGTAGCTTCATCCAGGAGCTGCTCGATGTCGGCACGTGCCACGTCGGCCCGCACACTTGCCCTCTCAACTCCAGTAGCTTCATCCAGGAGCTGCTCTATGTCGCCACGTGCCACGTCGGTCCGCACACTTGCCCTCTCTAACTCCAGTAGCTTCATCCAGGAGCTGCTCGATGTCGGCACGTGCCACGTCGGCCCGCACACTTGCCCTCTCAACTCCAGTAGCTTCATCCAGGAGCTGCTCGATGTCGGCACGTGCCACGTCGGCCCGCACACTTGCCCTCTCAACTCCAGTAGCTTCATCCAGGAGCTGCTCGATGTCGGCACGTGCCACGTCGGTCCGCACACTTGCCCTCCCTAACTCCAGTAGCTTCATCCAGGAGTTGCTCTATGTCGCCACGTGCCACGTCGGTCCGCACACTTGCCCTCTCTAACTCCAGTCGTCTGTCTTCATCCAGGAGTTGTTCGATGTCGGCACGTGCCACGTCGGTCCGCACACTTGCCCTCCCTAACTCCAGTAGCTTCATCCAGGAGTTGCTCTATGTCGCTACGTGCCACGTCGGTCCGCACACTTGCCCTCTCTAACTCCAGTCGTCTGTCTTCATCCAGGAGTTGTTCGATGTCGGCACGTGCCACGTCGGTCCGCACACTTGCCCTCCCTAACTCCAGTAGCTTCATCCAGGAGTTGCTCTATGTCGCCACGTGCCACGTCGGTCCGCACACTTGCCCTCCCTAACTCCAGTAGCTTCATCCAGGAGCTGCTCCATGTCGCCACGTGCCAAGTCGGTCCGCACACTTGCCCTCCCTAACTCCAGTAGCTTCATCCCGGAGCTCCTCGATGTCGCCACGTGCCACGTCGGTCCGCACACTTGCCCTCCCTAACTCCAGTAGCTTCATCCAGGAGTTGCTCTATGTCGCCACGTGCCACGTCGGTCCGCACACTTGCCCTCTCTAACTCCAGTCGTCTGTCTTCATCCAGGAGTTGTTCGATGTCGGCACGTGCCACGTCGGTCCGCACAATCAGATCGTCCCGAACGTTGCTCATCACTGGTTGACACACGTCCTTGCTGAAACTTTCCTACTCATCGTGCTACTGTACAGTATGGTAGGGCATTATTCCCAAGGGCTTCCACTAATTCACTGTGACATTCCATCGCATTTCTCTCTCGGAGAACGGCTATTTTAATGTAAGCGCGCTGCTCAACACGGGTTACTTCCATCTTGCACGACACTCGCCAAATGACTGATTTCACAGCCCTCGCTGCGCTACTACCAGCTATCACAGAGCCATCTGTTGTTCTCCATACGTGTTTATGCCTGCAGATCTTCCACACGCCACATATATGTTTGTGATCCGTTCACATATCTACAATAAAAAAAACTAATTGCCATGACTTTTGCCCCAACCCTCGTATATAAGGCTGACTCTGATTGATTTCCTTCTTTACATATGTACATTATGAAAACACCCAAGCAATTTTGACATGTTCTGATAGAATTTAAAATAATATCCAAATAATTACATTAATTTCTTATATATCTTCAGACTCTTACTAAGTAAAAGCGTAAGCAGGAATTAAAGTACGGCTATACTCGTCTGCAGCCTTATTACTGAATATGTACTTCTGAAGCCTTTCCAATGAAAACCTATTTTTACGTTGATTTGTAATATGAAACAGTTCGTTCCACTTCGCATGATGTATCAGTATCACCAAGCAAATAGCATTTGTTAGGATCTAAAAGTGCAGCTTGTATGCGATACATCACACTGAACCTTGCATTCTTTTCATTTTCACCTTTATTTGAGGTAGGATACTCGTGGATTAGTAGATCCGTCTTGACAGCTCTTCTACATGCCACACAGATTCAGTTCAGCTCCATAACTCTGGGCTACAACATTATGGTAGTTCTGGGTAACTTTCTGAACAAATTTGCATCAATAAGCTGTTCTGTTACTTAGCGTTTGAAAGTGTATATACTAGTACTGTCACCGGTTTCTAAAGTACATTGCTAGAAAACGTACTGTGGTTGTAAAACAAATTATTTTTGTTAATATTTAAGCAGAACAAAGACGTTGTTCGAACGCCTTCCTTCCTACTTACGTAATTCTGCAGTGATAGCTGTTTTGCAGTAATGGGTTGCACTCTACGCTGATCTTTGCTCGCGTAAGTAGCATGGTTTTGCGAAGCCTGACCGGTCTTACCCTGCTTAAGGAAATCGGTACAAACTTCCTAGCTCTTATTATTACCTTCTCTAACGATTACATGTACATAGTATGTGTAGAGAAGGTATTGTACTCCACTCAAAAATTCGATACCAGGTTTTACAGGAAATATGTTTTGAGGACCCGAATCCATAAAAAAACATTTGTAGAAAAAGGGTCATGTATGTATATCTGTATCTGTAGACAGATAACTCAAAAACGAAAAGTATCTTTTGTCAGAATAGTTTTTTGTAGAACAACTAGTCATGTGAACTGAACACATGAGAAAATTTTATTTATTTAGTTATTTTTTAGTATATTAACGTCCTTTAACCAAGTTGGTCATATCGGACGATGAATCAAATTATGCTTAAAATTTCGGGGTGCATAGAGCTTAAAGTTACTCCATGTTCGTCTTCTCAGGATAAGGGAGGACCAAAAAGGATAAAGGGAAAATACCTTATCCGAGTAATTTACCCAAAGCGAGATTCGAACTCGGGACCTGTTGAACGTGAGGTAGATACGCTATCTCCACACTACGCAGGCTACATACATACATTACATTACATACATACATTACATACATACATTGCATACATTACATACAGGCTGCTTCAAAATGACACCAAACGAAGATAGCAGTCGATTAGTTTACATTTTGACTTGTCCGAAACTTGATGTCGCAACTTTCAAACTCTTCAAAACACCCCTACACCACGCGATTGGGACCTTCGCTACCAACCGGCATCTCTCTTGGAATGGGCCAGACACGTGCCATTTGGTTATGTACGACTGCCTAATCCATGGTGATTTTATGGCAGTTTTTGTATGTGGCGAATTTAGAGCTGAAAATTATATTCACGTGTTACGTACGGTAAGATCAACAAGGTCCACGTCTTCGTTTGGTGTCGTTTTGAAATATCGTGTGTGTGTGTCACGATATCTACCTGATCCACAAAGAAATTTTTCTACTTAAATATTCTTCTTGTATCCTCATGTTTTTTTATAGTGTTTGACGCCCGCTTTTATTACTCTAGCACAAGCGATGACGCTGATGATACATGGAATGAAGATGGAGCTCCGGTGGAGTGCATTGGCGGGCAAAACCGGAGAACTTGGAACTACTTCATGCTAATCGAGATAAGCATTAGTAGAAACAGCCTCATTACGTGCTTCCCTGTAAGTAGAAGGGAAATAAAGGAATGTCTTAAAATATGGTTGCTATGGGATTGAAATCTGCTTTATAATACGGCCAGAAGTTGACAAGTTTCCATGTGAAAAGTGTCTTAAAACTGAAACTAACAACTCGGAAATGGTTACCTCCACGAAAAAAAAAATCATATTACATAAATTGTGGGTTTTAACGAGATCTAAACTTTTGTTAAGTGCATTTTGATCCATCTCTTGCGGTTTACTAGTTCTGCAAAATTAATAATAAAAAAAATAGATCTTCATGTAAATAGCTTAAATGTAAGAGATTTTAATCAAAATCGTTACTGCCATTTTTGAGAAAATAAATTTTTAATGTAAAGAGTAGTTTGGTGTAGGGAGATTTGCTAGAAAATACCAAGTTTGGTATCTAACGGTGTTTTAGTTTTTGAATTATACTGTCCAAAGAGACACATACGGATGTTTTTGTAAAAATTCTTTTTTTGAACTGAGGGGACGTCAAAACATATTTGGGGTTAAATCTCGGTATCGAATTTTTGGGTGGAGTACAATACCTTCTCTATACACTATGACATTGGACATGCGAACTTATAATAGTAAAGTTATAGGAACAAATTGTAATAAAGAGTATAAAAGATTGCAACAGCAATAAAAGTTAACAATAAATGAGAATTAGTTCCAAAATAAAGCGATTTTTAAATCATAATACATTATTTTAACACCGAGCATAATTGGGTAGTTTACGAGCTCATTTTAGATCGCAAACTCAATTTTTACGGAATCTACGCGCAAGAAAGTGCAGCAAGCGTAAAGTAATTTTGTTCCAACATTACACTCGCCAAAATAATTCACGATACTTATGTATCAACAGACAAACAATTGAAATTAGTCGTGCACGATATGATGTCAACATCAACAAGTGACAAATATTTTTCCGCAGCTCTAAGGATATCATAATTCTCACAGAACAACAACAATATTGGTTTGTCACGGCCTGCTATAACCGTACCGTCATCGCATCTAGCAACGTGAAATAAATGAACCATAACCCTTGGTGAATGGCTCAAACTTAACCTCAAATTTATTTCATCTTTCGTTGCTTTTCTTTTAATGTCATGAAATTCTAGTAGGAAAGAAAAAAAAAAAAAAAAAAAAAAATACACGAGCGTAAAGTTTCTTTTTGATACTCGCGTGGTTATGAAACTCTATTACGTCTTGTTTCACAATATTTCCGTTCGATTCAAAAACTATAACTTTACGCTCTTACATCATAAAATAACTAATTTTTACGACCGAGCGTAATTGAGTAGTTTACTAGCTTATTTCAGATCGCAAACTTGATTTTCAGCAAGTGTAAAGTAATTTTGAGCCCGCCTGGGTAGCGTGGTGGTAGCATGTCTGCCTCGCGTTCAAAAGGTCGTGAGTTCGAATCTCGCTTAGGGTGAGTTACCCGGGTAAGGTTTTTGTCGGGGTTTTCCCTTATCCTGAGAAGACGAATGTCGAGTAACTTTAAGCTCCATGGACCCCGAGATCATTTGAGCATCATATCATCAATTGCATTCATCGTCCGATATGACCAAACCAGGTTAAAGGACGTTAAGCTACAAAAAAGTAATTTTGTTCCAACTTGACGCGCCAAATAATTCACGAAATTAGTGTGCATCAACAGACAAACAATTAAAATTAGTCGTGCACGATATAATGTTATGTTCAACGTCAATAAGTGACAAATATTCTTTCGCAGCTCTAAGGGTATCATAATTCTCACAGAACAACAATAATATTGGTTTGTCACGGCCTGCTATAACCGTACCGTCATCGCGCCCAGCATTGCGAAATAAATAATGACCCTTGGTGAATGACTCAAACTTAACCTCAAATTTATTTATTATATATATATATTTATTATATATATATATATATATATATATATATATATATATTCATTTATATAGCTCCCTTTAACATGGAAGGTAGTATCAGGGGCTTTGCACTCGTAACAACTCGTTGTCTATAGGTTCTTTTACGTTTGGTTTAAATCATTTTAGTTTCCTCAAACACACACACATACATACTCCCAGACTCGTGGAGGATAGGGAATAATTCTGGTTAAAGAAAAATTCCCCTCCCCAGCCGGGAATCGACCTCGGGACCTCCTCGCTGACCACTCGACCACGGAGGCGGTCTTTTATTTATCATTGCTTTTCTTTTAATATCAGAAACTTCTCATAGAAAACGTATTATATGTTACGGGAGCGTAAATATTCTTTTTGATTCCCGCTCGAATCAAAAACCATAACTTTACGCTCTTATGTTATAAATAGGTATTCTGCTCTTTTTAAACCATACACATGATTTTTAACCTCTTGGCGCATCTAAATGCTGTTCTTCAAGAAGATCCATTTTCTGTGTGTGTTTTGAGTCAAGTTGTACAGTAACTTCGTCTCTCCAAGGAGAGGAAAGTTCAGATAGGGCCATTTTGATTCTCATTTCCATTTTGAGAAAATCGCGTCGAGTTTCAATGCTTTGGTTTTAACGCGCGTTACGTCACTAGGGAAATTTCCCAAATGATCTACGTAAAGCCAGCATTGAAAGAGATATCCTCGAAAACAACAAACATTTGCATTTATTCTTACGTTGTTTCTGAGCACTTTCAACAAAGACGAGCCTGCCACGTGATACACGAGGGAAATACACGCGCGCTTGACTTCGGGTCCAATAGTAGCAGGGAATCAAATTCACAATGCGAACTGGGGGGGCAATAAAAACGGGAGCTTTGGGTGCAGAATGTACAGGTCCCAAATAGATTAGCTGTCGCTGGCAAACGTCTGTCTGTCTGTCCGTCCGTCCCTAGCGACCATAAAAGTTTCACGTGAAGCACAAATTTAATCGGCTTACGTTATAAATATTAACGTTCAAATCTTTTCCTCTCTACACGAGTTACAGAATTTCAAAACACTCAGCCCCTCTTGTAATATGTACATATTTTAACAATTCATATTTTCTGACGGAAAAAGAGGTAACTATATGGATTCTATATTTTAAAAGAAATATGTATTTATTTTTTAACTTCCTCCACAATTTGCCTACAATAGGCAGAGAAAATGCTGCATTCCACAAAAAAAATAAGCAACACCAAGGTAAAAAACTCTAATGTGTTCCAGTCACATGACTTTCAATGCAAATAGTAGTGAGAGAAGGTATTATATTCCACCAAAAAATTCGATAGTGAGACGTCACCAGAAATACATGTTTTGAGGTGCCTGCACCCGAAAACTTTTGTCCACTAAGACACTTATTGCACCAACCCAAAAATTCAATAACGAGAAATACGCGTTTTAGAGTCCAGTGTATCCATAGTCATTTTTAGAAAAAAAAAAAAAAAAACTGCGTATGTGTGTGTGTGTGTGTGTGTGTGAACGCGATAAATCAAATACGAAAAGTCGATAAAAGAAAATAAAAGTTCAGTATCTTCCAAGGATGCGACACGAAGATTTTGAGGACAATCCCCCATCGTAAACTACCCTTTACATGCAAAACATTACGCAATTTTTTATTTTTCCAAAAAGGTTCTAATGGTTTAGATTTAAAACCGTAAATTTAATATATTTATATTTATTTAAGATATTATCATACAACGTACAATTTGACGTATCCATTTTTGTTGTAGAGTTGACCGTTTCCAAGATATTCCTTGTTATTGGTTTCAGTTTAAATTAATAACTTGTCTCATACGGGGTTTACTTTTATTTACATCTCGCTTTTGTTTACTCTGGCCTTGCAAACTAACCCAAAAATTGGTCATATAGCAACCAGCTTTTAAAATAATGACTATTTAGCTTCTGCTAATGTTTATCTCAATTAGCATGATGTATATAAAGAATAGTTTGTTGGCAGAACACACCACACTATTTTATATCCTCGTCATATTAGTAAACGGAATTTCAAGTCATCACATACCGAACCCCTCTTTAAAGATGTTACTATTGCTTAGCTTTATATCATTTATCATTACCCCTTTATCTACAAGGCAATTTTATATAAGACGATTTCTGCTGTTTATTGTAATTAGCATGAAGTTGCATAGAAGAATAAGCTTTTTAACAATAGTTTGTTAAAGAGATCAAGAGAAATTCATGTGAATAAAACACCTTAGGCATTTTACATTTAGTTTTGAGGGCTAAAATATTCATTTATGAGAGCGTCAAGTTATGGTTTTTGATTCGACCGGGAATCAAAAAGAAATTTCACGCTCGCGTATCTTACCATGTTTTTTCTACGACAATTTTAAGATATTAAAAGAAAAACAACAAAAGATGAAATAAATTTGAGGTTAAGTTTGATCCATTCACCAAAGGTTACAGTTGGTTATTTATTTCGCATTGCTGGGCGCGATGACGGTACGGTTATAGCAGGCCATGACAAACCAATATTATTGTTATTCTGTGAGAATTATGATACCCTTAGAGCTGCGAAAGAATATTTGTCACTTATTGACGTTGAACATAACATTATATCGTGCACGACTAATTTTAATTGTTTGTCTGTTGAACAGTGATGTATACACACTAATATCGTGAATTGTTTTGGCGAGCGTAAAGTTGGAACAAAATTACTTTACACTTGCTGTACTTCTTTGCGCGTGGATTCCGTAAAAATCAAGTTAGCGATCTGAAATGAGCTCGTAAACTACTCAATCACGGTCGGTCGTAGAGAAAAAATTATATTATCTTGTCGATACGAAAGCCAAGTACTGATTTAACTTTCACTTTTTTCAAATGGGATATATTTATTCCTTTTTTTTTTATCGTGAAAGCGGAATTCCAAGTCATCACATAGCGAACTCCTCTTAAAACATTTAACTATAGATTAGGCTTGTTTACTTTATTATTGCCCATGTGTCTATAAGGAAATAAACAAGAAGACTATTTCTGTTAATGTTTCTCTTGGTTAAAATGAAGTGGATAATACAAGAAAACGTTTTTAAGAACAGTTTGTTGCTAAATATGAAAGGCCTTTGAAAAATTAGAAGAACAAATTATTTTTCGTAATGTTTTTTCTTCATAATCTCCTTTTAACTCGATACACCTTTCCTAATTGCTTTAAGTCTTCCAAAAAGTGGAATTTGGACAGGCCCTCAAAATAGGTATCTGTTTGGGAGATGACCTTCGTTAGACGTGAATAGTTTTCCGCTGAGCCACTTTTTCAAGTTTGGAAACAAAAATCAGTCACTGGGGGCCACATCTGGTAAATACGGTGGGTGCTGTAATAATTTGAACCTCAACTGTACAATTTTCGCCATCGAAACTGCGCAGGTGTACACCCTTACATTGTCTTGACGGAAGAATCATTTTCTTTGCCACAAGAGGGCGGTTTTTTTTTCTTAATTTCTCCATCCAACCGGTGCAATAACGGTGCATAATACTCTCCGTTTATTGTTCTTGCTTTCTGTATGAATTAATGTAGAATATTCCACGTCCACCCAAAAAAACAACAACAAAACAGGCCATTATCTTGTCTGCAGATTTCCCACCGTTGCCTTTACAAACCCACTGTTTCGACTATACTTTTATCTCTGTAGTGTACTTGGTATATCCCATGTTTCATCCACAGTTATGTATCGACGCAGAAGCTCATCAGAATTTACGGAAAAGTGCCAAACCAGCTTCCGAATTGATCAGACGATTGCATTTATTCTCCATTGAGAGCAAATACGGCACCCATCTTGCACAGACTTTTGTCAGACCTAATTTTTGGTGTAAAATTGAGAACCTGTACCTTGTGATATACCTGTGGTCTCTACTATTTCGCGAACTTTCATTCTTCATCACTTAAAAACATAACCTGGATTTTGTCAATAATTTCCGAGGAAGTTTCTTCTTCAAGAATCAGGAACGATATTCATCATTTGTGGATGTACGGACACGTTTAAATTCATTTATCCAATTGTAAATTGTTACAAACATAGGAAAAGATGTGCCATGAACTTCATCCAACTCGGTTATTATGTTTTTCCGTGTTAAGCCATTTCAATATAAGTGTTTAATCACCGCAAGAAACTCGTTTTTCCATCATTTTAAATAAACACATTAGTGTTGATTCAATCGCCTATGGCAACGAAACCACGTGATGGATATAGCTGAAACTTTAACTGTCATCTAGTAAGAGATGTCGGTTACTGAATACAAACTTTTTTGATGCTACGAGAGTAATTTCTTGGAGGTAGAGATCTGAATGGAACATATCTCATTCTCTACACGCACTATGTACATAATGTGTAGAAAGGTATTGTATTGCACCCAAAAATTCAATACCGAGATTACCGGAAATACCTGCTTTCAGACTCTCTGAATCCAAAAAAAAGAATTTTTAAAAAAACGTCCGTAAGTGTGTGTGTGTGTGTGGGGGGGCAGCATAGCTCAAAAACGAAAAGTCCGTTAAAAACTAAACTTGGTATTTAGGTTCGGTATCTTCCAAGGAAGCGACACGCAGATTTTCAAGAACATCTCCTCACCTCGAAGTACCCTTTACATGGAAAAAATATTGAGAATTTTGATTTTCTCAAAAATGGCTGTAACGGTTTTGATTAAAATTTCGTATTAGAGCACGTTAAAACACACCATTTATGTTATATTTATTGTTTTTTTCGTGGAGTTGGCTGTTTTCAAGAAATTCCATGTGGATTTTAGTTTTAAAATAATTATACTTTTCTGATACAGGAATTTGTCAACTGCTGTCCATACAAACAAAGGAACTTCAGTCACATAGCAACCAGGTTTTGGCTATCACTTTAACCTGTGGTACTCCCTTATTTCACTTCTACTTACAAGGAAGCTGTAAGCACAAGCTGTTACAAGCTCTAAAACGTGACACCACCAAGTAAAGCTCTGGTGTTCAAATAGCCTTTATGCTATAATTCTACATCTGTGTTGCACAGAGCAATTAACAGGAAGTCCTGGATAAATATTGCGCAGTAGCGTCTCCCCTGTGTGGGGCCCACCAGATATAATTAATGAGCCCATAATTAATTCCAAAACTGAAACAGTTGAAGCCTAGTTCCTGTCGCGTACTCCTCCCAGCATCAAAGTGCATCATTGTCTTGTCCAAGTAGAGGTTTTGATTGATCTGCCATTTCCCACGTCTCTGATCAGATCAGCGGAAAAGAGTCCTTAAAAATATGATGTGTTCCATTAGCAGAAATAGTCTTATTACTTGATTCCTTGTGAGTAGAAGAGAAATAAGGGAGTACCATAGGTTAAAGTGATAGTCAAAAGTAGGTTGCTATGTGACTGATGTTCCTTTGTTTCTGTGGACAAATTCCTGCATGAGAAAAGTATGTTTTTTAACTCGAACCAAAAACAAGAAATATCTCAAAAACGACCAACTCCACGAAAAAAGTGTATGTAACAAATTGTCTGTTTAACGTGCTCTACGTTTATTGTTAGGTAAGTTTTTGTCTATCTCTTACGATTTGCCAGTTATACAAAATAAATGTTATAAAATTCATCCAGAATAAAGTAGTCTTCAGAAGCTATTCTCAATAAATTCAAGATATACATTTTATCTGTCAAGTAAATATTTATAATATACCATATTTTAATCAAAATCGTTATAGCCATTTTTCAGAAAATAAACATTTTCGAAACATTTTTCCATATAAAGGCAAGTTGGGGTTGGGTATATTGTTTGAAAATCTTGTGTAGCATCCTTGGAAGATGCCAAACTTAAATACCAAGATTGGTATTCAAGGGTCTTTTCGTTTTTGTCCACAGACACACAGACTGAGACGTTTTCATATCAACTATTCATTTTGTTAATGGAAGGAAATTGATGCCATATTGATTCGTGGTAAAGAAAAACTTAACTACTGAAAGTTATTAGCCTGTAAGTGTTCTGTGAATATCAGAACATTGAATGTAACGTGTATTATTTCATTTGTGATCAAAAATAATTATTTGAAAAAAATTCAACAATGATAATTTCATTGCTACGTGCATGAAAAAGGAAGTTGTTCTTTCTAGTATACCGCATCCCCATGCGTAGTATACCCATATTTAAATATTCACTAAGCGCAAGGTATTTTAATCAAAATCGTTGTATCCACTTTTGAGAAAATAAATATCTTCGAAAAATGTTCTATGTTGGATAGTTTGAGGAGCGGGGAGCTTGATTTTTGAAAATCTTCGTATCACATTCCTGGAAGATGCCATACTTAAATATCAAGTTTGGTATTTAACAGTTTTTTTTGCTTTTGAGCTACGAGGATGCTTCTCATAGACAGACACACACACATACATACACGGACGGATATTTTTCTAAAAATGTTTTGTTTTATTCAGGGGGTCTCAGAACATGTATTTATAAAGTTCGGTATTGAATTTTTGGGTGCAATACAATAGCTTCTCTATACATAGTAGGTGTAGAGAAAGTAAAAATGTCTCTACTCTAATACAAGGTGACACATGGAGCCGGATGCTTATTAAATGGACTGCACTCGGCCGGTAAGAGTGGAATAAATAGATAAATAAAATCTGCAACACGCCATCCCGGCTTATAACCGCGACGTGTGTATATAAACTTTATATTTATTTCGACAATCAATAATATATATAGACTGCCTCCGTGGTCGAGTGGTCAGCGAGCTGACTTCTCACCCAGGGGTCCCGGGTTTGATAGGGCGGGGAATTTTTCTTTAGTCAGAATTATTCCCTATCCCCCACAGAGTCTGGAAGTTTGTATGCGAGTGTAAATGTGTGCGTGTTTGAGTAAAACAAAATGATTTAAACCAACGTAAAAAGAACCTACAGACGAGTTGTTTCAAGTGGAAAGCCCCCGATATGACCTTAGATGTTAAAGGGGGCTATATAAATGAAACAATATATATATATATATATATATATATATATTTATATATATAACAACATTTGCATTTTAAGATATAAATTATAACTACTAACTTGAATAATAAAACCGAAAATAATAGATAAAATTTAAAATAAAATACAAATTTTAATTTTAACAACTAATTAAACATCCTACTATACTATATTACTGGAGACCAGTTTTTAAAGGTGGCTGTAACCAGTCACCCTATAATCTAACATTAAAAAAATCTGATCTGTTCCATTCACATGATTTTCTCTACATATCTATCACAAATAAAATGTATATTTTGAAATTTCTGGGAATACCTTCTAAAGACCTGTTTATTCTGGATGAATTTTCCTTAATTTGGTATAACTAACAAACCGTAAAAGGTAGACAAAAACTTACTACACAAAAAATGTAGATCTCCTTGAAACACACATTTTACGTCATTTAGTTTTTGTTGTGCGGTAACCGTTTCCAAGATATTCCTTGTTAAAGGTTTCAACTGTGAAGTACGGAAGTATTAGTTTTTCTTTTGTTCTAGTCCTAGCCAAGCAAACAAGCGATTTGCAATGACAATCACATAACGACAGTTTTTAAAACATTTGACTATCACTTTAGCATAGCGCATTCCTTCCCCCCCCCCCTTCTACTTATAAGGAACTAAGTAATAAGAACATTCTGCTAATGTTTATCTCAATTAGCATTGTGTAGAAAGCAGAATAATCTTTTTTAAGAAACCTGTTTTAGAGCAGCTAGAGAAAGTCATGTGAGTGTAACACATTAGACTTTTTGTAGTGTTTAACGCACGTTTTAATTATTTGTAGCTTCGCAGGCGATGACAATGTTGATACAGGAAATGAAGATGGAATGTGAGGGCGGGGGAAACCGGAGAACCTTGAGAAAACTCGCCCTTGCGCCACTTTGTCCATGCTTGGGATCGAACCCGGGCCGCGCGGTCCGGTTTTACGGTTAGATTTACGCTCCATCTGTACAAAATGTTAGTCGTTCAGCAGCTCAAACCTGCGATTATGCAATAGCTCAAGAAGATTTGTTGAGCGTATGCAAGGGACTATAGGAGAGTAGCCAAATGCAGTAATGATGGATGATAAGCGGTGAAGCCCATTTTCACTTGAATGGCTCCCCTTATTGGGCCCCATTAACCTCAGAATATCCATGAAACACCTGTTGCCCTTTTGAAGTGATTGGGCGTATTTGTTTAAGAGAACCTCCAAACAGTCACAATGAACTCGGGACATGCTGGAAACATTTTTGTCGACCGGGACTATGGAAATGACGAGCAGACATTAACACTGTTTATTTCCAACAGGATGGTGCCTCAGCTCATACAGCCAAATCATCGATGGAAATTTTGAGGAACTTGTCGCCTCATTTCGCGTTTTGGTGACGTTCCGTGGCCACTAACATCACCTGTTGTGATATTTTTCTCTGAGGTACTTTGGAGTCTGAGAAAGTACATGTCTTATTCAGAAGGGAAATATAAACCATAACTAATAACATAAACTAAATGAAGAAGAGAAAATATAAATGTACAGTGAAAATGGGAACTTTAAACCCTTATAGGTAGCCGAGTTGTCACGAGCTGGTGGCACAAGATACCGTTACGTCCGCCCATTGAACCGAGGGTAAGGGTGAGAATGCACTGCACGAAAGGAACGGGACAGCAAACAATGATCTCCGCATGTCAGGCGACACTGTTTGGGGCACTTGGCGAAGAACCTCCGCACAACTAATATGTGATATTTAGAGTCCGTGGTGGAGCCGAACAGGCTACCTGTAGTTGAGATTTAAATATTTAGTGTAATACCGACCAGAATACGTAATAAATCACGGCATCAAACTAATAAATAACAATAGTCGCGGTCGAGTAAAGTACAGCATCATTAATAAAGCACGTGCGTCTCTCACCGCACCCTGAAAGAGTTTTCATGCTACTAAAATTCTGAGTCACACACCCACACAATTCCCATAACCTGCGCCCGGGATGCGAACCCGCAACCAGTTACCGCCACACAAACGTCGTACATTAATGACATTGAAAGATGTCATTACACAAATGGTGCGTGCAGCTGACCAAGCAGTGTTCTTAGTCTCTCTGGCGGCAACTTGAAACCTGTATTCAGAAGGATGGCCGCCTTGTAGCGGGAGATCCTCCGGTGTTCTCAGTTCAGTAGTTGATGAAGATTCCACTCCTAAACAATTCTATCTCTTGTGGGTGAGGCGAATATTAAATAACACTGCATTTTCCCTCACTACTTGAATTTATTATTTCACAGGTTTAACGGGCGGCTAGCTTGTTTTCTTACAAAAGATGTTACAATTAAATACATTCCCACCACTTAAATAAATTATCAGGAACCTAATCTAACCATTTGCACATCGTTCCTCCACCATTTAAGCACGTGAACGTGCACACAATTTAAGAGCAACTGTGTAAAAGTCAAATCAAATCTATATATTAAAGCTGATTAAACCCTGATAACTAATTACTTAAACCAGGGTAAAATAACCCAAACTTTATACATGTATTACTACTTACACCAATTGCAAATTTAATCATACAATTTAAATTTACAGATATAAACTTAGCCTAAAATGTTTATAAATACCAATTAAAATCATAGTTATTATCAATTAAACTGTGTGTTAATATTTAATTTTATATAATTTTCAATTTAATTAATATTATTATAATGTCGTATTTTAATATATATATATTTTATTTTAGTATATAGCTTTATTATTGTTATTATTTATTAAAATGTATTTCATATTGTTTATTTGTATTATACACATTTTATTTTAAAAACATTGTATTATTTTAATAACTATTCTATTAAGTAATTTAATTATATTACTCTTACTATTATTATAATAGTGCTTAAAATTTTATACATATAATTACTATTTTACTTATAAGATTTAGAGTAAAAGAAATAAAATAAAAAAATAACAAATAACTGTGCAAGTCAAAAGTGAACGAAGAGTACGATTAAGCATATAAGATGGCTCCAATCTCCGCACCATAAATTGTTACAGTATCTTTGATTGGTCCCTTGGTAGCATCACTTCACATGCTATGAAAATAAATTGCGCCAAGTTTTACCGTCATTGCGTCCACAGAACGCGTTTGGGAAAACCCAAGACTTCCCTCTCACTTTAACTTCCTGCTTGCTTTGTCTATTTCTCCAATTCCCTGTGCTTCCTGGAGGACAAGTCACTACGCCTGTTTCACTTATTTCTATCTCTGTCCTTTTCTATGCTACATTTTTTAGCCTAAACACTGTGCTCATTAGCAGGTGGTGGTTGGTGAACTGTTACCTGGAATTAAGCTAGCTCGCCTTGCCTTAATTACCTAAGTTACAACAACTTGCATTTATGCATATTTCTATCACTAAATATTCACAACCACTTTACTTTGCTTTCTATACGCTTATACAGTTTCACTTTTTATATGATTTTTGAGCATATGGTGTGTGATCCTACAGCCCCATGGGGATATAATTTTCCGCAACTAACCATAGTAAATGAAGTGGTAGAAATTGTCCTTTAACTTGGTAAAAATATGTTTTACTTGAAAATCAGCTGAGAACTGTTGGATAGGTAGAGTCAAACTGGAAAATTCAATGCCATAGCCGGGATTTGAACCACGTATCTCCCGATCTCTAGCCGGTTGCCGGTTAAGAACTGCTCATTTAAAACATTCCGGTTCCTGTAATTCAGCCTGTGTATTTGAAGACCGCGCTTCTCCAGGCCTCAACTTTCAAATGAAAAATCGAATTATGTTAAAAGCTCGAATGTAAAGAGGAAAAGACACAGGAACGCACAAGTGATCGGAAAATAATGAAAGAAAAGAAGTAGTCGATGGCTGCCAATCCATCATACAAAACTGGTAGGTCTGACAGCGCATGTTGTTTTGTGATGAAAAACCGATCACCACACGAAAGGGTGCGCTGTGGCAGAGATTAATGGAGCAATGATATTCCTGGCCACATACACTCGCTCTGTAGCTAGTGCAATAGCACTTTAAAGTGAAGTGAATAACAGAAGTAAATGCTAGCTAGTGAATACTGGGTACTTTTAGAAAATGCTAAAAATGAGGTGAATAATCTATTACTAAAAGCAGGTAGTAAATGCTAGGCTACCCGAAAAAAAAACGTAGTCAATACTAAACCCTAGTATTTGCTAAGGCATATCATTTACTAATTTCCCTCTCAAATTATGCTTCCCCCTTATAATTGCTGCAAATGTAGGTTTTAAAATGTAGTACATATTTTACTTTTATTTTGTAAATAATCTCCGCATTAAAACAGGCAGAGACCGTTGTCCTTACACTCCACAAAACTAATGTAACATTGGTTAGTTTATACTTTCTAAATCAGAGATACCCGATTTATTTCATCAAACACAAGAGCCTGGCGTTGCTGGTTGACGAGCACTTCAATGTCATTGGATGTTGGCCAACCTGAGAAACTATTAAACAACATGAAATCGTCCCTGAAGAAAAAATCAGATGTGTTACACTCACATGACCTTCTCTCGCTGTTCTACAAACTTCTTACATAAGATTATTCTTCTTTCTGCATCTTGCTAATCGAGGTATTCATTAGCACAATGTTCTTATTACTTAGTTCCGTATAAGTAGGAAGAAAATAAGGCAATACACTAGGCTAAACCGATAGTCAAATGTTTTAAAAGCTGTCGTTATGCGTTTGTCATTACAAATCGCTTCTTTTCTTGGCCAGGAGTAGAACAAAAGAAAAACGGACCCTCTCGTCTGAGAAAAGTATAAGTACTTCACAACTGAAACTAATAACAATGAGTACCTCGAAAACGGTAAGCTCCACGACAAAAATGTATATGACATAGCTTGTGTATTTTAACAAGACCTAAATTTTTTTTGGTAAGCTTTTGTCTATCTCTAGTTTACTAGTTATGCCAAATTAAGCAAATTCATCCAGAATAAACAGGTCTTCAGAAACTATTCACAGAAAATTCAAGATATACATTTTATTTGTCAAGTAAGTATCTTTAATATATGATATTTTAATCAAAATCATTAGAGCCATTTTTAAGAAAATCAAAATTTTCGAAAAAAGTTCCATGTTAGTTTGGGGTGGGAGAATTTTTCTCAAAATCTCCGTGTCGCATCCCTGAAAGATACGAAACTTAAATACCAAGTTTGGGTATTTTAGCTGCTTTTCGTTTTTGAGTTATCGTGTTCACAGACACACGGACATGGACCTTTTTCTGAAAATGCTTTTTTTTTATACAGGGGGTCCTAAAACATGTATTTCCGGTTAAATCTCGGTATCGAATTTTTTGGGTGGAATACAATACTTCTGTATCCCTATGTACATAGTACATATGGGGCTAGAGAAAGTAAAACACAGATACACTAGGAAGAAAGCAATTAAATTGTTGCCATTGGAAAAGCAGATGTTGGAAATTCTTGATAAATCCGAAATAAAATCCAGTTTTCCAAAAAATACCAGGCGCTCCTGTTGTGAACTTGCACGAAGATGACCACAGCAGATACTAAACAAAAAGCTAGCAGGCCTCATGGACGAGAAAAACTTAGATTTTACTACCCGTTTAGTATTACCTAAGGTTTATTCACTAGGAATGACTAGTAAATGCTAGTTCCCGGAAAAAGCTTAGCTTTTACTTAAGGTTTTATTCACTTCACCCAGTATTTAACTGCGAGGTTAGTACTTGGGAAGACCTGGCTTCTAACCACCTGACAATGGCCGGAAAGACAAATTATAGTTGAGAATGTGGGTGGTCTTCTGAAAGTGGTGGTAGTGCGGCTGTTGGCCAAGTAGGAGACCTGGGTTTGATTCCCAGTACTGACGTGGGGAATTCTTCCCCGATGGGAGACCTGGTCCGGGGTGCACTCAGCCTCGTGAGGTCCCTGGGGGGTCAATTGAGTGGCTCCAGATCAAGATTGCATCAACCGGCAGGGAGGAACTCGAGGTCCTGGGTGTACTCTGCCTAGTGAGGTCCCTGGGGGGTCAATTGAGTGGCTCCAGATCAAGATTGCATCAACCGGCAGGGAGGAACTCGAGGTCCTGGGTGCACTCAGCCTCGTGAGGTCCCTGGGGGGTCAATTGAGTGGCTCCAGATCAAGAAGACTGCATCAACCGGCAGGGAGGAACTCGAGGTCCTGGGTGCACTCAGCCTCGTAAGGTCCCTGGGGGTTCAATTGAGTCGCTCCAGATCAAGAAGACTGCATCAACCGGCAGGGAGGAACTCGAGGTCCGGGGTGCACTCAGCCTCGTAAGGTCCCTGGGGGGTCAATTGAGTGGCTCCAGATCAAGATTGCATCAACCGGCAGGGAGGAACTCGAGGTCCTGGGTGCACTCAGCCTCGTGAGGTCCCTGGGGGGTCAATTGAGTGGCTCCAGATCAAGAAGACTGCATCAACCGGCAGGGAGGAACTCCAGGCGCTGATCACGTCTCGTCCTCCACTTCATGACGCTCTCGGGTCGACATGGGGCATGCAGTGGCCAGGCGGGGGGCCATGGTCCCTTGTGGACTGTCCTACCGTGGAGTTTCGTAGTTGGTCGTGTCGGACGATGAATGAAGTTGGTGAAATGATGCTCAAATGATCTTGGGGTCAATAGAGCTTAAAGTTACTAGACATTCGTCTTCTCAGGATAAGGGAAAACCCCGAAAAAAACTTATCCGAGTAACTCACTGCGAGCGAGATTCGAACTCACGAGCTATTGACTGTGAAGCAGACATGCTACCACCACACTACCCAGGCGGGCTATCACTTGAGGACTTAGAAGCCACCGCTTGGAGCTATGCCTGTTGAGCAGAAGGACTCTGCATCAGGAAGAGAAGCCTTGATGGGTGATCGACTCTATGACCAGTATGAGAGTGAGGAAAATATACAATGAATGAAAAACGTGTTTTGATGTTTAACTACCAATTTTACCGCTAGTGGCACCGCGGGCGATGACACTGATGGAGCACCGGTGGAATGCGATGGCTGGGGAAACCGGAGACCCCGGAGAAAACCCATCCTTGGCCGCTCTGTCCACCAAAAATCCCGCAGGCGGTCGCTTGGGATCGAACCTAGGCAGCCTAGGTGAGAGGCGAGTGGTCTAACCACATGGTGCGGCCGAAGACAAAATAGTTGGCTAGGAGAATATTGGGATTTTTCCCCACCCAAGCATGTCCTATCATTTGAGGGCTAACAAGCCACCACCTGAGTAGATGGACTCTGCTTTAGAGAGAGAAGGCTTGAGGGGTGATCAACCTTAAGATTGGCAAGAGAGTGAGAAACATATGAAAGTATGATGAAATGGATGAAAATAATTTTTGATAATGTTTAATTCCCGTTTGTGCCACTAGTAGCACCACAATCAATGAGGTGATACATAGAATAAAGATGGAGCACCGGCGGAAAGTGATGGCGGGGAATACCGGAGATCCCAAGCGACCTTAGGTGAGATTTAGGGTATACAAAGCAGTGCAGGGGCCGGTTTTCTCCGGTTTCCCCCGCCATCGCATTCCACCAGTGCCACATCTTCATTCCATGTATCCCAGTGGTATCGCCTGCGGTAAAAGCGGGCGATAAACACAACAAAAAATCTGATGTGATCCATTCACACGACTTTCTCTACATCTCAGCAACAAATGATTGTTAAAAAGCCCATGCTTTATTTACTTCATGCTAATCCAGATAAAAATTAGCAGAAATAGTCTTATTACTTGCTTCCTTGTAAGCAGAAGCGAAATAAGGGAGTACCATAGGTTAAAGTGAAAGTCAAAAGCTGGTTGCTATGTGACTGAAGTTCCTTGGTTGTATGGACAGCAGTTAACCAATTCCTGTGGGAGAAAAATATACGTTTTTCAAATTTCAAACCAAAAGCAAGGAAGATGTCAAAAACGATCCACTCCAAGAAAAAAATGCATGTAACATAAATGGCGTGTTTTAAAGTGCTCTACATTTATTGTGCGGCAATTTTTTCTCCATTTCTTACTGTTTAGCTGTTATGCAAAATTCATCCAGACTAAACTAGTCTTCAGAAGCTATTCCCAGAAAATTCAAGATATATATTTTATTTGTCAGGTAAATATATTTATTATATGATATTTTAATCAAAATCATTAGACCCATTTTTGAGAAAAGTAAACATTTTCGTAAAAAGTTGCATGTAAAGGGTAGTCCGGGGTGGGGCGATTTTTCTCAAAGCCTTCGTGTCGCAACCTTGGAAGATACTAGACTTAAATACCAAGTTTGGGTTTTAACGGTCTTTTCGTTTTTGAGCTATGCTGCCCACACTAAATAGTTTTTTTTATTAAGGGGCTCTCAAACCATGTATATCCGGTGAAATCTCGGTATAGGGTGCATTACAACACCTTCTGTATACACTATGTACATAGTAAGGGAAGTAAAAAGATGCTTTGTCCCACGACCGCAACGCCACCCCGCCGTACACTTACAAGAATGATGGTGGCTGGAATGAAATGTAGGGAGTAGAACTTCGGGGGAATGAATATTCGCCTAGTGACCCACTTTTTATCGTATTTTTACGGCTGAGGTGCACAATTCGGTAGCTCACATATGTCCGTGTTTTGTTAAACACTGTCTGATGTCAGGAAATGTGTGGTGCAGCGGAGTCGAACTCGGGACCAATCCCTTTGTTATCCCCCGACTGCGGTTATCTGCTGCCAACACTCCGTCCGAGTTTAAGCTCACGTATTAGCTAGGTTTGTGGTTTCTGTCTGCCCCCGACAATTTAATGTTCCGATTTCTACCGACAGATGGCTTAACTTACTATATGCTGCTAGGGCTTTTACTGCCTGTGACCTGTTTCACAATGCTTGCAACATTTGTTCACTGTAAACGTGACTTTCTCTACTTCTTTGTAACAAATTACTGTTAATATGCTTATTCTTCTTTCCACTTCATGCTAATCGAGAAAAAAATTAGAGGAACCGAGTCTTTTTTGTTCCTTGTAAGTAGAAGGGGAATAAGTGAATACACTAGGTCCAATGTTTTAAAATGTGGTTGCTATGGCGTGAAAGTTCCTGTATGAGAAAAGCATTTTAAAACTGAAACCAATAACAAGGAATATCTCAAACGATCAACTCCACGAAAAAAAAAATATATATAAACATCAATTGTATTTTTAAACGTGCTCCACATTTTTTGTGTAGCAAATTTCTCTCCATCTCTTACGGTTTAGCTGTTATGCAAATTCCGTAAAATTCATCCAAAATAAAGTACTCTTCAGAGTCTATTTCCAGAAAGTTCAAGATCTACATTTTTTTTGTCAGTTAAATATCTTTAATGTACGATAATTTAATCAAAATCGTTAGAGCCATTTTTGAGAAAATAAAAATTTTCGAAAAAAAATCCATGTAAAGGGTAGTCTGAGGTGGGGGGACTTTTCTCAAAATCTTTGTTACAAATCCCTGGAAGACACTACTCTTAGATGCCTCTATTTACTTCATGCTAATAAAGAAAAAATTATCAGAAATATTCTTATTATTTGCTTCCTTGTAAGTAGAAGCGAAATAAGGGAGTACCATAGGTTAAAGTGATAGTCAAAAGCTGGTTGCTGTGTGACTGAAGTTCCTTTGTTTGTGTGGACAGGAGTTTACATATTCCTGTATGAGAAAAGCATAAGTTTTTTACAGCTGCAACCAAACACAAGGAATATCTAAAAAACGATCAACTCCATGAAAAAAAAATATAACATAAATTGTGTGTTTTAAGGAACTCGTACATTTTCTGTTAAGTTAGCTTTTGTCTCTGTCTTATGGTTACCAGTTATGCAAAATTCCTTAAAATCCATTTAGAAATAAATGTTATTGGCGTGTTATTTATGGACGCTCTTTAACTACTGTGGTTCTCAGCGACCCATTCTAAATTTGGGCGTGAAAGACCGCTTAATTTTGCTCAGAGGCTTGAGGTTCTTGTACGTGACGTAAATCTACGACACGGGACCAACGGTTTTACTTACCTTCCGAAGGAAGCCATGATAAGAATTTTTAGCCTGAAAAAATCCATCGTCCTCAGCCGGGTTTGAAAAATGCATCCACAATAAAGTAATCTTCAGAGGCTATTTCCGGAAAATTCAAGATATGCATTTTATTTGTCAGATAAACATCTTTAATATACATTTTTATCATTTTTGAGAAAATCACAGTTTTCGTAAAAAGTTCCATGTAAAGGGTAGTTGGGGTGGGGAGCTTTGAGTCGCATTCTTGGAAGATGCTGAACTTAAATATTAAGTACACAAATACACGAACCTTTTTCTAAAAATGCTTTTCTTGGATTCAGGGGGATCCGAAACATGTATTTCCGTTGAACTCTCGGTATTAAAATTTTTGGTAGAGTGCAATACCTTCTCTATACACTATGTACATAGTAGTGTAGCGAAAGTAAAAATCAAGTGAATGGAACACATATATTTTTCTGTTAAGAAATAGAGAGCATATTCTGCTTAATTCTACTTACTGTTTTTTTATTTAAATTTCAAACTGAAAATAATTTAGTATTTCAAGTATTTGTTACATCTTGAATAAATTGAGCTTGAAGGGGTTAAATATGCAATGAATTGTTGATACAAACTACGAAATGATGCCTTGCAGTGCAACCCTTGCAAAGACAAGACACCGCCAGGGAGAGTTAAATAACGAGAAAGTAAAAATTTATGGCATACATTAAGAAATGACAGAATGCAAAATAAGGAAAGATTAAGGGAAAAAGGGGACTAGTTTTAAAATGTATGTATGGTAAAATATTCCAGGTAGGTAGCAAAAAACTGCTTTAAGGATTTCAAAGTTGCTTCTTGTTTTCGTTACGACCTTATTTACAGATTCATCTTCCTTCTTCATTTTAATAATATTATGTTTTTTATAATTTAGCTTTCTAGAAAACATCCTTCTGTATCATCATTTGGTACGGGTACGCTTCCCCTTCGTGTCGACCGAGTAAAACCAAGTTTCTTAGGATTACAACTTCACTTCCACTGCCACTAATTTACGGTAGAGAAAGTTTTGTTCACTGACCGAGGTTATCTGTAATCCGTATTTCACCAGAAAACTCGTTATGACATATATGAAAATAATTATTTCTACGACCGAGCGTAATTCAGTAGATTACGAGCTCATTTCAGGTCGCAAGCTTGATTTTTACGGAATCCACACGTAAAGTAATTTTGTACCAACTTTACGCTCACCAAAATAATTCACGATATTAGTGTGTATACATCGATCATAGCAGCAATTCTCGTAGAAAAAATCTCATGTGTTCCATTCACATGACTTTCTCTACATATCTGCAACAAATTATTGTTAAAAAGCTTATGTTTGTATTTACTTCATGCTAATCGAGAAAAAATAGTAGAAATAATCTTATTACTTGCTTCTTTGTAAGTAGAAGCGAAGTAGGAGAGTGCCATAAGTTAAAGTGATAGTCAAAAGCTGGTTGCTATGTGACTGAAGTTCTTTTGTTTGTATGGACAGGAGTTGACAAATTCCTGTACGAGAAGTTTTTTAAAACTGAATGTCTCAAAAAGTGTCAACTACGAAACAAAATGTATATAACATAAATTGTGTGTTTTAATAAACTCTAAATTTTTTGTTGAGTAAGTTTTTGCCTATCTGTAACGGTTACCAGTTATGCAAAATTCCTCAAAATGCATACCGAATAAAGATGTCTTCATAAGCTATTTCCAGAAAATTCAAGATAGACATTTCATTTGTCATGTAAATATCTTAAATATAGAGGTTTTAATCAGAAGAGCCATTTTTGAGGGAACCAAAATTTTCTAAATTGTTTTTCACATAAAGGATAGTGAGGTTTGGATTTTCTTGAAAATCTTCATATTGCATTCTTGGAAGATACTGAACTTGAATATCAAGTTGGTATTTAACCGACTTTTCGTTTTTGAGTCATGATGGCCAGACATGCATGCACGCACGCACACACACACGTCATTTTCCGAAAAATGTTTTTTTTTATACAGGAGGACTCAAAACATATTTCCAGTGAAATGGCGGTTTAGAATTTTTGGGTGCAATACAATACCGCTCTATACACTATATACATAGTACGTGTAGAGAAAATAATATCTTAAGGAATGCTATTTCATGTAGCAATAAACGCTACTGTGAAAAAAAGAAAAGGAAAAAAAAAAAAGATGTTAGAGCGAAACTTTACGCCTGCGCATCATACAATGTTTTTTTCTATAGAATTTTCAGAATTTAAAAGAAAAGCAACGAAAGAGGGAACAAATTTGAGGTTAAGTTTGAGCCATTCACCAAGGGTTATAGTTGGTTATTTATTTCGCATTGCTGGGCGCGATGACGGTACGGTTATAGCAGGCCGTGACAAACCAATATTATTGTTGTTCTGTGAGAATTATGATACCCTTAGAGCGGCGAAAGAATATTTGTCACTTATCGACGTTGAACATAACATTAAATCGTGCACGACTTATTTTAACTGTCTGTTGATCAGCGATATATACACACTAATATCGTGAATTGTTTTGGTGAGCGTAAAGTTGGAACAAATTACTTGACGCTTGCTGCACTTCTTTGCGCGTGGATTCCGTAAAAATCAAGTTTACGATCTGAAATGAGCTCGTAAACTAATCAATTACGCTCGCTCTATTTTTACTTTATCTAGTCCCGTATGTACTATGTACATAGTGGATAGAGAAGGTATGGTATGGCACCCAAAAACTCGATACCGAAATTTCACCGGAAATACATGTTTTAGTACACCCTGAATCCAAAACAAGCATTTTCAGAATAAGACCCATGTGTGTATGTCAGTCTGTCTGTCTGTGGACAGCTTAGCTCCAAAACGAAAGAACTGTTAAATACCAAATTTGGTATTTAAGTGTGCTATCTTCCAAGGATGCGACACGAAGATTTTCAAGAAAAATCCCTCTACCCATAACTACCCTTTATATGAGAAATTTTTCAAAAATTTTGTTTTTCTTAAAAATGGCTCTAGACAAAAACTTACTACACAAAAACTGTAGACCTTGTTAAAATACACAATTTATGTCATATACAATTTTGTTGTGGAATTTACTGTTTTCGATATTTGTCTTGTTATTAGTTTTAGTTGTAAAGTACTCATAGTTTTCTGAGACAGGAAGCAATGACAATCGCCTAACGACAGCTTTTAAAACATTTAGCATAACGTGCTCCTTTAGTTCCCTTCTACTATAAAGAAATAAATAATCAGAACGTTCTGCTAATGTTTATCTCGATTAGCACGGTGTCATATGCGTATAACACATCAGATTTTTCCAAACCGAATCTTACTTTTCGGAAACGCCTTGTAGTAACACTTTGTAGTAGAATGGGCAGAAAAAGCTATGCGAATGTAACACATCAGGTATTTTTCCATCACAGACACCCAGATTATACATAAGTGGTTTATTTTATACACAAAGCATAACTACCTCTATTTCCAGGCGTTTGTTTGATCGATTAAAAGCGGGAAGGAAGAAGCATAAAGGGGAAATCCTATTACCAGATTCTTTCTACAAAGCAGTTTTCCCGCCTCTTCCACCAAAATGCCGTTGTTTACCCATTCTGTTTAAACGTGGAAATCAAATAAGCCTGATTAGTGTTTTCGAGCGTAACTAAAACGCCCAGAAATGTGCTGTTTCTTCTTATTCTGCTCGGGTGAGGTAACAAACTCTACTTATTTAGTGCTAGGCGCTGCACCAAATGTATATAAGTACCTTTCTCGTGTAATGTAAGGCAGTTTAACTCTGTACTGTTTTACAGGCGTTCAAAAATGTACACTCACGGGCATAGCATGTGTTAGTAGAGAGGAGACCAGCTACGAAGATACAGGATGCTAATGAGCTACACCGAAATAATTTGCGAGTTTTTGCACGTGACTGATATAAGTAATTTGAGATCGGCGATGCATGGTCCCCGGGATAAACATAACGCAGCTACATAGCGCTAAACGTGTGGGTATCAGGTGCTAATAAGTCGGTATTAAAGTAAAGAAGGTTGACAAAATGGCTTAGAATGTCTGCCCGAGTAAAGAAATATCGATTTTTTAGCAGCTTGTTACTAGCGTTCTCAAGATTTAATGTCGCAAAGATCTCGAACTAATCATTTGACAGTACGACACTGAGCATTCATTAACTACGTTCTTGAGTTATGTAGCCTACTCTGGAAGCCTAATGCCTGACGCAGGAAGCTGCTATCACAAAGGTCGTGGGTTCGAGTCCTGTCAGAGTAAATGTTTATTAATTATTATTATTATTATTGTTATTATTATTATTATTATTGTTATTATTATTATTATTATTATTATTATTATTATTATTATTATTATTATTATTATTATTATTATTATTATTATTTTCATTCTAGACGAAGTGCCGCGATACGTGGCGTACTGGCACTTCAGAAACTTATAGCCGTTACTTTGACATTTCAATAAACAGGCCATAAGTCTCCTATCTCAAATTACTTATTTAAGTAATCCACATATTCTGTGAAAATATTACAGTATAGTTCATTTGCACCCTGTGTATGACTACGCACGAGCACTTCCTACCAGTTCAATGTAGTCCTCCCCGCCCCTCCAACCGGAAAGAGGGGTAATACATCTCAGCATCATTGCCAGATTTACCGATTTTTTGTGATCTGTCGGAAATCCGGTTTTCGTCTGCAATCTTCCGATTTTTTGCTTTCTCTAGCCGTATGTACAATGTACATAGACAATAGAGAAAGTATTGTACTCCACCTAAAAGTTCGGTGTCGAGATTTCACTGGAAATACATGTTTTGAGGCCTGTGTGGTTTACATGAAACAAATTTCGATTTTCTCAAATACTGTATATTAAACATATTTACCTAACAAACAAAATGTATATCTGGAATTTTCCGGGAATAGCCTCTGAAGACCGCTTCGTTCTGGACTTTTGTGCGACTAGTAAACCGTAGCAGATAGACGAAAGCTTACAGAAGAAAAAAAAAAATCTGATGTACAACATTCACATAGCTTTCTCTACCCGTTACATACACAATTTACTCTTAATCAATATTATTTTATCTAATCAGTCTAATCGAGATAAGCATTAGACCAAAGCTATAGTTAAACCCTTTAAAAGCTGATCGCTATGTGAAACAATTGAGGTTCGGTTCGTTTTGCATGGTGCCGCTTGAGAAAAGTTAGATAATTTAAAATTGAAACTAATATCAAGGAATGTCTCAAAAACCGTCAACCCTTCAAAAAAATGAATATGACATAAATTGTTTGTTTTAACGAAATCCCCATTTTAGTATTTTTTATGTTTATTGAGGTTTACTAGATATGCAAAATTCATCCAGAATGAGCAGGTCTTCAGAAGGCATCCCCTGAAAATTCAAGATGTATATTTTATTTCTGATGTAAATATCTTTAATACACGGTATTTTAATCAAAATCGTTACAGCCATTTTTGAGAAAATCAAAATTTTCAAAAAAGGTTCCATGAAAAGCATAGTTGGAGTGAGGCGATTTTCATGAAGTCGCTGGAAGATGCTGAATTTAAATACGAAGTTTGGTACTTAAGCGAATTTTCGTTTTTGAGCTATGCTGCCCAAGGACACACACACACGCGCGCGCGGACCTTGTTCTAATTTTTTTTCGGTATCAGAGGACCGAAAAAATTAAGGATCACACGATGCCTTAATTCTCCACTGAGAGCCGAAATATTTGTCAGACCTAATTGCAAAATATAGAACACTGTACCTTGCGATATGCCTGTGGCCTCTACTTTTTTGCGAACTTTGATTCTTCGATCACTCTAAACCATATCCTGGATTTTGTCAATCATTTCGGAGGAAGTCACTTCTAGATTTACGGTCACGTTTAAATTCATTTATCCAATTGTAAATTGTTACAAACGCAGGAGCAGATGTGCCATGAACTTTATCCAACTCGGATTTTATCTCTTTCGGTGTTAAGCCTTTTGAATAGAAGTGTATCACTGCACGATACTCATTTTTACTTGCTCTATACGTACTATGCACCCAAAAATTCAATACCGATATTTCACCGGAAATATATGTTTTGGGGCCCCCGGAGTCCAAAAAAAGCATTTTTAAAAAAATGTCCGCGCGCGCGCGTGTGTGTGTATGTATGTCTGTCTGTGGACAGCATAGCCCCAAAAGGAGAAGGCCGTTAAATACCAAACTTAGTATACGTTTAGTATCTTCAAAGGATGCGACACGAAGATTTTCAAAAAAATCCCCCACCACAAACTACCCTTTATATAGAAAAAAAATCGAAAATTAAGATTTTCTTAAAAATGGCTCTAACGATTTTGATTAAAATCCCGTATATTAAAGCTATTTATGTCCGAAATAAAACGTATATCTCGAATTTTTTGGGAACAGCCTCTAAAGACCTCTTTATTCTGGATGAATTTTGCTTAGCTGCTAAATCGTAAGAGATAGAGAAAACTCACTACACAAAAAAAAATGTACATCACGACAAAACACACAATGTTTGTCATTTACGCTTTTGTTGTGGAGGTAACCGTTTCGAGATATTCCTTGTTATTGGTTTCAATTGTGAAGTACTTAGATTTTTTCAGACAGGAAGTGTTCGTTTTTCTTTTGTTCTACTCCAGGCCAAGCAAAGAAGTGATTTGCAATGACAATCACATGACGATAGCTTTTAAAACATTTGACAATCACTTTAGCATAGCGCATTCCCTTATTCCCTTCTACTTATAAGGAACTAAGTAATAACATTCTGCTAACATTTATCTTGATTAGCATTGTGTACAAAGAAGAATAATCTTTTGTAGGAGCTTTGTAGAGCAGCTAGAGAAAGTCATGTGAGTGTAGCAGATCAGATTTTTAGAAAAATGTCCGTGTTGTGTGTGTCTTTGAACAGCATAGCTCAAAAAGGAAAAGACCATTAAATACCAACTTGGTATTTAAGTTTGGTATCTTCTAAGGATGCGTCACGAAGATTTTTAAGAATATCTCCCCACTCCCAACTATCAATTACACTTTTATCGAAAATGTTGATTTCCCCAAAATGGCTCTAATGATTTTGATTAAAAATATCGTATATTAAAGATATTTACCTGACAAATAAAATGTATATCTTGAATTTTCTGGGAATAGCCTCTGAAGACGACCTTATTCTGGATGAATTTTGCGGAATGTTGCATAACTGCTAAACCGTAAGACATGGACAAAAACTGATTACACAGAAAATGCAGAGCACATTAAAACACACAATTTATGTTATATACATTTAGTTCGTGGAGTTGATCATTTTGAAGGTATTTCTTGTTTTTAGTTTCAGCTTTGAAAAACTCGAACAGGAATTGTCAATTCCTGCCTATACAAACAAAGGAACTTCAGTCACATAGCAACCAGCTTTTGAGTATCACGGTAACCTATGGTATTCACTTATTTCGCTTCTACTTACAAGGAAGCAAGTAATAAAGCTATTTCTGCTAATTTTTTCTTGATTAGCATGAAGTAAACAGAAGCATTAGCTTTTTTAAAAATAATTTGTTGCAGAGATGTAGAAAAAGTTGCCAAAGTCATTTTTTTTTTTTTTTTTTTACTGTTTCGAATTGTTGAGTTGTTTCTCGCGATTGCATGGAAAGAGACATGATCATCATGACAGAATGTCGCGCGTCTGTCTCAAGACACACTCACAAGGTCGAGGCTCACCACAATCTAAATTGAGCGAATAATGGCAGGGAGTATTTCCTGCTACACGGAGTGAATGGAAGGTGTGGTAAAGCTGGTTGTTGGTCGCCGCCCTCCCGTCCATCTGATGCAACGTGACTCTTCAGTCCTGGGATATCGTCTCTCTTCAGAACATTCGATAGCATTGGGCGTACACAATGAAATGCAAGCGCAGAGTTTGGACTCATATTATTTAATGTAAGCATTCACATAGAAAGACGCGACGCGACGCAACGCAAGAGTTTGCGAACTTTATCCTTGCGTTGCATGCAAAGAGGAGGAGTTCTGGTTTTTACTTTCTCTACACTTACTATTTACTTAGTGTATAGAAAAGGTATTGCACACCATCCAAAAATTCGATACCGAGATTTCACCGGAAATATATGTTTTGAGACCCCCTGAATCCAAAAAAAAACATTTTTTGAAAAATGTTCGTGTGTGTCTCTCTGTCTGTATGTGTCTGTGGGCAGCATAGCTCGAAAACGAAAACACCCTTAAAAACCAAACTCGTTATCTAAGTTTGGTATCTTCCAAGGATGCGACACCAAGATTTGCAAGAAAATCTACCAAACTACCCATCAAATGGAGAAAATTTTGGTTATCTTAAAAATGGCTAACGATTTTGATTAAATTAATCTCTTATATTTAAGATATGTACTTGCCGAATAAAATGTATGTCTTCAACTTTCTGGGAATAGTCTCTGAAGACCACTTTATTTTGGATGAGTTTTACGAAATTTTACATAGCTGCTAAACCATAAGAGATGGACAAAAACCTTACCACACAAAAAGTGTAGAGCACATTAAAACACAAAATTTATATTACATACATTTCTTTCGTGGAATTGATCGTTTTTAAGATATTCCTTGTTTTTGGTTTCAGCTTTGAAAAACACAATTTTCTCATACAGGAATTTGTCAACTCTATCCATACAAACAAAAGAACTTCAGTCACATAGCAACCAGCTTTTGACTATCACTTTAATCTATGGTACTCCCTTATTTCGCTTCTACTTACAAGGAAACAAGTAATAAGATTATTTCTGCTTATTTTTTTCTGGATTAGCATGAAGTAAATAGAAGCATAAGCTTTTTAACAATAAATTATTGCAGAGATGTGGAGAAAGTCATGTGAATGGAACACAGATTGTTTTTAAAAGATTGATTGAATTTATTTCTGTGGTATTGTTGGTTATGTTATTCAGCCCATGTAACTTACGGATCTAGAAACCCGTGACACGATTGCATTGAGAATGTATGCACCGTTACGTCTGCGCTTGCATCTCATCGCGAATGTAGCGTTACTCGGGTGGCAACGTAAGTGAATACCACATATTTAAATAAAGTACCTATAAAGCTAGGTTCAAATGTACTTTCTCCACAGCCGAGCGTAACTGAGTAGTCTACGAGCTCATTTCAGAACACAAACTTGATTTTTACGGAATCCACGCGCAAAGAAGTACAGCAAGCGTAAAGTAATTTTGTTCCAACTTTACGTTCGCCAAAATAATTCACGATATTAGTGTGTATACATCACTGATCAACAGATAAACAATTAAAATTAGTCGTGCACGATATAATGTTATGTTCAACGTCAACAAGTGACAAATATTCTTTCGCAGCTCTAAGGATATCATAATTCTCGCAGAACAACAATAACATTGATTTGTCACGGCCTGCTATAACCGTACCGTCATCGCGCCCAGAAATGCGAAATAAATAACCAACTATGACCCTTAGGGAAAGGCTCAAACTTAACCTCAAATTTATTTCATCATCATTTATTTCATATTTCAACGTGACTACGTCTGGTTTCACAATATTCCCGCTCGAATAAAAAACCATAAATTTACGCCCTTACATCAAATACTATTCCACGGAAATAAGCGTTAATTCCTTCAAAAATTGTATTATTTTCGTATTTCTCTATAACTTCTCTACAAACTATCTGAAACTTTGTTCTTCTGCTACTTCTTAGGTTTGCACAACCCTGAAATTTCACAAAAATTGTGAAAAATTGACACAATAATATCAGTTCTGAATCCAATAAAACAACTCTTATTTTCATTTTCTCTAGCACGTATGTACAATGTACATAGTAAGTAGAGAAAGCACTGTATTTCACCAAAAGTTCGATACTGAAATTTTACCGTGGATATGTTTTAAAGTCCTAGATTCCAAAAAAAGTATTTTTTTTCAAATTTCAGAGATGCATTGCCTTAAAAGTAGGATTTTATTTTGCGTATATTAATGTTTACGAAATATCGCAGCTACTTGCCAAGCGGGAGACTTGGGTTCGATTCCCGGTACCGGTGAGGGGATTTACCTCCCGTTGGGAGACCTTGACCGTGTGCACTCAGTCTCCTGAGGTCCCTGGGGGGCCAATTGAACAGCTACTTCATGCATAAGTAGCGGCTCCAGGTGAAGAGGACCGGCCGGAAGGGATTGAGGCGCTGACCATGCAGCGGTCGGGCGGCAGGCCAGGGTTCCTTGTGAGCTGTCGTGTCATGGTGTTATAGTAAAATGTTTACGAAACCATGGTCGCAGGTATTCATCCTTCAGATATGCTTCCAGGTTGTAGTGCTCCACTCTCTTGCCAAGTCTGTTTTGCGATCCTCTCTTCACCCATGCACTAAACGTAGCTAAACCATCTCAATTGCTTATTTTCTATACTAGCGTCGGCTGACAAGTCCCGGGGCTCTCAATGAAAACAGCATTTAAAAACATTTTTTGTTGTTGCGTTATTTCTCAACATAATCTCCAGATCGGTATTCTAATATAATTAATTCTCCGTATTGAATTTTTGGGTGGAATGCAAAAAAAAAAAAAAAATGGAGATATTCTTAAAGTACATAATTTGTAATATACAAGTGCTATCTAGAAAGTTGGCATAACTAATCAATAACGAAAGATATCAACACAAAACTTTATTTACAAAGTTACTGTGCCTTACCCTATTTCTCAACGCAATCTCCATTCGGTTAAGACATTTATTGTCACGTGGTACCAGTTTTCAATGCCAGTGCTATACTTTTCTACCACCAAAGAACTTATTCGTTTTTTTGAATGCACAAAATGATTGGCCAATCGAACTTTATAGGCAAATACGCAAAGGTATAGTATCAATGCAATGAACGAGTCTTCAGTGTATAATTTTATTTGTCAGGTAAATATCTTTAATGTATGATATTTTAATCAAAATCGTTAGCGCCATTTTTGAGAAAATCAAAATTTTGAAAGAAAATTTCCATGTAAAGGGTAGTTTAGGGTGAGGGGATTTTTATCAAAATCTCCGTGTCGCATCCCTGGAAGACACCGAACTTAAATACCAAGTTTGGTATTTTACCGATTTTTCGTTTTTGAGCCATCGTGTTCACAGACACACACACTCACACACACACACACACACACATACACACACGGAGCTTTTTCTGAAAATACCTTTTTTTTGGATCTAGGGGACCCTAAAACATTCCGGTGAAATCTCAGGTTCGAATTTTTGGATGGAGGGCAATACCTTCTCTATACACTATCTATATAGTACGTGTAGAGAAAGTAAAACGTAGTTTAAAGTTTGACGGTTTTACGTTGTTTAGCATTTGTTTGGCAGCCATCATTATTGAATGCTCTCAGCGAATTTATAAACATGGATAAAACTGGTCATCGTTATGTGATACAATACTTTCATTTGAAAGGTCTTAGTCCAACTAATATTAAAGCTGAGCTAGATTCTACTTTGGCGGAGTGTGCTCCTTCGTTTACATCAGTGAAATATTGGGTGGCAGAGTTTAAGTGCATCCGTAAGAGCTGCCAAGACGAACATCGCAGTGGTCGGTTACATGAGGTTACCAGTCAACAACTTGTAAAGAAAATCCACAAAATGGTACTGAATGACCGTCGACTGAAAATGCGCGAGCTAGCAGACATTGCAGGCATTTCAAAAACTTCTGTTCATCACTTTTTCTTTTAGCTTAACGTTTTTTAACCTGGTTGGTCATATCGTATGGTGAATGAAATTGGTGAAATGATGCTCAAATGACCTCGGGGTCCATGGAGCTTAAAATTACTCGACATCCGTCTTCTCAGGATAAGGGAAAACACCGAGAAAAGCCTTATCCGGGTAACTCACCCTAAGCGAGGTTCGAACTCACGACCTTTTGAATGTAAAGCAGACACGCCACCACTACATTACCCAGGCGGGCCCATCACATCCTGACAGAAAATTTGAGTATAAAAAAGTTGTGAGCAAGGTGGGTGCAGCGTTTGTCTCAGTTGAGTGTTTGGCAATGTTCCGCTGCAATAAAGGTGAGTTTTAGCGTCCATTCATAAAAATGGATGAAACCCGGGTGCATCAGTTCACACCTGAGACGAAGGAACAATCAAAACTGGATTGGAAGGGGAGAATCGGCTCCAAAGAAGGCGAAGACTGTTCCATCTACAGACAAGGTCATAGCGTCAGTTTTCTGGGACGCACGCGGAACAATTTTCATTGATTATCTCAAAAAAGGAAAAGTAATCAATAGCAAAAATTATGCGAACTTGCTGCAGCGTTTGAGCGATGAAGTCGAACAGAAACGGCCGCATTAACGAAAAAGAAAGTTTTATTTCATCAAGACAATGCACCAGTTCACATGCGCATTATTGCCATGACCAAAATTACTTCCTTATGCACCCCATTCACTAGATTTAGCCCTCTCTGATTATTTTCTGTTTCCAAACTTGAAGAAATGGCTTGGTGGTAGAAGATTTACCAGCAATGAAGAGCAGTTGATGACTGCAGACCTCAATAGTTGTCACTATAAACAGGGTATTGAACATCACTGGGAAAAGTGTATCGAGCTGAAAGGAGACTATGAACAGTGTGCGCACAAAGTCCGTATACCCCAATATTAAATTCAAACTGACGTGAAATGGAAGTACAATTTCCAATATTTATGTAATTAAATGTTTCTCCTTACATCTTAGGACTCCCAAACACCTAATATACCAGCACATCAACGAAAGGAAGCAAATATTGACCAATAGGTACCTGTGAGTGAATAATAATGCTTATTAAATTGTTACAGAGATATGGAGAAACTAAACATGATTTTTGCCTTCTCAGACATTGTTTGGAATTGTTGCAGCATCCGACCACAATCATTAACACGTGTCTCCAAATCAGCATCTGATAACTCATTCACATTCAATGGACGCCAACACTTCATTTCCACTTCAATGTGTTTCCTCATGGTTGATTCCGGTACCCCTAACTCTGCAGCACGTTTCCTTAAGGATTTAACCGGAGATTGTTGGATAGGTTTTTTTCACGTCAGCACAAAGTCCAAGTCTGGTGGGTGGTCTTCCAATTCTTGTCGCGTCCCGAACAATGCCCGTTAAAAATGTTATCCGTTCCCACGTTTTCTTTGTCGGTGCTCTTTCACAAACAGTGCAACGAAATCGTCCATGACATCTTCCATTGATTTGCCGTTAATTTGACGCTCATGAACCACACAGCGGACACTCAATTGTCCAATCACTTGTGTCAGCCATTCTTTCTCAATATCTCGAAATCAAATAATTTGATTCATAAGATTTGTTGATTTGTTGTCACAGAGCGACAAAATTCGAAGTTGTCAACAATGGGTATCTAACAGAGAATAATATTACAATATACCAACCTAAAAAAAACAATTACTCACGTAATTTTAAATTTAGTACAGGGGTATACGGACTTTGTGCGCACACTGTAGAAATAAATATGTTTTTCCCCGAACTTTTTGTTAGGTCGGTCACCTCTGGGACATCCTCGTATCTGTAAAATGTCAGCATTAGCACGGTCTCTATAGGCAGAAAATCGTACTGGTGGCGCCGCTCCGTGTCATGCTTTGTACTTATAAGGAGGATAGTTAGAAGCGGAAGCCATGTGCGATGTAGAATTATTTGTGGTTTTCTGCCTATAAAGTGCATACATTTGACTGAAAGTGTCGTTTCAAAAAGTCGAAATCATTTTGTACACATCTGGAAATATACTGGGAACATATGCTGAACTGTGGGGATGTTCTGAACCTTTTATTTCCGATAAAGTGAATGCTGCAAATTTTTGTTGCGGGCTTTGGTTCTCACGATGATCCCTCAGGACTGAAAATAAAATATGAGTAATAATAACAATAATAATAATTGACAGACTATCCCCATAATGTGTCGTTTAATCTAATACTCATAGTATTTAGAATTTTTATTTATTAACTTGAAAAACGTTAGCATTAATTTCTATACAACGTTATCCATGCTGCAGTTCATTTTTATTTTCTCTATACGCACTATGTACATATCTATAGGGAAGCTATTGCACTCCACCCAAAAATTCGATTCTGAGATTTCACCGGAAATATACGTTTTAGGGTCCCCTTTATCTAAAAAAAAAGTATTTTCGGAAAAACGTCCTTGTGAGGTGTGTGTGTGTGTGTGTCTGTGTGTGTGTGTGTCTGTGAACACGATAACTCAAAAACGAAAAGAGGGTAAAATACCAAACTTGGTATATTCCAGGGATGCGACACGAAGATTTTGAGAAAAATTCCCCCACCCTGAACTACCCTTTACATGGAACGTTTTTCGAAAATTTCGATTTTCTCAAAAATGGCTCTAACGATTTTGATTAAAATTTCGCATATTAAAGATATTTACCTGACAAATAAAATTTATATCTTGAATTTTCTGGGAATAGCCTCTGAAGAGTACTTTATTCTGGATGAATTTTACGAAATTTTGAATAACTGCTAAACCGTAAGAGAGGGACAAAAACTTACTACACGAAAAATGTAGAGCACGCTGAAACACACAATTTATGTCATATAATTTTTTTTCGTGGAGTTCATCATTTTTGAGACATTCCTTGTTTTTAGTTTCTGCTCTGAAAAACTGATAGTTTTCTCATACAGGAATTTTTCAACTGCTGTCCATACAAACAAAAGAACTTCAGTGACACAGCAACCAGCTTTTGACTATTATTTTAACCTATGGTACTCCCTTATTTAGTTTCTACTTACAAGGAAGCAAGTAATAAGTATTTCTGCCAAGTTTTCCCATTAGCATGAAGTAAATAGAAGCATAAGCTTTTTAAGAATAATTTGTTGCAGAGATGTAGAGAAAGTCATGTGAATGGTACACATCAGATTTTTAAGGATATGTTACTGCTTTGAGGTACAATATAAAATTAGTGTAGTTATTTCTTTCGATGTACAGCTTGAATCCAAAGATTTCTACTTTGCGCTTCAATTTTCCGCGTAAGAAAAGAACAAAAGACAACAAACAGCTGGTGAAGTATTCTTGCAGGTATTATTACATGCTACAACACAGCAGTTCTTGTTCCCTTTCCCCATTCTTGTAGTGTTTACATTTTCAGGAGGTTCGATTCTTGACATCTTACTTCACTGTCTATGTTATCCTCTTGTTAGTAACCAAACTTACCGCCAGAGTAGCGTGCACGGTGCATATAGGCACGCATCTATCCTCATTTGTTGTTCATAGCTGGAGTAATTGGCAGCTGAAACCTCAGACCCAGGATGGCACAGATCGCCGACTCCTGGTTCTCCTTTAAGCCTTGGCTCAACCTCCAGCACACTTTATCAACACAGTGTGTTGGTGAAGTAGAGCGTGTGTTTACGTTGTCTTCCGGCAGAGTGCCTTAGTATCCGCATCATTAGGTAGAGCTAATATCACTGTTGACTCTTACACTCACCGCACATGTACATACATGCGACCCATTCTCTGCAACCAGAAATAGTACCCACGGGTTCGATTCCCGGCTGGGGCGGGGAATTTTTCTGTAGCCCCTACAGAGTCTGGAAGTTTGTATGCGAGTGTGTTTCAGTAAAACAAAATGATTTAAATCAACACAAAAAGAGTACCTACAGACAACGAGTTGTTCCAAGTTGAAAGCCCCCGATATGACCTTAGATGTTACAGGGGGCTATATAAATAAAACAATAAAAAAAAAAAAGAATAGTACCGACGTTTGGCTTACGACAAAATTCTCATCTTCCATATTTCCTTGCTCATCAAATATAGGCATTTTACTTTCTCTACACGTACTATGTACAGTGTATAGAGGAAGTATTGTATTCCACCAAAAAATTCGATACCAAGATTTCACCGGAAATGCATGTTTTAAGACTCCTTGAATCCCCCCCCCCAAAAGAGCACTTTCAGAAAAAGGTCCGTGTGTGTGCGTCTGTGGTTAGCATAGCTCAAAAACCGTTAAATACCAAATGGGTTTAATTCAACAAACTTTGTTATCGTCTTAAAAGAGTATAACATCTTAAAGAAGCACACAGAATACTTAATGCTTTGCTGTATGGAACAGCCTCCTGGAGTTTTATATCTAAGAGAATTAGTGTAGGCGCCATCTTTCATTTGTTTCCATTTCCAATGGTAATTCTTTAATCAACTGTTGGACCTGGCCTCTCTGTCAGTATAAATCTGCATATAAACTATGGTGAGGTCTAATTCAAATGTTGATGGGATATGCAAATACATGCATGCGCGCGCACACACGCCACAACACGAATAATATATCCTGATGTTCTATACTCATTACATTGCGAATAAATACACACGCACATAGGTATTCATTTAACCTATTTGATAGGAGTAAAGTCTGTTCCACATAAGTTTACCTGTATATCTTTTATCTATTTTCTATTTTCAAGTTGATCCCCGAAAAATCGGATCCACGTGGCCAGTGCACCGCGATAAAACATAGTAGTAGTGTGCGCAAGAATGTAATCCCCTGCTAACAATCCAAATTATACATTGAATTTATTCTTAAATTGTAAAATAAGATACATAAATACCTAGGAGTTAAATTCACTCTGATCTTTACTGTTAAACAGAGCTACAAGATACTATTCGTATGAGTTTCCTGATTTCCGCAATATTGTTTACACACTAACGGTTGCTGGCTGTTGCTGTTTAGAATCATGGAGGACGGTCTTTGTCAATTTACTCTTACATTTTCGCTGAGTTACATAAAGCGTACGGCTAGTAAACCGTTGAAAAATGTATAGTGTTGAATGTTTATTTTAACGTCCTATAACCTGGTTGGTCATATCAGACGATGAATGAAATTGGTGAAATGATCTCAAATGATTTCGGGGTCCATTGAGTTTATAGTTACTCGATATTCGTCTTCTCAGAATATGGGAAAACCCCGAAAAAATACTCTATCCGGGTAACTCGCCCTAAGCGAGATAAGAACTCGTGACCTATTGAATGTGAGGCAGACACGCTACCGCCACACTACCCAGGTGGGCATTATGTTAAGCTTTTTGAGAAATGTCCAACACTTCACATAAAAGAAGTGGTGCAATTAACATCTGAGTTCCCCGGTGCTTCGGCTACAAGTAGAAATGGTGCTGACAAAGAAAATCTGATGTTACACTCACATGACTTTCTCTAGCTGTTCTACAAACTTCATACATAAGATTGTTCTTCTTTCTGCACCTTGCTAATCGTGGTATTCATTAGCACAATGTTCTTATTATTTAGTTCCGTATAAGTAGGAAGAAAATAAGGGAATACACTAGGCTAAACCAATAGTCAAATGTTTTAAAAGCTGTCGCTATGTGATTGTCATTACTAATCGCTTCTTTTCTTGGTCAGAAGTAGAACAAACGAAAAACGGACACTCCCGTCTGAGAAAAGTGTAAGTACTTCACAACTGAAACCAATAACAATGAATACCTCGAAAACGGTAAGCTCCACGAGAAAAATGTATATGACATAACCTGTGTATTTTAACAAGACCTACTTTTTTGTAAAGTAAGTTTTTGTCTATCTCTTACGGTTTACTAGTTATGCCAAATTATGCAAAATTCATTCTGAATAAACAGATCTTCAGAAGCTATTCCCAGAAAATTCAAGATATACATTTTATTTGTTAGGTAAATATCTTTAATATGTGATATTTTAATCAAAATCGTTAGAGCCATTTTTAAGGAAATCAAATTTTTCGAAAAAAGTTCCATGTAAAGGGCAGTTTGGGGTGGGGGGATTTTTCTCAAAATCTTCCGTGTCGTATCCCTGTAAGATACTAAACTTAAAAATACCAAGTTTGATATTTTAGCTACTTTTCGTTTTTGAGTTATCGTGTTCACAGACACAGGGACACACGGACACACACACGAACCTTTTTCTGAAAATGCTTTTTTTGGATACAGGGAGTCCTAAAACATATATTTCCGGTAAAATTTCGGTATTGATTTTTTGGGTGGAGTACAATACCTTCTCTATACACTATGTACATAGTACGTGTAGAGAAAGTAAAAAAGTTCTCCAAGATGGTTTCCTCATAACTTATCTGAAGCACAGAATCTCCATAGGATGGAATGGTGTAAAAAATGCTCCAAAGATTTAACTGCGGAAAGTCTCGCCGCATTGTTACGGATGACAAAACATGATAGCAACAGAATATCAGTCCTCCATTTGGGTGTTCCCAGATAACCAAGCACCTGTCAGGTCAAGAGAGCAAGAAGTGCCGGAAGAAGAGTGCATGCTGCTTTATTCTCCAAAAGTGATCACTTGGCAACAGTCCAGTTCCAAAATCAGAAAACTGTTACTGCAAAACGGTTCACAGAAATTTGCCTTCCCAAAGTGTTACAACAAATCCAAGAAAACCGTCCAAAATCTGTATCAAGGGGAATTTTGTAGCATCAGAGCAATGCATCAGCTCACACCGCTAAAGTAAGAATGGCGTTTCTGCAATAACCTAACTCCATCAACTCTATAGTTCTAATTCAGCGCCACGTGATTTCGTCCCGTTCTCTACAATGAAGAACTAACTGGCTTCGAGGTCAGGGATTTTCTAGTCCGGAAGAAGCTGTTGTAGTACATGAAGAGGCGTTTTCTGCAGTGCCGGGGACTGATGGCGTGGAAGCTGCATACAGTGCCAGGGAAAATATTCTGAGAAACTTGCTCAAACAAAACGTCTCTGTGAGAGTTCTTCTCACTGTCAACACTTATCCAGTGATCCTCGTACAACCCGACAAGGTTTGTAACAGCCATCAAGAAAACAAAGCAACAAAATTAACATAAAAATCTGACTTGTTTCATTTTTACTTTCTCTACATGTACTATGTGTATAGAGAAGGTATTGCATTCCACCCAAAATTCGATACCGATATTTCACCGGAAATACATGCTTTGGGTCCCTCTGAATCCAAAAAAAGCATTTTCAGAAAAGGTATTTCCGGTGAAATCACGGTTTCGAAATTTTGGGTGGAATACAATACTTCTCCATCCCTATGTACACTGCACATACGGGGCTAGAGAAAGTAAAAATGATGTGCTATTTATGGACGCTCTTTAACTACTGTGGTTCTCAGCGTCCCATTCTAAATTAGGAGTGAAAGACCGCTTAATTTTGTTCAGAGGCTTCTCTATCATGCTAAGGATGTTAACACTCGAAAAAATCCATCGTCCTCCGCCGGGTTTGAACTCGCAACCTTGGGTACATGAAGTTAGCATGGCAACCATTACACCACGGAGGGCGACGATCAAAGGAAGATGTGGACCTTGTTGGCCATACCGTACGTGATACGTGAATATCATTTTCAGCTCTAAATTCGACACATACAAAAACTGCCATAAAATCACCATGGATTAGGCAGTCGTATATAACCAAATGGCACGTGACTGGTCCACTCCAAGGGGAGATGCCGGTTGGTAGCGAAGATCATAGTCGCGTGGTTTGATAGACACGCCGGCTCGGCATAGGTCACCTTAGTCATGGAAAGCGTAGCATGTGGGTATGGCGTATGACAACTGTTTTATTGAATACTTGCGGACACACAGAAAACGATATCAGTCCTTGCAGCGAGCAGTGTTTCCCAGCTGAGATGGAATCTGTGTGACGTGTTTTGTTTGTATAAAAGCTGGACACGGTCATGCTGCAGGCAGATGTCAGATGTTTTAACTGGTATTTCTTTATGCAGCATCCACTGCACAATGCTTTGTTTGCATAATCCAGACTCACGCGTCACTTCCCGGAAAAGTTACATTCGCAGAGAAAACACTCGTACTCCATGCATCTTGTTCTTCATGAGAAATCAGTCAACGCTCTACTTTATCATCACACAATCCTTCACTATTGGGTTTAATAATTTCACTGGTTGACCAATCTGACCATATTTACTTTCTCTACACGTAGGTACTATATACATAGTGTATAGAGAAGGTATTGTATTTCACCCAAAAATTCCATACCGAGATTCACCGGAATACATGTTTTGGGTCCCCCTGAATCCAAAAAAAAAAAAAGCATTTTTGGAAAAAGGTCCGTGTGTGCGTGTATGTGTCTGTGGACAGCATAGCTCAAAAACGAAAACACCATTGAATACCAAACTTGGTTTTTAAGTTTGGTATCTTACAAGGATACGACACGAAGATTTTCAAGAAAAATCCCCCCCCACCCGCAACTACCCTTTACATTGAAATTTTTTCGAAAATTTTGATTTTCTTAAAGATGAACTAATGATTTTGATTAAAATCTCGTATATTTAAGATATTTACTAGACAAGTAAAATGTATATCCTGAATTTTCTGGGAATGGCCTCTGAAGACTACTTTATTCTGGATGAATTTTACGGAATTTTGCATAACTGCTAAACTGTAAGAGATGGACAAAACCTTACTACAGAAAAAATGTAGAGCACGTTAAAACACATAATTTATGTAATATACATTTTTTCGTGGAGTTGATCGCCTTTTTAGATACTCCTTGTTTTCGTTTGAGTATACTAATACTTTTCTCATTCGGGAATTTGTCAACTCCTGTTCATACAAACAAAGGAGCTTCAGTCGCATAGCAACCAGCTTTTGACTACCACTTTAACCTATGGTACTCCCTTATTTCGCTTCTACTTACAAGGAAACAAGTAATAAGACCGTTTGTGCTATTTTTTTCTCGATTAGCCTGAAGTAAACAGAAGCCTAAGCTTTTTAACAATACTGTTTTGCAGAGATGTAGAGAGAGTCATGTGAATCACATCAGATTCTTGTTTTTTTTTTTTGCGAAAATCTTCGATCGCTGAAAGAACGACAGTATGAAATTTGTTTATTGATTATTTTATTTGTTTATATAGTAGGTAGGAGGTAGGTATGGTATTCCACCCAAAATTTTGATGCCGAGATTTTAATATGTTTTGAATTTTAAAATAGCGTTTTTAGAAAAATATCGCTGGCTGTATATGTGCGTTTATGTATGTGGACAGAATAACTCAAAAATGAACAGTTGGTAAAATATCAATCACGGTATTTAAGTTTAGTACCTGCCAAGAATGAAACACGAAAATTTTGACCAAAATCTCCCCATCCCAAGCTACCCTTTACATGGAAAATTTTTCAAAATTTTTGATTTTCTAAACGATTTAAAGGCAAATAAAATGTATATTTTGATTTTTCTGGGACCAGTGCAATGTTGCTAGTAGAGTACGATAACGTCAGCCAATCACTGTTTGTCTTGCGAGAGGTACTATGTTAAACGTCAGTGGGAAATTCTGTACAGCAAGACATTGCCAGAGCATTGTTCAGCCAATCCACTGGACTGACAGGATAGCACACCCTGCTGCTTCAACAATACGCCAGCGTTAAACTCCACATAAGTACACTCACGCGCATAAAAATCTGATGCGTTCCATTCACCACTTTCTCTATATCTCAGTAACAAATTATTGTTAAAAACTTTGTTCTTGTATGTTAGCCATGCTAATCGAGAGAAACGTTATTACTTGCTTCCTAATAAGTAGGGGTGAAATAAGGGAATACCTAGGCTAAAGTGATGGTCAAATCTTGTAAAAGTTCTTGCTACGTGACTGAAATTCCTTTCTTTGCCAGGTCAGGAGTTGACAAATTGACGCAAGGTTTAAGTATTGCAAAACTGAAATCAGCAACAAGAATTATCTCAGTAATGGTGAATTACACGAAAAAATGTATCTGACATAAATTCTGTGTTTTAACGATACATTTTTTGTGTAGCAAGTTTTTGTCTATATCTTACCGGTTACTACTTATGTAAAAGGCATTTAGAATGAAGAGGTGTTCAAACGCTATTCCCAGAAAATTTAAGAAATACATTGTTTGTCATGTGAATATCTTTATTATATGGTATTTTAATAATTTTTAGACCCATTTTTGAGAGGCTCGAAATGTTAGAAAATGTTTTCCATGTAAAGGGTAGTTTGGGTTGGCAAGATTTTCGTCAAAATCTTTTGCATCTTTGAATAATACTTAAACACCAAATTTGGTATTTTACTAGCTTTCCGTGTTTGAGGTATCGTGTTCAGACACACACACACACACACACACACACACACACACGTACCCTCACACGGGCCTTTTTCTATTTGTTTTAAACTTTCTCTACACGCACTATGTACATGGCGTATAGAGAAGGTATTGCATTCCACCCAAAATTTCGAAACCAAGATTTCGCCGAAAATACATGTATCGGGTCCACCTGAGTCCAAAAAAAGCATTTTATGCAAAAAGGTCCGCGCGTGTGTGTGCGTGTTCTGTGTGTGTATGTATGTGGATAGCATAGCTCAAACACGTAATGTCCGTTAAATACCAAACTTCGTATTTAAGTTCAGTATTTTCCAAGGAAGCGACACGAAGATATTCAAGAAAATCCTTCCACACCCAACTACCCTTTACATGCAACTTTTTTTCTAAAATTTTGATTTTCTCAAAAATGGCTCTAACTTTTTAGATTAAAATATCGTATACAAAAGATATTTACCTGACAAATAAAATGTATATCTTGAATTTTCTGGGAGTAGTCTCTAAAGACTTCTTTATTCTGGATGAATTTTACGGAATTTTGCATAACTGCTAAACCCTAAGAGATGGATAGAAACTTACCTCACAAAAAATGTAGAGCACGTTAAAACACAATTTTTGTTATATACTTTTTTTTTTTCGTGGAGTTGATCGTTTTTTAGATATTCCTTGTTATTGGTTTCCGCTTTGAAAAACTTTTCTTATACAACAATTTGTCAACTCCTGTCCAAACAAAGGAACTTCTATCACATAGCAACCAGCTTTTGACTATCACTTTAACCTATGGTACTCTCTTATTTCACTTCTACTTACAAGGAAGCAAGTAATAAGACTATTTTTGCTATTTTTTTTTTCTATCAGCATTAAGTAAAAAGAGGTATAGTCTTTTAACAATAATTTGCTGCAGAGATGTATAGAAAGTCATGTGAACGGAACACAGCAGATTTTTTTTTAAGCTACTAGGGACCCTAAAATGTTTAGTTCGGGTGATATTTCGGTATCTAGTTTTTGGGCGGAGTGCGATACGTTCTCGAACTGCATACAATACCATAGAATATGTAACGAAAGTAAAAATAAACAAATGACAGGTTTAATACGAGGAGCGTTCAATAAGTCCTCGGAAAATCCAAGAAACTACACTCGGAGCATCGAAAAATGTTTGCATTTAGTAACCGTCGTCACTTACTAGATGACAGTTAAAGTTTCAGCTATATCCATCACGTGGTTTCGTTGCTATAGGCGATTGAATCAACACTCCTTTGCTTAGACAGATGGATAAAAAAAGTATCGTGCGGTGATTAAACACTTCTATTTAAAAGGCTTAACACCGAAAGAGATAAAAGCCGAGTTGGTTGAAGCTCATGGCACATCTGGTCCTGCGTTTGCAATTAATTTACAATTGGATAAATGAATTTAAACGTGGCAATACATCCACAAATGATTCCGGATGCCCAGTAGAAGTGATTTTTTCCGAAATGATTGACAAAAATCCAGGATATGGTTTTGGGTGGTGATTGACGATTTCAAGTTCGCGAAATAGTAGAGGCCACAGGCATATCACAAAATACAAAGTTCTCACTTTTACATAAAAAATTATGTCTGACAAGTTGAGTGCCGCGTTTGATCTCAATAGAGAATAAACGCAATGGCGTGATAGATTCATTAGCTGTTTTTCACTTTTTTGTCGCAATCCTGACGAGTTTCTGCGTCGATACATAACTGTGCATGAAACATGGATACACTACTACACTCTAGAGAATAAGGTACAGTCGAAACAGTAGGTTTTAAAGTAGGCTCCGAAGAATGCAAAGGTGGTGAAATCTGCAGACAAGATTACGGCCCAGGTTTTTTGGGATGCACGCGAAATTATCTACATTTATTACTTGAAGAAAGGAAGGACGATAAATGGAGAGTTATGCATCGTTATTGCAGCGGTTGAACGGAGAAATCAAGAATATCCAAAAAAGGCATTTTCACAAAAAGGTCCGTGTGTGTGTGTGTGTGTGTGTGTGTGTGTGTGTGTGTGAACACGATAACTCAAAAACGAAAATTCGGTAAAATACCAAACTTGGTATTTCAGTTTAGTATCTTCCAGGGATGCGACAAGAAGATTTTGAGAAAAATCCCCCCACCCCAAACTACCCTTTACATGGAACTTTTTTCGAAAATTTTGATTTTCTCAAAAATGGCTCTAACGATTTTGATTAAAATTTCGTATATTAAACATATTTACCTGACAAATGAAATGTATATCTTGAATTTTCTGGGAACAGCCTCTGAAGAGTAGTTTATTCTGGATGAATTTTACTAAATTTTGAGTGACTGCTAAACCGTAAAGATGGACAGAAACTTACTGCACAAAAAATGTAGAGCACGTTAAAATACATAATTTATGTTATGTACATTTTTTTCGTGGAGTTCGTCGTTTTTGAGACATTCCTTATTTTTGGTTTCTACTATGAAAAACTTATATTTTTCTCATACAGGAACTTGTCAACTGCGATCCATATAAACAAAGGAACTTCATTGACATAGCAACCAGCTTTCTAACTATTACTTTAACCTATGGTAGTACCTTATTTCGCTTCTCTTACAAGGATGCAAGTAATAAGACTATTTCAGTTAATTTTTTCTGATTAGCATAAAGTAAATAGAAGTATAAGCTTTTTAAGAATAATTAGTTGCAGGGATATAGAGAAAGTCATGTGAATGAATCACATCAGATGTTTCTAAGTACTTTTTGAACGCCGCTCGTAACCTCAATAACAGACAGTTGAAGGTAGCCCGTGTTCAGACAGCTGACTGTCTAGTTTTCCAGTATTTACTCGAAATAAAATGTTCTCATGTAGCAAAAGACCTTGGCTTCACTTATTCATGTGACATAGCAAAGCAAATGTGGTTTATTATGTTGGTATGCTTTTCCTTATGTCTCAATCTCATGACAGATGACATCACGTCTACCATCTGTCTGCCAAGACCGTCTCAAGGTCTGGATATGCAATTCTGTACATGGCAGTTTTATTCTGCATAATGATGATGGGAAAGTATTTTATCAAGAGCTTAAGATGGTGTATGCTATAGCTTGAATACCGGATCAGTTGATGTTCATTTATTTCAGAAACACTGCCTTGAGAAATGTTAATATTATTCCACCTAAAAATTCCAAACCAAGATTGCACCGAAAATATATGTTTTGAGGTTCCCTAGGTCTACAAATAGCATTTTTAGAAAAATGTGTGTGTGTGTGTGTGTGAGGGCAGCATAGCTCAAAAGCGAAAACACCATTAAATAGCAAACTTGGTTGGTTGGTATCTTCCAAGGATGTGACACGAATATTCAGAAATATCAGACCAACTATTCAGGGATGACCATATTAATATTAGAACATTCAAACTATTGGTCTTCAGCAATTACAGGCTTCGGCTATCTAGATTTGACACTCAAAGCATATTTTATTACTCATTGTTTATTTGCATTAATTTCTAGTCTTGGCTAAAAAAAATACTTTTAAGAACGTCTCTAAGAAATAGATCTAAAGGAGATCTTTGTAGTATTTCAGTCGAGTCCCTTCGTCCTTTCACTTATTTTGGGTAAAAGTCACAAAATTATTGGTTAATGAGCAGTAGCAACATCTTGCAGAAGTTGTACACCAGTGTTTTATATCTAGTTTTGAACATTCATACATTTTCTTTAGTGGTAGCATGTAACATTTCATGCAGTCTGTGATATTACCTACAGTGTTTTGAAGGGAGACATAACGTACTTACGCAGTCCTTACAGATACACAGGCACTCCAGATACTTACCTGCAACAAATAAAACAATATTGTCAGAAAAGAGCTTCACAAAAACGAAATTGAATCAGAATATGTCTGATCCTTTATTAGAGATGTGTGATAGTTGAATAGAAGAATGGATGGGTGGATGGATTGTTGAGTAGATTGGTGGGTAGATTGATGGGTGGATTGGTGAGTAGATTGATGGGTGAATGGATTGGCGAGTAGATTGGTGGGTGGATTGGTGAGTAGACTGATGGGTGGGTGGATTGGCGAGTAGATTGGTAGGTGGGTGGATTGGTGAGTAGATTGATGGGTGGGTGGTTTGGTGAGTATATTGGTGGGTGGGTGGATTGATGACTAGATTGATGGGTGGGTGGATTGCTGAGTACATTGGTGGGTGGTTGTATTGTTGAGTAGATCGATGGGTGGATTGGTGAGTAGATTGGTGGGTGAGTGGATTGGCGAGTAGATTGGTGGTTGGGTGGATTGGCGAGTAGATAGATGGGTGGATTGATGAGTAGATTGGTGGGTGGGTGGATTAGCGTGTAGATTGATGGGTGGGTGGATTGGTGAGTAGATTGATGGATGGATTGGTGAGTACATCGATGGGTGGATTGGTGAGTAGATTGTTGATGGGTGGGTGGATTGCTGAGTGCATTGGTGGGTGGGTGGATTGTTGAGTAGATCGATGGGTAGATTGGTGAGTAGATTGGTGGGTGGGTGGATTTGCGAGTAGATTGGTGGTTGGGTGGATTGGTGAGTAGATAGATGGGTGGATTGGTGAGTAGATTGGTGAGTGGGTGGATTGGCGAGTAGATTGATGGGTGGATTGGTGAGTAGATCGATGGGTGGGTGGATTCGTGAGTAGATCGATGGGTGAGTGGATTGGTGAGTAAATTAGTGGGTGGGTGGATTGGTGAGTAGATTGGTGGGTGGGTGGATTGGTGAGTAGATTGGTGAGTAGATTGGTGGGTGGATTGGTTAGTAGATTGATGAGTAGATTGGTGGATGGATTGGTGAGTAGATTGTTGGGTGGGTGGATTGGTGAGTAGATTGGTGGGTGGATTGGTGAGTAGATTTATGGGTGGATTGGTGAGTAGATCGATGGGTGTGGATTGGTGAGTAGATCGATGGGTAGATTGGTGAGTAGATTGGTGGATGGATTGGTGAGTAGATTGTTGGGTGGGTGGATTGTTGAATAGATCGATGGGTGGGTGGATTGGTGAGTAGATCTATGGGTGGGTGGATTGGTGGGTAGATTGGTGGGTGGTTTGGTGAGTAGATCGATGGGTGGGTGGATTCGTGAGTAGATCGATGGGTGAGTGGATTGGTGAGTAAATTAGTGGGTGGGTGGATTGGTGAGTAGATTGGTGGGTGGGTGGATTGGTGAGTAGATTGGTGAGTAGATTGGTGGGTGGATTGGTTAGTAGATTGATGGGTAGATTGGTGGATGGATTGGTGAGTAGATTGTTGGGTGGGTGGATTGGTGAGTAGATAGATGGGTGGGTGGATTGGTGAGTAGATTGGTGGGTGGATTGGTGAGTAGATTTATGGGTGGATTGGTGAGTAGATCGATGGGTGTGGATTGGTGAGTAGATTGGTGGGTAGATTGGTGAGTAGATTGGTGGATGGATTGGTGAGTAGATTGTTGGGTGGGTGGATTGTTGAATAGATCGATGGGTGGGTGGATTGGTGAGTAGATCTATGGGTGGGTGGATTGGTGGGTAGATTGGTGGGTGGTTTGGTGAGTAGATTGGTGAGTAGATTGGTGGGTGGATTGGTGAGTAGATTGATGGGTGGATTGGTGAGTAGATTGTTGGGTGGGTGGATTGGTGAGTAGATCTATGGGTGGGTGGATTGGTGGGTAGATTGGTGGGTGGTTTGGTGAGTAGATTGGTGAGTAGATTGGTGGGTGGATTGGTGAGTAGATTGTTGGGTGGGTGGATTGGTGAGTAGATTGTTGGGTGGGTGGATTGGTGAGTAGATTGTTGGGTGGGTGGATTGGTGAGTAGATTGTTGGGTGGGTGGATTGGTGAGTAGATTGTTGGGTGGGTGGATTGGTGAGTAGATTGATGGGTGGATGGATTGGTGGGAGAATGGATTGATGGGTGAATGGATTGGTGGGTGGATTGGTGAGTAGATGGTGAGTAGATTGGTGAGTACATTGATGGGTGGATGGATTGGTGAGTAGATTGATGGGCGGATGGATTGGTGAGTAGATTGATGGGTGGATGGATTGGTGAGTAGATTGATTGGTGGATGGATTGCTGGGAGAATGGATTGATGGGTGGGTGGATTGGTGAGTAGATGTTGAGTAGATTGGTGGCTGGATTAGTGAGTGGATGGTGGGTGAGTGCATTGATGGGTGGATGGTGGGTGAGTGGATTGATGGGTGGATGGTGGGTGAGTGGATTGATGGGTGGATGGTGGGTGAGTAGATTGGTGGATGGATTGGCGAGTGGATTGAGGGATGGGTGGGTGGATGGATGGGTGGATGGATGATTGGATGGATGGGTGGATGGATGGGTGGATGTTTGGATGGATGGGTGGATGGATGGATGGGTGGGTGGATGGCTGGATGGGTGGGTGGATGGATAGATAGGTGGGTGGATTGGTGAGTAGATTTGTGGGTGGATTGGTGAGTAGATTTGTGGGTGGATTGGTGAGTGGATTGAGGGATGGGTGGGTGGATTGAGGGATGGGTGGGTGGATGGATGGGTGGATGGATGGGTGGATGGATGGGTGGGTGGATGGATGGGTGGGTGGGTAGGTGGATGGATAGATAGGTGGGTGGATTGGTGAGTGGATTGCTGAGTAAATGTTGAGTAGATTGGTGAGTGGAATGATGGGTAGATTGGTGAATGGATGCGTGGATTGGTGTGTGCTTGGATTGGTGGGTGGGTGTATTGGCGAGTAGTTTGGTGGGTTCGTGGATTGGTGAAAAGATTGGTGGGTGGATTGGTGGATGGATTGGTGGATGTGTAGATGGACAGTGGTGTTCCTCTTACTGATTTCTACGTTAGATACACATGTTATTATTGTACACAATATGAGGGAAGTTGAACAAACACCCTGTTACCAATAAAGAAGCCATATTCACTTTCTCCACTCTAGGTAATGAAAGAATTTTTTAAAGCTCAACCTGGTTGGTCATATCGGACGATGATGAAATTGGTGAAATGATCTCGGGATCCATGGAGCTTAAAGTTACTTGACATTCAGAATAAGGGAAACCTCCGAAAAAAACCTTATCCGGGTAACTCACCCTAAGCGAGATTGGAACTCACGACCTGTATATGTAGGCAGATACGCCAGCACCGCACTACCCAGGCGGACAAGAAAGTATTGTATTCCGCCCAAATGTTCAATAATGCTATTTCGGGTCCACTGTATCAAAAAACAGTTTTACAAAATATCCACGCGCGCGTGCGCTTGAGAACCATAACTCAAAAGCGAAATTCTGGTTAAATACCAAATTTGATATTATGAAGTTCAACTTCCCTAAATGCGACATTAAGGTTATCAAGAAAATCCTCCCATCACAAACTACGCTTTACATGGAAATATTTTTTCTCAAAACTGGCTCTAAAAATGTTGATAAAAATACCGTTGGTCAAGCATATTTACATGGCAAAATGTATATCCTGAATTTACTGGTAAATGTCGTCTGATATCCTCTTTATTTTAAATGACTTTTGCTTAACTCAAACCGTAAAAATAGTATATAAATATCTAGTATATATTATATAAATAATTACATAAAAATCTAGATTTCACTAAAATACACAATGTAATATGCCTTTTTATATAGTTGACAGTTTCAGAGATATTCCTTATTATTGGTTTTAACATTTCCAAGAATTTCATGTTCGTCAATTAGGAAGTCGCTATTCACTTTTTCCATCAAAGAGAAGGGAATTTACATTGCATAACCAGCTTTAAAAACATTTGACTGTCAGTTTAGTCTAGTGTATTCCCTATTACGTTTAAGGAACTAATGTTTTGCTAATGTTTATCTTGATTAGCAAGAAGTGCAGGGAAGGATAAGCTTTGGTAACTACAATTGGTTGCAAATGGGACCCATTAAAATTACAATTATTAACCACACAAGAAAATGAGTTTACTACTCCGTTCCATGGTATAATTGAAACTAGATGTTTACTTTTCCTACACGTACTATGCATAGAGAAGCTATTCCAAGAATTCAATACCGAGATTTCATCGGAAATACCTATATGTTCTGAGACCCCCTGAATAAAACGTTATTAGAAGAAAGGTCAGTGTGTGTGTTTCTGTCTATCTGTCTGTGGACAGCTAAGCTCAAAAACTAAAAGACCGTTAAATTTGGTACTTAAGTTTAGTTTCTTCCAAGAATGGTACACGAAGATTCGAGAAAAATTCCCGCACCGCACTACCCTTTACATGAAAAAAAAATCGAACATTTTGATTTTCTCAAAAACGGCTCTAAGAACTTTGATTAAAATACCTATATAAAAATATTTACATGACATAGAAAACCTATATCTTGAATTTTCTGGAATAGCCTCTGAAAAACTGTTCATTCTAGATGAATTTTACATAACTGTTAAAAGACCCGTTAAAACACAATTATATATTTTGTAGAGTTAATCGTTTCCGAGATTGTTGTTATAGTTTCAGTTTTTAACTACATTTTACATTCTCTATACGTACTATATACATAGTGCATAAGATGGTATTATACTGCACCCAAAAAAAAATTAATACCGACATTACACCGGAAATATATGTTTTGAGACGCATTGAATAAAAAAAAAAAAAAAATCCATACGGGAATTCATCAAGTCCGCAAAGAAACGAATTTCTATCACATAGAAACCAGCTTTAGAAGATTTGACTATCCCTTTAGTCTATTTCCCTTTTATTTATAATGAAGCAAGTAATAAGACCGTTCCTGCTAATGTTTATCTTAATTAGCACGAAATAGATGCAAGAATGATCCTTTTAACAATAATTTGTTGGAGAGATGTAGAGAAAGCCATGTGAATGAAACACGTCAGTTTTTTTTAAGAGCTTATCGATATAAACGTTGAAATTCATAAGGTAACTATACGATATTGAATTACCAAATGTATTTATAGCCGTGAATAGTATTTCCGTTATTTAAAAGCCCATTACTTCACTAGTGATAGCTGCTTTACACGGCCACGTTGCAAATATATGTGCATTATTCATTTTGCTGAATACATTACAGGACTGCAGTGCACAGTGGTTTTTTTCTTTTACTGAATGTTCTGGACATATTGCATGCGAGATTAAAAATATACAGACCGCTGAATACTTCCCACACAGACTGTCAAGTTTTTTACTTTCTCAGCCTCGTATGGTAACTAGAGAATATTGTATTGTCCTATTATCCTGAACCGAGCAGGATGAGTCAGCCGGTATCGTGAATGTTCGAGAGGTCCGGGTTGGCTTCTCAATTCCGACCCATAGGTTTCTCCGGTGGTTTCCGAGGTCGCCAGGCCCGGTGTATCTCTCACTTCATTCCTCCCTCTGGGGGCGTAGGTATAGTAAACTCAAGTTTGGTGCGGACTTCTCTCCGACAAGTGTCCTGTCCATACTGAAAAAAAATGGCTCTGTCAGATCAACGAAGTTAAGCAGCATTTGGTGAGGTCAGTATTCGGTTGGATGACCACCTCGGAACACCGTTCAGTTGATAAGTAGTCCCATAGTAATTTGACAAATGTGTTCTGATGTTGACTGAATCTGGCGTAGAATTTTTAAGCCCGGCGCCTAATCACATCCACGTATGGTAGAGCCGAAGCTTCATGTAGTATTTCCACTGTAGTCCATACTAAGTAGATGGACCACAGTCGCCTGTTCTGAATTCGCTATAACCAGAGAAGCATGGTGTCTGCTGCCATGCCCCTAATTTCGCTTTGAGCGCACCCGCAATTGGGAGGCCAGAACCGGGTATGGAGCGGTAAGATTTGTCCATCTCTTACGGTTTAGCAGTTATGCAAAATTCCGTAAAAGTCATTCAGAATAGGCTATTCCCAGAAAATTCAAGATATACATTTTATTTGTCAAGTAAATATCTTTAATATACGATATTTTAATAAAAATCATTTAGAGCCATTTTTGAGGAAATCAAAATGTTTCAAAACAGTTCCATGTATGGGGTAGTTGGGAGTAGGAGGGTTTTCTTGAAAAGCTTCGTGTCGCATCCTTAAAAACACCAAACTTAAATAGTAAGTTTGGTATTTTTTTTTTTTTTTTTTTTTTTTGGACTCATGGAGATCCAAAACACGTATTTCCGGTGAAATCTCGGTATGGAATTTTTGGGTGCATTACAATACCTGCTCTATACAGCATTTACACAGTACGTGTAGAGAAAGTAATAAATAACAATTACTAAAAATAAATTGCTTTTTCTATCTTTTTCTAAGTAGTTATCAATCGTCCTTAGTAAACGCACGGAGGTTATACTTTTTAGAAGAATGGGTAGAGAAATGTATGTAATCTGATGTGTTGCAGAAAGACGGACGAACAAGTCCGCGCTAATAGGTCGTTTATCCATGTTAGCTTCAGACTGAGGAATTGGCATAGGCCATTTAAAGCTCTCTGGAGAAGATTGCAGGTGTGCGATGTTATCTGGTGGTGTCATTCCTCTGGGTGGATGTCAGTGTTGCTAAGGAAGGAAGATCCATCCGTTGTCAGGAAATTAACCGTTTCGTGTACCTAACTCAGTGGTGGCTCGTGTATCTACCTCATTGGCGGCTCGTGTACAAACTCAGTGGCGGCTCGTGTACAAACTCGCACACATCACGAAACGTCTTGTTTCTTTATCAGCTGATCCTCCAACAATCTAAATATTCAGAAATATGTTCCATTCACATGATCTCCTCTAGCTGTTCGGAAAACAAACCTTTTATTCAAAACATTGATATGTTATCTACATTATGCTAATCAAGATAAACATAAGCAGAATAAATCTTATTACTTGTTTCCTTGTACTCAGAAGAAAAATTATAAAATGAACAGGCTATTTGCTTGCTAGGAGTAATCAAACGAGAAACGAGGAGAAGTATGTCTTCCCGTTTGAGAAAAGTTTAAGTGGCTTAAAAGTGAAACCAATAGCAAGGAATATCTCGAAAATGGTCAACTCCACGAAAAAAATATATATGACATAAATTGAGTGTTTTAAGGTGATTTACATTTCTGTTACAGTAAGTTTTTGTCTATCTCTTAATGTTTACCAGTTATGCAAAAGCAGAAGATTTCAGTTCCAAAATAAAATCTTCTTCACAGGCTATTACCAGGAAAGTCAATATATACATTTTATTTGTTATGTAAATAGCTTTAATATACTGTACTTAGAAAAAAATCTGATGTGTTCCATTCATATGACTTTCTCTACATCTCTGTAAAAATTGTTAAAAACTTATTCTTCTATCTACTTCATGACAATCCAGACAAATATTAGCAGAAATTGTCTTATTACTTGGTTCCTTGTAAGTAGAAGGGAAAAAAATCTAATGTGTTCCATTCACTTGATGTCCTCTAGCTGTTCGGTAAACAAACCTTTTACTCAAAATATTATATTATCTGCATCATACTAATCAAGATAAACATAAACAGAAATAGTCTTATTACTAACCGACTTGTAAGTAAAAGGGAAATAAGAGAATGCATAGGCTAAAGCGATAGTCGCCTCCTTTATAAGCCGATCGCTATGTGAAACAGTTGAAACGCCAATCTCTTTGCTTGCCAGGAGTAAACAAACGAGAAACGAGAAGAAAGAAGTTTTCCCGTTTGAGAAAAATGTAAGTACCTACCTTAAAATTGAAAGCAATAACTTGAAATATCTCGGAAACGGTAAACTCTACAGAAAAAGGTTAAGTCTGTTTTAATGAGATCTACATTTGTGTGTAGTAAGTTTTGTATATCTCTTAGGGTTTAGCAGTTATGCAAAATTCAGAAAAATTAATCCACAATAAAGAGATTTATAGAGGCCAATCCCAGAAAGTTCAAGATATGAGGAGGTCTGAAAAGTTTCCGACCTCAACATGAAGTCCAAACAGTGGACTGCAAAGGGAGAACCTACTCCAAAAAATCTTATGTGTTACACTCACATGACTTTCTCTAGCCGTTCTACAAACTTCTTCCATAAGATTATTCTTCTTTCTGCACCTTGTTAATCGAGGTATTCAGCACAATGTTCTTATTACTTAGTTCCTTATAACTAGGAAGAAAATAAGGGAATACACTAAGCTAAATCGATAGACAAATGTTTTAAAAGCTGTCGTTATGCGATTGTCATTACAAATGACTTCTTTTCTTGGCCAGGAGTAAACAAAAGAAAAACGGACACTCTCGTCTGAGAAAAGTATAAGTACTTCACAACTGAAACTAATAACAATGAATACCTCGAAAACGGTAAGCTCCACGAAAAAAATGTATGACGTAAATTGTGTATTTTAACAAGGCCTACATTTTCTGTATAGTAAGTTGTTGTCTCTCTCTTACGGTTTATTAGTTATGCCAAATTAAGCAAAATTCATCCAGAATAAACAGGTCTTTAGAAGCTATTCCCAGAAAATTCAAGATATAAATTTTATTTGTCAGGTAAATATCTTTAATATACGATGTTTTAATCAAAATCATTTTTGAGAAAGTCAAAATTTTCCAAAAAAGTTCCATGTAAAGGGTAGTTTGGGGTGGGGGGATTTTTCTCAAAATCTTCGTGTCACATCCCTGGAAGATACTGAACTTAAATACCAAGTTTGGTATTTTAGCTACTTTTCGTTTTTGAGTTATCGTGTTTACAGACACACGGACACACACACATACACGGACCTTTTTCTGGAAATGCTTTTTTTTTGGATTCAGGGGGTCCTAAAACATATATTTCCGGTGAAATCTCGACATCGAATTTTTGGGTGGAATGCAATACGTCTCTATCCCTATGTGCATTGTACATACAGGGTAAGAGAAAGTAAAAAAGCAAAAACTTTTTTTTTCGGCTAGAAAAGTGATAGCAACTGTTTTTTGGCAAAGTCATGGAGTTATTTTAATCGATTATCTTCAAAAAGGAAAACCCATTACAGGAGCATGTTACGCATTATTAGTTGACAAGCTGAAGGGAGAACTTGCGGAAAAGGAAAATCCTGTTTCTCCAAGATAACACCTCAGCGGTTGCAATGGCGAAAATCCACGAATTACGGTTTAAACTGCTTGACCATCCACCTTACTCACCAGATCTAGCCCCAAGCAACTTCTTTTTGTTCCCTCAACTGAAAATTGCGCTCGGAGGACAGAGATTTTCGTCAAATGAAGAACAATTATTTTGGAGAAAAACGCCGAGTACTATTTGGACGGTTACAGAGACGAGAGCATCGCTGGGAGAAGTGTGTAGAGTTACAAGGAGACCATGTTGAAAAATAAAAAAAAATAAAAAATATGAAAAAATGTCTTGTATCTTTATTAGGTCGGAAACTTTTCAGACCACCCTCGTATACATTTTGTCATGTAAATATCTTTAATATGCGAAATTTTAAAAAAAATATGTATTCCCTTCATATGACTTTGTCTATATCTCCGCAATAAATTATTAGAAGTGGAATGGAGGTGTACCATTCACAGGAAGTTTTCTGGCCGTTGCGCAAACAAACCTTTCATTCAATATATTCAACTTTTATCTAACATCATGCTAGTCAAGATAAACATATGCAGGATTACTCCTATTACTAGCTTCCTTTTAAGTAGAAGGGAAACAAGAAAATGCACAGGCTAAAGCGATAGTAGAGTCGTTCTTTTAAAACCGATCGCTCTGTGAAACAGTTGTAATTCCAATATCTTTGCTTGCCACGAATAAACAAACGAGAAACGAGAAGACATCCTCCCGTTTGATGAAAGTTTAAGTGGCTTAATATTGAAACCAATATCAAGGAATAACGTGAAAACGATTAGCTCCACGAAAAAAAAATGTGTATGACATAAATGATGTGCTTTAATGACATCTGGATCTTTTTGTCTATCCTTTACGGTTTACCAGTTATACAAACGTCATCCAGAATGACGAGGTCTTTAGAAGTTATTCCTAGAAAACTTGAGATATACATTTCGTTGGTGCTAAAAATATCTTAAACGTAAGGTACTTTAATCAAAATCGATAGTCATTTTTGAGAAAAAAAAATTCGAAAAATGTTTTATATAAGGGGTGTGCGTATGTGTGTGTTTGTGTGCCTGTGGACAGCATAACTCAAAAACGAAAAGACCGTTAAATACCAAACTTAGTATTTAGGTTTGGTATCTTCCAAGAATGCGACACAAAGATTTTCAAGAAAATCCCCCCTCCCCCAACTATCCTTTATATAGAACTTTTTTTTCGAAAACCTTGATTTTCACAAAAATGGCTCTATGGATTTTGATTAAAATATCGTATAATAAATATATTTACATGACAAATGAAATGCATATCGTGAATTTTCTGGGAATAGCCTCTAAAGACTACTTTATTCTGGATGAATTTTACATCACTGCTAAACCGTAAGAGGCGGGTAAAAACTTAACCGCACAAAAAATGTAGAGCACGTTAAACCACACAATTTATGTTATATACATTTTTTTCGTGGAGTTGATCGTTTTTTTTAAATATTCCTTAGTTTTTGTTTCAGCTTTAAAAGGCTTATACTTTTCTCCTACAGGAATTTGTCAACTCCTCTACTTTCAAGGAAGCAGGTATTAAAATATTTGTGTTACTTTTTTCTCGATTAGCATGAAGTAAATAGAAGCATAAGGTTTTTAACAATAATTTGTTGCAGAGATGTAGAGAAAGTCGTGTAAATGGAACACATCAGATTTTTTGGATTTAGGGGATCTCGAAACGTGTGTTTCCGGTGAAATCTCGGTATCGAATAGTTGGGTGTATTACTATAGCTTCTCTATTGGTTATGTACATGGTACGTGTAGAGAAAGTAATAAAACGCACCTCTGACTGTAGTAATCATTCGGTTTTGCATCTAAACAGCCTGTATATATATACTGGTAGGCTCAGAAATCACAACTCTGAATACGTAAATGGCAATTTAATATATTACATATGTTTAATTTATCAGACGAGAAAGCCAAGGGTGGTACGCCCGTCGACTTGCCCACACGTCACGTACAACTGTGTTATGGGTGCAAGGAGTAGTAATTCATCACAGCGACATCAGTGGCGGCTCGTATACAATTTAGTAGATGGCTCACAACTAATAGAAACTAATGCTATATTCATACGACTTTGTCCGCTCTATTACTCAGCTACATTACAAATTTTGATCTGTGGTATACAAAGGAACAGCGACTGTCAAATGTTTAACCAACATGTATTGGTCTTAAAATTCCATTCTGTTTCTAAACAAACACAGGAGATAGCTGAAAAGAATCTGGTGTTCTATTCACACGTCTCCTACAAATTCTTGTTCTTCTTTCTAGTTCATGATAATCATTAACAGAGACGGTTCCTTGTAAGTAGGAGGGGAATAAGGCAATACACTAGACTAAAGCGATAGTTAAATTTTTTAAAACCTGTCGCTCTTTCCAAGATCCGGATTAAAACAAAAGAAACCACAGACGACTTCCTGTTTGAGAAAATTGTAACCAATAAAAAGAAATATCTTGTAAATGGTAAACCTCGCGAAAAAAATATATAACAAAAATTGTGTGTCTTAATGAGATTTTTGTGTATCTCTTACGGTTTAGCAGTTATATAAAAGTCATTCAGAATGAAGAGATCTTCAGAAACTATTCCCAGAAAATTCCAGATATAGATTTCGTTTGTCATCATAATATCTTAAACATATGACATTTAAATTAAATGTATTAGAGCCATTTTTAGCAAAATCAAAGTTTTCAAAAAATATTCTATGCAAAGCGCAGTTGGAGATCGGAAGATTTTCTTCAAAAAAATTTTGTGCGCATTCTTGGACTATACTGAACTTAAGTACCGAGTTTCGTTTCTCTCGGGCTGTTAGTTTTTGAGCTATGCTCCCCAGAAGCATACACAAACGTTTCTAATGTTTTGGGTCTCAAAACATGTATTTCCGGTAAAATCTCGGTATCTTTCTCTATACACTATATACATCATGCATATGGGCTAGAGAAAGTAAAAATCTGATGTGTTTCATTCACATGACTTTCTCTACATCTCTGCAACAAGTTATTAAAAAGCTTATGCTTATGCTAATCGAGAAAAAAATAGCAGAAATACTCTTGTTATTGGCTTCCTTGTAAGTAGAACCGAAATAAGGGAGTACCATAGATAAAAGTGATAGTCAAAAGCTGGTTGCTATATGACTGAAATTCCTTTGTTTGTTGGACAGAAGTTCACAAGTGTTTGTATGAGTAAAATATAAGTTTTTTAAAGCTGAAACTAATACAAAGGAATATCTCAAAACCGATCCACTCCAAGAAAAAAATGTATATGACATAAATTGTGAGTTTATCGTGATCTACATTTTTTGTGGGGTAACTTTTTTTCCACCTCTTACGGTTTATCAGTGATGCAAAATACTTTAAAATTCATCCACAATAAAGTAGTCTTCAGAGGCTATCCCCAGATAATTCAAGATATACATTCTAATTGTTAGGTGTATATCGTTAATATACGATATTTTAATCAAAATCGTTTGAGCAATTTTAGAGGAAAACAAAATTTTCGAAAAAAGTTCCATGTAAAGGGAAGTTAGGGGTTGGGGGATTTTCTTGAAAATCTTCGTGTCCCATCCTTGGAAGATACTAAACTTAAATCCAAGTTTGGTATTTTACCGACTTTTCGTTTTTGAGCTATCGTGTTCACATACACATGGGCCCACACACAGGGACCTTTTTCTGAAAATGCTTTATTTGGATAAAGGGGACCCTAAAATAAATATTTTCAGTGAAATCTCGGTATCGAATTTTTGAGTGGAGTGCAATACCTCTCTATACACTACGTACATAGTACGTATAGAGAAAGTAAAATTATAAACGCCATGCCACGACAGTCCACAAGGGGATATGGCCTACCGCACGGCCGCTGCATTCCCCGTCTCGTCTCCAAGGCGTCATGAATGGGGTGCAGTACTGGAGGGTGAGACGTAATCAGCGCCTCGAGTCCCTCCCAGCCGGTTTATGTGGTCTTCTCGATCTGGAGGCACTACTTCTCATTCAAGTAGGTCCTCAATTGGCCCCCAGGGACCTCACCCGGTCCTGGTGTCCCAGCGGGGGAAAATTCCCCACGCCGGTATCGGGAATCGAACCCCACAAGCAGCCCCGCACCACCGCTCTAAGGAGACGACGGTATAAAAACAGAGAATTTGTAATTTCAAGGCCAATATCCGTTAATAACACAATTGAAAAACTAAAATTGAATATTTTTGGAAATTTTTTCATAGCACATACATTCCCGCGCAATATTTTATCTATGTATTTGCCTTAAGAGTGCCGTTCCCTTGTACACTAGACAAACAGACGGAGTATTTGGAGATAAATTAAGAACAGTAAATAATTGCGCAAAGCACGGAGGTTTCATTAGAAGTACAGACTGGGCTAAAATCGGAATGGAGTATGGAGCAATACATCAAAACAGGTACCAAACTCATTAGAGAGGGGCTCGCGTGGATTAGACTATGAGCATGGAGGAGCACAAAAACTGCTGACGAGAATGGTATGAGAATCTGTTCCATTTGCGAGGAGGAAGAGCCGTGGACCCATATCTTGGTAAGGTGTAGGGGTACGGAGGAATGGTGGGGAAAATATTTACCGCGATCCTTTATCACCGCAAATGTAGGGCTAGAAGCATGTTGGACGCTACTGGCAGGCAAGGAAGACGTGGACGGGCTAGGTAAATTATATTTAAAGCAAGACAGCTGAGATCTGAGAAGGCTGCCAATAGAGAAGAGGGATAAGAACAACTAAACAAAAGTGAAACTACAATGTTTTATATACACATATTTTATGTCATACTTAGGTCATTGTTGTGTTATGGTTTTATATATTGTGTATATATTATGTGAATATATTCCTTTTAAGTGTATTTATGCATTATAAGAGGGTACATTTATGCATCTGAATAGCGTGTACTCTGTGTTGTAAATTTAAATTGCTGTATTTGAATATATTTCTTTTTATTTTTGTTTTTACTCTTTTAATGCTTTGTTTTTTACTTTCTCTAGCCCCATTTGTACAATGTACATAGGGATAGAAAAGGCATTGTAATGCACCCAAAAAGTCGATAGCGAGATTTCACCGGAAATATATGTTTTGGGGTCCCCTGAGTCCGAAAATAGCATTTTTAGAAGAAGGTCCGTGTATGTGTGTGTGTCTGTCTATGTGTGTGTCTGTGGACAGCATAGCCCCAAAACGAAAAGACCGTTAAATACCAAACTTTGTTTAATATCTTCCAAGGATGCCACACGAAGATTTTCAAAAAATTCCCCCACCAAAATTTAAAATGGCTCATAAGATTTTGATTAAAATTCCGTATATTAAAGCTATTTATGTCCGAAATAAAATGCATACCTCCAATTTTTTTGGGAATAGCCTCTGAAGACCTCTTTATTCTGAATTAATTTTGCCGAATTTTGGTTAACTGCTAAACCGTAAGAGATAGAAAAAAACTCACTACATAAAAAATGTACATCACGTCAAAATACACAATATCATTTTTGCTGTGGAGGTAACCGTTTTCGAGATATTCCTTGTTATTGGTTTCTATTGTGAAGTAATTAAGCTTTTCTCAGACAGAAAGTGCCCGTTTTTCTTTTGTTCTACTCCTGACCAAGCAAAGAAGTGATTTGCAATGACAATCGCTTAACGATAGCTTGTAAAACATTTGACAATCACTTTAGCATCGCGCATTCCCTTATTCCCTTCTACTTATAAGGAACTAAGTAATAACATTCTGCTAACATTTATCTCGATTAGTATTGTGTACAAAGAAGAATAATCTTTTGTAGGAGTTTTGTAGAGCAGGTGGAGAAAGTCATGTGAGTGTAACACATCAGATGTTTTAATATTACTTTTTAGTGTGTATTACAAAAGCACGTATGGTCTGTGGACCCGTACGATTGTTGAAGTTCTATGTTAATTGCTATGTCAGTAAATACATAATAGGGGTGCTGAAAAACTTACGGTTTGTCTACAGTTATGCATAAATTGTTAAACGAGCCACCACTGACTAAAAATTCAATATACCACACACGTAGCGAGTTGGGGCGTTAACTCATTAAAACCAATTTACAATCATTTTATTCACCTCTTTGATATTCAGTCCATACTGTAAGGCATTCAGAATGAATATCATTTGCAGAAACTACACGACTGTGTGGGCTTTTGGAAAAGTTTCCATTTGCAATTTGATTTGTGGTGGGAGATTTTCCCCTTCTACGTGATTAAACGCCAAGTAAGTGATCAAAAATATCAGATGTGTTCCATTCACATGACTTTCTCTACGTCTCTACAGCAAAAAAATCTATGAATTTCATGCTTATCAAGATAAACATTAACAGAAATTGTCTTATTACTTGCTTCCTTATAAGTATAAGGGAAATAAGGGAAGATACTAGGATAAACCGACAGTCAAATGTTTTAAAATGTAGTTGCTATGGGATTGAAATCCTTTCTTTGCAAGGCAAGGAGTTGACAACTTTCAGTGTGAGAAAAATATTAAGTATTTTAAAACTGAAACAAATAACAAGGAATATCTAAAAAAGAAAACATTAACTCCACGAAACAATGTATTATAGCTGAAACTGTGTGTTTTAACGAGCTCTACATTTTTGTGAGGCAAGTATTTGTCTATCTCTTACAGTTTACCAGTTATGCAAATTCATCCCAATAAAGATGTCCAGAGATAATTCCCAGAAAATTAAAGATATATGTTTTATTTTTTATGTAAATATCTTTGATATACAATATTTTAATCAAAACCGATACAGTTTTGAAAAAATCAAAATTTTTGAAAATTTTTCCATTAGACTTCCTACATTTTTAGGTAAAATAGGTGTGTGTGTGTGTGTGTGTGTGTGTGTGTGTGTGTGTGTGTGTCTAGACAGCATAGCTAAAAAACTATGACTTAAAACCCAAACTTGGATTATCATATTCCAAGGATTCGACACGAAGATTTAAAAAAAAAATAATTTCCCCACCCCAAATTATCTGTGCATAGAAAAAGTTTCGAAAATTTAGATTTTCTCAAAAATGTCTCGGAGAATTTTTGATTAAAATAATGCATATTAAAGATATTTACACTGCAAAAAAGTGTTTATCTGGAATTTTCTGGTGATAGCCTCTAAAGACATCTTTATTCTGGATAATTTTTGTTTTAATTTGACATAACTAGTAAACCATAAGAGATATATAAAAGCTTACTCCACTCAAAAAGTAGAGCTTTTTAAAACAAGCAATTTATGCCATACAAACTTTTTTCCTGGAGTTGACCGTTTTCGAGATATTCCTTGTTGTTGGTTTCAATTTTAAAATACTTAAACTTTTCTCAGACAGGAACTGTCAGTTTTTCCTTTGGTCTTCTCCTGGCCAAGCAAAGAAGCGATTTGCAATATTAATCGCATAACGACAGCTTTTAAAACATTTGACTATCACTTTAGCATAGCGCATTCGTTTAGTTCCCTTCTACCTATAAGGAACTACGTAATACGAAATTCTGCTAATGTTTATCTCGATTAGTATTATGCAGAAAGAAGAATAATCTTCTGTAAGAAGTTTGTTTGTAGAGTAGCTACAGAAAGACATATGAGTGTAAAAGATCAGATTTTTTTTCATCCTCTATCCGCAATTTTTTTGACAGATCTTTCTGTTACACCGGTATAACCTCTGTATATAGGTACATATGTGATGTGGAGGAACTCTTGTTTCAAATAATATGCCACTAATAATTTGTGATTTACTCTATCAAACACTTTTTCGTAGTATATACGAGCGTGATCTGAAAAGTTCTCGGCCTCACACAGAGATCGCAGCACTATTTGCATGATTGTTTTTCCTTACGTTGGTAACATGTTAATGGAAAATTACAAGTCATTCCAGGCAACTGTTGGCTGTAGGCAGTTGTTTGAAGCAGTGGAAGTGCGCATTGCTTTGAAAATGGAGAAATTCGAGTATCGTACTGTGATAAAATTCTTCGTAAAAGAAGGTTTAACAGCTACAGAAATTCATTTGCGGATTGTAAATGTGTATGGTGACTCTTCACCTTCAGCTTCCGCTGTGAAAAATAAGCGGCCGATTTTAAACGTGGCCGTGAAAGCGTCCAAGACGATCCACGCGAAGGACGTCCAAAAACTGTAACCACACCTAAATCACTGAAAAAGTGCAGGACACGATTTTGGAAGATCGGCGTACAAAGATGCGTGAAACTGCTAATGTTCAAAGGTATATAATGGTCACATCTTGCATCAGGAACTAAACATGAAAAAGATTTGCGCAAGATGGGTGCCGCGTATCCTCACTGTGGATAACAAACGCATTCGCACGACACTTTCTGAAAAGTGCTTGGCGCATTTTCAGAAGAACAGAAGTGACATTTTGCGCCAATACGTCACAATGGATGAAACATGGATTCACCACTACACACCCGAATTAAAGCAGCAGTCGAGACAGTGGATCTTCAGCTCCAAAGAAGGCGAGGATGGTGCCATCGGTGGGAATGATCATGGCGTCAGTTTTTTGTGATGCCCAAGAAATATTGTTGATTGACAGTCTCGAAAAGGCAAAACCATAACTGGAGAAGAATACTACTCTCAACTTCTAGCCAATCTGAATACAAGCATTTGTGAAAACAGACCCGGGTTAAAAAAGAAAACAATTGTTTCCCATCAGTACAGTGCGCCTGCCCACAAGGGTGTTTTGGCCACGGGGAAAATGAGGGATCTGAACTATGAAGTGCTGCAACATCCGATTTGGCTCCCTTGGACATCTGTTTCCAAAACTGAACAAATTCCTCGCTGGTAGGCTCTTTTCGTCCAATGAAGAAGCAATTGCGGCTGTAAATGGATACTTTGCAGCACTTCCAGAGGAACACTACAGAGAGGGGATAATGGCATTGGAACACCACTGTGTTGTTATTAGAGGAGAATATGTTGAAAAATAAAACTAGTTTGAAAGCATGAATTGTCGTTTTTAACTATCAGGCCGAGAACTTTTCAGTCCACCCTCATAAGGCTTGGAAAAAAGACTCACGTGTGTTGTTAACATGGAAATTAATGATAATGCACTAGCCGCCACTGGGAAGCAGCTCTCGCAAAAACCAAGTTGCTGCATACGGCAGGGAGTTTCTTGCTGGTTGAGCATTCATAAGAATTAATATTCCAGTCAGCGTCACGTGGCAGTGACTTCAATTCATTACCTCCATTTGTTCAGGTGTCTATTTAGATATGCCAGAGTTCATCAAGAGATATGCGTCTTTCTAATTAAGGAAACCCTTCAAATGGACCTTATCAAAGATTTATATACCTTACGTTCACAACGTAAATAATCACGTAATAAAAATAAATGTTCGATTAAAGCGTCTCTCAATTCCAACACATTCCCTTTTTAGCCCAACATCTGTTGGTTTTACGAGCACTGTTCACGTTCACTGAAACGTTACTGACAGATGTGTTTACATGCACAATAGACACTCAGGTGATTGTCGGAAACACTATTATGTGTAGTTCTTTAAAGTAGAAGGGAAATATGAGAATACGTAGTTAATAGAGAAGGTATTATAGTGCACCCAAAAATTCCATACCGAGATTTCACCGGAAATACGTGTTTTAGGGTCCCCTATATACAGGGTTACTACAAAAGAAATAAACAACTTCAACTGCCTGTAAAACAAAAACTATTATAGATAGCAACCTAATTATTTTGGAGGTATGTTGAGAAACTCTCAAAGTTTCGTTTGTTACTATTGGTAACGCTGTAGTGTTTTGTTTATTGTTGCAGAAGCTGAAATGGCGGAAAATCCTGTGGAAAAGGCATATTGCGTGTTGGAATTTGCTAGAATGCAATCAGCAACTGTTGTCCAATGACATTTTAGAACACGTTACCACAAAAATGAAATGATGCGCTCACAAGAACCAGCATCGTCTTCATCATGTCGCAACATGTCGATGCAAAAGTCACGCCGTATGACCTTATCTTCTTCACTCAGAAACTGCAACATCTGTAATCTGTAAGGCATCATGTGCAGTCACTTCCGCAAGATTTTCCATACAGTTTGCTGTGGAATTTGTAATTGCATGCTTGACCTAGATGTCGATTTTTGTGGGCTTCTTATGTAGGCAGAACGAACACGTTCAACGTTTTCTTCCGAAACTCTTGGTCTTCCCGAGCTCTTCCCTTTGCATCCCGTTGTCTCGAATTTTCTATACCAGTCGTAGATTGACTGTCTAGTCGGTGGCGTTTTGTGGTAACGTGTTCTAAAATGTCGTTGGACAACAGTTGCTGATTGCGTTCTAGCAAATTCCAACACGCAATATGCCTTTTCCACAGGATTTTCCGCCATTTCAGCTTCTGCAACAACAAACAAAACACTACAGTGTTACCAATAGTAACAAACGAAACTTTTGAGAGCTTCTCAACATACGTCCAAAATAATTAGCTTGCTATCTCTAATAGGTTTTGTTTTACAGGCAGTTGAAGTTGTCTATTTCTTTTGTAGTAACCCTATATATATATATATATATATATATATATATATATATATATATATATATAAACAGAAGAAAATCAGAAGCAGAGATAATAGACCCGACCATCCGCTTTGAACTGAATAAAGACCAACCTCAACAATTTCATCTGGAAAAACAGAAAATATATGAGCCCACCATACCATATTTTAAAGAAAATTATAATCTCACAAAAATAACAATAGTAGGCCTATTTTTTGAATCTCGAGGAACAATTACAAATATGTTTGTAAAATGGAGAGCAAAATATAAAATTAACAGAAGTGTGAAACAAGCAATCACGGAAAACATCATAAAACATTCCGTAGCCATTTTTCGAAATCATTTATATGGTTTGAATAGAACGTAAAATGTATTATAGTTTATAAATCACTTTATTTTTGTAGTTTTTTTTCTCTTTTATTGTTATAGCTTTTATTGTTGCACATCTTTTATAATCTGCTATAATTTGTTCTCATCGCTTAATTTTATATAACTATTATAACGTATGATAAAATATTTTTTGTGATACTCACTTATAACATGTTTTGTTAAAAACCTCTAAATGTATATTGTTCTGTGTCACTTGGCAAATTCATTTATGAGTCAGACTAATAAATAAATAAAAAAAAAATATAAAGGCATTTTAGAAACAGCTCCGTTTGTGTGTATGTCTGTGAATACAATAACTCAAAAACGAAAACAACAAAATAAAATGTATATCTTGAATTTTCTGGGAATAGCCTCTGAAGAGGAAAATTCTGGATGAATTTTACGGAATTTTGTATAACTACTAAAAGGTAAGAGACGCACAAAATCTTACTGCAAAAAAAAAAAAAAAAAAAAAAAAAAAAATATATATATAGCACATTAAAACACATAAGTTATTTATATACTTTTTTCGTGGAGTTGATCGTTTTTAAGATAATCTTTGATATAGGTTTCAGCTTTAACAAATCTGCTGTGTCCCATTCACATGACTTTCTCTACCTCTCTGCAACAAATTATTGTTAAAAAGCTTATGGTTCAATTTGCTTCATGCCAATCGAGAAAAAAATTAGCCCAAATTAATAGTCTTATTACTTGCTTTCTTGTAAGCAGTAGGGAAATAAGGGAGTACTATAGGTTAAACTAATAATCAAAAGCTGGTTGCTATGTTCCTTTGTTTGTATGGACAGGAGTTGACAAATTCCTGTATGAGAAAAAAAAAAAACACAAAAAAAAAACACACACACACATACACACACACACGCGCGCGCGCGCGCGCGGACCTTTTAGTGAAAATTATTTTTTTGGATACAGGGGAGCCTAAAACACCTATTTCAGGTGAAATCTCGATATCGAATTTTTGGGTGGAGTGCAATACCTTCTCTAAACACTATGTAAATAGTGCGTATAGAGAAAGTAAAAACTTACACTTTTCTCATACAGGAATTTGTCAACTCCTGTCCATACAAACAAAGGAACTTCAGCCACATAGCAACCAGCTTTTGACTATCACTTTAAGCTATAGTACTCCCTTATATCGCTTCTACTTACAAGGAAGCAAGCAATAAGACTATTTCTGCTAATTGTTTGTCGATTAGCATGAAGTAAATACAAGCATAAGCTTTTTAACAATAATTTAGAGAAAGTCATGTGAGATATTTTAAACGTCTAAGTCACCCTTGTAATTCCGAAGCCATCACATAGCGACATGCTCTTTAACATTTCTATCACTTTAGCTTACTGTATTTTCCTATATTTGCATCGAAAGGTTTAAATGTTTAACGAAAGTTTATATCGATTAACAATCCGTTAATAAAAGAATAAACTTTTGTAAGATATACCTGGTAGAAACTGAGTGGAGAAAGTCATATGAAAACAGCACGTCAGAGGTGTTTTCTGCCATAGCTGTACGGTAATTAACTTCTGTTTTGTGCTTGTTTTTTCGCGTCTGCGGAAAGTTGGTAATTAGCCTTCGTTTGTTTTGTAAAGTACTCTGTAATGAACATTTGCCAGTATATAAACTTGCCTCAGTTCTATTTTCAAGTCGTCGGTAGCGAGCGCTGGTGTAAATAATGTTTCATAGAATGCTGTAGGAGAGGTTGTTAGCAGGAAAAATGTCTTCATCACACGCCCCTCCGTCATATTGCATTTCCGCTTGGCAGTTAAATGTCAAACAGCAAAGTACCACGCTTGCATACAGTGTTGCCAACCGCATCATTCCATTTCTTTCTAAAATTCTGTAGATAAATCTGACAGTCACAATAATTTCTATAGATATATTTGTTAAATAAAACTGTAGTTTTTAAGCCTTACATTAATTTATTTGTCTCAAAGATCAATACGGCGTAGTTTGATGACCCCATTTACAAGAAGCCTTCAATTAGTCGTTAGAAAAAGAATAGAAAAACAAATTATTTTTGGTAGATGTTTACTTTCTCTACACGTACTATGTACCTAGTGTATAGAGAAGGTATTGTAATGCACCCAAAATTCGATACCGAGATTTCACCGGAAATACATGTTTTGGGTCCTCCTGAAACCAGAAAAAGCTTTTTTTTTTGGTAAAAGGTTGGTGTTTGTGTGTCTGTGGGGTATAGCTCAAAAACTAAAAGGCCGTTAAATACCGAACTTGGTATTTAAATCCAGTATCTTCCAAGGATTAGACACGAAGATTTTCAAGAAAATCCCCCTAACCCCAACTAGCCTTTACATGGAAAGTTTTTCGAAAAGTTTTATTTTCTAAGAAATGGCTCTAACGATTTTTATTAAAATATCGTATATTAAAGATATTTACCTGACAAATAAAATCTATATTTTGAATTTTCTGGGAATGGCCTCTAAAGATTACTTTATTCTGGATGAATTTTACGGAATTTTACATAACTGCTAAACCGTAAGAGATGGACAAAAACTTACCACACAAAGTGTAGAGCACGTTAAAACTCACAATATATGTTACATACATTTTTTTTTTTTTTCGTTGAATAGATCGTTTTTCAGATATTCCTTGTTTTTGGTTTCAGCTTTAAAAAACTAGTTTTCTCAACTCCTGTCCACAGAAACAAAGGAACTTCAGTCACATAGTAAACAGCTTTTGACTCTCACTTTAACCTATAGTACTCGCTTATTTCACTTCTACTTACAAGGAAGCAAGTAATAAGACTATTTCTGCTAATTTTTTTCTCGATTAGCATGAAGTAAATGAAAGAAATAGCTTACTAACAATAATTTGTTACAGAGATGTAGAGCAAGTCATCTGAATGGCACACAGATTTTTTTCATTTAATGTAGTTAACACTTAATAAATTGCATTGTCAATACACTGAACTGCATTCCATAATAGAATTTCTAAGCAATGAATTTATTAATAGAGTAGAAAACTAAGGTAACTGCTAGAGTATGCAATAATAACCCACACCTATGCCCCTACCAGTACTGCGCTTTGGAAGCGTTGGCAATATTTTTTGCACGTAAGCGTACAATAAGACAACTGACTGGTTGCACTTTTATCTCCGTTAGCATTTCTTTTGTTCTGCTGTATTTACTGTAATGGTTATATTAAATATAACCTTGGTGTTCCTAGAAGCTAGGTGCATGGCTTTTTGAGCTAACAGTTTGACCCATGTTTTTGGTTTTACATAATGAAGGTGTTTTGTAGGGCGGGCAAGTGACCTCATTGGTGTTTTTACAACAGTTCTAGGAAGGAAACCCACAGTTACTGGCGTCTTGCAAGCATTCTCAGGCATTTCCGTTCCACTTTTCACATCTATAACAGTGTATAAGTCGTCGTTTCTATATGACTGTGTAATATAGGTTGAGAAAGTATTGCACTCCATCCAAAAATTCAGCTTCCACAAACTATTGCTGCAATAACTTATTACTTTTTCTACACGTACTATGTACATAGTGTGTAGAGAAGGTATTGTATTGCACCCAAAAATTCCATACCGAGATTTCACCGGAAATACACTTCATGATCCCCTGTATAAAAAAAAAAAAAAAAGATCCGAGTATCTGTAAACAGGATACTAACTCAAAAACGAAGAGCTAAAATATACAATTTGTTACATTTTTTTTTTTTTTTCGTGGAGTAAGTCGTTTTTGATATATTCCTCGATTTTAGTTTACAGGAATTTGTCAACTCCTGTCCATACAAACAAAGGAACTTCAGTCACATAGCAACCAGCTTTTGACTATCACTTTAACCTATGGTACTCCCTTATTTCGCTTCTACTTACAAGGAAGCAAGTAATAAAGCTATTTCTGCTAGATTTTCTTGATTAGCATGAAGTAAATAGAAGCATGCAATAATTTGTTGCAGAGATTTTAGAGAAAGAAATGTGAATGGAACACATCACATTGTTTACTCTGTTTCGTTATCAAAAAATAAACCACTTTTGTTTAAACCATTTTCTTGTACAGGGTTCTGGTGTAGACAATTGAACATTGATGAAAGTCAGATACACAGTATCACAACTGCACCGGTATTGTACAGACAAGATGAAGGCGCGCATACGAAATGCTTGTGGCAGTATTGGAAGAGACATGCTTTTACGGACACAACAATCGTTTGTTCACAGAGCTGTAAAATGCATTGAGGTAGAAGGACAACATTTTGAGCACTTATTACACTAAGTGTACGATGGTTTTTGAATCAGGTGGTATAAAAACATACATTTCTGGTGAAATCTCGGTGCCGTAGTACTTTTTCTACACATACTCTGTACATTGTATAGAGAAGGCAGGTATTCCACACAAAAATTCGATACCGAGATTCCAACGGAAATATATGTTTTGAGGTCCCCTGAATCCAAAAACAATTTATAAAAATGTCTGTCTGTGTATGTCTGTGAGCATCATAGCTCAACAATCATAAGCCCATTAAATACCAAACTTGGTATTTAGATTCAGTATCTTCCAAGGATACGACACCAGGATTTTAGAGAAAATCCCTCCATCTGCAACTACCTTTCACATGGAAACATTTTCGAAAATTTGCATCTTCTCAAAAATGGCTCTAACAATTTTGATTAAAATATTGTGTATTAAAGATATTTACCTGACAAATAAAATGTATATCTTGAATTTTCTGGGAATAGCCTCTGAAGACATCTTTATTCTAGACGAGTTTTACAGAATTTTGCATAACTAGTAAACTGTAAGAGAGAGACACAAAAACTTGCTGAATAGAAAATGTAAAGCTCGTTAAAGCATACAATTTATGGTATATACATTTTTTCGTGGTGTTGATCGTTTTTTTACTTTCTCTAGTCCCATATGTACAACGTACATAGGGATAGAGAAGTATTGTATTCCACCCAAAAATTCGATACCGAGATTTCACCGGAAATACATGTTTTAGGAAACCCTGTATCCAAAAAAAAAAGCATTTTGAGAAAAAAGGCCGTGTATGTGTGTCCGTTAGTCTGTGAACACGATTACTCAAAAACGAAAAGTAGCTAAAATACCAAACTTGGTATTTATGTTTAGTATCTTCCAGGGATGCGACATGAAGATTTTGAGAAAAATCTCCCCACCCCAAACTACCCTTTACATGGAACTTTTTTCGAAAATTTTGATTTCCTTAAAAATGGCTCTAACAATTTTGATTAAAATATCGTATATTAAAGATATTTACCTAACAAATAAAATGTATATCTTAAATTTTCTGGGAATACCTTCTGAAGACCTGTTTATTTTGGATGAATGTTGCTTAATTTGGCATAACTAGTAAACCGTAAGAGATAGACAAAAACTTACTATACAGAAAATGTAGGTCTTGTTAAAACACACAGGTTATGTCATATACATTTTTCTCGTGGAGCTTACCGTTTTAGAGGTATTCATTGTTGTTAGTTTCAGTTGTGAAGTACTTAAAACTTTTCTCACACGGGAGTGTCCGTTTTTTTTTTTTTTTTTTTTTTTTTTTTTTTTTTTTTTTTTTTTTTGTTTTGTTTTGTTCTACTCCTGGCCAAGAAAAGAAGCGATTTGTAATGACAATCGCATAACGACAGCTTTTAAAACATTTGACTATTGGTTTAGCCTAGTGCATTCCCTTATTTTGTTCCTACTTATACGGAACTAAATGATAAGAACATTGTGCTAATGAGTACCACGATTAGCAAGGTGCAGAAAGAAGATGAATCTCATGTATGAAGCTAGAGAAAGTCATGTGAGTGTAACACATCAGATTTTTACTTTCTGTATACGCACTATGTACATAGTGTATAGAGAAAGTATTGCACTCCACCCAAAAAGTCGATACCTAGATTTCACGGATATATATTTTAGGGTGCCCTTTATCTAAAAAAAGCATTTCGCAAAAAGGTCCGTGTGAGTGTCCGTGTGTCTGTGAACACGATAACTCAAAAACGAAAAGTCAGTAAAATACCAAACTTGGTATTTAAGTTTAGTATATTCCAGGGATGCGACACGAAGCTTTTGAAAAAGAATCCCCCCATCTCCAACTACCCTTTACATGGAAGTTTTTTCGAAAATGTTGATATTCTCAAAAACGGCTCTAACGATTTTTATTAAAATTTCGTACATCAAAGATATTTACACACAAATAAAGTGTATATCTTGAATTTTCTGGGAATAGCCTCTGAAGACTACCTTATTCTAGAAGAATTTTATGGATTTTTGCTAACTGCTAAACCGTAAGAGATGGAGAAAAACTTACAACACAAAAAAAGTACAACACCTTAAAACGCACAATTTATCTCATATACCTTTTTTTCGTGGAGTTGATTGTTTTTGACACATTCCTTGTTTTTGTTTTCAGCTATGAAAAACTTATACTTTTCTCATACAGGAATGTGTCAACTCCTGTCCATACAAACAAAGAAACTTCAGTGACATAGCAAACAGCTATTGATTATTAGTTTAGCCTGTAGCACTACCTTATTTCCCTTCTGCTAACAAGGAAGTAAGTAATAAGACTATGCTAATTTTTTTTCTCCATTAGCATGAAGTAAATAGAAGTATACACTTTTTAACAATAATAATTTGTTACAGAGAGGTAGAGAAAGTCATGTGAATGGAACACATCAAATTTTTATATATTCTTTGTTATTGGTTTCAGTTTCAAAAACTTATACTTTTTTGATATAGGAATTTGTCAATTCCTGTCCATACAAAAAAAAAAAAAAAGAACTTCGTCATATAGCAACCAGTTTTTGACTATCGCTTTATCTTAATATATACATTTGTATACTGTACATACGTGCTGGGGAACGTAAAATGACAGCACAATCTGAAACTTCAGTGTGACATTAACATATTCCGATTCCCATAACCTAATTTGGAATTATTTCTCGACTGGAAAGAAATGTTTCAAATTTTGGCATCTGGTGAAAGATTGTCCTAGGAGATTTCAGTACCATTAATGCGGAGCATCTGAAATACAATTAATCATATTGCATTCTCTATTAGGGACGAGCGCGGCTAATAAAAGAAGACGAACGTTACACGGAGAACTTTTACGCCCACTACACACGATAATGAATCTACATCATTATAAAGTGACCACATGCAGATTGTGACCCAGCAGGTATCGTTAGCAGCAGACTTAATGTGGTTAAACGACCATCTTGATCTGACCTCTGGCTAATAACAGCTCTTTGCTATACTTACATCCAACAGCAAGAAAATCTTCTCTGTCGTTTACCTAAGAAATTTATAAAAGCATTACAAACAAACAAAAATTTGACGTGTTCCATTCACAGGACTTTCTCTACATCTCTGCAGAAAATTGTTAAAAAGCTCATGCTTCTATTTACTTCATGCTAATCGAGAAAAAATTAGCAGAAATAGTCTTATTACTTGCTTCCTTGTAAGTAGAAGCGAAATAAGGGAGTATCATAGGTTAAAGTGATAGTCAAAAGCTGGTTACTATGTGACTGAAGTTCCTTTGTTTGTATGAACAGGAGTTGACAAATTCCTGTATGAGAAAAGTATATATAAGGTTTTCAATGCTGAAACCAAAAACAAAGAATATCTCAAAAATGATCAATACTGCAAAAAATGTATATAACATAAATTGTGTGTTTTAACGTACCCTACATTTTTTGTGTGGTAATTTTTGTCTATCTCTTACACTTTTGCAGTTATGCAAAATTCCTTAAAATTCATCCAGAATAAAGTAGTCTTCAGAGCCTATTCCCAGAAAATTCAAGATATAAATTTTATTTCTCAGGTAAGTATATTTAATATACGATATTTAAAAAAATCGTTAGAGCCACTTTTGAAAAAATCAAAATTTTCGAAATTTGTTCCATGTAAAGGGTAGTTGGGGGTGGGGGATTCTTTAAAATCTTCTGTCGGACCCTTGGAAGATACCAAACTAAAATACTAAGTTTGGAATTTAACAGTCTTTTCGATTTTGAGCTATGCTGTCTACACACACACACACACACACACACACACACACACACACACACACAAACATATATTTTCGGTGGAATCTCGGTATCGAATTTTGGGTGCATTACAATACCTTCTCTGTACACTATCTACATAGTACGTATAGAGAAAGTAAAAAGTCCAATAGCACTTTCTTCTTCAATCAGGCGATTTCGAAAAAAATAACTTTTTTTTTTGTTCCAGTTTGAATGTGTAATTCCACAGGAATGTACGAAGATAATAGTTTGTTACTTTTAAGATGCGTAGAGTAACGTATTTCTGACATTAGTTTCGCTAGGAATTATGGGAGATCACACAGAGTTTCGAAATAGTTAACGAATTAAAATAATTAACGCAATATTCCGAAAAGCTTTTACACACGTGAATTAGCGCGGCAACTTTGCATTGAGTTTGCTCAGAGATCTGAGCCGGCTTCTGGATGTAAACACGTATGTCGCTTGCAAACACGACGCAGGGTGTGTAATTTTAGGGAGATAACGAATGCAACTGGCGTGTTTATGTACTGACCTAGTGCAAATGTCTCCCACACAATCTGCAGCGTTGCCAGCTTGTCTGTCTCTTGTTTTCGACAAAACTAAAATATCTCTGTATAAAATGGTGAGAGACAAAAACGTAAGATACAAATGTGTTCCAAATACCGAGATCTATCACTGGTTAAACTTAATGTAATGACTTCCCTTCTACCCATTATACATAGATGTTTTTAAGGTTTCCTTGATCGCTCTCAGTGGTGTAATGATTACCATAATAACTTCATATACCCAAGGTCGCGGGTTCAAAGGACGATGGAATTTTTCAGGCGTAAAAATTCGTAGCATGGCTTCCTTCGGAAGGGAAGTAAAGCCAATGGTCCCGTATCGTAGACTTACGGCACGTATAAGAACCTCAAACCTGATAGAGAGGCCTCTGAGTAAAATTAACGGTCTTTAGCGGCCAGTATAGAATGGGACGCTGAGAATCACAGCAGTTAAAGAGCGTCCATAAATAACATGTCATTTTCATTTCTTTAAGGTTTCCTGAAACTAAATAAGCATTTTTACTTTCTCTATTCCGATCATAGTACATAGTGCATAGTTGAATTCCACCCAAAAATTCAATACCGATATTTGGCCGGAAGTATGTGTTTAGAGGTATCCTGAACTCAAATAATCTGATGTGTTCCAATCACAGTAGGTTAAAGCGATAGTCAATTGTTTTAAAACCTGTTGCTAAGTGGTTGAAATCCCTTTCTTTGCATTGCCTGGACTTGACAAATTCCCATTTTAAAAACTTATTTTAAAACTATTAACAAGAAGTGTCTTAAAATACGTTCGACGCTACAAGAAAAGCTTCATCACACAAATTAACAAATTATTAGTGTTTTTTAACGAGTTCTACTTTTTTTATTATTACTATTTTAGAATAAACTTTTGCATATATCTTACGGTTTACCAGTTATGTAGAACTCAGCAAATTTGATCCAGAATAAAGAGATCTTCAGAGGCTATTCACGTATTTTAATCAAAATCGTTAGAGCTATTTCTGAGAACATTAACATTTTCGAAAATGTTTCCAGGTGAAGCTGGGGGTTTTCCTCAAATCATTGAGTCGCATCCTAGGGAAGTACAAAACATAAATATCATGTTCAGAGACACACACGGACCTTTTTCTAAAAATGATTTGTTTGGACAAAGGGAAAACCTGTATTTTGCAGTGAAATCTCGGTATCGAATTTTGGGTGGAATGCAATACCTTCTCCATACACTAAGTGCATAGTACGTGAGGAGAAAGTAAAAATTAGTTTTCATAAAAATAATTTGCTGAAGAGACGTAGGTAAGTGAAACTCATATGAACAAATTTCACTTTATCTAGCTAAGTTTACAAAATATTTACTATTTTAGAGCGATAAACATATGCAATATTTATTTTTTGGCGAAGCAGATTGAAGCTACAAGCGTTATATATCAGGAAGCGGTCACTTTGCTTTGATCTGAGCGAGAGAAAAAACATGCAAACGAGCAACCAACAGCGAAAAGATTGGCCAAGCATCTAAACATTTAACACAAGTGGGTTATGACAGAACGTAAAACTGATATGTGAATTACAATTAATCTTTTGGCTCTCATCTCTTCGTATTATTATGATATATGTATCAGAGAGACAGCTGGTCACACATGCCTTCCCATAAACGTCTTCAGGAATGTGTTTTTGTGTTCGACGCCAGTGGAAATACTACGTCATGCATTTGGCAACACAATCTGTAAAATCTCTCTACCAATGCCAAATTCACGTATTTCATTACATATTATAATATTTAAAAACAATGTACATCTCTATAATAAATTGTTTTTTAAAGCTTATGCTTCTATTTACATCATGCTAATAGAGAAAAAATTAGCAGAAATAGTCTTATTACTTGCTTCCTTGTAAGTAGAAGCGAAATAAGGGAGTAGCATAGGTTAAAGTGATAGCCAAAAGCTGGTTGCTATGTGACTGATATTCCTTTGTTTGCATGGATAGGGGTTGAGAAATTCCTGTAAGAGTAAAGTAAAACTCTTTCAAAACTGAAACTAAAAACAAGGAATATCTCAAAACGATCAACTCAATGAAAAAAATGTATATAACATAAATTATTGTTTTAATTTGCTCTATATTTTTTGTGTGGTACGTTTTTGTCCATCTCTTACGGTTTAGCACTTATGCTAAATTCCGTAATATTCATCGAGAATAAAGTATTCCTCAGAGGCTATTCCCAGAAAATTCAAGATATACATATAATTTGTCAGGTAAATATCTTTAATATACGATATTTTAATCAAAATCGTTAGAGCCATTTTTGAGAAAATCAAAATTTTCGAAAAAAGGTTCATGTAAAGGGTAGTTGGGGGGTATATTGTTGAAAATCTTCGTGTAGCATCCTTGGAAGATACCAAACTTGAATACCAAGTTTGGTGTTTAACGGTCTTTTCGTTTTTGAGCTATGCTTTCCACAGCCACACAGACACACACACACACACACGCACACGGGCCTTTTGCCAAAAATGCTTTTTTTGGATTCAGGGGGATCCAAAACATGTATTTCCGGTGAAATCTTGGAATCGAATTTTTGGGTGCAATACTAAACTTTCTCTATACACTATGTACATAGTACGTGTAGAGAAAGTAAAAATTAGGTCTGAAAAAGATCTCGGCAACATGGGCACCGCGTTTGCTCTCAATGAACAATAAACGCAATCGTGTGATCGATTCGCAAGCTGGTTTTCCACTTTTCCGTCGCAATCCTGAGGAGTTTCTGCGTCGATACATAGCTGTGGATGAAACATGGATACACCACTACACTTCAGAGACAAAAGTATAATCACAACAGTGGGTTTTTACGGCTCCGAAGAAGGTAAAGACGGTGCAATTTGCAAACAAGATGACGACCGCGCGTTTTTTTTTTTTTTCGGATGTACGGGGAATCATCTATATTGATTACTTGCAGAAAGGAAGAACGATAAATGAAGAGTGTTATGCATCGTATTACATCGGTTGAAATCAGAAATCGAGAAAAGACGCCTTCATTTGGCAAAGAAAAAGGTTCTCTTCCATCAAGATATTGCATGGGTGTATACTTGCGCAGTATCGAAGGTTCGAATTACTACATCTACCGTATTCACCAGATTTGGCCCCCAGTGACTTTTTTATTTCCGAATTTGAAAAAGCGGCTCGGTGAATTCACGTCTAACGAAGAGGTCATCTCCCATTTTGAGGGCTTTCCAAAATCCTACTTTTAGGAAGGCCGAAAAGTTGGAAAAAATCTGAGAAATATGTATCGAGTCAAAAACTGATTATGTTGAAAAATAACAATAAAATCTACCCAAAAGATGTTTTTGCTAAGGACTTATCGAACGCCCTTCGTAAAATCATTTTTAGTTTTACCACTCACATAGTAGTTACAGCACCCAACAATTCTACACAGATGTCATTGTCAATATGTTTCACAGCCCCCAAAACAGAACAATATTGTGTTCCATTCACATGACCTACTATACCTATTCTGTAGCAAAATATTCCTGAAAAAGCTTATTCCGGTATCTACTTCTTGCTGTTCCAGATAAACATCAGAGCTACTCGTATTACTTGGTTCCTTGTCGCCGTCCGTGGTTACCTCTAACACCCAAGGTTTCTGGTTCAATCCCAGCGGGGGGAGCCTGGCTTCCTTCGGAAGGGAAGTAACGCTATGTAATGTTTATTTGTACGTAAAGCACCCAATACCTTGAAAGGAGGAGGCAAAATTGTCCGCCATTTCGCGTCCGCAAGTCGCAATTTCGTCTACAGTGCCATCTGTGGGCGGCGAGCCATTGCGTATAGTGGAGAACTCACGAACTAGCAATACAGATCCAACCATGGAAACATCCACGATATTCCTTGCATTAGCTTCAATTTTAAAATACTTAAAACTTTTATGAACTCCTGGCCACACAAAAAGATTTCAATCCCATAGCAACCACATTTTAAAACATTTTAACAATAATTTGTTACAGAGATGTAGAGAAAGTCATGCGAATGGAACACATCAGATATTTTTATATTTACATAGTACATTATAGGTACTCAGTTTTGTAATCACTTTAGACTTCCAGGTCAGCCCAGAGTAGAGCTTATATTTAAAACTCTTCCAAGTTCCTCATTTCTGAAAAATCAACAGTTTTCTTCTCTTTCCGCTTTGTCGAAAGAAATCTTCGCTTTTTTCAAAGTAGTTAGAACTTTTTTGCGCCGAATATAAAGAACTGAATGTAGATAGAAGTTTGTATGTATCTTCTGGTTTACATGAACACGCTTTCAAGTTGCCAGTTAATTTTCACATAAAACTTCTGGAAATATTAGAAACATTTTATATCGCCAGAGAAATGTACGACATGGTGGAATGGTGCCTTTTTTTAAATCCTTCCCTTCCGTCCCTCCCCGCTCCTAGCTAATGAAAACGAACATAAAACTTCTCTCTAGAGGTGCATTATCATAATAGCCATTCTCATAATGCACCCGTACTGAAAACAACACTAAAAAAAAAAAAGAGGGAAGAAGAGCGCAGGTTTGTTCTTTCATCGGAATCTGCCAGTAAAGTACAGTCGGTTACACTCGCGTGCAAAAAACTGTCTGTAATATTGGGTTGGTGTTAAGCTGGTACAGACTCATTCCTGCCACATTAAAGGATCCATCCCCCGCTCCTTAATCTGTAGAACAGCCTTCTTCAATATGCACGAGGAGCAAATCGTAGCAATTCAATACATTCCGCACGCCGCTATGCGACGTAATGGAGTGTTTTGTAAACACAAGGACCGTATTAAGTGACATTGTCTTCAAAGAAAGAGAGAAACACAAAGAAAGATTTGAAAGAAGGACAAAGAAATGAGAAAGAAGAATAAAGAGAAAAGGAAAATTAAAGAGAAACAAATAACGAGAAAAAAACCTTATGTGTTCTATTCACATGACTTTCTCTACATATCTGTAACAAATTATTGTTAAAAAGCTTATGCTTTTATTTACTTCATGCTAATAGAGAAAAAATTAGCAGAAATAGTCTTATTAGTAAGTAGAAGCGAAAGTCCTTGTAAGTAGAAGTGAAATAAGGGAGTACCATAGGTTAAAGTGATAGTCAATAGCTGGTTGCTATGTGACCTAAGTTCCTTTGTTTTTATGGACAGGAAAAAAAAAAATATAAAATGTTCAAAGCTGAACCCAAAAACAAGGAATATCTAAAAAACGATCAGCTCCACGCAAAAATGTATACAGCATAAATAACATGTCTCTTAAAGTGCTCTATATTTTTTGTGTGGTAAGCTTTTGTCCATCTCTTACGGTTTAGCAGCTATGCAAAATTCCCTTAAATTGATCCAGAATAAAGTAGTCTTCAGAGGCTATTCCCAGAAAATTCAAGATATCCATTTAATGTGTCAGGTAAATATCCTTAATGTACGATATTTTAATCAAAATCGTTAGAGCCATTTCTAAGAAAATCAAAATTTTTGAAAAAAATTCTATGTAAAGGGTAGTTGGGGGTGGGGTGATTTTCTTGAAAATCTTCGTGTCGCATCCTTGGAGAATACCAAACTTAAATACCAAGTTTGGTATTCAACTGTCTTTTCATTTTTGAGCTATGCTGTCCACAGACACACATACACACACGGACCTTTTTCTGAAAATGTTTTGTTTTTGTTTCAGGGGAGCCCAAAACATGTATTTCCGGTGAAAACTCGTTATTGAATTTTTGGTTGGAGTACAGTATCTTCTCTATACACTATATATAGTACGTGTAGAGAAAGTAAAAATGGAAAGAAATAAAGAATGAGAGAGAAGCAAAAGAGAAAGAAAGAACAATGAGAGAAAGATAAAGAAAGATATAGAGATAAAGAAGGAAGGAGAGAGAGGGAGAGAGAAAGATATAGAAAGAGATAGAGAAGAAAGAGCAGGATATAGCAAAAAAGAGAAAAAACAGAGAACGAGAGAGAAACAAAGACAAATGAAGAGTAAAAAAAGCAAAGAATGAGAGAAAGAAGAGAGAGATAGAAAGAAACCGGTAATAAAAGAAAAAAAAGAAAGAGGTAAAGAGAGAAAGAAGAGTAGAAAAGAGTAACAAAGAAAGAATGAATGAAAAAGAAGGAAGAGAAAGGAGAGCTAGAAACAAACAGAAAGAATGAAAGAAACAAAAGAAACGAAGAACAAAAACAAAGAAAGAAATAGAAATGAGGAATTTTCATTTAGATACGTTTAAGTATTAGAAACTTTAAACCATTAACTAGGAATATCTCGCCAATGTATAACCCGAGAAAAATTGCGTATGACAAAAATGTTTAGTTTTAATGACATCTACATTTTTGGTATTAAAATGTTATCTATCTTTTATGGTTTACAGAATTCATCCAGAATGAAAGCTTTCAGATGCTGTTCCAAGAAAATCAATATATAAATGTATTTTTTATATAAAAGTCAACTACGGTATTTTAATCAAAATCGTTAGGTTTTTTTTTTTTTAAAATAAAATCAAAGTGTCAAAATGTTTCCATGTCAAAAGTAGTTTGATATGCGGGGATTTTCTTGAAAAATCTTCCTGTCGGATCCTTACAATTTTGGTATTTAACCGACTTTTCGTTTTTGATTTTGAATTCCCGAGTACACACGCATCACATTTGCGGTGAAATCTGGACTTCGATTTGAGTGAAACACAATACATTCTCTACCTATTACGTGTAGAGAAAGTAAAACAACTCATTAGTATACTTTATCTCACAGGATTTGTTAATGGAAAATGTTTAAACTCCAGCATGGAATTACTAGGAAATCGCTTCAAAAGATTAAGGGCAAAAACAGGCTCCACCAGATTTACTTTTGAAGAGCTGCTACCATATTTGGTTGCAATAATGCCGCAGTTTGTGTCACCTTCGCAATTCCTTTCGTAGAAAAACACACTGCGAAAAAGAGCTGGATTTTTGTGAGCATTTACATGTTCCACATTCTGTAAAACGAGTTGGTAAATGCCGGAAGATAAGGAATTTTTAATGTTACCTCAACCGAGCGAGGTCACACCGCGGTAAAAATTCAAACAAACAACTAGAAACATCTCGGACATTATTCCACAGAAAAAAAAAAAAAAATCTGACACGTTCCGTTTACATGACTTTCTCTACCCGTTCTACTAACAAACTATTCTTACAAAAGAGATTCTTTATCTACATCATACTTATCGGGAAAGGCATTAGCCGAACTGGTCTCATTACTTATTCTTTTAAAGTGGAAGGAAAATGTGACTAAAACGATAGTGATATCTTTTAAGAGCTGATTACTATGTGAACAACTGAGGCTCGGTTCGCTTTACGCATACTCGACATGCGTCTTCTCAGGGTAAGGGAAAACCCCGAAAAAAACCTCACCCTAGGCGAGATTCGAACTTGCGACCTTTTGCGACCACACTACCCAGGCGGACTAGTTTAAACGTGAAGCCAATAACAAGGAATATCTAGGTGACAATCAACTCCATAACAAAAATCTGATGTGTAGCATTCACATGACTTTCTCTACATCCCTGTAACAAATTATTGTTAGTAAGCTTATCTTTTATTTTTTGATACTAATCGAGAAAAATTAGCAGAAATAGTCTTATTACTTGCACCCTTGTAAGTAGAACCGAAATAAGGGAGTACCATAAGTTAAAGTGATAGTCAAACGCTGGTTGCTATGTCACTGAACTTCCTTTGTTTGTATGGACAGCAATTGGCAAATTCCTGTATGAGAAAAGTTTAAGTTTTTCATAGCAGAAACCAAAAACAAGGAAAGTCTCAAAAACGATGAACTACACGAAAAAAATGTATATAACATGAATTGTGTGCTTTAACGCGCTCTACATTTTTCGTGTAGTAAGTTTTTGTCCATCTCTTACGGTTTAGCGGTTATTTAAAAGTCCGTAAAATGTATGCAGAATAAAGTAGTCTTCAGAGGCTATTCCCAGAAAATTCAAAATATATATTTTATTTGTCAGGTACATCTCTTTAATATATGATATTTTAATCAAAATCGTTACAGCCATTTTTGGGAAATTAAAAATTTTCGAAAGAAGTTCCATGCAAAGGGTAATTTGGGGTGGGTGGATTTTTCTCAAAATCTTCGTGTCGCATCCCTGGAAGATACTAAACTTAAATACTAAATTTGGTATTTCAGTGAGTTATCGTGTTCACAGACACACGGACTCACGGACGTTTTTGTGAAAATCCTTTTTTTTAGATAAAGGAGACCCTAAAACATATATTTCCGGTGAAATCTCGGTATCGAATTTTTTGGTGGAGTGCAATACCTTCTCTATACACTATGTACATAGTAAGTATAGAGAAAGTAAAAATGAATATCACATAGTTTGTGTGTGTTAAACGCGAGCTGCAGTTTTTGTCTGTCTGTCTCTTTCTTACGATTTACGATTTAAAATCCAGAAAAAGTCATCCAGAATAAAGAGGTCTCCAGAGACTAACCTCAGAAATTTCAGGATATACATTTTGTCACATGAATATTTGTAATATATGGCATTTTAATCTAAATTAAAATCTTCCGAGACTTTTTTCCGTGAAAAGGGAGTTTCGCCTGGGGGAATTTCTTGAAAATATTCATGTTCCATCCCTGGAAGACATTAAACTTAAAATACCAAGTTTGGTGTTTAACAGACTTTCCGTTTTTGAGCTATGCTGTCCACAGACATACATTCACATGGACATTTTTTCCTGCCCATACAAAAGAACTTCAAGAAATAAGAGTATTTCTGCTAATTTTGACTTTCTCTACACGTACTATATACAATGTATAGAGGGAAGTATAATGATTTGTGTGGAAAAAATAAGTATCTGTGTGATTTTTAAGTGATATGTTTTTGGGTATGTTTTTTAAGTGATATGTTTTTGGGAAGTGAATGATTTTGTGGTAAAGAGAAGAGGTATGTGTGGCAAATGGAGGGATATAGTTTTGTGAAGTAAAATTATTTGTGCGGAAAAGAGAATTTTACTGCACCAAAACATTCGATACCGACATTTCACCGGAAATATATGTTTTCAGACCCCCCTGAATCCAAAAAAAAAAAAAAAAACATTTTTAGAAAAACGTACGTGTGTCTGTCTGTCTGTGTATATATATGTGTTTACCTGTGGGGAGCTTAGCTCAAAAACGAAAAGATCGTTAGATACCAAACTTGGTATTTAAGTTTGCTATCTTCCAAGGATGCGACACGAAGATTTTCAAGAAAATCCCCCCACCCCAAACTACCCTTTACGTGGAAAAAGTTTAAACAAAATTGATTTTCTTAAAAATGGCTCTAGTGATTTTTATTAAATTATCGTATATTAAAGATATTACCTGACAAATTAAATGTATATCTTGGATTTTCTGGGAATAGCCTCTAAAGAGTACTTTATTCTGGATAACTTTTACGGAATTTTGTATAACTGCTAAACGGTAAGAGCTGGAGAAAAAGTTATCACACAAAAAACGTAGAGCACATTAAAACACACAATTTATGTCATATACATTTTTGTTCGGATATTCCTCGTTTTTTGTTTCAGCCATGAAAAGCGTATGCTTTTCTCAAACAGATTATGTCAACTCCTGTCCATACAAACAAAGGAACTTCAGTCACATAGCAACCAGCTTTTGGCTTTCACTTTAACCTAGTGGTACTCCCTTATTTCGCTTCTACTTACAAGGAAGCAAGTAATAAGACTATTTCTGATAATTTTTTTTTTTTTTTCCGTTTAGCATGAAGTAAATAGAAGCATAAGCGTCTTAATAATAGTTTGATGTAGAGAAAGTCATGTGAATGGAACACATCATTTTTTTGCTTTATTTCTCAACATAATCTGCAGAAAGTCTAATACATTTGTCCTATAGGTGTTCTAATTGAATTAAACCATCTCTGTAGTGCGATTTATCAAGGTCCTCAAAATAGCTGTTAACCACATCAATGACCTCCTCTTTGCTGAGAAATCTTCGCCCTCCAAGAACTTTTTTGACGTTTGGGAACAGGTGGTAGTCACTGGGTGCTAGATCTGGCGAGTAGGTTGGATGTTCAAGCAATTCCAACTTTAATTCGCACATTTTTCCCATTGCAATGACTGAACGATGGGCCGGAGCATTGTCGTGATGAAACAAGATTTTTGTTTTTTGTTTATCAAACGAGGTCTTTTTGTTTTCATCTCTTCACTCAAATGTAGAAGTACGCTTGCGTAGTAGTCACCAGTGATACTTTTACTCCTTTCCAAGTAATCAATAGATATACTTCCCTGCGCATCCCAGAAAACACTTGCCATAGCCTTGTTAGCTGACAAAATTGACTATACCTTTTTTGGAGTTGCTTCACTTGGCGCAATCCACTGCTTACTGTGATTTACTTTCTGGAGTATAGTGATACATCCAAGTTTCAGCCATGGTAACAAGCAGTCTCAAAAATTCCCTGGGTAAAGCTCCACATTCTTAACAGAGACAGTTTTTCTTTGCAACTTTTGATCAGGTGTCAACAAACGCGTCACCCATCTTGCACAGACCTTGTTAAAGCCCAAAGCATTACTTAAAATATTACCTGCACGTTGTTTCGATATGTTTACAGCCTCTGCTATCTCAAACAACTTTAATCTGCGGTCTTCCAGTACTAAACGATGAATTTTTTCAATGATCTCTGGAGTTGTCACTTCTACAGGGCGTCCAGGGCGAGGCTCATCACTAGTGCTCGTACGTCCCATTTTAAACTCTACAACCCACCTTTTAATCATTGAATATGAAGGGGCAGAATCTTTCAATGCACTGTCCATTTATTCCTTGATTTCTTTAGGCATTAAGCCTTTCAAATGGAAGTATTTAATCACTGCTCGTTTTTCCAAATACTCCATTTTCGTGAAAATTCTAAAGTTGTCTTGTTTAAAATGCTGTCATTCGAAAACTAAACAAGCTATTGGCCTGTAACTATGGATACAAGCTAGTCTAGAGTTAATGTATACGATGCTATCGTTTAACTGGCCTAGTGGCGCCATATCTTTGTGAGGACCGGGACTTATCAGTCGACTCTAGTAGTTAGAAGTATTTAAATGATGGGATTCTTGAACATTCGGCCGGTTCGCTTTCTTCTTGAAGCAAAGAGCGATCTTTTAAAAGAGAATGTGCTAGACACTTCGCTACCTGCGAAGGGCTGACAAATCCTCAGCTAGTAGCCTTCTAGTGTCACAATTATAGTTCCAGTATTTGACGCCCGGCTCAAGCATTTGGGAAAATGTTGCAAATGCACATGCGCTGTCAGACAGTAACTTTACCTACCCTGTCGGTTTTTGACGGGCTCTCCCGGAGTTTCCCGAAGTCAATGAATTTATTTTTTAAGTACCTATTAAATAGAAATTCACATTTTAAAGTCCCAATAATTACTACATTACATTGTGAAGTAATATTTCAGTTGTCTTTAGAAAATGTTTTCCCACCAAGGAGCTTGTTACATTACAACTTTATTACGCCATGTATTTTGACTTTTCAAGATTGAGAAACGAGCTAGAGTTTGTCTACTCCGACGACCAGTTCTTGTCTTGAAGTGTAACTGAAGTTACCAAACTGTTTGTGGAAAGTAATATTCAAAGTGTGTTACCGGAAACTGTTTACCTTACCTGTAACAAGTTGTAGTGTTGAGAGAAGCTTCTCTTGCTTCAACTGAGTGAAGTCTTACTTAACGAGCTCAATGGCACAGGACACAGCTACAGCTTTAGCGACGGGTCTATTCGACATGGTACGATGACGTCATCAAGCGATATACCAGCTTGAAGGTTCGACGTGTTGATCTACTTTACAAGTTCAGACAGTACAGTTGTATCATGGAATTAAAAGTTATTTATAAGGGAGATATAAATTATATTAAGACGGGACAAATATGCATTTGAAATGTTGTCAAACACGTCGAAAAGTGAAAAGACGCCCTTTGCCAATGTGCACGGGTTGGCAAGCGACCCAGTTAGACATGTACCATTACTGGAGAGACTCGAAAAAACGGGGATGAGAGGGTTCATCGTCCGGTGGTGGACAGGACAAAATACAAACGTGGGATTCTTGCTGGTCGAGAGAAACGACTTCACTTGCTATGGGAGACGCGATGAGCTAAGACTTGCTTTTTGATTCGGCGGTGTATGTACATGGTAGAGATAACACTTCATCAAGTTACAAGCCACAGTAATGGAAGTACTCGGAGCTTTCAATTAGTCCTAATAAAATTCAAGAAATTACACTCGTAGCATCAAAAAAGTTCGTATTTAGTAATCACTGTCCCTTACACAGTTAAAGTTTCAGCTATATCCGTCACGAGATTTCGTTGCCATAGGCGATTGAATCAACAATCTTATGGTTATTTAGAAACATGGAAAAAAACGAGTTTCGTGCAGTGATTAAACGCTTCTATTGCAAAAGCTTAACACCGAAAGTGATAAAAGCCAAATTGGCTGAAGCTCATGACAAATCTGCTCCTGTGTTTGTATCAATTTACAAGTGGATACATGAATTTATCAGAAATTATTCCTTGAAATTCAAGACCTATATTTTATTTCCTATTCTGTTATTCTTGCAGCTAATACATGTTTTTACTTTCTCTGCACGTACTGTGTACATAGTGTATAGAGAAGGTATTGTAATGCACCCAAAAATTCGATAACTAGATTTTACCGGAAATAATTTTTTGAGATCCCCTGAATCCAAAAACTTATTTTTTAGAACACTGTTGGTGTGTGTATGTATTTCTGTGGAAAGCATAGCTCAAAAACAAAAGCCCTTTAAATACCAAACTTAGTATTTAACTAAATGCCATCCTTTACATGGACAAAATTTCAAAACTTTTCATTTTCTCAAAAATGGATATTTTGATTAAAAGCTTTTATTTTAAAGATATTTATATGGCAAATAAAAATGCATATCTTCAATTTTCAGGGAATAGCCTCTGAACATTACTTTATTCTGGAAGAATTTTGCATAACCGGCAAACCGTTAAGAGATAAACAAAAACTTATCACGCAAAAAATGTAGAGCTCGTTAAAACACACAATTTATGTTTCATACCTTTTTTTTCTCGAGGACTTGACCATTTTTGAGGTATCCCTTGTTATTAGTTTCAGCTTAAAATACTTATACTTTTCTCATAGAGGAACTCGTCAACTCCTGTCCAAACAAAGGAACTTCAGTCACATAGCTTTTGACTATCACTTTAACCTATGGTACTCCCTTATTTCGCTTCTACTTATACAAGGAAGCAAGTAATAAGAATATTTCTGTTGAGTTTTCTCGAATAGCAGGAAGTAAATAGAAATACTTTTTTTAACAATAATTTGATGTCGAGGAAGTCATGTTTCTTGTTTCTTTTGATATACAAATGAGTTTGGTCAATCAAAACAGCTGAATTCCAAAGAAACCCATCACGTAGAAGAATTGCTAAATGCTCTTTGTGTGTAAGACTGCGAATTGAAACGAATGCTGGAAGGAGCATTAAATTCTGTAATTTTGACGTGACCTGAAGAAGGATGTTAATGGAATTGTCTTGGCTGGAATATGACGGTGATAAAGCGCCATTTGTCAGGATTACGTTCGGAAAGAGGTATGAAGAATGGGACAGAGCTTAGCAAGGGCCCCAGGTACTGGGACTATATCTCTGGACCACATTCCCATCACGTCCCTGCAGGGATCTGTACCCGGCTACGCAAACTCAGGCTTCACTTTGGTTCCCACGTCAAAATTAGGTGCGTTCGCTACATTCCCACCACTTTCTTCTGTCAAATAGTATAATTTCTCTATCTATAGCGTGTTGATCGATAAACTTTACAGAAATACGAGGGACGTTCAATATATCCTTAGGAAAAGATAAAAAAACAAATTACTTTTGGTAACTTTTTACTTTCTCTATACGCACCATGTACATAGTGTATACGGAAGCTATTGCACTCCACCCAAAAATTCGATACCGAGATTTCACCGGAAATATATGTTTTAAGATCCCCAATATCCAAAAAAAAGCATTTTCACAAAAAGGTCCGTGTGTGTGTGTTTGTCTGTGTTTATGAACACGATAACTCAAAAACGAAAAGTCGGTAAAATACCAAACTTGGTATTTAAGTTTAGTATCTTCCAGGGATACGACACGAAGGTTTTAAGAAAAATCCCCCACCCCCAACTACCCTTTAAATGGAACTTTTTTTCGAAAATTTTGATTTTCTCAAAAATGGCTCTTAACGATTTTGATTTAACATTTCGGATATTAAACATACTTACCCGACAAATAAAATGTATATCTTGAATTTTCTGGGAATAGCCTCTGAAGAGTAGTTTATTCTGGATGAATTTTACCGAATTTTGTATAACTGCTAAACCGTAAGAGATGGACAAAAGCTTACTACACAAAAAATGTAGAGCACGTTAAAACACACAATTTTTGTCAGCTACATTTTTTTCGTGGAGTTCGTCGTTTTTGAGACATTCTTTATTTTTGGTTTCTACTATGAAAAACTTTTATTTTTCTCATACAGGAACTTGTCAACTCCGATCCATACAAATAAAGGAACTTCATTGACATAGCAACCAGCTTTTGACTATCACTTTAAGCTATGGTACTCCCTTATTTCGCTTCTACTTGCATGGAAGCAAGTAATAAGACTGTTTCTGCTAATTTTTTCTGATTAGCATAAAGTAAATAGAAGTATAAGCTTTTTAAGAATAATTTGTTGCAGGGATATGGAGATAGTCATGTGAATGGTACACATCAGATTTTTTATTTGTATTCTTCAACATAATCTCCTTTTAGCTCGACACACTTCTCCCTGCGTTTCCCCAACTGTTTTAAGCCTTCCAAATAGTACGATTTCGGAAGGTACTAAAACTTGACATGGCCTCTTCGTTTGACTTAAATCGTTCGTTTTCCGCCGAGCAACATTTTTAAGTCTGAAATTAAAAAAAATAATAATAATAAAAAAACTCATTTGGGACCAAATCTGGTGAATATGGTGGATGTTGTAGCAACTCCTACCGAAATTCTAAAAGTTTCGCCATCGAAACTGCTAAGGTGTGCAGCCTTGCATTGTCTGGATGGAAGAGAATATGTTTCTTTGCCAGATGAGGGCATTTTTTCTTGATTTCTTTGTTCAACCGGTGCAATAGCGATGCACAATGTTCTCTATTTATCGTTCTTCCTTTCTGCAAATAATCACTTTAGAGAATTCCGCGTGCATCCCAAAAAACTGAGGCCGTCATCTTGTCTGCAGATTTCACCACCTTTGCCCGCTTCGGAACCGGTTCGCCTTTAAAACCCCACTATTACAACTACACTTTTGTCCCTGCAGTGTAGTAGTGTATCCATGTTTCATCCACGGTTATGTATCGACGTAGAAACACATCAGAATTGCGACGGAAAAGTGCCAAACCAGCTTCCGAATCGATGACGTGATTGCGTTTATTCTCCATTGAGAGCAAAGACCCAAACCATCTTACCGAGACCTTTGTCAGTACTAACTTTTAGAGCAAAATTGGGAACACTGTACCTTGTGATATATCTGTGGCCTCTGCTATTTCGCGAACTTTGATTCTTCGATCACTCAAAACCATATCCTGGATTTTGTCAACCATTTCGGAGGAAGTCACTTCTACTGGACGTCTGGAATGATGTTCATCATTTTTGGATATACGGCCACGTTTAAATTCATTTACCGATTGTAAATTGTTGCAAACGCAGGAGCAGATGTGCCATGAACTTCTCCAACTCGGCTTTTATCTCTTTCGGTGTTAAGTCTTTTAAATAGAAGTGTTTAATCACAGCACGAAACATGTTTTCCCTCCATATTTCTAAAGAAACACAATATTGTTGATTGAATCGCCTATAGCAACGAAACCACGTGATGCATATAGTTGAAAATTTAATTGCCATTTTTTCGATGCTACGCGAGCAATTTCTTGGATTTTCTAAAGATCTATTGAACGCTTCTCGTAAGAAAACCTCTCCTTATTTAACTAGTCCTCTACACAACTATTCTACCCATTATTAAGACGTGGTAGGTGAAAATGTAGGAGGTAAAATGTTTCAAGTATTTTTACATTCTCTACACGTACTATGTACATAGGTATAGAGAAGGTATTGTATTACACCCAAAAATTCGACACCGAGATTTCACCGGAAATACATGTTTTGAGACCTTCCGAAAAAAACATTTTTAGAAAAATGTCTGTGTCTGTGGACAGCACAGCTCAAAAACGAAAATACCATTAGAAACAAAACTTAGTATTATCTTCCAAGGATGCAACATGAATATTTTCAAGAATCGGCTCCCTCGTAGAACATGTTTCGAAAATTTTGATTTTCTCAAAAATGGCTGCAACGATTTTATTAAAATACCGAACGTTTAAGATAGTTTATGACAAATGCAATCAATATTCTGTAAATAGCCTTTGAAGACTTCATTCTGGTAGATTTTTATATAACTGGCAAACCGTAAAAGAAACACAAAAACAAAAATGTAGATCTCATTAAAAATTATGTTATATGCAATTTTTATTTTTTACTTTCTTTACACGTATTATGTACAGAGTGTATAGAGGAAGTATTGTATTCCACCCAAAAATTCGATGCCGAGATTTCACCGGAAATTCATGTTTTAGGTCCCGCTAAATCCAAAAAACAAAAACAAAAAACAAAAAAAAAACATTTTTACAAAAGAGTCCGTGTATGTGTTTTGTATGTGTATGCACATGTGCATGTGTGGGTGTGGGTGTGGATAGTGTATCTCAAAAACGAATAGACAGTTAAATACCAAACTTGGTATTTAGGTCTGGTATCTTCCAAGGATGTGACACGATTTCAAGAAACTCCTCCCACCACAAAGTACACTTTACATGGGAAATTTTTTGAAAATTTTGAATTTCTATAAAATGCCTCTATAGATTTTGATTAAAATCCCGTATATTACAGATATTTACACCCCAAATAATATGTATATCTTGAATTATCTGTGAATAGCCTCTGAAGACTACTTTATTCTGGATGAATTTTACGGAATTTTGTATAACTACTATACCGTAAGAGATGAAAAAAAAAAAACTTACCACACAAAAAATGTGGAGCCCTTTAGTGGAAATAATGATTTTTGAGATATTCCTTGGCTTTGGTTTCAGCTTTGAAAAAATCATACTTTACTCATAATGAATTTGTCAACTCCTGTCCATACAAACAAAGGAACATCAGTCACACAGCAACCAGCTTTTGACTATCACTTTAACCTATGCTACTCCCTTATTTCGCTTCTACTTGCAAGGAAGCAAGTAATGAGACTATTCCTGCTAATTTTTCCTCGATTAGCATGAAGTAAATAGAAGCATAATCTTTTTAACAATAATTTGTAGCAGAGATGTAGAGGAAGTCATGTGAGTGTAACATATAAGATTTTTTTAAAATATTGCTCATAAATTTAACGGATTTTACACTACCAGGCAAGAAGGCATTGCTTTTCTTGAAACGTTTGCTTTGTACTAACTTGTGGTGTATTTTTAGTCGATAATTGCGTGATATCATTTTAAAACAATGTTGCATATCTTGCTGTCGATCTAGAATGCACACTTGCATGAGGTTCCTATGCATGTCAGAGAGTATAGTTAAGTGAAACATAATTGCTGATACTCTGTGACATATAACTGACAGCTACATGGAACTGGTTCTGCAATAAGTGCTTTATAGTTATTATAAACAGGTTCAACTGTCTGGGTGATTCAAGGCAATCCCAATATTCAGCTCAGTTGTTACAAAGTAATGCAGGTGTAATACTCTGAAAAAAAAAAACAACTGTTACAGTCACATGACTTTCTCTAACTTCATTAGAGATTTTACAAACTATGCGTTCGAAAGCTGAATAAATTCTCTATAGTACAACAATTTCACAGAAATAGTTTTTATTACGTGCTTCCTTGTTAGTAGAGGCGAAATAAGGGAGTACCGTAGGTTAAGGTGATAATCAAAAGCAGGTTGCTATGTGACTGAAGTTCTTTTGTTTATATGTATGGACAGAAGTTGACAAATTCGCATATGAGAAAAGAATAAGAGTTTTAAAGCTGAAACTAATAACAAGGAATATCTCAAAAACGATCCACTCTATGAAAAAAAAAATGTGTATAACATAAATTGTGTGTTTTAGCGAACTCTACATTTTCTCTTACGGTTTGCGAGATATACAAAATTCCGTAAAATTCATTCAGAATAAAGTAGTCTTCAGAGGCTGTTTCTAGAACATTCAAGATATACATTTTATTTGCCATATAACCATCTTTAATATACAATATTTTAATCAAAATCGTTAGTCATTTTTTAGAAAATGTTAAATTTTTGTATATTTTCTATGTAAAGTGTAGTTGGGGATGGCGAGATTTTCTTGAAAATTGTCGTGTCGAATTCTTCGAAGATACTGAACGTAAATATCAAGTTTGGTATTTTATGGTATGCTGGCCACAGACGGACACACACAAACTTTTTTCTAAAAATGCTTTTTGGTATTAAGGAGCCTCAAAGCATATTCCCGCTGAAATCTCGTATAAAAATTTTGGATGCAATACAATACCTTCTCTATACACTATGTAGATAGTACGTGCAGAGAAAGTAAAAATGAATAAATGTATCTTGAATTTCTTGGGTATAACCCTTCATTCTGAATGGTTTTGGGCAACTGATATACCGTAACTAATATACAAAGCGTTAGTACAATAAATAAATTTCGCTAAAACACACAATTTATGTGCTTTTACATTTTTGTTGTAGAGCTAACCATTTCCAAGATATTCCTTGTTATTGGTTTCAATTTTAGAATACTTACATTTTTCTCAAGGAGGAAGTCCTCCGTGTTTCATTTGTTTTACTCCTAGACACGTAAAAAGAATATTTCATTGACAAATCCATAGCGACAGCTTTTAAAACATTTGACTGTCAAGTTAGCCTTGTGTATTCCCTCATTTTCCTTCTATTTATAAGAATATCCTGGTAACTTTATCTTGATTAGCATGAAGTAGAAAGAAGAATAAATTCTAGTAAGAGGAATCTGTGGAGCAGGTGTGAATAGATCTTATCAGATTTTTCTGAAGGCGATAGTTTGAATTAACCCTACATTACCTGAATTATTTTGTTACATAGCCCGCTCTTCCTCTAATTCATATACCGGATTTTATATCCCTTACAACGGCACTACAACTGAAGCGATTTGATTAGCCGTGATCGTTAGTGCGATACAAAATGGACTGGACATCAATTCAAAGCTGAACGTTGCGAGTTCTAGTCCCAGCAACTGACTGGATGGGGAGGGCCCAAGTAAAATAACTGGTGTGATGGCACACTTGCATGCTGACGGGGTTACATTTAACAATCGCATAACGACAACTTTTAAAATATTGGACTATCGCTTTAGCATAGTGTATTCCAAGTTTAACTTATAAGGAAGAACATTCTACTTAGCATGAAGTACAGAGAAGAATAATCTATAAATTTGTTTCTACGAGGCCCGTTTTTTTTTTTTTTTTAACCTCTGATAGGCTATAAATAAAAGACAAGTTCATAGAAAACAATTATTTTATTTCTAAAAGTTTTATACACTTATGTTTACTTTTCAATATAATCACGAAAAGATTGAGACATTTATCGTACCTGTGCACAAGCTTTGCATTACCCGCTTCAAAAAATGTTGCCACCAATAATTTCAAACGACGTTGGTTTGAAGATCTTGGTTGGTTTGAAAGTGCTGCCCTCCTAGCCACGTCTTCTGTTCAGGGAGAAGGTGAAAGTCACTGCGTGCCAGGTCAGAACTGTACGGCGGATGATCGAATATGTCCCATTGAAATTGTTCAAGGAGCCGATGGGTTGTGTGGACGAGCGTTGTCATGGATCAACACAATTCCTGAAGTCAGCATTCCTCTTCGTTTGTTTTGAATGGCTCTCCGCAAACGACGTACAGCTGCAATGATAGTGGTTCCGGGCTGCATCACTGGCGGCAACATTTTTTGAAGCGGGTATTGCAAAGCTTGTGCACAGGTACGATAAATGTTTAAATCTTTTCGGCGATATGTAACCATAAGTGTACAAAACGTTTAGTAATAAAATAATTGTTTTCTATGAACTTGTCTTTTATTTATAGCCTAATGGAGGTTGAAATAAAAGGTCCTCGTATAATAGTTGAAGCAGCTCATGTGAATGTAGCATTAATATATTTTAAGCCGCTACTGTTAAGATTATATTTGTTCCTGAATGTGTTGTTTATAATATTTATGAAATATGTTTGTGGAATGACCTACCGTTGCAGGACGACGAATATCTGTATAGTGCGAAAGAGAGAGAAAGAAATGTATTATTGTCCCTCTTTTGTTGCAGGGGCGTACTTAATTTTTGTCCGCCTCCCACACGGCATTCTCTCAACAGCGCCACCTGCGTCCGCTCAATATGGGTTCGCAGTCGTGAAAATAAAAGAGAAGCGTATATCACGCGTTCCAACTCTGGCATCAGCATCTGTTCCATGATGCATTATACAGAATCTCCATATCGCTACGACACATGTCTTTCCGCTAAAGTGGACGACAAACTGAGAAAGGTGTGACGTAAATTCTTATTTTCTCTACCTTTATATCCCAACCAATGTCCACATTTCATCAGAAATACATCTTCTAAGGTCCTCGAAACACAAGAGACTGATGTGTTAACTTGACACGACTTTTTACTTTCTCTACACATACTATGTACATAGTGTATAGTATTGCACTCCACCCAAAAGTTCGATACCGGAAATATATGTTTTAGGGTCACCTTTATCCAAAAACAGCATTTTCAGAAAAGGGTCCGTGTGTGTGTGTGTGTGTGTGTGTGTGTGTGTGTGTGTGTGTGTGTGTGTGTGTGTGTGTCCGTGAATAGGATAACTCAAAAACGAAAAGTCGATAAAATACCAAACTTGGTATTTAAGTTTAGTATCTTCCAGGAATACGACACGAAGATTTTGAGAAAAATCCCCCCACCCCAAACTACCCTTTACATGAAACTTTTTTCGAAAATGTTTATTTTCTCAAAATGACTAAGGATTTTGATTAAAATATCGTATATTAAAGATATTTTCCTGACAAATAAAATATACTTATATCTTGAATTTTCTGAGAATAGCCTCTGAAGACTACCTTATACTGGATCAATTTTACAGAAGAGATGGACAAAAACTTGCCACACAATTTATGTTATATACACTTTTTTCGTGGAGTTGGTCGTTCTTGAGCTATTCCTTGTTTTTTGTTTCTGCTTTGAGAAACTTATACTTCTCTCATACAGGAATTTGTCAACTCCTATCCATACAAACAAAGGAACTTCAGTGACATAGCAACCACCTTTGACCATCACTTTAACCTATGGCACTCCCTTATTTCACTTCTGCTTACAAGGAAGCAAGCAATAAGACTATTTCTGCTAACTTTTTCTTGTAAATAGAGGCATAAGCTTTTTAACAATCATTTGTTACCGAGATGTAGAGAAAGTCATGTGAATTGAACACATCAGATTTTTACTTTCTGTACACGTATTATATACACAGTGTATGGAGGAAGTATTGCATTCCACCCAAAAATTCGATACCGGGATTTCCCCTCAAATGTATGTTTTGATGTCCCCTGAGTCCGAAAAAAAAACATTTTAGTTTCTCTATACACACTATGTACAGGGTGTGTATAGAGGAAGTATTTTTAGTTTTAAATTGTTTAATTTGTATAGCTCCCTATAATTTCAATAATTAATTATATCCGGGGCTTTGACTTATGAAATAGTTCGTATTACTGTAGGTTCAAAACGTATGGCTAATTAATTTTATATCACTAAACACACACACACACATGCACTCTCACATACATACTTCCAGACTCTGTGGGGGATAGGGAATAATTCTGGTTAAAGAAAAAATTCCCCGCCCCAGCCGAACCCGGGACCTCCAGGTGGGAAGTCAGCAGAGGAAGTATTGCATTCCACCCAAAAGTTCGATACCGAGATTTCACCGGAATTATAAGTTTTCCGGTCCCCTGATTCTGAAAAAATAATTTTTACCTTCTCTACATATATTACATACAGGAACATGAATAAAGGAAGTATTGTATTCCACCCAAAAGTTCGATACCGAGATTATACCGTAAATAGATGTTTTGGGACCTCCTCAATCAAAAAAAAAAAAAAAAAAGAAGGTTCCGCGTGTGTGTTGCTGTGGTAAACATAGCTCAAAAGCGAAAAGACCGTTAAATACCAAACTTGGTATTTAAGTTCAGTATCTTCCAAGAATGCAACACGATATTAAAAAAAAAAACGCAACCGCAACCCCAATACACCTTCACATGGAACATTTTTCGAAAATGTTTATTTTCGCAAAAATGGCTGTAATGATTTTGATTAAAACACCGCATATTAAAGATATTTCCATCACAAATTAAATGTATGTGTTGAATGTTCTAGGAATAGCTTCTGAAGACCTGTTCATTCTGGATGAACTTTGCACAACTGGTAAACTATAAGAGTTGGACAAAACTTTACTACTCAAAAAATGTAGATCTCGTTAAAACACAGAATTTATGTAAAGTACATTTCTTTTCGGGGAGTTGACCATTTCCAAGATATTCCTTGTTATTGGTTTCGGTTTTAAAATAACTTAACTTCTCTCACATGGGAATTATCAACTGCTGGCAAAGCAAAGAAACGGATTTCAACCACAAGGATTTTAAAAGATTTGAATGTCACTTTAGCCTAGTGTATTTGCTTATATTCTTTCTATTTAAAAGGACGCAAGTAATCTGCTAATGGATATGTAGAGTCAGACTGAAAAATATAATGCCATAGCCGGGATATCAATCACGGATCTCCCGGTTTCTAGCTAGTTACCCTATCACCGAGTTACCATGGCAACATCATCGCATTAAATTTCCCAACTGATTCGCATGTTGCCATGGTAGCTCAGTGCTAGAGCAGCCGGCTAGAGACCGGGAGATCCGTGGTTCAAATCCCGGCTATGGAATAGAATTTTTCAGTCTGACACTTCTTGTTTTGAAGATCTTCGTTGGTTTGACAGTGCTGCCCTCCTAGCCACGTCTTCAGTCACGGAAAAGGTGAAAGTCGCTGTGTACCACGTCAGGACTGTACCGCGGATTTTCGAAAATGTCCCATTGAAATTGTTCAAGGAGCCGATGGGTTGTGCCAGCACTGTGTGGACGAGCGTTGTCATGGATCAACACAATTCCTGAAGTCAGCATTCCTCTTCGTTTGTTTTGAATGGCTTTTTTTTTTTTTTTAAATACAGTTCCGGAGTCTGATCAGGACTCCGACACTGTATACCCTACTTTTTATTTACCTAATTTGTTTACTGTGATTACTGTATAATTACTGAGTTTCTGTTTTACTTTTTACACACATACACAAACATATAACACCCATGCCCAAGGTGGGACTCGAACCCACGATCCCCTGCGCTGCGAAACACCAAAGCGAGACGCTTTGGCGAGCGCGGCCATGGGGACCGGCGCTCTTCGCAAACGTCGTAAAGTACGAAGATCTTCAAAACAATGCTCATTCGAAATTATTGACGGCAACATTTTTTGAAGCGGGCATTGCAAAGCTTGTGCACAGGTACGATAAAATGTCTCAATATTTTCGGTGATTATGTTGAAAAGTAACCATAAGTGTACAAAACTTTTAGTAATAAAATAATTGTTTTATATGAACTTGTCTTTTATTTATAGCCTATCGGAGGTTGAAAAAAAAAAAAAAAAAAAAAAAAAAAAAAAAAAAAAAAAAAAAAAAAAGGCCCTCGTAGATAGAATAATAAGCTTTTTTACAATAATTTGTTTCGGAGATGTAGAGAAAATCATGAGAAGTCAGAGTTTTATAGAACCTACACTGAAAATGCTGAAAGTCTGTTTATATAAAAATAAAGGAAGAACTAATTTTCTGTTTCGATGTAGGCAACTTTTAATGAGCAATATTACTGCAAATATTCGGTTTTAAAGCAGCAGTTCTATAACAGCTTTTCTCTAAGTTTATCATCGCTAACTTGCTTTCATTTCAGCTGTAAAAACAGGCCCAGGAAATCTCATTGCCGAAGTGACAATGTTTTCAATAACCTCCTGTGGTTTTAATTTAATTTTTCGGAGAATTAAACCAGCGGAGAAGGTGATAACACCTTTCTCATTTCACGCTATTCAATTTGCCAATCGGCTTAAGGGAAATTCAGGGGAAAAGCCAGTAAAAGGTGTTTTAATTTTCCACTTTTGCAATGTGTCCTTTTCTGTCCGTTAAATGGGGCATTAAAACGATTTTATTTTTTCCTCTAGAGACTGTCGTGCTTTTAAAGCTTTTATCACCTAGGGAGTTTAACACTATAAGGACTATCACGCAAAACAAAACGAGTATGATCTTAGATTTTGATTTCACTTCCTAATACATGATAGGGTAAGTATTACAATCCACCGCCCCTCCAAATCTAATGTGTTCCATTTACATGATCTTCTCTACCTGTTCTGTAAGATTTTTCTTTCATCTTTTACATGCTAATAGAGATAAATATTAGAAGATATTAATTTTAACTGCTTTTTCACACAGGCCGGGTATAGCTTAAGAGTTGGATAAGCACTGGCTCGCCCGCCCGGTTAGTGTGGTGGTAGCGTCTCTGCTTGTATTCAACAGGTCGCGAGTTCGAATTTCGCTTAGGTTGAGTTATTCGGATAAGGTGTTTTTTTTTCTCAGAAGACGAATGTCAAGTAGCTTTAAGTTCCACGGACCCCGAGATCATTTGAGCAACATTGGCCAATTTCATGCATCGAGCTATATGACTAACCAGGTTAAAGGACGTTAAGCCGCCAAAAAAAAAAAAAAAAAAAAAAAAAATGTTCCATTCACATGACTTTCAATTAGTCTATTTACTACATCTAATTGACAAAAAAATTAGCAGAAATAGTCTTATTACTTGCTACTTTATACGTAGAAGGGAAATAAGGGAGTACCATTGGTTAAAGTGATAAGTCAAAATCTGGTTGCTATGTGACTGAAGTTCCTTTGTTGGTATGGACAGAAGTTGACAAATTCCTGTATGAGAAAAGTATGTTTATCAAAGCTGAAAACAAAAACAGGGAATATATTAAAAACGATCAACTCCACGAAAAATGTTTATATAACATAAATTGTATTTTTTAACGTGTTCTACAGTTTTTGTGTTTTAAGTTTTCGTCCATCTGTTACAGTTTAGCAGCTATGCAAAATTCCGTAAAATTCACCCAGAATAAAGTAGTCTTCAGCTGCTATTCCCATAAAATTCAAGATATAAATTTTATTTGGTAGGCAAATATCTTTAGTGTACGATATTTTAATCAAAATTGTTAGAGCCATTTTAACAAAATCAAAATTTTCGAATTTTTTTCCATGTAAAGGGTAGTTTGGGATGGAGGATTTTTTTTGCATAACTGGTAAACCGTAAGAGATACACAAAAACTTACCACACAAAACATTTATCACAAATTAAGACACACAGTTTATGTTATACATTTTCTTTTTTTTTTTGTGAAGTTGATCGTTTTTGAGATACTCCTTGTTTTTAGTTTCAGTTTTAAAAATCTTATACTTTTCTCATACAGGAATTTATCAACTCCTGTCCATACAAACAAAGGAGCTTCAGTCACATTACTTTCTCTACACATACTATGTAAGTAGTGTATATTCGATACCGAGGTTTCACCGGAATTATATTTTTTAGGGTCCCCTGAATCCAAGAGAAACATTTTCAGAAAAAGGTCCGCGTGTGTGTGTCAATGAACAAAATAACTCAAAAACGAACAGTCGGTAAAATACCAAACCTGGTATTTAAGATTAGTATCTTCTAGGGTTGCGACATGAAGATTTTGAGAAAAATCCCCCCACACCAAACTACACCTTACATGGAAATTTCAAAAATGTTTTTTTTCTAAAAAAATGGCTTAAATTTTCATTAAAATATCGTGTATTAAAGATATTTACCTGACAAATAAAATGTATATCTTGAATTTTCTGGGAATAGCCCCTGAAGACTACTTTATTCTGGATGGATTCTATGAAATTTTACATAATTGCTAAACCGTAAGAAATAGACAAAAACTTGCCACACAAAAATGTAGAGCACATTAAAACACACAATTTATGCCATATAAGACTTTATCGTGGAGTTGATCGCTTTTTAGATATTCCCTGATTTTGGTTTCAGCTTTGAAAAACTTATACTTTTTCATACAGGAATTTGTCAACTGCTGTCCATACAACAAAAGAACTTCAGTCACATAGCAACCAGCTTTTGACTATAACTTTAACCTATGGCACTCCCTTATTTCACTTCTACTTACAAGGGATGAATATGAAGAACACACTGTGAGTTAACAAATAAACCAAAAGTTGATATTGAGGTAACTTCTGGTAATGAACATAATATTGATACTCTGTTTATAATTGCTTTACGTAATTGCTTCTGCCTTTCTTGTTTTTTATTTCCCCACAATTTATTTTCGTGTTTGCCTTCGCTTTCAATTAACTACCAATTATATAACCTTGCAAGTCTAAATGACTTTAAATTAAGGCAAATGTTTACGTAACATGCGTGGAATTCAATTCCAACACAATTCATTGAAAACAATAAGGTACCTACGTACGTATAAACTAATACCAACTTTCAAATAACACGATACGGTCTGTAAACTAGCACGCTTAACGGGTTGCATATCTCTAGCCTGATAATCACACATTGGTATCCCAACCTCGTTACTTTTTACTTTCTCTACACGTACCATGTACATAGTTTATAGAGAAGGTATTGCATTCCACCCAAAAAATACCGAGATTTCAACATGTATGTTTTACGACTCCCTGTATCCAAAAAAAGAATTTTAAAAGCATAACTCAAAAACGAAAAGTCGGTAAAATACCAAACTTCGTATTTAAGTTTAGTATCTTCCAAGGATGCGACACGAAGATATCCAAGAAAATCCCCCACCCCTAACTACCCTTTACATGGAACATTTTTCGAAAATTTTGATTTTCTTAAAAATGGCTCCAACGATTTTGATTTAAAATATGGTATATTAAAGATATTTACCTCACAAATAATATGTATATCTTGAATTATCTAGGAATAGCCTCTGAAGAATACTTTATTCTGGATGAATTTTACGAAATTTTGCATAAGTGCTAAACCGTAAGAGATGGATAAAAATTAGCATACAAAAAATGTAGAGCACGTTAAATCACACAATTTATGTTAAATGCATTTTTTTTTTCGTGGAGTTAATCGTTTTTGAGATATTCCTTGCTTTTAGTTTCAGCTTTAAAAAACATACTTTTCTCATACAGGAATTTGTCAACTACTGTGCATACAAGTAAAGGAACTTTAGTCACCTAGCAACCTGCTTTTTTTTTTTTTTTTTTTTTTTTTTTTTTTTAAATTCAGAGGGTCTCAAAGCATGCATTTCCGTTGAAATCTCGGTATCAAATTTTTGGTGGGATACAATACCTTCTCTATGCACTATGCTCACAGGACGTGTAGATAAAGTAATAATAATAATATAATATTGAAACACGTGTATTAATTAACAAGGTTTGCGACAGAAATGAACCTCGTGGTATGCACCAGGAAGCAAATCACGTGATCACCAACCAGTTGATTGGTTAGCCTGCCCGGCGCTTGAGAACTCACCGAACCTGTTCTCAGATTAACTCCATCAATCAAAGATAGGTTCTGAAACATTAATATGGAAATAATATTGCTGCTCTGATCGATAATTCGGTTGCATTTGAAGTTAGCGACGCCCTTTTTCACACATGTGCCGTTTCACTTTGGATAGAAAGCCGATAGCAAGCGATGTCTGTATTGTAGAGGGTGTAGTCTTCGAGACTCCAGCCATTCTGTAGTTTAACACTATGGGAGAGCATTTTGGGGACCGATAGTGAGACACATGCGAGCACTAGTTGCATACTACCGAGTAGAGACCGACCTGCACTGTCGACTGCATGTAAACAACATGTAGTAACGCGTTGGGAAACGTGGCTCGACCCAGCAGTATACTATGCTGCACACAGGCGAGTAAAAAGTATGGAACAATGCCTGTAACTCTACGAAGTGATATTTTTACTTTCTCTAAACGTACTATGCACATAGTGTATACAGAAGGTATTGTATTGCATCCAAAAATTCCATAGCGAGATTTCAGAGGAAATATATGGTTTGGGACTCCTGAATAAAAAAAAAACACTTTTAGAAAAATGCCCCTGTGTATCTATCTGCTCTATGTGCATAACTCAAAAATGAAAAGACCGTTAAATACCAAACTTGCTATTTAAGTTTAGAATCTTTCAAGGATGCTACTCAAGATTTTCAGGAAAATCCCCCACCCACAACTACCCTTTACGTGGAACTTTTTTCTAAAATTTTGGTTTTCTCAAAAATGGCTATAACGATTTTGAAAAACATGTCATAAATTAAAGACATATGAAAAATAAAATGTATATCTTGAATTTTATGGAAATGGCCTCTGAAGAAAACTTTATTCTAGATGAATTTTACGAAATTTTGCCTAACTGCTAAACCGTTAGAAATGGGCAAAACTTGCCTCACAAAAAACTGAGAGCACGTTAAAACACATAATTTATGTTATACACATTTTGTTCGTGTAGTTGATCGTATACTTTTCTCTTACAGGAATGTGTCAACTCCTGTCCATACAAACAAAGGAACTTCAGTCACATAGCAACCAGTCACTTTAACCTATGGTACTCCCTTATTTCCTTCTACTTACAAGGAAGCAAGAAATAAGACTATTTCTGATAATTTGTTCTCGATTAGCGTGAAGTAAAAAGCAGCAAAGACTTTTTAACAACACAAACCTCCTTTTTCTAGAAATGCTTTTTTTTTGGATTCAGGATGCCCCGAAACATGTATTTCTGGTGAAATGACCATATCGAATTTTTGGATGCAATACAGCACCTTCTTTATAAAGTATGTACATAGTAGAAGAAATTCGAAAAATGTAATTTTCTCAAAAGTGACTAACGACTTTGATTGTTATATAATGTATACCTTAAATTTTCTGGGAATAGTCCCTGAATACCTCTTTATTCTGGATGATTTTTGCACTAACTGCCATAAGAGATAAAACAAAACCTTTCTCCAAACAATGTAGATGTTAACAGCACAATTTAAGTCCTATATTTTTCCTCTGGCAAAGAAACTGATTTTAATCACATGGCAACCAGATTTAGAAAATGACTAATGCTTCACCCTAGTGTGTTCCCTTTTAGTCACAAAGAAGCAACTAATATACAATTTTTGCTGATGTTTATCTCGATTAGCATATAAAAGAATAAGCGTTTCAAGAATTTTTTGCAGAGATGTAGAGAAAGTCATGTGAATGAAACACATCCTATTTTTGTATACAGTTAGATTAACTGAACGTGTAAAGTTTACGTAGAAAATAAATACCTTTACAATCAACCGGAATTAATCATTTTTCATGCCCGCGAGTGTACTTACAATAAAAACGACTTTTAATACTTTTTGGAATCTCCATTTGCAGTCCATCATATAGACTTTTACTTTCTCTACACGTACTATGTACATAATGTATAGATAAAGTATTTTATTGCACCCAATACTTCCATACCGAGATTTCACCGGAAATATGTTTTTGGTCGTCTGAATCCAAAACAAGCATTTTTAGAAAAAGGTCCGTGTGTGGGGGGTGGGTACCAGCATAGCTCAAAAACGAAAAATCCGTTAAATATCAAACTTGGTATTTAAATTTGCTGTCTTCCAAGGTTGCAACATGAAGATTTTCGAAAATGTTGATTTTCTCAAAAATGGTTCTAGCGATTTTAATTAAAATATCTTATATGAAAGATATTTACCTGACAAATAAAATGCATATCTTGAATTTTCTGGGAATAGCTTCTGAGGACTACTTTATTCTGGATGAATTTACTGAAATTTGCATAACTGGTAAACAGCAAGAGATGGACAAAAACTTACTGCACACAAAATTTAGATCACGTTAAAACGCATAACTTGTGTCATATTCATTTTTTTACATATTCATTGTTATTGGTTTCAGTTTTTAATGTTTCTCATACGGGAATTGATCAACTCCTTGCAACGTAAAGAAAGCCACATAACAACCAGATTTTAACTGTCGCTTTAGCCAAGTGTGTTCCTTTCTACTTACAAGAAACCATTTCTGCTAATGTTTATCTCGATTAGCATGAAGTGGATAGACGCATAAGCTTCTTTTAACAATTTGTTGCAAATATTTAGAGAAAGTCATGTGAATGGAACACATCAGAATTTTTTATATACAGTTTGCTTACCTGAAGGTGGAAACTTTACGTAGGAAATAAATACGTTTATTATCTAGCGGAATGAATCATTTTTATTCACGCACACGTACATGAAGATAATAATACCTTTTGGAATCTAAATTTGCAATTCTTCATATATAACTTTTTTAAAGATTAAAAATCTGATGTGTTCCATTCGCATGACTTTCTCTATATCTCTACAACAAATTACTGTTAAAAAGCTTAGGCTTCTATTTACTTCATGCTAATTGAGAAAACAGTAGCTTCCTTGTAAGTAGGAGAGATATAAGGGAGTACCATAGGTTAAAGTGATAGTCAAAAGTTGGTTGCTATGTCACTGAAGTTCCTTTGTTTGTACGCATAGGAGTTGACAAATTCCTATATGAGAAAAGTATGTTTTTCAAAGCTGAAACTAAAAACAAGTAATGTCTTAAAAACGACCAATTCCACGTAAAAATGTATATAAAATAAATTGTGTATTTTAATGTGCTCTACATTTTCTGTGTGGTAAGATTTTGCCCAGCTCTTACGGTTTAGCATTTATGCAAAAATCCGTAAAATTCATTCAGAATAAAGTAGTCTTAAGAGGTTATTGCCAGAAAATTCAAGATATACATTTTATTTGTCAAGCAAATATCTTAAATATATGAGCTGTTGGAGCCATTTTCTAAGAAAATCAAAATTTTCGAAATGTTTTCCAAGTAAAGGGTGGTTTGGGGTGTGGGGGATTTTCATGGGAAATCTTCGTGTCGCATCCTTGGTAGATACCAGACTTAGATACAAAGTTTGGCTTTTAATGGTCTTTTCATTTTTGAGTTATGCTGCTCACAGACACATACACACGGACATTTTTCTAGAGGTGCTTTTTTGGATTCAGGGGGTCTCAAACATATATTTCCGGTGAAATCTCCGTATCGAGTTTTTGGATGCACTACAACACCTCTATACACTATGTACATAGTACTTACAGGGAAAGTAAAAATTATTAAAAGTCTATATTTTGTCCTGAAACATGATGAAAACAAAATAACATCTGCATTGTTATAACGCAGTTGTTTTTTGCGTTCCCACTGGAAACAAAAGAACCAGCGACTGTTTTTTCGATGGGATTCTCTTACTTTTTACAGTGAAAGCTTTTTGTAGCGAATTGCCAGTAATTGGAAGCGCGTTTTGTATACAATTAAGTAAAATTGGTGTGTTATTAAGTGTGGTGAGCGGAAAACTGCAGGTGTGGCACAATTTCCTGTTTTGAAACCTGATATTTGTAGTTCAGCTATTGTCCGATAGTGGGAACCGCTTTCATCGACCTGGCCACGCAATTTGTCATTTACAATCCAGAAAATAATGATGCCTGGTTCTTGTAACTCCCAGGTTGGGCAGGTAAACAAACCTTCCTTACAGAACCCATCGACTCTACCTTCAGATAATTGTGTGTAATTTGAAAAGGCACAGTATGTAAAATATTATGTTGAAAATTACAGCAAAGTAACAGTGATATCTGACCTTATTCTGGGCGTTTGGTCTGAACACATCTCCAGGGCTTCACCAAATGATACAGGATTGTTTTGTTTTTACTTTCTCTACACATACTATGTACATAGTGTATAGAGAAAATATCGATTTCTACTAAAAAATTCAATACCGAGATTTCACCGGAAATATATGTTTTGGGACCTCCTGGACCTAAAAATAGCATTTTTAGAAAAATGTTCGTGCGTGTGTCTGTGGGCAGCATAGCTCAAACACGAAAAGTCCATTAAATACCAAACTACTATATTTAAGTTCAGTATCTTGCATGGATGCAACACAAAGATTTTCAAGAAAATATCCCCACGCACAACTACCCTTTACATGGAAAAAATTTCGAACATTTTGATTTTCTCAAAAATGGCTCTAATGATTATGATTAAAATCTCGTATGTTTAAGATATTTAGAAGACAAATTAAATATATATCTTCAATTTTCTGAGAATATCCTCAGAGATGTAGAGAAAGTGAATGGAAAACATTTATTACTTTCTCTACACGTATTATGTACATAGTGTATAGAGAAGGTATTGTAATGCACCCAAAATTTTGATACGCAGATTTCATCTGAAATATATGTTTTAAGTCTCTCTGAATCAAAAACAAATCACTTTTGGAAAAAGGTCCATGTGTAAGTGTGTGTGCCTTTGGACAGCATAGATCAAAAACGAAAAGACCGTTAAATATCAAACTTGGTTTGTTAAGTTTGGTATATTGCAAGGATGCGACACAAAGAGTTTCAAGAAATTCTCCCACCACTAAGTACCCTCTACATGGAACTTTTTTCGAAATTTTTGATTTTCTGAAAAATGGCTCTAACGATTTTGATTAAAATATTGTATATTAAAGGTATTTGCCTCATAAATAAAATTTATATCTTGATTTTTCTGGGAATAGCCTATGAACGCTACTTTATTCTGGATGCGTTTTACGGAATTTTGCATAACTACTAAACTGAAGGAGATGGACAAAAACTTACCACACAAAAAATGTAGAGCACGTTAAAACACTCAATTCATATGTTGTATACATTTTTGTTTGTTTGTGGAATTGATAATTTTTAGATACTCCTCTTTTAATGTTTCAGCTTTAAAAAGCATACTTTTCTCTTACAGGAATTTGTCAGTTCGTGTCCATACAAACAAAGAAACTTCAGTCACATAGCAGCCGGCTTTTGACTATCACTTTAACCTATGGCACTCCTTTATTTCGCTTCTACTTACAAATAAGCAAGTAATAAGACTATTTCTACTAATGTTTTCTCAATTAGCATGAAGTAAATAGAAGCAAAAGCTTTTTAACAGTAATTTGTTGCAGAGATGTAGAGAAAGTCATGTGAATGCATCAGATTTTTTTTTGGGTGAAATGGAAATTATTTGCTTGCGAAACAATCTTCACAGGTTTGTTCCCTTAATTTAAATAAACGTGAATTTATGAGTAGAAAAAGCCATTTGAGCGTTAACATGATCCTGTAGAAAGACAGCACATGTGAAGTAGTGAAGGCAGTTTTCTTTGTTAGGCACACATCATGTGTAATAATGAACATAATGCATATGTAAATATTGCGCTCATCTAGGCCACTGTGTGGGAGGGTGTGTCGAGGTGTTTTAAATTCACAACTGCAGCGCTGTTAATACTCTCTTTAGCCTTACGTTTATGACTGCCATTTTATAACAACAAAGCGGACTTGCTTGCGTAACCTCGTCTGGAAAACGCTGACGTACAAGCGGCGTGAAATACCATCAAAAAGTAAACACACGAAAATCTCGGTGTCGACTGATATCCTGAGTTCAAATCCCTTGGGGCAGACGATCTGACCGAGGTTTTTTCGTCGTTTACAAGGTAAATACAGCGTTGTGTATTTAATATCACGAGCCAAAGTATCACCTTAAGTGTAAAACAATAGAAAACCTGAGAATAGATGGCAATAGTGATTGTTCTGCCTTCTTTCCACAAATAAATAACGCACCTAGACTGGACAGCACCCTAACGTCATCTATCTGTAGCGGAGAAAACTAGTATGGTAAAAAAGGATGAATCCTCAATCTCTGGCTTCACTTCGCCATCTGATTACGGATGGTGAAAGCTATAGAATGTAAACTTCGAAATCTGGCTCTGCTTCACCATCTGATTACGGATGGTGAAATCAATAGGATAGAGGCCTCAATGTGGCTTTACTTCGCCATCTGAACTAAATAATAAGACCGTTTCTGTTCGATTAGCATGAAATGGATAGAAGAATAAGCTTATTAACAATTATTTGTTACAGAGATGTAGAGAAAGTCATGTGAATGCGACACAAGTTTTTACTATTCTTATTGGATATAAAGTAGTATAGAAACAAACAAACTCGAACATGCTTCGTCCTCGTGAATTAACAAAGCCGCGTAAAATACTGTAGGTCTGGTGAAAGGAGGTTGCTAGCGAAAGGCTTGGGTTCGACCATGAACGAGTAATTTTTTCGCCCCATTTGCCATATACGCTTTCCCCCATTTATTTTATCGCAACTATTCAACGTGCTCGTTTTACCTTTTACTTCTGTATTACTTTCTCTACACGTACTATGTGCATAGATTATAGACAAGGTATTCCACCCAAAAATTCCATAGCGAGATTTCGCCGGAAATACGTGTTTTGTGTCCCCCTGAATCCGAAAAAAGCATTTTCAGAAAAAAGGTCCGTATGTGTGTCTGTGAACAGCATAGCCCAAAAACGAAGATACCGTTAAATACCAAACTTGGCATTTAGGTTTGGTATCTTTCAAGGATGTGACATGAAGATTTTCAATAAAATTCCACCACCCTATACAATTCTTTGCATGGAAAAAATTTCCAAAATGTTGATTTTCTCAAAAATGACTATTTTCATAAAAATCTCTTATATTTAAGATATTTGCATGCCAAACAAATTGTTTATTTTGAATTTTGGGAACAGCCCCTAAAGACCTCTTTATCCTTGATGAATTTTGCTTAATTTTGCATAACTAGTAAAACGTAAGAAATAAACAAAAACTTACTACACAAAACATGTAGATATTTTTAAAAAATACCACTTATGTATACACATTGACCATATTCCTTGTTATTGGTTTCAGTTTTAAAATGCGTTTATCTTCTCACATACGGGAACTTGTGAAAGGATTTCATCCACATGGCAACCAGCTTTTAAAGCATTTGCTATCGTTTTAACCTAGTGGATATCCGTATTTTTCCTGCTATTTACAAGGAAGCAAGCAGTAATACCATTTTTGCTAATCGATTAGCATGAAGTCGATAGAAGAATAAGCGCTTAGTTACAGAGATGTAGAGAAAGTCATGTGAATGTAACACATCAGATGTTTACTTTCTCTAACCCCGTATGTACAATGTGCATAGGGATAGAGAAGATATGGTATTCCACTCAAAAATTGAATACCAAGTTTTCTCCGGAAATAAATGCTTTGGGACCACCTGAATCCAAAAAAATCATATTTGGAAAAATTTCCACGCGCGCGCGTGTCAACCTGTCTGTTTGTCGATCTGTCTGTCTATGGATAGCATAACCAACGAAAAGACGTTGAATACCAAACTTGCTATTTAAGTTCGGTATCTTTCAAGGATGCGACACGAAGATTTTCAACAAAATCCCCCCACCCCCAACTACCTTTCACATGGAACTTTACTCGCAACATTTGATTTTATCAAAAATGGCTCTAACGATTTTGATTAAAATGCCATATATTAAATATATTTATTTACCTGATAAATAAAATGTATATCTGAATTTTCTGTGAATAACCTCTGAAGACTACTTTACTCTGGATGAATTTAACGGAATGTTGCATAACTGCTAAACCGTAAGAGATGGACAAAAACTTACCACAAAAAAAATTTAGAGCACACTAAAACACACATTTCATGTTAGATACATTTTGTTTCGTGGAGTTGTTCGTTTTTGAGAGATTCCTTGTTTCTAGGTTCAGTGTTAAAAAAACGTATACTTTTCTCATTTTGGAATTCATCAACTCCTGTCCACACAAACAAAGGAACTTCAGAAACATAGCAACCAGCTTTTGACTGTCACTTTAACTTATGACACTCCCTTATTTCTACTTACAAGGAAGCAAGTAATAAGACTAACCGCTATTGTTTCTCGATTAGCATGCAGTAAATAGAAGCATAAGCTTTATAGCAATATTTTGTTGCAGTGATATAGAGAAAGTCATGTGAATGCAACACATCAGATTTTTATTTTCTCTACGCGTACTATATACTTTGAGTACGGAGGAAATATTGTATTCCACCCAAAAATTCTATACCGAGTTTTCACCGGAAATATACGTGGTATATATACACATATATATATATATATATATATATATATATATATATATATATATATATATGTGTGTGTGTGTATATGTATGTATATTTTAATATTTTATTTTTGACCTTCTGGCTATCACTTTAACGTATGATACTCCCTTATTTCGCTTCGACTTGCAAGGAAGCAAGTAATAAGACTGCTTATGCTGATTTTTTCTCGATTAGCATGAAGTAAATAGAAGCATAAGCTTTTTGACAATAACTTGTTGCATAGATCTAGAGAAAGTCATGTGATATTGTCATTTCAATAAACATACTTATTCATTCATTCATTCATTCATTCATCTTAGTCTAAAAATGCTTCTCGGTATCAAAATTTAGGTGGAATACAATACTTTCTCCGTGCTCAATGTATATAGTACGTGTAGAGAAAGTAAAAATCTGATGTATTCCATTCACATGACTTTCTCTACATCTCTACAACTAATTATTGTTAAAAAGCTTATTCTTCTATTTACTTCATGCTAATCGAGATAAACATTAGCAGAAACGGTCTTATTACTTGCTTCCTTGTAAGTAGAAGCGAAATATGGGAGTAGCATAGGTTAAAGTGAAGTCAAAACTTGGTTAGTAGGTGACTGAAGTTTCTTTGTTTTTATGGACACGAGTTGACAAATTCCTGTATGAGAAAAGTACAAGCTTTTCAAAGCTGAAACCAAAAAACAAGGAATATCTCAAAAACGATCAACTCCTCAAAAAAAAATTATATAACATAAATTGTGGGTTTTAATGTGCCCTACATTTTTTGTGTGGCAAGTTTTTGTCCGTTTCTTACGGTTTAGCAGTTATGCAAAATTTCGTAAAATTCATCCAGAATAAAATAGTCTTCAAAGAATATTCCCAGAAAATTCAAAATATACATATTATTTGTCAGGTGTATATCTTCAACATACGATATTTTCATCAAAATCGTTAGAGCCATGTTTTAGAAAATCAAAATTTTCGAAAGAAGTTCCATGCAAATGGTAGTTGGGGGTGGGGGGAGTTTCTTGAAAATGTTTGTGTCGCATCCTTGGAAGATACCAAACTTTAACTTAAATACCAAGTTTTGTATTTAACGGTGTTTTCGTTTTTGAGCTATGCTGTCCACAGACACACATACACACAGACAGACGCATACACATACACACGGACCTTTTTCTGAAAATGCTTTCTTGGATTCAGGGAGTCCTAAAACATGTATTTCCGGTGAAATCTCGGTATCGAATTTTGGGTGGAATACAATACCTTCTCTATACAGTATGTACATAGTACGTGTAGAGAAAGTAAAAAAGAGAGCAGCGAATTAATACGTTCACGTGATAGGCACACCATTTGCAAATGGAGAGCAAACACTATATAAACGTTGTGACGTTTTCGTGCAAGCGCCAGTGTGTGTGCATTTGTTGACATAAAGCATGTTTAGCGAGATTTTAGCGGGCTGATGGTAAATTCAGTGCGCGCGTCCAAACATTTGGCACAGATGAAAGTATGATTTGTTCCCGAAATAGATCAAAACGGGGGCAATGCAAACAGCGCGGAATGTTAATTCGCGGCGCTGTTTTAGATGCATTTCAGGAAGCAATATATATTCCGGGTGTAAAAAACTGGCCTCGCGCCAGCAACAATACACAAAACGTATGCACACACGGATGAGATCACTGTTTGCTTGCGATGTTGACTTAATGATCACCAGGCGTGACTAATCGTGCAAAATGTAAAAACAATTACACGCGATGCGACTCTCTAGTAATAGAACCTGTGTCGCCCTCCGTGGTCAAAATACTAACTATACGTCAGAGAAGACGGAAACAGCACGGTAAAACAGCGAAGCGGCACAAGGGCGGTCCCACAGAGCAAGTGAAATGATGCTCAAATGCCCTTGGGGTCCATGGAGCTCAAGTTACTCGACATTCGTCTTCTCGGGATAACGGAAAATAAAATAAAATTCTGAAGTGTTACACTCACACGACTTTCTCTAGCTACTCTATAAGCGTTTTACGAAAAATAGTTCTTCTTTCTACACCATGCTAATCGATATATGTCATATGCTGTGTGTTTTAATGAGATTTGCACTTTTTACTTTCTCTAGCCCTATATGTACAATGAACATAGGGATATTTTTTTTGTTGTAGTGTTTAACGCCCGCTTTAACTACCAAAACATCGCAGGCGGTGACACTGAGGATACATGAATGAAGATGGAGCACCGGTGGAATGCGGGGGAAACCGGAGAAAACCCGCCCCAGCGCCGCTTTGTCCACTACAAATCTCACATGCGGTCGCTTGGGATCGATCCCGGACTATCTAGGTGAGAGGCGAGTGGTCTAACCGCGCGGCCTACATAGGGATAGAGAAGTATTCGATTTCGAGATTTGACAAGAAATACATGTTTTAGGACCCCCTGAGTCCAAAAAAAGCATTTTCAGAAACAGGTCCGTGTATGTGTGTGTGTGTGTATGTGTGTGTGTGGACAGCATAGCTCAAAAACGAAAAGACAGTTAAATATCAAACTTGGTATTTAAGTTTGGTATCTTCCATCGATGCGACACGAAGATTTTCAAGAAAATCCCCCACCCCTAACTACCGTTTACATAGAAAATTTTTCGAAATTTTTTTTTCTTAAAAATGGCTGTAACGATTTTGATTAAAATACTACATACTAGAGCCATTTCTATCCCAAATAAAATGTAAATCTTTAATTTTATGGGAATAGCTTCTAAAGACCTGTTTATTCTGGATGAATTTTGCTTAATTTGCCACAACTAGTAAACCGTAAGAGATAGACAAAAACTTACCACACAAAAAATGTAGCTCTTGTTAAAATACACAAGTTATGTCATACATATTCTTCGTGGAGCTTACCATTTTCCAGGTATTTCTTGTTATTAGTTTCAGTTGTGAAGTACTTATACTTTTCTCAGACAGAAAGTGTCCGTTTTTCCTTTTGTCTACTCCTGGCCAAACAAAGAAGCGATTTGCAATGACAATCGCATAACGACAGCTTTTAAAACATTTGACAATCACTTTAGCCTAGTGCATTCCCTTAGTTCCAGTCTATTTACAAGGAACCAAGTAACAAAATTCTGATAATGTTTATCTCGATTGGCGTAGTGTTGAAAGAAGAATTATCTTTTGTAAGAAGCTTGTTTGTAGAGTAGCTAGAGAAAGTCATGTGAGTGTAACACATCAGATTTTTTCGGTCGTAAACTTATTTTCACCTGTAAAGATTTACTGTTAAGCAAAATTCAGCAAAATTCATTTAGAATGAACAGCTTTTCAGAGGATATTCCCAGAAAATTCAGCATTTACATTTTATTTTTCATGTAAGTATATTTCATATAGTAAGGGATTTTTAATTAAAATTGTTACAGCCATTTTTGATACAATCGAAATTTTGGAAACTTTTTCTTTCTAAAGTGTAGTTTGGGGTGAGAGAATTTCTTTATAATCTTCGATTCGCTCCTAGGAAAATTCTATACTAAAATTCCAAGTTTGGTATTTTACAGATTTTCCTTTTTGAGCTATGCTGTTCACAAACACAGGACCTTTTTCTAAAATGCAGGGAACCTCAAAACATGTATTTCCGGTATGGAACTTTTGGGTGGACCTACACACTATGCACAGCAGGTTAAAGTGCGACGTCACTGTGGTGCATTCTTGTAAGCATCTCGTTGGCATACGACCGTGCTGGTTGACAAGAGGAACAAATGAAAACCTCAGCGACAGCATTGTTTGACAACAGATTTTGTTTTCACTAATACAAAACAAACATAACCTTTGTTTAAGGACAGATCCTGGAATTCTAGTGAAGATTCTCAAGTAATATCCCTTAAAAACACGTTATATGCTTTAACACGGGTACGAGCGCCAAGAATAAGACATACTTTACGTGTATGGTAACGTCTCGCGTTTGGAGGTCCCAAGGGCGAACCTCCGCGTCCGCCCGCTCACACCTTGTGGGCTTTCGTGGTGTATCCCGGGTCAGCAGGCGAATGCTGATGTGGTTTCCCATCTACTACGTTTCTAACACTATGACAAGAGGTTTTGTGATTTCCACAGGTCACCAGGCGAATGCTGGTGTGGTTTCCCAACTACGAAAATTTCTAGCATTCTGACAAGAATTTTTGTGGTTTCCTCAGATCGCCAGGTGAATGCTGAGGTGGTTTCTCATCTAACGCGATTCCCTTTCCATCGTTTCTCCTTCATTACGTTACCTTCTCATCTTTCAGGTTTGTGGTGTGGCAGTGCGGGTAGATGGTGTGGATGCGTGCTCAATGGAACAATACCTCCCCGTGGACCCTCCACATAAGATTTCCCCGTATCTCTTAACTGTCACGTTATTACTCATCTCTAGTTCGCTCTCGTCGAGTAGAAAGTGGTGCGGTACAAAATAGTTAATTAAAGCGACACGTGTTTGATATTTCTCTATTTCTCTTGGCATGTTTTATTTGTCTACACGTACTATGTACTTAGTGTGTAGAGGAAATAGTAGATTATATATCATTTTTGAGGTCAACCGAGTTCAAAAAAAGGATTTTTAGAAAAAGGTCCTATGTGTGTGTGTGTGTGTCTGCACAGCATAGCTCAAAAGTAAAACACCCTTAAATATAAAACTTGGTATCTTCTAAGGAAGATTTTCAAGGAAATCCCCCACCCCAAACTACCCTTTACATGGAAACATTCTTGAAAATTTTGTGTTTCTCAAAAATGGTTTTAAAGTTTTAGATTCAAATAGCATATGTATAAGATATTTTTATGACAAACGAAATGTATACCTTGAATTTTCTGTGAACAGAAGACCTCTTCATTCTTGATGATTTTTCCTAACTAATAAACCGCAAGTGATAAACAAGAACTTGCTATACAAAAAAATGGAGATCTTGTTGAAACACACAATTTATGTGATACACATATTTTCGTGGAATTGACCATTCGAGATATTCCTTATTATTGTTTTCAGCTTTAAAATACTTACTCTTCATCCATGGGAATTTTTCAACTCCTGGAAATACAGAGAAACGGATTTCAACCACATGGCAACCAGATTTTAAAATATTTGACCTAGTGTATTCCCTCATTTCCGTTCTACTTAAGAAAAAAAAGCAGCTTATGTTTATCTCGATTAGCATGAAGTAGATAGAAGCACTAGTTTTGAACAATAATTTATTACAGAGATGTAGGCTGATTCATGTGAATGGAATACAGCAGAGTTTTACTTACTCTAAACGTACTATGTACTTAGTGTACAAAGTATTGCACTCCACCAAAAATTCAATACCGAGATTTAACCGAAAATATATGTTTTAGGGTCCTCTGTATAAAAAAAGCACTTTAAGAAAAAGGTCCGTGTGTGTGTGTGTGTGTGTGTGTGTGTGTGTGTCCGTGAACATAACTCAAAAACAAAAATCCGGTAAAATACCAAGCTTGGTATTTAATGTTAGTATCTTCCAGGGACGGGACAGGAAGACTTAGACAAATCCGCCCACACCAAAATACCCTTTACACGGAACTTTTTTCGAAAATTTCGATTTTCTCAAAAATGATTCTAACGAATTTGATTAAAATATCATATATTTAAGGTATTTACATGTCAAATGAAATGTTTATCTTGGATTTTCTGGGAATAGTCTCTTGAGACTACTTTATTCTGGATGCATTTTACGGAATTTTGCATAACTGCTAAACCGTAAAAGATGGATAAAAACTTACGCACAAAAAATGTAGAGCACGTTAAAACACACAAAATTATATTATATACTTTTTTTTCGTGGAGTTGGTCGTTTTTAAGATATTCCTTGTTTTTGGTTTCAGCTTTGAAAAATGTATACCTTTCTCATACAGGAATGTGTCAACTAATGTCCATACAAACAAAGGAACTTCAGTCACATAGCAACCAGCTTTTGGCTATCACCTTAACATATGGTACTCCCTTATTTCGCTTCTACTTACAAGGAAGCAAGTAATAAGACTATTTCTGCTATTTTTTCTTGATTAGCTTGAAGTAAATAGAAGCATAAGCTTTTTAACAATAATTTGTTGCAGAGATGTAGAGAAATTCATGTGAATAGAACGCATCAGATTTTTTTCTAAAAGTGTCTTCAGACTTGAAATCATGAAGTCTCGCTGAAATTTCGATATCTAATGCATTACTTTGCTTATTGCTAAGATGGTAGAGATGGTAGAAGCTGACCTAAAAAGGTTATGTAATTTATTTCAACCAAGGAACAAAGTTTTCAATTTCGTGCAGAGAAATCCAATCAAGTCAATTTTACATCTCTGCCCGGAAGAGTTCGACCGCATGAAGGACACAAGCACAGGTAAACTTATAATTTAATTCTGCGAAGTGACCTCAATTGACCGCTTTTGAAGCGCGATGGGTTGGAACCAGAAATGTAATTAAAACTGCGTCCATATTCCTCTATTGGCTTTTTTTAGCCACTCTATCCCGTAAATATTGGCGTGGAATGGACATTCGTAATGGTAGTGTTTGGGCGTACTTTCAAACAGTATTGCCAAACTCTACTTCCATTTCACAGCATATTGAATCTTTGATTTCGCCGTTCTAATTTCCCATAGGGATTAGCACTATGTAAAATGCAAGCACTCTGGTGCGGAAATTTGTGGCGATAAAATACGCGCCTGGCAGAGTGCCCAAGAGAGAAAGAACATCCATCTCTCTGAACAGGTTTGGAAATCCTGGTGTGTCTAGACCTGCCCTCAACTTGGTGCGGTAAATTCATTGAAACGCAACTTTACTAGTATAACGAGAGAAAATAATAGAGTAAAATATGTTTAACTCTCCAAGGAGAACATCTGTGTACTTTCTACGACATAGCCATAGAGAAAGGTGTTCTGGAGTGTTTTAGGGCATTATCTTTACAATCTAAAGCACACATCTGTGGCGTTTCGACAAAATATAACTCCAAAAATGTCCTTTTTGTGCTAAGATAGTAGTGATATCTCCAAAAACAATCGTCTGGTGCAGCCATGGAGATATCAGGGCTTCACCAAATCTGGAGATATCAGGGCTTCACCAAATCTGGAGATATCAGGGCTTCACCAAATCTGGAGATATCAGGGCTTCACCAAATGATAGAGAATTGTTCTGGAGATATCAGGACTACTCCAAGTCATAGAGGATTGTTCTGGAGATATCAGGGCTACATCAAATGATGGAGGGTTGTTTCTGAAAACATCAGAGCTTCACAAAATGATAGAGGGTTGCTTTGTTCCTGGAGAAATCAGAGCTTCACCAATGATAGAGGGTTATTTCTGGAGAAATCAGAGCTTCATCAAACGATAGAGGATTGTTTTGTTTCTGAAGATATTAGAGCTTCACCAAATGATAAGTGGGTTGTTTCTGGAGAAATCAGAGCTTCACCAAAAGATAGAAGGTTGTTTCTGGAGAAATCAGAGCTTCGCTAAATAATAAAGGGTTGTTTCTGGAGAAATCAGAGCTTCACCAAATGAAAGAGAGTTGTTTCTGGAGAAATCAGAGCTTCAGCAAACGATAGAGGATTGTTTTGTTTCTGAAGATATTAGAGCTTCACCAAATGATAAGTGGGTTGTTTCTGGAGAAATCAAAGCTTCGCCAAATGATAGAGGGTTGTTTCTAGAGAAATCAGAGCTTCAGCAAACGATAGAGGATTGTTTTGTTTCTGAAGATATTAGAGCTTCACCAAATGATAAGTGGGTTGTTTCTGGAGAAATCAAAGCTTCGCCAAATGATAGAGGGTTGTTTCTAGAGAAATCAGAGCTTCACCAAATGATAGAAGGTTGTTTCTGGAGAAATCAGAGCTTCGCCAAATAATAAAGGGTTGTTTCTGGAGAAATCAGAGCTTCACCAAATGAAAGGGAGCTGTTTCTGGAGAAATCAGCGCTTCACTAAATGTTATAGGATTGTTTCTGAGGAAATCAGGGTTATACAAAATCATAGAGGATTGTTCTGGAGATATCAGGGCTTCATCAAATGATACAGGAAGGTTTCTGAAGAAATCAGGGCTTCACCAAATCATAGAGGATTGTATACATAGTGCGTATAGAGAAAGTAAAAAATACCACATTTTTGGGAAAAAAAGAAGTTTAAAATATCTCAATTTTCCCATGGTTAAAAATGTCTAATTTCCATAATTTATAAGCTAGGCTTATGAATCAGGCAGTCAGAAGTCATTAATGTGTGTTGGATAATTGTGGACATTTTCAACATCCTAGCATCAATAGTGCCTGAGTCAACAGTGCATGTAATATCGAGAAAATTGAACTAAAAACTTGCTATGCTAATCTGGCTTTTTCAATACATTCCAGGGTCATAATCATATGAATCTTTATTTCTCGACTGTCTGCTTCTTAGCATTCCTCCTATTGGGCCTGGGTTGCTTCGTGGACTGTTGGGCAACTCGTTCAGCATGAAAATTTCCCTCAAGTTTCTATCCTCTTAGAAAGCAGAAACATTGATGATGCATTGTGGCGCTCTGTCCGAGAGCATTTAAAAGATTCTTAAAAGGCGTATGCTTCTATTTACTTCAGTTTAATCGAGAAAAAAACAGCAGAAATAGTTTTATTACTAACTTCCTTGTCAGTAGAAGGGAAATAAGGGAGTACCATAGGTTAAAGTGACAGTCAAAAGCTGGTTGCTATGTGACTGAAGTTCCTTTATTTGTATGGTCAGGAGTTGACAAAGTCCTGCTGAAACAAAAAACAAGGAATATGTCAAACACGATCAACTCCACGAAAAAAATGCATATAACATAAACTGTGTGTTTTAATGTGCTCTACATTTTTGGTGTGTTAAGTTTTTGCTCGTCTCTTACGGTTTAGCAGTTATGCAATATCCCGTAAAATTGATCCAGAATAAAGTAGTCTTCAGAAGCTTTTCCCAGAAAATTCAAGATATACATTTTATTTGTCAGGTAAATATCTTTAATATTTGACATTTTAATTACAATCGTTAGAGCCATTTTTAAGAAAATAAAAATTTTCGAAAAAAATCCTGTAAAGGGTAGTTGGGGATGGGGGGATTTTCTTGAAAATCTTGTGTTGCATCCTTGGAAGATACCAAACTTATTACCAAGTTTGCTATTTAACGGTCTTCGTTTTTGAGCTAGGCTGTACACAGACGCACACACGGGCCTTTTTGTAAAAATATGATGTGTTACACTCACTTGACTTTCTCTAGCTGCTCTACAAAACTCCTACAACAGATTATTCTTCTTTGTACACAATGCTAATCGAGATAAATGTTATTACTTAGTTCCCTATAAGTTGAAGGGAATAAGGGAATGCACTATGCTAATGTGAATGTCAAATGTTTTAAAACCTATCGTTATGCGATTGTCACTGCAAATCACTTCTTTGGTTGGCCAAAAGAACAAAAGAAAATCAGACATCTCCTGTGTGAGAAAAGTTTAAGTACTTCACAATTGAAACCAATAACAAGGAATATCTCGAAAACGGTTACCTTCACAACAAAAACGTAACGGACAAAAATTGTGTGTTTTGTCATGAGGTACATTTTTTGTGTAGTACGTTTTTTTTTCTATCTCTTACGATTTAGCAGCTAAGCAAAATTCAGCAACGTTCATCCAGAATAAAGAGATCTTCAGAAGTTATTCCCAAAAAATTCGAGATATACATTTTACTTCGGACATAATTTTAATATACGGGATTTTAATCAAATTCGTTAGAGCAATTTTTAAGAAAATCAAAATTTTCGAAATTTTTTCCATGTAGAGGGTAGTTTGTGCTGGGGGGATTTTTTTTAAAAATCTTCGTGTCGCATCCTTGGAAGATACTAAACCTAAATATCAAGTTTGGTATTTAACTGTCTTTTTGTTTTGGGGCTATGCTGTCCACAGACACACACGGACCTTTTTTTAAAAATGCTCTTTTCGGGCTCAAGGGACCCGAAAATATATATTTCCGGTGAAATCTCGGAATCGAATTTTTGGGTGCATTACAATATCTTCTCTATCCCTATGTACATTGTACATATGGGGCTAGAGAAAGTAAAAATGGACGTATGCTTTTTACGAATCAGAAAACTTAAGAGAATTTAACTATGCCAAAAACGAAAATTGTCATTTTTGACCCCTTCATAGAATATTGTATCTTTAATTCTCTTGGAGGCATTCTTCTTTTACTGTTCCTGTGCCGGGTGCTCAAAATGGGTTATGCTTGCTTTGATTTACTAGAAATGAAATTGGGCCGTGCTGAGTCGCCCTCCGTGGTGTAATGGTTACCATGCTGACTTCATATACCCAAGGTCGCGGGTTCAAACCCGGCAAAGAACGGTGGATGTTTTCGGGCGTAAAAATCCTTAGCATGGCTTCCTTCGGAAGGGAGGTAAAGCCGTGGGTCCCGTGTCGTAGATTTACGGCACGTACAAGAACCTCAAACGTGATAAAGAGACCTCTGAGCAAAATTAAGCGGTCTTTCACGCCCAGTATAGAATGGGACGCTGAGCGTCCGTTTCCGCCTCAAGTAGGAAAGTCGGGACAAGATTGCGTCATCACCAGAGAGAACTGTGAAATGTCACGAAAGGTTGCATTGTCCGGAAGCGTGAACATATGGCATCTATACCATATATGGCAGCCGATGTGCGAATATCGAGGGCAGGGTGGCCTGGTGAACGAACTGGACCGGTTGTTAACCAGAACCTGCTTCAACAACAACTCCTGTAAGATCTCACAGCTGATTACCTCTCTCTTGTTCCTTTTACAGCCCTTGTGACCACACAAAACTCGTCTTTTAATGTGTTGCATTCACATGACTTTCTCTATATCTCTGTTACAAATTATTCTTCTATCTCCATCATGATCGCGAAAAAACTTAGCAGAAATAATCTTATTATAAAGTATTTCAAAACAGAAGCCAATAACAAGGAAATCGGCAACTTCACGGAACAAATGTACCTATATGAAATAAATTGTGTGTTCTATGAGATCTATAATTTTCACATTCTCTACACGTACTTTGTACATAATTGTAGAGAGGGTATTGTATTGCACCCAAAAATTCCATACCGAGATTTCACCGAAAATATAGATTTTGGGCCCCTTGAATCCAAAATGAATGATGTGCTCCATTCACATGACTTTTTCTACATCTTTGTAAGAAATTATCTATTCTTAATAACCTTATTACTTTCTCTACACGTACTATGTACATAGTGTATAAAGAAGGTATTGTATTGCACCCAAAAATTCGATACCGAGATTTCACCGGAAATACATGTTTTGGGTCTCCCTGAATCCAAAAAAAAAAAATTAGAAAAACGTCCGTGTATCTGCGTGTGTATGTGTATGTGTCTGTGTCTGTGGACAGCATAGCTCAAAAACGAAGAGACCGTTAAATACCAAACTTGGTACTTGAAATCCTTTACATGAAACTTTTTTTCGAAATTTTGATTTGGTCAACAATGGCTCTAACGATTTTGATTATAATATTGTATATTAAAGATATTTACCTGACAAATAATATGTATATCTTGAATTTTCTGGGAATAGCCTCTGATGACTACTTTATTCTGGAAGAATTTTGCATAACTGCTAAACCGTAAGAGATGGACAAAACCTTAACGCACAAAAAATGTAGAGCACATTAAAACACACAATTTATGTTATATAAATTTTTTTCGAGGAGTTGATCGTTTTTGAGATAGTCCTTGATTTTGGTTTCAGCTTTGAAAAACAAAATTTTCTCATACAGGAATCTGTCAACTCCTGTCCATACAAACAAAGGAGCTTCAGTCACATAGCAACCACCTTTTAACTTCACTTTAACCTATCGTACTCCCTTATTTCGCTTCTACTTACAAGAAAGCAGGTAAAAGACTATTTCTGCTAATTTTTTTCTCAATTAGCATGAAGTAAATAGAAGCATTATCTTTTTAACAATAATTTGTTGCAGAGACGCAGAGAAAGTCATGTGAATGGAACACATCTGTATTTTTTACTCAGTGGGACCCAAAACATGTACATATTTCGGTTGAAATGTCGGTATTGAATTTTTAGGAGCGTTACAATACCTTCTGTATACACTATGTGCATAGTACGTGTAGAGAAAGTAATAAAAAATAAAACGCACAAAAGACTCCCTTGTGAGGATAAGTATATGGTATCCTACTATTAAAATAAATCTTTAATGAAGCAACATTTTCAACAAGAATGCACACGTCTAAGTTCCATGTCGATGACTGGACTAAAGCCACCTACAAGTTGCTGTTTTGCGTACAGGAGGCCATGGAAAGGGAGTTAATCGTATGAGCGGTGGCTTTGATCCCAACGGTCAACGGCAGATAATGCTGGGTTTAATTCTTTTATTTGACTCTGCTGTTTCATGCGAAGTGTAGGTGGCTTAGGGCTTTGCCGTTTAAACGCTTTTTCCTGCCCTCTGTTCTAGTCCATATGGACACCAGCATTTTCAAATAATTTCTCCGTTTCAAGACGGACAAAAACTGAACCTACTCAAAAGTTGGAAGCTACATTTCCATGATTTTTTTCTTTCTCTAGCCCTGGAAGTACAATGTACATAGGGAGACACAAGTATTGTATTCCACCCAAAAATTCTATGTCGAGATTTCACCGGAAATACATGTTTTAGGACACCCTAAATAAAAAAAAAACATTATTTCAGAAAAAGGTCCGCGTGTATGTGTTTCTGTGGACAGCATAGCTCAAAAACGAAAAGACGGTTAAATACCAAACTTGGTATTTAAGTTTGGAATCTTACAAGGATGCGACACGAATATTTTCAAGAAAATCCCCTTTACATGGAAACATTTTAGAAAATTTTGTTTTTCTTAAAAATGACTAAAAATTTTTATTACAATACCACATATTAAAGCCATTTCTATCACAAACAAAATGTATGTCTTGAATTTTCTGGGAATAGCTTCTAAAGACCTGTTTATTCTGGATGATTTTCAATTATCTTGGTGTAACTAGTAAACCGTAAGAGATAGACAAAAGCTTACTATACAAAAAATGTAGATCTTGTTAAAATACACAAGTTATGTCCTATACATTTTTTTTTTCGTGGAGCTTACCGTTTTCAAGGTGTTCCTTATTAGTTTCAGTTGTGAAGTATTTATAGATACTTTTCTCAGAGGGGAGTGTCCGTTTTTCTTTTGTTCTACTCCTGGCCAAGTCAAGAAGCGATTTGCAATGACAATCGCATAAACACAGGTTTTAAGATATTTGAATATCGCTTTAGCCTAGTGCATTCCCTTAGTTCCATTCTATTCTGCTTACAAGGAACTAAGTAATAAAATTCTGCAAATGTTTATCTCGATTAGGCTGGTGTTGAAAGAAGAATTATCTTTTGTAAGAAGTTTGTAGAGTATCTAGAGAAAAAAAACTCTGATGTGTTCCATTCACATCGCTTTCTCTACATCAATGTAACAAATTACTGTTAATCATATTCTTCTACCTACTTTATATTATCGAGATAAACTTAGCAGAAATAGTCTTAATTACTTGCTTTCTTGTAAGTAGAACGAAAATAAGGGAACACACTTGGCAAAAACGATAGTCAAATCTGTTAAAAGGTAGTTGCCATGTGGTTGAAATTGGTTTCTGTGCAGAGCCTGGAGTGATGATAGTCCCTGTCAGTACGATATCTTTGCCAAAGTGAAAGAACCACTACAAGGGATCAGATATGACATTATCCATGCTATAGGGCGGTCAATACAGGACATCAACAGAAATAGACGCGCACATGGTATACGACGGCTTCTGAATGCTTGACAAAAGGTCATAAATATCACGGGCGAGTGACTGTAAGTACCTCTGTCAGAGATAAAACTCTGATGTGTTCCATTCACATGGCTTTCTCTACATCTCTGTAACAAATTATTGTTAAAAAGCTTATGCTTCTATTTACTTCATGTGAATCGAGAAAAAATTAGCAGAAATAGTCTTATTACTTGCTTTCTTGTAAGTAGAAGCGAAATAACGAAGTACCATAGGTTAAAGTGATAGTCAAAAGTTGGTTTATATGTGACTGAAGCTCCTTTGTTTGCATGGACACGAGTTGACAAATATCTGTATGAGAAAAGTATAAGGGTTTCAAAGCTGAAACCAAAAACAAGGAATATTTCAAAAACGATCAACTTCACGAAAAAAATGTATAAAACATAACTTGCGTTTGGGAAAAGAATTGTCTAGCTCCGCAAACGCTAACGATATTACAGACGCTATTCAGTGAACGAAGCTGGTGGGCAAGAGACTAAACTGCACACGTATTTTCAGTTGAATAACGTTTGGAATACAAAACTTAAAAATATATTTCCAACTAATTCAAGATATTTGTCATGTAAATATCTTTAATACGCTGAATTTAAATCAAAAGAATCTGATATGTTACACTCACATAACTTTCTCTAGCTGAGCTACAAACCTGCTACAAAAGAGTATTCTTCTTTGTACACAATGCTAATCAAGATAAATGTTAGCAGAATGTTATTACTTACTTCCTTATAAGGAGAAGGGAATAAGGGAATGCACTATGCTAAAGTGATTGTCAAATGTTTTAAAACCTATCGTCTTGTGATTGTCATTGCAAATCACTTCTTTGTTTGGCCAGGAATAGAACAAAAGAAAAACGGACACTTCCTGTCTGAGAAAAGTTTAAGTACTTCACAATTGAAAGCAATAACAGGGAATAGCTCGGAAACGGTTACCTCCACAACAAAAACGTAGAGTACACAAATTGTGTGTTTTGTCGTGATGTACATTTTTTGTGTAGTGAGTTTTTTTTTTCTATATCTTACGGTTTAGCAGTTAAGCAAAATTCATCCAGAAAAAAGAGCTCTTCAGAGGCTATTCCCCAAAAATTCGAGATATACATTTTATTTCGGACATAAATAGCTTTAATATACGGAATTTTAATCAAAATCGTTAACAGCCATTTTTAAGAAAATCAAACTTTTCGAAATGTGTTCCATGTAAAGGGTTGTTTTTAGTGGGGGGATTTTGTTGAAAATCTTCATGTCGCATCCTTGGAAGATACTAAACCCAAATACCAAGTTTGGTATTTAGCGGTCTTTTCGTTTTGGGGCTATGCTGTCCACAGACAGACAGACACACACACGGAATTTTTTTTAAAAATTCTTTTTTCGGACTCAGGGGACCCAAAACGCATATTTCCGGTGAAATCTAGGTATCGAATTTTTGGGTGCATTACAATAGCTTCTCTATCCCTATGTATATTGCACATATGGGGCTAGAGAAAGTAAAAATTAGCCGGTTTTGTATAAAATTAACATTTTCAGAAACTCTTTCATGTGAAGGGCAGTAAAAGGAGTAGGATTTTTGTGAAAATCTTCGTGTCACATGGAGGATACTACATTAAATGTCAATTTGGTATTTAACCGACTTTTGGTTTTTGAGCGCGCGCACACACACATTGAACGCTTTCATTAGAATCAGGTGACACCAAAAAAAATTATTTTCTGTGAATTCAATACCTTCTCAACCTATCTTGTACATTGTAATTAACGTTAGAGAAAGTGAGAAGCTGTTATAGGAACTGTTTACAGTGTTTTAACACACAGGCGATAACACTGATGATATTGGAGTGAACTGGAGAACCCGGAGAAAGCCCGCTCCTGCGCCTTTTGTACCACAAGTCTCACATGTGGTCGTCTGGAATCTAACCCGGGCCGCGTTGGTGACAGGTGAGAGGTCTAAACATAATGGTTTGTTGCAGAATACTTAGAGAAACTCGTGTGAATGTAACAAAGAGCGATCCGCTCTTCACAGGTTTGATTATTACCTAGTTATTTCCTTATTGCCGCTCCCAGCCTCTCCTGCTAAACCGTGAGCGGTGTCGGGGATCAAACCCTGCAACTCCAAAATGACTGTTACAGACTTTACAGCGCACAAATCTTGCGATGTGTGGATGGGTGGATTGGATGAATGGGTGGATGGGTGGGTGGATGGGTGGATGGATGGGTGAATGAATGGGTGGGTGGTTGGGAGGATGGGTGGGTGGGTGGGTGGGTGGGTGGCTGGATGGGTACGTGAGTGGGTGGATGGATGGAGGGTGGGTGGATGGGTGGATGGGTGGATGGGTGGGTGGGTGGGTGGATGGGTGGATGTGTGGATGGGTGGATGTGTGGGTGGATGGGTGGATGGAGGGTGGGTGGATGTGTGGATGGGTGGGTGGATGGGTGGATGTGTGGATGGGTGGGTGGATGGGTGGATGGATGGGTGCGTGATTGGATGGGAGGATGGGTGGGTGAGTGGGTGGATGGATGCATGGGTGGGTGGGTGGATGGTTGGAGGGTGGGTGGATGGTGGGTGGGTGGTTGGATGGGAGGATGGGTGGGTGGGTCGATGGGTGGGTGAGTGGGTGGATGGATGAATGGGTGGATAGGTGGGTGGATGGGTGGGTGGATGGGTGGTTGGATTAGTGGATGGGTGGTTGGATTAGTGGATGGATGGCTGGAGAGTGGATGGATGGATGCGTGGATGGGTGGATGGATGGATGTGTGGATGGGTGGGTGGGTGGATGGATGGATGGGTCGATGGGAGGATGGATGGATGTGTGGATGGATGGATGGATGGATGGATGGGTGGATGGGTAGATCGGTGGATGTGTGAATGGATGGATGGATGGGTGGATGGGTGGATGTGTGGATGGATGGGTGGGTGGATGGGTGGATGGATGGGTGGGTGGATGGGTGGGTGGGTGGATGGGTGGGTGGGTGGAGAAGTTTATTTGTTTGAACAAAGTGTATTGTGTAGCAACGTCAAATGCAACATCAAAAACAATTGGCAGTACCATAAAATTCAAGCAGACAATAAAATGGATTTAAAATCAAAGTGATCTTCACTGACCTCTTAAAAGATTCAGTGGAGAGAGCTTTAGTTCTGTTGCTGAGTTTGTTAAATAGATTTAATGATATTGTCTCAAAGGAATTTTGTATCTTACTATAATTGCATCTATTTATGTAAATATTGGAACTAGCTGTGGTGTCATGAACATGAATTTCGGAACATAGATTCTATTTATGACTATTTTTCATAGCAAATATGAGGCAATGAAGTCAAAGAAAAAACAACCAACTTGACAAATGAAGGTTTACAATGAGTTCTGGGGGCTACACCACATAAAATTCGACTATAAGACGACTACTTTAAATTTGGGAAAAGAATTGTCTAGCTCCGGAAACTAACGATATTGCAGACCCTATTCAGTAAACGAACCTGGTGGGCGAGGGACTAAACAGCACACGTATTTTCAGTTTAATAACGTTTGGGACATAAAACATGGAGCTAATAAACCAGCAGAATTAGCATTTTATTGGACGGATTAGCTATGGATAAAAACACGCCGGTACATAAACCTTGCCGTACTATCTCTACTCCATACCGCGTTTTCAATATTTCATGCATCGCGAATTCAATAAGCTCGCACCGATACAAACCCCCAAAGTTATGTGTAATTTCAAACGATATTTAACTAACTTGGTCTGCGAGTTTTGTTTTCCTGCAGATAGGCAATACGCTCATTAAAAGCCTGCATCTAATCTCAGCCAGAAATATTAGTAAATGCTGATATATTTTGTGCGTTTGCTTAATTAAATAGGAAACATTGTAAAGGTTAAATTGCAACCACCCAGGTACATGCCAACATACCACGGAGAATCATATACGAGGGCAGTTTTTTTGTTTTTTTGTTTTTTGTTGTTTTGTTTTTTCAACCTGCGATAGTCTATGAATAAAAGAGAAGTTCTAGAAAACAATTATTTTAACAATTATTTTATTACTGCGGAAATTGCAAAGCTTGTGCACAGGTAAGATAAACGTCTCAATCTTTTCGGTGATTATGTTCAAAAGTAACTATAAGTGTACAAAACTTTTAGTAATAAAATATTTGTTTTCTATGAATTTGTGTTCTATTTATAGCCTGAAAAAAAAACGGCCCTCGTATTAGCCGGAATTATTTTTACCTCCTCTACACGTAATATACACCTACATAGTGTATAGAGAAAGTATTGTATTCCACCCAAAAACTCGATACCGCAATTTCACCAGAAATACATGCTTTAGGATCCTCTGATTCCAAAAACAGCATTTTCAGAAAAAGGTCCGTGTGTGTCTGTGGAAAGCAAAGCTCGAAAAAGAAAAGACCGTTGAATACCAAACTTGGTAGTTAAGTTTGGTATCTTCCAAGGATGCGACACAAAGGCTTTCAATAAAATCTTCCCACCCTAGCTACACTTTACATCGAACTTTTAATTTTCTCAAAAATGTCTAACGATTTTGATTAAAATAGAGTATGTTTAAGATACGTTTTTGAACAACGAAATGTATATCTTGGATTCTCTGAGAATAGCTTCTGAAGAGCACTTTATTCTGGATGAATTTTACGGAATTTTGCATAACTGCTAAACCGTAAGAGATGGACATAAACTTACCACACAAAAACTATAGAATACATTAAAACACACAATTTACGTTATATACACTTTTTTCGTGGAGTTGATTGTTTCCAAGATATTCCTTGTTGTTGGTTTCAGCTTTGGAAAACTTATATTTTTCTCTTACAGGAATTTGTCAACTCCAGTCCATACAAACAAAGGAACTTGAGTGGCATAACAATCAGCTTTTGACTATCACTTTATCCTATCGTACTCCCTTATATCGCAACTACTTACAAAGAAGCAAGTAAAGACTATTTTTACTTTCTCTATACGCAATATGTACATAGTGTATAGAGAAAGTATTTCACTCCACCAAAAAATTCGATACTGAGATTTCACCGGAAATATATGCTTTAGGGTCCCCTGTATCCCAAAAAAGTATTTTCAGAAAAAGGTCAGTGTATGTGTGTGTGTCCGTGTGTCCGTGAACACGATAACTCAAAAACGAAAAGTCGGTAAATACCAAACTTGGTATTTAAGTTAAGTATCTTCCGGAGATGCGACACGAAGATTTTGAGAAAAATCCCCCAACCCCAAACTACCCTTTACATGGAACTTTTTTCGAAAATTTTGATTTTCTAAAAAATGGCTAACGATTTTGATTAAAATATCGTATATTAAACATATTTACCTGACAAATAAAATGAATATTTTGAATTTTCTGGGAATAGCCTCTGAAGACTACTTCATTCTGAGTGAATTTTGCGGATGTTGCACAAGTACTAAACCGTAAGAGAGAGACAAAAACTTACCACACAAAAAATGTACAGCACATTAAAAACACACAATTTATGTTGTATACATTTTTTTGGTGGAGTTGATTGTTTTTGAGATATTCCTTGTTTTTGGTTTAAGTTGTAAAAACTTATATTTTTCTCAAACAGGACTTTGTGAACTCCTGTCCATACAAACAAAAGAACTTCAGTCACACAGCAACCAGCTTTTGACTTTGGTACTCCCTTATTTCGCTTCTACTTACAAGGAAGTAAGTAATAAGACTATTTCTGCTATTTTTTCTCGATTAGCATGAATTAAATAGAAGCATAAGCTTTTTAACAATAATTTGTTGCAGAGATGTAGAGAATGGAGCACATTAGATTAGTGCCAGTGCTCTAGAAGCAGGTCGGCGATTTGGAACCTAAGTGTGGAGGAAATAAGAAAACCTAAGTACGCTAAAGTGAAACAAGTGAATGAGATTGCTATTTGACGGACCATTAACTCAGCTTGAGACGACATCTTGTGACCTTGACGTTCATCAAGAGCGCCGCCACTGCTGCATCGGAAATCGTAATTTTCTCGTGACATGTTTAAACTCGGCTATGACCACAAAAAATCTGATGCGTTACTCACATAACTTTCTCTAGCTACTCTACATACAAACGTCTTAAAAAGATAATTCTTCTTTTAACACCACGCTAATCCAGATAAACATTAGCAGAATTGTGTTGCTTAGTTCCTTATAACTAGACTGGAACTAAGGGAATGCACTAGGCTAAAGTGCCAGTAAAATGTTTTAAAAGCTGTCAGTATGTGATTGTCATTGCCAATCGCCTCTTCACTTGGCCAGGTATAGAACAAAAGAAAAACGAACACTCCCGTCTGTGAAAAGTATAAGTACTTCACAACTGAAACTAATAACAAGGAATAACTCTAAAACGGTAAGTTCCACGAAAATAATGTTTATGACATAACTTGTGTATTTTAACGAGATCTACATTTTTTGTAGAATAAGTTTTTTTCTATCTCTTACGGTTTACTAGTTATTCTAAATTAAGCAAAATTCATCCAGAATAAGCAGGATGAAACTATTCCCAGAAAATTCAAGATACACATTTTATTTGTGATAGAAATGGCTTTAATATGTGATATTTTAATCAAAATAATTAGAGCCATTTTTCCATGTAAAGGGTAGTTAGGTGTGGGGGGATTTTCTTGAAAATCTTCGTGTCGCAGCCTTGGAGGATACCAAACCTAAATACCAAGTTTGGTTTTCAACCGTCTTTTTATTTTTGAGCTATGCTGTCCACAGACACACGCACACACACGTCCTAAAACATGTATTTCCGGTGAAATCTCGACATCGAATTTTTGGGTGGAATACAATACTTCTCTATCCCTATGTACATTGTACATACGGGGCTAGAGAAAGTAAAAAGTTATATATGCAGTCTTGGTTCTAAGCCTTTCTGCATTTTCTCACAACCAAGTTGTCAAGGTAACGCCTTCCTCTGGCTTGCTAACAATTGAGTGTTGCACAAATATCTGACGGGTTTCATTTATTGTTAATAAGCTTATTCTTCTATCTACTCCATGATCACTGAGATAGACATTAACGGAAATTGTCTTCTTACTCAATACACTAGGCTAAGCCGACAGACGAAGTGGGAGTGAAACCCGTTTCTTTCGGTAGCCACGAGTTGACAAATTCCCATGTGAGGAAACTATTCTAAAACTAAAACCAATAACAAGGAATATCTCAAAAACATTCAACTCCACGAATAAAATGTATTTGGTATAAAGTGCGTGTTTTAAAGAGATTATATTTTCTGTGTAGTAAGTTTTTGTCCATCTCTTGCGGTTTACCAGTTATTCAGAAAAATGCATTCAGTCAGAATAAAGAGGCCTTCAGAGACTTTTCCCAGAAAATTGAAGATAAACATTTTATTTGCCATATGCACATCTTTAATATACGATATTTTAATCAAAATCGTTACAGCCATTTTTATGAAAATAAAAATTTTCGAAAATTTTTCCATGTAAAGGGTAGTTTTTTGTTAGTGGATTTTCTTGAAAATCTTTGTATTGCATCCATGGAAGGTACTAAACCTAAATACCAAGTTTGGTATTTAACGGCATATTCGTTTCTGAGCTATGCTGTCCAGACACAAACGGATCTTTTTCTAAAAATAGTTTTTGGATTCAGGGGGACCCAAATCATGTATTTCCGGTGGAATACAATAACTTCTCTATACGCTATGCACAATGTACATGCGGGCTAGAGAAATTAATAAGCAATTACATATATTCTCAAAGTCATTACAAGGCAATACACTTTGTACCTACATCTGTTTCACTCTCTCGCATTATTCCGTGATATCTCCCTCGCCTGCCGTGTGATTCAACATTACTGTCGAGTTCTGGATTGAATATATCCCTTCCATTAGTACATCTCTATTTCAACATGTTTCTTGAATATTTTCCACCTTCTGAGTCGAGTTTTCCCTGTTATTGGCCCAAAAACATTCCAAGAAATAATGTTCTTTAATCTCCTATGTCACAGCCTTCTCTCAGTAAACTGCTTTTTACTTTCTCTACACGTACTATGTACATAGTGTATAGAGAAGGTATTACACTCCACCAAAAAATTCGATAACGAGATTTCACCGGAAATATATGTTTCAGGATTCCCTGTAATCAAAAAAAGTATTTTCAGAAAAAGGTCCGTGTTTGCGCGTCCGTGAACACGATAACTCAAAAATGAAAAGTCGGTAAAAATTGGTATTTAAGTTTAGTATCTTCCAGGGATGCGACAGAAAGATTTTGAGAAAAATCCCTCTATCCCAAACTACCCTTTACATGAACTTTTTTCGAAACTTTTTATTTTCTAAAAATAAAATGGCTCTAACAATTTTGATTAAAATATCGTATATTAAATATATTTACCTGAAAAATAAAATGTATATCTTGAATTTTCTGGGAATAGCCTCTGAAGACTTCTTTAAGCCCTCCTGGGTAATGTGGTGGTAGCGTGTCTGCTTCACACTCAAAAGGTCGTGAGTTCGAATCTCACTTAGGGTGAGTTACCCGAATAAGGTTTTTTGGGGGGTTTTCTCTTATCCTGAGAAGACGAATGTGGAGTAACTTTAAGCTTTATGGAGCCCGAGATCATTTGAGCATCATTTCACAAATTTCATTCATCGCCCGATATGATTAACCAGGTTAAGCTACAAATACTACTTTATTCTGGACGAATTTTACATAACTGCTAAACTGTAAGAGATGGACAAAAATTTACCGCACAAAAAATGTAGAACACATTAAAATACACAAATTATGGTATATTTATTTTTTTCGTGGAGTTAATAGTTTTAAAGATATTCCCTGTTTTTGGCGTCAGCTTCGAAAAACATATTTTTCTCATACAGGACTTTGTGAACTCGTGTCCATACAAACAAAGGAACATCAGTCACATAGCAACCAGCTTTTGACTGCCACTTTAACCTATGGTACTCCCTTATTTCGCTTCTACTTACAAGGAAGCAAATAATAAGACTATTTCTGCTAATTTGTTCTCGATTAGTATGAAGTAGATAGAAGTATAAGGTTTTTAGCAATATTTTTTGCAGAGATGTAGAGAAAGTCATGTGATAAGATTTTTCTCATTATTTTGACGTCATGTCATTAGTGGATCTTTGTATACTTAAAGGGAGTAAAAATGAATTAATTAAACACAGATTAAATTGATAGCACTGCAGTTAGAATTAGATATTAAAGGTAACACACACGCATGCGCGAGCATCAAATTGAGAATAAAATAATGTACGTCATTAAAAACATATGTCAATGTATATTAACACAACATAAAAATATTATTTTTATTATTATAATGGCAAATACAAGGTTGGTGTACAACACTCAAATTTCTCATGCAACTATGATTTATCTATATACGTATATGTATATATTATTTTCTCTACGCGTACTATGTACATAGTGTATAGAGAAGGAATTGTATTGCACGCAAAAATTCGATACCAATATTTCATCGGAAATATGTTTTGAGACCCCCTGAATCCAAGAAAAGCATTTTTAGAAAAATGTCCGTGTGTGTCTGTCTGTGGACAGCATAGCTCAAAAACAAAAGGACTGTTGAATACCAAACGTGGTATTTAAGTTTGGTATCTTCCAAGAATGCGACAGGAAGATTTTCATGAAAATCCCCCACCCCCAACTACCCTTTACATGGAACTTTTTTTTGAAAATTTTGCATTTCTAATAAATGGCTCTAACGGTTTTGATTAAAATATCGTATATTATAGTTACTTACTTAACAAATAAAATGTATATCTTGAATTTTCTGCTTTATGTTAATCGAGACAAGTATTAGCATTACTTAGTTCCTTTATAAGTAGAAGGGAATATATTAGGTGTGAGTAGGCTAAAGCGATAAACCGGTCGCTAAGTAAAACAATTGAAACTTTGTTCTCTTTGCTCGCTAGGACTACAAAAACGACGATAAGAAAGATGTCTCCCATGTGACAAAAGTACCTTAGAACTGCAATCAAAAAGTCAATGACGGCCTCCGACCGAAGGTCCCGGGTTCGATTCCCAGCTGGGGCGGTGAATTTTTTTTAAGCATAACTATTCCCTATCCCCCACAGAGTCTGGAAATATGTATGTAAAATGACCAACCTAAAGTTCTTAAACTACAGTAATACGCGTTGTTTCACAAGTCAAAGCCCTCGATATGACCACAGAAGTTAAAGGGGACTATACAAATGAAACAATTTAAAACATCTGATGTGTTCTATTCACATGACTTTCTCTATTTCTCTGTAACAAATTATTGTTAAAAAGCTTATGCTTCTACTTACTTCATGCTAATCGAGAAACAAAATGTCAGAAATAGTCTTATTACTTGCTTCCTTGTAAGTAGAAGCGAAATAAGGGAGTACCATAGGTTAAAGTGAAAGCCAAAAGCTGGTTGCTATGTGACTGAAGTTCCTTTGTTTGCATGGACAGCAGTTGACAAATTCCTGTATGAGAAAATATAAGCTTTTGAAAGGTGAAATGAAAAACAATCAATAACTAGAAAACGACCATCTCCACGAAAAAACATGTGTATAATATAAATTGTGTGGTTTAACGTGCTCTACATTTTCTGTGTAGAAAGCTTTTGTCTATCTCTTACCGTTTAGCAGTTAAGCAAAATTCATCCAGAATAAAGAGGTCTTCAGAGGTTATTCACAGAAAATTCAAGATATACATATATTTTGGTACGTAAATCTCAGTAATTTACGGAATTTTAATCAAAATCGTTAGAGCCATTTTTTAGAAAATCAAAATTTTCGAAAAAAGTTCCAAGTTTGGTATTTAACGGTCTTTTTGTTTTTGAGCTATGCTGTCCACAGACACACACATACGCACACACACACGTACCTTTTTCCAAAAATACTTTTTTTTGGGTTCAGGGGGACCCAAAACATGTATTTCCGGTGAAATCTCGGTATCGAATTTTTGGGTGCATTACAATACCTTCTCTATACACTATGTACAGAGTACGTGAAGCGAAAGTAAAAATGCTTTTTAGGATTCAGGAGTGTCAAAACATGTATTTTTGGTGTAATCTCGATATCAAATTTTTGGGTAGAATACAACACCTGCTATATCCATTTTGTGCATTGTACATACTGGCTAGAGAAGGTAAAAATCTGATCTATTCACATTCTAGCAAACTTCTTAAAAAATATTATTTTTCTTTCTACTGCATGCTAATCGAAATAAACATAAGCAGACAGTTTTTTACTTTCTCTACACGTACTATGTACATAGTATATAGAGAAGGTATTGTATTCCACCCAAAAATTTGTTACCGAGATTTCACCTGAGATACATGTTTTAGGGTTCCCTGTATCCAAAAGACAAAATTTCAGAAAAATGTCCGTCTGTGTGTGAACACGATAACTCAAAAACGAAAAGTTGGTAAAATACCAAACTTGGTAGTTAAGTTTAGTATTTTACAGGGATGAGACACGAAGATTTTGAGAAAAATCCCTCCACTCCAAACTACCTTTTACACGATACAAATTTCCAAAATTTTGATTTTCTCAAAAAAGTCTCCAACCATTTTGATTAAAATATCGTATATTAAATATATTTATATGACAAATAAGATGTATATCTTGAATTCTCTGGGAATAGCCTCTAAAGACCTCTTTATTCTGAATGAATTTTGCATAACTGGTAAACCGTAAGAGATAAATAAAAACTTGCTTCACAAAAAATGTAATGACGTCAAAACACACAATTTATGTCATATTTTTTTTTTATATACATCTATGTCATATACATATATAGGTACATTTCTGAGATATTCATTATTTGTTTCAGATGTGAAATACTTAAACTCTTCTCACACGGAAAGTTGTAAACTGCATAGAAACGGATTTCAACCACATGATAATCAGCTTGTAAAATATTTGACTATCACTTTAGCCTAGTGTATTCCCTTATTTTCTTTCTACTTACAAGAAAACAAGATAATGTCTGCCAATGTTTATTTTTATTATATTAAAGTAGATAGAAGAATAGGCTTATTAACTATAATTTGTTACAGCGATATGGAGAAAGTCATGTGAATGGAACAAATCAGATTTTAATTACTTAGTTTCCTATAAGTAGAAGGGAACTAAAGGAATGCACTATGCTAAAGCGATAGTCAAATGTTTTTGGTATTGTTATTGAAATTGCCTTCTATACATTGCCAAGAGCTAAACAAAATAAACGCGGAGAACTTCCTGTCTGAGAAAAATGTAAGTATTATAAAACTGAACCCAATAACAGGGAATATTCCGGAAATTGTTAGTTGCATAATAAAATGCATAGGACATAATTTGAGAACTATATTTTTGTGCAGTTGATTTTTTCTCTATCCCTTAAGGTTCAGCAAAGAGACTGAATTTCAGTCAACATAGGAACCAGCTTTTAAAATATTTGACTATCACTTTAGCCTAGCCTAGCATTTTTTGAAGCGGGTATTGCAAAGATTGTGCACAGGTACGATATATGTCTCAAACTTTTCGGTGATTATGTTGAGAAGTAACCATAAGTGTATAAAACGTTTGGTAATAAAATAATTGTTTCCTATGAACTTTTCTTTTATTTATGGCCTATCGGAACTTGAACGAAAAACGGCCCTGTTGTTGTGTTCTGTACAGAAAAGGAAAATCCATTTCACTGCGCTCTAACTGCAGAGATTATCACCAGATTAGGTAGCCGAGTGGTTAGACCACTCGACTCTCACCTAGGCGCCCGGTTTCGATCCCAAGCAGCCGCATGTGGAATTTGTGGTGGACAAAGCGGCGCAGGTGCGGGTTCTCTGCTTTCCGCCATCGCATTCCACCGGTGCTCCATCTTCATTTCATGTATCACCAGTTTCATCTCTTGCGGTTCCATAAGTAGTAAAAGCGGGCGTTGAAGACTACCAAAAATCACCAATTGCCAGTATATCGTGTCTGCCTCACATTCAAAAGTTTGTCAGTTCGAATCTCGCTTAGGCTGAGTTACCCGGAAAAGGTTTTTGGAGGGTTTTCCCTTATCCTGAGAAGACAAATGTCGAGTAACTTTGACCTCCATGGACCCGGAGATCATTTGAGCAGCATTTCATCATCCGATATGACCAACCAGGTTAAAGGACGTTAAACAAAAATTGCCAGTACCGCTGTTTTTTGCCTCTGGGATGGATCATCAAAACACAATGTACTTACCATTGTTGTATGCTTCAATAATTGTTTAGGTTTAGTTCTTTACGTTTTGCTTTTAGTAATGTTATTTTATCTATAAAAAGAAATTAAAAATGTGAAAAAAGTATAGAAAAATGCTCACCACTCAGTACAATTTACAACACGACAATCCTTCCTCCTATTATAGCCATAAAATAACGTCACAAAACTTCTTGGAATCTTGTATAAGATATGGACACTTCTAGAAGTCGAAGCTGTCAGAAACATCTCGAATATCGACAAGAGTCTTGCGATCCAAAGTATCTTCCACATTGTTTACGCATCCCAGCTGCAACCACTCACACACCAAGACGAGCGTAAGAATCACATTTTAAATATAGTTTTCCTATATCTATGGACTGTGTCAGTAAAGACACTGCAATGAATGTTGATACGTCATTTCACGTAATGTGAGTTTTTGCTTGGAAATAAGTCACTGGGACTGAGCACAGGAAAATGGAACGAAAAAAAAAACTGTAAGAGGTAAAAGGAATTGGTTGCGGGGTAAAAGGAGGGGGGAGGGGAACAATTTGAAAGTGGCGTGAAATTGGAATTAAATGGAGTAGAAAATCTTCTTGAGCTAGCAAATTCAGAAACCTCAAGTCCACGCCTTTTCAAAGTAGGAGCAGAAAAGTGACTTTTCAGAGTGCAGAAACTTTTATTGCCTTATAATTCATACTTAGCCTTGTTCGACAAAGCGCCAACTCGAGTCAAATGAAAGACTTTTTGCTTTTAGCGAGAGCGTTCCTTTCGCGCCTCTAGCTTCCAGTTTTGTTCTTCAGACGGCCGTGAGTTCTTATCCAACAGAGGTAAGGAAAGTGGCATTCATGCTGCACGTAGAAGAAGTAGGACGGAAAAAGTCTGATGTGTTCCATTCACATGACTTTCTCTACAACTCTGCAACAAATTATTCTATTTACTTCATCTAATCGAGAAAAAATTAGCAGAAATAGTCTTATTACTTCCTTCCTTGTAAGTAGAAGCAAAATAAGGGAGCACCATAGGTTAAAGTGATAGTCAAAAGCTGGTTGCTATGTGACTGAAGTACCTTTGCTTGAATGGACAGGGCTCACAAATTCCTGCATGAGAAAAGTATGTTTTTCAAAGCTGAAACCAAAAACAAAGAATATCTCAAATAAGATCAACTCTAAGAAAAACAATTTATAATGTAAATTATGCGTTTTAACGTGCTCTACATTTTTTGGGTTTTAAGTTTTCGCCTATCTCTTATGGTTTAGCAGTTATGCAAAAGTCCGTAAAATTCATTCAGAATAAAGCAGTCTTCAGAGGCATTTCCCAGAAAATTCAAGGTATACATTGTATTTGGCAGATAAATATCTTTAATATATGATATTTTAATCAAAATCGTTAGAGCCATTTTTAAGAAAATCAAAATTTTCGAAAAAAAGTTCCATGTAAAGGGTAGTTTTGGGTAGGGGATTATTTTTGAAAATCATCATGTCGCATCCTTGGACAATACCAAACTTAAATACCAAGTTTGGTATTTAACGGTCCTTTTAAGCAATGCTGCCCACAGACACACACACACACACACATAGACAGACACACACGGACATTTTTCTAAAAATGCTTCTTTTTTATTCAGGGGGTCTCAAAACATATATTTCCGGTAAAATCTCTACATCAAAATTTTGGGTGAAATACAATACTGCTCTATCCCTATTTACATTTTACATATCAGGCTAAAGAAAGTAAAAAAAAACTTCTGTAGGATTATATTTTGTATATACTTTATAGCTTAAGTCCTTTAACCTGGTTGGTCATACCGGACCATGAATGAAATGATCTCGGGGTCATGGAGCCTTAAGTTACTCAAGATTCCTGTTCCCGAAAAAAACCCCTTAATCCGGGGAACTAACCCTAAGCGATGTCCGAACTCGTGACCTCTTAAATGTTAGGCAGACACGGCAAGTCCACTAAAGGGGTGAGTAAATAAAATAACTATATAAATATATAGTTATACTTAAGTGTGTGTGTGTGTGTGTGTGTGTGTGTGTGTGTGTTTATATATAAAACACCAGGAAATATTTAACATAGATAGTTTTTTGTAGTTAGTTTTTGTTGTTTTTTTTTTTTACTTTTTCTACACGTACTGTGTACATAGTGTATAGAGAAAATTCGATACCGAGATTTCACCGGAAATACATGTTTTGGGTCCCCCTGAATGTAAAAAAAAAAAAGTTTTGGAAAAAGGTTCGTGTGTGTGTGTCTGTGTGACTGTGGACAGCATACCTCAAAAACGAAAAGACCATTAAATACCAAACTTGGTATTTAAGTTTGGCATCTTCCAAGGATGCGACACGAAGTTTTTCATGAAAATCCTCCAACCCCAACTACATTTTACATGGAACTTTTTTCTAAGTGTTTGATTTTCTCAAAAATGGCTCAAACTGTTTTTATTAAAATATCGTATATTAAAGACATTTCCTGACCAATAATATGTATATCTTGAATTTTCTGGGAATAGCCTCTGAAGACTACTTTATTCTGGATGAATTTTACATATCTGCTAAACCGTAAGAAATGGACAAAAACTACCACACAAAAAAATGTAGAGCACATTAAAACACACAATTTATATTATATAATCTTTTTTTCGAGGAGTTGATCGTTTTTGAGATATTCCTTGTTTTTGGTTTCAGCTTTGAAAAACTTGTACTTTTCTCATATTTGTCAACTCGTGTCCACACAAACAAAGGAACTTCAGTCACCTAGCAACCAGCTTTTGACTATCACTTTAACCTGTGGTACTGCCATATTTCGCTTCTACTTACAAGGATGCAAGTAATAAGACTATTTCTGCTTATTTTTTCTTGATTAGCATGAAGTAAATAGAAGAATAAGCTTATTAACAATAATTTGTTACACAGAAGTAGAGAAACTCATGTGAATGGAACACAGATATTTTTAGAAAGTTTAGGGTTTACCACTTATGCAGAAGCCATCCAAAATGAAGAGCTCTTTATAGGCTATTTCCAGAATTTTCAAGATATACGAGAGTTGTATTTAGCATTAAAATATCTTAAATATACACATATATAACGATTTTGATTGAATGTACACACACACACACACACACACAGAGACAGACAGGCCGTTTCAAAACGACTCCAAACAAAGATAGCAGTCGATTAGCTTACACTTTGACTTGTCCGAAACTTGATGTCGCATCTTTCAAACTCTTCTGTTTAAAGTTTTATGTATGTTTAATAATCGCAGAGATTTGGGATTAGGCAGCGAAGGAACAACGGTGTCATACTCCACGCAAACAACCTCAGAACGTGTTATACGAAACACATAACAAAACCCACATGCTACGTTTTCCATTACTAAGGTGACCTGAGCCGCGTCGGCGTGTCTATCAAACCACGCGACTGGGACCTTCGCTACCAACCGGCATCTCTCTTGGAGAGGGCCTGGCACGTTCCATTTGGTTATGTACGACTGCCTAACCCATGGTGTTTTATGGCAGTTTCTGTATGCACCGAATTTAGAGCTGAAAATTATATTCACGTATCACGTACGGTATGACCAACAAGGTCCACATCTTCGTTTGTGTCGTTTTGAAAACTATTCCCTGAGTAGTTTGGGGTGTGGGATTTTCCATAAAATCTGTGACTCAAACTTTTGGAAAGCACTGAACTTAATGTTAACTATGATATTTCACATATACATTTTTAAAATGCTTTCGAAACATTTATTTCGATAGGGATCTCGGTAGGCGGTGCCGTAGCCTGTGGTTAGACCCCTCGCCTCCAACCTAGGATTTGTGGTGGAGGAATCGGCGTCTGAGCGAGTTTTCACCGGATCCTCCGGTTTCCCCCGGAATTCATTCCACCAACTTCTCAATCAATGCCTTTCCTATCATCCACTTCCTCACGCCCATGCCTGGTTACGGGCCAGGTTCTCCATCCTGTGGTTTCGTGCCGTTGGCTCCCCTGACCCCTAGACATCCACTTGTAAGTCCTAGATATGGGGAGGGTAAGCCAGCACTATTAACATAATACAGAACTACGACAAAAAATCTTATGTGCTCCATTCATATGACTTTCTGCAACAAGGTATAGTTAAAAGGCTTATGCCCTGGCACGAGAGCCTAATACCCAAATTGGTTGATTGGTTGACTACGAAAAATGTTCTCTCTCTAATGGTTTACCGCTGAACCAGAATGAGGTCTTTAAAAGCTATACCCAGAAATCTCAAGATATACAGTGTATTTTTCTTGAAAGTATCTTAAATATAGATATTTTCATCACGACCGTGAGAAAAAATAAATTTTCGAAAAAAATTCCCTAAAAGTAAAGAATAGTTTGATTCTGGGGGATTTAATTTAAAATATGCGAGTCCAATCCTTGGAAAATACTGAGCTTACATGTCAAGTATGATGTTTAACGAACTTTTCTTTATCGGTTATGGTTCCACATAGTGAGAGAGCGACACACACACACACACACACACACGCGCGCGCACACGCACACACGGAGACATTTTTAAAATGCCATCAAAAAATTATCTCCATGAAATCTCGGTATCGAAATTTTGGGTGAAATGCAATACACTTAATATTCAAGCGAAAGTATAGATGTACTTGTTTTGCCATATCAGTGATAAGGAAATAAGGTCCTCTCTGTTTCTCTCCCTCCCTCTCTCTCTCTCCAGGAAAGAATATCACTTCGAAATAAAATTAAAAGCCGTCTCCTATTCTGAACACAAGAATCCCTTGGTTAAGATGTTGACCTACTGAATATTCATTACAAGTTCATCTTCTAAGACACAGAAATCCGGTCCACCTCATACATATGCAACGTAATCGAAATTATGTCACAATTATGCATTATTTTGTACATAAACCTTAACAACATTTTATTAAAGGGGACCCAAATTCCTTGAAACGTGTTAAAGGTGTTAAGATCGTTAACAGAACTGGACAAAAAATATGACTCTCCGTATTAGAAAAGTGTAGAGTTGAAACTAATAACAAGGAATATCTCAGAAACGGCAGTTCTACCGAAAACACACACACACACACACACACACACACACACGGACATCTACATTTTTTGTGTAGTAAGTTTTTGTCTATCTCTAACGTTTTGCTATTTATGCAAAATTCAGTAAGATTCGTCCAGAATAAAAAGCTTTTTAGAAGCTATTCCCGGAAAATTCAAGGTATAAATTTTATTTGTCATGTATATATCTCTAATGTAGGATATCTTTAGAGCCAGCTTTGATAAAAACAAATTTTCGAAAAATTTTTCCTTGTGAAGGTTAGTTTGAAGAAGCGCTATTTTCTTTAAAATCTTCATGTCGCATCCCAAGTTTAGTATTTAACCTACTTTTCGTTTTTGTGCTATACTGCCCACAGACACACATACACTGATTTTTTTTTAAATACTTGTTTTGGATTAAGAGGATCTCAAACACAATACCTCTCTCTCTCTCTCTCTCTCTCTCTCTCTCTCGCTCTCGCTCTCTCTCTCTCTCGCACTCTCTCTCTCGCTCTCTCTACACACACACACTTAATATGTGTAGAGAAGTAAAAATCTGATGTGGCACATTAACTTGACTTTCTCAAATAAACTATTCATACAGAAGATACAAATTAGCAGAAATTGTCTTATTACTTGCTTCCTTGTAAGTAGAAGGGAAATACCGGACTACCATAGGCTCAAGTGATAGTCAAGTGTTTTAAACGCTGGTTGCTGTGTAATACATTTAAAAACGGTCTCTTTGCTTGACGAGGATAGAGAAAAATTAATAACGATTTTTCATTACAGGAATGTATATATTGTTTTTTTAAAATTAAAACAGAGAAAATCTCGGAAATGGTTAACTCTACAAAACATGCTCTTCAGAGATTATTCACACAAAATTAAAGATTACTTTTCTTTTGTGATGGAAATATCTCAAAGTGCCACTTTTATAAAATCAAAATGTTGATAAATATTGCATGTAAAGGGTAGTTTAAGATGCATCGGATTGTCTTGAAAATCTTCGAGTTGCATCCTCAACTTAAGTATTAAGTTTGGTATTTAATGTACTTTTCATTTGTGAGTTATACCTACTGTTCAGACACACACGTATATAAAAGTGATGTATTTCCGGTGAAATCTTGATATTGAATCTCTATGTAATTTGTACAGAAAGTAAAAATATATACTCACACATTATTTGCGGAGAAAAACACTGTCCTTCTGTGTCTTTCGTAACGATGTCGTAATGGTTACTTACCTGTAAAAATAAAAACAGAACACATAACTTCAAGTCTAGTACACATTCCAAGCACACTAAATAAAACACATACATATATCAGACATTTAACAAGAAAATGAATATAAAAAACGTTGTCGACCGCTTAAAACTAATGTGAAATTCCGCCATTTGGTAATGCTTTTTCGCTTACATGGTTCATTTATGCATAAATCGTTTTGTTTGCAACACCAAACTTGTCCAGTAACCACGTTTTTGGTATTTTTTTTCCAACAGCTTGGCCTTGTTCTTGGATTTAGTGCACATAGCTCCGCAGCCGTATACTCTTTCTCACTAAGGCTAATAATTTATGGTTTGTTGTCAATGTAATTTTTTTTTGTTTCCAATGATATATGTAATAAAGAGACGAATGTTTACATGAAATTTTATCCCCATGTTTCTCTTAAGAGGCGTCTGAGGCGATAACCAACCTCCGTTTATTGGTTAATGTTTCAGGGCCGGACATTTTTTTTGCTAGTGTTTAACGCCCGCTTTTACTGCTCTGGCATCGTAGGCGATGATACGATAGCACATGAAGATGGAACCCCGGTGGAATGTGATGGCGGGGGAAACCGGAGAAAACCCGCCCCTGCGCCGCTTTGTCCACCACAAATGCGGTTGCTTGGGATCGAACTCGGGCCGTCTAGGTGAGAGGTCTGAGCACTCGCCCACGGCGCGGCCAGGTCCGGACTTTTGACGTAAAACCAACTGGAATGGCAGGCTGAGGGCAGCCCGAGGTGTGTTAGATGTGTCCCTGTTCTCGGAGAGAACTTAACCACGTACTGACGGGATTGTGGGGTTTGCAGGATGGCGGGTAAGAGTTGGGGTTGTTGAGTGACGGGAGGAGGCAAGTGTTGCCCTTCGACGGTTGCCTGTTATGGTGCAACGGCCCTCTTGCATCGCTGGTGTGAACTTTCTTCAAAATCTTCATTTTGGGTTTTTAATTTTGATATCCAAGCAACTCTTGAAGGATTGTAAGGAGCTTAGCCGTAGCAGCTGTTGGAGGTGCTCCTTCGTTACCGGGGATGCCCGCAAGCCATGCGGGGAAGCCGGTATCGCCTGAAGCGGCGGTTTGTGGGATCGTAATCCCCAAGAGACCTAACGAGGGCGCTCCGATGGAATGTTGCGAATGTGTTGCAACCATCAGATTAAATGCTTAAGCCCAACAAAGTCCGAGTAGGTGTGGAATAGAACTGATAAACATTAAATAAAGAGGAAGACCATAGAGAAACAAACGCATCGGCACATTTTATTTAATTGTGTTTAGCTCTCCACAACTTAGTACATAAGAGACGGAATTCCATTACACCAAAAAGTTCTCGTCCGTGGTGTAGGGGTAACTGCTAGTATCTGGTTCCCAAGGTCGCGAGATCAAACCCGCCAGAGGACAATGGATAAACAAACAGACACTTATACACAGGCATATATATTCACTGCCCTTTTTCTAAAAATGTGTCTTTTCTACTTCTCTACACGTAGTGTGTACCTAGTGTATAGAGAAGGTATTGTATTGCACCCAAAAATTCGATACAGATATTTCACTTGAAATGCACGTTTACAGATAAAAAGAAAACATTTTTAGGAAAACTTCCGTGTATGTGTGTCTATGGGCAGCATAGCTCAAAAACAAAAAAAGACCATTGAATACCAAACTTGGCTCTAACGATTTTGAATAAAATACGTTATGTTTAAGATATTTTTATGACAAACGAAATGTATGCCTTGGATTTTCTGGGAATAGCGTCTGAAGACCTCTTCATTCTGGATGACTTTTGTATAACTGGTAAATCGTAAGAGATATATAAAAAATCATTAAAAAACACAAGTTATGTTATATACTTTTTTTTTGTAAGTTACCCGTTTTCGAGATATTCCGGACTATTAATTTCAATTTTAGCCACGTAAACTTTTCTCAAACAGGAAGAGATCTTTCTTCTCGTAATTACTTTTAATGACGATACTATCGCTTTAGCCTGTGCATTTTCTTATTTCCCTTCTACTTACAAACAAGCTAGCAATAATACTATTTCTGCTTTTGTTTATCTAGATTAGCATGATGTAGATAACAGATTAATGTTCTGAATGAAAGGTTTGGATAGAGTCAGACTGAAAAATTCAATGCCATAGCCGGGATGTGAACCACGTATCTCCCGATCTCTAGCTGGTTGCTCTACCACTGAGCTAACATGGCAACATGCCGGCAGAGCATTGAATTTCTCAGCTGACTCGTATGTTTCCTGGTAAACCACAAGGCGATCTCAAATTATTTTGAGATGGCGACTTACAATGTTTTAAGTACTTTTACCGGAAAACATGCGAACCAGTTGAGAAGTTCAATGCTATGCCGGCGTGTTGCCATGGTAGCTCAGTGGCAGAGCAACCGGCTAGAGATCGGGAGATCCATGGTTCAAATCCCGGCTATGGCACTGAATTTTTCAGTCTGATTCTACCTATCCCACTCCTGGCCTACACACGGCTTGTGTGAAAAAAACAATTACATCCAATAAAAGGTTTGTTTACCGAAAAGCTAGAGGAAATCTTCTGAATGGAACACATTAGATTTTTTCGCTTTTTTGCCAATGTTTATCTCGAATATCATGATGTAGATATATAATACGTTTTTAACATAAATTTTTACAGAGATGTACAAAAAGTCATATTAAAGCATATGTTTCGGTATGGCATTTTTGGATGGAATACAATACCTTCCCTGCTTTCTAGTACATTGTACATTCGTGCTAGAGAAAATAATATACCTACACGACACATTCGCACATGGCCGAGTGCCAGAATGTCCCGTCAGGTTTTATTAAATTGGCGCTGCGACCACCTGTCGATTAGCAGTTGTTTCATTTGAGACATACAGGTTGAGTAACCTGGGTAAGTAATTTTCGCAAGTGAGTGTGACAGTATAAGCCGATTACAAGGCAAATAATGAGACCACCCACCAGAGAAAATAATGTGGGCCACCTACTTGGAGAAGTCAACACTGGGAACACGTGCGTTACCTTGGCAACAGGAGAGGCTCCTGGTATCTACACCCACACAGTATCCACTTTAAACTAACATAACATTACTTTTTACTTTCTCTACAGTACTATGCACATAGTGTATAGAGAAGGTATTGTAATGCACCCAAAAATTCGATACCGAGATTTCACCGGAAATATGTATTTTAGCATCCCCTGCATCCAAAAAAACCATTTACCAAAAAAAGCCGCTTCTGTGTGTGTGTGTGTGAACACGACAACAAAACGAAAAGTCGGTAAAATACCAAACTTGGTATTTAAGTTTTGTATTTTCCAGGGATGCGTCACGAAGATTTTGAGAACCCCCCCCCCACCCAACAAACTAATAAACAATATTACCGCCAATGATTTCAAATGAGCATTGACGTTGTTTTGCAGATCTTCGTTGGTTTAAAAGTACTGCCCTCCTAGCCGCATCTTCAGTTCAGGGAAAAGGTGAAAGTCGCTGGGTCAGGGCTGTAAGGCGGATGATCGGAAATGTCCCATTGAAGTTGTTCAAGGAGCCGATGGGTTGTGCCAGTAGTGTGTGGACGAGCGTTGTCATGGATCAACACAATTCCTGAAGTCAGTATTCCTCTTCGTTTGTTTTGAATGTCTCTCCGCAAACGTCTAAAGTACGAAGATCTTAAAAACAACGTCAATGCTCATTTGAAATCATTGGCGGCAACATTTTTTGAAGCGGGTATTGCAAAGCTTGTACACAGGTACGATAAATGTCTCAATCTTTTCGGTGATTATGTTGAAAAGTAACCATAAGTGTACAAAAGTTGTAGTAATAAAATAATTATTGTCTATGAATTTGTCTTTTATTTATAGTCTATCGAAGGCTGAAAAAAAAACCGTCCTGGTAAAATCAAAATGTGGTAACTATTTTACAAACTTCTATGTTAAAAGGTGCATTTGTAAGTTATAAATAGAATTTTCAGTTTTATAACTTTTATAGTTTTTGAGAAAAAGCAACTTTTGTACATGAAAGTTAAACTTATGGAAATTGAATGTTGAACTTTCGGTACACTCCTGGGCCATAAGAAGGGGTTTCGGTTGACACGGGAATTCATAATATTCTCTATGTGAACAAGTTCATAAATACAACTATAATCTTTGAAGAAGCGCGATTTTCAAAATTATTTATAAGAAACAACATTCACCTAAGAACCATATTCTGCCACGCCCAAAACTTGAACAAATATATTTTTTAAAATAACTTTAAGACCCTAGAATTGAGATACTGAGGTAATTTTGCGCCATTCTGAAGAGAAAACTTCAATACTTTTATGCAACAAAAAAGTAAAAAACACAGGAGCTTTGGATGAGTAGAGTCATTTTAAAAGAGAACATTTTATAGGATAAAAGAAAAACACGTGTGAATGAAGCATTTTTACTTTCTCTATACGTATCATATACATAGTGTATAGAGAAGGTATTGCACTCAACCCAAAAATTCGATACCGAGATTTCAACGGAAAAATATATGTTTTAAGGTCCCCTGTATCCAAGAAAAGCATTTTCAGAAAAAGTTCGAAATTTTCGATTTTCTCAAAAATGGCTGTAACGATTTTAACTAAGATCTCAAATATTAAAGATATTTACCTGACAAACAAAATGTATATCTTGAATTGTCCGGGAATAGCCTCTGAAGACTACTTTCTTCTCGATGAATTTTACGGTATTTTGTATAACTGCTAAACTATAAGAGATGGACAAAAACTTAACACACACAAAATATAGAGTACATTAAAACACACAATTTATGTTATTTACATTTTTTTCGTGGAGTTGATCGTTTTTTAGATATTCCTTGCTTTTGGTTTCAGCTTTAAAAAACATTCTTTTCTCATACAGGAATTTTTCAACTCCTGTCCATACAAACAAAGGAACTTCAGTCACATAACAACCAGCTTTTGACTATCACTTTAACATATGGTACTCCCTCATTTCGTTTCTACTTATAAGGAAGTAAATAATAAGAATATTTCTGCTAATTTTTTCTTGGTTAGCATGAAGTAAAAAGAAGCATAAGCTTTTTAAGAATAATTTGTTGCAGAGATGTAGAGAAAGTCATGTGAATGGTACACAGATTTTTTAAAGTGAAATGAAATTTTTGTTGTGGACACTCTTTAACTGCTGCGCTTTTCTTTTTTTTTTTTTTCTTTTTTTTTTCAATTATTGGTTACAGGTTTAAAATATTTGACTATCGTTTTAGTATAGTGTATTTCCGTATTTACATTCTACTTACAAGGAAACAAGTAATTAAGCTAATTTCTAATGTTTATCTCAGCATGAAGTAGATTTAAAAGGTAATATTTTGTGAGAAAGGTTTTTCCTTAACTGTTGTGGTTCTTAGCGCTCCATTCTATACTAGGCGAGAAAGACAGCTGGATTTTGCTCAGAGGCCTCTTTATCAGGCTTGAGTTTCTTTCACATGCCGTAAAAATACAACACGGAACCAACGGTTTTACATCCTTCCCAAAAGAAGCCTCGCTAAGGGTTTTTACGCCCAAAAAAATCAACCACCCTCCGTCGGGTTTGAACCCGCGACCTTTGTTATACGAAGTCAGCATTCTAACCATTATACCACGGAGGCTGACTTCTAAAGTGAAGAAGAATACACTATGGCGTCTGGAGAGTTAAAGGAAATCATTGATAGAGGTTTATGAATTAATGCCCTCGTATAAATTAAAGCCAAATTTGGAACGAGGGGGAGAGCTCCCTACTAAATATAGGTTTGTTCCTTTAGTAATAAACATGTTTTATTTGTGGCCAGGAGAGCGGTTACTATGTAAATCAAAAACACGCCCTCTTCCTCAACAGGAATGTACTACAGCATCTATTAATTAACAATTTGTATGGTGTCAACATTTGGCTCCAAGCCCCCTCCAATTCAGTGTCTGGGTGGCCGCAAAGCATCATGGGAACTTTCAACACCTCCTTTAATTACAATAATGCAAAACTACTGACACATTTTTTTGCTTTCTGTATACATACTATGTACATAGAAAAGGTATTGTAATACACCTAAAAATTCGATACCGAGATATCACCGGAAATATATATTTTGAGACGCTCTGAATCCAAAAAAAGTATTTTAGAAAAATGCCCGTGTGTGTGTGTGTGTGTGTGTGTGTGTGTGTGTGTGTGTGTGTGTGTGTGTGTGTGTGTGTGTGTGTGTGTGTGGGCAGCATAGCTCAAAAACCAAAAGGCCGTTAAATACGAAAATCTTCGTGGCCATCCTTGGAAGATACCAAACCTAAATACCAATTTTGGCTTTAAACGGAGTTTTCGTTTTTGAGCTATGCTGCCCACAGACCACGCACAGACAGACAGACAGACTCACACGGACATTTTTCTAAAATACTTTTTTTTTTCAGGGGGTCATGTGAATGGAACACATCGGATTTTTACTTAAGTGTATTTTAAAGCAGTGTCGTTGATTAGAGGTATCTGTAAGGATGATATACACTGCGCAATTGATTAACGCGCCGTCCCAGTTAGCGAAGGGTTGACAAAGGAAGAGCAAGCGCACTCCTTCAAACCTAACGGTACATGTCAATCTGAATAGAAACCTATTAGCTGGGGGGGGGGGGGGGTAATGTTTAACGCTCACTATTACTGCCACTACCACTACAGCGCAAGCGGCAACACTGATGATACATGGTCTGTAGATGGAGCACCGGTGGAATGGGATGGCGGGGCAAACGGGAGAAAACCCAGCCCTGCGCCGCTTTGTCTACAACTAATCTCACATTCTCGCTTAGGATTGAACCCGGGCTCTGAAGGCGAGAGGCGTGAGAATATATTTAGTGACTGCCTCCGCAAGCTGATTTCTCACCCTGAGCTCCTAGATTCGATTCCCGGCTGGGGCGGGGAATTTTTCTTTAACCAGAATTATTCCCTATCCCCCATAGAGTCTGGAAGTATGTATGTGACAGTGAATGTGTGCGTTTGTTTGAGGAAAATAAAACGATTTAAACCCAAAGAAAAGAACCTACATACGAGATTTTTCTAATGCAAAGCCTCCAAATGATCTTATATGTTAAAGGGAGCTAAGTAAATTAAACAACAAAATAATACATATATAAGTATGCAGTATTTAGATAATAATCGAGATGCCTACTATTTTTTTTCGGAGAATCCTTAAAGGTATATTTCCAGAGAAATCTGCATATCGAGATGCCTACTATGTATTATATTCGAAACTAGCTGCCCACCCCGGCGTCACCCGGGTTGTGCATCTAATGAAAAAAACTCAAGACAAAATCTTTATAACCACGTACTCTAGGTGTTCGTCGCCAGGAAAGCTTCTTTGCTTCTTTATTTTAAACGATAGGAGTAAGGAAAGTACAATATATAACAATGTATCTGAATTTCACTGCTGCGTTGCGTCATTGTGTCGACAAACTGATGCGTTACCTTAACATTGAAAGGGGAGGGGAAAAGGTAGCAGTACTACGACCATTTAGCATCAAATAACCGTAATACCACTACTATCTGGTGGCTATTAACCGAAATGCGTTCGCTTGGTAGGATTTTTATTCATATTATGAGATTTTAAATACTTTCCCGCACTATTTTTAAACGTTTCTTTTCCCACAAACCTTGCCATGACAGTAAATAACACAACAAAAAAAGAATTGTTCAATTTGGTGCAGTCGTTCGAAAATGATGCGCATACATACATTTCGGCGATTCATTTATATATATAGATATATAAAGAGAGAGAGGAAATAAGGTGAACAGTCCAAATGCATACGCAATAGAAGGTGTGCCATACACTTGGTGATTTTGGAGCAGAACCACCTCCACTGCCACATCCTGGACATAAACGTCAACGCCATCAAAACTCTGGTATTTGAATATAATTATGCAGACGACTTCAGCAATATGTCACTCGCAAAAGATTACTTCCACTGAAGTCATTTCCTTTTTAATTTTCTTCTCTTTGCGTTTTCGCCGCCGTCTTTGTCTCCTTTCTAAGTCTTTAAGCTTTTGAACTAATGCGGACAGTAATTACTTATAATGCTGCAATTATTTTAATTATAGAGTTAAGACTGAAAGCGTTCATTTATAGGTAAATGTAATTCAAAGCAGCTCACCTAACGTTCACTAGGCCTACCTTAATGAATATACAGGGTTATTCGCTTGGGAACGCGTAAAATCGCGTGTTCCATTCACACCATTTGCTCTAAGTGTTTCTTAAAAACTCCGTTCTATTAAATATCATTCTTTTCATACTAATCGAGATAAACATTAACAGAATTTGTCTTATTACTTGCTTCTTTGGGGTCGTTTTCTTATTGCGGTTCAATTCTAGGTTCAATTCTCGGTACCGGCGTGGGGTTCAATTGAGGAGCTACTTGATTGAGAAGTAGCGGCTCCAGATCGAGAAGACCGCATCAACCGGCCGGGAGGGACTCGAGGCACTGATCACGTCTCACCCTCCAGCACTGCACCCCATTCATTACGCCTTCCGACCGAGATGGGGGCCGCAGTAGCCATGCACGAGGGCCTTGTATTGAGGCCATTGTAATTTGGGCCTTGGCAACATGATTCTGGTGTTTCCACCGGAAAATTATTACATTTTTGTTCTTACCCTACTTCAGATATATTGTCAATATATTATCAATAGAAATATTTACCGCGATTATTTTCCTCCGCGAATGTAGAGCTAGAAGCATGTTGGACGCTACTGGCAGGCATGGAAGAAGTGGACGGGTTAGGTAAATTTATACTTAAGGCAAGACAGCTGAGATCTGAGGAGACTGCCAATAGAGAAGGGTGGGGGGAAGTATAAGAACAATTAAATAAAAGTGACTACAATGCTTTACATATATATTTTTTTTTCATACTTAGGTCATTGTTGTGTTATGGTTTTATATACTGTGTATATATTTCTTTTAAGTATAGTTATCTATTATAAGCTTGTGCATTTATGAAGATGTACTCTGTGCTGTAAACTTAAATTGCTATATTTGAATATCTTTGTATTTTTATATTCGGGTTTACTTTTAATTCTTTATTGTTGTTTAAGCTTGCTTTTGATTGTGTATTACCTTTGTCTTTTTATTTTCGTGTTTACTCTTTTAATTGTGTTGTTGTTTTAATATTGCTTTTAGTGTGTATTACAAAAGCACGTACAGTCTGTGGACCCGTGCAATTGTTGAAATTCTATGTATGATATTGTTATGTAAATAAATACACTTATTCATTAATTCATATTATCAATAGAGCGCTATTTCTTTTGTTTACAGTGACTCATTCCAGTGCTCATCGCTCGAGCGATTGTTTATTATGATTTTCCACGTGGATTATGAAGACAAGAGTGCAATGATAGTACTACATTTGGCGATGAAACCCTATCCTTTGCCACCGTGAAGCGCTGGTATAACGAGTTTAATCGTAGCCGCCGTTCGCTCACGATGAAATTCGTGAAGGTCGTCCAAAATGAGGTGTGCTGAGCAAAATAGAGTGCAAGATCGTCATGCCAGGTACTATAAGACAAAGGCAACCCTTGGCATTATTCCTCCAGTAGAAATAAAATATTGCAAGATCATTTAGCCCTGAAAACAGTTTGCTCTCGTTGGATCCGACATAATTTGACACAATCTCAAAAGGATGCTAGTGGTGCACAAAAATGCTCAAGAAATACAATGGTGGGGTTTCAAGAGACATATATAAGATTGTAATTTCATCGCGAGCGAACGGCGGCTACGATTTAACTCGTTACACCAGCACTTCACGGTGGCAAGGGATGGAGCTTTAACTCCAAGTGTAATAGTTATTTGATCAATGCACACTTGTCTTGATAATCTGAAGCGTTTTAGGTGTGCACCACGTTACACAGAGACAAGTATGAAGCGCTATATTATTGGCCCCGTGCTCAGATGTGCGATGACGTTGGCGGTGCTCAAAGATTCACTCCACTACTAGATGTGTTGATCCTCGTACCTTATGTTGTGCAGATCTCCTCCCGTTGAGGTTCCTCAGCTAGACTCAGCCTGTATGCTGGTTTGACTCACTCGGGGTGGAAGCAATGAGGGTAGTTTAGGGAGTGATCTTATGAAATTGCCTAGGCACACGTTACTTTTCCTTTAATTTTTGTCACTAGAAGACACGAGACAAGCACTTTGCTTTACAACCTGCTAAGTCAATTATTTACTAGGACCTTTCTTTATCGACAATTTACACGTATTTTACTTATAACCCTTTTCTCTTCAAGTTATCTTTATATAATTAAGTATAGATGCGCGTCACTGACTTTATCTATCCACTACTGAGGGCGCCGATAACTGTCGATGAGAGCTGCGTTGCTAACTTGAACGCCGATGTGACTATGTGACAGCCCTGACGTAACTTCAATGCTCCGATGCAACTAACAGACAGCCCCGATGTGCGGCAATCTTCTCCTTATATAGCAAAATTGTTATCATGGCGGCTCCTTTCTGATTGGGCAGAAAGGCCGCGAAACTGGAGTCGATATTACCCGAAATACATCATTTTGTTCCCAGGATGCAACGTAACACGCACGTGACAAGTGTTACACAATGGAGAAATACTCTTTTCCAAACTAAAAGGGACTTTACCGTCACACGTAGCTCGTACGTGCCCGGACAAAAGAGCATCTGCTAACAATGAAAGCCTCTCACTCCACTTTCCAAGTTTGGAGTAAACAACTCTCAACTGCTCTTACTAAAAGCTGATTTTTAAACTCTTAATACATGAAACCATCAAGTATTGGCACTCTTTAAATATAAACTGATAAACAATTAATAACAATGACAATGGTTATTATAAATAAGCCAACTAACAGTCTCAAATCCAGGTCGAAAATCATAAAAAACCATCGCTAAAGCATTTTCACGAGTTAATTCTATCTTTTCGCTGAATCATGGATCTATGTATGTGAGCCAGAACATACACAGCAGTCAACTGTGTGGGTTTTTCAAGATAAACCAAATACAAAAAAAAAGTTGTTCACACTCGAAGCACTATGCAAATAATGGTCCCCTGTTTTTTCAGAAAAAACAGAAACTGGTAATGTGGAGACAGTGCTTTTTGAGGAACGTAAAACGGTCAATTTTGAGTGATACACAACCATCTGTTGTCAATTAAGGAAAACAAACAAGTGGAGTTGGATCATTTACCAAGACAATGCGAACACTCATACATCTCGTCTAACAACCGACTATTTGAACACTGGAAAAATGGAATTGATGTCTCATCCACCACACAGTCCTGACTTGGCACTGAATATCAATAATAAAATGCGTGGACAGCGATAATCGTCAGCAGAAGAAGCCGTTGATGCATCAAAAACCATACTTTAGAACTGTCTCAAGCAGATTAGAAAAAATGGCATGACAAATGGCTCGAAAGCATACAAAAGTGTATTGATCATAAAGGAGAATATTTCGAGAAACAATCAAGCAATTTTCAATGACAAATTACTGTATTTTTACTTTCTCTAGCCCGCATGCACAATGTACATAGTGGATAGAGATGGTATTGTATTCCATCCAAAAATTCGATACCGAGATTTCACCGCAAAAATATGTTTTTGGGTTGCCTGAGTCCGAAAAAAGCATTTTTAGTAAAAAAGGTTTCTTGTATGTGTGTGTGTGTCTGGACAGCACAGCTCAAAAACAAAAAAGACCATTAAATACCAAACTTGGTATCTTCCAGGGATGCAACACGAAGATTTTCAAGAAAATCCGTCTACCCCGAACTACGCTTCACATGGAAAAATTTTAGAAATTTTTGATTTTCTCAAAAATGGCTAACGATTTTGATTAAAATAGTATATTAAAGACATTTACCTGACAAATAAAATGTATATCTTGAATTTTCTGGGAATAGCCTCTGAAGACTACTTTATTCTGGATGCATTTTACGGAATTTTGTGAAGTGGCAAATCGTAAGAGATAAACAAAATTTACTTAACAGAAAACGTAGAGCACGTTAAAACACACAATTCGTGGAGTAGATCGTTTTTGAGATATGCGTTGTTGTTGGTTTCAGAATCAAAATACTTGAACTTTTTTCACAAGGAAAGTTTTAAACTCCTGGCCCTGCATAGAAACTGATTTCAATCACATAGAAACCAGCTTTTAAAACATTTGACTATCGCTTTAGCCTAGCTATTCCTTAATTTTCCTTATAGTTACAAGGATGCAAGTAATTAAGACAATTTCTGCTAATGTTTATTTCGATTATCATAAAGTAGATACAAGAACAGCGATGTAGAGAAAGTCATGTGAATGAAGCACATCATATTTTTACCAATTGTATCACAAATAGCATGCAATCTCACTCAAATGTGAATGACAGGAAATCCAAAGCCTGGAAGGAAAATGAGCTTACCACACACGGGCAGTTTCTGCTTAAGAACGAATTCGCTAATTAAAGGGCGGGAAGCGCATCGCGATATACCATTACCGTATTTAAATAACTTTGCTGCAACGTTGCCAAACCTGCATGCTGTACTTGCCTAACACGCACGGGCACATTCTTATGTTTACAGCCGACGTAAAAGTTCCCACCAGCAACTAACAAAATCATACGACTTTCTCCAACCTCGAAAGATTTTACCGCGTATATACACTCCTCCGAAAGATTATTAATTTCTCTACTTTGTTGTACATAGTATACAGGTAGAGAATGTATTGCATTCCACTTATAAATTCGACACCGTGATTTCACTGGAAATACACGTTTTAGATAGATCTCATTAAAACATACAGCATATCTTATAGATTTTACTTACCCTATTCGTACTATGATACCGAAATTTCACTGGAAATATATGTTTTAGGGTCGCCTGTATCAAAAAAAAAAAAAAAAAAGGATTTTCAGAAAAAGGTCCGTGTGTATGTGAACACGATAGCTCAAAAACGAAAAGTCGCTAAAATACCAAAGTTGGTTTTTAAGTTTAATATCTTCCAGGGATGCGACACGAAGATTTTGAGAAAAATTCCCCCACCTCAATCCTTTACATGTAACTTTTTTCGAAAATTTTGAATTTCTCAAAACTGGCTCTAACGATTTTGATTAATTTGTCGTATATTAAAGATATTTACCTGACAAATAAAATGTATATCTTGAATTTTCTGGGAATAGCCTCTGAAGACTACTTTATTCTGGATGAATTTTACGGAATTTTGCATAATTGCTATACCGTAAGAGATGGACAAAAACTTTACATCACAAAAATGTACAGCACCTTAAAACATACAATCCATGTTGTATGCATTTTTTCGTGGGGTTCATCGTTTTTAGACACTCCTTGTTTTTGTTTCAGCTTTAAAACACATGATTTTCCCTTATAGGACTTTGTCAACTGCTGTCCATGCAAACAGAGGAACTTCAATCACATAGCAACCAGCTTTTGATTATCACTTTAGCCTATGGTACTCCTTTATTTCGCTTCTACTTACAAGAAAGCAAGTAATACGACTGTTTCTGTTAATTTTTTCTTGACTAACAGGAAGTAAATGGAACAATAAGCTTTTTAACTAACTTGTTGGAGGGATGTAGAGAAAGTCATGTGAATGGAGTACATCAGATCTTTAGAGTAAGGTCCTTGAGCGTGTTCGTGTGTCTGTCAACACGATAACTCAAAAATGAAAAGTCAAAGAAATACTAAACTTGGAAAAATTTACATTGAAAATTTGCAAAAATTTTGATTATCTAAAAAATGACTCTTACGAGTTTGATTAAAATGTGGTGTATTAAAATATTAACATGACAAAATGTAAATCTTGAATTTTCTGAGAATAGCTTCTGAGACGTCTTTATTCTGGTTGATTTTTACGTAACTGGTAAACCATAAGACATGGACAAAATCTTACTGCTCAAAAATGTATAATATATTGTCAAAACACACAGTTTATGTCACATACATTTTTTCGTAGAGTTGAACATTTTTTTACGTATTCTTTGTTATTGGTTCAAGTTTTTTTAAATACTTAACACTTTTCACATACGGGAATTTGTAAACTCCTGGCAATGCATAGAAACAGATTTCATCCACATGGCAACCAGCTTTTAAAAGATTTGACTAAAGCTTTTCCCTAGTTTCATTTCTACTTACAAGGAAGAAAGTAATAACAACATTTCTGTTATTATTTATCTCGATTAGCATGAAGTCGATGGAAGAATAAGCTTTTTAATAACAATGTGTTACCAAGATGTGAAGAAAAGTCATGTGAGCGGAACAGAGCAGATTTTTATCCAAACTCTCCGTCTGTTTCCCTGCCCCGTCATCCAAACGTGTCCCATCCTAATTGCTTTCGTCGCCCTCCGTGGTGTAATCGTTACCATGGTAGCTTCATATACCACGGGTTCAAGCCCGGATGAGGAAGATAGATTTTTTCGGGTGTAAAAATCCTTAGTATGGCTTCCTTCGGAAGGGAAGTAAAGCCGTTGGTCCCGTGTCGTAGATTTACGGCACGTAAGAGAACCTCAAACCTGATATAGGCACCTCTGAACAAAATTAAAGCGGCCTTTCACGCCCAGTATAAAATGGAACGCTGAGAATCACATTAGTTTAAGAGCGTTCATAAATAACACGCCATTTATATACCCAAGGTCGCGGGTTCAAACCTGCGAAGGGCGATGGATTTGTACAAGCGTAAAACTGGTTAACATGGCTTCCTTCAGAAGGGAAGTAAAGCCGTTGGTCCCGTGTCGTAAATTGCGGCACATAAAATAACCTCACATCTGATAAAGAGGTCTCTGGGCAAAATTAATGTCTTTCACGCCCTATATAAAATGGTTCGCTGAGAACCAAAGCAGTTAAAGAGCGCCGATAAAAAAAACTCCATTTACATTTCATTTCTGGTAACGTTTTTCTAGGTTAGCATGAAGTGGATGGAAAAATAAATTTTTTTAACAACAATTTGTTTCAGAGATGTAGAGAAAGTCACGTGAATGGAACAACAGATTTTCCTCCAAACACTGCGTCTGCTTCTTTGTTCCAGCATCCAAATGTATCCCATCCAATGGTTTCAAACCTTTCTCTAATTTTACATTTCGTTTTTACTTTCTCTATACGTACTATGCCCATAGTGTATAGAGAAGGTATTGCACTCCACCCAAAACTTCGATACCGAGATTTCAACGGAAATATATGTTTTAGGTTCTCCTCTTAACTAAAAAAAAAAACATTTTCGGAAAAAGGTCCGTGTGTGTGCGCGTGTGTGTGTGTATGTGTGTGTCCGTGAACACGATAACTCAAAAACGATAAGTCGGTAAAATACTTAACTTAGTATTTAAGTTTAGTATCTTCCAGGGATGCGACACGAAGATTTTGAGGAAAATCCCCCAGCCCTAACTATCCTTTACATGGAACTTTTTTAAAAAGTTTGATTTTCTCAATAATCGCTCAAACGATTTTGATTAAAATATCGCATATTAAAGCTATTTACCTAACAAATAAAATGCATATCATGAATTTTCTGGGAATAGCGTATGAAGAATACTTCATTTTGGATGAATTTTACGGAATTTTGAATGACTGTTAAACCGTAAGAGATGGACAAAAACTTACTACGCGAAAAATGTAGAGCACGTTAAAACACACAATTTATGTTATATACATGTTTTCCGTGGAGTTAATCATTTTTAAACATTCCTTGTTTACGTTTCTGCTTTGAAAACTTATACTTTTCTCATACATGAATTTGTCAACTGCTGTCTTTACAAACAAAAAAACTTCAGTGACATAGCAACCAGGCTTTGACTATCACTTTAGCCTAGTATATTCCCTTATTTCGCTTCCACTTACAAGGAAGTAACTAATAAGACTATTTATGCTATTTTTTTTTTTTTTTTTTTCTGATTAGCATGAAGTAAATAGAAGTATAAGCTTTTTAAGAATAATTTATTGCAGAGATATAGAGAAAGTCATGTGAATGGAACACATCAGATTATTAAATTATGCTTTCACAGACATCTACACGTGTTTGACAGTATGTGTGACTCACCACACTTTGCCTCCTTGGTTGGACTTGGGAGGAAACAACGTGGTGACGTCACTAACTTTGGGCAAGCCTGTTTTACAGCACAGCATATCTGCAGTCATCATCATTTCCGTTGCCATGTTAATTACGTGTGCTCTATAAAGCTGGTCGTCTAACTGCTAGGGGAAACAAATTTGTGGTCATGGGAGGTCACTTAATTCTGCAAACCATAGCAATTATCCACAACTAATTAACAAAACAGCGTATAAATTTGTGCAACGCTCAAATCCGTAAAAGTGTGCGTCACTTTCAAACAGAGTGTTTTTTAAATCACGTCGTTAATGCGTTTTAATGGGCAGGAGCTTGTTTTAACCCACATCGTTACACGACACACACACGCGCATGCGCGTGAACACACACATCGGTTTAAAATGTAGCGCAGTACTTCATAAAAACCATTTCGGCGAATAGCACTTTTATGAATTGCTTTGGATTACATGTTTGTCTGCTGGAGGGCTGGTTGTTGAAATTGACTAGGGGCCAGATGTACAGTCGAGAGCAAAAAAATAAAAAAAAATAAAAAAAAAAAAAAATCGGATGTGTTTTCCACTCACAGGACTTTCTCTACCTGTTCCACACAAACTATTTTTACAAAAAAGTATTCTTTTATCTACATCAATCTAATCGAGATAAACCTTAGGAGAAATTGTATTATTTCTTAGTTCCTTTGTAAGTAGAAGGGAAATAAGTGAATACACTAGGCTAAAACGACAGTCAAATGTTTTAAAATGTGGTTCTATGGAATTGAAATCTACTATTTGTGTGGCCAGGAGCTGACAAGTTCAGGTATGAAATAAGTACAAAACAATTATTTTATTACTAAAAGTTTTGTACACTTATGGTTACTTTTCAACATAATCACCGAAAAGATTGAGACATTTATCGTACCTGTGCACAAGCTTTGCAATACCCGCTTCAAAAAATGTTGCCGCCAATAATTTCAAATGAGCATTGACGTTGTTTTGAAGATCTTCGTACTTTACGACGTTTGCGGAGAGCCATTCAAAACAACGAAGAGAAATGCTGACTTCAGGAATTGTGTTGATCCATGACAACGCTCGTCCACACACTGCTGGCACAACCCATCGGCTCCTTGAACGATTTCAATGAGACATTTTCGATCATCCGCCGTACAGTCCTGACCTGGCACCCAGCGACTTTCACCTTTTCCCTGAACTGAAGACGTGGCTAGGAGGACAGCACTTTCAAACCACAAAGAAAGATCTTCAAAACAACATCAATGCTCATTTGAAGTCATTGGTGGCAACATTTTTTGTAGCGGGTATTGCAAAGCTTGTACACAGGTACGATAAATGTCTCAATCTTTTGGTGATTATGTTGAAAAGTAACCGTAAGTGTACAAAACTTTTAGTAATAAAATAATTGTTTTCTATGGGCTTGTCTTTTATATATAGCCTATCGGAGTTTGAAAAAAAAGCAGCCTTCGTATAAAACTAAAACCATTAACAGAACATTTCTCAAAAACGACAAACTCCACGAAGAATTGTATATTATTAACTAAATTGTGTGTCCAGAATAAAGATGTTTTCACGGGCTATTGCCAGAAATTTCAAGACAAACCATTTTAATTGTCATATAAATATCCTTAATATATTACTTTTTACCAAAATCGTTACAGACATATTTTGGAAAACTTCTCTATGTAAAGGCTGCTTTAAGCTAGAAGATTTTTCTTCAAAAGCTTAGTTTTCTTGTAGTGTTTAAGCCCACTTTTATTACTTTTGGCACCGCAGGCGGGACACTGATGATTCATTGAATGAAGATGGATCACCGGTGGAATGCGATGGCTGGGAAAACCGGAGAAAACCCGCTTTGAACATCACAAATCTGACATGCAGTCGCTTGGGATCGAGGCCGATTAGGTGAGAGGCGAGTGGGCTAACCACTGAGCCACAGCGCGGCCCGTATTCTTGGAAGATAATGAACTTTAATATCTATTTAACGGACTTTTCGTTTTTGAGCTATGCTGCCCACAGACACACGCACGAATTTTTTTCTAAAAATTCCCTTTTACTCGTAGTATGTACACAGTGTATAGAGAAGGTATTGTATTGCACCCAAAATTTCGATACCGAGATTTCACTGGAAATACATGTTTTAAGACCTTCTGAATCCCAAAAAAGCACTTTTAGATAAATGTCCGTGTTTGGGTTTGTATGTGGTTTGTTTTTGTGTGTGTGTGTGTGTGTGTCTGTGTGTGTGTGTGTGTGTGAGCAGCATAACTCAAAAACGAGAAGTCCGTTGAAAATCTAACTTGGTATTTAGGCTTGGTATCTTCCAAGGAAGCGAAACGAAGATTTTCAAGAAAATCCCCCTACCCCCAACCATCCTTTACCTGGAAGTTTTTTCGAAAATTTTGATTTTCTCAAAAATGTCTCTAATGATTTTGATTAAATTATCGTAAATTTAGCTCACAAATAAAGTGTATATCTTGAATTTTCTGGGAATAGCCTGTGAAGACTACTTTATTCTACTTTATTCTGGATGAATTTTACGGAATTTAGCATAACTGCTAAACCCTAACACATGGACAAAAACTAACCATACAAAAAATATAGAGCACCTTAAAACACACAATTGATTTAATATACATTATTTTCATGGAGTTGTTCGTTTTTGAGATATTCTTAGAAGTGTAATCAAAATATGGCAGTTTGACAAAACATGCTTCACCAACTACAATGCATAATGATAGAGGAATTTGCTATCTGTTCTCTCAATATCTGTGCTGTGCCATAATTAAATAAATACTCAAGATAACACCAGAAATGCACAGAATGTATTTATAAAAACAAAGAGTAACTTTTCTCTCTAGAGAGTTGTAATCTTCCCTGGGACTCAACAAGTGTGTATTGTTTTTTCTCCCAGCAACAACACCAATGCCAAACAGACTAATGGAGTTTACACACAAGCGATGTTTTTATTATTTTCCCAATAATTATTACCCATGTCACGTGTTTGTACAACAATAGACGTGTTGATTCCGCTTAATAATCGCTGTTGGTGGTTATTTAATTATGTCCGGAGCACAATGCTGCCATCTCTCTCTATTTGGCTAGAACTAATACACCCCTCTATTGTCACATCTTTTTATTGCACTTTTCACAGAACCTTTTGATTGTGCGGTGGCTTCAAAACGTTTTAATTAAAAACACATAATAATGTTATTTGCAGAATAAGCAAAAACCTGATTATGTTGGTTATTATTGGTTCTCGAATAAATTATTCAATACGTCATGGAATTCATTTCAAACAGCGGTGGTGAACTGTGGAAATATATAATCCGGTGGTTCATGGGTAAAGGTAAATTTACATGTTTTAATTTAGCTGTTATTCATGGGCAACATTTACTGGCGTTATTGATAAACAAACGCCATACCCTGGATACACCGATTATAAACAGAAGATATTTGGTTACTATGGCCAAGACTACTGCAAGTGGAATAAGGGATAGAGCCTGTAGTGATAGCCGCGGTACCTAACATTTCCTGCCTTCTTTCTATTTCCTCGTGTAAAATGAAGGACATCTTTATCTAGAAACATATATACTGTGCCTGAACATTCTCTACACAAAGCACACCGAACGTGCATTGAGTTTCTCAGATATACTGAGAAGAAGAAGAAACACAATGTTTTTGGTTCCCTATCGTTTATTTAAAGTTGGCTGAACCCCTTATCAGTATTAAAAGACAGGGGCAAATAGATATCATGTTGTGAATAAAGTAAAAAGACGCCTCTGCGATATAAACAGGCGGGAAAGAGAATATGAATGTAGAAACAAATCGTCATTGCACTGACAAAACACAATAAAAATTGAGTGGGGTAGAGAAACATATATTTTAAAATTGGGTATGAAACAGATATCGGGAATACTGTGGCTCAGGTTGGGAGGGCGGAAAATAGTTGATGAAGCTGGTTTTGCCCATTATGCGGGGATCAGGAAGACTGGACGCATATTTTGGCAGATTGCGTGCAGATGGAGGATGCTAGGAAAAAATTATTGCCGTAAGTATTTTTAACTTCAAACAGACGAAGGGCAGCATTCAGGGATTTCATTCTAAACAGTCAAAACTGGCCAAGCCTGGGCACTTACTTAATGGAAGTTCGAGCACTAAGAGATAAAATATTTGTGTAAATATGATATAGACTTATTTGATGTTTGACTAATACGTGGTGTAGGTGTATGTGTGAGTGTGTGTTATCAGTGTTCTTTCTTTTATTGTTCTGTGGTTCTGTTGTCGCAGCGCGCGAGCGTGTGTATATGTCTGTGTGCATTTCCAATGTTGCTAAGAGATAATATATGTTTATGGTCGACTTCTTAGCGCGGTGGTAGCGCAGCTGCTTACCAAGCGGGAGACCTGGGTTCGATCCCCAGTACCGGCGTGGGGATTTTTCCCCCTCTGGTAGACCTGGACCGGGGTGCACTCAGCCTTGTGAGGTCCCTGGGGGCTAATTGAGGAGCTACTTGATGGAGAAGTAGCGGCTCCAGGTCATGAGGGCCGCATTAACCGGCCGGGAGGGCTCGAGGCGCTGATCACGTCTCACCCTCCAACGTCTGTAGTGGACCGAGATGGGGGACGCAGCGGCCGGGCGGTAGGCCAAGGTTCCCCGTGAGCTGTCGTGCCATGGAGTTATTATTATTATTATTATTATTATTATTATTATTATTATTATTATTATTATTATTATATAGGTAATATTTTGTACTCAAGTATTTTTCGACAGCAGGTACGGTCACTCTACCCATGCCACTGTGTGACGCAAATATTGCATTATTGAAACTTAATAAAAATACTACTACTACTATTTATATATAGATGAAGAAGAAGAAAAGTCGATTTTTTGGTTCCCTATATAATTTAATGCTGGCTGAACCCCACCATCAGTATTTTATTTGAAACAAAGAAATACATATTAATTTGTATATTGAGTAAGAGTATAGGGCTTCGGAGCTGTATGTGGTATTTACATGAACAGGGTCAAACAGGGGGAAAAACCACAATAATAAATCGTGTTAATATAGTTATACATAAATGAATCAGGTAAACGGAACAAGCATTCACAGAAAGTATTAACTTTCTACTGATTTTCTTGCAAACCTCCGATTGTAAAACACGTTAAAAATTACTTAAAGTTTTGTACACTTATGGTTACTTTTCAACATAATCACCGAAAAGATTGAGACGTTTATCGTACCTGTACACAAGCTTCAAAAAATGCCGACAATGATTTCAAATAAACATTGACGTTGTTTTGAAGATCTTGGTTGGTTTGAAAATGCTGCTGCCCTCCTAGCCACGTCTGCAGTTCAGGGAAAAGGTGAAAGTCGTTGGGTGCCACATCAGGACTGTACGGCGGATGATCGAAAATGTCCCATTGAAATTGTTCAACGAGGCGATGGGTTGTGTGGATGAGCGTTGTCATGGATCAACACAATTCCTGAAGTCAGCATTCCTCTTCTTTTGTTTTGAATGGCTCTCCGCAAACGTCGTAAAGTACAAAGATCTTCAAAACAACGTCAATGCTCATTTGAAATCATTGGCGGCAAAATTTTTTGAAGCGGGTATTGCAAAGCTTGTGCACAGGTACGATAAATATCTCAATCTTTTCGGTGATTTTGTTGAAAAGTAACCATAAGTGTACAACACTTTTAGTAATAAAATAATTGTTTTCTAAGAACTTGTATTTAATTTATAGCCTATCGGAGGTTGATAAAAAAATACGGCCCTCGTATTTAAGCACAAGATTGTTGATTCAATTGCCAATGGCAGCGAAACCACGTGATGGATATAGCTAAAACTTTAAGTGCTATCTAGTAAGAGGCGACTATTCCACCACAATGACAGTGATGATACATGGAATGCGATAGCAAGGGAAAGCGGAGAAAACCCGCTCTTACGCCGTTTTGTCCATAAGTCCCTCATACTGTAGCATGGGATGGAATCTTGGTGAGAGCTGTAAGTTTTCTTGTACAGTATTTCTACCAGACAGAAAGATTTAAACTCTACCGCAGCGCCGGACAGCACATTGTAGTTTGTTAGGGCTATTGTAGAAATAAATAATGTACAAGGCCTCGCTGCGTTAACGCGTCTCTATTTTCAGTAGCACATAAAGGAAATATTTTTGGAAATGTTACCGAGGAAAAGTGCAACTGTTGTGTGGGAGTTTGCAGACGGCGCTAAATATACCAGCAGTTGGCAGGCCTGCAATAGCTCGCGTTTCTCATTCTAATATTGCTGGAGGGATCTGGTCTGTTGCATTCACATCACTTACTCTACAGCTCTGTTGTTAAAAACCTTATTCTTCTATCTACTTCATGCTGATCTACAAACATAGTAGCAGAAATTGTCTTATTACTTACTTCCTTGTAAGTAGAAGGGGATACACTAGGCTAAAGCGATAGTCAAATCTTTTAAAAGCTTATTGCTTTATGGTTGAACATTTGTTTGTATCGCCAGGAGTTGACAAATTTCCGTATGAGAAAAGCATTAAGTATTTTAAACTTGAAACCAATTAGAAAAATATAATAAATGGTCAGCTGAAGTATGTGTTCTAACATTTTTGTCTTAGTTTCTGTCTATCTCTTTAAGTTTTACCAGCTATCTAAAATTCATCCAGAATAAAGTGCTCTTCAGACACTATTTAGAGAAAATTCAATATATCTATTTTATTTGCTATATAAATACGTGTAAGATACATTATTTTAATCAAAATCGTTAAAGCCATTTTTAGAAAATCAAAATTTACGAAAAGAATTCCATGTAAAGAGTAATCTTGGGTGTGGGAATGTTCTTGAAATATGTTAACAATACGTTTATGCAAAAATGTAGAGAAAGTTATGTGTATGAAACCCATCAGATTTTTCTTACTCAGGGAACCTCAAGACATGTATTTCCGGTGAAATTTTGGTATTAAATTTTTGGGTGGAATGTAATATTTCCTCTGCATATGTATTTGTTATGCACTAAGTCGAGAAGTTAGAAAAGATCTGATGTTTTCCATTCATATGACTTTCTCTACATCAAAGTATTGTTAAAAAGGTTATGCTTCTATATATTTACTTCATGCCAATCGAGGTTAGACTACTCGCCTCTCACTTAGACGGCCCGGGTTCGATCCAAAGCGACCGCATGTGAGATTTGTGGTGGACAAAGCGGCGCTGGGGCGGATGTTCTCCGGTTACCCCCGCCATCGCATTCCACGGTATCCCATCTTCATTCATGTATCACCAGTGTCACCGCCTGCGGTTCCATAAGTAGTTAAAGCGGGCGTTAAACACTACAAAAAAAAAAAAAAAATGACAATCGAGAAAAAATTACTTGCTTCCTTGTAAGTAGAAGCGAAATAAGGGAGGTTAAAATGATATTCAAAAGTTGATTGCTATGTTTGCAAGGACACGAATTGACAAATTCCTGTATGACAAATCTATGCGTTTTTTTAAAGCTGAAACCAAAAACAAGGAATATCTCAAAAACGATCAACTTCTCGAAAAAATGTTATATGACATAAATTATGTCACTTAACGTGCTCTAAATTTTTATTATGCTAAGTTTTTTCCATCTCTTACGGTTTAGCAGTTATCCAAAATTCCGTAAAATTCATCCAGAATAAAGAAGTCTTCAGAGGCTATTCCCAAAAGCTTCAAGATATAAACTTTATTTGACAAGTAAATATCTTTAATATACGATATTTTAATCAAAATCGTTAGAATCATATTTAAGAAAATCAATTTCGAAAAAAGTACCATGTAAAGGATAGTTTGGGGTGGGGGTTTTTTTCTCAAGATCTTCGTGTCGCATCCCTGGAAGCTACTGAACTTAAGTACCAAGTTTGGTATTTTACCAACTTTTCTTTTTTGAGTTGTGTTCACAGACACACGGACACACACGGATCTTTTTCTGAAAAAGTTCTTTTCATTTTTGGATATATGGAAGCCTAAAACATATATTACCGGTGAAATCTCGGTATTGAATTTTGGATGGAGTGCAATACTTTCTCTATACACTTTGTAGATAGTACGTATAGAGAAAGCAACAAGTTATTTTTGGTTTTATTTGTATACTTGCTTACTTACAAAAGAGCCTGTGTGTTATGGACCCAGAGTATAGTTCATTATTAGCGTGTTAACCTGGGCATATTTGTTTTCATTATAGCAGATAACCTATATTGTATGTGAGCAGGGTAAAGTGAACTTATCGGCCGGCTGTAAATTACCCCTCGGGGCTTATCGCTAGGGTGCGAATTACAATAAGCCACACAATTACTCGTGAATTACCTCCCGTGTTAATGTCGCTTTATCTACCATCACTACCCGCATCTATTTGCCAATTAAATACAAGAAAACAAAACTTTATTTACCTATTCTATAACAAAGTACAGTATATCTCGATTATCCGGGGTAATGTGGGGCACAAGAAATACGAATAATAGAAAAAACGAATAATCGAAAACTCGTAATTTAATGCTTTTAAGGTACAACATACATAAGTAAACAGAAAATTACGTTTATAAGTTTTTTTTACTTTCTCTACACGTACTATGTACATAGTGTATAGAGAATGTATTGTAATGCACCAAAAAATTCGATACCGAGATTTCACCGGAAATAAGTTCGTTTTAGGGTTCCCTGTATAAAAAATAGCATTTTGTGTGTGTGTGTGTGTGTGTGTGTGTGTGTGTGTGTAAAAATGGCGTGTTATTTATGGACGCTCTTTAACTACTCTGGTTCTCAGCGTCCCATTCTAAATTGGGCGTGAAAGACTGCTTAATTTTTCTCAGATGCCTCTCTATCTGGCTTGAGGTTCTTTTACCTGCCGTAAATCTACGACACGGGACCAACGGCTTTACTTCCCTTCCGAAGGAACCCATGCTAAGAATTTTTACACCCGAAAAAATCCATCGTCCTCCGCCGGGTTTGAACCCGCGACCTTGGGTACATGAAGTTAGCATGGTAACCATTACACCACGGAGGGCGACTGCGAGAGAGTGAAAGAGAGTGTCCGTGAACACAATAACTCAAAAACGAAAAGTCGGTAAACTATCAAACTTAGTATTTAAGTTCAGTATCTTCCAGAAATGCGATACGAAGACTTTGAGAAAAATCGCCCCCACTCCAAAATACCCTTCAATGGAAAACTTTTCGAAAATTTTGATTTTCTCAAAAATGACTAACGATTTTGATTATCTAAAATGTCGTATAAAAAGGATATTTACACGACAAATAAAATGTATAAATTGAATTTTCTGACAATAGTCTCTGAAGACCTTTTTATTCTGGTTGACTTTGCATAACCAGTAAACCGTAAGAAACAGACCAAAACTTACTGAACGAAAATGTAGATATCGTTAAAACACACAATTTATGTCATATACATTCTTTTCGTGGAATAATAATAAGGAATAGCTTTTCTAAACTATTCCTTTTTATTGCTTTTCCTTATTATTAGTTTTAGTTATAAAATAAACGTTTCACATATGGGAATTTGTCAACTCCTGGCAATGCAAAGAAGCGGATTTCAATCCCATAGCAACCACATTTTAAAACATTTGACTGTCGATTTTGCCTAGTGTATTCACTTATTTCCCTTCTACTTACAAAAAAGCAAGTAATAAGACCTCTTCTGCTAATGTGTATATGTATTAGCATGAAATAGATAAAAAAAAAAAAAAAAAATAGGCTTATTACCAAACATTGTAACAGAAATGTGTAGAAAATCATGTGAATGGAACACATAAGATATTTCAAACATGACTCTTTGTTCAAAAGTTGCATAGGTATAGCGTTTTACTTTCTCTATACGTACTATGTACATAGTGTATAGAGAAGGAATTGCATTGTACCCAAAAATTCCATACCGAGATTACACCGGAAATGAATGTTTTGAGACCCTCTGAATCCAAAAAAAGCATTTTTAGAAGCATGCCCGTGTGTGTATGTGTGTGTGTGTGTGTGTGTGTGTGTGTGTGTTTGTGGGCAGCATAGCTCAAAAACGAAAAGACATTTAAAAACCAAACTTGGTATTTAAGTTTAGAATCTTCCAAGGATGCGACACGAAGATTTTCAAGAAAATCCCCCCACCCCAAACTACCCTTTACATGGAACTTTTTACGAAAGTGTTGACTGTCTGAAAAATGGCTGTAACGATTTTGATTAAAGTATCATATATTAAAGATATTTACCTGACAAATAAAATGTATATCTTAAATTTTCCGGGAATAGCCTCTGAAGACTACTTTATTCAGGATGAAATTTTCGGACTTTTGAGTAACTCCTAAACCGTAAGAGATGGACAAAAACTTACCACGGAAAAAAATGTAGCGCACGTTATATCAAACAATTTATGTTGTATACATTTTTTCGTTAAGTTGATCATTTTTAGATATTCCTTGTTTTTGGTTTCAGCTATCAAAAACAAACTTTTCTTGTACAGGAATTTGTCAACTCCTGTCCATGCGAACAAAGGAACTTCAGTCACATAGCAACCAGCTTTTGACTATCACTTTAACCTAAGCTACTCCCTTATTTCGCTTCTATTTAAAAGGAAGCAAGTAATAAGACTATTTCTGACATTTATTTTCTCGATTAGCATGAAGTAAATAGAAGCATAAGCTTTATAACAATAATTTGTTGCAGAGATATAGAGAAAGCCATGTGAATGGAACACATCAGATTTTTTTTGTTAGGAAAAAAACCCGCCACGTGACAACAGGGTACCGTTTCCATTGTTATCAGCCTGCCTATTCCGAGTAAATGAAAAAGAAATTAACGTTTTCTGATGTTAATCAACGTCTGTCAAGGGAGCAGTTAACAGAAATGTGCAAACGAATAATCGGGAGTACATTGTATTCTTATAAAGGCATATTATTCTACTCCACAGTGATTAATATTACCAGAATACTTAGTTGCTTATAAGGAGAAGAAAATACACTGGGCTAAACTGACACTCAGCTCCTTCAAAAGTCACACATTTCAAATTCCCTTCTCTTTGTAGGATGAAAAACAGAATAACAAATTTCCATTTTAAAAAAATCTTGTGTGTTCCATTCACATGACTTTCTCTACATCTCTGCAACAAATTATTGTTAAAAAGCCTATTCTTCTATTTACTTCATGCTAATCGAGAAAAAATTATCAGAAATATTCTTATTACTTGCTTGCTTGTAAGATTTTTTTTAATGTGAAATAAAAACAGGAATTACTCAAAAATGATCAACTCCATGAAAAAATGTATACAAGATAAATTGTGCGTTTTAACATGTTCTACATTTTTCGTGCGGAAAGTTTTTGTCCATCTGTTATGGTTTAGCAGTTATACAACTTTTCGTATAATTCATCCAGAACAAAGTGGTCTTCAGAGGCTATTCCCAGAAAATTCAAGATATACGTTTTATTTGTCAGGTAAATATCTTTAATAGAGACATTTTAATGAAAATCGTTAGAGCCATTTTTGAGAAAATCTAGCTTTTCGAAAAAAGTTCCACGTAGAGTGTAGTTGGGGGTGGGGGGGATCTACTTGAAAATCTTTGTGTCACATCCTCGGAAGATACCAAACTTAAATACCAAGTTCGCTATTCAATGGTCTATTCGTTTTTGAGCTATGCTCTGCACAGACACACACACACACACAGAGAGAGAACCTTTTCCAAAAATACTATTTTTGGACTTAGGGGACCTCAAAACGTATATTTCCGTGAAATCTCTTTATCGAACTTTTGGGTGGAATACAACACGTTCTCTATACACTATGTACATAGTACGTGTACAGAAAGTGAAATTGTTTACATATTAAGTCTTGAATTCACTGCAAGTCTGATTAACTTGACGTTAGAGCGTTTACAGCTCCATGTCACACATGGTTCGCGCACCACTGCTTGCAAACACTCCTGTCACTCTCGACTCAGTACAATTTACATCATCTTCGGCTAGCAATTCTTCTCTTTTTATAGCCAGAAAATGACGGCACAGAGTTTTCTCGAAACTTCTAGAAGCACCTCGAAGCTCGATAAGAATCAAGACATCTCGTCATTTTTCCTGTGTTTACGCATCCCAAGGTCTCCCTGTTATTTATGCATATTTGCAGGTTTACTTAAAAACGCAACATTTATGACAAATTAATATTCTTTGTTATGCGTTTGCATTTTAAAATGATATATCGTTTAAAACTAAATATATAGAACAATAACATCTGTAAGAACAGTTTGTTGTAGAATTGGTAGAGAAATCTATGGGAATGCAACACATGAGATTGTTTCCTAAAACATGTACGTGAACGAAATAATTAACCTTGGATAAAGTGGTCGCGATATTTCCGCAGGGAAGCTGGCCTGGATTTTTTTGTTACTAGAGTTTAAAACACAGACAATGGAGTGGTACGGTAGAGTTTTTCTCTGTCCGCGAGTCTGTACCAGACAGTTTAAAGCCTTTAACATGCACCCAAACGAATATGGAATACAAAAATACAGACGAACGTATAAAAAGCTCCTTTGTTAACTCACAACGTCCTCATAAAAACACTTCGCGCTCGATTCTACTATTGAACAAAAGCATTCACAAAGTAAAGGTAACTTTTAACACACAGCTTTCACTGCCATTTTAAGAGCTTTAAGCTCTTTTTATGCTGTTTTACACACGCTTTTACATTTTCTAGGCATAGAAAATATTACATTTCACGTCAAAATTAACTATCTATGGAAATACATGTTTTAAGGTCCCAGTACTCAAACATTGTTCTCGCTCTGCAACTTTTTATTACAGAGAGGAAAGATTTACATTTCACCCCAAAATTATGTCGATATATCTATAGAAATACACGTTTTAAGGTCCCAAAACTCAAACATTGTTTTCGCTCTGCAAGTTTTTATTACAGAGAGGAAAGATCTCATTTCACCCCAAAATTATATGTCGATAATATCTATGGAAATACACGTTTTAAAGTCAATGAATTCAAACATTGTTGTTGCTCTGCCACGTCCTTATTACAGACAGAAAACATTTAAATTTCACACCAAAATTATATGTTGATATATCTATGGAAATACACGTTTTAAGGTCTAAATTCAAACATTGTTCTAGATCTGCCACGTTCTTATTACAGAAAGGAAAGAGTAACATTTCACCCCACAATTTATGTCGATATCAATGGAAATACACGTTTTAAGGTCCCTGGATTCAAACATTGCTCTTGCCCTGCCACAATCTTATTACAGAGAGGAAAGATTTACATTTCACCCCAAAATTATATGTCGATATCTATGAAAATAACACGTTTTAAGGTCCCTGAAATCAAACATTGTTCTTATTCTGCCACGTTCTTATTACAGGGATCTGCATTTCACCTCAAAATTCATATCGATGTATTACTGTAAATACATGTTTTGAAATTTTCTGAACACAAAGCAAGGAATTTTTTTTTACTTTATCAAATTCCTGGTATTCTCGTCTGAACCGAAAATTAGATGTTCACTGGAAATACACGTTACAATGGCCTTGGAACCAAAGAAAGGAAGAATTTTTTATTTTCTCTACCACATGCTTCTTAGGTCAAGGAAGCATATTTCACCCCAAAAGTTCATATTGATATATCGCTGTAAATACGCGTTTTGAAGTACTTTAATCCAAGAAAGCAACCATTTTAATTTGACACGAGATTAATAGGTAAATATAAGATTTAATTTCTCCCAAAAATTCTTCATAGAAACACCCCTGAAATACACGTTTTGAGGTCCCAGAATCCAAATAAATTAAACGTCTTTTTTTTTTTTTTAGCACTTTCTTAAAAGATGAACGAAAATGTTCACCCCAAAATTCAATTTCGGTGCATCGGGGCAAATAAATGCTTTAAGGTGCCTAACACAGAGAAAGCGAACTATATTTTCTCCGCCATGTTATATGTAGACATAGAAACATTACATTTCACTACAATATACTATACCTTTTTATCACTGTAAATACGCGTTTCGAAGTCCTCTGAATCCAAAGAAAGGATACGTTTTCACTTTATTATGTTCTGGTAGAAAAAAGAAACAATGCATTACCACAAAAAATTAGATGTTTACTGGAAATGCAGGTTACGATATCCTGGATCCAAAGAAAGGAAGCGTTTTTACTTCCTCTACCACGTTCTTATTAGACAGAGGAAACATATCTGACCCCAAAATGTTGATGTAGATGTATCACTGTAAATGCATGTTTTGAAATACTTTAACTCAAAGATAGAAAATATTTTTACTTTTCCACGTTCTTGGTAGGTAAATTAAAAATCTAATTTCACGTCAAAATTCTTCATAGAAATGTCCCTGGAAATAGTTTCGATGTTCCCTGAATCCAAAGAATTTAAACTTTTTTTACTTTCTTTACCATGTTCTTAAAAGATACGTAGAGGAAAAGTTTCACCCCAAAGTTAGATTTCGGTGCACCGGTGGAAATGCATATTTTAAGGTCCCTGAAACAGAGAAGGCAAACTTTATTTTCTCTACCATGTTCTTAGTAGGTATGGAAACATTACATTTCACCCCAAAATTCAATACAGATGCATCACTAAATATACGATTTTGATTAAAATACCTCATATTAAAGCCATGTCTATCACAAATAACATGCATATCTTGAATTTTCTGGGAATAGATTCTAAAGACCTGTTTATTCCGGATGAATTTTGCTGAAGTTGGTATAAGTGGTAAAGCAAAAGAGATAGACACAAACTGACTTTACAAAAAATGTAGATCTTGTTAAAACACATAAATTATGTCATATATATATTTTCGTGGAGCTTAGATTTTCGAGGTATTCCTTGTTATTAGTTTCAATTGTGAAGCACTAGTACTTTTCTCAGATAGGAAGTGTCCGTTTTTCTTTTGTTCTACTCCTGGCCAAGCAAAGAAGCGATTTGCAATGACAATCGCATGACAGCTTTTAAAACATTTGACTATCACTTTAGCCTTGTGCATTCCCTTAGTTCCATTCTACTTATAAGGAACTAAGTAATAAAAATCTGCTAATGTTTATCTCGATTAGCATGGTGTTGAAAGAATTATCTTTGTAAGAAGTTTATATAGAGTAGCAAGAGAAAGTCATTTGAGTGTAACACATCAGATTTTTATTTTCGTGTTTACTCTTTTAATTATTTGTTGTGTATTACAAAAGCGCGTATGGTCTGTGGACCCGTGCGATTTCAGTTCAATGTATGATTTGTTATGTCAGTAAATAAATTCATTCACACATTTGTGAGAGTAGACGGTGTGGGAGACCTGTAAAACCATAATGACTTTCTCGGGGGCGAGTTGCTCTAGAAGCAAGACAGCTGGGCTAGGTCATTGCTCCTAGTCTGTCTGTCAGGAACCTCAAATCTACAGCCGCTAATGCAAAACGTCAAGATAAGAGGGAGAAGAAACGGCGGGCAGCAGAGTGGGTAACGTCAAGGAAGTTACGCGACTGTTACAACTCTGCTAATTGTGACTGGACAATGGAACATCGGCTATCTCCTTGGAGATCTGTCGCCACTTTGTAACACCCGCCCGTAATGTGCTTAGCCAACTTAGCTTCACGGAATACACGTAGCGAATCTACCAGATACGTTCTGTAATTGTAAATGTTTGCATTGTAAATTCTATAACATATTTGTAAATATGTATTGTAATTTGTTGACATTTATGAAGAGTACATAATACAATAATCATATTTTAGTTTTATATAATTACTAGTAGTAACTATTAGAAAACTATCATCTGACATTACATCAGTGTTACATATAGTGAAATTATATTTATTTATACATTTTAACACTAATTTTACACACTCCTTGTTTCTATGTGCATGCAAAAAAATTAAAAAAAAAATCTGTGTTCTATTCACATGACTTTCTCTACATCTCTGTAACAAATTGTTCTTAAAAAGCTTATACTTCATGCTAATTGAGAAAAAATTAGCAGAAATAGTCTTATTACTTGCTTCCATGTAAATTCAAGCGAAATAAGGGAGTATCATAGATTAAAGTGATAGTCAAAAGCTGGTTGCTCTATCACAAAAGTTCCTTGTTTGTATGGAAAACACTTGACAAATTTCTGTATGAGAAAACTAGAAGTTTTTCAAAGCAGAAACCAAAAATTAGGAATATTTCAAAATAGATTAACTCCACGAAAAAAAATATATATAACAAATTGTGTGGTTTAACGTTCTCTAGATTTTTCGTGTAGTAAGTTTTTGTCCATCTCTTACGGTTTAGCAGTTATTCAAAATTCCGTAAAATTCATCCAGAATAGTACTCTTTAGAGGCTATTCTCAGAAAATTCAATATATACATTTTATTTGTCATGTAAATATCTTTAATATGCGGCATTTTAATCAAAAATTTTAGAACCATTACCACAAAACGCCACCGACTAGACAGTCAATCTACGACTGGTATAGAAAATTCGAGACAACGGGATGCAAAGGGAAGAGCTCGGGAAGACCAAGAGTTTCGGAAGAAAACGTTGAACGTGTTCGTTCTGCCTACATAAGAAGCTCACAGAAATCGACATCTAGGGGCAAGCATGTAATTACAAATTCCACAGCAAACTGTATGGAAAATCTTGCGGAAGCGACTGCACATGATGCCTTACAGATTACAGATGTTGCAGTTTCTGAGTGAAGAAGATAAGGTCATACGTCTTGACTTTTGCATCGACATGTTGCGACATGATGAAGACGATGCTGGTTTTTGTGAGCGCATCATTTCATTTTTGTGGTAACGTGTTCTAAAATGTCGTTGGACAACAGTTGCTGATTGCGTTCTAGCAAATTCCAACACGCAATATGCCTTTTCCACAGGATTTTCCGCCATTTCAGCTTCTGCAACAATAAACAAAACACTACAGCGTTACCAATAGTAACAAACGAAACTTTGAGAGTTTCTCAACATACCTCCAAAATAATTAGGTTGCTATCTCTAATAGTTTTTGTTTTACAGGCAGTTGAAGTTGTCTATTTCTTTTGTAGTAACCCTGTATTCTACCCAAAACATTAATACCGAGATTTCACCGGAAATAAGTATACCATTTGACCCCTCCGGATAAAAAGAAGGTTTTTTTTACATTTACTATCCCATATATACAATGTACTTAGTGCATAGAGAAGGTACTCTATTTCACCCACAAATTCGATACTGAGATTTCACCGGAAATACATATTTTGAGACACCAGATTCCGAAAAACATTAGAAAAAGGCCCGCGCGCATGTATGGACAGCATAACTCAAAAACGAAAACTTAGGTTCAGTATTTTCCAAGGATGAAACACGAAGATTTTCAAGAAACTCCAGCAACCCAAACTACCCTTTATATAGAATTTTTCAACATTTTGTTTCCCTCAGAATGGCTGTAACAATTTTGATTACAATACTTTATGTTTGAGAAATTTTCATGATAAATAAAATGTGTATCTTCTATTTTCTGGGAATACCCTCTGAAGATGTCCTTATTCTTGTTGAGTTTTGCATAACGGTTAAATCGTAAGAGATAAAAATCTGATGTGTACCATTCACATGACTTTCTCCATATCCCTGCAACAAATAATTCTTAAAAAGCTTATACTTCTATTTACTTTATGCTAATCAGAAAAAATTAGCAGAAATAGTCTAATTACTCGCTTCCTTGTCAGTAGAAGTGAAATAAGGGACAACTGTAGGTTAAACTGACAGTCAAAAGCTGGTTGCTACGTCAATGAAGTTCCTTTGTCTATATGGATAGGAGTCGACAAGTTCCTGTATGGGAAAAATATGCGTTTTTCATAGCAGAAACCAAAAATAAGGAATGTCACAAAAACGACGAACTCCACGAAAAAAAAAAATGTATATAACATAAATTGTGTGTTTTAAAGTGCTCTACATTTTTTGTGCAGTAAGTTTTTGTCCATCTCTTACGGTTTAGCAGTTATTCAAAATTTAGTAAAATTCATCCAGAAAACTACTCTTCATAGGCTATTCGCAGAAAATTCAAGATACAAATTTTATTTGTCAGGTAAACATGTTTAATATCCGAAATCTTAATCAAAATCTTTAGAGCCATTTTTGAGAAAATCAAAATTTTCGAAAAAAATTCCATGTAAAGGGTGGTTGTGGGTGGGGGAATTTTCTTGAAAATCTTTGTGTCGCATCCCTGGAAGATACTAAACTTAAATACCAAGTTTGGTATTTTACCGACTTTTCGTTTTTGAGTTATCGTGTTCACACACACGGACACACACACACACACACACACACACACACACACACTGACCTTTTTGGGAAAATGCCTTTTTTTGGATATTGGGAACCCTAAAACATATATTTCCGGTGAAATCTCGGTATCGAATTTTTTGGTGGAGTGCAATACTTTCTCTATACACTATGTACATAGTGAGTATGGAGAAAGTAAAAATGTAGATGTCGTTTAGATATTTAATTTATGTCGTGCATGTTTTTCACGTAGAGCTGACCATTTCTGAAATATTCTTTGTTATTGTTTTCAATTTTAAACTACATTCAAAGGGGATGTGACATTTCGTTTCATCTCTCTCTTGTTTACTGCAGGCCATGCAAAGCGAACCGAACCTCAATTGTTTCACATAGGACCAGCTTTTAAAACATTTGACTGTCAGTTTAGGTTACTGTACAAGGAAGCAAGTAATAAGACAATTTCTGCTATGTTTATCTCGATTAGTATGGAGTAGATAAAAAAATCTATTTGCATAAAGGTTAAAGAAAGCCACGTGGATGGAACACTCAAATATTTTATTCTGCAAGGGAATGCAAAAAAAAAAAAATAATAGGCACTTATTACTTCCTCTATACGTACTATATACATAGCTTATAGAGAATGTATTGCATTGTACCCAAAAAGTCGATACCGAGATTTCACCGGAAATACATGTTTTAAGACCACCTGAATCCAAAAAAGGAATTTTTAGAAAAATGTCCTTGTGTGTGTGTCTGTCTCTGTGTGTGTCTGTCTGTCTCTGTGTGTGTGTGTGTGTGCGTAGCTCAAAAACGAAAAGACCATTAAATACCAAACTTGGTATTTAAGTTCAGTATCTTCCAAGGATGCGACACGAACATTTTCAAGAAAATCCCCCACCCCCAACTACTCTTCACATGGAGAATTTTGATTTTCTAAAGAATGGCTCTAATGATTTTGATTAAAATATGGTATATTAAAGATATATAATTGAGAAGTAATATGTATATCTTGAATTTTGTGGGAATAGCCTCTGAAGACTACTTTATTCTGGATGAATTTTACGGAATTTTGTGTAACTGGTAAACCGTAAGAGATAGACAAAAACTTAACACACAAAAACAGAGCATATTAAAACACACAATTTATGTTGTATACATTTTTTTCGTGGAGTTCATCGTTTTTTAGACATTGTTTTTTGTTTCAGCATTAAAATACTTTTCTCATACAGGAATTTGTCAACTCCTGTCCATACAAACAAAGGAACTTCAGTCACATAGCAACCAGCTTTTGACTGTCACTTTAACCTATGTGACTCCCTTATTTGGCTTCTACTTACAAGGAAGCAAGTAATAAGACTATTTCTGCTAATTTTTCTTACTTAGCATGAAGTAAATAGAAACATATACGTTTTAACAAAAATGTGTTGCAGAGATAAAGAGAAAGTCATGTGAATGGATTACAGCAGATATTTTTATCAGTAATATTTCTATAACAATTTTAACATTATTGTAATACATTAAAAGGAACAAAAGAAAACTAGTGAAACGCCTTCACTCCCTTAAGCTTGTAAGAATAATATGTTGCAGAACAGGTTGAGAAAGTCATGCGAGTATTAAGACCCTCTTATATTCTCTTCACTTTATTGCTTTTTGTAAGTATGAATCGTTCTTGTTTTACAGAATTTCCATGCAAGATAATTTTAATCCTGGAAAAGGTGCTTAAGACAAAGAACAAAGGAAAGCAAACAAAACAAATCATAAGGAAAGTATCAAAAGAACAAAAAAGGGGTGGATGGACTGCGATCAAAGCGAGGAATTAATTACGTAAGAAGACATTAAAACGTTGTGCGCTCGTTTGTTTTGGTTTTGACCTCTAATGGGATGAAGAATCTTCATGCTGAATTTGTTCCGACAAACCGCTATCGTGTTGATACACAGGCTGAGCAAAAACTGGCTATCCTTGTTTATTGAATGGATACAAGTATCGTTGCAAAATCACAAACTTGATAGCTATTCGGCTTTTTTTACTTTCTCTACACAAAGTGTATAGAGAAGGTATTGTACTGCACCCAAAATTCGATACCGAGATTTCAGCGGAAAGACATGTTTTCGGTCCCCCTGAACCCAATAAAAGCATTTTTAGAGAAATGCCCTTGTGTGTGTGTGTGTGTGTGTGTGTGTGTGTGTGTGTGTGTGTGTGTGTCTGTGTGCAACACAGCTAAAATGAAAAAAGACCGTTAAATACCAAACTTGGTATTTAAGTTAAGTATCTTCCAAGGATGCGACACAAAGATTTTCAAGAAAATTCCCCCACCCACAACTACCCTTTACATGGAACTTTGTTCGAAAATTTTTATTTTTTCAAAAATGAATATCTTGAATTTTCTGGGAATATCTTCTGAAGACTACTTTATTCTGGATGAACTTGTCACACAAAATATGAAGAGCACCTTAAAACTCACAATTTATGCTATATGCATTTTTTTCGTGGAGTTGGTCGTTTTTGAGATATTCCTTGTTATTGGTTTCAGCTCTGAAAATTCTACACATTTCTCATACAAGAATTTGTCAACTCCTGTCCATAGAAACAAAGGAACATCAGTCACATAGCAACCAGCTTTTGACTATCACTTCTACTTACAAGGAAGTAAGTAATAAGACTATTTCTGTTAATTTTTTCTCGATTAGCATGAAGTAAATAGTAACATAAGTTTTTAACAATAATTTGTTGCAGAGATGTAGAGAAAGTCATGTAAATGGAATACATCAGATTTTGTTTCTATCTCTTCATGCTAATCGAGATAAGCATTAACAGAAACGGGTCCTTATAAGGTAAAGAAGAAAATACATGAGGCTAAACCGACAGTCAGATGTTTTAAAATGTGGTTACCTTGGGATTGAAATCTGTTTCTTTGCGTGGCGAGGAATAGACAAAGTCAATTGAAACTAATAAATAGGAATAACTCGAGAACGGCCAACTTCACGAAAAAATATTTTTAAATAAATTGTGCCTTTTAATGAGATCTACATATTTTATGTGGTAAGTTTTTGTCTATATCTTACGGTTTATAGTTAGCAAAATTCAGCAAAATACATCCAGAATAAACGGACCTTCAAAAGGTATTCCCAGAAAATTCAAGATACACATTTTGTGATAGAAATTGCTTTAATGTGTGGTATTTTAATCAAAATGGATAAAGCCATTTTTGAGATAAAGAAAATATTAGAAACGGTTTCCATGTAAAGGTTAATTTGAAGTGGGGGGATTTTTTTGAAAATATTCATATTGCATCCTTGGAAAATACCAAACTTAAATAACAAGTTTGGTATTTTACGGTCTTTTCGTTTTTAAGCTATGCTCTCCACAGACACACACATGCAGATCTATTTTTTTAAAAATGTTTTTTTTTTGGATTCAGGGGGACCCGAAATATGTATTTCCGGTGAAATCTCGGTATCGAATTTTTGGGTGCAATACAATACCTTCTCTATACACTAGGTACATTTTTTTGGTAGTGTTTAACGCCCGCTTTAACTACTTATGGCACCGCAGGCGGTGACACTGAATGATGATGGAGCACCGGTAGAGTGCTAGGGCGGGGGAAACCGGAGTCTCCGGAGAAAACCCGCTGCGCCGCTTTGTCCACCGCAAATCTCACATGCGGTCGCTTGGGATCGATCCCCTGCCATCTGACCACTCGGCCACGGCGCGGCCCACAAACTAGGTACATAGAACGTGTAGAGAAAGTAAAAATCTATATAAATTGTATCTTTTAACGAGAACTGCATTTTTTGTAGAGTAAGTTTTTGTCTATCTCTTACGGTTTACTGGTTATGCAAAATTGATCAAAATGTATCCAGCATAAACCGATCCTTAGAAGCTATTCCCAGAAAATTCAAGATGCTTTTGTTTTAGATTCAGGGAGTTCTAAAATATGCATTTCCGATGAAATCTCCGTATTCAATTTTAGGTTGCAATAAAATACCTTCTCTATATACTACGTACATAGTACGTGTAGAGAAAATAAAATACTCACTGGGGACCAAATCTGGTGAATAGGGTGGATGTAGTAGTAATTCGAACCTTAGTTCTATAATTTTTGCCTCGAAACTGCGCAAGTGTGCATCCCTGCATTGGTTTTTTGCAAGAGAATATTTTTCTTTGCCAGATGAGAGCGTTATTTTTACTTTCTCTATACTACTATGTACATAGTGTATAGAGAAGGTATTGCACTCCACCAAATATTTCGATACCGAGATTTCACCGGAAATATATGTTTTAGAGTCCCCTTTATCTAAAAAAAAGCATTTTCCGAAAAAGGTCCGTGTGTGTGTCCCTGTGTCTGTGAACACGATAACTCAAAAACGAAAAGTAGGTAAAATACCAAACTTGGTATTTAAGTTTAGTATCTTCCGGAGATGCGATACGAAGATTTTGAGAAAAATCCCCCCACCCCCAACTACCCTTTACATGGAACTTTTTTCGAAAATTTTGATTTTCTCAAAAATGGCTCAAACGATTTTGATTAAAATTTCGTATATTAAAGATATTTACGTGACAAATAAAATGTATATTTTGAATTTTCTGGGAATAGCCTCTGAAGAATACTTTATTCTTGGTCAATTTTACGAAATTTTGCATAACTGCTAAACCGTAAGAGATGGACAAAAACTTACCACACAACAAATGTAGAGCAGCTTAAAACACACAATTTATGTTGTATACCTTTTTTTCATGGAGTTGATTGTTTTTGAGATATTCCTTGTTTTTGGTTTCAGCTATGAAAACTTATACTTTTCTCATACAGGACTTTGTGAACTCGTGTCCATACAAACAAAGGCACTTCAGTCGCAGAGCAACCAGCTTTTGACTATCCCTTTAACCTATGGTACTCCCTTATTTCGCTTCTACTAACAAGGAAGCAAGTAATAAGACTAATTCTGCTAATTTTTGCTCCATTAGATGAAGTTGTTGCAGTGATATAGAGAAAGTCATGTGAATGGAACACATCAGATTGTTTTATTTATCCGTTCTGGTTGCGTTTACAGATGTATTGTAAATCGGCCAGGAGAAGTTCTGATGCCAACATAGCGCAATGATATCCTGGTTTTGTATGGGCAGGCACATAAGGTGTAGGGGCATCAGGATAAAGGTTCCAGTCACAACCCTCGAGACATTCTTGGTGAAGTCGGCTCAACTTCTGGCTCAAAACAGATTAGGAAGGCAGGCGTCCACTTATTATAACTGGCTTATGGAAAGCTTGTTAAGAGTGGGTGTGAAAAGATTTACTCGTGTACTCCGCCAAAAGGAAATTAGGTGCACAACTACAGAACCAGCGCTCGCCCGCATTCGATCCCAGGCGATCGCATGTGCGATTTGTGGTGGACGAAGCGGCGTCTGGGCAGGTTTTCTTAGGATCCTCCAGTTTCCCCGCCACTCATTCCACCAATTGCTACATCATCACCTTTCCTGACATCAATTTCTCTTGCATTTCATATCATCCACTTCCTCACGCTCATGCCTGGCTACGGGCCAGATTCTCCATTCGATTGCTTCGTGCCGTTGGCTCCCCGACAGATTTCTGACCCCTAGGCATCCGCTTGTAAGTCCTAGGGGAGTGTCAGCTCTAAATACGGGGAGGTGGAGCCGATTATGAAAATGTATTATTGTTATTATTATTATTTTTTTATTTTTTCATTTATATAGTCCCCTTTAACATTTAAGGTCATATCGGGGGCTTTGCACTTGAAACAACTCTTTTACGTTTGGTTTTAAATCATTTTATTTTCCTCAAACACACACATACGTTCACTCCCACGTACATATCTCCAGACTTAGGGAATACTTCTGATTAAAGAAAAATTCCCCGCCCCAGCCGGGTCAGACCACGGAGGCAGTCTTATTATTATTATTATTATTATTATTATTATTATTATTATTATTATTATTATTATTATTATTATTATTATTATTGAGTTGCCGTGGCCGAGTGGTCAGACTGCATGACTCCCATCTACTTGGGCCGGGTTCGATCCCAAGTGTCTTCATGTAGAATTTGTTTTGGACCAAGCTATGTCTCGGCGAGTTTTCTCCGGGTCCTCCGGTTTTCCCCGCTACTCATTCCGTCAATTGCTCCATTATCACCTTTCCTATCTTCTATTTAGGTTTCATTTTGTATCATCCAGTTCTTCACGCTCAAGCCATATTCTCCAATCTGTGGTTTTATGCCGTTGGCTTCCCAACAGGCCTTTGACCCCTAGGCAATCAGTTGTAAATCCTAGTGGGGTGTCAGTCTTAAATACGGGGAGGGTAAGCCCACTACGAAACTGTAAAAATAATGGAGGTTTTTTTTTTTTTTTTTTTTTTTTTTTTTTTTTTTTTTTTTTTTTTTGGCTTTCTTTACACGTACTATGTGCACAGTACAGAGAAGGTATTGTATTGCATCCAAAATATAATACCGAGATTTCATCAAAAATATAGCACTTTTAGAAAAATTTCCGTGTGTGTCTGTGCTCAGCTTAGCTCAAAAACGAAAAGACCGTTAAGGTTTGGTAAATCCCAAGGATGCGACACGAAGATTTTCAAGTAAATCCCCCCCAGGGCTCAAGTAATCTTTACATGGAAAAATCTTCGACATTTTTTATTTTCTCAAAAACGGCGCTAACGGTTTTGATTAAAATATCGTATATTAAAGATATTTAGCTGACAAATAAAATGTATATCTTGAATTTTCTGGGAACAGCTATTGAAGACATCTTTATTTTAGATGAATTTTGCAAAAGTTTGCATAACTGGTAAACCGTAAGAGATAGACAAAAACTTACTACATGAAACTTCTAGAGCTCGTTAAAACAAAGAATTTATGGTATAAACATTTTTTTCGTAAATGTGACCGTTTTTCAGGTATACCTTGTTAATTGTTTCAACTTTAAAATACGGGACTTCGTCAATTTCTGGCCATACAAATGCACTTCAACCACATGACAGCTAGCTTAAAACACTTGACTGTCGCTTTAGCCTAGTGTACAAGGAAGCCAGTAAAACCACCATTTCTTTTATTTTTTTTTACTTTCTCTATACGTACTATGTACATAGTGTATAGAGAACATATTGCACTCCACCCAAAAATTCGATACCGAGATTTCACCGGAAATATATGTTTTGGGGTCCCCTGTATCCAAAAAAAGCATTTTCAGAAAAAGGTCCATAGGAGTGTGTGTGTGTGTGTGTGTGTGTGTGTGTGTGTGTGTGTGTGTGTGTGTGTGTGTCTGTCTCTGAACACGATAACTGGAAAACGAAAAGTCCGTAAAGTACCAAAATTGGTATTTTAATTTGGTATCTTCCAAGGGTGTGACACGAAGTTTTTCAAGAAAATAACCTCATCCCCAACTACCCTTTACGTGGAACTTTTTCGAAAATTTTGATTCTCTCAAACGGGCTCTAGCGGTTTTGATTAAAATATCGTATATTAAAGAGGACAAATAAAATGTATATGCCGAATTTTCTGGGAATAGCCTCTGAAGACCACTTTATTCTGGATGAATTTTAAGGAATTTTGCATAACTGCTAAACTGTAAGAAATGGACAAAAACTTGCCACACAGAAAATGAAGGGTACGTTAAAACACACAATTTATGTTATATACATCTTTTTCCGTGGTGTTCAGCGTTTTTAAATGTTCATTATTTCTGGTTTCAGCTTTAAAAAACAAACTTTTTTCATACAGGAATTTGTCAATTCCTGTCCATACAAACAAAGGAACCACCTTTTGACTATCACTTTAACCTATGGTACTCGCTTATTTCGCTTCTACTTACAAGAAAGCAAGAAATAAGACAATTTCTGCTGTTTTTTTTTTCTCGATTAGCATGATGTAAATACGTACAAGCTTTTTAACAATAATTTATTGCAGAGATGAAGAGAAAGTCATGTGAATGGAACATGTCAGATTATTTGATAGTGTTCAGCGCCCGCTTTTGAATGAATGAATAAGTGTATTTATTGACATAGCAATATCATACATAGAATTTCAACAATCGCACGGGTCCACAGACCGTACGTGCTTTTGTAATACACATTACAAGCAATATTAAAACAACAACAAAGAATTAAAATAGTAAACACGAAAATAAAAAGATAAAGGAAATACACAGCCCAAGGCATTATCAAACAACAATAAAGAATTAAGAGTGAACCCGAAAATAAAAATACAAAGATATTCAAATATAGCAATTTAAATTTACAGCACAGAGTACACCTTCTTAAATACGCCCTCTTATAATAGATAATTACACTTAAAAGACATATATACACATAATATATACAACATATATAAAACCATAGCACACCAGTGACCTAAGTATGACATAATATATATGTATGTAGAACAATGTAGTCACTTTTGTTTAGTTGATCTTATCCCCCCCCCTTCTCTATTGGCATCCTCCTCAGATCTCAGCTCTCTTGCCTTAAGTATAAATTTACCTAGCCCGTCCATGTTTTCCGTGTCTGCCAGTAGCGTCCAACATGCTTCTATCCCTACATTCGCAGTGGTAAAAAATCGCGGCAAATATTTTTCCCGCCATTCCTCCGTACCCCTACATCTTGCCAAGATGTGAGTCCACGACTCTTCCTCCTCGCAAATGGGACAGATTCTTATACCATTCTCGTCAGAAATTTTCGTGCTCCTCCATGCTCCTAGTCTAATCCACGCGAGCCCCTCTCTAATGAGTTTGGTACCTGTTTTGATGTATTGCTCCATACCCCACTCCGATTTCAGCCCAGACTGTACTTCTAATGACACCTTCTCTGTGCATTGCGCAATTATTTGCTGTCTGTCAATATCACAGAGGCGGTTCTTAATTTTTCTCCAAATACTTCGCCTGTTTTCCTGCCCCGCCATCCAAATGTCTCCCATCCCAATGGTTTCCAACCCTTTCTTTAATTTTGATGCCCACGTCGAATTACCTTCCATTCGCAACTGTTCACGGTAGCAGACTGCCCTAATTAGAGATTGGTTTCCGTGAACAATTCTCATCCAATATTTAACTGCTCTAATTTTGCACTCTATCGTTTCACTATGTGCCCCGAATTCCCTCATTATTCCGCAGTTTGCCGTACCCCTCCCTACACCCAGAATTCCTTTCAAAAATTGGGTCCTCATTTGATCCAGATTCCCTGTTTGTTCCCACCCCCATATTTCTCCTCCGTATGTCATCGTGGATCTAACTGTCGCTCCGTATACAGTTTCCATTAAGGTTATGGAGATATTCGGAATTCTGTAGCGTATCCGGAGAGCTTCCGTCGCTTTCACCCTTGCCTTGTGTTTCTTAATGTCAATGTGTTTTTTTTTTTCCATTTTCCGTTCATTGTAAATGTGAGTCCTAAGTACACAAAGGATTTAACATTGTCCAGTATCTGTCCTGCATATGTCCAAGTCTCCTCCCTGCTATAAACACAACCCTTTTTGAAAGTCATTGCCTTAGTCTTATTCACACTAACTGTAAGTAGCCATTCATCGCAATAGTTCTTAAGTTTGTCCAGTCCTCGTTGCAATCCGTTTACTGTCGTAGAGCACAATACTAAATCGTCTGCGTATAAAAGTGCTGGGATCTGCAAATCCGCTACTACTGGTGCTTGGATATTCTCTGCTATCATTGTATCAGTAATATCATCCACAAAAAGATTAAATAGCAAGAGAGATAAAATACAACCCTGCCTCACTCCCCTATAGCTTCGGCAGCTCTCGGACACTCTGTTTCTGTCGTACTTCACACAGAATTGGACATTTTGATACATTGCCTGCAATGCTCTAACCATTTTACTTGATAACCCCTTTCTGCCTAGTTTGTACCATAATGCATTTCGATTGATAGAGTCAAATGCCTTCTTAAAGTCCACAAAAGCACAATGAAGCTTTCCCCGCTTAATTAACAGTTGCTTCGTCCTTAAAGTGTCTAATATAAAAGCGGCATCTATGGTACTGTGTCCTTCTCTGAAACCCATTTGAAATTTTGAAAGTTTGCCAAATTTAGATTCCCAGTCCTTTATCCGGTTATATAACACTCTACAATATGTTTTCTCCATAATTGGCAAAAGAGTAACCCCCCTATAGTTATCCGGATTTCCAATAGTTCCCTTCCCTTTATAAATGGGATGAATAATGCCCTTTCCCCAACAGGTAGGGTAATTCCCCTCAATAAACAATATGTTACATATCTGGAGCATACTCCTACCAAACTCATTAACATTGGCTGCGGCTTTAAAAACTTCTGGGACGCCCGCTTTTACTACTATGGCAGAGCAGGTGATGAACTGGTGATACATGGAGGAGCAGCGGTGGAATGCGATGACGGGGGAAACCGGAGAACTCTGAGAATGGCGGCCCTGCGGTGATTTATCAAACAAAATTCCTACATGGGAACGAACCCGAGCCACTTGGGTGAGAGCAGAGTGGTCTAACCATGACCAATGGAGAAAAATCCAACTGAGCAAGAATATGATGGAGATATGGAATTTCCTAATACACATTTCAAAGAGAAATTCATTATTGCCGGCGCAAAACTTGTGGAATCGTGACCCTGACCGCCAACCCAGCTACCGGGCTTAGCTTATCGGAGTTTGCCATATGATACTTTGCTTACCTAAAGTCACAGCGAGCAAACTTCGTACAGTCTGTTTCGAAAGTGTTCCGCATAGGTTTGTATTCAAAGTGGGCAGTAAATACTGTTCATTTTATTTTTTTTAACCATGGCTCCTACATTTTCAAAGCTAAGTGGTAAGATATTACTTAGAGCATAGAAATAATTGGAAATGTCCTTGACTTGATGAAACAAGAGGCAGAGATGAAGGAAGAAAATTTATGTTCCCCGAGTTCTTCAAAAGCCTGTAGAAAGTGAATGAAAGAGTAACCAAAGCAACTGATATTTCACTGAGTTCCGTTTCCAGGGTTCTCAAAGATAAAGAAAGAAAGAAAGAAAGAAAAATAAAACTTAATATATCACTTTTAAATTTAAATATGTGGAGCTGTTGTGTCTCCAGCGAATTGCAGAAATTGGCAGGCCACAATGGGAAAATGTATGTGGTCATGTTGAGAACATTGAAAATCATTAGAAAGAATTGTAGAGAATCAAATAGAAAGAATTCTAATGCAGGATAATGGTGCAGAAAGTAGCGATAGCGTTGATGATGACAATGACGTGAGCGAAGACGGATGTGAATTTTTTTAATTATTTCGAATTATTTCCTATGTAAATATTAGCTTGGGGTGAGGGGATTTTTTCTCAAAATCTTTGTATCGTATCCCTTGAAGACACTAAACTTAAAATACCAAGTTTGGTATTTTAAGGAATTTTCCGTGTTTGAGTTATCGTGTTCACATACACACACGAACCTTTTCATTTATTTCTTTTGGATTCAGTGGGTTTCAAAACATATATTTCTGGTGAAATCTCGGTATTGAATTTTGGGTGCAATACACTACCTTCTGTATATACTATGTACATAGAGAAAGTAAAAATGACAGATGCGCAAGCCTGGTTCTTTAGCAACGATAGTCACCTGTTTTAGTGAAACGTAAACATGTGTGAATAAGAGCGAACCGCAGGCCTCGTGCCAAATAACGTGAGCTTCTCGGCGCCGATGTGACGTCACTTGGTGATGGAACTGCCCAACTGGGAACTCTAAATTATTAGTTATTGGGCTTACAGCTAATGGAACCAGTTAACATTAGCTTTTTTAACTGACTTCATTTTACGTCTTCATTAGTACCAGAGGTTTCATCAAACTTGCGCGTGCTAAACTTTAAAAAATTCACTGCATAGAGCAATAACTAAAGTTCCTATTATATTAGAGCCTTTTTTTTTACTTTCTCTACCCGTACTGTGCACACACACACACACACACACACATATATATATATATATATAGAAAGTATTGCATTCCAGTAAAAAATTAGATACCGAGGTTTCACCGGAAATATACTGTAACAAATGCCTTTACCTACTCAAATGTCTTAACAAATAGAGTCTTAAATTCATTGCTGCATTGAAAAAATGTCACCACGTGACATAAAATCTTGTGTGTTACACTCACATGACTTTCTCTAGATGCTCTACAAACTTCCTACAAAAGAGTATTCTTCTTTGTACACAATTCTAATCGAGATAAACATTAGCAGAATGTTCTTATTACTTAGTTCCTTATAAGTAGAAGGGAACTAAAGTATTGTGCTATGCTAAAGTAGAAGTCAAATGTTTTAAAAGCTTCGTTATGCGATTGTCATTGTAAATCGCTTCTTTGCTTGGCCAGGAGTAGAACAAAAGAAAAACGGACACTTCCGTCTGAGAAAAGTGTAAGTACATTATAACTTAAACCAACATCAAGGAATATCTCGGAAACGGTTAACTCCATACTAAAAAAAAAAAAAAAAAAAAACACGTAAAGGGCATAAATTGTGACCAGATCTACATTTGTGTTTATTATGTTTTTGTCTATCCTTTACGGTTTAGCAGTTACGCAAAATTCATCTACAATAAAGAGATCTTCAGAGACTATTTCCAGAAAATTCAAGATATACGTTTTATTTCGGAAATAAGGGAGTACTATAGGTATAGTACTATAGGTTAAAGTGAAAGTCAAAAGTTGGTTGCTGTGTGACTGAAGTTCCTTTGTTTGTATGTATGGACAGGAGTTGAGAAATTCCTGTATGAGAAAGATAAGTCTTTTAAAGCTGAAACCAAAAACAAGGAATATCTCAAAAACGATCAACCCCACGAAAAAATGTACGTTACATACATTGTGTGTTTTAATGTGCTCTACATTTTTTGTGGGGTAAGGTTTTGTCTATCTGTTACGGTTTAGCAGTTATGCAACATTCCGTAAATTTCATCCAGAGTAAAGTAATCTTCAGAGTTTATTTCCAGAAAATTCAAGATATACACATTATTTTTCAGGTCTTTAATATACGATATTTTAATCAAAATTGTTAGATTCATTTTTGAGAAAATCAAAATTTTCGAAAAAAAGTTCCACGTAGTTGGGGGTGAGGAGATTTTCTTGAAAATCTTCGTGTTGCATCCTTGCAAGATAAAAAACTTAAATACCAAGTTTGGTTCTTAACGGTCTTTTCGTTTTTGAGCTATGCTGCCCACAGACACACGCGTACGTTTTTCTAAAAATGCTATTTTTGGACTCAGGGTATCCTAAAACATGTATTTCCGGTGAAATATCGGTATGGAATTTTTGGGTGCAATATAATACCTTCTCTATACACTGTACATAGTACGTGTAGAGAAAGTTATAAAAGTAAGGTATTGTAACTCTGTAAATAAAGTTTTGTGTGGATATCTTTCGTTATTATTTAGTTTTGCGATATTTTCTGCATGGCCCAAGTACAACTGAATTTCAACGACTCTGGCATAGCGGCAGCTTTTAAGATATTTGGTTACCACTTTAAGCTAGTGTGTTCCCTTCTACTTACAAGGAACTAAGCAAGTAATAAGACAGTTTCCGCTAATGTCCATCTCAATTGGCATGATGTGAGTAAAAGAATTATGTTTTGTAAGAATAGTTTGTTTGCAGAACTGGTAGAGAAAGTTATGTTTATGGAAAGTATGGCTGTTTTTTTGTTTGTTTACAACATAATGAGAGCTCACAAAAAGAGTTTGTGAGTCTGTGGGTAGCATAGCTCAAAAATATGACGTGTTCCATTCACATCACTTTCTATATCTTGTTAGTAAGCTATTCTTCTATTTATTTCATGCTAATCCAGAAAAATTAGCTTTATTGTAAGTGGAAGTGAAACAAGGGAGTACCATAGGTTAAAGTGACAGTCAAAAGCTGGTTACTATGTGACTGAAGTTCATTTGTTTGTTTTTTTTTTATTGTAAGAAAACTCTTTTGTACAATTAGGTACAATGCAGTTGAGCTAATTAGATACACAGAACAGCATGTAATATGTGGTTGGGGTACCATCCAGTGATGGGCCCAAAGAAATAGTACAAAGATACAAAGAAAGCAGCACAGAAAATAATAAAAGAGCTAAATGTTCAGTCGCAGATCGGAGTGCCAGCGGCGCTTCAGTCTTCGCCGTTGAGGTTCAGGAGGAAGATAAATATGGCAGAGAAGAGGATTGCTGTGGCGCAAACAGGATCGATGGAGCCTCTTGTAGCTGATGCGGAGGACACACATTACCTCCGGTAGGCCTATGTCAGCGTGCAGAGTTGAGTTGCGCACGTACCATGGAGCGCCAGTCATGAGACGGAGAAAACGGTTCTGTGTGCGCTGGAGTTTGATGGTCTGCGGCAGAACCCCATATCGCACAGCTATATTGCCACATGGGTCGAATTAAGGAAGTGTAGACAAGACGCTTGTACCGCAAAGGCAATGGCGAGGAACCGGACACAAAACGATGCACGTCGCGGATGCGATGGCGAATCCTCTGCACTAGACTGGAGAGATGGGGACCCCAAGTAAACCGGTTGTCCAAGATAAGGCCGAGGTACCTTATAGAAGTCGCGGTGGGTATCTCCGTCCCATTGAGAGAAATGGGATGATGCGTCACGTTCGTTTTGTAGGTGAACTTCACAGCACGGGATTTATGAGCGTTCATAGTCACTCTCCAACGTTGGCACCAGGAGTGAATTTGGTTGCAAAAGTCCTGAAGGCGGCTTGCCGCCGTAGCACAAGTACCCACACTTAGCGCCGCCACATCGTCGGCATAGTGAGCAATGGTGAGTTGCGGATGACTAGGAAAATCCGAGGTATAAGCCAGGTATAATAAGGGGCCCAGTACGCTCCCTTGCGGCACACCAGAGGAGATAGGAAGGGCCTTGGAAAATGTACGATCATGTTTAACAGAGAAGGTGCGATTGCGCAAATAGGACTGCACAAGGCGAAAATAAGTGTCCGAGCCTTTGTTTGTATGGACAGGAGTTGACAAATTCCTGTATGAGAAAAGTATGTTTTTCAAAGCTGAAACCAAAAACAAGGAATATCTCAAAAGTGGTCAACTCCACGAAAAACTGTATATAACATAACTTGTGTGTTTTAACGTGCTCTACATTTTTGTGTGTTAGTTTTTGTCCATCTCTTACGTTTTATTAGTTATGCAAAATTCATCCAGAATAAAGTAGTCTTCAGAGGCTATTCCCAGAAAATTCATTATATACACTTTATTTGTCAGATAAATATCTTTAATATACGATATTTTAATCAAAATCATTAAGAGCCATTTTTTATAAAATCAAAATTTTCGAAAAACGTTCCATGTAAAGGGTAGTTGGGAGTGGAGGATTTTCTTGAAAATCTTTGTGTCGCATCCTTGGAAGACACCAAACCTAAACACCAAGTTTGGTTTTTAACGGACTTTTTGTTTTAGAGCTATGCTGCCCACACCCCACACACACACACACACGGACATTTTTCTGAAAATGCTTGTTTTGGGTTCAGGAGTTCTCAAAACATGTATTTCCGGTGAAATGTCGATATCGAATTTTTGGGTGCATTATAATGCCTTCTCTATACGCTATGTACATAGCACGCATAGAGAAAATAAAACTGAAAAGACCGATAAAAGGTAAACTTGGTATTTAAGTTTCGTATCTTCCAAGGATGCGGCACGAAGATTTTCAAGAAAATCCCTCCACTACAAACTAAACTTCACATAGAAAAATTTTGGAAAATTTTGATTTTCTCAAAAATAGTTCAAACGATTTTGATTAAAATCTCTTATATTTAAGATATTTACTTTCCAAATAAAATGTACTTCTTGAATTTTCTGGTAATAGCCTCTAAAGACCTCTTTATTCTTGATGACATGTATTGCATTTTGCATAACTGGTAAACCGTAAGAGATAAACAAAAACTTGCCACACAAAATGTGTAGATCACATTAAAGCACACACATCAGTCTTTTTCGTGGAATTAACCATTTCTGAGATATTCCTTGTTATTTGTTTCAGTTTTAAAATACTTAAACTTTTCTGGTACTGGAACTTGTCAACTCAAAGAAACGGGTTTCAATCCCATATGAGCCAGCTTTTAAAATATTTGACTGTCGTTTTATCATAGGGTACTGCCTTATTTCCCTTCTACTTAAACAAAGGAATTAATTAGACCATGTCTGCTGATGGATTAGCATCAAGTAGATAGAAGAATAATCTTTTTAACAATAAATTGTTACAGAGCTGTAGAGAAAGTCATGTGAACGGAAAGCATCAGTTTTTTGTTTACAACGTAATGACAGCAACAAAAAGAGTTACGACAATTTGCATTTTCTTTTTATCCAAGATCGCCTCATGATGAATCGCTTAAGAGGCGTCTTTTGTTTTAAAACAGGGCACGTTCAGCAATTTCTATCTGCTTGGGTTGCTCGTGAACGTCGCTATAAAGCCTCCCAAAATTTCACTGCTCCACCTCCTCTCTGTGCCGTCTTGAAGCCCTTAATACCGCCGAGTATCTTCTTTTGCCTCCGCCACTACTTTATATTCTGTTTGAACATGGAGCAGGCAACTTTCTGCTACTTCCAAATCCTACAAAAGATGACGTCATATTTCAGAAACAAGCTGCAGCTGCTGGACTCAGGTCAGCACCGAGATCTCAACTTCAAAAATTTGCAGCAAGTACAACAAAAAATCTTAAGTGTTCCATTCACATGACTTTCTCTACATCTCTGTAACAAAGTATTATTAAAAAGCTTATACTTCTATTTACTGCATGCTAAACGATAAAAAAACTATCAGAAATAGTCTTATTACTTGCTTCCCTTTAAGTAGAAGCGAAATAAGAGAGTACCATGGGTTAAAGTGATAGACAAAAGCTGGTTGCTATGTGACTGAAGTTCCTTTATTTGTATGACACGAGTTGACAAATTCCTGTACCAGAAAAGTATAATTTTTTCTAAGCTGAAACCAAAATTAAGAAATGTCTAAAAAACGATTCAACTCCACGAAAAAAAAAATGTATATAACATAGATTGTGTTTTAAAGGGCTGTATATTTTTTGTGTGATAAGTTTTTGTCCATCTCTTACGGTTTACCAGCTATACACAATTCCGTAAAATTCATCCTCAATAAAGTAGCCTTCAGAGGCTATTCCTAGAAAATTCAAGATATGCATATTGTTTGTCAGGTATATACCTATAATATACGATATTTTAATCAAAATTGTTAGAGCCATTTTTTTAGAAAATCAAAATTTTCGAAAATGTTTCCATGTGAAGAATAGTTTTGGAGTGGCGGGATTTTCTTGAAAACCTTCGAGTCGCATCCTTGCAAGATACTAAACTTAAATACCAAGTTTGCTATTTAACGGACTTTTGAGCTATACTGCCCACAGACATACACACGCACCTTTTTGTAAAGATTGCTTTTTTTGGATTCAGGGGGACCCAAAACATTTCCGGTGAAATATCGGTACCGAATTTTTGGATGGAATACAGTACCTTCTCTATACACTATGTATATAGCACGTGTAGAGAAAGTAAAAAAGACAAATGACGGAGGATTTGCAATTCCAATAATGAGAGTGAGACGTTGCTTGGCAGTATTCCCACTGGTGTTCATTTATCTTGCGTCGCGTTGTAAATCAACTGCAGCTCCTCCTGCTTGTATCTCACACACACACACAGACTCTCGAGTTTCCGTCATGATATCGTACCCTTTTTATGTTTCGAGCTGTGGCATAGGTTGCCCACATTTACTTCCTGTTACCAGGTCCTTCCCACTGCGGGTTTCTATCCATTGCAACTGTCACTTGAAGGATTTCTCCTCAGTAGTTCACGGCTATAGGTCGCGCGCCAGTTCTTGACCAAAGACATTTTTAAATGAGAGGTTAGATGCGAGTCACTTATTCGCCTTTATGGGATCATTGGTGGAACTGGCGCAACAGATCTGGACATGTGAAAATATTAATGAGAGCTAGGAAGCGAGTTGTACCTTCAGATAAGCAGTTCACCAGTCGATTCATGTCAAATATCTGTCACCTGCACTGATAAACATGTGTTATATTCATATCTATTCAAATGGCCTGCTATATAAACAATGTCAATCGTCTGCCTCCAATTCTTCCACTCCTGACAGTTCTTCGTCTTCGCTCACGTCATTGGCATCACCAACGCTATCGCCACTTTCTGCACCATTATCCTGGATTAGAATTCTTTATGCTTTTCTACAATTCTTTGTAATTATTTCCAATGTTCTCAACATGACGACATACATTTCCCCATTCTGGCCTGCCAATTTCTGCAATTCGCTGGCGACACCACTGTTCCACATCTTTTAATTTAAAAGTGATACATTAACTTTTATTTTTCTTTCTTTCTTATCTTTGAGAACCCTGGAAACGGAACTCATTGAAATATCAGTTTCCTTAGCTACTCTTTCATTCACTTTCTACAGGCTTATGAAGAACTCGGGGAACATACATTTTCTTCCTTCATCTCTGCCTTTTGTTTCATGAAGTCAAGGACATTTGCAATTATTTCTCTTCTCTAGGTAATACCTTGCCACTTAACTTTGAAAACGTAGGAGCCATGGTTAAAAGAATAAATAAATAAAATGAACACTATTTACTGCCCACTTTGAATACAAACATATGCGGAACACTTTCGAAACAGAGTGTACAAAATTTGCTCGCTGTGACTTTGATTACTTAAAGTATCATAGCACAAACTCCGATAAGCTAGGCTCGGTAGCTGGGTTGGCAGTCAGGGTCACGATTCCAGATGTTTTGCGCTGGCAATAGTAGTACGTACATAGAGGAAGAAATCTGCATACCCCCGAAAGAGGCCATTGATTTCAGCTGGGTTTGAACCCCCACCCTGCTGGGCACTAGAGGCTATTATGGTAATTACTACATCATGGAGGGCGACAAAATAAATCTTAGGTCTTGGTATGTCCATTAAATGACAGAACTTCCTAAAACAAGGTTGATTGGAGACATCAGGATGGCTGAAAATAGAATTCCAAAGTCGGTCCTTGTGCATCATTCTATTGGGAAAAGATACACTGAACGACCCAATAAGAGCCGGTGAGTTTTGACGTCTTAAAGCTTAACCTTCTTCTTGCAGAGCAAGGATTGCGTTTATTCCCGTTTCAAAGCCAAATTTTTAGATGAACTGCTGTTTCCACTTCTTTTTGAACCGTCCTTTATCCCGTCTTCCTACTGGATCATAAAAATATGCTTGCCACGACAGACGGATCTTATGCCGATGTCACACGGTCAAATATTTTGATCCAATACTCTTCATACTACAAATTGGATTGTGGGACATCGGATAATTTCATTGTGTACAATCTCCGTCCTATTTTTTGGTCCAGTTCCAGTTTGCTACAACAGGATACAGCGGTTTCTAATTTTTGATCCAAACGTATGAAATCAACCACTGAGCGACCTGGTGGTAATGACGTAATAAGATGGCAGCTAGCCCTGGGTCTTCCTTCCCGGCCATGTGATTGTTTGTGAAACTTTGCTGTATCTTGTAGACTTTGTCCTAAATAATAGGGTTAGAGTAGATGAACTATGGTTGAAATACACATTTTCTTTTGTGCGGCAGAGATTTATGAAATAATGACTCGGGTATTTATAGCCCCTGCAAATGTATTTTATCGGATCCATTTGTACCTAACCTTCTTTTCTCAACAAAAATATAAAAACGTGGTCTTACTTTTGATTTGCTGGTATGGGCTGCCTCGTATTTGTGTCTTGGCGAATGATTTTATCCTCAACTAAGGACAGCAACTTTCCAAACAAAATTTCGTCCTTTTTAAGAACATTAAAATAATTTACAGAGTCAGAAACGAGTTCATTTTACAGCATATGTAGTACATCTCTTCCTTGGCCTGCATTCTTACGTTCCAGCCATGGTAAAGTCTTTATTTTTTCTTTCTATTATAATATGCTCTTGCAATGGATACATAAACTAAGCTTCCTACAGCAAACATAAATAATTGTGGATCAGCAACCTCCACCATTTTCTATCAGCTGTTCATGAGCACGCGAGAAATATTTGGACCAATACACACTCCCGTGGGAATGAAATGGAGAAATTGTACACAACGTTCACATTGTAAAAAAATTTTTGGACCAAATTTTGACCATGGGACATCGGCTTTAGGAAACAACACTTGTATTTAATTTTACGCGTTGATTGGAGAGGGCGACAATATTTGCAGTGGAATGTAACTTAAGTTCCACTGATATAAAAATTACATGACTTTCTCTACATATCTGCAACAAATTATTGTTAAAAAGCTTGCTTCTATTTACTGCATGCTAAGTGAGAAAAAATTAGCAGAAATAGTCTTATTACTTGTTTCCTTGTAAGTAGAAGCGAAATAAGAGATACCATAGGTTAAAGTGATGGTCAAAAGCTAGTTGCTATGTGACTGAAGTTCCTTTGTTTCTATGTATGAACAGGAGTTGACACATTCCTGTATGAGAAATGTACCTATAAGATTTTCAAGGCTGAAACCAAAAACAAGGAATATCTAAAAAACCACCAACTCCACGAAAAAAATGTATAATACAACATAAATTGTGCGTTTTAATGTGTTCTACATGTTTTTGTTTGCTAAGGTTTTGTCTATATCTTACGGTTTACCTATTACACAGAATTCTGTAAAATTCATTCATAGTCTTCAGAGGCTATTCCCAGAATATTCAAGCTATAATATTATTTGTCAGGTATATATCTTTAATCGTTAAGAGCCAATTTTTAGAAAATACAAGTTTTCGAAAGTTTTGCCATGTGAAGGGTAGTTGGGGGGGCATTTTCTTGAAAATCTTCATGTCGTATCCTTGGAAGATACTGAACTTAAATACCAAGTTTGGAATTTAACAGTCTTTTCGTTTTTGAGCTATGCTGCCCCCAGACACATAGACATACACACAGAGAGACACACGCGCACGGACATTTTTCTAAAAATGCTTTTTTTGGATTCAGGTGGTCTCAAATCATGTAGTGCCGGTGAAATCTCAGTATCGAATTTTTGGGTGCAATGCAATACCTTCTCTATACACTATGTACATAGTACGTATAGAGAAAGTAAAAATAGAATCTGGAAGTAATTCAGTATTTTAGTCTGAGAAAGCGGATGTATTTTATCGGAATAGATAAATCTCGAGATAGAATTTTCGCACTGACGAAACGCACTAAATTGCGCTAGTGCTTGCGATTTCGTGAATCGTTTGTCAAGGTTAATTAAAATGAATTTCAGTTCCACAAAAGAATAGTTATTTTATAACAAGTAGCATAAATAGACTATTTTTGTGAGTGGCATGTTCAGTTCACGAACGAGTAAGCAAAGAATAGTCTAAAAAGTCACGGGAGATTTACAATGTTTTATCATATTGTAATATTAACTGAAATACTCATATTTATTAATATTACGAGGAATTGAATTTTAGTCGTGACGTAGATAATGATTCAAGCGACAGACATGGGTTCGATTCCCAGTACGGGCGTGGAGATTTTTCCCCAGTTGGGAGAGCTGCTCCGGGGCGCACTCAGCCTCGTGAGGTCCCTGGGGGGGGGGGCCATTTGAGGAGCTACTTGATAGAGAAGTAGCGGCTCCAGGTCGTGAAGACCGCATTAACCGGTCGGGGGGTTCTAGGCGCTGACCACGTCTCACCCTCCAACAGTGCACCCCATCCGTAACGTCTGACATGGACCGAAATGGGGGACGCAGCGGCCGGGCGGTAGGCCAAGGTTCCTTGTCGAGCCATGGAGTTATTGTTGTAGGTAGTAATTTGTTTGTTCGTAACCTAGCCGGAATAAACAGTTTCAATTCTGGTTGTTTAAACTGCACCAAATAAGTCAATAAATGAATGAAAATGGATATTCCAGAAGAAGTTTTAGATAATGTAAAAAAGCTATACTTAGTTTGTTACCGGTAAGTCCAAGGACCTATATGACAAGGAATGTTCATTATTTAAAGAATGGAGAGCTGCCAAAGGAGTTAGTTACTTTACAATGAAATAAAGACTCAGTTTTGTTGTTTCCTGAGGTACGTGAAATGTATACCTGGAGTCAATAGGATAGAATAACGGAGTTTTAATTATGAATTGTTTAAAAAGAATTACCTTCCCACATTTTACGGCCTGGATTTAGAATCTGTAAATCCCTGAAAGAGCCCTAAGTAAAAGATGGCATAACTCCTGCCAACTGTTTCCGTTTTAAGAAGAAGTCATTTAGTAAACTATAGAGTGATTTATGTAGAACTGACACATTTCTTTCTTTAATTATTTCGTTGGAAATTCATTCAATGACCCAATTTTAGCACCAAATTAAACAGAATATTCTGGAGTTTCGATTCCTTGCCACTAAATGCGCAGATGTTAATGTTGTATTCCTAATTGCATTGTTGGCAGCTGTTTTGACATTTCATTGTTGTAGTAAACGTGAAACTGCAGTACAATGTAGAGCCGAGTCAAGGATATTTTCAGCAAGATGGCGATACATGCCATACATCAAAAGAATCCATGAACCTAATTGCAAGTTTCAATTTCCAGGAACCTGTGGCCTCCGAGATCTCCGGATTTGACATCGCCGGACTTCTTTCTATGGAGTTACTTAAAAGACAGGGTTTACGTTACACGTCCACAGACATTGGACGATCTGAATCACAACATCACAAAGGAGATTCAAGCTATTGACAACAGAGTCCTCCAACGAGTGGCCAGTACGGCGTGTTGAGTTGTGCCTTATGCGGGATGGAGGACATTTTCAACATTTGCTATAGAGGTAAATATTCTCCCAAAATTCCTCTACAATTTATGAATAATGAGTTTCACTAACATAACACGTTTTGAAACAATGAAAGAAACGTGTGAGCTCTATATAAACCACCCTGTATTTCATCAAGGATTGGGTTGAGATTTGCAAACCAGTGGAAGGCGAAAGGACGTAAAAGAGTGAAATCTCACGTGTGAAAAGAGACATTCAAATGAGATGATAACAGAGATGTGACGGGTGTTTAAGTATAATTATGGATATCCACCAATCAACAGCCTACGAACCAATTACCGCCGAGACAGGGTGCGGTTTCACGTGGGATCGCTAATGTATGCCTTTATCTCCTGCATGCTCATTTCATTTAGCAAACATTTCACATAAGACGTCTACACAATTTTCACACTTTAGGATCTAAAGGATTCTTTCTTAACGAACTCCCTACAAAACCTTATTCTTCTACCTACTTCATTTGAAAAAATCTGATGTGTTCCATTCACATGACTTTCCATGCTAGTCGAGAAAAAAAATAGCAGAAATAGTCTTATTACTTGTTTCCTTGTAAGTAGAAGAGAAATAAGGGAGTACCATAGGTTAAAGTGACAGTCAGATATGTAACTCAAGTTGCTTCGTTTGTATGGACGGAGTTGACAAATTCCTGTATCAGAAAAATATAAGCTTTTTAAACCGGAAACCAATAACAAGGAATATCTGTAAAACTATCAACTCTACGAAAAATGTATATGACACTAATTGTGTGTTTTATCGGAATCAACAGTTTTGTATAATCTATAATAAAGTTGTACTCAGAGGCTATACAGAAACATTTTTAATATACGATATTTTGATCAAAATCGTTAGGGCCATTTTAGAGAAAATGAAAATTTTCGAAAAAAAGTTCCATGTAAAGGGTTGTTGTTGGTGGGGTGATTTTCTTGAAAATATTTGTGTCGCATCCTTGGAAGATACCAAACCTAAATACTAAGTTTGGTTTTTAACGGCCTTTTCGTTTTTGAGCTATGCTGCCCACAGACTCTCATATGCACACAGACAGACACACACACAGATATTTTCTTAAAAGTGCCTTCTTTTTTTTTTATTCAGGTTGTCCCAAAACATATATTTCGGGTGATCTCGGTATTGAATTTTTGGGAGCATTACAATATCTTCTCTATACACTATGTACATAATACGTGTAGAGAAAGTAAAAATGGATGAAGTTTGCAGTGTAATTTATTTATATTATATTACCGCTGTGTATAATTTCAAAAAGCTAGCATTATTAGCTTAGAATTACAAACTTTCAATCATGTCTTAATTCTTAACACTACTTCAATAACTGGTAAACCAAAAGAGCACAAAAAATATAGATATCGTTAAAGCACACAATTTATATGTGTATATGTGGTCTTTCGTTGCATAGCCCTTACTTTATTCCTAGCCACGCAAAGAGAACCGAATTTGAATTGTTTCACAGCCGACCCACTTTTAAAATATTTGACTATCTTTTTCGCCTATCGTTTCTGTTAATGTTTATCTCGATTAGCATTAAGTAGAAAAAAGAATAATCTTTTGTAAAAAAAACCTAGTATGTAGAACGGTAGAGAAAGTCCTGTACATGGAACACGTCAGATTGCATTTTTTTTTTTTTTTTCATTATTTTACGGTCAAGGGTTTAGGGACTCCAATATGTATTTAAGTTTTTACTTTCTCTACACGTACTATGCACATAGTGTATAGAGAAGGTATTGCACTTCACTCAAAAATACCATACCGAGATTTCACCGGGAATATATATATTTAGGGTCCCCTACATCCAAAACAAGCATTTTCAGAAAAAGGACTGTGTGTGTGTGTGTGTGTGTGTGTGTGTGTGTGTGTGCGTGCGTGCGTGAGAGAGATAAAGAAAGAGAGTCCATGTGTCCACGTCAGTGAATTCGATAGCTCGAAAACGAAAAGTGGATAAAATACCAAACTTGGTATTTAAGTTTAATATCTTCCGGGGATGCGACACGAAGATTTTGAGAAAAATCCCCTAACCCCATACTACCCTTTACATGGAACTTTTTTCAGTTTAATTTTCTCCAAAATGGCTTCAACCATTTTGATTAAAATGTCGTATATTAAAGAAATTCACCCGACAGTTAAAATGTATATCTTGAATATTCTAGGAATAGCCTCTGAAGACTACTTTATTCTGGATGAATTTTACGGAATTTTGCATAACTGCTAAACCATAAGAGATGCACACAAACTTACCACACAAAAAATGTAGAGCACATTAAAACACACAATTTATGCTATATACATTTTTTTCGTGGAGCTGATCGTTTTTTAGATATTCCTTGTTATTGGTTTCAACTTTGAAAAACTTATATTTTTCTCATACAGGAATTTGTCAACTGCTGTCCACACAAACAAAGGCTCTTCAGTCACATAGCAACGAGCTTCTGACTTTCACTTTAACCAATGGTACTCCCTTATTTCGCTTCTACTTACATGTCTGCTGTGGTTTCCCGTTACACAAGTATCCTAAGTCATGAAGGATGCCGGTTTTACGAGCACCTTGTGCATTTGAAATAACGCCAGCAAGAGCATTATCCCACGGTCCTAAGTACCAGGGAGGTGATGTAAAGGGTCGTTAGGGCTCACTCTTATGTATGGAAGACGTTCGCTTAAGTCAAGTAATGGGACAAGAGTTCAGGATCGGGTCGCAGCCGTATCGGGCCTCACAATCAATCCTTAAGTCTACGGGAAACTCTCCTGGTTCCTTGCCGTTTGCTGTAGAAATATCACATGACTTTCTCTACATCTCTCTAAAAAATTATTGTTAAAAACTTATTGCTTCTGTTTACTTCATTCTAATCAAGAAAAAATTAACAGAAATAATCTTATTACTTGTTTCCTTGTAAGTAGAAACGAAATAAGGGAGTAGCATAGGTTAAAGTGACAGTCAAAAGCTGGTTGCTATGTGACTGAAGTTCCTTTGTTTGTATGGACAGGAGTTGACAAATTCCTGTATGAGAAAAGTATAACTTTTTTAAAGGTAGTACCAATAATAAGGAATATCTCAAAAATACCATCAACTTCACGACAAAAATGTATGATATAAATTTGTGTTTTATCGTGATATACATTTTTAGTGTAATAAGTTTTTGCCTACCTCTTACGGTTTTACAGTTCCGCAAAATTGATACATAAGAAACATGTATTATGAGACTATTCCCAGAAAATTCAAGATGTACGTCCTAATTATTATAAAAATATCTAAAATTTAAGAGATTTAAACCAAATCGTTACAGCCATTTTGAGAAAATCAAAATTTTGGAATTTTTCCAATGTAAAGAATAGTTGGGGGTGCAGGGATTCTTTTGAACATCTTGGTGTCGCAACCTTGCCAGATATTGAACTTAAAGATCAAGTTTGGTTTTTAAGGGACTTTTCGTTTTTGAGCACACACGGCCATTTTTACTTTCTCTACACGTACTTGCACATAGTGTATAGAGAAGGTATTGCATTCCAACCAAAAATTCGATACCGAGATTTCACCGGAAATACATATTTTGGATCCACCTGAATCCAAAGAAAAGCATTTTTGGAAAAAGGTGCGCGCGTGCGTTTATGTGTCTCTGGACAGCACAGCTCAAAAGGAAAGTCCGCTAAATACCAAACTTCGTATTTAAGTTCAGTATCTTCGAAGGATGCGACACGAAGATTTTCAAGAAAATCCCCCCAGCCACAACTACTCCTAGCGTGGAAAAATTTTCGAAATTTTTTATTTTCTCAAAAATGGCTCTAACGACTTTGATTAAAACATGGTATATTAAAGCCTTTCACCTTATAAATAAAATGTTTATTTTGAATTTTCTGTGAATAGCTTCTAGAGGCTACTTTAATCTGGATGATTTTTACTGAATTTTACATAATTAGCAAACTATAAGAGATAGAAAAAAACTTACTCCACAAAAAATGTATATCAGAATAAAACACACAATTTATGTCATATACATTTTTTTTTTTCGTGGAGTTGTTCGCTTTTGAGATATTCGTTGTTTTCAGCTTTGTAAAACTAATACCTTTCTCCTACAGGAATTTGTCTACTCGTGTCCATACAAACAAAGGAACTGCAGTCACATAGCAGCCTGCTTTTGACTATCACTTTAACCTATGGTACTCCCTTGTTTCACTTCTGGTTACAAGGAAGCAAATAATAAGACTATTTCTGCTAATTTTTTCTCGATTAGCGTGAAGTAAATAGAAGCATTAGCTTTTCAACAATAATTTGTTGCAGATATGTAGAGAAAGTCATGTGAATGAAATACATCAGATTTTTTTTTACTTCAGAGGGACCCAAATCATATACTTCCTGTGAAATCTCGGTATGGAATTTTTGGGTGCAATATAATACCTTCTCCGTACACTATGAAGATAGAAAGTATAGAATCTCAGAAGGAAATTTAAAAATGAGGATACCTGCCGCTAATTACGTAAAGTTTCCTTCCGAAAGCGTCCCTTTTAAAAGTTGGCAACCTGTGCTAGGTTGATGCATACCAAGTAGGAATACGCAAGCCGTACAGCTCTGTTATGCAAACCTGTGGCATATGGTTCGGTAGAATATCTAAATATGTTAATGAAAACCTTCAACTTTATTCGCATGCAAATTTCCTTGTATAATACAGCAGAAGGACCGCGAGCCATGTTCGTCTTACATATCTAATGATTCTTTAATACCGGGGGCACTAGAAAACTTTCCTGCCAACAAGCTGGTGTCCCTGCTCACAGCGTGAGTTGTAATACAAGATTCCATTCCACCAACTCGGTATACGCAGAGATGTCCTCTTTGGTAGGAATAGTATAAGCAATAAAAATGTTACTCTCATATGACTTTCTGTAGCTGCTCTAAAAGAAACTTCTTACAAAATATTGTTCTTCTTTCTACACCAAATATTAGCAAAATGTTCTTATTACTTATAAGTAGAAGGGAACTAAAGGAATGCGCTCTATGGTTATCTTGGTCATGGCTGTAGAGTTATGACAGACAGCATATAGGAAATTAAGACGAGTTCAACATACTTGATGCAGCACCTATTTAGTCTGCACAACCTGCCTTGGCGTAGCTGATAGAGCAATTATCTCGGGATGAAAGTAGTAACAGAAACAGGATCTTTATTCTCTCTGACATTTGTATTTACGGCGAAATCACCTTGACAAACACTTATTCTACTATATCTCTTAACACTGGTAAACTCGGAGAAACTATATTAATACATGTAGATAAATATTACCGATTTCAAAGTAATACACTTGTTATATTTTAGCACTGTTTTATATATTATACTTGTCGCGCACTTGAATTTTTGAGCACATTTTGTTGCGCTCAGTAGCGTGGATTGCGCCTCTAAACGACAGTAAAGTATGTATTTATAATATACATATTTCGCACTTTCTAATTTTGGCGCGAGTTTAGTACACCGAGTAGCGTGAATTGCTCCTCTGAGCGACAAGACAAACTGTGTAAATTCTAAGTTTGTGGCTCTTTAAATAGGCTAGAAGGCTAGATGTCTTCCTTAATGCTGATTGGCTCACATTTAGCGCCAAAAGTTACACTCGGAGTCATCAGATCACGAGGTTCTATTGTATTAAAGCCATGTGACACATGAATACAATGAGAAATGCCCTGCTAGCAAAATATTTGGGATTTTTCCTGAGTTCGCACTTATACCTCTGATGCACGCAAATACATTTAAAAATTCTCAATGTTTTCACATACAATAGGGGACGCCTTTTGTATTGTTTTAGTGATAGTTTCGCAGCTTTGCCTTGGAGCATCTTTATGTGTGTGTGTCTGTCTGTCTGTATCTATGTATCTATATATGTATGTATATGCGTTTATATACATATATGTGTGTGTATGTATATATGTATCTACGTATTTTTGTTCTTTGCAATTGGGTAAGGCCCGATGGCAGATTTAAATGTACAAAATTCACTTACAATAATAATCTTACAGTTAAATTAAGAATAGTAATACGAATAACATAATATATACACATGTTTTCTTTAAATACCTAACTACTTATTATTCAGTATAGCAACACTTATGTCAATTACCAGCAGGTTTATAAACAGTTATTATGAGGCTTCAACATTAATACTATACAGTACTAATATATATTAATAATAATATACATTAATACACTTTTTGAGATCCTTTAATTGGTTCACAATATTTACTCAAATTAACTAACATTTAAAATAAGAACTGAAGCTTTCCTGGCGACGTGTTAATTCCAAATCTTCTCGGGCTTCTAGCCAGGTAAAAACTTGGCTTGACACCAACGTTTCGAAGAAGTGCATCTTCCTCGTCTTCAGGGTGAACTGATGGTTTGAGCTTGCGGAGACTGGTATTTATAAGAGCTGGGATGAAGCTTGAGATGGCTAAAGCTTCTTTTACTCTCCTTTCCCAGTAGTTCAAACACTTTGCCACTATCTTGGTGTTAGTAAAGTTAGCTCTGTGGCTCTGTTCTATACAGTGTTCAGCCAGTCCAGATTTTTCGGGTTGCATAAGCCTTATTGATCTTTGGTGTTCAGAAACGCGTGTGGCAATAGTGCGTCCTGTTTGGCCAATGTACGCTGCGCTGCATTCGCAAGGAATGTGGTAGACACCAGGTACTCTGAGAGCTAAATTATCTTTAACTGGCCTGACCAAATTTTTGATTTTAGGTGGTGGCTTATGGATGGTTTTGACATTATATTTGTAGAGTAGTCTACTAATCTTTCCCGAAAAATTGCCAGTAAACGGTATATAGGCTATGGCGGCTGGCAGATGTTAGCTTCATCCCAGCTCTTATAAATACCAGTCTCCGCAAGCTCAAACCATCAGTTCACCCTGAAGACGAGGAAGATGCACTTCTTCGAAACGTTGGTGTCAAGCCAAGTTTTTACCTGGCTAGAAGCCCGAGAAGATTTGGAATTAACTAACATTTGCTATCTTTAAATTGCCCCTAAACTTCTATAAGGTCAGAGGGCAGCCCTGAAAAGCTACTACAGGCAATTCATTCCATTCTTCAATGGTCCTATTAACAAAAGAAAAAGTTCTTACGTCTGTTCTGCACCTTTTACCCTTAATTTTATAGAAATGATCGTTTCGTCCGTAGTATGCCGGGTATTCTAACCTCTTTCTAACGTCCACCCACGCATTTAAAGCCTGTGTAATGTTACAATCGTCATTTAGGTCTGAGAGAGATTGCCGCTGAACTTTCTGTATCTCACGAATCGATTCGTACCATTTTAAACGATTGTTTGGGCATGACACGCGTTGCAGCTCGGTTAGTTCCGAAAGACTTGAATTTTCTACAAAAACTCAATCGCGTAAGGATTGCTAGAACGAGCCACTTCCGACCCACATTCATGAAACGCATTGTAACTAGTGAAGAGATGTGGGTTTACGAGTTTGACACTCAACAAGCTTCCGAATAGCGCCTTTCAACTGAACCGAAACCTAAAAGAGCACGTCAAACTCGATCAAAACTGAAGGGCATGTTGACAGTTTTTTTCGATTATCACGGTGTCATGCACTCAAGAGTTCTAGCCAGAAGGTCAGACGGTATTATCTGAGCGTTATGCGGCATTTGAGAGAACAAATACGGCGAAAAAGGCCAGATTTGTGGAACGACAACTCATGGATTGTGCACCACGATAACGCACCAGTTCACAAGGTGAACGAATTTCTGGCCAAAAACTCAACAAATTTCATCGAACAACCTCCGTATTCACCTGATCTGGCTCCTGCTGATTTCTTTCTCTTTCCAAAACTCAAGTTACCACTTTGAGGCACCCGTTTTCAGTTCATAGAAGACATAAAGAAAAATTCGCGGCGACAATTGACATCGATTCCTAAAAGTGCCTACAAAAAATGTTTTGATGATTGGATTATTCGTTGGCATAAATGTATAATTTCAGAAGGGGCCTACTTTGAAGCCGATAAAATAAAATTGGATGAATAATTAATATTTGTGTTTTATTGGAAAATTCCCGGAACTTTCTTGACACAGTAGTATAAATATAAAAGTATACAATATATTGCTTTTATAAACATGTGATTAAGATAGAGTATTGTGGATTGTCTATAGATCTTTGATATAAAGACAGCAATTATATTATGAGTATTATTATTATTTTAGGCAGTGACGTCAAGAATTACTCTCTCAAACTTTCAATTAAATATTTAAATGATGTACTTTCCAAATTTCAGAGATACAATTGCCTTAATCTGGCAGATAGGAATTTCTGAGTCTATATTAACATGTCGAGGAGTTATTGTACAACCCTGTATTCATAAGCACAGATTTCTAGAGTTCATTTTCAAACATTTACCACCAAAGGATAAAGCTACCTGACAGATAAAGCTATCAGGGGCAATTCCCAGTAATGAAATAACCACATTTGTAAAGGAAATCAGCTGAAAACAGAAAGTGAATCTCAGACAATTATTTTATTGCTGAGTGGGGCGTGTAAAAGACTGAAGGATTTTGTGGGGCTCCAAATTGCATTTTGTGATCGTCAAAGGCAGAAGTTGGTTGCCAATTCATTATGAAAACTATTACAGAACCGCAATACGAGGTTCGCCGATCAAAGGAGCTCATAATTACGTAATTTCAAAATGTCATGCTTCAAAAAGCCGCGCGCGCGACCTTTTATCAGCCCCCAAGCAATACCAGCGCTCCCTGCCGTAATTAATTTTGTTTTCAATATAACGTAAAAATTTTCTGTTCACCTTTTTCCGTTCTTTTAGCACATAAAGGTAATCAGGTTTCTCTCTGAGTTGAAATTAAAACATTTAAATCCTGAACGTTCATAAAATAATACAAAGGAATTCAATATTTTCTTTTAAGTATGATTTTAGATAATATAAACATTGTTAACAATGAAAAACAAATTTGATGTAATGTTTTCCGTTATATCGCTTAAAAATGAAACAGCGATGCCATTATGTTTTATCACACGATTCGGTTCACGAGGGCGTGGTTTATTTCCCACCATAAATCTGACGTGTAACATTCACATGACTTTCTCTACATCTCTGCAACAAATTATTGTTAAAAAGCTTATGCTTCTATTTACTTCATGCTTCTCTCCTTGAAGCAAAATAAGGGAGTACCATAGGTTAAAGTGATGGTCAAAAGCTGGTTGCTATGTGACTGAAGTTCTTTTGTTTGTATGGACAGCAGTTGACAAATTTCTGTATGGCAAAAGTTTTTAAAAGCTGAAACCAAAAAGCAAGGAATATCTCAAAACTAACAACTACAAGAAAAAAAAATGTATATGGCATAAATTGTGTGCTTTAACGTGCTCTGAATTTTTTGTGTAGCAGTTATGCAAAATTCCGTACAATTAATGCACAGTAAAGTAGTCTTCAGAGGCTATTCCCAGAAAATTCAAGATATACATTTTATTTGTCAAGTAAATATCTTAAATACACGGTATTTTAATCAAAATCGTTAGAAGAATTTTTAAAAAATAACTTTTTTCCAAAAAAGTTCCATGTAAAGCGTAGATTGGGGTAGGTGGATTTTGCTCAAAATATTTATATGGCATCCCTGGAAGATTTTAAACTTAAATATGTTTCTGGCGAAATCTTGGTATCGAATTTTTGGGTGCAATACAATACCTTCTCTATACACTATGTACATAGTACGTGTAGAGAAAGTAAAAAACTGAACTTTATGTACTTTAAAATCTGTTAAAATAATCTTTTTTCCGCTGCTCTATTTCTGCTTTCTCTAGACGTACTATGTACATAGTGTATAGAGAAGGTATTGTATTGCTACCAAAAATTCGATACCGAGATTTCATCGGAAATATATGTTTTGAGACCCCCTGGTTTCAATTCTATTATACTTTTCCCAAACGGGAAGTAGCCATTCATTTCATACCTGTATTGTTTTACTCCTAACCACGCAGAAAGAAGCGAATTTCAATTGTTTCACTGAGTACAAGGTCTAGAAGGACAGACCATTTCTGCTGATGTGTATCTGGATTAGTATCAAGTGGATACAAGAATAGTTTTGCTGAAAGGTATAGAACGTTATGTGAATGCAACACATCGGAATTTTATGAATTCTATGTGTGGTCAGAAATTAGCCAAAATTAATACATTAAAATGAATTATAAACTTTTGTTTATCTCCAATTCAAAAGATATAATTTGGTACAAAATAGATATGATGCAATGAAACTTATAGTTAAATTAACAGGTTGATTTCTTTCTCTATAGAGAAGCTATTGTAATGCACCCAAAAATTCGATACCGTGATTACACAGGAAATAAATGTTTTGGGCCCCCTGAATTAAATAAAATCATTTTAGCTCAAAAACTAAAAGACCGTAAAAAACGAAACTTGGTATTTCAGTTTGGTATCTTTCAAAGATGCGACACGTAGATTTTCAAGAAAATCCCTCCACCGCAAACTACCGTTTACATGGAAAAAAATTCGAAAAATGTTATATTCTTAAAAATAGCTCTAACGATTTGAATTAAAGTGCCTTATATTCAAGATATTTACTTGCCAAATTAAATTTACATGCCTCTACAGATATTTTTATTCTAGACTATTTTTATTGCATTATGCATAACTTGCAAACCGTAAGACATTCACAAAAACTTACTACACAAAAATGTAGATCACGATAAAACACAATTTATGTTATGTACATTTCTTTTTCATGGAGTTGATCGGTTTTGAGATATTCATTGTTATTAGTTTCAGCTTTAAAAACCTATACTTTTCTCATTCAGGAATTTGTCATCTCCTTTCCATACAAACAAAGGAACTTCAGTCACATAGCAACCAACTTTTGACTATCAATTTAACCTATGGTACTCCCTTATTTTGCTCCTACTTACAAGGAAGCAAGTAATAATACTATTTCTGCAAATTGTTTCTGGATTAGTATTAAGTAAATAGAAGCACAAGCTTTTTAATAATAATTTGTTACAGAGATGTAGAGAAAGTCATGTGAATGGAACACATCAGATTTTTTTTTAAAATGTTCAAAGGAATGATGTTTCGTAGTCGGCTTACCCTCCCCGTATTTAGGACTGACACTCCCCCAGGACTTACAATCGGATGTCTAGGGGCCAAAAACCTGTCGGGGAGCCAACGCCACGAAACCAAAGAATGGAGAACCTGCTCCGTAGCCAGACATGAGCGTGAGGAAATGGATGATATGAAATCAAGTGAACTTGATGATAGGAAATGTGGTGATAGAGTAATTGGTGGAATGATTGGCGGGGAAACCGGAGGACCTGGAGAAAAGCCATTTCATCCACCACAAATCCCACATGTGTGCGCCAGGGATCGACCCAGGGCCGCCTAGGTGGGAGGCGAGCGGTCTAACCACTATCAGTGAGGTAAACACATGTTTACAAATTTGCCACACACACAATGGTTTTGAACATCCATCAAAGAGCTTTGATGCGGTTTTGTAAGCCTTGCTTCTTTGTAACTCAAGGCGTTGTGTGTGAAACGACGCGGAAGGAGATAAACAACCAAATATAAAGCCACAAGGGGGTTTAAACAGCTCGAATATTTTAATAACAAAAATTCGGACCTTGTTTTGGCTTCCCTTTCTCGCTGTGGTCTTTATCCTATTCCTTTTTCCTTCTGTAATCCGCGCTGAAAACGTGAGGTGTTATTTTATGTAACTTTTCTCTCCCTTTCGAACATTTTCCACTACCATAGAGGATCTACCTTGATAAGATTACTCTGCGAGGGCAGCGAGTATGCATTTGTCTGTATACGTGAGTAACTTGCCACGTACAAGAGGTCGCGAGTTCGAAGCCGGATAAGTCCTATTTCGGGGTTTTCTCTTATATTGAGCACCATACTAACTTCATATACCCAAGGTCCAGGGTTCAAACCCGGCGGAGGACGATGGATTTTTTTTCGTGCGTAAAAACCCTTAGCATGACTTCCTTCGGAAGGGAAGTAAAGCCGTTGGTCCCTCAAGTCTGATAGAGAGACCTCTGAGCAAAATGAAGCGGTCTTTCACGCCCAGTATAGAATGGGACGCTGAGAACCACAGCAGTTAAAGAGCGTCCATAAATAACACGCCATTTACATTTTCTTATGTTGAGCAGACGAAAGTCGAGTAAGTTTAAGCTCCATGGAGCTTATATCACTTCACTATTTTTACTTTCTCTACACGTACTATATTCACAGTGTATAAAATAATATTCTTGTATCTTCTTCATGCTAATCGAGATTGACGTTAGCAGGATTTGCCCACTCTGCGGGAATCAGCAACATTGGACGCATACGAGGTGTCATCAAAAACTCTCCGGAATGGTTTCACAACAATGCCGACGCTGTGACGTATTTAATTCTTACCCAGACTGTACATACAGCCTTCTTTCCCGATAAAAATGAGAGGTCACGTGACTTCCGGTGCGATTCATTTTCAGCAATCGATTCATACGATTCGTTCACGATTCATTAATCGTCGCCGGATGATAGTTGTATGGTGGCTTCTTTATCATAAAAACATATTTATAAAAACCGTCGTACTCGTTTCCATCTATTGCAAACATATTTGGTAAAATTACCTTCATTATTCGAAAACAAAAAAATCTTATTGTTACGCTCACATGACTTTCTCTATCTACACTACAAACAAATTTCTTACAAAAGATAATTCTTCCTTCAACACCACCCAATGGAAATAAACATTAGCAGAATTTTGTTACTTAGTTCCTTATAAGTAGACTGGATCAAAGGGAATGCACTAGGCTAAAGTGATAGTCAAATGTTTTAAAAGCTATCGTTATGCGACTGTCATTGCAAATCGCCTCTTCGCTTGGCCAGGTGTAGAACAAAAGAAAAACGAACACTCCCGTCTGTGAAAAGGTTAAGTACTTCACAACTGAAAATAATAAGGAATAACTCTGAAACGGTTAGTTCCACGAAAATAATGTATATGACATAGCTTGTGTATTTTAACGAGATCTATTTTTCTATCTCTCTCTCTCTCTCTCTCTCTCTCTCTCTCTCTTATGATTTACTTATTCTGAATTAAACAACATTTATCCAGAATAAACAGGTCTTTAGAAGCTATTCCCAGAAAATTCCAGATATACATTTTATTTGTGATAGAAATGGCTTTAATATGTGATATTTTAATCGAAATAGTTAGAGCCATTTTTAAGAAAAACGAAATTTTCGAAATTTTTTCCATCTAAAGGGTAGTTAGCGGTGGGGGATTTTCTTGAAAATCTTCGTTTCGCATTCTTGGAAGATTCCAAACTTAAATACCAACTTTAGTATTTAACGGTCTTTTCGTTTTTGAGTTATGCTTTCCACAGACACACACACATACGGACATTTCTCAAAAAATGCTTGTTTTGGATTAAGGGGGACCCAAAACATATATTTCCAGTGAAATCTCGGTATCGAAATTTTGGGTGCATTACAATACCTTCTCTATACACTATGTACGTAGTATGTATACAGAAAGTAAAAATCAAACTTTTCAAAAATTGTTCCAGAGTGGGGGGATTTGCTTGAGTCTTCGTTTCGCATCCTTGGAAGATCCTGCACTTAAATACCAAGTTTGGTATTTAATAGACTTGTTTTATGTTCTCTATAGAGTACTATGTTCAAAGTGTATAGAGGAGGTATTGTATTGCACCCAAAAATTCGGTTCCAAGATTTCACCAGAAATATATGTTTTGTGACCCTCTGAATAAAAAAATCATTTTTATAAAAATGTGTATGTGTGTGTATGTGTATGTGTGTGTGTGTGTGTGTGTGTATGTGTGCGCGCGCGAGCAGCATGGCTGAAAACACCGTTAAAATCAGACTTGGTATTTAAGTTTGGTGTCTCCCAAGGATGCTCTAAATTATTTGAACTTCCTTAGAATGTACGAAAATGTGTTTGGAAAGTTGCTGTCCTTGCTTGAGGTAAAAATCATGCGCCAAGACACAAATATGAGGCAGTCCATATCAACAAATCAAAGATAAGACCACACTAGGTACAAATGGATCAGATAATATACATTTGCAGGGATCATAAATACCCGAGCCGTTATTTAATAAATCTCTGCCGCACAAAAAAAAAAAAGTGTATTTCGACCATAGTTCAGCTACTATAATCCTATTATTTAGGACACAGTCTACACGATACAGCAAAGTTTCACAAACAATTACCCAGGGCTAACTACCTCTTATTACGTCATTACCACCAGGTCGATCATTGGTTAATTTCATACGTATGGAACAAAAATTAGAAACTGCTGTATCCTGTTGTAGCAAACTGGAATTGGACCAAAAAATAGGACAGAAATTGTACACAATGAAATTATTCGATGTCCCACGATCCAATTTGTAGTATGAAGAGTATTGGACCAAAATAGTTGACCGTGGGACATCGGCTTTGGCCCAGTGTATTACCTTAGTTCCCTTTTACTTATAATAACTAAGCAATAAGAACATTCTGCTAGTGCTTATTTCGATTAGCATTGTGTAGAAAGAAGAATGATCTTTTGTAGAAAGTTTGTAGAACAGCTAGAGAAAGGCATGTGAATGTAACACATCAGATTCATTATTCATAGGTCCTCAGAACATTTGGTTGCAGTGAAATCTCGGTATAGAATTTTTGGGTGGAATGCAATACTTTTTTGTAAGAACAATTTCTAGACGAGTGCTTTTGAAAAGTTGTCACGGAATTTATTGTTTACATATTTTATTTCAAAGTATGTTATTATTTCTAAAAAAATGGGCACACGTCATTAACAAAACGTAAATGTGACAGAAATGCGAAGGAAAATACAGTCTTTGTTGAAGAAGTGTAGATTTTCATTACGGCTGTGTTTCACGCCGTTCTGCGGAACACATACGGTCCAGGAGACGCGAAAAGAAAAAAATTGCAGCGCGGTGTTGGTAAAGAACAAGGTACACACTAACAGACATTCTGCTGCCTGGGAAATAATGGTCGTCTTTTCGTGCAAAAACCATCAACCATCACTCGGCAATTAATCTCAGCTTTGTGTCGCCAAATGTTCTTTCTTTGTCGGAGTTTAGCGACCTCTTTAGGTCGACTTTTCTTATACTGTGTATTTAAAAACGTACTTTAATTCTTATTATTGCTTTGTCTACCAAGTACTATGTACGTGCATATTAGATAAACCATTGCATCCCACCCAAAATGTTGATACCGTGATTTCACAGGAACAAAGTTTTAAAATAATTATTCAGTGATTAAAAAGAAAAGAAAAAAACACACTTTTAGAAAAATTGTGTGTGTACATTCACATGACTTTCACTAAAAAAGTATTGTTAAAAAGACGTATTCTTCTATTTACTTCATACTAATCGAGATAAAAATTAGCAGAGATGGCCTTATTCCTTGCTTCCTTGTTAAGTAGAAGGGAAACAAGGAAATACACTACGCTAAAGCGATAGTCAAATATTTTAAAATCTGTTGATTGAAATTCCTGTCTTTGCGTGGTCAAGATATCGAGAATTCCCGCTTGAGAAAAGTTCAAGTATTTTAAAACTGAAACAAATAAGGAATATCCAAAAAAAAAAATCGTATGTGCTCCATTCACATGACTTTCTCTACATCTCTGTAACAAATTATTGTTAAAAATCATATTCTTCTATCTGCTTCATCATAATAGACGTTAACATTAGCATAAATTGTCCTTCTTTGTTGGTCCCTTGTAAGTAGAACGGAAACGTCGGATGCTTTCCATTCACACGATGTCCTCTGACTGTTCGGTAAACAAAAGTTTTATTCAAAACATTAATCTGTTATCTAGATCATGCTAATCAGTCTAAAACAGGCTTAGTCTTATTACTAGCTTTCTTGCAAGAAAATGCACAGGCTAAAGCGATAGTCGCATCCTTTAAAAATTGGTCGCTGTTTGAAATAATCTCTTTGCTTCTTAGGAGTAAACAAACGAAAACCGAGATGAAACAAGCCTTCCCGCTTGAGAAAATTTTAAGTGGCCTAAAACTTAAACTAATAGTCCGGAATATCTCGCAAACGGCTAACTCTACAGAAAAAACAAAAACGTACATGACAAATTGTGTGTTGTAACGAGATCTGCATTTTTTGTGTAGTATGCTTTTGTCTATATCCAATGGTATATCAGTTATAAAAATATATGTAAATATCTTTAATATAAAGAATATTTTATCAAAATCGTTAGCTATTTTCGAGGAAAAACAAAAACTTCAAAAATGTTTCCACGTAAAGTCTAGTTTTGGGTGGGGGGATTTTCTTGAAAATCTGCGTGTCGCATCCTTGGAAGTTACAGCATTTAACGCTCTTTTCACAGACATAGATTTTTCTAGTGTCTCCATATGACTTTCTCTACATCTCTGTACAAACTATTGTTAATAAGCTTATTCTAATTGCTTCATGCTAATCGCGATAAACACTAACAGAAGCGGTCTTATTACTTAGTTTTTTATAAGTGGAAGGGAAATAAAAGAATACACTAGGTTACAACGACAGTCAAATGTTTTAAAATGTGGTTACTATGTTACTGAAATCCTTTCCTTTGTATGGCCAGGAGTTGACAAGTTTCTGTATGAGAAAAGTATAACAAGGAAAACGGTCAACTCCGCGAAAAAAGTGTATTCCTTAAATTTTATGTTTCAAGGTGGTCTACATTTTTTGTGTAGTAAGTTTTTCTTTATCTCTTACGGTTTACTAATTCATCCCAAATTCAGAGGATACTCTCAGGAAATTCAAAATGTGCATTTTATTTGCCATGTAAATAGCTTTAACATTTTATTTTGACCAACATCATCAGCAATTTTAGATAAAGTGAATTTTTATTTTTTTTTTTCATTTAAAGGGTAACCTGAGGTCGGAGAACTCTTCTCAAAATCTTCGTGTTGCATCCTTGGAAGATACTACGTTTAAATACTAATACAAATGCTGGCATTTTACTGACATTTCGTTTTTGAATTATCGTGTTCACGGACACACACACACACACATACAAAAAAACCCGCACACACACGGAAGTTTTTCTAAAAAATCTGATGTGTACCATTCACATGACTTTCTCCATATCCCTGCAGCAAATTATTCTTAAAAAGCTTATACTTTTATTTACTTTATGCTAATCAGAAAAAAATAGCAGAAATAGTATAATTACTCACTTCCTTGTAAGTAGAAGCGAAATAAGGGAGTACCATAGGTTAAAGTGATAGTGATAAAAGCTAGTTGCTATGTCAATGAAGTTCCTTTGTCTATATGGATAGGAGTTGACAAGTTCCTGTATGAGAAAAGTATACGTTTTTCATAGCAGAAACCAAAAATAAGGAATGTCACAAAAACTACGAACTCCACGAAAAATATGTATGTAACATAAATTGTGTGATTTAATTTGCTCTACATTTTTTGTGTAGCAAGTTTTTGTCCATCTCTTACGGTTTAGCAGTTATTTAAAATTTAGTAAAATTCATTCAGAATAAACTACTCTTCAGAGACTATTCCCAGAAAATTCAAGATATACATTTTATTTGTCAGGTAAATATGTTTAATATACGAAATTTTAATCAAAATCGTAGCCATTTTTGAGAAAATCAAAATTTTCGAAAAAAGTTCCATGTAAAGGGTAGTTGGGGGTGGGGGGATTTTTCTCAAAATCTTCGTGTCGCATCCCTGGAAGATACTAAACAAGTTTGGTATTTTACAGACTTTTCGTTTTTGAGTTATCGTGTTCACAGACACACGGACACACACACACACACACGGAACTTTTTGTGAAAATGCTTTTTTTGGATATTGGGGACCCTAAAACATATATTTCCGGTGAAATCTCGGTATCGAATTTTTTGGTGGAGTGCAATAATTTCTCTATACACTATGTACATAGTGCGTATGGAGAAAGTAAAAATCCGATGTTTTCCATTCACATGACTTTCTCTACATCTCTGCAACAAATTATTGCTAAAAAGCTAATGCTTCTATTTACTTCATGCTAATCGAGAAAAAATACCAGAAATAGTCTTATTACTTGCTTCCTTGTAAATAGAACCGAAATAAGGGAGTACCATAGGTTAAAGTGATAGTCAAAAGCTGGTTGCTATGTGACTGAAGTTCCTTTGTTTGTATGGACAGGAGTTGGCAACTTCCTGTATGAGAAAAGTATAAGTTTTTCAAAGCTGAAACTAATAAGAAGGGATATCTCAAAAACGATCAATTCCACGAAAAAAAATGTATATGACAAACTGTGTGTTTTACATGATCTACATTGTTTATGTACTAAGTTCTTGTCTATCTCTTGTGGTTTGTCATATAAGTATCTTTAATATACAATATTTTAATCAAAACCCTTAGAGCCATATTTTAGAAAATCAAAAATTTTCGAAAAAAGTTCCATTTAAACAGTAGTTTGGGCTGGAGGGAATTTACTTGAAAATCTTCAGTGTCGCATCCTTGGAAGATACCAAAGTAAAATACCAAGTTTGGTATTTAACGGTCTTTTCGTTTTTGAGCTATGCTGCACACACATACACACACAGACATTTTTCTAAAGTTTTTTTTTTTTTTGGATTCAGGGGGACCCAAAACATGTATTTCCGGAAATCTCGGTATCGAATTTTTGGGTGGAATGCAATACCTTCTCTATACACTATGTACATAGTACGTGTAGAGAAAGTAAAACTTTGATGTTCATGTTTCATGTGACTTTTGTTATGAATCTTATTCTTCTGTCTACTTCATGTTAATCGAAATAAACGTACCAGAATTGGTCTTATTACTTGCTTCCTTGTAAGTAAAAGGGAAGTAAAGGAATATATTATACTAAAGCGATAGTCAACTGTTTTAAAATGCGGTTGCTATGGGATTGAAGTCCGTTTCTTTGCGTCGCCAGAAGTTGACAAGTTAGGGCATGTATTTTAAAAGTGAAACCAATGACAAGAAATATCTCGAAAACGGCCAACTCCACGAAAAAAATGTGTATAACTTAAATTGGTTGTTTTAAGGAGGTTTTCATTTTTGTGTAGTAAGGTTTTCTTTATGCCTTACGGTTTACCAGTTACAAAATTCGGCAATATTCATCAAGAATTAACCTCTTCAGAAGATATTCCCAGGAAATTCAAGATATGCATTTTTTTGTCATTTAAATAGCTTAAATATATGCTATTTTAATCAAAGCAATTAGCAATTTATGATAAAATGAAAATGTTTCCGGTGAAATTTCGGTATCGAAGTTTACGGTGGAATATAATATCTTCTCTATACACTATGTACATAGTACGTGTAGAGAAAGTAAACTGAGAGAGGGCAAAAATAAGAGGATACTAATTGGAGTTATGTATTAAAATATGGTATCCAATAATATTTTTGAGTTATGTGAAACCACATGCTAGAATCCTATGCCACCCAACTGTGTGTAAACTCCGGCGGGGAATTGAAATGGAAACCTTATAAAAATAATCCATCAAAGCGCTACCAAACAGGTTTTTCCAGCTCACAGATGTACAGTCTGACTTTGTCTTATAGCTTGCAATTCCAGCAGAAAATAATAACCAGACATTGGAGGTGCGATGTTCCTCCAACACCAGCTATACATCACCTCAGCTATACTTCACTTTTGATAACAAGAATATAGCTACACAGTTCATCTTCAGAATGCCAATACCTACTTCAGGAAGGTTAGAGCTTTACCTTTCAATTCATGCACCTTCAAATACCATTAAATCTTCGGAAATTTCCAATTAATTACATATAACTAGTTTGGAAACATTGAATTCCGATAGGCTATAAATAAAAGACAAGTTCATAGAAAACAATTATTTTATTACTAAAACATTTGTACACTTATGGTTACTTTTCAACATAATCACCGAAAAGATTGAGACATTTATCGTACCTGTGCACAGGCTTTGCAATACCCGCTACAAAAAATTTTGCCGCCAATGATTTCAAATGAGCATTGACGTTGTTTTGAAGATCTTCGTACTTTACGTCAGCGGAGAGCCATTCAAAACAAACGAAGAGGAATGCTGACTTCAGGAATTGTGTTGATCCATGACAACGCTCATCCACACACTGCTGGCACAACCCATCGGCTCCTTGAACAATTTCAATGGGACATTTTCGATCATCCGCCGTACAGTCCTGACCTGGCACCCAGCGGCTTTCACCTTTTCCCTGAACTGAAGACGTGGCTAGGAGGGCAGCACTTTCAAACCAACCAAGATCTTCAAAACAACGTCAATGCTCATTTGAAATCACTGGCGGTAACATTTTTTGAAGCGGGTATTGCAAAACTTGTGCACAGGTACGATAAATGTCTCAATCTTTTCGGTGATTATGTTGAAAAGTAACCATAACTGTACAAAACTTTTAGTAATACAATAATTGTTTTTATGTACTTTTGTTTTATTTATAGCCTATCGGATGTTGAAAAAACAAACGGCCCTCGTACAAACGTAAACAGTACATCAATAGTACGTAGATAAGGTATTGTATTCCACACTAAAATTGCATAAAATAGTTCACCTTAAATACGAGGGTCTTCCATAAAGTGACAAACAATTTAGCATAACTAAATAATAACGAAAGTTATCAACACAAAACTTTATTTATAAAGTTACAGTACCTCACTTAAGATATTTTATGATACACTTAATGTATATCTGGAATTTTCTGGGAAGACCCCTTCATTCTGTATGCATTTTGTGTAACTGATGAACCGTAAGAGATAGACCAAAACATACTACACAAAAATATATACTTTGTTAGAATACAAATAAATGCCATATACATTTGTTGTTGAATTAACCGTTCCCAAGATATTTTTACTTTGTATACATGTACTATGCACATAGTATATAGAGAAAGTATTGTAATGCACCCAAACATTCCATACCGAAATTTCACCGGAAATATATGTTTTGGGTCCCCATGAATAAAAAAAAAAAAAAAAAAAATCTGGAAAAAGGTCCATGTGTATGTGTGTATGTGTGTGTACGTGCGTGTGTCTGTGGACAGCATAGCTCAAAAACGAAAATACCGTTAAATACTAAACTTGGTATCTTCCAAGGATGCGACACGAAGATTTTCAAGAATATCCCCAACCCCAAACTACCGTTTATATGGAATTTTTTTCGAAAATTTTGATCTTCCCAAAAATGGCTCTAATGATTTTGATTAAAATATCGTATATTAAAGATGCTTACCTCATAAATAAAATGTATATCTTGAATAGCCACTGAAGACTACTTTTTTCTGGATGAATTTTACGGATTTTTGTATAACTGCTAAACCGTAAGAAATGGAGAAAAACTTACCAAAAAAAATGTTGAGCACATTAAAACACATAATTTATGTCATACACATGTTTTTCGTGGAGTTGGTTGTTTTTGAGATATCCCTTGCTTTTGTTTTCAGCTTTGAATAATTTATACTTTTCTCATACAGGAATTTGTCAACTCCTGTCCACACAAACAAAGGAACTTCAGACACATAGTAACCAGCTTTTGACTATCACTTTAACCTATGGTACTCCCTTATTTCGTTTCTACTAACAAGGAAGCAAGTAATAAGACTATTTCTGCTAATTTTTTTCTCGATTAGCAAGAAGTAGATAGAAGCATAGGCTTTTTAACAATAATTTGATGTAGAGAAGGTCATATAAATGGAACACATTAGATTTATATATGTATAATATTTTTTAGAATTTTGAAACATGGCAAAAAGTTATAATTTTTAGTAGGTATGTATAATAAGTGCTACAAATTTCATTAATGTATCTTACGCACTGTAGATTTTCTGAATTTTAGACTTGCATGCAGCTTAAGAGAAACGAAAGAGTGTTAATGTGTGCTAGACAGAGAAAACGAACAACTGCCCACAGATCTCTATGAATCCTAAATTACACTCGCAAGTAGAATGGGTCTTGGCTAGCAGATGAATGTCGTTGCCATAGCAACGGTATTTTACACGCAGGGGAACATCTCAAGGCAGAGTTCCGTGGCAAACTTCCAAACGCGTTCCGAAACTGGAAAGCTAATCTCATGGTTAGAAAACCTATAATTTTTCATCCAAAAAATAATCAGTTTCAACGTGGGTTCTGGTCTCTGTGCCAACTTTCTGACATTTTACTCTATAGTTTTGCATTCCTGGGTCTTATAGCGTCATAGTTATCCATTTGTTGAAACGCAAACACCAATACCAACACAAGTATACACAAATTCCGTCTTTAAATTTCAATAGCTTAGAACACAGATGGTACGTAAAAGTTATTTGTGAGGTAAGAGCGTAAAGTAATGGTTTTGTTTCGAGCGGGAATATTGTGAAACGAGCCGCAGTCGAGAATCAAAAAAGAAACTTAAAGCTCGCGTATCATACTAGGGTCGGCTGAAAGTCCCGGGCCTCTCAATGAAAACATCGTTTAAAAACATTTTTTTTTTTGCTTCATTTCTCAACACAATCTCCACAAATTCATGTCGGTGCTCTAATTTTAATTAAACCATCTCTGTGGTGCGATTTATCAAGGTTCTCAAAATAGCATCAATGACCTCCTCGTTGCAGTGAAATCTTCGTCCTATAAGACATTTTTTGAGGTTTGGAAACAGTTGGTAATCGCTGGGTGCTAGATCTGGCGAATGGTGTGGATGTTCAAGCAGTTCCAACTTTAATTCTCACATTTTCCCCATTGCAATCACTGAACGATGGACCGGAGCATTGTCGTGATGAAAAAATGTTTTGCTTTTTTTCCCCGCCAAATGAGGTATTTTTCTTTTCGCCTCATCACTCAAACGTTGCAGTAAGCTTGCGTAGTAGTCTCCAGTGATACTTTTACCCTTTTCCAAGTAAGCAATAAAAATAATTCCCTGTGCATTCCAAAAAAACACAAAATTGACTTTGCCATTTTTGGAGTTGGTTCAGCTGACGCAATCCACTGTTTTCACTGTGATTTACTTTCTGGAGTGTAGTGATGTATCCAAGTTTCATCCACGGTAATAAGCCGTCTCAAAAATTTACTGAGATTTTTACGGTAGAGCTCCATATTTTTAACAGAAAGAATTTTTCTTTGCAACTTTGGATCAGGTGTCAACAAACGCGGCACCCATCCTGCAGAGACCTTGTGAAAGCCCAAAACATTACTTAAAATATTACCTGCACGTTCTTTTGATATGTTTACAGCCTCTGCTATCTCAAACAACTTTAATCTCCAGTCTTCCAGTACTAAACGATGAATTTTTTCAATGATCTCTGGAGTTGTCACTTCTACAGGGCGTCCAGAGCGAGGCTCATCACTAGTGCTCGTACGTCCCATTTTAAACGGTGCAACCCACCTTTTAATCATTGAATATGAAGGGGCAGAGTCTTTCAATGTACTGTCCATTTCCTCCTTGATTTCTTTATGTGTTAAGCCTTTCAAATGGAAGTATTTAATCACTGCTCGTTTTTCCAAATCCTCAATTTTCGTGAAAACTCTAAAGTTGTCTTGTTTAAAATGCTATCATTCGAAAACTAAACAAGCTATTGACCTGTTACTATGGATACAAGCTAGTCTAGTTAAACTGTACGATGCTAACTGGCCTAATGGCGTCATATCTGTGTGAGGCCCGGGACTTTTCAGCCGATCCTCATAGAATGTTTTTTCTACGAGAATTTTCTGATATTAAAAACAAAAGTAACGAAAGATGAAATAAACTTGGGTTAGTTTGGGCCATTCACCAAGGGTTATAGTTCGTTATTTTGTAAACACGACGTTATAAATGTTTCATATTGTGACTCAAAGTCCTCGGGATTTAGCACTGACAATACATTTGATTCTGCTTCTTTGGCAACAGCTCTAAGAATATCATCACAGAACAAGAATAATATTTGTTTGTCATGACATGGCATAGTTGGAATTACTTTACGCTTGCTGCATTCTTTGCGCGTAAAAATCAAGTTTGCGATCTAAAACGAGCTCATAATCTACTCAATTACACTCGGACGTAGAAAAAAACGCTGACCTTTACCTGGTTGGTAAATCCAAGGATGAATGATGCCGGCGAAATGATAATCAAATTCAACTACAGGTTACTCGACATTCGTCTTCTCAAGATAAGGGAAAACCCCCTAAAAAAACCTTATCCGGGTATCTCACCCCAAGCGAGATTTGAACTAGCGACCTCTTTTTTTTTTTTTCTTTTTTTGGTAGTGTTTAATGCCCGCTTTTACAACTTATGGCATCGCAGGCGATGACATTGGTGATAAATGGATGAAGATGGAGCACCGGTGGAATGCGATGGCGGGGGAAACCGGTGAAAACCCGCCCCTGCTCCTCTTTGTCCACCACAAATTTCACGTGCGGTCGCCTGGGATCGAACCCGGGCCGTCTAGGTGGGGGGGGGGGCGAATGGTCTAACCACTCGGCCCCGCGACCTCTTGAATAGGTACGCTACGCCCACACTATCGAGGCGTAGTTAAACTTCCTTTCTCGGCCATGTACACTTTTGTGCACCGAGCCAAGTGGTTCAGACGTTTCGCCTGGGACTCTCATTCTGGAGATCGTGAGTTCGAAACCCGCGGCTGATTTCTGTAACCCATAGCTGCTGTTTTTTTCAAGGATTTTCTCAGGTCACTAGGTGAATGCTGTTTTGTTCACTTCTAGCACCTTCATTTCATCTCCATTTAACCCAACCGGTCTCTTTCAGGGTTTCAAGTGTCGGAGGTGGCGCCCTTCCGTGGTGGTGAACGTGCTTTGGAAATACAGCTCTCGTCTGCAGTCGGTCATACCCAAGGATCGGTTTCTTTACCTCCTCACATCGACGGCAGAAGTTTTAGAAAAGATAGTTAAATGTGAGCAGCTTGTAATAAGTCTGTGGAAAAAATAAGGAATACTTAGAGAAAAAATGTGTTTTTGTTACAAAGAAAGCAAAAAGGATATTTTATCAAAAGCCAAGCCTTGTTATAAGGAACTAGTACAACCATTATAGTTCTTAAAGTAGTAATACACAGAAAAGTTCAAGCATACTTTGCTTGTTGCATATATTGAAGCGTCTCTGCAGTTTGGGAACCTACAAGTGTGATATAATCTTCTGTAAGCGCATCACACGATAACAACATTGAGTGGTGTATAATGCGATACCGTGTTGTAACTTGCATATTTAACCCTGAGGGATGTTTCAGGCACTTACCTCTCTAAGCCGCATTCAGGAGGTTATGGGCTCTAAGTCCAAGGCCGGCGATCCTGATCCAAAAGGGGCGGGATTTCGCTGTTCACAGGTCAATGCTGGGAAGATTACATCCCTCGAAGTACCGGAAGAACTTTTTTGAGAACCTCTAAATCCAAAAATAGTTGTTTATGATGCAAGAGCGTAAAGTGGAGGTTTTTGATTCGAACGAAAATATTGTGAAGACAGACGCGCGCGAGAATCAAAAAGAAACTTTACGCTCTTACATCATAGTTATTTTTTTTTACAAGAATTTTCTGATATTAAAAGAAAAGCAACGAAAGATGAAATAAATTTGAGGTTAAATTTGAGCCATTTACCAAATGGATATAGCAGGCCGTAACGATCCAATATTATTGTTGTTCTGTGATGTATTTTGAGAATTATGATATCCTTAGAGTTGAGAAAGAAGCAGAATCAAATTTAATACCTGCTAAATCCCCGAAAAGTTTAAGTCACAATACAGGAAATTTATGAAGTGGTGTCTGTTGATCAGTGATGTATACACACTAGTATCGTGAATTATTTTGGTGAGCGTCAAGTTGGAACAAAATTACTTTACGCTCGCTGCACTTCTTTGCGCGTGGATTCCGTAAAAATCAAGTTTGCGATCTGAAATGAGCTAGCAAACTACTCAATTACCTTCCGTAGAAGATTTTTTTTTCTGAATATGCTCATTGTGAGTGTCTGTGAACACGCTAACTCAAAACCGAAAAGGCGGTAAAGATCGAACTTTGTATTTAAGTTGAGCTTCTTCCAAGGATGCAACATGAAGATTTTTAGAAAAATCCCCAACACCCTAAACTGCCCCTTACTTCGAAATTTTGCGATTTTCGCAAAAATGCCTCCAGCGATTTTGATTAAAATACTAGATATTAAATATATATACATCACAAATAAAATGTATATCTTGAATTTTCTGGGATTAGCTTCTAAAGACCTATTTATTCCGGATGACTTTTAGGTGACTGGTAAACCATAAGAGATAGACAAAAACTTACCACACAAAAAACATGTAGAGCTCATTAAAACATACAAATTATGTTATATGTACCCATTTTTTTTCCTTGGGGTTGACCGTTTCCGAGATATCCCTTTCTATTAGTTTCAGTTTTAAAAATAGTTAAAATGTTCTCATACGGTAAAATGACTACTCTAGGCCATGCACAAAAACGTATTTTATCCGCATGGCAACCAGCTTTTAAAACATTTGACTGTCGGTTTAACCTAGGGTATTCCCTTATTTTCCTTCAACTTACAAGGAAACAACTAATTTCTGCTAATGTTTATCTCGATTAGCATAACGTAGATAGAAGAACAAGTTTTTCTAATAACAATTTTACAGAAATGTAGAGAAAGTTATGTAAATGAATCACATCAGATTTTTTTTTTTTTTTACTTTCTGTACACGTACTATGTACATAGTGTATAGAGAAGGTATTGTAATGCACCCAAAAATTCGTTACCAAGATTTCACCGGAAATACATGTTTTAAGAGGTGGGAATATGGAACCCCACTTTTGATTGATACCAATTACCGAATTTCGTATCCCCTATATTGACCCCTAACCCCTTATATTACATAGCGAGAAAACTAGCATTTGTTTTATTTTATGAAAATGTAACAAACTCTCCGTCGAAGTTATGGTGCGTGTAATATGGTCTCCCAAGATGTTCACCTGGAAATAGGATTTAAAATCCAATTATTTTTTAAATGTTTGCTAATTTGCCAAATAGTAATAGAATTATGAGCTTCACAAACAAATTGAAGTTAATGCAACATCGAGGTTCAATCGGGCACGTCTCCGATGGGGCAGTCTTCTCAACAAAAGCTTCTAGCCAAGCAGTGAAAAGGTGATTTTGTAGCCATCCTGAGGGCTGAGCTCTCCCAATAGATCCAGGGGCACACTCTCTCATCAGTGTTTCTCAACAAAAGCTCCTAGCCAAGCAGTGAAAAGGTGAATCTGTAGCCATCCTGAGGGCTGAACTCTCCCAATAGATCCAGCGGGACACTCTCTCATCAGTGTTTCTCAACAAAAGCTCCTAGCCAAGCAGTGAAAAGGTGATTCTGTAGCCATCCTGAGGGCTGAGCTCTACCAATAGATCCAGGGCACACCCTCTCATCAGTGTTTCTCAACAAAAGCTCCTAGCCAAGCAGTGAAAAGGTGATTCTGTAGCCATCCTGAGGGCTGAGCTCTACCAATAGATCCAGGGCACACTTTCTCATCAGTGTTTCTCAACAAAAGCTCCTAGCCAAGCGGTGAAAAGCTGAATCTGTAGCCATCCTGAGGGCTGAGCTCTCCCAATAGATCCAGGGGCACACTCTCTCATCAGTGTTTCTCAACAAAAGCTTCTAGCCAAGCAGTGAAAAGGTGATTCTGTAGCCATCCTGAGAGCCGAGCTCTCCCAATAGATCCAGGGGCACACTCTCTCATCAGTGTTTCTCAACAAAAGCTCCTAGCCAAGCAGTGAAAAGCTGAATCTGTAGCCATCCTGAGGGCTGAGCTCTACCAATAGATCCAGGGCACACTTTCTCATCAGTGTTTCTCAACAAAAGCTCCTAGCCAAGCAGTGAAAAGGTGATTCTGTAGCCATCCTGAGGGCCGAGCTCTCCAATTAGATCCAGGGGCACACTCTCTCATCAGTGTTTCTCAACAAAAGGTTCTAGCCAAGCAGTGAAAAGGTGATTCTGTAGCCATCCTGAGGGCCGAGCTCTCCCAATAGATCCAGGGGCACACTCTCTCATCTGTGTTTCTCAACAAAATCTTCTAGCCAAGCAGTGAAAAGGTGATTCTGTAGCCATCCTGAGGGCCGAGCTCTCCCAATAGATCCAGGGGCACACTCTCTCATCAGTGTTTCTCAACAAAATCTTCTAGCCAAGCAGTGAAAAGGTGATTCTGTAGCCATCCTGAGGGCCGAGCTCTCCCAATAGATCCAGGGGCACACTCTCTCATCAGTGTTTCTCAACAAAAGCTTCTAGCCAAGCAGTGAAAAGGTGATTCTGTAGCCATCCTGAGGGCTGAGCTCTCCCAATAGATCCAGGGGCACACTCTTTCATCAGTGTTTCTCAACAAAAGCTTCTAGCCAAGCAGTGAAAAGGTGATTCTGTAGCCATCCTGAGGGCCGAGCTCTCCCAATAGATCCAGGGGCACACTCTCTCATCAGTGTTTCTCACATTTTTTCTGGGGAAAATCATCATTGGTAGCACATATCATAAGCTGAAGCCAATAACAAGGAATATCTCAAAAACGAACAACTCTACGAAAAAATGTATATTACATAAATTGGTGTTTTATCATGATCTACATTTTCTGTGTAATAAGTTTTTGTCTATCTCTTACAGTTTACCAGTTATACAAAATTCAATAAAAAGCATCCAGGATAAAAAGGTCTTTAGAGGCTATTCCCAGAAAATTCGAGATATAAATTTTATTTGGCACGTAAATATTTTAAATATAAGAGATTTTAATCAAATTCGTTAGCGCCTTTTCTATGTAAAGAGTAGTTTCAGGTTGGGGGATTTTCTTGAAAATCTTCGTGTTGCATCCTTGGAAGATACTAAACTTAAACACCATGTTTGGTACTTAACGGTCTCATCGTTTTTGCGCTATGCTGTCCACAGACACACACACACACACGGATCTTTTTGCCAAAATGCTTGTTTAGGATTCAGGGGGACCCAAAACATGTATTTCCGGTGAAATCTCGGTATCGAAATTATCGTTTTTGTCTAGTGTACTCCCTTATTTCCTTTCTACCTACAAGGAAGCAAGTAATAAGACAATTTCTGCTAATGTTTACCTCGATTAGCATAACGTAAGATACGAAGATAACCTTTTGCAAGAATAGTTTGTTAACAGAGCAGGTAGAAAAACTCATATGAATGGGAAGCAATCAGATGCTCAGAAAAGTCTGCGTGTGTTTTTGTGTGTGGGGGGGGAGGAGTCAACATAACACAAATCTATCAAATACCAAATTTGGTAGATAAATTTAGCATTTTCCAAGGTTGCGACACGAAGGTTTTCAAGAAAATCTCCCACCCAAACTACACTTTAGACGGAAACTTTTTCGAAAATGTTGATTTACCCAAAAACGACACCGACAATGCTTATTAAAATACGTTAAACATTTTTTCACAATGAATAAAATGTATCTTGAATTTTTTGGGAAAATCACTCTGAAAAGCTCTTTTTACTTTCTCTACACGTACTATGTACATAGTGAATAGAGAAGGTGTTGTATTGTACCCAAAAATTCCATACTGAGATTTCACCGGAAATACATGTTTTGGGTCCCCTTGAATCCAAAAAAAGCATATTTATAGAAATGTCCGTCTGTGTGTCTGTCTGTGTGTAGTGTGTATCTGTGGGCAGCATAGCTCAAAAACGAAAAGACCGTTAAAAACCAAACTTGGTATTTAAGTTTGGCATGTTCCAAAGATGCGACACGAACATTTTCAGAAAAGCCCTCCACCACAAACTACCCTTTACATGGAAAAAAAGTCGAAAATTTTTATTTTCTTGAAAATGGCTCTAATGATTTTGATTAAAATCTCTTATATTTAAGATATTTACTTGCTAAATAAAATGTATATCTTTAATTTTCTGGGATTAGCCTCTGAAGACTACTTTATCCTGGATGAAATTTACGAATTTTGCATAACTGCTAAACCCTATTAAGTTTTAGTATCTTCCAGGGATGCGACACGAAGATTTTGAGAAAACACCCCCACTCCGAACTATCCTTTACATGGAACTTTTTTCGAAAAATTTTAAAAATAGCTCTAACGATTTGATTAACATATCGTATATTAAAGATATTTACCTGATAAATAAAATCTATATATTGAATTTTCTGGGAATAGCCTCAGTAGATTACTTTATTCTGGATAAATTTTACGGAATTTTGCATAACTGCTAAACCGTAAAAGATAGATAAAAAATTTAACACACAAAAAATGTAGAATACATTAAAACACACACTTTATGTTATATACAATTTTTCGGGGAGATGATCATTTTTTGAGAAATGCCTTGTTTTTGGCTTCAGCTTTGAAAAAGTTTCACTTTTCTCACACAGGAATTTCTCAATTCCTGTACTTACAAACAAAGAAACGTCAGTCACATAGCAACCAGCTTTTGACTTTCACTTTAACCTATGGTACTCCCTTATTTCGTTTCTACTTTTAAGGAAGCAAGTAGTAAGACTATTTCTGCTAATTTTTTCTCGATTAGCATGAAGTAAATAGAAGCACAAACTTTTTAACAATAATTAGTTGCAGAGATGTAAAGAAAGTCATGTGAATGGAATACATCAGATTTTTTTAGCTAAATGCCAAGACAGGAGATTAAACAAACGAACGTCAGGTGCGACACGATTTTAAAGAAATGAACATCAGCTGCGATAAGATGTTTTGACAATATCGCTCCAGTCAGATGACCGCGATTGGTTGAAATTGCCTAATCTCGGCCGTTGGCGCTTTAATTGTTAAAATAAATTGATATCAGATATGAAACCACCATCGTAAACATTCTCTAATGTAATAAAGTTTCTGCTGTAAAAACTCGGGCGTTACTCATCTTTTTTCTTGAGTGGACCTCCTCCTCCTTCTCCTAAATTTGCTCCTGAAGTCTTGATGCGGTTCCTCTTTGGGAGAAGTAAACCAGATAATTGTGTTTAAATTGCCTCTAACTTCTCTACAACAGCTTCTGTATCACATAATATGTGCTTATAATTATTATATTGTTACTATGGCAACATGAGACTTTTCCGGGAGTTTGTAACAGAAGGTTTATGTTATAGGGTAAGGAGAGGTGATAATTACTAGAATATCTAAGTCCGAGGTATCGGCTTTTACAATTATCGTACACTTAACCTTAAAGAACGGTGTGGTGAAAGATAATCCTCACTTGAAATGAGATACTAAGAGAGAGGTAACTCTAGGTGAAAGCTACCGTTATATTTACGTTGTTATAATGAGGTTTATGTTTTCTTTTTAATTTCTCTAACGCTTATGTATACAATGTAAATAGTAGTTAGAGAAAAAAGTTTCATGAATGAGTCTAGACGGCATAACTCAAACACGAAAGTTGTTAAAACACCAAATTTGGCTTTTCTTTTAAGGATTTTCAGGAAAATTCTCCACCGCAAACTACCCCTTACATAGAATGTTTTTAGAAATTTTAGCTTGTACAAAAATTAGCTTTAACGATTTTGATTAATGGGCCATATATTAAACAAAAGTATATCCGGTATTACTTGGAAATGCTTCCGAGATTCCATTCAATCAGGATTCCTTTTGAATAACTGGTAAACCGTAAAAGCTAACAAAAACCTACTGCACAAAAAATGCATAACTCGTTAAAATGCACAATCTATTTCATTTAATTTTTACTTTCTCTATACGTACTATCTACATAGTGTACACAGAAGGTACTGCACCCAAAAATTCGTGTACGAGATTTCACCGAAAATACATGTTTTGAGACTCCCGAATAAAAAAAAGCATTTTTATAAAAATGTCTGTGTGTGTCTGTCAAGAAAACACCCCCATTCCTAACTACCCGTCTCATGGAAAAGTTTTCGAGAAGTTTGTTTTTCTTGAAAACGGCCCTAACAATTTTGATTAAAGCACTCATATTACAGCCATATCTATCACAAATAAAATGTATATCTTTAATTTTCTGGGAATAGCGTCCGAAGACTACCTTATTCTGGTTAAATTTTGCGTAATTTTACATAACTGCTAAACCGTAAGAAATAGACAAAAACTTACCACACAAAAATGTAGAGCACGTTAAAACAGACAATTTATGTTATATACATTTTTCCTGGAGTTGGTCGTATTTGAGACATTCCTTGTTTTTGGTTTCAGCTTAGAAAAACTTGAACATTTCTCAAACAGAAATTTCTCAACTCGTGTCCATACAAAAAAAGGAACTTCAGTCACATAGCAACCAGATTTTGACTATCACTTTAACCTATGGTACTCCTTATTTCGCTTCTATTTACAAGGAAGCAAGTAAGAAGACTATTTCTGCTAATTTTTTCTGGACTAGCACGAAGTAAATAGATGCATAAGCTTTTTAACAATAATTTGTTGCAGAGATGTAGAGAAAGTCATATGAATGGAAGAAATTAGATATTTACTTTCTCTATATACATAGTGTATAGAGCAAGTATTGTATTCCACCCAAAAATTCGATACCGAGATTTCACCGGAAATACATATTTTAGGACTCCCTGAATCCAAAAAAAGCATTTTCAGAAAAAGGTCCGTGTGTATGTGTCTGTTGACAGCATAGCTCCAAAACGAAAAGACCGTTAAATACTAAATTTGGTATTTAAGTTTAGTCTTCCAGCGATGCGACACGAAGATTTTGAGAAAAATCCCCCCATCCCCAACTACCCTTTACATGGAACTTTTTTCGAAAATTTTGATTTTCGATAAAATGGCTCTAGCGATTTTGATTAAAATTTCGGATATTAAACATGTTTACCTGACAAATGAAATGTATATCTTGAATTTTCTGGGAATAGCCTCTGAAGAGTAGTTTATTCTGAATGGATTTTACTAAATTTTGAATAACTGCTAAACCGTAAGAGATGGACAAAAACTTACTACTCAAAAAATGTAGAGCACATTAAAACACAAATTAATGTTATAAACATTTTTTCGTGGAGTTCCTCGTTTTTGTGACATTCTTTATTTTTGGTTTCTGCTATGAAAAACGTATACTTTTCTCATACTGGAACTTGTCAACTCCTATACATATAAACAAAGGAACTTCAGTGACATAGCAACCAGCTTTTGACTATAAGTTTAACCTACGGTTGTCCGTTATTTCGCTTCTACTTACAAGGATGCGAGTAATAAGCCTATTTCTGCTAATTTTTTCTGATTAGCATAAAGTAAATAGAAGAATGGGCTTTTTAAGAATTATTTGTTGCAGGGATATGGAGAAAGTCATGTGAATGGTACACATCAGATTTTTTACTAGCGATTTTCTGATATTCACGTAAAAAACTAGACAAACAACTAACGCTGCGTGGCTTAGCGACGAGAATTTAGCAAAATGTACGATGTTTTATGGAGACGAGGTTTTTGTGCTGTATGTGACGTCACAGCTAAAGTTATACGCTGCGATACAAATCTATCTTTACGCTTCGCTTGTGCTGATGTTCACCGGCGCCACGCAAAACATGCAGAGAATATGACCTAGTGTTGATTAACGTATGGGAAATTTCACAATTCGTGTAAGCTTTAAAACTGTTGTAAAATTTGTAGTAGAAAACAAACAATATATGTTGTTAAATTCACATGATTTCTCTGCTCATTCTACAAATTATTGTTCCAGAAGTTATTACTTATGTTAATGACGAAAAGTATTGTATTTCAACCAAAATTTCAACAAAATTTGATCGGAATTATATGTTTTCAGGACCGCGGATAAAAACATTATTACTTTCTTTACACGTACTATGTACATAGTGTATAGAGAAGGTATTGCACTCCACCCAAAAATTCGATACCGAGATTTCACCGGAAATATGTTTTAGGATCCCCAGTATCCAAAAAAGGCATTTTTAGAAAAAGATCCGTGAGTGTGCCCGTGTGTTAATGTGCCCGTGAACACGATACCTCTATAACGAAAAGCCGGTAACATACCAAACTTGGTATTTAAGCTTAGTATCTTCCAGGGATGCGACACGAAGATTTTCAGAAAAATCCCCCCACCCCAAACTACCCTTTACATGGACATTTTATCGAACATTTTGATTTTCTTAAAAATGGCTGTAACGGTTTGGATTAAAATATCGTATATTAAAGATGTTTACCTGAAAATAAAATGTATACCTATCTTGAATTTTCTGGGAAGAGCCTCTGAAGACCTCTTTATTCTGGATGAATTTTACGGAATTTTGCATACCTGCTAAACTGTAAGAAATGGACAAAAACTTACCACACAAAAAATGTACAACACGTTGAAACACACAATTAAAGTCATATGTATTTTTTTCGGGGAGTTGATCGTTTTTTAGATACTCCTTGTTTTGGTTTCAGCTTTGAAAAAAATACTTTCCTCATACAGGTGTTTGTCAACTCGTGTCCATACAAACAAAGGAACTCAGTCACATAGCAACCAGCTTTTGACTATCACTTTAACCTATGGTACTCCTTTATTTCGCTTCTACTAACAAGTAAGTTATAAGATTATTTCTGCTAATTTTTTCTCCATTAGATGAAGTAAACAGAATAATTTGGTGCAGAGATGTAGAGAAGGTCATGTGAATGGAACACATCAGATTTTTAGAAAAAGGTCCGCATGTGTGTGTCTTTCAACAGCAAACTCAAAATATCGATTAAGTACCAAACGTTTTATTCAAGTTCAGTGTCTTTCAAAGTTACGACACAAAGATTTTCAGGAGCATCCCCCCAACTATAATCTATCCTTAAATATTATTCGGAATGTTCGATTTTTTCAAAAAATGCTCTTGATGATTTTGACTAAAATTCCCTATTGTAACTACGCCCTGCAACCGTAATAGCCGCACGTGTGTGAGCGTCTTGCTTCGGAAGTCATAACTTATTTTTACTTACACTGTACTATTGTATAGAGAAGGTATTATATTGCACCCAAAAATTCAATACCGAGATTTCATCGGGAATATATGTTTTGAGACCCCCTGAATCCAAAAAAAATTAAAAATGTGTATGTATATCTGTATGTGTCTTTGGGCAGCATATCTCAAAAACGAAAATTTCGTTAAATACCAAACTTGGTATTTTCCATGGATGCAACATGAACATTTTCAACTACCCTTTATATATAGCAATTTTTCTAATATACCAATTTTCTCAAAAATGCGTCTAACGATTTTAATCAAAGATACATGATAAATAATATATATATCTTGAATTTTCTGGTAACAGTCTCTGAAGATATAGAAAAAAACATACATAGCAGGAAATGTAGAGCAGGTTAAAACACACAATTTATGTTATATGTATTTTTTTCGTGGAGTTGACCATTTTTTAAATATTCGTTGTTATTAGCATCAGACTATAAAATACTTATACTTTTCTCATACAGGAATTTGTCAATTCCTACCCATACAAACAAAGGAACTTCAGTGACATAGCAACCAGCTTTTGACTATCACTTTAACGTATGGTACTCCCTTATTTCGCTTCTAATTACAAGGAAGCAAGTAATAAGGCTATTCCTGCTAATTTTTTTTTCAATTAGCATGGAGTAAATAGAAGCATAAGCTTTTTAACAATAATTTGTTACGGAGATGTAGAGAAAATCATGTGAATGTAACAACAGATTTTTATAAATTATACCAATAACTGAAAATATCTCGGAAATGGTTAGGTCTACAAATAAATAAAAGTATATGACACAAATTGTGTGTTTTGGTGGGATCCACATATTTTGTGTGGTTAAGCTTTTGTCTATCTCTTATGTTTTACAGTTATGCAAAATTCACCCAGAATGTAGACTTCAGGGGCTATTTCCAAGAAATTCAGGGTATGTGTTTATTTGCCATTTTTAATATATGGCAATTTAATGAAAGTCGTTTGAACCTTTTTTTAGAAAATCGAGGATTTCGAAAAATGTTCCATTTAAATGTAGCTTGGGGTGGGAAGATCCTGTCGCATAGTTCAAAGACACTGAACGTAAATACTAATTTTGGTATTGTTATTTTTGATTCCACAGGCCCTCAAAGCATTTACTTACGTTGAAATGCTTTACCACCGTGAATGTAGAGCAATAAGCATGTTGGACGCTACTGGCAGGCACGGAAAACATGGACAGGCTAGGTAAATTTATACTTAAAGCAAGACAACTGCGATCTGAGAAGACTGCCAATAAAGAAGAGGGATAAGAATAGCTGAACAAAAGTGACTACAATGTTTTATATACATATATTTTATGTCATACTTATGTCATTATATATTGTGCATATGTTATATGTATATATATTTATTTTAAGCGCATTTATCTATTATAAGAGGGTACATTTATGCATCTGAATAAGGTGTACTCTGTGCTGTAAATTTAAATTGCTATATTTGAATATCTTTGTCTTTTTATTTTCGTGTTTAATCTTTTAATTCCTTGCTGTTGTTAATATTGCTCACTATTTTGCATATTACAAAAGCACGTACGGTCTGTGGATCCGTGCGATTGTTGACATTCTATGTATGATATTGTCATGTCAATAAATGCACTTATTCATTCATTCATACTTACGCTGTTATCACGGTATCATATTTTTGTGTGGAATGCAATATTTTCTCTATACATTATGCATGTGCACTACTTGATAGTTATTTAGATAGTTTCCTGTAGCTCTTAAGTAGAACATAGGGTATCATTATGATGTTTCCGTGATCAGATTTGAATTTCTAGTTCATGATTTCTCCACTATGCGCCATGGTGTCCAGAGATCAGCTCGTCTCCCACAGATGGCACTGTAGGTCGAAATCACAACTTGTGGACACAAAATGGCGGAATTTTGCCCAGGAACCGTGTTGTTTCAAAATGTAGGATTCTTTTACGTGAAAATAAACATTACCAATATCCACCAAAATCCAAGTTTGAACCTGCAATTTTGGGTTTTAGAGGCTAGTATCGTAACCACTACACCACGGAGGACGACAAGCATTTGGTAGAGAAGTAAACAGAGGAGATATCCCCCCTTATATCTCAGACCCCTTTCGGTTTCTTCTCGCGGTCCAGCGGTATAGGATATGATAGGCAGGAACGACTTGGAAGAAGGCAAACTTCTGCACTGCGTGGGACCTCGGAGGGTACGAAAAATCCATGGTTCATTTTTTATGCTACTTAAATGAGTGGCGCAAAACTACCAGGGTCATCAGCGCCATCCTGTGGCTCTATATTTCATGGTTCAGACTGAGCGGTCGCTTGTTTCCAGTAAGTTCAAACTTTGTTATCTCCATTTTGTGATTGATGCCTCGAAACAGTGGCTTCATCTCCGCCAATCTGCCAAAGTATTCGTTAAAAAAAATCTGTCGGTCCCAAAGTAACGTTGTGTGTCTGGTGGAATTCTGAAGGTGTGATTCACTGGGAGTTTGTTCCAAACGGGCGGGCGATTGATGCGATCTTTATTCTCAACAACTGGAACGAGTTTGTGACATTTTGAGACGGAGATACCCAGAATTAGTTAACCGAAATAGAGTTCTACTGCAACAGGACAGTGCAAGACCCCATACTGCACGAACCATTGAAAAAATTCAAGAATTGGAAAGAATAGAACTGCAACCACACCCAGCATACAGCCCTGATCTCGCACCATCAGATTATCATCTTTTTCGATCCAAGCCCATTTTCTACGTGGAAGAAATGTTGACAACATTGAAGCAATGCAAGTGGGTCTCGCTGAATTCTTCGCATCAAAAACCAGATACTGATACCATCATGGGATAATAAACCTCGCTGAAAGATGGCTCAAGACCATGAACCTGATGGTCTGTATTTTGAAGATTAGTTCAAATAATTGTTTTTCTTAAAAAAAACGACATTTCTTATGAGACAGCATCTCTAAAATTTAAAGTAAAAGGTTTAAAATATTACATCAAAATTTACAATACCGATTATAATTTATTTTCTATTTTTTAAACTTTATATTTATATTTATTTAAAATGCTCTAGTATTATAACTACCTCTTGTCGCCCTCTGTGGTGTAGTGGTTACCGTGCTAAATTCATGTACCTAAGGTCGCGGCATGGCTTCCTTCGGAAGGGAAGTAAAGCCGTTGGTTGTAAATTTACGGCACGTAAAAGAACCTCAAGCCTGATAGAGAGGCCTCTGAGCAAAATTAAGCGGTCCTTCACGCCCAATTTAGAATGGGACTCTGAGAACCATAGTGGTTAAAGAGCGTCCATAAATAACACGCCATTATAACAACCTTCAATCATATAATAATCCCAAAGTTTTAAAATGAAATAATTACATTATTTAAACATTTCAAATCTATCCATATTCAATATAAATTTATATTAAATTTAAATCTACATTAAATCCAAAGTTATAAAACTAATTTACAATTTATAATTTAATTACAATGTTTAAAATTGAATTACTGGTATTCGGGGACCGAGCTCGGTGGGACGTAGCAGAAGATGAGCTACCCTAGCATTCGCAGCGGACCTGGGGAGGGCAAGGAAAGTGAAGGGTCGCCGGGGATCAAACCCGGTGGTTACGGAATGCGAATCTCAGGCGACGCAGTAACGCCGGACCTAGTAGCACAAAGTTTGCCCCTAGGCCGTGTGTCACGCACGCACACTTATGTCACGCCGGTCACACTTCATCACGCTGTCCATCTGCCACAAAATAGCCATTAATATCCATAACGGCGACCTCGCCCACAGTAGCAAGCCTTCTCTATAAATACCTCTTTCCTTGTCTTGCGGCGTTTCTGCCTCTTCCGACATCAAATTTATAGGCAAGCAGCCGAGATTAGTCGCTAAAACATTTCGTACTTTAAGACATTGCCACTGCAACAATTACATGGTCATTTCATAACGACTACCAAGTCTATTTATAGCATATTGCGTACTAAGAACTGTAAGTTATTTCTTATCAGGTCCAGAATGTATTTTGGTAATACGAGATCTGGTAAGTAACTTACAGTTCGTGGTTAGCCAATTACACTGACCAACAATGAAAATCTTTCGGGGTCAAAAATAGTTAATTCTTATGTATTTCCATCTGCTGAATTAAGAAATTACCATAAAAAAGCTGATCTGTTAAAGTGACAGTCAAAAGCTGGTTGCTACGTGACAGAAGGTCCTTTGTTTGTATGTATGGACAGGAGTTGACGAAGTCCTGTGTGAGAAAAGTATACTTTTTTAAAGCTGAAACCAAAAACAAGGAATATCTAAAAAAAAAAAAAAAAAAAAAAAAAAAAAAAAAAAAAAAAAAAGAAAGAAAAAAAAACTATCAACTCAATGAAAAAAGTATATAACATAAACTGTGTGTTTTACAGTGCTCTACATTTTTCGTGGTGTAAATTTTTGTTCATATCTTAAGGTTTAGCAGTCATTCAAAATTCCGTAAAATTCATCCAGAATAAAGAGGTCTTCAGAAGCTATTCCCAGAAAATTCAAGATATACATTTTATTTGTCAGGTAAATATTTTTAATATACGATATTTTTAATCAAAATCGTTAGAGCCATTTTTAAGAAAATCAAAATTTTAGAAAAAATGTTCATGTAAAGGGTAGTTTGGGGTGAAGAGATTTTTCTCACAATCTTCGTGTCGAATCCCTGGAAGATACTAAATTTAAATACCAAGTTTGGTATTTTAACGACTTTTCGTTTTTGAGTTATCGTGTTCACAGACACATGGGCACACACACACACACAAACACACACACGGACCTTTTTCCGAAAATACTTTTTTTTTTGGATACAGGGGACCCTAAAACATATATTTTCGGTGAAATCTCGGTATAGAGTTTTTGGGTGGAGTGCAATACCTTCTCTATACACTATGTACATAGTATGTGTAGAGAAAGTAAAAAGACAGATTAGCTCTTGCTTTGGACATGAAGTGACATTTCATTTTCATATCACCATTTGTAGTTTGGGCAAAATTTGGTTTTGGGAGTTGGCACTCCTGTGAAATATCAAAAACAAATGCTCTTAAGGAAATGCATCACCCAAAATCATAAATCCAACAGTTTTCAATAAATCAGGCTAAAATTTTGTTTTGGGAGTTGGCACTCCTGTGAAATATCAAAAACAAATGCTCTTAAGGAAATGCATCACCCAAAATCATAAATCCAACAGTTTTCAACTAATCAGGCTAACATTTTTAACATGAATTTATGTAGTACAGTACCTACACGCTTTAAAACTTAGTTTATGTTTTTGAGTTATTAATTTTTAAATTAAAAAATCTTATGTGCTACACTCACATGACTTTCTCTAGTTGTTCTACAAACTTCTTGCATAAGATTATTCTTTCTGCAGCTTGCTAATCCAGGTACTCAACACAATGTTCTTATTACTTAGTTCCTTATAAGTAGGAAGAAAATAAGGGAATACACTAGGCTAAACCAATAGTCAAATGTTTTAAAAGCTGTCGTTACGCGATTGTCATTACAAATCGCTTCTTTTCTTGGCCAGGAGTAGAACAAAAGAAAAACGGACACTCCCGTCTGAGAAAAGTATAAGTACTTCACAACTGAAACTATTAACAATGAGTAACTCGGAAACGATAAGCTCCACGAGAAAAATGTATATGACATAACTTGTGTATTTTAAAAAAAAAGCCTACATTTTTGTAAAGTAAGTTTTTGTGTATCTCTCACGGATTACTAGTTATGCCAAATTAAGCAAAATTCATCCAGAATAAACAGGTCTTCAGAAGCTATTCCCAGAAAATTAAAGATATACATTTTATTTGTCATGTAAATATCTTTAATATACGATATTTTAATGAAAATAGTTAGAGCCATTTTTAAGAAAATAAAAATTTTAGAAAAAATGTTCATGTAAAGGGTAGTTTGGGATGGCGGGGGAGTTTTCTCAATCTTTGTATCGCATCCCTGGAAGATGTTAAACTTAAATACCAATGTTGGTACTTTACATACTTTTCGCTTTTGAGTTATCGTGTTTACGGACACACACACACACTTTTCCTGAAAATGCTATTTTTTGGATACAGGGGACCCTAAAACATATATTTCCGGTGAAATCTCGGTATCGAATTTTTTGTGTGGAAAGCAATGCCTTCTCCATACACTATGTACATAGTACGTGTAGAGAAAGTAAAAAACTGCCTATCAGCATTATTTCGGTACTAAAGTAGGGGACCAGTATGACTCTTGGGCTCCACATTATGTTGCAACGCATGTTTGAAAACTCTGAAAAATAAAAACACGAGAAAACAGGTTTTAAGGTTTAACATTTGACAACACTAAGTCTTAGAATGTTATAATTTCCTGCCGACATTTTTAAATCATGAATATCTGTCAACTCTCACGGACTGTGAACACTAATTCAGAGTAATATATAAAGCAAAGAAAAACTACAAGTCATTTGGTCTGAGTCAAGCGTCACTCTGCCACCAAAACAGTCTCTCTTTCACGGCCTGAGATATGCTGCTGGTGAGGTGTGGGGAGCCCGCTATCTCGCCTGTGGCTTAGGATGGGGAGGGCCCAGGTTAAATAATCGGATGATGATGGGGTAGGTAGAAACACCCTGTCTGAAAAGGTTTCGTGGTCAAAAACGGTTAATTCTTATGTATTTCCATCTGCTGAATTAAGAAATCACCACAAAATGACAGATTAGCTCTTGCCATTGAGATAAAGTGACATTTCATTTTCATATCTTTCATGGCTGAAAAATAAGAAACGATCTATGGCTTTAGCGGTGCCTATGAAAAATGTTGTCAAAGGTGTGAACAAAGATGGACGGGCCTTTAAGTGCACGAGAGAGAGATTTACGAAATTAAGTTAAGGAAGGTATTTTTGGCGGGCCGCAAGTAAAGGAGTCTGCATTTGACCAAGTTTTGGAGGAGAAAGAAAAGGAGGCTTGGGAGTTGTTCATGGATATTTAGGCACCAAAAGAGATGATAACTATACTCAGTTGGTAACAGTGCTCCTGCAAAAATCTTCTTTCAACACTATGCTAATCGAGATAACATTACCAGACTTAGTTCCTTATAAGTAGTCTGGAACCAAGGGAATGCACTAGGCTAAAGTGATAGTCAAATGCTTCAAAAGCTGTCGTTATGCGATTGTCATTGCAAATCGCTTCTTTGCTTGAACAGGAGTAGAACAAAAGAGAAACGGACATTCCCGTCGGAGAAAAGTATAAGTACTTCACAACTGAAAATGCCTTGAAAACGGTAAGCTCTACGAAAAAAAATATATGACATAGCTTGTGTATTTTTACAAGATCTGCATTTTTTGTATAGTAAGTTTTTATCGATCTCTTACGGTTTACTAGTTATGTCAATTTAAGCAAAATGCATCCAGAATAAACAGGTCTTTAGAAGCTATTCCCAGAAAATGCAAGATATACATTTTATTTGTGATAGAAATGGCTTTAATATGTGGCATTTTAATCAAAATCGTTACAGCCATTTTTAAGAAAATCAAAATTTTCGAAATTTCTCCATGTTAAGGATAGTTATGGGTGGGGGGATTTTCTTGAAAATCTTCGTGTCGCATCCTTGGAAGATACCAAACTTAAATACCGTTTTTGAGCTATGCTGTCCACACACACACGGACCTGCTTCTGAAAATGCCTTTTTTGGACTCAGGGGGTCCTAAAACATGTATTTCCGGTGAAATCTCGACATCGAATTTTTGGGTGGAATACAATACTATATAAACTTGGATGCAACATGTTCCTTAAAATGCATTTTCTCCACTCTTACTCAGACTTTTTCTCTCCTTCAGTGATGAACACAGGACATTTCTATTCTGGAACAAAGATACCAGGGCCATTGGAATGAAGCAATGCTTGCGGATTACTGTTGGTCTTTGGGTACAACTCCCTTACAAGAGGTAAGCATCACATGCTTTTCTTCAGATCCAACCATATTCTTCCACCAATTTACAACTCCTAGAATGTAACTACTGCTTAAACAAATTCAAATGCACCTTCAATGTTGTTAGCCTCTATAATTAAAACATATATTTTACTTTCTCTACACGTACTATATACATAGTGTATAGAGAAGGTATTGTATTGCACCCAAAAATTCAATACCGAGATTTCACCGGAAATATATGTTTTGAGACCCCCTGAATCCAAAAAAAAAAAAAAAAAATAAGCATTTCTAGAAAGTGTATGTGTGTGTCTGTGGGCAGCATAGCTCAAAAACGAAAAGACCGTTGAATACCAAACTTGGTATTTAAGTTTGGTATCTTACAAGGATGCGACAAGATTTTCAAGAAAATTCCCGCACCCCCAACTACCCTTTACATGGAACTTATTTCGAAATTTTTTATTTTTTTAAAAATGTCTCTAACGATTTTCATTAAAATGTCGTATCTTATATTCTGGATCAATTTTACGGAATTTTGCATAATTGTTAAACCGTAAAAGATGGACAAAAACTTAATACACCAAAAAAATGTAGAGCACGTTAAAACACAGAATTTATGTGCATTGTTTTTCGTGGAGTTGACCGCTTTTTGAGATATTCCTTGCTTTTGGTTTCAGCTTTGAAAAACTTATACTTTTCTCATACAGGAATTTGTCAACTCCTGTCCATACAAACAAAGGAACTTCAGTCACATAGCAACCAACTGTTGACTGTCACTTTAGCCTATGGTACTCCCTTATTTCGCTTTTACTTACAAGTCTATTTCTGCCAATTTTTTTCTCGATTAGCATGAAGTAAATAGAAGAATAAACTTTTTAACAATAATGTTACAGAGATGTAGAGAAGGTCATGTGAACATATCCAATGTTTTTATTCCTCTAGCCTAAGTGACCGATAGTGAAATGAAACAACTGAATAACATTCTAGCAAGCCACAAGTTTTACCTCTGTTGGAATCGAACTCTGACCCGTACAATACAGCGGACGGCTAGAGATAAGAATGTGCTTGCATCATGGGTGAAAGGCGAATTGTTCGTGGTGATATAACAAAAGAAACACTATAGGCGTGCGTTGAACCATCCTCTTTCCTCCATTTATTCAACGTAATGGTTAAAACAAAGGAATGCTACCAGAAATTGACGAAACTGGCTGCAGCAAGGAAATGAGTGAAGAGTCTAGAGGAGAAAGTATGTTTGGATAACATGGGTCAGGGTTCACCATTAATTTGCTGAGAAAATGACACACAAGACAAAATTCCTGTATGAGAAAAGTATAAGTTTTTAAAAGCTGAAACCAAAAACAAACAATGTGTCAAAATGATTAACTCTACAAAAATTGTATATAACATAAATGATGTATTTTAAGGAGATCTACATTTTTTGAGCATTAAATTTTTGTCCATCTCTCACGGTTTGCCAGCTATGCCAAATTCCGTAAAACTGATTCCAAAAAAGTGGTGTTCAGAGGCTTTTCCCAGAAAATTCAAGATATACATTTTATTTGGCATGTAAATATCTTAAATATACAGTACTTTGAACCAAAAAAGTCATTTTTGAGAAAAACAGAAGTTTCAAAAGTTTCAAAAAATGTTCATCTAAGGGGTAATTTGTAATGGAGATATTTTCTTGGAAATCTTTTTATCGCATCCTTGGAAATTACTAAATTTAAATACCCAGTCTGGTTTTAAACTATCTTTTAGTTTACGAGCTATAACGCCCATAGACACACACTGATCTTTTTCTAAAAATGCTTTTTCGGACTCAAGGGACCTTCAAACATATATTTCCAGTGAAATCTCGATATCGATTCTACTATGTGCATTGTGCATACGGGCTAAAGGAAGAAATGAACAAAGCCTCAATTAAAATAGGTCTGTGATTTATAAAAGACCTAGTCCTGAGAAAAAAAATATTTGTTGCATTCACATGACTTTCTCCACATCTCTGTAACACATTATTGTTAAACTGCTTATTTACTTCATGCAAATCAGAAAAAATTACCAGAAATAGTTTCCTTCTAAGTAGAAGCGAAATAAGGGAGTACCATAGCTTAAAATGATAGTCAAAAGCCGGTTTCTATGTGACTGATGTTCCTTTGTTTGTATAGATAAGAGTTGACAAATTCTTGTATGAGAAAAGTATGTTTTTTAAAGGTGAAACCAAAAACAAGGAATATCACAAAAACGACCAACTCCACGAAAAAATATATATAACATAGATGGTGTGTTTTAACGTGCTCTCCATTTGTTGTGTGGTAAGTTTTTGTCCGTCTCTTGCCGTTTAGCAGTTATGCAGAATTCCGTAAAATTCACCCAGATAAAAGTACTCTTCAGAGGCTATTACCAGAAAAATTAAGATATACATTTTATTTGTTACGTAAATATCTTTAATATACGGCATTTTAATCAAAATCGTTATAGCCATTTTTAAGAAAATCAAAAATTTCAAAAAAAGTTCCATGTAAAGGGTAGTTTGGGGTAGGGGAATTTGAGAAAAACTCTTCGTGTCGCATCCCTGGAAGATACTAAATTTAAAAACCAAGTTTGGTATTTCACCGATTTTTCGTTTTTGACTTATCGTGTTCATAGACACACGGACACACACACGCACCTTTTTCTGAAAAATTCTTTTTTGGGTTACAGGGGACCCTAAAATGTATACTTCCGGTGAAATCTCGGTATCGAATTTTTGGGTGGAGTGCAATGCCTTATGTACATAGTGCGTATAGAGAAAGTAATAGATTAACAGTTTCTTACTCACCAAAGTGAGATCAGCACTCTACTAGATCCACCAGGTCAAATGCATTCATAATCCATTATACGCTGTTGCTCCTTTGCTAAAACCAGAACTGCGACAGAAAACAATCATACTGCCAATCCAAATTTTGCTTTCTCTACATGTACATAGCGTATAGAGAAGGTATTTTATTGCACCTAAAAATTTCATATCGAGATTTCATCGGAAATGCATGTTTTGAATCAGCGTAGCTCAAAAACGAAAATTCCGTTAAACACCAAACTTGATATTTAAGTTCAGTATCTTACAAGGATGCGACACGAAGATTGTCAAGAAAATTCCCCAAACCTAAACACCATTTACATGGAACAGTTTTCGAAAATTCTGATTTTCTCAAAAATGGATCTAACGATTTTAATTAGACTTTCGTATATTCAAGATATTTACCTGACAAATAATATGTATATCTTGAATTTTCTGGGAATAGCCTCTGAAGAATACCTACCTTATTTGAATGAATTTTACGGAATTTTGCATAACTGGCAAAACGTAAGAGATAGACAAAAATTAACTACACAAAAAATGTAGAGCACGTTAAACCACACACTTTATGTTATATAATTTTTTTCTCGTGGGATACGCTTTTGAAATATTCCTTGTTTTTGTTTTTAGCTTTAAAAAGGTATACTTTTCTCATACAGGAATATGTCAACTCCTGTCCATACAAACAAAGGAACTTCAGTCACATAGCAACCAGCTTTTGGCTACCACTTTAACCTATGGTACCCTCTTATTTCGCTACTACTTACAAGGAAGCAGGTAATAAGACTATTTCGGCTATTTTTACTTTCTCTATGTGAACTATGTACATAGTGTATAGTTAAGGTATTGCATTCAACCAAAAAGCACTCCACCAAAAACTTCGATAAAAAGTATTTTCAGAAAAAGGTCCGTGTGTGTCCGTGTGCCTGTGAACACAATAACTCAAAAACGAAAAATCGGTAAAATACCAAACTTGGAATTTAAGTTAAGAATCTACCAGGGATGCGACACGATGATTTTGAGAAAAATCCCCCCACCCCAAACTACCCTTCACATAGAACCTTTTTCGAACATTTCGATTTTCTAAAAATGGCTTTAACGATTTTGATTAATAATATCGTATATTAAAGATATTTACCTGGCAAATAAAATGTATATCTTGAATTTTCTGGGAATAGCCTCTAAATACTACTTTATTCTGAGTGAATTTTACGGAATGTTGTTAACTACTAAACCGTAAGAGATAGACAAAAACTTACCATACAAAAAATGTAGAGCACATTAAAATGCAATCGTTTTTTAGATATTCCTTGTTTTTGTTTTCAGGTTCGAAAATCTTAACTTTTCTCATACAGGAATTTGTCAACTCATGTCCATACAAACAAAGGAACTTCATTCACATAGCAACCAGCTTTTGACTATCACGTTAACCTATACTACTAGTAATAAGACTATTTCGGCTAATTTTTCTCGATTAGCATGAAGTAAATAGAAGCATGAGCTTTTTAACTACAATTTGTTGCAGAGATGTAGAGAAAGTAATGTGAATGGGGCACATCAGATTTTTTTTGGTCCGTTCACCTCAACAGTTTATTTATTTGTGCTTCATCACATTCGAAGGAAGACAAATGCCGAGCGATATACAGGGTTACTACAAAAGAAGTAGACAACTTCAACTGCCTGTAAAACAAAATCTATTAGAGATAGCAACCTAATTATTTTGGAGGTATGTTGAGAAACGCTCAAAGTTTCGTTTGTTACTATTGGTAACGCTGTAGTGTTTTGTTTGTTGTTGCAGAAGCTGAAATGGCGGAAAGGAAAAGGCATATTGCGTGTTGGAATTTGCTAGAATGCAATCAGCAACTGTTGTCCAACGACATTTTAGAACACGTTACCACAAAACGCCACCGACTAGACAGGCAATCTGCGACTGGTATAGAAAATTCGAGACAACGGGATGCAAAGGGAAGAGCTCGGGAAGACCAAGAGTTTCGGAAGAAAACGTTGAACGTGTTCGTTCTGCCTACATAAGAAGCCCACAGAAATCGACATCTAAGGCAAGCATGCAATTACAAATTCCACAGCAAACTGTATGGAAAATCTTGCGGAAGCGACTGCACATGATGCCTTACAGATTACAGATGTTGCAGTTTCTGAGTGAAGAAGATAAGGTCATACGGCGTGACTTTTGCATCGACATGTTGCGACATGATGAAGACGATGCTGGTTCTTGTGAGCGCATCATTTCATTTTTGTGGTAACGTGTTCTAAAATGTCGTTGGACAACAGTTGCTGATTGCGTTCTAACAAATTCCAACACGCAATATGCCTTTTCCACAGGATTTTCCGCCATTTCAGCTTCTGCAACAACAAACAAAACACTACAGCGTTACCAATAGTAACAAAGGAAACTTTGAGAGTATCTCAACATATCTCCAAAATAATTAGGCTGCTATCTCTAATAGTTTTTGTTTTACAGGCAGTTGAAGTTGTCTATTTCTTTTGTAGTAACCCTGTATATAAACATTATTCACGTGTATGTTTTGGAGCGCGCGATGCACCAACATTTGTCGCGCCTTCATGGAGACACAGAGCCTGTATCAATCTATCAACTCCTCGCCACTCTGTCTTGATTTGCGCGCTCGGAAACACAACACGCGTTTGGAACGTGAAAGAAAGGCAGTCTCTATGCAGGTAATACAAGCTTTTTAATTCTTCCAGTGTTTTACGTCAGCAGGATGTTGTGTCTTACATTCTATTATTTACTGAAACCCTACAACTGTCACTTGGTATTAACAATAAATTGTCAACGTATTGAATTTTTTTTTGGGGGGGGATCTAATACGAGGACTGCTTTTTTTCAACTTCCGACAGGCTGTAAATAAAAAACAAGTTCATAGAACAAAATTATTTTATTACTAAAAGTTTTGTACACTTATGGTTACTTTTGAACATGATCACCGTAAAGATTGAGACATTTATCGTACCTGTGCACAAACTTTGCAATACCCGCTACAAAAAATGTTGCCGCCAATGATTTCAAATGACCACTGACATTGTTTTGAAGATCTTCGTACTTTACGACGCACTTCACAATTGAAACTAATAACAAGGAATATCTCGAAAACGGTAAGCTCCACGAAGAAAATATACAAGACATAACTTGTGCATTTCAACAAGATGTACGTTTTCTGTATAGTGTGTTTTTGTCTATCTCTTAAGGTTTACTAGTTATGCCAAATTAAGTAAAATGCATCCAGAATAAACAGGTGTTTAAAAGATATTCCCAGAAAAAAATTATACACATTTTATTTGTGATAGAAATGGCTTTAATATGTGGTATTTTAACCAAAAGCATTAGAGCCATTTTTAAGAAAAACAAACTAATCAAGATATTTTCCATGTAAAGGGCAGTTAGGGGTGGGGGGGGGGGGGGGGTCTTGAAAATCTTCGTGTCGCATCCTTGGGAGATATCAAACTTAAATAATTAAGTAACTTCATTTACATAGCAACCAGCTTTTGGCTTTCCCTTTAACCTATGGTACTCCCTTATTTCGCTCCTACTTACAAGGAAGCAAGTAATAAAACTATTTCTACTGATTTTTTCTCAGTTAGATGAAGTAAATAGAATAATTTGTTGCACAGATGTAGAGGAAGTCATGTGAAGGAACACATAAGATTTTTTCAGCTATGCTGTCCACAAACACACACGGACATTTTTCTAAAAATAATTTTTTTCGGATTCAGGGGGGTCTCAAAATATATATTTCAAACGAAATCTCGGCATCGAATTTTTGGGTGCATTACAATACCTTCTCTATAGAGTATGTGTAGAGAAAGTAATAATATTGGTTTGTCTCGGCCTGCTATAACCGTAACGTCATCGCGCCCAGCAACCACAAAGCGAAACTATACCCACTGAACGCGCCCTATCCCAACGCTGCGAAATAAATAACCAACTATAACCCTTGGTGAGTGCCTCAAACTTAACCTCAAATGTATTTCATCTTTCGTTTTTTTACTTTCTCTAGCCCCGTATGTACAATGTACATAGGGATAGAGAAGTATTGTATTCCACCCAAAAATTCGATACCGAGATTTCACCGGAAATATATGTTTTAAGGTCCCCTGTATAAAAAAGAAGCATTTTCACAAAAAGGTCCCTCTGTGTGTGTGTGTCCGTGTCAGTATGCCCGTGTGTCTGTGAACCGATAACTCAAAAACGAAACGTCGGTAACATACCAAACTTAGTATTTAAGTTTAGTATCTTAAAGGGATACGACACGAAAATTTTGAGAAAAATCTCCTCACCCCCAACTACCCTTTACATGGAATTTTTTTTCGAAAATTTTGATTTTCTCAAAAATGGTTCTAACGATTTTGATTAAAATATGATATATTACAGACATTTACCTGACAAATAAAATGTATATCTTGAATTTTCTGGGAATATCCTCTGGAGTACTTTATTCCGGATGAATTTTACGGAATTTTGAATAACTGCTAAACCTTAAGAGATAGACAAAAACTTACTACACAAAAAATGTAGAGCACATTAAAACACACAATTTATGGAGTTCATCGTTTTTGAGACGTTCCTTGTTTTTGGTTTCTGCTATGAAAAACTTATACTTTTCTCACATAGGAATTTGTCAACTGCTGTCTATATAAACAAAGGAACTTCAGTGACATGGTAACCAGCTTTTGACTATCACTTTAATCTATGGTACTCCCTTATTTGGCTTCTACTTACAAGGAAGCAAGTATTAAGACTATTTCTGCTATTTTTTTCTGGTTAGCTTGAAGTAAATAGAAGTATAATCTTTTTAAGAATAGTTTGTTGCAGAGATGTAGAGAAAGTCATGTGAATGTAACATATAAGATTTTCTCAGCTATGGTGTTCACAAACACACACGGACCTTTTTCTAAAAATACTTTTTTTCGGACTCAGGGTGTCTCAAATTATATATTTCCGATGAAATCTCGGTATCGAATTTTTGAGTACATTACAATACCTTCTCTATACACTATGTACATAATACGTGTCGAGAAAGTAATAATATTAGTTTATCACGGCCTGCTGTATCCGTACCAACCACAAAACGAAACTATACCCGATGAACGCAAGCACCCTATCCTAACGCTGCGAAATAAATACCCAATTGGAGAATGACTGAAAGTTAATTTCAAATTTATTTCATCTTTCGTTATTTTTCTTTTAATGTCATAAAATTCTCGTAGAAAAAATACATTGTTTGAAACGCGAGCGTAGAGTTTGTTTTTGATTCTCACGTGAATCAGAATATTCTAGCTCGAATCAAAAAGCATAGCTTTACGCTCTTACATCATAAATAACTATTTTTGGATTCAGAAGACCCTAAAAGATGTATTTGCGGTGAAATCCTGACTAGGGATTTTTGGGTGGAATAAAATACCTTCTCTATCCACCACGTACATTGTAATACGTGTTATAAAAAGTAAAAAGTGTCAAGTATGAAAAGTATTACTGCAATACAGGTAGATAGCCATTGTTACGTCATCTAAGTGGCAACACGAAGCAAGATGGCTGACTATTATGTTGCTGGGACATTCTCAGCTTCACAAGTAGTCTAGTCCTGTGAATTGGGGCTTGCTTTATGAACTAATTTGTGTCAATCCCTGAGAGTTTAGCAGTTGCATGGGACGCGATTGTCCCAAACCCTAGAGCAGAAACAGCCGACAGACGAAGTTGCAGGAGCGTTAAAACCCCATCAGAATTTGATATACAAAGCACTCAAGTTAGGCATGCTGTCTGACCGGGACGAAGTTGGAAGATGCGAACCTCACTCTAGAGACGTGTCACTCTGTCTATATATGTACCGTAGAGGTCATTAGTAACTCCCGCCCATTCGAGCATTTGAATTTTCAAGTAGCATGACCTATCACTGCTATATTTAGTGAGGTGGCAAAAGGGGCGTGTTCCCTGGAGACACTAGCACCGTACAGGGTTAACCAAACTTCTGCCAACACACATTAGGGGTGTCACAAACACATTTTCGATCGCCCAGTTTAGTCCGTTAATAAATTTAGGCCAGCGCTTCTCAGAACATCATATATAGACCCGGTTTCACGGGATTTAGTAATTAAATCGGTCACGTATGCGATAAGGTCGTAGCAAATGTGAAAAACGTTCAAGAAATTTACGTTTTACATTTTCTGAAATCTGATCACTAAGGATTGCATCTTGGGGACCGATAGCGGGACAGAATCCAAGTATATAGTTGTGATGTGTAGTGTGTACTAATAGAAGGAAAATGGGGCAGTGGTAGACTGTGGTGTTTTCACTAGCAGTACAAGATAATTGAGGTAAACAAAAATATCACTGATTTACGGGAACTAACAATTGTAATATTTATAAATGCTGTTGTGTAACAAATCATCCGTATCATTTTCCGTTTCATTTTCTCTCAAAACCCATAGATTATAATGCATAAAAACATACACTCATATCGACTCAAAGTGGCCGTGCCGTGGCCGAGTAAGCATTGCGACGGAAAAGTACCAAACCAGTTTCCAAATCGATCACACCATTTCGTTTATTCTCCATTGAGAGAAAACGCGACACCCATTTTGCCGAGACCTTCGAAAGACCTAATTTTTGTTGCAAAATTGAAAACACTGTACCTTGCGATATACCTGTGGCGTCTACTACTTCACGAATTTTGATTCGACGATCACTCAAAACCATATCAAGGATGTTGTCAAGAAAGTCACTTCTACTGGACGTCCGGAACGATGTTCATCATTTGTGGATGTACGGCCACATTTATCCCATTGTAAATTGTTGCAAACTCTGGAGCAGATGTGTCATGAACTCCATCCAACTCCGCTTTTATCTATTTTGATGTTAAGCCTTTTAAATAGAAGTGTTTAATCACCGCACAAAAAGGTTTTTAGCAGCTTTCTGAAGAAACATAAGATTCAATCGCCTATTGCAACGAAACCAAGTCATTATGAGGCTACAGTTACCTTAATGTGTTTCAAATGGGAAGAGTTCTACTCTGCAGCGAATGAGATGCGTTATCGTGTTCTGCGTTGCCAGGTCTTTTCATATTTCTCTCTCGCTCGCACACTAACCATGCAAATCTACCTGGCGATATAATGTATATTAATGTGTATTATGAAAACTATTTGAGCTAAGAATCGGTGCTATAACTAGTGCAACAGATCTGGACGTGTGAAAATATTAATGAGAGCTAGGAAGCGAGTTGTACTTTCAGATAAGCAGTTCACCAGTCGATTCATGTCAAATATCTGTCACTGATAAACATGTGTTATATTCATATCTATACAAATGGCCTACTATATAAACAATGTCAATCGTCTGCCTCCAATTCTTCCACACCTGACAGTCCTTCGTCTTCACTCACGTCATTGTCATCATCAACGTTATCACTACTTTCTGCACCTTTATCCTGGATCAGAATTCTTTTTGATGATTTTCAATGTTCTCAACATGACGACATACATTTTCCCATTGTGGCCTGCCAATTCCTTCAATTCGCTGGCGACACAACTGTTCCACATCTTTTAATTTAAAAGTGATATATTAAGTTTTATTGTTCTTTCTTTCTTATTTTTGAGAACCCTGGAAACGGAACTCAGTGAAATATCAGTTACCTTGGCTACTCTTTCATTCACTTTCTACATTTTCTTCCTTCATCTCTGCCTTTTGTTTCATGAAGTCAAGGACATTTGCAATTATTTCTCTGCTCTGACTGAGTAATACCTTGCCACTTAACTTTGAAAACGTAGGAGCCATGGTTAAATAAATATTTCTCTACACCTGTGCAACAAATTATTGTTAAAAAGCTAATGCTTCTATTTACTTCATATCAATCGAGAAAAACTTGGCAGAAATAGTCTTATTACTTGCTTCCTTGTAAGTAGAAACGAAATAAGAGAGAGTACTATAGGCTAAAGTGATAGACAAAAGATGGCTGCTACGTGACTGAAGTTCCTTTTTTGTACAGACAGGAGTTAACAAATTTGTGTATGAGAAAAGTATAAGTTTTTCAAAGCGGAAACTAATAGCAAGGAATATCTTAAAAACGATCAACTCCACGGGAAAAAATATATAAAGTATATTGTGAGTTTAAATGTGCTCTACAATTTCTGTATGGTAAGTTTTTGGCCTCTTTTACGGTTTAGCGGTTATGCAAAATTCGGCAAAATTCATGCAGAATAAGGTCTTCAGAAACTGTTCCCACAAAATTCAAGATGTACATTTTATTCGGGGTGCAAATAGCTTAAATATACGTGATTTTAATCAAAATCGTTAGAGCCATTTTTAAAAAAATAAAAATTTTCGAAAAATGTTCCATGTAAAGGGTATTTTGTAGTGGGGGGATTTTCTTGAAAATCTTTGTGTCGCATCCTTGGAAGATACTATACCTAAATACCAAATTGGTATTTAACGGTCTTTCCTTTTTTGAGCTATGTTGTCCAGACACACACGGACCTTTCTCTAAAAATGCTTTTTTTTTTTTTTTTGGATTCAGGGAATCCTAAAACGTGTATTTCCGGCTAAATCTCGGTGGAATACAATACTTCCTCCATACACTATGTACATAGTACGTGTAGAGAAAGTAAAAATAAAATGAACACTATTTACTGCCCACTTTGAATACAAACATATGCGGAACACCTTCGATACAGACTGTACAAAGTTTGCTCGCTGTGAGTTTAAGTAAGCAAAGTATCATAGTACAAACTCCGATAAGCTAGGCTCGGTAGCTGGGTTGGCGGTCACGGTCACGATTCCACAAGTTTTGCGCCGGCAATACGAGTGTAATTTCTTGGACTTTCTAATGGCTTATTGAACCCCCTCGTAAAATGCTTTAGAATTCTTTGTATCTGACCACAAAGTCGTACAAAGGCCTCCGCTGTCGTATATTTTACGTAAAAACCGCAGGGTTGGCAAGTATGAGAGCAAAGTTACGACTGTGAATAAGAAGGGGGACAGTTCATGCAGCAGATTAGTTTTGAATAATTCTGGACGCCCACAAGGAAGGCAGCTGATACGTAATTATGGCGTCCCACTTTGACACAGTGTTCAACCGACTCTCATTTATTCATCTACAAAGCAGCATACGCCCTGGTGCTCAACGGTCCATTTCCCCTTCACATCTGTTTACTATTCAGCTTGTTTTGAGCGAGGCATGGCCAACTCTAATCATTACTTCCATATGCAGTACATGCATCAAAAGATACTCCTTTCTCTTCAAGGTAACGAGAAGAATCGCGCGGCCTTTAGTCGACACAGGCATAGGAAATGCCATATCTTTATGCATTGTGGTTGGTGAAGCACGTGTTTGCCAAGCCGCCATATTTAGACATTACACTCTCGAGTTGAGTACACCTTAAGATTTTGCGGCGTTAAATATTCAATTAAGCAGTAAATTTAGACTAGTTTCAAACCAGTATAATGGTGAATACGTATTTGGTGTTTGCTTATAGTTTCTCGAATAGCAGAAGCAAAAAGAAAGAGAAATGTGCAATACATAGGAAAGTGTACTTATTTAAGTGAGTTTTCGGAGGTATACTTGTGAAATATTTCGATACATATGTTAACGTACGTATTGAAATGGTTTTTGTGGTGTTTAATGTTCAATTAAGCAGTAAATTTAGACCGTAAGTTTTAAACCAGTATAATGGTGAATACGTGTGTGGTGGTGTTTGGTGGCAGTTTCTCGAACAGCAGAAGCAAAAACAAGGGAATGTTTCAATACACAGGTTAGTACTTATGTAAGTGATTTGTTGGTGATACAATTCTAAAATATTTCAATACATTGGAAGTGATTTTGTGGTGTTAAATGTACAATTAAGCAGTAAATTTAGAACGTTTAAACCAGTATAATGGTGAATACATATGTGGTGTTTGGTTATAGTTTCTCGAATACCAGAAGCAAAAAAAAAAAAAAAAAAAAAAAGGAAGGAGAAATATGTTTCAATACTTAGGTTAGCGTACTTATTTAAGTGATTTTGTGGGGTTAAATGTTGAATTATGCAGTATATTTAGACTAACCTTTAAACCAGCATAATGGTGAATACGTATATGGTGTTTGGTTGTAGTTTCTCGAATGGCAGAAGCAAAAACAAGGACATGTTTCAATATACAGGTTAGTGTACTTATATAAGTAAGTTTTCAGCGATATACTTGTGAAGCATTTCAATACATAGGTTAGCGTACTTATTTAAGTGATTTTGTGGTGTTAAATGTTCAATTAAGCTGTACATTTAGACTAATTTTTAAACCATAAAGGTCAATACGTGTGGGTGTTTGGTTGTACTTTCTCGAATAGCAGAAGCATAAACAAGGAAAGGGAAATGTGTATCAATACATAGGTTAGCGTACCTATTTAAGTGATTTTGTGCTGTTAAATGTTCAATTAAGCAGTATGTTAGACTAAATTTTAAACCATTGTAATGGTGAATACGTATGTGGTGTTTAGTTGTAGTTTCTCGAATAGCAGAAGCATAAACAAGGAAAGGGAAATGTGTATCAATACATAGGTTAGCGTACCTATTTAAGTGATTTTGTGCTGTTAAATGTTCAATTAAGTAGTAAATTTAGACGGTACTATTTAAAGCAGTATAATGGTGAATGCGTGTGTGGTGTTTGGTTGCAGTTTCTCGAATAGCAAAGGCAAAAAGAAGGAAAGGGAAATGTGTTTCTATACATAGGTTAGTGTACTTATTTCCGTCGTATACTTAGTGAAATATGTTATACAGTATCAACAAAACGATTAAGTATTGTTTGTTAGATGTTACATATCCAACTCGGAAAGACCGTTGAGAAGCAGACTAAATTGGCAAACTACTCTGGTTTATAAGAATCAAATTATGTGTTTATGATACCAGAACCGTGAGTATAGAGGGCGTATTCCTCGGACTCGGAATCTAATGATAATTATCGCAATATTCCTCGACCGAAATTCTTGATTAATATCATACATTCTACTAAAACCAATTCGATAATATATGGTACAGTCTTTTGTTACATTAACAGTAGATTAGAACAAACTTAAGTTACGTTTACTGAAATAATACCAATTTATCAATAATAACTTCTGACAGGCCAACAAATGTGATTGTATTAAAATTCCTTCAACTAGAGGTCCTTTGCTCTTTACTTCATAAACTTTGAAAAAGAATTAAATTGACAGATGTTGCGTATGTACTGTCACAAGATGGCGGCTGGGCACAAAACGTGCTTGTTGCCGACACATAACTGTGGTATAGTACAGTGTCGATCTTTAATGTCCCTGTTCCAGGGGGCTACATGCCGAGGTGACAATCGACGATACAACACAGTTACTTTCATTAGTGCTCCTGGTCAAAATTGAAACAAATAATCCGGAATATCTCGGAAACGGTTAACTCTACAAAAAATGTATACGGCATAAAACGTTTGCTGTAACGAAATCTACATTTTTAAGTAGTAAGTTTTCTTCTATCTCTTACCAGTAATACAAAAGTTATGCAAAAGCTATGCAGAATAAAGGGGTCTTCAGAAGCTATTCCCAAATAAATCAAAATCGTTAGAGCTATTTTTGGAAAACTCAAAATGTTCGAAAGATGTTCCACGTAAAGGGTAGTAGGGGGTGTGGGATTTACTTGAAAATATTCGTGTCGCATCCTTGGAAGATACCAAACTTAAATGCCAAGTTTGGTATTTAATGGTCTTTTTTTTTTGTTTCAGGGGGTTTCAAAAGACGTATTTCCGGTGAAATCTCGGTTTTTGGGTACAGTAAAATACCTTCTCTATACGCTATATATACGCTATATATAATACATGTAGAGAAAGTAAAAATAAGGAGATCTCCTTCTAAAGAAGTAGACATGGTAACACTGAGGTGATCAAAAGTTTTGTTACCTAAAGTAGAAAACCTTACGGTGAAAAAAACACAATTGCTATTCAATAAGGGGAACGAGCCACATTTTATGCGCGGAAGTGTACATGTTTTAACGTGCACTAGTTACGCCAACAGAGCATGAAGATTACTTTAGAATTGTATTTGGTGAATGCTCCGTATATTTTTAATTGAATTGTTTGTTGTTTTGAGCGGAGAGCGTGCGCCTTCGAGTCAATAGGTCAAGTGAGAGAGTGTTTCGTAGCGAAAACTTTCTTCTCGTGCGCGTGACGTCATTCAGCTGAGTCCCAGAATGGAAGCTCGGTCACGTATCCATCAGCTAATGGCTGAGCTCTTCCACATACAAAACGATTCAATCACCACCTGGTCCATGCTAAATATATCTCTGTGTTCCTTCACCGAAGGTTAACACGTCACACGTCTTACAATTAAGCCTGAGTTTAGCACATTTCGGATTTTTACTTTCTCTACCACATAAAAGCTATATAGTAGGTAGGGGATGTATTGCATCTCACCCAAAACTGGATACCAGTTTTTAGAGAGACATGTTTCAGGGTAGCTTGAATTAAAAAAAAAAAAAAAAAAAAAATTTGATTTGTACCATTCACATGTCTTTCATTTCATCTCTGCAACAAATTATTGCTAAAAAGCTTAAGCTTCTATTTACTTCATCCTAATCGAGAAAAATTAGCCTATGGCTTGATTCCTTGTAAGCGGAAGCGAAACAAGGGAGTACCATAGGTTAAAGTGAAGTCAAAAGCTGGCTGCTATGTGTCTGAAGTTTCTTTGTTTGTATGGACAGGAGTTAAATTCCTGTGTGAGAAAGGTATACCTTTTTTAAAGCTGAACCAAAATTAAGGAATATCTCAAAAACGATCAACTCCACGAAAAAAAATGCATATAACAAATTGTGTGTTTTAACGTACTCTACATTTTTTGTGTGGTAAGCTTTTGTCTATCTCTTACGGTTTAGCATTTGTTCAATATTCCGTAAAATTAATCCAGATTCAAGTAGTCTTCAGAGGCTATTCCCAGAAAATTCAAGATATACATTTTATTTGTCAGGTAAATATCTTTAATATACGATATTTTAGTCAAAATCGTTAGTCATTTTTAAGAAAATCAAAATTTTCGAAAAAAGTTCCATGTTTGGTTTTTAATGATCCTTTCATTTTTGGGCTACGATACCCACAGACACACACATGGATATTTTTCTAAAAATGCTTTTTTGGATTCAGGGGGTCTCAAAACACATATTTCCGGTGAAAACTCGGTATCGAATTTTTGGTTGTAATACAATACCTTCTCTATACACTACGAACATAGTACGTGTAGAGAAAGTATAAAGGTTCAAGAGTATTCTCGAGATGACTTCATCAAGAATGTTAGAAGTTTCTTTAAATAAATAGTTGGGCAAAATAGGATCCTGTTGCATTTGTTAATTTAAAATAAGAATCCGTACCAGAATCTTTGCTGCAGCCACCCGAGAACTTCACGTGCTCTACTGAGGCAACGAGACGTTGGGTCTGAGAAAAGGGCTTCTTCTACTGAAAAAGCTACATCATACGAGGGCAGTTTTTTGTTTGTTTTGTTTTTTAATCTCCGATAGGCTATAAATAAAAGACAGGTTCATAGAAAACAATTGTTTTATTACTAAAAGTTTTGTACACTTATGGTTACTTTTCAACATAATCACCGAAAAGATTTATCGTACCTGTGCACAAGCTTTGCAATACCCGCTTCAAAAAATGTTGCCGGCAATGATTTCAAATGAGCATTTATGTTGTTTTGAAGACCTTTGTTGGTTTGAAAGTGCTGCCCTCCTAGTCACGTCTTCAGTTCAGGGAACAGGTGAAAGTCGCTGGGTGCCAGGTCAGGACTGTTCGGCGGATGATCGAAAATGTCCCATTGAAATTGTTCAAGGAGCCGATGGGTTGTGCCAGCAGTGTGTGGACGAGCGTTGTCATGGATCAACACAAGTCAGCATTTCTCTTCGTTGTTTTGAATGGCTCTCCGCAAACGTCGTACAGTACGAAGATCTTCAAAACCACGTCAATGCTCATTTGAAATCATTGGTGGCAACATTTTTTGAAGCGGGTATTGCAAAGCTTGTGCACAGGTACGTTAAATGTCTCAATCTTTTCGGTGATTATGTGGAAAAGTAACCATAAGTGTACAAAACTTTTAGTAATAAAATAATTGTTTTATATGAGCTTGTCTTTTATTTATAGCCTATTGGAGGTTGAAAAAAAAGGCCTTCGTACATTGAGATCCTCGCATCGAACACGGTGAACTCCATCTCAGTTCTGTATGCTCTCAATAAATCACTCAACTGACAATATTAATGGGAGTCAAATGCCCTATCTTACCAATGTCGAAGTATCTCAGTAACTAGTCAACATAATGAGCTAAAATTTTCAGGGTATATTCAACAACACCTTTACTGTTTACTCATGAAAGATTGAATACTTCTGTTCATTATAATGAAAGGTATGATTTGTTTTTAATAAACCTCTTAAAATGTTTTTGAAAAAACGGTGATTTTTAAAAAACAACTAATTTTTATAATACTATTTTTGTGAAAATAAAGCATATTTATGTGCAAATGTTTGGTAAAAATTTCAACCCTTAGTGTCAATTAGTTTCCAAGATAATGGGACGTTTGTACAGAAAATTTTACTTTTTCAGAAACTGCTTTCAGACAACATTTAAAATCTGATGTGTTACACTTACATGACTTTCTCTAGCTGCTCTATAAACAAACTTCTTACAAAAGAGTATTCTGCTTTCTACACAACGCTAATCGAGATAAACGTTAGCAGAATGTTCTTATTATTTAGTTCCTTATACGTAGAAGGGAACTAAAGGAATGCGCAATGCTAAAGTGGTAGACAAATGTTTTAAAAGCTGTCAACATGCACACTCATGGACCTTTTTCTAAAAATATTTTTTTTTTAATCAGGGGACCCAAAATATGTATCTCCGGTGATATCTTTGTATCGAATATTTGGATGGAATGCAATACCTCCTCTATACACCATGTACATAGTCCGTGTAGAGAGAAAAATGTTTATAAAAATGTCTCTGTGTATTTGCATGTATGTGTCTGTGGGCAGCATAGCTAAAAAAAAAAAAAAAAAAAAAAAACTTTGTAAAATACCAACCTTGATATTTAATTCAAAATCTTCTCGGGCTTCTAGCCAGGTAATAACTTGGCTTGACACCAACGTTTCGAAGAAGTGCATCTTCCTCGTCTTCAGTTCACCCTGAAGACGAGGAAGATGCACTTCTTCGAAACGTTGGTGTCAAGCCAAGTTATTACCTGGCTAGAAGCCCGAGAAGATTTTGAATTAACACGTCGCCAGGAAAGCTATAGTTCTTATCTTGATATTTAAGTTTATTATCTCCTAAGATTTTTAAGAAAATCTCCCCACCAGAACTACACTTTACATGGAACAAATTTCGGAAATTTTGGTTTTCTCAAAAATGGCTCTAATGATCTTATTTAAAATCTCTTATATTTAAGATATTTACACCCCGAATAAAATGTATATCTTGAATTTTCGGGAAATAGCCTATAAAGACCTCTTTATTCTGGATGAATTATTCTGAATTTTGCATAACTGGTAAACCGTAAAAGAAAGACAAACAGTCCACAAAAATGTAGATCTCGTTAAAACACCATAATTTATATCTTGTACATTTTTCTTTCTCTATACGTACTATGTACATAGTGTATAGAGAAGGTATTGTATTGCACCCAAAATTTCGATACAGAGATTTCACCGGAAATATATATTTTGAGACCCCCTCATTAAAGAAAAAAGCTTTTTTAGAAAAATGTCCGTGTGTGTGTGGGGGGGGGGGGGGGGGAGGCAGCATAGCTCAAAATGAAAACACCATTAAAAATGAAACTTGGTATTTAAGTTTGGTATCTTCCAAGGATGCGACACGAAGATTTTCAAGAAAATTCCCCCACCCCAAACTACCCTTTACATGGAAAAGATTATATTTTAAGATATTTGTTTGACAAATAAAATGTATCTCTTGAATTTTCTGGGAATAGCGTGAAGACTACTTTATTCTGGATCAATTTTACGGCTTTTTGCATAACTACTAAACCGTAGGAGATGGATAAAACTTACCACACAAAAAATGTAGAGCAGATTATAACACACAATTTATGTTATATACGTGTTTTTCTTGGAGTTGATCGTTTTTAAGATATTCCTTGTTTTTAGTTTCAGCTTTGAAAAACACTTTTGTCAACTCCTGCCCATACATACAAACAAAGGAACTTCAGTCGCATAGCAACCAGCTTTTGACTATCACTTTAATAACCTATGGTACTCCATTATTTCGCTTCTTCTTACAAGGAAGCAAGCAATAAGAGTATTTCTGCTAATTTGTTCTCGATTAGCATGAAGTAAATAGAAGCATAAGCTTTTTAACAATAATTTGTTGCAGAGATGTAGTAAAAGTCATGTGAATGGAACACGTCAGATTTCCGTTTTCGGGATGATCCTTGTTATTGTTATCAGTTTTAAAATACTTAAACTGTTCTCATGAGGGAACTTTTCAACTCCTGGCCATGTAAAGAAACGGATTTGAATCCCATAGCAACCACATTTTAAAACATTTGATGTCGGTTTTGCCTAGTGTATTCACTTATTTCCCTTCTACTGACAAGGAAGCAAGTAATAAGAACGTTTCTGCTTAAGTTTATCTCGATTATCATAAAGCAGATAGAACAATAAGCTTATTAAGAACAGTGTCTTACAGAGATGTAGAGAAAGCCAGATTTTTCTCAGTACCGAACGCTCCATGGCAGAGCTTCGTATGATATACAAAAAGCGAATAGCGTGGTTCAGAAGGCAGGGCCATTAGGTTACCATAGCAACTTCTAGAAGCTGTTTCAGGAAAAAGCTTGCTCAGATACGGTGAATTACGTCACTTTACGAACTGCCGGTTTTTGTCTCTCAATAGGATGGGACGAATTCCAAACAATAGGCATGCATAATTATTTTCTTCACCATATAGGTTGTCAGTGCGTAAAGTGAAATTTTAACAAGCAAGCGTAACATAATTACTAACGTATTGTAATAAAGCCCTTTTTGAAATACTTGATATATAAGTTAATCATTCTGAACACATATTTGGTAATTTAAGCTAAATTTACAATACATTTATTAATTGCCATGGCAACAAGCACTGTAAGAGTTTGAGAGGTCATTAATACTTACAGTACAATTAGGAAATGACGTAACATGTGCTACTTCAAGTAAAGAATCTATTGCAAAATTCAGTAACAAAAGAGTGTATAAGAAGGCTTTGTCCATTTACTTAAATGTAGCCTTTCATTTGATCACATCGAGAATTAATTTTTACTTTCTCTAGATGTACTACATGTACATAGTGTATAGAGAAGGTATAGCACTCCACCAAAAAATTCGATACCAGATTTCACCGCAAATATGTGTTTTAGGGTCCCCTGTATAAAAAAAAAAGCATTTTCAGAAAAAAGGTCCTTGTGTGTGTGTGTGTCTGTGTGTGTGTGCGTGTGTGTGAACACTATAACTCAAACGAAAAGTCGGTAAAATACCAAAATTGGTATTTAAGTTTACTATCTTCCAGGGATGCGACCCAAAATTTTCAAGAAAATTCCCCCACACCAAACTACCCTTTACATGGAACTTTTTTCAAACATTTTGATTTGCTCAAAAATGGCTCTAACGATTTTGATTAAAATATCGTATATAAAAGATATTTACCTGACAAATAAAATGTATATCTTGAATTTTTTGGGAATAGTCTCTAAATATTACTTTATTCTGGATGAATTTTACATAACTGTTAAACCGTAAGAGATGGACAAAAACTTACTACACAAAAAATTTAGAGTACGTTAAAACAAACAATTTATACCATATACACACATATATTTTGTCATAATATATTTTTTTAGTGAGGTGATCTTTTTTAGATATTCCTTGTGTTTTATTTCAGCTTTAAAACACCTATACTTTTCTCATACAGCAATTTGTCAACTCCTATCCATACAAAGGAACTTCATTCACATAGCAACCAGCTTTTGACTATCACTTTAACCTATGGTACTCCATTATTTCGTTTCTACTTACAAGGAAGCAAGTAATAAGACTATTTCTGCTAATGTTTTCTCAATTAGCTTGAAGTAAATAGAATCGTAAGCTGTTTAACAATAATTTGTTGCAGAGAGGTACATAAAGTCATGTGAATGGAACACATCAGATTTTTCTCATTTATCGTTACTAACATATACCATTGGTATCCAGCACAGAACTAGTAAATGAACCAGTAGAGAATATCATGTGAAGTCACCCCATTACCGAGTTAGTGTAGCCGCTGCTGTCTTCACGTAATAGGCCAGGCCATTGTTGAAGACGAGCGTTTGTATGCTAAACAGTGATGACCTCGAAACGGAGCCTGTTTTGTTATGGCCCGTTTAATCCTATAACTAATTAAACGTATAACGAAGATAGGGCGATGATGGACATCGAAACGACAGCCTGTGGGACAAGATTAAAATGTATATGGGGGAGTGCGGCCCTTTCTGTGGGCACAAGATGACCCAGGGCAGCACAGTCTAGCATTTTTCAGCATCTGAGGCCACCAAAGATGGTTATTTACGATGTAACAGCGTGGCGTTATGGTTTTTGATTCGTGCGGGAATCAAAATGAAACTATACGATCGCGTATCATACAATGCTTTTTTCTGATATTAAAAGAAAAGCAACGAAAGATGAAATGTGTGAGTGCCTGTGTGTATGTGGACAGCATAGCCCAAAGTTCCGTTAAATACCAAACTTGGTATTTAAGTTTGGTATCTTCCAAGGGTGAGACACGAACATTTTCAAGAAAATCCCCCCACCCCAGCTACGTTTTACATGAAATTTGTTCTAGAAAATTGTGATTTTCTTAAAAATGGTTCTAACGATTTTAATTAAAATCTCTTATATTTAAGATATTTACCTGACAAATAAAATGTATATCTTGAATATTCTGGGAATAGCCTCTGAAGACTACTTTATTCTCGATACATTTTACGAAATTTTGCATTGACTGCTAAACCGTAAGAGATGGTCAAGAACTTAGCACACAAAAAATGTAGAACACGTTAAAACACACGATTTATGTTGTATACAGTTGAGCGTTTTTGAGATATTCCTTGTTTTTGGTTTCAGCTTTGGAAAACATACTTTTCTCATACAGGAATTTGTCAACTCCTGTCCATACAAACAAAGGAACTTCAGTCACATAGCAACCAGCTATCACTTTAACCTATGGTATCTCTTATTTCGCTTCTACTTACAAGGAAACAAGTAATAAGATTTTTTCTCGATTAGCATGAAGTAAATGGAAGCATAAGCTTTTTAACAATAATTTGTTACAGAGATGTGGAGAAAGTCATGTGAATGGAACACATCAGATTTTTGTAGCTCTGTGATGTGTTATGAGAAAATGGCAGATTTTGAGAATTATGATATCCTTAGAGCTGCGAAAGAATATTTGTCACTTATTGACGTTGAACATAACATTATATCGTGCACGACTAGTTTTAATTGTTTGTCTGTTGATCAGTGATGTATACACACTAATATCGTGAATTATTTTGGTGAGCGTAAAGTTGGAACAAAATTACTTTACGCTTGCTGCACTTCTTTGCGCGTGGATTCCGTAAAAATCAAGTTTGCGATCTGAAATGAGCTCGTAAGCTACTCAATTAAGCTCGGTCGTAGAGAAAAATACATTTGTAGCCTAAATTAGGTAAAAACTCAAAGCTCTCTGTTGTGGCGATTATGTGCCTGCCTCGCAGAACTTTCGAGATCGATTCTCGGATAAGATATTTTTTCGGGTATTTTCCGCCGTCCTGAGAAGACGACACTAACGTTTTTTCTACTGTATGACGCTAAAAATATTTATAAAATTACGATTTTAGATACATAGTAAATAGTCAAAAATCTGATATGATCCACTCACATGACTTTGTGTACATCTCTAACAAATTATTGTTAATAAGCAAAAATAGTCTTATTATTTGCTTTCTTATAAGTAGAAGGGATATAAGGGAATACACTACGCTAAAGTGATAGTCAAATGTTTTAAAATGTCATTGCTATGCAATTGGAACCCGCTTCTTTGCGTGGCCAGGAGTTGGCAAGTTCCTGTAAAAGTTTTAGTATTTTAAAACTGAAACCAATGACAAAAAATATCTCGAAAACGGTGAACTCCATGCAAAAATAAGTGTACGACATAAATTGTGTTTTTCAGGAGCTCTACATTTTTTTTTTTTTTAATGTATAACTCGTTAAATACACAATTTACGTCATGTGCATTTTATATAGATCTGACGTTTGTCAGAAACTCTTCAACTCCTGGTCACGCAAACAAAAGGACTTCAATTCCATAGTAACCATATTTTAAAACATTTGACTGTCGGTTTAGCCTAGCGTATTCATTATTTCCCTTCTACTTACAAGGAAGCAAGTAATAAGACTATTTCTGCTAATTTTTATCTCGATTAGCATGACGTAAATAGAAGAATGAGCTTATTAACAATAATTTATTAGGAGATGTTCAGAAAGTCATGTGAATGGAAAATACCAGATTTTTTCTTTTTTTCAGGGAACCTAAAACGTGTGTTTCCGATGAAATCTCAGTTAATACATTTTTAGTGGAATACAATACCTTCCTTATATACTATGTACATTATACGTAAGTACTGATATTAATGTATTATAAATATGTAAAATAAATACAAAACATATAACTAATAAATTGCAATATTACTTATTGAAATAATTATATATAAAATAAATAAACGGTAATAGACTAATTATAATTTATTATGTTTTAGTAAAAAGGAAATTTAAAGATAAATACAGTTGGTAATTTTTATGTATTTGTTATTGTTTGGAGCTAGTAATAATATGTATTGGTGATAATAATGTTGTGTGTTTGACCTTTTAGCTTATTATTATATTTTATTAGTATATATATTTCATTTCTTTAAAATTATATTTTATACTTTTATATGTATAGTCTATATTTATAATTATGTTAGTTCAAATTTATCTGTAAATGATGAGGTATGTATAAATGTGAAGTTTAATAAATATTAAAAATCTGATGTTTTCCATTCGCACGACTTTCTCTATATCTCGAGTCTTATTACTTGCTTCCTTTTAAGTAGAAAGGAAATAAGGGAGTACCATAGGTTAAAGTGATAGTCAAAAGCTGGTTGCTGTGTGACTGAAGTTGATTTTTTTGTATGGACAGCAGTTGACAAATTCCTGTATGAGAAAACTATAAGTTTGTTAAAGCTGAAACGAATAACAAGGAATATCTCAAAAATGATCAACTCTACGAAAAAAAAAAATGCATATGATGAAGTGTGTGTTTTAACGTGCTTTATAGTTTTGTCCATTTCTTACGGTTTACAATATATACAAAATTCCGTAAAATCCATCCAGAATAACGTAGTCTTCAGAGGATATTCCCACAAAATTCAAGATATACATTTTATTTGGCAGGAAAATATCTTTAATATACGAAATTTTAATCAAAATCGTTAGAGCAACTTTTGAGAAAACCAATTTTTTTAAATTTTTTCCATGTAAAGGGTAGTTGGGGGGTGGGGGATTTTCGTTTTTGAGCTATGCTGCCCTCAGACTCATACACACACGGATATTTTTCTTCGAATGCTAATTTTAGAATTAGAGGGGCCCAAAACATATATTTCTGGTGAAATCTCGGTATGGAATTTTTGGGTGCAATACAATACCTTCACTATACACTACATAATAGTACTATAGAGAAAGCAAAAATGTGGCTATTTGCCCTGGTTTTAAGTAATTAGGTAGCAGAGTTATTTAACAGATTTTTTTGTACGAACGTGCTAGAAAAAGTAATATAGGGACTTGTATATTAAGATATGGAATACGAGAGTGTGTAAAGCTTTACGTCTCTAGTGTGAAGTTGAGGAAATGGCAGGAGTTCCCGTTAGTCATCTGATCTCACCATGGTGCGAAGTTCACTTATTTATTAAGTAATTAGATGTTAGATAAGTTGAACTGGCTGACTTGCTCATGTCACGACCAGCTTATCTTAGACTCGCATCTCGCTGACCTAAATGTCACTTCTCAGGAAAAACTTGCTAATGAGGCCATATTCTGTTTGGAGGAAGCGCACAGCACAAGCAATGGCATCTTACAACGTATGGCTTTGGACTGCTTGCGGTCCAGAGGTCCCAGGTTCGATTTCCGACCAGGACAGGCAAGTTTTCTTTAACTCGAGACGGTATATCAGACCGACCAAAAAGAAACAGTTAACTAATAATAATTTAGCAATAATTAATGAAAAACTAACATCCAAATTAATATAAATCTGAAATTACTTTCTAAACGCACTATAGAAGGAAAAACGTTTCACTGGAAATACATGTTTTGAGAAACCCTGAAACCTAAAAAGACAACAACACATTTTTAGAAAATGTTCGCGCGTGTGTGTGTGTCGGTGGGTAGCATAGCTCTAAAAAGAAAGGTCTGCTAATACCAAATTTGGTATTTAAGTTCAGTATCTTTCAAGGATGCCACACAAACAATTGCAAGAAAATTCCCCCACCCTTTACATGGAAAATTTTTCGAAAATGTTTATTCTCTCAAAAATGGCTCCAACGATTTTGATTAAAATGCCGTATGTTAAAGATATTTACAGGACAGGTGTATAATGTATATCTTGAATTTTTAGGGGATAGCCTCTGAGGACATCTTTATTCTGGATGAATTTTGCTGGGTTTTGCATAATTAATACAACTTATTACACAATATTAAAACATACAATTTATGTTATATACACTCTTTTTTCGTGGAGTTGGCCGTTTTTAATATATTCCTTGTTATTTGTTTCATTTTAAAAAACTTTTCTCATACGCGAACTTGCCAACTGAAGTGCACAAAAAGAAACGGATTTAAATCCCATAATAACGAGGTTTTAAAACATTTGACGGTCGGTTTGGTCTAGTTAGTTTAGTCAAGTCTACTTACAAGGAAGCAAGTAACTACAGCGTTTCTACTGATGTTTATCTCCATTAGAATCAAGTAGATAAACCAATAAGTTTACTAGCACTAATTTGTTGCAGAGATGTGGAGAAAGTCACATGAATGGAGCACATCAGGTTTTTCTAGCATAGTGAAGTCAAGTGCTAGGAACTGTAATTCCAACTAGATCAGAAACCAAATAATTGTAAGAGTTGAGCAAAACTTAGACAAAGGGAAATAGATTTTAAATTAACCATTGATTCGAAATACTAAATATTTGTATTAATTAATTTTTTACCTACCAATATCAATAAGTTCCCATATATATTGCCGGAGAACGAGAACGCGAACGACAACGAGATATCGACGAAGTTATTCATCCCTGAAATTGCCCAAATTCTGCATCGCCGACAAACTTCAATTCGACGAAGTGTCGCCATACAAAGGTTTTTTTTTTTTTTTTTTTTTTTTTTTTACATCCTTAAACCTGGTTGGTCATATCGGACGTTGAATGAAATTGGTGAATATTATTATTGTTATTATTATTATTATTATTATTATTATTATTGTTTAACCTGATGGAAAGAACATTTCACCTAAACCAGAATCCTTTCCAAGCACGCACATAGTGTCAAAGAACATATGTGAGTGTATTTGAAAATAGTTTCATTAAAACACGTTTTAGGTATTCATGACCATTAAAATTACCGTTTTGCACAAAATGTTTTGTTTTAAATTTTGTTATTTGCCTATTCCATATTTTTTACTTCCTCTACACGTACTATGTACATAATGTGTATATAGAAGGTATTGTATTGCACCCAAAAATTCGATACCGATATTTCACCGGAAATACATGTTTTAGGACTCCCTGAATCCAAGAAAAACCTTCTTTTTTCAGAAAAACGTCCTGGTGTGTGTGCGAGTGTGTGTGTGTGTGTGTGTGTGTGTGTATGTGGACCGCATAGCTCAAGAACGAAAAGCCCGTTAAATACCAAAGTTGGTATTCGAGTTCAGTATGTTTCAAGAAAATGCCACCACCCCTAACTACCCTTTACATGGAACTTTTTTCGGAAACTTTGATTTTCACAAAAATAGCTATAACGATTTTGATTTAAATAGCGTATTTTAAGGATACTTGCCCGGCAAATAAAATGTATATCTTGAAATTTTCTGGGAATAGCCCCTGAAGACTACTTTATTCTGGATGAATTTTACGGAATTTTGCATAACTGCTAAACCGTAAGAGATGAACAAAAACTTACCACACAACAAATCTAGAGCACATTAAAACCCACAATTTATGTTACATGCATTTTTCTCCTGCAGTGAATCGTTTTTGAGATATTCCTTGTTATTGGTTTCAGCTTTAAAAAAGGAACAGACTTTTCTCATACAGGAATTTGTCAGCTCCTATCCATACAAACAAAGGAACTTCAGTCACATAGCAACCAGCTTTTGACTCATTTTAACCTATGGTACTTCCTTATTTCACTTCTATTTACAAGGAATCAAGTAATAAGAATATTTCTGCTAAACTTTCACCCAAAAATTCGATACTGAGATTTGACCGGAAATGCGTATTTTAGGATCTCCTAAATCCAAAAAAGAAGTGTTTTCACAAATAGGCCCGTGTGCCTGTGGCCAGGATAGCTCAAAAAGGAAGTGTTTTCACAAATAGGCCCATGTGCCTGTGGCCAGCATAGCTCAAAAAGGAAGTGTTTTCACAAATAGGCCCATGTGCCTGTGGACAGCATAGCTCAAAAACGAGAAGACGGTTAAATACGAAACATGGTATTTAAGTTTGGAATACTCCAAGGATGCGACACGAAGGTTTTCAACAAAATCCCACCCCTAACTACCCTTTACATGGAACATTTTTCGAAAATTTGGTTTTCTTAAAAATGGCTCTAACGATTTTGGTTAAAATACCACTTATTAAAGCTATTTCCATCACAAATAAAATGCATATCTTGAATTTTCTGGGAACAGCTTCTGAAGACCTGTTTATTCTGGAAGAATGCTGCTGAATTTTTCATAACTAGTAAACCGTAAAAGATAGACAAAGACTTACCACACAAAAAATGTAAATCTTGTTGAAATACACAGTTTATGTCATATACATTTTTTCGTGGAGTTTGCCGTTTTCAAGATAGTCCCTGTTATTAGTTTCAATTGTAAAGTACTTATACTTTTCTTAGACAGGAAGTGCCCGTTTTTCTTTTGTTCTACTTCTGGTCAAGCAAAGAAGCGATTTACAATAACAATCGCATAACGAGAGGTTTCTATCACTTTAGCATAGCACATTCCTTTAGTTCCCTTCTACTGATAAGGAACTAAGTAATAAGAACATTCTGTTAATGTTTATCTCGATTAGCATTGTGTAGAAAGAAGTAAGAAGTTTGTAGAGCAGCTAGAGAATGTCATGTGAGTGTAACACATCAAAACATTTTGTGCAGTATCTCTTGGGTATCTCTTACGGTTTACTATTATGCAAAAGGCACACTGGTCTTCAGTGGCTATTTGCAGAAAATTCAAGATATAGGTTTTATTTATGATAAAAATCTAATCTGTTCTATTCACATGACTTTCTCATGACATGTTCTTTAAACACTTTCCTTACAAAATATGTTTTGTTAGCGTTTAACGCCCGCTTTCACTACTATGCGTGTCATGGGCAGGCGATGGCACATGGGATGAAGATAGAACAGGTGTATATGATAAGTAGGGAAAACCCGCCCCTGCGTCGCTTTGTCCACCTTGCTGGGTGAGGGGAGAGTGCTCTAACCACTCGGCCACGGCGCAGCCTTCCTTATAAAACATTATTCTTTTATCTACTACATACTAATCGAAATAAACATTAGCAGAAAAGATCTTATTACCTGCTTCATTGTAAGTAGAAGGGAAATAAGCCTAAAGTGGTAGTCAAATATTCATGTGATTGAAATAAGTTTTTTCGCATTGATGAATTTCAGTATGAGCGAAGTTTAAGTACGAGGGACATCCAGAAAGTAATCGCATAACTAAACAATAACGAAAGTTATCAAAACAAAACTTTACTTACAAAGTTACACTACCTTACTCTATTTCTCAATGTAATTTCCAATTTCTCAAGATATTAACTGTCATGTGGCATGAATTTTTAATGCTGATGTCATAATTTTCTACCGGCAATTGAATTTTATAGGCAAATAACGCAAGTGTATAATGCAATGAACGAGTCTTCAGTGAGGAAATGGCACATAATTTACGAGTAATCGAGGAAGAACATAACAGTGTGTACGATAAAGACCGGAGTGGAAATTCAATCAATTGTTATGGAGGAGTTGAAAGCAAATGTTGATAAAAGAATTCAGAAAAAAGAAAAGTGTTTTACTTTGAACATCTAACATGACCTTTTGGATGTAAAACATTTCATAACCGATGAAGATTTGAAAGTGACAGTGGATCATAGCTTTAGCGGTGGAAGAGTATAACATCTGTACCTCGTGACAATAAATACTTCGATGATAACAATGTTGAGAAATACAGTAAGGTACTATAACTTTGTAAATAAAGTTTTCTGGTGATAACTTTCGTTATTGTTTATTTATGCCAAAACATTCATTATTTTCTGGATCATCCTCGTAATTCTAAATCTGAAACCTTTAACAGAGAATAAATAAAGCAATTATAATTTGGATGGGTAGAGTCAGACTGAAAAATGCAATGCATAGCCAGGATTTGAACCACGGATCTCTCGATCTCTAGCCGGTTGCTCTGCCACTGAGCTACCATGGCAACATGCCGACATAACATTGAATTTCTCAACTGACTCGCATGTTTCCTGGTAAACCATAAGGTGATCTCAAGTTATTTTGAGATAACAACCCCAATGGCGACTTACAAAGTTGTAAGTACTTTAGACCCAGGTTTCATATTATGGCAAACTATTATGGTCGATTTCTATGGAATAATTGTTTTTTTTTAATTTTTCTTTTACACATAGCCGCGTGAAGGACAGGAGTTGGATGGGTGGACTCAAGACTGCAAAATTCAATGCCTGAGCCGGGATTTGAACCACGGATCTCCCGGCTCTTCAAATCTCGGCTATGTGTAAAAAAAATCTGATGTATTACACTAACATGACTTTCTGTAGCCGTTCCACAAACTTCTTACATAAGGGTATTCTTCTTTCTGCACCTTGTTAATCGAGGTATTCAGCACAATGTTCTTATTACTTAGTTCCTTATAAGTAGGAAAAAAATAAGGGAATACACTAGGCTAAATCGATAGTCAAATGTTTTAAAAGCTGTCGTTATGCGATTGTCATTACAAATCGCTTCTTTTCTTGGCCAGGTGTAGAACAAAAGAAAAACGGACACTCCCGTCTGAGAAAAGTATAAGTACTTCACAACTGAAACTAATAACAATGAATAGCTCGAAAACGGTAAGCTCCACGAAAAAAATGTACATGACGTAAGTTGTGCATTTTAACAAGGCCTACATTTTTTGTATAGTAAGTTTATGTCTATCTCTTGCGGTTTACTAGTTATGACAAATTAAGCAAAATTCATCCAGAATAAACAGGTCTTTAGAAGCTATTCCCAGAAAATTCAACATATACATTTTGTCAGGTAAATATCTTTAATACACGATATTTTAATCAAAATCATTAGAGCCACTTTTAAGAAAATCACAATTTTCGAAAAAAGTTCCATGTAAAGGGTATTTTGGGGTGGGGGATTTTTCTCAAAATCTTCCGTGTTGCATCCCTGAACTTAAATATGAAGTTTAGTATTTTAGCTACTTTTCGTTTTTGAGTTATCCTGTTCACAGACACATGGACCTTTTTCTGAAAATACCTTTTTTGGATACAGGGGACCCTAAAACAGATATTTCCGGTGAAATCTCGGTATCGAATTTTTGGGTGGAATACAATACTTCTCTATCCCTATGTACATTGTACATACGAGGCTAGAGAAAGTAAAAACAGTTATTCCATAGAATTATAATTTGTTAAACTCGAGGAAATACAAACGTTTGATGTGCTTCATACACTATTGTTACAAAACAGTGCTACGAATTACTTGTGCTGTAGGTGGGATGTCCTTGTTGGAGCACGATGACACACACAAATAAATCAGCCGCGTGCTGGGTGGCCTTTTTGTTGCCCACGAGGCTTTCTTTCACACACTCCCAACAATTTGCCATACAGAACGTCCTAAAGCTTCCAGGCAACGGTAATTCTTAGTATCCCATTTTAATATGCGAGATCTTTGACCAATTTCAGCTAGTCTAGAAGACCTAGGCCCACTTTTACGGTTCTAGCATAGCTTCTAAAAAGCTGATTCCATTCACATGACCTTCTCTACATCTCTACAGCAAATTATTGTTAACAATACTATCTTCTATATACTTCATGCTAATCGAGAAAAATTAGCAGAAATAGTATTATTATTTGTTCCTTGTAAGTAGAGGCGAAATAAGGGAGTACCATAGGTTAAAGTGTTAATCAAAAGCTGGTTGCTATGTGACTGAAGTTCCTTTGTTTGCATGGACAGGAGTTTTTCAAAGCTGAACCAAAAACAAGGAATATCTAAAAAACGATCAAACGTAAAAAGTATATAATATAAATTATGTGTTTTAACGTTCTCTACATTTTTTGTGTGGTAAGTTTTTGTCCATCTCTTACGGTTTAGTAGTTATCAAAATTCCGTAAAATTCATCCAGAATAAAGTAGTCTTCAGGGGCTAAGGGGTAGCTTGGAAGAAGGAATTTTTCTCAAAAGCTTCGTGTCACATCCCTGGAAGATACTAAACTTAAATACCAAGTTTGGTATTTTAACGACTTTTCGTTTTTGAGTTGTCGTGTTTACAGACACACGGACACACACACACACACACACACACGGACCTTTTTCTGGAAATGTTTTTTTTGGTTGCATGGGACCGTAAAACTTATATTTCCGGTGAAATCTCGGAGTAGACGTTTTCGGTGGAGTGCAACACCGTCTCTATACACCATGTACATAGTAAGTATAGAGGAAGTAAAAAATATAAGGTTTTTAAAGCTGAAACCAAAAAGAAGTAATATCTCAAAAACAATCAACTCCACAAAAAAAAAAAAAAAAAAAAACTATATAGCATAAATTGTGTGTTAACGTGCTCTACATTTTTGTGTGGTAAGTTTTTGTCCGTCTCTTACGGTTTAGCAGCTATGAAAAAATCCGTAAAATTTATTCAGAGTTAAGTAACCTTCAGAGGTAGTTTGGGGTGGGGCAATTTATCTCAAAATCTTCGTGTCACATACCTGGAAGATAATAAACTTAAATACCAAATTTGGTATTTTACTTTTGAGACTTTTTGTTTTTGAGATATTGTGTTCACAGACACACGCGCGCGCGGACCTTTTCTTAAAATGCTGTTTTTTGATACAGGGGACCCTAAAACATATTTCCAGTGAAATCTCTATATCGAATTTTTGGGTGCAATACAATACCTTGTCTATACACTATGTACATGGTACGTGTAGAGAAAGTAAAAATCCTATGTCTTAATTTCACATAAATTTCCCCATCTGATCCGCAAACAATTCTTATTTTTTTATCTACATCATGCTATTCGAGATAGGCATAAACAAAATTGTCTTATTACTTCTTTGTAAGTAGAAGAGAAATAAATAAACACACTAGGCTAACGCAATATCCGCTTGCTATATGAAACAATTGAAATTCGGTTCGCTGTACACGTTCCCGTTGCGCCAGTTTATGTCATATACACTTTTTGTTGTAGAGCTATTTAAACTTTTCCCAAATGGGAGACATCTTTCTTTTCGTCAGTCACTTGTTTACTCCTAACAAGGAAACAGAACCAAATTTCATGTCCTTATTTCCCTTCTACTTACAAGAAACTAAGTAATAAGACCGTTTGTGTTATGGTTATCTCGATTTGCATGAAGTAGACAAAAGAAAAATATTTTGTTAGAATAATTTGTATATGGAATAGCTAGAGAAAGTTGTGTGAGTGGAACACATCAGACTTTTTTATTTATATAATAGAATCTTTGGATTAAATTATACGATGGCCATCCAGAAAGTAACGAACGATTTCACTAACAATAACGAAAGTTATCAACACAAAACTTTATTTCCAAAGTTACACAACCTTACTCTAGTTCTCAACGTAATTGTCATTACTATCAAGGTATTTATTGTCACGTGGTACCGGTTTTTCAATGCAAATGTTATACTTTTTAACCGCCAAAGAAGTTATTCGTTTTTATGAATGCATAAAATGTTCGGCCAGTCGAATTTTATAGCAAATTACACAAGAGTATTATGATAATGCAATGAACGAGTCTTCAGTGAGGAAATGGCACATAATTTACGAGTAATCAAGGAAGAACATAACAGTGTGTACGATAAAGACCGGAGAGGAAGTTCGTCCATCGTTATGGAGAAGTTGAAAGCAAATGTTGATAAAAGAATTCAGAAAAACTGGTGTTTTATTTGGTCACCGTACATGACATTTTGGATGGATAAGATTTGCCAGCCATGAAGACCTCAAGTGATAGTGACATCTTGGCTCAGATGTTTAGCAATGGAAGAGTATAACATCTGTACCACGTCACAATAAATACCTTGATAGCAATGACGATTACGTTGAGAAATAGAGTAAGGTAAATAAAGTTTTGTGATGATAACTTTCGTTATTATTTAGTTATGCCAAAGTGTCTGTCACTTTCTGGATGAACCTCATGTCCATCATCGAGACCAATAAGAAACATTTTTGCTAACACTTTTAATTTCTCTACACGTACTATGTACTTAGTGTATGGAAAAGCTATTGCATTGTTCACCGCAAATACATGTTTTGGGTCCCCCTAAATCCAAAACAATCATTTTTGTAAAAAGGTCCCTGTGTGTGTGTGTGTGTGTGTGTGTGTGTGTGTGTGTGTGTGTGTGTGTGTGTGTGTGTGAGCAGAATACCTCAAAAACCAAACGTCCGTTAAATACCAATCTTGATATTTACGTTCAGTATCTTCCAAGGATTTTCAAAAAAATCTCCCCACCCCAAACTACTCTCCACATGGAAACATTTACGAAAATGTTTATGTTCTCAAAACTGGCTCTAACGAATCTGATTAAAATCTCTTATATTTAAGATATTTACATGACAAATAAAATGTATATTCAATTTTGTGGGAATATCCTGTGATGCATTTTGTATAACAGCAAAAGATAGTCATAAACAACAAATGTACGTACATGTTCTTAAAACACACATATACGTTTTCTGTGAACTCCTGGCCGTGTAAAGGGAATGAGTATTAATCCCATAGCAACCGGCTTTTAAAATATCTGAGTATCGGTATAGTCTAGTGTATTCCCTTATTTCTCTTCTACTTGCAAGGATACAAGTAATAAGAGCAGCTATGCTAACATTTTTGTAGATCAGCATGAAGTAAATAGAAGAATAAGCGTTTGTAAGAGTAGTTTGTTGCAGAATAGATAGTAAAATAAGAGTTTTACTTTCTCTACATGTACTATGTACACAGTGCATAGAGAAGGCATTGTAATGTACTCAAAAAGTACATGCCGAGATTAGACCAGAAATACATGTTTAAGGTCCCCCTCAATCCAAAAAAAAGTACTTCTGGAAAAAAGATCCGTGCGTGCGTGTGGACAGCAAACTCAAAAACGAAAACACCGTTAAATACCAAACTTGGTATTTAAGTTTGGTATCTTGTAAGGATGCGACACGAAGATTTTCAACAAAATCCCTACAATCCCCAACTACCTTTTACATGGATTTTTTTTTTTTTTTTTTTTTTTTACAAAATTTGAATTTTCTCAAAAATGGCTCTAACGATTTTGATTAAAATATCGTGTATTAAAAATATTTAAGTGATAATTAAAATGTATATCTTGAATATTCTGGGAATAGCCTCTGAAGAGTACTTATTCTGGATGAATTTTACGGAATTTTGCATAACTTATACCGTAAGAAATAGACAAAACCTTATCACACAAAAAATGTAGAACACATTAAAACATACAATTTATGTAACATATATATTTTTTTTTCGTGGAGTTGATCCTTTTTTTTTCTTTTTTCGATATTCCTTGTTTTTTGTTTCAGATTTCAAACACATGTTTTTCTGATACAGGAATTTATCAACTCGTGTCCATACAACGGAACTTCAGTCACATAGCAACCAGCTTTTGACTATCACTTTAACCTATGATACTCCCTTAATCGCTTCTACTTACAAGGAAGCAAGTAATAAGACTATTTCTGCTAATTTTTTCTCGATTAGTATGAAGTAAATAGATGTTTTTCATGTTGTACTCATGTTTTTGCAGAGATGTAGTGAAAGTCATGTGAATGGAACACATATTTTTATAATGGAATCTGTTATTTTACACTTGGAATAAGACAGAGACAGAGAATATGGTGGGAAGTGGACATCGTGGGTGGCCGAATACCTAACACCTGGACTCCACTCCCGGATGCAATCTCTGGTATGTGCACATTTTATCATCTGCCAGTTCCGAGTCCCATTCGACTCTTAGCAAGCATGGCCTACGTAAAAACACCAGTATAAAAATCTGATGCGTTCCGTTCACATGACTTTCTCTATATCTCTGCAACAAATTACACTTAAAAAGCTTATACTCCTATTTACTTCATGCTAATCAGAAAAAATTTGCAGAAATAGTCTTATTACTTGCTTCCTTGTAAGTAGAAGCGAAACAAGGGAGTACCATAGGTTAAAGTGATAGTCAAAAGCTGGCTGCTACGTCACTGAAGTGCCTTTGTTTGTATGGACAGCAGTTAACAATTTCCTGTATCAGAAAAGTATGCGTTTTTCATAGCAGAAACCAAAAATAAGGAATGTCACAAAAACGACGAACTTCACGAAAAAAATGTATATAACATAAAGTGTGTTTTAAAATGCTCTACATTTTTTGTGTAGTAAGTTTTTGTACACCTCTTACGGTTTAGCAGTCATTCAAAATTTAGTAAAATTCATCCAGAATAAACTACTCTTCAGAGGCTATTCCCAGAAAATTTAAGATATACATTTTATTTGTCAGGTAAATATGTTTAATATCCGAAATTTTAATCAAAATCGTTAGAGCCATTTTTGAGGAAATAAAAATGTTAGAAAAAAGGTCCATGTAAAGGGTAGTTGGGGGTGGGGGGATTTTTCTCAAAATCTTCGTGTCGCATCCCTGGAAGATACTAAACTTAAATACCAAGTTTGGTATTTTACCGACCTTTCGTTTTTGAGTTATTGTGTTCACAGACACACACACACACACACACACACACACACACGGACCTTTTTGTGAAAATGTTTTTTTGGATATTGGGGACCCTAAAACATATATTTCCGGTGAAATCTCGGTATCGCATTTTTCGGTGAAGTGCAATACCTTCTCTATACACTATGTATATAGCAGGTGTAGAGAAATTAAAAATGTGAGAGGAAAGTTGTGATAGTGAAAATGTGTAGTGTGCACTTCTTATAATTATTATTTTCTTCTTCTTCTACTTCTTTTTCTTCATCATAAAATAGTTTTCTTCATTATAAGTTCGGTACATGATTCCAACAGTTTTCAAAGTTATATATATACTCGACATCTATGGCCGTCTCGCGGTGACAGCGCGAGTGCCTACCTAGGTTCGATTTGCGGTACCAGCGTGGGTATATTTCCCCGCTGGGAGACGTGAACTGGGGTTTACTCAGCCTCGTGAGGTCCCTGGGGGGCCAATTGAGGAACTACTTGATGGAGAAGTAGCGGCTCCAGGTCGTGAAGACCGCATTAATCGGCCGGGGGGGTTGAGGCGCTGGCCACGTCCCACCCTCCAATACTGCACCCCAGGATGTCATGGAGCGAGAAGGGGGACGCAGCGGCCGGGCGGTAGGCCAAGGTTTCTTGTAGGCTGTCGTGCCATGGAGCTATACTTGACAATTAGGTAAAAGGCGAAGACTTTTTAAATTCACTGACATGTATATATAGGCAAGATTTGCACTCCTACAAAAACTTCGATATCGAGATTTATGTATGATTCGAGAAATATATATTGAAGGCACTTGAATTAAAAAAAAAAAAACTTGTGTGTTTCGTCCTAATGACTTTCTCTACAACCTTTATCGACATCCTGCTAATCGAGATAAGCACAGGTAAATCCTAAGAAATAGATAAAGTTTACCACACAAAAGATTTTGTTTTTGTCAAAATAACACAATTTATGGCATATTCATTTTTGCTAACTCTATACATACTATGTATATATACAGGAAGTTAATGAACTGCACCGAAATATTTTCACAGAATATGTAGATTACTTAAATAAGCAATTTGAGATAGGAGACTTGTGGCCTGTTTATTGAAATGTCGAAGTAACGTCTATAAGTTTCTGAAGTGCCAGTGCGCCACTGACTAATTTATCAACCATTCGAGAACATAACACGAAAAACGAAGGGACATATTACAGCGTACCTCTCTAGCGTAGTGGTTATGATACTGGCTTTCAAGTGAAAGATAGTTTCCGAGTTCGGGTCTCGTTCACGTATCGCGGCACTTCGTCTGGAATGAAAAAAACATTTACTCTATGACAGGAATCGAACTCATGACCTTTGCGATAGCAGCTTCCCGCGTTACACATTAAGCCTCCAGAGTAGGCTACATAACTCAAGAGCGTAGTTAATCAATGCTCAGTGTCGCACTGTCAAGTGATTAGTTCGAGATTTTACAGCATTTTTGCGACATTAAAATTTGAGAACGCTAGTAACAAGCTGCTAAAAATTGATATTTCAATATTCGGGGGGCAGCAGTTTTAAAGACATTCTAAGCCATTTCTTCAACCTGCTTTGCTTTAACACCGACTTATAATCACCTGATACCCACATGTTTAACGCTATGTAGTTGTGTTATGTTTATCCGGGGACCATGCATCGCCGATCTCAAATTACTTATATCAGTCACGTGCACAATCTCGCAAATTATTTCGGTGTAGTTCATTTACTCCCTGTATATAAGGTATTATATTCCACCCAAAATTCCGTTACCGAGATTTCACCGGAAATACGTTTTGAGATCCCCTGAATCCAAAAAATAAATTTTTAAAAAAGGACCGCGCGGGCGCTTTCGCGTTTGTATGTGTGTGCGTGTGGACAGCATAGCTCAAAAACTAAAATACAGTTTAATACCAAACTTCGTACTTAAATATATTATATTTCAAGAATGCGATACGATGATTTTCAAGGTAATTTCTCCACTCTAAACTATTTTTTACATGGCAAAATTTTGAAATGTTTGTTTTTCTCAAAATGTTTTCTCTAGCAATTTTATTTAAATGCCGTATATTATAAATGTTTACATCCGTATATCTTGAATTTTCTGGGAATAGACTTCCGGACTCTGTGGAGCATATGGAATAATTCTGGCTAAAGAAAAATTCCCCGCCCCTGCCGAGAATCGAACCCGGGGCCCCCGGATGAGAAGTCAGATCGCTGACCACTCGACCACGGAGGCAGTCAAAAGACCAGTTTATTCTGAATGACTATTCCCGAATATTGCATAACTAGTAAACCGTAAGAAATGGACAAGATCGTACTGCACAAAAAATCTGATGTGTTCCATTCACATTACTTTCTCTACATCTCTGAAACAAATTGTTAAAAAGCTTATGCTAATCGAGAAACAAAAATAGCAGAAATAGTCTTATTAATTGCTTCCATGGAAGTAGAAGGGAAATAAGAGAGTACCATAGGTTAAAGTGATAGTCAAAAGCTGGTTGCTATGTGACTGAAGTTCCTTTGTTTGTATGGACAGGAGTTGACAAATTCCCCTATGAGAAAAGTAAGTTTTTAAATCTGAAACCAATAACAGGGGAATATCTAAAACGATCCACTGCACGAAAAAAATGTACATAGCATAGATTGTGTGTATTAACGAGTTCTAAATTGTTTGTGAATTAAATTTTAGTCTACCTCTTACGGTTAAGCAGTTATTCAAAATTCCATAAAATGCATCCAGAATAAAGTAGTCTTCAGAGGCTATTCCCAGAAAATTTAAGATATGCATTTTATTTGCCAGGTAGATATCTTTAATATACGATGTTTTAATAAAAATCGTTAAAGCTTTTTTTGAGAAAATCAAAATTTTCGAATTTTTTTCCCATATAAAGGGTAATTTGGGATGGGGGCATTTTCTTTAAAATCTTCGTATCTCATCCTTGGAAGATACTGAACATAAATACCAAGTTTGGTATTTAACGGACTTTTCGTTTTTAGCTACGTCATCCACAGACACACACATGGACATTTTTCTAAAAATGCTTTTTTGGGATTCAGGGGATGTCGAAACATATATTTCCGGTGAAATCTCGGTATCGAATTTTTGGGTGCAATACAATACTTTTCTATATACTATGTACATGTATGTGTAGAGAAGGCATAAACACACTATTTATGCCATACAGATTCTTGTTGTAGAGTTGACATTTTCATAGATATTCCTTGTTATTAGTTTCAAGTTAAACTACGTAACTTTACTCAACGGTGTTACCTTTCCTTATATCTCTCTTTTGTTTAATGCTGGCCTTGCAAAGCGAATCGAACTCAATCTGTCACATAGCGACCAGCTTTTAAAGGATATGACTAACGATTTAACCACATTTCCTTTCTGCTTACAAGGAATAATGAATAAGACCATTTCTAATGCTTATCTCGATTAGCATGAAGTACATAAAAGAATAAACTTTTGTAAGAGTAGTTTTTGTTTGCAGAACGGACCGAGAAAGTTATATGAATGGAATTTAGATTTTTTTTAATTTATAGTGAACTTGAGCATTTCCGAGATATTCTGCGTTACTGGTTTCAAGTTTTTCATACCTACTACATTTTTCAAATGGTAGGTTGTTATTCGCTTTTATTTCTGCTTGCCAAGCATAGAGCAGCTCTTCGCTGATTTTACTATTAATTAAGCGTTGTAGATACACGAAAATATGTAATAAAGGAATTTCTAGAAATGTTTATCGCAATTACAAATGTAGTAGAAGAATGAGCTTTTTATACCACTTTATACCACTTAAAGAAACATTAAAATCCTTATACACAAATAGCTTACAACATTAATTTATACTTTTGCTACATACTTTAGTTGCTGTTTATTCATTTTCTGCTCTCCTTAAAACTTATTAGCAGTCCAAGCTGATTAACAGTGCCAACTTACCTGCAATGAAAGAAAATTCACAATTATTCTTAAACTCCAGATAAAAATAATTAAAAACCTATCAGCACAAACAAATTAGTTTCGTAATGCAAAAATACAGAGTGCTTTATATAGAACTGACACATTTCATTCTTTAATTATTCCGTTGGAAATTCAATGACACAATTTTACGTAGCTTCAAATTAAACAGAATGTTCTAGAGTTTCGATTCCTTGTCACTAGATGCGCAGATGTTTGGTTTATTCCTGGAGTTTCGATTCCTTGTCACTAGATGCGCAGATGTTTATGTTTTATTCCTGGAGTTTCGATTCCTTGTCACTAGATGCGCAGATGTTTATATTTTATTCCTAGTCGCATTGTTGCAGCTGTTTCGACATTTTGTTCTTGTAGTCAAGGTGAAAATGTAGTACACATTAAATCAACGACTCTTCCTTGTGAAGCAATACTGGATTACAGCTACCAGAGAGAATTTGGTGTTTGCAATCCCCCCAAAAGAAACACAATACTGGGACTGGTCAACAACTGGATCTCTGGTGAGGCAAGCATCGTTCATCTAGACTTCCCACGGTTGTTGTTGAGCAGTCAACAACTCAATGTGTCAGAGAGCTGCAGGCCTAAAGCTATATAGGGTTACGGTTGTTCATCAGCTACAGGAACCAGATAAGGATAAAAGATTGAATTATTGTCGTTGGTTTCAGACGTTCAGTATGCAAAATCCTGCCATATTGTCCATCACATGGTTCACAGATGAAGCATGGTTCCATTTATCCGGTTATGTGAACTCACGCCTTTGGGCCATCGAAAGTTCACATGTCACTCATGAAGCACCTATACACCCGGTTAAAATTGATGCGCAATATCCGCACAGAGAATAGTGGGGCCAATTTTGTTTAACCAGACTGCGAACACTGCAGAGTACCGACTGATTTACATTGAGTTTGTTGAGCAACTGGACGATGTAGAGCTGAGTCAGGGATATTTTCAGCAAGATGGCACTACATGCCATGCATCAAATGAATTCATGAACATAATTGCAAGTTTCTTTGACGACCGGATAATTTCCAGGAACCTGTGGCCACCGAGATCTCCGGAATTCTTTCTATGGGGTTACTTAAAAGACGCCACACGTCCCCAGACATTGGACAATCTGAAGCACAAAGGAGATTCAAGCTATTGGCAACAAAGTCCTCCAACGAGTGGCCATTAACATGGAACGACGTGTTCAGTTGTGCCTTATGCAAGATGGAGGGCATTTTCAATATTTGCTACACAGGTAAATAATCTCCCAAAATTCCTCTACAATTTAGGTATAATAGTCTAGCGTAACACGTTTTGAAACAATTAAAGAAAGAAATGTGTCAGCTCTATATAAATCATCCTGTATAATAATATCTTAAATCACAATAAGGTTAATCATCTGATTTATCTGTTAAAGATATTTGGTTTGTAATTTCTCGAATTTCTATCAATTTAATCCACATTCTAAAGACATGAAAAAGATCTGTTGTCGTTTATTCATTTAACTTTCTTTACCTGCCCTGCAAATAAACTTCTTAGAAAAGAGTTTTGTTTTATCTACTTCTTGCTAATCGAGCTAAGAATTAACAGAAATGTTTTTATTATTTGCTTTTTTGTAAGTAGAAGGGAAATAGGGGACTACATTAGGCTAAAGCGAGAGTCAAATGTTTTAAAAGCTATGTGGTTGTCATTTAAATTTGCTTCTTTACATGGCCAGGAGTAAAAGAAAAGAAACACGGAAGACTTCCTGTCTGAGAGAAGTAAAATTGAAACCAATAATACAGTATACCTCAAAAACGGTTGGCTCTACAAAAAAAAAGGTATAGAACATTTTTTGTGTAGTACATTTTACCAGTCATACAGAAGTCATTCAGAATTAAAAGGTCTTCAAGGACTATTCCCAGAATATACGCATTTTATTTGCAATGTAACTAACTTTAATATATCCCATTTTACTTTCTCAAGCCCCATACCTATGTTCAACAAAACAGTTCATAGAGAATGTATTGTATTCCACCAAAAAATTCAATGTCGATAATTCAACCGAAATATATGTTTCAAGACCCTGTGTCCTGAAAACAACATTTTTAGAAAGTGATTGTGTCTGTGTCTGTAGACAGCAAAGTTCAAAAACGAAAAGGTTGTTATAAACTTGGTATTTAACATTAGTGTTTTCCAGGATGCGAAACGAAGTTTTTGGAGAAAATCCCCCCCCCCCCACCACAAACTACCCTTCACATGCCAAAATTGTTGAAAATTTTGTTTTTCTCAAAAAATGTTGATTAAAAACCGTGTATTAAAGCATTTTGAGAAAAATATTTTCAAAAAACGTACAATGTAAACGGTAGCTTGAGGTGGGGGTATTTTTTTCAAAATGTTCCTGTGGTATCTTTGAAAAACACTATACATAAATAGCAAGTCTGGTATTTAATGGCCCTTTCGTCTTTGAGCTATGCTTCGACACACACACGGACCTTTAGCTAAAAATCTGATGTGTTCCATTCACATGACTTTCTCTTCAATTGCTTTAATAAATTATTGTTAAAAAGCTTATGCTTCTATTTACTTCATGCTAATCTAGAAAAATAGCACAAATAGTCTTATTACTTGCTTCCTTGTAAGTAGAAGGGAAATAAAGTATCATAGGTAAAAGTGATACTCAAAAGCTGGTTGTTATGTTACTGAAGTTCCTTTGTTTGTGTGGACAAGAGTTGACAAATTCCTGTATGAGAAAAGTATAAGTTTTTCAAAGCTGTATCCAAAAACAAGGAATATCTCAAAAACGATCGACTCCACCAAAAAATATATGTTACATAAATTGTGTGTTTTAGCGTGCTCTACATTTTTTGTGTGGTAAGTTTTTGTCCATCTCTTACGATTTAGCAGTTATGCAAATTTCCGTAAAACTCATCCAGAATAAAGTGGTCTTCAAAGGCTATTCCCAAAAAATTCAAGATATACATTTTATTTGTCAGGTAAATATTTTCAATATACAATATTTTACTCAAAATCGTTAGAGCCATTTTTAAGAAAACCAAAATGTATGTAAAAAGTTCCATATAAAGGTAGTTGTTGTTGTTAGGGGGATTTTCTTGTAAATCTTCGTGTCGCATGCTTGAAAGATACCAAACTTAAATACCAAGTTTGGTATTCAACGGTATTTTCGTTTTTGAGCTATGCTCCACAGAAACACACACACGCGCGCGGACCTTTTTCTAAAAATGCTTTTTCTTGGATTCAGGGGGACCCAAATCCCGGTATAGAATTTTTGGGTGCAATACAATACTTTCAGTATCCACTATAAATATTGTATATACATGTAGAGAGAGTAAAAATGAAGGTTGGTGGATATATATTGCACATAGTATGTACAACGAAAACAAAAGCCAGTGGTTTTGCATATTATCAATATTCGAAAACAGATAACGCGCTTGCCCACAAATGGAATTACGGGAGGTTATGCAAAGGGATTATTCCGGGCACGAACAAGTATATCTGTATCATTTCCTCGGCACTGAATCACGTGCAAATTAATTCTGCTCTCAAAGCGCCGCGCGCGCTACTAATCTGCCAAATGAAAACAACAATCATCAACAGCGTCAAACAAAATGTTAACTGAAAAAAAAATCTCATTACATTCTCTACCTATTGTGTGATGCACATCCTGCTAATCAAAATAAACATTACGAAATTGTCTCATTTCCTTGTAAGTAGAAGGAACTTGGGAATACACTAGGCTAAAACGATAGTCAACTCTTTTCAAAACTCGTCGGTCAACAAATAAAAATGAATGTAGATTCTTTATTAATGTTTTACTTTCTCTATAAGTGCAATACAATACAATACCTTCTCTATACACTATGTACATAGTGTACATAGTACATAGTGTATAGAGAAGGTATTGTATTGCACCCAAAAATTCCATACCGAGATTTCACCGGAAATACATGTTTTGAGACCCCTTAATAAAAAAGCATTTTTAGAAAAATGTCTGTGTGTCTCTGTGGCAGCACAGTTCAAAAAAGAAGACCATTAAATACCAAACTTGGTATTTAAGTTTGGACGAAGATTTTCAAGAAAATCCCTCCCATCCCAAACTACCCTTTACATGGAAACAATTTTGAAAATTTTTATTTTCTTAAAAATGGCTAACGATTTTGATTAAAGTCTCTAATATTTAAGATATTTACTTGCTAAATAAAATGTATATCTTGAATTTTCTAACAATAGCCTCAAAGTACCTCTTTATTCTAGATGATTTTTATTGAATTTTGCATAACTGGTAAACAGCAAGAGATAGACAAAAATGTAGATCACGATAAAAGACACAATTTGTGTCATATACATTTTTTTTCGTGGATTTTATCGTTTTTGAAATACTCTTTTATTGGTTTCAGCTATAAGAAACATACTTTTCTCATACAGAAATTGGTCAAACCTGTTCACACAAACAAAGGAACTTCGGTCACTTAGCAACCAGCCTTTGACTATCACTTTAACCTATGGTACTCTCTTATTTCACTTCTACTTACAAGGAAGCAAGTAATATGACTATTTGTGCTATTTTTTTCTCGATTAGCATGAAGTAAAGAGAAGCATAAGTTTTTTAACAACAATTTGTTGCAGAGAGGTAGAGAAAGTCATGTGAATTGAACACATCAGATATTTTTCAATTAAACATTTAAATTCTTCATGGAGTTTATTCGAACCGTTTATTAATTGATGAAAGTAATAATCCCATATTAACACTTAAAACCAGTGGACATCAACGATAATGTTTCCACGGCCAGGAGTAAAACAAAAGAAATGTGAAATGGATGACGGCTTTTAATTGGGAAATGTTTAAGTACTTGAGGCGTTCAAAAATTATTGGCTCTACAATTTTTACTTTCTCTATTTTATTATGGTGAGAACTGAAGAACATCACTCGAGTAACGATAACGTAGCATCCGAGAACTTGTAAACGAAAACAAACTTACGAGGGTCGGCTGATAAGTCCCGGGCCTCACACAGATATGGCCCCACTAGCCAGTTAGACGGTAGCATCGTATACATTAACTCTAGACTAGCTTGTATCCATAGTTACAGGTCAATAGCTTGTTTAGTTTTCGAATGACAGCATTTTAAACAAAACAACTTTAGAGTTTTCACGAAAATGGAGGATTTGGAAAAACGAGCAGTGATTAAATACTTCCATTTGAAAGGCTTAACGCCTAAAGAAATCAAGCAGGAAATGTATAGTACATTGAAAGACTCTGCCCCTTCATATTCAATGATTAAAAGGTGGGTTGCACAGTTTAAAATGGGACGTACGAGCACTAGTGATGAGCCTCGCTCTGGACGCCCTGTACAAGTGACAACTCCAGAGATCATTGAAAAAATGCGTCGTTTAGTACTGGAAGAGTGCAGATTAAAGTTGTTTGACATAGCAGAGGCTGTAAACATATCAAAACAACGTTCAGGTAATATTTTAAGTAATGTTTTGGGCTTTCACAAGGTCTGTGCAAGATGGCTGCCATGTTTGTTGACACCTGATCAAAAGTTGCAAAGAAAAACTGTTTCTGTGAAGAATGTGGAGCTCTACCGAAAATCCCAGTGGATTTTTGAGACGGCTTATTACCATGTATGAAACTTGGATGCACCACAACACTCCAGAAAGTAAATCACAGTCAAAACAGTGGATTTGAAGTAACTCCAAAAAAGGCAAAGTCAATTTTGTCAGCTAGCACGGTTATGGCCAGCTTTTTCTGGGATGCACAGGGAATTATTTTTATTGATTACTTGGAAAAGGACAAAAATATCACTGGAGACTACTACGCAAGCTTACTGCAACGTTTGAGTGATTAGGTGAAAAGAAAAAGGCCTCATTTAGCAAATATATATATTGTTTCATCACGACAACGCTCCGGCCCATCGTTCAGTCATTGCAATGGGAAAAATGTGCAAATTAAAGTTGGAATTGCTTGAACATCCACCCTTTTCAACAGATCTAGCATCCAGTGACTACTATCTGTTTCCAAACCTCAAAAACATTTCTTGGAGGATAAAGATTTCACAGCAACGAGGAGGTCATTGATGCGGTAAACAGCTATTTTCAGGACCTTGATAAATCGCACTACAGAGTTGGTTTAATTAAATTAGAACACCGATATGACAAATGTATTAGCCTTTCTGGAGATTTGGTTGAAAAATAAAGAAAATGCTGTTTTCATTGAGAGGCCCGGGACTTACCAGCCGACCCTAGTATTTCGATTAGCGAAAACCTGATAGTTGTACTCGAATGAAAGTTTCGATTCTATTCATCTCTACAATTTATTGCGGCCTACGTGTAGGAAGCAGAAACAGCATCTGGTGGCAACAGGCAGTACTATAGTCTAGCTTTACGCATACAGCGACGCACATTTCAAACTGCTAAACAGGGGGAGTGTCAATCATTATTGAACGAAATTTTTAAAACTGAGACCAAGAACAGGGAATATCTCGGAAATGGTTAGCTCTAAAACAAATTGTATATAGCATAAATTATACATTTTATTATTAAGTACGCAAGTATATTTAATATACAGCATTTTAAGTCAAACCGTTACTTTGTTTTGTTATAAAATTAAAAATTTCGGTGTTGGAGGAATGATGTTTCTGAAAATGTTCGCATCGCATCCTTGGCAGATACTAAACTTAACCGACTTCTGCTCTCCACACACACACACACACACACACACACACACACACCGGTAACATCTCGATATGAATTTTTGGCAGGAATGCAATATCTCGTGCACCTATGTACACATACGTGATAGAGAAAGTAAAAAATCGTATTACTTTCTCTACTTCGAACACAGCATAAAGGTAGGGAAAGTGCAGTATTCCTGCCAAAAAAATAGATTTCGAGATTTTACTGAAAATATACGTTTAATGGTCAATTAAATCCAAAAATAAAATGGTATTTAAAAAAAAAATACGTGTGTATGTGTGTATCTGTGTTTGTGTATTTCTTTGTAACCGTCACTGGTTAACTAGCGACTTTGTAACCGACACTGGGTAACTAGCGACTTTGTAATCGACACTGGGTAACTAGCGACTTTGTAACCGACACTGGGTAAAAAGCTACTTTGTAACCGTCACTGGTTAACTAGCGACTTTGTAACCGACACTGGGTAACTAGCAACTTTGTAACCGACACTGGGTAACTAGCGACTTTGTAACCGTCACTGGGTAACTAGCGACTTTGTAACCGACACTGGGTAACTAGCGACTTTGTAACCGACACTGAGTAAAAAGCTACTTTGTAACCGACACTGGGTAACTAGCGACTTTGTAACCGACACTGTGTAACTAGCGACTTTGTAACCGACACTGTGTAACTAGCGACTTTGTAACCGACACTGGGTAACAAGCGACTTTGTAACCGACACTGGGTAACTAGCGACTTTGTAACCGACACTGGGTAAAAAGCGACTTTGTAACCGTCACTGGGTAAAAAGCGACTTTGTAACTGTTACTCGGTAACAAGCGACTTTGTAGCCGTTACTCGGTACAAGCTACTTTGTAACCGTCACTGGGTAACAAGCGACTTTGTAACCGTTACTGGGTAATTTTTTACTTTATAACCGTCACTGGGTAACTAGCGAATTTGTAACTGTCAGTAGGTAACTAGCGACTTTGTAACCGCCACTGTGTAACTAGCGACTTTGTAACCTACACTGGGTAACTAGCGACTTTGTAACCGACACTGGGTAAAAAGTGACTTTGTAACCGTCACTGGGTAAAAAGGGACTTTGTAACCTTTACTGGGTAACAAGCTACTTTGTAACCGTCACTGGGTAACAAGCGACTTTGTAACAGCCACTGGGTAACAAGCTACTTTGTAACCGTCACTGGGTAACAAGCGACTTTGTAACCGTTACTGGGTAATTTTTTACTTTATAGCTGTCACTGGGTAACTAGCGACTTTGTAACTGTCATAGGTAACTAGCGACTTTGTAACCGCCACTGGGTAATTAGCGGCTTAGAAACCGTTGCTGCATAAGTAGTGACTTTCTAAACGTCGCTGGCTAACTAGTCACTTCCTAACAGTCACTGGATAGTTTGCTACTTGTAACCGTTACTGGGTAGCTTGTCACTTGTAACCGTTACTGGATAGTTTGTTACTTGTAACCGTTACTGGGTAGCTTGTCACTTGTAACCGTCACTGGGTAGTTTGTTACTTCGATACAGTTACTGGAAAATTAAATATATCATAACCGTAATTGGAAAACTAGTTACTTTGTAACAGTTATCAGTAACGAGATACGTTTAACCGTTACTGGGCAACCAGTTACTTTTAACAATTATTTGTTGCTGTTATAAACGCTACTGGATAACTTCTTATTTCGTATTCGTTGCTAGGTAACTAGTTACTTTGAAACTGTTACTGGATAACTAGTTATCTTATACTCGTTACCTTAGCAAGGACCGAATCTGCCCCTCTTTAAGCATATACCTGACGTAAGGAAAGCTGTTAGATAAGAAATAATCAAAGAGAAGGGTTTGCAAGGCTATGCAGCACGTGACAACACCCCTCTCTGTGTAGAGCACCTGAGATGGAAATTATAATTTTCTAGAGCACGCTTTTCATTCTCCGCAAGTTTATTCATGCGCCTTCACGAATTCCTCTTCACTTTGAGCATCCTCGTGCAACATTCCGTTGCGTCAGTTTCGTTATAACCCGCTTCAAATCTAATTCCTAACAAAACTTCTTCCTTAAGATGAGCACAAAATGTTTTACTCCTCTGAAACGTTCACAACTTTTCAGTATCTGTATTTTTACAAGACGCCACATATACACACAACATAAATTGTGTGTTTTAACGTGACTTACATTTTTTGTATATCTCTTACGGTTTACCAATTACGAAAAATTCAGAAAAATTCATACAGAATAAACAGGTCTTCACAGGCTATCTACAGAAAATTCAAAATATATACTTCATGTGTCATGTAAATATCTTTAATATATGAAATTTTAGTCATTCTTGAGGAAACCAAAATTTTCAAATTTGTTACATGTAATGGGTAGTTGGGGGCGAGAACACTTTCTTGAAAATCTTCGAGTCTCATCCTTAGAACACACTTAAGTATCAAGTTGGACATTTAACGGAATTCTCGTTTTTGAGGTATGTGGCGCGCGCACACACACTCACACATATACACACTGATAAACACACACGGATTTCTTTTAGATAGAAGTCCCAAAACATATACCTATTTCCGTGAAATATTGATATTGAATTTTTGTGTGTAATACAATACTTCTCTATCCACTACCTACGTTGTACAAAAGGGCTAGAGAAAGTAAAAATGCATATGACAAACTGTGTATTTTAACGAGTTACATGTTTTTGTATAGTAAGTTTTGTCCATCTCTTATGGTTTACAAAAGTCGCCCAGAATGAAGAGGTCTTCAGAGGCTATTCCCAAAACACTCAAGATATCATTTTGTTTGTCGTGAAAGTAACATAAAATATGGCATTTTAATCAAGATCGTTATTTTTCCTTTCTCTACACGTTCTATGTACATAGTGAATAGAGAAGGTGTTGTACTGCACCGAAAACTCGAGATTTCACCGGAAAATATGTTTTAGGGTCCCTGTATCAAAAAAAAGAAAAGTATTTTCAGAAAAAGGTCGGTGTGTGTGTGTGTGTGAACACAACTCAGAAACGAAAAGTCTGTAAAATACCAAACTTGGTACTTAAGTTTCATAGCTTCCAGGGATGCTGGAAAATACCCCCAGATACCCCCAGCCCAAACTACCCTTTACATGGAATTTTTTCGAAAATTTTGATTTTCTCAAAAATGGCTCTAACGATTTTGATTAAAATACCGTATTTTAAATATATTTACCTGACAAATATAATGTATATCTTGAATTTTCTGGGCGTAGCCTCTGAAGACTGCTTTATTCTGAATGAAATTTACGGAATTTTACAGAAGTGCTAAACCGTAAGATGGAGAAGAACTTACCTCTCAAAATATGTAGAGCACTTTAAAACACAATTGATGTTATATGCATTTTTTTCGTGGAGTCGGTCAGTTTTGTTTTGGTTTCATTTTTAAAAAACTTTAATACTTTTCTCATACAGGAATTTGCCAACTCGTGTCCATACAAAGGAACTTCAGTCACATAGTAACCAGCTCTTGACTATCACTTTAACCTATGGTACTCCCTTATTTCGCTTCTACTTGCAAGGAAGCAGATAATAAGGCTATTTCTGCTAATTTTTTTTCGATTAACATGAAGTAAATAGAAGCATAGGTAAGTTTTTTAACAATAACTTTTTGCAGAGATGTAGAGAAAGTCATGTAAATGGAACACATCAGATTTTTTTGAAAACCAACATAATGGAAAAGTTTTACATGTAGTTGGAGGTGGGGAGATTTTCGTGTCCCATCCTTGCAAGATACAGTGTTCAGTAATTAATCCACTTTCGTGTTTGAGCTATGCTGCCCACAGACAGACATACGATTATTTTAAATGCTTTTTGGGATTCAGGAGGCAGTCTGAAAAAATATATTTCCGGTGAAATGCCGGTATCGAGTTTTTGGAGTGCAGTCAGTATGTTTTGCACCCCTGAGACAGAATAAGAAGAACTGGATACCTTGCCTTATCGGGCAAGCAGACTGTAAAGATGTGATCACTCGTGCGTGAAGGCTTTCTCATTAACAGATAGTAATTCATAGCCAGTGGTCTGCGCTGGGCGTATACGTCGATAAGCAATATCTCACTTCACTCCAAAATCCCTCAAATACACGTTAACGTTGCGACGATTCAGCATTACAAGTCTTAGCAACCAAACTAGAACTGCGTTCGGTTATATGCGGTTTCCTAGCAACGGCTTTTCCTGGGCGATACTTTGTCTCGTCAATCTTCAGAATCGAAATTATTTGGCTGTTTTTCTTACAACGAAAGTAACTGGGTGCTATAATACACAAATTACATATAATTGCCAATATTATAATAATATCTAATAATAACATTAATAAATAATATCTATTAATAATAATAATAATAATAATAATAATAATAATATCTAAGAATATCTAATAATAATATCTAAGAATAATATCTAAGAATATCTAAGAATATCTAATAATAATATCTAAGAATATCTAAGAATATCTAAGAATATATAATAATAATAATAATATCTAATAATAATAATATCTAATAATAATAATAATATCTAATAATAATAATAATATCTAATAATAATAACATCTAATAATATCTAATGATAATATCTAATAATAATAGTAATATCTAATAATATATAACAATATCTAATAATATATAACAATATATAATAATATCTAATAATATATAATAATATCTAATAATAACAATATCTAATGATAATATCTAATAATAATAATATCTAATAATAATCACCATATAAATAATCATCATCCAGAAAATAATGAACGATTTGCCATAACTCGATAATAACGAAAGATATTAACAAAAAACTTTACTCTATTTCTCAACGTAATCTTCATTGTCATGACAGAACTTTCTGAATTTTTTTTTTATACTGGGGTTCATAAAACATATCGGTATCGAATTTTTGGGTAGAATAAATTTTCTCTCTCCCTCTCCCTATTACATACATACACATACACACATACATACACATACACACATACATACACACACAACATACATACATGTATACACATATACATACACACCCATACATACACACACATAGATATACACACATACATACACATACATACAAACACATACATACACATACATACATACTCACATACATACACACACAAATACACACATACATACACATACATTTTACACACATACATACACATACATACACACATACATACATACACACATACATACATACATATACGTGTTAGGGAAAGCAAAAACTTTTCTGCCATTGTTTATCTCGATTAGCATGAAGTACAAAGAAGAATAAGACTTTGTAAACAGAAAGTTGCAGAACAGGTTTTTTTTTTTGTTTTTTTTTTGGCAGTGTTAAACGCCCACTTTAACTACTTATGACACCGCAGGCGGTGACACTGGTGATACGTGAATGAAAGAAAACCCGCCCCAGCACCGCTTTGTCCCCCAAAAATCTCACATGCGGTCGCTTGGGGTCGAACCCCGGCCGTCTAGGTGAGAGGCAAGTGGTCTAAACACTCGGCCACGGCGCGGCCCACAGAAGAGGTTGAGAAAGTTATATGAGTCTAACACATAAAAATTTTACTTTCTCTACACGTATTATGTACATAGGAAGTATTGTATTCCACTCAGAACTTCGATACCGAGATATCACCGGAAATATATGTTTTGAGGTCCCCGAGTCGAAAAAAAAACATTTTCACTATGTACATAGTGTATAGAGAAAGTATTGCACTCCACCCAAAAATTCGATACCGAGATTTCACCGGAAATATATGTTTTAGGGTCCCCAATATCCAAAAAAAGCATTTTCACAAAAAGGTCCGTGTGTGTGTGTGTGTCCGTGTGTCTGTGAACACGGTAACTCAAAAACGAAAAGTCGGTAAAATACCAAACTTGGTAATTAAGTTTAGTATCTTCCAGGGATGCGACACGAAGATTTTGAGAAAAATCCCCCCACCCCCAACTACCCTTTGCATGGAACTTTTTTCGAAAATTTTTATTTTCTCAAAAATTGCTCTAACGATTTTTATTAAAATTTCGTATATTAAAGATATTTACCTGACAAATAAAATGTATATCTTGAATTTTCTGGGAATAGCCTCTGAAAAGTAGTTTATTCTGGATGAATTTTACTAAATTTTGAATAACTGCTAAACCGTAAGAGATGGACAAAAACTTACTACACAAAAAAATGTAGAGCACATTAAAACACACAATTTATGATATATATATATATATAACATATATATATTTTTTTTTCGTGGAGTTCGTCGTTTTTGTGACATTCCTTATTTTTGGTTTCTGCTATGAAAAACGTATACTTTTCCCATACAGGAACTTGTCAACTCCTATCCATATAAACAAAGGAACTTCATTGACATAGCAACCAGCTTTTGGCTATCACTTTAACCTACGGTTGTCCCTTATTTCGCTTCTACTTACAAGGAAGCGAGTAATTAGACTATTTCTGCTATTTTTTCTGATTAGCATAAAGTAAATAGAAGTATAAGCTTTTTAAGAATTATTTGTTGCAGGGATATGGAGAAAGTCATGTGAATGGTACACATCAGATTTTTTCGTGTAGTTGACAGTTCAGTTTTAAAATATTCAAAACTTTTGCCATGCGGTAACTTGTCAACTCCTGACTACACCAAGAAACGGATTTCAATCCCATAGCAACCACATTTTGAAACATTTGACTGTCGGTTTAGTCCAATGTATTCCTCTTTACTTGCTCCACATGTGCTTTGTACATAGTGTATACAGAAGGTATTGCACTCCACCCAAAAATTCGATACCGAAATTTCACTGGAAATATATGTTTTAGAATTCACTGTATCCAAAAGAAGTATTTTCAGAAAAAGGTCCCTGTGTCCGTGAACACAATAACTCAAAAACGAAAAGTCGATAGAAGACCAAACTTTATAATTAAGTTTAATATCCTCCAGGGATGCGAAACGAAGATTTTGAGAAACATCCCCCCACCCCAAAATACCCTTTACATGGAACTTTTTTCGAACATACTTATTTTTTCAAAAATGGCTCTAACGATTTTGTCTAAAATATCGTAAATTAAAGATATTTACCTGCCAAATAAAATGTATATCTTGCATTTTCTGGGAATAGCCTCTGAAGACTGCTTTATTCTGAATGAATTTTACGGAATTTTACATAACTGCTAAACCGTAAGACATGGTCAAGAGCCTAGCACACAAAAAATGTAGAGCACATTAAAACACATCATTTATGTTATGTACATTTTTTTTCGTGGAGTTGATCGTTTTTTTAGATATTCCTTTTTATTGGTTTCCGCTTTAAAAAAGTATACTTTTCTCATACAGGAATTTGTCAACTCGTGTCCATACAAACAAAGGAACTTCAGTCACATAGCAACCAGCTTTTGACCATCACTTTAACCTATGGTACTCCCTTATTTCACTTCTACTTACAAGGAAGCAAGTAATAAGACTATTTCTGCTAATGCATATCTCGATTAACACGAGGTATATAAAAGAATAAGCTTATTAACAATATTTTGTTGCAGAGGATGGAACACATGACATTTTTGTTATCTATAGCGTGGAACATGATTGGTTGATCTGGAGTTACTGCCGTCGCCTAAGGCAGAGACATCCGAGTCTGAAACATCAATATTCCGATATCGGAGACGAGACATGGGTTTCCTATACGCGAGCATTTGTACCTCTACACGCGCATTTTCATAAAACTAACAGTCTCTACTTTTTTGTTATTCCTCCATGCAATATTCTGTAGCATCTTTGTGTATATTCCATTAAAATTAGTTTTTGATGTTCCAAGCCTTTCCTTAGTAGTTGCAGAATATGTCATTTGTAGGAGGAAAAATGATTCTTTTCTCCGAGGTTCTAAACATCAAATTTAAATATTTTATTAAGTGTATAGGGAAATTGTTTCTATGCCTATCGGTACTATAATTTATTCACACATTTCTACTATAGAGATTTCACATGAAATACATATTTTAGTGTTCCCCGTACAAAAAACATAGTGTATAAAGAAGGTATTGCACTTCACCCAAAAATTCGATACCGAGATTTCACTGGATATACATGTTTAAAGGGTCCCCTGTATAAAAAATAAGCATTTTCAGAATAAGGTCCGTGTGCCTGTGAACGCGATACCTCAAAAACGAAAAGTCAGTAAAATACCAAACTTGGTATTTAAGTTTAGTATCTTGCAACAAGATGCAACACGAAGATTTTGAGAAAAATCTCCCCACCTCAAACTACCAATGGATGTAACCTCAAAAATGGATGTAACGATGTTGATTAAAATATCGTATATTAGAGATATTTACCTGACAAATAAAATGTATCTTGAATTTTCTGCGAATAACCTCTGAAGACTACTGCATTCTGGATGAATTTTACAGTATCTTGCATAACTGCTAAACCGTAACAGATGGACGAAAACTTATAACACAAAAAATGTAGAGCACCTTAAAACACACAATTTATCTTATATACTTTTTTTTCGTAGAGTTGATAGGTTTTTAGATACTCTTTTTTGGTTTCAGCTTTAAAAAACTTATACTTTTCCCAAACAGGAATTTAACAATTCCTGTCCATACAAACAAAAGAACTTCAGTCACATTGCAACCAACTTTTGTCTACCACTTTAACCTATGGTACTCCCTTATTTCGCTGTTGCTTACAAGGAATCAAGTAATAAGACTATTTCTGCTGATTTTTTTTAGATTAATATTAAGTAAATAGAAGCATAAGTTTTTTAACAATAATGTTTTGTTGCAGAGATATTTTTAGAAAAAGGCCCATGTCTGTGAACATGATAGCTCGAAAAAGAAAAGTCGGGAAAATACCAAATTTTGTATATAAGTTTAGTATGTTCCAAAGATACAACACGAAGATTTTGAGCACAATTCCCCCTCTCAAACTATCCTTTATATGGAAAATTTTCGGAAATTTTGGAATCTGACAAAAATGCCTCTAACGATTTAGTTTAAAATACCGTATATTTAAGATATGTTCAGGAACTCTAAAATGCATACCTGAATTTTCTGGGAATAGCCTCTGTAGACCTCTTTATTCTGAATGAATTTTGCTGGATTTTGCGTAACTAAGAGATAGACAAAAACTTATTACACAAAATATGCAGATCTCTTTGAAACACACAATTTATATCCTATACATTTTTTCGTGGCGTTGACCATTTTGGAGATATTCTTAGTTTTTGGTTTCAGATTTAAAATACTTAAAATGCTTTTCACATACGGGAATTAGTCAACTGACAATGCAAGGAAACTGATTACATTCACATGGCAACAGCTTTTGAAACATTTGACTATCGTTTAAGCCTAGTGTATAATCCATTATTTTCCTTCTACTTACAAGAAAGCATTTATGTTAATGTTTATCTGAATTAGCATGAAGTAGATAGAAGAATAAACCTTTTAACAATAATTTGTTACAGAAATTAAGTTAAAGTCATGCGAGTGGAATACATCAGACTTTTTGTAACAAAACGCGTATACAATGTATATAGAGACGGTATTGTATTTCTGCCAAAATTCGATACCGATATTTCACGGGAAATGTGTGTTTGAGAGCTCGTGAATTAGACAAAAACTAAAAAAAGGCCAGTCAGTAAGTGTGTGCGCGCGCGCGTGTATGTGCAACATAGCTCAAAAACGAAATACTTAGTATTTAATTTTTGTAGCCTCCAAGGATGTGAAAGATTTTCAAGCAAATTCCTCCACCACAGATAACATTCAATTGCACATTCTTATTTTCTCAAAACCGACTACCTATCGATTTTTGATTACAAGTTATTTACACCACAAATATATAACCTTAATTTTCTGAAATTCGCCTCTGTATAACTTTTGCATAACTGGTAAACGGTAAGAGATAGACAAAAAGCATACACAAAAAATACAGATCTAGTTAAAAACACACACACACACACACACAAACACACGCGCGCACACACACACAAAACATGTCCTATACATTTTTTTTTTTTTCTTTCACAGAAAGTTATTTCATGTTATTGGTTTCGATTTTAAAATAGCTATACTTCTCTCAATTTGACATTTTGTTTGTTTTACTCCTGACCATGCAGAGAGAACCGAATTTCAATTCATTCACATAGCGGCCGGATTTTAGAACATTTGACTTTCGCTTTACCCTAGTGTACTACTGTGTCAAGAAAGTTCCGGGAATTTGCAAATAAAACACAAAAAATGAAGTATTCATCTAATTTTATTTTATCGCCTTCAAAGTAGGCCCCTTCTGAAACTATACATTTATGCCAACGAATAATCCAATCATCAAAAAAAATTTTGTAGGCACTTTTAGGAATCGATGTCAATTGTCGCCGCGAATTTTCCTTTATGTCTTCTATCAACTGAAAACGGGTGCCTCGAAGTGGTAACTTGAGTTTTGGAAAGAGAAAGAAATCAGCAAGAGCCAGATCAGGTGAATACGGTGGTTGTTCGATGAAATTTGTTGAGTTTTTGGCCAGAAATTCGTTGACAATAATAGCCTTGTGAGCTGGTGCGTTCTCGTGGTGCAGAATCCATGAGTTGTCGTTCCACAAATCTGGCCTTCTTCGCCGTATTTGTTTCCTCAAACGCCGCATAACGCTCCGCTAATAGTCCTTATTTACCATGTGACCTTCTGGCAAGAACTCTGAGTGCACGACACCGCGATAATCGAAAAAAACTGTCAACATGACCTTCAGTTTTGATAGAGTTTGACGTGCCCTTTTAGATTTCGGTTCAGTTGGAAGGCGCCATTCGGAAGCTTGTTGACTGGTTTGAGTGTCAAACTCGTAAACCCACGTCTCATCACCAGTTACAATGCGTTTCATGAATGTGGGGTCGGAACTGGCTCGTTCTAGCATGTCTTCAGCAATCCTTACGCGATTGAGTTTTTGTAGAAATTTCAAGTCTTTCGGAACTAACGGAGCTGCAACGTGTGTCATGCCCAAACAATCGTTTAAAATGTTACGAATCGATTCGTGAGACACAGAAAGTTCAGCGGCAATCTCTCTCAGACCTAAATGACTATTTTCAGACACCATTTTCTTCACTTTAGCGATGTTCAGTTCAGTTGAAACCGTTGATGGCCGTCCAGAGCGAGGTAAATCTTCCACCACATCTCGACCACTTTTGAATGCACTGTACCACTCATATGCACTGTTTTTGATAAAGTCGATTCACCGTAAGCCCTCTAACATTTTCAGCGATTCGGCACACAAAATACCATTTAAATGCAAAAGTTTAGACAGATTCTTTGTTCAATATTTGTATTCATCGTAAAATCGCAAATTACCTTTGAGATGACCTAACAAAATGGCGTACTGTAAACAAACTAGATGACAGATGACGATCAAACTCCGCTTGGGTATAGAGGAAAGCTGTACCTACTTAGCGACAACAATAATTTGGAATCCCCTTTTAAACAGGATTTTTAAATGATCAATTCCCGGTACTTTCTTGACAGAATGTATTCCCTTATTTCCCTCCTGCTTATAAGGAACCACGTAATAAGACCAATTTTGCCGACGTTTATCTCGCTTAACATGACATAGAGAAACGAATAATATTTTGGAAGAACCGGTAGAGAAAGTACCCTGAATGCAATACATTAGATCGTTTGTGACCGTGTTTTATTGCCAGATGTATCAATGGTGGTGGAGAGCCGAAGCACACAACCGTATTTGACTCTGTTATTCAAAGAGCCCAAATGTCTGATGTGATCATAAGATATTTACGTACAGCAAGCAGCTGAAACCGTCACGGGACATTTAACTCCCTCAAAGACGTTAAAATACTCTTGGGTTTTTATCTCAGTATATACTTCATTACGAATGCAAAAAGAACCCCAAGATTAATGGGCCAAGGACCCGGAGTAAGACATTTAAATGGTTACAGTCGTGAAATATGGCTAATATTAATTTAACTGTCCCATGCCGATGTTACGAATGCTTGGCAAGCAATTCCGATTGGTATTTAACCTATTACTTACTCTACACGTACAGTGTACATAATGTATAAAGAAGATAATTCCATACCGAAATTTCACCGGAAATATATGTTTTAAGCCCTCCTGAATAAAAAAGGAAATCTGATGTGTTCCATTCACATGACTTTTTCCACATCTCTGCAGCAAATCATTGTTCAGTTTCTATTTATTTCATGCTAATAGAGAGAAAATTAGTAGAAACAGTCTTATTACTTGCGTCCTTGTAAGTAGACGAGAAATAAGGGAGTACCATAGGTTAAAGTGATAGTCAAAAGCTGATTGCTATGTGACTGAAGTTCCTTTGTTTGTATGGACAGGAGTTGACAAATGCCTGTACGAGAAAAGTATAAGTCTTTTAAAGCTGAAACCAAAAACAAAGAATATACCAAAAACTAGGAACTGCGCGAAAAAAACTGTATATAACATAAATTAGGTGTTTTAATGTGCTCTACAATTTTTGTGTGGTACGTTTTTGTCTATCTCTTACGGTTTAGCAGTTATAAAAAAATTACATGAAATTCATGGAGAATAAAGTAGTCTTCAGAGACCATTCCCAGAAAATTCAAGATATACATTTTATTTTTCAGGTAAATATCTTTAATATACGAAATTTTAATCAAAATCGTTAGAGCCATTTACAGAAAATCAAAAATTTCGAAAAAAGTTCCATGTAAAGGGTAATCGCTGCGGGGGAGGGGGGTTTCTTGAAAATCTTCGTGTCGCATCCTTGGAAGATAAACTTAAATATCAAGTTTGGTATTCAACGTCTTTTCGTTTTTGAGATATGCTATCAACACACACACACACACACACACACACACACACACACACACACGGACCTCTTTGTGAAAATGCTTTTTTACTTTCTCTACACGTACTATGTACATAGTGTATAGAGAAGGTATTGTATTGCACCCAAAAATTCGATACCGAGATTTCACCGGAAGATTTACAAGAAAATCCCCCCACCCCCAACTAACCTTTACGTACATATTTTTTTTCTCGAAAATTTTTATTTTCTTAAAAGTGGCTCCAAATACTTTGATTAAAATATCGTATATTAAAGGTATTAACATGTCATACAAAATGTATATCTCGAATTTTCTGGGAATAGCCTCAGAAGATTACTTTATTCTAGATATATTTTACGGAATTTTGCATAACTGCTAAACCGTAAGAGACGGACATAAACAAACCACACAAAAAATGTAGAGCACTTTAAAACACACAAGTTATGTTATACACATTTTCTTCGTGGAGTTCATCGTTTTTTAGATACTCCTTGTTTTTAGTCAGCTTTGAAAAACACACTTTTCTCATACAGGATTTTGTCAACTTCTGTCCGTACAAATAAAGGAACTTGAGTCACATAGCAGCCAGCTTTTGATTATCACTGTAACCTATGGTACTCCCTTATTTCACTTCTACTTACAAGGAAGCAAGTAATAAGACTATTTCTGCTAATTTTTTCTCGATTAGCATGAAGTAGATAGAAGCATAAGTTTTTTAACAATAATTTGTTGCAGAGATGTAGAGAAAGTCATGTGGATGGAATACATCAGATTTTTTAGATCGTCTCCTTAGTGCGGTGGTAGCGTTGCTGCTTGCCAAGCGGGAGACCTGGGTTCGATTCATAGTACCAGAACTGGGAGACATGGCCCTCGTGAAGTCCCTGAGGGGCCAATTGAGGAGCTACTTGATGGAGAAGTAGCGGCTCCAGGTGATTAGGAGCACAGTAACCGGTCGGGGGGGGGGTGTTCGAGGCGCTGACCACGTCTCACCCTCCAAAATATCATCCCATCTATGACTTCTGTAATGGACTGAGATGGGGGACGCAGCGGCCGGGCGGTAGGCCAAGGTTCCTTGTGAGCTATCGTGCCATTATTTTTCAAAAGTTTATCTTCTAATCAGGTCTTATTACTTGCTACTTTGCAAGTAGAAGCGAATGCACTAGGATAAAGCGATAGTCAAATGTGTTAAAATGCGGTTGCTATGTGATTCAAGTTTCATTGTTTTTAATGGCCAAGAGTTGAGAAATTCCCATTATGAGAAAAGTATAAGTATTTTAAAACTGAAACCAATAACAGGGAATATCTCAAAAACGGTTAACTGAACAAAAAATGTATATAATGTAAATTGTGTGTTTTAACGGGCTCTACATTTTTTGTTAAGCAAAATTGTGTATATTGCTTACGTTTACCAGTTATGCAAAATTCCGGAAAATCCATGATATTCATTTTTATCACTAAATGTCTTTAATATAAGCTATTTTAATAAAAATTGCTAGAGTAATCTTTTAAAAATCAAAATTTTCGAAACTTTTTCCATGTAAAGAGTAGTTGGGGATGGGGGAATTTTTTTGAAAATCTTCGTGTCACATCATTGGAAGATACCAAACTTTAATACCAAGTTTGGTATTCGACGGTCATTTCGTGTTTGAGCTATGCTGTCCACAATCTCGGTATGGAATTTTTGGGTGCAATACAATACCTTCTCTATAAAGTAATAACCAGAGTAGAGACATTTTTGTGGTTGAAAACAAAAGTGTGTGTTACATTTATTTACAAAAAAACGAGGTGATGCAGCAGATCTACCTCATTGGCCAGAATAAGCAGCCTCTCGTGGACAGCTGCTAATGTATTACTAGTTCCATGGCCTCCTGTGTATCATGATGCAACTCAAAACTAGGCTAAAGCCAGAGTCAAATCTTTTAAAAGTTCTTCGCTGAGTGATACAATTGAAATTAGGTTCTCTTTGCACGAGTGGGAAAAAGCAATAGAGACATGAACCGAAAGACGACTTCCTGTTTGAGAAAAGCAAGTAGTTTAAAATTGTAAACAATCACAAGAATATATTGGACACAACTAAAAAAAATAGCTGATGTAATACATTCGCATAACTTTTTCTACCTGTTCTACAAACAATTATTTTACCACATCTCATTATTCTTACATTAGCAAAAATAGTTATATTACTTGCTTCCTTTAAAGTAGAAGGGAAATATGCGAATACACTAGGCTAAAGTGACACTGAAATCTTTTAAAGAACCTTCACTTTCTGAAACAATTTCAATTGGGCTGCCTTTTCATGGCCAGGAATAAAACAAAAGACATATGAGCCGAAAGATGACTTCTTGTTTGAGAAAACCAAGTAATTTAAAATTTAAAACAATAATAAGAATATATCGGAAACAACTGACCACAAAAATATATGATTTAATATATTCACATCACTTTCTCTACCTGCTCTGCAAAGTTACTATTCTTATATAAGCTTATACTGTTACCTGTATCATAGTTATCGAGTAAAGATTAACTGAAATGGTCTCATTGCTTTATTCCTTTAAATAGAAGGGAAGTAAGGGAATACTCTAGGATAATGCGATAGTCAAATATTTTAAGACAATTTTCACTGTATTAAACAATTTAAATTAGGTCATCATTGCATGGCCAGGAATAAAATGAGAGATATGAACCGAAATATGAGTTCCTGTTTGAGAAAAGTAGGTAGTTTAACATTGAAATCAATAACCAGAATATCTCGGAAACGAATAACTACAAAATAAAAATCTGAAGTGTTGCATTCATATGGTTCTCGGTCACCAAACCATTCTTATATAAGCTGCTTGTTTTACCTATACATTACTACTCCAGGGGAAATTGAGAAATACGCTAGACACACTAAAGCGACAGTTGTTTTAAAAGCTGATGCCTATGTGAACTATTAAAGTTCGGTTAGTTTTACATTGATAGCAGAAAAACAAAAACGAGATGAAACTAAAAGTTATCCCATTTGAGAAAAGTTAAGTAGTTTAAAGGCGAAAACAATAATAAGACTTGTGTTTTAAAGAGATATACAGTTTTACTTTCTCTACACATACTATGTACTTACATAGTGTATAGAGAAGGTATTGTAATGCACCCAAAAACCGAGATTTCACCGGAAATACATGTTGAGACCTACTGAATCAAAAATAAAAAAAAAACATTTTTAGAAAAATATCCATGTGTGTATGTGTGTGTGTGTGTGTGTGTGTGTGTGCGCGCGCGCCCGCGCGCAGCATAGCTCAAAACGAAAAGTCAATGAAATACCAAACTTGGTATTTAAGTTTGGTATCTTCCAAGGATGCAACACAAAGATCTTCAAGAAAATTCCCCCACCTCCAACTACCCTTTACATGGAACTTTTTTCGAAAATTTTGATTTTATTAAAAATTGCTCTAATGATTTTGATTAAAATATCGTCTGTTAAAGATATTTACCTGACAAATCAAATGTATATCTTGAATTTTTTTGGGAATAGCCTCTGAAGACTACTTTATTGTGGATGTATTTTACGGAATTATGCCTAACTTCTAAACAATAAGAGATGGACAAAAACTTACGACACAAAAAATGTAGAGCCCATTAAAACACACCATTTACGTAATATATATGTATATATAACAATATATTTCGTGGAGTTGATCGTTTTTTGAGATATTCCTTTTTATTGGTTTCAGCTTCGAAAAACTTATACCTTTCTCACACAGGAATTTGTTAATTCCAGTCCATACAAACAAAGGAACTTCAGTGACATAGCAACCATTTTTTGACTGTCACTTTAACCTATGGTACTCCCTTATTTCGCTCCTACTTACAGGGAAGCAAGTAATAAGACTATTTCTGCTAATTTTTTCTCGATGAGCATGAATTAAATAGAAGCACAAGCTTTTGAACAATAATTTGTTGCAGAGAAAGTCATGTGAATGGAACACATCAGATTTTTGGTATAGTAAATCTTCGTTGTTTCATCAAACTCATCCAGAATGAAATATAAATACGATGTTTATTTTGAATTTTCTGCAGACAGCTTCTGAAGGCCTCTGGATGAGTTTTGCAAAGGCAGTAAACCGTAAGACATAATAAAAAACTTGCTACACAAAATAGGTAGATCTCGTTTTGTTTTTCAGTGTTTAACGCCCGCTTTTACTAATTGTGGCACCGCAGGCGATGACACTGATGATACATGGAATGAAAATGTAACACCGGTGCAATGTGATGGTGGGGGAAACCGGAGAACCCGGAGAAAATCCGCCTAGCACCGCTTTGTCTGACACAAACTCGCATGCTGTTGCTTGGGATCGAACCCGGGCCGTTTAGGTGAGAGGTGGGTGGTTGTTTAAGCACTCGGCCACGGCGCGGCACGTAATTACACATAATTTATGTCACGCGCATTTTTGCGTGGAGTTGACCATTTTTTAGACATTCCTTGTTATTGGTTTCAGTTTTAAAATACTATACTTCTCACATACGGGAATTTATTAACTCTTGGCACTGCAAAAACACGGATTTCATGCAGCTATCAACCAGATCTTAAAAGATTTGACTATCGTTTAGCCAAGAATACTTAATTTTTGTAAGTGTTTTTCATTGATATAGCGCGCATTAACATCTAAGGTCATATTGATGGCTTTGTGGAGGATCTTTACATGAGAAAAATGTCAATGGCGTTTTATTTATGGACGCTCTTTACTGCTTAATTTTGCTCAGAGGCCTCTCTAGCAGGCTTGAGGTTCTTTTATGTGCCGTAAATCTACGACACGGAACCAACGGCTTTACTTCCCTTCCGAGAGAAGCCATGCTGAGGATTTTACACCTGAAAAAATCCATCGACCTCCGCCGGATTTGAACCCGCGACCTTGGGTATATGAAGTCAGCATGGAATAATTCTTGTAAAAGAAAAAATCCCCGCCACGTCCGGGAATCGAACCCGGGACATCGCTGATTACTCTGTATTCTATTGTTTCCCTTCTACTTATAAGATAGCATTTCTGTTAATGTTTATCTCGATTAGCATGAAGTAGATAGAAGAATAAGTCTTTTAAAATGTTGTTACAGAGATGTGGAAAAAGTCATGTGAATGTAAAGCATTTTTTCTCCATCTTTCTAAAGAAGCACAAGATTGTTGATTCAAACGCCTATAGCAACGAAACCACGTGATGGATATAGCTGAAACTTTAACTGCCATCTAGTAGGAGAGGACGGTTACTAAATACAAACTTTTATTGATACTACGACTGTAATTTCTTGTATTTTCTAACGATTTATTGAACGCCCCTTGAATGTAACTGTGGCGTTGCAAGGTTACGTGAATGGAAGTGAATCTCCACCCGTACGCCATACACAACCGTTACTTGCTGCTGGCTCAAGCGAAAGGTCAATACTCGATCAAGAATACCGCATCCGGCATCTTCCTTCACTCAAGGTCGAGATAAGAGTTGCTCGCAAATTTAGCACTGATAACAGTCCCGGCATTCTCTTGCGAAATTAACAACTCTTGCCTTTTTACTTTCCCTACATGTACTATTTACATAGTGTATAGCTAAAGTATTGTATTGCACCCAAAAATTCCATACCGAGATTTCGCCGCAAATAGACCCTTTACGCTCCCCTGTATTCAAAAAATGAATTTTCAGAATGTATGTATGTGTCCGTGAACTTGATCAAAATCTAAAGGTTTTGAGAACCCCCCCCCCAACCTGAACTACCCTTTACATGGAACTTTTTTTCCAAAATGTTGATTTTCTCAAAAATGGCACTAACGATTTTGATTAAAATTTCGTATATTAAAGATATTTACCTGACAAATAAAATGTATATCTTGAATTTTCTGGGAATAGCCTCTGAAGACTGCTTTATTCTGGATAAATGTTACGGAATTTTGCATAACTGCTAAACCTTAAGAGATGAACAAAAACTTACCACACAAATATGTAGAGCTCATTAAAACACACAATTTATGTTATATACATTTTGTTTGTGGAGTTTTTCGTTTTTCACATATTCCTTTTTACTAGTTTCAGCTTTAAAAACGTTATATTTTTCTCATACGGGAATTTGTCAACTCGTGTCTATACAAAGGAACTTGTCACCTAGTAACCAGCTTTTGACTGTCATTTTAACCTATGGTACTCCCTTATTTCACTTCTACTTACCAGGAAGCAAGTAATAAGACTATTTCTGCTATTTTTTTCTCGATTAGCACGAAGTAAATAGAAGCATAGGCATTTTAAGAATAATTTGTTGCAGAGATGTAGAGAAAGGCATGTGGATGGAACACATCAGATTTTTTATTCCATTGCCAGTTCCCCTTGCCGAAAACGCAATGCAAGATCTGCTTTTAGCGGCAGCGCTGAGTAAAAAGCCACCGGTTAGACACGAAAATCGTTCCAGTATAGCTAGACGTTTAAGTGATAACTATAACAGCCACGTGATCTATACCAATTATACAGATACTAGCCGTTCCATAAATCTAAGAAATTACTCTTGTAGCATCGAAAAAAGTTTATATTTACTAATCATCGTCTATTACTAGATTTCAGTTAAAGGTTCACCTGTATCCATCGCGTGGTTGCAAAAAAGAACTTTCGTGAGCTGATTAAACACTTCTATTTAAAAGGCTTAACACCGAAAGAGATAAAAACCGAGATGGGTGAAATTCATGGCGCATCTGCTCCTGCGTTTGCAACAATTGGATAAATGAATTTAAACGTGGCCGTACATCCACAAATGACGAACATCATTCCGGACGTCCTCCGAAATAGTTGACAAAATCCAGCATATGGTTTTGAGCGATCGAAGAATCAAAGTTCACGAAATATCAGAGGCCACAGGTATATCACAAGGTACAGTGTTCTCAATTTTGCACCAAAAATTAGGCCTGACAAAGGTCTCGGCAAGATGGGTGTCGCGTTTGCTCTCAATGCGTCTCGCTTTGGTGCTTCGTGGGCAGGGGATCGTGGGTTCGAGTCTCGCCTTGGGCATGGGTGTTATATGTTTGTGCAATGTGTATATGTTTGTAAAGGAACAGTAAAACCAGTAATCAGTAAAACCTACGGGGGGAAATGTAAATGGGGATACAGCGCCGGAGTGCTGATCAGACTCCGGTACTGTTAAAAAAAAAAAAAAAATGCATAATAAACGCAATCGTGTAATCGATTCGGAAGCTGGTTTAGCAATTTTCCGTTGTAATCCTGACGAGTTTCTGCGTCGATACATAGCTGTGGATGGAACATGGATACACCACTGCACTCCAGAGACAAAAGTACAGTCAAAATAGTGGGGTTTTATTCGGCACCGAAGAAGGCAAAGGTGGTGAAAACTGTAGATAAGATGATGGCCTCGGTTTTTTTGGGATACACAATAACATTCACCAGTTGCAGAGAGGAAGAACAATAAATGGACAGTATTATGCATCGTTATTGCACTGCTTGAACGGAGAAATCAATAAAAAACGCCCTCATCTGGCAAAGAAAAAGATTCTCTTCCATCAAGGCAATGCAAGGGTGCACAAGGGTGTAGTGTTAAGTTTCGAATTACTGCAATTGTACTGTATTCACTAGAATTGGCTCCCAGGGACTTCATTTTTATTTCCAAATTTGAAAAAGTGGCTAGGCGGAAAACGATTCACGTCTGACGAGGGTTGGAGAAACGCTGGGAAAATATTATCAGCTAAAAGGATATTATGTTGAAAAAAAATCTAATAAAAAATAGTTGACCTAAAAACTGTTGAATAATGACCTTAAAGTAATAAAAATACTATCTATAATCACTGAACTAAATAAATACAAGGACAGTTTTGTTTATTTGTATGTTTTTGTATTTCATTATGGTAGCTTAACGTCCTTTAACTCGGTTGGTCGATGAAATGGTATTCAAATGATTTGGGGTTCCTGCAGCTTAACATAAGACATTGTTCTCAGAATAAGGGAAATACTCCCAAACAAATCAAAAACAAAAAAGCGACCGGGTAACTCACCCTAAGCGAGATTGAAACTCACGACGTCTTGAATATGAGGCAGACACGCTACCCCTAGACTACCGCGGCGGGCAAAACCTAATTCACACTAATCGAGATTAACAATACCAGAAATTGTCTTATTACTTAGTTGCTTGTAAGCAGAAAGGCAATGCAGCACGTATTACACTAGGCTAAAACCATAGTCAACTTTTATAAAAGCTGTCGCTATGCGATAGTCGAATTCTCTGTCCAAAAGCCAAGAATAAAACAAAAGAGATCAAACGGATGAAGACTTTCCGTTTGAGAAAAGGTTAAGGTATTTTAACATTGAAACGAATAAGAATGAATATCTCGGAAATGGCTATTTCTAGAGCAAATTGTATATCACAAACAGTGTGTTTTAACGACATCTAAATAGTTTGAGGCAATATTTATATCCTAACCACAAAATCTGCCGACATTTTGTAAATTTCATGTCATTTTTGTAATATTTGATGATCAAATGTTTTTGTTCTGTTGCATTCCGAAGTTGAAATCGCTGGATGCAAATATTTATTATTCCTTATGCTTTCGACGCGTATAAGTGTTTTGATTTTCTCTATGCGATTTTGTTTTCCAACAATAAGTATCATAGTTACGTGTTGATTTTCTTGCTTGTGAAGTCAGTTATCAAAAAGAAAAAGCCCGCCTGGGTAGTGTGGTGGAAGCGTGTTTGCCTCACATTCAACAGGTCGTGGGTTCGAATCTCGCTTAGGGTGAGTTACCCGGATAAGGTTTTCTTTCGGGGTTTTCCCTTATTCTGAGAAGACGAATGTCGAGTAACTTTAAGCTCCATGGACCCGGAGATCATTTCAGCACTATTTCACCAATTCCATTCATCGTCCGATATGACCAAACAGGTTAAAGGACGTTAAACTAAAAAAAAAAAAATAAAAAAGGCTTGTTCACAAGCATGGAAACGGCCACTTGGAGATTACGCATACATTAATGCATTCGCGTAGGATTATATGCGTACAAATAATTGCAGCATTCAACAAAGCACGCAAATTACATCGAGCGATTGAAGTTTCACTTTAGAATTGTACGAAATGATTACAACATAAACTTCAATTCTACAACGAAAATCCTGGTGGTTTATCATTGAAGAAGTCGCCAGGTCTGAGAAGCCGTTAAAACGCCCTGAGAAGAGTCGATTGCTACTCCAAACCAAGCATGAGCGCAAGCAGACTTTTAGTTCAAAATTCAGCGCGAATGCGAAGAATGTTTAATTCAGAGGCTCTCAAAACGTGTATTTACGGTGAAATGTCGGTATTAATTTTTGTGGAATGCAATATATTTTGCACATACATGGTACATAAAATATTGTTATTCGGAGACCCTCAAAACGTGTAATTCGGGTGAAAACTTGGTATCAAATTTGGGGGGAATACAATATATTTTGTACCGTCGTTCTAGATAAGGAGAACATGTATGGTCTGGTGGAATGCGTGCATGGAGTGATGTCAGGGGTATACAGATGTACAGCCCTGAGTGCCAAGGACAAACAAGGCTCCCATTCATATTGAAAGAACACCCCACGTGTTTATTGTTTGCAGCACGCGTCACAACGCAAGGTCAACCACCCTGCTGCTGCTGCTCCAGTCATATAAATACTTCACTTGGTTGCAGTCGGTAGATTAAACGCCACGCGCTTCCTACGTTTTCTGGGTCATTCCGCAGGTGTTGGGAGCTCGCACTCATCTGCTGCTGCCTTCACTCTTGGTATACTTCCCTGCTCAATAAATCCCAAATTTGGTTTCCTGTCCTATAGATAAAACACTTCAAACCCTGCACTTCAGTAATATGAACTTGGTTTTCGTCCAGCGCCATAAAAAGAAACGTCACGAGACGAGGTGATAGATAGAACACTTAGATTAGATTACATACAATAGATAGATCTATTAAATTAGATTAAATAGATACATTACATTAGATTATAACTGGTGCAACAGATCTGGACATGTGAAAATGTTTCTGAGAGCTAGGAAGCGACTTGTACTTTCAGTTCACCAGTCGATTCATGTCTGTCACCTGCACTGATAAACATGTGTTATATTCATATCTATACAAATGGCCTACTATATAAACAATGTGCCTCCAATTCTTCCACACCTGACAGTCCTTCGTCTTCGCTCACGTCATTGTCATCATCAACGTTATCGCTACTTTCTACACCATTATCCTGGATCAGAATTCTTTCTATTTGATTTTCTACAATTCTTTCTAATGATTTTCAATGTTCTCAACATGACGACATACATTTTCCCATTGTGGCCTGTCAATTTCTGCAATTCGCTGGCGACACAACTGTTCCACTACTTTTAATTTAAAAGTGATATATTAAGTTTTATTTTTCTTTCTTTCTTTCTTATCTTAGAGAACCCTGGAAACGGAACTCAGTGAAATATCAGTTGCCTTGGCTACTCTTTCATCAGGCTTTTGAAGAACTCGGGGAACATACATTTTCTTCTTTCATCTCTGCCTCTTGTTTCATCAAGGCAAGGACATTAGCAATTATTTCTCTGCTCTGACTAAGTAATACCTTGTCACTTACCTTTGAAAACGTAGGAGCCATAGTTAAAACATAAATATAATGAACACTATTTACTGTCCACTTTGAATACAAACATATACGGAACACTTTCGACACAGACTGTACAAATTTTCCTCGCTGTGGCTTTAAATAAACAAAGCATCATATCACAAACTCCGATAAGCTAGGCTCGGTAGCTGGGCTGGCGGTCAGGGTCACTATTCCAGAAGTTTTGCGCCCGTTATAGTTGGATAGGTCGCGCCTTGGATGAGTAGCGACCCCTCGCCTCTCACCTAGACAGCCCAGGTTCGATCCGAAGCGACAGTACGTGTGATTTGTGCTGGAAAAAGTGACGCAGGGGTGGGTTTTCTCCGATTTCCCCCGCTGCTCTATCTTCATTCCATGTAACAACAGTGTCATCACCTGCGGTGTCATTTGTGGTAAAAGCGGGCGTTACACGCTGCACTCCAAAAAAGATAGATATGTAGTTGAGTGAAGAGGCCTCGCTCACCCATGAGTTTTTTCAGAGTTTTCCCGGGTCATTAGGAGAATGCTGAGAAGGATTCTTCATTTCCCCGAATTTCCTGTCCTTGCAACTCATCGTCTGCTCTTTCTTTCAGTATAGTAAATATTGTGGGCGGTGGACACACCCTCGAGTGGTGGTCATTGCGCTTTGGAGACTCAGCTCTCGGCGGCAGGATGGCGCGAGGGGTCGTCGGTATACTCGAGGGACGTTTATTCAGACCTGAGGAGCGGCTCCTAGCGCTCACCGCGTCGAGATGAACTGTTTGGTAACTGTTAGGGAATCTCCACGATGGCTCCCTTCCGCAGTCTGGTTCCGGCTGCCCTATGTAATTGCTCATATCTCATCCTCTCCTCCTGGGGATTGTCGTACAAAATGTCTATCACTGGCTTGGGTAAGGTACACTACACTACACTAGACAGTCAGACAGACAGACAGACAGTAAGATAGACAGACAGACAGACAGACCGTAGTCCATTTTATTTATGGTTTCCGGTTTCAATTGTTTCACATAGCGACCAGCTTTTAAAACATATCACTTTAACCTAGTGTACTCCCTTATTTCCCTCCTACTTACAAGGAAGCAGGTGATAAGACTATTTCCGTGAATGTTTATCTGAATTAGCAGAATGTAGATAAAAAAATATTGTCTTTGAAATACTTTATATGCAAGTTAATCATTCTGAACACATATTTGGTAATGTAAGCTAAATTTACAATTCATGTATTGTCATGCCAACAAGCACTGTAAGTACTTACAGTAAGAGTTTGAGAGGTCATTAATACTTACAGTACAATTAGGAAATGACGTAACACTCAAGACATGTGCTACTTCAAGTAAACAATCTATTGCAAAATTAATTAACAAAAGAGTGTATAAGAAGGCTTTGTCCATATAATTTAGATGTAAACTTTCAATTGTTCAAATCGAGAATTCACTTTTTCTTAATGTTCAATAGAATATTGCAAAGCTATTTTGATTTTTTTACTTTCTCTACACGTACTATGTACATAGTAAATAGAGAAGGTATTGCATTCCATCCAAAACTTCGATACCGAGATTTCAGCAGAAATACATGTTTTGGGTGCCCCTGAATCCACAAAAAGCATTTTCAGAAAAAGGTCAGTGTGTGTGCGTATATGTGTGTGTTTGTGGACAGCGGTTTTCTCTAACAGTATACAATGTTCAGTTAACCATTTCCCTGCTATGATTCTCACAGCTGTAGGAGACAGTTTTGTCCATGTTACATAACAAGGTTGTGGAGCGTGTAACATGTGCTCCTAGTGTGACGTCACGTGGCCGACTTGAACAGGTTAATGAAATGTGTGATACTCCTGATGGAGGTTAACGCCGTGGAGCCTGTCATCCGAATTTATTACCCAGCTCTTAATGATCTACATAGCGTCGAGGAATGTTGTAGCCTTGCTTGTAGTTGCTCGCGTGGAATTCAAGAATCAAGTCCTTACCAGCAAGTACAGGGTGCTTCACAACCACCTTCCCCATCTTACTTCTATTTGACACACTGTTCTGTCACATATGATAAACCTGGTATATTCATATTACTTCTTATTTTGTACATTAATCAGGAGAGAAACACCAGACCAGTCCTCCACTACTGCACGGGTAGATTCAGCTAGGAGAGTGGCGGACTGTGAGTTACGTCAAATATAATGAACCTGGTACATTCATATTACTTGTTATTTTGTACATTAATCAGGAGAGAAACACCAGACCAGTCCTCCACTACTGCACGGGTAGATTCAGCTAGGAGAGTGGCGGACTGTGAGTTACGTCAAATATAATAAACCTGGTATATTCATATTATTTCTTATTTTGTACATTAATCAGGAGATCAGTCCTCCACTACTGCACGGGTAGATTCAGCTAGGAGTGGCGGACTGTCAGTTACGTCACATATAATAAACCTGGTATATTAATATTACCACTTATTTTGTACATTAATCAGAAGAGAGACACCAGACCAGTCCTCCACTACTGCACGGGTAGATTCAGCTAGGAGTGGCGGACTGTCAGTTACGTCACATATAATAAACCTGGTATATTCATATTACCACTTATTTTGTACATTAATCAGGAGAGAGACACCAGACCAGTCCTTCACTACTGCACGGGTAGATTAAGCTAGGAGTGGCGGACTGTCAGTTACGTCACATATAATAAACCTGGTATATTCATATTACCACTTATTTTGTACATTAATCAGGAGAGAGACACCAGACCAGTCCTTCACTACTGCACGGGTAGATTAAGCTAGGAGTGGCGGACTAGTTACAGAAAATTCGGCAGTATATATCTAGTATAAAGATATCTTGGCAAGCTATTGCCAGAAAATTTAAAATATATATTTTATTTATCATGTAAACATCTTTAACGTACAGTATTTTAAACAAAATCATTAGAGCCATTATTGATAAAAACATTATAAAAAAACTCCATGTAAAGGGTAGTTAAAGGTGGGGGAAAGTTTCTAAAAAATCTTCGCCTAGCATTCTTGGATGTAATAAACTTTAAATACCAAGTTTGGTATTGTGAGAACTTTCAAGTATTTTAATAAATGAAACTAATAACAAATAATATCTCGAAAACGGTTAACTCTACGAAAAAATGCATAGGACATAGATTGTGTGTTTTAACGAGCTCTATATATGTTGTCTGTTATCTTATAGTTTACTAGCAACGCAAAATTCAACAAAAAAAAAAAAATTGTCCAGAACGAACAGGTAATCAGAATCTATTCCCAGAAAATTGAAGATAAACGTTTTATTTGTGATGAATATGGCTTTAATGTCTGTTATTTGAAACAAATGATAGTCATTTTTGATAAAAACAAACTTATCAATTTCTTACTTTCTCTACACATACTATGTACATAGTGTATAGAGAAGGTATTGTATTACACCCAAAAATTCCATACCGAGATTTCACCGAAAATACATGCTTTGAGACCCCAAAATTAAAAAAAAAATTAAAAAAAAAAGCAGTTTTAGAAAAATGTCCATGTGTATGTGTGTGTGTCTGTGGGCAGCACAGTTCAAAAACGAAAAGTCCGTTAAAAACCAAATCTGATATTTAGGTTTGGTATCTTCCAAGGATGTGACACGAAGATTTTCAAGAAAGTCCCCCCACTCCTAATTACCCTTTACATGGAACATTTTTCGAATATTTTGATTTTCTAAAAAATGGCTGTAACGATTTTGATTAAAATATCGTGTATTAAAGATTACCTGACAAATAAAATGTATATCTTGAATTTTCTGGGAATAACCTCTGAAGACTACCTTATTCTGGAAGAAATTTTACGGAAATTTGCATAACTGCTAAACTGTAAGAGATAAACATAAACTTACCACACAAAAAATGTAGACCACGTTAAAACACACAATTTAGGTAATATGCATTTTTTTCGTGGAGTTGATCCTTTTTGAGATGTTCCTTGTTTTTGGTTTCAGTTTAGAAAAACTTGGAACAAAGCAGATTTTTTTTTTTTTTTTTTTTTTTTTTTTGACTCAGGGTTCTATTTCCTATGAAATTTCGAGATGTGATTTTTGGTCGGACCTTCTCTGTGCACTGTACATAGAAAGTAATAAGGTTCTGCAAGAAGTTGTATATCGTACGTACATGACGAGAATTAGCTGATTGACTCACGTGAGCCAACAGTATGCTAATGACAGAGTGGGCGTCTCCCTCGTGTTCCGGTCCCCAATGTGGCTCCACCTATAATTCCTGCTTATTTTAAGTTTCCCTTTTTCATCTCCTTCTATCACACATTTCATTCTGTTACAACGAGTCAATCTACATAAACTATAACACTGTCAAATTATTACTTTCTCTACATCTCTGCAACAAATTATTGTTAAAAAGCTTATGCTTCTATTTACTTCATGCTAATCGAAAAAAAAATCTGATGTGTACCATTCACAGGACTTTCTCTACATCTCTGCAACAGATTATTCTTAAAAAGCTTATACTTCTATTTACTTCATGCTAATCAGAAAAAATTAACAGAAATAGTCTTATTACTATCTTCCTTGTAAGTAGAAGAGAAATAAGGTTAAATTGATAGTCAAAAGCTAATGCTATGTCACTGAAGTTCCTTTGTTTGTATGGACAGCAGTTGACAATTTCCTGTATGAGAAAAGTATAAGTTTTTAAAAGCAGAAACCAAAAACAGGGAATGTCTCAAAAACGATGAACTCCACGAAAAAAATGTATATAACAAAGTGTATGCTTTAACGTGCCCGACATTTTTCATACAGCAAGTTTTTTTCCATTTCTTACGGTTTAGCAGTTATGCAAAATTTCGGAAAATTCATCCAGAATAAAGTAATCTTCAAAAGCTACTCCTAGAAAATTCAAGACCTACATTTCATTTGTCAGATAAGTATCTTAAATATACGATATTTTAATCAAAATCGTTAGAGCCATTTTTGAGAAAATCAACATTTTCGAAAAAAGTTCCATGTAAAGGGTAGTTGTGTTGGGGGGATTTTCTTAAAAATCTTCGGATCGCATCCTTGGAAGATACTGAATTTAAATACCAAGTTTGGCGTGTAACGGACTTTTCATTTTTGAGCTGTGCTGTCCACACACAGACACACACACGGACATTTTTCTAAAAATGCTTTTTTATTCAGCGGATCTCAAAACGTGTATTTCCGGTGAAATCTCGGTATTTAATTTTTGGGTGCATTACAATAGCTTCCTTATACACTATGTACATAGTACGTGTAAAAAAAGTAAAATGAATTCTCGATGTGAACAAATAAAAGGCTACATCTGAATTATATGGACAAAGCCTTCTTATACACTCTTTTGTTAATGAATTTTGAAATAGATTCTTTACTTGAAGTGGCACAGGACGTCATTTCCTAATTGTACTGTAAGTATTAATGACCTCTCAAACTCTTACAGTGCTTGTTGCCATGGCAATTAATACATGAATTGTAAATGTAGCTTACGTTACCAAATATGTTTTCAGAATGATTAACTTACGTATCAAGTATTTAAAAAGAAGATATTTTCATGGCACGTTTATGATAGTATTGAATGACAAAATGCTGCTATACTGTACCAAATTCTCTCCGAGTGCGACATGATACTGTGTTGCGGGAAGTATCACGCAAACTTTCAGGCGAGGATATAAAGTTTAACACCGCATCCCCGCGGTACGCCGATCGATTCAGTGCACGTATACATTACCCTCTCATATTCATCTCTGCCGCCTGGCCCTTAATTGATCCCTGCACATCCCTTAATGAAGAAGGCCATACTTTGTTTCCATAACAAACACCGTTACAGCATAAATGAAAAGGCACCAGGACAAAAGTTTTGCTTTTATTCACGTGCATAAAGTTTCATAATAAGGAGAGCACTTTTAATGGGATGTGGCTTTAAAGCTTGTCAACTCCTCGGGTTTTAATGATAATGACATCCAAGTCCATTGCTGCTGCAAATATCTCATATACAGAGTGGTCCCGAATCGCCGTCCGCTTTGTTCAAATAGGCAACCCATATGACAACACAATGGATGGTAAATGACGTCTACTCTAACATCGTTAAAATGCATGTTTTACCGACTATTATAATAACCAGATAAGCTTTAATTCCTAGTTACTAGGCAACAAAACCTATACTTTATATTCTAACAAAACAATATTTTATTTAACTCTATGTAAATATTGCTTTCTTACTGTAATTTGCAATTCACAGGCCGTAGTTTAAGTGCGTAAATCATTTCATTGTAATATTATGAATCCAATTGTTATAAATATTGTATGATCGCAATATGACCTAGGAGTTAAAGCGACCTAAAAAAAAAAACAAAAAAAAAAACAAAACAAAAAAAAACACGGTATCAAAACATAAAGTACAGCTTCAGCAAAACTATAAAATACACCTTAATAATGATAATATATATCTTATTACTTTCTCTACACTACTATGTACATAGTGTATATAGAAGATATTGTATTGCACCCAAAATGTCCATACCGAGATTTAACAGGAAATGCCTGTTTTGGGATCCCTGAATCCAGAAAAAGGATATTCCCAGAAAAGTCAAGATATACATTTTACTTTGCATGTAAATATCTTAAATATACAATATTTTAATCAAAATCGGGTAGAGAAAATAAAAAACATGATAAATCAACTTATTATATTCTGCAATTTTAGATGCCAATTTTATATATAAATTTAAAGTAAAAATGAGCGAAGAAGTTGATTTTCGCGGTTCATCAGGAAAAATTAAAAAGCAGTCCAAGATGGTACTATTAATATATCTTCAGGAAAGCCCAGGAAAGTTTATTTATGTAGTTATACTGGTACATAGCCTCTAAAACATCTTTATTCTGGATGAATTTTACTGAACTGTGACTAACTGATAAACCGCAAGAGATAGACAAAACTCACTATACAAACACTGTAGATCTCGTCAAAACACACAAATTATGTCCTTAACGGTTTTGTAGAAGGGGTAACCGTTTCCGAGCTATTCCTTGTTATTCATTTCAATTGTAACATACTTATAATTTTCTCAGACGGAAGTGTCTGTTTTTCTTTTGTTCTACTCCTGGCCAAGCAAAAAAGCGATTTGCAATGACAATCGCATGTCAGGTTTTAAAACATTTGACTATCACTTTAGCCTAGTGCATTCCCTTAGTTCCCTTCTACTTATAAGGAACTAAGTAATAAGAGTTTTGCTAATGTTTATCTCGATTAGCATTATGTTGAAAGAAAAAGAATCTTTTGTAACAAGTTTGTTAGTAGAAAGAGAAAGTCATGTGAGTGTAACATACACACACAATGCACTTTTTTCTAAAAATGCTTTTTTTGGACTCAGAAGACGTCAAAATATGCATTTCCAGTGAAATCTCGGTATCGAAATTTTGGGTGGAATGCATTACTATTTCAAGCAACTATGTTCATTGTACATGCATCCTAGAGAAAGTAACCAGCATGTAAGAAACAAATATGGGAGTTTGTAGCTTAAAACTTATCTAGTGTCAGAAATGTAAACTGACCTTCATTACTTCTTCTTTTGTTATATACTGAAAGAAAAAGTCCATGTGTGTTTACTTCAAGTCATGGCCTGCTTTACTAATATTATAAGATTACGTATCTGAAGCTCAGAAAGCTTCTAAATCCACTAAAATACAAACTCGTGTTCCAACATTAATATTGGCCAAGTTTTTAAACATGCAAATGCAATCAAGAGAGTTAACAGCCCAATTAACGCACACATTTTGGCAATTCCCCAAATCTGCGTGTAGCTGTAAGAAGCCGCAACTTGGCAACTGACCACAGCCTTCTAGATCTATTAGAACCAACAAAATTAATTTCTCTACTTTTTCTTGCATTAACTCATGTTTATTTTTAACGTAACAAAAGGAACGCGATAATAATTTGCCTCGCAGGGAATCGAGCTCGTGACGGCACGTGTTGATTACGTACTCTCTGTTACACCTGAGATCACTCAGTCAAGATAACAGCACTGAAAAATGTTTACTGCATGTTCAGTGACGTCACAGACTAGCTTTAGCGCGGAAAGGTTGGAAGCAAAGATTCCCTCCACCAAATGCACACATTCACAACTCCAAGCTGGTATTTAATTTACATTTTTTGAAATACTTGATATGCAAGTTAATCATTATGATCTCATATTTGGTAATGTAAACTAAATTTACAATTCATTTATTAATTGCCATGCCAACAAGCACTGTAAGAGTTTGAGATGTCATTAATACTTACAGTACAATTAGGAAATGACGTAACACTCGACATGTGCTACTACAAGTAAAGAATCTATTTTAAAATTCAATAACAAAAGAATGTATAAGAAGGCTTTGTCCATATAATTTAAATGTAGCCTTTCATTTGTTCACATCGAGAATTCATGTATTGCACCCAAAAATTCTATACCAAGATTTCACCGGAAATATATGTTTTAGGGTCCGCTGTATCCAATACTGGCATTTTTAGAAAAAGATCTCTGGATGTGTGTCCGTGTGTCTGTGAACACGATAACTCAAAAACGAAAAGTCGGTAAAATACCAAACTTAATAGGTATTATACCGTAAGTTTGTAATCTACCAAGCATGAGACAGGAAGATTTTCTAGACAATTCCCCACACCAAACTATCCTTTACATGAAAAACATTTCGATTTTTTCAAAAATGGCTCTAAAGATTTTGGTTCTAATCTCTCTATATTTAGGGTATTCACATGCCAAATAAAATGTACAACCTGAATTTTCTGCGAATAGCCTCTATAAACCTCTATTCCGTATGATTTTTATTGCATTTTTGCTTAACTGGTAAACGGTGACAGATAGACAAATACTTACTACACAAAACATGTAGATCACGATAAAAGACACAATGTATGTCATTACATTTTTGTTTCTCGTGGAGTTGGCCATTTTCGAGATATTCCTTATTGATTTCAGCTTTAAAATGTTCTCTTACGGGAACATGTCAACTGCTGCCCATGCAAAGAAACGGATTTCAATCCCATAGCAACCACATTTTAAAACTTTTGACTGTCGGTTTAGCCCAATGTATTCCCTTATTTCCCTTCTTCTTATGAAGGAACTTAGTAATAATACCGTTTCTGCTAATGTTTTAGCATCAAATAGAAGAAAATGCTTACTAACAATAATCTGTTACAGAGATGTACAGAAAGTCATGTGAATGGAACACATCAGATTTTTTTCATAGCTTCCTTTATTGCAAGGTTGTCTCAAGGACAAACTTTAACAAGAACACTCAAATGGTTGAATATAGCAATAAGAAATACCATAATGGAAATGACGTAACACTCAAGACATGTGCTACTTCAAGTAAAGAATCTATTGCAAAATTCATTAACAAAAGAGTGTATAAGAAGGCTTTGTCCATATAATTTAGATGTAGCCTTTCATTTGTTCACATCGAGAATTAATTTTTGCTTTCTCTATGCGTACTATGTAGATAGTGTATAGAGAAGTTATTGTAATGCACCCAAAAATCCGATACCGGGATTTCACCGGAAATATATGTTCCCCTGAAACAAAACATATAAAAAAAAAAAAAAAAAAATTCTACAAAAGGTGCGTGCGTGCGTGTGTGTATGTGTGTGTGTGTGTGTGTGTGCAGCATGGCTCAAAATCGAAAAGGCCGTTAAATACCAAACTGGTATTTAAGTTTCGTATCTTCCAAGGATACGACACGAAGATTTTTTAAGGAAATCCCCCCCTAGCTGCCCTTTACATGAAACTTTTTTTGAAAATGTTGATTTTCTCAAAAATGGCTCTCACTAGTTTGATTGAAATATCGTATACTAAAGATATTTACCTGACAAATAACATGTGTGTCTTGAATTTTGTGGGAATAGCCTCTGAAGACTTCATATTCTGGATGAATTTTATGGAATTTTACGTAACTGCTTAACCGTAAGAGTTAGACAAAAACTTACTGCACACAAAATGTAGAGCACGATAAAACACACAATTTGCGTCATATACATTTTTTTTCCTGGAGTTGATCCTTTTTACAAACAAAGGAACTTCAATCACTTAGCAACCAGCTTTTGACTATCACTTTAACCTATGCCACTCCCTTATTTCGCTTCTACTTACAAAGAAGCAAGTAATACGATTATTTCTGCTATTTTTTTCTGGATTAGCATGAAGTAAATAGAAGCATAAGCTTTTTAACAATAATTTCTTGCAGAGATGTAGAGATATAATTTTGTCCCGCATTGACCTTTTTAGGCGAGCACGTCTCTATGTTGCAGCCTAGTTTAGATGGAATGTGATCTGTTGTGTCGACTGATTCTGTTGGTCCAGCATGACTCATGTTGCTTGTTACAGACATGGAAAGTAACACGATAACTTCCGCTGCATCAGAGAAAACACCTGATTTTGTGCGATGTTGACCTTGTACCGGAGTTGCTCGCTGTTTCGTGGCCCGCGGTGCTTACATCACGGCCTCGCTTGGGCTCCATCTCAATGTTGCCTTTCGAGATTTGGTCTCACACATATACATTCTTGATTTTGACGTACTGGCAAACAAACTATTACTATTTGAGTATTCTTCTATCTATAACATAAGGTAGCAGAAATAGTCTGAATAATATCACTAGTGTTTACATCTGGTCTATAATTCACGATCGGAGCGAAGCGAAGAGTTGTATTTGATAACACAATTCAGCGAAATAGACTATTAATACTTTATAGCATATAGGAAGGGAGATTTTATCATTGTAATACTTACATTCTGTCAAGAAAGTACCGGGAATTGATCATTTAAAAATCCTGTTTAAAAGGGGATTCGAAATTATTGTTGTCGCTAAGTTGGAACAGCTTTCCTCTATACCCACACAGAGTGTGATCGGCATCTGTTATCTAGTTTGTTTACAGTACGCCATTTTGTTAGGTCATCTCAAGGGTAATTTGCGATTTTACGATGAATACAAATATTGAACAAAGAATCTGTCTAAACTTTTGCATTTAAATGGTATTTTGTGTGCCGAATCGCTGAAAATGTTAGAGGGCTTACGGTGAATCGACTTTATCAAAAACACGTGCATATGAGTGGTACAGTGCATTCAAAAATGGTCGAGATGTGGTGGAAGATTTACCTCGCTCTGGACGGCCATCAACGGTTTCAACTGAACTGAACATCGCTTAACTAAAGAAAATGGTGTCTGAAAATCGTCATTTAGGTCTGAGAGAGATTGCCGCTGAACTTTCTGTGTCTCACGAATCGATTCGTACCATTTTAAACGATTGTTTGGGCATGACACGCGTTGCAGCTCGGTTAGTTCCGAAAGACTTGAATGTTCCACAAAAACTCAATCGTGTAAGGATTGCTGAAGACTTGCTAGAACGAGCCAGTTCCGACCCCACATTCATGAAACGCATTGTAACTGGTGATGAGACGTGGGTTTACGAGTTTGACACTCAGACCAGTCAACAAGCTTCCGAATGGCGCCTTCCAACTGAACCGAAATCTAAAAGGGCACGTCAAACTCTATCAAAACAGAAGGTCATGTTAACAGCTTTTGTTTTAGATTATTGCGGTGTCATGCACTCAGAGTTGTTGCCAGAAAGTCAGATGGTAAATAAAGACTATTATCTGAGCAATATGCGGCGTTTGAGAGAACAAATACGGTGAAAAAGGCCAGATTTGTGGAACGACAACTCATGGATTCTGCACCATGATAACGCACCAACTCATAAGGCTATTATTGTGACGAATTTCTGGACAAAAACTCAACAAATTTCATCAAACAATCACCATATTCACCTGATCTGACTCCTGCTGATTTCTTTCTCTTTCCAAAACTCAAGTTACCACTTCGAGGCACCGTTTTCAGTCGATAGAAGACATAAAGGAAAATTCGCGGCAACAATTGACATCGATTCCTAAAAGTGCATAAAAAAATGTTTAGATGATTGGATTATTCGTTGGCATAAATGTATAATTTCAGAAGGGACCTACTTTGAAGGCAATAAAATTGGATGAATAAGTCATTTTTTTGTGTTTTATTGGCAAATTCCCGGAACTTTCTTGACACAGTGGTACATTACTTCTCAAATGGTAGATGACGCATTGGACCATCTTTATTTACCGATTTTTTTTTCTTCACTGCTTCCTGAATTATGATATGCCGACCGTGTCTATACCCAATGTACGAATACCGATAGCAACAATAGAAATAGGGAACAATTATGTTATTTCAGGTTTAATAATCAATACATGAAATGGAAACAAATATTTTAGTTGAGGTTATTGAATTCATCTCAAACATAAATAGAAATAATGATTATTTCATTCCTTTTTTTACTTTCTCTATACTCACTATGTACATAGTGTATAGAGAATGTATTGCACTCCACCAAAAAATTTGATACCGAGATTTCACCGGAAATATATGTTTTAGGATCCCCTGTATCCAAAAAAAGTATTTTCAGAAAAAGGTCCGTGTGTGTGTGTGTGTGTGTGTGTGTGTCCGTGTGTCCGTGAACACGATAGCTCAAAAACGAAAAGTCGGTAAAATACCAAGCTTGGTATTTAAGTTTAGTATCTTCCAGGGATGCGACACGAAGATTTTGATAAAAATCCCCCCACCCCAAACTACCCTTTTCATGGAGCTTTTTTCGAAAATTTTTATTTTCTAAAAAATGGCTCTAACGATTTGATTAAAATATCATATATTAAAGATATTTACCTGACAAATAAAATGTATATTTTGAATTTTCTGGGAATAGCCTCTGAAGACTACTTTATTCTGGGTGAATTTTGCATAACTACTAAACCGTAAAAGATGGACAAAAACTTAACCGACAAAAAATGTAGAACACGTTAAAACACACAATTTATGTTACATACATTTTTTTCGTGGAGTTGATCGTTTTTGAGATATTCCTTTTTCTTGGTTTCAGCTTTGAAAAACATACTTTTCTCATACAGGAAATTGTCAACTCCTGTCCATACAAACAAAGGAACATCAGTCACATAGCAACCAGCTTTTGGCTTTCACTTTAATCTATGGTACTCCCTTATTTCGCTTCTACTTACAATAAAGCAAGGAATAATATTTCTGCTAAGTTTTCTCGATTAGCATGAAATAAATAAAAGATAAGCTCAATAACAATAATTTGTTACAGAGATATAGAGAAAGTCATGTGAATGTAACACATCAGATTTTTAGCTTAATGCATTATGAACTGGTTAAAACTTTAAATAAACATTGTAATGGAATTAATTGAAAGTATAATTGTGTAACTGACAGTTATTAAAAATAAAGTTTGGTTGATTGGATTGTCACCAAGACAGGAGATTAAACAAACGAACGTCAGGTACGACAAAATTTCAAAGAAATGAACATCATCTGCGATAAGGTGTTTTGACAATATCGCTCCAGTCAGATGACCGCGATTGGTTGAAATTGCCTAATCTCGGTCATTGTATTGGCTCTTTAATAGTTGAGCTAAATTGTCAAAAAGTTAAATATATATATTAGATTATATAGATCTAGATGTTTACCTTCTCTAGCCCGTATATAGTATATAGAGAAGGTATTATACTGCACCCAAATATTCGATACCGAGATTTCACCAGAAATGCATGTTTGGGCTTGGTTTGGGCTTTGGGTTTGGTATTGGTATGCGGCGTTTAAGTTTGGAATGCGACACGAAGATTTAAAAAAAAAATCCCTATCCCAGACTACCCTTTGCATGTAAACATTTTCGAAATGTTTCTTTTTCCCAAAAATGGCTCTAATGATTTCGATTAAAATACTGTATATTAAACCCATTTCCATCACTAATAAAATTTATATCTTGAATTTTCTGTAAATAGCTTCTGAACTCCAGTTCATTCTGGATGCATTTTACTGAATTTTGCTTAACTGGTAATTCTCTCCAGAATAAAGTAGTCTTCAGAGGCTATTCCCAGAAACTTCAAGATATACATTTTATTCATCAGGTAAATACCTTTAATATGCAATATTTTAATCAAAATCCATGAGCCATTTTTGAAAAGATCAACATTTTCGAAAAAAGTTCCATATACAGGGTAGCAAATCTTCGTGTCGCATCCTTGTAAGATACCAAACTTAAATACCAAGTTTGGTTTTAAACGGTCTCTTCGTTTTTGAGCTATGCTGCACACAGGCACACACAGACAGAAAGAGAGACAGACACACACGGACATTTTTCTAAAAATGCTTTTTTTGGATTAAGGAAGTCCTAAAACATGTATTTGCGGTGAAATCTTGGTATCGAATTTTTGGGTGCAATACAATATCTTCTCTATACGCTATTTACAGAGTGCGTGTAGAGAAAGTAAAAACATTTCTAGGTCAGATACAATACTTAGTGACGATGCAGTAAGAAAAGCCTCTAGGCATTTGTTTTCCAGAGTGCAGAGTTTTTTGCATCCCAACACTGTCCGAAAACAAATGAATCAATGCAGAGATTTGTGTGAGGAGATAGCCAGTGCAGGAAACTTCTTTATCTGGATTCAATGAAAGGGAGCAAGGCTTTTAAAATTGATTTACTGTAGTGAGGAGAAGTTTCTCTCCGCCCAGCTCGAGGACGAGGAAAACCATTTGGACATGTTGACTGGTAAACATGCATTTCATGTCTCAACCATAAAAAAAACTTGGCTACCACTTTTATGTACACTCAGCGGAAGTCAGATTTCCTTTCCTTCTCACAAAACTAACTTAAGTGACGCTACCGGGCACTTGCAGGTGTGTCCTGCACTCACACCACTTTCCTTCTCACAAAACAACTTCAACTGACGCTACCGGGCATGTCGCCACTTGCAGGTGTGTCCTGCACTCACATCACTTTCTCTACTCTTTATTATGACGCGTGTCCGGAAAGTAAACGCCATTTAATGCTACTACATTCACAACGAAATGCAAGCTGAGCCTGTTTTTACGTGACACAATAAACGAGCAAATAAACAAACACAATAAAGAAATAAATATACAGGGTGTTAATGAACTATACCGAAATATTTTCACAGAATATGTAGATCACTTAAATAAGTAATTTGAGATAGGAGACTTATGGCCTGTCGAAGTAACGGCTACAAATTTCTGAAGTGCCAGTACGCCACTGGCTAATTTATCAAACATTCGAGAGCATAACACGAAAAACGAAGGGACATATTACAGCGTACCTCTCTAGCGTAGTGGTTATGATACTGGCTTTCAAGTGAAAGATTGTTTCCGAGTTCGGGTCTCGTTCACGTATCGCGGCATTTCGTCTGGAATAAAAAAAAACATTTACTGTATGACAGGAATCCAACTCGCGTTACGGGTTAAGCCCACCAGAACAGTTGAAAAAACACCTCCAGAGTAGGTAACACAACTCAAGAACGTAGTTAATGAATGCTCAGTGTCGCACTGTCAAGTGATTAATTCGAGATTTTACAGATTTTTACATTAAATCTTGAGAACGCTAGTAACGAGCTGCTAAAAACCGATATTTCTATACTCGGGCAGCAGTTTTAAAGACATTCTAAGCCATTTTTTCAACCTGCTTTGCTTTAACACCGACTTATCAGCACCTGATGCCCACACGTTTAACGCTATGTTTATCCGGGGACCATGCGTCGCCGATCTCAAATTACTTGTATTAGTCGCGTGCACAATCTCGCAAATCATTTCGGTGTAGTTTATTAACACTCTGTATATATACATTATAACTAATCAATAATAATATTATTGAACGAACACATGTTGAAATGTAAAATCAGGAAAACCCCAAGCTAGCGAGGTATGCTAAAAGTAATTGCAAATATTCCTGCTTGCAGACTTGTCTAGATAACGCGCTTAAGTGCATTCCTGAGCTGATGGCAATCACTCCAGAAATGAGTAGATACAGTTAGGAAATAGGGGTTTTGACTTGAGGCCATGGGAGTGTCCGGGCCAATATAGAACACAAATAATAATTTTGGTAAATGAGAATCTTTATTGCAAGAAATTCAACAAATTTTGGAAAAGATGTTGGGAGCTATACCGCCAGCACGCAGACGTTACTACAACACAATATAGACACTATACCTCATGCAATAGACAACAATTTGCAGACTGATCGATACCACTTTGGACAGTGCCCGATTCTGGCACAGTGATAGCACGGAAGCTTCAAATGGAATTTCGCTCAACAACTATGGCTGGGCTATTATTGGCACAATAAACATAACTCATTCACGAAGACGAGCTAAATCGCCTGCAAGACTTCCCCAAGACACAATAATATCAAATGTGCGCAGTTGCCCAAAAGCCTAACTTAATCCATGCAGATGGGTAGCAAGACAAGAGTTCAAGTCTATGTGAAGCTTCCATCCTGTGCCAGAATCGGGCACTGTGCAAACTTTAATACAGAGGTATCGACCAGTTTGTAAATTATTGTCTATTGCATGAGTTATAGTGTCTATCATTTGAGCCATTTTTAAGAAAATAAAAATATTCGAATTTTTTTCCATGTAAAACGTAGTATGGGGTGGAAGGATTTTCATAAAATCTTCGTGAAGCATCCATGAAAGGTAGCAACCTTAAAAATGTTTTTGAGCTATGCTGCCCACAGACAAACACACGCGTACATTATTCTAAAAATGTTTTTTTTTGTATTCAAGGTCTAAAAAGATGTATTTCCTGTGAAATCTCGATATGGAATTTTTGGGTGCAGTATAATACCTTCTCTATACATTATGTATATAGTACGTATTGAGAAAGTAAAAATAGCTTCTTGAAAAAATAAATATCGTCGTGAAAACCAATATGTTATGCCTTTTTGTCCAAACATGTACTTTCGGGTACGTCTTGTATTTGTGGGCATACAATTCATTGTTCTTAGGAACGTTTGTTTACCTATCTACCGCATTTTAATCGCGATATATGAATAAAGTAGTGGCAACATTGATAGAACACAATATTTATTGAACTCACAAGTACAATTGAATTACATTCCTTCAATGCAGCAAGGTCTCTGACCTTTTGCCAAATGTAGGGCAGCCGTTGGGGACCGTTGGCAAGGCGATCTCTGTTGATGACTGCGCGGGCTACAGATGCCACGTCAGGAAATCGGCGGCCTCGGAGGGGTTCCTTCATGCGTGATCGTCTCGCAATAAACGTGGACGAAGATGTCGCTCCAGAAATCGGCAATAGTAGTCACTGTTGACGGTTTGTCCCTCCGGCACAGCATTAAGAATAGCATAGTCGTATGTCACAATCAGCATCAGCTTCACCCGACTGGGTTCCTGTCGAACTTTCTGTGGGCGTGCTGAACCTGGGTGACGCCATTCATTCAACTGACGCTTCAATTCCGGCTCATAGGCTCGTGCCCACATCTCATCAATGGCGACAATACGCTGCAGAAATGCGTCTCCTTGTTGCGGTATCTGTCCAGGTGGATACCAGTCCTATTTCTGTACCTCAGCGAGTCGAAGTGGAACCTAACGGGACGCAATTTTCCTCAGGTGAAGACATTTCGTCAGGATATGCCACACAGTTTGATGACTGAACCAACCTCTATGGATAACTCCCATCGATGGTCTATGGCAACGAGACCACTCACGATGTCAATCTGATCTTGCGGAATGGACGGCCGCAGTCTAAGTCCGACCTGCACGAAACGCCTTGACCCATCGTCCTGTACGGCAATGCATTCCCGCCACAGGCTTCACGAAATCCTCGATAACATGCTGATGCATTTTTTCCACGGGCAACCTCGATTTTAATCCACGAACGCTGATCGCCTTTGGTAAACATGCTTTAGAGCGGTGCTCTTGACACTGTTCAACAACACACTCTCAACTGGCAGTCCGACCACACATCGACACTAGTCACCTGATCGCTCCCGTATTCTATTGGCTCAGACCCGCTCTCCTGTGAATGCGGGGACCATGTTGCCACTACTTTCTTTACAGCCCTCTTATATTTATAGCTACAGTACACGTTTCATTATAGATACAAAGGCAATGACGATGGTCAAATAAAGGGTATTTCAAAAGTCAGTTCAAACATTTAACCATTAATATCGTGAATTATTTTGGCGAGCGTAAAGTTGGAACAAAATTACTTTACGTCACTGCACTTTGCGCGTGGATGTCGTAAAAATCAAGTTTGCGATCTGAAATCAGCTCGTAAACTACTCAATTGCGCTTGGTTGTAGGAAAAAACTATTTGCATATAGGGGTGGTAAACGAAATGTGTATACCCTGAACAGTCCTGGTAATATCTCTGAGGTATGAGAAATTCACAGCCTCAATAAACCCCCTGCAGCTGTTACATAGAGAGATTCCGTTTACACGTAACGTCCATTTAGAATACTTACAGAATGTTTGTGTAGATTACGTCCAGAGCATTAGTATCGATTTCTCATCGATGTAGGAACATGTGGCTCAAGGGAAGTAGTTCCTCTTGGGGGGGGGGGGCGATGCTCCGGGCCCCAGAGTTTTACTTTCCTTGTTGCTTTAGCTTCTTGGGGATACGTGCGATGAACGAAGTTTGAAAGCTATTTTGGTCATCTTTTTAAAATGCCTTCACTTTACGATTGGCGAAGTCATCAAGATAAACAAAAAACTTGATGTGTTCCATTCACATGAATTTCTCTACCTCTCTGCAAAAATATTGTTAAACAGCTTATGTTTCTATTTATTTCATGCCAATCGAGAAAACAAAATAGCAGAAATACTTGCTTCCTGTAAGTAGAGTAGGGAGTACCATAGTTTAAAGTGACAATCAAAAGCTGGGTGCTTTGTGACTGAACTTCCTTTGTTTCTATGGACAGGAGTTGACAAATTCCTGTAAGTAGAGTAGGGAGTACCATAGTTTAAAGTGATAATCAAAAGCTGGGTGCTTTGTGACTGAACTTCCTTTGTTTCTATGGACAGGAGTTGACAAATTCCTGTATGAAAAAAAGTAAGTTTTTTAAAGCTGAAACCAAAAACAAGGAATGTCTCACAAACAATTAACTCCTCGAGAAAAAAGTATATAACTTAAATTGTGTGTTTTAATGTGATCTACATTTTTTGTGTAAGTTTTCATCCATCTCTTACGGTTTAGCACTTAGGCAAAAATGTGTAAAACTCATCCAGAGTAGTCTTCAGAGGCTATTCCCAGAAAATTCAAAATACACATTTTATTTGTCAGATAAATATCTTTAATATACGATATTTTAATCAAAATCGTTAGAATCATTTTTGAGAAAATCAAAATTTTCATACATTTCATGTAAAGGGTAGCTTTTCTCTGAAAATCTTCGTGTCGCATCCCTGGAAGATACTAAACTTAAATACCAGTTTGGTATTTTACCGACTTCTCGTATTTGAGTTATCGTGTTCACAGACACACACACACGAACCTTTTTCTGAAAATCTTTTTTGGCTAAGGGGGACTCTAAAACATATATTTCAGGTGAAATCTCGATATCGAATTTTTGGGTGCAATACAATACCTTCTCTATACACTATGTACATAGTACGTATAGAGAAAGTAAAAAAATCAATTAAGTACAAGATTGTTGATTCAATCGTCTATGGCAATGGAATGATCAATATAGTTGAAATTTTAAGTGGCATCTAATAAGAGGCAACGGTTACTAAATACAAACTCTTTTCTTGGATTTTCTAAGTAGTTATTGAATGACTTTACGAACGTGAGATGGCAGTGACTTGATTAAAAGTAGACAGAAGAATAACTTTTTGTAACTACAGTTTAAAAGATATAAAACGTTCTGAGTGAGGGCAGGGTTTGGTGAATATCCGCTAGATGGCAGGGCAAGCATCAAGATACGACAATAGCGTGAACGCAATTAATAAGGAACCGCAAGGCTGAACGTTCGCTCTTTGAAGTGACGTTGCAGCCAACTTGTTCAGAAACACACAGGGGGGGGGGATTATTCCGAACAAAGTGTGCAAAGCCTCAAGCTAAACTGCTCATCCACCGCCAACATGGTTAATATCCAAACCACCAGGCTTTGTCTGCTGCCTTTCGCCGAGGCCCCTTCATTTGTTATCGTGAGAAATATCGCTCCGGGCGAGTTCCGTCACTTTTCCTTTACTTTGGAACACATCTGCTCCTAGATCATAGTACCACATTCACATGGCTTTCTCTAATCTCTCTAACAAATTTAAGCTGATTACTGTCCCTGTGCGTATTGTATTTCACCCAAAAACTCGATACCGAGATGTTTTTGAGACTCCTTCAATCAAACAAAAAAAAAAAACAAACAAACAAAAAAAACATTTTTACAAAAATGTCCGTGTGTGTGTGTGTGTGTGTGTGTGTGTGTCTGTGGAGAGCATACCTCAAAAACGAAAAGACCGTTGAATACCAAACGGTATTTAGGTTTGGTATCTTCCAGGGATGCAACACGAAGATTTTCAAGAAATCCTACCCCCACCCCAAACTATCCTTTACATGGAAAAAAATTCAAAAGTTTTGGTTTTCTCAAAAATGACTCTAAACGATTTTGATTAAAATATCGTATATTAAAGATATTTACGTGACAAATAAAATGTATATCTTGAATTTTCTGGGAATAGCCTCTGAAGACTACTTTACTCAGGATGAATTTTACGGAATTTTGCATAACTGCTAAACCGTAAGAAATGGATATAAGCTTACTGCACAAAAAATGTAGATCACGTTAAAACGCACAATTTATGTACTGTACATTTTTTTCGTAGAGTTGATCGTTCTTGAGATATTCCTTGTGACTGGTTTCAGCTTTAGGAAACTTATACTTTTCTCGTACAGGAATGTGTCAACTTGTGTCTATACAAACAAAGGAACTTCGGTCGCAAAGCAACCAGCTTTTGACTATCACTTTAACCTATGGTACTTCCTTATTTCGCTTTTACTTACAAACAAGCAAATATTAAGGCTATTTTTGTTAATTATTTTCCCAATTAGCATGAAGTAAATAGAAGCATAGGCGTTTTAACAATAGTTTGTTGCAGAGATGTAGAGAAAGTCATGTGAATGGAACAACAGATTTTTACTTTCTCTACACGTACTATCTACATAGTATATAGAGAAGTGTTGTAATGCACCCAAATATTTGATACCAAGATTTCACCGGAAATACATGTTGAAGCCAAAAAAGCATTTTCACAAAAAGTTCCGTGTGTGTGTGTGGTGTGTGTGTGTGTGTGTGTGTGTGTGTGTGTCGACAGTTGCTCAAACACGTAAAGACTGTTAAATACCAAACTTGGTGTTTAAGGGATGCGATACGAAGCTTTTGAGAAAAATCCCCACCTCTAACTATGCTTTACAAGGAAAAATTTTCGAAAATGTCAATTTTTCAAAAATGACTAATTATTTTGAATAAAATAATGTATATTAAAATATTTACAATGCAAATAAAAAGTATATCTCAAATTTTCTTGGAATAGCGTTTAAACACCTCTTTATTCTGGATGATATTTACTGAATTTTGCATAACCGGCAAACCGTATGAGATAGACAAAAACTTACTCCACAAAAAATGTAGATCGCGATAAAACACAATTTCTGTCATATATATTTTTTTCGTGGAGTTGGCCGCTTTCGAGATATTCCTTGTTATTGATTTCAGTTTTAAAATAAACTTTTCTCACACGGGAACTTGTCAACTCCTGGCCACCCAATCCCATAGCAACCACATTTTAAAACATGTGACTATCGGTTTAGCTTAGTGTAGTCCCTTATTTCCTTTCTACTTATAAAGAACTAAGTAATAAGACCGTGTTTATCTCGATTAGCATGAAGTATACTTTTTTATAAGAACAGGTAGAGAATATCATGAGTGTGTAACATAACAACGCGCTTGTGATTCTTGTCACGCGCACGCATCAACACAAATATTAATAAACAAAAATGAAAGGTTTAAATACAATGTTAGCCACAATGATCCCAAACGTAATCCCAGAGGCGTATTTCAATATTGGTATTGGATATCATGGGCGCTTGCGCAATGTAGCAAATAACTAACATACACAGAATCCCATTTGAGCTTGTGGTATCCTGAAACATACCATAAATCAATCCAAGTTTCGTCTCTGTTTGGGTGGTATTACTTTCATTAGTTTTCGTGTGCAACAAGGGCGCATGAAGCTAATAACACGTCGTCGTGGCCTACTCTGGTCAGATACACTCACTCCGCAGTTGTGACAGACATTTCCCAGACTATGTACAACATACATACTAGGTAAATTCGAGACCAATATTGCACCGGAAATGCATGTTTTGAAGTTTCCTGAATTCAAAATTTATAAATTATGTTATTACCAATAGAAATTTAAAAAGAAAGGAAAGAAAAACTGTTTTTATGAAAGTGATTGATCTTGAGATTAAAATTTCTATTCTGATGTGTTGCATCACATGACTTTCTCTAGTATCTGTAACAAATTATTGTTAATAAGCTTATTCTTCTATCTACTTCATACTAATCGACATAAACATTAACAGAATTGGTATTATTACCTGCTTCCTTGTAAGTAGAAGAGAAATAAAGGAATACAATACGCTAAACTGATAGTCAAATATTTTAAAAGCTGGTTGTGCTATATGATTGAGGTACCTTTATTTGAATGGACAGAAAATGACCAATTCTCGTATGAGAAAAGTGTATACATTTTAAAGCTGAAATCTAAAACAAGGAATATCTAAAAAAACGATCAACTTCACGAAAAAAATATATAACATAAATTGTGTGTTTTAAGGTGCTCTACATTTTCTGTATGGCAAGCTTTTGTCCATCTCTTACGGTTTAGCAGTTATGCAAAATTCCGTAAAATTGATCCAGAATAAAATAGTCTTCAGAGGCTATTCCCAGAAAATTCAAGATATACATATTATTTGTCAGGTAAATATCTTTAATGTACGAAATTTTAATCAAAATAGTTAGAGCCATTTTTAAGAAAATCTAAATTTTCAAAACTTTTTCCATGTAAAGTATAGTTTGGGGTGTGGGGATTTTCTTGAAAATTGAGCTATGCTGCCCACAGACACGGACGTTTTTCTAAAAATGCTTTTTTTTTATTCAGGGGGACCCAAAACATGTATTTCCGGTGAAATCTCGGTGTTGAATTTTTGGGTGCATTACAATACCTTCTCTATACACTATATACATAGTACGTACAGAGAAAGTAAGAAAAAAATGAAAACGCTCGTGGCATTACGTATGAAAATTAAATTGTCTAGTATCACAGAGTAAAGTTGAGCTGTGAGATGGATGTCACACTTCTTACGTCATTCAGTAAACCTAGAGCGCCATTCCTCACCGGACGAGGAAAAGAGCGAGTTTAAATTACGTGGGAAGTCGAGCCCAAGTTTCTCGTCTTACAATTATCGTAGCCAACAAGATGGCGCCACAGTTTCAACTTTAATGAATTATTCAGCACGCCGGAATTGTGAAGAGCAGCTTGCGGATGGAAATTTTCTTTAATTTTCAGCACAGTCTACGTCACCTCGTCCCCGCAGCTACGTCTCCATTCACACGGCTTTCTCTGCCTATTCTCTGACAAAAGATTATTCTTCTATCTAACCCATGCTATTAACATTAGCAGACATAATTACTTTCTCTACACGTACTATGTACATAGTGTATAGAGAAGGTATTGCACTCCACCCAAAAATTCCATACCGAGATTTCACCGGAAATACATGTTTTAGGCCCCCCTTAAGCCAAAATAAATCATTTTTAGAAAAATGTCAGTGAGTGTGTCTGTGGGCAGCATAGCTCATAAACGAAGTCTGGTAAATACCAAACTTGGTATTTAAGTTCAGAGTCTTCCAAGGATGTGATACGAAGATTTTCAAGAAAACCCCACCACCAAATACCCTTTTTGATTTTCTCAAAAAAGGCTCCATCGATTTTGATTAAAATATCATATATTAAAGATATTTACTTGTAAATAAAATGTATATCTTAAATTTTCAAGGAATAGCCTCTGAAGACATCTTTATTCTGGATGAACTTTACGGAATGTTACACACCTGGTAAACAGTAAGAGATACACAAAAACTTGAACAAAAAATATTGAGCTCGTTTTTTTTTTGTTTTTTTTTTTTTTTTGTAGTGTTTAACGCCCGCTTTAACTACTTAACACACGAATGAAGATGGAGTCCCGGTGGAATGTGATGGCAGGGGAAACCGCTTTGTCCACCACAAAACTCATATGCGGTCGCTTGGGATCGAGGTGATTGAGCTCGTTAAAACACACAATATGTTATATACATTTTTATAGTGAAGTTGATTGTTTTTCAGATATTCCTTGCTATCGGTTTCAGCTTTGTCAACCCCCAGCCATACAAAGTAACTTCAATCACATAGCAAATAGCTTTTAATGGATTTAACTATCACTTTAGCCTGTGTATTCCCTTTATTTCCCTTCTACTTATAAGGAAACAAGTAACAAGACCATTTCTGGTAATTTTTAGCATGAAGTAGATAAAAGAATAAGATTTTTAATAATTTGTTGCGGAGAAGCAGAGAAAGTCGGAAGATATCAGATGTTTAATGTTACTATGCTGTGACTCCTTGTTCCGGCCCCCAGTTTCCCCTCTCAATTCATCCAGCCCTTTCCAGGATCCCCTTTGAGTAACGTACATGGTTAAAACATCGCGGCCGTGTCCCCACCACAGATATAGACGGAACAGATAGGAAATACCCTATATTTATGCATTGTTGTTGGTGAAGCTTGTTTTTTTTTTTTTTTTTCAAGCTGTCATACTTGGATACTACACTTTTGAGATTAATACGCTTTATGTGGGTCAAATGTGCACCCAAAAATATGATTTTGTGGTGTTAAATGTTCAATTAAGCAGTAAATTTAGAGTTTAAGTTTTAAGCCAGTATAATGGTCAATATGTGTATGGTGTTTGGTTGTAGTTTCTCGAATAGTAGAAGCATAAACAAGGAAAGTGAAATAGGTGTCAATACATAGGTTAGTGTACCTAAGTCATTTTTCGGTGGTACATTTAGTGAAATATGTTATACATTATCAACAGAACGATTCTGCATTTTTAGTTAGATTTTAGATTTCTAACTCGGAAAGACCGTTGAAAAACAAAGAAAATTGGAACTTACTCCGGTTTATAAGAAACCTTTTGCTAATTCGCCCATTTAGCAGCTATCGCGAGAAATAAAAATCATTAAATTATATGCTTATAATACCAGAAGCTTGAGAAAAGGGGCGTGTTCCTCGGACTAGGAACGCAATACATGCAGTCCACAATTATATTTCCCATAACCTCTGATACTTGTCACTCCTTTTTCGAGTACACTTAAAAAATGATTCCAAGGCTTTCCCAAACGCGTGCGCGCGCGTGTGTATGTGTTTACGTGCATGCATCCTATATATGACTGTCTCGTGCATATATTCAAGGTCGTTTATTTAGTGCACTCAATAGAGGAATTAGGGTAAACTAACTTTGTGAGTAGTGTAATTAACCCTATAGGCAAGAGATATAGACAAAAAGGTTTGGTGAAAATCTGATATTTTGCCCTCCTTCAGTTTTAAACCAAGAAATTAGAATAAAATTGAGTTCCGACCTTGCTGCGATGATACCAATGTATCAATAACCACTTCTGACAGGCCAAGAAAACGTGATTATATTAAATGAAGGGTCTCGTATCAAAATCTACTACATCCAGTTTTTACTTTCTCTACATAGTCTATAGAGAAGATACTGAACTCCACTCAAAAATTCGTTACCAAGATTTCACCGAAAATACACGTTTTAGGATCCGCTGTATCGAAAAAAAAGCATATTTGGAAAAAGATCCGTGTATGTGAGTGCCCGTTTGTCTGTGAACACGATAACTCAAAAACGAAAATCGGAAAGATATCAAACTCGGTATTTAAGTTTGCTATTGTCCAGGGATGCGACAAGAAGATTTTGAGAAAAATCCCCCCACTACAAACTACCCTTTACATGGAAAAATTTTCGAAAATTTGGATTTTCATAAAAATAGCTCTAACGATTTTGATTAAATTAACGTGAATTAGAGATATTTAAATGACAAATAAAATGTATATCTTGAATTTTCTGGGAATAGCCTCTGAAGGCTACTTTATTCTGGATGAATGTTACGGAATTTTGTATAACTGGTAAACCGTAAGAGATACAGCAAAAGTTACTGGATAGAAAATGTAGATCTCGTTAAAACACAGAATTTATGTTGTATACATTTTTTTCGAGGAGTGCTTCGTTTTTTAGATATTCTTTGTTATTCGTTTCAACTTTAAAAACTTATACTTTTCTCATACAGAAATTTGTCAACTCCTGTCCATACAAACAAAGGAACTTCAGCAACATAGCAACCAGCTTTTGACTAATACTTCAACCTATGCTACTCCCTCACTTTCCCTTCTTTTTGGTGGGCAGTAGTGCTTAACGCCCGCTTTTACTACTTGTGTCACCGCAGGCTATGTCACTGATGATACATGGAATGAAGATGGAGCACTGGTGGAATGCAATGGCAGGGGAAACCGGAGAAAACCCGCCCCTGCGCCGCTTTGTCCAGCACAAATATCACGTGCGGTCGCTTGAGATCGAACCCGGTGGCGAGCGGTCTAACCACAGCGCGGTCATTTGCCCTCTACTTACAAGGAAGAGAGTAATAAGACTATTTCTGCTATGTTTATCTCAATTAGCGTGAAGTATATAAAGCTTTTTAACAATAATTTGTTACAGAGATGTAGAAAAAGTCATGTGAATAGAACACGTCAGAGTTTTTCTAATCCTGGCCAAGCAAAGAAGCGATTTGCAATGACAACCACATAACCACAGCTTTTATAACATTTGACTATCACTTTATTCTAGTGCATTCCCTTAGTTCTCTTCAACCTGTAAGGAACAAGTAATAAAAACATTCTGCCGATGTTTATCTCAATTAGCGTGGTTTAGAAAGAAGAAGAATCTTTTATGAGAAGTTTGTTTGTAGAACAGCTAGAGAAAGTCATGTGAGTAACACATTAGATATTTTAGTTGTTCTTATCACCTATTTATATCCTTATTATCAGTTTTCTCAGATCTCAGCTGTCTCGCCTTAAGAATAAATTTACCTAGCCCACCCGCGCCTGCCAGTAGCGTCCAACATGCTTTTAGTCTACATTGGCGGTAATAAAGGATCGCGGTAAATATTTTTCCCTCCATTTTCGAGTAACGTAGTTACAATATCGTCGATAGATCAGCGCCGTTAACTACCGCAGAGCCATCTTGCTACGTGTGTGGAGATCAAAAAGGAACTAGGGGATATACTACCATGTTCGCCATTCCTTTTTAACAAAAAGCAACAAATGGAGGTTCAAGAGGTTTGTCAGCAAATGGAATCACAGTGAAATCTGAACTGTACAGTTCCACGTGCGGCTCTATTGTAATACAAGCCCCATTCACTGTCCGCCATACGATATACAGAACTGCGGTCTCCAGTCTGCCTCGGCCCACCAAACTACCTGTTTAATTTTCACTCTCCTGGCTTAAAAGACGAGAATTTGAGATTGTAATGTTGCCATACCTGCAACAACGACCTATGGAGACCAGGCAAACAAGCTGAACATCCGGACACATTTGTTTTTACACTATACAGATGGTCAAAGTTATACACAGAAACAAAAACATAACAAACTACGTTTAAAAAATGTGTTCCATTCACATGGCTTTCTGCACATCCCTGCAACAAATTATTGTTAAAAAGCTTATGCTAATATTTACTTCATCCAATCGAGAAAAAATTAGCAGAAATAGTATTATTACTTGCTTCCTTGCAAGTAAAAGGTCAATAAGGGAATACCATAGGTGGAAGTGATAGTCAAATGCTGGTTGCTATGTGACTGAAGTTCCTTTGTTTGTATGGACAGGAGATGACAAATTCCCGTATGAGAAAATTATTGAGTTTTTCAAGGCTGAAAGCAAAAACAAGGAATATCTCAAAAACGATCAACTGCTTGAAAAAAATGTATATAACATAAATTGTCTGTTTTAATATGTTTTACCTTTTTTGTGTGATAAGTTTTGTCTATCTCTTACGGTTTAGCAGTTATACAACATTCCTCAAAATTCATCCGGAATAAAGTAGTCTTCAGAGGCTATTCCCAGACAATTCAAGATATACATTTTATTTGTCACGTAATATCTTTAATATAAAATATTTAATCAAAATCTTTAAGAGCCATAATATTTTCGAAAAGTGTTCCATGTAAAAGGTAATTGCGAGTGGGGGGGATTTTTTGAAAATCTTCGTGTTGCATCCTTGGGAGATACTGAACTTAAATAACAAGTTTGGTATTTAACGTACTTTTGGTTCTTGAGCTACGCTGCCCACAGACACACAGACACAAGGACATTTTTTCTAAAAATGCTTTGGATTCAGGGAGTCCTAAACATATATTTCCAGTGAAATCTCGGTATCGAATTTTTTAGTGGAATGAAATGCCTTCTCTGTACACAGTACGTGTAGAGAAAGTAGAAATACAACAGTTTTATTGCAAAAATATTAATTTTATTGTAGAAGTTTAGCATAGAATCAAATTAGAAAAAAACGTGCGCTGAAAATTGTAAATACTTGAATTCATCATTTTTGTTATATATTTGCATATAAGGGTTAAGACGTTTTTATGAGGAATGGAATTCGCGTCTTAAATTTGCTGGGAATAGCCTCAGAAAAGCTGTGTATTCCGCAGAATTATTTTCGAGTCATTGCCTTAATCCAAAGAAGCTCCGTGGTTAAGAAGCTCGATCCCAGGCGACACTGTACACAGGAAAAAGGATGGAAGCCATACAAATAGTTAGGGTAACACTTCCCCCATCTGTATCGACACTTTACTGTTTCCAAAGTAACAATGTTTGTGCTTTTACTTTCTCTATACGTACTATGTGTATAGTGTATAGAGAACAACCCAAAAATTCGATACCGAGATTTCACCGGAAATATATGTTTTAGGGTCTCCTGTATCCAAAACATGCATTTTTAGAAAAAGGTCCGTGTGTATGTGAACACGATAGCAAAAAACGAAAAGTTGGTATTTAAGTTTAGCATCTTCCAGGGATGCAACACGAAGATTTTGAGAAAAATCCACCCACCCCAAACTACCCTCTACATGGAACTTTTTTTCGAAAATGTTGATTTTCTCCAAAATGACTAATGATTTTGATTAAAATTTCGTATATTAAAGATATTTACCTGACAAATAAAGTGTATATTTTGAATTTTCTGGGAATAGCCTCTGAAGACTACTTTATTCTGGATCAATTTTACGGAATTTTGCATAACTGCTAAACCGTAAGAGATAGACAAAAACTTACAACACAAAAAAATGTAGAGCTCGTTAAAACACACAATTTATGTTATATACATGTTTTTCATGGAGTTGATCGTTTTTTTTTAGATATTCCTTGTTTTTGGTTTCAGCTTTAAAAAACTAACTTTTTTTCACACAGGAATTTGTCAACTCATATCCATACAAACCAAGGAACTTCAGACATATAGCAACCAGCTTTTGACTATCACTTTAACGTATGGTACTCCCTTATTTCCCTTCTACTTACAAGGAAGCAAGTAATAAGGGTATTTCTGCTATTTTTTTCTCGGTTAGCGTGAATAAAATAAAAGCTTAAGCCTTCTAACAATAATTTGTTGCAGAGAAATAGAGAAAGTCATGTGAATGGAACACATAAGATTTTTAATTTCTCTACTTAGTACATAGGTACGGAAAAGATTGCATTCCACCCAAAAATTTAACCCCGTCCCCTAAAAAGTGTTCCATTCACATGAGTTTCTCGCTTCTCTCTAAAAATTTATTGTTAAAAACCTTATTCTTCTATCTATTTCATGCTAATTGCAATAAATATTAGCAGAAATGGTCTTATTATTTATCTCCTTATAAGCAGATGGGAAATAAGAGAGTAAACTAGGCTACACAGACAGTCAAATCCCGTTTGAGAAAAAGTACGTAGTTAAAAACTGAAACCAAAGAAGAATATCTTGAATATGGTCAACTCCACTTTTAAAAAAAATGACTATCGTTTTAGCCTTTTACTTATGAGAAAGTGAGTAGTAAGGGCATATGTGGCGTATATGGAAGAAAAGCTTTTGCAAGAACAGTTTGTTACAGATTAGGCAGAGAATGGCATGTGAATAGAACACATCAGAGTTTTGGATGGAATCTAATTTCCTCTACGCACTAAACGGAACTGGTAGAGAAAGTACACCACACTGAGAAAGCCTGCAGGCTGGTCACAGTTATTAGAAATGTAACATGTTTTGGAAATGTTAATTTCGCTCTGAAACTGCAGTTTGGCGACACATGTCGTAGGTATATCGCCTTTATTGTGCTGAGCCAATATCCCACAAGAGACCATCTATGTTGGGAGTAGAAGCTTACAGTAAAGTGCTATGATATAAATTAATATTTTATAGAGATCTACATTTTTCGTCTGTTAAGCTTTTGTCCATCTCTTACGGTTTACCAGTTATGCAAAATACATCCAGAATAAAGTAGCCCTCAAAGGCAAGAAAATTCAAGACATACATTTTATTTTCTGTGTAAATATCTTAAATGTAAGAGCTTTTAATCAAAATCATTTGAGCCATTTTGGAAAATATCAAAATTGTCGAAAATGTTCCATGTTAAGGGTAGTTGGGGGCGCGAGTTTTCTTCAAAAATCTTCGTGTCGCATCCTTTTGACCTATGCTGCCCACAGCCATTTTTCTAAAAATGTTTTTATTCAGGGGTCTCAAAACGTATATTTCTGATGTAATCTCGTTATCGAATTTTGGGTGTAGTGTAGTGAAACCAAAAAAAAAAAAAAGCATTATAAATTTTATCTATTACCTATATAATTTTCCTTTCTCTACACGTACTGCGTACAGTGTATAGAGAAGGTATTGCATTCCGCCTAAAAATTCATTATCCAGATTTCACCGGAAATAAATGCTTTAGGGTTACCTGTATCAAGAATAAACATTTTTAGAAAAGGTCCGTGTGCGTATGTGTACATCTATCTGTGAACACGATAATTCAAAAACGAAAAGGATGAAATACCAAACTTGGTATTAAATTTTGGTACCTTCCAGGGATTCGACACGAAGATTTTGAGAAAAATCCTCCGGCCAAAACTTCGCTTTACATTAAAAAAAATTAGAAAAGTTTGATTTTCTCAAAAATGGCTCTAACGATTTTGATTAAAATACTGTATATTGAAGATATACACATCACTCTTTGTTCTAAATGAATTTTACTGAATGTTTCATAAATTGTAAAACGTAAAAGATAAGAGAAGCTTACTACATAAAAAATGTATATCTCGTTAAAACACACAATTTATGTCATATCTAGTCTAGTGTATTCCCTTATTTTCCTTCTATTTATATAGAAGCAAGTAATCAAGACAATTTCTGCTAATGTTTATCATAAAGTAGAATGTGTTATAGTGAAGTAAAGAAAGTCATTTGAGTGGAAAACGTCAGATTTGTTCAGATAATTAACTAATCTAAATACTAAAATTTCAACTTAAAATTGGTAAACAAAAATCTAGAATATAAAAAATCTGATGTGTTCCATTCACATGACTTTCTTTACATTTCTGCAACAAATTATTGTTAAAAAACCTTATTCTTCTATTTACTTCATGCTAATCGAGAAAAATTTGGCAGAAATAGTCTTATTACCTGCTTCTTTGTAAGTAGAAGTGAAATAAGGCGGTAGCATAGGTTAAAGTGATAGTCAAAAGCTGGTTGCTACGTGACTGAAGTTCCTTTGTATGGACAGGAGTTGACAAATTCCTGTATGAGAAAAGTTAAGTTTTTAAAACTGAAACCAAAAACGATGAATATTTAAAAAACGATCAACTCCACCAAAAAAATGTATATAAAATAAATTTTCTGTTTTAATGTGCTCTACATTTTACGTGTGGCAAGTTTTTGTCCATCTCTTATTGTTTAGCAGTTATGCAAAATTCCGTAAAATTCATTCAGAATAAAGTAGTCTTTAGAGGTTATTCCCAGAAAATTCAAGATATACATTTTGTTTGTCAGGCAAATATCTTTGGTATGCAATATTTTAATCAAAATCGTTAGAGCCATTTTTGAGAAAATCAATATTTTCAAAAATGTTCCATGTAAATGGTAGTTGGGGGAAAGTTTGGTTTTTAACGGACTTTTCGTTTTTGAGGTATGCTGCCGGCAGACACATACACATACACACACACAAGGACATTTTTCTAAAAAAAAATTGGATTCAGGTGGGTTTTTAAACATGTATTTCGGGTGAAATCTCGATATCGAATTTTTGGGTGGAGTGCAATACCTTCTCTATACACTACATATACATAGTGTGTATAGAGAAAGTAAAAATGTGTGCTACAGGAAATACTAATTTCGCTGAGAAAGTGTGTTCTACAATTTGACAACAGATGTCGTAGGTGTATATCCTTCATCAATATGCCACATCAGACCATGTATGTTAGTATGGACGCCTACAGGAAAAAGTTACATACAGATCGTGTTTTGTTATCATCCGTTTTATTGAACTCGTTACTGAGAGGCGTGGGCAACAACCATGGTTATCTTAGATATATTTATCTAACCACTTTTCATAGTAAATACGAGCTCTAAACGATACACACGACACAAAAAATCTTATGTGTTCCATTCACATGACATTCTCTACATCTCTGTAACAAATTATTGTTAAAAAGCTTATTCTATTATCTAGTTCATGCTAATCGAGAAAAAATAGCAGAAATAGCCTTATTATATGCTTCCTTGTACATAGAAAAGAAACAAGGGAGTACCCTAGGTTAAAGTGAAGCAAAAAAGATGGTTGCTATGTGACTGAAGTTCCTTTGTTTGTATGGACAGGAGTTGAATTATTCCTGAATAAGAAAAGTATAAGTTTTTAAAGCTGAAACCACTAACTAGGAATATCTCAAAAAGGATCAACTCCATGAAAACAATCGATATAACATAAATTGTGTGTTTTAACGTGCTCTTCGTTTTTGTGTGGAACGTTTTCCCCCATCTCTTACGGTTTAGCAGTTATGCAAAATTCCGTAAAATTCATCCAGAATAAAGTAGTTTTCAGAGTATTCCGGAAAATTCAAGATATATATTTTATTTGTCAGGTAAATATCTTTAATATACGGTATTTTAATCAAATTCTTTAGAGCCATTTTTAAGAATATGAACATATTCGAAAGTTTTTCCATGTAAAGGGTACTTTGGGGTGGGGGGATTTTTCTCAAAATTTTCGTATCGCATCCTTGGAAGATACTAAACTTAAAATACCTAGTTTGGTATTTTAACGACTTTGCGTTTTTGAGTTATCGTGGTCACACACATGGACCTTTTTCTGAAAATACTTTTCTTGGATATAGGGTACCCTAAAATATATATTTCCGGTGAAATCTCGGTATCGACTTTTTTTGGGTGGAGTGCAATACCTTCTCTATACACTATGTACATAGTACGTGTAGAGAAAGTAAAAATCTGATGTGCCTCTATCTGTTCTGCAAACTATTCTTACAAAAGCTTATTCTTTTATCTACGTCAAGTTAAACGACATTAAATTTAACAGAATTTGTCTTAGTACTTGCCTACTTATAAGTCTAAGGGAAATAAGGCTTAAGTGAAGGTCAAACTTTGTTTACTTTCTCTAGCCCCGTATGTACAATGTACATAGGGATAGAGAAGGTATTGCACTCCACCCAAAAATTCCATACCGAGATTTCACCGGAAATATGTTTTAGGGTCCCCTGTATCCAAAAACATCATTTTCAGAAAAAGGTCGATGTGTGTGTGTGTGTGTGTGTCTGTGAACACGATAACTCAAAAACGAAAAGTCGATAAAATACCAAACTTGGTATTTAAATTTAGTATCTTCCAGGGATGCGACACGAAGATTTTGAGAAAAATTCCCCCATCCCAAACTACCCTTTACATGGAAAAAATTTCGAAAATGTTGATATTCTTAAAAATGGCTAACGATTTTGAATAAACTGTCGTATATTAAAGATATTTAGCTGACAAATAAAATGTATTTCTTGAATTTTCTGGAAGTGGCCTCTGAAGACTACTTTATTCTGGATGCATTTTACGGAATTGTGCATAACTGTTAAACCGTAAGAGATGGACAAAAACTTAATTCATGAAAAATGTAGAGCACGTTAAAACACACAATTTATGTCATACACGTGTTTTTCGTGGAGTTGATCATTTTTAAGATATTTTTGGTTTTTCGTTTCTGCTTTGAAAAAAATACATTTCTCATACAGGAATTTGTTAACTCATGCCCATACAAACAAAGGAACTTCAGTTACATAACAATCAGCTTTTGGCCATCATTTTAGCTATCATACTCTCTCATTTCGCTTCTACTTTCAAAGAAGAAAGCAATTTCTGGTATTTTTTTCTCGATTAGCATGAAGTAAATAGAACCATAAGCTTTTTAACAATAATTTATTGCAGAGATGTAGAGGAAGTCATGTGAATGGAATACACCAGCTTTTTTTCGGATCACTTTCCAGGGCCAGGACTAAAACAAAAGAGATGAAACGAAAGGTTCCTTCCCGTTAGAGCTACAGTACGTATTTTAAAGTGAAACCAATAACAAGCAATATATCGACGGTCAAATTTGTCAAGAAAGAAAATTCTGATATGTTCCATTCACATGAGTTTCTCTACATCTCTGTAAAATTATTATTAAAAAGCTTATTCTAATATTTACTCCATGACAATCGAGATGAACATTAGCAGAAATAGTCTAATTACTTGCTTCCTACTAAGCAGAAGAGAAATAAAGGAATACATTATGCTAAAGCGATAGTCAAATCTTTTAAAAGATGTTCGCTGTGTGAAACAATTGAGGTTCGGTTCGTTATGCATGGTCCAGTTTGAGCAAATTTAGGTGGCTTAAAAATGAAAAAAATAACAATGAATATCTGAACAAGAAAAACGTAATGACAAATTATATGTTTTAAAGATATTTATATTTTTTGTTTAATAAGCTTCTGTCTATCTCTTACATTTAACCCTTTTGCAAAAATCAATCAGAATAAACAGAACTTCAAAGGATATTCCCAGAAAATTCAAAATATGCATTTTAATTGATATGTAAATATGTTTAATATAGCATGTTTTAGTCAAAATCGTTGGAGTCATTTTTGAGAAACGCAAAATTTTCGCAATTTTTTTCCATATAAAGAGTAATTTGGGGGGAGGTATTTTATTATTAAATCTTCCTCTCGCATCGTTAGAATATCTGAACATAAATACCACGTTTGGTATTTAACAACACACCCACACATGTGGACATTTTTTCTATAATTGCTTATTTGAGTCAGGAGGTCCAAAAACAATATTTCCGGTGAAATCTATCTCGCTATGAAATTTTTGGGCACAATAGAATACTATGTACACAGAACTGATAGAGAAAGTAATATTTTTTTTAAGAACATTATACAATTTGACGAGTAACTATGCAGACGACTGAGAAGGGAAAGTCACGAGACTGTTACATATTTCACTTCCATTCTCAACTTGTTTTATGATAGCAATAAATGTAGATTCATACAGTTTTATCAGTTGTTTACAGGGGTGCTGTGTTCCATTCACATGACTTTCTCTACATCTCTGCAACCAATTATTGTTAAAACGCTTATACTTCTATTTGCTTCATGTAATCGAGAAAAATTTAGCACAAATAGTCTTATTACTTGCTTCCTTGTAAGTAGAAGCGAAATAAGGGAGTACCATAGGTTAAAGAGAAGTAAAAGCTGGTTGCTACGTGACTGAAGTTCCTTTGTTTCTATGGACAGGAGTTGACAAATTCCTGGGTGAGAAAATTATGTTTTTTAAAGCTGAAACCAACAACAAAGATTATCTCAAAAACAATCAACTCCACGAAAAAAATTATGTAACATAAATTGTGTGTTTTAACGTGCTCTACATTTTTTGTGTGGTAAGCTTTTGTCTATCTTACGGTTTAGCAGTTATACAAAAATTCAACAAATTCAGCCAGAATAAATTAATCTTTACAGGCTATTCCCAGAAAATTGAAGATATACATTTTATTTGTCAGGTAAATATCTTTAATATACGAAATTTTAATCAAAATCGTTAAGACATTTTTGAGAAAATCAAAATTTTCGAAAAAAAGTTCCATTTTAAGGGTATTAGGGGGTGGGGGAATGCTCTTGAAAATCTTCGTGACGATAATAAACTTAAATACTAAGTTTGGTATTTTTACTGACTTTTCGCTTTTGAGTTATCGTATTCACAGACGCATGGACCTTTTTCTGAAAATATTTTCTTTTTTGTTACAGGGGACCCTAAAATACACATTTCCGGTGAAATCTCGTGCAATAGCTTCTCTATACACTATGTACATAGTACGTGTAGAGGAAGTAAAAATTTTGTTTGGATTCAGGAGGACCAAAAACATGTATTTCAGGTGAAATCTCGGTATGGAATTTTTGGGCACAATAGAATAGCTTCTCTATACACTATGTAGATAGAACGTATAGAGGAACTATTTTTTTTTACAACATTATAAAATTTGAAGACGACTGAGAAGAGAAAGTAACGAGACTGTTACATATTACACTTCCATTCTCAACATGTTTTATAATAGCAATAAAATGTAAATTCATACAGTTTTATCAGTTGTTTACAGAGGTAAAAAAAAGAGCCTGCTGTGTTTTATTTCGTTAGCTTCGGAATTAAAATTTTATGCGAATGCAGGAGAAGTACAAACAAAACTTTTATCCCCATATAGAGTCGCCAGATATATAATTCATAAAGTTTTAAATTTCTGTTTTTATTCGCGGGCTATACATTCATTCAGATATTATGGTTTAGTGGTTCACATATTTCGTTATAGATGGCTGCGCTCACATTGAATATTCCCTTCCTTTTTTTATTTGCGCTAGTCATGGATTATATGCACAATGCACGCAACTTTTTGTTTTATTTATTTAAACTTTAATTTAGCGATATTAATTCTAAAAGCCCGTTGACCAATCAGAAACTGAAAGCTCAATATGTGTTCTTCAGTGAAGACCAACATATAGAATAGGTTTACATTTATTTCTGAAGGAAAAAGATAACTGTCTTTACATTCACATGGCTTTCTCTTGCCACTGCCACTTATTACTATACTATGAGTGGAATACGTTAATTCTACGGGAATTCTAATGAGAATTAAACACATCAGATTTTTTGGTATGTAAAAGTTTCTCTATCTCTGACTATTTAACAGTTATTTAAAAGTCATCAAGAATGAAGAAGCCTCAGAGGCTATTCCCAGAAAACTCAACGTTTTGCTTGTCGTAAAAACAACAATGTGTTTTTAATAATAAATGTCGCTTGTTAAGGGATTTGGGTAATGAGATTTCTCTGAAAACCTCCGTGTCGCATCTTTGGAACCTACCAAATGTAAATGCCAAGTTTTGAGCTATGCTGTCCACACACACACACACACACACACACACACACACACACACACACACACACAAACACACACACAAAACGCGCGCGCGTACCTTTTTCTAGCAATGATTTTTTTTATTATTTAGGTATCCTCAAAACTTTTTTTGGATGAAATTTCGACTTCAATTTTTTGGATGGATATTATTACATTATTTTATTATGAAAGATGTAAATTTTTAATTTGTTCTCATTCCACAGATAATAGACGCATGGATTTACAAGGGTCTTTTTTTTTCAACGTCCGATACACTATAAATAAATGACAAATTCAAAGGAAAACAATTATTTTATTACTAAAAGTTAAGCACACTTATGGTTACTTTTCAACATACTCACCGAAAAGATTGAGACATTTATCGTACCTGTGCACAGGCTTTGCAATACCCGCTTCAAAAAATGTTGCCGCCAATGATTTCAAATGAGCATTGACGTTGTTTTGAAGATCTTGGTTGGTTTGAAAGTGCTGCCCTCCTAGCCACGTCTTCAGTTCAGGGAAAAGGTGAAAGTCGTTGGGTGCCAGGTCAGGACTGTACGGCGGATGATCGAAAATGTCCCATTGAAATTGTTCAAGGAGCCGACGCGTTGTGCCAGCAGTGTGTGGACGAGCGTTGTCATGGATCAACACAATTCCTGAAGTCAGCATTTCTCTTCGTTGTTTTGAATGGCTCTCCGCAAACGTCGTAAAGTACGAAGATCTTCAAAACAACGTCAATGCTCATTTGAAATCATTGGCGGCAACATTTTTTGAAGCAGGTATTGCAAAGCTTGTGCACAGGTAGTTTGGTTAGTTCATTTTCTCAAAAATGCCTCTAACGATTCTGATTAAAATATCATATATTTAAGATATTTACACACCAAATAAAATGCATATCTTGAATTTCCTAGGAATAGCCTCTTAATTCTGGATCAATTTTACGGAATTTTGCATAACTGCTAAACCGGAAGAGATGGACAAAAACTTACAACACAAAAACTGTACAGCACATTAAAACACACAATTTATGACATATACATTTTTTTCGTGGAGTTAATCGTTTTTTAGATATTCCGTGTTGTTGGTTTCAGCTTCGAAAAACTTATACTATTGTCATACAGGAATTTTTGATCTCCTATCCATGCAAAGAAAGGAACTTCAGTCACCTAGTAACCAACTTTTGACTTCACTTTAACCTATAGTACTTCCTTATTTCACTTCTACTTACAAGGAAGCAAGTAATAAGACTATTTATGCTAATTTTTCTCGATTAGCACGAAGTAAATAGAAGCATAAGCTTTTTAACAATAATTTGTTGCAGAGATGTAGAGAAAGTCATGTGAATAGATCAGATTTTTCTGTTTGAAATCGTATGGTATGGAGATAGGACACTTTTGCAGTGAAAGGACAGTCAGCAAAACAATTTGAGCGTGGCTAGAGGGACAGTAATGTCGTTATATTCAATAACTGTGAATGACGTGTTCTGCAGGTGATGGGATTAATGCTCCCTGAGGAGGGGGGGGGGTCTCTTTGCGTAGTTCCCACAAACAGAACATTTTTTCCATTGGGAAATGAAATTAGCAACGCTATTGGTCTGACGAGGACGTACGTGCGTGTGATGAAAGCGATATTCTCTGATTCACTCTCACACAAATGACTCGCGTTTAATTACTGTATTCTGGAGACAATTCACAGCGCAGTCAAACTCCTGACTGGCGTTATAAATTTATATCAAGATTTTGATTCAAATACCGAACATATATACATCCCGAATAAAATCTATATCTGGCAATAGCCTCTGAACTCCTGTTTATTCTAGATGAATTTTAATTAACTGCTGAACCGTAACACATAGACAAAAATGTAGAACTCGTCTAAACACACAATTTATGTCCTTTACGTTTTTGTTGTGGAGGTAACCGTTTCCGAATTATTCCTTGTTATTGATTTCAAGGTCGTCTCCTTAGCGCGGTGGTAGCGTTGCTACTTACCAAGCGGGAGACCTGGGTTCGATCCCCAGTACCAGCGTGGGGATTTTTCCCCCGCTGGCAGACCTGGCCCGGGGTGCACTCAGCCTCGTAAGGTCCCTGGGGGGCCAATTGAGGAGCTACTTAATGGAGAAGTAGCGGTTCCAGGTCATGAGGACCGCATTAACCGGCCGGGGGGGACTCGAGGCGCTGACCACGTCTCACCCTCCAATACTACACCCCATCCATGACGTATGTCATGGACCGAGATGGGGGACGCAGCGGCCGGGCGGTAGGCCAAGATTCCCCGTGAGCTGTCGTGCCATGGAGTTATTGATTTCAATTGTAAAAGTACTTATACTTTTTTCAGACAGGAAATGTCCGTTTTTTATTTTCTCTATACTCACTATGTACATAGTGTTTAGAGAATATATTGCACTCCACTAAAAAATTCGATACCGAGATTTCACCGGAAATATATGTTTTAGGGTCCCCTGTATCCAAAAAAAGTATTTTCAGGAAAAGGTCCGTGTGTGTGTGTGTGTGTGTGTGTGTGTGTGTGTGTGTGTGTGTGTGTGTCCGTGAACACGATAACTCAAAAACGAAAAGTCGGTAAAACACCAAACTTGGTATTGAAGTTTAGTATCCTCCAGGGATGCCACACGAAGATTTTGAGAAAAATCCCCCCACCCCAAACTACCCTTTACATGGAACTTTTTTCGAAAATTTTGATTTTCTAAAAAATGACTAACGATTTTGATTAAAATAGCGTATAATAAAGTTATTTACCTGACAAATGAAACGTATATTTTGAATTTTCTGGGAATAGCCTCTGAAGACTACTTTATTCTGGATGAATTTTTCATAACTACTAAACCGTAAGAGATGGACAAAAACTTAACCCACAAAAAATGTAGAGCACGTTAAAACACACAATTTATGTTATATTCATTTTTTTCGTGGAGTTGATTTTTTTTTTTTTTTTTTTTTTTTTTTTGTTTTTTTTTGAGATATTCCTTTTTCTTGGTTTCAGCTTTGAAAAACTTTTCTCATACAGGAATTTGTCAACTTCTGTCCATACAAACAAAGGAACATCAGTCACATAGCAATCAGCTTTGGTTTTTCACTTTAACCTATGGTACTCCCTTATTTCGCTTCTGCTTACAATAAAGCAAGAAATAAGACTATTTCTGCTAATTTTTCTCGATTAGCATGAAATAAATAAAAGAAATGCTTACTAACAATAATAATTTACAGAGATAAAGAGAAAGTCATGTGAATGGAACACATCAGATTTTCTTTTTTTCTACTCCTGGCCAAACAAAGAAGCGATTTGTAATGATAATCGTATAACGATAGTTTTTAAAACATTTGAATATCACTTTAGCACATTCCTTTAGTTCCCTTCTACTCATAAGGTAATAAGAACATTCTGCTAATGTTTATCTCGATTAGCATGGACTAGAAAGAAGAATAATGTTTTGTATGAAGCTTGTTCGTAGAAAGTTAGAGAAAGTCATGCGAGTGTATTACATCAGAATTTTTTTCTACAACTAACATACACACACAACGTACTTTTTTCGGACTCAGGAAACGTCAAAATGTGTATTTGCAGTGAAATCTCGGTATCGAAATTTTGGGTGGAATGCATTACTATTTCTACCTACTATGTTCATTGTACATGCATCCTAGAGAAAGCAACTAGCATATAAGAAACAAATATCCTTGTGTAGAAAAAAGAATAATCTTTTCTGAGAAGTTTATTTGTAGAGTAGCTAGAGAAAGTCATGCGAGTGTAACACATCAAATTTTTACTTTCTCTACACGTACTATGTACGTAGTGTATAGAGAAGGTATTATAATGCACCCAAAAATTCCATACCTAGATTTCACCGGAAATACGTGCTTCGAAACCCCACGAATCCAAAAAAAAAAGACGTTTTTAGAAAAATGTACGTGTGTGTGTGTCTGTAGGCAGCGTAGCTCAAAAACGAAGAGACTGTTAACCAAACTTTGTATTTAGGTTTAGTATCTTCCGAGAATGCAACATGAAGATTTTCAAGAAACTCCCCCCACCCCCAACTACCCTTTATACTACATGGAACTCTTTTCGAAAATTTTGATTTTCTGAAAGCTGGCTCTAACTGTTTTGATTAAAATATCGTATACTAAAGAAATTTACCTGACAAATAAAATGTATAAATAAACATTTTCACTCAGCGATTTCAACTTCTGAATGCAACAGAACAAATTCATTGAACGAAAAAAATGTATATAACATAAAATGTGTGATGCTCTACATGTTTTGTGGTAAGTTTTTGTCTATCTCTTACGGTTTAGCAGTTTTGCAAAATTTCGTAAAATTCATCCAGAATAAAGTAGTCTTCGGAGGCCATTCCCAGAAAATTGAAGATATACATTTTATTTGTCAGTTAAATATCTTTAATATACGGTATTTTAATCAAAATCGTTAGAGCCATTTTTGAGAAAACCAAAATTTTCGAAAAAAATTGTATGTAAAGGGCAGTTTGGTGAGGGGGGATTTTTCTCAAAACCTTCGTGTTGTATCCCTGAAAGATACTAAACTTTAATACCAAGTTTGGTATTTTACGGACTTCTCGTTTTTGAGTTGTGTTCACGAACACACGGATACACACACGGACCTTTTTTCTGAAATGCTTTCTTGGATGCAGGGTATCCTATAACATATATTTGCAGTGAAATGTGAGTATCGACTTTTTGGATGGAGTGCAATACCTTCTCTATACAGTATGTACACAGTACATGTAGAGAAACTATAAATGATATGAAATTCACAAAATGTAGGCAGATTTTGTGGTTAGGATATAAATATTGCCTCAGGTTTTTGCTGTTCGTTTTTGAATTTTCAGCTTCAACTTTAAACATGTAAATGAACAGCTATACTTACAAAGAATTTGAAACGTTGCCGTTTAGCCTATTTTCAAATAATGATAATATCGTTATGCTGTTTTGGAGTTCATATATGCATTCGAGTGACCAGTTGCGTGGTCATCAAGGCACGGTGACATTGCATGGCCTCCAAGATCCCCCGACCTGACAGCTTGTGGGGCCACCTTAAGAGCCCGGTTTCCGGTACTCGACCTGCTACCAAACCGGTACTCTTCTTAAAACAAGAATAAGAGGGGAAATCTCCAGGATTTCTGTTAAAATGAGTCATGTATAACGTTCCTATCAGGCTACAGGAATGTGTGGGAGCTCATCTATCGGATGTGATACTAGGGTGGACTGAAAAGTTCTCGGTCTGATAGTGAAAAACAACAATTCATGCTTTCGAAGTAGTTTTATTTTTCAACAAATACTCCTCTAATATTAATACATGTTTTGTCCAGCGGTGTTCCAGTGCCATTATTCCCTCTTTGTAGTGTTCCTCTGGAAGTGCTGCAAAGTATCCATTTACAGTTGCAATTGTTTCTAGAAAAACGCCTACCAGCGAGGAATTTCTTCAGTTTTGGAAACAGATGAAAGTCCGAGGAAGTCAAGTCTGGGGAATTGGGTGGTGCCTGGTGCAAGATGTGACCAATACGTTCCTTTGAAATTCCAAGAGCATTAGCAATTTCACGCACCTTTGTACGACGATCTTCCAAAATCATGTCATGCACTTTTTCAATGACTTCCGGTGTGGTTACAGTTTTGGACGTGCTTCACGTGGATCGTCTTGGACGCTTTCACGGCCACATTTAAAATCGGCCGCCCATTTCTTCACAGTGGAAACTGAAGATGAAGAGTCACCATACACATTTACAATTCGCAAATGAATTTCTGTAGGCGTTAAACCTTTATTTTACGAAGAATGATATCACAGTACGATACTCGAATTTCTCCATTTTCAAAGCAACGGGCCCTTCCACTCTTCAAACAACTGCCTACAGTCAACTATTGCCTGGAATGACTTGTAAGTTTATATAGTGTCTATTAACATGTGTACCAACGTAAAGAAAAAAAAATCATGCGAGTAATGTCGCGATTTCTGGGTGAGGCCCATAACTCTTCAGACCACCCTCGTATTTAAGAAATAAACATGATTGTGATATTCAATACTCTACTATAGGGTGTTAATGAACTATACCGAAATATTTTCACAGAATATGTAGATCACTTAAATAAGTAATTTGAGATAGGGCCTGTTTATTGAAATGACGAAGTAACTGCTCTAAGTTTCTTAAGTGCCAGTACGCCACGTATCGCGGCAGTTCGTCTGGAATGAAAGAAAAAATAATAAAAAACATTTACTCTATGACAAAACTCGAACTCGTGACCTTTGGGATAGCAGCTTCCCGCGCTACGCATTAAGCCACCAGAGCAGTTGAAAAAACGCCTCCAGAGTAGGCTACATAACTAACGAAGGTAGTTAATGAAGGCTCAGTGTTGCACTGTCAAGTGATTAGTTCGAGATTTTACAGATTTTTGCGACATTAAATCTTGAGAACGCTAGTAACGAGGTGCTAAAAATCGATATTTCTATACTCGGGGGGGGGGGCAGCAGTTTTAAAGACATTCTAAGCTATTATTTGAACCTGCTTTGCTTTAACACCGACTTATCAGCACCTAATACCCACTCGTTCAACGTTATGTTTATCCAGGGACCATGCATCGCCGATCTCAAATTACTTATATCAGTCACGTGCACAATCTCGCAATTTATTTCGGTGTAGTTCCTTAACACCCTGCATATGACATAAATAAATACGTGTAAATTAATTTTGCTCATTGTTTTGAGTCTGTACGTTGTACATTCTGCCACCGGGCCATGACCTAAGCAACGAAATAAGGTATTTTATCTATGAGCAACCTTTTTCTCTGCCGCGATGAAGTTTGAATGAAATGACAATGAAAACGACAGGAACTTCGGGTGATGAACGACACTACCAAGCCTAGTGCCGCAGGAAAAACCTCGAAAAGATCCATGTGACAGGAAGCCGTGACCTCCGATTCCGAGGCACAAACGATGCCGCCTGAAGCATGCCGTCCGTCAAGTACGAAAATAAATGCAAGTGGTGATCGGCACTAGCAACTGTCGGGGAAACAGATTATGGACACAAGTCGCCAAGAGCTATTCAGTCTGTGCTTGTCTTGGACGCTTCAAGAAAGAAGACCGACAGTAAACAAACCACAAGCTGCACTTGGGGCAAATCTACTGTATGGAAGCAGTAACAATTTTCTTCTTCTTCTTTTTTTTCATACAGTAGAGCTCGGGTAATTCCAGCTAATTTGGGCTGAGGATACCTCGAGTTACAAAAAAGTTGGATTAAAATATCACTAAAGCAATGGGAACTCATAAACAAATGTTTAATGAGCGCAAAAATTGTTAAAATATGTTTCATTCACTTAACTTTCTCTACGTCTCAACAATGTGGTGGTTAGAGGATTGAAATGCGTTTCTTAGCGTGGCCAGTGCTTGACAAGTTCCTGTATGAGAGAAGTTTAAGTATTTAAAATCTGAAACCAATAACAAGGAACATCTTGGAAACGGCCAACTCCAAGGAAAAAAGGTATACAGTATAAATTGTGTGTTTAACCAGCTGATTTTTTTTTTTGTTTTGTTTTGTTAAGTAAACTATTCTCTATCTCTTACGGCTTACCAGTTACACAAAATTCAGCAAAATTCACTCAGAATTAGGAGGTCTTCAGAGGCTATTCCCAGAAAATTCAAGATATACACTATATTTTCTATACAAATATTTTTAATATACGGCATTTTAATGAAAATCGTTAGTCATTTTTGAGAAAATCAAAATATTCGATTCTTTTTCCATGTAAAGTGTAGCTCGAGGGGGGGGGGTTCTCAAAATCCTCGTGTCGCATCCCTGGAAGATTGGTATTTAACGGACTTTTAGTTTTTCATTTTCACAGATACAGAAACACACAGTGAACCTTTTTTATTTTAATACTTTTTTTGGATACACTAACACATATATTTCCGGTGAAATTTCAGTGTGGAATTTGTTGGTGGAGTGCAATACCTTTTCTATGTACTATGTACATAGCACGTGTAGAGAAAGTAAAAACGGTAACTCCACGAAAAAGAATTTGATGTGTTCCATTCACATGACTTTCTGTACATCTCTGCAACAAATTATACTTAAAAAGCTTATTGGTCTATTTACTTCTTGTTAATTTAGAAAAATAAGCAGAAATGGTCTTATTACTTGCATCCTTGCAAGTAGAAGGCAAATAACGGAGTACCATAGGTTAAAGTGATAGTCAAAATCTGGTTGTTATGTGACTGAAGTTCCTTTGTTTGTATGGACTGGAGTTGACAAATTCCGTATGAGAAAAGTATAAGTTTTTCAATGCTGAAATCAAAAACAAGGAATATCTAAAAAGAAGAAAAAAAAAACAAAAAAAAAAAAAAACGATCAACTCCACGAAAAAAAAGTATGACATAAATTGTGTGTTTTAATGTGCTCTACATTTTTGGTGTGGTAAGTTTTTGTCCACCTCTTACGGTTTAGCAGTTATGCAAAATTCATTAAAATTCATCCAGAATAAAGTAGTCTTCAGAGGCTATTCCCAGAAACTTCAAGATGTAAATTTTATTTGTCAGGTAAGTATCTTTAATATTTGACATTTTAATCAAAATCGTTGGAACCATTTTTGAGAAAATCAAAATGTTCGAAAAAAGTTCCATGTAAAGGGTAGTTGGGGCTGGGGGGATTTTCTTGAAAGTCTTCGTGTCGCATCCTTGGAAGATACAAAACTTAAACACCAAGTTTGGTATTTAACGGTCTTTTCGTTTTTGAGTTATGCTGTCCACAGACACACACGTACCTGCTTGTAAAAATGCTTTTTCTGAATTCAGGGGGACCCAAAACATGTATTTCTGGTGAAATCGCTGTATCGAATTTTGGGTGGAATACATACCTTCTCTATACATATACCGGTCCCTTATATCCAAAAAAAGCATTTTCACAAAAAGGTCCGTGTGTGTATGTGTGTGTGTGTGTGTGTGTGCGTGTGTGTAATTTTACGGAATTTTGCATAACTGCTAAACCGTAAGACTTAGATAAAAACTTACTACACAAGAAATGTAGTGCACGTTATGTTATATACATATTTTTCGTGGCGTTGATCGTTTTTGAGACATTCATTGTTTTTGGTTTCAGTTAGGAAAAACATACTTTTCTCATATAGGAATTTGTCAACTCCTGTCCACGTAAACAAAGAAACTTGTCACATAGCAACCTGCTTTTGATTTTCACTTTAACCTATGTTACTCCCTTATTTCGCTACTACTTACAAGGAAACAAGTAATAAAGACTATTTCTGCTAATTTTTTCTCGATTACATGAAGTAAATAGAAGCATAAGCTTTTTAACAATAATTTGTTACAGAGATGTAGAGAAAGTCATGTGAATGGAATACATCAGATTTTTTGTTATGTAAGCTATTCTCTATGCCTTACTACTTACTAGTTATGTAACATTCTGCAAAAGTCATATGTCTTTAAAGGGTATTCCCAGAAATTTCAAGATATATAAGGTGCGTTCAAAAAGAAACGAGCCGGAGGTATCAGTGCCGACACCAGTACCTGTATGTTAGAGGTATTGGCCCTGACACTTGTCCCACTGTGACAATGGCTGTCTCATAAAATTCCCGGGGCTGCGATGTCAACCAGTTCCGCTCGTACAGCTGGACCTCGTCGTCCGAGGTGAATTGTTTGCCACTCAGAGCCTTTTCAAGGGGGCCAAACATGGCGTAGTCATAGGGAGAGAGGTCTGGACTGTATGAGGGTGGCCGAGAACCTCCCATTTGAATTTCTGCAGGAGTGCCGCGATTTTGTTGGCCGTATGAAGCTTTGTATTCCGTGGAGCAGAATGATCCCAGGGCGAGATTGGCTGGTCGTTTTGATTTGATCACTTGGCGAAGTTGGTCAAGGTTTGTGAGTAACGCTGGGCACTCACTGATGTCACGTGCTGCAGGAAGTGTATCATCTTGGTCAAAGAAGAACGTCAGCTTAACCTTTCCTGCACTCGTGTGGATGGTCTTGGTGATGGTGACCCTGGATGCTTCCACTGGAGACTTTGATTCTGGTTCAAAGTGTGGACACCATGTCTCATCTCCAGCCACCACTCGGCCAGGAACTCATTCGCATAGTGCTGCAGATGATCCAGGAAGTGTACCAGAAGGGATCATCTTGGTCAAAGAAGAACGTCAGCTTAACCTTTCCTGCACTCGTGTGGATGGTCTTGGTGATGGTGACCCTGGATGCTTCCACTGGAGACTTTGATTCTGGTTCAAAGTGTGGACACCATGTCTCATCTCCAGCCACCACTCGGCCAGGAACTCATTCGCATAGTGCTGCAGATGATCCAGGAAGTGTACCAGAAGGGATCATCTTGGTCAAAGAAGAACGTCAGCTTAACCTTTCCTGCACTCGTGTGGATGGTCTTGGTGATGGTGACCCTGGATGCTTCCACTGGAGACTTTGATTCTGGTTCAAAGTGTGGACACCATGTCTCATCTCCAGCCGCCACTCGGCCAGGAACTCATTCGCATAGTGCTGCAGATGATCCAGGAAGTGTGAACACTTCCGACGTTCAAATCGACCTCGGCGGCACTGTCACTCGGTGGTTCTGGGTAATGAGAGCATCAACCAGCTGGAAGATGTCATCAGTGGTGCTCCAGACCTTGCCAACAACACCCGTCCTTCCCCGAAGTGCTTGTGCCACCTCTTGACCCTTGCAAGGGCATGCAGTGTTCGCCGTATACTTGTGACATTCCTCAATGAATGTTCGTTCCCCCTACTCCTTCCCCTGTCAGAAAACGAACACCTCTTTGCCCTTCTTTTGACGCCTCTTTTCAATGCGACTGGCAGCGTTGGACGATTGATGCATTCTGCTGCTAGCTGTGTATATCGCGTGACGTGCACGCGTGCCCTCTAGCGACGGGCTATGAACTTCCACTCTGGTCTGAACCACACGCCACGATATTACCATCCTGTCACCGGTTTGCGCATTCCAGATTCCGGCTCGTTTCTTTCTTTGTTATGTAAATATACGGTCTTTTAATCATAATGATAGCCATTTTTTTAAAAATTAAAATTTTCGAAAAATACTACATGTATAGGATAGTTAGACGTTGGGAGATTTTCTTGAAAATCTTCGTGCCTCATCCTTGGTAGAAATTAAAGTTTGATATTTAACGTTCCTTTCGCTTTTATCCACACACACTTTTTTTGAGGGGTCAGGGGGACCCAAAATATGTATTTCCAGTGAAATCTCGGTATCAAATTTCGGGTGCAATACAATACCTTCTCTATACACTATGTACATAGCACGTGTAGAGACAGTAAAATTAAACTTTCGATTGTAGTCAAAATTTCATTCCCAGTGTCCCTTAACAGAGTTTTCGTGTTTTAATTATAACTGTCTACAGATACATACATATTTTTCTAAGATTCTGTTTTGTTTTATGAGGCCTTAATACATATTTAAGGCACAATCTTGACATGGACATTTTGGGTGAAACGCAATATTTCTCCTAGTGGAGAAAATGAAATCCAAGGCCGCCTGTGCTCATCAGTGAGAACACACGAAGCTGGTCATAGAAAGGAACATAGAACTGCAGCAATAAACTTGATTTTAAACTGGCAACCACAACTGTGTTCATTACCTTATGGGTAGTCAAGAGGAGAGCACGTAAACTCGTAACTCAAACGCAGAGCTTGATGCGTGAAAACTCGGCCATTAAGAAGCAAAAGGGTTCCGCCTGCTCCCCACGAACCGTCCAACCCTTTTTATTAAAATCCATGAGAATTTGTTCCACGCGCTCCCAGACACTTCATCTTCAGCAAAGACAATTCCCACGGACCTTCGTGCTCGTAATTAAACTATCAAATGTTTCGTGACGCCTTCCTAGTGTATTTATTATCATGTGATTGGAATAAGAAACGTCGAGACGTAAGAACAAAACGCTTCACGTCATAATTAGTCTTAACGAACCAAAATTATACAGGGTATAAACAAGAAAAATTTCAAAGGTAAAATGTAAGTCACAAGTGACGTAATCCACAAGGTTTTCAATGGTACAACAATTGATTTGCTCTACTGAACTACGAGGGCCTTTTTTGTTTTCAACTTCCGAATAAAAAACAGTTGTTTTATTACTAAACGTTTTGTAAACTTATGGTTACTTTTCAACATAATCACCGAAAAGATTGAGACATTTATCTTACCTGTACACAAGCTTTGCAATACCCGCTTCAAAAAATGTTGCCGTCAATGATTTCAAATGAGCATTGTTTTGAAGATCTTCGTACTTTACGACGTCTGCGGAGAGGCATTCAAAACAAACGAAGAGGAATGCTGACTTCAGGAATTGTGTTGGTCCATGACAACGCTCGTCCACACACTGCTGGCACAACCCATCGGCTCCTTGAACAATTCGACGGGACATTTTTGAGCATCCACCGTACTGTCCTGACCTGGCACCCAGCGACTTTCACCTTTTCCCTGAACTGAATACGTGGCTAGGAGGGCAGCACTTTCAAACCAAACTTTTAGTAATAAAGTAATTGTTTTCTATGAACTTGTCTTTTATTCATAGCCTATCGGAGGTTGAAAATCAAATCTGATACGTTCCAATCACATGACTTTCTCTATATATCTGCAACAAATTACTGTTAAGAAGCTTATGCTTCTATTTACTTATGCTAATTGAGAAAAAATTAGCAGAAATAGTCTTATTATTTGCTTCCTTGTAAGTAGAATTGAAATAAGGAAGTACCATAGGTTAAAGTGATAGTCGAAAGCTGGTTGCTATATGAAAATCAAAATGTTCGAAAAAAATTCCATGTAAAGGTTAGTTTGGAGTGTGGGGAATTTTTTTTCAAAATCTTCGTGTCACATTCCTGGAAGATACTAAACCTAAATATAAAGTTTGGTATTTGACCGAGTTTTCGTTTTTGAGTTATCGTGTTCACAGCCACAAACATACACACAGACCTTTTTCTGAATGTTTTTTTTTTAATCGGGAACCCTAAAACATATATTTCCGGTGAAATCTCACTATCGAATTTTTGGGTAAATACGATACCTGCTCTATACAATAATTACATAGTACGTGTAGAGAAAGTAAAAAGTCGGTTAAATACCAAACTAGATATTCAATTTGAGCATATTCTAAGAATGATATACGGAGATTTTCAGTAAACTTCCCCCCACCCCAATTTCCCTTTACATCAAAAAAGTTTCGAATATTTATATTTTATCAAAATGACTCTTAATTTTTATTAAAATACCATGTAGTTATTTTTACGACAAACAAAATGTACGCCTCGGGTTTTCTGGATATAGTCTCTGAAGATCTTTTCATTCTGGATGACTTTTGTGTAACTGGTAACCTTGTGTTTTACAACACAAAAAATATGGAGGTCTTTAAAAATCAACATTTATACCTTTTATATAGAATTAACCGTTTCCGAGATATTCCGTGTTATTACTTTAATTTTAAACTACTTAAAATGTTCTCACATTGGAAGTCGAAATTCTTTTCATCTTTTTTATTTTACATCTGGCCATGCAAAGAAATCCGAATTTAAATTGTTTCACATAACGAGAGTTTTTAAAAGAATTTGGCTATCATTTTAGTCCAGAGTTATTACCCTTCTATTTAAAAGGAAGCAAGTAATAAGACCATTTCTAGTAACGTTTATCTCAATTAGCATAATGTAGATAAACGAATTATCTTTTATGAGAAAAGAAGCATTCATACCAAGTTTTATTAAAATATATCGTTTATTCTAGATATATTAAGCTGTTGATTTAATTAGCTAAAATCAAAATCGTTCTTCCTCTACAAATATTGAGCTATATGTAGCATTTTTTAAAATTGACTTTCTATTACTTGTGGGCAGGGGCATGTATTCCAAGGAAGCAAGGGAAGTATTCTCATACTTCCGCTTTGATTGTAATACATTAATTTTTGCATTTTCATTACAATCAGTCTTATGAAAATATTAGTTATATAATTTCCAAACAGCGGACGCGAATAGTCGTATATATTTGAAAAAAAAAATCTTAGGTGTTATATTCATATGACTTTCTCTACATCTCTGCAACAAATTATTGTTAAAAAGCTTATTCTTCTATTTGCTCCATGCTAATAGAGATAAACATTAGCAGAATAGTCTATTACCTGTTTCCTTGTAAGTAGTAGGGAATACACTAGGCTAAACCGACAGTCAAATGTTTTAAAAGCTGGTTGCTATGGGGATTGAAATCAGAATCTTTACATTGTCAGGATTTTAACAAATTACCATATGTGAAAATGATCATCTCCACGAACAAAAACGAATATAACACAAATTGTGTGTTTTAACGAGATCTATGTTGTTTATTTTTTTTGTTTGTTTGTTTGTTTGTTTGTTTTTTTTTTTTTTTGAGAGTATCCAGTTATCCAGTAGGCTCTTCCCATAAAATTCAAGATATACATTTTATTTGGGATAGAAGTGGCTTTTATATGTGGCATTTTAACCTAAATCGTTAGAGCCATTTTCAAGAAAAACAAAATTTTCGAAAAATTTTCCATGTAAAGGATAGTTAGGTGTGGGAGGATTTTCTTGAAAATCTTCGCATCGCATCCTTGGCAGATACCGAACTTAAACATCAAGTTTGGTATTTGGCGGTGTTTTCGCCTTTCAGCTATGCTGTCCATAGACAAGTGTACACTTTTCTAAAAATGAGGACCCCAAATTAAGCATTTCCGGTGAAATCTCGGTATCAATGCAACACCTTCACTACTCTACCTTGTCTACTGAGCACAGAAAGTAAAAATGTTTGTTTTGATCCAGGGTGTCTCCAAAGGTGTATTTTCGCTCAAATGTTAGTATATAAGTTAAGATTCCAACATTAAAATTCCGCTACTTAATTTATGTAGCAGAGAAAGTAGTAAGCATTCATAAGAACATTTCGTAAGAGAGTACATGGAGAATAGTATTGCAATATTGCACATAAATTTTTTACCGCTATACTTCTTTGATGAAATGTTTTAAAAAATCTGATGTGTTCCATTCACATGACTTTCTCTACCTCTCTGCAAAAAAAAATGATAAAAAGTTTATGCTTCTATTTACTTCATGCTAATCGAGAAAAAATTAGCTGAAATAGTCTTATTACTTGCTTCCTTGTAAGTAGAAGCGAAATAAGGGAGTACAATAGGTTAAAGTGATAGTCAAAAGCTGGTTGCTAAGTGACTGAAGTTACTTGTATGGAAAAGAGTTGAGAAATTCCTCTATAAGAAAGGTATGTTTTTCAAAGCTGACCCGAAAACAAGAAATATCTCAAAAACGATCAACTCCAAGAAAAAAATGTATATAACATAAATTGTGGATTTTAACGTGTTCTACAGTTTCTGTGATTTAAGTTTTCGTCCATCTCTTACGGTTTAGCAGTTATGCAAAATTCCGTAAAATTCATCCAGAATAAAGTAGTCTTCAGAGGATATTCCCAGAAAATTCAAGATATAAATTTTATTTGGTATGTAAATATCTTTAATATACGGGATTTTAATCAAAATCGTTAGAGCCGTTTTTTAGAAAATAAAAAATGTATACAATTTTGCCATGTAAAGGGCAGTTGGCGGTGGGGAGTTTTCTTGAAAATCTTCGTGTCGTATCCTTGGAAGACCGTGTCGGTCTTTTCGTTTTTGAGCTGTGCTGCGCGCACGCGCACGCACACACACGGACTTTTTTCTGAAAATGCTTTTTTTGGATTCTGGGGGTCCTAAAACGTATTTCCGGTGAAATCTCGATATCGAAATTTTGGGTGGAATACAATACTTCCACTATACACTATGTACATAGTACGTATAGAGAAAGTAAAAATAGCAGAAATTCGGTGATTTTATCAAGCACATCTAAGCATCATGCTACATTAGTGGTTATTTATATTATGACTTAAGTAGACTAGTATTTGTGAGTGGGAGTACCCGAGCGCGTAAGTCTAATAAGCCACGTGTAACATACATTTTATCCTATCCTAGTATTAAATGAAATATCCTTATATTTATTAGTATTATTAGAGTCAGCTCGCTGACCACTCGACCGCGGAGGAAGTTGAAATAATTTACAATAAAATAAAGACTCATTTTTGCTGTTTCTTAGGATACGTGAAATATATATAAAGTCCATAAGATACGATAAAAAAAATCTGATGTGATCCATTCACATGACTCTCTCTATATCCCTGCAACAATTATTCTTAAATAGCTTATACTTCTATTTACTTTATGCTAATCAGAAAAAAATAGCAGAAATAGTCTTATTACTTGCTTCCTTGTAAGTAGAAGCGAAATAAGGGTGTACCATAGGTTTAAGTGATAGTAAAAAGCTGTTTGCTATGTCAATGAACTTCCTTTATTTATATGGATAGGAGTTAACAACTTCCTGTATGAAAAAAGTTTACGTTTTTCATAGCAGAAACCAAAAATAAGGAATGTCTCAAAAATGACGAACTGCACGAAAAAATGTATATAGCATTAATTGTGTGTTTTAATGTGCTCTACATTTTTGGTGTAGTAAGTTTTTGTCCATCTCTTACGGTTTAGCAGTTATCTAAAATTCAGTAAAATTCATCCAGAATAAACTACTCTTCAGAGGCTATTCCCAATAATTCAAGATATACATTTCATTTGCCATTTCATTTCAGTTTAATATACGAAATTTTAATCAAAATCGTTAGCCATTTTTGAGAAAATCAAAATTTTCGAAAAAAGTTCCATGTAAAGGGTAGTGGGGGGTGGGGGGATTTTTCTCGAAATCTTCGTGTCGCATCCCTGGAAGATACTAAACATGAATACCAAGTTTGGTATTTTACCGTTTACTCGTTTTTGAGTTATCGTGTTCACAGACACGCGGATACACGGACACACACACACACACACACGGACCTTTTTGTGAAAATACTTTTTTTGGATATTGGGGACCCTAAAACATATATTTCCGGTGAAATCTCGGTATCGAATTTTTGGGTGGAGTGCAATACTTTCTCTATACACTATGCACATAGTGCGTATAGAGAAAGTAATAAAAAATGGCGTCTTATTTATGGACGCTCTTTAACTACTGTGGTTCTCAGCGTCCCATTCTATACTGAGCGTGAAAGACCACTTAATTTTGCTCAGAGGCCTCTCTATCAGGATTGAGGTTCTTTTACGGCTTTACTTTCCTTCCGAAGGAAGCCATGCTAAGGATTTTTACACCCGAAAGAATCCACGCGACCTTGGGTATATGAAGTCAGCATGATAAACATTACACCACGGAGGGCGATATAGGATACGATAGAATAGTATAGTGTACAAAATGGATTTTTGGGAATTAATGGCACAGAATTTATAGAAATTGTGGGTATATATTAAAGGTTACATATGACCATGATAACATAAGCTAATGGGTGGGATAAAATATATCATTTTTTGCACTAACCCAGCCATAAAGATCAGTGGTGCAAGTAATGGAACATGCATCACCTATGACAAATATTTAGGCTGGAATAATGACGAACATTTTCCGCAGACTTGGGTCATAAAGAACGACTCATATTTCAAAACAGTAAAATGTTCTCCAGGGACAAACTGTAAAAGGAATTCTAAATGTGCTCTGAGGCTGTATGTATCTATATAAAAATGTAAACTTGGGATATATTGTAATCACATGACTTTCTCTACTCATTATACAAACACTTCTTACAAAGTCTTATATTGTTAATCGAGATAAAATTTCATTACACATTCAAAGTTTTCGTTTTAGGTATAACAAGAATACAGCAGGTTAAGTCCACTTCGGTGTTTCAGGTGATTTTACTTTCTCTAGCACGTATTTACATAAAATAAAAAGCTGGTATGCTCCATTCACATGACTTTCTCTACATCTTTGTAACAAATTATTGTTAAAAAGCTTATTCTTCTATCTACTTCATGCTAATCGATGGCCGCGCCGTGGCCGAGTGGTTGGACCACTTGCCTCTCACCTAGACGGCCGGGGTCGATCCCAAGCGACCGCATGTGAGATTTGTTGTGGACAAAGCGGTGCTGGGGCGGGTTTTCTCCGGGTACTCCGATTTCCGCGCCATCGCATTCCACCGGTGCTCCATCCTCATTCATGTATTATTAGTGTCATCGCCTGCGCAGCCATAAGTAGTTAAAGCGGGCGTTAAACACTACCAGAAAAAATGCTAATCGACATAAACATTAGCAGAAACGGTCTTATTACTTAGTTCCTTATAAGTAGAAGGGAAATAAAGGAATACACTAGGATAAACCGATAGTCAAATGTTTTAAAATGTGGCTGCTATGGGATTGAAATCAGTTTCTTTGCGTGGTCACTTCCCGCATGAGAAATGTTTCAGGTATTTTAATACAGAAACCAATAAAAAGGAACATCTTGGAAATGGTCAACTCTAAAAGAAAAGCGTATACGACATAAATTATGTGCTTTGACCAGATTGTAAATGTTTTGCGGTAAATGTTTGTCCATCTGTTATGGTTTAACCGTTATACAAAATTCTTCATCCTCGTCTAGAATAAAGAGATCTTCACATGCTATTCCTAGAAAAGTTGTGATGTAAATATCTTTAATATTTGGTATCTTTATCAAAATCATTACAGCCATTTTTGAGCAAAACAAATTTTTCCAATAATGTTCTATTTAAAGGGTAGTTTGGGGTAAGGTTTTTTTGAAAATTTTCGTATCGCATCCTTGTAAGATACTGAATTTAAATACTATCCATTTACATATATATAGATGTAATATATATATATATATAACATACATACACACACACGCGCGGGCGCGCAGATCTTTTTCTAAAGGTACATTTCATGGATTTAGGGGATTTCAAAGCAAATATTTCTGGTGGTCTTGGTATTGAAGGTTTAGTTTGAACACAATACCATCTCTATTTACTATGTAAGTACATTGTACGAGGGTCGGCTGACAAGTCCGGGGCCTCGCACAGATATGGAGCCACTAGGCCAGTTAGACGGTAGCATCGTATAGTTTAACTCTAGACTAGCTTGTATCCATAGTTACAGGTCAATATCTTGTTTAGTTTTCGAATGACAGCATTTTAAACAAGACAACTTTAGAGTTTTCACGAAAATGGAGGATTTGGAAAAACGAGCAGTGATTAAATACTTCCATTTGAAAGGCTTAACGCCTAAAGAAATCAAGGAGGAAATGGACAGTACATTGAAAGACTCTGCCCCTTCATATTCAATGATTAAAAGGTGAGTTGTAGAGTTTAAAATGGGACGTACGAGCACTAGTGATGAGCCTCGCTCTGGACGCCCTGTAGAAGTGACAACTCCAGAGATCATTGAAAAAATCATCGTTTAGTACTGGAAGACCGCAGACTAAAGTTGTTTGAGATAGCAGAGGCTGTAACTGTATCAAAAGAACGTGTAGGTAATATTTTAAGTAATGTTTAGGGCGTTCACGAGGTCTGTGCAAGATGGGTGCCGCGTTTGTTGACACCCGATAAAAAATTGCAAAGAAAAAAACTGTTTCTGTTAAGAATGTGGAGCTCTACCGTAAAAATCCTAGTGAATTTTTGACACGGCTTAATACCATGGATTAAAATTGGATACATCACTACACTCCAGAAAGTAAATCACACTTAAAACAGTGGGTTGCGCCAGGTGAACCAATTCCAAAAAAGCAAATTCAATTTTGTCAGCTCACAAGGTTATGGCGAGTGTTCTCTGGGATGCACAGGAAAGTATTGTTATTGGTTACTTGAAAAACGGTAAAGTATCACTGGTGACTCTATGCAAGCTTACTGCAACGTTTGAGTGATGAGGTGAAAAGAAAAAGACCATTTGGCAAAAAAAAAAATATTCTTTCATCACGACAATGCTCCGGCCCATCGTTCAGTCATTGCAATGGGAAAAATGTGCGAATTAAAGTTGGAATTGCTTGAACATCCACCCTATTCGCCAGATCTAGCACCCAGTTACTACCGCCTGTTCCCAAACCTGAAAAAATTTCTTGGAGGACGAAGATTTCACAGCAACGAGGAGGTCTTTGATGCGATAAACAACTATTTTGAGGACCTTGATAAATCGCACTACAGAGATGGTTTAATTAAATTAGAACACTGATATGAATAATGTATTTTTTTTTAAATGCTGTTTTCATTGAGAGGCCCGGGACTTATCAGCTGACCATCGTACTTATTTGCTAGAGAAAGTTAAATGTGTAGATAAATACCCTTGCAAACTACAGCTTTGATAAGTGACAGAAATTGAGAGTTATTCTGCATTATTAATTAACGTAACTGGTAGGGGAGATGCAGGGAATGACGGCCGCTTAAGAGTTGCAGCCCCCCAAGGAGAGGTTAGATTTTTTCTGTAAATTGATATGTTGTCATTAGAAGTCTATACTAACTGTGTACATAAATTTACGACGCTAAGTTATTGCTAAGTAGTGTTAATAAGTAAAAATTAATATAAATGCACTGACCGTTATTTCCAGCATGTGCAGGTCGCTAAGATACAGTAACGTAAAATAGAGGAGCTAAACATTTAAACTTTATCGTTCTTCTTTTATTACAACATTTCTTAAAGAAATGAAGTTAAATAAAAAAAATGCCTTCTACAAGTTATGAAAATTATGAAAACGGAAAATTAAATCTTGATAATTAAATTATTGAATCTCCTGTTTGCCATATAGGTGCGCTAACCAAGTGCAGCAGCCGACAGAATTAATCGTGCTGTTGCCCTCACCGTTCTTGTTCACATTCTAGTTACATCACACTGTATAGCCTACGAGGTTCACTGCAATGTAGTGATTTAAATTACTTTTAGGGTCTTTAGCTGACATTTTTCATCAGCATAAACAAGTTATTGATATTGTAAGAAGATTGAATTGTCTCACGACAAATGATAATAACAATAACAATAATAATAATAATAAATGCTGAATTGAATTTGAAGGGAAGACGGTCACATAGACCGCCATAGCCTTCACGAACAACGTTATAGAAAATGCTTCATAACTGTATTCTCTCTCAAAACAAACATTATTCCAATAACCAGCAATAAATACGCTACTCGTTTTATAAAAAGATTGAGCAAATTTAAAACAATGAAATATAGTTATGATGTATTGACTTTCTGGACGAAATTACAAGAAAACTGTCAACTACAGGAAAACACTTCTAAGCTCATAAACTTACAAACAGCTCAGCAATGAAGTTACTATTGAAATGGTTCTCTCTCTTTGCGAACAGAGTGCAGAACACGTGTCCTTACGAAGCGATATTAGATGGCGATGACCGCCATTCCCTGCATCTCCCCTATAAATGTCAATGAGATCTATATTTTGTAAATGTTACAAATTTCACAATGCACTCTCAGGCTAATATTAATGCCTCGACCTTGAAAACTTGGGAGTTTAGAGTTCTGACAAATACATGTTTGATTACAAAAAGTACTTTGAGAGGTTAACATTTCAAACTGGCGAGGACCGGCTATAGGTCATGCCCGCAATCGTTCCACTATTACAATAACTCTGCCCACGCAGAAAACATTCTGAGGGACAAAAGACTGTTGATAACAGATGGAGCTAAGAGTAAACCTTAAATATTTTTGGACTGAGTCAATTCTAACTGTGGAGGAAGTTTAAATTCCTGTCGCTAGGCAACGCCAGGCTTCAGCTTCCTCTAATTCCTGTCGCTAGGCAACGCCAGGCTTCAGCTTCTTCTAATTCCTGTCGCTAGGCAACGCCAGGCTTCAGCTTCCTCTAATTCCTGTCGCTAGGCAACGCCAGGCTTCAGCTTCCTCTAATTCCTGTCGCTAGGCAACGCCAGGCTTCAGCTTCCTCTAATTCCTGTCGCTAGGCAACGCCAGGCTTCAGCTCCCTCTAATTCCTGTCGTTAGGCAACGCTAGGCTTCAGCTTCCTCTAATTCCTGTCGCTAGGCAACGCCAGGCTTCAGCTTCCTCTAATTCCTGTCGCTAGGCAACGCCAGGCTTCAGCTTCCTCTAATTCCTGTCGCTAGGCAACGCCAGGCTTCAGCTTCCTCTAATTCCTGTCGCTAGGCAACGCCAGGCTTCAGCTTCCTCTAATTCCCGTCGCTAGGCAACGCCAGGCTTCAGCTTCCTCTAATTCCTGTCGCTAGGCAACGCCAGGCTTCAGCTTCCTCTAATTCCTGTCGCTAGGCAACGCCAGGCTTCAGCTTCCTCTAATTCCTGTCGCTAGGCAACGCCAGGCTTCAGCTTCCTCTAATTCCCGTCGCTAGGCAACGCCAGGCTTCAGCTTCCTCTAATTCCGTCGCTAGGCAACGCCAGGCTTCAGCTTCCTCTAATAAACCAAGCGGACACTTTTATATCATCTTTTAAATGATTTATTATTTTTTCGATCAGGTCCAAGCTACATAAATAGTGCTTACAGAATGTATTTATTCCGCCTAAAAATTCAATACTGAGATTTAACCTGACATATGTGCTTTAAGCACACCTGTATTTAAAAAAAAAAAGCTGATGTGATCCATTCACATGACTTTCTCTACCACTCTGCAACAAATTATTGACCATCTCTGTGGTCGAGTGGTCAGCCAGGAGGTCCAGAACTGTTACCTATCCGCCACAGAGTCTGCAAGTATGAATGTGAGAGTGAATGTGTGTGTTTGAGGAAAAAAGCAACAACAAAAACAACGATTTAAACCCAACGCAAGGAACCTATAGATAACGAGTTGTTTCTAATGCAAAGCCCCCGATATCACCTTACATGTTAAACAGGGCTACATAAATGAAACAAAACAAAATTATTGTTAAAAATCTCCACACCCCCAACTACCCTTTCCATGGAACTTTTTTCGAACATTTTTATTTTCTCAAAAATGGCTCTGACAATTTTGATTAAAATATCGTGTATTAAATATATTTACCTACAACTGATATGTATGTCCTCAATTTTCTGGGAATAGCCTCTGAAGACTACTTTATTCTGCATAACTGCTAAGCTGTAAGAGATGGACAAACATTTACCAGACAAGAATGTAGAGCACGTTAAAACACACATTATGTAATATATACATTTCTTTTTTTCTCGTGGAGTTGTTCGTTTTTTTAAGATATTCCTTGTTATTAGTTTCAGCTTCGAAAAACTTTTTTTTGTTTTGTTTTGTCGATTAGATTGAAGTAAGTACAAGCATAAGCTTTTTAACAATAATTTATTGCTGAGATGTAGAGAAAGTCACGTGAATGGAACGCATCAGATTTTTTGACTAAGCTCTAACTGCGAAGAAAATTAAAATTGCGGTCGCTAGGCAACGCCAGGCTTCAGCTCATACTAAGTAAGCCTGGCTTTTCGTATACTTCTCAGTGCTTTAAAAGGACTTTATTTGGGCTGCTTTTACACCAAAAATAAATGAATAAATGAATAAATCACTCAACAGAAATATCCTTGACCCTTGACTTCATGAGATGGAATAGTGTCCTCAAAACAAACGCAAGACAAAAAAGAAGCATTGCGATATTTTGAGTGATATATCGGTTATTTAATTCATAGCCTTCCTTATCAAATGAGTGCAACAGTCTGCTAGCTTAGAAACAAAATATTTATCAACAAACCAGGGCTTCATACTATAAATACGGAAACTATTAAAAAATCTGATGTGCTCCATTCACATGACTTTCTCAGCATCTCTGTAACAAATTGTTGTTCAAATGCTTATGCTTCTATTTACTTCATGCTAATCGAGAAAACATTAACATAAATAGTCTTATTACTTGCTCCCTTGTAAGTAGAAGCGAAATAAGGGAGTGCCATAGGTTAAAGTGATAGTGAAAAGCTGGTTGCCATGTGACTGAAGTTCCTTTGTTTGTATGGACAGGAGTTGACAAATTCCTGTATGAGAAAAGCATAAGTATTTAAAAATTGAAACCAAAAACAAGGAATATCTAAAAAACAATCAACTCCACGAAAAAAATGTGTATAACATAAATTGTGTGTTTTAAAGAGCTCTACATTTTTTGTGTGGTTAGTTTTTGTCCATCTCTTACGGTTTAGCAGTTATACAAAATTGATCCAGAATAAAGTAGTCTTCAGAGGCTATTCCCAGAAAATTCAAGATATACATTTTATTTTTCAGGTAAATATCTTTAATATACGACGTTTTAAACAAAATCGTTTGAGCCATTTTTGAGAATATAAACATTTTCGAAAAAAGTTCCATGTAAAGGGTAGTTGGGGGGTGAAGGAATTTTCTTGAAAACCTTCGTGTCGCATCCTTGAAATAAAGCAAACGTAAATACCAAGTTTGGTATTTAACGGACTTTTCGCTTTTGAGCTATGCTGCCCACAGACACACACGGATTTTTTTCCAAAAATGATTTTTAAGTTTCAGGAAGACCTAAAACATGTATTTCCGGTGAAATATCGGTATCGAATTTTTGGATGGAATGCAATACCTTCTCTATACACTATGTACATGGTACGTGTAGAGAAAGTAAAAAGTACTGGTGAAGTTTGTGATATCAGATATTGTAGCTTGAATCACATAATATGGACACTTTTGAAAATGCAGGCGTTCAGTTTTACTTCTATATTCCCATAAAGTGTGCACAATATCTTCCTGAAATGTGTGATTCATTTATAAGAATGCTATTTAGTAAGCAGACAAAGTAAGATACAGTATTTTGTTATATTAAATGTCAAATTAAATAAAGTGTCCCCCCCCCCCAGAAACTGTACATGCTGCGCTGTGAAGAAACTCTTAATCTACGTGTCATGTAATCATACGACACCGCCTGGGAGTATTTGACATTCCGTGTTGCGACGAGTACATGTGTGTCTAGACGCAAGAGGAGGACACTTGTTTCATTTACTATAAGTGGTGCTTGTGTGGAACACCTAACAAGCTGACAATGTCAAAAATAGAATAAAGTTTCACTTTAAAATATTTTGATTAATAGCGTTTTGAAGCTCAATAAATCCACAATGAAGGATTTTGGGACATATGTTTTTATTAAACTTTTTACTTTCTCTACATGTACTATGTACATAGTGAATAGAGAAGGCTTTGTAATCCACCCAAAAATTCGATACCGAGATTTCACCGGAAATATGTTTTAGGGTCCCCTGTGTCCAAAAAAAGTATTTTCAGAAAAAGGTCCGTGTGTGTGTGTCCGTGTGTCTGTGAACAAGATAACTCAAAAACGAAAAGTCCGTAAAATACCAAAATTGGTATTTAAGTTTAGTATCTTCCAGAGATGCGACACGAAGTTTGTGAGAAAAATCCCCCCACCCCAACTACCCTTTACATGGAATTTTTTTCGTAAATTTTGATTTTCTAAAAAATGGCTCTAACGGTTTTGATTAAAATATCGTATATTAAAAGATATTTACCCACAAATAAAAAGTATATTTCGAATTTTCTAAGAATAACCTCTGAAGACTACTTTATTCTTGGTCAATTTTACGGAATTTTGCATAACTGCTAAACTGTAAGAGATGGATCAAAACTTACGACACAACGAATGTAGAGCACTTTAAAACACACAATTTATGTTATATACATTTTTTTCGTGGAAATGACTGTCTTTGAGATATTCCTTGTTTTTGGTATCAGCTATAAAAACATACTTTTCTCATACAGGAGTTTGTGAACTCGGTCCATACAAACAAAGTAACTTCAGTCACATAGCGACCAGCTTTTGACTACCACTTTAACCTATGGTACTCACTTATTTCGCTTCTACTTACAAGGAAGCAAGTAATAAGAATATTTCTGCTAATTTTTTCTCGATTACCATGAAGTAAATAGAAGCATAAGCATGTTAACAATAATTTACTAGAGTAGTAGAGAAAGCATGTGAATGGAACACATCAGATGTTTGTATGTTCAAGAGGTAGTTTTATTTTTGACTCAGAGGTGATGTCAAATCTTCTGAGATTGTGCTGCCAATGGTGACTTAGCAACTTTTTCCACCGAGTCTTGTCTTGACTAATATAGGTTAATGTTTTTCGCTTGAGATGCCGAATTACCAGCGCCAGAAGCTTCTTTAATTCCGGAATGTTACACCAACGCTTGGTGTAACCTGACACCTCCCTTTAGTAAACTCCTGCGTGTTGAATAGCACCAGGGTGTCGGCCCCAACTTTGGTCGTGTCTTCCTGCTTCAAGACAATAGCGTGTGCGACTTGCCTACCACGCATGCGCAATGTTAAACCTGCGTGTGTTCAATAACTCCGTCTATTTTATACGAGGACTATCCAAAAAGTAACTAATGATTAGACTTAATTAAACAGTAATGAAAGTTATCAACACAAAACTTTATTTACAAAGTTACACTACCTTACTCTATTTCTCAACGTGATAATATTGCTATCAAGGTATTTATTGTCACGTGGTACAGATGTTATACTCTTCCACCGCTAAAGATCTGAGCCAAGATGTCACTGTCACTTTGAGGTCTTCATGGCTGGCAAATCTTATCCATCCAAAAAGTCATGTACACTGTCCAAGTGAAACACCGGTTTTTCTGAATTCTTTTATCAACATTTGCTTTCAACTCCTCCATAATGATTGATCAACTTCCGCTCCTGTTTTTATCGAACACACTGGTTCTTCCTTCATAGATTATAAACTTAGCGCCACTTCCCCACTGAAGATTCGTTCATTGCATTATCATAATACACGTTATTTGCTTATGAAATTCGATTGGTCGAACATTTAGTGCATTCAAAAAAACGAGTAGGTTCATTGGCGGTAGAAAAGTATAACACTGGTATTGAAAAACTGGTACCTCGAGACACTAAATACCTTGACAGAATGGAGATTACGTTGAGAAATAGAGTAAGGTATTGTAACTTTGTAAATAAAGTTTTGTGTTGATATCTTTCGTTATGTTGTATGAGTTTTGCAGGCTTCCATGATGCTAGATGTGCTGCTTTAACCAATGGTTTAAGATGTCCACAAATGATTGAGGTCGAAGGAATGTGCAGGCCATGAAACTGGTTCCCCTCTTCCTATCCATTTCTCACAGAATCTCTAACAATGAGACTAAAATGAGCCACACAACCACATGGTTCTCCTTATTTGCAGAGGCACATTTTCTAATAAGTCTGGGAGAGTGTTCTGAATGAAGACAGCACTTGCAAGACGTGCTGGGGGAATGTATTACACAAATGTTAACAAGTAGGCATAGGTCAACTCTGCAAAGTAAAATAGGTCAAAGCCTATTATGAATGAATGCATAAATAAATTAAGTCACTAAGTTGGACCCGTAAAGCCATTGCAGGTGACTTTCATTAAAAATAAAATCGGATGTGTAACTTTCACATAACTTTCTCTATATCTCCGCAACAAATTATTGCTAAAAAGCTTATGCTTCTATTTACTTCATGCTAATCGAGAAAAAAATAGCAAAAATAGCCTTATTACTTGCTTCCTTGTAAGTAGAAGTGAAATAAGGGAGTACCATAGGTTAAAGTGATAGTCAACAGCTCGTTGCTATGTGACTCCAGTTCCTTTGTTTGTATGGAAAGGCGTGTACGAATTTCCGGAAGTTTTTTTAAAGGTGAAACTAAAAAATAGGAATATCTCAAAAACGATTAACTCCACAAAAAATGTATGAAACATAAATTGTGTGTTTTATCGTACTCTACATTTTTGTGTGTGTTAAGTTTTTGTTCATCTCTTACGGTTTAGCAGTTATGCAAAATTCCGTTAACATTCATTCAGAATAAAGTAGTCTTTAGAGGCTATTCCCAGAAAAGTTCAGATATACATATTATTTGTAATGTAAATATCTTAGTATTCGAACTTTTAATCAAAATCGTTAGAGCTATTTTTGAGAAAATCACACTTTCCGAAAACAAAATTCCATTTAAAGGTAGTTTGGGTTGGGGAGGATTTTCTTCAAAATCTTTGTGTCGCATTCTTGGAAGTTACCAAACCTAAATATCAAGTTTTTTTTTTTTAACGGTCTTTTCGTTTTTTAGCTATGCTGCCCCCCCCCATACACACACACGCACAGACGTGCGCGCGGACATTTTTCTAAAAATCTGTGTGTTCCATTCACATTCTCTACATCTCCGCAACAAATTATTATTAAAAACCTTATACTTCTATTTACTTCACTCTAATCGAGAAAAAATAAGCAGAAATAGTCTTATTACTAGCTTCCTTGTAAGTAGAAGCGAAATAAGGGAGTAATATAGGTTAAAGTGAAAGTCAAAAGCTGGTTGCTATGTGACTCCAGTTCCTTTGTTTGTATGGACACGCGTTGACAAATTCCCGTATGAGAAAAGTATAATTTTTTCACAGCTGAAACCAAAACCAACGAATAACAAGCGATCTAATCCACGAAAAATCTTTATGGAACATAAATTGTATGTTTTAACGTGCGCTATATTTTTTTTGTGGTAAGTTTTTGTTCATCTCTTACGGTTTAGCAGTTATGCAAACTTCCGTAAAATTCATCCAGAATAAAGTAGCCTTCAGAGACCATTTCCATAAAATTCAAGATAGAGATTTTATTTGTAAATATTATTTATTTCAGGTAAATATCTTTAATATACGATATTTTAATCAAAATCGTTAGAGCCATTTTTGAGAAAATCAAAATTTTCGACAAATTTTCCATGTAAAATGTAATTCGTGGTAGGGGGATTTTCGTGAAAATCTTCGTGTTGCATCCTTGGAGGTCAGTGACCTTAAATACGAGGTTAGGTATTTAACGGAATTTTGGTTTTTGAGCTCTGCTGCCCATAGACACACACACACACATCTTTCTATATTATTTTTTGGATTCAGAGGGTCTCAAAACATGAATTTCCGGTGAAATCTCGGTATGGAATTTTTGGGTGCATTATGACACGTCCTGTGCCCGCCTGGGTAGCGTGGTGGTAGCGTGGTGGTAGCGTGTCTGCCTCACATTCAAAAGGTCGTGAGTTCGAATCTCACTTAGGGTGAGTTACCCGGATGAGTTTTTTCGGAGATTTCCCTTATCCTGAGAAGACGAATTTCGAATAACTTTAAGCTCCGTGGACCCCGATATCATTTAGGCATCATTTCACCAATTTCATTCATCGTCCGATATGACCAACCAGGTTAAAGAACGTTAAACTAAAAACGAAAAACTCCTGTGTACATAGTACGTGTAGAGAAAGTAATTAATAACGCGAAAACGAAGCGTTTTAGGGCATATGTTTATATGAGCATATTTTCTAGTTTCTATTTCAGAAATCCATCCCCAAGCGTTGTAAAAATATTTTTGAATCACCCTGTGGATTTTCTAAATGTTACAGATGGTGTGTTATGGAGGGAAAACAATAGTTGTATAAGGATTTAAGCGCCGACATGGAACCTCGCATTAGCTACAGCACAGACTCTCGCTCTATTATAATATTTAATCGCAGTTGAGGCCAATCGATACCATTCTCTGCGGGCCAATAAAAATGCCTTTGAGGCGTTTACTGTTTCGCTGTATGTTGTTTGAAATTCCGGAGGGTTCCATTAAATTCAGTTTGGTCTGTAGATAATTATAATCAGCCCTAATTTGATTTCCCATTTGCTAATTAATGCATTTATGATGCGATCGGCTTATGGATACAAAAGCGCTTTATTTACAACAGGCGGTTCATGATAAGAATACTAAATGTGCCTTAGTTTGATAGAATACAATCATCAAAAGCTCGCGAAAATTCATTTTATATTGCGCTACTACAAATATATATATTTTTTTCCAACCTCCGATAGACTATAAATAAAAGACAAGTTCATAGAAAACAATTATTTTATTACTAAAACTTTTGTACACTTATGGTTACTTTTCAACATAATCACCGAAAAGATTGAGACATTTATCGTACCTGTGCCCAAGCTTTGCATTACCCGCTTCAAAAAATGTTGCCGTTCCTGAAGTCAGCATCCCTCTTCATTTGTTTTGAATGGCTCTCCACAAACGTAGTAAAGTACTTTTATTCAAAACATTAATCTGTTTTATAATACTAATGACGATACACACACGGCCATTTTCTAAAAATACTTTTTTGTTTTAGGGGATCTCAAAACATGTATTTCCGGTGAAATCTCGGTATCGAATTTTTGGGTGCAATACAATACGTTCTCTATACACTATGTATTTAGTACGTGAAGAGAAAGTAAAACGAGTTTCGTGCGGTGATTAAACACTTCTATTTAAAATGCTTAACACCGAAAGAGATAAATGCGGAGTTGGATGAAGTTCATGGCACATCTGCTCCTGCGTTTGCAACAATTTACAGTTGAATAAATGAATTTAAACGTGGCCGTACATTCACAAATGCTGAACATCGTTCCGGACGACCAGTAGAAGTGACTTCCTACAAAATGGTTGACAAAATCCAGGACATGGTTTTGATTAATTGACAATCAAAGTTTGAGAAATAGAGGCCTCAGGCATATTACAAGGTACAGTGTTCGCAATTATGCACCAAAAATTAGGTCTGATAAAGGTCTCGGCAACATGGGTGCAGCGTTTGCTCTCAATGAAGAATAAACACAATCGTGTGCTGGTTTGGTACTTCTACGTCGCAATCCTGATGAGTTACTGCGTCGATATATAACTCTGGATGAAACCTGGATACACTACTACACTCCAGATATAAAAGTACTTTCGAAACAGTGAACCGGCTCCGAAGAAGACAAAAGTGGTGAAGTCTTTAGACAAGGTGATGGTCTTGGTTTTTTGGGTTGCACGTGGAATCATCTACATTGATTACTTGCAGAAAGGAAGAACGATAAATTGAGGGTATTATGTATTGTTGTTGCACCGGTAGAAAGGAGAAATGAAGAAAAAAAAAAACGCCCTCGTGTGGTAAAGGAAAAGATTCTCTTCCATCAATGCAAGAGTGCTCACCTGCGCAGTTTCGGTGGCGCAAATTGTAGAATTAAGGTTTGAATTAGAATTAACCAGAAAAATTGGCCCCCCCTGTGACCATTTTATTTTATTTGCAAACTTCAAAACGTGGTTCAGTGGAAAACGATTGACGTCTAATGAAGAGGTCATCTCCCGAACAGATGCCTGTTTTGAGGACCTTTCGAGATACTACTTTATTTTTAAGGCTTAAAACAGGTGGAGAATCGCTGGGGAAAGTATATCGAGCTAACAGGAGATTATGTTGAAAAATAAAAAAATATATTTGTTTTTCTATTCCTTTCTATGGACTTACTGAACAACACTCGATTTATCGACTTTTCGTATTTTAGTTGTCGTGTTCGCGCGCGCGCGCACGCACGCACAGACACCTTTTCTAACTGTTTTGGATACGGGGACCTTAAAACGTGTAGTTCCGTGAAATCTGTGTGTCTAATTTTTTGGTGGAGTACAATGCCTTCTCTACCTATGAACCATGTGCATAAAGTAAAAGTTTTATTTTACTCCCGTTGTTTTCAAGCTAGCAGGATGTACTAAATTATATGCTTAGAGAGAAAATTGCAAACATAAATCTGTGAACCTTCAGTTTATATTAACTGAGAAAATTAGTTTTCCCACTGTTTGTAGATTGTGCAGCTTCTTCAAAGAGTTTCATTTGCTAGCCTGCTGTGCCGAATCTGATTGTCTTGTGGGTCCCTGCATTATGTGAATATTACATACATTCCATTTTATTAGCAAGTCCTTTATAAAAATATTGAAAAACAATTTATTACTCTCTCTATACCTACTATGTACATAGTGTAGAAAAAGTATTGCATTCCAAACAAAAATTCGATACCGAGATTTCACCGGAAATAGACGTTTTAGAATCCCCTGTATCCAAAAAAGGTATTTTCAGAAAAAGGTCCGTGTGTGTGTGTACTTGTGTCCGTGAACAAGATAACTCATAACTAAAAGTCGATAAAATACCAAACATGGTATTTAAGTTTAGTATCTTCCAAGAAAGCGACACGAAGATTTTGAGAAAAAAAAACATACCCTTTTCATGGGGGAAAAAATGCGAAAATTGTGATTTTCTCAAAAATGGCTCTAACGATTATGATTAAAATACCGTATATTAAAAGTATTAACATGGTAAATAAAGTATATATCTTCAATTCTATAGGAATTGCCTTTAAAGACCTCTTTATTGTGGAAGAATTTTGCTGAATATTGTATAACTGGCAAGCCTAAGACATACACAAAAACTTGCTACACATAACATTTAGATCACGTTAAAACACACAATTTATGTCACACACATTTTTTTCGTGGAATTGACCATTCCTCAGTTACTCTTTGTTATTTGTTGCAGATTTAAAATACTTAAACTTTTCTCACACGGAAAGTTGTGCACTTCTGCCTGGAAGCGGATTTCAACCACATGGCAACCAGCTTTTAAAAGATTTGACTATCGTTTTAGTCTAGCGCATTCACTAATTTAACTTTTACTGACAAGGAAGCAAGTAATGAGATCATTTTAGCTAATGTTTATCTCGATTATCATAATGTAAAAAAAATCTTGTGTGTTCTATTCACATGACTTTCCCTATATATCTGCAACAAATTATTATTAAAAATGTATGCTTCTATTTACTTCAAGCTAATCGAGAAAAAGTTAGCATAAATAGTCTTATTATTTGCTTTCTTGTAAGTAGAAGCGAAATAAGGGAATACTATAGGTTAAAGTGATAGTCAAAAGCTGACTGTTATGTGACTGAAGTTCCTGTGTTTGTATGGTCAGGTGTTGGCAAATTATTGTATGAGAAAAGTATATTTTAAAGCTGAACTAAAAACAAGTAATATCTAAAAAAATGACCAAATTCCACGAAAAAATGTATACAACATAAATAGTGTGTTTTAACGTGCTCTATATTTTTATGGGCTAAGTCTTTGTCCATCTCTTACAGTTTAGCAGCCATGCAAAATTCCGTAAAATTCATCCAGAATAAAGTAGTCTTTAGAGGCTATTCCCAGAAAATTCAAGATATACATTGTATTTGACAGGTAAATTTCTTTAATATATTATATTTTAAACAAAATCGTTACAGCTATTTTTTGGATACAGGAGGACTTAAAATATATTTCCGGCGATATCCCGGTATGGAATTTTTGGGTGCATTACAATACCTTCTCTATACACAGTGTACATAGTACGTGTAGAGACAGTTGCAGGAAAAAGCCATATTGTTTTATTTCTGAAGTTTCGGGAAAACAAAATAAGGTAAAAGCGGTCAGGTCGATGAAACGTGTCAGATAGGAAAGAAAAGAAATGTTTCAATGCCAAGAGAAGTAAGTAACACGTTTTACATCCCCCACTCGTGAAGTAATTTTTGTCCTTTGAGATTGGACTAAAAGCCCTTCCATAAACGATAAAGTGGAGGTTGCCAGATGTTATGTTGCGCTCCCAGACTGTCAGGTGTCTTGTTTAATGTCTGCAAATGGCGGACAAGTTGATTTCCCTCGGGAAGCAACGAAAACAACGGCTGCCTTTATTGAAACATATGGTAGCGAAACCTATTTAAAACTATAGGTACGGGAGAAATGAAACTTTATGGTAATAGTTGTGCAAGTGCTAAGCTATAATTAGGTGAGTAAGCTATGTCCGTCCGTCCGCATACACGGAACAATGTGCGGAGTTGCAATTTTATACACTTGCATTTCAACATTTTTACTTTCTCTATACGTACTATGTACATAGTATATAGAGAAGGTTGCACTCCACCCAAAAATTTGATACCGAGATTTCACGGGAAATATATGTTTTAGGGCCCACTTTATCTAAAAAAAGCATTTTCGGAAAAAGGTCATGTGTGTGGGTATTGGTATTCAAGTTAAGTATCTTCCAGGGATGCGACATGAAGATTTTGAGAAAAATTCCCCCAACCGCAACTACTCTTTACATGGAACTTTTTTCGAAATTTTTGATTTTCTCAAAAATGGCTCTAACGATTTTGATAAAAATATCGTATATTAAAGCTATTTTCCTGACAAATAAAATGTACATCTTCAATATTCTGGGAATAGCCTCTGAAGACTACTTTATTCTGGATCAATTTTATTGAATTTTGAGTAACTGCTAAACCGTAAGAAATGGAAAAAAACTTACCACGCAAAAAATGTAGAGCACGTTAAAACACAATTTATGTTATATACATTTTTTCGTGAAGTTGGCCATTTTCGAGATATTCTTTGTTATTGATTCCATACTGGAACTTAACGCAAAGAAACGGATTTCAATCCCATGGCCACCACGTTTTAAAACATTTGACTGTCGGTTTAGCCTGTGTATTCCCTTATAAGGTCTAAGTAAATGATCTTTTTAAGATATCAGCTGTTTCTCAAGTCTTTACCTGCGGTTTGTATTTCCTCGGCACGTTCTTTCCCACAATTAGCATAGTTACAAACGGAATACAAATGGCTTCATTAAACAAAGACGTGTAATGCAGCTCCATGTGTTCATCAAGAAAATATATTTTTATGTTTTCTTTATCGGTATACAATACCACTAATCCCTGCGGTGTTATGAAAATAACCAACACAGGGATATAACCTTCATAAAAATCTGATGGGTTCCATTCACGTGATTTTCTCTACCTATTCTTGTGAAATCACATTTTTCTACCTACTTCATGCTAATCAATATTAACATTAGCATAAGTGGTTTTATTACATATTAGGTTCAAGAGAATAGCTGAATACTCTAGGCTAAACTGACAGTCAAATCGTTTATGAACAGGTCGCTATAATGAAGTTGAAATTCCGTTCTCTTAGAATGGCCGGGAGGATAAATTACATGAAAAACAAGTGAATAGCGACTTCCCATATGACCAAAGTGTAAATATTGGAAAATGTTATCCAATAACAATGAATATCTCGGAGATAGTTAACTAAACAAATCTGACAAATTATCTATTTTAACGAGAGAGGTGGTGTTCAGAGGTTACTCCTAGAAAATTTAAGAAATACGATTTATTTTAATGTAAATATTTTTAAAATCAGGTATATCGGAGGATGAATGAAATTGTTGAATTTTTTTTCTTAACGTCGGTTAACCGGATTGGTCTTATCGGAGGATGAATTAAATTGGTGAAATGATGCTCAAATGATCTCGGGGTCCATGGAGCTTAAAGTTACTCGACATTTGTCGTGTCGCATCCTTGGTAGAGAGTTATATAACACATGTCTATTGATTCAAAAATTGTTTACAAATTAAATCTTACATTCACAGCCGCAAATAATTTCCTCGACGTTACGACCCGTAGAGAGTTTACAGCTGCACTCCAGCCATGGCTCGCGTCCCACTGCGCGCTAACACTCCAGTATAGTTCAGAATAGAAAACAACACTGCAATCCTTCCTCATTTTATAGCTCGACGTCACAGAGCTTTGTGGAAACTTGTCGAAAATACTGGACGAATCTCGAAGTACCAGATGTCGATGTATCACGTTCCGAAGTCTCCTGTTACGTCGCGCCGCTCTTCCTGTTGTTATCGCATCATAAAAATTGTAACTCTGCTATATTTTAGGATGGGTGATACAGGGACCATAAAACTTTCATATTTTGGGATTGAGTGCAATATCTTCTCTCTACACACTATGTACTAAGCAGAGAAAGTAAAAATATATAAATAACCTGCATTATTACAAGGAGCGTTCAATAAGTTCTTAGAAAAAGAAATAGACATCTGTTTGGGAGATGAGTTCAATAGATGTGAATCGTTTTCCGTCGATCTACTTTTTCAAGTTTGGAAACAAAGAAAGTTGCTAGGGGCCAAATCTGGTGAATACGGTGGATGTAGTAGTAAATCGAACTTTAATTCTACAATTTTCGCCATCAAAACTTCGCTGTGTGCACCCCTGCATTGTCTTGATGGAAGAGAATCTTTTTCTTTGCCAGATGAGGGCATTTTTTCCTTGATTTCTCTGTTGAACCGGTACAATAACATTGCATAATACTCTCTATTTATCGGTTTTCCTCTTCTGCAACTAATAAATTTAGATGATTCCGCGTACATCCCAAAAAACCGAGGCTATCACCTCGTAATCACATTTCACCACCTTTGCATTCTTCGAAGCTTTTAAAAATCCACTTTTTCGACAGTACCTTGTCTCTGGAGTGTAGTAGTGTATCCATGTTTCATACACAGTTATGTATTGACGCAAAAACTCGCCAGGATTGCGACAATTCGATCATATGATTGCGTTTATTCTCCATTGAGGGCAAACGCGGCTTCCATCTTGCCGAGATCTTTGCAAGACCTAATTTTTGGTGCAAAATTGAGAGCACGTACCTTTGATATGCCCGCCATTCCCCCAAAACCATATCCTAGATTTTGCCAACTATTTCGGAGGAAGCTACTTCTACTGGAACGATGTTTATCATTTGTGGATGTACGGCCACGTTTAAATTCATTTATCCAATTGTAAATTGTTGCAAACGCAGAAGCGGATGTGCCATGAACTTCACCAACTCGGCTTTTATCTCTTTCGGTGTTAAGTCTTTTAAATAGAACTGTTTAATCACCGCAAGAAACTCGCTATTTAGTTTCTCTGCACGTACTATTACATAGTGTATAAAGCAGGTATTGCATTCCATCCAAAATGTATACGCCGAAAATTTCACCGAAAATACACGTTTTAAGGACTCCTGCATCCAAAAAAAAGTTTTTTGAAAAAGATCGGTGGGCGTGTGTGTCCGTGAACTGAACTAAAAAAGGAAGTCGATAAAATGCCAAACTAGGTATTTAAGTTTAGTATCTTCCAGGAATGCGGCACGAAGATTTTGAGAAAAATCCCCCCACCCCAAACTACTCTTTACATGGAAAAAAATTCTCAAAAATGGCTCTAACCATTTTTATTAAAATGCTATATATTAAAGATATTTATATGGCAAATAAAATGTGTATCTTGAGTTTTCTGGGAATAGCCTATAAAGATCTCTTTATTGTGAACGAATTTTGCCGAATGTTGAGTAACTAATAAACCGCAGGAGACAGACAAAAACTTACTGTACAAAAAATGTAGATCACGTTAAAACACAATATTTGTCATATACGTTTTTTCGTGGAATTGACCATTTCTGAGATATTCCTTGTTATTTGTTTCAGACTTAAAATACTAAAACTTTTCCCTCACGGAAAGTTGTGAAATCCTGGCTCTGCATAGAAACGGATTTCAACCACATGGCAACCAGCTTTTAAAAGATTTGACTATTACTTTAGCCTAGTGTATTCCCTTATTTTCCTTCTCCTTAAAAGGAAACAAGAAATTAAGACAGTTTCTGCTAATGGTTATCTCGATTATTATAAAGTAGATAGGAGAATAGGCTTTTTACTTTCTCTACACGTACATAGTGTATAGAGAAGCTATTGTAATGCACCCAAAAATTCGATACCAAGATTTCACCGGAAATACATGTTTTGGGTCCCCCTGCATCCGATAAAAAAAGAATTTTTGGAAAAGTGCCGCTTTATTCACCACAGATCAGGCATGCGATCGCTTGGGATGGAACTTGGGCCGTCTAGGTGAGAGGCGAGTGGTCTAACCACTCGGCCACGGTGCGGCTGCGCTTAAGTGGAATATCCACTTCCGTCCCGGTAGGTCCCCATGGCGGGCGGGGGGGGGAGTTTTTTAGTCTCAAGGTATTGTCCTAAGGGCGCAGGACCGAAGTCTCCCGTACCCAGGTGTATATTGGAAGGGGTGGAATGGCTATGTCTAATGTTTTCCTTCATTTCTTTCAGTGTACGGTAAATTAGTTGACATGTTTCCGACGAGACTGAAATTACGGCGAGTAGGACAGGAAAGAGAAGTCTGCGGTTACACTTTCGGATTGCAGAAGTGTTTAAAAAGTGGGGTAACGCGATGTTAAAAGTTGCGAAGGTTTTGTTAAAACGTTTTCCATTGCAGAAATAGATGTCCTGGATATTCAAGAGGACCATAACCATGCGGCAGCACCTAGTGACAGAAAGTACTGAAGAGAAAAGCTACGGAAGATATATGTGAAAGGCCATCAAAACTGCAACTGCTACTTGTTTCGCCTGGGAGGCTACCTGCTTTGGGGCTGTGTAATTAGGGACCATTAAGGGTCCGGGAGGCTTCGGGGCTATTTTTCTGAGCGCGGGAGGCTTCGGTACCGCACTCTGTCCTAATGCTGCGCCTCGCTTTCGTGATTCGTGGCGCAGGGGATCGTGGGTTCGAGTCCAGCCTTGCACGTGTGTGTTTTGGAAGCAAAACGGTAATCAAATAGAAAAATAAAGGAAATGTTGGGGAAATGAAGGTAAAAGAAATAAAAACTTGGAAAGAACAAGGAGATCATCTTCCTGGTTGAACAGTGAGGGTTTCGACCCCGGGTAGAGACTCGATTGAAGTGTACATATGCGTTAGAGAAAGTTAAAATTACCCAATACCCCCTTTGAGTTAACAAAGGAATCTTGATTCTATTTTGTCCCTAGCTCTTCCGTTTCTTTACGGTAGGTAAGAATAGAATTGAGGTTTCTCTCTCTCTCCACCAGGGAAATATTCTTATGTTCTCTTCAGTAACACTGATCTAAAATAACATTGTAGTATGGCCTTGATCAACAGGACCAGGAAAAATTATCTATACTCGTATTTATGTCTAGCTTTAGACTTAAAAGCAACCCTTACTCTGAAATGTCACCAATCTGGGCGCTGATTTACGCCATTATTGCTCGACTGTCGCTGCCGTTGTGCCTTTTACCTTGAGAGACTGGAGATAAAATATCTCTTGAGATCAGCGAGACGCTAATGCTGGAAACAAAAGAGCAGCAGTTAATGGAGAGTACGATTGAGAGCTAAGTGCATCCTGTCAGACGAAGAAGGTTTTCGCTGTCTGTGCAGGTAAACGTGGCCTGCTGGAGATGCAAGTGCATTAGCCCATATAATACAGTGCGTCTTACCCCTGTTAACCCAAGTCAAATGGGGCAAATACTAAGTCCTTAGAAAATGTAAGATATTACACTCCCAGCACCAAAAAAAACTTTATATTTACAAACCGTCGTATCTTACAGGATGACAGTTAAATTTGCAGCTATATCCATCACGTGGTTCTTTAGAAAGATGCGAAAAACATCTGATGTGTTCCATTCACATGATCTTCTCTATATCTCTGCAACAAATTGTTGTTAAAAAGTTTATGCTTCTATTTACTTCATGCTAATTGAGAAAAAAATAGCAGAAATAGCCTTATTACTTGTTTCCTTGTAAGTAGAAGCGAAATAAGGGAGTACCATAGGTTACAGTAACAGTCAAAAGCTGGTTGCTGTGTGACTGAAGTTCCTTTGTTTGTATGGATGGAGTTAATAAATTCCTGTATGAGAAAAGTTGTTTTTCAAGGCTGAAGCCAAAAACAAGGAATATCTCAAAAAGATCAACTCCACGAAAGAAAAAGGTATATTACATAAATTGTGTGTTTTAAGGTGGTCTACATTTTAGTTTGGTAAGTTTTTGTCCATCTCTTACGGTTTAGTAGTTATGCAAAATTTCGTAAAATTCATTCAGAATAAAAGTGGCATTCAGAGGCTATTCCCAGAAAATTCAAGATATAGATTTTATTTGTCAGGTAAATATATTTAATATATGATATTTTAATCAAAATCGTTAAAGCCATTTTTGAGAAAATAAAAATTTTCGAAGAAATGTCCATATAAAGGGTAGTTTGGGGTGGGGGGATTTTTCTCAAAATCTTCGTGTCGCATCCCTGAAAGATACTAAACTTAAATACCAAGCTTGGTATTTTACCGACACACGGACCTTTTTCTGAAAATGTTTTTTTTTTTTTTTTGATACAGGGGACCCTAAAACATTTTCCGGTGAAATCTCGGAATTGAATTTTTGGGTGGAGTGGAATACCTTCTCTATACACTATGTAAATAGTACGTGTAGAGAAAGTTAAAATATGTTGTAAAACTGTGTACAGACGCCTTGAAACCACAGTGTGCCGTGTTGAGCGGGTAGTGGAATGTTACTATTCATGACGTAGTCTATTGTTTTAAGATTTACATGGCTGTCTTAAGTCAGCTTTGTTATAGTGACAGACATTTCCTCTCCACCTGTGGCTACATTAATTATGGTACAAGACATAACTGCCACTGCTGAGCCATACCACACATGCCACCAAACAACATACTTATGTTCATAGTTCATTCGTGTCTCCAGTTGACACACAAACACTAGTAATTTGGACATAACACCTGTTCATTCCGCTAATTTTATCATAACTAATACAACGAGAGTTCCAACTTTTATCTCGAGAAAAGTTGCAGCTCGAGTTGTATTTAATAAGACTGTTTCGTGAATAAAATAACAATGATTAGCCTACTATATGGATAACACGAAGAATAATATTCTATTTCCATTTATCTTGACGTATATTTGATGTCAATAACATAAATTATGGCCTGCCTTGTTGCTTACAGTGTGTGTGTACAGCATAGCTCAAAAACGAAAAGACCGTTGAATACCAAACTTGGTATTAAAGTTTGGTATCTTCCAAGGATGCGACACGAAGATTTTAAAGAAAATCCCCACCCCCAACTACCCTTTACATAGAATATAAAAATGACTAACGATTTTTATTAAAATATCGTATATTAAAAATATTTACTTGACAGCTAAAATGTATATCTTGAATTTTATGGGAATAGCCTCTGAAGATTACTTTATTCTTGAGGAGTTTTGCATAACTGCTAAACCGTAAGAGATAGACAAAAACTTACCACACAAAAAATGTAAAGCACATTAAAACACACAATTTATCTTATACCCTAATTTTTCGTGTAGTTGATCGTTTTTGAGATATTCCTTGTATTTTGTTTTAGCCTTGAAAAACTTATACTTTTCTCACACTGGAATTTATCAACTCCTGTCCATAGAAACAAAGGAACTGCAGTCACATAGCAACTAGCTTTTGTCTATCACTTTAACCTATGATACTCCCTAATTTCACTTCTACTTACAAGGAAGCAAGTAATAAGACTATTTCTGCTATTTTTTTTTTTTTTTCGATTAGCATGAAGTAAATAGAAGCATGAGCTTTTTAACAATAATTTGTTGCAGAGATGTAGAGAAAGTCATGTGAATGGAACACATCAGATTTTGGGGGGGGGGGATTCAGAGAGTCCTAAAACATGTATTTCCGGTGAAATCTCGGCATCGAATTTATGGGTGGAATACAATACTTCCTCTATACACAATGTACATAGCACATATAAAGAAAGTAGAAAGCCTTTAAACTTAATTTCCTATTTACATATGTACATTGTAGCTTAATTAAATTACGGATTTCTGGATTATTTGTGTTATATATATATATATATATATATATATATATATATACACACACACACACACACACACACACACACACACACACACACAATTACTTCCTTATTTGCATGCACATAAAAACAAAGAGTATAAAAATTAGTGTTAAAATGTATAAATAAATATAATTTCATTACATGTAACACTGATTTAATATCAGATGATAGTTTTCTAATTATCAACATAATAGTTACTACTAGTAATTATATAAAACTAAAATATGATTATTGTATTATGTACTCCTCTAATGGCATACATGTCAGAATTTGCAATACATATTTACAAATATGTTACAGTATATACAATGCAAAAAATGCACAAATTTACAATTATGTACTACTTAAATATACAACAGCGCAAAATACTGCCGCCGTGGTCGAGTGTTTAGCGAGCTGACTTCTTGCCCAGAGGTCCCGGATGGGGCGAGGAATTTTTCTTTAACCAGAATTATTCCCTATGGCCACATGACCATTATGGTTAAAGGGAGCTATGCAGATGCAACAATTAAAAAAAAAAAAAAAAACAGCGCAAAATATCATTGGATCTGCATTTACAGACTTTCATTATAGTAATTTAAAATAAAATGTTTTCCATTTGAAAATACAGGCTATTACATTAAATTTACATTAATTATCTTTAAATTTAAATTTCTGCAAGCCATTAGCCATTAATTCTGCCCGAAAACTAACCAGAAATTAATGCGAATTTTAAAAGTAATTTAAACACAACATTTTAATCTAGAACTGAGAGACAATTTGCAGTAGAAATCGCACCCGCATTGGCCTACCGATCAGGGAAACCCTTGAAATACCCAAGTTCAGAGTGGGCGGTCGCAGCTCCATCTCGCTCGATAACTACATCCTATGCCCAGACTAACCTGCAACAGTGCTGCATCCTTGCCGGAGTGTAGTAATTTTGTGCACGTGTTATGGAAATTGTGGGTTATTATGCCTCGAGCGAAATGGTAATCATAACATGAAACCTATTATCAACAACATTTTGGAGAAAAGTTGGCATTCCTGATCCTGGCCTGCTCTCATCAATATCCCTTATAACAGGGTAGGTGGGTCACCAGAGCAGAGGATTATATTCACACGCCTTTCTCTACTCTTCTTACGAAAGCTTATTCTACATCAAGCTAATTAAGATAAATAATAGCAGAAATGGTCGCTAAGTGATAACATGGAAGTTCGAGAGTGGAGAAAAGTGTGCGTATTAAGTTTAATTAACTATTTTACACCAATAACAAGGATTCTCTCGGAAATGGTTAAGGGGCATAGGGACTCAAATTTTCATTACACTCGTTTAAACAATAGAGAATCACCTTCTTACTTTCTCTATTTAGTATACATACTGCACTGCACCGATAAATTCTATATGGAATTTCGGCGGAAATAAACATTTTACGATCCCGTGCATAAAACATATTTAGAAAAAGGTCCTTATGCAAGTGTGTGTATGTAACTGTGAACACGATAAATTTAAAACTAACAGTTCGCAAAATACCAAACGTTGTACTTAAGTTTAGTATCTTCCAAGGATGCGACACGAAAAAATCCTTCCATTTCAGACTAATTATTGCATGGAAATTTTTATTTTCTTAAAAATGCCTCTAAGAATTTTGATTAAATTACCAAATATAAAATATATTTACGTGACAAATAATTCCCGAAGACCCCTACATTCCGGATTGCTGAGTTTTGTATAACTTGTAAATTTAAGATTTGAACGAAATCTTGCTACACAAAAAAAAAAAAATAGATCTAGTTAAAACATACAATTTGTCTTATACATTTGTTTCGTAGAATTGTCCTTTTCCGAGATATTCCTTGTTATTGATTTCATTTTTCAAATACTTAAAACTTTTCTAATTTGTCAACTCCTGGTCAGGCAAAGAAACAGATTTCACTCACATAGCAACCACAGTCGGTTTAGCCTAGTGCACTCCCTATCTCCCATCTGCTTACAAGGAAGCAAGTAATAAGACAATTTCTTTATCTTGATTAGCATGAAGTAGAAAGAAGAATAAGCTTTTAACAATAATTTGTATACACCCAAAAAATTCGATACAGAGATTTCACCAAAATTGACGTTTTGGGACCCTCTTGAATCCAAAAGAAGCATTTACAGAAAAATGCCCGTTTGTGTGTGTGTGTGTGTGCGCGTGTTCTGAAGATTTTCAAGAAAATTCCCCCACCCCAAACTACCCTTTACAGGAAGCATTTTTGAATGTTTTTATTTTCTCAAAAATTATTAAAATACCGCATATTTAAACTATTTACATCACACTTAAAATGTGTATCTTGTATTTTCTGAGAATAACTTCTGAAGGTCTATCATTCTGGGCGATTTTTGCTGAATTTTGCCTAACCGGTAAACTTTCAGGGAAAGACAAAAACGTACTATACAAAAAAAAAATGTAGATCTCGTTAAAACACACAATTTATTTCATACATATTTTTCGTGGAGTTCTCAATTTTCGAGATATTCCTTGTTATTGCTTTCAGTTTTATAATACTTGAAACGTTTTTCAGACGGGAACTTGTCAACTTCTGGCCACGGAAAGAAACGGATTTCAATCCCATAGCAACCACGTTTTGGAACATTTGACTGTCGATTTAACCTAGTGTATTCTCTTATTTTCCTTCTACTTATCAAGGAACTAAGTAATAAGACGGTATCTGCTAACGTTTATCTCTATTAGTATGAAGTAGGTAGAATTAACAATATTTAACAATAATTTGTTACAGAGATATAGAGAAAGTCATTTGAATGGAACACATCAGATTTTTATTTAGCAAGCTTTTGTCAATTGTTGACTACTTATACAAACGTATTACAGAAATGGAGAGGTCTTGAGAGTGTGTTTCTAGAAGGTCCAAGATATCTTTTATTTGCCAGTTGAAAACCTTTACTATGTGGAACTTGCTTAATTGTTAGAAAAATAAATGTAGTGTTATTTATGGACACTCTTTAACTGCTGTGGTTCTCAGCGTCCCATTCTAAATTGAGCGTGAAAGACCACTTAATTTTGCTCAGAGGCCTCTCTATCAGGCTTGGGGTTCTTTTGCGTGCCGTAAATCTACGACACGGCACCAACAGCTTTACTTCCCTTTCGAAGGAAGGCATGCTAAGGATTTTTACACCCGACAAAACCAATCGTCTTCCACCGGGTTTGAACCCGCGACTTTCGGTATATGTAGTTAGCCTGGTATCCATACACCACGGAGAGTGTAAAAAGTTAAAATGTAGTATAAGTATAAATCTGATTGGTTTCATTCACATGACTTTCTCTACATCTCTGCAAAAAACTACTGCTTGAAAGCTTATGCTTCTATTTGCTTCATACTAATCGAGAAAAAATGAGCAGAAATATTCGTATTACTTGCTTCCTTGTAAGTACAAGGGAAATAAGGGAGTACCATAGGTTAAAGTGATAGTCAAAAGCTGGTTGCTATGTGACTGAAGTTCCTTTGTTTGTATGGGCAGGAGTTGACAAATTCCTGCATGAGAAAATTGTTTTTTCAAAGCTGAAACCAAAACAAGGGATATCTTAAAAACGATCAACTCCACGAAAAAAAATGTATATAACATAACTTGTGTGTTTTAATATTTTCTACATTTTCTCTGTAGTGAGGTTTTGTCCGTCTCTTACGGTTTAGCAAATTTGGGAAATTACGCAAAATTCATTCAGAATAAAGAAGTCTTCAGAGGCTATTCCCAGAAAATTCAAGATATACATTTTATTTGTCAGGTAAATATCTTTAATATACGATATTTTAATCAAAATTGTTAGAGCCATTTTTGAGAAAATAAAAATGTTCGAAAAAAACTTTATGTAAACGATAGTTGGAGGTGGGGAGATTTTCTTGAAAATTCTCGTGTCGCATCCTTGGAAGACACCAAACTCAAATACCATGTTTGTTATTTAACGGCGTTTTCGTTTTTGAGTTATGCTGTCCACAGACACACACACACGGACCTTTTTCCAAAAATGGTTTTTCTTTTGTATTCAGGGGGACCGAAAATATGTACTTCCGGTGAAATCTGGGTATGAATTTTTGGGTGCATTACAATACCTTCCCTATACACTATGTAAAATCACATTTAATGGATATTTGTGAACTTGTAAAGGAAGAGAACGCTACTTGCCTACACGTCATGACAAACGAGCATTGGAAATGTTGGCCTAATGAAGGAAACAGACGCTAACCCATTTGAAATCCCTTTGGTTCAAGCTAATATGAATTAGGGTGTAATTTATCAAGCGTTTTCCCTGTAGGCCGTGCAGATGTCACTAAGTGTCGCTAAAGTAAGTGACGATGCAACTGGGAAATCAATTCTCCCTGGTTCCAATCCTGTACATTAAATCCCTAGTGCGATATACCCTACTCCACCGTGATTAATGTTAATTACTGCTACTAGGTAGCGTTGTTTACCTGTTCAAAAATCTGATGTGTTCCATGACTTTGTCGACATGCAATTATCCAGTTCCTTGTAAGCAGAAGGGAAATAAGGGAATACACTAGAATAAAACGACAGTCAAATGTTTTAAAATGTGGTTGCTATGGGATTGACGTGCGTTTCTTTGCGTGGCCATTATTTTAAAACTCAAACCAATAATAATGAATATGTCGAAAACAGTAAACTGTACAACAAAAATCCGATGTGTTCCATTCATATGCTTTTCTCTATATATCTGCAATACATTATTGCTAAAAACCTATTCTTCTATTTACTTCATGGTAATCTAGAAAAATTTAGCAGAAATAGTCTTATTACTTGCTTCCTTGTAAGTACAAGGGAAATAAGGGAGTACCATAATTTTAAAGAGATGGTCGCATGTTTTAAAATGTGCTTGCTATGGGATTGAAATCCATTTCTTTGCGTGGTCAGGAGTTCACAAGTTCCCGTATGAGAAAAATTTAAGTATTTTAAAACTGAAACCAATAACAAGGAATATCTCGAAAACGGTAAACTCTACAACAAAAACGTATATGGTATAAATTATGTTTCAACAAGATCTACATTTCCTATAGTAAGTCTTTGTCTATCTCTAACGGTTTATCAGTTATGCAAACCTCAATACATCCAGAACAAAGTGGTCTTCAGAGGCTATTCCCAGAAAATCCAAGATATACATTTCGTTTGTCATATAAGTATCTTAAACATACGGTATTTTAATCAAAAACGTGAGAGCCGTTTTTGATAAAATCAAAATTTACAAAAATACTCCATGTTAAGGGTAGTTGGGGGTGGGGCATTTTCTTGAAAATTTTCGTGTCGCATCCTTGGAAGATATCAAACTTAAATACCAAGTTTGGTGTTTAACGGTCTTTTCGTTTTGAGCTATGGTGTCCACAGACAGGCACACGCGGACCTTTTTCTAAAAATGGTTTTTTGGATCAGGGGGGACCAAACATGTTTTTCCGCTGAAATCTCGGTATCGAGTTTTTGGGTGCAATACAATACCTTCTCTATTGCACCTAAAAATGCGTGTAGAGAAAGTTATGTGTCATTGATCTTGTGGAATACGGCAATCAGTAGTCGAAACACTGCCTTTCGGACACAAGTGTACCAAACGGGTTTTCATAGTGATAGAAGAAACATGTGTTAACACTCACAGGACTTTCTCTACTCCGTCTACACTCGCGTGTATAAACTACGACCCATTTCCCTAGATTTTGATACTTTCCATCTAGAAATTCGATACCGAGGTTTCACTGAAAATAACGTTTTGTATCCACCTATATCCAAAGAGGTCTTTGTGTGTTCCATTCATAAGATTTTCTATCTGTTCTGAAAAAACACAATCTTATACCTACAAGAGGTTACTTTTTCACGTGCTACATATCACGTAGGTAAAATTCGATACAGAGAGTTCACCAGAAATACGCGTTTTAGGGTTCACTATATCCAAATAAAAATCATTTTTTGAAGAAAAAACAATTCGTATGCGTGTGTCTGTGAACACGATAACACAAAACGAAATGCCAGTAATATACCAAACTTGGTATTTAGGTTTAGTAGGTATCTCGGATGCGACATCAAGATTTTGAGGAAAATGCTCCCACTTTGATTTTCTAAAAAATGGCTGTAACAATTTTGATTAAAATCTCTTATATTTAAGATATTTACATTACAAATAAAATGTATATCTTCAATTGTCTTGGAAGAACCTCTGAAGACGTGAATTCTGGATGCATTTTTGGAATTTTGCATAATTGTTAAACCGTAAGAGGTAGACAAAACTTAGTACACCAAAAATGTAGAGCTCGTTAAAACACACAATTTATGAAACACACATTTTTTTTTTCGTAGAGTTGACCTTTTGAGATATTCCTTGTTAATGGTTTCAGCTTTAAAAACTTATACTTTTCTCATATGGGAATTTATCACCTCCAGTTCAAACAAACAAAGCAACATCTGTCACATAGCAACCAGCTTTTGACTGCCACTTTAACCTACGGTACTCCCTTATTTCGCTTCTACTTACAAGGAAACAAGCAATAAGACTATTTCTGCTAATTTTTTCTCGATTAGAATGAAGTAAATAGGTGCACAAGCTTTTCAACAATAATTTGTTACAGAGATGTAGAGAAAGTAATGTGAATGCAACACATCAGATTGTTTGTTATATAGATTAACGGTCGAGTAGCCTCAATGAAATTATAAACGTGACATGAATGTTGAAGTCCTGTGCAAGTCCTAACCCTTGTAAAATAAACATAAAAATTAGTTTTGATCCTTTGTTTACCTGCATTACGATGGCAGTCCGTTCTTGTAGAGAACACAAATTTACAGATGAGCGGACGCTAATCCGGATATTAATATTTCGTATGTGTTTTACATGTCCGCGCAGCTTGCTCAAATATGTCTGTTTAATTAATGTTGGTAATGAAAACCTGGCAACAGTATACAGCGAGCGGTATTTGTCCAGATGATAGGCCTCTACAGGGTATCACTGTGTCATGTTCCCTTTCCAATCTTCTGCACCACTAGCATGTACACTACCGTAAATAAAAAGTGGCGGGTCGCAGCTGATTATGTTGGTAATGAAAACCTGCCAACAGTATACAGCGAGCGGTATTTGTCCAGATGATAGGCCCTCTAAAGGGTGTCACTGTGGCATGTTCCCTTCCTAATCTTCCGCAACACTAGCATGTACACTACCGTAAATAAAAAGTGGCGGGTCGCAGCTGATTATGTTGGTAATGAAAACCTGCCAACAGTATACAGCGAGCGGTATTTGTCCAGATGATAGGCCTCTACAAGGTGTCACTGTGGCATGTTCCCTTTCTAATCTTCCGCAACACTAGCATGTACACTACCGTAAATAAAAAGTGGCGGGTCGCAGCTGATTATGTTGGTAATGAAAACCTGCCAACAGTATACAGCGAGCAGTATGTCTAGATGATGGGTCTCTACAGGTTATTTTCTGATGTTCCTTACCTAATCTTCCACAACACATGTACACTAATGTAAATAAAAAGTGGCAACTCATTATGTTGGTAATGAAAATCTGGCTACAGTAAACAGCGAGCGGTATTTGTCCAGCTGATGGGTCTCTACAGGGTGTCACTGTGCAATATTCCCTACCCAATCTTCCACAACACAAGCATGTACTCTACCGTAAAAAAAAGGTGGCGGGTCGCAGCTGATTATGATGGTAATGAAAACCTGGCAATAGTATACGGCGAGCGGTATTATCCAGATGATGGGTTTCTCTAGGGTGTCACTGTGTCATGTTCCCTTTCCAATCTTCCGCAACACTAGCAAGTACACTACCGTAAATAAAAAGTGGCGGGTCGCAGCTGATTATGTTGGTAATGAAAACCTGGCAACAGTATACAGCGAGCGGTATTTGTCCAGATGATAGGCCCTCTACAGGGTGTCACTGTGTCATGTTCCCTTTCCAATCTTCCGCAACACTAGCATGTACACTACCGTAAATAAAAAGTGGCGGGTCGCAGCTGATTATGTTGGTAATGAAAACCTGGCAACAGTATATAGCGAGCAGTATATGTCCAGGTGATGGGCCTCTACAGGTACTTTTTGTGTGATATTCCCTACACAATCTTCCGCAACACCATATGCACTACCGTAAATAAAAATATGACACGTTCTATTCAAAGAACTTTCTATAACTGTTCCAAATTTAAACTATCCTTACAGCAGGTTATTCTTCTATCTAAATAATGTTCATTAACATTAGTAGAAATTGGTGTTAACACATGCTTCATTGTAATTAGAAGGGTACTGGGGAATACACTAGGCTAAAGGGATAGTCACATCTTTTAAAAGCCCGTCGTTATGTGAAATAATTGAGGTTCGGTTCGCTTTGCATGGTCCGCTTGAGTAAAGTTAGGTGGTTTAACACTGAAACCAATAACAAGAAAAACGGTCAGCTCCATAAGAAAAGCGAGTGCTTTAACGAGATCTACATTTTTGTGTATCAAGTTTTTGTCTAACTCTTACAGTTTAACATCTATTCATAATTCAAGAAAATCTCCCCTACCCAACTACCCTTTACAGATCAAAATTTTCGAATTTTTTTTATTTTCTCAAAAATGACTAATGATCTGACATCCTGTTCTTTCTGAATGACTTTTACATCATTGATAAACATAATTTGTAACAAATAGTCAAAAAGTTACAACACAACAAAGGTTCATTTCGTTATTACAAAATTTGTGTAATATGCAATGTTTTTTGTAGAGTTGGCCATTTCAGAGATATTCCTTTGCATGTGTTTCGATTTTGAAGTACTTTCCTCAAAATTGTTATTCCTGATTTTTTGTTTTATTCTTGTTCATGCAAAGGCAACCGATAATCATATAGCGATAGATTTTAAAATATTTGACTATCGTTTTAGCCTAGTACATTCCCTTATTTCACTTCTACTTATGGAACTAAGTAATAATACAGTTTCTGCTAATGTTTGTCTCGATTAGCATAAAGAACAATGTTTTGTAAAAAACGTTTATTTGCAAATTAGGTAGAGAAAGTCATGTGAATGGGACACATCAGATTTTTACTTTCTCTACAAGTGCTATGTACATAGTTTACAGAGAAGGTATTATAATGCACCCAAAAATTCGATACCGAGATTTCACCGGAAATATGTTTTGGGATCCCCTGAATCCAATAAAAGTATTTTTAAAAACTATCCATGTGTGTGTGTGTGTGTGTGTGTGTGTGTGTGTGTGTGTGTGTGTGTGTGTGGACAGCTTAGCTCAAAAAAAAAAAGACTGTTAAAGACCAAACTTAGTATTTAAATTTGGTATCTTCCAGGGATGAGACACGAAGATTTCCAAGAAAAAACCCCCAATTTATTTTCTCAAAAATGACTATAACAATTTCGATTAAAATGTCGTTAATTAAAAATATTTACTTGACAAATGAAATGTATATCCTGAATTTTCTGGGAACAGTCTCCACTTTATTCTGGATCAATTTTACGGAATTTTGCATAACTGCTAAACCGTAAGAGATGGACAAAAACTTACCACACAAAAAATGTAGAGCACGCTAAAACACACAATTTATGTTATACACTTTTTTTTTCGTGATGTTGATCGTTTTTAAGATATTCCTTGTTTTTAGCTTCAGCTTTAAAAAACTTACACTTTTCACATACAGGAATTTGTCAACTCGAGTCCATACATACGAGCAAAGGAACTACAGTCACATAGCAACCATCTTTTGACTACCACTTTAACCTATGGTACTCTTATTTCTCTTCTACTTACAAGGAAGCAAGTAGTAAGACTATTTCAACTAATTTTTTCTGAATTAGAATGAAAATTAAATAGAAGCATTAGCTTTTTAACACCAACTTGTTACAGAGATATACAGAAAGTCATGTGAATGGAACACAACAGATTTTTATCAATATTTTGCGTCTAAAGTTCCCACTCTAGTAATGAAACAGGTGTGTGTAAAGTACAGAGGAAGTTGGGATCGTCTGCGAAAGCTGAACCCACAGTTTGCTAATCTTGCTACGATCTTTACGTGTAAGGTTTCAGCAGTAGGTTAGTGTATCTCAAGTGACAGAAGATTGTGTGCCCAAATAAGGACGTTTCTCCAGCTGCAGAACCATCACGTCATGCACGTAGTGGGGCTCTTTATAACGTTTAGCGTGGGCACGCTAACGTCACTATATCCAATATAGCTTCACCTGATTGGGCATACAGCCCTTGCATTTAGATTACATTAGAAAGCATTCTGTAGGTTCGTTTAGGCCAGGAAGCCACTGAACATAGAACTTGTCAAGGTATATACATGTGTTTATATAATAAGGAAAAAAATCTGATGTGTTCCATTCACATGACTTTCTCTACATCTCTGCAACAAATTATTGTTCAAAAGCGTATGCTTCTATTTACTTCCAGTTAATCGAGAGAAAAAAATAGCAGAAATAGTCTTATTACTTGCTTCCTTGTAAGTAGAAGCGAAATAAGGGAGTACCATAGGTTAAAGAGAAGTAAAAAGCTGGTTGCTACGTGACTGAAGCTCCTTTGTATGGACACGAGTTGACAAATTCCTGTATGAGAAAAGTATAACGTTTTCATACCTGAAACAAATATAAAGGAATATCTTAAAACGACCAACTCCACGAAAAAAGTGTATATAACATAAATTGTGTGTTTTAATGTGCTCTAAACATTTTGTGTGGTAAGTTTTTGTCCATCTCTTACAGTTTAGCAGTTATGCAAAATTCTGCAAACTTCATCTAGAATAAAGTAGTCTTCAGAAGCTATTCCTAGAAAATTCAAGATATACATTTTATTCGGGGTGCAAATAGCTTTAATATACGCGAGTTTAATCAGAATCGTTAGAGCTGCTTTTAAGAAAATCAAAATTTGTAAAGGGTAGTTTGTGGTGGGGGGATTTTCTTAAAAATCTTCGTGTCGCATCCTTGGAAGATACTACACATAAATATTAAATTTGGTATTTAATGGTCTTTTCGTTTTTGAGCTATGTTGTACATACACACACAAGGGACCTTTCTCCAAAAATATTTTTTTTTATTCAGGGGATTCTAATACGTGTATTTCCGGCGAAATATCGGTATCAAATTTTTGGGTGGAATATAATACTTCCTCTATACACTATGTGCATAGAACGTTTAGAGAAAGTAAAAAATGTATAAACCTCTAGAGCTAAAAAAAAAAAAAAAAAAAAAAAAAAAGTTACAAAAACAACAGAATAGACATATAATCACACCATTGCCTTTGAGGCCTGTACGCCACTGCACTATACTTAATGTCATCTATAAAAGCATATGCACTTCCTTTTTTGCATGCACATAAAAACAGAAAGTATAAAAAAAAATCTGATGTGTACCATTCACATGACTTTCTCTACGTCTCTGCAACAAATTATTCTTAAAAAGTTCATACTTCTATTTACTTCATGCTAATCAGAAAAAATATGTGTTCCATTCACATAACTTTCTCTATATATCTGCAACAAATTATTGTTAAAAAACCTATGCTTTTATTTACTTCATGCAAATCGAGAAGAAAAAAAATGTCAGAAATAGTCTTACTACTTGCTTCCTTTTAAGTAGAATCGAAATAAGGGAGTACTATAGGTTAAAGTGATAGTCAAAGGCTGGTTGCTATGTGACGGAAGTTCCTTTGTTTGCATGGACAGGAGTTGACAAATTCCTGTTTGAAAAAATATAAGTTTTTGAAAGTGAAATCAAAAACAATGAATAACTAAAAAACGATCATCTCCACAAAAAAAAATTGTATAACATAAATTGTGTGTTTTAATGTGCTCTACATTTTCTGTGTAGTAAGCTTTTGTCTATCTCTTACCGTTTAGCAGTTAAGCAAAATTCGGCAAAATTCCTCCAGAATAAAGAGGTTTTCAGAGGCTATTCCCAGGAAATTCAAAATATACATTTTATTTGGTATGTAAATATCAGTAATATACGGGATTTTAATCAAAATCGTTACAGCCATTTTTTAGAAAATAAAAATTTTCGAAAAAAGTTCCATGTAAAGGGTAGATTGGGATGGAGAGATTTTCTTGCAAATCTTCGTGTCGCATTATTGGAAGATACCAAACTTATATACCAAGTTTGGTTTTTAACGGTCCTTTCGTTTTTGAACTATGCTGCCCCCCCCCCCACACACACACACACACACACACACACACGGAGTTTCCAAAAATATATTTTTTTTTTGGAATCAAGGGGTCTCAAAACATATATTTCCGGTGAAATCTCGGTATCGAATTTTTGGGTGCAATGCAATACCTTCTCTATACACTATGTACATAGTGCGTATAGAGAAAGTAATTAGTGTTAAAATGCATAAATAAATATAATTTCATTAAGAAACACGGATGTAATGTCAGATGATAGTTTTCTAATTATAGAAATAATAGTTACTACTAGTAATTATATAAAACTAAAATATGATTATTGTATTATGTACTCTTCATAAATGCCAACAAATTGCAATATGTATTTACTAATATGTTAAAGAATTTCCAATGCACAAATTTACAATTATGTACTGGAGTGTAAAATATCAAAGCATCAGGCTTTACAGACCTTGTGTCATTGCAAATACTAAAAAATGCATTTGACACATTCGTACAAGGCAAAGAATACATCAGTTTAATTCTAATATAAAACACACACACACGCGAATATACACAAAATGCAATACATTATAATACTTATAAATACAATGATTGTTGACAGTATTGTCAGACAGATTTGTCACTTAAGTATTCATCTACAGAGTGAAATGAGTTATTGCAAAGGTACTCCTTAAGAGATCCCTTTAAAGCCCTGAAATTCCCAACATTTTCTTTGAGATTACTGGGGAGAGCATTAAATATCTTGATTGTTTCATAATATACACCTTTCTGGAAGCAACGAAGATTGGCATTGGGACGATGAATATATCCCTTTATACAGGATGCTTCGCTACCTGACCTTACCACGCTTGCCAACAGTATTACGCGCTATATTTGTAACTGCGTACCGCCTTAGAAACTAAAAATATGTGTTATATTCACATGACTTTCGCTATAAACTTCTTACAAAAGATTATTCTTCTTTCTACACAATATCAATCAAGATAAATATTAGTACATTGTATTTATTATTTAGTTCCTTATAAGTAGAAGGGAACTAAAGGAATTCACTATGCTAAAGCGATAGTCAAATGTTTTAAATGCTATCGTTATGCGATTGTCATTGGAATTCGCTTCTTTGTTTGCTCAGGAGTAGAACATAAGAAAAACTCACTTCCAGACTGAGAAAAGTATTTTAAACTTGAAACCAAAAACAAGGAAATTAACGGAAACGGTTACTTCTACACCAAAAATGTAAATGACATAAATTGTGTGTTTTGACGAGATCTAAATTTTTTATGTAGTAAGTTTTTGTCTACCTCTTACGATTTACCAGTTATGCAAAATTGGGCAAAATTCATCCAGAGTAAAGAGGTCTTTAAAGGCTATTCTCAGAAAATTCAAGATATACATTCTATTTGGGATTTAAATATGTTTAATATAAGGTATAAAAATCGTTAAGATCTTTTTGGGAAAATCAAAATTTTCAAACAAATTTTCACGTAAAGGGTAGTTTGTGCTGAGGGTATTTTTACTTCCTCTACACGTACTATGTACATAGCGCATAGAGAAAGTATTGTAATGCACCAAAAAATTCGATACCGAGATTTCACTGGAAATGCATGTTTTGAGACCCCTGAATCCAAAAAATTTCTTTTTAGAAAAATACCCGGTATTTGGTATTTAGGTTTCGTATCTTCCAAGGATGCGATACGAAGATTTTCAAGAAAAAAAACCCTCCCAACTATCCTTTACATGGTAATTTTTTCGAAAAGTTTTACTTTCTCAAAAATGGCTCCAACGATTTTGATTAAAATATCGTGCATTAAAGATATTTACATGACAAATAAAATGTATATCTTGAATTTTCTAGGAAAAGCCTCTGAAGAGTACTTTATTGTGGATGAATTTTACGGAATTTTGCATAACTGGTAAACCGTAAGAGATGGACAAAAACTTAACACACACAAAATGTAGAGCACATTAAAACACACACTTTATGTTATTTATATATTTCGTGGAGTTGTTCCTTTTTTAGATATTCCTTGTTTTTGGTTTCAGCTTTGAAAAACTTACTTTTCTCATACGGGAATTTGTCAACTCCTGTCCATATAAACAAGTCACATAGCAACCAGCTTTTGACTATCACTTTAACGTATGGTACTCCCTTATTTCACTTCTACTTACAAGGAAGCAAGTAATAAGACTAGTTTTGCTAATTTTTTCTCAATTAGCATGAAGTAAATATAAGCATAAGCTTTTTAATAATATTTTTGCAGAGATATAGAGAAAGCATTTGAATGGAACACATGAGGTTTTTTAATTCTGAAAGCATGTTTTTCTAATCGAACTTCTGTGTCGAATTTTTGGGTTGAATAAAAATGATGTGGTAATGTGACTGTTACATTCCAGATCCCCCCCCCCCCTTGAGCCCAGGCGCGCGTTTGTTTGATAGAGCAGGAACAAAGGACGGTCGAAATCAAGGAAGTTGTTCGCTTGTAATTTTACCTTGAGTGCGGCGTTATGCAAATGGAGGCAAAAGGCTATCGGTTCGGTTCGCTTCACAGCCAGTGGGGTATCGACACATACGAAACGCATCAAATTTGCAACACAGATGCCCATGAATGTTAACGTGAGAAATCTCTAGCTCGACTAGAAGCGCCGTCTCACTGAAAATTACCATGTATAGGCAATTGTTTCCAAAGTGACTTTTCTCCCTAAAATCACATCTGTCATAAAAGACAACTTCATATAATTCCTTGCCGTATTAAGGTAGAAGCCTAATTTTTGGCACGTGCAATTCTGTAATACTTGCAAATGTATCTATTTATGTGAAAGAAATCACAGAGTCGCAGGCAGTTAAGTCGTAAACTAAACATGTCCACTGCAATATGAAGAAATTGATATGTGTTATTGACAAAATAAAAGTGTTGTAGCGTCAGTCTTATGTTTATCATCATTCAAACACCATAACATCTAAATCGTAAACCAAAAGTCTTCAAAATGTTAGTTTAATACCATACCAGATGAGATAATTGATTAAATTTTTACTTTCTCTATACGTACTATGTACATGGTGTATAGAGGAAGTATTATATTCCACCCAAAAATTCGATACCGATTTCACCGGAAATACACGTTTTAGGACTCCCTGAATCCCCCCCCCAAAAAAAAGCATTTTCAGAAAAAGGTCCGTGGTGTGTATGTGTGTGTGTCTGTGGACAGCATAGCTCAAAAACAAAAAGGCCGTTAAATACTAAACTTGGTATTTAGGTTTGGCATCTTCCAAGGATGCGACACGAAGATTTTCAAGAAACCCCCCCCACCCCCAACTATCCTTTACATGGAAAAAGTTTCGAAAAGTTTGATTTTCTAAAAAATGGCTCTAACGATTTTGATTAAAATCCCGTATATTAAAGATAGTTACATACCAAATAAAATGCATATCTTGAATTTTCTCGGAATAGCCTCTGAAGAGCTCTTTATTCTGAATGAATGTTGCTAAATGTTGCCTAACTGCTAAGCGGTAAGAGATAGACAAAAACTTGCTACACAGAAAATGCTGATCTGATCAACGATTATATGTCGTTTACGTTTTGTTGTGGACGAAACCGTTTCCGAGATATTCCTCTTTTTTGGTTTCAGTTGTGAGTACTTATACTTTTCTCAGACAAGAAGTGTTCGTTTTTCTTTTGTTTTAAACTTCACACACTATAAAGACAGCCAATACAAAATTTCTTTTTCCAACTGAAATAATATTACTACCTAACAATTAATTGCAACCTGACTTTGTGTGCCTAAATTATTCAAGTTTTCAGTTTATAAACCTTAAAAAGAAACAAAATTAATATAGCAGGCAATGTCAATCATTTTACTGTCACTTGAAGTAATAGTAAGGGCGTAAGCTTCACTGTTATCATAACTGACTTCCACTGACTGCAAGAAAATACCTGCTTATAAAATGACATTGCAGGATCATCATCAGTGATACCTAGTTATTTTTATATGTAGATTGAAGCGTTCCTATTGGCGACGAGGAAATGAGACGTTTTGGAAATAAACACAGCTGGGAGATGCATCACATTGGAAATAATATCAACTTTCAAAGGCTCCTGACGTTGTTTTGAACATACAATACAACTTCCTACTTTACAAAAGGTATTCTTAATGCTCTGGTATGCTTAGCTCCAAATCTTTTAAAATTGCAGTTACGTCACCTTCAATTATCATCTTCCCATTTAGAACCTCCGAGTCGAGTGGAGGCAAGCAACGGGGTTAAAGCTATCTAAAAAAAATGTGTCTTTTAACCACATTTACATTTGTTGCTTCCTCTACTATATGTAGCAAGTAGAGTAAGTTTTCCATTTCAATAAAAAATGCAATACCAAAAATCTGATGTGTTTCATTCACATGGCATTCTCTACATCTCTGCAACAAATTATTGTTAAAAAGCTAATTCTTCTATTTATTTCATGCTAACCGAGAAAAAATTAGCAGAAATAGTCTTATTACTTGCTTCCTTGCAAGTAGAAGCGAAATAAGGGAGTACCATAGGTTAAAGTGAAAGTCAAAACTGGTTGCTATGTGACTGATGTTCCTTTGTTTTTAGGACACGAGTTGATAAATTCCCGTATGAGAAAAGTACAAGTATTTTAAAACCGATAACATGGAATATTTCAAAAACCATCAATTCCATGAAAAAATGTAAATAACATAAATTGTGTGTTTTAATGTGTTCTACATTTTCTGAGTGGTAAGATTTGTCCATCTCTTACGGTTTAGCAGTAATACAAAAATCCGTAAAATTCATCCAGAATAAAGTAGTCTTCAGAAGCTATTCCCAGAAAATTCAATACATACAATTTGATTGCCAAGTAGATATCTTAAATATACGAGATTTTAATCAAAATCGTTAGAGCCATTTTTCAGAAAATCAAAATTTTCGAAATTTTTTCCAAGTAAAGGGTAGCTTGGGGTCGGGGAATTTTTTTGAAAATCTTTGTGTCGCATCCTTGGAAGATACCAAACTTAAATACCAAGTTTGGTTTTTAACGGACTTTTCACTTTTTAGCTATGCTGCCCAAAGCCACACACACAAAGAGAGAGACAGACACACAGACATTTTTCTAGAAATGCTTTTTTTGGCTTTAGAGGTGTCAAAACATATATTTCCGGTGAAATCTCGGTACCACACTTGGCATTTAAGTTTAGTATCTTCCAAGGATACGAAGATTTTGAAAAAGCCCCCCCCCCAACAATTTTCGAAAATTCATGATTTTGGTTGAAATATCAATTAAATATATTTACATGACATAAAAAATGTATATCTTGAATTTTCTGGGAGTAACTCTAAGTATCTCTTCATTCTGGAAGGCTTCTGGTATAAGAGTGATAGACAAAAACATACAAGAGATCGATCAATGTAGATCTCATTAAAACACACAATCATGGTTATATTACATTTTTTGTACAGAAAACCGTTTTCGAGATATACCGGATTATTGATAATTTCAATTGTTTCAGATACTGGCCCGCTTTTAAAGGGCTTGACTATCGCTTTAGCCTGTGTAATTTCCTAATTCCCTTCTAGTTACAAGGAAGCAAGTAATACTAATTCTGCTTATGTTTATCTTTATGGGCATGATGTTGATAAACGTTTAATTTGTTGCATAAAAGGTTTGTTTTCGGAACAGCTAGAGAAAGTCGTGTGAATGGTGTAATCTGGCATAGAAGTTTTAGGTGAAATACAATAATTCCGTCATTCGCTTAAGCAGTAGAGAAATTGCAAATTAGTGTTTTACCACATCAGATTGCTGTGGAAGGCTTGCCATTCTGGGGTCGCGGCTCACAGTTACACAGGTATTTCACCTTTAGCGGAAGGCACAATTGTTGATTCCTATTTGCTCTATGTTGAACAAGAAGAACAGGTTTCAGAGAGATAAATCAAAGCACAAGGTTAATGAAAACGAAAGTATGTTGGGAATGCCCTGTAGGTAATCTTCTAACGCAGGTTGTCATGGTTACACGTCATTTGCAACTCAAAACGCGCTGAAAATTGCTTTTCCCCCACCCCTGGCTCTATGGTAAATATATGTGATGTTTGTTTAGTGAGGTAAGTCGATTTTACGCTCTCCCATAACGGGACTATGCTCGCTCGCATGGTTAATATAACCAGCATCTCTCATAGCCTAACTTACCTCTTTCCCAACAAGACAGAAAATTGCAATGTGATATTAAATAAGATGCTACTTAAGGGTATGTATGACTGAAATAACAAAAAAAGCCTTCTCTAGCCCCTTGTACCTACAATGTACAATAGTGGATAGAAAAGGTAATGTATTCCACCTAAAAATTCCATGTCAAGATTTCACCGGAAATATATATTTTGGGATCCCCTGAGTCCGAAAAGGGATTTTTTAGAAATAGATCAGTGTATGTGTTTGTGGACAGCACAGCTCAAAAACAAAAAGACCGTCAAATATCAAATTTGGTATTTAGATATAGTATCTTCCAAGGATGCCACACGAAGATTTTCAAGGAAATCCTCCTACCACAAACTACCCTTTACATGGAAAAAAATTTCGAAATTTTGTCAAAAAAGTACTTATCGATTTTTACTAAAATACTATATACTGAACATATTTACATCCCAAATAAAATGTATACCTTGCACTTTCTGGGAATAACCTCTGAAGACCTCTTTGTTCTGAATGAATTATGAGGCATTTTGCTTAACTGTTAAACCGTAAGAGATGACAAAAACGTACTACACAAAAACTGTAGATCTCGTTAAAACACAATTTATGTCTACGTTTTTGTTGTGGAAAAAAAAATGGCATGTTATTTATGGACGCTCTTTAACTGCTGTGGTTCTCAGCGTCCCATTCTACACTGGGCGTAAAAGACCGTTTAATTTTGCTCAGAGGCCTCTCTATCAGGCTTGAGGTTCTTTTACGTGCCATAAATCTACGACACGGGACCTACGGCTTTACTTCCCTTCCGAAGGAAGCCATGCTAAGGATTTTTACATCCGAAAAAATCCATCGTCCTCCGCCGGGTTTGAACCCGCGACCTTAGGTATATAAAGTCAGCATGGTAACCATTACACGATTTTTGTTGTGGAGGTAACAGTTGCCAAGATATTCCTTGTTATTGGTTCCAATCGTCAAGTACTACTTTCCTCAGACAGTAAGCTTCCCTTTTTCTTTTGTTCTACTCCTTGCCAAGCAAAGACACGATTTGCAATGACAATCGCATAACGACAGCTTTTAAAACATTTGACTTTAGCATAGTGTATTCCTTTAGTTCCCTTCTACTTAAAAGGAACTAATTAATAGGGCATTCTTTTAATGTTTAAATCGATTAGCATAGTGTAGAGAGAAGAATAACCTTTTGTAAGGCGTTTGTAGAACAGCTAGAGAAAGTCATGTGAGTGCAACACATCAGATTATTTTAATTCCATAAAATAATTTAAACATTCCTGAATACAAAAAAGGTATAATTGAACACAGGGCGTCATTTTTAATCCCTTAAGTCACTGGAGCTACAGCAAAGCATTAGAAATGAAACTATACTGGACTTGGCAAGAAAAACTTCAGTTCGACGAGATTTCATTCACATCATGCGAAGTAATAAACGAACTTATGCAGCAATGCAAGAGAGAAAAAAACAGAAAAAGTAAGAAACAGAGAAGAGGAAAAGGAAAGCTGAGGGTCCAACCTACCAACATGGTGGATTTTTATGTGAGCCATGCATTCCAATCTTTCCTTGTTTTTTCGCTATTGATATTCTCAGCATTTTGCTTCCTGTAAAATGTTCCTTGCGGAGCAGTTTTTCTGTTTCACAAATAAACTTTGTTGTACATGTCCACAGAGGGACAATGAATAACAATTGTCCTAGGTTTTACTGTCACATGTATTTAAGTATACGTTTTCAATTTTCAAATATAAAACTTATATTTTTAAGACAAACACTAGCAAAAATGGTCTTATTACTTAGCTCCTTATAAGTAGAAGGGAAATAAGTGAATACACTACACAAAATCGACATTCAAATGTTTTAAAATGTGGTTGCTATGGGATTCAAATCCATTTCTTTACGTGGTCAGGATGACAAATTTCTGTATGATAAATGTTTTAAGTATTTTAAAACTGAAACCAATAACAAAGAATATCTCAAAAACGGTTAACTCCACGGAAAAAATATATGAGATAAATTATGTGTTTTAGTCTTCTACTTCAATCCCCACATTCTTCGATCTGCGAACCGAAACATTTTTCCGATATTCTCTGCAGATGCGCCTTCAATCGCTGTTGTTATTCACAACAGCAGATGACTAATAAATATCCCCATACGTACGTGTTTAGGGTCCTAAGCCGCAAAGCGTAGCCATGTTTTTTTTACTTTCTCTACACGTACTATGTACATAGTGTATAGAGAAGGTATTGTAATGAACCCATAAATTCGATACTGAGATTTCACCGGAAATACACGTTTTGGGTCCCCTGAATCCAAAAAAAGCATTTCTGGAAAAAGGTCTGTGTGTGTATGTGTCTGTGTCTGTGGACAGCATAGCTCAAAAACGAAAAGATGCTGCACGGAGATTTTCAAGAAAATCCACCCACCCCCAACTACCCTTTAATTGGATTTTTTTCGAAAAGTTTGGTTTTCTCAAAAACGGCTCTATCGATTTTGTATAAATGTCGTATATTAAAGATATTTACCTGACAAATAAAATGTATATCTTGAATTTTCTGGGAATAGCCTCTGAAGACTACTTTATTCTGGACCAATTTTACGGAATTTTGCATAACTGCTAAAGCGTAAGAGATGGACAAAAACTTACCACACAAAGATATAGAACACGTGAAAACACACAATTTATGTTATATACATATTTTTTCCTGGAGTTGATCGTTTTTTAGATATTCCATGTTTTTGCTTTAAAAAACTTATACTATTCTCATACAGGAATTTGTCAACTCCTGTCCATACAAACAAAGGAACTTCAGTCACATAGCAACCAGCTTTTGACTATCACTTTAACCTTTGGTACTCCCTTACTTCCCTTCTACTTACAAGGAAGCAAGTAACAAGACTATTTCTGCTAATTTTTTCTGGTTTAGCACTAAGTAAATAGAAACATTAGCTTTTTAAGAATAATTTGTTGCTCAGATGTAGAGAAAGTCGTTTGAAGAAACACATCAGATTTTTTTTCGTAGAGATAGTATTTAGAGATATTCCTCATTATTGGCTTTAAAATTGCCAATATTTAGATGTTTCTCAAATGGAAGACTTTTTTCATCAACCTGGCCATGCAAAGAGAACAGAATTTCTTTTGCAGCACATAGTGACATTTTAAAAAGATTTGGTCATCGCTTTGTGTATTCCCCCAATTCCCTTATAAGGAGCGAAGTAATAAGATCGTTTCAGCTAATGTCTACCTGGATTAGCACGAACAAGAATAACGTTTCGAAGGAATAATACGTTACAGAATAGGTATTGAATGGAACACGTTTTTTGTTGCTTTTTTTTCCCCCCGCTATCTACTTCAATTTCAGGGGCTGTTAAAACATATACTTCCGGTAAAGCTTCGGTATTGAAATGTTAGGTGGAATGCAATACCTTTTCTGCGTATAACCTGGAGGAAGTAAAATAAAGAGGCTCGCTAAATTTTATTTTATGGTTTTCGCGGCGCATTCTTTTGTTCTGAAGACATGACCGCATTTGACCAAGTTGTTTATCAAAGTGTTTGTGATATAAGAAAGGCGAAAAGAATGGTTTTGAACTTTCTGCAAATAACTCTTATGAATTTATTTAGCATTTAAAACAGATTACAAACATGTATTTTTGAATTAATATATAATGTATAATTTAAAAAATGCATGATTTGTTCTATTCCTTTTACTTTATCTATTCTGCAATAAACTACTCTTACAAGTGAGTATTCTCTAGTCCATATGTACGTAGCGTATAGAGAAATGTTGGTACCCAGATTTTGCCGGAAATACACGTTTTCAGACTCCTTGAATAAAAAAAAAATTAACAAGTGTGTGTGCGTGTGTCTTTGTGCGTGCGCGTGTGTATGTGTGCGTGCGTACCTGTCGTGCGTGTGTGTCTGTGTGTGTGCTTGTCGTGCGTGTGTGCGTCTATGTGTGTGTGCGTGTGTGTCTGTGTGTGTGTCTATGTGTGCGTGAATACCTGTCGTGTGTTTGTGTCTGTGTGTGCGTGTCGTGCGTGTGTGTGTGGGGGCTGTCGTGCGTATGCGTCTAAGCGTGTGCGTGTGTCTGTCGTGCGTGTGTGTCTATATATGTGTGCGTGTGTGTATGTGTGTGCGTGTGTATATGTTTATGCGTGTGTGTATATGTGTGCGTGTGTCTGAGTGCGTGCGTGTGTGTGTCTGTGTGCGTATGTATATGTGTGCGCGCGTGTGTCTGTGCGTGTATGTATATTTGTGTGCGTCTGTGTGTGCGTGTATGTATATTTGTGTGCGTCTGTGTGTGCGTGCGTGTGTGCGTGTCTGTGTGTGTGCGTGTGTGTGCGTGTGTGTATAGTGTGTGCGTGTGTGTATGTGCGTGCGTGTGTGTCTGTGTGAGTGTATGCGTGCGTGTGTCTGTGTGTGCGCGTGTGTGTATATGTGTGTGTGTGTCTGCGTGCGTGTGTGTGTGTGTCTGTGTGTGTGTGTGTCTGTGTGCGTGTGTGCAACATAGCTCAAAAAACGAAAAGTACGTTAAATACCACAGTATCTTCCAAGGATGCGACACAAAGATTTTCAAGAAAATCCCCCGGCCCCCAACTACGCTTTACATGGAAACTTTTTCGAAAATGTTGATTTTCTCAAAAATGGCTCTTACGATTTTGATTAAAATAACGTATATTAAATATATTTACCTGACAAATAATATGTATATCTTGAATTTCCTGGGAATAGCCTCTGTAGACTACTTTATTCTGGATGAATTTTACGGAATTTTGCGTAACTGCTAAACTCTAAGAGATGGGCAAAAACTTATCAATTACTGTCCATACAAACAATAGGAACTTCAGTGACATTGTAACCAGATTTTGACTATCACTTTAACCTATGGCACTCCCTTATTTCGCTTCTACTTACAAGAAAGCAAGTAATAAGACTATTTCTGCTAAGTGTTTCTCGTTTAGCATGAGGTAATAAAAACAAAAGCTATTTAACAATAATTTGTAGAGCTGTTGAGAAAGTCGTGTGAATGGAACACGTCAAATTTTTTTAGTTAGCCCCCCCCCCCATACGCACACGTAACCTTTTTCTAAAAACGCTCTTTTTTGTGGTTAAGAGGTCTTTAAAACATGTATTTCTGATGAAATCTCGGTATAGAATTTTTCAGTAACTATATACGTATGTATTTGTTAGAGAAATTAAACATGTCAGGTTCGTTAAATTAACAATTTAACCATTTTTTTAAATATTCGTAAAAAGTCATTTGTTGCACAAAACCTTATGACGCATTTAACAGATGTGTGATTTCGGTTACTGGAAAGATGAAAAGCTATTTTGAACCTTTTGCTAATATTTGCTATTGAAGTTTAATCCTATATATGTTGGCTACATCACTTGGTATTGCTTCAATACCTGGATACTTTTGTTATTCTGCCATTAGAACCGCTGTGTAGTTACTTACTGATTACTATACACGTTTGGCCCTTTAGCCGCAAAGCGTAGCCGAGGGATTTGTGAAGCTAAAACCTCAATGATCCTAGAACTCAAAATCTCGGAATCTGACGCATTTTACGTCTAAACAACTTAATGTTTTCAATACTTTCAAATGTGGATTCGGTAGTGAAATTTACCCACCACTAGTTGTGAGCGTTCTGTGCGTGCGTGTGTGTAAATGAAATAAGAGTTTTAAGGACGCTCTTTAACTGATGTGGTTCTCAGCGTCCCATTCTTTACTGGGCGTGAAAGACCACTTAATTTTGCTCAGAGGCCTCTCTATCAGGCTTGAGATTCTTTTACGTGCTGCAAATCTACGACACGGGACCAACGGCTTTACTTCCCTTCCGAAGGAAGCCATGCTAAGAATTTTTACGCCCGAAAAAATCCATCGTCAACCGCGACCTTGGGTATATGAAGTCAGCATGGTAACCATCACACCACAGAGGGCGACATGTGTGATGTAACCGTCTTATATATTTACCGGAGACTTTTACTGAAAATCTTCGTATCGTATCAGAGGAAAATACTAAACGTAAGGTATACAAAGTTTGATATTAGCTGACTTTTTATTTTTAGTCTTAGGTTGCCTCTTCCCCCTAAAAACGCTGTTGTTGGGATTACGCGATCTTCAAAACGTGTAGGTGTTTCTGGTGAAATCTGAGTATCGGTTTTTTTACTATGTATTAGTAGAAAAAGTAAAAATGTTAAGGCTCGTTAAATTGACAATTTATTATTTAAATATTCGGAAAAAATGATTTTGTTCCGCAAGACCTTATGTCCCATTTGACAGATTTAAAAGCTGTGCGATTTCAGTTAATGTAGAAACTAAAAGTGCATTTTGCAGACAACTGTTATTGAAGTTTCATTATTTATATACATTGGTTACACCACTTAGCGTTAATTCAATACGTGGACGCTTTTCTTATTCTGTTATTAGAAGCGCTTTATAGTTACTCGTTTGTTATAAACGTTTAGGACCCTAAGCGTAGCCGAAGGATGTTTTTACAAGTAGAGCAGTACAAGAAGGACAACATGCGAGAGGTCTGTGAAGCTAAACCCCCATGATCCCAAGAAGAAGTCAAAACCTCGCCAAAGTGACGCATTTCAGTCTGAACAACTTATGTTTCAACACTTGCCAAATATGGATCGCCAGTGGAAGGTTTATCCACCACTTAAACTACTACTTAAGAGCATTTTGTGCATGTGTATTTGTGATGTAACCATCGTGTATATTTACAGGGGGATTTTTACTGAAAATTCTCGTATCGTAGCTTTGGAAGATGCAAAACATAAATATAAAGTTTGGTATTTAACAGACCTTTTGTGTTGGAATTAGACTGCACTCCACCCCTCCACTCACACCCACACATACATTTCTCTAAAAACGCTCTTTTTGGTATTAAAAACTTGTATTTCTGGTGAAATCTCCGTATCGAATTATCTATATAGGTACTCAAAAATTGGTAGAGCAAGTAAACATACTCATGCTCGATAATTTCACAATATAATAATTTTTAAGTGTTCGCAAAAAAAAAAAAAAAAACCCGATTTGTTCCATAACACTTATGTCCCATTTGACAGATTTGACAGCTCTGTGATTTCAGTTACTGGAAAGACGAAAAGTGTATTTTGAACCTTTTGCAAAGTTAATGACGTTTAAAGACCGTTAAAAAACCAAACTTGGTATTTCGGTTTGATATCTTCCAAGGATGAGACACGACCAACAACCCTTTACCCTACCCTACCCTTTATATGGAACTTTTTTCGAAAACGTTGATTTTCTCAAAAATAGCTCTAACGATTTTGATTAAAATATCATATATTAAAGATATTTAAGACAAATAAAATGTATATTTTGAATTTTCTGGGAATAGCCCCTGAAGACCTCTTTATTCTGAATGAATTTCTCTGAATTTTGCATAACTGATAATCCGTAAGAGATTGACAAAAACTTTAAAAGATGTAGATCTCGTTAAAACATACAATTTATTTTATATATGTCTTTATCGTAGAGTTGCCAGTTTTCAAGATATTCCTTGTTAATGGTTTCGGTTTTAAAATAGTTTTCTCATACGGGAACTTGTCAACTCCTGGCCACACAAAGAAACGGATTTCAATCCCATAGCAACCACATTTTGGAACATTTGACTGTCAGTTTGGTCTAATGTATTCGCTTATTTTCCTTCTAGTTACAAAGAAAGCAAGCAATAAGACGATTTCTGCTAATGTTTATCTCAATTAGTATGAAGTAGATAGATGAATAATCTTTTGTGTCAGAGTGTGTAGAGAAAGTCATGTGAATGGAACAAATCAGATAAATTTGAAAATTGATAAATATTCGTTGTTCACTTTTGTTTTTCTAAGGAGGTTATGAGCGCCTAGTTTAGAAACAATTGACTTACAGTATAGTGGTCTCCGGTGGCACTTCGGGAACGCGGTCTAGCTGAAGGAACATGCATCTGACGGTGGTCCTGAAGCACAGACACCGGGATGGACATTGTGTCTGGGCCTGTGTCGCCGACACAAGCAGGAGCAGCACCAGCAGCATCATCATCGCACACAAAACAAAACACTGATCAAACACAGAAACACAAACAGACTCCGGTCCGTACCCACCGCCTGCGGAGAGGCGACTGGCAACAAGAGATGAAGCAGGCAGGCGCGCAGCCCGCCGGAACACTAGCGACATCTGCATCCATAACACTCATTCACCTGCACTCACCGGGTTCGAGTCCCGCACGCTCCGTACACCAACAGGCGTTTCCATTTCCAACATACTTGCGTTACACCACTTAAATTATAGGCCAAGCCTGGGCACTTACTTAATGGAAGTTCGTGCACTAAGAGATAAAATATTTGTGTAAATATTGTGTAGACTTAATTGGTGTTTGAGTAATCTATATGTGTGAATACGTGGTGTAGTTGTGTGTGTGTGTGTTTGTTTGTGTGTGTGTGTGTGATATCAGGGTGTTCTTTCTTTTATTGTTCTGTGGTTCTGTTGTAGCGCGCGAGCGTGTGTGTGTGTGTGTGCGTATTTCCAATGTTATTAAGATATATAAAATATAAATATAGGTAATAATCTAAATGCAAGTATTTTTAGACAGCATGTACGTTCACACGACCCATGTGACTGTGTGACGCAAATATCGTATTATTGTAAACTTAATAATAAAATACTACTACCACTTAAATTTATCATTAAATCTAACTCGATATTAATACTTCACTTTTACTCACCCTAATATCCTATTACAAAACTTTAAGAATGTCTCAAGTATATTTACTTTCTTTAGCACGTATTTACAATGTACATACTAGATAGACAAGATATTGTGGTCCACCCAAAAAGTCAAAATTGAGATTACACCGGAAATACATATTTTGAGACACCTAGAATAAAAAAAAAATTCTTTTGCGAAACATTTCCGTGTGTGTGCGCACGCCTGTGAACACGATAACTCAAAAATGAAAAGCCGGTAAAATACCAAACTTGGTATATAAGTTTAGTATCTTCCATGGATGCGACACGAAAAATTTCAGGAAAATCTCCCCATTCCAAACTACCCTTTAAGTGGAAAAAGTTTCGAAAATTTTGATTTTCTCAAAAATGGGTCTAACGATTTTGATTAAAATACCGTATAAAATATATTATCACGGCCAATAAAAGGTATATCTTGAATTTTTTGGGAATAGCTTCTAAAGGCCTCTTTATTCTGAATGAATTTTGTGTAACTGGTAAACCGTAAGAGATAGACAAAAACTTACTACACAAAAAGTGTAGAGCACATTAAAACACACAATTTATGTCTTATACTTTTTTCGTGGAATTGATCATTTTTACTTTCTCCATACGCACTATGTACATACTGTATAGAGAAAGTATTGCACTCCACCAAAAAATTCGATACCGAGATTTCACCGGAAATATATGTTTTAGGGTCCCCAATATCCAAAAAAAGCATTTTCACAAAAAGGTCCGCGTGCGTGTGTGTGTGTGTGTGTGTGTGTGTGTGTGTGTGTGTGTGTGTGTGGGTGTGTGTGTCCGTGTGTCCGTGTGTCCGTGTGTCTGTGAACACGATAACTCAAAAACGAAAAGTCGGTAAAATACCAAACTATTTAAGTTTAGTATCTTCCAGGGATGCGACACGAAGATTTTGAGAAAAATCCCCCCACCCCCAACTACCCTTTACATGGAACTTTTTTCAAAAATTTTGATTTTCTCAAAAATGGCTCTAACGATTTTGATTAAAATTTCGGATATTAAACATATTAACGTGACAAATGAAATGTATATCTTGAATTTTCTGGGAATAGCCTCTGAAAAGTAGTTTATTCTGGATGAATTTTACTAAATTTTGAATAACTGCTAAACCGTAAGAGATGGACAAACACTTACTATACAGAAAATGTAGAGCACATTAAAACACACAATTCATGTTATACACATTTTTTTCGTGGAGTTCGTCGTTTTTGTGACATTCCTTATTTTTGGTTTCTGCTATGAAAAAACGTATACTTTTCTCATACTGGAACTTGTCAACTCCTATCCATTTAAGCAAAGGAACTTCATTGACATAGCAACCAGCTTTTGACTATCACTTTCACCTACGGTTGTCCCTTATTTCGCTTCTACTTACAAGGATGCGAGTAATAAGACTATTTCTGCTAATTTTTTCCGATTAGCATAAAGTAAATAGAAGTATAAGCTTTTTAATAATTATTTGTTGCAGGGATATGGAGAAAGTCATGTGAATGGTACACATCAGATTCTTTTGTTTGTTATTGGTTTCAGTTTTAAAAAGCTTTTCTCATACAGGAATTTATCAACTCCTGTCCATACAAACAAAGGAACTTTAGTCACATAGCAACCATTTTTTGTCTATCACTTTAACCTATGATACTCCCTTATTTCACTGCTATTTACCAGGAAGCAAGTAATAATACTATTTCTGCTGTTTCTCAACTAGTACGAGGTAAATAGAGGCATAAGCTTTTTAACAATAATTTGTTAGCCCACCTGGGTAGTGTGGTGGTAGCGTGTTTGCTTCATGTTCAACAGGTCGTAAGTTCGAATCTCGCTTAGGGTGAGTTGCCTGGATAAGGTGTTTTTCGGTGTTTTGCCTTATCGTGAGATGACGAAAGTCAAGTAACTTTAAGCTTCAAGGACTCCGAGGACATATGAGCATATTTCACCAATTATGTTCATCGTCCGATATGACCAAGCAGGTTTAAGGACGTTAAACTGCATAATAATAATAATAATAATAATAATAATAATAATAATAATTTGTTGCAGGGATGTAGAGAATTATTATTATTATTATTATTATTATTATTATTATTATTATTATTATTATTATTATACTCTCGAATACATCTCGGTACATCTAATGCTGCCTGACGATCGGTGGGAATTTTGTTCTTGATCCTGTAGTTGGAATAGCGACCACATTCTGTAATAATTTATTTCACTGTTAGCCTTTTGTTGCAGTCTTCACAAAATGGAGGATCTTGTCTGATAAATAGATAATCATGAGTTAATTTTTAGTTTGGCCAGTTATTAACCTGGCGAGTAACTCCTGTTGATGACGTATAAGAACTGTATAGATTCCTGGAAATGATGTGTGACATTTTAAATTCAAGTAGTTTACTGATGTGATTATGTTTAGACCAGTTTCCTTTCCACTGTTGTATCAGTAGACCCCTGAATCAAAAATATCTGAGATGTTCCTTTCACATGACTTCCTCTACATCTCTGCAACAAATTATTGTTAATAAACTAATGCTTCTATTTACTTCATGCTAATTCAGAAAAAAATTAGTAGAAATAGTCTTATTTCTCGCTTCCTTATAAGTAGAAGGGAAATAAGGGAGTACCTTAGGTTAAAATGATAGACAAAAGATGGTTGCTATGTGACTGAAGTTCCTTTGTTTGTATGGACAGGAGTTGATAAATTGTTGCATCAGAAAAGTATAACTTTTTCAAAGCTGAAACCTATAAAAAGGAATATCTCAAAAACGATCAATTCCACGAAAAAAATGTATGTAACATAAATTGTGTTTTTTAACGTGCTCTACATTTCTTGTGTGGTAAGTTTTTGTTCACGTCTTAGGGTTTCCCAGTTAAGCAAAATTTAATAAAAAGCATCCAGAATAAAGTGGGGGGATTTTTCTCAAAATGTTCCTGTCGCATCCCTGGAAGATACTAAACTTAAATACCAAGTTTAAGTCCGTGTGTTCACAGACACACGGACACACACATGGACCTTTTTCTGAAAATATTTATTTAGGATACAGGGGACCCTAAAACATATATTTCCGGTGAACTCTTGGTAACGAATTTTTTGGTGGAGTGCAATATCTTCTCTATACACTATGTACTTAGTACATGTAGAACAAGTAAAAAGCCATTATTGTTACAAAAGTTCAAATATTTATGCGGCCCCGATGACGTTTGTTGTTATAAAGTGACCTTAATGAAACATTTTAACTGTGTTCATTCACATGACTTTCTCTGCATCTGTGTAACAAATTGTTATCAGAAAGCTTATGCTAACCGAGAAAAAAATTAGCAGAAACAGCTTTCATACTTGCTTCCTTGTAAGTAAAAGCGAAATAAGGGAGTACCATAGGTTAAAGTGATAGTCAAAAGCTGGTTGCTATGTGACTGAAGTTCCATTGTTTATATGGACAGAAGTTGACAAACTCCTATATGAGAAAATTAAGTTTTTTAAAGGTAAAACAAAAAACAGGGAATATCTCAAAAACAATCAATTCCACGAAAAATATGTATTTATCATAAAGTATGTGTTTTAACATGCTCTGCATTTTTTGTATGGCAAGTTTTTGTCCATCTGTTACGGTTTACCAGTTATGCAAAATTCTGTCAAGTTCATCCGGTATAAAATAGTCTTCTGAGGCTACTCCCAGAAAATCCAAGCTATACATTTTATTTGTCAGGTAAATATCCTTAATATACGATGTTATAATTAAAATCGTTAGAGCCATTTTTGAGAAAATGGAAATTTTCGCAAAGATTTCCATGTAAAGGATAGTTTGGAGTGTGGGGATTTTTCTCAAAATCTTCATGTCGCATCCCTGAAAGATGCCAAAGTTAAATACCCTGTTTGGTATTTTCCCGACTTTTCGTTTTTGAGTTATCGCGTTTACAGACACACGGACATAAACAAACGCACACGGACAAACACACACATACACACACGGACCTTTTTTGCGAAAATGCTTTTTTTGGATACAGGGGACCCTAAAACATATATTTCCGGTGAAATCTTGGTATGGCATTTTTGGGTGGAGTGCAATACCTTCTCTATGCACATAGTAGGTGTAGAGAAAGTAAAAAGTATATAACATAAACTGCATGTTTAAATGACATCTACAATTTTTGATCAGTAATTTTATTTCTGGTCTATCTCTGACAGTTTACAGTTATGCAAAATTCAGAGAAATTCATGAAGAATAGAGAGATTTACAGACGCTGCTTCCACAAAATTAAGACATATTTTATGTGCCATGCAAGTATATTAAATATATTTTTTCAATGTGAAGTGTAGAATGGCGTGGAGGTGGGGGTTTCTTGAAATTCTTCGTGTCGCATACTTGGAATATGCTCAACTTAAATACCAAATTTGCTATTAAATAGTCTTTACGTTTATGAGCTATGGTGCCCGCAGACACACACAAATAAACACATCTTCCTAAAAATTATTTTTGGGGGATCTATACACTATGTACATAATACGTTAAGAGAAAGTAAAAAAAAAAAATCTGATGTGTACCATTCACATGACTTTCTCTACATCAATTTATTCTTAAAAACTCATACTTCTATTAACTTCTTGCTAATCAGTAAAATTTAGTAGAAATAGTCTTATTAATTGCTTCCTTGTAAGTAGAAGCGAAATAAGGGAGTACCATAGGTTAAAGTGAAAGCCAAAAGCTGGTTGTTATGCCACTGAGGTTCCTTTGTTTGTATGGACAGTAGTTGACAAATTCCTGTATGAAAAAAGTATAAGTTTTTCATAGCAGTAACCAAAAACAAGGAATGTCTCAAAAACGACGACTCCACGAAAAAATGTATATAGCATAAATTGTGTGTTTTAACGTGTTCTACATTTTTTGTGTAGTAAGTTTATGTCTATCTCTCAAGGTTTAGCAGTTATTCAAAATTCCGTAAAATTCATCCAGAATAAACTACTCTTCAGAAGCTATTCCCAGAAAATTCAAGACATACATTTTATTTGTCAGGTAAATGTCTTAAATATACGATATTTTAATCAAAATCGTTAGAGCCATTTTTGAGAAAATCGAAATGTTCGAAAAAAGTTCCATGTAAAGGGTAGTTTGGGGTGGGGGGATTTTTCTCAAAAGCTTCGTGTCGCATCCCTGGAGATACTAAGCTTAAATACCAAGTTTGGTATTTTATCGACTTTTCGTTTTTGAGTTATCGTGTTCACAGACACATGGACACACTGACACACACACACACAGACCTTTTTGTGAAAATGCTTTTTTTGGGTATTGGGGACCCTAAAACATATATGTCCGGTGAAATCTCGGTATCGAATTTTTGGGTAGAGTGCAATACCTTCTCTATACATACTGCGTATAGAGAAAGTAATAATATCTTCTTCCCATTTAAGAATGGTTTAAGTGTTTTAAAATTGAAACAAAGTTACTAAACCAAGCATGTAGCCTTATGCGGTAATGTCTGTATCCTGCATTTAGGAGCTCCTGAGTTCAAACCCCGTGGATCTGACTGTTTTGTTTTTTTTCTTTTTCATGGCTTTCCTCAGTCGCCAAGGTGTGTTTATGTGCGCGCGCACACACTCACGTCCGAATAAACAATCTAAGACAACCACTAGCGCCATTCCGCCACCGAGAGCTGTATTTCCAGTCACCTCCACGGAATAGCGTCTCTGCCGCAGTCCTTGTCGACACTTTGAACCTTAAACAGGCCGGTTGGGAAGAAATGAAACGACAGGAACTTCGGGGCAACGAAGAAACCTCCCCAGCATTCACTGAGTTCAGGGAAACCCCCGAAAAAACACACGGGTCAGAGAGGTCGGCCGCGGGATTAGTTGGTTAGGTAACTACCTGATTGGATATTTAATACTACTACCCACGTTCTACCTTCAGTATAAAACATTACTGCCCGCCTGGGTAGTGTCTGCCTCACATTTAAAATGTTGTAAGTTCGAATCTCACTAGGGTGAATTACTCGGATTAGGTTTTTTTCGGGGTTTCCCCTTATTCTAAGAAGGCGAATGTGGAGTAACTTTAAGCTCCGTGGAGCCCGAGATTATTTGAACATCATTTCACCAACTTCATTCATCGTCAGATATGGGCAACCAGCTTAAAGGATATTATGCTACAATAACAAAAAAAAAAAAAAAAAAAAAAAAACTAAACCTGAAAAATAGATAATAATTGCTGGTTTTCACGGACAGTATATTACTGTCGCAGAGCAAACTGATACGGTACGGGGATGAGACTTAGAGGGCTAGCATACACAAACAGAAAGAGCAACATTAAGTTATAACGATATTTTCACCAGTCGCCACTGAAAACAGGCGACTATCACGAAGGTTAGGTTTGCGTGTTTCTCTGCTGGAATGTGGAGGGAGTGTCATTTACAGACGGTTCTGGCGGGAAACAATCATCCCCTATACTACCTGGGGTAATCTCGTCATCGACCTTTCACAAAAATATACTCACCCCTCTGACAGGTTTCCTCACTAGGGTGTGTAAATTCATAAGTGGACACCCAAGCGTTACAAGCCATTTTCTAAAGTATTATATGTTTACTCTCTCTACGCGTACTATGTATATGGTCTATAGAGAAGGTATTGTTGTGTTTCATTCACATGACTTTCTCTACACCTCTGCAACAAATTATTGCTAAAAAGTGTATGCTTCTATTTACTTCATGCTAATCGAGACAAAATTAGCAGAAATAGTCTTATTACCTGCTTCCTCGAAAGTAGAAGCGAAATAAGGGAGTACCATAGGTTAAAGTGATAGTCAAAAGCTGGTTGCTACTCCCTTATTTCCCTTCTACTTACAAGGAAGCAAGTAATAAGACTGTTCCTGCTAATTTTTTCTCGATTAGCATGAAATAAATAGAAGCATAAGCTTTTTAACAAATATTTGTTGCAGAGATGTAGGGAAAGTCATATGAATGGTACACATCAGATTTGTTTTTAATTAAACTTAAATATGCTGTTATGTAGACTGGTAATCTTTGAAATGAAAGCCCTGTATAATAGAATATATGAAGGTGTTATATGTAATTTACGTCACATGTTGTGTAAAGCTGTAAGTCTACCTCACTTAACACTAAAACGTTAGCTGGAGCAAGTGAAGAGTTAAACACAGCGATCTCTACCTTTTTAAAGAAAAAGTTAAGTAGTTTCCAATGGAAATCTGGTGGTAACACACTGGAGCGTTGCCAGGCACGTAATTTACAACTTCAAATGTTTATCGACTGAGCTGAGAGTTCACTTGCGCCTGAATCTCCTCTACCTGCTAGCTCGTCTTCTGGCGCGTCGACAAATATACGTCATTTATTATTACTTCCTGTAGCGTATATGTATAACACACATAACGTATTGTACCCCATCCAAACATTAGGCACAGAGATTTCATCGCAAATATACGCTTTGACGACCCCTGAATAAAAAAATAATGTTACATTCACATAACTTTCTCTAGCTGTTTCGCAAACAACCCTTTCTCACAAAAGGTTATTCTACACCATGCTAATAGAGATAAACATTAGCAGAATTACTTGCTTCGTTGTGAGCAGAAGGTAAATAACGAAATACACAATGCTATACCTGGTCGCTATGTGACACAATTTAAGCTTTGTGAGGTCCCGTTTGAGAAAAGTTAACTCGTTTAAAATTGAAGTCAATAACAACGAATATTTCAAAAACGGCAAACTCTACAAGAAAAACTCATATGACATAATTTTATTGTGTAATAAGTTTTTGTCTCTCTCTTACGGTTTAACCAGTATACGAAATTCTACCAGAATAGATCATTAGAGCCATTTTTGAGGAAACTAAACTTGTCGAAAATGTTTCGTGTAAATATATTTCCGAGTGGGGAGATTTTTTTGAAAATCTTCGTGTGGCAACCTTGGAAGATCCTGAACATAAATACCACGTTTGGTATTAACCGATGCTGTCCACAGATACACATACGGACATTTTTTTAAAAATGCTTTTTTGGGACTCAGGGGACCTCTAAACATATATTTCCGGTGAAATCTTGGTATATAATTTTTGGTTGGACTAGAATGCCTTCTATGTTTACTACGTACGTCGTTCATACGGGCTAGAGAAAGTAAAAATACAGTTTTATAAAGACATATATATGTTTGTTTGTTTCTTTTTAGTAATATGTACTATACTTTTCTCAGACAGAAGGTCGATAGTATTCTATTATTTTACTCCTGACCATGCAAAGAAGCGATTTTAAATGAAATCGCATAGCAACCAGTTTTTAAAAGATTTGACTATCCCTTTAGCCCAGGTTACTTCCTTAGCCCCCTTCTACTTACAAGGAACTGGTATAGTGTACCGGAGAGTATTCCGCACCTGGGCCAGTAATTAGTCTTTTTATACGTCAGACCCCGGGAGGAGAGCAATTACAGAGAGGAGAGGGCAGCCGGAACCAGACGGTGACAGGGAGCCATTGAGGAGGGTCCATAACAGTGCCCAAGCAGATCTTCATCTCGACGCGTTGAGCGAGGGAGCCGCACTTCAGGTCTGAATAAACGTCCCTGATTATAACCACAGCTATCTTCGCCGACACTTACAACCCTGTAAAAAAGACCACACGGATTAAATGGAGGTGCAGGAAAATCGCACAGTGGCCCGGGAAAACTTCCGAAATAAGCTATTGGCGAGAGTGGTTAGCCGTCGGGAACCGATCCCACGACCTCCTGATCGCCAGCCCTAGACGAAATACACCCTGGCTCGGTTACAAGAAACTAAGTGATGGAACATTCTGTTAATGGTTTTCTCGATTAGCATGTTTAGGAAAGAAGAAAGAAGAACGCTACCAGAAATTGTCTTATTACTTGCTTTCTTGTAAGTAGAAGGTAAATAAGGAAGTTCCATAGGCTAAAAAGTTAGTCAAATATTTTAAAATGTGGTTCCTATGTGAAACAATTGAGGTTCGGTTCTCTTTGTGGTCCCATTTGAGAAAAGTTAACTGGTTTAAAATTGAAACCAATAACAAGGAATGTCTAAAAAATAGTCAACTCTAAAACAAAATGTATATGACATAATTATGTGTTTTAACGAGATCTGCGTTGATTTGTAGTAAGTTTTTGTATATCTCTTTCGGTTTACCAGTTATGTAAAATGTAATAAAATACACCCAGAATAAAGAGGTATTCAGAGGCTGTTTCCAGAAAATTCAAGACATACATTTTGTTTGTCTTGTAAATTTCTTTAATATACGCTATTGTAATCAAAATCGTTAGAACTATTTTTGAGAAAATTTAAGTTTTTCGACATTTTTCAATGTAAAGGGTCATTAGGGGTCTGGGGATTTTCCTCTAAATCTTCGTGTCGCATCCCTGGAAGATACTAAACTTAAATACCAAGTTTCGTTTTTGAGTTATTGTGTTTATAGACACACGGACATACACCTACGGACCTTTATCTAAAATTGATTTTATACAGGGGACCCTAAAACGTGTATTTCCGGTGAAATCTCGGAATTGAATTTTTCGATACAGTACAATACCTTCTCTATACGCAATATACATAGGTCGTGTAGAGAAAGTAAAAAAGGTTTTCTTTCTCTTTACTTTTATTGTAATAAGATCATTTCAGCTAAACTTTATCTCGATTAGCATGACACAGATAAACCAATAATGTTTAGTAAGGAAATCTGTTTTTTTTTTTTGTATTAGTCCTAATTATTGTCGTAAATGTATTACTTTTCGTATCCCCCAAAAACTCTTTATTTTCAAATTATTGAAACATTGAAACAAATTAGTGAAACATTTTATAAACTATATTTTTGAGTTTGAAAAGTGTTGCGAAGAAGTTTGTCAGAAAATAAGATTTAAATTTGGGAGTGCCTATTAATAAGCATGCGCCTATTAATCTATACCTTAATTGGCATTTAAAGTGCACCAAGTGAGAAAAACTATGTAAGTTCATTAAGTTTTAAATTCATATTACTTTATTATAATAGTTGTTTATGATATAAGTTGTGGTTTTTGATTCGAGCGGGAATATTGTGAAACGAGACGCAGTCGAGGCTCAAAAAGAAACGTATCATACAATGTTTCTTCTACGAGAATTTTCTGACATTAAAAGAAAAGCAACGAAAGATGAAATAAATTTGAGGTTAAGTTTGATCCATTCACCAAGGGTTATAGTTGGTTATTTATTTCGCATTGCTGGACGCGATGACGGAACGGTTATAGCAGGCCATGACAAACCAATATTATTGTTGTTCTGTGAGAATTATGATATCCTTAGAGCTGCAAAAGAAGCAGAATCAAATTTACCACCTGCTAAATTCCGAAACGTTTATGAGGTACAATAAGAGAAATTTATGAAGAGGTGTGTGTTGATCAGTGATGTATACACACTAGTACCGTGAATTATTCTGGCGAGCGTCAAGGTGGAACAAAATTACTTTACGCTTGCTGCACTTCTTTGCGCGTGGATTCCGTAAAAATCAAGTGCCCAATAACATGAGCTCGTAAACTACTCAGTTACGCTCGGTCGTGGATTTTTCTTTTTATATTTCACTCCTTTTTGTCAATTTATAGTAGATGCATTACTTCAAATACCATGTTTTGATATTTATCCCTGCACCTCTGATACTGCTAGGGCTAGGGACGTGGTCCAGAAGCCCTGGCAGTAGACAGAGGTTGTAAAACCCCACCTCCATGCACTCTTTGTTTGCAGAAGCTGGTGCACGTTTGCATATTCTATTTGAGGACCAGTGTCAGATACAGGAGGCATCTTCAAGATGACGTGGCGAATTTACTGAGGTATGTGTTTACCTTTGGTGTATCTGATGCCACAAACATGGACACCGAGCAAACAATCGTAACATGCAATATCTTCTTATGTAGAAGAGTGGTCTCAACCTTACAAGCCTTAAGAGGGATATCTCTGTCTCTATCTAACATCTGGGTGGTTCACTTGGCAACGTTCTGTAGGTCCATGATGGCCAGGCAGCTCTTCAACAGAGAACATACCATACCACACAAAATTAAATGAACCAAGGATACCCCGTTTAAAGTTCTCGCATTACAACTACTCAATACCACTTGGCTTTTTATTATTATTATTATTATTATTATTATTATTATTATTATTATTAATTATTATTATAATTATTATAATCATTCCAGTTATAACACGACCAATTACTATACTTCTAACACACTGAAATCTTAATACATATTTTTACTTTCTCTACACGTACTATGTACATAGTGTATAGAGAAGATATTGCACTCCACCCAAAAAAACGATACCGGGATTTCACCGGAAATATACGTTTTAGGGTCCCCTGTATCAAAAAAAAATTCAGAAAAAGACCCGTGTGTGTGTGAACACGATAATTCAAAAAGGAAAAGTCGGTATAATACCAAGCTTGTTATTTAAGTTTAGTATATTCCAGGGATGCGACACGAAGTTTTTGAGATAAATTCCCCCACCCAAAATATCCTTTACATAGAAAAATTCCGAAAATGTTTATTTCCTCAAAAATGCCTCTTAATGATTCTGATTAAATGTCCTATATTAAAGATAATTATATGAGAAATAAAATGTATATCTTGAATTTTCTGGGAACAGCCTCTAAAGGCCTCTTTATACTGAAAGAATGTTCCGTAACTGGTAAACTGTAAAAGGTAGACAGAAACTTACTATACAAAAACGAAGAACCCGTTAAAACACACAATTTATGTTATATATGTTTTTTCGTGGAATTTTCAATTTCTGAGATATTCCTTGTTATTTGTTTTAGATTTTTAAGTAATTATTTTTCTCACCCGGAAAGTTGTAAACAGATTTCAACCATATGGCAAGAGCTTTTAAAAGATTTGACTGTCGGTTTAGCCTAGTGTATTCCCTTATTTCCCTTTTACTTATAAGGAAGCAAGTAATTAAGACAATTTCTGGTAAGGTTTATCAATAAATAGATAGGAGAATAAGCTTTTTAACAATAATTTGTTACAGCGGTCATGTGAACGGAACACGTGAGATTTCTCTATGTATGGTGAAGTGGCCGGAGGTGTACGACATCGCTTGGAGAAGAAGTTTTTTGGGGTACCTACACAGTGATCCTGACACCAATCTCTTGAAGCAAACCAAAGTGCAAAAAATGTGATGTGTTACACTCACATCACTTTCTCTACATCTCTGCAACAAATTATTGTTAAAAAGTTTATACTTCTATTTATTTCATGCTAATCGAGAATAAATTAGCAGAAATAGTCTTATTACTTGCTTCCTTGTAAGTAGAATCGAAATAAGGGAGTACCATAGGTTGAAGTGATAGGCAAAAGCTGGTTGCTATGTGACTGATGTTCCTTTGTTTGTATGGACAGGAGTTGACAAATTCCTGTATGAGAAAAATTAAGTTTTCCAAAGCTGAAACCAATAACAAGGAATATTTAAAAAACGATCAACTCCACGAAAAAATGTATATAACGTAAATTGTATGTTTTAATGTGCTCTATATTTTTGTGTGGTACTGTTTAACGCCCGCTTTTAACTATTAATGGCACCGCAGGCGTACCCGGAGATAACCCGCCCCAGCGCCGCTTTGTCCACCACAAATCTCACATGCGGTCGCTTGGGATCGAATCTCGACCATCTAAGTGAGAGGTTAGTGGTCTAACCACTCGGCCACGGCGCGGCCCTATTTTTGTGTGCCAAGCTTTTGTCCATCTCTTACAGTTTAGTAGTTATTCAAAGTTCCGTTAATATTCATACAGAATAAATTGGTCTTCAGAGGCTATTCCCAGAAAATTCAAGATGTACATTTTATTTGTCAAGTAAATATTTTTAATATATGATATTTTAATAAAAATCGTTAGAGCTATTTTTGAGAAAATCAAAATTTTCGAAAAAAGTTCCATGTAAAGGGTAGTTTGAGGTGGGGGATTTTCTTGAAAATCTAGGTGTCGCATGCTTAGAAGATACCTAACTTAAATACCAAGTTTGGTAACACATAGACACACACACGGACATTTTTCTAAAAATGCTTTTTATGGATTCAGGGGAACCCAAAACATGAATTTCCACTGAAATCTCGGTATCGAATTTTTGGGTGGAATGCAATACCTTTTCTACACACTGTACAGGTACGTGTAGAGAAAGTAAAAATGCCATCGCAAGTTACGCTGACCCAGACTACAAACTCGTTGAGATGCATGTAATATTGTTGATCCCTGGCGATATTTACGACTTTGGCAGGTCACAATGGAACCACAATGGTCAATACACGTAATAGGCTTTGCTCCACTCTCCCAAGTCGAGAAGGGCTTTGTTTTAAGGCGGACCCAATCCGATTATACTTTGTTCATGATGTTTGTATTAACTCTGTGTCATTCTTTTGTCACAAAACCCTACTGCTGACGTCACAATGCTTGAATCAGCAGATTAACAAGAAAGGTATCTGGATTTGCGAACGAATCATGTGGTACCAGCTGTACACTGACACAAATAAGAAATTGTGACTAGAGGAAGCCTCGACTTTGACCTTTAAGCTATATCAGTCCTACACAGACGCTATTAGTAAAGCCTGCCGTGAGAGAGAAGGCTGGCGTGTTGTAGTGACGATAGAGGATGGGTACAGCGCTGCTTTTTAATTAATGTAGCAGTGTTTTACCGGGGTTGGCTGAAAAGTCCCGGGCCTCACACTGATATGGCGCCACTAAGCCAGTTAGACGGTAGCATCGTATAGTTTAACTCTAGACTAGACTGTATCCATAGTTACAGGTCAATAGCTTGTTCAGTTTTCGAATGACAGCATTTCAAACAAGACAACTTTAGAGTTTTCAGAAAATGGAGGATTTGCAAAAACGAGCAGTGATTAAATACTTCCATTTAAAAGGCTTAACGTCTAAAGAAATCAAGGAGGCAATGGACAGTACATTGAAAGACTCTGCCCCTTCATATTCAATGATTAAAAGGTGGGTTGTAGAGTTCAAAATGGGACGTACAAGCACTAGTGATGAGCCTCGCTCTGGACGTCCTGTAGAAATGACAACTCCAGAGATCATTGAAAAAATGCATCACTTAGTACTGGAAGACCGCAGACTAAAGTTGTTTGAGATAGCAGAGGCTGTAAACATATCAAAAGAACGTGTAGGTAATATTTTAAGTAATGTTTAGGGCGTTCACGAGGTCTGTGCAAGACGGGTGCCGCGTTTGTTGACACCTGATAAAAAGTTGCAAAGAAAAAAACTGTTTCTGTTAAGAATGTGGAGCTCTACCGTAAAAATCCTAGTGAATTTTTGACACGGCTTAATACCATGGATTAAACTTGGATACATCACTACACTCCAGAAAGTAAATCACACTTAAAACAGTGGGTTGCGCCAGGTGAACCAATTCCAAAAAAGCAAATTCAATTTTGTCAGCTCACAAGGTTATGGCGAGTGTTCTCTAGGATGCACAGGAAAGTATTGTTATTGATTACTTGAAAAACGGTAAAGTATCACTGGTGACTACTATGCAAGCTTACTGCAACGTTTGAGTGATGAGGTGAAAAGAAAAAGACCTCATTTGGCAAAAAAAAAAAAATATATTCTTTCATCACGACAATGCTCCGGCCCATCGTTCAGCCAATGCAGTGGGGAAAATGTGCGAATTAAAGTTCGAATTGCTTGAACATCCACCCTATTCGCCAGATCTAGCACCCAGTTACTACCGCCTGTTCCCAAACCTGAAAAAATTTCTTGGAGGACGAAGATTTCACAGCAACGAGGAGGTCATTGATGTGGAAAACAGCTATTTTGAGGACCTTGATAAATCGCACTACAGAGATGGTTTAATTAAATTATAACACTGATATGACAAATGTATTAGCCTTTCTGGAGATTATGTTGGGAAATAAAGCAAAAGAAAAAAGTCTTATATGCTGTTTTCATTGAGAGGCCCGGGTCTTATCAGCCGACCCCAGTATTGTAACGGAGAGGGAATGGATGTTTTTAAATGGGCATAGTCAGAGGTTTACACTTATCCTATAGTTAACCTTAAGATAAAAACAGAACTAGGCGTGAGAAAGGTAATATCCCACTTGAAATCAGAGGCTACGAGAGAGGTAACTGTATTTACCTTATGCCTCAAAGAATGATGATGATGATGATGAACATTTTACATTTTGATGACAAATAATTTAGATTGTGTTCATCTTACCTTTTAAACCCGGGAGCATGTTTGTCCCGAGGCAACGCGGATGCCCTAGAAGTAATTCAAATATCTAAAACAAAATCTTATGCATGTTCCACACGACAACCGAATAACCACTTTCCAATTAAAAAAAAAAAGTATTTTAAAATTGCAAGCAGTAACTGAGAATTTCTCGGAGAGGGCGAACTCCACAAAATTTGTAACTGAAATAAAAAAACGTGGTTTCATATATCAACATTTTTGTGGGGTAAAATTGTGTGCATATCACTGACCATTCGCATGACTTTCTCTACATTTCGGTAACAAATTATTGTCAAAAAAACAGATTCTTATATCCACTTTACGCTACTCGAGATAAACATTAGCAGAAGTTGTCTTATTACTTGCTTCCTTGTAAATAGAAGGGAAATAAGGAAATACACAAGGCTAAAGTGATAGTCAAATTTTTGTTGCCATGTGGTTGAAATCCGTCCGTATGCGAAAAGTTAAGTATTTTAAAACCAAAAATAATAAACGTGCTATCCTGGGTAGTGTGGTGGTATCGGGTCTGACTCATATTCAGCAGGTCGTGAGTTCAAATTTCGATTAGAGTGAATTACGCGGATAAGGTTTTTTCGGGCTTTCCCTTATCCTAAGAAGACGAATGTCGAGTAACTTTAAGCTCCATGGACCCTGAGATCATTTGAGCATCATTTCACCAATTTCATTCATCGTCCGTTATGACCAACCAGGTTAAGCTTCAAAAACAAAAGCAAAACAAAGTATCTCAAAAATGCTCAACTCCATGAAAAAACGTACAAAGTTCAAAATATACATATTATTTTTAATATAAATATCTTGAATATGCGATATTTTAATCAAAATCGTTAGAGTCATTTTTGAGAAAATCAAAATTTTCGAAATTTTTCCATGTAAAGGGGAGTTTGGGGTGGGATTTTTTTTTTTTATATAAAATGCCCTATCTACAGGAGTCTTCAAAAGACTTAGGCCGCGGCAATTGGTTAGACAATTGTCTTTCACCTAGGCGACCGGGTTCGATTCCAAGCGACCACATGTAGGATATTTGTAGAGGACATAACGGCGCAGGGGCTGGGTTTCTCCGGGTTTTCCGGCTTCCCCAGCAGTCAATTCCTTAATCTTCATGCCGTATATTAGATAAAGAATTGTAATTTAAGGTAAAGCAATAAAAACTAAGTCTACTGCACACTGCTTACCTTTCAATTTATTGATTTATAAAGAGATTTTGTGTTAATTGATTTTAAGTTTACACCCTCTCATCATCCCCGGTGTCATACGTAGTACACCGGGTGTTAAACACTATAAAAACAAGAAGAGAAAAATGTGATGTATTCCATTCACATGACTTTCTCTACCTCTCTGCAACAAATTATTGTTAAAAAGCTTATTCTTCTATTTACTTCATGCTAATCGAGAAAATATTAGCAGAAATAGTCTTATTACTTGCTTCCTTGTAAATAGAAGCGAAATAAGGGAGTACCATAGGTTAAAGTGATGGTCAAAAGCTGGTTGCTATGTCACTGAAGTTCATTTGTTTGTATGGACACGAGTTGACAAATTCCTGTATGAGAACAGTATGTTTTTTAAAGCTGAAACCAGAAACAAGGAATATCATAAAAACGATCAACCCCACGAAAAAAATGTATATAACACAAATTGTGTGTTTTAATGTGCTCTAAATTTTTGTTGGTAAGTTTTTGTCCATCTCTTATTGTTTAGCAGTTATGCAAAATTCCGTAAAATTCATCCAGAATAAAGTAGTCTTCAGAGGCTATTCCCAGAAAAATCAAGATATACATTTTATTTGTCAGGTAAAATCGTTAATATTTAATATTTTTTTATTTTAATCAAAATCGTTAGAGCCATTTTTTTAGAAAATCAAAATTTGTTAAAAAAGTTCCAAGCAAAAGTAGTTTGGTATTTAACGGTCTTTTCGTTTTTGAGCTGTGCTACTCGCAGACACACACATATACACACACGGACATTTTTATAAAAATACATTTTTTGGTTTCAGGGGGACCCAAAACATGTATATCCGGTGAAATCTCGGTATAAAATTTTTGGGTGCATTACAATATCTTCTTTATACACTATGTACATAGTGCATATAGATAAAGTAAAAAAAAGTATTTACGCTGAAATCCTCAATTGAATCTTAGGTGGTTATGTAATAGTTCCACTACTTACTATGTGTAGTAGAGAAAGTATAACTACTGAAAAGCGAGAGGACAAAATCTCAATTCATCTGCAAATAGACAACTCGACCAAGATAGTTCTCGGTTGCTGAGTCCTAATATCGCAGTTGGTAAAGTAGCAAGTGCCGAGCTGTATTGAACCGGGGGTTATATATAAGTTGAATAATGGATTACAATACATTTTATTTATAATGTGAAAATATAATTGTAATTTGATGAAGATTGATAAAATGAAAGGTTTAGAGTGTAATCTCTGTTGCTATGTGTAACGGGTGTTATCTTGTAGCGGTCATAAAGTTGCCGATTATCACTTCCAAATGTCGGCCGGTACATAAATATTCGGAATCAAATTCCGGCAGCGCTGGAAGCGGGCCAGAGCCTCTTGAATGGGTCGTAACACCATTGTGACCACAGGGGCAGTAACTTCAGCGGTTCACAGTTTGAACCCCACGAGTGCTCGTTTGTGGCTAAATTTATTTCAGTTTCTTCGTTCCATATAACTAGCCCGTAGATTAATGAGTTGAAACCCCTGCTTTTTGGTTCCTGAAAATGGGGTCATCTGATATTGGACTTTAAACGTCACATGGCGGATTGTATTTATCGAGGACTTGAATTGTGAATTTCAGATATTCGCTGTATTATTGCAGAATCCGCATTCTCTTCTCACATTGTGGCGTTAATTCTGGCTGTTTTTTCCTTCTTCGTCTTTCTTGCACTGTCTCTCTTCCTCTCGCCCCTAAAAAGGGGAGACGGATACATCTCTGGACCGCATTCGGATTCGATTTCTGTGGCCGTATCTAACCCACGGTTTTTTGTATAGATCAAATAGACCCTTATTACTTTGTATAGAGAAGGTATTGTATTGCACCCAAAAATTCAATACCGAGATTTCACCGGAAATATATGTTTTGGGTCCCGCTGAATCCAAAAAGAGCATTTCTGAAAAAAGGTCCGCGGGCGCGCGCGCGCGCGTATGTGTGTGTATGTGTGTGTGTGAGTGTCTGTGGACAGCATAGCTCAAAAATGAAAAGTCCATTAAATACCAAACTTGGTGTAGCACAGGAGTTGGACAGGTAGAGTCAATGATATAGCCGGGATTTGAACGACAGATCTCCCGGTCTCTAGCCGATTGCTCTACCACTGAGCTACCATGGCAATCAATAAATACCAATTGACCATAATAGTTGGCTATACTATGAATCCTGGGACTAAAAAGTTCTTGCAACTTTGTAAGTCGCCATTGGAGTTATCTTAAAATAATTTGAGAACACCTTGTGGTTTACCGGGAAACATCAGTTGAGGAATTTAATGTAATGTCGGGATGTTGCCATGGTAGTCCAGTGGTAGAGCAACCGGGTAGAGACCGGGAGATCATTGGTTCAAATCCCGGCTATGGCATTGCATTTTTCAGTCTGACGCTATCTATCCAATAAAGAGATTTCACCCAAAATTAGTAAAAAGCTTACCCTTCAATTTCATGATAATCGAGATAAATATTAGCACAAATTTTCCTTGGTACTTGCTTCCCTATAAGCAGAAGGGCAAAAACGGAATGTGTTCCATTCACATGATGTCCTCAAGCTGTTCGGCTAAACAAACCTTTTATTCAAAGCATTAATCTGTTATCTACATTATGATAATCGAGACAATCATAAACAGAATTAATCTTTTTACTAGCTTCCTTGTAAGTAAAAGGAAAATAAGAAAATTCACAGGCTAAAGCGATAGTCTCGTCCTTCAAAAGTTGCTATGTGAAACAATTGAAATTCATCTCTTTGCTTGCCAGGAATAAATAAACGAGAAGAAATATGTCTTCTGGTTTGAGAAAAGTTTAAGTGGCTTAAATCCAAACCAATAATCATATCACCAACATCTCGAAAACGGAACTCTACAAAAAAAAAATGTATATGACATAAATTGTGTGTTTTAAGGAGATCTAACTTTTTGTGCAGTAAGTTTTTGTGTATCTCTTACGGGTTGCAAATTAGCAACATTCTTAAAAATTCATCCGGCATAAAGAGGTCTTCAGAGGCTATTCCCAAAAAATTTTAGATATACATTTTATTTATAATGTAAATACCTCTAACATAAGAGATTTTAGTCAAAATCGTTAAAGCTATTTTTGAAAAAAAGAAAAAAATCGATTTTTTTTCTAAGTAAAGGGAATGCGGAATTTTTTTGAAAAGCTTCGTGTCGCATCCTTGGAAGTTACTGATTTTAAATATCAGGTTTGGTATTTAACGGACTTTTCGTTTTTGAGCTATGCTGTGCGCACACACACACACAGATGCACGCACTCGCAGACAAACACAGATATGGACATGTTTCTAAAAATGCTTTGTTTAGGATTCAGGGGGTCTCAAAACATATATTTCCGGTGAAATCTCAGTGTCGAATTTTGGATGGAATACAATATCTGCTCTATACACGATGTAGATAGTACGTGTAGTGAAGGTAAAAACGATAGGGGCTTCTGTCTGTGGCCCGCATTCGATTCCTGACTCGTGAGTTTTTGTGTTGATCCTAAAAAAGTAATGCAAGCGAAACGTATGATAAGATAGGTGATGATAGAGCAATTGGTAGAATGAGTGGCGGGGGAAACCGGAGGACTCGGAGAAAATCCGCCCATCCGCCGCTTCATCCACCACAAATCCCACATGAGGGCCAATGGAAGAAGCTCAACATAGGTTGCAGTGAAACGTCGCCAAAGGGCAGAGTAAGACATGACGCGGCCTACACGGGAAACCATAACCCCAATGGAGTACTCCATGGTAGTGTTTAACGCCGCTTTTACTGCTCTGGCACGCAGGCGATGACCCTTATTTTCTTTTTGGTAGTGTTTAACGTCCGCTTTAACTACTTATGGCACCGCAGGTGGTGACACTGATAATACATGAATGATGATGGAGCACCGGTGGAATGCGGTGGCGGGGGAAACCGGAGTACCCGGAGAAAACCCGCCCCAGCACCGCTTTGTCCACCACAAATCTCACATGCGGTCGCTTGCCATCGAACCCGGGCCATCTAGGTGAGAGGCGAGTGGTTTAACCTCTCCGCCTGGAGTACAACTGTGGAAGGCTGCAGATACCTATATGTATATACTGTGTGGTAGGCAAGTCATTACATTAATTTAAACCAGTGATAGATCTTGGTATTTGGAACACATTTTGTATCTTACGTTTTTTGTCTCTCACCATTTCCTATGGAGATATTTTAGTTTTGTCGAAAACATGAGACAGACAAGCTGGCAACACTGCAGGTTGTGTGGGAGTCACTTGCACTAGGTCAGTACATAAACAAACAAACCTCACTGCTGCTACCACACCAGTGCAGACCAATCAGAATGCCAGTGTATTCGTTTATCTGCCGAAACATCACACCACTCTGCGTCGTGTTTGCAAGCGACCCATATGTTTACATAGATAAGTCGGTTCAGAAACCTGACCAACATCAATGCAAATTTGCCGAGATACTTCAGTGTGAAAAGGCTGCTCGGAATATTCCTATAATGCTTTTAAATTATTAATTATTTCGGAACTTTGTGTGATGTCCCATAAGACCTACCGAAATTGTCAGAAATACGTTACTCTCCGCATCTTACAAGTAACAAACTATTATCTTCGTACATTATTGTGAAATTACACATCCATTTTGGAACAAAATCCTTTTATTTTTGGAAATCACTAATAAAAAAAACAAAATGTCATTAGAGTTTTGTAATGCTTCTATGAAGCACATATTAGAAGGAATATACTAAGTTCCCTTCCGCCCGGTATATATAATCAAATTTAAATTGCGGTACATAGCGACCAACTCTTAAAAGATGCTACTATCGCTTTCGCGTAATGTATTCCTTTATTTCCCTTCTACTTACAAGGAAGCAAATAATAAGACCATTTTTGCATATTAGATTTCTCACGTATTACTGAAATAATAATTAGGTACTTTGAAATCGGAGTGTGTGGGATTATAAAACCTGATATCACATATCCAAGGTTTCTACCAATTATATTTTTGAAAAGATCGTTTCAATTCATGAATACGGTGGTTTGCCCGCCCTGACAGAAGTAGGAGTCGTGGCGAGGTGAATTAAAACTTCCATTGTGCAGCGGAATATATTTTAACTTTTTTCTCCTTCCCTTTTCTTCGTGCTGAAAAAAATGAGAGATTGGTCCTGTGGAAGTGCCGCGTTCCGAACATTTATACTTCTGGCATGTAATTCTTCCGTTTCATTTCCATAAGAATCCCAAGCTTTGTGTCACAGGAAAGGGTGACATTCGCTTGTCACGCGTGTGTGTGTCATGAGATGGTGGCTCCGCAGTGACAGTTTCAAAGTGACGGTTACCATCTCAACACGCGGCATTCGCTATCTATAGTTCGTTAATGTAGAGCAACCGTGACATTTGACCAACATTCTGAAAAACTTACAATAGTTAGTTATCATACCAGAGTTAAAAGTGTATTTTATTTTGCGGGAAGGAAAGTTTGTGTAACGAGGTCGTAAGGCCCAGTGTAGCAATCCAAGGAGCAAAATAAAAACACTTTTAACTTGAGCGTCATACACTATTTTTAGACAGCACAAAATTTCTAGATTTATCAATAAATTTATAATATAAGGTTCAACATTGATTTTGTTCAAGGAATAGTACGTTTTCCTATCGCTTGGAGGCGCGTGTGTGTATGGGAATAAAATTCGTCTATCGATATAGTAATGTCACTTCTTTACTCTTTACCATAAATCTTATAAATTAAAAATGTCATTCCATTCGTTCTGTATTAAATGATAACTAGAGTATGTTACAACCAAACATGTTGTATATGCTTGAAGTTGCCAATCGAAGAAAATTGTTGTCTAGTTGAGCATGTCTAGACACGACAACGGACTAGTAAAGAAGGCGGTGGTACTATTATTGATTTTAGTTTTACTTTCTCTATACACACTATGTACATAGAGTATAGAGAATGTATTGCACTCCACCAAAAATTCGATACCGAGATATCACCGGAAATACATGTTTTAGGGTCCCCTGTATCCAAAAAAGTATTTTCAGAAAAAGGCCCGTGTGTGTCCGTGAGTCTCTGAATACGATAACTCAAAAACGAAAAGTCAGTAAAATACCAAACTTGGTATTTAAAACTTAGTATCTTCCGGGGATGCGACAGGAAGATTTTGAGAAAAATCCCCTCACTCCAAACTACCCTTTACATGGAACTTTTTTCGAATATTTTGATTTTCTAAAAAATGGCTCTAACGATTTTGATTAAAATATCGTATATTAAAGATATTTACCTGACAAATAAAATGTATATTTTGAATTTTCTGGGAATAGCCTCTGAAGACTACTTTATTCTGAGTGAATTTTACAAATTTTGAATAAGTGCTAAACCGTAAGAGACAGACAAAAACTTACCGCACAACAAATGTAGAGCACATTAAAACACAGAATTTATGTTGTATACATTTTTTTCGTGGAGTTGATTGTTTTTGAGATATTCCTTGTTTTGGTTTAAGCTATAAAAACTTGTACTTTTCTCATACACAACTTTGTGAACTCATGTCCATGCAAACAAAGGAACTTCAGTCACATAGCAACCAGCTTTTGACTATCACTTTAACCCATAGCACTCCCTTATTTCGCTTCTACTTACAAGGAAGCAAGAAATACGACTATTTCTGCTAATTTTTTCTCGATTACCAGGAAGTAAATAGAAGCATAAGCTTTTTAAAAATATTTTATTGCAGAGATATAGAGAAAGTCATGTGAATGGAACACATCAGATTTTTTTTCTCAAGAACATAACCTCATTTTTGGTAACAACTTCAATTTAACGCTCTCTACTGTCTCCAAAATTTCAGCGGGTTCTTCAAACTCGTCAAAATCCATATTTCTAATAGTCGCCATGACACAATATTTGTGAAAACAGCGAAAGGTAGGAAGGAACGTTTCGCTACCTCGTATATACATTAAAAATAACGATATATCGATCGGACTCCACTAGCAACGCAACTCTTTCAAAACCACAACATTCTATATAACAGATACAGTGATAGTAACAAAACTTAAGTTGGTAACATTGGAGTGTTGTAAATATTTTATAAATCTAGAGTTATAAAGAACAATTTTTAGTTCGAGTGTTTTGTGTTAAAAAGCTTACTTTGAAGAGTTTCTGTCTAAAATAGTTATTTTTCATGTAGGAGCGAAAAGTTATGGCCTTTGATTCCAGCGGGAATGTTGTGAAACGAGAAACAAAAAGAAACTACACGTATAATACGTTTTTTTTTTTTTTTCTACGAGAATGTTTTAATATTAAAAGCAATGAAAGATGAAATAAATTTGAGGTTAAGTTTGAGTCAGTCACCAAGGGTTATAGTTGGTTATTTATTTCGCATTGCTGGACGCGATGACGGTGCGGTTATAGCAGACCGTGACAAACCAATATTATTGTTGTTCTGTGAGAATTATGATATCCTTAGAGCTGCGAAAGAATATTTGTTACTTATTGACGTTGAACATAACATTATATCGTGCACGACTAATTTTAATTGTTTATCTGTTGAATACACTAATATTGTGAATTATTTTGGCGAGCGTAAAGTTGGAACAAAATCACCTCACGCTCGCTGCACTTCTTTGCGTGTGGATTCCGTAAAAATCAAGTTTGCGATCTGAAATGAGCTTGTAAATTAATAAATTACGCTCGGAAATAGAAAAACCTATTTTTACTTTCTCCATCACCCCCGCCGTTGAATCTTTAACTTGACAGTTCAGGTGGTTCCGCGTAAGGTTGGCTGTGCTGCCTTTGCGGCGTTGCCAGAGTAACTAGTAAACAACAACAGCTGATTGCAAATGCCTCTATCGTGTGTAAAGACGAATGTAAACAGTGTATACAGTAAATGAATGTGGATGAATAATGAAACTAATTCGTTATTATTGATGCTAATTGAAAATAACTGTGATACTGTAACGCATGTAGCATACATACGTATTTATGACGATATAGGACAGATTAATGTAAAATAGCTTGTTACAATAAGAGAAAGGTATAACAAAGTGATTTTCACCGGTTTAGAATTTTAATGGCTCAATTCCATCCAAGTCTCCGTCGTCAATATTCTCGGAGGCATCATCACCATCGTCATCATCGTCGTCGTCACCAAGGTATATCATTAGTGGTTCACATTCACTGTTGCGTCCGTCTATTTCCAGTGCTTTTCGTATTATTTTGTGAACATGATCCACTTTCTTCTTCCATGAAACCGCGTCCACCCTTCCAACACCTTCGCGCTAAAGTCTATCCAAGTCTATAATTGTGACAGTCTTGTTATGTTCCCTCACATACAAACGCCAACAACACTATCAACAATAACAACAAATAATAACATAGCTTGCACAGAACAGCTCAACACACGTGTTAGGAGTTCCCAAACTGAGCACGTGGTTGGAAATAGCCAGATATTGCAACGGTGCGGCATCTGGATACGTTTCCGTTGTCTGACCGGTCGACCGGAATGCTGCTTTGTGATTGGTTCAGAAAGTCAAACGGGTAAAGCTTTTCATCTGTTTTCTGTGGATGTACCAACTTAACTCCTAACTGTCAAGTGCAAGGATTCAGCGGCGGGGGTATAGCTACATACACACGGCACTCATACAGTGAAGAATTGTTTTTAGGGTGTTTTATTGGACTACTTGGCAAGCTTTGCATTACGGATTGCTGTAACCTTGTTCAAAACTTTGTGTTATTACTTTCTCTGCACGTATGTACTATGTACATAGTGTATGGAGAACGTATTGTATTGCACTCAAAAATTCGATACCGAGATTTCACCGGTAATAGATGCTATGAGACACCTGAAACAAAAAGAAAATTTTCAAAAAAGGACCGCGTGTGTGTGTGTGTGTGTGTCTGTGTTTCTGTGTGTGTGCGAGTGTCTGTGTTTCTGTGTGTGTGTGAGTGTCTGTGTTTCTGTGTGTGTGTGTGTGTCTGTGGGTGTGTCTGTGTTTCTGTGTGTGTGTGTCTGTGTTTCTGTGTGTGTGTGTCTGTGTTTCTGTGTGTGTGCGAGTGTCTGTGTGTGTGCGAGTGTCTGTGTTTCTGTGTGTGTGTGCGAGTGTCTGTGTTTCTGTGTGTGTGTGTGAGTGTCTGTGTTTCTGTGTGTGTGTGTGTGTCTGTGTTTCTGTGTGTGTGTGTCTGTGTTTCTGTGTGTGTGTGTGTGTGTGTGTGAGTGTCTGTGTTTCTGTGTGTGTGTGTGTGTGTGTGTGTGTGTGTTAGTGGACAGCATAGCTCAAAAACGAAAACAACAAATTTAGTATATAAATGATAGGGATGCGACAAACATTTTGAGAAAAATTCCACTACCCCAAACTGTTTTCAAAATTTTTTATTTTCTCAAAAATGGCTAAAGATATTTATCTCATAAATAAAATGTATATCTTGAATTTTCTGGAAATAGCTTCTCAAGACTACTTTATTCTGGATGAATTTTACGAAATTTTGAATAGCTGCTAAATCGTTAGAGAGGGACAAAACCTTACGACACAAAAATAAAGAACACGTTGAAACACACAATTTATATTATATACATTTTTTTTCGTTCGTCTTTTTTTTTTCTTTTTTTTTTCTTTTTTTCTTTTTAGATATTCCCTGTTTTTGTCCATACAAACAAAGGAACTTCAGTCATTATTGCAATCAGCTTTTGACTAGCACTTTAACCTCTAGTACTCTCTTGTTTCGCTTCTACTTACAAGGAACCAAGTAATAAGACTATTTCTGCTAATTTTTTCTCGATTAGTATAAAGTAAATAGAAACATAGGCTTTTTAACAATAATTTGTTGCAGAGATGTAGAGAAAGTCATGTGAATGGAACACATAAGATTTCTTAAAGTTATTATTTCTGTTTTTTATTCAGCATACTCTAAATGTAGTATTTGTACTGAAATGTCAGTATTTTGGGTGGAATGCACTAGGCAGAGAAAGTATACAAAGGATCCAGGGTTTGGACCCCGAATAAGGGCCACATCGCTGAAGCAACGCAAAGGACCAATACGAGTAGCGGAGTGCAGTTATTGATTCAACTCATTGTTATCAGGAACAAGCGTGTAATACATAGTGCACTCTCCTGTGTCTGCCATATCGATACTCTGGTCCTCCTTTTGGAATAATTGTCGAACGAATAGCATTTTAACTTGGATAGGTAGAGTCTGACTGAAAAATGCAATGCCATAGCCGGGATTTGGACCACGGATCTCCCGATCTCTAGCCGTGTGTAGGACAGGAGTTTGATAGGTAGAGTCTGACTGAAAAATGCAATGCCATAGCCGGGATTTGGACCACGGATCTCCCGATCTCTAGCCGTGTATAGGACAGGAGTTTGATAGGTGGAGTCAGACTGAAAAATGCAATGCCATAGCCGGGATTTGGACCACGGATCTCCCGATCTCTAGCCGTGTATAGGACAGGAGTTTGATAGGTGGAGTCAGACTGAAAAATGCAATGCCATAGCCGGGATTTGGACCACGGATCTCCCGATCTCTAGCCGTGTGTAGGACAGGAGTTTGATAGGTAGAGTCTGACTGAAAAATGCAATGCCATAGCCGGGATTTGGACCACGGATCTCCCGATCTCTAGCCGTGTGTAGGACAGGAGTTTGATAGGTAGAGTCTGACTGAAAAATGCAATGCCATAGCCGGGATTTGGACCACGGATCTCCCGATCTCTAGCCGTGTATAGGACAGGAGTTTGATAGGTGGAGTCAGACTGAAAAATGCAATGCCATAGCCGGGATTTGGACCACGGATCTCCCGATCTCTAGCCGTGTGTAGGACAGGAGTTTGATAGGTAGAGTCTGACTGAAAAATGCAATGCCATAGCCGGGATTTGGACCACGGATCTCCCGATCTCTAGCCGTGTGTAGGACAGGAGTTTGATAGGTAGAGTCTGACTGAAAAATGCAATGCCATAGCCGGGATTTGGACCACGGATCTCCCGATCTCTAGCCGGTTGCTCTACCACTGAGCTACCATGGCAAAATACCCGTAAGTCGCCATTGGGATTGTCATCTCAAAATAATTTGAGATCACCTTGTGGTTTACCGGGAAACATGTGAGTCAGTTGAGAAATTTAGTGCTATGCCGACATATTGCCATGGTAGCTCAGTGGTAGAGCAACCGGCTAGAGATCGGGAGATGCGTGGTTCAAATCCCGGCTATGACATTGCATTTTTCAGTCAGACTCTACCTATCAAACTCCTGTCCTACACATGGCTAGAGACCGGGAGATCCGTGGACCAAATCCCGGCTATGACATTGCATTTTTCAGTCAGACTCTACCTATCAAACTCCTGTCCTACACACGGCTAGAGATCGGGAGATCCGTGGTCCAAATCCCGGCTATGGCATTGCATTTTTCAGTCTGACTCCACCTATCAAACTCCTGTCCTACACACGGCTAGAGATCGGGAGATCCGTGGACCAAATCCCGGCTATGACATTGCATTTTTCAGTCAGACTCTACCTATCAAACTCCTGTCCTACACACGGCTAGAGATCGGGAGATCCGTGGACCAAATCCCGGCTATGGCATTGCATTTTTCAGTCTAACTCCACCTATCAAACTCCTGTCCTACACATGGCATGTGTGAAAAAACAATTAAAACGGAATTTAACTGTTTGATTAAATATGTTGAATTTATTGAAAGACATCAGTACTAATATACAATGTTAGTTTTACGTGACCTTTTACATCCAATTCTAGTTTCTCTACACGTACTACCTACATAGTGTATAGAGAAGGTATTGCATTCCACCCAAAAATTCGATACCGAGATTTCACCGGAAATATATGTTTTGGGACACCCTGAATCCAAAAAATCTTATGTGTTACTCTCACATGACTTTCTCTAGCTACTCTACAAACACGCTTCTTACAAAAGATAATTCTTCTTTCAACACTACGCCAATCGGGATAAACATTATCAGAATTTTGTTACTTAGTTCCTTATAAGTAGAAAGAAAATAAGGGAATGCACAAGGCTAAACCGATAGTCAAATGTTTTGAAAGCTGTCGTTATTCGATTTTCATTGCAAACCGCTTCCTTGCTTGGCCAGGAGTGGGACAAAATAAAAACGGACACTTCCTGTCTGAGAAAAATATAAGTACTCACAACTGAAACCAAAAACAAGGAATATCTCGGAAACGGTTAACTCCACAACAAAAATGTAAAGGACATAAATTGTGTGTTTCGTTCAGATCAACATTTTCTGTGTAAGTTTTTGTCTATCTCTTACCGTTTGGCAGTTAAGCAACATTTATCAAAATTCATCCAGAATAAAGAGCTCTTCAGAAGCTGTTCCCAGAAAATTCAAGATATACATTTTATTTGGTATGTAAATATCTTTAATATACGGGATCTTAATCAACATCATTAGGGCCATTTTTTAGAAAATCAAAAGATTCGAACATTTTTCCATATAAAGAATAGTTGGGGGTGGGGGGATTTTCCTAAAAATCTTCGAGTCGCATCCTTGGAAGATACCAAATCTAAATATCAAATTTAGTATTTTTTTTTTTCGTTTTTGAGCTATGCTGTCCACAGACACACACACACACACACAGGTACACACATACACACGAACCTTTTTCTGAAAATGCTTTTCTTGGATTCAGGGGGTCCTAAAACATGTATTTCCGGTGAAATCTCGCCATCGAATTTTTGGGTGGAATGCAATACTTCCTCTATACACTATGTTCATAGTACGTATAGAGAAAGTAAAAATAGGTTAGGAGTCAATGAAATCCGAAACCTGTAAATTGTTTTAAATTCAATGATGAAATGTTGGTTTGAATATATTTCCTCCGTCTATTTTTAGGGAATTTGCACATAAGCTGAGAATAATGGTGGAAGGAAGAAAGCCAAGCAATGCCGCGTTATGATCGATGTGGCCACGCTAATCGCTTCGGTACAGAAGCTGCTGTAATTAACGGTTCGTTGGCGGCAGAATGGCTTTCTGAGAGACGGAATAGCGGCCGCTTAATAACATCTGCTCCTCGTCGGTAACCTTCACAAAAACATCCTGCTCCTTCCTTCCTCAGCCCGATATTACTATTTCATATTCACACTTTCAAAAATTCGATACCGAGATTTCACCGCAAATGTATTTTTTGAAAAAAGGTCCATGTGTGTATGTGTCTGTGTGTCTGTCGACAGCATTGCTCAAAAACGAAAAGACCATTCAATACCAAACTTCGTATTTAAGTTTGGTATCTTCCAAGGATGCAACACGAAGATTATCAAGAAAATCCCCCCACTCCAAACTACCCTTTACATGGAACTTTTTTCGAAAAATTTGAATTTCTCAAAAATGGCTCTAACGATTTTGATTTAAATCTCCTATATTTAAGATATTTACATGCAAAATAAAATGTTTATCTTGAATTTTCTGGGAATAATCTCTAAAGACCTCTTTATTCTGGACGATTTTAACTGAATTTTGCATAACTGGTAAACTGTAAGAAATGGACAAAAATTTACCACACAAAAAATGTAGATCACCTTAAAACACACACTTTATGTCATATACATTTTGTTCGTGGAGTTAACCGTTTTCTAGATATTATTTCTTATGTATTTTCCAAATACTTAAACTTTTCTCATACAGGAATTTGTCAACTCCTGTCCATACAAACAAAGGAACTTCAGTCACATAGTAACCAGCTTTTGACTTCACTTTAAGCTACGGTACTCCCTTACTTCGCTTCTATTTACAAGGAAGCAAGTAATAAGAAAATTTCTGCTAATTTTTTCTTGATTAGCATGAAGTAAATAGAAGCAAAAGCTTTTTAACAATAATTTGTCGCAGAGATGTAGAGAAGGTCATGTGAATGGAACACGTCAGATTTTTTATTACTTTCTCTAAATATATTATGTACATAGTGTATAGAGAAGATATTGCATTCCACCCAAAAATTCGATACCGAAATTTTACCGAAAAACATGTTTTGGGTCACCCGAAAAAAAAAAGATGTTTACTTTCTCTACACGTACTATCTGTATAGTGTATACATAAGTTATTGTAATGCAGTCAAAATTCGATACCAGAAATACATGCTTTGAGACCCGCTTATTAAAAAAAATGATATGTTCCAGTAACATGACTTTCTCTACCACGCTGTAACAAACAATTGCTAAAAACCATGTATGATACTCGGGATAAAGAATATCAGAAATTGTCTTAATTATTTGCTTATTTATAATTAGAAGGGAAATAAACTGAATAAAGCGATAGTTAAAAGCTGGTTACCATGTGCATGAAATCCATTTCTATGCAGGGCCAAGAGTTTACAACTTTCTGTGTGAGAAAAGTTTAACTATTTTGAATCTGAAACAAATAACAAGCAATATCTTCGAAATTTTCAATTCCACGAAAACAAAACACATATGTCGTACGTTTTGTGTTTTAACGTGAACTACATTTTTTCTGTAATATGTTTTTGTCTGTCTCTTACAGTTTACCAGTTACGCAAAATTCAGCAAAACTCATTCAGAATGAAGAGATCTTTAGAGGCTATTCCCAGAAAATTTAAGATATACACTTTATTTACCATAAAATATGTTTAATATACGGTATTTTAACCAAAACCGTTACAGCCATTTTTGAGATAATTTTCTAAAAAGTTTCCATGTAAAGGGTAGTTGGGGTGGGGGATTATCTTGAAGATCTTCGTGTCGCATCCTTGGAAGATACCAAACTTAAATATCAAGTTTGGTATTTAACGGTTTTTTCGTTTTTGAGCTATGCTGTCCACAGAAAACACACACACACACACACACAGACCTTTTACAAAAATGCTTCTTTTTGTACTCAGGTGACCCAAAACATGTATTTCCGGTGAAATCTTGGTATCGAATTTTTGGGTGGAACGCAATACCTTCTCTATACACTATGTACATAGTACGTGTAGACAAAGTAACGAAACGCAAAATGGTTACAGACCAAACTATGTATTTAGGTTCAGTACTACACGATGATCATGAAAATTCCTAACAAAACCATTCTTTACAGGTAATACTTTTCCAACATCTGTATTATCTTAAAAACGGCTAACGATTTTCATTATTATACTAAAGGATATTGTATATTGTTATAAAATTACTGTTTATTAACAAACAAGTAATTTCTACAAACAAATTACAAAAAAACTGTATTAAATAAATACCTTTTTTAGGCTTTCTCAACAATCCTGTCGTATCGTTTGCTTTCGACGCTCGCTGCGTCGGCACCTACTGCACGCGCCGAACTTTCCATCTAAACCGACGAAAGTAGGAACATTTCCTGACCTCATTGAAAAAATTTCTACGATTTTTATTTTCTCAACAATGGCTGTAACGATTTTGATTAAAATACCGTATACTAAAAACATTTACAACCTAAATAAAGTGTATATATTGATTTTTCTGGGAAGAGCCTCTAAAGGCCTCTTCATTCTGGTAAACCGTAAGAAATACACAAAAACTTACTAGACCAAAACTGTACATTTCATTAAAACACACAATTTATGTCATTGACATTTTTTCGTGGAGTTGAACATTCCCGAGATATTCCTTGTGTCCGAGTTCACTTTTAAAATACTTAAAAACATGTTTTTATTTTATTGTTGGCAGCTCAGCATTTATGCTATACTTGGTGCCTCTAACGTAAACAGAAACAGATTATTAGAACAGAAATTATAACTTTACAAATAATGTTACAATTGAGTAACAACATAAATTTAAAAAATCTGATGTGTACCATTCACATGACTTTCTCCATATCCCTGCAACAAATTATTCTTATAAAGCTTATACTTTTATTTACTTTCTGTTAATCAGAAAAAAAAATAGGAGAAATAGTCTAATTACTCGCTTCCTTGTAAGTAGAAGCGAAATAAGGGACAACTGTAGGTTAAAGTGATAGTCAAAAGCTGGTTGCTATGTCAATGAAGTTCCTTTGTCTATATGGATAGGAGTTGACAAGTTCCTGTATGAGAAAAGTATACGTTTTTCATAGCAGAAACCAAAAATAAGGAATGTCACAAAAACGACGAACTCCACGAAAAAAAAAAAAAAATATATATATATATATATATATATATATATATATATATATATATAACATAAATTGTGTGTTTTAATCTGCTCTACATTTTTTGTGTAGTAAGTTTTTGTCCATCTCTTACGGTTTAGCAGTTATTCAAAATTTAGTAAAATTCATTCAGAATAAACTACTCTTCAGAGGCAATTCTTAGAAAATTCAAGATAAATATTTTATTTGTCAGGTAAATATGTTTAATATACGAAATTTTAATCAAAATCGTTAGAGCCATTTTTGAGAAAATCAAAATTTTCGAAAAAAGTTCCATGTAAAGGGTAGTTGGAGGTGGGGGGATTTTTCTCAAAATCTTCGTGTCGCATCCCTGGAAGATACTTAACTTAAATACCAAGTTTGGTATTTTACCGACTTTTCGTTTTTGAGTTATCGTGTTCACAGACACACGGACACACTGACACACACACACACACGGACCTTTTTGTGAAAATGCTTTTTTTGGATATTGGGGACCCTAAAACATATATTTCCGGTGAAATCTCGGTATCGAATTTTTTGGTAGAGTGCACACTATGTACATAGTGCGTATGGAGAAAGTAAAAAAAATGAAACTACATGATTATGAAATTTATGAGTAATTGTTAATAAGAGTCCTCTATGTCACTAGTTAAGAAATGTTGTAGAAGTTTTCTTTTCAACCTTTTTTTGTTGAGTTTTGATATGCAGGTTAAATGCTCGAGCACCAGTAACGTTGTTGAAGAATGTCTTGGAGAGGTGTTCTCTATAGTGTTCTATTGGAAGTTGGTGTTGAAGCTGTGCATTTGTAGCTCTGCGGAGAAACTTATTTTGTACAACTTGCAGTTTTGATTATTAGTTTTATTTGTTGTGGACCATATAGGAGCTGAGAAGAGGTCGAATTAAACATTTGTAAAGCAGAATGGACCAGTCCAGGCCAATCTTGGAGCGTTTATTAATTAATGGATAAAGTTTGATGAGCCTTGAGTTAGCTTTGCGTGTAGTGTGATAATTTCATGTCATTTTTGTGTCCCGTAGAACGCCAAGGTAGTTAACTGAGGTTTGAGGTTATCTGTTTATTCTGTAAATGAAAATAATCAAGGTTTTGACAAGGTCTTAGAGAAAACATTTTTGCTTGTCTTGTTGATGTTAAGTGAAATGCGCCAAACTGTAAGCCATTCAGCGAATAGTGAAAGTGGTGCTTGCATGTAATTGCTGTGTTTAGTTAGGAGTGTGAACAAAAAAGGTCAGTGTCGTCTGCGTATATGGCGATAAAAACATTCTAACACGAGCATTTATCAGCTCCTGACAATGGAAAAAACGGATATGTTCCATTCACATCACTTTCCCTACATCTCTGCAACAAATCATTATTAAAAATCTTATGCTTCTATTTGCTTCATCCTAATCGAGAACAAATTAGCAGAAATAGTCTTATTACTGGCCTCCTAGTAAGTAGAAGAGAAATAAGGGAGTACCATAGGTTAAAGTGATAGACAAAAGCTAGTTGCTATGTGACTGAAGTTCCTTTGTTTGATGGACAGGAGTTGACAAAGTCCTGTGTGAGAAAAGTAAAATGTTTTAAAGCTGAAACCAAAAACAAGGAATGTCTCAAAAACGACTAGCTCCACGAAAAAATGAATACAACATAAATAGTGTGTTTTAAAGTGTTCTACAGTTTTTGTGCCACAAGTTTTTGTCCATCTCTTACGGTTTAGCAGTTACGCAAAATTCCGTAAAATTCATTCAGAATAAAGTAGTCTTCAGAGGCTATTCCCAGAAAATTCAAGATATACATTTTATTTGTAAGGTAAATATCTTTAATATAGGATACTTTAATCAAAATCGTTACAGCCAATTTTGAGAAAATCAAAAGTTTTGAAAAAAAATTCCATATAAAAGGTAGTTTGGGGTGGGGGATTTTTCTCCAAATCTTCGTGTCGCATCTCTGGAAGATACTGAACTTAAATACCAAGTTTGGTAATTTGCGACTTTTCGGTAAAGTCATGTGAATGTAACACATCACATTTTTGTAAGTAACACTTCGAGTGTTTTCATCTTGTCGATAATTCTCGACCGGAGCGAAGCGACGTCCAAACAGATGAAAACACGAGTTCATTTTATAAGAAAATTCAACGAAATAGACTAGTAATAATTTGTAATATACAGGAAGGGAGACTTTATCATTTAGTACTTACATTAGTTCTCAAATGGTAGATGAAGCATTCGACCAGGTTTATTTACCAATTTTTACTTTCTCTACACGTACTTTGTACATAGTCTATAGAGAAGTTATTGTAATGCCCCCAAAAATTCGATACCGAGATTTCGTCGGAAATACATCTTTTAGAACACCCTGAATGCAAAAAAAAAACATTTTTAGAAAAATCTCCGTGTGTGTGTGTGTGTGTGTGTGTGTCTTTGAAAGCATCGCTCAAAAACGAAAAGTCCCTTAAATACCAAACTTGTATTTAAGTTCAGGACACAAAAATGTTTAAGAAATCCCCACCCCAACTACCCATTTACATGGAAACATTTTCGAAAATTTTTATTTTATAAAAAAACGGCCGTAAAGATTTTGATTAAAATCCCGTATATTAAACATATTTATATCCGAAATAAAATATATATCTCGAATTTTGTGGGAATAGCCTCTGAGGACCTCTTTATTCTGGATGAATTTCTCCGAATTTTGCTTAACTGCTAAACCGTAAAAGATAGACAAAACTCACTACACAAAAAATGTAGACCAGTCAAAGACACAATTTATGTACTTTACGTTTTTGTTGTGGATGTAGCCGTTTCCAAGATATCAGGAAGATTCCATTTTTCTTTTGTTCTACTCCTGGTCAAGCAAAGAAACCATTTGCAATGACAATCGCATAACGACAGCTTTTAAAACATTTGACTATCACTTTAACCTAGTGCGTTATCTTAGTTCCGTTTTACTTATAAGAACATTCTGCTAATGTTTATCTCGATTAGCATTGTGTAGAAAGAAGAATGATCGGTTGCAGAGCAGCTACAGAAAGTCATGTGAGTGTAATAGGACAGATTTTTTTTTTGTTTCTTCACTGCTTCCTGAATTAAACAAACGAACGTCAGATGCGACAAGATTTGAAAGAAATGAACATCAGCTGCGATAAGATGTTTAGACAGTCAGATGACCGCGGTTGGTTGAAATTGCTTAATCTTGGCCGTTCTATTGGTGCTTTAATAGTTGAGCTACTTGTCAACACAAAACATTGTCTTTTGATTACGTCAGCAAGAACATGTTGTATGTAAAATTAAAGTTTTATTTCACTTGAAACGTAAAAGAGCATTGCTACCTCTTTTCTAGTAGGGAGTGGCACTGAAAAATAGAGAAAAGAGAGAGAGAGAAAGAGTTTTCTGTCCTCTTTAAAACGTTGCACATAAAATATGTATAAGTGACATTAATATTCAGGGAGCTGAAAGACAGCGAGCGCTTTTCTGCTCTATTGATATATTAATGAGGAGAGTCGCTGTTACGTCACACCAGGAGCTCCCCTTACAGTTACGGAGCCCGCACTGTGATTGTCTCACGTCTCCTGTCGCTAGGCAACCTCACACCACAGTTTAAAACATGTTATTTACTCCAAAATGTGGGCTACGATTTTCAATAAAATAGAGACTTATATGACAAATGAAACGTATAGCTTGAATTCTCTTGCAGCAGTCCCTAAAGTGCTATTCTTTCTGTTGCATCACAAGAGACAATGTACATCTCGTTAAGATACACAATTTATAGTAATACCTTTCTTTTTCTAGGACTAATCATTTCCGAGGTATTCCTTGTTATTGATTTTAATTTCAAAATACTCGGAATCTCTCTGAAACGGGAGTCTTTATACATTTCATAGCTCTTTTGTGTTATACCTGGCCATGGAAAGAGAACTGAATTTCAATGACAATCGTATAGCGACAGCTTTTAAGCGAGTGACTATCGTTTTAGTCTGCTGTATTCTCTTATTTTCCTTCTACTTATAAAGAATACTTAGTAAGGGCATTTCCGGCAATGTTTATGTTTATTAGCATAATTTATGTAAAAGAAAGAGTAGAGAAAGTCATGTGAATGTAACACATTTTTTTTATCGTGGCTTCGACTCTCGAAGGCAGTTGACTACTGTCTCTACTGCTACTGTACTATCAGAACTCATGCCTGGCTTACACCTCGCTACTTATACCTATCGATGACGTGAAAAGAAATTTCCAGTAGCAGAGGTCTTTCTAGCACGTGTCCATGACACCCAGGTGTGGTACTTGAGATCTTTAAGGTACTGCAGCCGCTCTTTACGTGTTAAATCCTCGAATACATGCGACAATGGTAGTGGAAGTATAAAAAGATGCCGACCATGCACGTGCAACAATTGCTATACGATCGAAGGCAAGCCGCTCACACACGTGTGGGATGGCAAGAAACATTAGCGCATTCTGGCCGTCGTCACAATATACGAGGGCCGTTCAGAAAGTAGCCTCCGGTTGATTGCAAGAAATTCACCAAGTTAAATAAAAATATTTTAATATATACATCTTACAACTACATCTTTGCACTATTTTTCTACATAGTTTCCATAACGATTGAGGCACTTATCGTATCTGTTCACAAGCTTTGAAATTCCTTCTGCATAAAAATCACCCGCTTGTGCCTGGAGCCAGCCTGTGACCGCATCTTTGAGCTCTTCGTCGTCATCAAACCGCTGGGACCCGAGTCATTTCTTCATATGCATGAAGAGGTGATAATCGCTTGGCGCCAGATCTGGGCTGTAAGGTGGATGGTTGACAACGTCCCACTTGAAGGACTCAAGAAGGGCTGTTGTTCTGCGAGCAGAGTGAGGACGGGCGTTATCGTGCAAAAAAACGATACCGGAAGTCAGCATACCACGGCGTTTGTTCTGTATAGCCCGTCGTAATTGTTTTAGTGTTTCACAGTACACGTCTTGATTAATGGTCGTCCCACGTTCCATGAATTCAACCAACAACACCCCTTTTGCATCCCAAAACACCGTTGCCATCAATTTTCGGGCAGGAAAATCTTGCCGGGCTTTTATTGGTTTGGTAGGCGAATTTGAATGTGCCCACATCTTTGATTGTTCTTTTGCCTCAGGGTTCACGTACTTAATCCAGGTTTCGTCCCCGGTCACGATTCTGTTTAACAATGGTTCACCTTCGGCCTCATAACGTGACAGAAAGTCTAATGCAGAGGCCATTCTTTGAGTTTTGTGGTGGTCGGTAAGAATTTTGGGCACCCATCGTGCACAGAACTTACGGTAACCCAATCTTGCTGTCACTATCTCGTACAAGAGAGTCTTAGAAATCTGTGGAAAATCAGTAGACAACTCCGACATTGTGAAACGTCGGTTTTCACGAACTTTTGCATCAACTGTCTGAACGAGTTCGTCCGTGACCAATGATGGTCTACCACTCCTCTCTTCATCATGAACGTTTTCTCGTCCACTTTTAAATAAACATACCCATTCACGGACCACTCCTTCACTCATAACTCTTGGTCCGTACACGGCACAAAGCTCACGATGAATAGCTGCTGCAGAATATCCTTTGGCTGTAAAAAACCTTATAACAGCACGCACTTCACATTTGGCAGGGTTTTCTATTGCAGTACACATTTCAAACGGCCACAAACACTAAACTAGCGCAGGTACGACTTTCACTCGACCACGGCTTGATGCCGACTGACCTGCTGAGTGCGTGAATGCACAGATGGCGTCGCTACTCCCCCCACTACCCGCACTGTGACCGATCGGAGGCTACTTTCTGAACGGCCCTCGTACTTTATATCGCTGTAGAGATACGATAGCTACTGCTAACCATCGAGGGGCGTTAATAAGTCCTCAGAAAAAGATGGAAAAACCAACTATTTTTGGTAGAAAAGTTAGAGAAAGTCATGTGAACGGAACACATCAGATATTTTCTCGCCGCTTCGAAGCTCCAAGGTAGTTGACTAATCTCTCTCATCTGCTGTTGTACGCTCTGGCATTCCTGGCTTGCAGCTCTCTTTTTATATCTATCGATAACGTGACAAGAAATGTCCAGAAGTAGAGATCTTTCTAGCTCGTGTCCACTACACCCAAGTCGGGCATTTGAGGTACTGCGCCCGCTCTTCACATGTTACATTCTCAAAAACGTGCAACAAAGACAGTGGAACTATGAAAAGATGTCGACTATGCACGTGCAACAATACGGAAGCAAGCTACTCACATTACGGGATGGCAAGGCAGGATAATCGCAATATGCTTTATATCGCTGCAATGATACGATAACTACTCTGAATAATTAAGTATCATCGCCTGCCGCTAGAGGCACAGTATTCAACTCGGCTCATCAGAATACCATCAAAATAAGTATGATATCCTGTCCCTAGAGAGACAGAACATAAGCTCACTTTATCGGTAATGACATCGACTACATTTCTTTTGCGGAAATCTTGGATAAAATTGAACCATCATATTATTATCGATATGACTAATGTATTAGCCTTTCTGAAGATTGTGTTTAAAGCAATTTTTTTTAATGCTGTTTTCACTGAGAGGCCCGGGACCTATCAGCTGACCCTCGTACCTCAATATTGTTTGAAAGTTACTGTACTGTAAAACCAGAAAAACGGTTCATCCGAACACTCTCTAAATAACAGAGAAATAAACATCATTAGTTTAAGTGAATTAAGTAAAGAGAAGCTTGAGGCCAGGGCTGGCAACAGAATGCCATGGATACGCTGCGTGCTGCGAGATTTCAATTTCCTGGCAATATAACACATTATTATATGGAGTGTGAATATTCGCACTGAAACGGAAGTAAATGGATTCTGATTTCCTGTACATGGAACTCTACTCCGCTAATGGAGAAAAACACTCGCAGCAGATCAGTCGCCTCCCAAACTCACTTAAATGAAACCTGACGATGCCGATGTTTTCCTTGAGGCGCTACCCACATGTCCTAAATAAAAGTTGTAAAACATTCTAGCCCGCTTTTGGGTTACAACGTTACTTAACCACGTCTAAAACAAATGATCAGTAGAAAAGTAGTTTAGGCATTAAAAAGTAATGTTTTAGGTTGTATGTCTATTTATTCTGTGCAACTGGGTACGGTCAGGGGGTCGAGCTAAATGTGCAAAATTCACTTGCCATTATACTGTTATAGTTAATAATAGTAATACAACTAACATACCATACAGGGTGTTAATTAACTATAACTAACTCCATGGCACGGCAGCTCACGGGGAACCTTGGCCTACCGCCCGGCCGCTGCGTCCCCCATCTCGGTCTATTACAGAGGTCATGGATGGGGTGCAGAATTGGAGGGTGAGACGTGGTCAGCGCCTCGAGCCCTCTCGGCCGGTTAATGCGGTTTTCATGACCTGGAGCCGCTACTTCTCAATCAAGTAGCTCCTCAGTAGGCACCCCAGGGACCTTATGAGGCTGAGTGCACCCCGGGCCAGGTCTCCCAGCTGGGGAAAAATCCCCACGCCGGTACTGGGGATCGAACCCAGGTCTCCCGCTTGGTGAGCAGCTGCGCTACCACCGCACTAAGGAGACGACCGTTAATGAACTATACCGAAATATTTTCACAGAATATGTAGATTACTTAAATAAGTAATTTGAGATAGGAGACTTAAGGCCTGTTCATTGAAATTTCGAAGTAACGGCTATAAGTTTCTGAAGTGCCAGTACGCCACGTATCGCGGCACTTAGTTTGGAATGAAAAAAATAATAATAAAAAACATTTACCCTATGACAGAAATCGAATTCATAACCTGTGGGATAGCATCTTCCCTTGTTACGCATTAAGCCACCAGAGCAGTTGAAAAAAACGCCTCCAGAGTAGGCTACATAACGCAAGAACGCAGTTAATGAATGCTCAGTGTCGCACTGTCAAGTGATTAGTTCGAGATTTTACAGATTTTTGCAACATTAAATCTTGAGAACGCTAGTAACGAGCTGCTAAAAATCGATATTTCTATACTCGGGCAGCAGTTTTAAAGACATTCTAAGCCATTTTTTCAACCTGCTTTGCTTTAACACCGATTTATCAGCACCTGATACCCACACGTTTAAAGTTATGTTTATCCGGGGACCATGCATCGCCGATCTCAAATTACTTGTATCAGTCACGTGCACAATCTTGCAAATTATTTCGATGTAATTCATTAACACCCTGTATATACATGAAATACCTAACTACTTATTATTCAGTATGTCAATTACCAGCATGTTTATAAACAGTTACTATGAAGTCTCAACATTAGGGTTAAGGTACCTAATAAGACCCTCCCTTAATATAATTCGCCCTCCGTGGTGTAATGGTTACCATGCTAGCCTCATATACCAAAGGTCGCGGGTTCAAACCCGAGGAGGATGATGGATATTTTCGGGCGTTTTAGCATGGCTTTCCTAGGAAGGGAAGTAAAGCCGTGCGTCCCGTGTCGTAGATTTACGGCACTTAAAAGAACCTCAAGCCTGATAAAGAGGCCTCTGAGCAAAATTAAGCGGTATTTCACGCCCAGTATAGAATGGGTCGCTGAGAACCACAGTAGTTAAAGAGTGTCCATAAATAAATCTCCATTTCCATTTCTTCCCTTAGTATTAGACTGCTGTCTTTCTCGGAAAATAAGAGCTGGATTTTGTCAACAATGGCTGGAATCTGTGGCGGTATTCTCCGGTAATGTAAACAAAGGCAACAGGCTGCAATTGCTATGATTGGTTGCTGAACGTTTTACTGCTTTGCTATATCACAAAATAGTGCCGAGTGAATACAGAAATATCGAATTTACTGATCTTTTAATCACTATTTCTTTATGTAACAATGCATATGCATTATGCAGCTCGTCTCTAACGGTTGTTTCTAGTCAGCAAGTAATGGCGCATACGTATAATACCAGTGTAGTAGAACATAACGAATAAAAGCATTATTCCTGTCTGCTACCGTGAACAGTTGCGAATGGAAGGTAATTCGACGTGACCATCAAAATTAAAGAAACGGTTGGAAACCATTGGGATGGGATACATTTGGATGGCGGGGCAGGCAATCAGGCGGAGTATTTGGAGAAAAATTAAGAACTTCCTCAATGATATTGACATACAACAAATAATTACGCAATGCACGGAGAAGGTTTCATTAGAGGTACAGTCTGGACTAACATCTGTGTGGGGCATGGAGCAATAAATCAAAACAGGTACCAAACTCATTAAAGAGGGGCTCGTGTGGATTAGACTAGGAGCATGGAGGAGCACAAAAACTGCTGACGAGAATGGTATGTGAATCTGTCCCATTTGCGAGGAGGAAGAGTCGTGCACCCATATCTTGGCAACATATAGGGGTACGGAGGAATGGCGGGAAAAATATTTACCGCGATTCTTTACCACCGCGATTGTAGAGCTAGAAGCATGTTGGACGCTACTGGCAGGCACGAAGACGTGGACGGGCTAGACAAATTTATACTTAAGGCAAGACAGCTGAGATCTGAGATGACTGCCAATAGAGAAGAGGGATAAGAACTAAACAAAAGCTACTACAATGTTTTATATACATATATTTTATGTCATAGGTATGTCACTGTTGTGCTATGGTTTTATATATTGTGTATATATTATGTGTATATATTTCTTTTAACTGTATTTATCTATAATAAGAGGGTGCATTTATGCTTCTGAAAAAGTGTACTCTATGTTGTAAATTTAAATTGCTGTATATGAATATCTTTGTCTTTTTATTTTCGTGTTTATTCTTTTAATTATTTGTTGCTGTTTTTTATTATTGCTTTTTGTTTTTGTACTGCAAAATCACGCACGGTCTGTGGACCCGTGTGATTGTTGAAGTTCAATGTATGATATTGTTATGTCAATAAATACACTTATTCATTCATTCATGTTTTATTTATTGAACATTTAATGGAGGTATTCGTTATCTGTGAACTAGGCAGCTATTTCTCTTCCTGCCAAACATAGATAAACCATTTTACGATTGTACGAACCAGCTTTGCACCACGAGGTGTGTACACGTGCGTTCATTCTCATTTGTTTACATGCAGGTGAACTAAGAATGGACAAATACTAAACGTTTCTTTAAAGTTGGCTACAATGACCGAGCGATTATTGCTTCAAATTTGAATGTTGTTGCGATTTCATCATTTGTAGTTTTTGAAGGAGCTGTTGAATACACATCAAAATACGTCTAAGGTAAGTTAATATTTATAGTTAATTACTGTAATGTGATTTGTCCTTAGATGGGTTATCTATTTCTAAATTTGCAAATGGTTGTCTTCGTTTTTAGAGCCTCGAAAAGTTTCTTTTGCCCAAATTGAAGGTTCCATAATATGAGAAGTGTGACAATATTAAAACCACAAGATATAAGGTTTTTATTTTGTAATTTTATCATTAACTTGAAATTTATTTGGCTAAATAGCTTAAAGCTTGCATTAAACTGTTAATTTGTGAATGTATCGTTATTGCTAAATTGTGTTACTTGTGTTCATTCTAATGCAAAAAGGTTTAAGTAAAAGGAGTTTGTTTGCTGGAGACGTGACCAACAATCGCAACAATGATAGAAAGAGAGGGAAACAGTTAAACGTGTGTGCATTGCTGAAACTGAAATACGTCACACGGCCTCCTTGGAATGAACGCACGGCGACACAAACATTTCTGTTTATAATTGCTGTAAAGAAAAAGGAACATCGTTCTGGTTTAATAACGAAACAAGAAGGAGTAAAAATGTTGTATTCTGGTGACAAATTAGTGCTATAACTTGATAGGTGTATATCTGCAATAATTCACAATAAATTCCAAACAACAATAACAACAACATTTATTTATGGTAGCTGAAACCAGATTACAGAACGCGTCTCGCATACAAAAACCTGAGAAGAGAGAAGAGTCTACTTTGTAGAAGTAGAAAAATCTAATGTTTCCACTCACATGACTTTCTCTACATCTCTGCAACAAATTATTGTTGAAAATTTTAGGCTAATATTTATGTCATGCTAATCGAGAAAAAATTAGCATAAATAATCTTATTACTTGCTTCCTTGTAAATAGAAGCGAAATAAGGGAGTAGCATAGGTTAAAGTGACAGTCAAAAGCTGGTTGCTATGTCACTGAAGTTCCTTTGTATGTATAGACAAGAGTTGACAAATTCTTGTATGAGAAAAGTATAAATTCTTTAAAGGTGAAATCAAAAACAAGGAATACCTCAAAAACAATCAACTCCACGATAAAAATGTATATAACATAGATTGTTTTAACGCGCTCTACCTTTTATGTGGTAAGTTTTTGTCCAGCTCTTACCGTTTAGCAGTTATATAAAATTCCGTAGAATTCATTCAGAACAAAGTAGTCTTCTGAGGCTATTCCCAGAAAATTTAAGATATACATTTTATAAATATCTTTAATGTACGATATTTTAATCAAAATCGTTAGAGCCATTTTTGAAAACATCACAGTTTTTTAAAACAGTTTCATGCAAATTTTAGTTAGGTTGGGGTGGATTTTTCTCAAAATCTTCGTGTCACATCCCTGGAAGATACTAAACTTAAATACCAAGTTTGGTATTTTACCGATTTTCGTTTTTGAGTTATCGTGTTCACAGGCACACGGACACACACACACACACACACGGCCTTTTTTCTGAAAATGCTTTTTTTGCCTACAGGGGACCCTAAACCATATATTTACGGTGAAATCTCGGTGACGAATTTTTGAGTGCAGTGCTATATCTTCTCTACGTATAGAGAAAGTAAAAATCTGATGTGTTCCATTCACATGACTTTCTCTACACCTCTGCAACAAATTATTATTGTTAAAAAGCCTATCATTCTATTTACTTCATTCTAATCGAGAAAAAATTAGCAGAAATATCTCATTACTTGCTTCCTTGAAAGTAGAAGCGAAATAAGGAAGTACCGTGACACTCAAAAGCTGGTTGCTGTGTGACTGAAATTCTTTTGTTTGTATGGTCAGGAGTTGACAAATTCCTATATGAAAAAAGAATAAGTTTTTTATAGCTGAAACCAAACACATGGAATAATTAGCTCAAAAACGATCAACTATACAAAAAAATGTATATAACATACATTGTGTGTTTTAACGTGCTCTACATTTTTTTGTGTGACAAGTTTTTGCCCATCTCTTACGGTTTAGCAGTTATGCAAAATTTCGTAAATTTCATTCAGAAGAATGTAGTTTTCAGAGGCTATTTCCTGAAAATTCAAGATATACATTTTATTTGTCAGGTAAATATCTATAATATATGATATTTTTATGAATATCGTTAGAGCCATTTTTGAGAAAATAAAAATTTAAAAAAGAAGTTCCATGTTAAAGGTAGTACACACACACACACACACACACACACACACACAAACACACACACGGATCTTTTTCTGAAAATCCTTTTTTTGGATACAGGGAACTATAAAACGTATATTTCCGGTGAAATTTAGGTATTTTTGGGTGAAGTGCAATACCTTCTCTATACACTATGTACATAGTACATGTAGAGAAAGTAATTAGAAAAAAGATTCCGTATGTGTATGTTTGTGGACAACATAGCTCAAAAACTAATATTTCCTTAAATACTAAACTTGGTTTTTAAGTTTATTATCTTCCAAGGATGCGACACCCACCGCAAACTACGCTTAACATTAAATATTGTTGAAAAGGTTGTTTTTCTTTAAATTGGCTCTAGCGATTTTGATTAAAATAAGGTTTGTTATAGATATTTACTTTAAAAATAAAACATAACTCTAGAATTTTATCGGAATAGCATCTGAAGAGCTGTTCGTTCTGGATGAATTTTGCTGAATTTTGCATAATTAGTAAATCGTAAAAATTGGACAAAAAGTCGCCCACTGCACAAGTAGATCTCGTTAACACACACAATTTATGTCATATGCATATTTATGTAGAGTCAGCCGTTTCTAAGATATTCTTGTTATATGTTTCAAGTTTAAATTATGTAACTTTTCTCAAACGGGGCTTTTGTTTATTGCTGACCTTCCAAATTGAAACTGCGCAGTGTGCGCCCTTACATTGTCTTGATGGAAGAGAATCTTTTTCTTTGCGAAATGAGGTCATTTTTTCTGGATTTCTCCTTTCAACCGGTGCAATAATCGACGCAGAAATCGGTCAGAATTGCGACGGAAAAGTGTCAAACCAGGTTCCGAATAGATCATACGATTCGTTTATTCTCCATTGAGAACAAATGTAGCACCAATCTTGCCGAGACCTTTATCTCACTTAATTTTTGGTACAAAATTGAGAACACTGTACTTTGTGATATGCTTGTGGCCTCTATTATTTTTCGAACTTTGATTCGTAGATTATTCAAAAAATCATGTCCTGGATTTTGTGAATTATTTCCGAGGAACTCACTTCTACTGGACGTCCAGAACGATGTTCATCATTTGCGGATGTACGTCCACGTTTACATCTATTCATTTATCCAACTGTAAATTGTTGCAAACGCAGGAGCAGATGTGCCATGAACTTCATCCAACTCGGCTTTTATCTCTTTCGGTGTTAAACCTTTTAATACAAGTTTTTAATCGTCGCACGAAACAGGTTTTCCCCCCCATCTTTCTAAAGAAACACAAGATTGTTGATTCAATCGCCTATGGCAAAGAAACCACGTGATGGATATAGCTGAAACATTAACTGCCATCTAGTAAGAGACGACGGTTACTAAATACAAACTTTTTACTTTCTCTACACGTACTATGTACATAGTGTATAGAGAAAGTATTGCATTCCACCCAAAAATTCGAAACCGAGATTTCACCAGAAATACATGTTTTGGATCCCCCTGAATGCAAAAAAAAACTTTTTTAGAAAAAGGTCCGTGTGTGTGTCTGTGAACAGCATAGCTCAAAAACGAAAAGACCGTTAAAAATGAAACTTTGTACTTAAGTTTTGTATCTTCCAAGGATGCGACACGAAGATTTTCAGGAAAATCCTCCCATCCACAAATACCCTTTATATGGAACTTTTTCGAACATTTTTATTTTCTTAAAAATGGTTCTAACACTTTTTATTAAAATATCGTATATTAAAGATATTTACCTATAAATAAAATGTATATCTTGAGTTTTCTGGGAATAGCCTCTGAAGACTACTTTATTCTGGATAAATTTTACGGAATTTTGCATAACTGCTAAACCGTAAGAGATGGGCAAAAACTTACCATAAAAAATGTAGAGCACATTAAAACACACAATTTATCTCATATACATTTTTTTCGTGGAGTTGGTCGTTTTTGAGATATTCCTTGTTATTGGTCTCAGCTTTGAAAAACTTATACTTTTCTCATACACGAATTTCTCAACTCGTGTCCATACAAACAAAGGAACTTCAGTCACATAGCAACCAGCTTTTGACTATCACTTTAACCTATGGTACTCCCTTATTTCGCTTCTACTTACAAGGAAGCAAGTAGTAAGACTATTTCTGCTAATGTTTTCTCAATTAGTATGAAGTAAATAGAAGCATAAGCTTTTTAACAATAATTTGTTGCAGAGATGTAGAGAGAGTAATGTGAATGGAACACATCAGATATTTTCGATTACGAGTGAAATTTCTAAAATGTTCTAAGGGGCTGTTGTACGCCCCCTGTATATGAAAATAAATATATACAAAATATGAGTTATAAGTAACAAAGTATAAAATTATACAAACAAACGACAAGTATTAACGTGAAGCCTGTAAAGGGAATATGTATTTGACAAACGAAATGCGTAAATGTGAAATTTGTCGCAGAGAGAAGAGTTCTGAGAACTAGTTTTATAGAGGACATGGACAAGCCACTAAATTAATATAATGGTGAAAACAGTTGCAGTGCAATAACTGGAATTGTGGCTGCTCATTGAAAGGCTGTCAGAGACAAGTGACAGACAATATACAACCGTCTGAGATGTTACCCTTTTAAACAATGAATTAGTTTTTAAGCAAGTCGAGACTTGGATACCGTACAGTAACATATATAAGATAAACGACCGGCGCCTGAATTATTATCACAATATAAACAGACTTATGACGTCGCAGTAGAGCATCTCTCGCCTTTAAATTTATTCTTATTGCAGCACTAAGTAGTGGGATTTACGGGCGCGGGGGGTCGTCTCTGCGGCCCGCAATAAAATATGAGTTAGGGAGAACATTACATTTCCGTCACAGCATCCAAATGGACTTCATAAAACAGCAGTGGATTACTGCTGAACACAAAAATCTGATGTGTTCCATTCACATGACTTTCTCTACGTCTCTGCAACAAATTATTGTTAAAAAGCTTATACTTCTATTTACTTCATACTAATCGAGAAAAGCAGCAGAAATAGTCCTATTACTTGCTTCCATGCAAGTAGAAGGGAAATAAGGGAGTACTATAGGTTAAAGTGATAGTCAAAAGCTGGTTGCTATGTGACTGAAGTTCCTTTGTTTGTATGGATAGGAGTTGACAAATTCCTGTATGAGTAAAGTATAATTTTTGCAAAGCTGAAACCAAAAACAAGGAATACCTTAAAAACGATCATCTCCACGAAAAAAATGTATGTAACATAAATTGTGTATTTTATATGCTCTACATGTTTTGTGTTTGAAGTTTTTTTCCATCTCTTATGGTTTAGCAGTTGTGCAAAATTCCGTAAAATTCAACATAGAAAATTCAAGGTACACATTTTATTTGTCAGGTAAATATCTTTAATATATTATATTTTAATCAAAATCGTTATAGCCATTTTTTAGAAAATTAAATTTTCGAAAAAAGTTCCATGTAAGGGTAGTTGGGGTCGGGGGGATTTTTTTCAAAAGCTTCGTGTCGCATACCTGGAAGATACTAAACCTAAATATCAAGTTTGGTATTTTACTGACTTTTCGTTTTTGAGTTATCGTGTTCATAGACATACGGACACACACACATAGACCTTTTTCTGAAAATGCTTTTTTTTTGGATAAAGGGTACCCTATAGCATATATTTCCGGTGAAATCTCGGTATCGAATTTTTGGGTGGAGTGCAATACCTTCTCTATACAGTATATACATAGTACGTATAGAGAAAGTAAAAACTATATATAACATTGTGTTAATGATAACTAATTAAAAAGAGCTGTTCGTGGGCTTGGGGGCTGAGGTTATGTGTTCAGACTAGACTTCACCATTGGGCATTTCTTAGCTCTAAACGCCAATACAGTTTAGGAACCCAACCTTGAGTGTCACATTATATACTGCAATACATAAATTAATTATTAAGATGATGAAGCAGTGAAATTTAGAAATTCTACAGTAGTAAGATATCTTATTGAAGTTTATATTACTTATAAACAATAATAGTGACATGTTTGCTATGTATCAAAATTACCCATAGCTTGCAGGTTTTTAAATAATAATGTTGCTGTCTAAATGCATTGTTCTAATAAAATGAGCTAAATGTTTCATTTTAAAAAAAATATTCACACAAAAATCCAGCTATAGAGTAAATTTTTACATTAGATATCTCATATTATATTTTTACTTTCTCTACTCGTACTATATACATAGTGCATAAAGAAGGTATTGTATTCCACCCAAAAATTTAAGTCCAGATTTCGCCGGATATATATGTTTTGAGTCCAAAAAAAATAATTTTTAGTGGATAATAGATCCGCGCGCCTGTGTGTGTGTGTCTGTAGGCAGCATAGCTCAAAACGAGAAGCTGTATAATAACCAAATTAGGTATTTAAGTTGAGTATCTTCCAAGGATCCGATGGGGCGGGTTTTCTCCGGCTTCCTCCGCCAGCGCATTCCACCGGTGCTCCATCTTCATTTCATGTATCATCAGTGTCATCGCCTGCGGTACCAAGCGGGCGTTAAACACTACCAAAAATAAAAAAAATCTGATGTATTACACTCACATGACTTTCTCTAGCTACTCTACAAAAGATAATTGTTCTTTCAACACAATGCTAATCGAGATAAACATTAGCAGAATGCTCTTATTAATTAGTTCCTTATAAGTAGACGGGAACTAAGGGAATGCACTGGACTAAAGTGATAGTCAAATGTTTTAAACGCTGTCGTTATGTGATTGCCAATGCAAATCGCTTGTTTGCTTGACCAGGAACAGAACAAAAGAAAAACAGACACTTCCATCTGAGAAAAGTATAAGTACTTCACAATTCAAACTATCTCGAAAACGGTAAGCGCCACGAAAAAAATGTATATGACCTAACTTGAGTATTTTAAAAAGATTTACATTTTTTGTAGAGTAAGCTTTTGTCTTTCTCTTACGCATTACTAGTTATGCCAAATTAAGCAAAATTCATCCAAAATAGACAGGTGTTAAGAAGCTATTTCCAGAAAGTTCAAGATGTACATTTTATTTGTGGTAGAAATAGCTTTAGTATGTGATATTTTAATCAAAATCGTTAGAGCCATTTTTAAGAAATATAAAATTTTCGAAAATGTTTCCATGTAATGGATAATTAGGGGTGGGCGGATGTTCTTAAAAATCTTCAAACTTAAATAGCAAGTTTAGTAATTTACGGTATTTTTGTTTTAGAGCTATGCTGCCCACAGACACACACGGACATTTTTCTAAAAACGTTTAATTTGGATTCAGGGGGTCTCAAAACATGTATTTCTGGTGAAATCTCGCTATCAAATTTTGGGTGCAATACAATATCTTCTCTGTACATTATATACATAGTACGAATAGAGAAAGTAAAAATGTTACTTTTTACCACTTCAGAGTATCTTGTCACCTTAAGACAGTTGGAGAGAGCTGGAAAAAGCGTATCGAACTAAAAGGAGATTATGACGTACCAAAAATAATTTGATTTTCTATTACTGTCTCTATACGTACTATGTACATAGTGTACAGAAGGTATTGTATTGTACCCAAAAATTCGATACCGAGATTTCACCGGAAATACATGTTTTCAGACCCCCTGAATCCAAAAACAGCATTTTTAGAAAAATGTCCGTGTGTCTGTCTATGTGTGTGTCTGTGCAGCAAGGCTCAAAAATTAAAAGATCGTTAAAAACCAAACTTGGTATTTAAGTTTGGTATCTTCCAAGGATGCGACACGAAGAATTTCAAAAAAATATCCCCACCCCGAACCACCCTTTACATTGAAAAAAGGTCGACTTTTTTTTTATTTTCTAAAAAATGCCTCTAACGATTTTGATTAAAATCTCTTATATTTAAGATATTTACATGACAAATAAAACGTATACCCTGAATTTACTGGGAATAGCCTCTAAAGACCTGTTTATTCTGGATGATTTTTATTGACTTTGGCATAAGTGGTAAACCGTAAGAGATAGACAAAAACTTATTTCACAAAAAATGTAGATCACGATGAAACATACAATTTATGTAATATACATTTTTTTCGTGGAGTTGATCCTTTTGGAGATATTCTTTGTTTTTGGTTTCATCTTTGAAAACCTCCACTTTTCTCATACAGGAATCTGTCAACTCCTGTCCATACAAACAAAGGGACTTCAGTCACATATCAACCAGCCTTTGCCTATCACTTTAAGCTATAGTATTCCCTTATTTCGCTTCTACTTACAAGGCAACAAGTAATAAGACTATTTCTACTAATTTTTTCTCGATTAGTATGAAGTAAACAGAAGCATAAGCTTTTTAACTATAATTACTTGCAGAGATGTAGAGAAATTATGTGAATGGAACACATCAGGTTAAAACATGAGATAGAAACAGAAAGGCACTGTTGGTAGCGAGTGAGTTGATGGAAACTAATTTATGATTTAGAGTGTGGAGAGCTTCATGAATAATGAAGTGGATGGAGAAAGAGTCGTTCACTCCCACTGGACTGCATTGTCACTCCTGCTGGAGACATAAACAAGCTAACTTGAGGGAAGTTAGCACACAGGCAAGTTAGCTCCGCCGTCCACTTGGTCTGGGACACTGCACGCTTAACATAGGCATTGTTCAACTTCTTCAAGACTTGGGAAGATTTACTGGGATCCTTAAGCCAAAATCTTCAAAATTACCTTTATTTATTCTTATTACTTTCCCTACGCGAACTATGTACATAGTGTATTTCATGGAAAATACACTACTTTCCTTCTTTCATAAAGAAGGAATTGTAATGCACCCAAAAACTCCATACAGAGACTTTTAGAAAAATGTTGCTTGTGTGTGTGTGTCTCTCTCTCTCCCTCTCTCTCTCTCTGTGTTACTGTGGACAGCATAGCTCGAAAACGAAAAGACCTTTAAATACTAAACTTGATATTTACGTTCGGTATCTTCTTAGAATGCGACACGAAGATTTTTCAGGAAAATCCCCCTACTAACTTTTACATGGAAAAATTTTCGAAAATTTTGATTTTCTAAAAAATGACTCAAACGAATTTGATTACAATATTTTACATTTAAGATACTTACATGACAAGTAAAATGTATATCTTCCAGTTTCTAGGTATAACCTCTGAAGACATGTTTATTCTCGATGAATTTTGCGGAATTTTGGATAACTCATAAACCGTAAAAGGTATGCAAAAATGTACTTAGCAAAAAATTTAGAAAAAACAGAATTTATGTTATATACATTTTTAGGTGGAGTTGATCGTTTTTGAGATATTCCTTGTTTTTGCTTTCAGCTTTGAAAACTTATACATTTCTCATACAGGAATTTGTCAACTGTTGTCTATACAAACAAAGGAATTTCAGTCACATAGCAACCGGCTTTTGACTATCACTTTAACCTATGGCTTCCTTATTTCGCTTCTGCTTACAAGGAAGCAAGTAATAGAACTATTTTTGCTAATTTTTCTCGATTAGCATGAAGTAAATAGAAGATTTTAACAATAATTTGTTGCAGAGATGTCATGTGACTGGAACACCTCAGATTTTTTTAAACGTGTTGTATTGCATTTGTTCACGTGGCTTTGCGCAAACTCCGACTGCAGCTGTATCAACAGAAGAGAAGCGGAACAATATGGCATCGCTTTACACCAAACCAGCAATTATTACAACACTGGAAAACGTATTTTTCCGGAGCGTTGCACATTCCATTATTCATAGAGACGACGATGGCTTAGCTCACCTGGGAGATGTGATTATAACTGTCAGCTTGGTGATCAATATCTAACAGTAATTACATTTGGCAAATGTTTCACCGGATTAACGCTAGAGGGCTTAAAGGCGGCTTAAACAAATCATTCATTTCACCCATTCGTAAATTGTGTTCGGCTTTAGTGTGCACGTGTGAATATTTGTCTATAATATTTCGGGAGCTGTAGTATATTTGGCACAGCTTTGCCAGAGTGCCTTATCTTTGTCACACTATTTATGTTCGCTACAGTTCACTAGCGAGAGGATTTATTTGTTATTATCCAGTTTTATCTGCAGCCTAAATAACGGCACTTCGGCGAATCTCTTTAACGCAGTCGCGTGGGTAGTACAATATAGTAGGCGTTCATGTGTTACTTTGTATTGCACCAAAAAATTAGATACCGAGATATCATTGGAAATATATGTTTTGAGTCCTCCCTGAAGCCTAAAAGCATTTTTAGAAAAATATACGTGTTTTTTTTTGTTTGTTTTTTTGTTTGTTTGTTTTGTTTTTTTTTACCGTGGAGAGGAAAAATACATTCCTGCATTCGACCCCTAACCTATGTGTAATGACTAGCAGGATATTTGGAGCTGCCCGCTAGAGAGCAGTATATCCAATAAAATATCACTTCACGTGTTAATCGTAATATGCTCTGAATTCGTGCGCAGCATGTATTAGTGGGGTTCCGCATAGCACCCCGGTTAGTGTGTGAAAGCTACTTTACTGGCCTGCATTGCATGCGAGCGCCTTAGTGTTAATTGCTGGGATTTCCCATGAAACCTAGACAATGTCAATGCCAAATCATGCGTTAATTATATTTTTGGTGAATTAATTGTATGCCTACTATGTGCTACTTGTGCAGGGTGAGTCTGCTTGTCATGCATTTGAGTGTAACTAATGAACTAGGTTGAGTTAGAGTCTTCATGCAATTAAACGAGTCTTATTGTATAAAGATAGAGTGGTTACAATTGATGTGTTTTTTTTTTTTTTTTTTACTTTCTCTAGCCCCTTATGTACAATGTATATAGGGATACAGAAGTATTGTGTTGCACCCGAAAATTCGATATCGACATTTCATAGGAAATACATGTTTTAGGACCCCCTGAGTCCAAAAAAAGCATTTTCAGAAACAGATCCGAGTGTGTGTTGGGTGTGTGTGTGTGTGTCTGTGGTCAGCATAGCTCAAAAACGAAAAGACGGTTTAATACCAAACTTGGTATTTAACTTTGGTATCTTCCAAGGATGCGACACGAAGATTTTCAAGAAAATCCCCACCCCTAACTACCCTTTACATGGAAAAGTTTTCGAAAATTTTGTTTTTCTTAAAAATGGCTGTAACGATTTTGATTAAAATGCCACATATTAAAGCCATTTCTATCACAAATAAAATGTATATCTTGAATTTTCTGGGAATAGCTTCTAAAGGCCTGTTTATTCTGGATGAATTTTGTTTAATTTGACATAACTAGTAAACCGTAAGAGATAGATAAAAAACTTACAACACAAAAAATGTATATATTGTTAAAATACACAAATTATGTCACATACATTTTTTTTTTCGTAGAGCTTACCGTTTTCGAGGTATTCCTTGTCATTAGTTTCAGTTGTACAGTTCTTATACTTTTCTCCGACGGGAGTGTCCGTTTCTCTTTTGTTCTACTCCTGGTCAAGCAATGACAATCGCATAACGACAGCTTTTAAAACATTTGTCTATCACCTTAGTCTAGTGCATTCCCTTATTTCCAGTCTACTTATAAGGAACTAAGTAATAAAATTCTGCTAACGTTTACCTCGATTAGCATGGTGTTGAAAGAAGAATCATCTTTTGTAAGAAGTTTGTAGAGTAGTTAGAGAAAGTCATGTGAGTGTAACACATCAGATTTTTTTAGAGTAGTTTCTGCCGTGTGTGTCTGCCTGTCAGTCTGTGTGTGTATGTATGTGTGGTGTGTGTGTGTGTCTGTGGACAGCATAGCTCAAAAACAAAAAATCCGTTAAAAACCAAATCTTGCTATTTAGGTATGGTGTCTTCCAAAGATGCAACACGAAGATTTTCAAAAAAATCCCTAACCCCCAACTACCCTTTACATGGAACTTTTTTAGACATTTTTGGTGTTCTCAAAAATAGTTCTAATGATTATGATTCAAATATCAGAGATATTTACCTGACAAATAAAACGTATATCTTGTGTTTTCTAGGAATAGCCTCTGAAGGCTATTTTATTCTGGATGAATTTTGCGGAAATTTGCATAACTGCTAAACCGTAAGAGATGGACGAAAACTTACTAACAGACATAGATCTGAATAAAACATACAATTTATGTTACCTTTTTTCATGGAGTTGGTTGGTTTTTAGATATTCCTCGTTTTTGGTTTCAGCTTTAAAAAACTTATACTTTTCTCATAAGGAATTTGCCAACTCCTGTCCATACAAACAAAGAAACTTCAGTTGCATAGCAACCAGCTTTTGACTATCACTTTAACCTATGGTTCTCCCTTATTTCACTTCTACTTACAAGGAAGCAAGTAATAAGACTATTTCTGCTATTTTTTTTTTTCTTGATTAGCATGAAGTAAATAGAAGCATGAGCTTTTTAACAATAATTTGTTGCACAGATGTAAAGAAAGTCATGTGAATGGAACACATCAGATTTTTTAGTGTTGTTTCTGCTGTTTGTGTGTGTGTGGGTGGGTGTGTGTGGACAGCATAGCTCAAAAACGAAAAGTTTGTTAAATACCAAACTTGGCATTTAAGTTCAATGTCTTCCAAGGATCCAACATGAAGATTTTCAAGATAACCCCCCTCCCGTCGCCAACTGCCCTTTAGACGACAACACTTTCGAAAATTTTTATTTCTCAAAAAATGGCTCTAATGATTTTGATTCAAATATCGTATATCAAAGATATTTGCATGCCAAATAAAATGTATATCTTGAATCTTCTGGGAATAGCCTTTGAAGAGCTGTTTATTCTAGATTAAATTTGCGGAATTTTGCATAACTGGTAAACCGTAAAAGATAGACAAAAACTTACTGAAAAACATAAACATAAAACACAATTTATGCCTTGTATATTTTTTTTCGTGGAGTTGGCCGTGTTCGAGATATTCCTTGTTATTGATTTCAGTTTTAAAATACGTAAACTTTTCTTATGCAGGAAGTTGTCAACTCCTGGCCACGCAAAGAAACGGAGATCCATCCCATAGCAACCACATTTTAAAACATTTGACTGTCGGTTTAGTCTAGTGTATTCCTTATTTCCCTTCTACTTATAAGGAAATAAGTAATAAAACAGTATCTCGAGTAGCATGAAGTAGATAGAGGAATAAGCTTATAAAAATAAATTGTTACAGAAATGTAGAGAAACATCATGTGAGTGGAGCACTTCAGATTTTGTCTAAATGAATTTTGCTGATTTATGCGTACCTAATAACTGATATACCGTAGGAGATAGACAGAAACTTACTACACAAAGAAGCAGATGAAGTTAAAATACACAATTTATGTCATATACGCTTTTTTCGTTTAATTGGCCATTTCTGAGATATTTTTTGTTATTTGTTTCAGATTTAAAATACCTATACTTTTCTCGCACGGAAAATTGTAAAGCGCATAGAAACAGATCTTACCAACACGGCAGCCAGGTTTTAGAAGATATGACTATCGTATTAGGCTAGTGTATTCCCTTCTACTTACAAGGAAGCAAGTAATGAAGACAATTTCTGCTAATGTTTATCTCGATTATCATAAAGTACATGAAAGAATATGATTTTAACTTGTTACAGCGGTGTAGAGAAAGTCAAGTAAATGTAACACATAAGAGTTTTTTTATTTCCTTCTTCACTGCTCCCTGAATTATCCTAATAATAGCACGAGTGTTTTCATCTTGTCATTAATTGTCCTAGGAGATGAGAACACGAGTTGTTTGTGATAAGACAATGCAGTGAAATAGACTGTTAATGCTTTATAATATAACATAGGAAAGGAGATTTTATCATTGTAATACTTACATTAGTTCTCAAATGGTACATGACGACCATCTTTATTTACACAAGGTTTTTTTCTTTCTTCACTGCCTCCTGAATTATGATTTGGCTCACCGTATCTACACCCAATGTACGAATATCGATAGCAACAATAGAAATAGGGAACAGTTATGTTATTTCAGCTTTTAATTATTAATACTCGAAATAGAAACAAACGTTATTGTATTTAAGGCTATTTGCACTCATCTCATACACAAGGAATACAAATAATGATTATTTTCACTCTTTTTTTTAAATAAATACATTATGATTTGGATATAATTTTAAATAAACGTTATAACGTAATTAATTGAAAGTACAGTTGTGGAACTGACAGTTATTAAAAGTGAAGGTTACCAATAACCAAGACAAGATTTCAAAGAAATGAACATCAGCTGCGATACGATGTTTTGACAATGTCGCTCCAGTCAGATTGGCTATTGCAATGGCGCTTTAACAGTCGAGCTGAATTGTGAGCATGTTACACATAGATCCTGTGGTTGGTACACTTGTTTCAGTGTTGCAGGACTCTTAACTAGCGCTGTATGACAAGAAAAAAGCAGGAGGAAGTGTATCTCAATAAATCAAGCACAAGAAATGATATATATGGTAAGGAACGGAAGAGGTTTATGGTTAGATTCCGAGAGGTAAATTGTGCGGAAAAGGCGCTGGCTGCACTGAAGAAGCTTCTTACACAATGGGGGAGCGGGGTCTACTTTCCCTTTCTCTACCACTTCACTAAGTAGTACAATGTCTTGTATTCTACCTAAAATACGAGAGCCATTCAGAAAGTGACACACGATTTGGCATAACTAAACAATAAGCAAATATCAACACAAAACTATTTTTGCAAAGTTACCTTACTCTATTTGATAACGTAATCGTCATTGCTATCAAGGTATTTATTGTCACGTGGTACAGATGTTATACTCTTCCACCGCTAAAGATATGAGCCAAGATGTCACTGTCACTTTGAGGTCATCATGGCTGAGAAATCATTTCCATCCAAAAAGTCATGTACGGTGACCAAAGTGAAACACCGGTTTTCTGAATTCTTTTATCAACATTTTTCAACTCCTCCATAACAACTGATGAACTTCCTCTCTGGTCTTTATCGTATACACTGTTATGTTCTTCCTTGATTACTCGTAAATTATGCGCCATTTCCTCACTGAAGACTCGTTCATTGCTTTATCACTATGCACTTGCGTTATTTGCCTATAAATTCGATTGAACGAACATTTTATGCATTAAAAATCCGATTGATCCATTCACATGACTTTCTCTACATCTCTGCAACAAATTATTGTTAAAAAGCTTATGCTTGTTTTTACTTCATGCTAATCGAGAAAAAATTATCATAAATAGTCTTATTACTTGCTTCCATGGAAGCAGAAGGGAAATAAGGGAGTGCCATAGGTTAAAGTGATAGTCAAAAACTGGTTGCTATGTGACTGAAAGTCCTTTGTTTGTATGGACAGACGTTGACAAATTCCTATATGAGAAAAGTATGTTTTTTAAAGCTGAAACCAAAATCAAAGAATATCTCAAAAATGATCAACGCCACGAAAAAAATTTATATGACATTAATTAACGTGCTTTACATTTTTTGTTTGGTAAGGTTTTGTCCATCTCTTACGGTTTAGTATTTATGCAAAATTCCGTAAAATTTATTCAGAATAAAGTAGTCTTCAGAGGCTATTCGCAGAAAATTCAAGATATATATTTTATTTGTCAAGTAAATATCCATCCCAACTAACCTTATATAGAAAACAATTCGAAACTTTTTATCTCAAAAATGGCTCTTACGATATTGATTAAAATATGATATTTAAGATATTTATGTGGCAAATAAAATTTATTTCTTGAATTTTCTGGAAATATCCTCTGAAGTCCTCTTCATTCTGGATGACTTTTATAAAACTGGCAAACCGCAAGACATATACAAAAACTTACTACATAAAAGATGTAGATCTTGTTAAAACATAATTTCGTCTTATACATTTAACCGTTTTCGAGATATTCCGGATTATTGATTTCAATATTTTGCCACTTAAACTTTTCTCAAACGGGAAGACATCTTTCTTCTCATTTGTTTACTCCTGACAGGCAAAAACAATGGAATTTCAACTGTTTCACATAGCGCCCGGTTTTTGATGGGCGAGACTATCGCTTTAGGCTGTGCATTTTCATATGTTCCCTCTACTTACAAGGAAGCTAGTACTAAGACTAATTCTCCTTATTTTAACTTGATTAGCATGATGTAGATAACATATTAATGTTTGAATAAAGGGTTTGCTTACCGAACATCATGTGAATGGAACACATCACATTGTTTCCCTTCTCCTTACAAGGAAGCAAGTAATAAGACAATTTCTATCTTGATTAGCACTGTGTAGAAAGAAGAATAAGCATCTGTATGAATAGTTTGTTGGAGAGCAGGTAGAGAAAGTGATGTGAATGTAACACATCTGTTGGAAAGCTTTGTAAAGCAACGCTTGATTACAATGAGTTATGAATATTGTTATTTGCTGGGTATTTAGAGAGCATATTTGTTCAGGAATGTTTCAATATATGTTTGTTTGGTAAATGCTGTATTACCCCCCGTGGAAAATATTTGGATCAGCAGCAGTAAAACAAATGTTTTGTCAACGCTTTGCAAATGGCGATATCATTAATCAGCTTACTGATTTATGGTAAGTAGAAAAACATTACACACAAAACTCATCACATTACTTTCTCTACCTATTCTGTAACAATAAGCTACTAAATACATTAGAGAGGGGTTCGCGTGAATTAGACTAAGAGCATGGCGAATGATAAAAATTACTCACGAGTAATGCATGACAAAATCTGATGTCTTCCATTCACACGACTTTCTCTGCATCTCTGCAAAAAATATTGTTAAAAGCTTATGTTTCTATTCATGCTAATCGAGAAAAAAATAGCAGAAATAGTCTTATTATTTGTTCCTTGTAAATAGAAGCGAAATAAGGGAGTACCATAGGTTAAACTGACAGTCAAAAGCTGGTTGCTATGAGACTGAAGTTCCTTTGTTTGTATGGCCAGGAGTTGACAAATTCCTGTGTGAGAAAAGTATAAGTTTTTTAACGCTCCAACCAAAAGAAGGAATATCTCAAAAACAATCAACTCCACGAAAAAAATGCATATAACATAAATTGTGTGTTTTAAAATGTTCTACATTTTTGTGTGGTAAGTTTTTCTCCATATTTTTACGGTTTAGCAGTTATGCAAAATTCTGTAAAATTCATCCAGAATAAAGTAGTCTTCGGAAAGTATTCCCAGAAAATTCAAGATATACCTTTTATTTGCCAGGTAAATATATTTAATATATGATATTTTAATCAAAATCGTTAGAGCTATTTTTGAGAAAATGATAAGTTTTCGAAACTAGCACATAAGGGTAGCTTGCAGAGGTGGTATCTATATATTTGAAAACGTTCGTGTCGTTTCACTGGAAGATACTGAAGTTAAATATCAATTTAGTTTTAAGGTTATTTTCGTTTCTATTTTTGCTGTTCACACACAGACCTTTATCTATTTGGGGGGGGGGGGTATCAGAACAACTGTAGGATAGTTATGGAATTGGGATTTTCTTCAAAACTTCTTGTCGCATCCCAGGAAGATACTGAGCTTAAATAGACAGGTATTGAACCGACTTCGTTTTTAGCAATGCTGTCCACACGCACGAACCTTTTTCTAGAAAGGTGTTTTGTTTTTTATTCAAGGAGTCTAATCTAATATATGTATTTCCAATATCGAAAGTTGGATGGAATACAATAATTTCTCCATCTACTATATACATTTAAGCATACGTGCTAGAGAATGTAAAACTGTTTTACTGGATTCAGGGACCCTAAAACGTGCATTTACAGGGAACTCCTAGTATTGAATTTTGGGTGGAATGCAATATCTTCTCTACCCATTGTACTATGAACGAAGTAGAGAAAGTAATAGTTTTCGTGGGATAGAGAAGTCGTGTGAATGTATGACAGCAGATATGTTTCTAGGTATACCCTGTTGTTCGCTAATCTGTGTTTATATTTTGCAGGGTTTAAGCCCCAGAGGTCTGATAATGCCTACATTAATCTTACATCACAATTCATAAGGCTTGGTGCTGCAACTTTTATTTCCAGAAAGGATTAAAACACACGCGCTGCAAGGGATTTGCAGATAAGGGCTTGGCTGGAAATGAAACCCTAAAGATTTCAGGACCGTTGCTAATGGCAACACTAGGTTTTCATCATCATCTCATTAGAGCCAGCAGATTGCCTTCTGGCCACCAACAGCTGCTGTGGTTTGTTTTACGCTACTGCAACTGCTGCTATCTGCAGGCGATCAAGTGATAATGACCAGATGATTATTTTAAAAATCTTTATCTCGTTAAAATAACGTTCACGCCGTATTGCGTTTAGTTTCCAGTAAATTCATGTCTTTTTGGCGTTTTCATAAGCAGGGTGGCGCAAGAAAATCCGGCCCAAGTACTATAGCTTGTCAAGATAATTAAAAATGTTACCATAACTCGGTTCACGCAGCTTCGCCTTCAATAGCTTCCCCTCTTCTCGCTTTAGCCCTCATCCGTTCAGAGATGGCAGGAAAGGTTTGGATAGAGGGAGAGTTTGCCATCACCGCTATGTAATTGTTAGAATACATGCGTGCGCATGGCTGAATGTCTCTTTCCAATTTAGCCGGCCTCCGTTTCGGAGATGGTAGCAAAAGTAGGGATATAGTGAGCGTCTGCCATTACTCCAGTATCATTGTTACAAAATTCATAACATAAATACTAGAAAAAAGGAATATATTCATCGGCGCAATGATAATCTTCGTTGTATTCAGAAAGGTGAATATTATGAAACAATCATGATATTTAATGCTGTTTCCAGTAATCTCAAGGAAAAGTTAGCAATTTCAGGGTTTTTAAGACTGTTCTTAGGGAGTACCTATGCAGTAAATCATTTTACTCTCTAGATGAGCTTTCAAGTGACAAATCTATATGACAATACCTTAATAATTAACGTTTTTATAATTATTAATTTCTCTACACGTACATAGTGTGTAGAGAAGGTAGATATTGTAATGCGCCCAAAAATTCGATACCGAGATTTCACAAGAAATACACGTTTTGGGTCCCCCTGAACCCAAATAAAGTATTTTTAGAAAAATGTCCGTGTGTGTGTGCATCTGTGCGCAGCATAGTTCAAAAACGAAAAGACCGTTAAATACCAAATTTAGTATTTAAGATTGGTATCTTCCAATAATGCGACACGATTTTCAAGAAAATCCCCCCAACCCCAATTACCCTTTACATGGAACTTTTTAGCAAAAATAGTGTTTTTACTTTCTTCCTTGCAAGTAGAAGCGAAATAAGGGAGTATCATAGGTTAAAGTGACATTTAAAAGCTGGTCTTTATAACGGTCTTTTCGTTTTTGAGCTATGCTGCCCACAGACACACACGCGGACATTTTTCTAAAAATGTAGGAACGCATTACTTCGCTATTCCTATGTACATTGTGCATACGGGGCTAGAGAAAGATCTCATTAAAACACACAGTTTATGTCATATACAGATTTGTTGTAGAATAAACAGTTTTCAAGATATTCGGGTTACTGGTTTATTTTTTAAGCCACTTTAGGAAGACCATTTTTTTTCGTGTCCCGTTTGTTTACAAACTGCAATTGTTTCGCAGAGCAACCGGCTTTTAAAGGACCATTGATGTAGATGTGTATTTTCTTATTTCCCTTCTACTGACAAGAAGCTATTAATAAGACATATTCTGTTTATGTTTATCTTGATTAACATGATGTAGATAACAGATTAATGTTTTGAATAAAACGTTTGTTTGCCGAACAGCTAGAGGACATCATATGAATTTAACACATTACATTTTGTGAGAATAGTTAGAGACAGCCTTGTGAGTTTTAAATCAGAGTGTTTATGAAGCTGATAATTTTCGATACAAGAGCTTGCGTCTAGACACGTCTTTACCTTCACGTCACTTAAAACTCCCGCACATAAAGAAACACGATACTCTCCGATAAACAAACACACATGCAGTAAATCTAAATGAAAACCTGTCGCGGATAAATCATGAGATGTTCACAAGTCCCTTTTTAATTCGGCAATGACATCAGCGCCTTCGTCATCGTCGCATAAACAGCTGACCGTCGTCATTTGGAACAAAAGAATAGCGACCGTGCTTCGTCACAATGCATTAGCACATATTACTAATCAGAATCAGCTCAGAAAGCTGACACTGGTCATGTATGTATGTTTATATGTATGTGTGTATGTGTATGTATGTGCGTATGTGTTTATGTATGTATATATATATATATATATATATATATATATATATATATATATATATATATATATATGTGTATGTGTATGTATGTGTGTAAGTGTTTATGTATGTATATATTATGTATATACGTATGCATGTATACATATATGTACATGTATGTGCATGTATGTATGTGTGTATGTGTATGTGTTTATGTATGTGCGTATGTATGTATGTATATATACGAGTATATATATGTATTATGCATATAAGTATGTATGTATGTATGTATGTATGTGTGTATGTATGTGTGTATGTATGCATGTGTGTATGTATGTAAGTATGTATGTATGTGTGTATGTATGTGTGTATGTATGCATGTGTGTATGTATGTGTGTATGTATGTGTGTATGTATGTATGTATGTATGTATGTATGTATATATGTGTGTATGTATGCATGTGTGTATGTATGTAAGTATGTATGTGTGTATGTGTGTAAGTATGTATGTATGTGTGTATGTATCTGTTTATATGTGTATGTATGTGTGTATGTATGTAAGTATGTATGTATGTGTGTATGTATGAGTGTATGTATGCATTTATTCTCTGTACTTGGGTACTGCCCGGTGACAGAGTTAAATGTACAAAATTCACTAACAATAATAATCTTAAGTTAAATTAACAATAGTAATACACTAACATATTATATATACATGTTTTTTTAAATACTTTACTTATTATTATTATTATTATTATTATTATTCAGTATAGCAACACTTATGTCAATTACCAGCATGTTTATAAACAGTTATTATGAAGCTTCAACATTAATATTATACATTGCTAACAGATACATTAATAATAATAATAATAATAATAATAATAATAATAATAATAATAATATAGTTTTGAGATCGTTTCGTCCGTAGTATGGCGAGTTTGTCAATAAGGAACCTAAGGCAGAAGAAGTATTTAACTGTAAAAGTTCGAATCAAATTAGTTATTTATGATGCAAGTTGTAAATATCTGCACACACATGGACCTTTTTGTAAAAATGTTTTTATTTGGATTCATGGGGACTCAAAACATATATTTTCCATTTGAAATCTGGTATGGAATTTTGGGGTGGAATACAATACCTTCTCTATACACTATCTACATAGTACGTGTAGAGAGAGTAATATGTTGTTTAGCAATAATTTGTTGCAGAGATGTAGAGAAAGTCATGTGAATGGAACATATCAGATTTTTCGTTTCTCTATCGTTTACTTCGGTTAATAAAGTACAGATGCCATTGTATTCCACCCAAAAATTCGATGTCACAGATTCACCGGAAATACATGTTTTGAGGCCTTTCTGAATAATATATTCTTATGTGTTCCATTCACATAACTTTCTCTATTCTGCAAATGAACCATTCTTATAGAAGCTTATTCTTCCATCTACTTCATGATAATCGAGACAAACATTAACAGAAACGGTCTTATTACTTAGTTTCTTATAAGTAGAAGGGAAATAAGGGAATACACTAGGATAAACCGACAGTCAAATGTTTTAAAAACTGGTTGCAATGTGATTAAAATTCATTCCTTCGCATGGCCAGGAGTATGTCTTATGAGAAAAGTTTAAGTATTTTAAAACTGAAACAAATAACAAGGAATATCTCGGAAATGGTCAATTGTATGAAAAAATATACATGGCAAAACGTTTGTGATTTATACAGATCTAAAGTTTTTGTGCAGGAAGTTTGTGTCTTTCTCCGACGGTTGACCACCTACGCAAAAGTCGTTCAGAATGAAAAGGTCTTCGGAGGCTATTCCCAGAAAATTCAAGATATATATTTTATTTGTGTTGTAAATGACATTAGTATACGGTGTTTAAATAAAATCGTTAGACATTTTTGAAAAATTCAAAGTTTTCTAAATATGTTTCTGTGAGGGGGGGTTTCTTAATCTTTGGTCGCATCCTTGGAGGATACTAAACTTACAGTATTTTTACTTTCTCTACACGTACTATGTAGTGGAGAGGGGATTAGGAGTACGCACGTAACAGTTTTTCCACTTGAATGTTATTTAATTTAGTGATTGCTAAATATTACATGTCTTGTGACCTTTTCTATTTTATCTGTTACACAATAACAGAAACAAAAATAACAAGATATAGAGAGGTTTAATTAAAGTGTTGCAAATGCGTACACATGGGCGGTTAAGAGTACCACATTATGCGTATAAGCGTGCGCACTAGCAGTTATCACAAACGTACGCACCGCAGCCTCAAATCCTGAACACTCTTCGTGCCACCACTCCTTACACATACCTCATTGCACCCAAAGGTCTCTCCACAGCCGGGACAACATGTTCCACCTTCTTTTACCTGATGCGCATTCGATGTTGAAGGTTCACAAATATTTGCAGATCTTCCAGCAACAACCTGATTCGTCTTCCGTTCTGCTTCCCACCCACATTTGATTTCAGCTTAGGTTTTGTTTTCCTGGTTATCTGTTCTTCTAACACATTCTTGAAAGGAGATCCCGAAAGAATTTCAGATGTTGCTTGTTTAGAAGTCCTCTTCCCGGGTTTTCTAGCTCATGTAGGAATAGCACACAATTCTGCCAAACGAGAAGTAGCACCAACACCATTTGGAGTTTCCTGTTGATACTCCTGAGTCAGCTGTAAGCTCATTGGTTATGTCTTCAGTTACTTTTGTACCACTGGCCGGGAGGAAGTCCTCCTGCATAAAAACATTTGGGTTGTATGGGAATATTCCAGTACACGCAAATCCATTTTCTCCTTTTCCAATTGTGCCAACTCTTAGGTATGCAGCTCGGAACAATCCAGCAATACAGTGTGGTGGGACAGCCTCCCCTGGATGATCAACAAGCCACTTTTCAAGCTGTTTTAAGCGGACCGTCCAGGAGCTGCATTCTGTGACTCGTGTGCGGTGGAAGAGACAACAAAGTAATGAAATTATCCCGGCAATACAAAATGGCTGACAGAGAGCAGTGAGTTGTGTGATTATCTGTAATCACAAGGACAGGATCATTTGCTGCAGGCTGAGGTGTTCAGCAAAATGTTTCAGCCAGTCAAGAAAAATGTCTGCTGTCATGTAACCACTATCAGAAATTAGTGGCAGTATTCCATTTGGAGCGTTGGCATAGAGAGCAGGACTCATTCCCTTTCGTGCAAATATCACAGCCGGAGGAACATGGCTCCCTGTAGCACTAACAACAGGTGTCCTCGTTCCCCTGATGATATTTTGGAAATCGCTCGTTACACTTTTGGTGTTTTATTGGGAACTGCTGAAATCCCATGTTGTAAATCCTCCGAGGACGAAACTGATATTTATGGTAGCATTCTCTTAGATTAGGGCTTTTTTGAATCCTTCAGCTCGACGTAAACTACATTTTTCAGCTGTTCTCAGAGACAGTCTTTGGCTAAAGCTCAGAACCCAATCCTTTCCTGCCATTTTTTTCTGTGTGTTAAACTTGCGCCACTCTTCTCAGCAAATTGGTATGCATAAGCCTTCTACGAGTGAGTCCGTGAAATCTGGCATTTAAACCTTGCAGTGTTCCTTTTCTAATGTAGCATTAAAAATAGGCTTAAATCTGCCGAGCGAGGATGGCACTGTACCCTGAAAATATGCAGAAAGCAGGCATTTTAATAGCAATAATAGTGACAATAATAAAACCTGCCTAGGTTATTATTTATGACTCCAGCTTTAGCTCATACAATGAATGCTTTCAACTCATTAAGTTAACCTATAACAAAATATTAACACTGAAACACACATGGCTCTGTTATTCATACTTCTAATTTCTAGGGAATGTTAAGAATTTCTCCAAATAAAAGTCTCTTTTCTAGTTGGGAATTGAACCTGAGACCTCTGGGATTAAAAATTATGTCTACAAGACACCTGGTGGAATAAGCTATTATTTTATACCGAAAGTTTGGACATCACCCACTACTTACAGCCTTTAATCTTTTCCTTAAAGTGCATTCATTGACACCCAGGGAACGAGCCACTTCTCCTTTGGATTTCCCTTCGTGTACCAGTCGTTTAGCAAGTTGGAGATTCTCCTCCGTGAACACTAATTTCCTGTCTGATTTGCTTTTATACTTCCCCATTTTTACTTTCTCTAGCCCAATTTTTTTTTTTTTTTTTTTTAGTGTTTAACCCCCGCTTTAGCTACTTATGGCACCGCAGGCGGTAGCCCCATATGTACAATGTACATAGGGACAGAGAAGGTATTGTAATACACCCAAAAAAATTCGATACCGAGATTTCACCGGAAATATATGTTTTGGGGTTCATGAGTCCGAAAAAAGAATTTTTTACTTTCTCTATACAAGGTATGTACATAGTGTATAGAGAAGGTATTGTATTCCACCCAAAAATTCGATACCGAGATCAACCGGAAATACATGTTTTGGGTCCCCCTGAATATAAAAAATAATTTTTACAAAAAGGTCCGTGTGTGTGCGTGTGTGTGTGTCTGTGTGTGTTTCTGTGGACAGCATAGCTCAAAAACGAAAAGTCCGTTAAAAACCTAATTTGGTATTTAGGTTTGGTATCTTCCAAGGATGCGACACGAAGATTTTCAAGCAAATCCCCCCACCCCCAATTACCCTTTACATGGATCTTTTTTCGAAAATTTTGATTTTCTAAAAAATGCCTCTAACGATTTTGATTAAAACATCGTATGTTACACATATTTACTGATAAATAAAATGTATATCTTGAATTACCTAGCCTCTGAAGACTAGTTTATTCTTGAGGAATTTTGCATAACTGCTAAACCGTAACAGATGGACAAAAACTTACCACACAAAAAATGTAAAGCACATTAAAACACACAATTTATGTTATTAACATAATCGCAGTTGATCGTTTTTGAAATATTCCTTGTTTTTGGTTTGTCTTGAAAAACTTATACTTTTCTCATACGGGAATTTGAACTCCTGTCCATACAAATAAAGGAACTTCAGTCACATAGCAACCAGCTTTTGACTATCACTTTAACCTGTGGTACTCCCTTATTGCATTTCTTCTTACAAGAAAGCAGGTAATAAGACTATTTCTGCTAATGTTGTCTCGATTAGCATGAAGTAAATAGAAGCATACACTTTTTAACAATAATTTGTTGCAGGGTTGTAGAGAAAGACATGTGAATGGAACACGTCAGATGTTTTAAAAAAAGGTCCGTGTGTGTCTGTCTGTGTGTGTGTCTGTGGAGAGCATAGCCCCAAAACAAAAAGACCGTTAAATACCAAACTTGGCATTTAGGTTTAATATCTTCCAAGGATGCGTCATGAAGATTTTCAAAAAAAAAATCCCCCCACCACAAACTACCCTTTACATGGAAAAAATTGCGAACATTTTGATTTTATTAAAAATGGCTCTAACGGTTTTGATTAAAGTCCCGTATATTAAAGCTATTTATGTCAGAAATAAAATGTATATCTCGATTTTTTTGAGAATAGCCTCTGAAGACCTCTTTATTCTGGATGAATGTTTCTGAATGTTGCTTAACTGCTAAACTGTAAGAGATAGAAAAAAACGTACTACACAAAAAATGTATCTCATGACAAAACACACAATTTTTGTCCTTTGCGTTTTTGTTGTGGATGTAACCGTTTACGAGATATTCCTTGTTATTGGTTTCAATTGTGAAGTAAACTTTTCTCACACAGGAAGTGTCTGTTTTCTTTTATTCTACTCTTGGCCAAGCAAAGAATTGATTTTCAATGACAATCGCATAACGATAGGTTTTAAAACATTTGACAATCACTTTAGCATAGTGCATTCCCTTCTATTTATTAGGAACTAAGTAATAACATTCTGCTAACATTTATCTTGATTAGCATTGTGTACAAAGAAGAATAGTATTTTGTAGGAGTTTTTAGAGCAGCAAGAGAAAGTCATGTGAGTGTAACAGATAAGATTTTTTAAATCTATAACAATAACGTCCAGTGTCAAAGGTAAACTATGATGTAAACATGTAACATTAAATTAGTTTTTGAAGCGTTAAAATAATAGTCGTAAATAATATTGCCCGAAGGGGGCAGTAAACTAACAAATGTTACTGGGTAAGAGAGTACGCAGTAAAGTTGGCGGTCAAGAGTTGGCGCGTACTCTTGCACACCCACAATAAGTGACACTAGAGGCCAGCTTAAACTTAATGGCATAGTTCCATTGTAGAAATATAACTATTTATTATTACATATATGTAGCGTTTCTAGGTTATAAGTTGAATCCATACGAAAATCCTTAAATGAGTGGTTTTACTTTTTATAAAATAATTGCCAATAAGCTTTACTTACCTGTTTGCGTAGTAGAAATTAACAAAGACCGTATCCTCTGTGTACATGTAATATAATGGCGGTAGAATGATTTCGCTCAGTGCTGCCAATCCATAAAACGTAACATAGTGCTCTTACCCGAGCGCGCACTCTTGCCCCACTCTCCCTACATAGTGTATTGTATTGCACCCAAAGATTTGATACCAAGATTTCACCGGAAATACATGTTTTAGGGTTCCCTGTATCCAAAAAGAAAAATATTTTCAGCGTGTGTGTGTGTGTGTCCGTGTGTCTGAGCGCACGATAACTAAAAAACTAAAAGTCGGTAAAATACCAAATTTGGTATATAAGTTTAGTATTTTCCAGGTATGCGACACGAAGATTTTGATAAAAATCCCCCCCACTCCAAACTACCCTTTACATAGAACAAATTTTGAAAACGTTGGTTTTGACAAAAATGGTCCTAACGATCTTGATTAAAATACAGTATATTAAAGATGTTTATAATGCAAATAAAATGTATATCTTGAATTTTCTGGGAATAGCCAGATATCTTTATTCTGAATGCATTTTGTTGAATTTTGCGTAACTGGTAAACTGTAAGGGATAGATGAAAACTGCTTCAAAAAAAATGTGGATCACGTTAAAGCAAGCAGTTTATATCATATACGGTTTTTTTTCGTGGAATTGACCATTTCTGAGGTATTCCTTGTTATTTGGTTCAGAAGTAAAGTACTTAAACTTTTCTCACACGGAAAGTTATAAAATCCTGGCCCTGCAAAGAAATGAAGTCCATCCATAAGGCAAACAGCTTTTAAAAGATTTGACTATCATTTTAGCCTAGTGTATTCCCTTATTTTCCTTCCACTTATAAGGAAGCAAGTAATTAAAAAAAGGTCTGTTCATTTTTATCTCGATTATTATAAAGTATATATAAGAGTATATTTTTAACAATAATTTGTTACAGTGATGTAAAGAAAGTCTGTGAATGGAACACATCCGATTTTTAAGAAAATCGAAATTTGTGAGAAAAACAAATCCACATAAAGGGCTGTTTACCGGTGGGGATTTTCCTAAAAATCTTCGTGTCGCATTCTTCGAAGATGCTGAACTTAAATACCAAGTTGGGTCCTAAACCTGCTTTTCGTTTTTGACTAATGCTATCCACAGATACGCAGACACTCACACAGACCTTTTTCTAAAACAGCTTTTTATGGGATATGGGGTATTCAAAACATGCATTTCAGGTAAATGCTCGGTATACAATTTTTGTGTGGAATGCAATACCTTCTTTACCCACTATATACATTTACATCATGCTAGAGAAAGTAAAACGTTAGAAGATTTACGCCCAGGGTCCCATAAGATAATGTTTCAGTGTCATTGCGTCTTTCAGTGGTTTTCTGCAGTGCCGAGATTTTTTGTAACGAGCTGTACTTTTTTTCCTCTTAACTAACACGTGTATAGGCACACACTGACTCTACAAAACATACTCTCTCAAATTTGCAAACTGTTCGTTAATAAGTTTGAAGTTGTGCTAATAGAGATCGCTGTATTCATTTCCCCCCTCATAACAGCTGATTGCTTCAGGCACACGTAAGTTGAGGAAATGAAATGGTGGCCGCAGCGGAAGTGGCGTACAGCTGCGTCACAGACTTCATTGGAAAACTGTGATACAGATTCCGCGTTCATCTGCTTACTCAGCAGCACGCATGCGCCCAAAATGTCAGCGCTGCAGCGCGTGTGTATTCCTTGGAGATACTAAACAAAGTTCATATTATAATTCCGGGAATTTGTAGGAGAAAAGTTTAGTGTAATAGTTATATGTGTTTCTCTCCCCGCTACTAAATCAGGTTGATTATTGGCTAGATCTTCACAAAGGCTAAATCCCGGTTCAGGATTGGTGGATTTTAGACTACTTATAAACAGTTTTATTTTCTCTTTCTTTATTATTTAAACGTACTTCCAGACGGTTCTAGACTGAGTACCTACGAAGCCCGCCAATCCATAAACTAAAGTCATAAATTGCGTGTTTTAACGAGATCTATTACTTTCTCTACACGTACTATGTGCATAGTGTATAGAGAAGGTATTGTATTGCACCCAAAAATTCGATACCGAGATTTCACCGGAAATACATGTTTTGAGTCCCCCTGAATCCAAAAAAAGTATTTCTGGAAAAAGACCCGTGTGTGTGAGAGGGTGTGTGTGTATGTGTGTGTGTGTGTTTTCTGGATAGTGGTTAACGCCCGTTTTTACTACTGAGGCACCGCAGGCGATGACACTAATGATACATGGAATGGAGATGGAGCACCGGTGGAATGTGATGGGAAACCGCTGAACCCGGGGAAAACTCGCCCCTGCGCCGCTTTGTCCACCACAAATATCACATGCGGTCGCTTGGAATCGTATTCGGACCGCCTAGGTGAGAGGCGAGTGGTCTAACCACTCGGTCACGGCGCGGACCTGTGTGAGCGTGTACACAACTAAAAAGGTAAACGTCGGTGAAGTAGCAAACTGCGTATTTTTAGTTTTGTCCAAAGCATGATGGCATTCAAACGGGACCGCTCCCCACCCCCACTGGTTTAACCTGTTTTCATTAAAATATAGTGTATTAAATATACTTGCTTACATGTGCAATAAAATTTATATCTTGAATTTTGGGGGAATAACCTCAGAAGCTCCCTTTATTCTGGCCTTTGCATAAAAATGTCTGAAAACACGTATATTCCCTCATTCACTTTGAATGTTTAAGAAAATATGTTTCTTTTTACTTTCTCTACACGTACTATGTGCATAGTGTATAGAGAAGGTATAGCACGCCACCAAAAATTCGATACCGATATTTCACCGGAAATATATGTTTTAGGGTCCTCTGTACCAAAAAAAAAAAAAAAAAAAAAACAGTTTCAGAAAAAGATCCGTGTGTGTGTGTGTGTGTGTGTATGTCCGTGTGTCTGTGAACACAATGAAAAACGAAAATTTGGTGAAGTACCAAACTTGGTATTTAAGTTTAGTATCTTCCAGGGATGCGACCCGAAGATTTTGAGAAAAATCCCCCCCTCCAAACTACCCTTTCCAAAATGTTGAGTTTCTCAAAAATTACTTATTACTTTTGATTAAAATATCGTATATTAAAGATATTTACCTGACAAATGAAATTTATATCTTGAATTTTCTGGAATAGCCTCTGAAGACTCTTTATTCTGGATGAATTTTACGAATTTTAAGTAACTGCTAAACCGTACAAAAACTTACCACACAAAAATGTACAGCACGTTAAAACACAATTTATGTTATATACCTTTGTGCGCGGAGTTGATCCTTTTTTATTTCAGCTTTAAAAACTTAAACTTTCCTCATACAGAAATGTTTCAACTGTGTCCATACAAACAAAGGAACTTCAGTCACATAGCAACCAGCCTTTGACTATCACTTTAACCTATGGTACTCCCTTATTTTGCTTCTACTTACAAGGAACTAAGAAATAAGACTACTTCTGCTAATTTTTATCTGTATTTGCATGAATAAAATAGTTTACTAACAATAATTTGTTACAGAGATGTAGAGAAAGTTTTGCGAATGAGATTTATGGTTGTAAACAGCAACAGCTTTAGTTAACAAATACAGTAGGTTGTGATCATCGATATATCGAGGCAGAGTGAAAGGTAGGGAAGCAGTTCGCCTTTTGTATTCCTTTGTTCTGTAACAAGCCGATATTGAGTTTGGGACATCTCTAGAAGCGCGTGTTTCCTCTGGTTATAGATTAACGATACCTGCTGTCACGTGTTGCACCAGTCTCAGGGGAAAATATTCAACTAGTAAAAACGTTTATTCGTAAGCAGAACTACTAAAATGCAATCCAGCGAATATTCGACATAAACATTATTATTTGTCATTAAAACAACGATAATCGTTACAGGCATTTTTATAAAAGGAAAAAAGGAAAAACCTTTCTATGTAAAGGGTAGTTTGGAGTGGGCGGTTTTATTGATAACCTTTGTTTCGCATCCCTGGAAGGTGTAAATATAAGGTAAATTTGGAAAATCCATAGTAAGCTACCTTTATTTATATCAGCTATTACACGCAGTAACAGTGATAATCTGTAATATTTAAAAATATGGATTGCAAATCATTTAAATAACCAAACAACCAATATTTTAACAAAAGTGTTCCACATTAAACATTTTAATAATATTTACTTGAAATAGCAATTTCAAATATAAAATTGTCATTAAAATAGCATGTGTTTAATATATTTTATGACTTGGGATAGCATTTTGGGGACCGATAGCGGGAAAGAATCCAAGTTAGCGCAGCATGCTATATAGTTGTGATATGTAGTGTGTACTAATAGAAGGAAAATGGGGCAGTGGTAGACTGTGGTGTTTTCACTAGCAGTGGAAGACGTAAACATAAAGACCACTGATTTACAGGAACTAACAATTTCAATATTTACATACATTCAATTGCTGTTGTGTCATCAGCATCATTATCCGTTTCATTTTCTCTCAAGATATATAGATTACAATGCACTACAACATAAATTCGTAACGTCTCAAATGGGAATCGTCTCCGATTGGCACGTAAACATGGTTTATATTGTGAAAAACTTCACATCTTATGTGATCGGTGCAAAACTGAAATAGAACACATCATCGACTATTGGGTAAGATACTCTATCAGCAACACCTTGTAGCATATTTCGTATTTCACGCATTATTGTAAATCCAATATTTTTCCACTGTCTTTATTTTCTTTGTCACAGGGTCTAAAACAGCTGTCACGGGTTCCTGATTAAGCTTTCAGGGCTCGAAACATTTCAATGTTTGATGTTTCCAAATATGAGTTATTGTCTTAGGTATATCTACAAAGTTCTTCTGTATGAATTGCAAATCTTCATGCAAGAGATTTTACAATCTTGATTGAAGAGCATGAATTATCATCAAAGGCACTAATTACCTGTAAAACAGTATTGTAGTTCCCAGGTTGCCAAACCGTTACTACAGGCTGTATACATGCGGCGTGTGCAGTTGCTAATGCAGGTCGGTCTCCACTCGGTAGATATGACACTGGTATCCGCATGTGTCTCACTATTGGCCCCCAAGATGCAATCCCTATTTAAAACAAAACAAACATTATTTTGAATGTTCTGGGAATAGTCTCTGAAGACCTCTTTATTCTGAATGAAGTTTGCATAACAAGAGATAGACAAAAGCTTATCACACAAACATGTACATCTCGTTAAAATACATAATTCATGTTATTTGCATTTTTGTAGAGTTAACCGTTTCCCAGATATTCCTTGTTATTTGTTTATTTTGTCTACTTAAAGTTTTCTCAAACGGGAGGTCATCTTTCGTTTCATCCCTCTTATATTTTACTTCAGGCCGTGCAAAGCGAATCGAATTTCAATTGTGTCACGTAGCGACCGGCTTAAAGGATTTGTCCATCACTTTAGCCTAGTTTACTCCCTCATTTCCCTTCTAAGAAAGCAAGTAATAAGGTCATTTCTGCTAATGTTTATCTCGATTAGCAAGAAGTAGATAGAAGAATAAGTTGTATAAGAATATTCTGGTGCACAAAAAGTAGAGAATGCAACATATAATTTTTTCACATTTTTATTACCTTCTCTATACGTACTATGTACATAGTGTGTGTGTGTATGTGTGTGTTTGTGTGTGTGTCCGTGAGTCAGTGTGTCCGTATGTCTGTGAAAACGATAACTCAAAAACGAAAAGTCGATAGACACCAAATTTGGTATTTAAGTTTAGTATCTTCCAGGGATGCGACGCGAAGATTTTGAGAAAATCCCCCCACTCACAACTACCCTTTATATGGAACTTTTTTCGAAAATTTTGATTTTCTTAAAAATGGCTCTAACGATTTTAATTAAAATATCATATATTAAAGATATTTACCTGACAAATAAAATGTATATCCTGAATTTTCTGGGAATAGCCTCTGAAGACTACTTTATTCTGGATGAATTTTACGGAATTTTGTATAACTGCTAAACCGTAAGAGATAAATAAAAACTTGCCAAACAAAAAACGTAGAGCACGTTAAAACACATAATTTATGTCATATAATTTTTTTTTCGTGGAGTTGATCGTTTTTTAGATATTCCTTGTGTTTGGTTTCAGCTTTAAAAACTATACTTTTCTCAAACAGGAATTTGTCAACTCCTGTGCATACAAACAAAGGAACTTCAGTCACATAGCAACCAGCTTTTTTCTATCACTTTAACCTATGGTACTCCCTTATTTCACTTCTACTTACAAGGAAGCAAGTAATAAGACTGTTTCTGCTATTTTTTTCTTGATCAGCATGAAGCAAATAGAAGCATAAACTTTTTAACAACAATTCATTGCAGAGATGCAGAGAAAGGCATGTGAATGGAACACATCAGATTTTTATTACATTTGTAAATGACGGAATTACTAAAGAAGTCTGTGTCCACCAGATGAACATATTGCGAATGCGTCTGGCGGGTGAATTTGACAGGTCCAATGTGGAACTGGCAAAGCTACAAATCCACGCACAGAGAAGTAAAATAAAAAGACACACCCTCACAATTGGAACAATTCCAGAGGGCGTATTAAGTACTTCCATAATGAATAGGGAGACTGAACTTCTGTAGCCGATAGACAGTCAATATTTTGTTTGACTTATGGCATTTACTCCCACAAATAAGACTGCACATTTTTTGCAGAGGAAGCTTGCCAAAGAGCCAAAAATTCAGTTCTATTTCTCTAGAGCTTAGGTCTGAAACTCTTAGTGATAATATTAACGAGAAAATGTTGTGTTACATTCCCAAGATATTTAGTTTCTCTACAATTACTGTGTACATAGTAAGTATTGTAATCCATCCAAAAATTCAATACGGGATTTCACCCGAAATATATGTTTTGAGCATTAAAAAAACATTTTAGAAAAAGGTCAGTGTGTGCGTTTGTGGACAGCGTAGCTCAAAAACTAAAGGACTGCTAAATACCAAACTTGGTATCTTTCAAGAATATGACACGAAGGTTTTCAAGAAAATTCCCCCACCCCAATCTACCCAAAAAAAAATTGAAAATTTTGTTTCTATAAAAATGGCTCTAACGATTTTGATTAAAAGTATTGTATGTTAAAAAATAACAAATAAAATGTATATCTTGAATTTTCTGGGAATAACTTCTAATGACCTGTTGTTTCTAGATGAATTTTGCTGAATGTTGTTTAATTGGTACACTGTGGGAGTACAAAAACTTAGTACACAAAAAAGGAAGAGCTCGTTAAAACACACAAGCTGTCATATACATTTTTGTTGCAGAGTGGTCCGTTTCCGAGCTATTCCTTGTATTGGTTTCAATTTTAAACTACGTATGTTCTCAAACGGGTTCACCTTTCGTTTCATCTCGCTTCTGGAAATATAAAGCGAATCGAGCTTCAGTTGTTCATATATCGATCGCTTTAGCCTTATTTCCCTTCTGCTTATAAGGAAAAGTAGCAAGACCAATTGTGTTGTTTATCAATGGTAATGGCGTGTTATTTCTGGACGCTCTTTAACTGCTATGGTTCTCAGCGTCCCATTCTATACTGGGCGTGAAAGACCGCTTAATTTTGCTCAGAGGCCTCTCTATCAGGCTTGAGGTTCTTTTACGTGCTGCAAATCTACGACACGGGACCAACGGCGTTACTTCCCTTCCGAAGGAAGCCATGCTAAGAATTTTACGCCCGAAAAAACCCATCGTCCTCCGCCGGGTTTGAACCCGCGACCTTGGGTATATGAAGTTAGCATGGTAACCATTACACCACGGAGGGCGACTGTTACAAGAATAATATTTTGTAAAAATGTTTGTTTCTAGAATAGGTTGAGAAAGTCATGTGAATGCAATACAGATGTTTTCTACTCATTCCACAATAATCCATTCTCGCCAAAGCTTATTCTTCTGTCTAATTCAGCTAAACGAGATAATTGTTATCAATCATTTTTGGTTACATATTTAGTTGTAGGTAGAAGGAGAAATAAGGGAGGTCACTAGGCTAAAGCGAGAGTAAAAAACCTTAGGTGTTCCATTCACATGACTTTCTCTACATATCTGCAACAAAGTGTTGTTAAAAAGCTAATGCTGTTATTTATTTATGCTAATCGAGAAAAATTTAGCAGAAATAGTCTAATTACTTGCTTCCTTGTAAGCAGAAGTGAAATAAGGGAGTACCATAGGTTAAAGTGATAGTCAAAAGCTGGTTGCTATGTGACTGAAGTTCCTTTGTATGGACAGCAGTTGACAAATTCCTGTATGAGAAAAGTTAAAGTTTTTCAAAGCTGAAACCAAAAACAAGGAATATCCCAAAAACGATCAACTCCACGAACAAAATTTATAAATTTAACGTGCTCTATATATATATTTTTTTTTTTTTTTTTTTTTTGCGGTAAGTTTTTCCCATCTCTTACGCTTTAGCAGTTATGCAAAATTCAGTAAAATTCATCCAGAATAGTCTTCAGAGGCTATCCCCAGAAATTTCAAGATACACATTTAATTTGGTATGTAAATATCTTAAATATCGTATAAGAGATATTAATCAAAACCGTTAGAGCCGTTTTTGAGAAAATCAAAAGTTTCGAAATTTTTTCCATGTAAAGGGTAGTTGAGGGTGGAGGGATTTTCTTGAAAATCTTCGTATCGCATCCTTGCAAGATACCAAACTTAAATACCAATTTTCGTTTTTGAGCTATGCTGTTCACAGACACGCACACATGGACATTTTTCAAAAAATGTTTTTTTTTTTTTGTTTGGATTCAGGAAGTCTCAAAACATATATTTCCGGTGAAATCTCGGTATCGAATTTTTTGGTGCATTACAATACCTTCTCTATACACTCTGTACATAGAACGTGTAGAGAAAGTAAAAAACATGGGTTGGTTGCTGGCCACAAGGATCGAACCAGTGACCTCCCTAATGCAGGCAAGTAGAAAGATACTTCAGGGCACTAATATGGTGTGTTTTAGTCAGCCTGTGTATTTGTGTTTGGTGTGAAAGAATACAATGTTTCACACCTACACTGCACGTGCCTGTAAAGAAGAACGTTGCTTCTTAAGAAAGATATCTTCAGGCGAAGAGAGGTCAGTGGTCGGGGTCTGAGGTGAGGATAAAACCTTTTTAACGCCACTGAAGAAAAGAAGCTTAGGAAGATGAACCCGGCCACGTGTGCATGTATCTGATTATACAAGTAGTCATTTGTTACCTCCCTAGCGCAGTAAAATATTCAGGGGATTGTGCGCCTCATATTTTATGAAGCTGAATTAAGTTTGCAGTTCTTTGTGTGAACCCAGCATTTCATTTCTTGTTCCATCCCAAGTCTCCACTCTTGTGTATAAATAACACTTTGAAACAACACGAGAAGAGAAACGAAACGCTCCCAGTTCTCTGGGTGGAATGTTAATCAACAAGAAACGTATTTACTTCAAGAATTAAATTAACAGTGAAGTATAACTTATTAGCTCGATGCTTAAGGGAGATTTGGAGTCAAATTTTAATTTTCTAGTTACTATGTACACAGTGTATACAGAAGCTATTGCACTCCAACCAAAAAATTCGATACCGCGATTGCACTGGTAATATATGCTTTAGATTCCCCTGTATCCAAAAAAAAAAATTATTTTTATTTCCTCAAAAATGGCTCTAACGATTTTGATTAAAATATCGTACATTAAAGATATTTATCTGACAAATAAAATGTATATCTTGAATTTTCTGGGAATAGCCTCTGAAGACTACTTTATTCTGGATGAATTTTACGAAATTTTGCATAACTGCTAAACCGTAAGAAATGGACAAAAACTTACCACACAAAAATGCAGAGCACATTAAAATACACAAGGTATGTTACATACATTTTTTCGTGGGGTTGATCGTTTTTGAGATATTCCTTGTGTTTGGTTTCAGCTTTCAAAAACTTACACTTTTCTCATGCAGGAACTTGTCAACTCGTGTCCATACAAACAAAAGAACTTCAGTCACATAGCAACCAGGTTTTGACTATCAATTTAACCTATGGTACTACGATATTTGGCTACTAATTACAAAGAAGCAAATAATAAGAATATTTTTGCTTATTTTCTCTCGATTAGCATGAAGTAAATAGAAGCATAAGTTTTTAACAATAATTTGATACAGAGATGTAGAGAAAGTCATGTGAATGTAACACATCAGACTTTTCTTCATTGAGATATGTTGTTCACAGACACACACGCGTGCGTGGATCTTTTTCTAATCTTTTTTTGCATACAGGGGTCCCAAAATGTGTATTTACTGTGAACCTCCGGTATGAAACTTTTGAGTAGAATACTTTTTCTAATTCTGTACTATGCACTAAGTAAGGAAGAAATAAGACCTCATTGATTAAATATTGATGCTATAACGATATAAGAAGAGGCTTATAGATCCGTTAAATAAGTCCAGAAAAGCAATGAGAGGCCACTTGTCTTTAATCAATCAATAGCAAAGTTATGGTTTTCGATTCGAGGGGGAATATTGCGAAACGGGTCGCAGTCAAGAATCAAAAAGAAACTTTACGCTTGTGGATCATGCAATGGCTTTCTCTACGAGAATTCTCTAATATTAAAAGAAAATCAACGAATGAAATGAAGTAAATTTGAGGTTAAGTTTGAGCCAATCACCAAGGGTTATAGTTGGTTATTTATTTCGCATTGCTGGGCGCGATGTCGGTACGGTTATAGCAGGCCGTGACAAACCAATATTATTGTTCTGAGAATTATCATTAGAGCTGCGAAAGAAGGAGAATCAAATTTAATACCTGCTAATTGTTTGTTTGTTGATCAGTGAATATCGTGAATTATTTTGGCGAGCTAAAGTTGAAACAAAATTACTTTACGCTTGCTGCATTTCTTTGCGTATGGATTCCGTAAAATCAAGTTTGCGATCTCAAATTAGCTCGTAAACTACTCAATTACGGTAGGTCTTATAAAAAGTATTTGTGTACTAAGTGATATTAGATTTAAGAGTATAAAAGTTTTGTTAGGGAGATAATGATATGAAAGCCAAGTATAAGAAAGTAGTTTTTGGACCGTGTTATCACAGAATGTTTAAAGTGCTATAACCGTAAGATTCTCCACTTTAACAAAGTACATAAACTAGATTAAATTTCCGGGAAGTTTACATAAAAGATAATCAGCACTCAGTATTTCGGCTAAGTGGAAAGTTAGCCAAACTGTTTGAAGCACACAAAGTTGTCCTAACGGTGCTTGTACGATGTGTCTTCTGCTTTAACGTTAGAGGTGCATCGACTCTTCAGCATGTTAACACTTTAAAATGAGTGCTAAAAGTTTGCGATCTGCTGTACTTTGATAACACCACACCTTCTGTGTCCTTCACTCCTCACTTAAACTTAGAAAAATATTCCAGCTCCCTCCTCTTTTAAGTAAACAGACTTTACTATATGTGACGCAACTATGACCCCGCAACTCCCGCGACACTCCTGGCTTAATCTACCCGTGCAGTAGTGGACGACTGGTCTGGTGTTTCTCTCCTGATTAATGTACAAAATAAGCAGTAATATGAATATACCAGGTTTATTACATGTGACGCAACTATGAGGCTGCAACTCCCGCGACACTCCTGGCTTAATCTACCCGTGCAGTAGTGGAGGACTGGTCTGGTGTTTCTCTCCTGATTAATGTACAAAATAAGAAGTAATATGAATATACCAGGTTTATTATATGTGACGTAACTGACAGTCCGCCACTCCCTCTTGGGAAAGTAATATAGGTTCATCCATTATATCAAAAGCAGAATGATTAAAATAATCATATTTTTCTTAATAAACTTAATGGATAAATTCATATCAGTACGCGTAAATCTACGCCAGTCAGATATGTTAAATATTTGACGAAATAGTGTTTCATAAATTTAGCAGATTTAATGTTGGTAAGATAAATATTTTAATTTCTTCTTGATGAAGATATAATATTCATATCGTAAGAAACGAATGTGGTGAAGTTGGAATATTTTAAAATTTGTATTTTACTGTCTATTATATTCTTCTTTTTATTTTCCCTACCCGTACTATGTTAATAGTGTATAGAGAAGGTATCGCATTCCACCCAACAATTCCATACCGAAATTTCATCGGAAATGAACGTTTTAGGGTCCCCTGTATCCAAATAAAACATCTTTAAAATAATATCCGTCCGTGTCTGTGAAAAGATAGGACAAAAAAGAAAATTCGGTAAAATACCAAATTTTGTATATATGTTTAATATCTTCCAAAGATGCTACACTAAGATTTTGAAGAAAATCTCCCCCTCCCCAAACTGCCCTTCATCTGGAAAATTTTTCGAAAATTTTAATTTTCACAAAAATGGCTGTAATGATTTTGATTAAAATATCGTATATTAAATATATTTACACGAAAAATAAAACGTATATCATGAATTTACTGGAAATAGCTTCTGAACTTCTTTATTCTAGATGAATTTTGCTGTGCTTTGCATAACTATTAAAACGTAAGCCAGGAAAAAGAAAACTTGTTAGACAAAATACGCAGATCTCGTTGAAACACACAATTACTGTCATATACGTTTTTTCGTGTAGTGGACCATTTTTGAGTAATTCCTGGTTATGGTTTCAGTTTTAAATTACTTAAAGTTTTCATATACGGGAACTTGGCCCTACATAGAAACGGATTTGAACCACATGACACTCGCTTTTAAAATATTTGAATATCGTTTTAGCCTAGCGTATTCCCTTTGTATTTAAAAGAAAGCATTTCTGCTGATATTTATCAAGGAGTAAACGGAAGAGTACGGTTTACGACAGTGATATTTAAAGAAAGTGATATGAATGGAACAAATCAGGTTTTTAGTTTGAGTGGTTCTTCGTATGAGTATTAGCTGTACAGGATATTATAATACGACATTGAGATATTACGTTGTTGATGAGATTCATATGATACGAAAATAAATTTATTTGTAAACGCCAATAATGGTACATCAACAAAACACTTAATAACGTGCTTTAGCTATAACTCGAAGAATGTTCCGCGGTCTGCTGGAGTTTTCGGGTCCAGACGTTTCGGTGAACATCTGCAATGGTGTGGTCTAAGTCTTCTCGGTGAAGGTTTGGTCACAACTGACTCGTTGACTGAAATAGCGGCAGTATTTATACTCGGGTACTTTGGGCAGAAGGGGAACACATAAGTCAATATCATGAAACAGCCGTTCTCTCATCTGTGCCTTATTACCATGCTAACGTGAAGCAATAGAAATTTATAAACATCCCAATAACTTTAATAGGAAAGAAGAGACTTAGAATCTGGCATCCGCCGTTTGAGAAGATCAAAGAGCCACAAACTCAATGAGATCATCCGAACCAATAAGGAATCAAAAGCACCACCCCCACACATGCAGCTCCAGCCGGACCAATCGCGTGAGAGCAGCCTGAGTATAAATACTGTCACTGTTGGGAGCTTCTTCTTCGACTCGTCAAGATGGCCAAGAAGAGACTGCGCAGACACGCCACTGCTAAGGCAGCACCCGTCGCCTCTTCCTCGGCAGCCGCCGAGGAGGCAGCTTCTCCGTTGCTACCGGTCCCGGCAAGCCCTGCTTCGCCGCCGGCCGCCACCACACCCTCGCCGCAACTGCTGCTGCAGTTGCCGCCATCACCACCACCGCCGCCGCCCAACTCCACGCCGCCGCCGCCCCGGTTCAGTGCCGTGGTACGGGGGGTCCCTAGGGACCTATCCACCCGGCACCTCCTCACCGCAGCGAAATCTAAGTGGCCTTCTTGTTTGAGGGCCACAAGGATAATTTGCAACCGGGGACCTACACCACTTGTGAGGCTGGAAATTCAGGATCGTTCGGACCTCGACGCTGCCTTGGCGACAGGGCTGCCCTTGTTAGGGCAACTCCTGGTCGTCGAGGCCAGCAAGATGGAACGTTACCGGCCCTGCCGTCGCTGTTGTGCCTTCGGGCATACATCCGACTCCTGCTCCTCGACGCCGCGGTGCCACTACTGTGGCTCCGCCAACACCACCGCTGAGTGCACTGAGCACAATCTTCGCCGTCGCCGCCGGTTCTGTGCCACCTGCCGTGGCACAGGACACTTTACTGGCCAGGCCCAGTGTCCCCTTTACCCGAGGGACGGGCGCACCACTCCGCAGCCAGTTCAATCACCGCAGACCCAACACACAGACGCCACACCACCTCCAGCTTCTATTGACACAGCGACGCGGGATGCCATTCAGGACCTTCATGCGGAGATCCTGAATATCGGCGCTCGCTTAGCTGCGTTAGAAGAGGCCTTCACCAGCGTCATCTCCAGGAAGCTACTGGACCTGCAAGCTGCCACCACCGCCGCCATCTCCACTCTGCAGTCCACCACCGCTGAGCTGTCCAACCGGATAGCCAGTGTCCAAGTGCAGCTACAGCAGGACCACCCAAATCAGCAACACCATTCCGCCGACCAGTTTCCATACAACAACCCGCTATACAAAACTCCAATATCAGCAAGCGGTTTATACAGGTCCCAGCAAGTACGACAACTCCGAAAACACCAGCAGATCCACTCAGAACACTGAGTAAACTCACCGTAAATCACCATTCATCTTCACCAACCACTTCTCCAGAGGGGCACTCAGGGCGCAAGTCATGTGTGTCCACTGGCTAAATTCACTATCACTCGCTGTTACTGCCACTGGCAGGCAGCAATCACAATCACCAGAAATGCGCAGGTGCTTAATGCGGTACTGCACCAGAGAGGCATGGGCCTCCTACTTCCGGTGGGGGTTTTTTGTGAGTAGTGCCACCCTGGTTCGAGTCCAGGGTGGGGAGTCTCACACTCCCAGGCTTGCCTGGGGTTAGGGCGTTAGCTGCCTTTTCCCCCATCATCAATAAAAAAAAAAAAAAAGCCAGAGAGTCAGTCTTCACCTCCTGGTTCAAGCGATGGCGCCTGTGCGGCCTTCAACAGGAGAGCCAGGCAATCAACTTCAGCCGACGCCACCTGAAGGACGTAGCTCCCATCCGGTTGGCTGGGAGTACTCTTGAACTACAAGCTGACCTGGAGGGACCACATTCACCTTGTGACGAACAAGGTCAACAAAAGAATCCCTTGTACAAGCGCGGCTAGGTGATGTCCATGGACAACAAGCTGCTGCTCTTCAAGCAGGTTCTCCGGCCTGCGAAGTCTGGGGAGTCGCCGCCAGAACTCACCTAGACCGCCTTGAAACCCTGCAATCCCGCTATCTGCGAATAGCCATGGTACCTTCCTAACCGCACAATCCGTCAGGATCTGAACATCCCGACCCTGATGGGTCACATCCTGCGCCTATCCAGATCCTTCTTTTAAAACCTTCCAAATAACTTCAACACCCTAATCCGCGGTCTAGGCGAGTACGACATACACCCAGGAGGGCGCTACAAATGCTCCAGACTCCTTCTCGGCACCTAAAATAATAATTAAAGAAATCTTCCGCAAAATCCCTAAATATAGCAGCTTCCGACCTTTCCCTCCGCAATCGAATATCTTCCGCCATATCATCCTCCCGCTGTTCCCGTCCCTCAATAAAAAAAAAACCCTTCACCTCCAGTAGAGGGCCTCGCCCTGAACTGGAAGCACACGGAAGGAGGCTTGCCTCTCTCCAACGTCAACTCGTCCAACCTTCACCGAGAAGTCTTACACCACGCCATTAAAGTTGTTCACCGCAGTCGTGAATGAAACGTCTGGACCTGAAGACTCCAGCAAACCAAGGCTTCTTAGCCCGGAAAGTCTTCTAGTTATAATTTGGACTCCGGCCGTGAAAGCTTACGACTACTGATGCTTTAGATAGTTACCTAGAAACAAAGCCGCGCGCATGGCCCACGCTATTGGAAGTGACAACATAAAGCTAGGAAGAAGAGTCACGTGCTGTCACTATGGTTTTACTTTCTCTATAGGCACTACGTGTATAGAGAATGTATTGCACTCCACCAAAAAATTTGATACAGAGATTTCACCGGAAATATATGTTTTAGGGTCCCCTTTATCTAAAAAAAGCATTTTCGGAAAAAGGTCCATGTGTGCGTGTGTGTGTGTCCATGTGTCCGTGAACACGATAACTCAAAAATGAAAAGTAGGTAAAATACCAAACTTGGTATTTAAGTTTAGTATCTTCCAGGGATGTGACACGAAGATTTTGAGAAAAATCCCCCCACCCCTAACTACCCTTTACATGGAACTTTTTTAAAAAATTTTGATTTTCTCAAAAATGACTAACGATTTTGATTAAAATTTCGTATATTAAACGTATTTACGTGACAAATAAAATGTATATTTTGAATTTTCTGGGAATAGTCTCTAAAGAGTAGTTTATTCTGGATGAATTTTACTAAATTTTGAATAACTGCTAAACCGTAAGAGATGGACAAAAACTTACTACACAAAAAATGTAGAGCACGTTAAAACACACAATTTATTATATACATTTTTTTCGTGGAGTTGGCCGTTTTTGTGACATTCCTTATTTTTGGTTTCTGCTATGAAAAACATACATTTCTCATACAGGAATTTGTCAACTGCTGTCCATACAAACAAAGAAACTTCAGTGACATAGCAACCAACTTTTGATTATCACTTTAAATTATGGTACTCTCTTATTTCACCTCTACTTACAAGGAAGCAAGTAATATGGCTATTTCTGCTAATGTTTTACTGATTAGCATAAAGTAAATAGAACTATAAGCTTTTCAAGAATAATTGGTAGCATGGATATAGAGAAAGTCATGTGAATGGTACACATCAGATTTTTTGTAAACATACCGACATGCTGTAATGTAACATAAGCGATTCTTTGTCTTACGAAACCTTTGTTTACTCTTCCAACATGCAATTTAATCATAACAGACGATAATTGAAAGGAAAATAAATATTTTTAGGCAATTTAACGATAGTGATCTTGAGAATGTATGTAGACAAAGAACTGATAAACAAAATAGGGGAGAGACCCAAACGAAACAAATGTGTTCCATTCACATGATTTTCTCTACATATCTTTAACGAATTATTGTTAAAAAGCTTAATCTTCTATCCACTTCATGATAACAATAGAGACAAATATTAGCAGAAATGCTTTCTAATAAGTAAAAAGGAAACAAGGGAATACACTAGACTAAAACGACAATTAAGGCAGGTTGCCATGTGCTTGAAATCCGTTTCTATACACTAAAGTTAACAAATTCCCGTGTGTGAAAGGTTTTAACACTGAAACAATGTCTAAAAAATGGTCAGTTCTACGAAAAAAAAAATGACAAATTGGGTGTTTCAGCGAGATCTACATTTTTGTCTAGTTAGTTTTTGTCTATCTCTTACGGTTTCCTATTCATGCAAAATCCAGCAAAAGTCATTCAGAATAAAAATATCTTCAGAAGCTATTCCCAGAAAATCCAAGATATACGCTTTATTTGCCGTGTAAATGTCTTTAATAAACGGTACTTTAATCAAAATAGTTAGCGCCATTTTTTTCATGTAAAGAGTGGTTTGGGTTGCGGGGGTTTTCCTGAAAACCCTTCACCTCCAGTAGAGGGCCTCGCCCTGAACTAGAAGCACACGGAAGGAGGCTTGCCTCTCTCCAACGTCAACTCGTCCAACGAGTCAGTGCGACCAAACCTCCGTGTCGAATTCTTGCAAGATACTAAACTTGCACACCAAGTTTGGTATTTTACTGACTTTTCCTTTTTGATTTATCACGCTCACATCACACCTCAACCTCTAAAAATGCTTTTTTTGATTCAGGGGACGCTAAAATCCTTATTTCCGGTGAAAACTCAGTATCGAGTTTTTGGTTGGAATGCAATAACTTCTCTATATACCATGTGCATAATACGTGTAGAGAAAGTAAAAATAAAACACTTTTGCGTTAGGATAAGCAGCTTATTTTACTTTCTTTAACTCGTACTACTAAATTAAACATTTGTACATTTAACAGGAAGTTCTTGTTAATACATAAAGTGGGCTGTTGAGAGTTTGTTGTATGGTATTTATAAAATTATAAAACAATAAGCAAAATATATTCCTGACAGAATATATGTTTCGCATTCAAAAGCAACCTCGGAACTATCTGAGTCACAATTAGTCTTTAGAGTAGGAAACTGCCCTTTGCCCTTTTCCCTGAAAAATAGGAAATTTTTGATGATAACGAATAAAAACAAACAACCCGTTTGTTTTCATGACATTTGCCTGTGATCACACTGGTGGGCTGCCTAAAGTCTAAATCAAATATTTAGTGTTACATTAAAAAATCTGATATGTTGAATTGACATGACTTTCTCTACCTGTTCTGCAAAAGATTATTCTTCTATCTACTTCATACTAAATGAGATAAACATTAACACTATTGTTCTTACTACTCAGTTCCTTATATACAGAAGGCAATATACCCCTGGCTAAAGCGATAGTCAAATATTTTAAAGGCCGATCGATGTGCTTCACATTTCCAGAAAAAAAGAGATGCAACGAAATGTGATCGCATTTGAGACGATGCATAGTTGAAAATTAAAATCAATAACAAGGAATATCTGGGAAACGGTCAACTCTGCAACAAAGATGTGATTACATAAATTGTGTGTTTTAACCAAATCTACATTTTTGTGTATCTGTTACGATTTACAAGTTATGCAAAACTCATCCAGAACGAACAGGTCTTCAAAAGCTATGCCCAGAAGATTCACATACATTTAATTTGTGAGGTAAATAGCTTTAATGTACGGTATTTTTAAAAAAATCGTTAGAGGCATTTTTAAAAAATGTTCCATATAAAATATTTTGAGATGGGGGGATTTTCTTGAAAATCTTCGTGTCGCATCCTTGGAGGATACCAAACTTAAATACCAGTCTGGTATTTAACGGTCTTCTAGTTTTTGAGCTAGATTCTCCAAAGAAAAAACACATAGGCACAAACGGACCTTTTTCTAAAAATGATTTGTTTTGGATTAAGGGGGTTTCGAAACATATATTTCCGGTGAAATCTCGGAATTGTTGGGTATAATACAATACCTTCTTTATACGCCTTGTACGTGTAGAAAAAGTAAAAATGTGTAAATTTCAAAAAAACTTAAGAAAAACTATTTTGTTTCATAGTAAAAATAATTGAATTCTAAACTTAAAGAAAAGATATTGTTTTTTCAATTTGACGAATTTTGACTACCGATATAGATGGGTAGGCGTATGTTTATCACTAGGCACTGCCAACTTAAACGTTATTTTCCATACTCCACATGTTCACTAATGTATTTTAAAATGTTTATACTTGTAACAAAAGCATGGATTACTCGACACCCAAGAAATAACAAACGATAGATGGAAGGAAGCCAATTACCTTACGACATAAATATGCACACCAGAGTGGCTACATCAGACACTGTCAGCTGCCTGGGCACCATTTCTGGAGGACACCAGTACCACATCATTAACTGCAACGAAAGAACAATCTCCCTTAGTTATCACGCAAATAATGAAAACTTCTAATCTAATACTTAATACACAATTGTGTCTAATAAATTACTTTAGATTAAAGAAAATGTTCTTATTACTTCTTACTTTCTCTATACGCACTATGCATATAGTTTATAGAGAAGGTATTGCATACCACCCAAAATGTGGTACCGAGATTTCACCAGAAATCCATATTTGGGTCCCCCTGAATAAAAAAAAAAAGCATTTTTGGAAAAAGGTACGTATGTGTGCGTGTGTGTGTCTGTGTATCTGTGTGTGTGTGTGTGTGTCTGTCTGTCTGTCTGTCTGTGGACAGCATAGCTCCAAAACCAAAAGACCGTGAAATACCAAACTTGGTATTTAAGTTTGGTGGCTTCTAAGGATGCGACATGAAAATTTTCAAAAACATTCCCCCACCCCAAACTACCCTTTACATGGAATTGTTTTTATAAAATTTTGATTTTTCCCAAAAATGGCTCTAACGATTTTGATTAAAATATCGTATATTAAAGATATTTACCTGACAAATAAAATGTATGTCTTGAATAGCCTCTGAAGACTACTTTATTCTGGATGACTTTTATGGAATTTTGCATAACTGCTAAACCGTAAGAGATAGAGAAAAAGTCACCGAACAAAAAATATAGAGCACGTTAAATCACACAATTTATATTATATACATTTTTTTCGTGGAGTTGATCTTTTTTTTAGATATTCCTTTGTTTTTGATTTCAGCTTTGAAAATCTTATACTTTTCTCATACAGGAATTTGTCAGCTCCTGTTCACACAGACAAAGGAACTTCAGTCTCATAGCAACCAGCTTTTGACTATCACTTTAAACTATGCTACTCCCTTATTTCGCTTCTACTTACAAGGAAGCAAGTAATAAGAGTATTTCTGCTAATTTTTTAAATTGTTACCTTTTGAAAAATCAAGTATTCTGAAGACTACAAAAAGTAATAATTTTTCTACACTAATTAGGGGTAATATACGAGGGTCGTCCAGAAAGTAACAGACGATTGGGCATAACTAAATAACAACGAAAGAAATCAACACAAAGCTTTATTTACAAAGTTACACTACCTTACTCTATTTCTCAATGTAATATCCATTCTGTCAAGGTATTTAGTGTCTCGAGGTACCAGTTTTCAATGCCGATGTTATACTGTTCTACCGCCAAAGAACATATTCGTTTTTTTTTTTTTTTTTTAGAATGCACCAAATATTCGACCAAACGAATGTTATAGACAAATAACGCAAGTGTATAGTGGTAATGCAATGAACGAGTCTTCAGTGAGGAAATGGCACATAATTTACGAGTAATCAAGGAAGAACATAACAGTGTGTACGATAAAGACCGCAGTGGAAGTTCATCAATCGTTTTGGAGGAAGTGGAAGCAAGTGTGGATAAAAGAATTAAAAAAAAATGGTGTTTCACTTTTAGACAGCGTACATGATTTTTGGAGCTCATATCTTTAGCAGTAGAAGCATTGAAAACCCGGTACCACGTGACAATAAATAGCAATGACGATTACATCTAGAAATAGAGTAAGATACTGTAACTTTGTAAATAAGTTTAGATAGTAAAAATTATTTAAATATTCATGCAAGGTAGTATGTTGATGCATGACAAAAATGTCACTATTATTGTATATAATAACTGGTATGAATTCCAATAAGATGTTTTACATTCTCTGAATTTTCAGAAACATATCACCTTAAAAGAGATTCGGTGTGGCGACAATGTTCTTTATACTAGTTGAAGTATTAGCTACACGACTCGGATAGGTAGAGTCAGATTGAAAAATTCAATTCCATAGCTGGGATTTGAACCACGAATCTCCTGGCCTCTAGCCGGTTGCTCTACCCCTGAGCTACCATGGCAACATGCCGGTATAACATTGAATTTCTCAACTGACTCGCATGTTTCCCGGTAAACCACAAGGTGATCAAGTTATTTTGAGATGACAACCCCAATGGCGACTTACAATGTTAGTACTTTAAGTCCCAGGATTCCTAGTATGGCCAACTATTATGGTCAATGTTGGATTTAATTGTTTTCACACAAGTCGTATGTAGGACAGGAGTTGGATAAGTAGAGTTAGACTGAAAAATTATAAGTCGCCATTGGGGTTGTCATCTCAAAATAATTTGAGATCACCTTGTGGTTTACCGGGAGACATGGAAGTCATTTGAGAAATTCAATGCTATACCGGCATGTTGATATGGTAGCTCAGAGGTAGAGCAACCGGCTAGAGGTCTGTGGTTCAAATCCCGGCTATGGCATTGAATTTTTCAGTCGGACTCTACCTATCAAACTCCTGTGAAAAAATAATTAAATCGATCGTTGTGCAAGGTGGCAACCCTGAGTTCTCATCACTTGCGCCTGTAAAGACCAAGAAACACACCATGGCCGGGGTAAAGTGGGCATTACTTCACGTTTACTTGTTGATGTAAGGGGGTTGTCATGGCAACTAATAATGGTAGCCTTCATCTGTCACGGACAGAGTTCTCGTTTTTCTGTATTAGCTCCCCAGACGGACACAAAGACATTTAGTCACTGAGGAGGAATTAGAGTGTGGCAGAAGATTGACTTAGAGGAAGCCGAGCGCTGCGATCAATCATGATTTACTGAGAAAGCTCGCAAAGCTGGGCGACGTCTGAAAGGTGACACACACTTCCCACACATTTATATCAACTTTAGGAAAATACACAAGTGTTAAAAATGGCGTTTTATATTGTGAGTAGGAAGCTTATGAACAATAAAAAAACCATTTTAACACGTTAGCCAAACACTAGAGTCCTCATTATTTATAGATAGATTATTATTAGATTCTTTTTAATATTTCGTATTTGTGATGCGCAGCGCGGATCCAACTCATTTGTTTCTTCTTAGCATCGGTATACTGAGAACATCTGATGGCTGGTGGATATCAACAGACTTGCGCATGCGCGGGGTTGGCATAAACACTTTATCTCACTAGTGCGATAGCTCGCGTTGCTTGTGTTAAGAATTCTATTTTTAGTTATTTTACACTATATAGTGATACTTTTGCCAGGTTTAAAAATCTAACATGCATGTCTTTTAAAATAGCAATTTTGACATTTGTTATTCTAACAAAAGTGAACACGTGTGGCATTTTAAAAACCGTCCATAAAAATTAAGTTTTGCAGTAAATTAGTTTACAAACAGGTGTGTCACATTATTTTTATATTAACCTTAATTATTGCACGGGGTGAGTAAAAAGTATGGATCAATGCTTCTAACTTTGTTGTTATAGTTTTGTGAAGTGATATTTTTTAGAAAAGGTGTAAGATATCAACTTGTTCTCATATTACTATGATTGTGAATAGGGCTGTAACTTTTTTTATGGAAATTTTCATTTTTTGTCCTCAGGTCTCGGGACGTACAGGCAGATGCTTTTTTGAGCTGTAATTTAAACTTATTGGGACGTATTACATCACATGGAAGTTAAACCAAGAAAACAAATTCATAACAAAATTATTGGTGCTGTGTTGTAACGCAGGATGAATTTCTTCAAAAGGTGCTCAAAATGGCCTCCATTTACTATCAAACAATGCCATAGTCAATCTTTGAAAATAGTTAATGTGTTCACCGGTTCAGTTGCATTTCTTGCCCAATTCTTTGCTTTAACTCTTGAAAATCTCTTTGTAAACCCAACTTCAAATATCCCCACAAGAAAAAGTCTAAGGGGTTCAGGTCAGGAGATCTTGGTGGCCATTCAAAACGTTATCACCATTTGTAACTCGTTTTGGCCTTCCACACTTTGCTTTATTTTTAACACTTCCAGTCTCATTGATTTTTTTCAAAATTTTGCTTAACATAGAATGAGTAATCCTTCGTTCTGGATACATTTCATTAAACAAGACACAAGCCTCTTCTTGGGTCCTCCTATCCGATCATCATTAGTATTTCAATTCGTTGTCTTTCTGACAGTTGTGCCATGACTAATTACTTTCAGAAAGATTTTACAATGAAGTAAGCATTGTGGTCGTTATTAGCTTAGCTTTTGTCTGTATTGTTCAATCCAAAGTCACATACTGAAGTAGCCTACTGTATTGTTTAATTCAAAACCTACTCAATCTTAGGTAATATAAAAATCTGATGTGTTCCATTCACATGACTTTCTCTACATCTCTGCAACAAATTATTATTAAAATGCTTAGGCTTCTATTTACTTCATGCTAATCGAGAAAATATTAGCAGAAATAGTCTTATTACTTGCTTCCTTGTAAGTAAAAGAGAAATAAGGGCGTACCATAGGTTAAAGTGTTAGTCAAAAGCTGGTTGCTATGTGACCGAAGTTCCTTTGTTTGTACAGACAGGAGCTGACAAATTCCTGTATCAGAAAAATATGTTTTTTAAAGGTTAAATAAAAAACAATGAATAACTCAAAAACGATCAACTCCACGAAAATAATGTATATACAATAAATTGTGTGTTTTAGCGTGCTCTACATTTTTGTGTGACAAGTTTTTGTCCATCACTTACGGTTTAGCAGTTATGAAACATTCCGTACTATTCATCCAGAATAAAGTAGTCTTCAGAGGCTATTCTCAGAAAATTCAAAATATACATTTTATTTGTCAGCTAAATATCTTTAATAGAAGAAATTTTAATCAAAATCGTTAGAGCCATTTTTGAGAAAATAAAAATTTTCGAAAAAAGTTCCATATAAAGGATAGTTTGGGATGGGGGGATTTTTCTCAAAATCTTCGTGTCCCATCCCTGGAAGATACTAATCTTAAATACCAACTTTGGTATTTTACCGACTTTTCGTTTTTGAGCTAGTGTGTTCTCTCACACACACACACACACACACACACACACACACACACACACACACACATGACATTTTCCTGAAAATGCTTTTTTTTGGATACAGGGGACCCTAAAACATATATTTCCGGTGAAATCTCGGTATCGAATTTTTGGGTGGACTGCAGTACCTTCTCTAAATAATATGTACATAGTACTTATAGAGAAAGTATAAATATCACTTCATAGAGTTGCAACAGCGGAGTTACAGGCATTGTTCCATACTTTTTACTCACCCTGTATATGGTCTTTCAAAAGCAACTTATATTTTAAACCATTATAAATATTATAATATTTAAGATAGGAAAAAACAAAAAGAAATATACGTATTGGGCAAACAATGTTGTTTTAAAAAAAAATGATAGATGTCTTCCGCTGTCTTGTTCAACGTACACAATTCTTTCTGCGACTCCCTGCACTGCATTTTGTAGATGATTAGCAAGTTCTGGCAAGATTAGCCTCTTTCAGTTGCTGTCAGGTTGTTTGATGTGTCGGATTAACATCTGGAGATTGCGGAGGCCACTTTGTTGGAAAATGTCTAATGATGAGACGATCGAAGGTCTGGGATTTTGCAAGGGAGTGGAGTGTCATCTTGCATGAAGATGTTTTCCATGTCGTAAATCCTGTCTAGGAGTGACGAAATTTTGTAGCATGCCATAGTAGCGCTCACCATTTACAATAACCGTCTGAATTATTCCACTGTTATCTGCTTCAAAGAAATAAAGGCCAATAATGAATGAACTGTGAACTGAAGCCAATCCGCACAGTAACTTTTAATTCAAGAAGTCCTCTTATTTAGAGACATGGCCATGATTTGTAACTTAAAAAGCTGATGCTCCATTCACATGATTTTCTCTGCATCGCTATAACAAGTTATTGTTAAAAAGATATTCTACTATCGACTTTATGATAATCGAGATAAGCATTAGCAGAAATTGTCTTAATTACTTGCTTCCTTGTAAGTAGAAGAAATGTAAGGGAATACAATAGACTAATACGATAGTCAAAACTTTTAAAAGCTGGTTGCCATGTCGATAAAATCCTTTTCTATGCAGCGCCAAGAGTTTACAACTTTCAGAGTGAAAAAAAGTTTTAAGTATTTTAAACCTGAAACAAATAACATCTCAGAAATGTGCAATTCAACGAAAAAAACGTATATGAATAAATTGAGTGTTTTAACGTGATCTACAATTTTTGTGTAGTAAGTTGTCTGTTTCTGACGGTTTGCCAGTTACGCAAAATTCAGCAAAATCCGTTGACAATACAGAGGTCTTTACAGACTACTCTTAGAAAATTCAAGATATACCTATTATTTGTCGTGTAAATATATTTAATATACGGTATTTTAATCAAAATAAACGGTGGTTTGGAGTGGGAAGATTTTTCTTAAAATATTCGAGTCGCATCCCTGGAGAATACTAAACTTAAACCTCAAAAAATGGAAATGGCGTGTTATTTATGGACGCTCTTTAACTGCTGCAGTTCTTAGCGTCCCATTCTATACTGAGCGTAAAAGGCCGCTTAATTTTGCTCAGAGACCTCTCTATCAAGCTTGAGGTTCTTTTACATGCCGTAAATCTATTACACGGGACCCACGGCTTTACTTCCCTTCCGAAGGAAGCCATGCTATGGATTTTTACACCCGAAAACAGCCATCGTCCTCCGCCGGGTTTGAACCCAGGACCTTGGGTATATGAAGTTAGCATGGTAAACATTACACCACGGAGGGCGACTTTAAACATGAAGTTTTTGAGTTATCGTGTTCACAGACACACGGACATACTGATACCCACGGGCGGACCTTTTTTTGAAAATGCGGTTTTTGGATACAGGGGACCCTAAAATCTGTATTTCAGGTGAAAACTCGTCATCGAATTTTGGGTGGAATGCAATACTTTCTCTATACACTATGTATATAGTACGTGTAGAGAAAGTAAAAAATCTCAAAGAATTTACCATATAAAATATTTGGTAAAATAATGTATATTAGGCTTATCCAAAATCCATTTTATGGTATAGCTGAATTTATTAATTTTAATGCTTCTACTATACACATTTAACTAGTGATATTTTTACTTTCTCTGCACGTACTATATGCATAGTTTATAGAGAAAATATTGTATTGCACCCAAAAATTCTAAACTGAGATTTCACCGGAAATGCATGTTTTGGGACCTCCTGGATACAAAAATATCATTTTTAGAAAAATGTATATCTTGAATTTTCTGGGAATAGCCTCTGGTGGATTTTACGCATTTCGCTAAACCGTAAGAGATGGACAAAAACTTACCACACAAAAAGTGTAAAGCACGTTAAAACACACAATTTATGTAATAAAATATTTTTTTTCGTGAAGTTGATCGTTTTTACTTTCTCTGCGCGTGCATAGTGTATAGAGAAGGTATTGAGTTGCACCCAAAAATTCGATACCGAGAATTCACTGGAAATACATGTTTTGGGTCCCCCTGAATAAAAAAAAAGCATTTTTGGAAAAAGTTCCATGTGTGTGTGTGTGTGTGTCTGTGTTTCTGCAGACAGCATAACTCAAAAACGAAAATACCGTTAAATACCAAACTTGGTATTTAAGTTTGGAATCTTCCAAGGATGCGACAGGAAGGTTTTCAAGAAAATCCCCCATCTCCAACTACCCTTTACATGGAACTTTTCGAAAATGTTGATTTTATCAAAGGTGGCTCTAATGCTTTTGATTAAAATATCGTATATCTTGAATTTTCTGGGAATAGTCTCTGAAGACTATTTTATTCTGTATCAATTTTAGGGAATTTTGCAAAATTGCTAAACCGTAAGAGATGGACAAAAACTTACCACACAAAAAATGAAGAGCACAATAAAACACACAATTTATGTTATATATTTTTTTCGAGGAGTTGATCGTTTTTGAGATATTCCTTGTTTTTGGTCTCAGCTTTGAAAGACATACTTTTCTCATGCAGGAATTTGTCATCTCGTCTCCATACAAACAAAGGAACTTCAGTCACCTAATAACCAGCTTTTGATTTCACTTTAACCTATGATACTGCCTTATTTCGCTTCTACTTACAAGGAAGCAAGTAATATGGCTATTTCTGCTATTTTTTTCCTGATTAGCATGAATTAAATAGAAGTACAAGCTTTTAAGAATAATTTGTTGCAGAGATATAGAGAAAGTCATGTGAATGGTACACATCAGATTTTTTAGATATACTTTGTCATTGGTTTCAGCTTTAAAAACTTACTTTTCTCATACAGGAATTTGTCAACTCATGTCCATACAAACAAAGGAACTTCAGTCACATAGCAACCAGCTTTCGACTACCACTTTAACCTATGGTACTCCCTTATTTCGCTTCTACTTAAAATGAAATAAGTAATAAGACTATTTCTTCTAATTTTTTCTCGATTAGCATTAAGTAAACACAAGCATAACCTTTTTAACAATAATTTCTTACAGAGATGTAGAGAAAGTCATGTGAATGGAACACTAAGATTTGTTTTATTTCCCCTCTACTTACAAGGAAGCTACTACTAAGACTATTTCTGTAATGTTTATCTTGATTAGCATGATGTGGATAACAGATAAATATTTTAATTAAAAGGTATGTTTACCAAAATGCTAGAGAACATTTAGTAGATGGAACACGTGAGATTTTTACTGGGAACTTTGGATGATGTGTAAAAGCCTTAGCACGGCAGTATCTTCTTAACATAACACGCACGTATCTGTAAGATGTGTTTGGCAGAAGTATCGGTAAACTCAATGCTGAAGTAGTCTTTTACTGAAGCAAAGTGAGTTAAACCTGAAGACGTAGCGTTTTCTAAGAAGGAGAAGCGAGGGCTTATTTAAATTTCACTCTCAAGTTTTATAGTTTTTTACTTTCTCTACACGTACTATGTACATAGTGTGTAGAGAAGGTATTCTATTGCACCTAAAATTTCCATACCAAGATTTCGCCGGAAATATATGTTTTAGAGTCCCCTGTATCCGAAAAAAGCATTTTCAGATAAAGGTCTGTGTGTTTGTCTGTGTGTCTGTGAACACGATAACTCAAAAACGAAAAGTCGGTAAAATACCAAACTTGGTATTTAAGTTTGGTATCTTCCAGGGTTGCGACACGAAGAATTTGAGAAAAATCCCACCACCCCAAACAACCTTTTACATAGAACATTTTGATTTTCTAAAAAATGGCTCTAACGATTTTGATTAAAATAAGACACATTAAAGATATTTACCTGACAAATAAAATGTATATTTTGAATTTTCTGGGAACAGCCTCTGAAGATTACTTCATTCTCGATGAATTGTACGGAATGTTGCATAAATGCTAAACTGTAAGAGATGGACAAAAATTTACCACACAAGAAATATAGATCGCATTACAACTCACAATTTATGTTATATACATTTTTTTCGTGGAGTTGATCGTTTTTGAGATATTGATTATTATTGGTTTCAGCTTTGAAATAAACATACTTTTCTCATACAGGAATTTGTCAACTCTTGTCCATACAAACAAAGGAACTTCAGTCCCATAGCAACCAGTTTTGACTATCACTTTGACATATGGTACTCCCTTATTTCGCTTCTACTTACAAATATATTAGACTATTACAAATAAGACTATTTCTGCTATTTTTTCAAGATTAGCATGAAATAAATAGAAGCATAAGCTTTTTAGTAATATGTTTTGCAGAAATATAATGAAAGTCATGTGAATGGAACACATCATATTTTTTTTTTTTTTTGCAAGAAGTCTTTGGTAAAATAAGGACACATAGAACTTTTTTCGAAAATTTTTATTTTCTTAAAAATTTCTCTAATGATTTTGATTAAAATATCGTATATTAAAGATATTACCTGACAAATAAAATGTATATCTTCAATTTTCTGGAAATAGCCTCGGAAGCTTACGTTATTTTTGATGAAATTTGCGGAATTTTGCATAGTTGCTAACCATAAGAGATAAGTAAAATTTACTACACAAAAAATGTAGAGCACGTTAAAACACACAATTTATGTTATATGGATCTTTTTCATGGAGTTGATCGTTTTTTAGATATTGGTTGTTTTTGGTTTCATCTTTCTCCTATAGGAACTTGTCAACTCCTATTCACACAAACAAAGGAACTTCAGTCACATAGCAACTAGACGTTGACTATCACTTTAATCTATGGTATTCTCATATTTTGCTTCTACTTTTAAGGAAGCAAGTCATAAGACTATTTTTGCTAACTTTTTCTCGATTAGCATGAAGTAAATAGAAGCATAAACTTTCTAACAATAATTTGTTACAGATTAGATTAGAAAGCATTTTGTAGGTTCGTTTAGGCCAGGAAGTCACTGAACATAGAACTTGTCAAGGTATATACATGTGTTTATATACTACTGTATAAAGCTCTAGGGTTACAAAACAACAGAATCTGTAGGCTCGTTTAGGCCAGGAAGCACTGAACATAGAACTTGTCAAAGTATATACATGTGTTTATATACTACTGTATAAAGCTCTAGTGCTAAAACCATGGGTTACAAAAACAGCAGAATAGACATATAATCACACCATTTGCTTTTGAGGCCTGTACGCCACTGCACTATACTTAATGTGCACTTAAAAAGCATATTTACTTCCTGTTTTTGCATGCACATAAAAACAAAGAGTATAAAAATTAGTGTTAAAATGTATAAATAAATATAATTTCATTATATGTAATACTGATGTAATGTCAGATGATAGTTTTCTAATTATCAACACAATAGTTGCTACTAGTAATTATATAAAACTAAAATATGATTATTGTGTTATGTACTCTTCATAAATGTCAACAAATTACAATTCATATTTACAAATATGTTATAGAATTTCCAATGCACAAATTTACAATTATGTACTGGAGTGTAAAATATCAAAGCATCAGGCTTTACAGACCTTGTGTCATTGCAAATACTAAACAATGCATTTGACACATTCGTGCAAGTCAAAGAATACATCAGTTTAATTTGAATGTAAAACACACACACGCGCGCGAATATACACAAAATGCAATACATTATAATACTTATAAATACAATGATTGTTGACAGTATTGTCACACAGATTTGTCACTTAAACATTCATCTAAAGAGAAAAATGAGTTATTGCAAAGGTACTGCTTAAGAGAGGCCTTAAAAGCCCTGAAATTCCCAACATTTTCTTTGAGATTACTGGGGAGAGGGTTAAATATCTTGATTGTTTCATAATATACACCTTTCTGAAAGCAACGAAGATTGAGATATAGAGAAAGTCATGTGAATGTAACACATCAGATTTTTTCCGTATGTCAAGGCTAAAATGCGGGGATAACGATGTTGCCCGGCAAAAGAAGTCATTGATGCATTCAAAAACCATGTTTTGCAGGTGTCTCAAACAGATTGGAAAATATGCTATGAAAAATGGTCCGAACGCATGCAAAATTGTATTGACCAAAAAGGAGAATATTTCGAGATAAGAAAACAATTTTCTTCAATGGAAAATAACAGTTTTAGCTCTCTCTCTCTCTCTCTCTCTCTCTCTCTCTCTCTCTCTCTCTCTCTCTCTCTCTCTCTCTCTCTCTCTCTCTCTCTTACCGGAAATGTATGTTTTGAGACCCCCGAATTAAAAATAACATTTTTAGAAATGTATGTATGTCTGTTGCCTATTGGTGTGTGTGTGTGTGTGTGTCTGTCTGTGGACAGCATAGCTCAAAAGTGGCCGCGCCGTGGCCGAGTGGTTAGACCACTAGCCTCTCACCTAGACGGCCGGGGTTCGATCCCAAGCGACCGCATGTGAGATTTGTGGTGGACAAAGCGGCGCTGGGGCGGGTTTTCTCCGGGTACTCCGGTTTCCCCCGCCATCGCATTCCACCGGTGCTCCATCATTATTCATGTATCATCAGTGTCAACGCCTGCGGTGCCATTAGTAGTTAAAGCGGGCGTTAAACACTACCAAAAAAAAATAGCTCAAAAACGAAAAGTCCGTTAAATGCCAATCTTGGTATTTAAGTTCAGTATCTTCTAAGGATGCGACACGAAGATTTTCAAGTAAATCTCTCCACTCCCAACTATACTCTACATGAACAAATTTTTAAAAATGGTTCTAACGATTTCGATTAAAATATCGCATATTTACATGACAAATAAAATGTACGTATATCTTGAATCTTCAGGGAATAGCTTCGAAGGCAGCGTTATTCTGAATGAATTTTGCATAACTGGTAAACCGTAAGACACAAACAAAAATTAACTTAACAAAATGTAGATCTCAGTGAAAAACGCAATTTATGTCATATACATGTTTACTTTCTCCATACAAACTATGTACATAGTGTATAGAGAAGGTATTGTATTGTACCCAAAAATTCCATACCGAGATTTATATATTTTGAGACCCCCTGAATCCAAAAAAAGCATTTTTATAAAAATGTCGGTGTTTATGTGTGTGTCTGTCTGTCTATCTGTCGTGTCACCCTCCGTGGTATAATGGTTACCATGCTAACTTCATATACCCAAGGTCGCGGGTTCAAACCCAGCGGAGGGCGATGGATTTTTTCGGGCGTAAAAATCCTTGGCATGGCTTCCTTCGGAAGGGAAGTAAAGCCGTTGGTCCCGTGTACGTAAAAGAACCTCAAGTCTGAAAGAGAGGCCTCTGAGCAAAATTAAGCGGTCTTTCACGCCTAATTTAGAATGGGTCGCTGAGAACCACAGTAGTTAAAAAGCGCACATAAATAACTTGCCATTTCCATTTCCTGTCTGTGTGTGTATGTGTGTGTATTTGTGGGCACATAGCTCAAAAATGAAAAGACCGTTAAGGCCCAAACTTGGTATTTAGGTTTGGTATCTTCCAAGGATGCGACATGAAGATTTTCAATAAAATGCCCCCTACCCAAACTACCCTTAACATGGAAAAACATTTCGAACATTTTTATTTTCTTAAAAATTGCGCTAACGATTTTGATTAAAATTTCTTATATTAAGATATTTACTTTCCAAATAAAATGTATATCTTGAATTTTCTGGGAATAGCCTCTGAAGACTACTTTATTCTGGATGCATTTTACGGAATTTTGCATAACTGTTAAACCGTAAGAGATGGACAGAAACTTACTAAACAAAAAAATGTAGAGCACGTTAAAACACACAATTTATGTAATATACATTTTTTTCGTGGAGTTGATCGTTTTTCTGATATTCCTTGATTTTGGTTTTACCTTTGAAAAACTTATACTTTTCTCACACAGAAATTTGTCAACTCCTGTTCAAAAAGGAACTTCAATCACATAGCAACCATAAATTTTTATAACAATATTTTTTGCAGAGAGGTAGAGAAAGTCATGTGAATGGTACACATCAGATGTTTCCTGTACAGTTGACCGTTTTCCAGATATTTCCTGTTATTTGTTTAAATTTTAAACTACGTAATTTTTCTTAAACAGGACCATGCAAAGCGAACTGAACCTCAATTGTTTCATATAGCAGTTTAAAAGGTTTGACCATCGCTTTAGTCTAATGTATTCCCTTATTGCCTTCTACTTATAAGGAAGTAAGGAGAAGACCATTAAGTTTAAGTTTATCTCGACCAGCTTGAAGTAGATAGAAGAATAGTCTTCTGTAAGAGTAGTTTGTAGCTAAATGGAACAGCTAAAGAAAGTTTGTGAATGGCACACATCATTTGTTTTATTATTAGCTCATAATCTAAATGTTAGCGTATACCTGTCTTATCTTGGAGATTGTTATACAAATAGTTTCTAGAGAACATTGGTAATATTCAGAGAATGTAATGTGACTACGAAGCAGTGGTGGCCGGCCTTTAGGGACACAGGGGCACGTGCTCTCCCTACAAAAATTTCAAACAATAATTTATCCATTATATTATCAGGTAAAATGCTATAATCTATAACGCATTTTGTATAAATTTAAACCTACTATACACACTGGACAGTTGTAGTGAAGATGGCTGTGGGAAATTGTAAACGGCCGCACTTTTCTGACACCAGCGATTTAGTGGCCAACCTTTGCGCACGCGCAGAAGAATTCAATGCTCTGATGCAGTTAATTTGTGGGTGCGGGGTTCAAGGGACCGAGAGGGGAAGGTTCCCTTAGGACACGAAAGCCGCGCATGCGCAAAGAGAAAATAAGAACCGACAATAAGCAAAAGTTAAAGTTTGAGGCAAATCCCTGACAAAAATGTTTAGCCAAAGATCTCTTTCTTCATATGTTAGAGTAAATAATAAGAAATATTTCTTAAGTTTGAATGTCTTCTTATTTGAAAACAAAGTTGATCTATAAACCTCCCGAACGAAATATACAAAAAGAATCTTATGTGGTAGAAATTTACAATGTTTGTACTTGGTGCTAAGCAGACGACAAGGCACGATAACGATCTACTTTACTTTAAGGTTAGTTTCCATAATTTTCTGAGAGAAAAATTTCGTTTGTAAAAATAAACATCGTGAACGTTGTAATTGACATATGTAAGCTATTAAAGTTGTGGAAGGCAGTATTGAAGACTTGAATCTCAAATTGTATCAGCTGTTAAGACGATTTGCACCAGGATCATGTTGACATGTGCTTAACAGTTCGAGTTCAATTTCTCGGAACATGTTCGTTCAGTTTCTGACTTAAATCAAAGAGTTATCGAAGTATTTTTTCAAGCAAAGGATACAAGGATTGGACTTCATCTTAAAACAGAAAGGTTAGTGCTAATACACAAATTAGCATTTCATTTCTACTGAAAGCTTTTAGAATCCACTAATTTTAGTCTATCGTCATCCGTGACCTAGGGGTTCTGGTTCTCAAGGTCGCAGGTTCAAACCCTGATTTTTAAGGCGTAAAATCCCTTCCTTCATAAGTCGTTGATACTGTGCCGTAGATTTACGGCGCGTAAAGAAACGCTTAAGCCTGATAAAGAGGTCTCAGAGCCATATTAAGCGGCGCCCAAAATAGAATGGGGCGCTTAGAATCGTAGCATTTAAAGATTTTCCATAAATAACATTCAGATAATTTGGCCACGAGCCGCCCCTGCTGTTAAGCAGCGTGTCCGTTACAAACAGACGTTTGCTGGCTGTTAAGAGCAAGGAGTATCGTAAAGCTTTCATCAAAGAAAACAATAACAATTCGAGATTATTATAGTCAACATTCGAGAAAACCACGAGCGAATTAATGTAATGTGTTCAAGTGTATTGCGCTGCCAACATCAACATTGTCATTAATCTCTAGTGTATCTTCTTGTTCTTATTGTCTCAGACCTCTCAATGCCAACACAATAAAATATTACTGCGTGCCAGTATTGTATTCCAGGAACAGTACAATGCTAAAAAGCTGATGTGTTCTATTCACATGATTTCTCTACATCTCTGTCACAAATTATTGTTAAAAAGCTTATTCCACTATTTACTTCATGCTAATTGAGAAAAAAATTAACAGAAATAGTCTTATTACTTGCTTCCTTGTAAGTAGAAGCGCAATAAGGGAGTACCATAGGTTAAAGTGATAGTCAAAAACTGGTTGCTATGTGACTGAAGTTCCTTTGTTTGTATGGATAGGAGTTGAAAAATTCCTGTATAAGAAAAGCATAAGATTTTTAAAGCTGAAACCAGAAACAAGCAATATCTCAAAAACGATAAACTCTACGAAAAAAATGTATATAACATAAATTGTGTGTTTTTAATGTGTTCTACATTTTTTGTGTGCTAAGTTTTTGTCCATCTCTTACAATTGCAATTAGGCAAAATTCCGTAAAAGTCACATGGAATAAAGTAGTCCTCAGAGGCTATTCCAGGAAATGCAACACATATATTTTATTTTGCAGGTAAATATCTTTAATATACGATATTTTGATCAAAAGCGTTAAAGCCATTTTTAAGAAAATCAAAATTTTCGAAAAAAGTTCCATGTAAAAGGTAGTTTGGGGTGGCAATATTTTCTTGGAAATCTTCCTGTCGTATCCTTGGAAGATACCAAACTTAAATACCACAAAGTTTGGTATTTAACAGTCTTTTCGTTTTTGAGCTATGCTGCCCACAGACAGACAGACAGACACACACACAAAACACAGACATTTTTCTAAAAAAAACTTTTTTTTGGGATTCAGGGGAACCCAAAACATGTATTTCCGGTGAAATCTCGGTATTGAATTTTTAGGTGCATTACAATACCTTCTCTATACACTATGTACACAGTACGTATAGAGAAAGTAAATATATAATGTGTTCCATTCACATGATGTCCTCTAGCTGTTCGGTAAACAAACTTTTTATTAAAAACATTAATTTGTTATCTACATCATGATAATCAAGATAAGCTACATTCATAATAGAATGCAAGCGCAGACGCAACGTAAGCGCAAGAGTTTGGAATCATATTATTTAATGCAAGCATTCACATAGAAACACGCATGGCGCAACGCAATGCAACGCAAGAGTTTGCAAATTCCAAACTTTACCCTTGCCTTGCATGCAAAGAGGAGGAATTCTGCTTCTTTTCTCTGTGCATTGCGTATGAATACAATAACAAACGATCGCACTGCGGGACTTTACATGGCCTGCTATACATGCACGCACTTCTATTTCAAGAAAATCTCCCCACCCCCAACTACCCTTTACATGGAACTTTTTTCGAAATTTGTTATTTTCTTAAAACTGGCTGTAACGATTTTGATTAAATTTCGTATATTAAAGATATTTACCTGACAAATAATATGTATATCTTGAATTTTCTGGAAATAGCCTCTAAATACTACTTTATTCTGGATGAATGTTACGGAATTTTGCATAACTGCTAAATCGTAACAGATGGACAAAATCTTACCACACAAAAAATTTAGAGCACATTAAAACACACAGTTTATGTTATATACATTTTTTTTGCGTGGAGTTCATCGTTTTGATATATTTCTTGTTTTTGATTTCAGCTTTGAAAAACGTATACTTTTCTCATACAGGAATTTGTAAACTCCTGTCCATACAAACAAAAGAACTTCTGTCACATAGCAACCGGAATCTATCACTTTAATCTATGGCACTCCCTTATTTCGCTTCTACTTACAAGGAAACAAGTAATAAGACTATTTCTGCTAATTTTTTTTTCTCGATTAGCATGAAATAAATAGAAGCATAAGCGTTTTAATAATACTTTTGTTTTGCAGAGATGTAGAGAAAGTCATGTGAATGGAACACATCAGATTTTTTTCTACGCAGTCGGCTTACCCTCCGCGTAGTTTTAGGACTGACTAAGTGATGGACTTACAAGCGGATGTCTAGGGGTCAGAAGTCTGTCGGGGAGCCAACGGCACGAAACCACAGAATGGAGAACTGGCCCGTAGTCAGGCATGAGCGTGAGGAAGTGGATAATATGAAATGCAAGCGAAATGGATGATAGGAAAGGTGATGATGAAGCAATTGGTGGAATGAGTGGTGGGGGAAACCTGAGGACCTGCAATAAACTTATCCAGACACCGCTTCGTCCACCAAAAATCCCACGTGGAGTTTCGTTTACTAGATATTCCTTGTTATCGGTTTCAGGTTTAAAATACTAGAAACTTTTCACATACCGGAACTTGTCAACTCCTGTCAACGCAAAGAAACGGATTTCAATTCCATAGCAACCACATTTTAAAACATTTGACTGTCGGTTTAGTCTAATGTATTCCTTTATTTCCCTTCTACTTTTAAGGAACTAAGTAATAAGACAGTTTCTGCTAATGTTTATGTCGATTTGAATGAAGTAAATAGAATATTATTATCAATAATGTTTACAGAGATGTAGAGAAATCATGTGAAGGATCACATCTCGTAGACCATTTGCTTGAGCAGAAGTTTATCCATGACAAAAGAAGACGATTTTTAACCCACATTTGTATTCGTGCGTCATCATTTAGATGTCTCTCTCTCTTTCTGTTGCTTGACCTGCGACATTTTCCAGCAGGATGGCTCCCATGTTCATGCTGATGAAGTTATTAAGGCAGCTGCAATGAGCGGAACAGAATATATTGTTTTGGGACGCGACAGAGCGAAAGTCGCACGCCAAAGATTTGTCACATGACTTAAGACAAGCGAGTCGCTAAAGTACGATAATGCACTCTTGAATATTTAACATTCTCGTCTCTCTCAGGCCGAGAAGTAACATTTTTAAATATACATGACACTCTCACGTCTCACATCTGCCAGACTTTGTCTACCCACATATCGTTTAGTTTATATCTCTTCTACAAATTACTCTTGCAAAACCTTGTGACCTTCTCTTCTAGTGGAAGTATTGCAATCCACCCAAAGATCGATACCTAGATTTTTACCATAAATATATACAAAAGAATCTGATGTGTTCCATTCACATGACTTTCTCGAGCTCTTCCGCAAAGAAACAATTTATTCAAAAAATGAAACTGTTGTGTACATCATGCTAATCAAGTAAACATAAGCAGAATTAGTCTTATTACTAGCTTCTTGTAAAAAGAAAGGAAATAAGAAAATACACAGCCTAAAGCCATAAGCTCGTCTTTTAAAAACCGGTCGCTATGTGAAACAATTGAAATTCCAATCTGTTTGCTTGCCAGGAGTAAACAAACCAGAAACGAGAAGAACGGTATCTTCCATTTCGAGAAAAATTTAAGTGGTTTAAAATTGAAACCAATAATCCAGAATATCTTGATAACTTACAAAAAATGTATACATCGTTGTGTATTTTAATGAAATATGCATTTTTTGTGTGTTAATTTTTTTTTGTCTCTTATGGTTTTCCAGTTATACAAAAACCATACAGAATGAAGATGTCTTCAGAGACTTCTCCCAGAAAATTTAAGATAAACATTTCCATTGTCATAAAAATATCTTAAACATGAAGTATTTTAATCAAAATCGGTAAATTAATTTTTGAGAAAATAAAAATTTTCGAAAATGCTCACATGTAAAGGGTAGTTGGGGTGGGGGTTTTACACGAAAATATGTGTTGCATCCTTGGAAGATACTCAACTTAAATACCATGTTTACTATTTAACCAATTTTCGTTTTTGAGTTATGCTGTCCACTAACACACAGACAGACAGACAGACAGACACATATGACCTTTTTTTTAAATGCTTTTTTCGGACTCAGGGCACCTAAAAACATCTACGAGGGCCGTTGTTTTTCAACCTCCCATAGGCTATAAATAAAAGACAGTTCACAGAAACAATTATTTTATTACTAAAGTTTTGTACACTTATGGTTACTTTTCAACATAATCTCCGAAAAGATTGAGTCATTTATCGTACCTGTGTACAAGCTTTGCAATACCCGCTTCAAAAAATGCTGCCGCCAATGATTACAAATGGGCATTGACGTTGTTTTGAAGATCGTTGGTTTGAAAGTGCTGCCCTCCTAGCCACGTCTTTAGTTCAGGGAAAAGGTGAAAGTCGCCGGGTGCCAGGGGAGGATTGTACGACGGATGATCGAAAATGTCCCATTGAAATTGTTCAAGGAGCCGATGGGTTGTGCCAGCAGTGTTTGGACGAGCGTTGTCATGTATCAGCACAATTCCTCAAGTAAAAGCTCTTCGTTTGTTTTGAATGGCTCACTGCAAACGTCGTAAAGTACGAGGAAAATAATTGTTTTCTAAGAACTTGTCTTTTATTTATAGCCTATCGGAGGCCGAAAGAAAAAGGCCCTCGTATTTCCGGTGAAATCTGGGTATTGGATTTTTTAGTGGAATACAATAGGTACTTTCTCTATCTATTATGTATATTGTACATACGGGCTTGAGAAAGTAAATATGTCCGGCGTGTGTCTTTGGGCAGCATTACTCAGTAACGTAAGGTCCGTTATATGCCAAACTTGATATTTAAAGTTCAGTATCTTCCAAGGATGTGACACGAAGGTTATTAGAAATATCTTCTTACTCCAACTACAGTGTACATGGAACATTTTTCGAAAATGTTGGTTTTCTCAAAAATGACTAATGATTTTGTTCGAACTGGTGCATGTTTAACATATTTTCATGATAAATGAAATATATATCTTGGATTTTCTGAGAATAGCGTCTTATGACCTCTTTATTCTAGATAAGTTTGTCTAATTTGTTAAACCGTAAGAGATGGACAAAAAGTTAATAAACAAAAAATTAGATCTCGTCAAAACACACAATTTAGTCATATACATTCTTTTTCTTAGAGTTAACCTTTTTTCCAAGATTTTTAAATTAGTTAAATTTATCAAATGGGAAATTACATTTCCTTTCAACTAAGTTTTGTTTTCCTTGCAAAGAGAAACGCATTATTTCTCTTTTACTTACAAGAAAGCAAGTAATAAGACTTCTGCTAATGTTTATCTCAATTAGCTTGACGTAGATAAAAGAATAATCCTTCGTAAGGATATATGTTTGTGGAACAGCTAGAGGAAGCTATATGAATGCAAAACATCAGATTTTTATTAATGTTCTAGACTCAAGGTGGATCTTCGCTCGCGATATTAATTATCTAATGGCAACTTATTTTGACGACTGAAAGAAACCACAATAATAACATCTCACATGACTTTCTCTACCTCTCTCTAACAAATTGTTAAAAAGCTTATTCTTCTATCTACACATGATAATCAAGTAAACATTCGCAGAAATTGTCTTATTACTCGCTTTCTTGTAAGTAGAAGGGAAATAAGGGAATACACCAAGCTGGTTCCTATAAGACTGAAATCCGTTTCTTTGCTTGACCAGGAGTATTTTAAACCTAAAACCAATAACACGCAATACCTGTCTTAAAAAAACTCAACTCCACGAAAAATCGTATGACATAATTTGTGTGTTTTAACGAGATCTAAACTTTTTTGTAGTAGAAGTAGTAGATACACAAAAGTCAGCCGTCGCAGTGAACGGACGTGCCTTGTATTCGCTCTTGTCTGTGAACATAACCTAACGACTGGTGCATCGGCTACTTGTAAGCGATGCAAGGCCAAAGTTGTTAGTGCCTTAACATGTTGCGTCTGTGAAAATTATTTTCATAACAGTTGTGCAAAATTAAGCAATATTAAAATCCTGGATGACAATGTTGTGGATGTGACAGTAAACAGGTGAATCATAACGACGTGGAAGTGAACTTTTACGAAGCTATTAGTGAAATAGCTGATTCAGACAATAAAATTGACATGTGTATTATAAAGTATATAATACATCAAAAGGATCTTGTTATATTTGAACTGAACGAGAAGGTAAGGTTATTGACGGAGCAATTAAATGTCACGAAGCACCACGCTGTGCCTACTGTTAGTGCCCCAGTTAACAACAAATTAAATCCTCGTGGAAAAGAAGTGCTACGTGCTGTTTCAGAAATGGCAGGAGTTAACGAATGTGTTAATGTGAATTTTCTACTGAAGTTGAAAGTGCTAGTGAATGTTAACAAGGTGAACCGAACGTAGGCGTCAAAGAGGGTAGTTGGTCTACTGTAAGCAACAGTGTGGGTGTTAAGAATTCCAATCAGGTTTCTGGTTTAAAAACTGTGCCCAAGAGAGGCTTTCTTTTTGTTTCGAGGTTGGATCCAAATACGACAGCCGTGCAGTTAGAAAACTATGTGAAATAAAACTTTCCTGAAGCAACTTGTGAGCCCCTTAAATCTAAATACCCTGATTCATTTGCATCTTTCAAGGTTACTATTGACGCAAGTAATATAGATAAGGCAGTGGACACTGCAGTCTGGCCTCTTGGTACATTAGTTACTAAGTTTTTTCAGAAGAGACCCACCCCATTGGAAGGGACCCAATAACTCCTAACGCAAATTGGTCTACTTTTAAATCCGTTTGTGATAATGGAATTTATGTACTATACTGTAATGCCCAGTGCATTTCCAACAAAATTGATTATTTGTTAATTTTACTGAATCAGTTGCAAGTAGATATTGTCTGTAATACAGAGCATTGGTTAACTTATGATGAGGTCAACCTAATTAAAGTACCTGGTTGTTATTTGTCTGACAGTTACTGTAGATCAAAGGGTAAGCATGGTGGTTCAGCTATTTTTATTAAAGATGAACTTTGTGGATTGAAAAGCACTCTCACCATTGACACATGTTCAGATTTTGTGTTTGAAATGTGTTCTACTTTTATTGCTTCCTGCAACCTATTGTGCGTAACTGTTTATAGAAAGCCTGATAGTAAAAGGGCTCAAATTGATGAATTTTTAGTAGATTTTATGAATTTTTAAACTTAGTATATGACAAGTATAATTCCAATGTACATATGGTTGTAGCCGGTGATTTTAATTTTGATTTTCTTACTGTTTCAAACGACATTATTGAATTCCAAAACTTACTTGACAGCTTAGGATTACGTTTAACTGTTAATGAAGTTACTAGACCAGGTTTAAGTCCTTCTATTGGAACTTGTTTGGATAATATTATCACATCTATCCATACTGACAGATGCTCTTCAAAGGTATTTAATATTGTTTTATCTGACCATCATGCAATTTTATTTTATTTTAATGCTGGCAAAATCACAAAAAGTAATAATAATTCAAAACCTAATTTAAATCTTATAAGGCCCGTTAATGATTATAATCAATGTTATTTTATTAACCAATTAAAATCCATAAATTGGATTTATTTGTATAGCAGGTGTCCTGCAGATAAACCTGAGTATTTTCTTAAAATGTTTTTAGATGTTGTCGATAAATATTTTCCTTTAACTCAGTGTAAACATAAACAGTTAGATCAGCACAATAAATGGTATACAGATGAACTCAGGATTTTAAAACAAAAATGCCTTTATTATGATCTCTGTCAGTATTTTGGGTTCTCTCAACTTAAACATACATATAATGAAATAAGAAAACAATTCAAATAAACTCTTAAAACAACTGAAATCAATTACTATTCCAATTTAATTAATAACAGTGAGAATAAAACTAAATGTATTTGGTCAGTTGCATCCATGTTTTTAAATACCAGTTCCAAATCTCACAGGGTACCTCTTAATTTGTCTCCAGACTGTTTTAATTCATTCTTTATTGATAAAGTCGAGGATATTATTTCTAATTTACCTCATGTTAATCATGATGCTTTTAACTTTTTGGACAAGTTACCCAGAACAACGAGAACCTTCCGGTTCAGTCATGTTGGTGTTGAGCATGTCTATCTTACCGTTTTAAAACTTAACAACAGTGCATGCTTAGATGTTTATGGCTTGAATTCAAATATTTTAAAATTGGCAGCGCAATTTATTTGTGAACCTTTAACTGATCTATTTAACTATTGTATTTATTCATGTGAATTTCCAGACATTTTTAAAATTGCCAAAGTGATTCCTATTTATAAAAAGGGGGCTACATCTGATTGCTCAAACTATAGGCCTATTAGTATATTGTCAATTATGTCAAAGGTTTTTGAAATTATTTTTAATAAACAAATCACACACTATTTTGATGAGAATTCGTTATTTACCAATTGCCAATTTGGCTTTAGATCTTCTCGCAGTACAATTGATGCTCTAATTGCATTCATGACAAAATGTTTTAAATGTCTTGATAAAGGTGATTTGGTTCACAGATTTTTCGACTTAACAAAAGCTTTTGACACTTTATCTCATGAAATGTTGTTTAAGAAATTAGAACTTTATGGTTTTGACAAGAACAGCTTGATTTTATCAAATCTTATTTTTCTAACAGATATTAGTCTCTTTATATAAATGGTAGTTACTCTGATTTTTCGACTTAACAAAAGCTTTTGACACTTTATCTCATGAAATGTTCTTTAAGAAATTAGAATTTTATGGTTTCGACAAGAACAGCTTGAATTTTATCAAATCTTATTTTTGTAATAGATATCAGTCTGTTTGTATAAATGGTAGTTGCTCTGATTTTTCGACTTAACAAAAGCTTTTGACACTTTATCTCATGAAATGTTGTTTAAGAAATTAGAATTTTATAGCTTTGACAAAAACAGCTTGATTTTTATTAAATCTTATTTTTTGTAATAGATTTCAGTCTGTATAAATGGTAGTTACTCTGATTTTTCGACATAACAAAAGCTTTTGACACTTTATCTCATGAAATGTTGTTTAAGAAATTAGAATTTTATGGTTTTGACAAGAACAGCTTGAATTTTATCAAATCTTATTTTTGTAATAGATATCAGTCTGTTTATGTAAATGGTAGTTACTCTGATTTTTCGACTTAACAAAAGCTTTTGACACTTTATCTCATGAAATGTTGTTTAAGAAATTAGAATTTTATGGTTTTGACAAGAACAGCTTGAATTTTATCAAATCTTATTTTTGTAATAGATATCAGTCTGTTTAAGTAAATGGTAGTTACTCTGATTTTTCGACTTAACAAAAGCTTTTGACACTTTATCTCATGAAATGTTGTTTAAGAAATGGGAATTTTATGGTTGACAAGAACAGCTTGAATTTTATCAAATCTTATTTTTGTAATAGATATCAGTCTGTTTGTATAAATGGTGGTTACTCTGATTTTAAATTAGTTAAGCATGGTGTCCCACAGGGCTCTGTGCTCGGCCCTTTCTTTTTTATAATTTATATTAATGACCTCCCTTTTAATATCTGAGATGATTGCCCAGCAACATATTTGTATGCGGACGATTTGGCAGTAAATATCTCTGTCAATTCTGATGCCAGTCTGCACGATAAATTTGATGCACTTACTGAAAAAATCGATAAATGGTGCAAATGCAATAGTCTTGTTCTCAATGAAAACAAAACAATTGACCTCACTTTTAATATTAGTTGTCCTGCTTTTTTTACTGAAACTAGTATAACATTTCTAAGCATTCATTTCGAACCTGCTCTAGGCTGGCGTTCACATATTAATTATATCGCCAATAAAGTAAGCAGAGGTATATTTATGTTACGTGTTTTAAAAAATCATGTGTGTTCCAATGTTTTATTATCAGTTTATTATGGACAAATCCGTAGCTATTTGAGTTGTGGTATTTTATTTTGGGAGAACCATGCTTTAACTAAAAAGATACTTTTATTACAGAAAAAGGCAGTTCGAATTTTATGTGGTGTAACCCCCAGAACTCATTGTAAACCGTTATTTGTTAAGTTGGGTGTCTTAACTTTGACTTCACTGTTTGTGTTCCACTGCCTCTTATTTGCTAAGAAAAACAGTCATAAATACAATCTATGTTCCGAAATCCATCTTCATCACACCAGAACTAGTTCCAATATTTACATAAATAGATGTAAATATAGCAAGATACAAAATTCCTTTGAAATAATATCATTAAATCTATTTAACAAACTCAGTAACAGCACTAAAGCTCTCTCCATTGAATCTTTTAAGAGGTCAGTGAAGCGCACTTTGATTTTAAATCCATTTTATTGTTTGTATGGATTTTATAATACTGTCAATTGTTTTTGATCTTGTTTGTATTTGACGTTGCTACACAATGTACTTTTTCTGGCAAATAAACTTATCTATCTATCTATCTATCTATCTATCTATCTATCTATCTATCTATCTATCTATCTATCTATCTATCTATCTATCTATCTATCTATCTATCTATCTATCTATCTATCTATCTATCTATCTATCTATCTATCTATCTATCTATCTACCTACCTATCTATCTACCTACCTACCTACCTACCTACCTACCCAACCTACCTACCCTACCTACCTATCCTACCTATCTATCCTACCTACCTATCTATCCTACCTATCTATCCTACCTACCTACCTATCCTACCTACCTACCTATCCATCCTACCTACCTACCTATCCTACCTACCTACCTATCCTACCTATCTATCCTACCTACCTATCCTTCCTACCTACCTATCCTACCTACCTACCTATCCTACCTACCTACCTATCCTACCTATCCTACCTACCTACCTATCCTACCTACCTATCCTTCCTACCTACCTATCCTACCTACCTACCTATCCTACCTACCTACCTATCCTACCTACCTATCCTACCTATCCTACCTACCTATCCTACCTACCTACCTATCCTACCTACCTATCCTACCTACCTATCCTACCTATCCTACCTACCTATCCTACCTACCTATCCTACCTATCTATCCTACCTACCTACCTATCCTTCCTACCTACCTATCCTACCTACCTACCTATCCTACCTACCTACCTATCCTACCTATCCTACCTACCTACCTATCCTACCTACCTATCCTACCTATCCTACCTACCTACCTACCTATCCTACCTATCTATCCTACCTACCTACCTATCCTTCCTACCTACCTATCCTACCTACCTACCTATCCTACCTACCTACCTATCCTACCTATCCTACCTACCTACCTATCCTACCTACCTACCTATCCTACCTACCTACCTATCCTACCTACCTATCCTACCTACCTATCCTACCTATCCTACCTACCTATCCTACCTACCTACCTATCCTACCTACCTACCTATCCTACCTACCTATCCTACCTACCTATCCTACCTACCTATCCTACCTACCTACCTACCTACCTATCCTACCTACCTATCCTACCTACCTATCCTACCTACCTATCCTACCTACCTATCCTACCTACCTACCTATCCTACCTACCTATCCTACCTATCCTACCTACCTACCTACCTATCTATCCTACCTATCCTACCTATCCTACCTATCCTACCTATCCTATCTATCCTACCTACCTACCTATCCTACCTATCCTACCTATCCTACCTATCCTACCTATCCTATCTATCCTACCTACCTACCTATCCTACCTACCTACCTACCTACCTATCCTACCTACCTACCTATCCTACCTATCCTACCTATCCTACCTATCCTACCTACCTACCTATCCTATCTATCCTACCTACCTACCTATCCTACCTACCTACCTATCCTACCTATCCTACCTATCCTACCTATCCTACCTATCCTACCTATCCTACCTATCCTACCTACCTACCTATCCTATCTATCCTACCTACCTACCTATCCTACCTATCCTACCTATCCTACCTATCCATCTATCCCTCTATCCCTCTATCTCTCTATCTCTCTATCTATCTATCTATCTATCAAGATTCATTCAGAATAGAGAGGTCTTCAGAGGCTATTCCCAGAAAATTCAAGATAGATATACGTTTTATTTTCCATATAAATATCTTCAAAATGCGGTATTTTAATCAAAATCGATACAGCCATTTTTGAGAAAAGCAAGATTTTCAAAAGTTTGTCCATGAAAAGGATAGTTTTAGGGGGGGGGGGATTTTCCTCAAAGTCTTGGTGTCCTATCCCTGGAAAATACTAAACTTAAATACTAAGTTTGGTACTTATTCGACCTTTCGTTTTTGAGTTGTCGTTTTCATAGGCACATGGACCTTTTTCTAAAAAATGTGGTTTTTTTTTGTGTTTTATATAGGGGACCCTAGAACGTATATTTGCGGTGAAATTTCGGTATCGAATTTTTGGGTGAAATGCAATAGGTTCTCTATACATTATGTACGAGGAAGGAAAACTGAAAACATTTAAATCACCAGTATTTTATTTTTAATTTTTATTTCATTTTTAATTTAATTTTTATTTATGTTTTAAGACGTTTGGTGCATCACCTGTTAATGAGCTCTGGTCAGTACTGTAAACGTGTGTGATGATGAAATAAATAATTACCTACGCAAGCTGATCTGAGGATAAAAGCAATTTTAACTGCAGTAGTGATAGTGAACTCTGGAATCGGATGCCCGCTATGGAGACTGCAACAAGAAACAAATGAACCGCTATTCATTAAAGACGAAGATACCATCTCTTATTAGTGACAAGTTGAATTTATCAGAAGTGTTGCTTCTCTTAACGACCGCTATTAATAATTGGCTGGTCCTTTTAACAAACCATTTGCCTTTCTCAGAGGGTTTAAATCTTTCATCTTTCTGGTCAACCCATCATGCCCTTCCATTGTCTAGACCAATTAGATTAGCAGAGTTCAAGAGTAAACACATTCACAGCAACATTAGTTTCGTAATGTTTTACTTTCTCTACACGTACTGTGTACATAGTGTATAGAGGAAGTATTGTATTCCGCCTAAAAATTCGATACCGTCTATGCCTGTGTTCGTAAACACGATAACTCAAAAACGTAAATTCGGTAAAATACCAAACTTGATATTTGGGTATAGTGTCTATCAAAGATGCGACACGAATATTTTGAGGAAAACTCTCCCATCCCAAACTACCCTTTACATGGAAAAAGTTTCGAAATGTTTTGTTTTCTCAAAAATGGCTCTATAGGTTTTGATTAAAATACCGCGTATTAAAGATATTTACATGACCAATGAATTTTCTGGGAATAGCCTCTGAAGACCTCTTTATTCTGGATTAATTTTGCTAACTATTAAACCGTAAGAGATATAAAAAAAAGGATAACTCTCGTTTAAATATGCAATATATGTTTTACACATTTTTTCGTGGAGTTAAACATTTTTGAGATATTACTTGCTATTGGTTTCAGTTTTAAAATATTTAAAAGTTTTCAAATACGGGAATTTTTCAAATCCTGGCAATTCAAAAAAACGGATTCTTCACATGGCAACCAGTTTTTAAAAGATGTAAGTATGTCTTTTACTTAATTTCCTTTCTGCTTACAAAGAAGCAAGTAATAAGATCATTTATGTTAATATTTATTTGCATTAGTACGAAGTAGTTGGAAACAATAATTTGTTATTGAGATGTAGAGAAAGTTATATGAATGGAATACATCAGATTTGTTTAGAAAAAGGTCCGTGATGTGTGTGTGTGTGGACAGCATAGTTAAAAAGCTAAACGACCGTTAAATACTAAACTTAGTATTAAAGTTCCAAACATGCGACACGAAGATTTTCCTGAAATCCCCCTACACCAAACTACCCTTAACATGGAAAAATGTTTGAGGATTGTGTTTTCCTCAAAAATGACTCCAACGATTTTGATTACAATACTGTATATTAAAGCTATTTACATGCCACATAAAATGTACATCTTGGATTTTCTGGGAACAGCCTCTGAAGATCTCTTTATTCTGGATGAATTTTGTATAACTGGTAAACGGTAAGAGATACAAAAAACTTGGTACACACAAAATGTGCCATTTACATTTTTTGTGCAGAGTTGAACGTTACCGAGATATTCCTTGTTATAGGTTGCAATTTTAAACTACGGATCTTCTCAAACGGGGTTCCTTTCCTTTCGTCCCTCTTTAGTTTTTCTGGAAATGCAAAACGAATTATTCACACACTGCTCGGCTTTTAAAACATTTGACTAGCGTTTTAGCCTAATGTATTCCCTTATTTCCCTTCTGCTTTTAAGTAAATAGTAAACCAATTCTGATATTGTTTATCTCTTTTAGCATGATGTAGACAGAAGATAGCTCTTTTGCAGAATAGGTAGAGAAAGTCATGTGAACGGTACACATAACATTTTTTTACTTTATTTACCACCAGAAATACATGGTTTGAGGTTATGTGAATCAAGTCACTGTAACGTTGTGTACAAACTTTCTATATTTAGTGAAAGTATAACACTCAACCCAAAACTTGGATACCAAGATTTCTTTGCAAATACATGCAACACCCCCCCCCCCCCAAATGTTGCTTTCTCTCAGGAAATAGACAGAGAACGTACTGCATGACCTAAAAATTCCATAGGGTGCCCTGTATAAAAAACACATTTTTAGAAAAGGTCCGTGAACACGGCAACTCAAAAATGAAAAATCAATTAAATATCCAACTTGATATTTATGTACAGTCTTTCAAGGATGTGACAAAGATTTTTAAGAAACTTTCCTTATCTTAAACCGCTCATTACATGGACATTTTTTCGAAAATAATGATTTTTTTTTCAAAAATGGATATAAAATATCGCATACTAAAAATATTTACATCAAAAATAAAATATTTATCTTGAATTTTCTGGTAATAGCTTCTGAAAACCTGTTCAGTCTGAATAAACTTTTCTGAATTTTGCATAACCGTAAGAACTAGACAAAAACTTAGTCCACAAAAGATGTAGATTTCGTTAAAAACACCATGAATGTCATATACATTTTGTCGTGGAATTGACCGTTTTCGAGATATTCATTGTTATTGCTTTCAGTTTTAAAATACTTAACGTTTTCATAGGGAACACGACAACTCCTAGCCACGCAAAGAAACGGATTTCAGTCCCATAGAAAGGACATTTTAAAACATTTGACTGTCGGTTAGCCTAGTGTATTCCCTTATTTCCCTCCTACTTATAAGGAACCGTTTCTGTTAATGTTTATCTTGATTAGCAAGAAGTAAACAGAAGAATGAGCTTATTAACAATAATTTGTTACAGAGGTGTAGAGAAAGTCATGTGAATGGAAGACATTAGATATCTTTTATGAGAACTCGATATCGAACTTGTGGGTCAAAGCCTAGTTCTTCTACCTACCGCAGGTAAGAGGTAGAGAAAGTAAAAGGTAAAAGGAACAGGGAGAAATAATAATTCTATATTCACTCACCACCAATAATTGAGGAGGACACAGTTTTATAATTTACAGCGTGTGGAGGTTGGTATGACTGCAATTAGTTTACCAGTGTCACACAATGTTTCGGTATCACCTGGCGGTTCCTTCCTCTGGGAGAAATCACATTAAAACTTGTAATGCCTGTTCCAGGACAATAACACGACAGGGACGTCATCTGTTTATGACTTAATCAAGGAAATTAAAGGATGTGCGCACAAACTCCATGTGGAGTAAAACCCTGTTCATTTAAATGGCGTAAACCAGGGATGACGTAACTATTAACGGCTACAAAAACAACCTAACTAATGGCCTAATAGTATCGAGCGTTCTGAACCATGAGTGTCGGTGATGGTGCTTCGTTGTGCGTACACTTGCCACATTATTATTATTATTATTATTATTATTATTATTATTATTATTATTATTATTATTATTATTATTATTGCATTTATATAGCCCCCTTTTACATATAAGATTATATCCGAGGCTTTGTATTAGAAACAACTTGTCTGTAGGTTCTTTTTACGATGGGTTTAAATCAATCTATTTTCCTCAAACATTCATTCCCACATACATACTTCCAGACTCTGGGTAGGGAATAATTCTAGTTAAAGAAAAATTCCCCGCCCCAGCCGAGAATCGAACCCGTGACCTCAGGGTGAGAAGACAGCTCCCTGACCACGCGACCACGGAGGCAGTCTCCTGATTGGATAGGTAGAGTGAGACTGAAAATTTCAATGTCATAGCCGGGGTTTGAACCACGGATCTCCCGGTCTCTAGCCGTGTGAAGGACAGCAGTTGGATAGGTAGAGACAGACTGAAAAATGTAATGTCATAGCCGGGATTTGAACCACGGATCTCCCGGTCTCTAGCCGTGTGAAGGACAGCAGTTGGATAGGTAGAGACAGACTGAAAAATTTAATGTCATAGCCGGGATTTGAACCACGGATCTCCTGATCTCTAGCCGTGTGTAGGATAGAAGTTGGATAGGTAGAGACAGACTGAAAAATGTAATGTCATAGCCGGGATTTGAACCACGGATCTCCCGGTCTCTAGCAAGTCGCTCTAACAGTGAACCACCATGGCAACATGCCGGCATAGCATTGAATTTCTCAACTGACCTGCATGTTTCCCGGTAAACCACAAGGTGATCTCAAATCATTTTGAGTTGACAACTTACAATGTCGTAAGTACTTTAAGTCCCAGAATTAATAGTATAGCCAACTATTATCCAACTCCTGTCCTACACACGGCTTGTGTGAAAAAACAATTATTCCAGCCTCCGTTTATTAGTTTGACATTAAGGGACACTTATCTCCTCCAATGGATTATGACGGCCAGAGACGCTACTGAAAAAAATACCTTAATCATAACAGTTATATTCCTTTTTGTTTCGTAGTTGGCTCATTCTCACCATATTTAGGACTGAACATGCGGGTGTCTAGGGGTCAGAAGCCTGTCGGGGAGCCAACGACACGATACCAGAGAATGGAGAACTGGCCCGTAGCCAGGCATGAGCGTGAGGAAGTGGATTATATGAAATGCAAGCGAAATGGATGATAGGAAGGATGATGATGGAGCAACTGGTGGAATGAATGGCGGGGAAAAGTGGAGGATCCAGAGAAAACCCGCTCGGGCGCCGCTTCGTGTACCACAAATCCCACATGCGGGCGTTTGGGATCAAACTAGATGGGAGGCGAGCGGTCTAACCACTCGGCCACGGCAAAGCTTACTTTTTTTTTTTTTTGTAGTTTAACTCACCCTAAGCGAGATTCGAACTCACGACCTCTTGAACGTGAGGCAGACATGCTACCACCACGCTACCCAGGCGGGCTACTTCTTTTTGTACTCTTTTAAAAGTGTAATACAAGACACAAGATGGTAAGCTGATGGATCGATGGATGGATGGGTGGATGGAAGGACGGACGGACGGACGGACAGACAGACCCACAGAGAGACAGACCCACAGACAGACAGACAGACACACAGACAGACAGACAGACTATGCGTATCCCCGAGTTTAGTACATAGCACTCGGCAGATTTTAAAAATCTGATGTGTTCCAGTCACATGACTTTTTCTACATTGCTGTAACAAATTATTGTTAAAAAGCAAATCCTTCTATCTACTAATAAATATTAGTAGAAGTTGTCTTGCTTCCTTGTAAGTAGAAGGACAATAAGGGAATACACTAGACCAACGGTTCCCAACCGGTGTGCCCCGGCACCCTAGGGTGCCGTGTGATTGGCTAAGGGGTGCCGCGAGATATTGAGATAAACAAACAAAAAATACCTTCTACTGAAGTCTTAAATCTTGTAAGGTCTTGAAATAAAATAAGTCAAATCAATTACTCTCATGCACGGCAGATGGTGATAGTGGTCGATTCATTTCAATAATTCAGTTATACTAGTATCCCACAGATGGCATTACAGCTATACCCTGCCGAACATTCCCGAGACTACTTGCTTCCTCACGAACATTCCCGAGACTTCGACAGATGAATATATAAAAGTGTACGACGCTTGGCGCTTTCAGTTGTCTTCCTCGCGTTGATTCACAGCATTTAGCTATGGATAAGTTCATTGTTAAACGCCAGGACAGTGAAAGTGAACAGTCGGCTCCTACTGCTTGCTTTAAGAAGCCAAGTCTTACAGTTTCTCCCGGACCGTCGAATTCACCACATAAAGAAGACAAACGAAAGAAAAGAACATACCAGGACAGTTACTTAGCGTATGGATTTAAGTGGAATAACAACGAGGAAACCCCTATCCCTGTGTGTTTAGTTTGTGGCGAAACACTTAGCAACGAGGCCATGGTACCTAGCAAACTGAAGCGGCATCTTACAACAAAGCATCCTAGTGTGTCACAGAAAAGTGTAATGTATTTTTCACATATATTAGAAGGGAAAAGAGCTGTGCGAATGGTAAAGAGAATGACCATAGGTGATACTGCTCTTGAAGCCTCATTTAAAGTAGTAGAACTGATAGCTAAAAAAAAAAGAAACCTCATACTCTTGGAGAGGAAATCATTGGCCCTGCATGTCAAGTTATAGTTTCAACAATACTTGGCGAAGGAGCAGCTAATCAAATTTCGAAAGTTCCTCTGTCCAACAACACAATCAGCCGCAGGATATCTGAAATGTCATGCAATATCAACGAACAAGTCCCGGAGAAAATAAAAACTTATAGAACATTTGCTTTGCAAGTAGATGAGAGTCTCGATATTGGTGACAAACCGCAACTCCTTGGTTTTATCAGATATATTGATGAAAAAGATATTAGTGAACAGTTTCTGTTCTGTAGACCGCTGGAGACTACAACCACAGGCCATGATATTTTCGTTTCTATTAATTCCTATCTCAATGACCATGATCTTTCATGGAAAGAGTGTTGTGGTATATGTACAGATGGTGCACCATCTATGTCTGGGGAAAATTAAAGGTTTTACTGCCAGAGCTCTCAATGAAAATGCATCCATTATTATAACTCGCTATTTTCTGCATAGAGAGGCATTAGTCGTGAAAGCGTGTAATGAAGATTTTGCTGAAGTGTTTAACCAAGTTGTGAAAATGGTGAACTATATGAAGTCTCGACCTTTAAAGTGCAGAATTTCTGAACAGTTATGTCGCGCAACGGATGCAGCTCATACCTCTTTGTTACTTCACACAGAAGTAAGGTGGTTGTCGCGGGGTCGTGTATTACCGGTTTCTCGAACTTAAAGAACAGCTAAAAACTTTTTTTAAGGATGAAAATCAAGACACATTTCATGAGCTCTTACTAAGTGATTCTTGGTGTTTTGAACTGTCGTATCTGGCAGATATTTTTCATAAGCTGAATGAACTGATAAAGTTTCGATGCAGGGTCGACATGAAACAATAATTTCCTCAACAAATAAAATGAAAGGTTTTAAAAGAAAACTTAGTTCTTGGAAGTCTGCAGTTCAAAAATGAGATTTGTCGAACTTTCCATCTCTTCTTAATGTGGCAGGAGATAAAGATCCGGGTAAACTGAAAGACCGCATTTGTGATCACTTATCAAGATGCAATAGATGCGTACTTTCCAACTATTTCCACTACGAATCTCGACTGGGTTGTCTCACCATTTGATTTCGTAGATAGTGCAGAGGAAATAGATTTCACTGCTTGCGAACGAGATGAATTTATTGATCTTTGCGCTGATTTCACACTCAAAGGTAAGTTCACCAAGAGTGAGGCGTCGGTGGCTAGTTTTTGGCTTCAATGGAGAGAGGAGCACCCTAACCTAATGAAGAAAGCAATTAACGCACTTTTGCCCTTTTCAACATCCTATCTATGCGAGCAAGCCTTCTCTGCTATGGTGACAATAAAATGCAAAGCAAGAAATAGACTGAATAACCTTGAGGATGATTTGCGTGTTTCACTGTCAACTGTAAGACCCGACATCACATATCTGTGCTCTAAGCATCAATCACAAGTTTCACATTAATCATTAATCGAACAAAATTTATTGATGTATTTTTACTCAGTGATTGTAGTAAAGTTTACTGTATTATGTTATGGTGTACGTTATTATTATATAATATTTCAATAAATTAACATATTAAGTTTAATTTTCTTTTAATTCAAGGAAGGGTGCCCCTGGTGTTTAATGTTATTCCCAAGGGTGCCGTGAACTTCAAAAGGTTGCGAAACACTGCACTAGACAAAAACGATAGTCAAAACCTTTTTAAAGTTGGTTGTCATGTGGTTCAAATCCCTTTCTGTGCATGGCCAGGAGTTTACAACTTTCGGTGTAAGAAAAGTTTAAGTATTTTAAATCTGAAACAAATGAAAAGAAATATTTCAGAAACTGTCAACTCTACCAAAAAAAAAAGAAAAAGGTATATGGCAAGAGCTATGTTTTAACGCGATCTACATTTTTTGTGTGGCAAGTTTTGGGCTATCTATTACGGTTTACCAGTTACGCAAAATTCGGCAACATTCATTCAGAATAAAGAGGTCTTTAAAGGTTATTCCCAGAAATTTGAAGATATACATTTTATTTGCCATATAAATAACTTTAATATACGGCATTTCAATCAAAATCGTTTGAGCTATTTTTGAGAAAATAAAAAAAAAATCATGTAAAGGGTAGTTTAGGGTGGGAGGATTTTTCTCAAAATTTTCGAGTCGCATCCCTGGAAGATATTTAACTTAAATACTTTTTTTTTTTTGAGCTATCGTGTTCACAGACACACGCACAGACCTTTTTGTTTGTTTTTTTTATACAGGGGACACTAAAATATTGATTTCCGGTGAAATCTCGATATCGAATTTTTGGGTGAAATGCAATACCTTCTCTATACACTATGTACATAGTACGTGTAAAGAAAATAAAAACACCCATAGGAAGGTAAAAACTCTTTTCGTACTGATCTACTTCTGTTTTGAAAGAGAGAGTACCGTTCCAGCTGCCAGCCACCGGTCGGCTTCCGCTTCTCGAAAAACTTAAAACATTTTTGCCAAAAATGGTCACAGAAAAAAAACGAAAGATACAAAATATGTTGTAAAGTATGCACATCAAAATATGGTCGAAGTGCAGTGCTTTTGTTGAATATTTTGAAAAGCATGCACACGGGAGTTTACTCTTGAATATACTGACCACTACTGGCTTTTCGTTTCATTTTAGTTTAGAAAAAGGAGGTACATTTTGAGCAGCGGTGCGCTTGAATGGAAATGCTTTCAGATATGTGAATGACAGCAGCGAATCAAAGCTGACATTGTCTGTTAGAATTACCGAAGGTAGTGACGTGAGTGGATCGAGCATTGATTTGTTTTCGACAGCTGGGATTCTATGGCGTCCAACCTCGCCTGCTTCCTAGACGCAAACTTAGATATGTAGGATGAGATTTAAAACACATTGACCAATCTGTTCAAAACCATGGTCTATACGCTTCCTGAGCTTTTCATTGTATTTACCCTATTAATTCAATGAAAAGTAAATCCGGAATCAAATTTCAGAGGTCTTTCGTTTAAATCTCGTGGGCCCTCCAAACCGGCTGGGTTTTTACCGTGGTTTTTTAGTCACAAAGATAAATAGCTAAATGTATGTTTAATTTTTACTTTCTCTACACATACCTACAATGTACATAGTTATAGAGAAGGTATTGTATTGCACCCAAAATTGGTACCGAGATTTCACCGGAAATATATGATTTGAGACGCCCGGAATCCAAAAAAACATTGTTAGAAAAATGTCCCTGTGTGTGTCTGTCTGTCTTTCCCTCTGACACACACGCGCACACACACACACGGACCTTTCTCCAAAATGTTTTTTTTTTTTTTTTTTTTTTTTTTTTGGATTCAGGGAGACCCAAAACATATATTTCCGGTGAAATCTCGGTATGGAATTTTTGGCTACAATACAATACCTTCTCTATACACTATGTAAATAGTACGTGTAAAGAAAGAAAGTAAAAAATGTAGAGGTGGTTAAAACACACAATTTATGTTAAACACATTGTTTTAGTGAAGTTGCCCGTTCTTTGAGATATTCCTTGTTATTAGTCTCAGCTTTAAAATACTTATAATTTTCTCATAATTAAAAAGTCGCCCTCCATGGTGTAATAGTTACCATACTAACTTCATATACCCAAGGTCGCGGGTTCAGACTCGGCGAAGGACGAGGGGTTTTTCTGCCAAAAAATTCCTTAGCATGGCACCCTTCGGAAGGGAAGTAAAACCGCTGGTCCCGTGTCGTAGATTTACGGCACGAGAACCTCAAGGCTGATAGAGAGACCTCCCAGCAAAATTAAGCGGTCTTTCACGCCAGTATAGAATGGGACGCTGAGAACCACAGCAGTTAAAGAGCGTCTATAAATAAAACTCCATTTCCATTTTTTTTTCATAAGGAAATTTATCAACTCCAGTCCATACAAACAAAAGTACTTCAATCACATAGCTACCAGCTTTTAAATGATTTTATTGTCACTTTAACTTATGGTACTTCCTTATTTCGCTTCTACTTACAAGGAAGCAAGTAATAAGACTATTTCTGCTCATTTCTTCTCGATTAGCTTGAAGTAAATAGAAGCATAAGCTTTTTAACAATAATTTTTGTCAGATTTTTTATTTATATTTCTCTTTAGTCTTTCATAGTAATTCACCCAACTCTCTAATCTTATCTGTATTCTTAGATTTTCTAATTCTCACTTTAATTATTTCTCTCAGTAATTGCAACCACTTAGCTGGTACCAATTTTTCCCTCCATAACTTCGTCTCTTCACAATCTAAAATAAAATGTAGGTCATTTTCCATTCCCTCACATAATGGGCATTTCTGTGGGCCAATTTCACCTTTCATTCCCCTCAATTCCATTGCTCCAGTTCTATACCATGCCCATCCTTCCCTCTCCAATTTATTACACACTATAATATATTTTTTCCTTCCCCAAACTTTTTTAATTTGTCTATATAATAAGAAGTATTTCTTATCCCACGTACTGCTATAAATATCTTGTATATTAATATCCTCTAACTATTTATAATTATAATATATCTATAAATATTTAGAACTGTCTAAGAATGGTGTATGACACGAGTGTTAAAACTGTTTTATATGTTTATTTTCTCTACACGTACTATGTACATAGTGTATAGCGAATGTATTGCACTCTACCCAAAAATTTGACACCGAGATTTCACCGGAAATATATGTTTTAGGATTCCCTGTATAAAAAAAAAGCATTTTCAGACAAAGGTCCACGAGTGTGTGTGTGTGTGTGTCCGCGTGCCTGTGAACGCGATAACTCAAAAGTGAAAAGTCGGTAAAATACCAAACTTGACATTTAAGTTAATATCTTCCAGGGATGCGACACGAAGATTTTGAGAAAAATCCCCCACCCCAAACTATCCTTTATATAGAACGTTTTTCGAAAATTTTGACTTTCTCAGAATGGCTCTAACGATTTTGATTAAAATTTCTATATTAAAGATATTTACCTGACAAATAAAATGTATATCTTGAATTTTCTAGGAATAACCTCTGAACACTACTTTATACGTTATGAATTTTACGGAATTTTGCATAACTGCTAAACTGTAAGAGATGGACAAAAACTTGCCGCACAAAAAAATGTAGATCTTGTTAAAAGACACAAGTTATGTCATATACATTTTTTATCGTGGAGCTTACCGTTTTCGAGGTATTCCTTGTTATCAGTTTCAATTGTGAAGTACTTATACTTTTCTCAGACAGGGATGTCCGTTTTTCTTTTGTTCTACTCCTGGCCAAACAAAGAAGCGAAGAGCAATGACAATCGCACATCGACAGCCTTATAAAACATTTGACTATTACTTTAGCCTAGTGCATTCCCTTAGTTCCAGTCTACTTATAAGGAACTAAGTAACAAAATTCTGTCAATGTTTATCTCGATTAGTGTGGTGTTGAAAGAATTATCTTTTGTAAGAAGTTTGTAGAGTAGCTAGAGAAAATCATGTGAGAGTAACGCATCAGACTTTTTGCTATCTACTCACAATATAAAACACCTTTTTACCACTATTTTATACAGAGGGCCCTAAAACACATATTTTCATTGAAATCTCCTAGTGGAATTTTTGGGTGGAATGCAGCATTAAGACGAAAAGGTAAAATACGGCAAAGAGATGGGTTAGTTAGGTTGACTGCAGGAGTACAGACTTCCCAGGCTTGTGATGATGGATTGTAAATTCACGAGATACACGATACTCTGAAAAGAGTTAAGTCTTTTGGGTTTGTCTATGGTAATGTACCCTTAATTTTAATAGTGTGACGTAATAATTTAAAGCGCTACTTATCTCGTGTTTAGAAGGCGGTGCGTGGCGTCAAGTCCGTGAAGTATGGAGCTAATGAAATTTTACCATTCTAGTTAACGGTAGCTTCTCTCGCCAGAAGATAAAATGGGCAAGTAAAGCCCTGCTGATATCCCCCAGGCCCCTTTTGTGTTGTTGCATCTTCTTGGTAATTATCAAAAGCTCTTGTGTGTAATGCGCAGTAAGCCTCAAAGCGTTGGAACACACTTAAAACATGGCCACGGTTTCTGCGTCCATAGCAACAAAACTTTTATAATCGCTCGCTACCTCTATCTTTCACTGGGGGCTTTGCAAACAAACTGCTCTTCATCAATGCGAAATGTGACCATACTGGGCCTTTCACAGCAAAGAAACCTGGGTTCAGTGCCGGTGCAGAGCAAAACGTCTAGTTGAATATAGAGAAAACAAAACAACGGTGACTTATTATCATAAGTAATATAACGAGAATATGATAAATTAGAAGGTCTAGATTTTTCTGATGATATATGTATAATGACACAATGTTTTAAAGATTGGAAATGAAACTACAGCATTTAAAAGTTGAGCTCAGGATATTGCTACGAAAAAAACCTGATGTGCTCCATTCACATGACTTTCGCACATCACTGTAACAAATAATTGTTAAAAAGCTTATGCTTTTATTTACTTCATGCTAATCGAGAAAATATTAGCAGAAATAGTCTTATTACTTGCTTCCTTGTAAGTAGAAGTGAAATAAGGGAGTAGCATAGGTTAAAGTGATAGTCAAAAGCTAGAAGCTATGTGATTGAAATTCCTTTGTTTGTATTGACAGGAGTTAACAAATTAGTTATGAGTAAAGTGTAAGTTTTTTAAAGCTGAAACCAAAAACAAGAAATATCTCAAAAATGGTCAATTCCACGAAGAAAACGCAAAGGACAGAAATTGAGTGCTTTAACGTCATCTACATTTATTGTGAAGTAAATTTTTGTGTATATCTTACTTTACCAGTTACGCAAAATTCAACAAAATTCATTCATAATAAAGAGGTCTTTAGAGACTATTCCCAGGAAATTAAGATATACTTTATTTCCAATATAAATATCTGTAATATACGGTATTTTAATCAAAATCGTTAGAGCCATTTTTTAGAAAATAAAACTTTCGAAATTTGTTCTATCTAATGGGTAGTTTAGGGTGGGAGGACTTTTCTCAAAATATTTGTGTCGTATGCAATACCTTCTCTATACACTATGTATAAAGTACGTGTAGAGAAAGTAAAAATAGGAAATGTATATTAATCGATGTCTAAGACACATATTGAGAATCTGGTGGCCAAAAATCATTAGCAACACTACATTATGGGAAATAACAAACCAGTTACCAATTGATAGAGAAATAAAGAAGCGTAAATGGACATGGATTGGACATATACTGAGACAGAATGATGGAAAAATAGCTAGACAGGTACTGGAATGGAATCCACAGGGAGAAAGGAGGACGATAACTTGGAAAAGAACAGTTGAGACGGAATTGAGAGAAATGAAGGAGACACAAGTGTTGTCAAGGAATAGAGTTCGATGGCAAGGACTTGTTGCGGCCCTATATTCGCTAAGAATTGTAGGAAATCATCATCATCATCAATATTACGACAGCTCCAACTTCTAACTAGAAACGTTGTGGCTCGAATTCTATTTAATAAAACTATTTCTTCACATATATTTGATGTCCATATCATAAATCATGGCCTGCCTAGTTAGTTACAGAATTCGTTGAACTGGTTCAACACACTCTCTGTTGTTTTAGTATTCTGCAACTTTGGGTTTTCAATTAATATGTCTATTTCAGCGATAGATCTTTCTCAAAACGTTTTAGAACTTCCGCCATTATGTACGGAATATCACTGCACACTGATACTATTATTAGGAGACGAAAATTACTTCACAGAGAAAACAAATCCTCCTGGGTATGATAAGAAACGATTAAAATGCATATATAATGAGTTCCGATTGGTTGGAATTTTACGCACCATGAACTGGATTGGCCACTTCCTACGATCACGTGACATGAACGAAATAGACAAACAAATCTGGCTTTCTCTACATCTCTGTAACAAATTATTATTGTTAAAAAGCTTATTCTTCATGATAGTCGAGATAAACACTAGCAGAAATCTCGAAAACGGTTAACTCTACAAAAAAATGTATATGACAAGTGTTTTAATGAGATCTACATTTTTGGTGTATTTTTGTATATCTTTACGTTTTGCCAGTTATATGAAGAGATTTTCAGTGGCTATTCCCAAAAAACTCAAGATATTCATTTCCTTTGTCATAAAAATATCTTAAGCATAAGGTATTTTAATCTAAATCGTTAGAGCCATTTTTGAGAAATTGAAAATTTTCGAAAAATGTTCCATGTAAAGGATAGTTTGGGGTGGGGGATTTTCTTGAAAGTCTTCGTGTATCATCCTTGGAAGATACCAAACTTAAATATCAAGATTGGTACTTAGTTTTTGAGCTGTGATTCCCACACACACACACACACACACACACACACACACACACACATACACATATGGATATTTTTCTAATTTTGTTTCTGATTCAGGGGGACCCAAAACATGTATTTCCGGTGAAATCTCTGTATCGAATTTTTGGCTTCATTACAATACCTTCTCTATACACTATGAACATAGTACGTGTAGAGAAAGTAAAAGCTTACCACAGAAAAATGTAGAACTCGTTAAAACATACAATTTATATATTTCTTTTCAGTTATCATTTTCATGGATATTCCTTGTTTAGTTTCAATTAAAACATTCCATTCTCAAATGTAAGTGGTTTTCTTTTCTTTCTTCAATTCAGACCATCGCAGAGCAAGCAGTTTGACTACAGCCTTGGCCTAGTGTACTCCCGTATCTCCCTTCTACTTATAAGAAAGCAAGTAGTTGTAACTGTTATGATTATCTCGATTATCATTATGTAGATATAAATAATCCCTGTAACAATCATTTGAATAAAGTAATGTAAATGGAGCACGTCAGTTTTTCTAGCACGTATGTACAAAGTGTATAGTAGATAAAGAAGGTACTGTATTCCACCAAAGAATTCAATATCGAGATTTTACCGGAAATACATATTAGACTCCCTGATTTAAAAAAAATCTGATGTGTTCCATTCACATGACTTTCTCTACATCTATACAATAAATTATGGCTAAAAAGTTTATTCCCCTATTTACTTGATGCTAACCAAGAACAACTTAGCAGAAATAGTCTCGTTACTTGCTTCCTTGTATGTAGAAGCGAAATAAGGGATACCACTTTCAGTAAGCTCTGTTCGTTTCCCTGGAGTAGAGCCATCTGCGGACTGTTGGTTTCACTTCCATATCCGTCGCAAAGTGTTGGTCGCCCAGGAGTGTCTTCATCGGACCAAACATATGAAAGTCCGACGATGCAACGTGCGGACTGTATGGTGGATGCTGGAGCACCTCTCAACAAAATTTGGTGATTTTCTGAAGAACAGCAGCAGCAACATGGGGGCGAGCATTGTCATGAAGGAGTTTGACATCGTCAGCATTAATGTCGTGGCGTTAGGCACCAAGGGCGCGACTTAGCTTCATCAAAGTTGTAATGTTTGTTGAGCATTCACAGTGGTCAGAGTTCAGCAAAGTCCACCAATAAAACACTATATATACCAGAACACTGTCACTTTGCTAGCAGATTGAGTCACTTTACTGGGGAACCAGCATGTTTCCACTTCATACTTGTCTACTTTGTTTCTGGCGTGTAGTGGTATGTCCACGACTCATCGCCAGAAAGTCATGCTCTTCTGCGGTGTACCGCGTTAAATGATCCCTGGTTGTCTGTCAGGTTCTTAGGCACTAATTTTACGAAATTTCAACGTGTCATGAACAATATAGTACACTGCACCATAGGAAATGTTGAACTCTTGTGATAAGGTTCGCAGTTGCCTCTGACATTATGCGGAGCTGACTGTTACCGGCCTCCCGGAGCGGGGTGAATCACTAAGGTTCACACGGCCCAATTGGAAGAACGCACACCACCTGGAGACATTGCTATGGTCCATACAGTCATCCCCATACACGCCACGCATGTCACCGTGAATTTCACTCGCTTTGTACCCTTTGGCCCACACACGAAGACGGCAGTAGCATGCTCGCCATCTTTGTAGTGTAGTTTATGCTTCTCTCGCTAGAACTGCACATGAAACAAAACATCTTATCTGCTCCATTCACATGCCTTTCTCTACATCTCTGTAACAAATTATTGTTAAGAAGCTTATTATTCTATCTACTTCATGATAATCGAGATATTCATTAGCAGAAATTGTCCTTATTTCTTGTTTCCTTGTATTTAGAAGGGAAAAAAGCTAATGTGTTCCATTCACATGGTGTCTTCTAGCTGTTTGGTAAACAAACATTTTATTCAAAACATTAATATGTTGTCTACATCATGCTAATATAGATAAACATAAGCAGAATTAGTCTTATTACAAGCTTCCTTCTAAGAGCTAAACCGATAGTCTCGTGTTTTAAAAGCTGGTCGCTATGAAATTCCCATCTCTTTACTTGCCAGGAAGGAACAAACGAGAAACGTGAAAAATGATGTCTTCGCATTTGAGAAAAGTTTAAGTGACTAGAATAGAAACCAATAATCCGGAATAAGCGTGTTTAAATGAGATTTACATTAAGTGCTTGCCAGTTATATAAATGGCATCCAGAATGAAGAGGTCTTCAGAGGCTATTCCCAGAAAATTCAAGATATACATTTCGCTTGTTATAAAAATATCTTAAACATAAGGTATTTTAATCAAAATCATTAGTGTCATTTTTGAGAAAATCAAAATTTTCGAAAAATGTTCCATATAAAGTGTAGTTTGGGGTGGAGAAAGTTTCTTGAAAATCTTCTCATCGCATCCTTGGAAGATACCAAACTTAAGTACCAAGTTTGGTGTATACGTTTTTGAGCTATACTGTCCGCAGACACACACACACCGGACCATTTTCTAATTTTTTTGGGGGAGGGGGATTCAGGTGGTTTGAAAACATATATTTCCGGTGAAATCTCGGTATCGAATTTTTGGGTGCATTACAATACCTTCTCTATACACTATGTTTATAGTGCGTTTAGAGAAAGGAAAAATAAGCTCTGTAGTTAAAATTTCAAAGCATATCTGCGTGAAATTGCAACATTCCAGCTGCAATCCCAAGGCAGAAAAAACGATTTTGCGTTACTTTACGATCCGCAAGAAGTATATAGAAGAATAAATGTAAAAATACTTTTAGAATAGTGAGCAGAGAATATTAATGCAACATGTACTTAATGTTTTTTGAAGTGGAGAGGAATACTTGGAGTCACTGTAGATTTCCTACGTCACTTATAGATCGGTGCATATTTTTGTAAACAGGTCGTGATATACATGTCCCAGATACAGCTGACCTAATATTAACAAAAGAACAGCAAATATTGCAGTGCATTTGTATGCGTTCGTTCAGATTTTAACGCGCCCCAGATACATAACGGTCTGAATATTTGCAGCTCTATTGTGTTTTGTCACTGGCTGTAAGCAATGCTGTATTTTATCTATTATAATAACAAAACACACTTTGTTTCTCACAGCCAGGATGGTGCCTATTGAGATTCCCTTCCTCTTATACTTGCCAGGTAGGGAAGTTGTGCATTCCACTCAAAATTCTATACCGAGATTTCATCCGAAATATACGTTTTTTGATCCCCTGAGTTAAAAAAAAAAAATTCAGAAAAAAGGTTTCGTGGGTGTGTGTGTGGGTGGGTGTGTGTGCGTGTGTGTGGGTGTGTGCGTGTGTGTGGATGTGTGTCTGTGTGTGTGGGTATGTGTGCGTGTGTGTGGGTATGTGTGCGTGTGTGCGCGTGTGTGTGTGGATGTGGGTGTGCGTGTGTGTGAGTGCATGTGGGTGTGTGTGGGTGCGTGTGGGTGTGTGGGTGTGTGTGAGTGCATGTGGGTGTGTGTGGGTGCGTGTGGGTGTGTGGGTGTGTGTGAGTGCATGTGGGTGTGTGTGGGTGCGTGTGGGTGTGTGTGAGTGCATGTGGGTGTGTGTGGGTGCGTGTGGGTGTGTGGGTGTGTGTGAGTGCATGTGGGTGTGTGTGGGTGCGTGTGGGTGTGTCTGTGTGTGTGGGTATGTGTGCGTGTGTGCGCGTGTGTGTGTGGATGTGGGTGTGGTTGTGTATGTGTGTGTGGGTGTGTGTGTGCCTGTGGAAAGTATAGCTCAAAAACTAAAAAAAGTTAAATACCAAACTTGCAAGTTTGCAAGAAAATCCCCCCATCCCCAACTAGTCTTTACATGGAAAATTTTTCGAAAATTTATATTTTCTCAAAATGGCTCTAACGATTTTGATTAAAACACCGTATGTTAAAGATATTCACATCGCCAATGAAAAATATATTTTGATATTTTGGGGAATAGGCTTTGAAGAGCTCTTTATTGTGGTTGAGTTTTGCGGAATTTTGCATAATGATTGAAAGAGAGATAGACAAAAACTTAATACACAAAATATGTAGATCTCGTTAAAACACATAGTTTATGTGATATACGCTTTGTTGTACAACTGACCGTTTTTCAGATATTACTTGTAATTGGTTTCAGCTTTAACACACTTATCATGTTCTAAAACAGGAAGCAAATCGAACCTCAACTGCTTCACATAGCGACCAGCTTTTAAAAGATTTGATCGCCGTTTTAGACTACATCCCTTCTACTTAAAAGGAAGCAAGAGATAAGCGCAACCAAGCTAATTAGCATGATATAAATAAAATAATGTTTTGTAAGAATAGTTTGTATTTGGAACAGATAGAGAAACTTCTGTGAATGGAACACTTCACATTTTTAGAAACAGGTCCGTGTGTGTGTGTGTGTCTTTCTGTGGATATCATACTTCAAAAACGAAAAGCTCGTTAAATATAAAAATTTATATTTAATTCAGTATCTTCCAAAGATGGACACGAAGATTTTTAAGAAAATCCCCACCCCAAACTACTCTTTACAAGGAAAAAATTTTGAAAATGTTGGTTTTCTCAAGAATGGATTTTCAACATTTATTTCTTAAATGTATTATGTAATTAGTATTACCTAATCAAAACGTTTCTTGCACCTCAAAATTTAGAGAAAATTTGTTGATATTTTTTTTTAAATACGCACAAAAAATCAATAACTTTGATTACTGAATTATTATACTTTTCAAATAGTTATAAATGTAATCTCTAAAATGAATCATTTTACAATAAAGATATTCTTTTAGCAAAACTCGCTATTGACGTGTCGTGTTTAGTAGTACAATAGATACTTGTACACTTTCTCGCAAATTTAGATATTTATTTAACGAAAAAATGAGACGCGTTCAACATTTTGAAGGTGTGAAAATGTAGTTTTGAAAAAACCCTGTCTTATTAAATGGTGTCCTTGACAACAGATGTATTGCACGATCTTTAGATGTTTGTCGAATCCAAAGTAAGGGGAGGACAGATAAATCTGATTCTCTATAGACATACAAACTTTCTAATTTTCTATAAAAAAAAAAGCTGATGTGTTCCATTCATATGACTTTCTCTACATCAGTGCAACAAACTATTGTTAAAAAGATTATGTTTCTGTTTACTTCATACTAATTGAGAAAAAATTAGCAGAAATAGTCTTATTACTTGCTTCCTTCTGCATTGAGAGAAAACGCAGCACCCATCTTGCCGAGATCTTTGTCAGACCTAATTTTTGGTGAAAAATTGAAAATACTGTACCTTGTGATATGCCTGTGGCCTCTATCGGAAACTTTGATTCGTCAATCACTCAAAACCATATCCTGGATTTTGTCCGGACGTCCGGAACGATGTTCATCATTTGTGGATGTACGGCCACGTTTAAATTCATTTATCCAATTGTAAATTGTTACAAACGCAGGAGCAGATGTGCCATGAACTACATCCAATTCGGCTTTTATCTGTTTCGGTGTTAAGTCTTTTAAATAGAAGTGTTTAATCACGCACGAGCCTTTTTACGTTCTCTACACGTACTATGTACATAGTGTACAGAGAAGAATTGGACGCCTCTAGTACATAGAAGAGCATATTTTGAGACACATGGTGTAGCACCTCGCTAAAAGTGAGGAAATGAAGCAGCAAGTATGTTGGTGCAAACAGCTGTAGTTATAATTACGTTGCCGTAACAGTAATGGATCTAGGTCTTTGTGTTGTTGCTGCGAATTGGCTGCGCTCTTTTGTTACAGTTAATTATAACAAAAAGACTTCTCCCCGTACGTACATCTGCTGCAGACAGCTTGTGTTTCTTGTTAAACAAACACCTTGTTAAGCAATTACTTTAAACTACAACTAGAAACATATGACTAGCGCTCGTCACTTCATATGTCTAAACGTGTTTCTTTCTTACAGCAGTCAAATATGTTTACTGCATTTTACTTTCTCTACACGTACTATGTACATAGTGTATATAGAAGGTATTGTATTGCACCCAAAAATTCCATACCGAGATTTCATCGTAAATACGAGGGCCGTTTTTTTTTTTTTTTTCACGCTCCGATAGGCTATAAATAAAACACAAGTTCATAGAAAACAATTATTTTATTACTAAAGTTTTGTACACTTATGGTTACTTTTCAACATAATCACCGGAAGGATTGAGACATTTATCGTACCTGTGTACAAGCTTTGCAATACCCGCTTCAAAAAATGTTGCCGCCAATGATTTCAAATGAGCATTGACGTTGTTTTGAAGATCTTTGTTGGTTTGAAAGTGCTGCCCTCCTAGCCACGTCTTCAGTTCAGGGAAAAGGTGAAAGTCGCTGGGTGCCGGATCAGAACTGTACGGCAGATGATCGAAAATGTTCCACTGAAATTGTTCAGCATTCCTCTTCGTTTGTTTTGAATGGCTCTCCGCAAACGTCATAAAGTACGTAGGCCGCATAGCTCAAAAACGAAAAGTTCGTTAAACATCCACCTTAATATTTCAGTGTAGTACCTTCCAAACATGCGACACGAAAGTTTCAAGAAAATCACAGTAGCGCTAATGGCCCTTTATATAGAAAAAAAAAACCGATTTTTTTCTCAAAAAATGACTAATGATTTTTATTAAAATAACGTTATTAAATATCTTTACACGGCAAATAAAATTTATATTTCGTATTTTCTGGAAATAACCTCTGAAGAGCTATTTATTCTGGATGAGTTTTGCAGAATTTTGCCAACGCTTAAACCGTAAGAGATAGACAAAAACTTAGTACACAAAAATGTATATATCGTTAAAACACATAATTTAGGTATATATATTCGGAATTTTCCATTTTCAAGATATTCCTTATTGTTCGTTTCAATAAAATGTATATCTTGAATTTTCTGGGAATAGGCTCTGTAGCCCACTTCATTCTGGATGACTTTTGTAGAATTGGTAAACCATAAGAGATACAAAAAAAAAAATACTGCACAAACAATGTAGATCTCCTTAAAACACATAATTTATATCATATAGGTACATTTTTTCGTAGAGTTGACCGTTTTCGAGATAGTCTTTGTTATTGTTGTCAGTTACTTTTATCATACGGGAACTTGTAAACTCCTGGTCACACAAAGAAACGGATTTCAATCCCATAGCAACCAGCTTTTAAAACATGTGACTGTCGGTTCAGTTTAGTGTACTCCCTTATTTGCCTTCTACTTATAAGGAAGCAAGTAATAAGACAGTTTCTGTTAATGTTTATCTCGATTATCCTGAAGTACATTGACTGTCTCAGAAGTACCCGACCACACGTATAGATAGCGCTTATGTTTCAAACAACAACAATGGTAAAAAGTACCAACCCTAGAAAGCTTATATTTGTAGTTTGACGATTTTACATTGTTTAGCATTTGTTTGGCAGCCATCATTAGTGGATGCTCTCAGCGAATTTGTAAACATGAATAAAACTGGTCATCGTTATGTGATACAATACTTTCATTTGAAAGGTCTTAGTCCAACTAATATTAAAGCTGAGCTAGATTCTACTTTGGGGGAGTCTGCTCCTTCGTTTACAACACTCAAATATTGGGTGGTAGAGTTTAAGTGCAGTCGTAAGAGCTGCCAAGACGAACATCGCAGTGGTCGTCCAAATGAGGTTACCAGTCCAGAAATTGTAAAGGAAATCCACAAAATTGTATAGGATCACCGTCGACTGAAAATGCGTGAGCTAGCAGACATTGCACGATTTCAAAAAGTTCTGTACATCGCATACTGACTGAAGATTTGGATATGAGAAAGTTGTGTGCAAGGTGGGTACCGCGTTTGCTCCCAATAGAACAAAAACAGCGTCGTGAGGATGTTTCAGTCGAGTGTTTGGCAATGTTTCGCTGCAATAAAGCTGAGTTTTAGCGTCGATTCATAACAAAGGATGAAATCTGGGTCCATCACTTCACACCTGAGACGGAAGAAATATAAAAAAAAAAAAAAACAGTGGATTGGAAGGGGAGAATCGGCTCCAAAGAAGGCGAAGACAGTTCCATCTGTAGGCAAAGTCATGACGTTAGTTTTCTGGGACACGCGGGATAATTTTGAATAATTATCTCAAAAAAATTAATCAATGGCAAATATGCGAACTTGTTACAGCGTTTGGGTGGTGAAATCGAGCAATAAAAAGGCCGCATTTAGCGAAAAATAAAGTTTTGTATTATCAAGACCAGTTCACACGTCCATTATTGCCATGGCCAAAATCAATGAGTTAAAGTTCGAATTGCTTCATCATGCACCCTATTTGCCAGATTTAGTCCCCTCTGATTATTTTCTGTTTCCAAACTTGAAGAAATGGCTTGGTGGTAGAAGATTTGCCAACAGTGAAGAGGTGGAGTCTGCAGTTGCAGACCTCGATAGTTCTCACTATAGACAGGAAGCTATTGAACATCGCTGGGAAAAGAGTATCGAGATGAAAGGAGACTATGTAGAGAAATAAAGTTTGTGCTTTCTTTGTTGGGTCGGGTACAGCTGGGACAGCTCGTAGGTGGAAAAATAGGCTCATTAACAATAATTTGTTACAGAGATGTTATTTTTGAGATGGTACAGGCTGTCCGCCAGGAGCAAGCTAGCACGTGCGCGTGTCGCTTTATCAACACCTCGCTGGAATTAACAGACATGAATCACACACACGTGACTGACACACGCCTCTGTGAGCTGGTCCATTTCAGTGTGGACATGAGTACTGGAGATACAGGCGCCAGGTCTCTCTTTCGGTGCCACATCAGGAACAAGCACGGCCCAGACCGACTGTATAGTTTAAACAATCTTATGTGTTCCATTCACATGGCTTTCTCTACATCTACAATAAAGTATTGTTAAATAGTTTATTCTTCTCTTTACTTAATGCTAATCGAGAAAAAAAATTAGCAGAAATAGTTTTATTACTTGCTTCCTTGTAAGTAGAAGCGAAATAAGGGAGTGCCACAGGTTAAAGTGATAGTCAAAAGCTGGTTGCTATGTGACTGAAGTTCCTTTGTTTGTATGGACAGCAGTTGACAAATACCTGTAAAAGAAAAGTATACATTTTTTAAAGCTGACCCCAAAAACAAGGAATATCTCAAAAAGGTTATTCCCAGAAAATTCAGGTCAGGTAAATATCTTTAATTAACGATATTTTAATCGAAATAATTAGAGACATTTTTGAGAAAATCAAAATTTGCGAAAAAATGTCCATGTAAGCGTAGTTTGGAGTGGGGGGAGTTTTATCAAAACCTTCGTGTCGCATCCCTTTAAGATACTAAACTTAAATACCAAAACATATATTTCCGGTGAAATCTCGGTATCGAATTTTTGGGTGCAATACAATATCTTCTCTATACACTATTACATAGAACGTGTAGAGAAAGTAGAAAAGAAATGTAAGTATATGCGGCAAATTATGTTTTAATGAGATCTACATTTTTTGTATAGTAAACTTTTGTCTGTCTTTTACCATTTGCCAGTTATATTAAAGTCATCCAAAATGAAGTGGTCTTCAACGGTTGATTCCAGAAAATTCAAAATATACATTTGATTTTCTATGAAAATATCCTAAACATATTACTTTTTAATAAAAAATCGTTAGAGCCATTTTTGAGAAATTCAAAATTTCGAAAAATGTTGCATGTAAAGGGTAGTAGGGGGTTGGGAGATTTTATTGAGCTTGGAGCTTTTTTCGAAAATTTTGATTATCTAAAAAATGGCTCAACGATTTTGATTAAAATATCATATATTAAAGATACTTACCTGAAAAAATGCATATCTTGAATTTTCTGGGAATAGCCTCTGAAGACTACTTTATTCTGGATGAATTTTATGGAATTGTGCATAACTGCTAAACCGTAAGAGATGGACAAAAACTTACCACACATAAAATGTAGAGCTCCTTAAAACATACAATTTACGTTATATACATTTTTTTCGTGGGGTTGATTGTTTTGGGGGAATTTGTCAACTCCTCTCCATACAAAGGAACTTCAGTCACATAGTAACCAGCTTTTGACTATCACTTTAACCTATGGTACTCCCTTGATTCGCTTCTTCTTACAAGGAAGCAAGTAATAAGACTATTTCTGCTATTTTTGTCTCGATTAGCATGAAGTAAATAGAAGCATAAGGGTTTTTTTCAATAATTTGTTGCAGAGATGGACAAAGTCATGGAACTGGAACACATCAGACTTGCTTTTTTTAATGTTTAATTATCTTGGTTTGCTGAATGTCAGTGTGCGATGAAGACAGATTTGAACTGATAGCTCTGTTGCATCAAAGTGTGTTTGCTGAAAACAAAAGTGGTTAAGTTGGTACGCTGTGTAAATCTGCATACATTAAAAATTGTAGAAGTGCTGTACTTACATTAGCATTCATTGGCTGCGCAAGGATGAAAACAGAATTTGCATGATAACTGCATGATTTATTCATTAGTGGAGCCATCAAGCAGACTACATCAATTTCTCCAATAGCATGTGAACATACTCCTTCTGCTCCATGTATATTTAAACACTTAGCTTATCTCGCAATGATTATTATCATACTTCTATAATTGATTTAAATTGCTCCAATCAATCAAACCGTGTTCTTAAAGTATAACTAAATATTGATGAATAAACATTTATGATTTCTTGCGGACTGGAACAGCAAACAGTATCACGTGAGTTCACATGAAACGACATGCTCTCTGCAGCTGCATTTTATATGCACACAACATTTTTCTAATGCCATCAACAATAAATTAAAAGTCCGTCTGGGTAGTATGGTGGTAGCGTGTCTGCTTCACATTCAACAGGTCGCGAGTTTGTATCTCGCTTAGGAGGCTTACCCGTATAAGGTTTTTTCACGGGGTTCCCTTATCCTGAGACGAGAATGTCGAGAAACTTTAAGCTCCATTGACCCCGAGATTATTTGAGCATCATTTCACCGACTTCATTTATCGTTCGGTATGACCAACCCGGTTTAAGGACATAAAGCTACAACAACAACAACAACAACAACAACAATAAAAAGAAGAAGAAAAATTAAATTACCAACACAAGTCTTCAGACCGATCTAGGTGGCTCAGGCGTTCCGTCTGTGACTGGCATTGTGGAGGTCTGGGGTCACCTCTGACCCATGGGTTTTCCCGGGTCTTTAGACAAATGCTGGGGAGATTTTTTTTATTTCCCTGAGCTTCCTTTACCTTCATTTCATCCTTATTTCACCCAACCACTCTCTTTCAGGGTTGCAGATGTGTCTGAGAAGCCTGCGGTGACTCCGCCTTTCCGTGCTGGTGACTACGCTCTGGAAATACAACTCTCCACGGCGGGATGGCGTTGGAAGTCGTCTGTAGACTCAGGGAGTTTGGGCATGCCTGAAATGGCCGCGCCGTGGCCGAGTGTTTTGACCACTCGCTAGGCGATCGCATGTTGGTGGACAAAGCGGCGCAGGGGCGGGTTTTATCCGGGTTCTCCGGTCTCCCCCGCCATAACATTCCATCTTCATTTCATGTATCATCAGCGTCATTACCTGCAGTAAATGCGGGCGTTAAACACTAAAAATCTGATGTTCCATTCACATGACTTTCTCTACATCACTGCAACAAATTATTCTATTTGCTTCATCTAATGGAGCAAAAATTAGCAGTAATAGTCTTATTACTTGCTTCCTTGTTAGTAGAAGCGAAACAAGGGGGTACCATAGGTTAAAGGGATAGTCAAAAGCTGGTTGCTCTGCGACTGAAGTTCCTTTGTTTGTATGGACACGAGTTCACAAAGTCTAGTATGAGAAAAGTCTAGCTGAAAAAAAAAACAACAAAGAATATCTCAAAAACAATCAACTCCACAAAAAAATGTGTATATCATAAATTGTGTGTTTTAAGGTGCTCTACATTTGTTGTGTGGTAAGTTTTTGTTCATCTCTTACGGTTTAGTAGTTTTGCAAAATTCTGTGAAATTGACTAAGAATAAAGTAGTCTTCAGAGGCTATTCCCAGAAAATTCAAAATATACATTTTATTTGTCATGTAAATATCTTTAATATACGATATTTTAATCAAAATCGTTAGAGCCATTTTTTAGAAAATCAAAATTTTCGAAAAAAAGTACCATGTAAAGGGTAGTTTGCGGTAGGGGGATTTTTCTCAAAATCTTCGTGTCGCATCCCTGGAAGATACTAAACTTAAATAGCAAGTTTGGTATTTTACCAACTTTTCGTTTTTGAGTTATCGTGTTCACAGACACACAGATCTTTTTCTAAAAATACCTTTTTTTTGGATACAGGGGACCCTAAAACACATATTTCCGGTGAAATCTCGGTATCGAATATTTTGGTGGAGTGCAATACATTCTCTATACACTGCGCCTGTACCAATGCCAATATTTTTTATTGTTCATCTTTAGATTAGTCAGTCCCAAACTTGTAGGCTGTAACATCTTGTAATGGAGATTTAAAAAGCAGGACATGTTATTGTAATACTTAATTTTTTTGAAGGAAAATCTCAAAGGGTAAAAGTAGGCAAGGAGCTATCTGAGAGGGGTATGGTAAGCTCGGGCGTACCCCAAGGCTCAGTAATGGGGCTGTTACTTTTTCTTATTTTTGTAAATGGCATAACTGTTAATATAAAATGCCAGATAAGATTGTTTGTAGACAATTGTATTATTTACAATAAAATTAGAAATGTTGAAGATGAGACTGCTCTTCAGGGTGATTTAAATGAAATTAGTGATTGGGTTGCTGCAAATAAAATGAAAATTAACGCTGGCAAAAGTAAGTTAATTGCATTTAATAGATCTAGGGAAAAAATTCTGCAAAACTATCACATGGGTGGGGAAAAATTCCACAGGTGGACAGCTGCAAATACTTGGGAGTTTACTTGGCGAGTAACGCTGGATGGGACGAGCAGGTAAATTCTGTATCTAAGAAAGTGTGGAAAACACTGCACTTCCTAATGAAGATTTTAAAAAAGGGGAGTGCAAAGTCCAGGGAAATCGCGTACAAGTCCTTAGTGCGGCCGGTCATGGAATTTGGAATAACTTGTTGGGACCTGTATAGAGTAAATCAAATAAATCAGAAAAGGGCTATAAAATTCATAAAAAGGGGTAAATATTTTGGGCCTACAAACGCTGAGGAGATAAAATGGGAGCCGTTGAAAGTTAGGCGAGAGAAACAGAGGCTGTGCGCTTTATTTAAAGCTTACGCTGGCTTAAACGCATGGGAGGACGTGACTGACAAACTGGAAAACCCAACTTACTATGCACAAAACGATCATCCGTTCAAAATTAAGGGTAGAAGATACAGAACTGACGTAGGAAAGTTCTCCTTTGTTAATAAAACCATAAAAGACTGGAATGAATTGCCTGGAGCAGCCTTTCGGGGTTGTCCTCTATCTCTGAAGAAATTTAGGAAAAATCTTGATATTAATGTTGGATAATTTTTGTAAATATTACTGAAATGTAATGCTTGTGATTTTATATTGTTGTAAATACAAATGTTAAATTGGTTGGTGATTCTAATTATAAAATTAATTAATCTGAATTGAGAGAAAAATTAATGTTTTCATATTTGTTGTAAATAACTATTATATCTAGCTTACAAAGCCATAAACTGGCAGCTGTGATTTATTGTTTATATATCTTGTATACATATGTAACTCTGCCACCGGGTGATAACCACTTGCAGAGAAATAAATACATACATATACATAGCACGTATAGAGAATGTAAAAAACGAAGACCTAAGGCGTGGCATCCTAGCGTACCCTGCGTCGCGATGAAGAACTACTTGGATTATGTTAGGGACCCTCTACGGTGGCTCTTCCCCACTGTCCGGTTTCGGCCGCCCTTTGAAACTCCTCTCATCTCATCGTAATGTCTGACGTACAAGCCACTGACTACAGTGCGGAACCCCTCCACACACACACACACACACACACACACACACAGTATTGCTGTAACCCTGTACATGTTAACATAAAACTCAATGCTGGTTTGTATGTACGTATGTGTATGTACCAGTGACAGAATTGCCCCTCATATGACGTGTGCAGATATTCTTTGATGCATTAAAACAGTTGCAGAACTCAACGGAGCTATTTCAAGTTAAAACCTGACAGTGGAAAACTAGTTGGTATTTTAATCAAAATCGTTAGAGCCATTTTTGAGAAAAACAACATTTTCAAAAAAATGTCCATGTAAAGGATAATTTGTGGTAGGGGGATTTTCTTGAAAATCTTCGTGTCGCATTCTTGGAAGATAAGATACACAAATACCACGTTTGGTATTTAACGGACATTTCGTTTCTGCGATATGCTATCCACAGAAACGCATACACACGCGGACCTTTATTCTAAAAATCTTTTTCTTTTTGGACTCAGGGGACCTGGAAACTAATACTTCCAATGAAATCACGGTATGGAATTTTTAAGTGGAATACAATTAACATGTAGCACACAATGCAATAGCGCATGTAGAGGAAGTAAAACATTGACTTTCGAGTAAAGAACTGCAACGGAAAGTTTATGTGTGCCTTTGAAATGCTGTGTAATTACCTGTAGTTTGTAGTGTTGGTAGCTAAAAAGGGTGACCTATGTATGAAAAAATTATGAACGACGAGCAAGAGCTATGCGAATGTTTATTGGCTTCCATAAGGAAATGACTAAAGAATTGGGGATAAGTTGTCGTCTGATTTTCTTTAAATGTTGCTTAGAGACGAGGAACAACAAGATAAAATGTACACATTAGGAGTGATTTCGTTGAATATCACAATGGTGTATTGCGTACATTTACAGAGTAATTAATCTCTTAACGAAATACCTATGAACATATGTGGCCATAATTAACCTGTTAATTTTGAATAAAGAACATAAAGATTTGAAAAGGAATTGATGTAATAAAAGAATTAAATGTGTATATTAAACACGCCATTGATAAACACGTCATCGGCCTGTGCGTGCGTGCGTGCGTGCGTGTCTGGTAGGCTCGTGGTGAGCCTGGGTGTTGCTGTGTACCTACCCTGCATCGGCCTATAAGTTATGCTGATATTGTATACTGTAATTTATTAGGTTATAGATTTGTTAACTTAATTGAAGTTTCGTTTCTCTAAGTTCGTGACTAAAATAAAATCTTAAAATTTGAATTCTAAAATTTACCTCTTTTTTTCAGTACTAATCGCCTGAGAAACAGTCCAATCAATTAAATTACACTTTAAATACACCCAGCTGGCCACATACAATAGTTGGTTGAAAGCTACTGAAAAAGTATTATTGGAAGGGAAGGGAACATTATTGGACGGATCAAGTTTTACCAACTCTCAGGTAAACCAACAGACGGATCCTAAAAACCCTAACAGTACCCTAAATGTGACGTCATACGTCGCATTGCAACGGTTTCTCTAGGTGGTGTTGGGAAGACGTGGGCAGAAAAACGGGAAGAAGGATGTGAGAATACTGTGCGAGTGTGAAGCTCAAGACAGAACGCGTTTGAATTTTTTTACTTAAATCCATCATCGAGTATGGAATTATATTCTGGAGTAACTCAGTGAATAGTACTGCATATTCCGGATACAGAAGGCTATAAGAATAATCTGTAATGCTTATAGCAGACAGTCATGCAAAGAACTATGTTAAAGATTGGACATACTCACCTTACCTTGTGTTTATATGTATATTATCCATTTTAAAGTTCTATGCAGTTAATCGACATAGTTTTATAACCAACATGGAAATTCATAACATTAATACTAGACAAAATGGATATGTTGATCGTCCCAATTCCAATCTTCGTTGCTTCCAGAAAGGTGTATATTATGAAACAATCAAGATATTTAACTCTCTCCCCAGTAATCTCAAAGTAAATGTTGGGAATTTCAGGGCTTTTAAGGCTTCTCTTAAGGAGTACCTTTACAATAAATCATTTTACTCTGTAGATGAATATTTAAGTGACAAATCTATCTGACAATATCTTCATAATTAAAGTTTTTATAAGTATTATGTGTTGCATTTTTGTATATTGGTGTATGTGGGTGTGTGTTTTATACACAAATTAAACTGCTGTATGCTTAGACATGCATGAATGTGTTAAATGAGTGTTTTAGTATTTAGCAATGACAGAAGGTCTGTAAAGGCAGATCAAATGGTATTTTACGCTTTAGTACGTAATTTTAAATTTGTGCATGTTTGCATTCTAAACACTGTAACATATTTGTAAATATGTATTGTAAATTGTGATAGGTGTGCACTTAGGAGTCTACATAATACAATAATCATATTTTAGTTTTATATAATTACTAGTAGTAACTATTATGTCGATAATTAGAAAACTATCATCTGACATTGCATCAGTGTTACATAATGAAATTATATTTATACATTTTAACAGTAATTTTTGATACTTTTTGTTTACATGTGCAGGTAAATAAGGAAGTTTCATGCAGCACATTAAGTATAGTGCAGTGACAACAGACAAATGGTGTGATTATATGTCAATTCTGCTGTTTTTGTAAGCCGTGCTTTTAGCATATTGTCTTTTCCATAGTATATAAGCTTATGTATATGCCTTGAAATGTTCTATGCTGAGTCCTTGGTGGTCAAAACGAACCTACAGAATTTTTTCTAATCTAATCTAGTGCGCTTCATAGCTGGTCGAAAATAATAATAATAATAATAATGATAATAATGATAATAATGATGATAATAATAATAATAATAATAATAATAATATAGTTGCAGATCGTAATGAAATGAATAAGGAGTGTATAGAAGGGTAGAAAAGGAATGTGTTACGCAAATATAACGCCAGGTGGCAGCTCCGTCAACCCTCTCATACGTCACCAATAATAAACAATGCAAGAGCGGGTCGCGCACTAATTACGCCCGTCGTGACGTGTCAGAACAAAAGACATGCAGTTAATTGGAGCGGGATGTGGTCACGTGAATGATGTTGTCTTTTTATTGGCTTGTTGAACAGGTAAATGAGAGCACTTGGGAATACACGTCGTCAATCCTGCAGGAAGATATTAATGATCTTGTTTCATAAATCATAGACACAAGAGAGAAGAAAATCAATACAGTTAATGCTTCTCAGGACTCGAATAGCGGGTCGGAATCAGTAGCTCATTAGCAGGCTTGCCAACATTACTTCTATCCAGGTGCTCACATTGTTAGCAACAAGGGCCATCCAGAAACTGACACACGATTTGTCATTAACTAAACAATAACGGAAGTTATCAGCACAAAACTTTATTTACAAATTTACACTACCTTACTCTATTTCACAACGTAATCTCCATTCTGTTAAGACATTTATTGTCACGTGGTACCATTTTTCCAATGCAGATGTTATAGTTTTCTACCGCCAAACAACTCATTCATTTTTTCAATGCACAAAATGTTCGGCCAATCGAATTTTATAAACAAATACTTTATGAGTAATCAAGGAAGAAGCAATATATACTATAAAGACCGGAGTGGAAGTTCATCAATCGTTATGGAGTAGCTGAAAGCAAATATTAATACAAGAATTAAGAAAAACTGGTGTTTCACTTTTGACATTTTGGGTGGAAAAGATTTCCCAACCGAATAAGACCTCAAAGTGATAGTGACATCTTGGCTCATATCTTTAGCGGTGGAAGAGTATAACATCTGTACCACGTGACAATAAATACCTTGATAACAATGGAGATTACGTTAAAAATAGAGTAAGGTAGTGTAACTTTGTAAATAGAGTTTTGTGTTGATAATTTTCGCTATTGTCTAGATATGCCAAATCGTCTGTTACTTTCTGAAAGGCTCTCGTATTTTGTTTCTTGTCAAGGCAGTGCACAAATTATATCAGCCTTTTTCATTGGGGTAACCCTTCATCGTAAGTAAATACTTTAAACTTCATTAAGTAGAGAACTCAGTATCAGCAGTCCACCGGAGACACTGTAGGCAATGTAATCATATGTACATACGTGCTAGAGAAAGTAAAAGCCATGGGTCAAGTAGGGCGAACTCGGGACGCGACTACGGATGCGCACCACAGACTAGACCGCCTGCTCATTCCCTCTCCGTCCTACACTGTTATCATATACGAGGGTCATCCAGAAAGTGACAGACGATTTGGCATAACTTAACAGTAACGAAAGTTATCATCACAAAACTTTATTTACCTTACTCTATTTCTCAACGTAATCGTCATTGCTATCAAGGTATTTATTGTCACGTGGTACAGATGTTATACTCTTCCATTGCTAAAGATATGAGCCAAGATGTCACTATCACTTGAGGTCTTCGTCGGTTGGGAAATCTTTTCCATCCAAAAAGTCATGTACAGTGTCCAAAGTGAAACACGGTTTTTCTTAATTCTTTTATTAACATTTGCTTTCATCTCCTCCATAACAATTGATCAACTTCCACTCCGGTCTTTATCGTACACACTGTTATGTTCTTCCTTGATTACTCGGAAATTATGTGTCGTTTCCTCACTGAAGACGCGTTCATTGTATCATCACTATACATTTGCGTTATTTGCCTATAAAGCTTGATTGACTGATCATTTTGTGGTTTCAAAAAAAAAAAAAATTCTTTGGTGGTGGAAGAGTATAACATCTGCATTGTAAAACCGGTACCACGTGACAATAAATACCTTGATAGCAGTGACGATTACGTTGAGAAATAGAGTAAGATATTGTAACTTAGTAAATAAAGTTTTGTGTTTATAAGTTTCGTTATTATTTTGTTATGCCAAACCGTGTGTGACATCCTGGATGGTGCTCGTATTTTCAGAGAGCTCTCGGTGAGTTTTCACTCACCAAAGTTGCAGCTTGAACGTGAAGCAGTTTCTTTGTGAGCAGGACCGTTTTAATAGCATCTCGTCTGTTACAACCCGGCAACTTAGAGTATTTATTTTCTCATGGTTGGGTAGGTGTGGGGCGTTGCCTGGAAACGGCTCAAGACGGGCCCCGCTTTTGTGCCAAATTCCCCCTCCTTGTCTCAGTGGCTCAGAGCGAGTGTATCCTCTGTTTATTAACAGATTGATCACAGCTTTCGTGATGGTTAACTATACATTTTGTGTCAAAGTATCAGTAATATCAATAGCCAAAATGACCATAATACCCACAGTAGCAAATTATGATATGTTCCATTCACATAACTTTCTCTATCGATTTTATTATAATGACATAATTTTAAGATATTTTAATGACTAACGAAATTTGTATTTTGAATTTTCTGGGAATACCCTGTAAGACCCCTTCATTCTATATGAGTTTTATATAACTGGTAAACCATAAGAGATAGACAAAAACTTAATACACAAAAAATGTTGATCTCATTAAAACACACAATTTATGTGATATACAATGTTTTTAATTTTTTTAGAGAGATATTCAGAGTTATTGGCTTCAGTTTTAAGGTACTTTTCTCATTTTTCTTTGCGTCTCTCTTTTGTTTATTGCTAGCAAACAAAGAGAAAGGAATTTAAATTGTTTCACTTAGCAACCAGCTTTTAAAAGATTTGACTATCGTTTTTGCCTTATTTCCCTTCTAATTACAAGGAAGTAGGTAATAAGGCTATTTCTGCTAATGTTCATCTCGATTAGCATGAATTAGAAAAAAAGTCATCTTTTTTTTTTTTTTATCGGACGATGAATGAAATTGGTGAAATGATGCTCAAACGATCTCGGGGTCCATAGAGCTTAAAGTTACTCGACATTCGTTTTCTCAGGATAAGGGAAAACCCCGAAAAAATCTTATCTGAGCAACTCACCCTAAGCGAGATTCGAACACACGACCTGTTGAATGCGAGGCAGACACGCTACCACCACACTACCCAAGCGGGGTAGTCATCTTCTGTAAGGGCAGTTTACTTAGAACAGCTAGAGAACCTTATTTGAATGGAGCAATTCAGATTTTCATTCACGGGTCCTGTATCGGAAATAATCCTAAAGCCCAGAAAAATAAGAAAACCATTAAATAAGAAAATGGAATTGTAAATATTTATAGCCATAAATCTACAAGTTTTGCCATGTAAATGCACTGTTTAGGGAATGAATGATCTATAAATTGTGTACGAGCGCTAATATTTTAAAATATATTTCGTTGCAATATTCAAAATTAAAGTGAAAATGCAAGAAATGGTGTGCAAAATCAAAGATAATTATAGAGAACTTGGGCCCCTCTAGAAATTAAACTAATTGTGGTTTGACTATAAGTTTGGTTTATACTTGTTACGTTTTCACCAATTGTTTTTATCGGAAAAGCTCCGTAATTAAGTTAAACGCTAATTTATTACGTGCGCGTAGCGATACTTTTTTGTGAATATTTATGAAGTATGCTGCCTAGAAGGAGTAGAACATAAATAAGGAAGTCTTGCAGTAGTTTTGCAATGTAAATATATAATAATACTACACACTAAAGTGCCTAAAACCTGAGTTTCATTGTCGGTGGCAGGCGAACAGTGTTGTGTGCAACACCGGCATATGTCGCTAGACGCTGTGCTGATGTATGACAGTTTCACGCAGATACAGCTGTTCAGTGAATTTATTATACAGAACTTCGGCCACTCTAAAATCGAATGAAACTAAGTGCGATTGATTTGACTTTGTATTTATGATGACAATTTCAAATTTAGCGCGAGGTTAGGTTCCAATCCGTTTAGGTTAGTGTGTGTATATAAATTTATGTTTCTAATTTTATATCGTGGTAGTACCTCATTATCGATATTTCCAACAACTCCTAACAGCGCAATGGATACAACATTAGTTTTTTAAACCATCTCCCCAACCATAATCCCTCTCTAACCACACCGATCCCGTTAGAGTGCAAAACTGGCATAAGTCGCAGCGAAGAGAGTTAGCGGCCCAACTTTTAAATAATTACCAAATCAAAAATTATAATTAATAAGGATTATTTTCGTGTATAGTTTATTATGCTATAAATGTTGTGTAAGTAATTAAAATAGAGTTTAATATATTTGAATCAGCAAAATGGCTACAAATGTAAAAAAAAGATGAAACACGTTTATTGTTTAGGCGTAGTAACGAGAAAAAAAGTTGAGAAATGTTGATTTTGTACAAGCTAGAGGGACGCTTCGGATACAGTAAGTTATAATAATTGTATAAGATATCGCAAGTATTTGCAGTTTATTATTATTAAAATTATAATTCTACAAGAGGATTGCTTCGATAAATAGTAAGATACATAGTACGAAGTATGTAATAAATGTTTGAAAAAGTACATTGTGCTATTGTGAATTCGTCGTTAAAAAGTTTTATAAATGCAATAAAAGTTTGAATTACAACTGAGCTTCAATAGTTCTTATTCCACAAGGGCGGTTTCCGAAGCAATCGCCCTGAAAAACAACTCGCGCTAGAAAAAAGAAATTAAGGAAATACAATCCTACGCTACGCCGAGGCACTTCACGCTGTAAACTCGGCTATACAACTGGAAGAAGAAGACATTGCAGTGAGAGAGTAAATATTGTTGTAGCGGATGAAAGGTTTGTCGCCACAGTTTGTTTACCTGTGCAAATTAAAAGAAAAAACTTTAATGTGTTTCGTTCACATGATTTTCTCGACATCCCTGCAAAAATATTATTAAAAAGCTTATGCTTCTATTTACTTCATGCTAATCGAGAAAGAATTAGCAGAAATAGTCTTATTACTTGCTTCCTTGTAAGTAGAAGCGAAATAAGGGAGTACCATAGGTTAAAGTGACAGTCAAAACCTGGTTGCTATGTGACTGAAGTTCCTTTATTGTATGGACAGGAGTTGACAAATTCCTGTATGAGAAAAGTGTAAGTTTTTTAAAGCTGAAACCAAAAACAAGGAATATCTCAAAAACGAACAACTGCACGAAACAAATTCGATTAACATAAATTGTGTGTTTTAATATACTCTACATTTTTTGTGTAGTAAGTTTTTGTCCATGTCTTACGGTTTGGCAGTTATGTAAAATTTCGTAAAATTCATCCAGTTATAAGTACTCTTTAGAGGCTATTCCCAGAAAATTCAAGATATACATTTTATTTGTTAGGTAAATATCTTTAATATACGATATTTTAATCAAGATCGTTAGACCCATTTTTAAGAAAATCAAAATTTTCGAAAAAAGTTCCATGTAAAGGGTAGTTGGGGCTGGGGGGATTTTTTGTAAATCTTTGTGTCGCATCCTTGGAAGATATAAAACCTAAATACCAAGTTTGGTATTTAACGGACTTTTGATTTTTGAGGTATACTGCCGACAGACAGACTCACACACGGAGATTTTCTAAAAATGCTTTTTATGGATTCAGCGGGTCTCAAAACATATATTTCCTGTGATGTCGAGGTATGGAATTTTTTAATGCAGTACAAAGCCTATCTACCTACAATTACATACAAACTAGAGAAAGTATGAACGCAAATTTGTGGCAAGGTTAGTATTCTTGAATTGCGAATTTGTTTCGGGCGGCCTGAGAGTAAAGCTGTTGACAGTAATCCCAGAACGCTTGATCCTGTGCCATAGAAACAGCTGACGAGCGACGTTTTACATTTTCGGTTAGAATTAAGCTCGCTCGGACAGGAAATTAAGCTCTTTCCAAGCACACAGCTCTGGTTTGCACACGCCTCTAAGGAAACCCCTGCTGCGTCACTTTCCAGACCTCAACAGGCCATCATTTACACATATCGTTATAACAACTGTAGAACAGCAAACGCGTCAGTCAGGTTTTTACTTTCTCTACCACGTAGATAATCAGTAGAGAAGGAATAACATTCCATGATGCCGAAATTTCAGGGGAAATGCAGGTTTAGAGGACCCCTGAAACAAAAAATATTTGGAAAAGGTATTTGTGTATCTCTATGTGTTTGTATGTGTATTTGTGTATATTTGTATGTGTGTTTGTGTATATTTGTATGTCTGTATTGTGTATCTTTGTGTTTCTGGTTGTGTATACTTGTGTGTTTATGTTTCTGTTTGAGTTTATATGTGTCTGTGTCTGTTGGTATGTTTGTGTTTTTGTTTGTGTGTGTATCCGTCTGTGAACACGTCAAACACCTTACCGCAGCGCCAACTCGTACGGTCGGAAAAGTTTAATGACGTAAAAATATTATTTCGCACAAATTGTTTGATTTAACTAGATCTACGTTTTGCGCAATTTCCATACTGAGATTTCAGAGGAAATGCAGGTTTAGAGGACCCCTGAAAGAAAATAAATTAAAAAAAAAAGTTTGTGTTTCTGTATTTGTGTTTCTGTGTGTGCTTATAAGTGTATTTGTGTATGTCTGTGTGTGCATCTGTCTGTGAACACGTCGCACAGGAAACCGCGGCGCCAGCTCGCTCCCTCGCAAATATTTATTTATTACATAAATATATTATTTCGGAGAAATTGATTTAACGAGATCTACTTCTGCTCAATCGGTTTTTGCATTTCTTACAGTTTACAAGTTATTAAAAACATCCTTTCAAAATGAAGAGGACACACAGACTCTTTATAGAAAACCAAAAATATATTTTTCTTCATAGTGGTGCCTAGTATTCAATCCAAAGGTCGGTCAATGGTCCGGACGGAATTGTGGAAGGGACCACAACCCGATTTCGGCGTTTATACAAGGATGGTGTTGCCATTTTCCAACCGTGGGATGATGATGATAGAACACCCTCAGTCCTTCTAGCGGGTTGGAAAATCCTCACGCTGGTAGTCGGCCCCCGTGGTGTAGTGTATACCTTCATACGCCTAGGTCGCTTGCCAGCTCGTGATAAACTCTGTCTTTCACTATATTTCATCACTGGTCATTTCCAAAGCATTGTCGCTTCTTAATATAATTTATATCTCTCTTATAAACATGTTTTAAATCCGTGACGTCTGTTGAGGATCAGAGGCTTAGGATGACCACATTACACGCATCGCTAACTCAAGGCTCTTCAAACTTTATCCATTAATTAATAAACACTCCAAGATCGGCCTGGACTGCTCCATTCTGCTTTGCAAATCTTTAACTCGACCTCTTCTCAGCTCCTATATGGTCCACAACAAATAAAACTAATAATCATAAACTGCAAGTTGTACAAAATTAGTTTCTCCGCAGAGCTACAAATGCACAGCTTCAACACCAACTTCCAATAGAACACCTCTCCAAGACATTCTTCAACAACGTACTGGTGCTCGAGCATTTAACCGGCATATCAAAACTCCACAAAAAAGACTGAACAGAAAACTACCACATTTCTTAACCAGTGACACAGAGGACTCCTGTTAACAATTATTCATACATTTTATAATCATGTAGTTTCATTTTTAATTTATTATTGTTATTACTTATATTTTCATTCAGTTTTAGTGTTTATTTGTAAAGTTATATTATCATTTCTGTACTAATAACTATTTTGTTTATGTTAGAGGAACCAACCTCACATGTTAATGTATTTAATCTTTTTGTTAGCTATGGCCTGTATAGCATAAATGCCAATCTGTCAACAATAAAATTAAAAAAAAAGAGGCTTAGGATAATGGAGAGTAGCCAGGATGGCTGAGATGCCAAAAATGACTGAGGAAGTAGATAATATGAAATAACGGTGAAAGGAGCATTTCGCGAATGAATGTCGGGATAGCCGGAGAAAATGCAGTGAGACGTCACTTTTTCCAGCACATGTGGACCCCGGGCCGACTCCAGCTGTCCTTTGGACGTGTTCAACTTTAATATCAAGTTTGGTATTTAAAGGACTTTTCGTTTTGGAGCAATGCTGTCCACAGATACACACATTCAGGGACATGTTTCCTAAAATGCTTATTTTTTATTCATGGAGACCTCAAAACGAGTATTTCCGGTAAAATCTCGGTATCGATACAATATCTTCTCTATACACTATATCACATACTTTGTTGACAGAGTTAACTATATTGCGGATTATTGGTTTCAGTTTTAAGCCACTTAAACTTTTCTCGACCGGGAAGACATCTTTCTCTCGTTTCTTGTCTGTTTACTTCTGGCAAGCGAAGAGATAGGAATTTCATATAGTGACCGGCTTTTAAAGGACGAGACTATCGCTTTAGCCTGTGCATTTTCTTATTTCCCTTCTACTTACAAGGAAGCTAGTAATAAGACTAATTCTGCTTATGTTTATCTTGATAAGCATGATATAGATAACAGATTAATGTTTTGAATAAAAGATGTGTTTACCGCGCAGCTAGAGGGTATCGTGTGAATGGAACACATTATATTTTTTCCCTTCCACTTACACGGAACTAAGTAATAAGAACATTCTGCTAATGTTTATCTCGATTAGCATTGTATAGAAAGTAGAATAATGATTTGTAAGAAGTTTGTAGAGCAGCAAGAGAAAGTCGTGTGAGTGTAACACATCAGGAGACAAGTGTCTACAAAATCCTAACAAGTCTGTTACAAAATATGTGGGTGTAAGTGTTTGACGGTAAGGTATGTGAAATAGACTCAGATATAAAGAAACCATATTACTCACATTTTAAAGAAAAAAAAAATTAAAAATACAGGTCTGAGCTTAGCAACATACTAGGTACTTTCAATAATTCCTTAGAAAGTCCACCCATAGTCTCGAAAAAAATTTGTATTCCTTAACCATCGTCTCTTACTAGATGACAGTTAAAGTTTCAGCTATATCCATCACGGGTTTCGTTGCAATAGGCGATTGAATCGATCTTGTGCTTCTTTAGAAAAAAGGAGTTTCCTGCGGTGATTCAACACTTCTATTTAAAAGGCTTAACACCGAAAGAGATAAAAGCCGGGTTGCATAAAGATCCTGACACATGTGCTCCTGCGTTTGCAACAATTTACAATTGGAAAAATGAAGTTAAACGTCGCCCTACACCCACAAATGATGAAGAACCAGTTGAAGTACTTTCTCCAAAATTATTGACAAAATTCAGGATATGGTTTTGAGTGATTGACGAATCAAAGTTCAGAACCACAGGCATATCACAATGTACAGTGTTGTCAATTTTGCACCAAAAATTAGGTCGCACAAAGGTCTCAGTAAGATGGGTGTCGCGTTTGCTCCCAATGGAGAATAAACGCAATCGTGTGATCGATTCGGAAGCTGATTTGGCACTTTTCCGTCGCAATCCTGTGGAGATTCTGCAAATATACATAGCTATGGAAGAAACATGGATACACTACTACACTCTAGAGACAAAAGTACAGCCGAAACAGTGAGTTTTTAAAGGCGGAGCGGCTCCGAAGAAGGCAAAAGTGGTGAAATCTGCAGACTAGGTGATAGCCTGGGATGCACGCAGAATCATCTTCATTGATCTTGCAGAAAGAAATGGAGAGTATTATCGCACCGGTTGAACGGAGAAAAAATCGCCCTCATCTGGCAAAGAAAAACATTCTCTTCCATCAAGACAGTGAGGGTTGCACACCTGCGCAGTTTCGATGTAGAATTAAGGTTCGAATTACCACATCCACCGTATTCACCAGATTTGGCCTAAGTGACTTTTTGTTACTTCCAAACTTGAAAAGTCTTCACGTCTAACGAAGAGATCATCTCCCAAACAGATGCCTATTTTGAGGACCTTCCGAAATCTTACTTTTTGGAGGCTTAAAACAGATGGAGAAACGCTAGGAAAAGTGTATCGCGCTAAACGAAGAATCCACCAAAAATACTCGTAATTTGTTTTTCTATCTTTTCAAAGAACTTATTGAACTCCCCTCGCAGCTTATTCCTAATGAACCCAAACCCAGAGTATCCATAGCAACAGCACTAGCAGACCTCAATTTAATGAATCTAAAACCAGATCCTGACTACTGCAATTAATGAGTTTGTTTCCGATCCTGAAGAACTTGACCACAATAGTTGCAATTTGAGTCATGTGATTTTGTGAGGGAATTATGTTTCACAAAATAAAAGGTGAATTACTGGCTCAAGAGAAGAATTTGTTAGCTTCTGGTCGTACAGGAATCATCAAATACAGGTCCACAAGTGCTATCAGAATAAAATCAAATAGTGTTTTGTGTGGATGTGTGTAATCTTGTTGGGCAGGGAAGCATGTGACTTCATCCAAACCAATGTTACCTCATAATGAGACACGTTAGCACAGTCTACGAACCTAAGACAGTCTTATGAAACTCTGAAGCATGTTCTTGAGAAAACTAAGGGACGTCGGAATGCCCTATCTTACCAATGTCAAAGTTCGACCCTTTATCTCAGTAACTATTTAACATAATGAGCTAAAATTTTCAAGGTATATTCAGCAATACCTTTATTGTTCATTGATGAAAAATAGAATACTTGAACTGATTAGAAGGAAATGTATTATTTTTATTTTCTCTACACGTACTATGTACATAGTGTATAGAGAAGGTATTGCACTCCAAGAAAAAATTCGATACCGAGATTTCACCGGAAATATATGTTTTAGGGTCCCCTGTATCCAAAAAAAATATTTTCAGAAAAAGGTCCGTGTGTGTCTGAACACGATAACTCAAAAACGAAAAGACAATCAAGAAGAGGAACATTAATAACATATTAGTTTCTCTACACATGTACATAGTGTATAGAGAAGGTATTGTATTCACCCAAAATTCGATACCGAGATTTCACCTGAAATACATGTTTTGAGTCCCCCTAAATCCGAAAAAAGCTTTTTTGGAAAAAGGTCCGTGTGGGTGCGTGTGTGGGTCTGTGTGTGTCTGTGGACAGCATAGCTCAAAAACGAAAAGACCGTTACATACCAAACTTGGTATTTAAGTTTGGTATTTTCCAAGGATGCGATACGAAGATTTTCAAGAAAATCCCCCCACCTCCAACTACCCTTCACATGGAACTTTTTTCGAAAATTTGATTTTTCAAAAATGGCTCAACAATTTTGATTAAAATATCGTATATTAAAGATATTTACCTGACAAATATAATGTATAATTTTGAATTTTATGGGAATAGCATCAGAAGACTACTTAATTCTGGATGAATTTTACGAAATTTTGCATAACTGCCAAACCGTAAGAGATGGACAAACACTTTCCATACAAAAAATACAGAGCACGTTAAAACACACAATTTATGTCACATACATTTTTTTCGAGGAGTTGATCGTTTTTGAGATATTCATTTTTATTGTTTCGGCTATAAAAAACTTATACTTTTCTGATACAGGAATTTGTCAACTCATGTCCACACAAACAAAAGAACTTCAGTCGCATAGCAACCAATTTTGACTACCACTTTAACCTATGCTACTCCCTTATTTCCCTTCTACTTACAAGGAAGCAAGTAATGCTTTGCTAATTTTTTCTCTATTAGCATGAAGTAAATAGAACATAAGTCTTTTAACAAAAATTTGTTGCAGAGATGTAGAGAAAGTCATGTGAATGGAACACATCAGATTTTTTTAATACGGTTCTTAAACTTTTATTGAAAAACACGACTTTTAAATTTTAACAAAATAACTAATTCATATATATATATATATATATATATATATATATATATATATATATAATACCTTTTTCGTTGAAATAAAGACTTTAGGTAAAAATGTGTGGGAAATTTTCAGCCTTTAGTGTCTATTAGCATCTGAGATATTGGGGCAAATGTATAGGCAGTTTTACTTCTAGAGAAATTGCTTTCTAAGATAACATTTAAAAAACATCTTATATGTTCCATTCACATAACTTTCTCTGCATCTCTTCAAGTTATTGTTAAAAAGCTTATGCTTCTATTTACTTCATTCTAATTCAGAAAAATTAGCAGAAATAGCTTATTACTTGCTTCCTTGTAAGTAGAAGTGAAATAAGGGAGTACCATAGGTTAAAGTAATAGTGAAAATTGGTTGCTATGCGACTGAAGTTCCCTTGTTGTATGCAAGGAGTTGACAAATTCCTGTATCAGAAAAGTATAAGTTTTTTATAGCCGAAACAATAAAAATGAATATCTCAAAAACGATCAACTCCTCGAAAAAAAATGTATGTGACATAAATTGTGTGTTTTAACGTGCTCTGTATTTTTTGTATGGAAAGTGTTTGTCCATCTCTTACGGTTTGGCAGTTATGCAAAATTTCGTAAAATTCATCCAGAATTAAGTAGTCTTCTGATGCTATTCCCATAAAATTCAAAATTATACATTATATTTGTCAGGTAAATATCTTTAATATACGATATTTTAATCAAAATTGTTGAGCCATTTTTGAAAAATCAAATTTTCGAAAAAAGTTCCATGTGAAGGGTAGTTGGAGGTGGGGGGGATTTTCTTGAAAATCTTCGTGTCGCATCCTTGGAAAATACCAAACTTAAATACCAAGTTTGGTATGTAACGGTCTTTTCGTTTTTGAGCTATGCTGTCCACAGACACACACAGACCCACACACGCACCCACACGGACCTTTTTCCAAAAAAGCTTTTTTCGGATGCAGGGGGACCCAAAACATGTATTTCAGGTGAAATCTCGGTATCGAATTTTGGGTGAATACAATACCTTCTCTATACACTATGTACACGTGTAGAGAAAGTAATATGTTATTAATGTTCCTCTTCTTGATTGTCACAAATTCTACTCCCTCCATTACACGTAAAACTTGGCATGATGAAAGCATTTGACAAAAGTTGTCCATGCCTCCAGTATTTATACACAAACTTTCGGAGATGGATCGTATAATATACTACATAATACATGGAAATTTATGAAAGTTGTGAATTTTACCAGCTCTATGAATGAAATTGGCAAAGATGCGTGGAATGAATTCAGAGGTTGTAAAGAAATGTCTGGACAATGTAAAAGGCCCTCAATAGAGAGAAATTGTCAAAAATGTTTGGCTTGAAGCTTAATTTCCTCGAGTCACATCTTGGAATTTAGGGACTGCCAGTATAGACCAGGAGAAGGAGATAAAAATGGGATGGGGGGTTCCGCTGAGCACCCTCGTTAGTGCGGGAGTTTAGCTGCTGGCCGAAGCAAGCGGCGGCCAAGCAGAAGTGAAGAGGGGTTCCGGGTGACAGACATGACCGAGGCCCTGACTGCCACCCGGGGAGTTAAGGAAGGATTGAAGGGAGTTCCGGGTGTCTTTATTTATTGATTTTCAAGTTTGTTGTCGTTTTTGATAGTTCAGTTGTGTAAGGTACACCGGACACTCTCGTGGTACCGTCATTCAATAGAAGTCATTGGGTAGGTTGGCATGTTGTATTGGGATCCCTCTGTTGGGAGGTTGGCAATGTTGTTGATGCTGCTGTTCTGTTTCGTGCAGGGTTGTTGAGCTGCATCTTCTGGTGGTATTGGATGGTGTTTATAGTCGGAGTGGTTGAGTCCATGGTGGTCGTGAATGGAGCGAAAGTGATGTCAGTCTGGATTGTTGAATCAGATTTGCTGTTGGTGCTTGCAGGAGAGTTGTCTCAATCCGGGCTTGTACGTACGATGCCCGATTACTGTTGGTGTCTTGCAAGGTACGAACCTATCAGACAACACTCGAGAAAACCACGCACACTGAAGTTCTATGGGAAAAGAAAAATGGGAATGTAATACAATTAAAATACATTGTAAAATTAATGTACGCTTTATATCATTATTCTTATTGGTTTTCTTTGAAAGATGTATACGAATATGTAATATTTCTGCAAATGTTACAATTATATTTTTATTGAAGACATATTGACAAAACGAGATGTGCTATGGAAAAACGGAACGCGTGTGTGAATTCTCCGAACCGAAATTAGTAAAAGTCACCTGCTTTTAGTCGTGCCGCAGAAGAAAGAAAAATAGTTATGATATGCGAGCGTAAAGTTATGGTTTTTGATTCGAGCGCGAATATTGTGAAACGAGACGCAGTTGAAAATCAAAAAGAAACTTTACGCTCGCGTATCAAACAATGTTTTTTTCTACGAGAAATTTCTGATATTAAAAGAAAAGCAACTAAAGATGAAATAAATTTGACGTTAAGTTTGGGCAACTCACCAAGGGCTATGGATGGTTATTTATTTCGCAGCTTTAGGATAGGTATAGTTTCCCTTTGTGGTTGCTGATCCTTAGCATGGCTTCCTTCGGAAGGGAAGTAAAGCCGTTGGTCCCGTGTCGTAGATTTACGACACGCAAAAGAACCTCAAGCCTGAATGAGAGGCTTCTGAGCAAAATTAAGCGGTATTTCACGCCCAATTTAGAATGGGACGCTGAGAACCACAGTAGTTAAAGAGCGTCCATAAATAACACTCCATTTACACTTTATTTTGTGGTGGCTGGGCGCGATGACGGTACGGTTATAGCAAGCCGTGACAAATCAATATTATTGCTGTTTTGTGATATATTTTCAGAAAATGACATATTTTGATATCCTTAGAGTTGCGAAAGAATATTTGTCACTTATTGACGTTGAACATATTATTATATCGTGCACGACTAATTTTAATTGTTTGTCTGTTGATCAGTGATGTATACACACTAATATCGTGAATTATTTTGGCGAGCGTAAAGTTGGAACAAAATTACTTTACGCTTGCTGCACTTCTTTGCACGTGGATCCCATAAAAATCAAGTTTGCGATCTGCAATGATCTCGTAAACTACTCAATTACGCTCGGACGTAGAAAAAAATGTTCAATTGTAACCTAGTTCTGAAATGCATTTGTGAATTCAAGGGCCCGTAAAATGTTTATTTCGAATGAGATCTCGGCATCGATCTTTATTTGGAATGCAGTACCTTCTCTGTCTATGTACTATATACGAATTAGCGAAAGTAAAAATTGTATTTGGAGGAATATTTCTAAATACGCATATTTTACTCTTTTAGAAATAAAGAAGTTGGAAGAAGTTATTCTCATTTTTTGTGTTTTCACTTGAGTCGGGGTTTAGCCCCAGTTGATTCCTTAGCAGTCGTCGTGCAGCCCCGCACACAAAGCCACAATTCTTTTCCAATTAGATGAAGAGAGTGCAGGATGAAAGCAAGGCCGAGTAAAGCTTTTCCCTTTTTTCCCGCTCGGCTCTTGGAGTGGGCGAGTGGAAATGGAGTTTTATGGTCCTGGTTTTATAGGATTAGGCATATGTGGGCTTATGCTGAATACCGCGCAAGATTGATTCGCTGCCAAATATTGCAGTTAGGTCTGTTTTTGCACATTACAGTAATCTTTACCTCTCTTGTGCGCGATCCTAGCTTCATGCATTTATTCACGCGAGCTTTCCTGAATCTAGGCGTGTATGATATATCACCGCAGCATTGAATATTTGCAGAAAATCAAACAAGATTACCTTTTCACATTTTAAATAATTATATTATTTTTTTTTAAAAAAGAAACAGTAGATGGAGTGTTATTATGGACACTGTTTACCTACTGTGGTTCTCAACGCACCATTCTATATCTCTTCTATAAATTATAGCTTATGACTTTCTCTTCTACACACAGTAACAAGGGGAAATAATGCATTCCACCCAAAGATCGATACTGAGATTTCACCATAAACATGAGTTTTGAGACCCGCTTAAAAAAAAAAAAAAAAAAAAAAAAAAAAAAAAAAAAAAAAAAAGCATTTTACGTAATATGTACATGGTGTATAGAGAAGGTATTGTATTTCACTCAAAAATTCCATATCGAGATTTAACCGGAAATATACTTTTGGGGTCCCATTAGTCAAAAAAAAATTGTTTGTAAAAAGGTCCTATGTATTTCTGTGTGCGTGTGTGTCCGTGGACAGCATAGTTCATAAACTAAAAGATCGTTATATAAAATGGAAATTCCGTTTTATTTATGGACGCTCTTAAACTGCTGTGGTTCTCAGCGTCCTATTCTATATTGGGCGTGAAAGACCGCTTAATTTTGCTCAGAGGCCATTCTATCAGGTTTGAGGTTCTTTTACGTGCCGTAAATCTACGACATGGGACCAACGGCTTTACTTTCCTTCCGAAGGAAACCTAGCTAATAATTTTTACGCCCGAAGAAATCCATCGTCCTCCGCCGGGTTTGAACCCGTGACTATGAAGTTATACCACGGAGGGTTTAACATCAACTCCTTTTTGTATTCCATGAAACCAGTGCTTAAAGCAATGTCGCCACACCGTGTGGGACGGGAGGTCGCGGGTTCGCTTCTCGTGGTTAGCCTACCTGACCCATGGGTTTTGTCGGGGATTTCCCCTGTCCCTGTCCCTGTGGGCAAGATAAATAAAAAAAAACAAGAGTAGGTAAAATTACAAAATTTGCGTTTATTCCTGGGTTGCGTCACGAAGATTTTCAGATAAATCCCCTCACCCCAAAACTACCCTTTGCATGGAAACAATTTGGAATTTTCTTATTTTCTCAAAAAAGGCTAACAATTTTGATTAATATAGTATACTAAAGATATTTACTTCACAAGCGAAATGTATATTTTGAATTTTCTGGAAATAACCTCTGAAGACCTCTTTATTCTGGATGAATTTTGCATAGCTGTTAAACCGTAACGCAGAGACAAAAACTTACTACACAAAACATGTAGATCTGGTTAAAACACATAATTTATGTTACTACCGTTTGCGAAATATTCCTTGTTGTTAGTTTCAATTTTAAAGTACCTGAAATTTCTCAAAACGTATTGTTTTACTGCTGGTCATGCAAAGCAAACCGTACTTCAATTGTTTCACATAGCCATGAGCTTTTATACAATTTGATTATCGTTTTAGCCTAGTGTATTCCCTTATTTCCTTTCTAATTATAAGGAAGTAAGTAATAAGACCGTTTCTGCTAATGTTTATCTAGATTAACAAGAATAATATTTTGTAAGAATAATTTTATGAGGAACAGCTAGAGAAAGTCATGTGAATGGGACACATTATATTTTTTCAACACTTTCCCAAACTCAAAATATTCCACAGGTGTTATTTTTCTGCAATTTATTTATCATTTTGATACTGCCTCTAGAAAACACATTAAAAATTGTCATATTACCTTTTCAAAGTGTTGCGATACATGAATTTTAAAAAAAATTAAGAGTTTTGAAGAGTACAAAAAGTAATACCTTTTCTGCACTAATTGGAGCTAAAGTAAATTATAATATGACAGATTTGTAAATGCATTAGCAAACACCTGATGCGTTCCATTCACATGACTTTCACTACATCTCTACAATAAATTATTGTTAAAAAAATTCTTCTATTTACTTAATGCTAATGTTGAAAAAAATAGCAGAAAATGTGTTATTACCTGCTTCCTTGTAAGTAAAAGGGAAATAAGAAAATACCATAGGCTAAAGTTATAGCCAAAAGCTGGTTACTATGCGACTGAAGTACCTTTGTATGGACAGCAGTTGACAAATTCCTGTATGAGAAAAGTGTAAATGTTTTAAAGTTAAAACTAATGACATAGAATATCTCAAAAACGGTCAACTCCAAGAAAAACATGTATATAACATAAATTGTGTGTTTTGACGGAATCTGCATTTTTTACAGTAAGTTTATTTTTATCTCTTGCGGTTTACCAGTTATGCAAAATTCCGCAAAATTCATCCAGAATGTACATGTCTTCGGAGACTGTTTCCAGAAAAGTGAAGATATACATTTTATTTGTCTTGTAAATATCTTAAATATAAGATGTTTTAATCAAAATTGTTACAGGCGTTTTTGAGAAAATGTTTCATGTAAAGGGTAGTTGGGGGTGATAGGATTTTATTGAAAGTCTTCGTGTCGCATCCTAGGAAGATACGGAACTTAAGTACAAAGTTTGGTATTTAACGGTCGTATCGTTTTTGAGCTATGCTGTCCACAGATACATAAGTACACACATGGGCATTTTTTTAAAAATGCTTATTTTTGGTTTCAGGGGGTCTCAATACATGTATTCCGGTGGAATCTCCGTATTTAATTTTTGGGTGGAATACAATGCGTTCTCTATACACAATGTACATAGAGGATACGTGTAGAGAAAGTAAAAATGAGTAAGTGTAATCTTTTGTAAGAATAGTTTTGTGAGAAAGTTACATGAATGGAGCACATCAGCTTTTTACTTTCTCTACACGTACACGTACATAGTGTATAAAGGGGGTATTGCACTCCACCAAAAAATTCGATACCGAAATTTCACCGGAAATATATGTTTTTAGGGTCCCCTGTATCCAAAAAAAGTATTTTCAAAAAAAGGTCCGTGTGTGTGTGTCTGTGTGTCTGTGAACACGATAACTCAAAAACGAAAAGTCGGTAAAATACCAAACTTGGTATTTAAGCTTAGTATCTTCCAGGGATGCGACACGAAGATTTTGAGAAACTCTCCCCACCCCAAACCACCCTTTACATGGAACTTTTTCGAAAATTTTGATGTTCTCAAAAATGGCTCAAACGATTTTGATTAACAATATCGTATATTAAAGGTATTTACCTGACAAATAAAATGTATATTTTGAATTTTCTGGGAATAGCGTCTGGAGACTATTTTATTCTGAGTGAATTTTACGGAATTTTGCATAAGTGCTAAACCGTAAGAGATGGACAAAAACTTACTGCACAAAAAATGTAGAGCACATTGAAACACACAATTTATGTTGTATACATTTTTTTCGCGGAGCTGATCGTTTTTAGATATTCCTTGTTTTTGGTTTCAGCTTTCAAACACTTAACCTTTCTCATACAGGAATTTGTCAACTCCTGTCCATACAAACAAAGGAACTTCAGTCACATAGCAACCAGCTTTTGACTATCACTTTAACCTATGGTATTCCCTTATTTTGCTTCTACTTACAAGGAAGCAAATAAGACTATTTCTGCTAATTTTTTCTCGATTAGCATGAAATACGTATATAGAAATAGAAGCATAAGCTTTCTAACAATAATTTATTGCAGAGATGTAGAGAATGCCATGTGAATGGAACACATCAGATTTTTTTACTTTCTCTAGCCTCTCATATGTACAATATAATGCACCCAAAAATTCGATGTCGAGATTTCACCGGAAATATATGTTTTGGGGTCCCCTGAGTCCGATAAAAACATTTTAAAAAAAGGTCCATATGTGTGAGAGAGAGAGAGAGAGAGAGAGAGTGTGTGTGTGTGTGTGTGTGTGTGCGTGCGTGTGGACAGTATTGCCTCAAAACGAAAATACCGTTAAATACCAAACTTGGTATTTAGATTTAGTATCTTCCAAGGATGCGACACGAAGATTTTAAAAAATATCCCCCACCCCAACTACCCTTTAAATGGGACTTTTTTCGAAAATGTTGATTTTCTCAAAAATGGCTCCTACGATTTTGATTAAAATATCTTGTATCAAAGATGTTTACCTGACAAATAAAATGTATATCTTGAATTTTCTGGAAATAGCCTCTGAAGACTACTTCATTCTTGATGAATTTTTCCAAAATTTGCTTAACTGCTAAACCGTAAGAGGTAGACAAAAACCCACTACACAAAAAATGTACGTCACGTCAAAACACACAATTCATGTTCTTTACGTTTTTGTTGTGGAGGTAACTGTTTCCGAGATATTCCTTTTTATTGGTTTCAATTGTGAAGTACTTAAACTTTTGTCAGACAGGAAGTGTCCGTTTTTCTTTTGTTCCACTCCTGGCCAAGCAAAGAAGCAATTTGCAATGACAATCGCATAACGATAGCCTTGAAAACATTTGATATCACTTTAGCCTAGTCCTTTTACTTATAAGAACTAAGTAATAAGAACATTCTGCTAGTGTTTATTTCAATTAGCATTATGTGGAAAGAGGAATAATCTTTTGTAGGAAGTTTGTAGAAGAGCTAGAGAAAGTCATGTTGAGTGTGTATTTGGTGGACTATGAAACTGAAGGGCACAAATAAAAGCTACTTTATTAAAGAGAAGGGTGAGGAAATGTGGTCACGCCACTGCGCTGACACAAGTTAAAAGTTACTTCATCATTAGGATTTGTACCAGCGCAGCAGGAAGTTAGAGAGTGTAATGCAATAAACTTCATTTTAATGATACAGCGGGGACTTGTCACGTTTCTAACGTCAGACTCGTTGAATATTATTTTAGAAACATCTCTGTCTCTCTTAAAACGCAAGATAGAAACAAATCTACAATTCAAACTACCATTACAAATGATAATGCCAGCCGAACATTTTCTTGTGTCGAGGATTTACAGTTTAGACTAGTGATGGGCACTATCGAATGAAAACTATCGAAACATTCGCGTAGCTATTTTTATTCGGTTGGTACCCAAGTATTCCGTTTTAAACATTTAGTTGTTTGTTAACTGGATGTATCGCCTATCTGATCCATGGGCAGGTTTCTTTCATCCCCTGAATTTCCAGTCCCTCCATGTACTTTCCATTGCCATTTCATGCATCTTTCATCCCGTTGGTTTCTTTCAGATTTGAACTGTCGGCGATGGTGCTCGGTGCGGCGTGGCTCTCAAAGTGACTCCCCGTCCCCCGAATTCGGCAGGTTGTCGGCGTGAGGGCCACTCCTGGTGGGAGCGTTGGAATCTGAGTGAGTGTATTGATATGGATACTGTAGGTACCCTGTCGTTGCTCCTTGTTCCGGTTGCCCGGTGTATTCCTTTGTGGGGCTGAGGTACGGTAACTTCAGGTCGGAACTTCGAATCCCGGTTAGGATAATTTATCCGATAGCAGTTTTTTTCGGGCTTTTCTCTTAACTTAGAAGGGGAACATCGAGCAACTCTAAGCACCATGGACCCCGAGATCATTCGAGCATCATTTCATCAATATCATTCATTGTCCGCTATGACCAATCAGGTTAAAGGACGTTATTTTATTTTTATAGTGTTTAACGCCCGCTTTTACTGCTTGTGGCACCGCAGGTGATGACACTAGTGATACATGGAATGAAGATGGAGCACCGGTGGAATGCAATGGTATGGCGGGGGAAAACCCGCCCCTGCGCCGCTTTGTTCATCACAAATCTCACATGTGGTCGCTTGGGATCGAACCCCGGCCGTCTAGGAGGGGCGAGTGGTCTAACCACTCGGCCACGGCGCGACCACAGGTCGGGACTTCGAATCCTACATAGGATAATGTATCCGAATAGCGGGTTTCCTGACCCTTTCTCTTATCCTGAGAAGGGAAACGTTGATTAACCGAGATCATTTGAGTATTATTTCACCAAGTTCATTCATCATCCGATATGACCAACCAGGTTAAAGGATAATAATAATAATAATAATAATAATAATAATAATAATAATAATAATAATATAATTATTATAATAAGAAGTAAAACAACAACAACGACCTCAGGTTCGGTGCCGAGATCCCTTCGACCAATTCCTACCCTCTCCTATTGGTTGTTTGGCAGTCAATATTCCCCATTTACTTTTAAAGTCGCTCTCATCAATAATGAAACAGTGCAGATAAGATGTCAAACGGATTCCTATGTTGTTTTTTTTTTTTTTAACAATTTTAGCATTTAGTCATAAACGTTACACTAAAAATGCTGCATATCAAGAAATAGCAATATGCAGCTCCTGTACTAGGGTACACATGTTTTCAAAAATTTACTACACAAAATAACTCAAATCACACAGTTTCTGTCACTTACATGTTTCTTGAGGAGCTAGCGGTTTCCGACATATTTCTTGTTATGGTAAAATACCTATAACGTAACTCCATGACGCGACAGTCCACAAGGGACCAAGGCCTTCCGTCCGGCCGCTGCATCCCCCACCTCGGCCCGAAGACGTCATGAATGAGGTGCAGAGCTGGAGGGTGACACCTCGAGCCTCTTCTGGCCGGTTGATGCGGTCTTCTCGATCAGAGTCGCCACTTCTCAATCAAGTAGCTCTTCAATTGGGACCTCATAAGGCTGAGTGCACCCCGGCCCAGGTCTCCCAGCGGGGGAAACTTCCCCACACCGGTACCGGGAATGGAACCCAGGTCTCCCGCTTGGCAAGCAGCAGTGTTACCATCACTATATAGCCCAAAAATTCGATACGTGATTTCACAGGAAATACAAGTTTCAGGGTCACCTATATCCAAAAAGTACATTTTTAGAAAAACGTCCGTGTGTTGTCAACACGATAATTCAAAACCGAAAAGTCGGTAAAATACCAAATTCTTCTAAGAATGCAACACGAAGTTGAGGAAAATCCTCACCGCTCAAACTACAATGGAAAAAAAAAAAAAGCCAAAAGTTTGAGTTTCTCAAAAATGTTCTAACGATATTGATTAAAATACTTTAATATTTCTTTATATTAAACATGGGAAATAGACTCTGAAGACTTTATGAATTTTGCATAACTGGTAGACCGAAAGAGACATACAAAAGCTGATAACTCCATGGCACGACAGCTCACGGGGAACCTTGGCCTACAGCCCGGCCGCTGCGTCCCCCCATCTCGATCCACTACAGACGTAATATGATGGGGTGCAGTGGTCAGCGCCTCGAGCCCCCCGGCCGGTTAATGCGGTCCTCATCACCTGGAGCCGCTACTTCTCCATCAAGAAGCTCCTCAATTTGCACTCCAGGGACCTCAAGAGGCTTAGTGCATCCCGGTCCAGGTCTCCAAGCGAGGGAAAATCTCCACGGCGGTACTGGGGATCGAACCCAGGTCTTCCGCTTGGTAAGCAGCTGCGCTACCACCGCGTTAAAGAGACCACTCACAAAAGCTTACTACACAAAAAGTTAGATCTAATTAAAACACAATTTATGTTATATACTTTTTTTTTTTTTTTCGTGCAGTTAACCGTTTTTAAGACGTTCCGAATTATTGGTTTTAATTTTAGCCACTTCAACTTTTCTCATACGGAAAGATATCTTTCTTCTCGTTTCTCGTTTGTTTACTCCTGGAAAGCAAAGAGACTGGAATGTAAATTATTTGACATAGCAACCGGTTTTTAAAGGACGAGACTATCGCTTTAGCCGGTGTTTACAAGGAAGCTAGCAATAAGACTAATTCTGCTAACGTTTATCTTGATTAACATAATGTTTGCCGCGATCCTTTACCTCCGCGAATGTAGACGTAGAAGCATGTTGGAGGCTACTGGAAGGCACGCAAGACGAGGACAGGCTAGGTAAAGTTATACTTAAGGCAAGACAGTTGAGATCTGAGAAGGCTGCCAATAGAGAAGTGACTACAATGTTTTACATACATATATTTTATGTCATACTTAGGCCATTGTTGTGATTTCGCCTTATATATTGTGTATATATTATGTATATATTTCTTTTAAGTGTATTTATCTATTATAAGAGGGTACATTTATGCTTCTGAATAAGGTGTACTCTGTGTTGTAAATTTAAATTGCTGTATTTCAATATCTTTGTTTTTTATTTTCGTGTTTACTCTTTTAATTCTTTGCTGTCGTTGGTTTTATATGCACTTTTATTACTTTCTCTAGCCCCGTATGTACAATGTACATAGGGATAGAGAAGGTATTGCATTCCATCCAAAAATTCGATACCGAGGTTTCACCGGAAATATGTATTTTAGGGTCCCCTGTATCCAAAAACATCCATTTTCAGAAAAAGGTCCGTGTGTCAGGGTGTCCGTGTGTCGGTGAACACGATAACTAAAAACGAAAAGTCGGTAAAATACCAAACTTGATATTTAAGTTTAGTATCTTCCAGGGATGCGATACGAAGATTTTGAGAAAAATCCCCCCACCCCAAACTATCCTTTACATGGAAAAAATTTCGAAAATTTTGATTTTCTTAAAAATGGCTATAAAGATTTTGATTAAAATATCGTATATTAAAGAAATTTACCTGAAAAATAAAATGTATATCTTGAATTTTCTGGGAATGGCCTCTGAAGACTACTTTATTCTGGATGAATTTTACGGGATTGTGCATAACTGCTAAACCGTAAAAGATGGACAAAAACTTACCACATAAAAAATGTAGAGCACGTCAAAATACACAATTTATGTCATATACATTTTTTTCGTGGAGTTGATAATTTTTAAGATATTGTTGGGTTTTCGTTTCTGCTTTGAGAAACATACTTTTCTCATACAGGAATTCCATACAAACAAAGGAACTTCAGTTACATAGCAACCAGCTTTTGGCTATCATTTTAGCTGTGGTACTCTCTCATTTCGCTCCTACTTACAAGGAAGCAAATAAGAGTATTTCTGCTAATGCTTATCTCGATTAGCATGAAGTAAATAGAAGCATAAGCTTTTTAACTACAATTTGTTGTAGAGATGTAGAGAAAGTCGTGTGAATGGTACACGTCAGATTTTTTTGTATATTACAAAAGCACGTGCAATTGTTGAAGTTCAATGTATAATATTGTTATGTCAATACTTACACTCAGTAGTCGTAAACTTTCACGGCCAGAGTCCAAATTATAACTAGAACAATTACACTTATTCATCCAGATCAATCTTTTGATTAAAATGTTTGTTTGCCGTATAGCTAAAGATCGTCATGTGAATGGAACACATTTGATTTTTACTTTCTCTACACATACTCCACCCAAAAATTCGATACCGAGATTTCACCGGAAATACATGTTTGGGGTCCCCCTGAATCAAAAAAAAAAATTATAAAAAGCTCCGTGTGTGTGCATGTGTGTGTGTCTGAGGACAGCATAGTTCAAAAACGAAAACACCGTTAAATACCAAACTTGGTATTTAATTTGGTATGTTCCAAGTATGCAACACGAAGGTTTTCAAGAAAATCCCCCACCCCCAACTACCCTTAACATGAAACTATTTTCGAACATTTTGATTTTCTCAAAAATGGCTATAATAATTTTGATTGAAATATTATATATTAAAGATATTTATCTGACAAATAAAATGTATATCTTGAATTTTCTGTGAATAGCCTCTGATGAACTACCTTATTCTAGATGAATTTTATGGAATTTTGAATAACAGTTAAATCGTAAGAGATGGACCAAAACTTGATTAAACAAAACATGTAGAGCACGATAAAATACACAATTAAGTTACTAAACATTTTTTGTGGAGTGGATCGTTTTTGAGATATTCCTACATTTGACTGTCGGTTTAGCCTGGTGTATTCCCTTATTTCCCTTCTACTTATAAGGAACTAAGTAATAAGACTGCTTCTGCTAATGTTTATCTCTGTTAGCATGAAATAGACTAAGCTTATTAACAATAATTTGTAGCCCGCCTGGGTAGTGTGGTAGATAGTAGCATGTCTGCCTAGCATTCAAAAGGTTGTGAGTTCGAATCTCGCTTAGGGCGAGTTACCCGAATAAGGTTTTTCTTTGGGGCTTTCCCTTAGCCTGAGAGGACGAATGTCGAGTAACTTTAAGTTCCATATATCCCGAGATCATTTGAGTATCATTTCACCAATTTAATTCATCGTCCGATATGACAGGGTTAAAGGATGTTAAACTACAGAAAAAAAAATGTTACAGAGATGTAAAGAAAGTTATGTAAATGGGACACATCGGATTTTCTTTCTTGGATCCTCATAATACTTATTTCCATACATGCTAGAGAAAGTAAATATGGCTTCTGGAAGAGTGAATAGAGAATGCAACACATCAGATTTTACGTGGTGCATTACGTTTCTATATTAGTGAAATTGGATGAGAGGTTGGAGCTGTTAATTACAGAGGCATGCCGTTTGTTTAAATGGCGTTCCCTGTTCATTAGGGTGCAGGCCCTTGTTTCATTAAAGTGTGTGTGTCTGTGTCGTTATTTTGCATCATTAACTCGGCTTGCTTTTAAAGCAGCTCTAGCGGAGCGCAATCATCAACAACATTACATAAGAAATGATTGCAATGCCTTCCTTAAAACAGTCGTCCATACCATTCTGCAATATTGACTCCGCAGTGCCTCTGTGGAACAATGCTTACTTTCTCTACACAGTGTACCTATAGAGAAGCTATTGTATTCCACCCAAAATGTCAATGAAGTTTCTTTGTTTACATGGATAGGAGTTGACAAGTTCCTGTATGAGAAAAGTATAAGTTTTTCATAGCAGAAATCAAAAATAAGGAATGTCTCAAAAACGACGAACTCACGAAAAAAATGTATATAACATAAATTGTGTGTTTTAACATGCTCTACATTTTCTGTGTATAAGTTTTTCTCCATCTCTTACGGTTTAGCAGTTATTCAAAATTCAGTAAAATTCTTCCAGAATAAACTACTCTTCAGAGGCTATTCCCAGAAAATTCAAGATATACCTTTTATTTGTCAGGTAAATACCTTTAATATACGAAATTTTAATCAAAATCGTTAGAGCCATTTTTGAAAAAATCAAAATTTTCGAAAAAAGTTCCATGTAAAGGGTAGTTGGGGGTGGGGGATTTTTCTAAAAATCTTTAAGTCGCATCCCTGGAAGATACTAAACTTAAATACCAAGTTTGGTATCTTACCGACTTTTTGTTTTTGAGTTAACGTGTTCACAGACACACGGACACACACACACACACGGACCTTTTTTGTGAAAATGCTTTTTTTGGATACTGGGGATCCTAAAACATATATTTCCGGTGAAATCTCGGTATCGAATTTTTGGGTGGAGTGCAATACCTTCTCTATACACTTTGTACATAGTGCGTATTGAGAAAGTAAAAATCTGTTGTGTTACACTCACAAGACTTTCTCTAGTTGTTCTACAAAGTTCTTACATAAGATTATTCTTCTTTCCACAGCTTGCTACTCGAGGTACTCATTAGCACAATGTTCTTATTATTTAGTTACTTATAAGTAGGAATAAAATAGGGGAATACACTAGGCTAAACCCATAGTCAAATGTTTTAAAAGCTGTCGTTATGCGATTTTCATTACAAATCCCTTCTTTTCTTGGCCAGGAGTAGAACAAAAGAAAACCGCACACTCCCGTCTGAGTAAAGTACTTCACAACTGAAACTAATAACAATGAATACCTCTAAAACTATAAGCTCCACGAGAAAAATGCATACATAACATAACGAGTATTTTAACAAGACCTACATTTTTTGTATAGCAAGTTTTTGTCTATCTCTTACGGTTTACTAGTTATGCCAAATTAAGCAAAATTCATCCAGAATACACAGGTCTTTAGAAGCTATTCCCAGAAAATTCAAGTTATACATATTATCTTTCAGCTAAATATCGTTAATATACGATATTTTAATCAAAATCGTTAGAGCCATTTTTGAGAAAATCAAAATTTTCGAAAAAAGTTCCATGTAAAGGATATTTTGGGGTGGGGGGATTTTTCTCAAAATCTTCGCATCGCAACCCTGGAGGATACTAAACTTAAATACCAAGTTTGGTATTTTACCGACTTATCGTTTTTAAGTTTTCGTGTTCATGGACACGCTTACACACGGACACACACACACGCTTCTTTTTCTGAAAATGCTATTTTTTTTGGATACAGGGGACTCTAAAAGATATATTTCCGGTGAAATCTCGGTATCGAATTTTTGGGTGGAGTGCAATACCTTCTCTATACACTATGTACATAGTACGTATAGAGAAAGTAAAAATGGACTTTCTGAAAACAGGTTCTACTTTCCAATGCGAAATGCACAGTCTTCGGTTCATTCTGTTTGCTTGCGCATGGGCAGCCATGTTTGTCAATCGACCAATTGCAGAGTCAAATCTTAAACTGAACTAGAATCTGCAATGCGCAACTTGCGGCGCTCTAGAGGGACTGGAATGGTTAGGAAACACCTCTTTCTGGTCATGGTGGAAAAGTGGAGAAACCCCGTTCTGACACTGCTTTGTCCACCCCAAATTCCGCATTCAAACTTACAGTCTAACCACTCGGCCACTACGCCACAAAGAACCTTATAAAGGAGGAGAATTGAAAACAAGGAATATTTTTATTAACTACTAGAAAGTTAAGTCTGTGGAAAGCACATGTTAGAAACGAAACGACCATTAAATACCAAACTTGGTATTTATGTTTAGTATCTTTCAAGGATACGACACGACGATTTTCAAGAAAATTCCTCCACCAAAAACTACCCTTTACATGGGAAAAGTTTAGAAAATTTTGGTTTTCTCAAAAATGGCTCTAGCGATTTTGGTTAAAATATTTAAGATGTTTACATGATAACAAAATGTATATTCTGAATTTCTTAGGAATAGCCTCTGAAATCCTCTTCATTCTGGATGACTTTTGCATAACTGGAAAACCGTAAGAAACAGACAAAAACTGCGATACTGACAAACAACTGCACTGCACTGTAGTAGTCGTGGTGGTGGTGGTATTTTTTAAGTTTACAGTAATACAATATTAGCGTCACACGGTCGCATGACTCGAATGACCGTACATGCTGTCGAAAAATGCTTGAGCTTAAGATATTACGTGCATATATATTTTATATCTCTTAACATTGGAAATACACAAACACACACACACACACACACACTCACACAGATACATACACATGTTCGTGCGCTACGACAACAGAACCACAGAACAATAAAAGAAAGAACACTCTGATATCACACACACACACACACACACACACACACACACACACACACACACAAAACTACACCACGTATACACACATATAGATTACTCAAACACCAATTAAGTCTATACAATATTTACACAAATATTTTATCTCTTAGTGCACGAACTTCCATTAAGTATGTGCCCAGGCTTGGCCAGTTTTGACTGTTTAGAACAAATCCCAGAATGTTGTCCTTCGTCTGTTTGAAGCTAAAAATACTTCCGGCAATAGATTTTTCCTAGCATCCTCCATCTGCACGCAATCTGCCAAAATATGCGTCCAGTCTTCCTGATTCCCGCATAATAGGCATATCCGCCTATCAGCTTCATCAACTACCTTACGGGACTTGCGTTTTGGGTCGGCTGTGACAGCGCGGCACGACCTTATCATCACGTCCGTACGCTCGCAACCTGCAGCGCTCTAGAGGGACTATCAAGGTCAGGAAATGGTGGAAATATTGTCGGGGAAACCCCGTTCAGACACCTCAAATTCCACATTCTAACCGGGCCGACTTACAAGAGGCTAGCGGTCTCACCACTTGACTACTACACCACCAAGAACTTTCTAAAGAGGGAGAATTGAAAAAACAAGGAATATTTTGAGAACATTTGACAAGATGTGAGAGGAATGAGCCGGAAAATTAATGCATGAATCAAAAGATAACTCGCCGTCAGAAAAGGCATAATTTATCATGCTCAGCGCATGTAGCGAAGAAGAAGAAGCGAGCAAGAGGAAGGGGGCAAGATAATTAAAGTAATTAATTAACGTTTTGGCGTCTATCTGTGAGCAAGGAATCTGATACCTACTTCTCCTTCTCTTGCTTCCATTAATTAGCATTTCACAAAGTTTCGTGATCTGTTGCCATTTTATATTCCTTCAGCCCAAAAGTTTCCTTTTGCGAAATCTAAACCTTGTTTAATGGCACACTGGGGTTTCTGCCGGGGTCTTATTACTTTCTCTATCATATACAAAGGCTTCATATGACATTACACGCCAAATATCTGTTTTCTGATCTGTTCCATTCACATGACTTTCTCGTAAAAAAAACTTTCTTTATAAATTATTATTACTTTCTCTAGACTATGTACATACAAATAACAATAAATAAATATATTTATAAAAGTTAATCACTGAAATGTATATACGCATATCCCTTCCGAACCACTGCATCAAATTGAACAATTCTTTTTTTGTTATGTTCGATATTGTCACGACAAGGTTTGTGGAAAAGAAAATGTTTAAAAATAGTATGGGAAAGTTTTTAAACTCTCATAATATGAATAATAACATTGCCAAGGGAACATTTCGGCTAATAGCCGCCAGATGACAATGGTACCACGGTTTTGTTGTTGTTAAATGGCTGTAGTTCTGCTATATTTTCCCTCCCCATTCAATGTTATGGTAACGCACCAGTTCATCGAGACAATAACGAAACACAACAGTGAATTTCAAATATATTTTTATGTATTAGTTGGCCTTTCCTTACTCTTATCGTTTAAAATAAAGAAGCAAAGAAGCTTTCCTGGCGACGAACACTTAGGGTAAGCACCTATTTATTTGCTGCTAGATGACCGTAGTAGTATTTTTCCTCCATAGTCAATGTTAAGGTAACGCACCAATTTATCAAGACAATGACGCAACGCAGCAGTGAAATTCAAATACATTTGTGTTATAACGTCCTTTCCTTACTCCTATTGTTTAAAATAAAGAAGCAAAGAAGCTTTCCTGGCAACGAACGCCTAAAATAGGTACTTATGTATTTGCCGCTAGATGACCGTAGTACTGCTCAATTTTTCTTTTCCATTCAATGCTAACGGAATGCACCCGGTTATGGAGTGAATGACACAAGATAACAGTGAAAATCAAATATATTTCTTATGTACTAACTATCGTTTCCTTGGTCACATCGTTTAAATAAAGAAATAAGTATTTTTATTGTACTTCTTTAAAATGAACAAGTTTTAGACTATGCACATAACCAACAATCCTTCTTGGAATCTGAAAATGGCGGAGAATTGACGGGACCCCGATAGTAAACCAATTTATGTTAACTTCCTATTGCAGGTCTTGGTTATTTGAGGTTATGTGTACGTGAGCTAGCTAAAAGTGATTTTCATCAGAACACCATCATTCTGAAATTGCAATGCTCTTAACACCTTTGATCAAGTAATATTTTGGATTAAACGCATAAATTTAATACACAAAGCTATCACCAAATAAAAACTGATCACTTGCCCAACCATATCTACTTGCTTTTAGTTATGTCATTGTTAGCCTTAAAAGTGGCAGTTTTGACATAGAAGAAAATAAAGAAAGAGGTGGAAAACATTAGGAGTAAAGGAAAGAAAGAGATTCGGAAAAAGCATGAATGTTACTTTGTGACTTTCTCCTTAATATAATTCATTACCTATTTCAGCGTTTACCCTTCACACTATGAAAGCGCTGCCATTATTGTTATTATGCCAACGATACCCTTGCTTACCCATGCTGTTAACTGCATATGTCATCCTTTGCACACTACCTTATGGGTGCGATGACTTCGTCCTTTTCGCCATACCAACAATATATGCTACATTGCGCAGACCTTTGCGCTTTCCACATACAAAGGCATTATTAGACATTGGCGATTGGAAAATTCATGTTGATTCTTCTACTGGCCTCATTTCGCTTCCACCAAATTGTTGTCACTTCACAACGTCAAAGGAAGAATTAATATCGAAAGTGTTCCCAAATATTGGTGTAAATTACAAAAAAAGTATGCTTGGTTGAGCGAACGAGCAATTTTAGCAGCAACTAATAAGAAAGTAGATGATTTCAATATAAAAAATCAGAGTAAATTTATGGACAAATGCATTCATTTAAGTCGATCGATTCTATTACCAATATAAATGAAGTAATTATCTAACTGTACTCTTAAATTCATTGGATTTGCCAGGATTCCCGTCACACAATTTACAGCTCAAATTTGATTCGGTAATAATTATGCTACGCAATCTCAATCAGCCGAAATTATGCAATGAAACAAGACTCGCTGTTAAAAAAATTATGAAAATGTTGATTTAAGCTTCTATAGTCAGAAGAAAGTTCAAAGGTGAGGATGTGCTTATTCCAAGAATGCCAACAGACTTTCCTTTTGAATTTAAGCGTGTTCAGTTTCCCGTGCGCCTTACATTCGCAATGACAGTAAATCCTGTTAGAAATGTGTGAAATTGAATTGCCGTGTTTTTCGCATGGGCAGTTGTACGTTGCATGATCGAGAGTCGGCAAACCATAGGCGCCATTTATTTTCTCTCCGGAAGGAAAATTATACATTACAAGGCATTACAATAAAATATTGTCAAATTATTTAATTGTAATTTTATTTCATTGCATGGTCGTATTGTAAACGAAAGATTTTGTCTCAGTTTCTTCACTAGGTACACCACCCGCGCGAAGCCGGGGCGGGCAGCCAGTAAATAAACAAAATCCTAATATGCTACCCCGGCACCTAGGTAACTATATTGGAGCCTTATTCAAATTTTAAATTTATTTCCAAAAACAAACATTACAAATGTTATCTATTGTTTCTTTTTTCAGATAATTAATTACTCTAAAAACTAAAATATCAACTTAAAATTAGTAAATAAGCATCTAGAACACAAAAAGAAAAATTAAGGTGTCAATAAATTAAAATATAATATAATAAAGCAAATTATTCTAAAACTAAAATATTACTGTAAAACCAGCAACTTAACAGCTGGTATTCAGTTGTTTCTTATATACTCTACACTACATCGCTGGTATCCAGCAATACCTAAGTTGTATATTTACTACAATAAGTTTATTCTACCTACTGATAATGTAATTTATGTATATGTGTTTAAAATATTATTTTCCATTTTATTTCGCAATTTAGCAATAATAATCCTACTCACTACACCGGCACCTTCTTCTCTCTCATATCCTATGTACACAATAGCTAAAGAAGGTGTTATATTCCACACAAAAATTCAATATCAAGATTTCACCAGAAATATACGTTTTAAGGTCCCATGAGTCCGAAAAAAATATTTATAGAAAAAGGTCCGCGTGTGAATCTGTGGTAAGCACAGGTCAGAAACGAAAAATCCATTAAATACCAAACTTAGTATTTGTGTTTAGTAACTTTCAAGGATGCGACACGAAGATTTTCAAGAAAATTTCCCCACCACAAACTACCCTTTACATGGGAAAAAAATGTTAGAATTTTTTTTTTCTCAAAAATAGCTCTAACGATTTTGATTAAACGTTTTAAGATACTTACATGAAAATAAAATTTATATTCTGAAATTCTTAAGAATGTTCTCTGAAATCCTCTTCATTCTGGATGACTTTTGCATAACAGAAAAACCGTAAGAAACAGACGAAACCTACAATATAAAAAATTTACATCTCGTTAAAACACACAGTTTATGGCATATACAGTTTTTTCTACAGAATTAACCATATCAGAGATTTCCCCTGTTTTGGTTTTTACTTTAGATTGCTTAACTTTTCTTAAACTGGAAGTGATTTGTTTCACGTCATTTGAACCGAATTTCAATGACAATCACATAGCGACAGTTTTTAAAAGATTTGACTATCGCTTTAGCCTATTATATTCCCTTCTACTCATAAGACAGCTAGTGATAAGACAGTTTCTGTTTATGTTTATCTCAATTAGCATGATGAATAAGTCAATCCAATAGCCATTTCAAACTTTTAAGCGTTATAAATATAATATATGAGATAGGAAAAGTAAAACAAGTCACATGTTGAGCAAACAATGCGTTTTATAAAACAATGGGAAGATGTCCTCCGTGGACCATGCTTTCTGCGACTCCATGTAAGACGTTTTGCTAATGATGTTTGGAATATTAACAATTTCTCGCGAGAGAGCATTGGAATAATAGGGAAAACCAAAAGTCGGTCGGGTTTAGATATGAAGATCGCGGTGGCCATCTGTTGGTATCATACGAATAGAACATGGGCCTGCTCTAAAATTTCTAAGAGTTCTAAATTTTTCCAGACTTTAAGAAAAGTTCCTCTTACTTTCATAATATAATTGAATCAGTTGTATTCTATCATTTAGTTGCTTTTTGTTTTTTGTTTTTATCCTATACCAAATTTTAATTTTGAAGCGACTTTTGAAATACCCTCTAAATAAAAGAATAGCATGTAAGAATAGTTGGTTTCAGAATGGAAAATCTGATGTGCTGCATTCACATGACTTTCTCTACATTCTGTAACAAATTGTTATTAATAAGCTTATTCTTCTATTTCATACTGATCGAGAAAAACATTAGCAGAAATTGTCTTATTACTTGGTTCCTCGTACGTAGAAGGGAAATAAGAGAATACACTAGATTAAACTGACAGTCAAATGTTTTAAAATGTGGTTGCTATGGGAATGAAATCAGTTTCTTTACGTGGCCAGGAGTTGACAAGTTCCTGTATGAGAAAAATTTTAAGTGTTTTAAAACCGTAATAATAACAAGGAATGTCACTAAAAGGCCAATTCCAGGTAAAAAATGTATATGGCATAAATTGTCTGTTTTAAGGAGATCTACTTTTTTTTTTAGTAAGCTTTTGTTTATTCTTACGGTTTACCAGTTATATAAAATTAAAAAAAAAGTCTTCCAGACTAAAGAGATCTTTTGAGGCTATTCCCAGAAAATTCAAGATGTATATTTTATTTCTCATTCAAATATCTTAAATATAAGAGACTTTAATCAAAATCAGATATTTTTGAGAAAAACAAAATTTTCAAAAAATGTCAATGTAAAGGATAGTTTGGGATAGGGGGAGTTTCTTGAAAATCTTCGTATCGCGTCCTTGGTAGATAAAAAATAAACAAATACCAGTTTGGTATTTAACTGTCTTTAAGTTTTTGAGCTATGCTGTCCAGACACACAAACAGACCTTTTTCTAAAAATCTGATCTGTTCCATCCACATGTCTTTTTCTGCATCGCTGTAACAAATTATTGTCAAAAAGCATATTCTTCCATCTAGTTCATGATAACCATAACCAGGAATAGCCTTATTGTAAGTAGAAGAGAAACAAGGAAGTACACTAGGCTAAAGCAACTGTCAAATCTTTTAAAAGCTGGTTGTCATGTGTTGAAATCGGTTTCTATGCAGGGCCAGGTTTTTACAACTTTCTGTGTGAGAAAAGTTTACGTGATTTAAATCTGAAACGAATAACAAGGAATATCTCAGAAGTGGTCAATTGCACGAAGAAAAAATGCATGTGATATAAGTTGTGTGTTTTAACGTGGTCTATATTTCTTGAGTAATAATGTTTTGTCTTCAATTACGGTTTACCAGTTACATGAAATTCAAAATAAACAGGTCTTTGGAGGCTATTCCCAGTAAATTCAAGATATGCATTTTTATTTTGCATATAAATACTTTTAATGTACGGTATTTCAATCAAAATCTTTAGAGCCATTTTGACAAACACATTTTCATTTTTTCTATGTAAAGGGTAGTTTGGATGGGGGGATTTTCTTGAAAATCTTCATGTCGTATCCTTGGAAGATAATAAACTTAAATACCATGTATTTTAGTTTTTAAGCTTTGGTGTCCATAGACACATACACGTACACTATGTACATAGTACGTGTAGAGAAAGTATAAACGCAGACATGAAGTGTTGTGAATGAAAAACATTAAATACAGAGAGAAGATGCGAATGGAAAACACATGTTTTGTGATGTACATCGTATTTTGAGCGTATTTCCTCTACCTACAACAGCTAAGCGGTAGAGAAATACGTATAAATCAATCAAAACATAATGAAATGAATGTGTATAGTAATGGATAATTGAAACTTATGGTATCCAGGCTGATGAACCATATAGGAAGTGGAACTGATTGATTCATTGGTACATCAAGACATGACGAACAACTGCCGCATTTTGTTTCGCGTTTGTTTTCACAGAATAATGAAACACTGCAGCAGAGACTCTTAGTGGAGTTACTGCCGCGTAATTAGAATGGCGGAGTGATACATTGTTATCACTGTGCAGTGTAGAATTTCCATCCTGTCGGTATTAATGATGTATACATTTGTATAATCGATACTCGTATATGTCCAGGTCAAAACAAAACATAACCTAGCTTGTTTCGCTAGTACTGAAGATATTAACTCCACCTTACCGAGCATTCGAGAGGTCACAGCTTCAAACCCCGAGAGCTGGCTGGGGTTTGTATGTATGTACGAGCTGTGATAAAAAATTAACCGGAATTTTTTAATTCCGGAGGCTTTACACGACCGCTTTACAAAAATTTTTGCTTTCTCTACACGTACTATGTACATAGTGCTTAGAGAAGGTATTGTATTGCACCCCAAAAAGGTTATACCGAGATTTCCCTGGAAAATTCATGTTTTGAGTGCTCCTAAGTCCAAAAAAAAAAAGTGTTTTTAGAAACATGTCCGTGTGTGTGCAGTATGTTTCAAGGATGTGACACAAAGACTTTTAAGAAAATTCCGTCACCTACAACTACCCTTTACATGGAGCATTTTTTGACAATTTTGATTTTCTCGAAAATGGCTCTAACATTTTGATTAAAATACCTTATGTTTAAGATAAACGCATATCTTCGATTTTCTGGGAATAGCTTCACAAGACCTTTATTGTGGATTAACCGGCAAACCGTAAAATATATACAAAAAATATAGATCTAATTAAAATAAACAATTTATCGCATAGACTTTCGAAATAGCCGGATTATTGGTGTCAATTGTAGCCACTTAAACTTTTCTCGAACGGAAACACGTGTTTCCTTTCGTTTCTTTATTCCTGGCAAGCAAAGATATTGGAATGCCAATTATTTCATATACCGGCTTTTAAAGCACGAGACCATCGCTTTAGCCTGTGCATTTTCTTATTTCCGTTCTACTTACAAGGAAGTTAGTATTAAGACTAAGTTTGTTTGATTAGCACGATTTAGATAACAGATCAATATTTTGAATAAAATGTTTGTTTACCGAACAGCTAGAGGACATCTTGATTGGAACACATTGGATTTTTCCATTTTACTAAAAGGAACTAAATAATAAGAATAATTTCTGCTAATGTTTAAGTCAATTATCGTGAAGTAGATAGAAGAATAAGCTTTTTAGCACTAATTTGTTACAGAGATGTAGAGAAAGTCATGTGAATGGAACACACCATATTTTCTCTACACGTACTATGGTCCTACATAGTGTATAGAGAAGGTATTGTAATGCACCCAAAAATTCGATACCGAGATTTCACCGGAAATTCATGTTTGGGGTCCCCCTGAATCCAAAAAAGGCATTTCTGGAAAAAGGTCCGTGAGTGTGAGCGTGTCTCTGGATAGCATAGCTCAAAAACGAAGAGACAATTAAATACCAAACTTGATATCTTGCAAGGATGCCACATGAAGATTTTCAAGAAAATCCCCCCACACCCAACTACCCTTTACATGAAACTTTTTTGATTTTCTTAAAAATGGTTCACACGAGTTTGATTAAAATATAGTTTATTAAAGATTACCTGAAAAATAATATGTATATCTTGAATTTGCTGGGAATACCCTCTGAAGACTATGTTATTCTGCATGAATTTTACGGAATTTTGCATAACTGCTTAGCCTTAAGAGACAGACAAAAACTTACCACACAAAAATGTAGAGCACATTAAAACACACAATTTATGTTATATAAATTTTTTTCGCGGAGTTGATCGTTTTTTAGACATTCTTTGTTATTGTTTTCAGCTTTGAAAAGCTTATACTTTTCTCATACAGGAATGTGTCAACTCCTGTCTATACAAACAAAGGAACTTCAGTCACATAGCAACCAGCTTTTGACTTTCACTTTAACCTATGGCACTCCCTTATTTCACTTCTACTTACAAGGAAGCAAGTAATAAGACTATTTCTGCTAGTTTTTTTTCTTGATTAGCATGAAGTAAATGGAAGCGTAAGCTTTTTAACAATAATTTGTTGCAGAAATGTAGAGAAAATCTTGTGAGTGGATCACATCAGATTTTTTTATCTTGTAGGTACACATGTTCCTGATGTATGTTTGTATGTTAATGTTGACAGTTATACGTGTTTTGGAAGGCTCAGCGATTTTGCTTGAAGATGGAGTGAATTGTTGGCTGTGACTTTTGGAAAGTCTACTATGAGCAAGACTAGAAGTTTCGAGAGGTGTCGACATTCAAAGAGGATCGAGAACACTCTGAAGTCGATGATCCTCTGAACGTGCTAACACATCAACTACTGACGACAATGTGCAAGATGTAAAGAAATGGTTCTGCCATATGGTTATGCAGTCAGAAATACAGGAATACTACCTAGAAGTTCAACATTTTAGAAAATGTTTCCATGCAAAGGGTAGTTTGGGGTGGGGGGATTTTCTTGACAATCTTCATGTCGCATCCTTGCAACACTCCAAACTTAAATACCAAGTGCAGAGATTGTGTTTAGTATTTAACGGACCTTTCGTTTTTTTGAGCTGTGCTGCCCACAAACACACATACACACGGACATTTTTCTAAAAATGCTTTTTTACTTTCTCTAGCCGTATCTACAATGTACATAGTGCATAGAGAAGGTATAGTATTGCACCCAAACATTCCATACCAAGATTTCACCGGAAATACATGTTTTAGGATCCCCTGATCCAAAAAAGGCATTTTCAGAAAAAAGGTCCGTGTATGTGTGTGTGTGTGTGTGTGTGCGTCTGTGGACAGCATTGCTCAAAAACGAAAAGACGGTTTAATACCAAACTTGGTATTTAAGTTTAGTATCTTCCAAAGATGAGAAACGAAGATTTTAAAGAAAATCTACCCACCTCTAGCTACCCTTTACATGGAAAATGCTTCGGAAATGTTGTTTTTCTTAAAACATGGCTGTAACGATTTTGATTAAAATACCATATAGTAAAGCCATTTCCATCGCAAATGAAATGTATATCTTGAATTTTCTAGGAATAGCTTCTGAAGACCTGTTTATTCTGGATGAATTTTGCTGAATTTTGCATAACTAGTAAACCGTAAGAGATAGAAAAACGCTTTACTACACAAAAATATAAATCTCGTTAAAATACATAATTTATGTCCTATACTTTTTTTTGTGAAGTTTACCGTTTTAGAGATATTCCTTGTTATTGGCTTCAATTGCAAAGTACTTATACATTTCTAAGACAGGAAGTGTCCGTTTCTCTTTTTTTTCTGCTCCTGGCCAAGCAGAGAAGCTATTTGCAATGACAATCGCATAACGACAGCTTTTAAAACATTTGACTATCACTTTAGCATAACAAAATCCTTTAGTTCCCTTCTACTTATAAAGAAGTAAGTAATAAGAACATTCTGCTAGTATTTATCTCGATTAGCATTGTGTAGAAAGAAGAATAATCTTATGTCAGAAGTTTGTGTGTAGAGCAGCTAGAGAAAGTCATGTGAGTGTAATACATAAGATTTTTTGTATTCAGGGTATCTCAAAATATGTATTTCCAATGAAATCTCGATATCGAATTTTTGGGTGCATTACAATACCTTCTCTACACACTATGTTCATAGTACGTGTAGAGAGAGTAAAAATCTGATGTGTTCCATTCACATGACTTTCTCTACATCTCTGCAACAAATAGTTGAAAAGCTTATTGTTCTATTTACTTAATACTAATCGAAAAAAATTAGCAGAAATAGTTTTTTTTCTTTTTTAGTTTAACGTTCTTTAACCTGGTTGGTCATATCGGACGATGAATGAAATTGGTGAAATGATGCTCAAATGATCTCGGGGTCCATGAAGCATAAAGTTACTCGACATTCGTCTTTTCAGGTTAAGGGAAAACCCCGAAAAAGACCTTATCCGGGTAACTCACCCTAAGCGAGATTCGAACTCACGACCTGTTGAATGTGAAGCAGACACGCTACCACCACACTACCCAGGCGGGCAAATAGTCTTATTACTTGCTTCCTTGTAAGTAGCGAAATAAGGGAGTACCATAGGTTAAAGTGATAGTCAAAAGCTGGTTGCTATGTGACTGAAGTTCCTTTGTTTGTATGGACACGAGTTCACAAAGTCCTGTGTCAGAAGTATAATTTTTTAAAGCTGAAACCAAAAACAAGGAATACCTTAAAAGCAATCAATTCCATGACAAAAACGTATGTAACATAAATTGTGTGTTTTAAAGTGCTCTACATTTTTTGTATGATAAGTTTTTGTCCATCTCTTACGGTTTAACATTTATGCAAAATTCCGTAAAATTCGTCCAGAATAAAGTGGTCTTCAGAGGCTATTGCCAGAAAATTCAAGATATACATTTTATTTGTCAGGTAAATATCTTTAATATATGATATTTAATCAAAATCGTTAGAACAATTTTTGAGAAAATCAAAATTTTCGAAAAAAGTTCCATGTAAACGGTAGTTCTGTGACAGACAAGACTGTTTACACGAGTGTGAACGCTGATCCAGAGGTCGCTCGCTACTGGGAGCGGCAAATAATTGAAACGTTCCCTTTAAGCCTATCAACGATTGCTTTATCTCCCTCTTGAGGTCTGCTTCCAATTACCTGCCTACGTAATTCAGCAAGACACAAAGACGCTAGGCACATGCCTCACTTTAAACGTTCCCTCTCAATAAGCAACCTCCTTACTCGAGCTTCGCAGATTTCAACTCGGCTACACGCATAGCGCGGTTCGTTTGTCTGCAGCTACTGCTGCTAGGTTACTACGGAATACAGGCCGCAGGTAACAAACATCTCAGGCGGGAGGTGCTAGGTTCAAATCACATGACTCAATTAATCAGACAGGGCTTTTTAGTGGTTTCTCTCAGTCGTCAATGTAAATACCGGATTGCTTATTTGATATCACAACGGAAATTTCAACTTTCAGTCTCAAACAACAGTAAAATTGAAAATAGATGGTAACTGCGATTGCGCTACCATTTGTCCACAGAGAATGAAGTCAAGAAGACTGGACGCCGTCTACTTGTAGCGGAGCAAAGTGAAATGGTGTAAAGAGATGAGACATCGAAAGCTAGCTGATCTCCGATATCAGACTATGGCTGGTGAAAGCACGTACACTGGATGGCACCCCAACGCAATCTGCTTGGCCGAAACAAAAGTCATATGGTACGGAAATGAGACCATAAAGGCCGCTGTTCACCAGATACCGATTAACAAGTATCACCTAACAGATCCGTCGCGATATGGCAAAGTACTTAAAACGACGTAATATACAAATTAAAAATGCTGATGTTTTACATTCATATGACTTTCTCTGCTATATCTGCAAGAAAGTATTCTTATAAAAGCTTATTCTTCTACCTGTTTCAAGCTAATCAAGAAAAACACTAGCAGACTTTTTATTGTGTCATTTTAATACCCCCCTATAACATCTAAGGTCATAACGGAGGCTTTGCATTAGAAACAAATTGTTGTCTGAAGGTTGGGTTTAAGTCTTCTTTTATTTTCCTTAAACGTATTCACGTATTCACTCTCTCATACATACTCCCAGACTCTGTGGGGAATAGGGAATAATTCTGCTTAAAGAAAAGTTCCCCGCCCCAGCCGGGAATCGAACCAGTGGCCTTCGGGTGAGAAGTCAGCTCGCTGACCACTCGACCACGGAGGCAGTCAATTAGCAGAAACTGCCTACTATGTAGTTAGTTCCTTATAAGTAAGGAAAACAAGGGAAAACACATCTAAAGCTATAGCCAAAGAAAGTATTGCACTAAAAATTTTGAATCCGATATTTCACCAGAAATACATGTTTTGGAGCCCCCTGAATAACAAATGAAAAAGGTCCGAGAGTGTGTGTGTGTGTGTGTGTGTGTCTGGACAACATAACTCAAAAACGAAAAGGCGGTTACATTCCAAATTTGATACTTAAATGCAGTATCTTCAAAGAATACGACACGAAGATTTTCAGGAAAATCCTCCTATACATACCTTCCTTTTTATGAAATATTTTTCGAAAATATTGATTTTCTTAAGAATGACTGGTAATTTTGATTAAAATTTGTTTAAGATACTTTTAGAATAAACGAAATCTATATACTGAATTTTCTGGGTATCTCTGAATATCTCTTCATTCAGGATGACGTTTGTATAACTGGCAACTTACTGGACCAAAAAAAAACAGATCTCGTTAAATAACACATTTTATGTCAAAGACATATCACTTTCTCTAGCCCTTATGTACAATACACATAGTGGATAGAGAAGGAATTGCATTCCACCCGAAAATTTGAAGTCAAGATTTCACTGGAAATATGTGTTTTGAAGTCCCATAAGTCCGACAAAAGCATTTTTAGAAAAAAGTGTGTGTGTGTAGATCTGTGTCTAGAGACAGTATAGTTCAAAATACTGATAACAACCAAACTTGGTGTTTGAGTTTAATATCTTCCAAGGATGCGACACGAAGATTTTTAAAGCAATCCCTCCACCCCAAACTACTCTTTACATAGAAAATATTTTCTCAAAAATAGATCTCACTGATGATGATGATGATGATGATGATGATAATGGTGTTTAAGGGCGCTCAACTGCCGAGGTCATAAGCGCCCTTATGATTAAACTTGGCAATAGGCAGTAAGAAAATACCAAACAAAAAAGTAAACACAAGTAAAAGAGCTAACACAGTTGAAACGGAAGTAACAGAACTGTCCAGCCCTCTAACCAGAGCTGGATATAAAACTCCATCTAAAATCAACACATTAAAACCAAAAGAGTTTAAAAAACCGCTATCACACTAAAACGGCAAGGTAAAATAAACTTTTGCTAAAAATTTAAAAACCCTGTCCACTGCTCTTGGGTCATCTGCCAGGACCTCAGCAAGAGAGGCCGGCATGCCCATAGATGACCGAATGTGTGCCAGGTGACCACACTACAGCAACACATGACGAACTGTCTGTGCCTCCCCACAGAGCGCACAGACAGGAGCAGGTTCACGTTTAAAAAGGTAACTGTGAGTAAAAATACAGTGGACAATTCTTAGCCGAGCTAGTACTACCTCCTCCCGGCGGAATAAACGAGAGGAGGTTACCCAGTTGACAGGGAGGTCCTTCACCTCTCGCAGCTTATTACCACGGAGAGCCTACCACTCCGCATGCCAAGTCGAAAAAACGGCTCTCCGTACAGCCACTCTAAAATCTTCTGCTGTTGAATGGGTAATCGTAACACTGGGCGCTGTGACTGCCGATTTCGCTGCCAAATCCGCCGTGTCATTCCCTGGCAAGCCAACGTGTCCAGGAATCCATGCGCACTCCACATTAAAACCAGAAGCGTGCAAAATGTGGAGAACGTCCTGGATGCGCTGCACCAAAGGATGGTAATTGTACAGCTCACGAATGCTCTGAAGGGCACCAAGGGAATCACTAAAAATAAGGCAGTCACCTAATTTTCGACGTCGAATATACAGAAGGGCTTGATAAATAGCATATAGCTCGGCAGAATATATAGATGTGCAACTAGGCAAACCGTAAGTAGAAGTTGCGGTGCCAGTGACACAGGCACATCCAACACCGTCGGGGCTCTTACTACCATCGGTGTAAATACAAATACGGCCACTGTATTTGGATAAAAATTCTAAAAAAACAACGACGAATACTAACAAGAGGCGTAACAGATTTCCCGTAGAGCGTCATCCCGAGATCGACATGGGAGGTAGCGCGTAACCAAGGGGGGTGTATACTCTCTCCCTTGGATAACAGCCGAGGAATGTCAACATGGTGCTGGCGTAGAAGCTCACGGAAACGAAAACCTGCTGGCCTGGGGCTCAGAGAGCGGAGGCAGTATCACTCGTGCAGCTCAGGGGAGAAAAACGCGTGATAAGTTGGATGCCCAGGCATACACTTCAGCCCACAGCCATAATTAGCAAGCAGGACATCACGCCGACAACGCAGAGGAGGTTCTCCCGATTCGGCGTAGAGGCTAACAACTGGGCTCGTTGGAAAAGCTCCAACGGCCACACGGATGCCCTGGTTATGGACTGTGTCTAACCTTCTGATCACTGAAGGTCGAGCTGAAGAATACACAATGCTGCCATAGTCCAACTTCGAACGAATCACAACACGATAAAGACGGAGCAATGCCGTCCGATCCGCACCCCAAGATTTGCCACTTAGTATCCGTAAAAGATTTAGAGAACGGTCACATCGTGCTCTAAGCTGTGCTATTTGTGGTGCCCAACAAAGTTTCCGATCGAAGATCAAACCAAGGAATCTCGCCTCGTCTGCGAAAGGAAGTAAATCTGGCCCGAGTCGAAGAGACGGCGGCATTTGCCACTTACGGCGCCAGAAGTTAACGCAGACTGTCTTCTCAGCGGAGAAACGAAAACCGTGTTTCGAGCTCCAAGCATAGAGATTGTCCAAACACCGCTGGAGACGGCGTTCCAAAAACGGTGTACGCTGAGAAGTACAGAAGATGGCAAAGTCGTCCACGAATAAACAGGAAGAGACACCTTGAGGCACACATAGTGATATGGAATTTATCGCAATAGCAAATAGAGTCACGCTGAGTACCGAGCCCTGCGGCACTCCGTTCTCTTGAATAAAATGGTTAGAAAAAACCGAGCCCACCCCCACTCGAAAAACGCGGTCCCGCATAAACTCCTGAATGACCAACGGTAGGCGTCCACGTATGTTCCAGTTGTGCAGAGAACGCAATATTCCCGCCCGCCAACACGTGTCGTAGGCCTTCTCGAGGTCAAAAAATATCCCAACTGTGGGGCTGTTCTTAAGAAACCCGTCCATAATCTGAGTTGACAGAGAGACAAGGTGGTCAGCAGTTGAACGTCGTCGTCGAAAGCCACACTGGATGTTCGTCAGAAGATTGTGGGATTCCAGCCACCACACCAACCGTCCATTGATCATGCGTTCCATCACCTTGCACACGCAACTGGTGAGGGAAATAGGACGGTAACTGGAAGGAAGATGGCGGTCCTTTCCAGGTTTAAGAATGGGTATGACGGTGGCCTCCCGCCACTTGTCTGGAAAAATGCCATCAACCCAGACACGATTATAGACCTCGAGTAGGAAATCTTTGCCATCAGGAGAGAGATGTTGCAACATTTGGACGTGGATACCATCTGGACCTGGTGCTGAGTGTCGTGAAGAGGAGAGTGCATTGTCTAGCTCTGCCAGGGTGAAAAGGCGATTATAATCCTCAAGGTTGCCAGAAAGAAACGAGAATTCTTGAGATTCCACCTGATTCTTTACTGTAAGAAACTCAGGGGAATAATTGCCTGAGCTAGACACCTGAGCGAAAGCACTGCCTAAAGTATTCGCCACGTCAAATGTATCAACAACAGCTCCGGTAGGTGTTTTGAGACCGGCGATGGGCATATGGTTCGGTTTCCCAGCCACACGTCTTAACTTATCCCATACGACAGAGGAAGGTGTATGTCGATTAAAGGAACCCACGAATTTATTCCATGACATCTTTTTGCTATCCTTAATAACCCGCCTAGAATGTGCACGCATCCGTTTATAGTGTATCAGGTTATCCAGTGTAGGAAAACGCTGGAAAACCCTTAGAGCTCGTCTGCGAGCGCGAATAGCATCCCGACAGTCATCGGTCCACCAAGGTACCGGAAATCGACGACTGTAGCCAGTCGAACGCGGAATGGATTGCTCAGCAGCAGAAAGAATGGTCCCTGTGAGATGTTCGACCAAGTGGTTCACAGAGTCGTGCTCTTCGTAGCTAAATTCAGCCAAGTGGGAGTACAGTTCCCAGCTGGCGTGGTCTAGGCGCCAACTAGGTAAACGGGTGGAACATACAACGGGTGTCAAGACACTAATACGACAAGGAAAGTGGTCACTAGAATGCAAATCCGAGATGATATTCCAGCATAAGGTGACTGCTAGCTGAGGGGAACAAATTGCAATGTCAATGTGTGAAAAACTATGAAATGCGTCAGAAAGAAAGGTGGGCTCTCCGGTGTTCAAGAGAGCAAGATTCTGACTATCCAAGAAGTCTTTAAGTAGCGTACCTCTCGCACAAGCCCGAGGAGAGCCCCAAAGAGGGTGATGGGCATTCACGTCGCCTACCAATAAAAAGGGTGGTGGCAACTGCGAAATGAGGTGTTCTAAGTCACTCTGCGAGAGGTCCTCAGATGGAGGCAAATAGATACTGCAAATGGTGAATAAAGCGGAGGGTAGCTTAATGCTGACAGCAACGGACTGGAATTCAGATTGTATGGGTACGGAGTTGGCAAAAATATCATCTCGAATAAGCATCATAGTGCCCCCATGTGCCGGGACACCGTCCTCCGGAGATAAATCACATCGTACGGAGGAGTACTGTCTGATGGTAACGGTGTCCTGTGGACGGAGCTTCGTCTCTTGTAAGCATACAGCCAAGGGTTCATGCTGGCGCAGCAACAAGTCAAGCTCTGGTCGATGTGGTCGAATTCCGCGTATGTTCCAATGGAGGATAGCCATTGGGTATATTATGGGACAAGTTTCAAATCGAAAGACGCTTCTGCAGATTGGGATTAGCTGGTCGGTTCAATTTGTTCTTCTTAGGCGTTGGGCTAGTACTATTTTCAGGAGCACGATCCTGCCGTTTCCGCACTGTCCCTCTGGCAGTGGCGGCAGAATCCTCCTGGTCCATCTCCTCCACAAGGGAGGTCCCTTTTTCAAGAGCAAATTTCGGTCCGAGAAGTTCGAACCGATTGGATGTGCTGATCGGCGAAGACGGCCGTCGCCGATTCACGCCCTCCTCCCCAGATGACCCTTCAGAGGAGGATACACGTGTGGAGTTGCGTGTACTTTTCTTACCCTTAGATGACTTGGTAATAGATTGCACATTTTCTTTCAAGAAGTCTTGTCGTACATACTTGGTCTTAAACTGTTTTTCCGGGGCAGAAGACGTCGTGAATTTACCAGCTTTAGTTCCCGAGGTCGAGGCTTTCGGTGACAAGTGTGCAGGACTATTCTGTAAGCTGGCGGATTTGGCAGATGTTGATACCAACTTGGGTGTAGGTGCCGAAGGCTTTGGCAGCGCTTGGGCTAAAATAACATTTTCCGCAATTGTAGCCCCGTTCATATCGCCGGTCTGTGTTGCGATTTCCCGACGCGGTACCGGTTTAGCTGCAACTGAGCTATAGGTACCGGACCTCGGGGCAGAGGGTTGGCGGAGTCGCAGGAGCTTCCGGGCTTCCAAGAAGGACACCTTCTCTTTCACCCGTATCTCCTGGATCGCTCGTTCCTCTGCAAAACGGGGGCAGTCTCGGGAACTAGATGGGTGTTCCCCGTTACAGTTCACACACGATGGAGCTGAAGCACAAGCCCCATCGTGGGAGATGTCACCGCAGTGAACGCAGGTGGACTTGCCGGTACACAACTCACTAGTGTGACCATAACGTTGGCATTTAAAGCACCTCAGCGGATTGGGTATATAAGGCCTAACTTCGATGGCTTCATACCCTGCTCTAATCTTTTGAGGCAGATCAACCCGATCAAAAGTAAGAAACAGGGTACGAGTAGGCAGGAATTCACCGTTGATCTTACGTTGTACCCGATAAACAGCTGAGACACCCTGAGTCGCTAGATTTTCTTGGATCTCCTCAATAGACAAACCGTCCAACGCGCGGGTTGTTACTAGACCGCGGGAGGAGTTCAGCGACTTGTGCACCTCGACCTTCACTGGATAGCTGGCTAACATGGTGGCTTTAAGTATCCTTGCAGCTTGCGAGGCGGAGTTGGCTTCGACAAGAAGTGTACCATTGCGAGCTCGAACGCAGGATTTAACAGGACCAGCAATGGCATCGAGACCCTTTTGGATAGTAAAAGGGCTCACCGTAAGGAACTTCTTACCTTCCTCTGTCCTATGAATAACCAAGTAGCGAGGACCACATGACTCGACTACTGCCTTTCCAACGTCTTTATTAAGGGGTTTTTGTTTTGGTGCCATAGAAAAAATGGTATAAATTCATCCCCCAGTGCTCCCCACCCACCACGGAGCCCAACGAGGGGTCACCCCACTGGGGTGACAGGGCTACACAGGGGATATAGCGGGCTCGCCGTCCCACTCACCCTGGAGTTCGGTGTAATACCTAGTCCTGGCCGATTGACTAGGGGTGGGTTAGTCCCTAGCCTCCCGTTTAGGCAAATCAGAAACCAAAGCGGTGTATTAGGCTGCGCACCCTCCCCAGTTACTGAAAGACAGAAGCCCAGGCTCAGGTACGCAACCCTCAACCAACCAGGATATTCCTTTTCACCGACACGGGTCTCCACGTACGGCCTACACGTGGGTGGGCATTTTGACCTTCTGACTCCCTCACCACTCTGAGGTTGCCCACAGAGGGAGTCAAGGTGGCTCGGGACCCCGGGTGCGCCTAACCCGTACCTACTGTAGTAGGCCCCTGGGGGAAATAGATCTCACGATTTTGATTAAAATGACTTATATTAAAGATACTTACATCCAAAATAAAGCCCAAATTTGGTAAGAGCCTCTGAAAACCTCTTTATTCTGGATAAATTTTGCAGAATTTGCATATAAAGGATAAACTATAAGAGATAGACAAAAACTTACCACATACAAAATGTGTATCTCTTTAAAACACATTATTATGTTATATAAGTTTCTATGTAGAACAGTTTCTGAGATATTCCTCGTTTTTCGTTTCAATTTTAAACTGCTTAAACTTTTCTCAAACAGGATCTTACGTTACATTTCATCTGTAGTTTTAGTGCAGGCCATGTAAAGCGAGCCGAACTTATGTTGTTTCATATAGGACCAATTTTAAAACATTTGACTATCGCTTTAGCCTAGTGTATTCCCTTATTTCGCTCCTACTTACAAGAAAGCATGTAATAAGACAATTTCTGCTAAATTTTATCTCAATTCGTATGAGGTAGATAAAAGATTAATTTTTTAAGGAAAGTAGTTTGTGTAACAGCTAGAGAAAGTCATGTGAATAGAACGTATCAGATTTTTTTTTTTTTTTTTAGACACTCTTCCGAGATACTCTTTGTTACTGGTTTCACTTTTAAACTACTCGGACTTTTCTCAAACGGGATGTCCTTTCGTTTCATCTCTCTTTTTTACTTTCTCTACACGCACTATGTACATAGTGTATACAGATGTATTGCACCCAAAAATTCCATACCGAGATTTCACCGCAAATATATGTTTTCAGAACCGCTGAATAAAAAAACATTTTTGGAAACTTTCCATGTGTATGTCTGTCTGTCTATCTGTCTGTCTATGTGTGTGTGTGGGTGGGTGTTTGTGGACAGCATAGCTCAAAAACGAAAATACGTTAAATACCAAACTTGATATTTAAGTTTTAGTATATTCTAAGGATGCGGCACGAGGATTTTTAAGAAAATCCCCCCACCCAAACTACCCTTTAGATGGCAAAAATTTCGAAAATTTTGATTTTCTCTAAAATGACAAATGACAGTAAAATGTATATCTTCAATTTTCTGGGAATAGCTTCTGAAGATATGCTTATTCTGAATGGATTTTGCGGAATTTTGCATAACTGGTTAACCATAAGAAATAGAAAAGAACTTAAAACACAACAATGTAGAGCTCGTTAAAACACACAATTTAAGTTATATACTTTATTTTCGTGGAGTTAATCGTTTTTGAGATATTCCTTATTAGTTTCAGCTTTAAAACACTTTTACTTTTCTCATACAGGAATTCGTCACTCCTACCCAAACAAACAAAGGAACTTCAGTCACATAGCAACCAGCTTTTGAGCTTTAACCTATGGTACTCCCTTATTTTGCTTCTACTTACAAGGAAGCAAGTAATAAGACTATTTCTACTAATTTTTTTCTCGATTAGCACGAAGTAAATAGAAGCATAAGATTTTTAACAATAATTTGTTGCAGAGATGTAAAGAAAGTTATGTGAATGGAACACATCAGATTTTTTTTTATTCTTTTTTTTAATTTTGGAATCAAAAAGATCAGAATTTCATTGTTTCACATTACAACCAGCTTTTATAATACTTGACTATCACTTTAGCTTATGGTGCGTCCTTATTTCTTTTCTACTTTCAAATAAGCAAGAAATAAGACAATTTCTACTACTGATTATCTCAATTAGCATGAAGTAGATAGAAGAATAAATTTTTGAAAGAAACTTTTGCAGAACAGCTGGAGAAAGACAACTTGTATTTCTGGAGAAATGTTGATATCGAACTTTGCATGTGATGCAGTAGCTTTTCTAGTTCCTAGGTACAAAGCAGATATGGGTAATAATAACTGCATGGCACGACAGCTCACAAGGAACCTTGGCCTACCACCCGGCCGCTGCGTCCCCCATCTCGGTCATGTATGGGGTACAGTATTGGAGGGTGAGACGTGATCAGCCCCCGGCCGGTTAGTGCGGTCCTCATGACCTGGAGCCAGGGACCTGACGAGGCTCAGTGCACCCCGGTCCAGTTCTCCCAGCGGGGGAAAACTCCCACGCCGGCTCTGGGAATCGAACCCAGGTCTCTCGCTTGGTAAGCAGCAACGCTACTAAGGAGACGAAGCAGATATGGCTAAGAAGAATTAATCTATCTCCACAGATAAGATGATACTCTAGAAGTAATTACAGAAGACGTTATATGTTTGCGGATAATACGTACTGTGTAATCTTGAGTTAGTCGCAACACTATCTTAAGATTATTTGTCGCCAATACAGAGTTGCCAGTTTGTGCTTCTTGTTATATAATTATACGCTTCACTTAACGCTATACAACACGTCAAAGGAAATTCCAGCGGTCAGCAGTGCTACCAACAGCACCGTGAATATCCCTCTGAGAGGGAACCAAAGTAAATATAGCATGTAATTATCATGAAAGAAGGCAGAAGGGAATCCTAAAGCAGATGTGTTTATCTTTTTCAATAGCAAATACGTGATTTTAATTCCCAACCTTATTAGTAATGAAAAATATCGTTTAAAAATCTGATGTGGTCCATTCGCATGACTTTATCTACATCTCTGCAACAAATTATTGTTAAAAAGTTTATGCTTCTATTTACTTCATGCTAATCGAGAAAAATTAGCAGAAATAGTCTTATTACTTGCCTCCTTGTAAGTAGAAGAGAAATAAGTGAATAGCATAGGTTAAAGTGATAGTCAAAAGCTGGTTGCTATGTGACTGAAGCTCCTTTGTTTGTATGGACAGGAGTTCACAAAGACCTGTGTGAGAAAAGTATTAGTTTTTTAAACCTGAAACCGAAAACAAGGAACATCTCAAAAACGATCAACTCCACGAGAAAAATTAATATAATATAAATTGTGAGTTTTAAAGTGCTCTACATATTTTGTAAGGTTAAGTTTTTCTCCATTTCTTACGATTTAGCAGTTATGTAAAATTCCGTAAAATTGATCCAGAATAAAGTAGTTTTCAGAGGCTATTCCCAGAAAATTCAAGATATACATTTTATTTGTCAGGTAAATATCTTTAATATATGATATTTTAATCAAAATCGTTAGAGCCATTTTTTAGAAAATCAAAATTTTCAAAATAAGTTCCATTTAAAGGGTAGTTTGGGGTGGGGGGATTTTTCTCAAAATCGTGTCGTATCCCTGAAAGACACTAAACTTAAATAATAAGTTTGGTATTTTAGCGACTTTTCATTTATGAGTTATCGTGTTCACCGACACACGGACACACACACACACACACGGACCCTTTTATGAAAATGTTTTCTTTGGATACAGGTGACACTAAAACATATATTTCCGGTGAAATATCGGTATCGAATTTTAGGGTGGAATGCAATACCTTCTCTATACACTATGTAAATAGTACATGTAGAGAAAGTAAAAATATGATGGTTGTATTCGCATGACTTTCTCTACATCTGGGAAAGAGCTTATTGTTCAAAAGCTGTGTACTTCAGTATGCTTCATACTAATCGAGATAAATACTAGTCTTATTACTTAGTACCCTTATAAGTAGGAGGGAAATAAGGGAATACACTAGGCCAAACCGACAGTCAAATGTTTTAAAAGCTGGTTGCTATGTGATAGAAAGCCGTTGCGTTACATTGCCAGGAGTTCACAAATTCCCGTATGAGAAAAGTTTTAGTGTTTTAAAACTGAAACCAATAACAAGGGATATCTCAAAAATGGACAGCTGCATGAAAAAAAAATAATATAATTTGTGTTACTTTTTTTTTTTTTTTTTTTAGATTATTTCTTTACCAGTTATGCAAAATTCATCCAGAATAAAAACGTCTTCAGAGGCTATTCCCAGAAAATTGAAGATATCTATATATGTTATTTGTCATGTAAATATGTTTAATATACGGTACTTTAATCAAAATCGTTAGAGCCATTTTTCAGAAAATCAACATTTTCTAAAATTTTCCATGTAAAGGGTAGTTGGGGCGGGGAGATTTTCTTGAAAATCTTCGAATCTCATCCTTGAAAGATACTGAATTTAAATACCAATTTTTGTATTTAACGGACTCTTCGTTTTTTGAGCTACACATACACACACACGCACATTTTTCTAAATCAAAATCGTTAGAGCCATTTTTCAGAAAATCAACATTTTCTAAAATTTTCCATGTAAAGGGTAGTTGGGGCGGGGAGATTTTCTTGAAAATCTTCGAATCTCATCCTTGAAAGATACTGAATTTAAATACCAATTTTTGTATTTAACGGACTCTTCGTTTTTTGAGCTACACATACACACACACGCACATTTTTCTAAAAGTGTTTTTTTTTTATATTCAGGGGTCTCGAAACGTCTATTTCCGGTGAAATCTCGGTATCGAATTTTTGGGTATAAAACAATGCCTTCTCTATACACTATGTACTGGTAGAGAAAGTAAAAAGAGGTTGCGTTAAGGTTTGGAATTAGCATTTTGTTTTTTTGTTTTTTTTTTACAATTGCCACCATCTACTAGTGGATAACCAGCGTATGCGTCACGAAATGGCGACCTATTTTAATGCACATTTTTAGAACAAAATGTATGTCTAAGCAGACCAACTGCATAATTAAATTTCTTGTTTGTTAGTTGCTATGTAGCATTTTTAGCGAAATGTTCATGACTACTTACCAAAACTGTTAAACAAAGAAAATAAAACAGTAGATATTTTATACTTTCTGGAATAAAATGAAAAAGGAAATAGAGTTTTATCTATGGACGCTCTTTATTTGCTGTGGTTCTCAGCGTCCCTTTCTATATTCTGCTCAGAGGGCTCTTTTATCAGCCTTAAGGTTCTACGACACGGGACCAACAGCTTTACTTCCCTTCTGAAGGAAGCCATGCTAAGGATGTTTACGCCCGAGAAAAGCCATCGTCCTCCGCTAGGGCTGAACCCGCGACCTTGGGTATATGAAGTTAGCGTGGTAACCATTACACCACGGAGAGCGACTTTCTGGAATGAGGATTGCGTCATATCTGCATGGGTTCTTCAATGAAAGCTACTAGAAAAGTGAATGGGGACTGTCGACTGCCAAGGAACGAATAGTGTATCGGGTGGAAGGTTAGTCATTACATTAATTTAAATCAGTGATAGATCTCGATATTTGGAATACATTTTGTATCTTACATTTTGTCTCTGATCATTTCCTACAGAGATATTTTAGTTTTGTCGTAAACAAGAGACAGACAAGCTGGCAACATTGCAGGTTATGAGGGTGTCACTTGCACTAGGTCAGTACATAAACAAACACGCCTCACTGCTGCTACCACATCAGTGTATGCCAATCAGAATGTCAGTTGCATTCGTTATCTCCCAAAACATTACACCGCCCTGCGTCGTGTTTGCAAGCGACCGACGTGTTTACACCCAGAAGCCAGTTCAGAAAACTGACCAATCTCAACGCAACGTTGCAGGTTACTTCACGTCTGAAAAGGCTGCTCGAAATATTCCTCAAACACTTTTAAATGATTAATTATTTTGAAATTCTGTGAGATCTCCCAAAATTCCTACCGAAACTGTCACAAATACGTTTGGACAAACACCATTTATTTTTTCGAAATCAGCTGATCAAAGAACAAAATTCTATTAGACTTTTTTATTTGTAATGTTTATATGAATCATATATTAGAAAGAATGTAGTAGGTTCACTTCCTCCCGGTATAACATTTTAAAACCGAATGAAAACTGAATTCTTGGGTAACAAACAAATAACCGATAGTTCGGTGACTAGTAACACGTAGCATTACTATAGGGAACATCTCAAACTGATGCAAAGGAAATTGTATTTTTGGTAGAGAAGTTCTTCACAGAGCAGCCACTGGTGTAACTCGCATAACTCCAAGAAACCCCTAATGGACGGTTTATCTACAGTATCTTCGTTTTATGCTCCGCACACAGTCTACTACACTGCTAGGTTTTCTGTCCCGTAACTCCCGCGTTACTTACTCAAGAGCGTTATAACTGGCGTAACAGATCTGGACATTAGAACATGTTAATGAGAGCTAGGAGGCGAGTTGTACTTTCAGATAAGCAGTTCACCAGTCGATTCCTGTCTGTCACAGTCAATGTCAAATATCTGTCACCTGCACCGATAAACCTGTGTTATATTCATATCTATACAAATGGCCTACTATATAAACAATGTGCCTCCAATTCTTCCACACCTGACAGTCCTTCGTCTTCGCTCACGTCATTGTCATCATCAACGCTATCGCTACTTTCTGCACTTTCTATTTGATCTTCTACAATTCTTTCTAATGATCTCAACATGACGACATACATTTTCCCATTGTGGCCTGCCAATTTCTGCCATTCGCTGGCGACAAAACTGTTCCACATCTTTTAATTTAAAAGTGATATATAAAGCTTTAATTTTTCTTTCTTTCTTATCTTTGAGAACCCTGGAAACGGAACTCAGTGAAATATCAGTTGCCTTGTCTACTCTTTCATTCACTTTCTACAGGATTTGGAGAACATGCGGAACATATATTTTCTTCCTTCATCTCTGCCTCTTGTTTCATCAAGTCAAGAACATTTGCAATTATTTCTCTGCTCTAAGTAATACCTTGCCACTTAACTTTGAAAACGTAGGAGCCATGGTTAAAAAAAATTTGATGTGTTCCATTCAAATGACTTTCTCTATATCTCTGTAAATTATTATTGTTAATAAGCTTATCTTTTATTTATTTCATGCTAATCGAAAAAAATTAGCAGAAATAGTCTTATTTCTTCCTTTATTGTAAGTAGAAGCGAAATAAGGGAGTACCATAGGTTAAAGTGAAAGCCAAAAGCTGGTTGCTATGTGACTGATGTTCCTTTGTTTGTATGGACAGGAGTTGACAATTTCCTGTATGAGAAAAGTATAAGTTTTTCAAAGCTGAAACCAAGAAAAAGGAATATCTCAAAAACGATAAACTCCACGAAAAAAATGTATATAACATAAATTGTGTGTTTTAACGTGCTCCACGTTTTCTGTGGGTTAAGTTTTTGTCCATCTCTTACGGTTTAGTAGTTATGAAAAATTCATCCAGAATAAAGTAGTCTTCAGAGGCTATTCTCAGAAAATTCAAAATATACATTTTATTTGTCAGGTAAATAACTTTAATATACGATATTTTAATCAAAATCGTTAGAGCCATTTTTTAGAAAATCAAAATTTTCAAAATAAGTTCCATTTAAAGGGTAGTTTGGTGTGGGGGGATTTTTATCAAAATCTTCGTGTCGCATCCCTGGAAGATACTAAACTTAAATACCAAGTTTGGTATATTACCGACTTTTCGTTTTTGAGTTATCGTGTTCACAGACACACGGACACACTGACACACGGACCTTTTTCTGAAAATACTTTTTTTGGATACACGGGAGGGACCCTAAAACATATATTTCTGGTGAAATCTCGGTATCGAATTTTTTGGTGGAGTGCAATACATTCTCTATACAATATTTACATAGTGAGTATAGAGAAAGTAAAAATAAAATGAACACTATTTACTGCCCACTTTGAATACAAACATATGCGGAACTTCTTCGATACAGACTGTACAAGGTTTCCTCGCTGTGACTTTAAGTAAGCAAAGTATTATATGACTACTCCGAAAAGCTGGGTTGGCGGTCACGGTCAAGGTCACGATTCCACAAGTTTTGCGCCGGCAATAGTAACACATAGATATTGAATACTAACCTTGTTATCAGTGAAGTTGAAATGGAGTCCATCTGCGCGAAGACATCCTTGACATCGTCGGATGAATTTACCATTCACACGCATAAGATCTTCTTGCATAACGTTCATAATTTTTACACTATAGTGACAGAGTCGAGTTTCAGTTTTAAAAGTTCAGCAACTTTATGAACAGACGTTTGTGAAATACCCATTTGCTGTGCAAAACACTTTTTACTTTCTCTACACGTACGATGTACATAGTGTATAGAGAGGATAATTGCACTCCACCCTAAAATACCAAGATTTCACCAGAAATATATGTTTTAGGGTCCCCTGTATAAAAAAAATCATTTTTAGAAAAAGGTCCGTGTGTGTGTCCGTGTGTCTGTGAACACGATAACTCAAAAACGAAAAATCGGTAAAATACCAAACTTGGTATTTAAATTTAGTAACTTCCAGGCATACGACACAAAGATTTTGAGAAAATCCCCCCACCCCAAACTACCCTTTACATGGAACTTTTTTCGAAAATTTGATTTTCTTAAAAATGGCTCTAACGATTTTGGTTAAAATGTCGTATATTAAAGATATTTACCTGACAATATGTATATCTTGAATTTTCTGGGAATAGCCTCTGAAGACTACTTTATTCTGGACGAGTTTTACGGAATTTTGCATGACTGCTAAACCATAAGAGATGGAGAAAAACTTGCCACACAAAAATGTACAGCACGTTGAAACACACAATTTGTGTTGCTTTTTCTTCGTGGAGTTGGTCGTTTTTTAGATATTCCTTGTTATTGGTTTCAGATTTGAAAACATATACTTTTCTCATACAGGAATTTGTCAACTCCTGTCCATACAAACAAAGGAACTTCAGTCACATAGCAACCAGCTTTTGACTATCACTTTAACCTAAGTTACTCCCATACATACAAGGAAGCAGATAATAAGACTACTTCTGCTAATATTTTCTCGATTAGCATGAAGTAAATAGAAGCATAAGCTTTTTAACAATAATTTGTTGCAGAGATGTAGAGAAAGTCATGTGAATGTAACATATCAGATTATTTTTTGATACAGGGATCCTAAAACATATATTTCCGGTGAAATCTCGGAATTGAATTTTTGGGTGCAATACAATACCTTCTCTAAACAGCAAGTATATAGTACATGTAGAGAAAGCAAAAATCCTTCCTAAGGAAATCACATACAACACACGTATTGTCGAAGCACCAAGACTGAGACAGTTCACAGCTGATAAACACGTCGTGTGCCGCGACTCGACCGATACGCATACAAGCCGGTTCTGGCCTTGGCTTATTACGAAGGCACGGCATCGACCAATACAGGGTTATATTCAGTTATTGGGCATTAAAACTAGACAATAACTTTATAAATGGGACACATTACCTTAAATGTAGCTAATGTGTAAAGCGTTGCCACTGAAAGCATCACATGAAAAATGTTATCAAACAATAGATTGAATTATTATTTGAATTATATAAGATTAATTAAATTATTGCTTTTACTTTCTCTACACATACTATGTACATAGTGTATAGAGAAGGTATTTTACTCCACCCAAAATTTCGATACCGAGAATTCACCGGAAATACATGTTTTAGGGCCCCATTATCCAAAAAAAGCATTTTCACAAAGGTCCATGTGTGTGTGTCCGTGTATCTTTGAACACGATAATTCAAAAACGAAAAGTCGATAAAATACCAAACTTGTTATATAAGTTTAGTATCTTCCAGGGATGCGACACGAAGATTTTGAGAAAAGTACTCCCAACCAAAACTATCCGTTACATGGAAATTTTTTCGAAAATTTTGATTTTCTCAAAAATGAATATAATCATTTTGATTAAAATATCGTGTATTAAAGATATTTAGCTGACAAATAAAATGTATATCTTGAATTTTCTGGTAATAGCCTCTGAAGGCTACTTTATTCTGGACGAATTTTACGGAATTTTGCATAAATGCTAAACCGTAAGAGATGGAAAAAAACTTGCCACAAAAAATGTAGAGCACTTTAAAACACACAGTTTATGTTATATGCATTTTTTTCATTGAGTTGATCGTTTTTTAGATATTCCTTAAAAAATTATACTTTTCTCACACAGGACTTTGACAACTACGGTCCATACAAACAAAGCAACCAGCTTTTGTTGCTAAGATGTAGAGAAAGTCATGTGAATGGAACACATCATATTTTTTTCAGATTCTATATAATTTATACCTTTAATTTATGTTGTAAGCATAAACACAAAAACGAAATTTCTATTTGCTAATAAAACATCTGAGGTGTTCCTTTCACATGACTTTCTCTACATCTGTGTAACACATTATTGTGATAAGCTTATTCCTGTGTCTACTTCATGCTAATTGAGATAAACATTAACAAAAACGGTCTTATTACTTGCTGCCTTGTAACTAGAAGGGAACACACTAAGATAAACCAACAGTCAAATGTTTTAAAATGTGGTTGCTATGGGATTGAAATCCGACAAGTTCCTGTATGAGAAATGTTCAAGTATTTTAAAACTGAAACAAATATCAAGGAATATCTCAAAAACAGTTAACTCCAGACAAAAAGTGTATATGACATAAACGGTTTGTCTTAATGAGATCTATAGTTTTTGTGCAGTACATTTTTTGTCTATCTGTTACGGTTTAGAAGTTAATGGAACTTTGGCAAAATTCATCCCAAATAAAGAGGTCTTTAGAGGCTATTCCTAGAAAATTCAAGATATACATTTTATTTGGGATATAAGATATCTTTAATATACTGGATTTTAATCAAAACCATTAGAGCCATTTTTAGAAAATAAAAATGTTCGAAAACATTTCCATGTAAAGGGTAGTTTATGGTGGGGGCATTTTCTTGAAAATCTTCGTGTCGTATCCTTGGAAGTTACCTAAGATAAATACCAAGTTTGTTATTTAACGGTATTTTCGTTTTTGAACTATACTACTCATTGTCACACACAAACACACTGACATGCAGCGAAAGGAAAAAGTCCAGAATGCAATTAGCTAACAGATTAGGAATAAATACTTTGTTACTCATAAATGTAAAAGAAATCATTTCCTGAAATGTTTACGGGACTTCGCGGCTAGTCCCTGATTATGAACAAGGTTAAGCTCATGAACGAATTGTATGTCTTTTAGTTGAGCGTCCTATGAAACAGATGACTCTGTAGCGATGAATATGCCTGGGATCCTTGCACAGTCCGTTGCCTAGCAACGCCGTACTCAAGCCATATAAAATTTTTTCTCCGGAAACACCTAACGCCATCTACTTCCTATTGCTTCGAGAGGTTCTGCCCACAAGCGTTAGAAGTGCCTCAACAGCTGCATCCCTGGAGATGCCCTTTCTTATTAGCTTCACGAGGAAAATACAGCAAGCAAGGAAAATAATGATACACAGGTCTTAAAGGCAACAGAGTGGGAGTTAGCGAGCTATTCCAGAATTACCGTTTCTCTTCTACAACTTTGGATTCACATCAGTTTCCTTATATTATAATAACAGCACAGTTTTTACTTTCTCTACACGTACATGGTATGTAGATAGAGAAGGTATTGCACTATACCTAAAATTTCGATACCGATATTTCATCGGAAAAACACATTTTTCGGTCCCGTGAATAAAAACTACAAACAATATCTGATGTGTTCCATTCACATGACTTTCTCTACGTCTCTGCAACAAATTATTGTTAAAAAGCTTATGCTTCTATTTAATTCATGCTAATCGAGAAAAAATTAGAAGAAATAGTCTTATTACTTGCCTCCTTGTAAGCAGAAGCGAAATAAGGGAGTACCATAGGTTAAAGTGATAGTCAAAAGCTGGTTGCTATGTGACTGAAGTTACTTTATTTGTATGGACAGGAGCTGACAATTCCTGTATGAGAAAAGTATAATTCTGGGAATAGTCTCTGAGTACCTCTATTCTGGATGGATTCTGCTCAAGTTTGCATAGCTGTTAAACCGTAGAAGATAAGCAAAAAGTGTAGATCTCGTTAAACTGCATATTTTGTCACTTTTTTTTTTTTTGTGCAGAGTTGACTATTTCTGAGATCTTCCTTTTTACTGGTCTTAATTTTAAACTACGTAAAGTTGTTCAAACGTGTAGTCACCGTTCATTTTATCTCGATTTTGTTTTACTGCTCGCATGCAAAGTGAACCAAACTTCAATTGTTTCACATAGCAAACAGTTTTTAAAAGATTTGACTATCACTTTAGCCTAGTGTATTCCCCTCTACTTACACGTAAGCAAGCAATAAAACAATTTCTGCTAATGTTTACCTTGATTAGGATGATGTAGAAAATATATTTTTGTAAGAATAGCTTGTTTCAGAGCAGGTAGAGAAAGTTATGTGAAAGCAACATACATGTTTACTTTCTCTACACGTACTATGTACAAAGTGTATAGAGAAGGTATTGTAATGCATCCAAAAATTCGATACCGAGATTTCACCGAAAATACATGTTTTGGGTCCCCCTGAATAAAAAGCATTTCTGGAAAAAGGTCGTGTGTGTGTGTGTGTGTGTGTGTGTGTGTGTGTGTGTGGAGAGCATATCTCAAAAACGAAAAGACCGTAAACTTGGTATCTAAGTTTGGTATCTTGGAAGAATGCGATACGAATATTTTCAAGAAAATCCCCCCACCACCAACTACCCTTTACATGGATTATTTTTCGAAAATTTTGATTTTCTTAAAAATGGCTCTAACGATTTTGAGTAAAATATCGTATATAAAGGATATTTACCTGACAAAGAAAATGTATATCTTGAATTTTTTTGGGAATAGTCTCTGAAGACTACTTATTCTGGATGAATTTTACGAAAATTTCCATAACTGTTAAACCGTAAGAGATGGATAAAATCTTGCCATTCGAAAAACGTAGAGCACTTTAAAACACACAATTTATGTTATATAATTTTTTTCGTGGAGTTGATCATTTTTAGATATTCCTTGTTATTGGTTTCAGCTTTGAAAACCTTGTACCTTTCTCCTACAGGGATGTGTTAACTAACTCCTGTCCATACAAACAAAGGAACTTCATTCACATAGCAACCAGCTTTTGACTGTCACTTTAACCTATGGTACTCCCTTATTTCACTTCTACTTACAAGGATGCAAGTAATAAGACTATTTCTGCTATTTTTTTTTTCTAGATTAGCATGAAGTAAATAGAAGCATTAGCCTTTTAATGGTAATTTGTTGCAGAGATGTAGAGAAAGTCATGTGAATACAACAAATCAGGGTTTTTTGTTTTTGTTTCAGAACGAGTCATAGTTGATGAAGCTTTCTTAATGTTATATTTTTAGGAGATATTGCGCCCTGATTTTCGTGGCGACTCGGATATTATCCACCTCGAAAAGAACAAAGGAACGTGACGTTTAACAATAGAGTATTACGTAGGAGGAGCAATAAATACTGTTAACATAAAATGATATCGGTTATCTGCCTGCGTGCATCCATCAGTGGAGCGGTGACGCATGCCTGCGAGCGGTGCCTGATTCAGAGATTCCGGAATGATAGTGCTGTTATTGTTTTCTTTTTCAGTTTTACAGCGCTATATCTAAACTTGCGGCGTCTTGTACAAAAAGTTTATTGTTCTGTCTATTTGTTGTTAATCGAGATAAACTTAACATTAACTTTTACAGTAACAGTTCTGATGTATTCCATTCACATCACTTTCTCTACATCTCTGTAACAAATTATTGTTAAAAAGCTTATTCTTCTATCTACATCATGATACTCGCGATAAACATTAGCAGATATGCTTCCTTGTAAGTAGAAGGAAAATAAGAGAATACACTTGGCTAAAACGACAGTCAAATATTTTAAAAGCTGGTTGCCATGTGGATGAAATTTAGAGCTTTCCGTGTTAGAAAAGTTTAAGTATTTCAAATCTGAAATAAACAACAAGAAATATCTCAGAAATTGTCATTTCCACGAAAAAAATGGATATGACACAAATTGTGTGTTTTAACTTGATCTACATTTTTTGGGTAGTAAGTTTTTGTCTACTTCTTACGATTACGCAAAATTCAGATATATTCATTCAAAATGAAGAGGTCTTTAGAGGCCATTCCAGAAAATCCCAGATATACATTTTATTCGCCATATGAATATCTTTAATATAAGGTATTTAAATCAAAATCGTTAGCCATTTTTGAGAAAATGAAATTTTTAGAATTTTTTCGATGTAAAGGGTAGTTTGAGTTAGGGGGATTTTTCTCAAACTCTTCGTGTCGCTTCCGTGGAAGATACTAAACTTAAATATCAGGTTTAGTATTTTACCGACTATCGTTTTTGAGTTCGTGCTCACAGACACACGGACACACACGGACCTTTTTCTGAAAATACTTTTTTTGGATACAAGGAATCTTAAAACGTGTATTTCTGGTGAAATGTTGGTATCAAATGTTTGGGTGGAAACAATACCTTCTCTGTACACTATGCACATAGTACGTGTAGAGAAAGTAAAAATGGAATGTGTTGAGTTCACATTATGTCCTCTTGCTGTTCGGTAAACAAACCTTTTATTCAAAACATTAATCTGTTATCTACATCTTGCTAATGAAAATAAACATAAGTAGAAGGGAAATAAGAAAATGCACAGGCTAACCGATAGTCTTGTCCTTTAAAAGCTGGTCGCTATGTGAATCGCCTGAAATTCCAATTTCTTTGCTTGCCAGGAGTAAAGGAGAAAAGAGAAGAAAGATGTCTTCCCGTTTGAAAAACGTTTGTGGCAAAAATTGAAACCAATAATCCGGAATATCTCCAAAACGACTAACTCTACAAAAATGATGTATCTGACATAAATTGTGTGTAAGTTTTTGTTTATCTCTTACAGTTTGCGAGTTATACAAAAGTCATCCAGAATGAAGAGGTCTTCAGACGCTATTCCCAGAAAATACAAGGCATACATTTCGTTTGTCATAAAAATATCTTAAACATAACGTATTTTGATCAAAACCGTTGGACCCATTTTTGAGAAAATCAAAATTTTCGAAAAATGTTTCATGTAAAGGGTAGTTTAGAGTGGAGGGATTTTCTTGAAAATCTTCGTGTCGCATTTTTAGAAGATTACAAACTTAAATACCAAGTTTGGTATTTAACGGCCTTTTCCTTTTTGAGCTATGCTACACACTGACACAAACAACACACGCGGCATGTTTCTAAAAAGTTTCTTTTTTTATTCAGCGGGTCTCAAAACATGTATTTCCGGTGAAATCTGGGTACAGTTATTTGGTTGGAATACAACACCTTCTCTATCCACTGTGTACAATGTACATGAGGGCTAGAGACAGTAAAAATAGTGACACTTTGGAATCTAAAAGGTATACAGGTTCTTTGAGATTGTACAACATCTCCAAAACTAAACGTCTTGAATAAAAGCTGCTTCATATAATTGATGTCATTTGTTCTGTTTTTACTTTCTCTACACGTACTATGTACTAGTGTATAGAGAAGCATTTTTGGTAAAAGGTCCATATGTGTGCGTGTGTGTATGTGTGAGTGTGTGTATGTGTATGTGTGTGTGCGTGTAGACAGCATAGCTCAAAAACGAAAAGACCGTTAAATACCAAATTTAGTATTTAAGTTTGGTATCTAAGTTGGTATTTAAGTTTTGTATCCTCCAAGGGTGCGACACGAAGATTTTCCGTATGTGTGTGTGTGTGTCTGTGTGTCTGTGGACAGCATAGCTCAAAAACGAAAAGACCGTTAAATACCAAACATGGTATTTAAGTTTTGTATCCTCCAAGGGTGCGACACGAAGATTTTCAAGAAAATCCCCCCACCCCCAACTACCCTTTACATGGAACTTTTTTCAAAAATTTTGATTTTCTAAAAAATGGCTCTAACGATTTTGATTAAAATATTGTATATTAAAGATATTCACCTGACAAATAATATGTATATCTTCAATTTTCTGGGAATAGCCTCTGAACACCTCTTTATTCTGGATGAATTTTACGGAATGTTGCATAACTGCTAAACCATATGAGATACACAAAAACTTAACATACAAAAAACGTAGAGCACATTAAAATACACGATTTATGTTACATGATTTTTTTTCGTGGGGTTGATCGTTTTTGAGATATTCCTTGTTTTTTGGTTTCAGCTTTAAAATACTTATACTTTTCTCATACAGGAATGTGTCAACTCCTGTTCATACAAACAAAGGGACTTCAGTCACATAGCAACCACTTTAGCCTATGGTACTCCCTTATTTCGATTCTACTTACAAGGAAGCAAGTAATAAGACGATTTCTGCTAATTTTTCTTACTTAGCATGAAGTAAATAGAAGCATAAGCTTTATAACAATAATTTGTTGCAAAGATGTAGAGTCATGTGAATGGAACACATCAGATTTTTTGAGAACGTTGTGATGGTCATTTCTCTACATAGTACATGCTGTGTTGGTAGAGAAGGTACTGCACTCCACCCAAAAATTCGAAACCGTAATTTCACCGGAAATGCGCGTGATAGGATCCTCTGTATTCAAAAACAAAAAGCTTTTTAGAAAAGGTCCTATGTGTGTGTGTCTGTCAACAAGATTATTCAAAATCGAAAAGTCGGTAAAATGCTAAACTTGGTATTTAAGTTTAGTATCTTCCAGAGAAGCGACACGAAGATTTTGAGGAAAATAACCCACCCCAAAATACCGTTTATTTGGAAAAGTTTTCGAATTTTTTATTTTCTCAAAAATGGCTATAACGATTTATATTGAAGTACTGTGCATTAAAGATATTTACATGACGAATAAAATGTATATTTTAAATTTCCTGGGAGTAGCTTCTGAAAAATTCTTTGTTCTGGATGAATTTTGCATAACAGGTAAACTGTAAGAGATAGACAAAAACTTCGTTAAAACACATTATTTATGTGATATCCATTGTTTCGTGGAGTTTACCATTTTTAGATATTCCTTGGTAGTGGTTTAAGCTTTAAAATACTTAAACATTTCTCATACAGAAACTTGTCAACACCTGGCCACACAAAGAAACGGATTTCAATCCCATAGCAACCACATTTTAAAACATTTGACAGTCGTTTTAACCTAGTGTGTTCCCTTATTTCCGTTCTACTTAGCATTTACCAACGAAGTAATTACAACGATTATTTCTGCTATCTTCTGTTTATCTTGATTAGTATGGAGTAGAGAGAAGGATGAGCTTTTTAGAGAATAACCTGTTGCAGAATAGCTAGAATGTGTGCAAATGGAACATATCAGATATTTAGAAAAAAAAGTCCGTGCGTGTATGTGAGACATAACTCAAAAAGTGCGTTACAAAGTAAACTGATATTTAAGTTCAGCATCTTCCAAGAATGCCATTCGGTGGTTTTCAGGGAAATTCCCAAACCACAAACAGCCCTTTACACGGAAAAATTTCGAAAATGTTGATTTCCTCAAAAACTGGATCCAAAGATTTTGAATTACAATATCGTATAATATAAGTACTTAATAACAATTAAAGTGTATGTGTTCAATTTGCTGGGAACAGCCCCTGAAGTGCACATATTCTGATTGGCTTTGCAGAACTGGTAAACCGTAAGAGATGCAGAAAAACTTACTAGTAAAAATGTAGATGTCGTTAAAACACACTTCTTTTGGTGGCATTAACAATTTCCAGATATTCCTTTGTTCAAATGCCTTATACGTTGCGTTCTACTTTCCTGGCCATGTAAGGAGAACACATAACGACACTTTTGACTATCGTTTTAGTCTAGTGTATTCCCTTCTGCTTACAAGAGACCAAGTAATAAGACAATTTCTGCTAATCCCTATCTCAATTAGCATGAAGCAGATAGAAAACAATTTTTGGAAGAATAGTTTGTTTGCAGAGCATGTACAGAAAGTAATGTGAATGGAAACTTCACAATATTATTTTTACTTTCTCTATACGTACTATGTACATAGTGTATAGAGAAGGTATTGCATTCTCGATACCGAGATTTCACCGGAAATACATGTTTTGGGTCCCCCTGAATTCAAAAAAATGCATTTTCAAGAAAATCCCCCAACTACCCTTAACATGGAACTTTTTTCGAAAATTTTGATTTTATTAAAAATGGCTCTAACGATTTTGATTAAAATATCGTATATTAAAGATATTTACCTTACAAATAAAATGTATATTTTGAATTTTCTCGGAATAGCCTTTGAAGACTACTTTATTCTGGATGAATTTTACGGAATTTTGTATAACTGATAAATCGTAAGAGATGGACAAAAACTTACCACACAAAAAATGTAGAGCACGTTAAAACACACAATTTATGATGTTACATACATTTTTTCGTGGAATTTATCGTTGTTTAGATATTCCTTGTTTTGGTTTTAGCTTTGAAAAACTTATACTTTTCTCATACAGGAATTTGTCATCTCCTGTCCATATAAACAAAGGAACTTCAGTCACATACTAACCAGCTTTTGACTTCACTTTAGCCTATGGTACTCCGTTATTTTGCTTCTGCTTACAAGGAAGCAATTAAAACTATTTCTGCTATTTTTTTCTCGATTAGCATGAAGTAAATAGAAGCATAAGCTTTTTAACTACAATTTATTGCAGAGATGTAGAGAAAGCCTCGTGAATGGCACACATCAGATTTTTTTTGTCGCGTTAACATTTTTTCCTTGTTATTGGTTCAATACTTAAACGTTTTTCAAACAGAAAGTCGTCATGCGTTCTTCTTTTGTTTTACTGCTGGCCATGCAAAGAGAACTGAATTTAAAATTCAATCGCATATGAATCATCTCTTAAAAGATTTGACTATCGCTTTAGCCTAGTGTGTTCCTTTATTTTCTTCTACTTATAAGGAAGAAAGTAATAAGACGATTTCTGATAATGTTTTTCTCGATTAGCATTAGATAGAAAACAATTTTTGCAAGATTGGAACAAGTAGAAAAAGTAATGTGAATGGCAACTTAGATATATATTTGTTTTTGTAGCGTAAACATTTTCAGATGTTCTTTGTTATTGCTTCAATATCAAACAGAAAGTCGTCATGCGTTCTTCTTTTGTTTTACTGCTGGTCATGCAAAGAGAACCGAGTTCCAAGTCCAATCGCAAAGCGACACTTTTGAAACATCGCTTTAGCCTAATGTGTTCCCATCCACTTACAAGTAAAAGGAACATTTCTGCCAATGTTTACTTTCATCAGCATGAAGAAGATAGAAGACAATGTTTTGGAAGAGAAAGTAATGTGAATGGAAACACTAGATTTGAGAATGTGCAGTGGTTTGCGAGTTATTTAATGCGTATCCAGGACAAGGCAAGGCAACCTGGAAATTGCAGGTGAATAATTTGCTTATTACAAATTATATGTAATATAGCGGGACAAAACAGAGTAAATTGTTTATCTGAGAACATAATGACGTTTATCATCAAAAGCGCTTTTGTTAACAAACCCGGGTTGATTACCACATGAGCAACAAAAAATGTCAAACTCTGGCAAAATTCATTCAATTAATTTAAACGCTGATTTTCACGCACGGAATATAATTATTCTCTCGTCCAAGATTTAGTTCACAATATTACAGCAATTTAGCCTCGCCAATGCAAGTAAACTGTTTTATAATTAAGCACTATTGTCGCTGTTATAATCGTTCAAAGCCTCGTTTATATTTTTTTCTATCAGGAATATAATTTCATTTTCATAATCATTAAATCGTTGATCTGTACTTTCAAACGGGTAGCGTAGGACAATAATAACTATTATGTGCACCTTTATTAATTTAGTTAATTAAAATGGTTTCCAGAAGGCCGGCTAACTATACACTACAGTGTGTTTCACAATTACACAACGGGGTTGTTTCTCGCAGCCAGTAGATGCAGCTTTTGCACACAGCTGGCAGGAGAGAGCTTGACCAACGAGCGTACGAGAGTCTCGTTACTCGCAAGACTGCTGTGTAATGTGCGGAAACTCGCATAATCAGTCCTTTAAGTTATAGGATTTCATCTGTTTAAATTATTTAAGATTTAAATATCCTATCAGGATAAAGATGATAATTAAATAACCCACGCAAGGGAAAGGGTTATCACAGAATCTGTAGATATGTTTACTGGTCTCCACTTTTATTACAAATAAGTGTATATATTTTTATTACTCCTAAGGCATTTATGTTGCAAGAAGTAATTCTATTTTGGTTGTAATCTGAGCATGTTTATATAGCAAAGCGAAGTATAGGTATGTCATTAACGATTAATATCGCTGATTCAAATAGTTTATTGTGAACGCGTTTGGATATATGTACAGTTAAACGATGAGTCACCTTGTATTGTTACTAGATCTCGGATTTTTAGCTTTTTATAAATGCAGTTTTAGGTTTTTATTGTGTTCTATTAACCTCTTTAGGTTTTAAACAATTTTCCTAGCTTTCTGACACTGTTTCCAGCGTTTTTTTTTTGTTTTTTTTTAAGGCTTTAAACAAATGTTCTGCATATTTAAGGAAGTTAACGACAAACTACTTTTATAACACAGAGGTGTGCAAGAAGTGCCCGACCTGAAGTATAGATAACGGTTGTCTCAAACAACAACAATGGTAAAAAGTACCAACCTTAGAAAGCTTAAGTTTGAAGTTTAACGGTTTTACATTATTTCGCATTTGTTTGGCTGCCATCATTAGTGAATGCTGTCAGCGAATTTGTAAACATGGATAAAACTGGTCATCATTATGTGATACAATACTTTCATTTGAAAGGTCTTAGTCCAACTAAAATTAAAGCTAAGCTAGATTCTACTTTGGGGGAGTCTGCTCCTTCGTTTACAACAATGAAATGTTGGGCGGCAGAGTTTAAGCACAACCGTACGAGCTGCCAAGACGAACATCACAGTGGTCGACCAAATGCGGTTACCAATCTAGAAATTGCAAAGAAAATCCATAAAATGGTATTGGATGGCCGTCGACTGAAAGTGCGCGAGCTTGCAGACATTGCAGGATTTCAAAAAGCTTTGCACATCGCATACTGACTGAAAATTTGGATATGAGAAAGACGTGTGCAAGGTGGGTGCCGCGTTTGCTCATAATAGAGCAAAAGCAGTGTCCTGAGGATGTTTCAGTCGAGTGTTTGCAATGTTTCGCTGCAATAAAGCTGAGTTTTTGCCTCGATTCATAACAATGGATGAAAGCTGCGTTCATCACTTTACACTTGAGACGAAGGAACAATCAAAACAGTGGATAGGAAGGGGAGAATCGGCTTCAAAGAAGGCGAAGGCAGTACCATCTGCAGGCAAGGTCATGGCGTCAGTTTTCTGGGACGTTGCTGGATAATTTTAAGTGATTATCTCAAAAAAGGAAACGTGAATGCTATGGAAACTTGTTACATCGTTTGAGTGATGAAATGGAGTAAAAACGGCCGCATTTAGCAAAAAAGAACGTTTTGTTACATCAAGACAATGCACCAGTTCACACACCCATTATGCCATGGCCAAAATCAATGAGTTTAAAGTTCAACTCATTGATTTTGGCCATGGCATAATGGGTGTGTGAACTGGTGCATTGTCTTGATGTAACAAAACGTTATTTTTTGCTAAATGCGGCATGCACCCTATTCGCCAGATTTAGCCCCCTCTAATTATTTTCTGTTTCTAAACTTGAAGAAATGGCTTGGTGGTAGAAGATTTGCCAACAATGAAGAGGTGGAGTCTGCAGTTGATGGATATTTTGCAGATCTTGATAGTTCTCACTGTAAACAGGGTATCAAAGCTATTGAACATTGTTGGCAAAAGTGTATCGAGCTGAAAGGAGACTGTGTAAAGAAATAAAGTTGTATTTTTTTCCAAAATTGTTGTGTTTTCTTTGTTAGGTCGGATATTTCTGGGACAGCCCTGGTAATATAGATAAACATATGAAAACTATTTTACTTCACGGAAGCACGCAATTAATATGTACTATAATTTAATTAGACAGTTTACTTGTGCTGTAACATTTTAATTAAAAATTGTATCATGTATCTTTAATATATAGCACGCACATTAAACAAACTCACTTTTCAGTAATTTTGCTGTGCACAACCATCCACATTTTCACATTTTTTGTTGTTTTTAATATATTCCTATAAGCACAAAAAGATAATTCAACATGCAAGATATCGCTGGCGCAAATTTCATACTAAGATAAAAATCGTGATAAATTCATTCGCTGGTGAACCCCACATGTACATTCAAAACAAAAGAATTGTTAAGCAAAAATTGTAATTCAAATGAATTGAAGAAAAAAATTGATACATTTTCTACCGAGGTTAAAAACTAAATAAATAATAAAACTTAAGTTTAGCGAGTTTTAAATCTAAATGTCCCATTTAGCTTTTTTTTTTTTTTTTTGTTAATAAAATTCACACATTAGCATTCAAACGGCTTGAAACATAAAAGTACTTTGAAGGGGGAAAAAATAGGTTAAAACCTAAACATCCGGGTTCTAGTTATTGCGTAACCAGTATATACTACGGATCACACGTCAACCTACTTCGCCTGTAGTTAGAAGAATACTCGAGTCGCCTCTGTCGTAAGCACTAGTTCTCGATACACGAGATTCTCGTCGCCACACTCTCGAGAAGAGTAACGAGCGAGAGTGGCACGGGTTTTGACCGCTCTAATCCGCGCCAAAACGGATCCACCGCTGTACAACACAGTAGTAGTGCGCGCAAGAATGTAATCACATGCTAACAATGTAAATTACAGAATGAATTAATTCTACATGGTATAATATTGTATAGAAATACCTAAGAGTTAAATTGACGCTGATCTGCACCATCCCAACATCCGAACTCACCGGAATTTCAGCTACAAATATAAACAAAAAAGTGATTACACCTGGTAGAAATAGAAAGTGTGTAAAATACGCGATGCAAGAATAGGACGAATTTGTGAAGAATGTAATAGTGCACAACTTTTTTTAAAAATCTCATGTGTTCCATTCGCATGACTTTCTCTTCATCGCTGTAACAAATTCTTGTTAAAAAGCTTACTCTCCTTCCTACTTCATTACTAGCTTCCTTGTAAGTAGAAGGGAAATAAGAAAATGCACAGGCTAAAGCCATAATCCAGTACTTTAAAAGCCGGTTGCTATGTGAAACAATTGAAATTCCATTTTCTTGCTTGCCAGGAGTAAACAGCCGAGAAACGAAAAGTAAGATGCTTTTCTGTTTTAGAAAAGTTTAAGTAGGTTAAAATTGAAACCAATAATCCACAATAACTCGAAAACGGTTAACTCTACAATAAATGTATAAAATATTAATTGTGTGTTTTAATGAGATCCACATTTTTGTGTAGTATATTTTTTGTTTATTTCGTGAAGTTTGCCAATTATAAAACATGGCCCAGAATGGAGAGGTCTTCAGAGAATATTTCCAGAAAATTCAAGATATACATTTCGTTTATCATAAAAATATCTTAAATATCATATTCAAAATCGTTACAGCCATTTTTGAGAAAATAAAAATTCTCGAAAATGGCGGTAGGGGAATTTTCTTGAATATCTTCGTTCGCATCTTTGGAAGATATCAAACTTAAAAACAAAATCTGGTATTTAACCGGCTTTTCGTTTTTGATCTATGCTGCTCAAATACAAACACACGGATGTTTTTAAAATTTCTATTTTTTGTTTTGATTCAGCGGTTCTCAAAAATTTATTTCCGCTGAAATTTGGCTATCGAATTTTTGGGTGCAATACAATACTTTTTCTATAGGCACACTATGTACATACTTCGCGTAGAGAAGTTAAAAATGTTTTCTTTCCTCTTCTTTTTTTTTTAATCAATGCTTCCTCAAGGTATGAACTTCTGGTGAAATCTCGGGATCTATTTTTTGTGTGGAATACAGTATCATCTCTTAACTATGTAGACTGTACATGCGTACTAGAGAAAGTAATAAGGTTTCGCATGAATAGTTTGTGAAAGAACAGATAGAGATAGTCATGTGAATGTAATATGTCAGATTGTTTATTCAAATGTTGCAGTTCCAGTGCAATCTCTGTAACAATTTTTGAATGGGATGCAAAGCTTCTTCTACCAACACGGTACGCAGTAGAGAGAGCAAAAATTCAACTAAATTATATAAAAATCAGAAAACTGTATATCAGCGAGAAATTTGTATATGAACACACTAGTGGAGTAAATATAATCGATAAATGAGGCAGACGAGGCCGGTCTGTAAAGGTCAATATAGATTTGCATGAGAAAGTGGGAAATATAATCCTCTAAGCTTGGCTAAATATTGCCAAGTTGTCGTTAGGGATTTTCCAGTACAAATGGCCTGCACAAAGCACAGTTTGTCAAAGGTTTTAAACAGAGATGGCAGATTATGCGACCGAAATTACAGCGCGCACTAATACCAACCGTAGCGAGAGGCTAAAATAATATAACCGGCATAATTCTCTCTTTCACAATCGATACTTTTGTATTAATCGTATTAAATTAACGTAAATGTTATACAGGCTGATTCAAAAATACTTTTACAAAGTTTGGGTACAGGTTCCTTATATCAAAACAAGAAAAAATGTTCATGTAAACATATGCCCCAAAATCTTTCGTTTACGATTTATTTAGGTTCAAAATTCTATTAATCAAAACATTTTAAAGTGACACTTTATTCTATTTGTGATGTTGTTAGCTTGTTAGGAGGTGTTCCACATAAGCACCACTTATAGCAAATGTCCTCCTTTTGCGTCCAGACACGCATGTGCTCGTCGAAGCATGCAACGTCAAAAACTCCCTGTCGGTGTCTTATTTCGCATGCTTGCGAAACACGTAGATTAACAGTTTCTTCGTCTAGGATGTCTGCTGCATAAACCAATGGTTTAAGGTGCTCCCAAAAGATAAATATCCAAAGGATTGAGGTCGAGGGAACGTGCAGGCCTTGGAACCGGTCCCCCGCTACCTTCCCATCTGTCATGCTAGATACCAGCCAGTGCATCAGGAACAATGAGACTAAAATGTTATAGAGCATCTTGTTTCCTCTTATTTGCAGAGGCACATTTTTTAATAAGTCTGGGAGAGTGTTCTGAATGAAGACAGCACTTGTAAGGCGTGATGGGGGAATGTATTACACATCTGATAAATGTTAACAAGTAGCCATGGCAACACAAGGCCAACTTTGCAGGGTAAAATGAGTCAACGCCTTCTATTAATGAGTACATAAATGAAGTTATTAGGTTGGACTCGGAAAGCCGTTGAAGGCAACTTTCATTAATAAATTGATAACACGAAAACAAAGCGTTTTAGAGCATTTGCTTATATGAATACATTTTCTTGTTTCGATGTCAGGAACCCATCCCAAAACGTTGTAAAAGTATTCTGAATCACTCTGTATATGCCACTTTGTCGGTGAATTGCGTTTGGATCCATGCACATATAGATAGAGAAGGTGTTGCACTTCACCCAAAGATTCGATACCAAGATTTCAACATAAATACAAGTTTGCAACTAGAAATATCTGACACGTTAAACTCACATGATTTTCTCTTCTTACAAACTATCCATATAAACGCTTAGTCTTCCATCTACAAGGGGCGTTTAATAAATCCTTAGAATACCCAAGAAATTACATCGTAATATTGAAAAAGGTTTGTATTTAGTCGTCTCTTATAAGATGTCAGTTAAATTTTCAGCTATATCTGTCACGTGGTTTCGTTGCTATAGCCGATTGAATCAACAATCTTGTGCCTATTTAAAAAGGTGGAAGGAAAAAAAAAGTTTTGTACTGTGGATTAACACTTCTATTTAAAAGCTTAACATTGAAAGAGATAAAAACAGAGTTGGATGAAGTTCATGGCACATCTGCTCCTGCGTTTGCAACAATTTACAATTGGATAAATGAATTTAAACGTGGCCTTACATTCAGAAATGATTAACATCGTTCGGGCATCCAGTAGAAGTGACTTCCTCCGCAATGGTTGAAAAAATGCAGGATTTGGTTTTTGAGTGATCGACGAATCAAAGTTCGCGAAATATTAGAGGTCACAGTCATATCACAAGGTACAGTGCTCTCAATTTTGCACCAACAATTAGGTCTGACAAAGGGCTCGGCAAGATGTGTACCGTGTTTGTTCTCAATGGAGAATAACGCACTTTGTGATCGATTTAGAAGCTGTTTTGGAACTTTTCTTTGGAAATCCTGACAAATTTCTAGTCGGTACATAGTTGTGGATGAAACATGGATTCACTACTGCACTAAAGAGACAAAAGTACATCGAAACAGTGAATTTTTAAAGACGAACCGGTTCCAAAGAAGGCAAAGATGGTGACATGTGCAGAGAAGACGAGCTTGCAGAAAGGAAGAACGACAAATGGAGAGTACTGGGCATCGTTATTGCACCAGTTGAACAGAGAAATCAAGAAAGAAACGCCCTCATCTGGCAAAGAAAAAGATTCACTTCCATCAAGACAATGGATGGTAAAAATCGTAGAATTAAGGTTGGAATTACTACAACATCAACGTATTCAAGACATTTTTTATTTCCACTTGAAAAAGTGGCTCGGTGGAAAACGATTCACGTCTAGCGAAGAGGTCATCTGCCAAACAAATGCCTATTTTGAGGACCTTCCAAAATGCTACTTATTGGATGGCATAAAAAAGTTAGAGAAACGCTGGGAAAAGTGATTCGAGCTAAAAGGAGATTATGCTGAAAAATAAAAATAATTAGTTTTCCTATCTTTTTCTAAGGCCTTATTGAACGCAAACCAAGCTATAAAACAACAAACCGAGCCAGTGACTCAGGCGTTTCATCAGGGACTGGCATTCGCGAGGTAATGAGGCAGTATGCGAATGTTGCGGAGGATTCTTCATTGCCCCTAACATACTGTCCCTTCATTTCATCCCAACCGGTCTCTCTCTGGGTTGTAAGTGTTCATGAAGACTGCGGCAGAGGCGCCACTCCGTGGAGGTGACTGCGCTCTGGAAATACAGCTCTCGGCAGCGGGATGGCGCAGGTGGTTGTCTGTGAACTCAGGTGGTCAATCCTGGTGCTCCCCGCATCGAGATGAAGAACTGCTTGTGAACTGTTAGGGAACCCTCCACTGCGGCTCTCTCCTTGTCAAGATGTCGGCCGCCCTTTCAAATTACACTAACCTCGTCCTCGCTTCCAGAGATCTGACGTACAATAGCCAACGACTCCAGCACGGAATATCTCTCCGTAAAATGCACACACACACACATAGTGGCCGCGCCGTAGTCGAGTGTTTAGACCACTCGTCTCTAACCTAGACGGTCCGGTTCGATCCCAAGCGATCGCATGTGACATTTGTGGTGGACAAAGCGGTGCAGGAAGGGTTCACTAGTTTCCCCCGCCATCCATTCCACCGGTGCTCCATGTATCAACAGTATCATCACTTGCGGTACCTGAGGTAGCAAAAGCGGCCGATAAAAAGCACACACACACAACGAAAGAGGAAAATAGGGCCTGTATTCTAAACACATCGCTTAAGACTGTATGAAAAAATGCGATGTGTTCCATTCACATGACTTTCTCTACATCTCTGCAACAAACTATTGTTAAAAAGCTTATACTTCTATTTACTTCATGCTAATCCAGAAAAATTAGCAGAAATAGTCTTATTACTTGCTTCCTTGTAAGAAACGAAATAAGGGAGTATCATAGGTTAAAGTGATAGTCAAAAGCTGGTTGCTATGTGATTGAAGTTCCTTTATTTGTCTGGACACGAGTTGACAAAGTCCCATATGAGAAAGGTAGAAGTTTTTCAAAGCTGAAACTAAAAACAAAAAATATCTAAAAAACGATGAACTTCACGAACAAATGTATATAAAATGAATTGTGTGTTTTAGCGTGCTCTATATTTTTGTGGTAAGTTTTTGTCCATCTCTTACAGTTTAGCAGTTATGCCAAATTCCTTAAAATTCATCCGGAATAAAGTAATTTTCAGAGGCTATTCCCAGAAAATTCAAGATTATTTGTCAGGAAATTATCTTTAATACATAATATTTTTATCAAAATCATTAGAGCCATTTTGAGAAAATCAAAATTTTCAAAAAAGGCCATGTAAAGGGTAGTTTGTGGTGGGGTATTTTCTTGAAAATCCTCGTGTCGTATCCTTGGAAGATACCAAACTTAAATACCAAATTTGGTATTTAACGGTCTTTATATTTTTGAGCTATACTGCCCAGAAATACACACACACAAATACACACGGACATTTTTCTAAAAATGCTTTTTTTTGGATTCAGGGGACCGAAACATATATTTCCGGTGAAATCTCGGTATCGAATTTTTGGGTGGATTACAATATCTTCTCTATACACTATGTACATGGTGCGTGTAGAGAAAGTAAAAATGTGATGTGTTCCATCCATATACTTTCTCTACATCTACATCTTTCAGCAACAATTTATTATTATTATTATTATTATTATTATTTTAATTATTGTTATTAGAAAATGAGTTCTTCTTTCCACTTCATGTTAATCGAGATAAACTTAGCAGAACAAGGTCTTATTGCGTATTTCATTGTAAGTAGAAGGGAAATAAAGGAAGTGGCTAAAACGACATTCAAAACCTCTAAAAGCTATCGCTATGTGAAACAATTGAAATTCGGTTCTATTTGCATGGCTATGGATAAAACTTCAAGTGGTTTAAAATTTAAACCAATAACAAGGAATATCTTGGAAACATGTAACTCTACAAAAACGTATATACATCAATTGTGTGCTTTAACGAGATCTATGTTTCTTGTCTGTCTCTGTCGGTTCACCAGTTTCATAAACACAATTCAGAAGCTATTCCCAGAGAATGCAAGATATACCGTGGTTCCAGAGTTAATAGTACTTGTGTTGATAAAATTAGCAAAAAAAATCTGATGTGTTCCATTCACATGACTTTCTCTACATCTCTGCCAAAAATTATTGTTAAAAAGCTTATGTTTCTATTTACTTCATGCTAATCGAGAAAAAAACAGCAGAAATAGTCTTATTACTTGCTTCCTTGTAAGTAGAAGCGAAATAAGGGAGTAGCATAGGTTAAAGTGGTAGTCAAAAGCTGGTTGCTTTGTGACTGAAGTTCCTTTGTTTGTATGGACAGCAGTTGACAAATTCCTGTATGAGAAAAGTATAATGTTTTTAAAGCTGTAACCAATAACAAAAATACCTCAAAAACGACAAACTCCACCCAAAAAATGTATATGACATAAACTGTGTGTTTTAACGAGATCTACGTTTATGTGTACATTTTTTCCCGGTTTATTGGTTTCAATTTCAGCCACCTAAACTTTTCTCGAACGGGAAGACATCTTTCTTCTCGTTTCTCGTTTGTTTATTCCTGAAAGCAAAGAGGTTGTTACTTCAATTGTTTCACATAGCGGCCGGCTTTTAAAATATTTGAGTATAACTTTATAATGTGTTTCAAATGGGAAGAGTTCTACTCTGCAGCGAATGAGATGGTTATCGTGCTTGCGCTGCCAGGTCCCTCTTTTCATATTTCCCTCTCAATCGCACACTGAGCATGTAAATCTGCCTGGCGATGTAATGTTTATTCATGTGTATTATGAAAACTATTTGAGTTAAAAATCTGTGGTTTTTACGGTTCTGCTACAAACATTACTCCCTATCTTTCTTGCGAATTATTTTTTTGCAAATTTTGAATATTTTGTGTTAGCGCAAGTAGTATTTATGAGAGACGGAATCACTTAGCACGTTACTCCCCAGTTAAGCTGGAATGCAATATGTCAACACTCCGGTTGGCTGCCGGCCTGGAGGTGCTTAAGGACATACCTCATCCCATTTGAAAATCACTGTAATCTAATGTATTCCCTTATTTCCCTTTTATTTATAAGGAAGCAAGTAATAAGAATAATTCTGGCAGTGTATATCTTGATTAGCATGACGTAGATAAAATAAATATATTTTGTAAGGAAAGTTTGTTTGTACAACAGCTAGAGAATGTCATGTGAATGGAACACATCATATTATTTCTTTATTATTCAGGGGTCTATAAACGTATATTCGGAAGAAATTTCAACGTGAAATTTTTAGTTGGAATGGCGTACCTTCTCTACCTATATGTATATTGTACACACGTGGTAGAGAAAGTAAAAATACATTTCGGTTTGCAGATGAAGAGTGTTGTCAAATGTAAGACTATGGAATTGAGAATGCGTGTATCTTGATTTGTGATATCGAGATCCGTCTTCTCGAGCTGATTGTACCAGTCCCATTTTGTTTACACGCCAGCTATTGAAATGTTTAATGATCATGGCGGAGATGATACGACAGTTATTTGTTTGTGACAACGCAATTTTCCGCTTCGGATGTTGGACAAGCTACCAGTGTGTTTGTTCTATCTGCACTCGTTTGTTTTCAGCATATGGGAGACAAAAAACAGTCGACCCGCGTAGTATATGGCAAGTACTACAGAAGAAAACAATTGCAATTCTCTGCAGTAGATAGCAGTGAACCATTGTTAACATCTCTTCCATGTAGTTTTACAAGTTTATTACAATGTTTTACTTTCTCTAGCCCGCATGTACTATATACATAGTGGATAGAAAGGTATTGGATTCCACCCAAAAATTCGATGTCGAGATTTCACTGGAAATATATGTTTTGGGGTCCCCTGAGTCCGAAAAAAGCATTTTTAAAAAAAAGTCCATGTGTGTCTGTCTGTGGACTGCATAGTTCAAAAACGATAACTCCGTTAAATACCAAATTTACTATTTGGGTTTGATATCTTCCAAGGACGCGACACGAAATTTCTTAAGAAATTCCCCCCACCAAACTACTCTTTATATGGAAAAATTTTCGAAAATTTTGATTTTCTAAAACACAGCTCTAACGATTTTGATTAAAAGTATTAAATTGTTGTTAAAAAGCTTATTCTTTTATCTATTCAAAGCTAAAACCTTAGCAGAAACGGTCTTATTACTGAGTTCCTTATAAGTACAAGGGAAATAAGGGAATACACTAGGATAAACCGACAGTTACGTGTTTTAAAATGTGGTCGCTATAGGATTCAAATCCGTTTCTTGGAGTGACCAGAGGTTGAAGATTCCCGTAAGTATTTTAAAACTGAAATCAATAACAAGGAATATCGCAAAAACAGCCAAATCAAGGAAAAAAATGTATATTATATAAATTGTGTGGTTTAAGGTATCTACATATTTTGTGCAGTAAGTTTTTCTCTATCTCTTGCAGTTTATTAGTTATGCAAAATTCAATAAAAATCATCCAGAATAAACAGGCCTTTAGAGGCTATTCCCAGAAAATTCAATATATACATTTTATTTGGCATGTAAATATCTTAAATATAATATATTTTAATCAAAATCGTTAGTGGTTTTTTGAGAATATCAAAATTTTCGAAAATTGTTACATATAAAGGGTAGTTTGGGGTGGGGGAATTCTCTTGAAAATCTTCATGTGGCATCCTTAGAAGACAATAAACTTAAATACCAAGTTTGGTTTTTGAGCTTTGCAGTCCAAAGACACACACACTGAACTTTTTCTAAAATTCTGATGCGTTATGCGCACTTACCTTTCTCTAGCTACTCTACAAACTTTTTACAAAAGATAACACTATGGTAATTAGCAGAATTTGATTACTTAGTTTCTTATAAGTAGAATGGAACTAAGCGAATGCACTAAGCTAAACTGATAGTAAAATGTTTTAAAAGCTGTCGTTATGCGATTGTCATTGTAAATCGCTTCTT